>OZ007596.1:163785295-168585295 GCA_963931845.1 Maratus michaelseni | reverse complement strand
CTGCTTCCTTTTCATTGAAAAGGAGACTCAAATCCACTGCTTTAATTTTCAAAGTGCCCAGCTTAAGTGTGTTCATAGATCTGAGATATCAAATATCGCACGCAGACCTTAATAACGCACCCAGCTAGACATAAGGATAGGTTAAAATGGATGATTCACTTTAAAACGTTAATTTACTTTCACGGTATAAATTCCACAATATACTTCCACAAACTAAAAGAACACCACACACTCTAATCCGCGGATGAAATTAATCGTCTGCCCTCAACATCTGCGATCATGATCTGCGCAGTAATGTTTACCACAAAGTAACATCTAGCAGGTGTTTCCAGAAAAAGAATAGAAAGAAAACAGTTAAAGACATTTCAAATGCTTTATAGTTTATATGGCTGACAAATAACTTCTAATAAAACTATAATATTCTGTTTTTATATGAGAGAGTTTAGTATTCTTGGAAATAAGCTGTGAAAATTTAAATTTTTATATATTTTTTAATCAGTTGCATTTGTTTTAGGCGTCCAAAGTAAACATAAATTTTAAATAAAAATGGATTTAATAGTCTTTATAAAATAATTACGACATAAATATAAATACTATTCTGCAATCAGATTTCCTAAATACGATTTTTTCACTTTTTACACTCTATTGAAAAGAGCAATATATTTAACAGAGGTGATATCTTATTAAGCACTGACCAGTTTTGGAATAAATTGCTATAGGAATGACATATACTTTATGACATATTTTTAATTCGTTTTTGTTCGGAAACGCATGAAATTAGCTTTTGTTTTTATTCAGAAACTCTGTAATTGAAAGACGTTTTCCATTTTTTAGTAAAATCAGAAGATCTTTCAGAAAAGAATGTCAAAGTCAGCGTTTTGAACCAAATACCCGACGTAACAGGGAAAGAAAAGAGAAAAACCAGTCGTCACGTGACACGAATTGCTTATAACTCGATAAGTAATATATTTATCAAAAAATGGAAAACTCATTTCGATTCCAAATTGCTTCCATAGTCAGTCCTGCCCATTTTATGCCTTTGCGTTTAAAAATGAGTCAGAAATTATGTCAGAAAGCTTCGCGTTGTGGAGCAGGTCAGTTGAGAACCACCTTAAATATTCAGTACAAGAAAAATCTTGAACGCGTTCTACGGTCACCCCGAGCACCCCCGATGTCGAACTCGCAAAAATGGTGTCCTCACTTTTTAAACAGAAAGCTGATGATTGGGTTGAGTGGCCCCTCAAAATAATAAGAGATTGGAGATTTTTAAAATATTTTTAGTATCACAAAATTAGCAAATGAGTTCTATGCGGTGGTAGGAAAAAAAATTAAATGTTTGTATTTAAAATGCTTACAAATCTCTAAATCGCTAACAGTTTTATTAGAATGGGAGATCTATTTCTGAATTACTTTCCGCCAAAGTTTCCTACGTTACTAAATTTCTATTTAAGGATTTTTACCTGTGTATTATATAGTATATTTTGTTAAATTTCATGAAAATGGCAATGAAAATTGTAAAAAAATATCTGCCTCATATATGTAGACAAATATTTATTTATTATTTTATTTTGGAAATACATTATATTTAAATAATGTGTGACAATGTTTTTATTAATGATTTAGGTACATGACATAATTCAATTCTATATTTTATGAGTTTTTTTCCAAATTCTCTCTCCGATCACACCGTGAAGTCACAGAGTGTTGGCATTTTGGTCATAGGTTTTACGTGACTTATGTGACTTGCAGTGATGTCATTGCAACGTCACAAAAATTTTTAAAGCTGTCAAAAAGTAATTTTCTTCATGCCATAAGATGTTCTAAAGTTTATTTTAAGTTTTCTTTAGATCTTCAAGACGTTCACATTTTGGTCACAGTGTGACGTTACAAAGTGGTGTCATTTTGGTCACAGATGTGACGTGACGTACGTGACTCACAGTGACGTCACAATGACGTCACTGTGACTGTGCATGCTATGCGGGTCATTTCTGTGTGCTTTCTATTGGATTTCACTTATTAAGGAACATTTCTCGTTCAAAATATTTTTTTTTTTTTACTTAAAAAAATTGGAAAGTTGGTAGTTAAGTGTTGGACCGAAATGCGAGGGGTTTGACATAATCTAAAGAAAAATAGCAGTTAGCACGTTTTTATGCCTTATCTTACAGCATCGTTGTGAAACACTATATAAAGTGAAATAAGACAGGTGGTTTGTGTTATTTTCCCGATTGAACACATACGTAGGGAATTTCCCTCCAATTTCTTTTAAGGATGGAAGTTATATTTTGATCATTTAATATGACTGTTGCATAATATCAAGATAAAAAAAAATAATAATATGAGTTGAATTACTATTTCTTTAATTATTTAAAATTTAGTGAACAGTTGATAAAGATCATAATATTCATGATTAAATAACTCACAGCACAGAAATATAAAAGCATAAGCACATAGGCTAATTTTGTAATTAATCCAAAAATAGATATTACCAATATAAAACCTGATTAATATAATTTAAAACTGATTATTATAATATTATTGACTTCGATTTATAAGCTTCAAAAGATAATAAAGACAATACATGTAGCCAGAAATAAATAATGATAGATAAATATCACTCACCATATGCAATTTTAATCCATGTAAACTATGGTGTATTCCTAGTATGTATCATTAATTAGCAAATGTAGTATCCCCTTATTTGTTTAGATAAATCTCTACTCATCTAATTATCACAAATTGTTCACAAAGTGTAGAGTTCACTAGTACTTCTACTTATTATACTTACATCTGGAAAATAACCTTTGGACAGTGGGTCTTGACACGTCTAGTTAGCACGAAGCGTTCATACACAGTATGAAGTATTCTTATACTTCTAGATATTCGTCTTGCATTAGGAACACAGCCTTTGGACAGTGGAATGGCATCGGTAACAGAGCCTTTCGACAGTGGGTCTTGACTCAAGCGTTGACTTGGTTCAATGTCGAATTCTCCTTCCCTTGTCTTCTTAATGATGCCAGCCAAGATGTATATATTTTTCTCTTCTTACTCCAAAGAAACTCCAGGGCAGAATGAATGAATTTTTATTTTCTTTGACATCGGTCGCGTGTTTTCCATAGAGTGTGTCTGTATGAGAATGTTTATCTTTCCAGGACCTCATTATTCGTTGACCTTTTTGACCTGCATGTAAATTTTAAGTCCAGACATTATTTTTTTTCCGACTTTCGTACATAATTTATTCCTAGTTAAACTGTGGTTGGTTAATGCTTTCTTCCGTACGAATCCTTACAGTTTAGGAAAGGGGTGGGGGCCTAAAATCCACTCGGTGATTTCTGTTTGTATATTTATTTATTTATTTATTTTTTTTTTGCAGCTGTGGAACGTCAATTGTAGTAACCTGTCACCGCCTGACATTCACTGTGTATTTATTTCATTTTAAAATAAATGGATTTCTTTGTTTTTCTGGCCCATGGTTTCGCTTGGTTAAATATATAAATATTTCAGTTTACATCATTAAAGAAATACAGCATAATAAAAATTACAGTATAAGAATACAATATATGTTGATATTTAATATACAATAAAATGTACACATCGACGCTACAGTTAAGACCAAAATATTTTTATTCACAACTGTTCATTTTGTGACTAATTGTCCATATTGTTCATAAAATTATTTTTTTGTCACTCTTAATGACTATTGGATTTTCAATCCAATATTAAGTAACATTTATTTGCCATTAAATAAATTAAATACCCTGTTTTCTCATACAAATGTAGTTTGTCTTGATATAGGTATTATTTACCCTTGCATCTGAAACAGCTATGCTTAAGAGCTGCAAAATTATTTTAAATCCAACCACTTCAAACAAAACAAGAAAGCCAACAATAGAAATTGAGAAAGAATTAAAAAAATGACTTTGATAATAAACTGCAGAAGAGAATAAACAGCTTTTGTCTCTTCTCAGGTGAAGGAGCTGTTCCTTAATACGTTTCTAACAACTCTGTAACCTAGCATTCTAATCTTCTAAATCTAATTATTTGCCAACAAAGAAAAATTTTCTAACACGTTCAGAAAGCTTATAGCGAAACGTTACAAAAGTATTTGTTCAAAACCTACAATCAGGTCAGAAATTGTTTTGTGCTACGATTCGTCAGAGGCAGATTAACACTTTTAACACTTTCCAAGACAGTTGAAAAGGGTTTAAGAATTCGGTTCGTCTATCGGTCTGTCTTGTTAGTCCGTCCATCCCAAAAATGGAAAATCTGAACCTGGGGTGTATTCGGACCTGTCTTCGTCTATCCTTATCCAAATTTGCAGATTTTTATATCCGATAGATATTTCTATTAACATACAAACACACAAAAAAAGTACAGATGGATAGACAGACAGACAAACACACACAAAGCTTTTATTTTATTAATATCGATTCTAGAAGTTGTCATAAATGTACAATACTCGTATACGTTTCCCATTCCTTCTTTACTAATAAAGTAGAAATTTCGCTCGGCGTTGTCCGGCGCGCAGAAAATTACTTTCTATCCTTGCTATTCTTTTTTTCTTTTCCATTTTTTTTTCTTGTATTTGCTTCCGAACCACGTGTATGGCAATTTTAAACTACAGAAAAACCGTAAAATAAGAAAATTATCTTCAGAAAATATTTTTTTGAAACAGTAAATATGCATATTTTTCAAAATGAAAATCATTTTTGAGAGCAGAAACTGCCACCTATGCAAGAATAGTTATTTTTGTTTGTTTGTGTGTTTGTTTTTCAATTTGGACAACGGGAATGGTAATGTAAAGCTGCATGAAAGAATCGATGAAAAAGTTAACGACCTCCCGAAAACATATTTTGTTAAAACATAGTTAATATTCATATATCTTCTTAAATAAAATGTATCATCATTACCACGAAAATACACACAACAGGTAGTTATTATTATTTATTTTTTCATAACTGCTTTCGAGGCCTGGTGTTACGATTTTAAAATGAACAGAAAAAAAAAAGCCGGAAATAATAAAAAAACTTCAGAAAATAATGTGTTTTGAAATAGTAAATACATTCACAATATTTTAAATGAAATATAACCTCAATATCACATTTACCTTCTAAACGGAGATATTTCCGTTTAGTTTCCTTCGTACGCCGATCAATCGCGATTTTAGACGTAATATTTTCCTCTTGTCACCGAACAGTGCTGAAAAACCTCGTTTTCATAAAAAAAAAGTGGGAGGAATCATAACGCCCCGCCGGTGAACTGAAAAAAACTGATGCTCATTCATTAGCATCCATTGAAGAGTTTTAATTAATGTCTCGGCTTACCATAAAAAAATTAAAAATCTTAGTCGTTGGGCGTTGGTCTTGTTTATTGCAGCTGATTGTCTACAGGAGAGATAAAAATCGAGGGGGTAACCTCCGTGGGGGTATTTCTAAGGGAGTCTCACCCATATTTATGCAAGGTTACCTAATGTTAGAAGAGAACCACCTGTTCTTCGTTATCCAAATTTGCAGACCTCTGCGTGCGATGGATTTCCTCAGCCATCGCCAAAAGACAGAGACACACACAGACATACCACTTTATTTTAATAGCATAGATGACTAGCATCATCTTTCCTTATTTTGTTCTTTGCGTATCATAATATGGTTATGGATTACTTATTTTAAGTAGGTGAAAGGAATTAGCCTGGAAATAGTAAGTATTCGGTCATTCGGAAAGGTCATTTGAAAGCCATGCGCAGTAGTTATTTTGCTACTGCTGATAAGGAGTGACCTTGAATGACCTAGATATGTACATTCGGTCTCTTCTGCTTGCACTTTAAGTGCAGTGCTAATAATGGAGAACCAAAAAGGTCATTTTCGTCACTTTATCTTCTTTTTTTTCAAGAAAGTTAAAAATGCTAATCAGGCTGCTCGTAAAATTTGTGCTGTATATGGACAAAGTGATGTTTCAGATGGCACAGTTCGATGGTGGTTTGAAAAGTTTAGGCGCGGAAATTTCAGCCTCTTAGATGATGCTCACTCTGGACGACCACCATGTGTATAGGAGGATTCTTAAAAGAAGTTATCTCTGAAAATACACGTTACACAGTTCAGAAGCTATCACACAGACTAAATATTCTAAAAAGTACAGAGCATGATCATTTGACAGCGTCTTTTAAGAGGTATATGTCGAAAATGCACTTTTGAATCTCCATTCATAGCACTGCACTGAAACAAAAAATAGGCCATAACACAATCTGGAATTTTACAACGCAAGCAGAAAAGGCCGAATCTACATGTCTGGGTCATTCAAGGTTACACCTTATCAGCATTATCAAAATATAACTAGACGAAAACCTCGTTTCACTTTGAAAAATCGTAGAACTTTCCGGATCACCCAATACTTGAGTTTGTTTTCGTTTCGCTGTTTCAAACCGTGTGCCAAAATTGGCGGATGCTCTTGAAATAGCATCAATATATTCTCATTGATATTTAACTATGGATATACTTAACTATATGGATATACAGGAATTACTGAATTCGTTCTAATTCGTCTGATAAAATATGTATAAAATCGAAAGTGATTACACCTTAAAATGAACTCGCTACAATTAAATTTGCAAAAAAAAGATGAAAATATCATTTTTTTAAATTTGTGCTCACACTGTTAAAAATTTGCATCAAACTATCCAGTCATTTGACCGTTTTTATAGAAAATGTTTACGTAACCGTAATTTAACTCTTCTCTGACCATATTATTGCCCATCAGAATAGAATTAAATTACGGTTATGTAACCTTTTATATAAAAACGGTCAAATGACTGGACAGTTTGTGCAAATTTTAACAGTGTAAAATGTATTTCGGCACTACTAGTATATTACGGCGTAGGTATGTATAGCTCCGATGATTATAAATATGTTAAAAATAACTTTTACTGCATCCATTTCCCTTTGAATGCATCATAGTTTGAACCTTTATATTCATATTTCCGAGTTTCTGTCTTTTCAATAAGTGTTTTTTTTTTCTATGATCAAAATGCAAATATTTCAACATATGCTTTTCAATTGACTTGCTATTTTTTTAAATGATCCTTAATGTTCATTACATAAAATTAGAATCGATTTTTCAGTAATATAATAGTTTATGTTTTATAAATAAAAAAAAATAAGAAATCTTACTGAATTTTATAAATATATCGTACCATTTTATTTATTAACTAATTATTTTTTTTTTGGAAATTTGATCCCTAGCATTATAGAAAATACTAACCAGAAAAGCATGTAATAATAAATTTCTAAAAAATTATAAATTGTAAGAGAAGTAAGACATTAAAATGTACTTACATTTGAAAAATTATTAATATTTTTTTTCAAAATTTATCACAAGGATTGTATTTTTTTTTCATTAAATCATTTTCCTTAATAAAACCATTTAATTTTTCAAACAAGTATTATAAAACAGTTAGATAAAAAGAAGATAAAACGTAAATGGTCTAGTTAAATGAGAAAAAAATCTGAAGACAATTTCACTCTCATAAACTTTAATTTTTTATACTTCATTAACTCTAATACAAGTTTCTTATCAGAAAATCCTTATAATTGGTAGTTAAATTACAAAACCAAGTAAAAGGATCACACTCGGTCTATTAAAGTAATTTTAAGCCCACTAAAGGTCTTTAGAAAATGAATATGAAGTATAATGTGATAAAAGGGAGGAAAATTATAAGTAACGATAACTAGTGGTTGAGGAATTATAACTAGATAATTTAATTTAATTAATTTAGTGTGATGTATGAGGTTGGAAATACAGATTGCCTCGACGTTTCTTCGAAATAAATAATGCAGAATATACATGGTATGATTATTTTTCGGGTAAGTAACATCTATGATTTTTATTATTATGTTTATCGGTATTTTCACACTGTAATCTTTTCGGCAGTTCTAGTAGAAATATACTATTAAAATTATTGTATGGAAATAGAGGTAGAATCTATAATAAAAAATGATTTTTTCACCAAACTTGACTGTTATATGATGTAAAATCTATAATTGCTTAAAAAGTAAATATATATTTAATTTTTATTCATTAAGTAACAAAGTTCCTTATTTAAAGATATACAATTATTATAATACAGACATACATACATTAAATACAATAATCCAACATGAAGTGAAAAATTAGCCAGAGCCAGGAATCGAATCTGGGTCCACAGCGTTCCGGGCTGTCTCTCTAACCACTGAGCCACTCCGGCCAATTCCTGAATCTGCAATTTCTCACTAATAAACCATGTTGGAGAGAAAGTCACCAGACATCTAACAGACAGCTTTGATGACCGGACAACGAATAATAGATTTTTACTATTCCACCGATCTACGAATATATATTAAAACACACAAAAACAACGCCTGCATTCAGCATTTAAAGATATACAATTATTATAATACAGACATACATACATTAAATACAATAATCCAACATGGAGTGAAAAATTAGCCAGAGCCAGTTCCTTATTACTTTCAAAAGTCAGAAAAAGTCACATTATTTATGATAACAGGGTATCGATCATTGAAATAAACTGTTGTCGTAGAAGTTATTGAGTGTTTTGGACAATGATTGAAAATTGCATTATTTTTATTTCAACTATAATTTGAACGCTACAAAGTTTCGTAGCTTGAGTTAAATTAGGACTACGAAGCTTTTCCTTAGTGACTTTTTATTTGTTGAGAAAAGAAGTTTAATGATTATTGCATACATTTAGAGTTGTATATTAGTATGTACGTAAATCTACAAGGTCGATATACGCATATAAATAAGGAAAAGATGCATTAATTATGAGTATTCGGCAAGAAAGTATTTTTCTTTAATTCTAAACTACTCTGTAGCTCACCGAATATGTGATAGTAAGGTTTTAAATTACTGTGATGCCTTGTTTAGCTTTTGTTTAGCTTTTAATAATTCTGAAAGATTTCTTAGCAATACATAGAAATATCTTTACATCGATATATCTTCCTATTTCACAAAACGTACTTTTATTTAATAATAGTGCACAAACAAGCATGATACAGAAAAAAAAATAATAATATAGCTTCTTATATCCATTATATTTAAAATAATATTTTATTAATTTACTAAATACAGGAGGAAATACTACTGGAAATGTGCAATAAAATTGATGAAAGTAACAAATACAAAGTGCATGAAGTCAATAATAAAAAAACAATGTTGAAGTGCATTCCAGAATAGATTTTCACATCTATAATATTATATGTTATTATTCAATATTTATAAAACTTTAAATTTTACAGTAATATAAAATCTTACCACAAATTAAAAAAAAAACGAAATATGCATAAGGAATATGCATATTTAAGCATATTTTCTTTATTACCTAAAATTGAAAATAATATATTTTCGTCACATCTAACTCTATGTTGAAAGCAATTTTATTTTCTGAAAAAAGGATATATTTATTTTCAGATGCAGTATTTAAATAAAAAAACACAAATACGTTTCGTAATTATTTTTACTATGAAACTTATTCAACTGTTAGTTATGGATTTTGTCAAAGGTCTTGTCATGAGGATCGGTAAACACATAGAAACTATTTACCCAAATTTAACCATTCACATGATTATTCTTCCGTGATGTCCCACATAAAGAAAAATAGAAAATAAATTCCAGTTCGTCAAAAGGAGTTTCATTCAAAATCTTTTGTAATGAGGATTAAAAAACATGTTGGAACTAGCTATCCAAATCCTACCATCACAGGTTTCACTTAGGCCAGTGGTTAATATATTAGCCACAAAATGAGGATCTCGGGCAGATGCTCGCGTGTTCCAAACCTCCGCGATCTTCACTAGGTGACTGTGCAGGATTTTAGGCATTTTTTGAAACGAGAATGATAATTCGGATCAATTTTCCTTCCAAACATCATCCTTGAAAGAATAGCCAATATGGCCAAATCTCGTCGATGGATAACAAAATTTTTACCCATATCGGGATATGGGACTATTTTCTGTGATGCCATGCACAAAGAAGAAAAAGTGAGAAGAGATTTATAAATGACCAGAAAATAACTATAATGGGATAAAAGATTATGTTAATAAGAAAAGGTTAAGCACGAATACTGTGTTTCAAACGTGAGAGTGTACATAATTCAACAGAATTTTATCACTTGTTCACTAGCTTATACATAACACGATAAAGTCAGAGTAACACATTATTTTATATAAATTGAACGACTGAAATCTGACGGATAGTTTACATTTTTCTTGATCCTCATGTGAAAAGCTTTCCAGCGATAATATTCTGGATGAAATTGGAATTCTTTACTTTATGTATGACGTCATAAATTGGTGTGTATCTCGTAAACGGTTGTATTAAGGTGTGACATTGCTTTTCTTGAACCTTGTGTCAAGATTTTCCAATGATACCCCTCTTGACAAAATCCAGAAATAATAGATGAGTTTATTCCTCAGTAAGTTCTGTTTTATATTCCTTTAATTTTAGTGGAGAAAAATAAGAAAGATGATATAATATTATCATCATCGTATATAACTCTATCATTTGTTTTTTCACAAATTATTTTCCAACACCGATCTTTTGTTTCTATAAATATTTGTTGAAACTTTTATCTCATAAAAAATAAAATACAATATCAGATTTCCTTTTATTAATATATATATATATATATATATATATATTCTGTTATCTTTGTCTTTTTAAAAATAAATCTATTTCTTTTTTACTTTACATTCTTTAGTACTAAAAAAAGAAAATCAGGAGCATTTTATCCAAAAATAATTCCTTGCTAAGTGGATAAAAGGTAATGTATAATAAATGCTAAGATATCCAAGAAGCTAATTTAAATATTATAGTGTATTTTAGAAGATATTTCAAATTACAGACTATGATTTTGTGCATACTTTATTTTTAAAAGTTACAATTTTAGCTAAACTTTGAAACATAATGTAGTATTTATGAGTAAAAAACGAAAAAAATCATATTATATTTTTAAAAGTGCTTGAAGTAAGCATTAAAGAGCACTTACTACTTAGTAAATATCATACAAATGTACTAAAATAACAAACAACACTTTTTAAATGATTCACTGAAAAACGTGGAAAATGTATATATTCTACAAGACATAAGGTAAAGCTAGGAGAGTCTGTGCATAATTCAAAAGAATAACAAAAAAAAAATCTAAATGTTAATTTTTTGCTGAGCTATCCATGAATAATTTTTACTTCATTTGTTTTTTATGCATTTTCATTGCTATTTTGTTGTTATGTTGCAATTTTATAGAACAGTTGTAATAAAACCAAAAAAGTTATTTTGAGATCTGTCCTTACAAGGTTGGTGTGATTGCGCACATGCATAGGAGAGATTGTTACTAATAATAACTACAGTTAAATTGTTAACAATAATAATTACACTTAACCTTTTAAGCGTTAGGCCCGTGTTTTTCCGTTCCATGTAGTCATGTTAAAATGGCTGTAGACAAAAGTATTTTTAACATAATACTTTTTTGAGCTGTATATAGAATGAGGAGATATAAAAGATATTATAGCATCAAACAGCGATTAAATATATATATATTCTGGGGTTTACAGCATATTTATAGAAATATTGGAAAAATCTTCAAACGGTGAAAGGGTTTTAAATGACATTGTTGTAGGGTTTTTGTGAACAAATATTATTGTATTAGGAGTGAATATTTCAACCTAATGATTAAAGAATCAGAAAAAGGAAATAACTTTAAAAACGATTAAAACATTTTAATTAAAGGGGGGGAAATTAAAGAATCAGAAAAAGCAAGTTCAGATAAGATTACAAAATAGCATCAAGTTACTTGAAAACACGTTTAACTGAAAATTAGTACATTTTCATTTTTCATTTTTTATGCAAATTTACCAATAAGCTGCGTAATCTCTCCTAGCATGGAAACTAATGGGAACAATGCACCATCTATCCTAAGTAGCAGATGCGCAAACTCTTCAATTTCGGTAGGAGAGATTGCGCAGCCTTTTATTTAAACATGGCCGCAGCTAAAACGAAACGTTGATGTTCACATTGATAGTCTAGATTAGTAGCTTATGAGAAATCGTTTAAGTTTAAAATATTTTGTGCTACTGACATTGTATAGAAATTCTGATGAATAGCTATGAAAATTCAAGCACTTACTTTGGGAAAACAAAATAAAATAGCAATCTTATTATTAGACGCTCAAAACAACCAACGTGCGCTTTCAAGTAGACACTCTACTACTGCTGTTGTACAACTATTTGGAGTCCCTGCGCGCTCACATTACTCCTTCCCCTCGAACCTCTATGTGCGCAATCTCTCCTGGCTTTACCTTATGAATCATAATTTGATGCCTATTAGCACTAGAAATATTTATTATTACTGTATTATGGGAAACAATGACAAATTTAGTCAACGGCTGTATACATAAATATATATACAGAAATGTTTAACCAATATTCTTTTCTTGTCTACAACTTGTTTTACAGACAATTTTTTTTCGTTTGCAACTTTTGCTTCTCATAAAGTTTTTAGTCTAAAACTATATTTGAAATTATTCATTTTGATGACTGCATCTTCCATGTTACAGTTCTATACTTGCAAGTTTGTTTCAGTGAAGACATTGACAAAGTTATCTGAAGAAAAATATATTGAGTTTATTTTTCAAGTCTAAAAATATACGCACATATCTGTAAGCCATATTTTAATTAGTAATAAATTTTAAATTAATAGATTTATTAAACGTTTAATTGCAAAAAACTTTTATTAAAACGGAAAGAATGAATGCCTCTGTTACAAGGCCTTATTAGATCACGTAGTGATGATACCGAGTAAATTATGAAAGTTTGAAACTTCATGTATATCTCATTAGTATATTATCAATGCATGAAATTTCATTTCATTTAGTATTACCATATGATTTTAAATATTTTAATAAATATTAATTTCTTTGTTGCAGGTGTAACCAGTATGATTCATATACGTGAGAAAGAGGTGAATTCAAAGTATAAACAGTTTTATAAATATGATGTTTTATTAGAGTTGATGGAAAATCTGAAATCTTATGTTCCAGACACAATCGATTTATATTTGCACAAAATACCGTTTAACAAAATAAACGAGCGTAATCGAAATATTTCACTGAATCTACAGAACGTCGTTCACACTTTATGGAAACGATTTTTACAGTTAATTTCTGAACATATATGCCATAATATTCGCGACAATTTACTCTACTGTAATGCCCTGACTCTTGATTAGAACTCTGGATCGAAATTTCCATCATAGTCGATTTTTAACTTAGTACAATCACATCAGTTTTCTACCACACTTTTTGGAAAACTTTCCAAAGTCTTCCAATGTGCTGTGACTGCTTTTTAACGCCCGCTTTAACAAACACATACGTGGTGATAAAGAAACATTTATCGTAACACTGGACGAATCATGGCTTTATTTAAGTGAGTATATTAAAAGAAGAGGAATTTTTATCAATTAATAGAAAAAAAGAAAGAAATAGGTTTGTGAATGTAAAGAAAAATTTCCAAAAGAATTCGTGATTGCTGCTGAATTTTGTTATGAAATTAAATTAATGGTAAAAAATGCAGTAAAGGTGAGATGATTTTAGTTTATTATCAGTAAAATATTTTACAACCCATTTTTGAAGAAGAAATTCCACCTTTATATGAAAAAGACATTAATTGAGCTTCATATGAACCCAGTCTCCCAGTCGTTCTTCCATAACTCACCTGCCGCATATTTAGCAAAAAAAGAAATCCAGACAGGACATAAATTGTGTATCAATTGAAGAAATGCATGTAAAATTACCTGACGCACCCCCTTACGTCATCAATGGCTCTTTCCTCCATTTGGATTGTTTAAATGAATTCACGAACATTGAAAAGACTTTGGAAAGTTTTTAAAAGAGGGAAAAAACTGGCATGACTGTAACAAGGAAATTCTATTATCATAGAAATTTCGAAGCAGAGCTATAGCCAAAAGTTAAGGCTAACCAACAAAGTCCAATTGTTGCAATGAATATGTCATTTATGCGCAGAAGTTAACTTTGAAAATCGTTTCTATAAAGTGGTAAGACCTTCTGTATTATGTAAAGGTGAAAACAAGTGTTAAGAAGGGTAAACATGAGTAAACAAGCGTTTATTATAGTTAAAATGTAACTTTTTCACTACCTAGTTCCACATGTGTGGACCTCCGTTCTTTCCCTTTTTCAAACATAATTATCATTCCTATCTCAGTATGATGTGCTTCGATGTCTAAGATTCGAAATAATGTACATATATTAAAATTCTTGCTTTGAAGTCAAATTGAAGAAGAAATAATTCACTAATAATCAGTAATATTACATTAATATTCGTAAAGAGGTTAAAAAAATCCATAATTTGCAACACTCCAAATATTGCAAAACACGCAGTTTAAAATCTCAGTTTTATTTGTAAGCACATGAAAAATCGTGTAAAAAAATATTTTCTTCTAGAGAAAGGGTATTTTTTCCTAAACTAGTAAAATTTACCTACAGTTTAAGCTTTCAGAAAGAAGTTAAAGTGTTCCCAGTGTTGCGCAAATTCATTTTTCTGGTAAATGGTGAAAAGTTGCCAAATGATTATTACGGTATCGTAAAGAAGTGGGCAAGTAAAATATTAGTTTAATGTGAGAGACAACCATATATAGATTGGTGACATATAGTTGAGATACTGCGAGAAGGCACAGGCACTGTGCAAGCAGAAATTTCAGTGAGTCTACAACAAACAGATATAGAGAGCCTACCTCTTTGCCACCAGGAACAAAATCGGTAGTGAAAAATAGTTAGTAGTAATAATTTTCCTGTCTGACAAAACGTGGTAAAAGATGCAAAAAAATGAAAAAAAACGTGGCAATGCATGATCTAGATATACTTTCTATCTCTACTCCAGAACCGCGACTTGGCGACAGGGAACATACACTCACTTCCTTTGGCCAGTAAAGTGTGAATCTTTCTCGTACGGAGGTTCTTTGGCACCGTTGCAGAAGTTAAAACAGCCGCGAATCAGTACTTACGTATACAGGAGTTCATATGTTTTTCAAAAAGGCTTTAGAATTTCGGTAAGCTTTATAACAAATATATCAATGTATTTGGGGATTATTTAGAAACATAAAATAAGCGCGAAAAAGAATGCGAATAGAAATATAAAGTAATTTATTGCTGCTCTCAATTATTTTCTTGCATAAAACCTGCACATAATAGCCTAAATAAACGTGTTTTTCAACTTTCCTTTGTATATATTCTTTTAAAACTTCTAAAAACCTGATCTTTAATATTAAACATATATCAGAAAAATAAAGAATTTCCGTAAAATTACAAGAGTAATATTTATGCATCTATTAATTTTTTAAATAAATAGCGGAATATTTGTCAAAAGTGTCCAAAAAATCATGTTACAGAACGCAGAGAAGATAAAAAATGCCTTAAAGTAAAAAATGTGTGTCTAAACTAAAAAAAAAAAAAAAATCTAAATTTAAATACAGAAATAGTTTTACTTATATGGAAAAACTGTGTACCGACTGCAAACATAAATTCCTTTTTAAATTTAAATTTAATCTAAAAGTTTCAATGAATAGAAAATTATATGGACTCCAACCAATAATTTCTAAAGGAATAAGCACATTAAAGATTCATGGTCAAAGTGTAATCCCTAATGTGATGAAAAATTTCATTTTTCACTTCACCGATATTAATGCATTGGTTATAATGTGATGCTTAAGGGAATCGTGGTTATATATTATTCATAAGTTTCGATGTAACATTCTTTGTAAAATATTTAAATACAGTTTACTTTTTGAAATACTATCTTTTGTTAGAACATTTCTAGATTCTTAAAAAGCTTTTTAAATTCTAAGGTTTTTTTTTTTTTTTTTTTTTTTTTGTAGTATCAAATTTCATTCTACGCATATGTAATGGATAGACACATATACAAAAACTAATCTGTGTTTTTTTATTTATGGATTTATTTACATATTTATTTGTGTGTGAAAGAGAAACAAAGTAGACATTTCATTATAAAAGGAGTTTTTTTAATTACAAAAAAACGTAGTCCTTTCTTTTAAATCATAAAGTAAAGAGATTCGCTGAATAGCAAATTTATATTAAACATAACTCTTAGATTTCATTTTCTCTTGACCTATATTGGCATGAAATATTGTTTCAACATTAGGTTGTTTGTATTCTTGCAATATTGTGCTGTGCAATATTTGCAAGAAATATTCCAATATTTCATTTCAGTTTTTGTTTTAAGTAAAGCCAATAATTTATCAATGTCGGCATTTTGTTGCAAAAAACATTAATATAAACCCAATATTTTTCTAGTAGTAATATTAATTGCAAATATTTCCATAGAAAAGCCAATATCTCTGGAATATTATTGTTTCATTGCAAATATTTCCCGTATAAAGCCAATCTCATCAAAAAGTCACCTGTAAAAAATGCAGCCAAGTCTCGTAACTCATTTACTGTAAAAAGTACTGAGATCGTATAAAGCCAAGTTTAATTATCTTATTAACTCTGAAATTTTCATTCTCAAATCACTCCTAGTCTCTACATCTTTAGTTAATTATTATTTTGTGACTTGGCAATTACGTAGCACGAGAATGTGATGTATATAGTTAGTCTTAATCAAATAATACTATAACATATTAAAGTGTAATAACTTCCACGTGCGTATATAATTTGACTTAATTAAATTATCCCATCCCATCCCATAACATAATAATATAAATGTGTAATAAAAGTATAAAGGTGTAATAACTTCCCTGTGCTGCGTAATTGCCAAGTCACAAAATAATAATTAACTAAAGATGTAGAGACTAGGAGTGATTTGTGGATGAAAATTTCAGAGTTAATAATATAGTTAAACTTGGCTTTATACGATCTCAGTACTTTTTACGGTAAATGAGTTACGAGACTTGGCTGCATTTTTTACAGGAGACTTTTTGATGAGATTTCACTTCTTTTTGTAATTAATCCTCCTTTTCTTGATTTTGGGTTCTTTTTGGAGATCATCCACTGATTTTCGCTAAGCCCACACTCTGTCCCTATTATTTACAGGTATAAAAAATTTGAATCTTTAGTTTCGTTTGCAAAGTACTGTAGATAAAAAGAGATTTCAGGATCCTAGGCAAGCACTAAGTTATGGGAGGGGGAGTGTCAAAAGTACTCTCAATTGCTTCCAGGATAGGTGCTATCCATCTGAGATATTACTCGCAGCCATAGATACTTGATGTAATATCATGACAGCCGAATGACGCACTGATTCTTCTTTTTAAAATTTAAATATAGAGTTTATTAAGAATGAGAGCTGGTATTTACAATAATATACACTATATACATTTTCACTATTATTCATAACAATTCAACCAAAACCACATTACTTCTTAACATAACCAAAATATACTCGGATGTATTCCCACATCCTACTCCTCCGAACAAACCACCATTTCTTCTCTCTCCTCTTCATTTCTGTTTACTTTTTTAAAAAAAAGGGTTGGAAGGATGTTGGTTGCATGACACTTGATATTTAACATAAAAGAACTTTTTAGTATAAAAAGAAAGCCAAAATTAAAATTTCCGGAAATTTCCAATAAATCAAACTATATTCCCTTTTTCGATGTTTTTTTTTCGTTTTTTTAGTCTTTTTTTATTATTTAATGTTTTTTTTAATTTGTCCTTACTTGGGTACTAAACCCTGCCTTTCTGCCAAATGTCAAGCTTCTAGGACTACAAAATCGAATTATTTTCAATTTTTCGACTTTTTATAAATTTATTGATTTTTCGATTTTAATTCTAAGTTACCTGATTGTCATGTCAATATAGTAATTATTTGATCCGTCTTCTTAGGATCCTTTAGGTTCAATTTAGAGATAAATCAAGTGAATCTTAGAGTCACCATGATTTTATTTAGAAAGGACTATCAAGCCATAACCAGCCAGTAATGTCGGGAGGGTAGGGGGAGTTGTAAAAATTTTTCTGGGACTAACATCATTTAACAATCCATATTTCATATGTTAAGTAAATAGAGTACAACCTGTGAAAGAAAACAAACCTGTCTATAAAGAAATCGCCTATATCATAGTCAGTCTATAGCGGAACTTTTCTATAACGAAATTCGTAAACGAAAGAAAAGAAAACCATAATCCGGGGGAAATAACATAAAACAATTAGGGACGTTGTACTAGGTAATAGGACAATTATCTTAAAACTAATGTTTCTAGCAGTACAAAATCAAATTGTTTTCGAATTTTCGATTTCTTAAAGATATTTCGATTTTTCGATTTTACTTTCGAATTTAACGAATATTTTAATTGTTCCTTTTATTGAATAATAAATACTACCTTTACACCAAGTTTTAAGTTTCTAAGACTACAAGATAAAATTATTTTCCATTTTTGATGTTTTTCGAATTTTTTTTATAATTTTCTGGATTTTTTAATTTTTACTTATTTTGTATCCTTTATTACAATTTTCAAGTTTCTAGCGCTACAAAATCGAATTATTTTGAAATTTCCGATCTTTTTTGAGTTTTTTATTCTATTTTCGAATTTATTGTGTTTTAATTTTTTCTTTTTCTGTATCCTAAGTTTACGCCAGATACAAAACGTTACTGTTTAACGTCTAAGTTTACCCGATATCAAAAGATACAAAATCAATTTTTTTTCAATTTATCGAATTTTTTGTTTCGAATTTTACAGATTTTTTATTTATTTCTTTTTTTGTATCCTAAATACTACCTTTATTCCAAACTTTAAGTTTCTAGCTTTACAAAATAGAGTTATTTTCAAATTTTCGTTTTTTTTTCGTTTTTTTATTTTATTTTCAATTTTTGTTGTGTTTTTAATTTTTTCTTTTTCTGAATGCTAAACACTACCTTTACACCAAATTTTCAGTTTCTAAGACTACGAGATCATATTATTTTCAATTTCTCTCTTTTTCTTTCTTTCTTTCTATTTTTTTTAATTATCCATATTTTTTAATGTTTCCTTATTTAGTATCTTAAATATTACCTTTATTCCAAATTTCAAGTTTCTAGCGCTATGAAATCGAATTATTTTCAAAATTTCCTTATTTTTTGATTTCTTTCGATTTTTGATTTTTTTTTTCGAATTTTATTGCGTTTTTATTTTAACTTATTCTGAATCCTAAACACTATCTTTACCGCGAATTTTAAGTTTCTAAGGCCAAAAGATCAAATTATTTTAATTTTTTTCAATATTTTTCGAATTTTTGATTTTTTTTCGAATTTTCTGGAATTTTTAATTTTACCTTATTTTGCATCCTAAATACTACCTTTATTCCGAATTCCAAGTTTCTAGCGCAACAAAATTGGATTATTTGAAAATTTTCGATTTTTTTCGATTTTTCGATTTTATTTTTATTTTTATTTTTATTTTTATTTTTTTTTGTGTGTTTTTGATGTTTTCTTTTTCTGAATTCTAAACACTACCTTCACACTAAATTTTAAGTTTTTACGACTACAAGATCGTGTTATTTTCAATTTTCAATTTTGTTCGATTTTCTTTTAATTTTCGAATGTTTTTTGTTTTTTTTTAATTTCCGGATTTTATAATTTTTCCTTTCTTTGTATCCGAAACACTAGCGTTATTCCAAATTTTAAGTTTCTGTGGCTGCGGGATCTACCCAATCTTTTTGATGACGGAGAGTGAGTGAGTGTGTGAGTGACAAAAAATCGAAACTTTGAGTTCATATATCGTCTGCACTAATTTATGGGTATTTTTTGAATTATCCATATTTTTTTAATTTTTCCTTATTTAGTATCTTAAATATTACCTTTATTCCAAATTTCAAGTTTCTAGCGCTATAAAAACGAATTATTTTCAAAATTTCCTTATTTTTCGATTTTTTTATTTTATTTTCGAATTTTATTGCGTTTTTTATTTTAACTTATATATGTTTAGGTTCAAGATTTTGCCTTCAGTCTCTGTTTTTATCATTTCAAAGAAATTTCTATCTATGATTTTTCTGAATATATTTCATTTTGCATTGCGCACGTTGCGTTTTATTAAAACAACGTCGTTTGAAAATTGTTTTAAAGCATAAAAATGCCATAAAAAAATTCGTATTTATACATTTTGAACACATTAACGATATTTTAAGCAAAATGGATGGACCAATGGAAAGTGCTTCAGTATTATTTTGAAAATATCTCATGTGTTCAGAAAGAGAGCATTTCATCCATAGGCACTGATGAAAGCAAATGTAGCACAAAATTACTAAAAGTTGTCGTTCGTGAAATAACGTAGGAATTAATTTGTGTCGAGTAAATTTGTGTATCAAGATTGATTATCAGAATTTTTGCGGGAATCAAAGCAAAGTGGATGTCTAAAAGAATAATTATTCATACAAATATTCATTATCTTTTAACAGAGTTTGTGTAAATTTAAGTTTATGTAAATTTAAATGATTGTAATTGGTCATTGTTTTCTTACTAAGGAAGACGGTCATATACTTCCAAAATCAAATTGACTAAATTAAAGCTTCCTACTTTTGTGGTTTTACTAAACCTTTAACCCTTTAACGGACGGTTTCCTTACGAAACCACAAAATTTTAATTATGAAATTCAAGAATGGCAGCAGAATTTTAGTAGAAATGTTTTCCATTTATTACGTATGTGAAATATCGCTTTTTTCATATATACAAATAAATTTGTTCATAATTTCCGGTGTCAATCAATTATTTCAACATTTTAGCAATTTAAGTGCTTTATCCGTTAAAGGGTTAAACACGATTGACTGAATTATTCTGTATGAAATATAAAATATTTGAAGATAATGAGAAGAAGGTATTTTTACGTAATAACTTCATCGAAGTTAAAAAATAGAAAAAAAACTTATCACGAACGATGTTCTGTAGAAAAAGAGCGCCGCATAATACGTAACTTTTAAAAATATAGAAACATTGATATGCCTAAAGTTTTCACATTAGAAGATTTTAATCATATTAGAAGTAAGAAGTATTTTAACGGTATGATGAATTGTTTAAAAAATTGAAAGAAAAAAAAATATTTAAGTACTCTACACTAGTAAATCTGCAGATCAAGAGTTTCAACGTCACCTCTGAAAGTCATTGTTCCTTAATCTCACTTTTCATATTATTTAGCATTTTCAATCCGCAATTTAATATTTTTATATTACATACATATTTATAGGAGGTTTCAGAAATTAGAAGCGTTAAATTAAACACGGCTTATGCAATAATATTCTGAAATTCTTGTGAACTTTCTTATTCTTGTAACTTTTGAGATAAAAAAATACATTTCTTCGAAAATAATTTATTTTGCTTATAAAATACTGCAGCGAAATAGTGGGTGTTACTTGAATTTTATTATTTTAATATTCTCTGAAATATTTTTGGTAAGCAACTAATAAAATAAAGAGGAAGGGAAAAGAAATTCGTTTTAAAATTTGTAAAGATAGGAAAATGAAATGTTTTATATTTCCAGAAGAGTTATACATTTTTTTCCAATAATTTAAACAATTAATTTCTAAATTCTAATAGATGAATAGGAAATTTTTCGAAGCTACTGGATATATTTAAGACCTCCACATCGAAAATTTAGCATAAATTTACGTTTAAATCCATTATTCAAATATGAAATTTTCATTTCAGATAAAAATGAAATTTAAAAATCGTCTGCATTCCCATAGAAAAGCATTATGACCTAAAAAGAAATGTTCTATATTTTTCGAACGAATGAACCAAATTTAACCGAAAACTATACAGCTGTTTTCAGGTATCTCGCCAACATACCTACCAAAAATCAACATAATCGGAAGTTTTTTACGGCAGTTATCGCGGAACAGTCGAGCCCCACCAGTGGCTGAGAGGTTCTGCTCTCGAAGCTGGTAGACGGGAGGTGCTGGGTTCGATCCCAATCGCGCCCGTCGGCCTAATCGTTCGGAGTTTTCGTGGTTTTCTTCGAGCCGTGGATTTAACCATGCGTAAATACGGGTTAGGTTCCCTTAGAAAGACCCCCACGAAGGGCACTCCCCCCGGGCCTATATCCCAAGTGTAGATAATTGGCCGTCAATAATCAACCCAACCCATCAACGCGGAACAGTTATCAGATAGAAAGACGGACAGACAGAAACCAAAAACTTTTCGCTTCTCCACAATGAGCCTTCACTGACTTTTCGGCAATAATTATTTTATTGAAAATAAAAAGAACTATTTTTTCTTTTTTCGCAATTTGCTCGTTTAATATTCATAATTTTCTTTCACATAATTAATGAAATAACGCATTCTTTAAAAGAGATACACTCGATGATCTTTTTAAGTAATAAAATCCCCTATTAAATATCATAACATTAATGACATTCATTTCTCTAAATCAAGTTTTTAACTTTTTAGCGAAAATTGTTTAGACTATCATAATATTCGCCTCAAGAAGTGTATTTCTGAAACAATAAGTTAATTTAATATCCATAGATAATTTAAAAAGTGATTTAATGTTTGTGAACAATCGCAATAGTTTTAAATTTCAAATAAGATAGAGCTAAAAAATTAAGGTCGCTACTTGTCACGTGAAGACAAAATCTTGAAAAGTGTCCAGTATATTTTCTCCCTTAGATTCATATTTCTTACTGATAGTTTACTTCCTTGACATAAACATGCTCTAAATAGTAAATCTACATATGAGCAACTAATTTTTAATATAATTTCCATAAAGTTTAATATCGTACAATCCGATGCTTTTAAAGCTATATGTACATTTATATAAGATTTATCGAAGCTTCCGGAAATTTTAGAAGTATCACATTAAACACAATTTTATGCAAGGATATGTTAAGCTAGTTATTCTTTTTTTTTTCAGAAAAATAATATAATCCTTCAGAGGAGCTCTGCTCCACTGAACCCTTCGTTGTCCCTTTATTTTTTATGTTCGCAATTTTCAGTAATTTTTCTCTTTCATTATTCGAGTATATGTCTGAATGCATTTACCATTGTAATTTCATTAAATTAACCATCTCCTTGTATAGAATATTTTATCCTATCCCTAAAAAAATACTAATTTTTCAATCACAAAACATCATCAAACAAATCAACTGAAATTGAATAACATCTTACGCAATAAATATATTTATACAAATGTAAATTCCTCTTATGACACTTATATTCAATTTAGACATTCAACGTTTTTATAATTTTCGTTTGGAAAACCTATTCGGTCATCTTTCTTTAGTAGTTAAAATAAATCCTTACCTAGTTCATCAGAAAAGCATATTAAAAATTGAATCGGTCATTTCAAAAACAACATAAGTCAAGGTTTTTCCAAAGATACTTTATTTTGTCGCAAATGCTTCCTTAAATGTAGAGTCATGATCTAGGCAATAACCACATAAGTCAGTGTATTTATTCCTCTTCAAACATTACCTTCTAATAAACAACATAAAGTCAGCGACTTAAGTGGTTTTTGCATGCAATACCAAATTACATGCGGATACCATATTACATTACCATATTACCATTTGCATGCAATACCATATTAAAACATAAAAATGTTCCTGTATAGGTGCTATCTTCATTAATTTTAATTAAAAATATGTTTAATATGATTGTTTCGTTCAAATTAAATACAGCCTAACCTTGTTTCTTGCTAAAACAATATAAGTCAGGGACAAGTTTTCTGTTATTCTTCTTTTTATTATTCATAAACTATAAAAATCATTCGATATTTATAAATTTTGAAATCCACACTCTATAATCCGCTCAAAAAACCCATAAAAATTCGTTTACTTGAGAATAATACACTTTTTTATTTCTGAAAATTTCGGATTCTGTGACTTATCTGGTTTTTGAAATGACCGATTCAATTAAAATCACACGAAATTCAGTTATTTTGTTAATAAAATTTTACATCAAAATAGTGGGACATTACTTGAATTTTCTTTTTCTTTGAAATACAGTTACTAGGCAACCATTTAGTAAAAGAGAGGGAAAAATAATGCATTGGACATTTTTATAAAAAATGAGATATTAAAATGTTTTATATCTCTGAAATTGATGCGTAAATTTTTCCAATTATTTATACAATTAATTTCGAAATTATAATAAATATATTGGCCAATTTTCAAAGCGATCGTATTAATTTAAGATCTTTATTTCGGAAATTCAGCAACCATTAATTTAACGTTTATATCAAATATCCCAATATGTCATTTCCCTTTCGATGATTGCCAAAATTTGAAAATCTTCTGAATTTCCATTGAAAAACATTATGACTTAAAAAAAAAAAAAATCTATATTTTTCGAACAAATGAACCAAATTCAACGAAAAAGTATACAACTAATTCCGGGTACCTCACCAACATACCTACCTAATTACAGACAAAAGTGATGCTTTTTGTAGCAGTTATCGCAAGACATACAAAAACTTTTTGGGTGTCAATCTCCTAACTCTATCAGAAGAGTACGTGGATTTCTTTGATTATTTTAAAGTATATATACCTACATTTAATTCAAATCTTGTCATTACTTTAAGGAAATTTTGATACAAACTAAATTGGAGCAGTTCATTGGTCCTAGAAATATCCTGGATGAGTTTGTTAGTCAAGAAGATCTTCCAGTTCATTATTAATACATGTTAAACTTTGTTTTCAATAAAAAAAATTAAGAGTTTTTTACTTTGGTAACATATATATACAAACGGAAATACTAAAATTTGTTGGTATTAATTGATTGTTTTATGTTCGAAACTTGATTGAGCATCAGACATATATTACAGACTACTGATGATTTTTAACTACGATTACTTTAACTATCTTGAAATATATTATAGGCGAGTGTCATCATATGTTGTAGCTTTGTGTCAGCACGATAACGTCCAAGATACTGGAACAACTGAATCAAAGATGAACAGTTATTTGATTTTCGTAATATCTTGGATAAGTTCATTAATCAAAAAGTCCCGATAATACATTCAAAAGTAACATCTTTTTGAAATTCCGAATATCATTACTGTCATTGCATCTATAGATGCAGTTCATTAATAATACATGTTAAAATTCTTCGATTTGAATACATTTTTAGGAGATATTTCTTTTGTTAAGTGTATAATGCATATTAAAAATATTTGATGGCATTCATTGAATTGTTTGGGTTTGAGCTTTGTTAGAGCGTTAGAACTATATTACAGCTGATGGGTGTTTTTTTTTTCTGAGATTTCAACACATTTTAAATATTTGTGATACAAGTACCTTATATTAATGCAGTTATATTTAAAAAGCCTTGCCAACATAGCGAACTTAAAAGTAAGATCAGTTTGTTTAATTTGTACACCCAGAAAAAGAAATTGATTAAAACTACAAAACATGCTTTGTCGAGTACATTTTGGTTGTTTTAGCAAAATTCAAGTAAAATTGAACCATTTTACTTGAATTAACAAAACATTTTTTGTTGACGATACAAAAAGTTTTTTTGGAATTGTGAAAAAAAAAATGTTGATTCAAACAAAATTTCCATTGACCTATATTTAAACAAAAAGTTTTGTTGAGTCAACCAAATTTTTGTTGATTCAGCAAAACTTTTTTCTGGGTGTACTGTGTATGATGTACGTACCTTTAAAAAAAGGTAAAAATAAATAAAAAGACGGATATTCCAGTTTGAAGTTCTAGATAATTTGAGTATTCTTACAACCGGTGTGCAAATTTGTATGTGTAGGTGTAATTATGAAGGCCGATTATGTGCATGAGGGATATAGGCCTGAAGAATAGTCCCTTCATGGGTGACTTTCAAAGTTAACATAATCCGTATTTACGGAAGGATATCCAAGGTTCAAATAAAAGCACGAAAGCTACGACCGATTAGGCCGACGGGCGCGATTGAGTTCGAACACAGCACCTCCTGCCAACCAGATTTGAGAACAGGATCTTACAATCGAAGAGCCATTAGTCAATTAAATCAAATACTGAAACAAAGAATAAAAATTAGAAAATTGATTTCACGCACTCTCAAAAAAATCACTGAATTGAACAAATTTTTCCGTAGACTTTTTTCGTTAAAACACGAAAATTTCCGCTTTGATTTGCTTAGATTCCCCCAAAATACGGAAAACTTACCAATCTAACATAAAATATACCTGAAATTCTCCAATCTAAGTTTGCAATTTCTTCAAACCACAGGGGTGTACCGGCAACTGTGCTGCGTGTTACTTTTCCGTATTAGAAACGTAATTTTTACGTATGTTTTTTTTCCGTCAAAACACGGAAAATTCAAGAAACGAAGGTCAAATTTCCCTGCATTTCCCCAGACACAAGACAGAAATTTCTTCAAATGACAGAAAAATCTCTTCCAATCACAGGGGTGTTCCGGCAACTTGCTGTCTGTATTTTTTACGGTTTTTGACGAAATTTTTTTTGAGAGTGAGCGTTAATCTTCTGTAAAAATAACTTTATTAATTATCGCAATTGTCTTGCTATTCAATTTTGAGAACGCCAGTCCATTTGTATGGTACTTTACAAATTCATTGCTTTAAAAAAAAAATTACAAGAGATCATTAGAAAAAATAAATCATATGAAAGTACGATGCGTCCATTTGAAAAATAGGGAAAAAATGGAATTAATTTACATATGTGAAAGAAACCTTCAAAGAGGCTTTCAAAAGGAGATAAGTATATTCTTAATGTTTTTGAAAATTGGCTTAAAATAAACTCGAAAAATATTTCAATTTTTTCCAAACAGATTTATCATATTATCGAGATGAATGTGTGATGAATATCGTGATAAATGTGCATTCATTGCTAGTTTAAAACATTTTTTCTAGAAAGCGTAAAGAATGACTAGCTGAGAAGATGAAACGTGGTGTCATTTTTCAGGCTTTTGTTCGTAAATTGTGTGTACGAAGCAATACTTGAATTATTTTGCTTTTCTAATACTTCGTTTATGGTCTATCTTCGGTGGAGTTGTATCTCAAACATCATTCTTTCTAAAATAAATCAATTCATCTTACAGAAATTAACTTATGTACAGAAAAAAGAATGAGAAACTAATTTATTTTTAAAAGTCATTGCATCTTAAACGAATTTTAAATAAATTATGGGCATCTTGAATTTTTTTTTTTCTTGTAAGAACATTTATCACTCCATTTAATGTTTTCCAGAACCGTATTTTGTTTAATATATATTAATATTCATTTTAATTTGTTATGTTAATATATGAACCTTTATGTCTGAAATTGGAATGATTATATGTGCTTTTATATATTTACATAAATTGCATTGTATTTACTTATTAAATACAAAAATTAAAGTAATTTTCTTTTTCTAAATATAAAGAACAAATCAGCCTACTGAAAAACGTTTATTCTTAAGAGAATTTTAGTCATGCAAAATTTTTATTTTTACTTTAAGCACCAACGTAGAAATTTAATCCGAAATGTATTCAAATTTCCTAACCATGACTGTATGATTCCTTGAGAAAAAAAATGTTTGACAAGAAAAATAGTTAATTACATCACATTGTAATGTTCTAGATATTAAAATAAATATAATAAACTAGCAAGCTACGCCCGCTACGCTGGTCAATTTCTTTTAACGAACCTTTAATCAAACAAAATATTGACATTTCATAAATAACTTTTATATTTTAACAGAATAATAAGGCTACTATAATTTGTGACTCGTGCTATAACCAATATACACGTCAGGACACGTCGCCCTTATCATTATCTTTTTACGCATGAAGCTTTCGCTATGGTACTCCATTGGAAAATTTGGTAATTTTTGAAATTCAATATTTGAAAAACGGCATAATCATTAGATTTTAAATGTATATCAAGAAAAATACAATTTTTTACATTTCAAACGCAGTTTGTTTAATAATTTTCTGACATATTATTTTTGAGTTATCATTTTTTTCATTAACTTCAAATGTTTCATTTTCCGAGATTAATCTGGTGCAACAATTAGCGAAAAACCCAGTCGTCAGCAACGAATAGTTTTTTATTAAAGAGGCTGTTGGAGCAGGGATTGTCACCACCAATTTGCCACCATCACTTTTGAAATCGGTTCCGTGGTTCCAGAGATTCCATAGAAATTGTAATTTAGAATGACTTCAGAACGCTTTTCGCTCATTTCACCCATTTAAATTTGGATTTTTTTTTTAAATTTATTCTTAGAGAGCATTTACATCTTATAAGTAACGACAATGCTAAATTTCAAATTTCTTGCCCCTTCAGTATAAAAAAGTCGCAATTTTCGAACATTTTTCGATCCTGCACCCCATTGATGTTAGTGGCACCGACATAAAATATAGCCTATGTTGGAGTAGGGATTGTCCCCATCAATTTGCCACCATCACTTTTGAAATCGGTTCTGTAGTTCCAGAGATTTCATAGAAATTGCAATTTAGACTGTTTTTAGAACGCTTTTTGCTCATTTCACCATTTTAAATTTAAATTTCTTTTTTATTTTGTTCTTAGAGAGCATTTACATCTTATAAGTAACTACAATGACAAATTTCAAATTTCTAGCTAATTCAGTATAAAAAATAAAAATAAAACTGCCCAGTTAAACTGAGGGCATTGAGTTCACAGGCTATTCACACTAATTGTATATTATACTCTTATTTCAAAGAATTTGAAATAAGCCCATCGAAAAATAAAGAAATAAACATTATATTAAGGGGGGGGTCATCCCCCGTTACCCCCCCATAGTTAACTAATGAACCCCTTAAACTAATCAGGTAAATCTCTAATTACAATGAATATATATAGAAAATTTGAAGAAAATCGGATAATTCTGCATGAAAAACCCATTTATATAAATTAAGGCGGGATTAGCCCCCTCCGTTCACCCCCTTTATACTTAACCAATCAATCCCGAAAACTAATCAGGGAAGCGTCTTAACCCAATGAACCTATAAACAAATTTTGAAGCAAATAGAATAATTCTGCATGAAAAACCATTTATATAAATTAAGGGGGGATTATCCCCCCATTCCCCCCCCTTTATACTTAACAAATCAATCCCTAATAACTAATCAGGGAAGCGCCTTAACACAGTGAACCTATAAACAAAATATGAAGGAAAACGGAATAATTCTGCATGAAAAACACATTTATATAAAGAAAGGGGGTATTAGCCCTACGTTCCCCCCTTTATATCTAACCAATCAATCCCGAAAACTAATCAGGGATGCCCCTTAACACAGTGAACCTATAAATACAATTTGAAGGAAATGGGATAATTATGCATGAAAAACCCATTTATATAAATTAAGGGGGTATTAGCCCCCCGTTCCCCCCCTTTATACTTAATCAATCAATCCCGAAAACTAATCAGGGAAGCGTCTTTACCCAATGAACCTATAAACAAATTTTGAAGCAAATAGAATAATTCTGCATGAAAAACCCATTTATATAAATTAAGGGGGATTATCCCCCCGTTCTCCCCTTTATACTTAACCAATCAATCCCGAAAACTAATCAGGGAAGCGCCTTAACACAGTGAACCTATAAATAAAATTTGAAGGAAAACGGAATAATTCTGCATGAAAAACACATTTATATAAAATAAGGGGGATACGCCCCCCGTTCACTCCTTTATACTTAACCAATCAATCCCGAAAATTAATCAGGGAAACGCCTTAACAAAGTGAACCGATAAACAAAATTTGAAGGAAATGGGATAATTCTGCATGAAAAACCCATTTATATAAATTAAGGGGGGATTATCCCCCCGTTCCCCCCCCCTTTATACTTAACCAATCAATCCCGAAAACTAATCAGGGAAGCGCCTTAACACAGTGAACCTATAAACAAAATTTGAAGGATAACGGAATAATTCTGCATGAAAAACCCATTTATATAAAATAAGGGGGGATTATCCCCCCGTTCCCCCCTTTATACTTAACCAATCAATCCCGAAAACTAATTAGGGAAGCGTCTTAACACAGTGAACCTTTAACTAAAATTTGAAGGAAATGGGATAATTCTGCATGAAAAACCCATTTATATAAATTAAGGGGGGGGATTAGCACCCCCGTTCCCTCCTTTATGCTTAACCAATCAATCCGGAAAAACTAATCAGGGAAGCGCCTTAACACAGTAAACCTATAAACAAAATTTGAAGGAAAACGGAATAATTCTGCTTGAAAAACCCATTTATATAAATTAAGGAGGGATTAGCCCCCCCGTTCCCCCGTTTATACTTAATCAATCAATCCCGAAAAACTAATCAGGGAAACGCCTTAACACAGTGAACCTATAAACAAAATTTGAAGGAAAACAGAATAATTCTGCATGAATAACCCATTTATATAAATTAACGTGGGGATTACCCCCCCTCCGTTCCCCCCTTTATACTTGACCAATCAATCCCGAAAACTAATCAGAGAAGCGCCTTAACACAGTGAACCTATAAACAAAATTTGAAGGAAAACGGAATAATTCGGCGCTTGAAAAACCCATTTATATAAATTAAGGGGGGGGATTACCCCCCCCGTCCCCCCCCTTTATACATAACCAATCAATCCCGAAAAGTAATCAGGGAAGCGTCTTAACCCAATGAACCTATTAACAAAATTTGAAGGAAAACGGAATAATTCTGCATGAAAAACCCATTTATATAAATTAAGGGGGGATTATCTCCCCGTTCCCCCCCTTTATACTTAACCAATCAATCCCGAAAACTAATCAGGGAAGCGCCTTAACACAGCGAACCTATAAACAAAATTTGAAGGAAAACAGAATAATTCTGCATGAAAAACCCATTTATATAAAATAAGGGGGGATTATCCCCCCGTTCCCCCCTTTATACTTAACCAATCAATCCCGAAAACTAATTAGGAAAGCGTCTTAACACAGTGAACCTTTAACCAAAATTTGAAGGAAATGGGATAATTCTGCATGAAAAACCCATTTATATAAATTAAGGGGGGGGGGATTATCCCCCCGTTCCCCCCCTTTATACTTAACCAATCAATCCCGAAAAACTAATCAGGGAAGCGCCTTAACACAGTGAACCTATAAACAAAATTTGAAGGAAAACGGAATAATTCTGCTTGAAAAACCCATTTATATAAATTAAGGAGGGATTAGCCCCCCCCGTTCCCCCCTTTATACTTAATCAATCAGTCCCGAAAAGTAATCAGGGAAGCGTCTTAACCCAATGAACCTATAAACAAAATTTGAAGGAAAACGGAATAATTCTGCTTGAAAAACCCATTTATATAAATTAAGGGGGGGGAATTAGCCCCCCGTTCCCCCCCTTTATACTTAACCAATCAATCCGTAAAACTAATCAGGGAAGCGCCTTAACACAGTGAACCTATAAACAAAATTTGAAGGAAAACGGATATTTCTATGAAGAGTTATCGCATTACGTACGTACATACATACATACAGAACCGGCTGGCAAGCCCTCAGGGCTTGATAGCAAGTTTGATAGCTAAAAAATCGCAATTTTAGAACGTTTTTTGCTCCTGCACCCCCTGGGGTTAGTGGCACCAACATAAAATATAGCCTATGTTGGAGCAGGGGTTGTCACCATCAATTTGCCACCATCACTTTTGAAATCGGTTCGGTAGTTCCAGAGATTACCCCCTACAAACAAACAAGCAAACAATCTTTACTCCTTTATAATATTAGTATAGATTATTGTGAAATATTATTTATTAAAATATTTCATCCATGCATAGTTAGGTGTTTAAAAACAGAAATGCTCAAAACCGTTTTTCGTTTTACATGATATTTACGTCGTGACAACAAAACTAGCGAACCGGTTTAATTATTATTATTTAAAAAAAAAAAAAAAAAAAAAAAAAACAATGTGCGATTACGCGCTTAAGCAGTTTAAGCTATCGACGTTCCTTTTTTTTTTTTTTTTTTTTTTTTAAATTAACCTTTTAAACGCCAATGTTCCCGAACGGGAACATCAAATTTAAAATTCATTAAAAAAAAAGTTTCGCTTCTATGGACTTACAAAAATTATTATTTATTAACAAAAGTACATTTATTTTTTTAGACTAAAAAATATTTATGTTATATAATTATTTAAGCTTAAAAAAATTCGTAAAAAAGTCATTTTTTGTCAATTTTTACTAGGATTGTTAAAAAAATTCACATAAAATTTTTAAAAGATGCAAAATTCATGAAATTTCAGAGTTATGATAAATAAGGTCCATTTTAAAGAATAAACGTGCTAAATAACAGTTTTCAATAAAAATGCGTTTGCTATAAGATATCAAATTCTATTGTTCCCGTTCGGGAACATTGGCGTAATTCACTATACAGAATTCGATCATTTGCTCTGTTGATCTATTTTCCTAATTTGTAATATTGAGAGTCTCAGAACTATACTGAATCTCTTTTGCTGTGTTTAAAAGCAGGTCAGTGGCTTTTCGAATTCCACTTACACCCTTTTCACCCCTCCCCCCTTCTCTTGCTTTCCGCCCTCACTAGTGCGGGGGTGAGAGTTTTGTCCAAACAACTGTTTTGCTCAGGACTGAGGATGTTTATGACTTTTTCTAAGTATCCCGCGAAGCGTGCTATTTGTTAACAATAATTTTTACTTTCTTAGAGTATGTAAGAGTTTTGAGATAGATCACGTGGTTCAGCACCCGCCCAGTTCTTTTATTTATTTATTTTTCCCTTTTCTCTTTCTGAATTTTTTGCATCGTTCATTTTGTAAGTAATAGAGGGTGAAGCTAGAACGATATTTTTACTTTGCTTCTTTGATAGATATGGCTAATCGTGAAAGATTTTTAACAGTACCGGAAGCTATTGAATATTTTAACCCTTTATCAGATTCAGATGCTTCGGTTGATTCTGTTATAGATATTTGCCAATTGCCTCCTGATGAAAGTGGTGCTATAACAGATGAAGAAGATGTAAATGAAAATGAATTTCAAAAAATTATGCCTGCAGATGTATGCGGACAATTAGAAGTTTTTACACATAGATCAGTTGATGTATCAGATGATGAAACGATTGTCTCTGTACCTTCTACATCAAAAACTGAATCAAGTTTGAAGAGAAAGAGACTATCTGTTGGCAAAAAAGCCGCCTCTGCTCTACGCTGTAGGTTACGCGCGCTAATACTTAGATAAATAAATAATCAATATATATCATTCTGGCCATGAAAATACAATTGATATAATAATATAGGTAATTTCTTACCTTTATCTTTCTTCAGCATCAGTATTCCTCGTGCTTCTGGTTGGTGCACATTTTTAACTGCGTTAATCCATTAGTTACCGAGCTAAAGTGTTGAAAACATAAATGTTTGTTAATGAATTATATTATTTATATTGAGTCCACACCTGACACTGATCACTTTTGTTATAGATAATTATATTAAAATTTTGACTTAATAATTTCAAGTAACATTTTACATACAGCTGCCTTTTGCAGCAACAGATTAAAATTATTACATCTTTCTCTATTGAGATAAAAAGGGCAACTAACCTTAATAATAAAAATAGGTTTTTTGAATCAGAGTTCTTTTGATGACGTCAGACAGCTGCAGCATGCGTGGGTTGATATTAAAACTAATTTCGCGAACATATTTCACATATTAATATCATTGTTTATCTTGAGTAGGATGATTTGTCTAAAATAGAAAAGTCTGTTCATTATAGAATGATTTATTGTCACTTAATGTATTTATTTGCGTGCTCAAATGTTTATGTCCTTGAACTGCTTCCTGTTTTGAAATCAGTTAATGATATCTGAGATGGTTATAAATCCATCACCCTTCCTTAACCATCTCGGATGCATCATGTAATAGTTGCATAGATTCTCGATGTTTCACAAACTGTGGTTTGCCCAGTGGCTTGGTCAGGGCGTCTGCTGTCATGTCTTGTGTTGGGCAGTAACGAAGGTCTAGTATACCGTCTTCTTTCATTTCTTTTATCGCGTGATATCGAACGTCGATATGTTTGGTTCGCTTTGAGAATTTTTCGTTCTCCACCATCTTGATGCAGCTCTGGTTGTCTTCGTACAGTTTTACTGGTAAATTTTGCTGTAAGTCCAGGTCTGCTAATAGTTTTATAATCCATGCAATTTCCTGTCCTGCACTAGCTGCAGCAACAAATTCAGCTTCTGCCGATGAGTAGGCAATGCAATTTTGCCTTTTTGAGTACCATTGTATCGGACTATTTCCCAGCATGAAAAGGTTTCCAGTAGTCGATCTTCTGGTTTTTGTGTCTCCTGCCCAATCAGCGTCAGAAAAACCGATGAGTTGTGGTTCTTGATTTGTATTCAATGTGAGGTTCAGGTTTTTTGTGATGTTTAGATAACTAATTACGCGTTTCGCAGCGTTCCAATCTTTAAAACGTGGAGTTTCACATCTTCTGCTGAGGATGTTAACGGCGACTGCTATATCTGGACGTGTAGTGGTTCCTATATATAACAATGATCCTATTGCTTGTCTGAATTTTGTGTTGTTAGGCATTAAGTTTTCGTCGTCCTCTAATTTGTGAAAACCGGCATCCATGGGAGTGCTTATTGGTTTTGCGTTTTCTAAGTTGAATTTTCTTGCTAGTTCTTCTATTTTTAACCTTTGATTTAATTTGTATCCAGTTTGGGTTTTTCTTATTTCCATGCCTAAATAGTGGGATACTTCCCCAAGGTCTTTTAATTCATATTCTTGCTTTAAAGCTTTTATTATTGTTTCAATTGATTCGTTTTCACCGCCTATTAATAAGTCATCTACGTAAATTATTATATACGTGGTGATGTTGTTTTCTTTTCGTGTGTATAGACATGAGTCCGCTGTGCTTTGTTGGAAATTCAATTTTTTTAAAGATTGTTCTATTCTTTTATTCCAAGTTCTCGCTGCCTGCTTTAGTCCATAGATGGATTTTTTCAATTTGCAGACTTTGTTTTCTTTATTTTTCTCAATGTAACCCTCCGGTTGTTTCATATAGACTTCATCTTCTAACTCACCGTATAGAAAAGCTGTGTCTATGTCTATGTGTCTCACGTTCAACTTCTTATATGCGGCTGCTGCCAAAAAAGTTCGCACAGTTGTTTGTGACACTACTGGGGCGAAAGTCTCGTCATAGTTTTCCCCGTATTTTTGGCTAAACCCTTTGGCTACCAAACGTGCTTTGTACTTTTGAGTGTTTCCGTGACTGTCTAATTTCTTTTTGAATGTCCATTTGCAACCTATAACCTTTTTGTTAGGTGGAGGATCCACTAATTCCCATGTATTGTGTTTTCTCAACGAATTTATTTCCGCTTGTGTGGCTTTAAGCCAATTTTCTTTTTCTCTGGGATTATTTATTTCCAGTATTTCATTCCAACTACTAGGTTCTATTGTATCATTATTTTTTACATAACAGACATATCTGTCTGGTGGTACCCCCCTGTTCATTCTTTCGGATCTTCTTGGTTCATTGGTCGGTTGGTTGGACGCGGTTGGTTCTTCGGTTGTGTTGTTTAGCTCTGTTTCAATGTAATTTTTGTCGTCATATGAGTTTTCTGTCTCTTTGCTTTCTTTTAGGTTAATTTTACTATTTTCCATGAATTTCACTGTTCTGCCAATTACAATTTTATTTTGTTTTGTGTGTATGCGATATCCCTTTGAGTTGTTATCGTATCCTACAAAAATCCCTTCCTGAGCCCTGTCGTCCAATTTTCCTCGATGTTGTTTATTCACGTATACGTAAGCTTTGCACCCGAACGTTCGCAAATAGTGTAAACTCGGTTTGCGATTAAACCATAGCTCAAATGGGGTTTTATTTGTCGATTTTGTTGGTAAGCGATTTTGTAAATGATTCGCGGTGTTAATTGCTTCTCCCCAAAATCTTTGTGGCAGATCTGCTTCTCTCAGTAGGCTTCTAGTCATGTCTAATAGCGACCTATTTTTCCTTTCTGCAATGCCATTTTGGCTCGGACAATACGGCACTGTTAATTGATGTTTAATGCCCCTTTTTCTTAAGTAATCCTCTATCCCTCTATTTATGTACTCTCCCCCGTTATCGGATCTTATTGCTTTCGGATATATCCCGAACTGGTTTCGAACCATAGCTATATAGTCGATTAGTTTATCCTGTACTTCATCTTTATGTTTTAATAAGTATATTACGGTAAATCTAGAGTAGTCGTCAATGAAAGTTACGAACATTGTTTTACCAGCTATTGTGGGGGTTCCTATCGCTGTGCATACATCCGTGTGCACTAGATCGAGTACTCTACCTATTTTGTTTCTATACACTGTTTTCGGATAGGGAGCATCGCTTGTTTTTGTTTGTATGCATGTTTCGCATGTTGTTCCATGATTGCAATTATTTAATTTTATGCCATAGGCTAAGTCGTCTTTAACCATTTCCTTTATGGAATTATAATTTCTATGCCCTAGGCGTTTGTGCCAAAGTTCCAGGCAGTCTTTACTTTTGCATTCATGTGCCATATTTACTATATTCCTATCTGCATTTTCTAATAATTCAACTTCGTATAGGTTATTTTTCATTTTTGCCTCCAAATAGATTTTCCCATTTCGTGACAGCGTGCATTTATCTTTATCAAATAATAATTTATATCCATTCTTTGTGGCTTTACTAACTGAAATTAAATTAGATTCTAGCTCCGGTACATATAACACTTCTTTTAACGTAATTTTATTTATGCCTCCATCGGATGTTTTTGTCGTGAATGTAGTTTCTCCGGTACCTAACGAGTTTAGAGTTTTTCCGTTGGCAATTATGACGGCTGTTTTTTCTGTGTCATTTAACTTAGTGAACTCCTTTTTATTGTTTAGGATATGTGAAGATGAACCAGAATCGATAATCCAGGTTTGTTTTCCTGCTTTGTCTATTAGAAAGGCTGCGTCGCTGCCTTTATCTGGTTTTGTTTCCGTTCTATAATTTCTCGTGTTTACTGATTCGCGGTCAGTGTTTCCTATCTGGTTATCCGATTGTTGATAACACAACGATGATGAGTAATATTTATTTTTGTATGTTTGTTGTTTTTGTGTATTTGGGTGATTGTTTCGATTTTTCAAATGCCAACATTCTCTGTACGTGTGATTTTTCAATTTGCAATACGTGCACTGTTTATCTTTTTTAAAGTTATCATTAGGAAATCTTTTCTGCGTTTTAAACGCTTTTGATGAATTTTCACCCTGGTCTGTGTTTTCAACCCTTCTGTTGTACTCATCTGTTAATTTACTTCTAATAAATTGTGGTGTGAGCTCGTCCTCATTTCGCGATTCAAGGGCAGTAATTAACGTATTATAACTAGGGGGTAGCGAACACAGCAATAAAGCTGAAAGATGGGAGTCGCTAATTGTTTCCCCGATCGCTGAAAGTTTGTCAATTAATTCTAGAATGTATGTTATGTGTTTGATTAAGTTTCCGTTTTCTTGGAGCTTGGCTCCATAGAGCTTTCTTAACAAAAATAATTTACTAGAGAGGTTCGCCCGTTCGTGTATGGTTTTAAGCGCGTTCCAAGTGTCTCTAGCTGTGTTAAGCCCCTTAACATGAACAATTTGTGAATCGTCAATTGATAGGTTAATTATGGCTCTTGCCTTCCTGTCTTTCTTTTCCCAATCAGTTGTGACTGGCGTGGGCCTATCTTCGGTTATTACGTTGAATAAATCTTCTCTAATCAGTAACATTTCAGTTTTAAATTTCCAATTGCTGTAATTACTTGCGTTAAGTTTTTCTACAAGCTGTATCTCACGTGATGCGGCCATTTTACTAGTTATTTAAGTTTTGTTATTAAAGAGGAATTGCTCTTTTATTATTTTATATAAAACTTCTTATATATATCTAGTTTTCTTCAATTGTTTAACATTTCATATATATCAACAAAAAATGCACAATATTTATTTCATCATCAAATAATTAACTATATTTTCAATAATTTTCAATTTCATTTTAATGTGCACACATCTATGGCCAGTAGTTTTTTTTTTTTTTTTTCACAAATATTATTTATCTACTAAAATATGAGACTTTCTCAGTCTCGTAATCGACTGTTGGCAAAAAAGCCGCCTCTGCTCTACGCTGTAGGTTACGTGCGCTAATACTTAGATAAATAAATAATCAATATATATCATTCTGGCCATGAAAATACAATTGATATAATAATATAGGTAATTTCTTACCTTTATCTTTCTTCAGCATCAGTATTCCTCGTGCTTCTGGTTGGTGCACATTTTTAACTGCGTTAATCCATTAGTTACCGAGCTAAAGTGTTGAAAACATAAATGTTTGTTAATGAATTACTAGATGGAACCCGTCAAAATTTGACGGCAAAAAACTTGATAGTACCATAAAAATAAAATTCATAGCTGCTTTAAAATGTTTGAAACTTTTGCAGAATAATTCAAATAAATAAAAAACCCACTTTGAATTAAAGCTAGGTTGAAGAACAGCAATTGGCTAAGTTTCACTGGCACATGCACTCGCGGAATTTCTTTCATTTGACACATTTAGCGCTGTTGTGCAAGTAAATGGTAAGTGCCCCCTTGGGGAGGGGGAAATGGCAGGATGGACCAAGGAGATGCATAACATGAATAAGCAGTCAAAGACCTTTCAAACGATATGTAACATGAGGGGTGTGTGCAAAATTTAAAAAAGTACCCCCTTGGGGGGGGGTAAAGTAGGGGATGGACACGGTACATGCATAATATGATTAAGTGGTCACAGACCTTTCCAACGATATATAACATGAGGGTTGTGTGCAAAATTTAGAAAAGTACCTCTTTGGGGGGGGGGGGCAAAGTGGGGAGATGGACATCAGAGATATGCATATGATTAAGCAGTGACAGACCTTTCCAACGATATATGACATGAGGGTTGTCTGCAAAATTTAGAAAAGTCTCCCCTTGGGGGAGGGGGAGGGCAAAGTGGGGAGATGGACATTGGAGATGCATAATATGATTAAGCAGTCACAGACCTTTCCAACAATATATGACATGAGGGGTGTCAACAAAATTTAGAAAATTGACCCCTTGGGGGGGGGGGCAATTGGGGAGATGGACATTAAAGATGCATAATATGATTAAGCGGTCACAGACCTTTTCAACAATATATGACATGAGGGTTGTTTGCAAAATTTAGAAAAGTACCTCCTTGGGGGAGGGGCAAAGTGGGGAGATGGACATTGGAGATATGCATATGATTAAGCAGTCACAGACCTTTCCAACGATATATGACATGAGGGTTGTCTGCAAAATTTAGAAAAGTACCCCCTTGGGGGAGGGGGGGGGACAAATTGGGGAGATGGACATTGGAGATGCATAATATCATTAAGCGGTCACAGACCTTTCCAACAATATATGACATGAGGGGTGTCAACAAAATTTAGAAAATTGCCCCCTTGGGGGGGCAAATTGGGGAGAGGGACATTGGAGATGCATATGATTAAGCGGTCACAGATCTTTCCAACAATATATGACATGAGGGGTGTCAACAAAATTTAGAAAAGTGCCCCCCTTAAAAGGGGGGAAATGGCGGGATGGACCCCGGAGATGCATAACATGAATAAGCAGTCAAAGACCTTTCCAATAATACGTAACATGAAGGGTTTGTGAAAAATTTACAAAAGTACCCCCTTGGGGGGGGCAAAGTGGGGGATGAACACCGGAGATGCATAATATGATTAAGCGGTCACAGACCTTTTTAACGATATATAACATGAGTGGTATGTGCAAAATTTAGAAAAGTGCCCCAATTGACGGGGGGGGGGGGATGGACCACACAGATGCATAACATGAAAAGGCAGTCGCAGGCCTTTCGAACGATATATCATGAGTGTCAGCAAAGAAAAGTCTCCGCCCCGTGTGGGCAAAACATACTCCCCCCGCCGCCATAATTATTGATGCGGACTCATTTTTTAAATTCGTTCGCACCCCTCTTCTCCCGCAAAATGTTGTGAATTTTAAAAACTCCCCTTCCGAATTTTTTTATACCAAAAGCACTTATGTCCATCGTCTGCATGCAGAGTTTTGTGCTTACAGACGCCAGACACAACAACACACACACAGACAGACGTTTACCGACATTAATAGCAGTGTTTCCCCCAGTCAGTTTGAGAAGGGTGCTGCACCCTGCCTGCCCTTTGGTTTGCAAAATAGCACCCTTCTTGCCCCTCATAAAAATAATTAGCACCCTTCTTGCCCCCTCCAGCAAAATAATTAGCACCCTTCTTGGCCCCTCCAGCAAAATAATTAGCACCCTTCTTGCTCTCAGTAAAAAAAGTGCCCTTTCTCCTTTTTGCATTAAAAAATTTGGTTTCATAATAAAAACTGACTCAATGTTGTCTTAAAAAGAGTGTTTTGACTATGAAATATCAAAAGTGGCTTTAAAAACCAAAAGAATACCTTTAAGCTTTAACAATTAAAAAAGTGCCCTTAAGATTCTGAAAAGTGCCCTCAAAAATCCAAAAAGTGCCCTTAAGAATAAAAAAAGTGCCCTTTTTCTCACCAGCAGCACCTTGCCCCTTTTTAAACCTGGGGGAAACTCTGTTAATAGTATAGATGATACTCAGTGCCTACACATTTCACCCTTTATAATTCAGCCAATGAGTTGACAGTCGTTCATTTCCAGAAACGAAACAATAATTCTTTAGGATGAATTTTGTTTGTTTGGCGTCACAAACTTTTTAGGGCACCTGCAGACTAAAAACATATAATGAATCTTCGCGGGGAAAAAAATCCTAGATTTCGTCAAATGATCACGGGAAAAACACTAATTTCATCAAAGGATCATGTAAAACGTGAATTTTGTTAAAAGGCCACAGAAAAACGTGATTTACGCAAAAGATGAGCAAATTTTGTCAAAGAATCGCAAAACAGGAAATTCCACCAAAAGATAGTGCTTTCTTGCCAAATTTCGTCTAAAAATTGCGGAATAAAATGTATTTTATCAAAAAATCGCTGGAAAACGCACATTTCATTAAAGTATCGTGAGAAAAATGCGAATTTCTTCAAAGATTGCTGAAAAAACGCGAATTTCATCGAAGGATTGCTGAAAATTCATGAATCTTATCAAAAGGCAGCAGAGAAAATGTGATTATTATCAAAGCATTGCGAAAAAAGAAAATTTCGTCTAAGGATCACAGAAAAACGCAAATTTCATAAAAGAATCGTGGAAAATAACGCAAATTTCGTGAAAAAAAAAATCTCAGAAAAAACACAAATTTCGTCAAATTATCGCTGAAAAAAAACACGAATTACGTCATAGGATAGCTGAAAAAATTGTGAATCTCGACAAAAAAAAGATACAGAAAAAAATGCGAATTTCATTAAAGAATCACGAAAAAAAATGCGAATTTTGTTAAAGGATTGTGCAAAGAATGTGAATTTTTTGAAAGGTTCGTGTGAAAAATGAAACTGTCTTTATTAAAAACAGCACACACACAAACATCTATACAAACCTCAATACACACAAACATATTATAGGCAGGGCTTGAAATTCAATTTTTCCAAGGACGGGAGTCTCCCTACCAACATTTTTAAATGGAGGGGAGTTGTAATGTTTGGGAGGGAGAAAAAAAAATTTTAAACCCCACTATTATTTTACGTGTTATTTAAAGAATTACATTAATGCAGACATGACAAAATACCATTGAAAAAATTAAGTCAACTGAGAATGATTATGTAAAATGTTTATTTTTATTATAAAAAAGGGAAGAAAGTTAAGTTTTATATATGCAGTGTATTTTTCAAGTTCCATTAAATGTGTTAGGGACCCTTAACAATTAGGTTGTTAAATAAATTTCTGACTTTAGATTTTACTTGATTGAGATTCACCGATCGATCGTGGAAAAGACGCAAAGTTCATCGATCTGTCGTGGAAAAAACGCTAAGTTTGTCGATCAGTCGGGGGAAAAAAGCAAATTTCGTCGATCGATTGCAGAATAAACACAAAGTTCGTCGATCTGTCCCCAAGAAACGCAAGGTTCGTCGATCAGTCGCTTAAAATACGCAATGTTCGTCTATCTGTCGCAGAAAAAACGCAAAGTTCGTTGATCTGTCGCGGAAAAAACGCAAAGTTCGTCGATCAGTTGCGGAAAAAAGCAAATTTCGTCGATCGATTGCAGAATAAATGCAAAGTTCGTCGATCAGTCAGGGAAAAAAGAAAAATTTCGTCGATCGATTGTGGAATAAACGCAAACTTCGTCGATATGTCCCCAAAAAACGCAAGGTTCGTCGATCAGTCGCTTAAAAAACACAATGTTCGTCGATCTGTCGCATTCGTTAGATGTCGTCGTTGAAAATTTATGGATTTCTATTATTAAAGTAATTTTTTCATTTTACCGTATTTATTTTATTTTTGTGTTGTATGTATTTTGCTACTTTGAATTTTTTTAAACTAACCCTTTTTTTTTTGGAGAGTGAGAGAGAGAGATTTAGTAATTTGGTGACACGAAGTTCCGCAAATTCTTAAAATCCACAAATCGTTTCCAATGTAAACAATGAAATTTACAATTAAGTTGCAAGTGCAAAATTTCAGTTTTTTAAAATTTTCATGTCATTCTGTACACATTTTAATATGTCATTCTGATCATTATACATATTTAGTTATGCATTATTAATTATTTACTTGACCTTTACTTTTAATATTTTAAATATTTCAAACTTACAGCTGAATGTAATTATTAAAACATTTGAAATACTGCATTCGAAAAATGAAATTTCAGCTTAGAAACGCGACAATTACTATTAGGTTAAAAAAATTTAAAGTAGAAAAGTACTTATGATATAAAAAGAAGAAAAAAAAATACACCAGAATTTATCTGTATTACGAAAGCGGGAGAAATGATTTTCTGTGCTATACGAAATGATATCCAAATAACTCAATCATAAACATAGAAATAGGTATCGGTTTCTATGTTCATGTGCACTCAATCCAAACTTGAAACTTTTAAAAAGGTCATTGAATGAATGAAATTCATCTCCGCCTTTCACATCCAGAAAACTTGCTGTGTCGCCAATTATGTTTATATTTTATATATATATAAAAAAATAATAATTCAGGCACTTTTCCGTTATACGGACACCATTGTCGCCAAACATACATACATACATACATTTTGGCATAGTGTCCGTATAACAGAAAAGTACTAAAGTTCATGGTTTAAAATCACAATAAAATATCATGAAATTTATTGATTAGTTGTGGGAAAATATCGGGGAAATAATGTGTTTTTCGTGAATTTTTTGTTTTGTTAACAATGTGGTTAGAGAGCCAGGGAGAAACCCAGAAAACTTGATGTGTCGCCAATTATGTTCATATTTTATATATATATATAAAAATAATAATTCAGGCACTTTTCCGTTATACGTACACCATTGTCGCCAAACATACATACATATATTTACATACATACATACATTTTGGCATAGTGTCCGTATAACAGAAAAGTACTAAAGTTCATGGTTTAAAATCGCAATAAAATATCATGAAATTTATTGATTAGTTGTGGGAAAATATCGGGGAAATAATGTGTTTTTGTGAAATTTTTTGTTTTGTGTTGTTGTGTTTAATTGTAAGCATTCATTATAATTTTCAGTGCATTATTAAATTGAAATTTTTGTTTAAAATATGTAAACAAAACAGTGACCAGAAACCTGCACAATTTCTAATATAGATAGATAGATAGATAGATAGATAGATGCATGCATGTAGTACTTTTAATTATTTGGTAAAAATACTGTGATCGTCACTGAGAAAACCTGAATTTAACCTAAAAGTAATTGTCGAGTGTTTAAGCTGAAATTTCATTTTACGAAAACAGTATTTCAAATGTTTTAATAATTACATTCAGCTGTAAGTTTGAAATATTAAAAGTAAAGGCCAAGTAAATAATTAATAATGCATAACTAAAAGTAATTGTCGAGTGTTTAAGCTGAAATTTCATTTTACGAATACAGTATTTCAAATGTTTTAATAGTTACATTCAACTGTAAGTTTGAAATATTAAAAGTAAAGGCCAAGTAAATAATTAATAATGCATAACTAAAAGTAATTGTCGAGTGTTTAAGCTTATTTCATTTTACGAATACAGTATTTCAAATGTTTTAATAGTTACATTCAGCTGTAAGTTTGAAATATTAAAATTAAAGGCCAAGTAAATAATTAATGCATAAGTAAAAGTAATTGTCGAGTGTTTAAGCTGAAATTTCATTTTACGAATACAGTATTTCAAATGTTTTAATAGTTACATTCAGCTGTAAGTTTGAAATATTAAAAGTAAAGGCCAAGTAAATAATTAATAATGCGTAACTAAATATGTATAATGATGAGATTTTTTTTTCTTGAATTATTCAGTGAAACTCGCCTTATAAATGTACGCAAATAATTCACATCAAAATCTTAAAATAACAAAGTTTTCTTTCGTGTTTAGCTATGCTTAATAACCAAAAAAGCTTGATTAATACAAAAATTTTTTGGTAAAAATACTGTGATCGTCGCTGAGAAAACCTGAATTTAATCATATCACACAGAATTACATATTAAGTTTAAAAAACTGAAATTTTACACTTGTTTACATCGGAAACGATTCGCGGAATTTCGTGCCACGAAATCTCTCTCTCTCTCTCTCAAAAAAAGGGGTTAGTTATAAAAAATTCAAAGTAATAAAATACATACGACTTAAAAAGAAAATAAATACGGTAAAATGAAAAAATACCTTAATAAAAGAAATCCATAAAGTTTCAACAACCGAACAACCAAATGGAGTCGTAGTAATCCACATACGCTTCTAGAGAGAGGAAAAAGCCTTCACCTCATTGGCTGAAATATCGCGTCTGAAGATAGTAAAAGCCTCTAGCTGATTAGCTGAATGCTCGCGCATGCCTATAAAAGGCATTTTTGCACGAAAAACTAAAAAGCAGGTTAGCTTTAAGTATATGGATATTATTTATATTGAGTCCACACCTGACACTGATCACTTTTGTTATAGATAATTATATTAAAATTTTGACTTAATAATTTCAAGTAACATTTTACATACAGCTGCCTTTTGCAGCAACAGATTAAAATTATTACATCTTTCTCTATTGAGATAAAAAGGGCAACTAACCTTAATAATAAAAATAGGTTTTTTGAATCAGAGTTCTTTTGATGACGTCAGACAGCTGCAGCATGCGTGGGTTGATATTAAAACTAATTTCGCGAACATATTTCACATATTAATATCATTGTTTATCTTGAGTAGGATGATTTGTCTAAAATAGAAAAGTCTGTTCATTATAGAATGATTTATTGTCACTTAATGTATTTATTTGCGTGCTCAAATGTTTATGTCCTTGAACTGCTTCCTGTTTTGAAATCAGTTAATGATATCTGAGATGGTTATAAATCCATCACTATCAAAGAAAGAAGATATGAAGCCGAACTGGAATAAAAATGCATCTTTCAAAAAATCTTTAGAAACCATAAGTAATATGAAGCTTTGCGAATCGTTTCCCGAATTAGCAAATTTATCGCCAGCTGAAATTTTCAACAAATTTTTGCCGATGGAATATTTAGCCATTTATCAGAAATGACAAAACTGTATGCAATGCAAAAAGGGGAAAATATTGATGTAGACGAAAAAGATATTGGGCAATTTTTTGGGTTACTCTTATTTAGTGGCTACCATACTGTTCCTGGTGAGGATTTATATTGAAGCACTTATGAAGATTTGTCCGTTCCAATAGTTGCTTCAGTTATGTCTAGAGCCCGATTTAGGAAAATAAAGAAATATTTTCATATTATAGATTCAAATGATTTGAAAGCAGGAGATAAATTGGGCAAAATTTCTCCCTTTTATCAAGAACTTGAAAAAATTTTTCGGCAGTTTGGAATCTTTCACAGAAAACTAAGCATTGATGAATCTATGGTTCCATACTATGGTCATCATTCAGCAAAAATGTTCATAAAAGGTAAGCCTATAAGATTTGGTTTCAAAATTTGGATGCTTTGTTCGCATAATGGTTACCCATATGCAATGAAAATTTACGGTGGAAAAAGTCCGGAAAGGAGTAATATTCCCCTTGGATCAAGAGTTGTATGGGAACTTTTATCGTGTATTGAAAATCCGAAAAAACACGAAATATACTTTGTTAATTTTTTCACGTCTTATAAACTTTTGGCGGATTTATCGGACAAAGATTTTAATGCAACTGGTACAATTCGGGATACTAGAACAGGACAATGTCCTTTGCAATCATTAAAAAAATGTCCAAATGCGAGAGGGGAAAGTACGATTTTCAGTGCGATGGAAAAGTTTATATGTGCCGATGGAACGATAGTTCAGTTGTTACAATAGTGTCTTATTACGATACTCATGAACCTATGGGTAAAGCAAAACGATTTTGCCGTAAAGAAAGAAAAAAGGTAGATGTTTCACAGCCACATCTTATAAAGTGCTATAACGAAGGTATGGGTGGAGTTGATTTGTTAGACAGACTTCTTGGAAGTTACCGTCCTATGTTCCGCAGCAAAAAGTGGTACTGGAACTTATTTAGCAATGCCCTAAACATGGCTGTTGTTGCGGGATTGATTGTACATACTGAATTACACCACAACTCAACATCAGAACTGTCACACCTGAATTTTCGAAGAGAGGTGACTTTGAGTTTACTTCGAATGAAACCCAAGATTCATTGTATTCCAGGTCCACGTGCCCATCCAGTAGAGTCTGCACGGCAGTCAGATACGCACTATTTGGTATCATCATCTCAAGGACGCTGTGTAGTTTGCCAGAAAAATACAAGGAAAATGTGCTTTGAATGCCAAAAGCAACTGCATGAACACTGTTTTCCCTCTTATCACGGACAGTGATCCACACTATAAAATAATAATAAAAATAATTTTGTAAGATAATTTGTATTTTATATAATTATTATTTATAGTTTTATGTAGTTAATATTTGTAATACATATAATTATTTTATCATTAACTTTCAAGTAGTTATTTGTGCTTTTCTATAGTTGGTTTAAACATTTTTACTAATTCTATTTATATCTATGCACATATATATTATTTAATTCTTTCTTTGTGTTTGATTGTTTTTATAAAGTATAATATTCAACACATGAATTTCACTTAAAAAATTGTTAATGTTATTAAATCTGTCAAATATTATTCATACTTATAAAATTCTAGCATAAGAACCATAAAATTTAATCTATTGAAAAATATAGTAAAAACTTAATGAATCACGCCAATGTTCCCAAACGGGAACATACCCGAAATCGTACATAAAAATTTTTTTGGGGGAAATTTCTTCTTGCATTGTTTAAATAGATGCATTTAAATCTTATTTTCACAAAGAATTAATATTTTTTATACTTGGAACACAGAGCGGCGTTTAAAAGGTTAAGTCACACCTTTTTTTTAATTGGAGGAAAAACATTAAAAAAGTTAAACTTATCATTTTCGATTTTTTTAAAGGTATTGAATAATAAAAAAAAAATGGCAAAAATTTACTTTAAATTTCAAACACCTATTATTTTTTCAAATTTTGATTCATTTTATCAATTTTAGGGTTTGCCACCAAGTAATTTAATAAATTTTAAAAATCTATGGGAGTTATTTGCGTTTCAGATTATTATTAACGTAGTAATCTCCTACACCGATTTACTGTGCACGCGGCGGATATTGAATTTTGGAAGAGTTTGAAATTTCAACTTTTTTATATGAAAATATTAACACACTTAAATAATTAAAATAAATTCAATGCTAAAGCCAATTTTATATGCATTATTTAAAGAAAGAAACATCTTGAAAATTTTCTGAAAATCAGGTCATATCGGGAGCCCTTAACTAAAAAAATGTAACTGTGTCTCGGACTTTTGATATTTGCTTAAGTTTGTGTGCAGGCAAATGTCAGATACAGTATAAAAAAATAACTCTCATTCCATATTAAAACAGGACAATTACATTACAATTTCCAACATAAATTAAAATATTTTCGCAAATTCTTGTCAACCAGCTAATAATTGTTATAATTGATTGAAGGATGTGTAACGCCCCCTGCCGCTTAAAAAAATAATGATAGAAAAAAAATTCAGAGCAAAAAAACATACAAATTAATCAAAGCTTTCAAATGTGGAACTTGCTTCGAAAAAGATTGTGTACGAAATTCAATTTTTTATGTAGTCTTTTTTTTTCCCTAAAACTTATTTTTAGAGACATATTGCTAGGGCCTGATTATTGCACAGTCCGATTATTTCCTAGCCCACTGATGATGGAAGCTCCAAAAATAAGAAAAATGTTTTAGATTTAAAAAAAAAGTAAATGCCATTTTCTAGAATGATTTTCTCAAAAAAAAAAAATAGAATAAAATAATAATAATAATAATAATAATAATAATAATAATAATAATAATAATAATAATAATAATAATAAACTGTGGTTAACTTGGCAACCGTATCGTAATATCTAATGATAACATCCTGATACTCTCGAAAAAAAAAGTAGCTGTTATTTAGGTTTTTTTGGTGGCGCAGAAATGTTATTGAGCCTTAAACAAGAAAAAATAAACTGGCCTTTAATGTTGTCATGCGTCTCAGAGGGATATTCAAAAGAATCCATGACCAAATTGTTGACACAAATGAGTTATGATACTTTAGATTTTAATGATTATCAGTCTTTCTGGTACTGAAAACGGAAGAAAAGCTGTTAGAGAAAGCTGTTAGCAAAGACGTTTAGACGTTTGTAACGCCGACGAACGTTTAGACGTTAGTCGGCTAGCCGCGTTTAGACGCGGCCAAATTATGTCGACGCGGCTAGCCGACATAATTTGGTCAGGCTAAAATCCAACAATCCTGGATTCAGTTCAGTTAAACAGGGTTTATGTAATGAAAACAGTACTAGGCATTGCTATTTGTGAGTGGCGACGATATTTGTGTTGAATATTAAATTTGTATATTATTAATAAAATGACTGATATTGTTTTTAACATTTTCATTCACTTATAATCTTTTTAACTAACACATTTACAGGGTCGGATTTCGGAAATGACCACGTGGATTCATAGAGCTAAATAACTGAAACCATTTTGTTTATTAAGATGTGGAATCAATTTTTGAGGCTATTGCTTCGAAATTTGATATTATTGAAAAAATATATGCTAGAACTAATAAGTGTCTATATTGCTGAAAAGAGGAAGACATTAAGTATTAAAGTAATGTTCCCCAGAAAACCTTATTTTTTATGAGGCATTTGTTTTTTCGGATTATCATACGAAAATACTCAGTTTCGCAATCCAATATTATTTCAAAATTGACCCATTATAAGGAACAAGTTCCAGTTTGTTTCACTTAATCTAAAATATTAACTGTTATCTTAATTCATATCGGTGACCGTACAAAGCCGTACCGAGATGCTACAAATATTATATTTTACTATGTAACGCTGGGCCCTGCATACATCGCGTGCTAACCACCGGACTTTTTTTGTTTGCCTGGCTGACTCGCTATCTATCTTTGTGTTTGTCTGTCTTTATAACTATCTAACAATCTGTCTGTCTATCTATCTACTTGTCTATCTGCCTGTATCTGTCTGTCGGCCTTTCATTCATTTATTTTCATTTACTCATTCATTCACTCCTTTTCATTCATCCATTCATTTATTTTCATTCGTTCATTTTCATTTAATCATTCATTCATTCATTCACTCATTTTAATTAATTTTTTTTCGGTTTCATTCTTTCATTCATTCATTCTCACTTACTTATTCAATCATTCATTTTCATTTATTCATCCATTCTTTCATTTTCATAAATTCATTAATTTTCATTCATTCATTCATTCATTCATACAGTCAGTCATTGATTCATTCATTCATTCTTTCATACAGTCATTCATTGATTCATTCATTATTTCGGTCGCTCCATTTGTCACCGTTTTTTCTTGCGGAATCCATTGGCCTACGAGGCTGAAAGTTGTAGAGACAGATTCGCCTTAGTGAGCCCTGCAAGATGAAACAATTTTAATCACTGATTAGCTATTGACTTATTAGTGTATCACGGGAGCCACGTTGTCATGTTGTGACATATTGTCTTTCCTTTCCACCCCATCGTAATATTCTCATATTTTATTTATCTTTCAAGTTCATCCAATTTAGTTATTTATTTAACTGTTCATTAATTTTGATCCTTTTTAACCTGTGTTTACATTTCATTTTATCGACCGTCCTGTCTGCGTTATGTTAATTTTAAAATCTACCGATCTCGTTTCCGTTTTGGCCCATGGCCAAAGTGCGCAGACATGCATCCTCTTTCTTCATTTGTGACCGTAAGCCAACGTGTTTCATTGAAGCGGATCGATAGTTCCTTCGCCTAAGCAGCCGGTTCTCGCCGCGCATGCGCGTAAGGTCTCGCTTCCGTCTTCTATTTGGCGCGACGTTTAGGCGAGCGCATTTTCCACTTGGCGCGGTCTTGGCGTTCTTTTAACTTCCGTTGTTTTCGGCAACCGCGTGTTGCCCCGTTTTGTCAGTCAGTGGAGAAACCAGCCTGAGAGATGTGAGGTGTCTCTCAAAAGAACTGTGCACGGGTTTTCCCGGCACGCAATAATACTGGGAGTGCATGAAGCGTGTAGCAGGAAAGATGAGAAATTAGACAGAGTAGAAGTTTAGTGCTTCTGAAGACTTGTATTAAAGACAAGCATCTACGTACATTGCGTGAGACGATCCAGATGTCAATCAGGGAATCCCAAATTTCCCTTCGAAAGATCCTAAATAAAGGGTAATTAATTCCATGCAACTTTGTGTCTTCTCTGATTTACTTCCTGAAGGTATGTGTATTTATACTTACTATATACTCTCTGTTCAAGATACAAGAAGAACCAAAATTTCCAGCCACTGTTTTATTATAAGAAAACAATCACTTAAGCCTTAGCTTCTAACGTTATGACAAATGTCAATTCTACACACGTGCTTCTGTATTAACGAGACTGCCAACGCCCGCCCAGCGCAGCGGAAGGAAGAAGCAGGATGTGATTTCACCCGTCCTCCCGTGTTTTTGTTTATTTTCATCGCGTTGGCTGCTCTCAAGTGATCTGCCGGTATACCGGTTTTTATTTGTTTTGTTTTGTGGTGTGTTTGTCTGATTGAGACAGATTTTTTTTTTTCAAAGTTTGTGAACTTTTTCGGTCACAATGACCAAAGTGCTCTTGGACTAACCAATGGACCCAAAATTTAAGCCTACTCTTGACTTAAGAGACCGTCTTATCAGAAAAGAAGTAGATGTCGCCAGCCTTGACGAGAGAAAACTCATCGACCTGTCTGAGCTGTACAATGCGGCGTTATATAAGGCCGGCGTGGATCTAGACAGAGCAAGGCGTGCCAAATTAGCTGCCCCACCTGAGATGATTTTAAATGCCGAAGCGAAAGTCACGAGTGCTGCATCTCGTACCCAGAATCTACAAGCGGAAATGGATGAGCTTAGGGTAAGAAATCCCAATTTCTCTGTTTTCAAGCCCAAGACTGTGTCCCCCCCCCCAACCCCTTCAGTGGAAAATTCTAATAGTGAGGAAATGCTAGTTGATAAGATTTCTGAGCAAAACCTAAAACGTGGTAGAGACGTTGATGAAGAAGGATACCAACTAGTTAGATATAAAAATAATAAATCCAAAAAAATTCAAGAAAACTCAACTCCGGCTGGAAACAGCACCGATGCGGTTGCCGGGGCCAGCGCAGCCCCCATTAAAAAAATGAAAAAATACCCCCATTCTTTATTGAAGCTATCGAAAATTGGGCTTCTTTGCTCGTGACTCTCAGGTGCTCCATACCGACCATTAGAGCCGAGATGAAAAACAAATTTATTAAAATTAATGTTGATAGTGAGATCGATTACAGAACATTACAGCAAAAACTTCAGCAGGAGGGCATTTACTACAGGAGCTTTCTGCTCGAAAAAGAGAAACATCAAAAATTTGTTATCAGGGGACTCCCCTAAAACACCACTGCTCAACAAATTAAGGACTGGTTAGACCTTGATGAGCTTCAAATTCTTTCAGTTCAACAACTGTTCAGGGGCAACGTTAGGAACAAGATTCCGTTGCCCCTTTTCAGGGTTCAATTGCCTAGGCTAGCGGATCCTGCAAAAATTTTTCCGGGTACGGAAATCCTTGGGATGAGGGTACAATTCGAAAAGTACCGGGGTCGCAAGGGACCCCAACAGTGCCACCGTTGCCAGGGGTTTTTTCACTCGGCAGTAGCATGCCACCTTAAAATGCTGTGCGTGAAGTGCTCCGGGGAACACCTCGCCCCTGACTGCCCTAAAACTTTCGATGACCCCTGCAAATGTGCTAACTGTTTTGGCGAGCACCCCGCAAGCTATCGATTATGTCCCAAATTTCCAAGGGTCCAAAACCGAAAAAACGTCAAGTCTCTTGTCATCAGGCAAAATCCCCGTCAAGGCCCTCCTGCAAGGAAAGTTAGCGATACGCTTTCGTTCGCGAAAGCTACTACAGACATTGTCGCAGAAACCCCCACGACCACTACACCTGGTCCATCCAAAATTTCATCTCCCCCCAAAATTGGTGCTATCTCGGACGCCGATTTTGTCAAGGAACTCTTTAAATATGAAAAAGAGTTTGGAAAAAAAATTATTATACAAACTTACGAAAAATGCTTACCGCAACTCCGTCAGGCACCCACGGAAGTTGACCGAATATTTATTTTCTATAAAAATTTACCTGAAGTTTCTCGTTAATTTTTCTTCTCTCTAAATTGTCCGTTTTCCGATCTACCCCCCCCCCCATTTGGCAAATTCCCAGCCTCAACGAATTTGAACTTTCTCTCTGTTGGCATATGGAACGCCAACGGGCTTAAACGCCAGGCCTCCGAGTTTAAGGATTTTATTGTTAGTAATAATTTAGATATCATGTTGGTCTCTGAAACCTAATTCCAGGGTAATGCCGTCCGGGTCGCCAACTATGTGCTTTCCAATGTAGACAGACCACCTACAGTTGGCGCCCGTGCTAGTGGTGGCACTGCTGTGTATGTTAAAAATGGTCTTAATGCAACCCTCGCTAAAGTCCCTCAATTTCATTGCATTGAGGCCACTCCTATTGTTTTAGAATTCCCTACCATCCCCCACCTTCTGATTGCAGCCATCTACAATCCCCCTTCGAGGGATATGCGTCTGCTTGCACAAGAACTCTCTATATTAACCCGTACTTTTCCAAATTTCATTATTGCGGGTGATTTTAATGCTCATCATTTTTCCTGGGGTTCTCATAGCTCCAACAACACTGGCTATAAATTGCGCAGGTGGACAGATCAAAATCATGCGCAAATTTTAGCGTCCCTTGAGTCCACCCGCCATAATCATCACTCCATCATTGATTTCGCCATCACTCGCAATTTTCCCTTCCCGCACACCATTCAAACGGTGAATGATCTCTCGTCGGACCATCTCCCGGTTGTGCTTAGATTCGAAGTGGGCAATTTCAGACTCGACATCCCCCAGGCCTTCTCAGTCAATTGGGAAGACTTCAGTCATGTCCTAGAAAACATGGACACCCCGCCCACTGAGATTCACTCTGCCGAAGACGTAACTTCTTCTATTGAAGCATTTGGAGACTCACTCCATAATGCTTTCCAAGAAGTCGCGAAACCTAGGCAGAGGGTGGTTGATGCGTTTCGATTACCTGAGCACATCAGGGATTTGAAAAGAGAGAGAAATCGTTTAAGACGGGACTCGCAGACGTCTAGGGACCCCCTCTTAAAAACTGCTCTTAACAGAAAAAACCACCAGGTTTCTGCTGCAATCAAGGAGTTTAGTACTTCACGTTGGAACACATACATAGAGTCTTTATCGACAGCTGACAACACAATTTGGTCGGCAACGACCCGCATTCGTAGGACACGAACACACATTCCGGCCTTAAATGGCCCAAATGGTATGGCCTACTCTAACACAGACAAGGCTGAGCACATTGCAGACAGTCTTAGAAGCCGATTTACACTCAATAGCGATGTCGTTAACCGTCAAACGGTCGACATCGTCAACACAAAGGTTGAACGTTTCATTAACTCACCTCACACAAATACACTCAAACCTGCTATACCCTCTGAGGTAATTACCTATCTCGGGAACCTCAAAAAGAACAAAACGCCTGGCCTTGATAATATCTCTACCAATATGCTCCTCCATCTTCCTCTTAACTTCATCTTCTTTATTACTATCCTAATTAATTGAATGCTTAATCTTCGTATGTTCCCGGACGCATGGAAGAAGGCGTTGGTTGTCCCGATCCCAAAAGCGGGACAGGACCGGCATGCTCCTTCTAGCTTCCGACCTATCTCTCTTTTATCTTGTCTTTCTAAGGTCTATGAATACATCCTTGCAAACCGTCTGAAAGAGTTCATTTCCTCCAATTCGATTATGATACCCGAGCAGTTTGGGTTTCGGCCCAAACACTCGACTCAACACCAGCTTTGGAGAGTAACTGAACTCATTCATGAGGGTTTATACCGCAGCCATAAAACCGGCGTTGTATTCATAGACATTGCTAAAGCCTTCGATCGGGTCTGGCATTAAGGACTTATTTATAAGTTAATTCTGCTCAAGGTTCCGCCTCAACTAATCCTAATATTCCTTAAATACCTTAAAGATAGATCTTTCTCTGTTAAAGTTAACAATACAATCTCCACCTCTCGACTTATTGAGGCAGGCGAACCTCAAGGGGGTATTCTAAGTCCTTGGCTGTTCAACCTCTACATTAATGATATTCCTCGTTGTATTCCCGACGTCAAATTAGCACTTTATGCTGATGATACTGCCATCATGACAAGCAACATGTTACTCGACACTGTGCTAACTAAACTCCAAGCTTATATTTTGACCCTTCAAATTTGGCTAAGACATTGGCGCATCAAAGTCAATGCTTCAAAAAGTGCCGCCATGATCTTTTCAAACAAAGCTATCACCCCAATTACTAAACTCTCTCTAAATGGTGAATTCATACCCTGGGTCGCCAGTTATAAATATCTAGGCATTTATCTAGATTCAAAATTAATCTGGGCTAGGCAGATTCAAGACGTAATTGGCAAATCTACCAAAGCTCAAGGATCCCTTAAATCTTTACTGGCTTATCACAGCCGTCTGTCACTCTCGAATAAATTGTTACTGTATAAATCCTTCATCAGATCAACCATGACCTACGGGTCAGTTATCTGGGGGTCAGTCTGTGAAACTCGGATGCAGAAAATTCAAATTTTTCAAAACTCTTTGATACGTAGGATTTGCAAGGCGACAACGTTTGTCCGGAATGACGTCATCCATGCTGATCTCAATATTAGGCCTATTTCACAAGTTATTAAAAAACTTGCACAAAATTTCTACAGAGATCGACTTTTAATACCCAACGAAGCGTTGCGGTCCATTCAACTTTACATTGTAAATACCAGTAGAGGGAAGAAGAGAGACTGCTTGTCAGCTTGTGTAGAGATGACGGCTTTGCTCCGCCTTCCAAAAGAAGGCGAAGGGAACCACCCTAAACACTTCGTTGTGCTATTCCAAATTCATAAAACTTTGGTACCTGCATTGTTATTCCCATTTGACATTCCTACACTAAATTTTTCCTATTGACGTCTTCCCGCCTTGCTTTTGGCATCGGGTTCTGCTAACTTTCCTTCTTACCTCTTTTGAAATTTTAAGGAAAAAAAAATTATACTTATATTATTTTTTGCATCTTAATTGTATTTATACTTAATTATCTTTGCATCTTCAAAATTTAATTATTTGAATCTTATATAAACTAATTGTTTGCATCTTATCTAAATTAAATTGTTTGCATTAGTTTTTTAGATTAAACAAAATATTAATTATGATTTAGAAAAATTGTCTGGCTCTGATGGGGCCTTCCCCCCCCCTTTCCCCCTATGCTCACCATTCCGACTCCAATCAAAGTATCAAAGCGCACATCCAGATAGCTCCTACATCTGCATCACTCCACCGCAGCCAGCTGCGAGAGAACTTTTATATTTTTGAATCTTCTGATGCCATCTCCATAGACTGTTCTCATCTAGATGTGAAGTAAACGTGGGCATTACGCCCCACGTAGGCATTCTTCAGTAATCGTCTTTGATCTTTGATTCATTCTTTTTTTCCTCCATCCTTCCATTTTAATCCATTCATTCATTCATTCTTTAATTTTCACTTACTCATTCATTCATCCATTCTTTATTTTATTTTCATCCATTCTTTATTTTATTTTCATCCATTCATTAATTTTCATTCATTCATTCATCCAATCATTCATTGATTCATTCGTTTATTCATTCTTTCCTTCCTCCTTCTATTTTCATCCATGCATTCATTCATTCATTCACTTATTCATTCAGACGAAGAGTAAGACTAATAGATGTATAGGCAGAAACAGAAACCTATAGATAGAGATATACAGACAGACAGATAAATAGACAGTCAGGCATACAGATAGACAGAAGAATATACAGATATATAGAGAGATAAACAGATAAAAAGAGAGATAGACAGACAGTTAGATATATATATAGATCTGCATTATATCGTAGACTAATGGAAAAATCCGGATGTTTGAAAAGATGCAGGCTAATGAGAGAATCATTTCCTTTTTCCAATCCAAATTATATTATTTACAAGTTTATTGCAAAGAGCCTGTGTTGTTTTAGGTTTATTCGAAGATGACCATTGGTTTCTCAAGCAGCTTGATATTTTTTAGTCTTATTGCAAAGAACCTATACAGAGCAAGGCTAATTAAAAAATGGCCATTTGTTTCTCAATCAGCCTGATTTTTCTTTAGGCTTATTACAATGCGCCCAAACAGTTTTAGGCTAAATAAAAAATGAGCAGTTGTCTGTCCAAACATCCAGAATTTTTGCAAAAAGTCGAAAGAATTGAATGATTATACATGCATTTAGTATAAAATATAGGAGCAGGAACTAAAATACTTATATAAAATGCATAAAAAAATTGTCTTATTGAACAGATTTAATTAACGCGACTGAGAGTCTAAGGTTGGTGAAATACTAAACTTTTATCCGATGGTTGGAGTATCATAGTTGAGATTTTTTTTTCCAACAGAGAGAAAATATGCCGGGACCTGGACTCGAACCTGGGTACTTTGGTTTGACGTACCAACGCTCTCCCTACTGAGCTATCCCGACGATATCCTGGTTGGCATATTTCACTCTTATCTGTTGGACGAGGCTGCGAACAACAGCGCTAATTTCATTCATCCGAGCTATAACTATAGCATTTTACATGACATAGTTATAGCTCGGATGAATGAAATTAGCGCTGTTGTTCGCAGCCTCGTCCAACAGATAAGAGTGAAATATGACAGCCAGGATATCGTCGGGATAGCTCACTAGGGAAAGCGTTGGTACGATAAACCAAAGTAGCCAGGTTCGAGTCCTGGTCCCAGCATATTTTCTTTCTGTTGGAAAAAAAATCTCAACTATGATACTCCAACCATCGGATATAATTTACCTAGTTGAATATACTTTCTCTATTCATTATGTACTAAACTTTTATTTTAAGGGTATATTTTTCGCAAACATCCTGAACTGCAGAAGTATCAATTTTTTCTACAGATTAGGAAGATATTTTGTGTTTTCCAGGATTACGTGGAGAAGGTGGTTATTGAATTAAATTTATTATAAAAATATAAAAGGAGAGTTCTATATGAATTAAATCTGTAGATGGGGAAAATTTTTAATGTTTCCACTGTATTATGTGGAGAAGATGGGTTGCTAACGAAAATAATTATTCAAAATATATCAGAACAATTGTGCAAAAATGAAATCTACAAATGGGGCAGATTTTTAATGTTTTCCCAACATTGTGTGGAGAAGATGAGTTGCTAATGAAAGTAATTATAAAAATATCTAAGAAAATTTCTGTTTTAATGAAATCTGCAGATGAGCCAGTTTTTTTATGTTTTCCTAGAGTTAAGTAGAGAAAATGTGTTGCTGAATGAAAATGATTACAAGAAAAAACTGCTTTATTGACAGATTTGGTTTATGCACCAGGTTCATAATTTAGGTTAATAAACACTTTGATTTGATTTTATAGGTACAATTTGTCTTCCCCCCCCTTAAAGATATACAAGTAAATCAGGTAAAGCAGCGACTAAGTGTCTCATATGTATATTGATCATATGCGTCATAGGTATCATATGAAAGTATATCATATGTATATTTTATATATTTTTGTTTCATCCAGCAGTATAATATTTCTACATAATGCTCGGAAAAGATTAAAAATCTGCCTCATCTGCTGATTTTATTGGTACAGCAATTTTTCTTATATATTTTTATAATTGTTTTTATTCAGCATCCCATCTTCTCTACTTTATGCTATGAAGAACTTAAAAATCTACTGATTTAATTTATATTTCTACACGGGGTGTGTGAAAAAAATATACCCTTAAAACAAAAATGAAGTATTAGTTCACCTTAGCCTCTCAGTCGCGTAAAGGAAATCTGTCAACAACATAGTTTTCTTATACACCTTTTAGAAGCATTCTAACTTTCTTATTCCATTTGTTATACTAAAATTATGCATAAACATTCAGTAACTTGAAGTTATTGCAATAAGCCTGGATGGTTTGGATAAACAACTCTCATTTCCTTTTAGCCTAAAACTTCATAGGTTCACTGCAATAAGCCTGACAAAAATCAAGCTGATAAAGTAACAAATGGTCATTTTTCAATTAGCCTAACGCTTTATAGGCTTTTTGTAATAAGTCTAAAAAAATTCAGGCCTATTGAGAAAACAATGGTCATACATCCAATGGTCCATCCTAAAGCTGCATGGACTTTTTGTAATAAGCCTGAACATATCAGGCTGATAGGAAAAAGGGAGATGATTTTTCAGTTAGCTTAGCTCTTTGAAAACAGCCTAGGCTGATTTCAATTAGTCTACAATAATTCTACGATACACACGTATATATAGTTATATATAAACAGACATATAGATTGAGAAACAGGCACATAGATAGTTAGACAAACAAATATATAAATAGATAGATCGATCGATCGATAGATAGATAGATAGATAGATAGACAGACAGACAGATAGAGAAGCCGAGATACATTCATATAGACAGATCGACCGACAGACAAAGACACATTGATACAGGAGAGTTAGACAGACAGAGAGTCAGATAGCGAGACAGATAGAGAGACAAACAGACATACAGATAGGTAGATAGACATTTAAATAGAAAAACTGGCAAACTGAGCGATATGTAGTCCACCAGGAATATATACAGATAGATATAAACTGACAGACAAATAGACATAAAGAAAGAAATACAGACATATAGAAAAAGAGACAGACAAACAGCAAGATAGAGAGACAGACAGACAGATATACAGAAAGGCAAACATACATATATATGATAGATAGATATACAGGCAGATACATACAGAGACATACAGACAGCTATATAGAGAGATAGACCGACAGACAGATAGATTGAGAGTTAGACAGACCGAAAGACAGTTAAGCAGATATATAGAGAGGCATGCAGACATACACATACAGACATATAGATAGACACACCATACATATAGATAGAGAATTAGACATACAGAAAATAGACAGATATATAGAGAAACATTCAGATATACAGACATGTAGATAGACAAATTGATATAGAGACTGGCAAACTGACAGTTATGTACACAGGCAGACATACAGATAGGCAGACAGAGAGGCAGTCTGACAGATATACAGATAGATATATAGGCAGAAAGACAGACAGATCGAAAGAGAGACAGACATATAGATATATAGACAGACAGACAGATATACAGATACAAACATACAGATAAATGATAGCTAGATAGATAGGTAGACAAAGATGTAGACAAACAGAGGTACAGATAGATATATAAATAGACGGACAGACAGATAGATAGACAGACAGATAAATACAGAGACCGATAGACAGATAAATAGAGCTCCAGATAGAAAGTTATATAGAGAAATAAACAGACATACAGATGATAGAGAGACGGATAGATAGAGAGACATATAGATAGCTACCGAAACAAACATATTGATATATAGATTGACAGACAGACATACAGATAGATAGATAGATAGACATGCTCTGAGACAGAGACAGGCAGGCCTACAGATAGATAGAGAGACAGACAGATGAATAGACAGAAATATAAATAGATAGACAGATAGTACCTATAGATAGGTAGACAGACAGACGATATATAGATATAGATACAGATAGACAGACTGATTAGCAGATAGGTAGACAGACAGACATATATATAGATAGAACTACAGATAGACATACTGATTGTCAGATAGATAGATAGATAGATATGTAGACAGACACACAGACATATAAACAGACGGACCGATAGACAGGCAGAGAGATAGTTTCTGAGACAGACATATATATAGAGAGAAATATATACGGACATATAGATAGATAGATAGAGAGAGAGACAGTCATACACATAGATAGACAGATATATCTCGAGATCTGGAGATTTAAATATTTATCTCTCGACAAAATCTAGCGATTTTTCTATTTAATGTCAAAGGCAAACAATGACAGGAAATCAGAATAACGATAGAAATCAGTTAATCCGCCAAATATTCCAAATATGTGATCGTTCATAACCCAAAAAAACGAACATTGAATTATTTTACAGGGACGTTATTGTTTGTTTCCGCGGTAAACCTCCTCCCTGCAGTGATGACAGTAAGAGTGTGTCACATGGCTAAAACCCATAAATACCCTTCAAGATCTTAGAAGATATGAGAAGATTTTGAGAATTGTTTTCAAAATGTTATGTAAATGGTCTTATGATTTGATATAATGATAATTACAATTCATAACAATTTAAATTACAGTTAATTATTCTTTGTAATAAAGAAAATTCTCTTGCTTTTTAACACCATATAAGGAAAAGATTTTGCTTTTAAACTTCAAATGATATTATTGGTTCCTCAAAGTCTGTGACTTTCTAAAAAAACAAAAGAAAAAAAAACAGTAATTGCATTACAGCTAATTTAAGCTTATAATTTAAGCTTATAATAATTTAAGTTTTAATATGACTAGAATAGGTCTGCAGAATTCACTTATTATGTTCATTTTTAAATTTTGCAACACCTCGTTTCATTTCGGAATGCTGTACACTATTTGAACTGATGAGACATATCACCATAATCAGTAGTTGATAGCCCTGTCAAAAACTAGAATCCTAGTGGCAAGGGACGACATTGTGAACAGTGAGGAAGGAACTGTATCGGGAGAACATATTTTGTGAATTAACCGACAGGGACGCAAAGGGTTTAATGCATATTTACGAAAGAATTCGATAATTTTTACTCAAATAGGCGATAATTTTAAACCAACAATAGTGTGCATCAATGAAGAAAAGTTGGTGAAATATTTCGAGGAAGACCACAGCTAACTGTCATAAAAGGGGCTTCACTCGATACTTTAAGATACAAGCAGACTGTTTTACGCCAACATTGAGATAAAAAATTTTCTAAATTCTAAAGTTATCGCTCAAAAATGGGACAAAACATTTAACGTTTAACTATTTCCGAATCTTTCACTTATTTAATTGCAGAAAAATAAGGCAAATATTACTATTCATAAATAGTGGTATCCAAACTCAAGCGACCGTTCGAACGCTGAGAAAAATTCCCCTACAACAATCACTAGTATTTGAGTCAGCGCGTAAGCTTTGTATGCGGTGTCTGTAACTAGAATAGACCTTTTTATGTTACTACAGAATGCTGTGATTAAACTTCTATTTACACGTTAAGACTTAATTGCAATAAAATGTTCCGATTAAACGTTGTTACTGAAATGTGCCATGGTACTAAGTTATTAAACTTTTTTGAGATTTTTTTTCAGATTTGGATACATATTTGTTATTTGTTTCATTATATTAACTCTTTAACATAACACCAAATACATTTTTGTTAATAAAATATATATTTTCAGCCGTTTAGTCTCTTATTTGACATTTTCTGTGAGAATTCTAACGCGTGCACCAGTGGCACATTTTAAGCTTTCTGAAAAAAATCAATACGTTTAAAGCAGACATTTTTGCAGCATTGTCGTGTACAGAAAGAATTAATGGAGATACAGAATACACGGTGTGTTCACAATCACTAAAACTAAGAACCGTACACAAAAAATAGGCGAGGATATTTCTTAAAATATCCACTACATATCCACAGTAACATCCACAGTACATTATCCACAGTAACGTTAAATATAGTTTAAAATTATATTTGTTTTGGAGTAAAATTATCTAGTGTTTTTTTTTAATTTAAATTATTTTATATGTTTATCATAAAATCACCTGAAAGTTCATTCTTCTTATTATTTTCTTCCGTTGAATTCCCAACGGGTGCCACCTGGTAAATAATTAAATGAAAATTCTTTAGCATTTACATGAAGATTCTAATGCTTGAAGTTCTGCTTTATGAACTCGTTAAAAAATACAAATTTAGCGCAAGAATTTCTCCAACTTATCACGTTCTTCAAAAGTTTTGAAAATTCTTGTGAAAATATCTTTCATCTTTTCCATTGGCTGCCATACAGTTTGCATACCTTTTCATATTGCCTTCATCTTTCCACGGAAAACTAGATCATTACCAGATCAACAAATACGCATTTCACACTTTGCTAAAAGATTTTTCATTAAACAACTTGTAAACAACTGCGATGATTGAGTAAGACGAAGAATGTGTACTCCCCAATCAACATCTAATGAACTTTTTCGTGTTCTAGGCCATACAATTCACTACTATTCTCATTAGTTTATCGCCTGTCAATTTCTAACTCAATTCCTCATAACTCACTTCTTACAATTAAGTGGAATTCTCAATAAACGTTCAAATATGACCGGCTCCGCTGAAAATTAATACTGACATTTGTCTTTCTTTTCCTTCTACTTTTATTTTCATTATTTTAATATATTAGATGAAATAGTATACGTATTGACTTGAAAAAATGAAGATGTTAATTTACTAAAAATTTTGAATAACACAGAGTATCCGAAAAAAAAACCATGTAAACAAATGTAGGCATTACTGAAATTTGGCAATACTTTATTTATTCAATTCAGAATTATTGAGTAAGTTAAAAAATAAGTTTTCGCAAAGTAATAAAAAACGACAGCGGAAAAGTACAGCTCAAAGAAAATGCAGTATCACGTAAGTTTTTCCTATGCCAATAGATAGTGCACAGGTTCTCAAAGTTTTTCAGCCACAGGGAACCTTTGGAATTGGAAATTCAACGTGGAACACTAAATTTTACCTCACAGTCATATACTATATTTAGTAAATAGAGCGAAAAAATAGCATTGAAGATATAAAGTAGTTTCGTCATTTAAGCTTGTAGGTCATTAGATTTCACCGTTTATTTTTATTTTTTGCACTAATTGCCCATTGCAGACAGAAACTACACATATGAAAAAGAAAGTAAACAAATTCAGGGCAAATATTGCTGATCCACAATCTGTTATTTTATTAATTTGTCATTATTACATTTGTTACAAATTTTTACTTGGTATCGTGAAACAGAAACTTAATGAGAAGTAATGAGGTTTTTTGTATTTCCACAACGAGATTATATCTGCCTTAATTTATGATAGTTGCAACCAGGGCTTTACAAATTTGATAAAATCTGGTAGCCAGTAAAGAATATTTACCACCCCCTCTTTCCCCGTAATTAATTTTCAAAAAGCGCAAACGTTTTTAGGTGCGTTCGTAATTATATAAATACGTAGCACCTATAGTCGTCGTTTGGTCCGTCCGTCTGTCCGTCCGTCTGTCTGTCTGTCCGTCTGTCTGTCTGTCCGCATATAACAACGCAAAAACTACCCAACCAAATGGTTTGCAATTTAAAATATATTATCTTTGCAAAATTTTGTCGAGACATTTCAAATTTTATTAAAATCGAATCAAAACTTTAAGAGATATTAATAAAAATATTTATTAAGAAATTTGTTTTGTTTTTTTAAATCGGTGCTTTTTTGTTATAGGAGCTTCCGAAGTTTAATCGTCAAGCGACCGAGATACTTATTTTATGACAGAAATTAATCTGCAGACGATATAATTCATTTCGCAGAATTAAAAATCAGAAAAGATCTGAATATTTATATAACTAGCTGATACATATATATCTGAATATTTATATAACTAGTTGATATAAATATAACTAGTTGATATATATAACTAGTTGATAACTATTTATATAACTGTATGAAGAGTGTCATAAAATATATACTTAACTAGCTGTTTAACCCGTTCTACGCACGGGATATCATGAATTTAATTCTAAAACGTGCGTACGAACGCACCTCGTTTGTAACGTTTGACGTACAATTTCCAACTTGTTATGAATTAAGTGAGGAAAAATAATAACAGGCATTGCTTAGAATTATTAGTTACATAGTTTAGAAAGATAATATAAACTAAGTTTTCTAATGAAACATATTAAAATCATGTATCTTAAAAAAAAATACTTTAAAGAGTGAACTAACTGGCATTTCGGAAAATACTGATTGCCGAATGCTTCAAATTTCCGGATAGTTGAATACTACAAAATCTATATCTGCTGAGGAGAGCATCGACGAAATAGTGAAACAGGAAAACAAGTTTTCGCCTATTTTTATGTATAAGTCTCCAATAATTCTGATTTGATTATTTTAAATTACATTTGATGAACTTATTTTTGCCAAATTAAAAATATAAGTTTAAAATATTTTTTGTGTGAATATAGTTTCAAAGTTTATTTTTTAATATTGGGAAAGGGGGGGGGGGGCATTTGTGCTCATTTCAAGAAAGCTTAGGTCAATTTTTGTACAAAAAAGAAACAACAACAAAAATCTCATTGGATTAAATAACTTGATCGCCAGATAAAAATATTTGGTCGCCATTGGCGACCTAGCCACCATATTTGTCAAACCCTGGTTGCAACTAAACATCCTGCTCCGCATTGAGACACGATCTGTATTTTGTTTTAGGTGCGGTTTACGCGGATAATCCTGTTTCACATAAGTAAGTGGTTGCGAAGGGCAGGAGAAAAAGTTTCGCTTTATCTGATAGTATTTTAAATTCACATTTTAGTATTACATCAAAAATCTCAGATTGATTTCTCAGTTTCAAACTTTGATCTTATCGCTGTATCTGATGTCAAATCAAGCAAGCATTCATATACCTGTGATGTCAGAGAGGACGATATTTTGTATATAGAGCATGGTGTTACAACCCAAGCATTTTCTGTTATGTTTTCCTGCAATCCCATTGGAAAATAAGACTTTAAATACATTTTAACGACATTTTTAAATTAGCAATGTCTGAAAATCTTTCATTAAAATCCAGTCGAAAATATCGTTACATTATCTTCATTATTAACACTTACATAGCTCACAACATTCCGATATTCCCTAAATAATTTCCGATAATTCCTCTCGATATCAACTAAATATGTTTTGAAGCAATACATTTATTCAATGGTATATGTCTCCCCGTAAGGCATGGTGACATCACGGCGACGTCACTGTGAAGTCACACTGTGACTTTGTGACAGTCGTCGTGACGTCACGTGACGTCGATGTGAAGTCACTGTGACGTAAATGCGAGGTCGTTATGGCCGTTTTCAAGGCTTTCTGTGACCTCACAATGTGACTACTTTGTGAAGTCACCGTGCAACTTCAATGTGAAAAATGTGACGAATCTGCATCGGATAGGATGACCAGATTTTACCCGAATCCTATACGGATTGTTCGGATCAAAATTTTTTTATGGTTCAAGTTTGTGACGTTTGTGACGACACTGCACCGGGTCGGGTGACCAGATTTTACCCGAATACAATCCAGAAACTTCGGATCGATCTTTTTGGATTTGTTTGGCTACAGAATAGATTTGGATTAGTTGTCGTGTGACCTGATTTTCGTGAACCCGATCTGACCCGAGTCGGGTATAATGTTTTTACTGTAAGTCTTGTTCAGAATAGAATCTTGCATACGACCAAGTAACCAGATTTTATCAGAAATTGTGTTACGATACGATTTCTGATGTCGGCTCGGATCTAGAGTCATGCACGAATCCGGTTATATACTTCTTGAACATGATTGAATGTCTACTTGAACGTGAATGATGGTTGACTGAAACTATATTTCGATTCAACCCGTATTCTTACCCTAACCCAACAACAACAACAACAAAAATTCTGTAGGCCCACAACCCGACCGAACCTGATAAATGATTTCGCATAGATTCGGATAACAAGATTTCACCAAATACGGATAATATCGACGATAAGGATTGGATCGGCAATCATTTTTTTTATGCAACTCGTAATCAAATTAAAACTTTGCATCTGATTGGGAAACCGGCTAATGTAGCCGTTAAACAAGAAAATTATAAATGTAAAAAACGCATACTAATATAAAAATAATAGATGAATCCATTAAAAATTATAATAAAATTAAATATTTTAATAATATGAAATTCTATTGTGCAAATAACCACTTTTAAAAATAACTTCGACTTCCATTTGTTTTATGTAACCACCAAAAATGTTGACAATAATTAAAACTATGCTATTTTGCTTTTAAGTATTGAAGTTTTTAAATGTGTATACTTTGCCATATTTCCCCTCGTTCAGTATCGCGAAACTTTCTGACACATTTATGAACAAATTTTTAAACGCTTGGCACTTGCATGCCTGATTATTAAAGCGATTTGGAATGAATAGCGTTTTCCATTTTTAGATAAATGAAATGCTTAAGAGCAATTTTGGTCACTTTTTTCCGTTTCTGACGCTGCGCATCGGAAATTCGGTTCAAAACACCGACTTTGATAGTGTTTTCTGAAACATCTTTTGTCAAAAATGGAAAATGCCATTCTATTACATATATTCTGAATAAGAACACCTGCCAATTTCATGTGTTTCCGAATAAAAATGAATTCAGAAATTAGTTATTTTGGATTTGATTACAAATTTAATGAAAATAAAAGTATAGATTTTTAAATAAGCATTGTGAAAAATTTATATTAGGAATCCATTTAAATAATAGATCTACCTATTGTGCGATATTATTAATTAATAAACATTGTATCAAGCAATAAAACATTTTTCGAAACAAATGAAATTTAAAACTTCGGATCATAAACGCAAAGAAAAAAAAATATTTTTTTTTCTTTACAAATTATTTTATTTATAGTTTTTGATAGAATACTAAATGCAGAGCTTAAATATCAATTTTTACTATAGAAAAAATTCGACAACATAACTGGAAAAATTACCTTAACTGAATAGCTGTTTTATTGTTTCATCAATATTCATTATTTTTTTGCACCTAATATTGACATATCTTGACAACTAAATTTGTAATGAGTTAAATTGTCGCAATTATTTCAAATACACCAGAAAATTATTTCTCAAAACCTCCACTAGCTAAGAAATTTTCAAATTGTAAATCAAATATTAATAGTTTTAAAAATTGCAATGTTTTTAATTACAATGAATAACTATGAAAATTGAACTGAGAAACGCAAAATATAAATACATTCCTCGTTATAAATAACACTTTACATTTAGAATATATATTGTTAGTAAATACTTTAAGCTTTATTCGAAACTCTCTATTTAAAACGATTTAAAACATTAAAGATAAAATTTTATACAAGTGATAAAAAAAAAATAGATTTAAACATCTTAACATTTAAATAATGCACTATTAATGTACCATTACTAAATATGCACTATTAACAAAACTGCAAAGACATTAAAAGTTACCTGCTAATCTATAAGTAAAACCACCAGTTCTAGGGATTAAGTTTTAATGGTCGTTGACTGCTTCCTTTTCATTGAAAAGGAGACTCAAATCCACTGCTTTAATTTTCAAAGTGCCCAGCTTAAGTGTGTTCATAGATCTGAGATATCAAATATCGCACGCAGACCTTAATAACGCACCCAGCTAGACATAAGGATAGGTTAAAATGGATGATTCACTTTAAAACGTTAATTTACTTTCACGGTATAAATTCCACAATATACTTCCACAAACTAAAAGAACACCACACACTCTAATCCGCGGATGAAATTAATCGTCTGCCCTCAACATCTGCGATCATGATCTGCGCAGTAATGTTTACCACAAAGTAACATCTAGCAGGTGTTTCCAGAAAAAGAATAGAAAGAAAACAGTTAAAGACATTTCAAATGCTTTATAGTTTATATGGCTGACAAATAACTTCTAATAAAACTATAATATTCTGTTTTTATATGAGAGAGTTTAGTATTCTTGGAAATAAGCTGTGAAAATTTAAATTTTTATATATTTTTTAATCAGTTGCATTTGTTTTAGGCGTCCAAAGTAAACATAAATTTTAAATAAAAATGGATTTAATAGTCTTTATAAAATAATTACGACATAAATATAAATACTATTCTGCAATCAGATTTCCTAAATACGATTTTTTCACTTTTTACACTCTATTGAAAAGAGCAATATATTTAACAGAGGTGATATCTTATTAAGCACTGACCAGTTTTGGAATAAATTGCTATAGGAATGACATATACTTTATGACATATTTTTAATTCGTTTTTGTTCGGAAACGCATGAAATTAGCTTTTGTTTTTATTCAGAAACTCTGTAATTGAAAGACGTTTTCCATTTTTTAGTAAAATCAGAAGATCTTTCAGAAAAGAATGTCAAAGTCAGCGTTTTGAACCAAATACCCGACGTAACAGGGAAAGAAAAGAGAAAAACCAGTCGTCACGTGACACGAATTGCTTATAACTCGATAAGTAATATATTTATCAAAAAATGGAAAACTCATTTCGATTCCAAATTGCTTCCATAGTCAGTCCTGCCCATTTTATGCCTTTGCGTTTAAAAATGAGTCAGAAATTATGTCAGAAAGCTTCGCGTTGTGGAGCAGGTCAGTTGAGAACCACCTTAAATATTCAGTACAAGAAAAATCTTGAACGCGTTCTACGGTCACCCCGAGCACCCCCGATGTCGAACTCGCAAAAATGGTGTCCTCACTTTTTAAACAGAAAGCTGATGATTGGGTTGAGTGGCCCCTCAAAATAATAAGAGATTGGAGATTTTTAAAATATTTTTAGTATCACAAAATTAGCAAATGAGTTCTATGCGGTGGTAGGAAAAAAAATTAAATGTTTGTATTTAAAATGCTTACAAATCTCTAAATCGCTAACAGTTTTATTAGAATGGGAGATCTATTTCTGAATTACTTTCCGCCAAAGTTTCCTACGTTACTAAATTTCTATTTAAGGATTTTTACCTGTGTATTATATAGTATATTTTGTTAAATTTCATGAAAATGGCAATGAAAATTGTAAAAAAATATCTGCCTCATATATGTAGACAAATATTTATTTATTATTTTATTTTGGAAATACATTATATTTAAATAATGTGTGACAATGTTTTTATTAATGATTTAGGTACATGACATAATTCAATTCTATATTTTATGAGTTTTTTTCCAAATTCTCTCTCCGATCACACCGTGAAGTCACAGAGTGTTGGCATTTTGGTCATAGGTTTTACGTGACTTATGTGACTTGCAGTGATGTCATTGCAACGTCACAAAAATTTTTAAAGCTGTCAAAAAGTAATTTTCTTCATGCCATAAGATGTTCTAAAGTTTATTTTAAGTTTTCTTTAGATCTTCAAGACGTTCACATTTTGGTCACAGTGTGACGTTACAAAGTGGTGTCATTTTGGTCACAGATGTGACGTGACGTACGTGACTCACAGTGACGTCACAATGACGTCACTGTGACTGTGCATGCTATGCGGGTCATTTCTGTGTGCTTTCTATTGGATTTCACTTATTAAGGAACATTTCTCGTTCAAAATATTTTTTTTTTTTTTACTTAAAAAAATTGGAAAGTTGGTAGTTAAGTGTTGGACCGAAATGCGAGGGGTTTGACATAATCTAAAGAAAAATAGCAGTTAGCACGTTTTTATGCCTTATCTTACAGCATCGTTGTGAAACACTATATAAAGTGAAATAAGACAGGTGGTTTGTGTTATTTTCCCGATTGAACACATACGTAGGGAATTTCCCTCCAATTTCTTTTAAGGATGGAAGTTATATTTTGATCATTTAATATGACTGTTGCATAATATCAAGATAAAAAAAAATAATAATATGAGTTGAATTACTATTTCTTTAATTATTTAAAATTTAGTGAACAGTTGATAAAGATCATAATATTCATGATTAAATAACTCACAGCACAGAAATATAAAAGCATAAGCACATAGGCTAATTTTGTAATTAATCCAAAAATAGATATTACCAATATAAAACCTGATTAATATAATTTAAAACTGATTATTATAATATTATTGACTTCGATTTATAAGCTTCAAAAGATAATAAAGACAATACATGTAGCCAGAAATAAATAATGATAGATAAATATCACTCACCATATGCAATTTTAATCCATGTAAACTATGGTGTATTCCTAGTATGTATCATTAATTAGCAAATGTAGTATCCCCTTATTTGTTTAGATAAATCTCTACTCATCTAATTATCACAAATTGTTCACAAAGTGTAGAGTTCACTAGTACTTCTACTTATTATACTTACATCTGGAAAATAACCTTTGGACAGTGGGTCTTGACACGTCTAGTTAGCACGAAGCGTTCATACACAGTATGAAGTATTCTTATACTTCTAGATATTCGTCTTGCATTAGGAACACAGCCTTTGGACAGTGGAATGGCATCGGTAACAGAGCCTTTCGACAGTGGGTCTTGACTCAAGCGTTGACTTGGTTCAATGTCGAATTCTCCTTCCCTTGTCTTCTTAATGATGCCAGCCAAGATGTATATATTTTTCTCTTCTTACTCCAAAGAAACTCCAGGGCAGAATGAATGAATTTTTATTTTCTTTGACATCGGTCGCGTGTTTTCCATAGAGTGTGTCTGTATGAGAATGTTTATCTTTCCAGGACCTCATTATTCGTTGACCTTTTTGACCTGCATGTAAATTTTAAGTCCAGACATTATTTTTTTTCCGACTTTCGTACATAATTTATTCCTAGTTAAACTGTGGTTGGTTAATGCTTTCTTCCGTACAAATCCTTACAGTTTAGGAAAGGGGTGGGGGCCTAAAATCCACTCGGTGATTTCTGTTTGTATATTTATTTATTTATTTATTTTTTTTTTGCAGCTGTGGAACGTCAATTGTAGTAACCTGTCACCGCCTGACATTCACTGTGTATTTATTTCATTTTAAAATAAATGGATTTCTTTGTTTTTCTGGCCCATGGTTTCGCTTGGTTAAATATATAAATATTTCAGTTTACATCATTAAAGAAATACAGCATAATAAAAATTACAGTATAAGAATACAATATATGTTGATATTTAATATACAATAAAATGTACACATCGACGCTACAGTTAAGACCAAAATATTTTTATTCACAACTGTTCATTTTGTGACTAATTGTCCATATTGTTCATAAAATTATTTTTTTGTCACTCTTAATGACTATTGGATTTTCAATCCAATATTAAGTAACATTTATTTGCCATTAAATAAATTAAATACCCTGTTTTCTCATACAAATGTAGTTTGTCTTGATATAGGTATTATTTACCCTTGCATCTGAAACAGCTATGCTTAAGAGCTGCAAAATTATTTTAAATCCAACCACTTCAAACAAAACAAGAAAGCCAACAATAGAAATTGAGAAAGAATTAAAAAAATGACTTTGATAATAAACTGCAGAAGAGAATAAACAGCTTTTGTCTCTTCTCAGGTGAAGGAGCTGTTCCTTAATACGTTTCTAACAACTCTGTAACCTAGCATTCTAATCTTCTAAATCTAATTATTTGCCAACAAAGAAAAATTTTCTAACACGTTCAGAAAGCTTATAGCGAAACGTTACAAAAGTATTTGTTCAAAACCTACAATCAGGTCAGAAATTGTTTTGTGCTACGATTCGTCAGAGGCAGATTAACACTTTTAACACTTTCCAAGACAGTTGAAAAGGGTTTAAGAATTCGGTTCGTCTATCGGTCTGTCTTGTTAGTCCGTCCATCCCAAAAATGGAAAATCTGAACCTGGGGTGTATTCGGACCTGTCTTCGTCTATCCTTATCCAAATTTGCAGATTTTTATATCCGATAGATATTTCTATTAACATACAAACACACAAAAAAAGTACAGATGGATAGACAGACAGACAAACACACACAAAGCTTTTATTTTATTAATATCGATTCTAGAAGTTGTCATAAATGTACAATACTCGTATACGTTTCCCATTCCTTCTTTACTAATAAAGTAGAAATTTCGCTCGGCGTTGTCCGGCGCGCAGAAAATTACTTTCTATCCTTGCTATTCTTTTTTTCTTTTCCATTTTTTTTTCTTGTATTTGCTTCCGAACCACGTGTATGGCAATTTTAAACTACAGAAAAACCGTAAAATAAGAAAATTATCTTCAGAAAATATTTTTTTGAAACAGTAAATATGCATATTTTTCAAAATGAAAATCATTTTTGAGAGCAGAAACTGCCACCTATGCAAGAATAGTTATTTTTGTTTGTTTGTGTGTTTGTTTTTCAATTTGGACAACGGGAATGGTAATGTAAAGCTGCATGAAAGAATCGATGAAAAAGTTAACGACCTCCCGAAAACATATTTTGTTAAAACATAGTTAATATTCATATATCTTCTTAAATAAAATGTATCATCATTACCACGAAAATACACACAACAGGTAGTTATTATTATTTATTTTTTCATAACTGCTTTCGAGGCCTGGTGTTACGATTTTAAAATGAACAGAAAAAAAAAAGCCGGAAATAATAAAAAAACTTCAGAAAATAATGTGTTTTGAAATAGTAAATACATTCACAATATTTTAAATGAAATATAACCTCAATATCACATTTACCTTCTAAACGGAGATATTTCCGTTTAGTTTCCTTCGTACGCCGATCAATCGCGATTTTAGACGTAATATTTTCCTCTTGTCACCGAACAGTGCTGAAAAACCTCGTTTTCATAAAAAAAAAGTGGGAGGAATCATAACGCCCCGCCGGTGAACTGAAAAAAACTGATGCTCATTCATTAGCATCCATTGAAGAGTTTTAATTAATGTCTCGGCTTACCATAAAAAAATTAAAAATCTTAGTCGTTGGGCGTTGGTCTTGTTTATTGCAGCTGATTGTCTACAGGAGAGATAAAAATCGAGGGGGTAACCTCCGTGGGGGTATTTCTAAGGGAGTCTCACCCATATTTATGCAAGGTTACCTAATGTTAGAAGAGAACCACCTGTTCTTCGTTATCCAAATTTGCAGACCTCTGCGTGCGATGGATTTCCTCAGCCATCGCCAAAAGACAGAGACACACACAGACATACCACTTTATTTTAATAGCATAGATGACTAGCATCATCTTTCCTTATTTTGTTCTTTGCGTATCATAATATGGTTATGGATTACTTATTTTAAGTAGGTGAAAGGAATTAGCCTGGAAATAGTAAGTATTCGGTCATTCGGAAAGGTCATTTGAAAGCCATGCGCAGTAGTTATTTTGCTACTGCTGATAAGGAGTGACCTTGAATGACCCAGATATGTACATTCGGTCTCTTCTGCTTGCACTTTAAGTGCAGTGCTAATAATGGAGAACCAAAAAGGTCATTTTCGTCACTTTATCTTCTTTTTTTTCAAGAAAGTTAAAAATGCTAATCAGGCTGCTCGTAAAATTTGTGCTGTATATGGACAAAGTGATGTTTCAGATGGCACAGTTCGATGGTGGTTTGAAAAGTTTAGGCGCGGAAATTTCAGCCTCTTAGATGATGCTCACTCTGGACGACCACCATGTGTATAGGAGGATTCTCAAAAGAAGTTATCTCTGAAAATACACGTTACACAGTTCAGAAGCTATCACACAGACTAAATATTCTAAAAAGTACAGAGCATGATCATTTGACAGCGTCTTTTAAGAGGTATATGTCGAAAATGCACTTTTGAATCTCCATTCATAGCACTGCACTGAAACAAAAAATAGGCCATAACACAATCTGGAATTTTACAACGCAAGCAGAAAAGGCCGAATCTACATGTCTGGGTCATTCAAGGTTACACCTTATCAGCATTATCAAAATATAACTAGACGAAAACCTCGTTTCACTTTGAAAAATCGTAGAACTTTCCGGATCACCCAATACTTGAGTTTGTTTTCGTTTCGCTGTTTCAAACCGTGTGCCAAAATTGGCGGATGCTCTTGAAATAGCATCAATATATTCTCATTGATATTTAACTATGGATATACTTAACTATATGGATATACAGGAATTACTGAATTCGTTCTAATTCGTCTGATAAAATATGTATAAAATCGAAAGTGATTACACCTTAAAATGAACTCGCTACAATTAAATTTGCAAAAAAAAGATGAAAATATCATTTTTTTAAATTTGTGCTCACACTGTTAAAAATTTGCATCAAACTATCCAGTCATTTGACCGTTTTTATAGAAAATGTTTACGTAACCGTAATTTAACTCTTCTCTGACCATATTATTGCCCATCAGAATAGAATTAAATTACGGTTATGTAACCTTTTATATAAAAACGGTCAAATGACTGGACAGTTTGTGCAAATTTTAACAGTGTAAAATGTATTTCGGCACTACTAGTATATTACGGCGTAGGTATGTATAGCTCCGATGATTATAAATATGTTAAAAATAACTTTTACTGCATCCATTTCCCTTTGAATGCATCATAGTTTGAACCTTTATATTCATATTTCCGAGTTTCTGTCTTTTCAATAAGTGTTTTTTTTTTCTATGATCAAAATGCAAATATTTCAACATATGCTTTTCAATTGACTTGCTATTTTTTTAAATGATCCTTAATGTTCATTACATAAAATTAGAATCGATTTTTCAGTAATATAATAGTTTATGTTTTATAAATAAAAAAAAATAAGAAATCTTACTGAATTTTATAAATATATCGTACCATTTTATTTATTAACTAATTATTTTTTTTTTGGAAATTTGATCCCTAGCATTATAGAAAATACTAACCAGAAAAGCATGTAATAATAAATTTCTAAAAAATTATAAATTGTAAGAGAAGTAAGACATTAAAATGTACTTACATTTGAAAAATTATTAATATTTTTTTTCAAAATTTATCACAAGGATTGTATTTTTTTTTCATTAAATCATTTTCCTTAATAAAACCATTTAATTTTTCAAACAAGTATTATAAAACAGTTAGATAAAAAGAAGATAAAACGTAAATGGTCTAGTTAAATGAGAAAAAAATCTGAAGACAATTTCACTCTCATAAACTTTAATTTTTTATACTTCATTAACTCTAATACAAGTTTCTTATCAGAAAATCCTTATAATTGGTAGTTAAATTACAAAACCAAGTAAAAGGATCACACTCGGTCTATTAAAGTAATTTTAAGCCCACTAAAGGTCTTTAGAAAATGAATATGAAGTATAATGTGATAAAAGGGAGGAAAATTATAAGTAACGATAACTAGTGGTTGAGGAATTATAACTAGATAATTTAATTTAATTAATTTAGTGTGATGTATGAGGTTGGAAATACAGATTGCCTCGACGTTTCTTCGAAATAAATAATGCAGAATATACATGGTATGATTATTTTTCGGGTAAGTAACATCTATGATTTTTATTATTATGTTTATCGGTATTTTCACACTGTAATCTTTTCGGCAGTTCTAGTAGAAATATACTATTAAAATTATTGTATGGAAATAGAGGTAGAATCTATAATAAAAAATGATTTTTTCACCAAACTTGACTGTTATATGATGTAAAATCTATAATTGCTTAAAAAGTAAATATATATTTAATTTTTATTCATTAAGTAACAAAGTTCCTTATTTAAAGATATACAATTATTATAATACAGACATACATACATTAAATACAATAATCCAACATGAAGTGAAAAATTAGCCAGAGCCAGGAATCGAATCTGGGTCCACAGCGTTCCGGGCTGTCTCTCTAACCACTGAGCCACTCCGGCCAATTCCTGAATCTGCAATTTCTCACTAATAAACCATGTTGGAGAGAAAGTCACCAGACATCTAACAGACAGCTTTGATGACCGGACAACGAATAATAGATTTTTACTATTCCACCGATCTACGAATATATATTAAAACACACAAAAACAACGCCTGCATTCAGCATTTAAAGATATACAATTATTATAATACAGACATACATACATTAAATACAATAATCCAACATGGAGTGAAAAATTAGCCAGAGCCAGTTCCTTATTACTTTCAAAAGTCAGAAAAAGTCACATTATTTATGATAACAGGGTATCGATCATTGAAATAAACTGTTGTCGTAGAAGTTATTGAGTGTTTTGGACAATGATTGAAAATTGCATTATTTTTATTTCAACTATAATTTGAACGCTACAAAGTTTCGTAGCTTGAGTTAAATTAGGACTACGAAGCTTTTCCTTAGTGACTTTTTATTTGTTGAGAAAAGAAGTTTAATGATTATTGCATACATTTAGAGTTGTATATTAGTATGTACGTAAATCTACAAGGTCGATATACGCATATAAATAAGGAAAAGATGCATTAATTATGAGTATTCGGCAAGAAAGTATTTTTCTTTAATTCTAAACTACTCTGTAGCTCACCGAATATGTGATAGTAAGGTTTTAAATTACTGTGATGCCTTGTTTAGCTTTTGTTTAGCTTTTAATAATTCTGAAAGATTTCTTAGCAATACATAGAAATATCTTTACATCGATATATCTTCCTATTTCACAAAACGTACTTTTATTTAATAATAGTGCACAAACAAGCATGATACAGAAAAAAAAATAATAATATAGCTTCTTATATCCATTATATTTAAAATAATATTTTATTAATTTACTAAATACAGGAGGAAATACTACTGGAAATGTGCAATAAAATTGATGAAAGTAACAAATACAAAGTGCATGAAGTCAATAATAAAAAAACAATGTTGAAGTGCATTCCAGAATAGATTTTCACATCTATAATATTATATGTTATTATTCAATATTTATAAAACTTTAAATTTTACAGTAATATAAAATCTTACCACAAATTAAAAAAAAAACGAAATATGCATAAGGAATATGCATATTTAAGCATATTTTCTTTATTACCTAAAATTGAAAATAATATATTTTCGTCACATCTAACTCTATGTTGAAAGCAATTTTATTTTCTGAAAAAAGGATATATTTATTTTCAGATGCAGTATTTAAATAAAAAAACACAAATACGTTTCGTAATTATTTTTACTATGAAACTTATTCAACTGTTAGTTATGGATTTTGTCAAAGGTCTTGTCATGAGGATCGGTAAACACATAGAAACTATTTACCCAAATTTAACCATTCACATGATTATTCTTCCGTGATGTCCCACATAAAGAAAAATAGAAAATAAATTCCAGTTCGTCAAAAGGAGTTTCATTCAAAATCTTTTGTAATGAGGATTAAAAAACATGTTGGAACTAGCTATCCAAATCCTACCATCACAGGTTTCACTTAGGCCAGTGGTTAATATATTAGCCACAAAATGAGGATCTTGGGCAGATGCTCGCGTGTTCCAAACCTCCGCGATCTTCACTAGGTGACTGTGCAGGATTTTAGGCATTTTTTGAAACGAGAATGATAATTCGGATCAATTTTCCTTCCAAACATCATCCTTGAAAGAATAGCCAATATGGCCAAATCTCGTCGATGGATAACAAAATTTTTACCCATATCGGGATATGGGACTATTTTCTGTGATGCCATGCACAAAGAAGAAAAAGTGAGAAGAGATTTATAAATGACCAGAAAATAACTATAATGGGATAAAAGATTATGTTAATAAGAAAAGGTTAAGCACGAATACTGTGTTTCAAACGTGAGAGTGTACATAATTCAACAGAATTTTATCACTTGTTCACTAGCTTATACATAACACGATAAAGTCAGAGTAACACATTATTTTATATAAATTGAACGACTGAAATCTGACGGATAGTTTACATTTTTCTTGATCCTCATGTGAAAAGCTTTCCAGCGATAATATTCTGGATGAAATTGGAATTCTTTACTTTATGTATGACGTCATAAATTGGTGTGTATCTCGTAAACGGTTGTATTAAGGTGTGACATTGCTTTTCTTGAACCTTGTGTCAAGATTTTCCAATGATACCCCTCTTGACAAAATCCAGAAATAATAGATGAGTTTATTCCTCAGTAAGTTCTGTTTTATATTCCTTTAATTTTAGTGGAGAAAAATAAGAAAGATGATATAATATTATCATCATCGTATATAACTCTATCATTTGTTTTTTCACAAATTATTTTCCAACACCGATCTTTTGTTTCTATAAATATTTGTTGAAACTTTTATCTCATAAAAAATAAAATACAATATCAGATTTCCTTTTATTAATATATATATATATATATATATATATATTCTGTTATCTTTGTCTTTTTAAAAATAAATCTATTTCTTTTTTACTTTACATTCTTTAGTACTAAAAAAAGAAAATCAGGAGCATTTTATCCAAAAATAATTCCTTGCTAAGTGGATAAAAGGTAATGTATAATAAATGCTAAGATATCCAAGAAGCTAATTTAAATATTATAGTGTATTTTAGAAGATATTTCAAATTACAGACTATGATTTTGTGCATACTTTATTTTTAAAAGTTACAATTTTAGCTAAACTTTGAAACATAATGTAGTATTTATGAGTAAAAAACGAAAAAAATCATATTATATTTTTAAAAGTGCTTGAAGTAAGCATTAAAGAGCACTTACTACTTAGTAAATATCATACAAATGTACTAAAATAACAAACAACACTTTTTAAATGATTCACTGAAAAACGTGGAAAATGTATATATTCTACAAGACATAAGGTAAAGCTAGGAGAGTCTGTGCATAATTCAAAAGAATAACAAAAAAAAAATCTAAATGTTAATTTTTTGCTGAGCTATCCATGAATAATTTTTACTTCATTTGTTTTTTATGCATTTTCATTGCTATTTTGTTGTTATGTTGCAATTTTATAGAACAGTTGTAATAAAACCAAAAAAGTTATTTTGAGATCTGTCCTTACAAGGTTGGTGTGATTGCGCACATGCATAGGAGAGATTGTTACTAATAATAACTACAGTTAAATTGTTAACAATAATAATTACACTTAACCTTTTAAGCGTTAGGCCCGTGTTTTTCCGTTCCATGTAGTCATGTTAAAATGGCTGTAGACAAAAGTATTTTTAACATAATACTTTTTTGAGCTGTATATAGAATGAGGAGATATAAAAGATATTATAGCATCAAACAGCGATTAAATATATATATATTCTGGGGTTTACAGCATATTTATAGAAATATTGGAAAAATCTTCAAACGGTGAAAGGGTTTTAAATGACATTGTTGTAGGGTTTTTGTGAACAAATATTATTGTATTAGGAGTGAATATTTCAACCTAATGATTAAAGAATCAGAAAAAGGAAATAACTTTAAAAACGATTAAAACATTTTAATTAAAGGGGGGGAAATTAAAGAATCAGAAAAAGCAAGTTCAGATAAGATTACAAAATAGCATCAAGTTACTTGAAAACACGTTTAACTGAAAATTAGTACATTTTCATTTTTCATTTTTTATGCAAATTTACCAATAAGCTGCGTAATCTCTCCTAGCATGGAAACTAATGGGAACAATGCACCATCTATCCTAAGTAGCAGATGCGCAAACTCTTCAATTTCGGTAGGAGAGATTGCGCAGCCTTTTATTTAAACATGGCCGCAGCTAAAACGAAACGTTGATGTTCACATTGATAGTCTAGATTAGTAGCTTATGAGAAATCGTTTAAGTTTAAAATATTTTGTGCTACTGACATTGTATAGAAATTCTGATGAATAGCTATGAAAATTCAAGCACTTACTTTGGGAAAACAAAATAAAATAGCAATCTTATTATTAGACGCTCAAAACAACCAACGTGCGCTTTCAAGTAGACACTCTACTACTGCTGTTGTACAACTATTTGGAGTCCCTGCGCGCTCACATTACTCCTTCCCCTCGAACCTCTATGTGCGCAATCTCTCCTGGCTTTACCTTATGAATCATAATTTGATGCCTATTAGCACTAGAAATATTTATTATTACTGTATTATGGGAAACAATGACAAATTTAGTCAACGGCTGTATACATAAATATATATACAGAAATGTTTAACCAATATTCTTTTCTTGTCTACAACTTGTTTTACAGACAATTTTTTTTCGTTTGCAACTTTTGCTTCTCATAAAGTTTTTAGTCTAAAACTATATTTGAAATTATTCATTTTGATGACTGCATCTTCCATGTTACAGTTCTATACTTGCAAGTTTGTTTCAGTGAAGACATTGACAAAGTTATCTGAAGAAAAATATATTGAGTTTATTTTTCAAGTCTAAAAATATACGCACATATCTGTAAGCCATATTTTAATTAGTAATAAATTTTAAATTAATAGATTTATTAAACGTTTAATTGCAAAAAACTTTTATTAAAACGGAAAGAATGAATGCCTCTGTTACAAGGCCTTATTAGATCACGTAGTGATGATACCGAGTAAATTATGAAAGTTTGAAACTTCATGTATATCTCATTAGTATATTATCAATGCATGAAATTTCATTTCATTTAGTATTACCATATGATTTTAAATATTTTAATAAATATTAATTTCTTTGTTGCAGGTGTAACCAGTATGATTCATATACGTGAGAAAGAGGTGAATTCAAAGTATAAACAGTTTTATAAATATGATGTTTTATTAGAGTTGATGGAAAATCTGAAATCTTATGTTCCAGACACAATCGATTTATATTTGCACAAAATACCGTTTAACAAAATAAACGAGCGTAATCGAAATATTTCACTGAATCTACAGAACGTCGTTCACACTTTATGGAAACGATTTTTACAGTTAATTTCTGAACATATATGCCATAATATTCGCGACAATTTACTCTACTGTAATGCCCTGACTCTTGATTAGAACTCTGGATCGAAATTTCCATCATAGTCGATTTTTAACTTAGTACAATCACATCAGTTTTCTACCACACTTTTTGGAAAACTTTCCAAAGTCTTCCAATGTGCTGTGACTGCTTTTTAACGCCCGCTTTAACAAACACATACGTGGTGATAAAGAAACATTTATCGTAACACTGGACGAATCATGGCTTTATTTAAGTGAGTATATTAAAAGAAGAGGAATTTTTATCAATTAATAGAAAAAAAGAAAGAAATAGGTTTGTGAATGTAAAGAAAAATTTCCAAAAGAATTCGTGATTGCTGCTGAATTTTGTTATGAAATTAAATTAATGGTAAAAAATGCAGTAAAGGTGAGATGATTTTAGTTTATTATCAGTAAAATATTTTACAACCCATTTTTGAAGAAGAAATTCCACCTTTATATGAAAAAGACATTAATTGAGCTTCATATGAACCCAGTCTCCCAGTCGTTCTTCCATAACTCACCTGCCGCATATTTAGCAAAAAAAGAAATCCAGACAGGACATAAATTGTGTATCAATTGAAGAAATGCATGTAAAATTACCTGACGCACCCCCTTACGTCATCAATGGCTCTTTCCTCCATTTGGATTGTTTAAATGAATTCACGAACATTGAAAAGACTTTGGAAAGTTTTTAAAAGAGGGAAAAAACTGGCATGACTGTAACAAGGAAATTCTATTATCATAGAAATTTCGAAGCAGAGCTATAGCCAAAAGTTAAGGCTAACCAACAAAGTCCAATTGTTGCAATGAATATGTCATTTATGCGCAGAAGTTAACTTTGAAAATCGTTTCTATAAAGTGGTAAGACCTTCTGTATTATGTAAAGGTGAAAACAAGTGTTAAGAAGGGTAAACATGAGTAAACAAGCGTTTATTATAGTTAAAATGTAACTTTTTCACTACCTAGTTCCACATGTGTGGACCTCCGTTCTTTCCCTTTTTCAAACATAATTATCATTCCTATCTCAGTATGATGTGCTTCGATGTCTAAGATTCGAAATAATGTACATATATTAAAATTCTTGCTTTGAAGTCAAATTGAAGAAGAAATAATTCACTAATAATCAGTAATATTACATTAATATTCGTAAAGAGGTTAAAAAAATCCATAATTTGCAACACTCCAAATATTGCAAAACACGCAGTTTAAAATCTCAGTTTTATTTGTAAGCACATGAAAAATCGTGTAAAAAAATATTTTCTTCTAGAGAAAGGGTATTTTTTCCTAAACTAGTAAAATTTACCTACAGTTTAAGCTTTCAGAAAGAAGTTAAAGTGTTCCCAGTGTTGCGCAAATTCATTTTTCTGGTAAATGGTGAAAAGTTGCCAAATGATTATTACGGTATCGTAAAGAAGTGGGCAAGTAAAATATTAGTTTAATGTGAGAGACAACCATATATAGATTGGTGACATATAGTTGAGATACTGCGAGAAGGCACAGGCACTGTGCAAGCAGAAATTTCAGTGAGTCTACAACAAACAGATATAGAGAGCCTACCTCTTTGCCACCAGGAACAAAATCGGTAGTGAAAAATAGTTAGTAGTAATAATTTTCCTGTCTGACAAAACGTGGTAAAAGATGCAAAAAAATGAAAAAAAACGTGGCAATGCATGATCTAGATATACTTTCTATCTCTACTCCAGAACCGCGACTTGGCGACAGGGAACATACACTCACTTCCTTTGGCCAGTAAAGTGTGAATCTTTCTCGTACGGAGGTTCTTTGGCACCGTTGCAGAAGTTAAAACAGCCGCGAATCAGTACTTACGTATACAGGAGTTCATATGTTTTTCAAAAAGGCTTTAGAATTTCGGTAAGCTTTATAACAAATATATCAATGTATTTGGGGATTATTTAGAAACATAAAATAAGCGCGAAAAAGAATGCGAATAGAAATATAAAGTAATTTATTGCTGCTCTCAATTATTTTCTTGCATAAAACCTGCACATAATAGCCTAAATAAACGTGTTTTTCAACTTTCCTTTGTATATATTCTTTTAAAACTTCTAAAAACCTGATCTTTAATATTAAACATATATCAGAAAAATAAAGAATTTCCGTAAAATTACAAGAGTAATATTTATGCATCTATTAATTTTTTAAATAAATAGCGGAATATTTGTCAAAAGTGTCCAAAAAATCATGTTACAGAACGCAGAGAAGATAAAAAATGCCTTAAAGTAAAAAATGTGTGTCTAAACTAAAAAAAAAAAAAAAATCTAAATTTAAATACAGAAATAGTTTTACTTATATGGAAAAACTGTGTACCGACTGCAAACATAAATTCCTTTTTAAATTTAAATTTAATCTAAAAGTTTCAATGAATAGAAAATTATATGGACTCCAACCAATAATTTCTAAAGGAATAAGCACATTAAAGATTCATGGTCAAAGTGTAATCCCTAATGTGATGAAAAATTTCATTTTTCACTTCACCGATATTAATGCATTGGTTATAATGTGATGCTTAAGGGAATCGTGGTTATATATTATTCATAAGTTTCGATGTAACATTCTTTGTAAAATATTTAAATACAGTTTACTTTTTGAAATACTATCTTTTGTTAGAACATTTCTAGATTCTTAAAAAGCTTTTTAAATTCTAAGGTTTTTTTTTTTTTTTTTTTTTTTTTGTAGTATCAAATTTCATTCTACGCATATGTAATGGATAGACACATATACAAAAACTAATCTGTGTTTTTTTATTTATGGATTTATTTACATATTTATTTGTGTGTGAAAGAGAAACAAAGTAGACATTTCATTATAAAAGGAGTTTTTTTAATTACAAAAAAACGTAGTCCTTTCTTTTAAATCATAAAGTAAAGAGATTCGCTGAATAGCAAATTTATATTAAACATAACTCTTAGATTTCATTTTCTCTTGACCTATATTGGCATGAAATATTGTTTCAACATTAGGTTGTTTGTATTCTTGCAATATTGTGCTGTGCAATATTTGCAAGAAATATTCCAATATTTCATTTCAGTTTTTGTTTTAAGTAAAGCCAATAATTTATCAATGTCGGCATTTTGTTGCAAAAAACATTAATATAAACCCAATATTTTTCTAGTAGTAATATTAATTGCAAATATTTCCATAGAAAAGCCAATATCTCTGGAATATTATTGTTTCATTGCAAATATTTCCCGTATAAAGCCAATCTCATCAAAAAGTCACCTGTAAAAAATGCAGCCAAGTCTCGTAACTCATTTACTGTAAAAAGTACTGAGATCGTATAAAGCCAAGTTTAATTATCTTATTAACTCTGAAATTTTCATTCTCAAATCACTCCTAGTCTCTACATCTTTAGTTAATTATTATTTTGTGACTTGGCAATTACGTAGCACGAGAATGTGATGTATATAGTTAGTCTTAATCAAATAATACTATAACATATTAAAGTGTAATAACTTCCACGTGCGTATATAATTTGACTTAATTAAATTATCCCATCCCATCCCATAACATAATAATATAAATGTGTAATAAAAGTATAAAGGTGTAATAACTTCCCTGTGCTGCGTAATTGCCAAGTCACAAAATAATAATTAACTAAAGATGTAGAGACTAGGAGTGATTTGTGGATGAAAATTTCAGAGTTAATAATATAGTTAAACTTGGCTTTATACGATCTCAGTACTTTTTACGGTAAATGAGTTACGAGACTTGGCTGCATTTTTTACAGGAGACTTTTTGATGAGATTTCACTTCTTTTTGTAATTAATCCTCCTTTTCTTGATTTTGGGTTCTTTTTGGAGATCATCCACTGATTTTCGCTAAGCCCACACTCTGTCCCTATTATTTACAGGTATAAAAAATTTGAATCTTTAGTTTCGTTTGCAAAGTACTGTAGATAAAAAGAGATTTCAGGATCCTAGGCAAGCACTAAGTTATGGGAGGGGGAGTGTCAAAAGTACTCTCAATTGCTTCCAGGATAGGTGCTATCCATCTGAGATATTACTCGCAGCCATAGATACTTGATGTAATATCATGACAGCCGAATGACGCACTGATTCTTCTTTTTAAAATTTAAATATAGAGTTTATTAAGAATGAGAGCTGGTATTTACAATAATATACACTATATACATTTTCACTATTATTCATAACAATTCAACCAAAACCACATTACTTCTTAACATAACCAAAATATACTCGGATGTATTCCCACATCCTACTCCTCCGAACAAACCACCATTTCTTCTCTCTCCTCTTCATTTCTGTTTACTTTTTTAAAAAAAAGGGTTGGAAGGATGTTGGTTGCATGACACTTGATATTTAACATAAAAGAACTTTTTAGTATAAAAAGAAAGCCAAAATTAAAATTTCCGGAAATTTCCAATAAATCAAACTATATTCCCTTTTTCGATGTTTTTTTTTCGTTTTTTTAGTCTTTTTTTATTATTTAATGTTTTTTTTAATTTGTCCTTACTTGGGTACTAAACCCTGCCTTTCTGCCAAATGTCAAGCTTCTAGGACTACAAAATCGAATTATTTTCAATTTTTCGACTTTTTATAAATTTATTGATTTTTCGATTTTAATTCTAAGTTACCTGATTGTCATGTCAATATAGTAATTATTTGATCCGTCTTCTTAGGATCCTTTAGGTTCAATTTAGAGATAAATCAAGTGAATCTTAGAGTCACCATGATTTTATTTAGAAAGGACTATCAAGCCATAACCAGCCAGTAATGTCGGGAGGGTAGGGGGAGTTGTAAAAATTTTTCTGGGACTAACATCATTTAACAATCCATATTTCATATGTTAAGTAAATAGAGTACAACCTGTGAAAGAAAACAAACCTGTCTATAAAGAAATCGCCTATATCATAGTCAGTCTATAGCGGAACTTTTCTATAACGAAATTCGTAAACGAAAGAAAAGAAAACCATAATCCGGGGGAAATAACATAAAACAATTAGGGACGTTGTACTAGGTAATAGGACAATTATCTTAAAACTAATGTTTCTAGCAGTACAAAATCAAATTGTTTTCGAATTTTCGATTTCTTAAAGATATTTCGATTTTTCGATTTTACTTTCGAATTTAACGAATATTTTAATTGTTCCTTTTATTGAATAATAAATACTACCTTTACACCAAGTTTTAAGTTTCTAAGACTACAAGATAAAATTATTTTCCATTTTTGATGTTTTTCGAATTTTTTTTATAATTTTCTGGATTTTTTAATTTTTACTTATTTTGTATCCTTTATTACAATTTTCAAGTTTCTAGCGCTACAAAATCGAATTATTTTGAAATTTCCGATCTTTTTTGAGTTTTTTATTCTATTTTCGAATTTATTGTGTTTTAATTTTTTCTTTTTCTGTATCCTAAGTTTACGCCAGATACAAAACGTTACTGTTTAACGTCTAAGTTTACCCGATATCAAAAGATACAAAATCAATTTTTTTTCAATTTATCGAATTTTTTGTTTCGAATTTTACAGATTTTTTATTTATTTCTTTTTTTGTATCCTAAATACTACCTTTATTCCAAACTTTAAGTTTCTAGCTTTACAAAATAGAGTTATTTTCAAATTTTCGTTTTTTTTTCGTTTTTTTATTTTATTTTCAATTTTTGTTGTGTTTTTAATTTTTTCTTTTTCTGAATGCTAAACACTACCTTTACACCAAATTTTCAGTTTCTAAGACTACGAGATCATATTATTTTCAATTTCTCTCTTTTTCTTTCTTTCTTTCTATTTTTTTTTAATTATCCATATTTTTTAATGTTTCCTTATTTAGTATCTTAAATATTACCTTTATTCCAAATTTCAAGTTTCTAGCGCTATGAAATCGAATTATTTTCAAAATTTCCTTATTTTTTGATTTCTTTCGATTTTTGATTTTTTTTTTCGAATTTTATTGCGTTTTTATTTTAACTTATTCTGAATCCTAAACACTATCTTTACCGCGAATTTTAAGTTTCTAAGGCCAAAAGATCAAATTATTTTAATTTTTTTCAATATTTTTCGAATTTTTCGAATTTTTGATTTTTTTTCGAATTTTCTGGAATTTTTAATTTTACCTTATTTTGCATCCTAAATACTACCTTTATTCCGAATTCCAAGTTTCTAGCGCAACAAAATTGGATTATTTGAAAATTTTCGATTTTTTTCGATTTTTCGATTTTATTTTTATTTTTATTTTTATTTATATTTTTTTTTGTGTGTTTTTGATGTTTTCTTTTTCTGAATTCTAAACACTACCTTCACACTAAATTTTAAGTTTTTACGACTACAAGATCGTGTTATTTTCAATTTTCAATTTTGTTCGATTTTCTTTTAATTTTCGAATGTTTTTTGTTTTTTTTTTAATTTCCGGATTTTATAATTTTTCCTTTCTTTGTATCCGAAACACTAGCGTTATTCCAAATTTTAAGTTTCTGTGGCTGCGGGATCTACCCAATCTTTTTGATGACGGAGAGTGAGTGAGTGTGTGAGTGACAAAAAATCGAAACTTTGAGTTCATATATCGTCTGCACTAATTTATGGGTATTTTTTGAATTATCCATATTTTTTTAATTTTTCCTTATTTAGTATCTTAAATATTACCTTTATTCCAAATTTCAAGTTTCTAGCGCTATAAAAACGAATTATTTTCAAAATTTCCTTATTTTTCGATTTTTTTATTTTATTTTCGAATTTTATTGCGTTTTTTATTTTAACTTATTCTGAATCCTAAACACTATCTTTACTGCGAATTTTAAGTTTCTAAGGCTAAAAAATCCAATTATTTTAATTTTTTGAATTTTTTTCGAAATTTTCGAATTTTTGAATTTTTTTTTTCGAATTTTCCGGAATTTTTAATTTTTTCTTATTTTGCATCCTAAATACTACCTTTATTCCGAATTCCAAGTTTCTAGCGCAACAAAATCGGATTATTTGAAATTTTTCGATTTTTTTCGATTTTTCGATTTTTTCAATTTTGCTTTCGATTTTTTTGGTGTTTTTGATGTTTTTTTTTTCTGGATACTAAACACTATCTTCACACCGAAGTTTCTAAGACTACAAGATCGTATTATTTTCAATTTTCAATTTTGATGGAATTTGTTGAATTTTCGAATGTGTTTTTTTTTTTCGAATTTTTCGGATTTTATAATTTTTCCTTTCTTTGTATCCTAAACACTACCTTTTTTCCAAATGTCAAGTTTCTAGGGTTACGGGATCTACCTAATCTGTTTGATGACGCGTGAACGAGTGAGTGAGTGAGTGACAAAAAATCGAATGTTTGAGTTCATATATCGTCTGAACTAGAAAAGACAGTAAGTTGTAATTTTAAATTTTGGTCCTGTGGGCCAAATACTCTAGAAAAACGAAGTTTCAAATTTTTGGGATACTCCAGCGTGGAGATATGGGGAGGTCAAAAGTGCCCTGAGTTGCTTCCAGAAAAGTATGCTTACGGCTGTCCTCTCTCGACTTGGCGAAGGCACTGCCGTGCCTCCAGATACATCTAGTTGCATTTTATTGCAAATATTTACAATGTAAAGCCAATATTTAAGCAGTATTAGTATATCATTAGAAGCATTTCCTATAAGTGTAATATTGGAGCAATATGGGATGAAATGTACCTAATTTAAGGATATAAGGTTTCTACCAGTGACATATTAAATAAATTTATTTATTAAATATTTAATCCGAAATTTTCACTTTGGAAAACATTCGAAAAGTAAAAGGAAGAAAGAAAGATAGAAAGATAGAAAAAACCCCAGAGAAAACTAATTTTACTCGCATGCCATCGACCCCAACCTAGCTTATGTGTCTACAAACTAGTACATGTGCTGATGAAGAATCACACAATTTTGTATAATCTCACTAAATTAACTATGTCACATAAGACAACACTATGCTAATTTGGTATGCAATTTTTTATGATTACAGAAAGTTTCTTTTGGGTATTTTTCTGTCACTTAATTATATATCAGTTTTAATATCTTTTTTTCTATTTTACAGTATATTTTTCTATTATATTGGAAAATGTTACAAAGAACTTATAACTTTTTTAGTAATTTTAATAAATTTTTTATACATATTTTTAAATATGAAATGTAATATATTTTGTCCAAATCATTTTATACTTTTTTATCTTCCCAGTGAAGAATCACTGTTATACTTCACAAAATGCATTGCTGAAAACAGTATTAATTTATGCAAGAAGGTCCACTAACATAATCAGGATTGAATCTTGTATTGTTTAACTATATTTTAGAAGTATAATTTCTGGTATAATCTATTTCTTTTTAATATTATACTGCAAAAATTGAGAAGTGGTAAAACATTTCTCTACAAAAAGTCTTTTTCTTAACAAATATAAATTTTTGCATCCTTTTATTTTTTATTATTTAAATTATTTTTAATCACAGTTTTATTTCGAATACATAAAGTCTGCTAATATATTTCGTGATTCGTCATTTATTATTGAAGCCGACTAAAGTTTTAAATGCTTAGTTATTTGATATTTTAATGAGGCAACAACATATGACGTAAAAGTAATTGTAAATTATGAAATAAAAGGCAGGACGTTTCAAATTTGTACAGCATAAGAGTATGTCCCACATTTGATAAATCATTTTAAATATGTTATTATTATTTTTTTAAATGTAAATTTTTAATTAATTCGATCAGGATTTCATATATATATATATATATAACAGAGTGTTGGATATAATATGAAACAATTGAAAAGTAATATAAAATATCCACATTGCAACTTTTATTTAAATTATAAGTGTGCAATTTATATAAAATGCTATTTTATTTCAATTTGTGCCTAGGAAGAAATCTTTAATTTATTGGAATTGTTGGAAAGATATTTTATCATCTGGATATCTAAGGGAAAGTTACGTTACAAAGAAACCTGATAAATCGATCCACCATGTAAAACTCCCCACAACCCTTTGTGTCTCAAGTTAATTGGGGATAAAATTATAGAAAGATGATCACTAGTTGTTAGTCTCTGTGTGGATAATGCTAGGTGTTAAATTCTGTTAAAGTGTTTTTTCAGTGAAAGAATTGTGTTCAATTTTTTCCGCAAAATAATTTGTGCTAATGTGAAAATATATAGTCTACAATATAAACTAGTCGTTGGGGGCCACCGTAATACTTACCCATCATGGATATGCATAATGTAAAATATTAAAATAAAAATGTGTAAACTACTTATAAAATGCATTGCAATTCAAATAAAATCGTGGCTTGATGACGTCATAAACTTTAAAGGCTCGATTACTGAATTGCTTGAAAGAGGTTTTTCCTTATAACTCCAAACATAATAATTGTATTAACTAGCGGTTTATTGCATCTGATTAAGCGTCAAATTTTCAATTAAAATATATCTTTAAAGTGAAATTTGGATAAAATACAGGGTCATGAAAAATCGAAGAGTGTGGAAAATAGGATTCCAAATATCTCGGCAACTAATTATCCGATCGACTTCATGCTTTATGCAAAATTTATGTTCTTTTATTGTCTTTTATATTCATTTCTTAAAATAAATAATTTCGAAAATTTTTATATACCTTTTATCAGAACGAATATTTCGAGAGTCCGAAAAAAATAGTTCCGGTTAATCGAGGTTATTGAAATGAAATAGGCTTCTTCCCATTATTACATACTAAGTACATACCAAAATGCAAGTCTCTATCTCAATATTTTCGGGAGATAGAGCGTTTACAGACACACACACAGACACACAGACACACAGACGGACGGCAAATTTTTTTTTCTAAAAATATGTTTTTCGGAATCTCCAGTGTCTGAAACGTGTAAATCCGTCAAAAAAAATTTTTCGATTTTCAAAACGATTACAAGACTTACCCTATACTACGTATGACGGGTAAGTAAAAGCTATAAAATGAAAAAGTAATTATTTTTAATTACTTGATGTAATTGGATGCAATAGCTAAAGGCTGGAAAGTTTTGTCAGTGATCGCAGCGTGTGTACATAATCGTACAACACATTTTTTCATCTTTCATATGGCCATACCATCCTATAATAAATTTTATGATTATTTCTATATTTTCAATATGTTTTTTATTTAACACTTTGCATAATATGATTTTTTATTTAATACTTTGCACAATATGCTTTTTCCTTAATAAATTAATCAATAAATATAATTTCAATGCCTTTCATTGATCTTATTTTGCATGAATTTTTCGGATACACAAATTTTTATATAATATGTATTTTTAGAATTTTAAGAGATTTTGTGTTTTACTATGCTCAGGAAAAAAAATGTTAGTTAACGTACAAAAATGTCTACTCCTATATACGGCATAATTTTAATAATATATGATCCCTTTTCTTCAGCCCACATTTGCTCTTACCCCTTTTTCAACACGTAACATCTTTGATCTACGTAAATTTCATTGATATGGATAATTACTAAGATCCAATTGTTGAAAACATATGAACTAGAGAGAAACTATCTCTAAATTGCTTGCTAAGTTAGCTTGATCTATAAAATATAGAAAGCATATTTTTTTGGTTTACATCTTCAAAAAAGAATTGAATATTTTTAGGTGTTCATCACCTAAGGCAAGATCTAGAATTTTTTAGGTGTGTATTTTCTGAAAACATAAGCTAGAATTATTTCATACATAGTTAATAAGATGTGTAAGTAACTTTCTTGTTTTCTTCCCACTATACTGAGAGGGAGTTCTCCATCCATTCATCAAGAATGGGTCCACCCTTCCTTGTGTTGTTGCTTCTAGTGGGATTCTCCTACTCATTTCTCTGCTACAGGAATGGTTGGAGTTTAATCTTATTCTTTGCTGTAAACTTCCGTTCTACTCTAACCCTGGAACCTTCTTGGCATTTTGCCTGAGTTAAATGTACTCGGTCATAAAATAAAATTTGGAAAATATCGTAAATTCACGATTGTTGCAGACGTCAATTCGTTGTAGTCTGGTGTCTCTATTCTTAAATTTATTGGCCCTTGTAGCATGGGAAACGATCGCTCAGAAAGCTGGAAGGAATTAGGAATACATTTTAATTAGGATGCTATGCAAATTGATTGAAATAATAGAAACATATGAAAATAGATAATTTTATATTACAGATTGTCTTTATACAAGACTGTAGGTTTAAAGTTTAAGATTGTCAGCTGAATACTTCCTGAAATAATAAAATATATTGTCTTTAATTGAATAAAGTTCAGGTCATTGTTTTCGGAAAACATATAGAGTTTATATTTGCATTTTTGCTGATTGTGTGAAGAGTACATAACTTCACAGCAGGAATGATTAATAGAATTTTAACAAATACCAGAGAGCAACTATGAACTCAAACAATTATTTTTTTTAGAGAAAATTTTTTTACCTACTCCTTTTCCCCACAATCGTTGTACATGAAATATATTTTAATATCAGGATATTAAATTAAGGTTATAAGGTTTAGTAGTGACACATTTACTCAAATTATGTTTATTGTTATTAGTATGAATAAAAAAGACCATCTTAACCTTTTTTCTAGTGTATTTATAGAAGATTAAATAAAAATCAGGTAATAATAGCAATAATTTTAAAAGGAATAAAAACATTGAAAGTTTCCTGTTGAACGTGTAATGAGATGAGCATTTTCATTTTTCATTTCCTGGAATGTCATGGATTGGTTTTAATGCGAAACTTGAAGAAATTGCGATTATATATTATTCACATATTTCAATAAAATGTTTTTTGTGTGATATTTGGATGCGGTTTAAGTTTTTAAATAGTATGTTTTTATAGAAGTTTGAAGATTTTTATATATGTATATACATGTGTGTATATCTGTGTGTGTATGTATGTATTTTTATTTGTTTTGTAATTTTTTTTTTAAGTTTCTATCTACGCGTAGATAAATACAGTAAAGAGCAAAACATATGAATTAACAATACTTTGCTAGTAATATATTTACTGTAACAATCTTATATTATTTTGTTCAATAAACTGTAATTTAACAAATATATAAACTATTTTATAATTGTTTCAATATTTCGTAAAATACACTCTTGCAATTTTTTTTCATATCATTAAAAAAGACTCCACAAGGTAATGGGACAAAGTGTCCCACAAATTCACTATAATTCTATCCAATAATGCTGCTTGGATCCTATTACGCATGTATTTTTTATTTCTCATAACTCGCAAAATATTAATATATCTGAATCATGGAATGTATAGGGGCATTGAAATGTTGAATTCCATGACTCCGAAGAATGTTTACTCTTTGCTGTATTTTGGGCACCCATTTAAAATAACAATATATTTTTTTCAAAATACTGCCAGAAGTCCATCGGAAGAAAAATACATCATGTTTGCATTTGCAAAATTTTCAACGACTTTTGTCTGGTATTTTGAACGAAAACAGAAAAATTCGCAAAATTATGTGTTGACCATTATTGCACAAAATTTTCTTCATTAACTAGCCTTTAAATAGAAGCCTTCATCATAATAAAACTGTTCGCTATTCAGTTATGTGTTCTAATGGATATAACTGTTTTCAGACTAATCTGTTTTTTTGTCTGCTATCATACCAGACTAATAATGAGTTTACTTTGAAATTGATGTCAGATTTCTGTTGTAAAAATGTTGTGAATGTAAATACATTTTTATAATAGAAATTATAGCTTGTGGCGAACTCTTCCTCATGGTATTTTAAATTTTGTGTTATGGATACTTTCAAAAAAGCTTGAAAAGTAGCCATGACACAAAATTTAAAATATTAACAATTTATTTAAAGCGATACTCAGTGTAGATGACAGTAGATCAGGAATTTTTAACTAACGATGATAAAAATAGCTCAAAACACTAAAAGACTGAGAGGGGGAATGCTTTCCGCAAGAAACTCACAAAATTTAAGTACAAAATCAAAACAAAATGGCTACATTTTTCGTTTGCCAGAACCTAAGAAAAGATCACTTTAGCTCGCTACAAAATGTCACTATAAACTCTGTAAATTACACTATAAAATGTCACATTAAATATCAATATCACTATCAAAGGAACCCCGTGGAATCCAATACCCTTTTAATTGATATACTAAATTTTAACGACTTACCACGCCGACTAAATTACAGTCGAAGATTGTACCAAAAAAAAAACTGTTGGAGATATTTGCTTGCTGCACTGGAGGTGGGAACTCTCACCGTTCGGAAGCGATGAAAATCTTTACTAAATTATAACTGTAAACGAGATGCATCTGATGTATTGAACCTAACTTCTATCGCTGCTTATGCAGCAGCTACACGATAACAGAAATACAACTATCATATCAGTGTACAAAATAACCGTGAAAATCAGATTCCTTGAGACTCAGACACCATTTGTAAAGCTTAAGGAGATGAACTAATAGTAAGCTCATCCACAGACAAATGTTAGAATTCATGAACACACGATTGCACATAAAATCTACAAAACTCACTCGGTCCCATAGTACCTTTATAAAGTACGAGCTAAGCACTGCTACAAGATTTACGAAAAACAAAATATTGTAAGCTGCCACTAACTTTTCTTCTGCAGCATACTTCAAAATTAAAAACAAGGTGTAACTGCATTATTTATTTTTTTTAAATATTTTTCTATGAAAATATTTTTTACCCTTTTTTTATACACAATATGACATTTAGGCATAATTCAATCTCTGACTTTTATTTACACGCTTATTATAAATTCATTTGTGCATTTGTATAAAAGAAAAAATAGTCTCTATTTATACTTTCTCTGATAAGTAAAATAAAACAAACATATCCTTTATTTCAAAAATCAGCTGATAAAATGCCTCATTTAGTAGGAAAGCATTGGGCTATAATTCTTAATTTTTGTCAAATCATTAGTTAGAATGTTTCTATTTACAATTTTGATATTTTCTAAAATGTTTCTACTTTATTCTGAAAAGGAAAACTTTTCTGATATATGAAGAAAGTTTAAAAACATTTGTTGTAAACTTGTAGTTTTGTAATATTCTAGACATATTTCAACTATCTTGTGAAATCATTTGGTGAAGGTCGAAAAATGAAACACTGAAAATGACAGGTTTCTGAAGATGATGGACTCGTTTCTAAACTGACAGAACACAATTGTTATTCGCAAATTTCGGAAAAGACATTGCTGTTAATTTTGGAAATCCATTGTGGTTTTTGACAGTTGTGATGGTTTTTTCTCGTGAGAGATTCTAAAAATAAATGGAAGGTTTCAAGAAACTATGAAGTTACACAAAGTTATCGTAATCGTCCTTTCGCTTCCAAGAAATGTTTCTGAAATTTCTTACTGTGTTCTAGGATTCTTTTTTTATCTGTTAAAAAAATACTTTCATATATATATTTTTTTACATAAGTAAAATTACATGTTATTAGGAACTTCTGCAAAAGTCCCTCCGTATTGTTATTATGCGCATAATATATCTGACATAATTAGTAACTTTAGAGATTTAATAAGAAAGGGAAAAGACATATTTACTTGGCTTATTGTTGAAAGTATTCAGAACGGATGATTTGTCATAAGAAAAGAAATGATGAAATTTCTTAAGAGGGGTTTAGAAGACAGAATGTCAGTAGCTATTTTTGAATATATTCAGTGTCACCTTAAATTGGAAAACCATCTGTCACGAGAACTAGCAATCTTCAATTTCTAGTAAATAAAAAAATACCGAAATGAAATATTTTGTAGCTGCATTACAAGAGAAGCTGCTGATGAGCTGGAAAATAACGCTAGAAAGTACCGTATATGGCTAATATTTTTTGTATTGGCTACATTTTACCTTTTGCATAAAATATTGCGCCAGTACTGGGATGAGATGCGTTAACAAGGGTGCCTAGTCAGATGAGGGTCTCGTCACCTGATCAAGGTTCTAAATTACGAGACCTATTAAATCTGTCAATTCAACAAAGTTAAACAGAAACCTTGAACCGGCAAACAAAGATAACGGTAGCAAATCACAAGAGATCAAGCCCAGCAGCGAGGTGAACAAATCTATAGTCAGGTGGATCACAGCCATGCTGTGATCAGGCGATTTCCGCCCCGCACCCAGGTACTAACCCGTTAAGCTAGGCATTCATGTTGGGCAGGTACGGGCCTGGTTTGCGGTATATAAAAAAAGAGAGATGCGTTGACAACAATGCACCAATAATTGTAAACATTACCAGAAATTTTTGTACTTTTCGATTTTGATTGCAGTTTTTTTTTCTGCTGTCATTTTCAGTTTTCGGAACCAGTTCCCATACTGAATGACAAAAAGAAACAGCTACTAAAACTGGAAAAGTACGAATTGACCCGGTCAGATATTAATCTCAGATATCATTTACAAAATAAAACGAAACAATGTAAATATTGAAACGCAAGATAAAAATTTGAAAAGAACGCTGCCGCTAATTTAACATTCGCTTACGGATGTTTTCACGTTACTAGCTTTTTAAAAATGTAATGTTTTGCTTTAAAATAAATCGTGTTTGTGTTACTGTAAAAACATTTAACGTAAATTTTAAAAAAATTAATCATGCATGAATTTTGGCGTTCCATGTGACAAAATAAATATTGTTATGAATTTTGTATATATCTGTAAATATTCCATTTGTTTAAATTTATTTTATTTTATTATTGTGAAAATTGCAGTATTATTAATGTATTTCCTATTGAGCATCATGTAACTCAATGCTAAAGGCCTCAGGTGCTTTGCAAGAAAAACAACCTTACAGCATCGGTTTTATAATGGAGTTCTATTGGAAAATCGCCAAGGAATGGGTTTTTCGCCAAGTTGGCGATGGTTTTGGCGACTTATTTTTGTCGCCAAATGTCGCCAAGTTGGCGGCGGATTTGGCGACTTTTTGTGCAACCACACCCCCCTTATACCTATACATTGGGATCCTTTCTTGCTTGGGTTCTCTATCGAAAGTTAAAGCACTTTCTGGTAATTTCTAGCATCTGAAGGCTCTGGAATAATCTGGAAAGATCTCTGAAACCTATATAAGGACCTCCATCAGTTCAGTGAGTTAGTTGTCTGTCAACTCCGATTGAATTCATACGAGAGGCTTTGCATTGAGAACTGTGTTACTCAGATTGATTTTGTCGTTGATACGTCGTATTGAACGCATTGTTTCTGTGGGAAATTTTGCTGCGCTTTTATTGGATTTGAAGATTACTGAATATCTTCTAATTTTCAGAAGATATTTGTGATCGTATTGCACTGTTTATAGTGAATAAAGCCTTTTTATTGTCCTTATATATTGGCATCAGTCCTTTCGAACCCCGAGCTCACAACATTTGGTGTCAGGAGTGGGGTTGAATGCCGATCACCAGAGCAATGGAGGGTCAACTGAAAGAATTATTGGAGAAATTAGCTGCAAACCTTGGCGAGTTGAAAGAAGAAATGAAGAAAGATATGTCAGCGATGGATGAGAAAATGACTGCGAATCAGGCTGAGATGTCAACCAACCTTGGCGAGTTGAAAGAAGAAATGAAGAAAGATATGACAGCGATGGATGAGAAAATGACTGCGAACCTTGGTGAGTTAAAAGATGATATGAAGAAGGATATGTCAACCAACCTTGGTGAGTTGAAAGAACTAATAGAGGATAAAATAACATCTTTAAATGACAGAATTGACGGCGTGGAAAACAAAGTTGAAGAAAGATTTCAAGAAATAGAAGAAAAAGTTCAAAATACAGCCAAAACCGTAGAAGAAAAGGTAGAAGAAATTCAAAGGACAGCCAAAACCGTAGAAGAAAGGATTGAGAGTGTAGAAAAGGAGTTGGAAAATGTGAAGAAACAAAAGATAACTGCCGAAAACTATCCCGAAGATGTCAAGTATCAAGCTATGCTTCCTCGGGTCTCTATTAAACTCTCGACCTATGACGGAAAATCCTCAAGGCCAGTTTTTAAGACACAATTTGGGATCGTAGCGGACGCCAATGGATGGGATTCCCAGACAAAAGCTTGCCAGTTAGCTGCTTCTCTACGAGCTGATGCTGCCGACGTCCTACAGCCTTTGCCTGCAAATGAACCGCTGGATTTTGAAACGCTCGTCAGTGCCTTAGAATAGCGCTTCGGCGAGAAATGCATGAAGGAATATAGTAGACTCCAGCTCAAATCTCGACAGCAGAAATCCACTGAATCCCTGCAAGATCTTGCTACGGATGTCGAGAGACTTTCACATCTTGCTTATCCTGACTGTCCGACTGAAATTAGAGAAAGCTTAGCTCTACAGCATTTTATCGATGGTGTGCGTGACTCTGAGATCCAGAAACAACTCCGGATTGCAGATCTCAATGACTTAAAAGGGGCTTTAGTTTATGCCCTAAAATTCGAGGCAGCCCAGCAAGCTACAAGGAAAGATCGGCACTTTGTGCGAGTAGCCAACATGCCTGAGACGTCGGATACAGCTGTGGAGCGTTTACAGCAGCAGATGAAGGATGTGATGAGACATATAAACTCCTTGATGGACAACAAACCTGGAAGAAAGATCAAGTGCTGGAAATGCGGTGGAGAAGGTCATATTCAAAGAAACTGCCTAAAACGACCCAGCACAGAAGGTAATACCTCCGCACGAACGGCGGAGCAGGAAAACTAATTAATGGCCATCTCGCGGGGCGGAGGTTGCCAGATTTTGAGAAGCCCCATTATCAAGTGTGTCAAATTTCTGCTAGAAGTTACGGCGAGAACGGAGTTTTTATAGTCGGGCGTGTGAATGATTTGCCCTGTAATATGATCATCGATACAGGAGCCAATGTGACCATCGTTCGGAAAGATCTAGCTCTGCGGCTAAAAGAAAAACTCCTCTGGACTCCGCCCCGTGTTATCCTTCAAACCGTGACCGGGGATATGATCGACATACATGGAAGAATGAAACTGAAAATAAAGTTTGGGAACGCCGTTTACCATCATACAGTCTATGTGGCCGATATTTCAGACCCTTTCATACTCGGACTGGACTTTTTAAAAGAGCATGGATTTACACTGGATTTTAAGAAGAATGAGTTACGCTCTGCTCAAGAAGATGTCACTATTTTCAAACTTGGAAATGAGTCCGGGTCTATTCAACGGATCACAGCCAAGGCAGATGTTATCATCCCTCCTCGGACCGAAATGGTTATACCTGGATTAACTGAGAACGAAAGTAGTTTTCAATGTGGCTTGGTTGGATATCCTGAGAAGAGCCCAAAAGGAGTGCTAATAGCATCAGCGCTGGTAGATCTGTCGAGAGATGTGATTCCCGTGAGGATGGCGAATGTAAGTGAAAAGTCTAGAATTATCCAGAAGGGTGAAGTGCTTGCTACCTGTGCTCCAGTCACCTGTGTTTGCAAAGACCCGAGCTTGACGTTGTCGGAGCCGCCTACAAGTTTAACACCTGAAATTGGACGAAATGAGAATTTATCTCCTGAGCAGAGACATGCCGCAGAAAGACTGTTCCAGGAATTTAAGGATGTGTTTTCACAAAACGAGAATGATATAGGTCGCACTTCTCTGACACGTCATAGAATTGATACTGCCGACCATCCACCGATTAAACAGCATCCAAGACGCTTGCCGTTCGCAAAACAAGAAGAGGTTTCTAAGCTCTTACAAGAGATGCAGAATAGTGACATCATCGAACCGTCATCAAGTCCGTGGGCCTCTCCCATCGTGTTGGTCCGAAAGAAAGATGGCTCCACAAGGTTTTGTGTGGATTATCGAAAACTTAACGATATCACGAAGAAGGTACAGCTATCCGCTACCAAGAATAGACGACACACTAGATACTCTTTCAGGACATAAATGGTTTTCCACACTGGATTTGAAGAGTGGATATTGGCAGGTAGAGATCCATCCTGATGACAAAGAGAAGACTGCATTTACTACTGGACAAGGACTTTGGCAATTTAAAGTTATGCCGTTCGGGCTCTGCAATGCTCCAGCAACGTTCGAGCGCCTCATGGAGACAGTGTTAAAAGGTCTGACTTTTGAAGCTTGTCTCATCTACCTAGATGACGTCATCATTGGTGGCCGCACGTTTGAAGAACATCTAGAGAATATTCGAAAAGTGTTAACAAAACTAAGAGCGGCGAATTTAAAGCTGAACCCTTTGAAATGCAAGTTCTTCCAACGAGAAGTAAACTATTTAGGACACATCATCTCAGCTGAAGGTGTTCGAACAGATCCTGAAAAAGTGTCTGCAGTAAAGCACTGGAAACGTCCGGAAAATGTCCATCAGTTGCGAAGCTTTCTGGGACTATGCACTTATTACAGAAAGTTTGTACAGGGGTTCTCCAACATCGCAAGACCCTTGCATAGGCTCACTGAAAGCAAACAGAAGTTTCTATGGACACAAGAATGCGACAATTCATTCCAGCGGCTGAAAGAAGCTCTCACATCCTCTCCAGTCCTTACCTATCCAGACCCCGACAAACAATTCATTGTGGACACGGATGCTAGTCATGAAAGTGTCGGTGCTGTACTTTCCCAAGATATAGATGGCCAAGAACGAGTCGTAGCATACTGGAGCAAATGTTTATCGAAACCAGAGCGGAATTATTGCGTCACTCGTAAGGAGTTATTAGCTATAGTAAAAGCCATAGAACACTTCCATCACTATCTCTATGGCAGGAAATTTCTCCTTCGTACTGATCACGCATCCCTAACATGGCTGATGAATTTTAAGAACCCAGAGGGCCAAGTAGCCAGATGGATACAACGACTCCAGGAATACGACTTTGACATCAGGCATCGTAAAGGCTCATCGCATGGAAATGCTGATGCCTTATCAAGAAGACCGTGTCCCGAAAGTTGTCGCTATTGTTCCAGAGCGGAGAACAAGTATAATCCCGAACATGTCATACGCCAGACGAAGACTTCACTATCAACGCCACCAGATCCCTGGAGTGATGAGAAGATTCGAGAAGATCAAATGGCAGACTCTGACATCAAACCAATCTTGGAGTTATTAGAATCTTCTAGCACGAAGACCAGTTGGAAAGACATCTCGACTTACAGTCCTACGACGAAGCAATATTGGGCTCTTTGGAACTCTCTCCACGTCAGGAATGGTGTCCTGTTCCGAAAATTCGAATCGGAAGATGGGAAGACATCTCGGTGGCAGTTGGTACTTCCTCGATCCCGAATACCAGAGGTCCTCAAGGAATTACATGGCAGTCCCACTGGTGGCCATTTTGGAGTCATGAAAACATTACATAGAGTCCGAGAGCGCTTCTTCTGGGGAAAAGCGAGAGCTGACGTCGAACAATGGTGCAAATCTTGCGATGCATGTGCAGCTCGGAAAGGACCAAAGAAACGTAGCCGAGGAAGACTACATTTCTACAATGTAGGAGCACCTTTCGAACGCATCGCCCTTGACATCCTAGGCCCTCTGCCAAGAAGTGCTGATGGCAACAAATATCTCCTTGTTGTCATGGACTACTTCACGAAATGGCCTGAAGTTTATGCCATCCCTGATCAAGAAGCTTCTACGGTTGCGGATGCCTTGGTACACCAGTGGATATCAAGGTATGGAGTCCCCCTTCAAATGCATTCTGACCAGGGGAGAAATTTCATCTCTGCTGTGATTGAGGGTCTCTGTCAACTTCTCGGAATGGACAAAACTAGGACGACGCCTTTACATCCACAATCGGATGGCATGGTTGAGAGATTTAATCGTACCATCCTCAACAATCTCTCACTGCTAGTCTCAAGAAACCAACAAGACTGGGACCAAAAACTTCCTTTGTTTCTTCTCGCCTATCGCAGCGCCGTCCATGAAACAACCGGCTATTCCCCGTCTCAGATGCTTTTCGGTCGTGATCTTCGTCTACCTTGTGATCTGATTTTTGGTCGCCCTCCAGATGCGCCTTCATCGCCAGAGGGATACGTGCAGAATCTCCAGGCACGATTTGAAGACGTCCACAACTTGGCTCGAGAGCGGATCAATATACAGACGGAGAAGATGAAGACCAGGTACGACACGAAAGCCACGGGACATCAATTCAAAGAAGGTGACAAGGTTTGGTTTTATAATCCGATTCGACGTAAAGGACTTTCTCCCAAACTGCAATCGCACTGGGACGGTCCTTATACAGTCCTAAACAGACTGAACGATGTCGTAATTCGTATCCGAAAGTCACCTAGTTCGAAGCCTAGAGTCGTTCATTACGACAGGCTGGCTCCATACTATGGCCATACTACTTAGTTCATTGATTGTAAATAGTGTAATGTAAATAATGTAAATTAGTATGACCATGGTCTTGTATATAAGTTAATGTAAAAATTTCTTTTGCTTAGCATTATCATTATTAATGTTATTATTATTTAAATACTTGTATGTAATGATGTCTATACTTTAATTTAATTTTTTTTTTTTTTTTTTAAATAAGTGTATATTTTGTATAATTCAGCATTATGAATGTGTTTAATGGTTATTTTGCATGTTTGCTTTAATGTGTTTTGAATAGTATAGTATTTGTTGGTAACGGGTTTGCTTTCCGATCAAAGGTTGAACTGCCCGGGACGTGCAGTCCTTGAGAGGGGGGCAATGTTATGAATTTTGTATATATCTGTAAATATTCCATTTGTTTAAATTTATTTTATTTTATTATTGTGAAAATTGCAGTATTATTAATGTATTTCCTATTGAGCATCATGTAACTCAATGCTAAAGGCCTCAGGTGCTTTGCAAGAAAAACAACCTTACAGCATCGGTTTTATAATGGAGTTCTATTGGAAAATCGCCAAGGAATAGTTTTTTCGCCAAGTTGGCGATGGTTTTGGCGACTTATTTTTGTCGCCAAATTTGGCGATATATCGCCAAATGTCGCCAAGTTGGCGGCGGATTTGGCGACTTTTTGTGCAACCACCCCCCCCTTATACCTATACATTGGGATCCTTTCTTGCTTGGGTTCTCTATCGAAAGTTAAAGCACTTTCTGGTAATTTCTAGCATCTGAAGGCTCTGGAATAATCTGGAAAGATCTCTGAAACCTATATAAGGACCTCCATCAGTTCAGTGAGTTAGTTGTCTGTCAACTGCGATTGAATTCATACGAGAGGCTTTGCATTGAGAACTGTGTTACTCAGATTGATTTTGTCGTTGATACGTCGTATTGAACGCATTGTTTCTGTGGGAAATTTTGCTGCGCTTTTATTGGATTTGAAGATTACTGAATATCTTGTAATTTTCAGAAGATATTTGTGATCGTATTGCACTGTTTATAGTGAATAAAGCCTTTTTATTGTCCTTATATATTGGCATCAGTCCTTTCGAACCCCGAGCTCACAACAATATATATAAATAAAGCTTGAAACTGAAACAAAAACATCATTTGGAAAATAAGCAAAAAAACTTGCAATTTTCGAATTTTTTCGAATTTTATTCTAATTTTTAAATTATAAACACCTTTTGCAAATACATTAGTTATAGCATGTAGACTGTTGAAAAAATTTACACATTGTTCCGATTTACTTTGAATATTTAAAATGTAATAGAGTCAGAGTTAGATTAAGTTTGTATATACCTTTTAAGTTCCAAAAGTAGTTACTTTTAAATTCTTACGACATATACATATTTTTTAAATCAATTTCAAACTCAAAATTTGTGAAAACTTTAAACACATCATTTTTAGTAGAAAACCATTTTAAACACAACAGAATATCGACATACGGGAAAAAAAATTTATAGGCCGTGTGCAATTTCGACAAAAATTTGACAACCCTGTCAAACTCATATCCACAAACTAACGTTTGGTGATTTTTCTCATATTTGAACCACTTTAGGTGCCCATATTTATCATACCATGTTCTGGAATGAGGATTGCCATATTTAAAAAATCTAATCTCGCCACTCTCTTATGTATAACGGTGTTCAAGAAGTATTAATGTAACTCAATCGTAAAGTCTTGATTAAATAAGGCATAACATGGATAATGGTGCGAATAATAATAAAAAATGTTTTTATTTTTCACATTATTCAACAGGGAATAAACATATTAAACTCAACAATCCAATATCTATCATATTAAAAGTATTCAGCATGAACCTAATTTTTAGCATTCACTGTTAAAAATCTTAAGCTTTTGCTGCAAAGTCACTCCACCGCTTTTATAGAATATCTCTATTTTGACCAATGAAAATGCTCCATAATATAGTAACGTAACTGTTTTCTCTAAAAGCGGTGAAGTGTGTCTGCAGCAAAAGCTTAAGATTTTTAACAGTGTGTGTAAAAGAAGAGTAGCCCACTTATATAGTCTTAAAAATCTGTATAAAACATTATTTTTATTCATTTAATATTTATGAATGCAAATGAATACAGAAATATAAATGTTAATGTAAAATAGTTAAATTAATTATTTTCTTATATTTCTAGCGTTGTTAACGTATATCTACAAAAGAATTATTCGTAAAAGTTCATTAAGTCGAACAATATAAACAAAGTTTTGTCGTCATTCTACGTATTTCAAAGTGCTACATAAAATATTTTCTCGAAAGTTTTAATCATAATCGCCAATTTATGCCAGTTTAATAATAAGGTAAAAATCTTATATCTATCTATATATGGTATCTATCTTTTCCAAAGTTTTCTTGTTTGTTAAAATACGTATTTTGCAGCAGACTCTTTTAATATTAGCTACCTTTTTTCAATAATTTAAAAATATAAACAGTTAAATTTTTCAAAGATGTCTTTTATCATTTTGAATTTTAATCATCAAAAGTTTCCGATAATTCCGATATTTAATATATTCAGATTGTGTTTCAATCTATAGATTTATTATTAGGTTTTACAGTTTTCTTCTTTTATTTGAATTCCTTTAGTTTTCTTTATTGGAATAAATAAAGTTTCTTTTTGGTTAAGTTATTTTTGTGGCTAACAAAGGTTTTTCAAATAGATGTAGTTTTGAATTATTTTCTTAATTACAATTTTCCGATCTAACAAATAAACTTAATAAGAAAAAATAATTATGTTAATAAAAATAATCCTTTGCAAAATTTATAAAAGGTGCTTTTAATTAATTTCCATCGCAATTAAAATCCACATTTTGAATGCAGGAAATTTCAATTATTTTATTTTTACTGTGATATGTTGATAATCATTAAAAAAAATTAAAAGAATATTTAGTTATTAATAAAAATAAACTCTAAAAATATTTAATTAAATATGTTTTCTTTAAACTTAAAACACTGTAATTCCATTGAATAAAGTCAACGTAGAAAAAAAAAACAGAACATTAAGACAGGTTTTTCAAACATTATTGTTACATTATTAATTATGTCTTTACAGACGATCCATTGTATTGAAATGAAAAGTTATTACTGCTTAGAAAACAACAATGGAAAATCATGTGACAAGCATATTTTGAAACTTTTCATAGCAATCTGAATACTGTAGCAAAACATGCAGAATATTACACACAGAAAAAGGAATTGAAAAAAACTACAAAACATGTTTTGTTGAGTACATTTTGGTTGTTTTAGCAAAATTCAAGTAAAATTGAACCATTTTACTTGAATTAACAAAACATTTTTTGATGACGATACAAAAAAATTTTTTGGAATTGCAAAAAAAAAAAAAAAAAAAAAAAAAAAAATGTTCTTGATTCAAACAAAATTTCCATTGACCTATATTTAAACAAAAAGTTTTGTTGGGTCAACCAAATTTTTGTGGATTCAACAAAACTTTTTTCTGGGTGTAAGGGGAAAGATTATGCCTCAGTAAACAATTTGGAAAAAGCATAACACATTTGAAGGCACTCTTTCAGGAATTACCATTAATAGTAGGAAAATATCCGAATACTTTTATTCAGCCCTGTATATGATCTATATATTTGATTATATACTACACAATATGATAAAACTTAGTTCAGTTAGTAAACACATAGCACAGTTGAAAATTCCACTTCAGCCATTTCATTCCATAAACAAAAATGTACTCGACATCTTTTGTACAGCCCTGTATATGGGTTATATAATTTATACACACCAAATAATATGAAATACAAGTTACATTTAAAAACGTGTACCACAACTGAAAACGCACATCCAGCAATTACTGTTTCTAGACCGTACTATAACAGAATACTTTGTGTGTCTCTGTAAATAAACGATGAATGCTATGCACACCATATTCTATAGTAAGCATCTTGTAGTACACCTCAGTGATATGTATAAATTTCAATATGTTTAAAATTGTATAAAATCACCAAAATACACCATAAACTATTTTCACAATAGGCTGTAATGTAAAGGTATTTCTTTGAGTGCCCCTGTAAAGGAACACTAAATGGTAATCACTACATTTTCAATACTGAACATGGTATAGTAAACTTTAATAACATATATGGAAACCCGAGTATATTTACGTGAGTTAGATTACGGAGAGACAAAGGCGGCAGATAAAGAGACAGACAAACCGAATTAACAAACACTTTTAACTATGTTGGAAAGAAAGTTTTGAAAAATGGGAATAAAATGTCATTTCACCGCAGTCAACAATGCAGAGGAAAAGTTAGCTTTAGACTCAGACGGACAGGAGCAGCCAACAATTTAAGTTGATTGATTTTGTAAACGAGAATGGAGTTAGAAAATTTCCAAATTTACTAACTCTCAAAATACTCGACAAAAAACTTTGTATATGAGTTTAAAGCATTTTTATTCTAGCCTATTTTGTCAATAATAACTTTATCATTCCCAGACAACTAATTCGTAATGCATTCAAATTCAAACATGACAGATATATCACGATCACTTTGTATTATGAAAGTTAAAATTTAACATGCTGAACTATTAAAATAAAAGACGTTAATTTTTTTTTAATCACTCAAATGTTTCGACACTAAATTGTATCATCATCAGAGCATAAACTGATGAAAGTTCCCCATGTTAATGGACTAAAGAAGGCCATCTGCTGCCATCAATTTCACTTCGTTATTGTGATAACTATTTCAAAATTTATTTATTCTGTAACTTCTGATATAGGCACGACTTAGTTTCGGTAATCCATCATTTTGAATCATTACAGATGGTTCCATAAAAATTTTGATCATTCTGCGGATAATTGGAGTAAAATAAAATCTAGAGGTGTAAATAATTTTGCTATCGTTAAAATTGATTTGTATATTTTCTTCCGAGCACAATTTGACGAACGCTATAATTTATTATATGTACTTAATATGCTAAATGCTCCTTCTTTTCAGTCACAATTTTCTGCTTGTCAAAGATTTTTAATACTTTAAAACGTAGTTGAACAGCATTTAAAATTTCAGTTTGTCTGTATGCCGCATGAGTGATCTCTTCTAAATCTCGCAAATACTCTCGGATAGCCATGTTAATTTTATATGTTATTGAAGTTTACTATCGAATGTTTGGTATTGAAAATGAAGTGTATAGCACTAATAGTTCGTTTACAGGTATACACAAAATTATTTAATTACATTAGGGTAAATATTTTCCGGCAAATTTTATTGATGTTATATTTTAAACAGAATAAGATTAATATGCATCACTGATGTGGAATACAACATGCTTTGTTAAGAGTAAAGATTACATAATTTATAGTTTGCTTACATGGACGCACAATAATTCCGTTACATTATTATCCATGGTCAAAAAAAATTCGCAGTGAATTTTAATGATGTTGTCAAAGTTATACAAATTAGAAAGGATATCTCGAGGTGCACTATAACACGCTTTTTACAGATTATGGAGTACATAGCATTTATCATTCAATTACAGAAACACATAAAATAATTAAGTTACAGGTCTGACTATGATCGATAACTCTTTGAAGTGTGTTTTACGCTGTGATAAGCATCTTTATATTTATAAAATGTCTGGTGAGTAGAAATTATAGAGTTCATATATACAAAAAAATCGCACACATTACCGTATATGGACAGCAACTGTTGAAAATAAATTTTTACTGGTTTTTGTGTTTTCTAATTTGCTTATCTCGTTATCTAATTTCAATCTATAAAAACTGAAATTTCTTAATTATATTTTGTTAATATGGGACAGTAATGCCGGATGCATGATTTTTCGTTCTTGTTTAAAAGAGCATGGACCCATCAGTCTCGATGTAAGCTATCTCATAAACGCCAGATAATAGATTAGGTTTCACTGGGATAGTGTTACTGCAAACTACACCATTTAATTTTTAGTAATTACATTAATTAATTAAATACTATATGTACCAACGATTCGAACAAGTTTTTCAACCACAGCAGTATTTCTAAATTAATTAACTGAATTGATTATTATATGAAACCTAAAAACCTTTCCATCTACAGAAATAAAAAATAGTCAAACTGCAATATTTCTCAGTATTATTCGAAATATTTAAAAATAAACTCAATATATTCTATAGCTGTTTAATTGCTAAAACGTCTTCGTTTGCAGAATAACTGATTTATTTAAACATGGTGAGTTATCCGTCGTTTATGGGATAACTTATCCAAAGGATGGTAGGTCCGACAAAATTTTCATACGTTTGATAAACATAAAAGTTTTGGCTAGGAAGGAGAAGTGCTTGGCATATATTAAATGCAACATGAATATCCCTGCAATAGCCACGTTGAGCTTTTGAGAAAATATACAAATCAATTTTAACCATAGGGAAATAATTTACCCTCTTATATTTCACTTTCCTTCAGTTATCCTTATCAGTTTCCTTCAGTTCTTACTTAATATAATAGCATCTTTCCTGTCAATGGAGGTGCTTGCTATTATCTGAAGAAAGTCTGCGGACCCTGGGTCGCCTTTAGTAACGTCAAGAAAAAGTCTATCTCTCATTACTAGCATTTCTGCTGTCCTTCTTATACCGACTTTTCATTTAAGTAGTATACTATATGTTGTATGTCATATAATCACAATCTAGTACGCATTCCTATCTTAGCTTTTGGGCGCCCCTCCCCATAGAGCTTTTTATGACTGTTAAGTCCTATGCGTATTTGTCCTCCCCTGTCCTTCAGACGTCCTATTTTTTTTACCCCCAGTTCGCTCTCTTTCCCCTGTTCCAATTTCCATTTCCATTTTTAACTTATGTGGTCTCTTTCCTGATTTATTGCTATTTTCCGCTTCAGACAGTATATCAGTACCTGTAATAATTAAATGCACAAACTTGATATCCATAGTATCGTCTAACTCTGAACTAGTCAGAGAAGACTTATTCATTGGTCCTTTGGGATCTAGGTTACTTAGTGTCTATGCTATGAAGTTTTCTTCTTCAGCTTTCCCCTTTTAGGCAGATTTTTGACCTTTTCAACACTTTCCAGTTTACTCTGAAGTATGTTTTTTTTTTTTTCAGCTGTTTTTTCCTGTGGACCACTGACGTATAGCTGATATTAATCTTGAAACTCTCACATATTTATTTAAGGTAGAAACAGGCAGAATCACTTTTTCACATTTTCTCCCCCCCATTCCCTACCTAGAACCCCAAGACCATCCCCATCCTTTCTTTTATCATTGCTTGGCTTCTTTTAAGTTTCTTTAATTTCAATATAATTTTAGTAAAGATCGGATCATTTAAAACTTTTTTGACCATTTTGCCCAATTAAATATGTGGCTAGCTGCATAGTAAACATTTATTCGTTCTTTGATGTATCAGGTTCTGTAAGTCCGATTATCACACAACCTTTTTTTTAGGTTTTTCCTTATTTCAGTTATTTCGGAGGATGCAAGGTTCAGAAAATGGCCGATAAATAAATAACTAAATAAATAACTAGAATTCGAGATTTCATTATTTTTTTGAAAGAGTTAATATTAATATTTTTTTAAATGAATGTAAAAGTGTGAATGTGTAATGAAACGTGTAATAAAAAGTGTAATGGAACGTAAAAGTATGAAAATTATGAACTTTTTTTTGTGTTTTTTCCGCATTTACGAAGGTCTAGCCAACGTGCGTTAAAGAAAATGGCGAAAAGAAATTCTATCTCGGAATTTCCTTCTTCTTTGTTTGCTCTGGTTTCGTTAACCTGGGAACTGAGCATGCGCACTCGCCATCACCAATTTGAAAACAAAATTAGTTTTGAATGAGTTTTTAATTAATATCTGTGCTAATTATCAAAAAAGGACCTGCCTTGGACTATCTTCATCTAAATTTTCAGAATACGTGCAGTAGATTTCACTAACTATCGCACACACACACACACACAGACAAACTCTCTTATTTTATAAGCATTGATTTTAGCAGATTAAAGTTTAATTGTAAAGAAGAAGGAATTTTACATCCAGTTAAATTTTTTAATGAATATTTAACATTATTAGGCAGGAAATAAAGGGCGAATTAAGGTAAGACATATTCAATAGTAATACTTTTTATAAAAGTCAGATAAGTTCATTAATGAAATTTGCAGCGACTTTTTGAAAGAAAATATGAAAGTGCAAAATGAGATATAAGTGAGCACGACACTGTAATTTTTCCGAAATAGTTTTGTTCTTCTGTGCGGAAGGTCCTGTTTCGAATCTCGATTATACTGAAGCTACAGTGAAAATTAAAACCTCATTACTGAAAATTGTAAAATATTAAGAGATTCATCTTGTCTAACATTATTGGACAAGCAGTGCGAAGGCGTTTGATTCTAAAGCATTCTGATGTCGTATGATTAATCAATCGCAGAATTGTGATATGCAGTACCTACGTACAAGTTTGTTCAAATTACAAACAGTTTTGACCACCTAGTTACATGGTATTATCTTATAAGTATTTTCTCAGCAGACTTATCTGTGATACACCTGTATTATTCTTTAAAAAAATTAAGAAAATTTTGAAAAAGCGAATTTTAGAGTTTATGTTGCATATACAATTATTAAGCTAAATACATATCAAACAGATACAGGAAAATAATATTGACGTAGTAATATAACACTTTAAACCGTAATTTTTTGGTGACCTTTTTCGCATTGCATTGTTGTTTGTAAAAAACAAAATTACGATGATTTCTAGTGTTTTCTTTAAATAGAAACGTGTCATTTGTTAACTGGTGTAAGATTAAATGGTTTAAAGATGTTTGAATTCTTTTTCCTATGAATAAGGCTAAAAGTATCCGCAGTGGTCAGAATACTTTGAAGTCTGAGTCCACTCATATGTACTTACTTTCACAACAAACGTTCGTTGTCGATTGAAGAGCATGAGTGAGCATAACCAGTATGTCTTTCATGTTCATTCTTATAGGTATAAGAACGGAAAATAATGCATCAAGCGTAGATTATGAAAAACTTTCCAACACTAACAGAATATCATTAATACATTTTTTCATGCTATTGAATGATATATATAAAATACATTTTAAATAAAATACATCGCAAACTATTTTTTAACCAAGGACCATAATCTAACGGAATTATTTTGTTTTTATCCGTATAAACTCACCTTAAATTCTACACACACTTCATTTTCAATAGTGAACATTCTACAGTGAAAACCAACAACATACAAAAATTACATTTCAATCCGAGTATAGTTATTGGAGTTAGAAGAAGGATAGACAGACAAACGAACCAAATTTATAATAACTTTTGAAGTATGTTGGAAGGTGTTAAAAATGTTTTGTATATTGTTTGAAGCTTTTCTATCTTATCCTTAGAAAAAATCATGGGGGAAAAGATTTCAGTGAAATCATATTTATCTTCAACACACGCTGGCAGGTCTAGACATTGCAACTTTTAAGGTTTATGCTTTTGGTAAGTGTCTGAATTCTAATCTACCGTCAACTGTTAAATTGGGAGCTTGCGATTATTAGATATTATTTCCATTTTATAGGAGTGCAAAATGCGCGAATATCAGATACTTTTGCAAAAGTTCTTCCACCAGTTGTTAGAGGATTTGAGATTAAGAAATTTTGAAAGTAATTTCACAAACTCTGTTCACTAGAACAACTGCCATCGTAGAATCAATCATGCTGTATTAAGCTGAGAGCTATATATATTCCAATATCAAACAGTGACGTTATGTATTAAAATCACAAATGACCCAAATAATTTATGAATTGAAAATTGATTTTTTCTAACAAATTATAAAAATAAATCAAATGTAAAACTTACTATTGTTCCACCTAAAGTTTTACTTTTGCATTCTACTTTTCCATGTTGCTATGATACTAGGATTTCGAACTGCGCATTTCGCCTCTCTTCTTTAAATTTTACGACTCAGTAATAAAACGAACTAAATATTAAAACAGATTTCCACATAAACATTGAAGATACTGTATGGATTCGTAAAATATTAATAAAAGTCAATTTTTTCAAAAACACATGATTGTATTCCCACTTTATCAAATACAAATAAATATAACAACCGACAGTAATTCAAGCTTACCACAGAAAATTATTTTTAATGTAATCATTCCGTACAGTTATCCTTCTATTCATTTTAATTCGAACAAAAAAGTTATATTAAAACAAAAATTAAAACATCTTCTAAAATAAATGGAAGAAAATTGCACCCTCATCAATTTTAATTCCCTTTACACTTCATTAATTACAACGGAAAATTTCTTATCTGAAAAACCCAATAACTAGTTTTGAAAAGAAAGAAATTTCGAATCCTCATACTTCCTCTTTGAAAATAACTCCATGCTCTATAATAAAAAGTGTAAGATAAATGGAATGTGATCTAAAATGATGTAAAATGACTCAAAGATTGTATGTAATGATAACTAGTTTCTAAGTTATTAAGACAATTTCATTTAAAGGGTCAGGAGCTTTTGACATATAAAAGTAGGTGAAAGGTTTAAAGTTTGTTATCTTAAATAATATTATACATATTTTTAGCAAAATGTCGAAGGAATAGTTAACCGCATAAACCTTTTGAATTTTGAATTGAAGAAATTAAATATTTTAAAACTTTATTGATTTTAACATAAAAATTGTTGCTATATTTTCCAAGAATTTATGCATTGTGCGTAGGATAATATTCTTTAAACACAGTAATGTGAGCTATTTTTGATGTTTAAAAATTAAGTAACTAATTAAAATAATCTATTACGGAAACAAATGTTCTTTTTTAGAATAATATATTTTTTTCCATAAAAAATAAACAGTTTATTAACATTTTAAAGACACAAGACATCATTATGATGTGAGAATCACATATTATTTCTGCCCCTTCCTTTTTATGTAATAGATCAAAATTTTAACTTTTCATTATGTCAGGTCACATAATATTTAACTCAGAAAGCGTATTCCCTCTTAATAAAATTTTGTTAAGTCACCTAATGCATTTTTCTCGATCGGAACACGCCCCCCCCCCCTTTGCAAAATACAAATATTCATAGATACCCTGCTTTATTAAACAGATATTGCAAAGGATTTTTAATAAGACATTCTTTTAACTGTGCAACATTCCTTCATTAAAATCTATTTTGTGTTACGGAACGATTTATATTTTCTAGTATGGTCACAATAAATGGTATCTAACATCCGTCGTTCTAAAAATAGCGTAACTGCTGCTGTATAATGCAAATCCGCTCGTCCCCCAAAATTCCTGAAATCATTGTGTGACCCGGGCCTTTGTAAAGATCATTGGCAGACATCATTTTAAATTATTCAGATCTATGCCAAAAATGGTACTCTTTCTCAAAATTCTCATTGAATGTGTGCTATCTCCAAAAGAATCCCGCCAATCTGACAACCCGATTGGCGATCTCTGTACGCATTCGTTGAGCTCAGCTAGAAATGAGAACTTCACTTCGTTCCTGCCTGTAACGCTAGTTAGATGTGTATTCGTGCCTCTCTCCTGTTGTAATGGTACCATCTACACAGATTTTCATGTCGTCGAAATAAATTGGATATCTTCAACGATTCTGGAGTTTTTTTGTATCCTACCTTCAATAGAACCTGGGCAGCCCATCGACAAACTACATAATCACATTGTGACAATTTCATTGAACTTTTAAATATTTTATTTCAGTATGCTCATTACATTTTCTGTTGATGAAAGAGAAAATATGAAATATCTTAAGAAGATGTTGAATGTTCAATAAAATCTGACAAGACCTTTTTCTTGAAACCATTTACCCAAATCTTCAAAATAACCGTTTTGTATAAAATGGTTTTTAAAATGATCATTCAAATCTAATGATACGTATGCAGATCGAATTTCGTATATCACAACTTTTGTTCTAACGCAAACAATAAAATGAGACCTTCTTTAAAATATTAAAAATTAAGTACATATTAGTAAGAAATTTTAAAAAAAAAAGTTTTTTTTAATTGTTTAAAGAATATAGTATGTGATAACTTGATTTTACTAAACTTTTGTTTTTTTACACGAATTGAAAGGAAAACTTACTAACAATATGTATCTGAATAAATAATGAAAAATATTCGGTACTCTGAAAGTTATGAAATAAAATAAATCTTTTAATTTTTATATGTACGCGCTTTAGTTTTTATTGCCTGCGCAAAAATAGTCTCATTTATTATATCGTTTTATTGTCCTTAGTTTTTTTTAGGGTTCCGTACTTAAAAAGTAAAAACGGAACCATTACAAGATCACTCCTGTGTCTGTCTGTCCGTCTGTCAGAGCCCCATTTCTTGCAAACTATGGGACGTAGAAAGTTTCAACTTGGAAAAGTTATAAAGACTTTTTACCCACATATTTTCAGATTATTCGCCATTCACAAATATGTCTAGGAAAAATTAAGGGGCTAATTAAGTTACTTGAAAATGAAGTTTTCTTTTTGTCCATAGTGTGGATTATCGTGTAAAAGTTCTAGCAATACCGAACTTAAAAATATAGTTGTTTTATTTTTAGGTATTATATTAGATATCGTCGAAAATGCACTTCAAAAGAATGTCCCCCTCATGTTTTTCCGAATATACTGAACATAAAAATATGACAAAATTAAGTGTAGTAGAAGTTTATTAAAACCTTGCAGAAAATCTATAGAGACTTTCATAGGTATTATAATTTTTGATAAAAACGCATTTGTCCGTTACACAAACTTTACTTTTCGGGTGGTTTGCGGGGGAGTTGACGGGCGCTCGAGATATCTATCGACTCAGAAGAATCGAAGAATATTTGATAATGATTTTCGAAAAAAATTTCGGTAATAAGCGAGATATTAAGTTACTTGAAGAATAAATTTTATATATATATATCGTGTAGGGTATCGTTCGAAATATCTCGTAACATCGAACTCAGAAATATATTTGCTTTAATTTTAGGTATTATATTTTCAGAGATATCGCCGAAAATACTGGTAAAATATGCCCTCTCCTATTTCCGAATCTACTGAAACTGAATAATTTATTAATTAATAAATAGTAATTAATTAATTCAATGTACCGAACCATTTTAGCGCGAGTTATACTCGCACTTGATCTTTTTAAACAGTGTTTTGATATAGTATACTCTCACATTTCGTTAAAATACGTTGAGTTAATAAAAAATAATTTAAAAAACGTATTTGTAAACAACCTCAAATATTGCAGTACCAAAACCTCGCACAGGCTAACTGGTTATATTTAATTATGAAAATAATTTTAACTATGGTGAGAAGGAATTATTTAAATAAATTTTCACGAATGCGCAAACAAGCATTTATACACAAAGGAAAATTCGTTATGTAAATTTATATATCCAATTCTTTTAGAAATATTTGATAAAAATACTTTTCACAGGGAAAACAGAAAGAAGGAATATTCGAAATAATTAATATTGGTGCAATCAACAAGTAAAATATAAATATAGGAAAATAGTGTAAAAACGTGTATCTTGTTATTAGTTCTTTCTTGAAACTATAATTTAATGTAAATTTACGTGAATTTGTACCGATCCTTGTACCATAATATCATTTTAAACAATTCGGTTTTATTAAGAAAATTATTTTATAAAAATTCAATTCATCCGATTTTACTCAATAGGTGGGGTGAAACACAGCCAACTTCAGTACCGGCCGAGAAAGCTCTTGTTTGTTTCTCCCGCCTTAGGACGGAGTTCATGACATCAGATCGCGTGATCTCCGCCGAACCAATCGGCCGAGAAAGCTGTCCTAGTGAGGAGGGAAACAAATAAGAGTTTTCTCAGCCGATTCGGTCGGCCGAAGATCACGTGGTCTGGCGTCATGAATTCCGTCTTAAGGCGGGAGAAACAAACAAGAGCTTTCTCGGCCGTTACTGAAGTTGGCTGTGGGTGAAACCGCAAGGCTATATTAAGAAAACAGGAATTAAAAAATGTTCACATTGCTTTGAAAAAGGAATTAATTTTACAACTTTAACTAAGAAACTACTCTAATAAAATTTCGTTAACAGAAAGAACCTGTAATATTGCACCTATAAATGCTACTGACAGTTTTGCAATGTGGGAAATACATCATCATTAATATGCTGCACACGATAATGTACTAAGTTTCAGTAACATTTAACTTGTTCATATTTAAGAATTTTGAAAACATTAGAACAAAAGCTGCTAAAATAGACTTTCCAACACAGAATTGATACAAATGTCAATATGACGCTACCGTAAGGGCTTTTTCTTCTTCTTGCCTAGATATAAGTATTTCAACGGTTCGCAGGTAGCGTAAAATTCAAATTTAGCCAAACTCAGGTATCCAGTTTGCATTCGACTGTAAAGTTCTATCCTAAATTTTCGTATATTAACTAATCAAGCACAAAATTCGAAACATATGCAAAAATGTTTTTAGATTTTACTATTATTATTTTGGAGATTCAGATTCTTTTAATTAAGGGGTTGTGTGTAAAACATGTTAACTGACATTTTATATTTTTTTCTCATTTTCATTTAAAGTTATTTAACTGCATCATGAAGTTCTCAAAATTTGATTATCACTTTATAAAAGTTGATCTTTATAAAAACACAAAGAATGTTTGTTACGAAAATTTAAGAATTTCATTAAAATACTCTCTGTCAGACTAAAGATATTACACATAATTCACTGAAGGTTTGATCAGATGATTTAGGGGAAACAATCACAAATGTTTTGGTTGCAGATAATTTAGAAAACTATCATATTGATTATCTCGAGGCTTTCATTTTATTTGTTACTTTGTTTTACACCTGAGCCTTTCAGTTAGCAAACAACAAGTAATAGCAATGTACAGAAAAGTAATTCTGTTATGAATAATACAAATTACTACAGATAGTAAATTAAACTTAGGACAATTGCATAAAGGTAGAACCATAGTCGAGTGGAAACTGGATACCTCATTTTCTTAAATAGGTATGAATATGAAAATTCTTAAATATTAACACATTTGAAGTTATCGAAACTTTGTACATTACTATGTATAGCATATTTAATGAGGATATAGTTCCCACATACGTTGTTACACAACGTTGTCCCACGTTACATACGTTGTCCCACAAAACTGTTACCAGAATTTACAGCAATTAAAAAGAAAACATTTTAGAACAAGAAAATTTGAGAGAATATTGTGCATTTACTTCAAACGATGTGTTTATAATATTTCACTCTGTGATATATCAGTTAAAAGTAAATTTAATTTATTTAAACGTTAGATATTTATTTTATAATTTAGTATTTTAATAAAAAAAGAAATGTGTTTCAAGGTAATATTTTTTCTTCTTCTGCACTATATTTAAGATCAGTCTTCTATATCTTTGAATCTATTCAGGAAAAAGTAAAAAAGAAAAGTATCACAATTATTAGTGTCGATAACTCTTTTTTCACGTTTATTGCTCAATATTAGTCTTCTATTTTATAAATTTTCGTTAAGGCCTTTATCTCATAAATACAAAAATACGTTATCGGTTTTTCTCTAATCTCCAAAAAACAACAACAATTCTTTAACTTTGTTTTTAGAACAACCGAGTCTAATAATGCATTTTTCCCTTCAGACTTTATTATTGAAAAATATTATCGAATTTTTTTATCTAAAAGATATTGAATATAGTGTGTTTAAAGTAAAAGAAAATATGCATAGCTTCTATAATCCTATAACGTATAACAAATGTTAAAAAAATATAAAAAAAAATAATAACAATTATTATTTTTTAAAATTGGAGTAAATTCACTTTTATATAGATAATCTTTAAAAAAACTTTTGTAAGTATAATTTAGTAAGTTTCGTTTATAGCAGCAAAATAATAAACGTAATACAACGAACAAAAAGAAAATCAAAAATTTCTATTGCAATCGTTTTAAACATCGAAAAACTATGTTTTTATAAAACATTTTTCCACTTATGTAGAAAAGTATTTAAGTATTTCTTAGTTATCTTTTGAAACATAACCTAAATATATATAGTTTATTTATGCACATTATATATTTTAAAATGTGTTTGAAGGAAACATTTATGGAATGTATACTAAGTTTCGTTTATAGCAGTAAAACGATAATCATAATTATGAACAGAAATAACCAACGAATATTCCTATTGCAATCATTTTAAACATCGAGAAAGTACGTTTTTCACAAAAATAGTTAAGCGTAATTTGATGTTAATTAGAACTGAATAGCAAATTGCAACAACGTAGCAAAATATTGAGACTAGTAGAAACGTATATGTATAAAGAGTTTGCATTTAACACTTCAAAAATTATTTTTTTTTTTTAATATTAAATGAAAAAAACTTTAGGTTTGAACAATTTAATAGAAAACATATTTTTATGCGGCATTTAGTTTTTAAAATACCAAACAAGCAATGAATGCATTTCTGAACATTTTTATTTAATTCGGCAAAGATTTAAATGCTTTTACCTCGGAATAATGAGTTTTATATTACATGCAGAATTACTTTTGCTGGCGAGAACAGCCAAGTCGAAACTTTCTCGCGTACCACCCGCTTTTCGCTTTGCGAAAAACTAGTAACGGACAGTGAGATTCTAGGACTAATTACAGAACAAAGAATTAACTTACTGACTTGTATGGCAGGCTTATATCTAAAATGTATCTAGAGACACAATAGAGATTAAGTTTCTCTAGCAGTAGATTTATGAGGTATTAAGGGCCAATAGTGGGAACCCGATGTAAGAAAAGCACATGCCGGTAAAGGCGACTCCTCCTCATTTCCGATGGACGCTCTTCGGACGATTGTGCTTTCACTGATTGGGTACCGCCGAATAATAGGAGTACCAATGCTGGTAATTCTTGGGGCGCTACAATATGTCAGCCTCTATGAATTTGATATTATTTATGTACTTGTTTTTTATAAATAACTCATAACACAGCACACTAGCTGATTTACGGAGAGCTTTACTTGCAATTTAATCGAGTACACTAGCAGTATGGCTTAGAGAATACCTGTAGTGTTATGACAACCTTAGAGTGATGCTTACGAGATGTCTCAGGTCACTTGGATTCAGCAATTGCATTTTTGAGTGCATCTTGATATACTGGCGAAGAGATATATTTCCCTGAATTTGATGCGTTTAGCATTAATGTACAGTCATGATTCTTCTCAGTAGTATGCTCGTGATGACTGAAAGGATGTAATAAATTTTTTTTTTTATTGAGCTCTTAGGCTGATTAGCACGAGTGACATATATTCGTTTAAGATGGACCCTTCGGGACATAATTAATGAAAGTAACATTTATATGCGTGCTGTGACTTCTTGGTGTCTCCTAATTTTTGAGCGATGATGCTCCAGATCCTAAACTAATGGGTACAAGTACTCCTAATTGGTATTCGGTTCAGAATTGCATATATATGTTGTTAGGTGGTTCCAAGTGTGAGACTAAGATGTTTAGTCTATTTAAGAAATATTAATTACTGTATATTTTAATAACTGAGTATGCTTTATTTCATATTAATTAAGTTTAATGTTTAATTGCAGGAAATGGTTGATATTGTGTCAATGATGAATAAATTTATAAAAATGAAGGGTTTGTCTAATAATCCGAAATGGAATTTATGTTTACTAAAATTATAAACAAATATTCTTTTTAAGTAGCTACGTGGTAGCTAATTAAGTAATGTTTACTTTTTTTCTCAGTTTCTTTTCTGTGTTGCGTATAAATGCAAATAAACATGTTATATTGTTAAGTTTAATCATGGGTTGATATCTATATTTGCCCCATGTGTACTACTTTAATTATAGGTTAGTTTAGTGTAGTTTTGGGATTAGGATATTTTTAATGTGTGTATTTATCCAATCCCGTTATCATAAGTGGGAACTCCGTCAACATACACAACAAGTAATATGTACTAGCTTTCGATTAATTTTCAGAGTAATTTCCTTAGTATTTATTTATTCATATAAGTTCCGACTACAATTAGCAATCACTTTGTTTAGGAATAAACTCTCCAAATTAATCGCCAACGACAAGTATTGATAAATCCACTCACCGCAGATGTTTGGACGAACATTTCTGGGATAATATTGTAACCATATTTGAATCCCATTCTTCCCCGCAACTTTAAAACCGATTTATGAAATATTTTGAAATAAAAAAATATATATATTAAATAATACTACAGTTTCCTACTGACTGCACATATAATCACTTATATAAATAAATTTGTATATTACATTTAGAGAAATATAGTGAGAAATTTAATATTACTCGAATTTTATCCCTCAGCATTTTTATTAATAATTTCCAACATAGTTGAAAAATGTTTATGAATTCGGTTTGTTTGTCTGTCTGCCGTTTTTTTACAGGGACTGTCTGTATGTCCGTGCTCTAACTCACGTAAATATATATGTATTGTCATGCAATTGATAAATGTTATTGAGGTTTACTATGGCATGTTCGGTATTGAATATGAAGTGCGTAGCACTTATAATTTTTTTACAGGGACACTCAAAAGAATCCTGTTACATTACGGTATATTAAGAAAAATCATTTGCGGTTTATTTTAATGATGTTACACATTTTCAAACATATTGAAATTGGTATATATCACTGAGGTGCACTACAAAATGCTTACTATAGAATGTGGTGTGCACAGCACTTATAGTTCCTTTACAGGAACACTCAAAAGAATTCCGTTTCATTACGGTCTATGAAAAAAAATTGCTTGCCGTTTATTTTAATAACGTTTCACTATTTCAAACATATTGAAATTGATATATATATATCACTAAGGTGGATTACAAGAGGCTTACTAAAGAATATTGTGTGTATAGTATTCATCGTTCAACTACAGGAACACACAAAATAATTCCGTTAAAGTAGTACTGCTTGTTAATAATAATTTCTAGAAGTGCTTTTTCAGTTGGTGAACGCGTATTTAAATTCAACTCATTTCTTGTCTATTACTTGGTGTTTATAAATTGCATAGAGCGTATACAGGGCAGAACAAAATGTCTCGAGCACATTTTCGTTTATTGACGGAAATATAAGGAGGGAAATTTGAAACTGTGCTACACGTGAAACGTAATCAGAATGGAACTAAAATTTAGCATTCTATGTAGTATATATAAAATCTATAGATCATATACAGGGCTGCACAAAAGAGTTTAAATCGGATATTTAAACGAATATTGTTGGTAATTCCTGAAATTGTGTTTTTAAATATGTTATGAGTTTTCCAAATTATATACTTAAATATCAACTTTATCCTTATTAAACGGTAAAGATTTGTAAAAATGTTTTGTATGTGTTGGGAAGTATTACATAATCTATGTATGACGCATGATTTTTTGTTCTTGTATTATATGATTTTGGTTTATTTCCGATATAACTATTACAAGTTATGAAAATTTCCGATTCGTTCATTCAGTGTTTGTGGAGATATTCTGCACGCACTACCACATTTTGCACTACATAAAAACTTTTAAACATTCGAGATAACGGAAAAATCTAGAAAATGCGTTATTTTTTTTTTAATTTGATGAACATAAACACGTAGAAACATATATATTTGTACCTTTCAATCCAATTTACATTATTTTAATCATAATAAGCGCAATGTTTAGAATTATAAGGACTTATTAAATTTTCAGAACACTTTTAAATTACAAAGTCCCTTTAGAAAATAATATATTTTTTAATATTTATATAGATATTATATTTATAGATTCAGTTTACTTTGTTTATTTTGAGAAACTCTTGCTTCTCTTGCGTTTATTAAGTCTGAAACATCATTTCAAGTATTTTTATCTTGGTTAGCGTATATCCAGTGACCGAAGTACATAATCTTTCAGATTTCGTTTTTTCGAAACATAGACAAAGACATCAGAAAGAAAGGCGTTGATGGTAAATTATTATTTTTTAATTTTGTATTCTGAAATATTTTATTTTTGCATTTTGAAAATACACACACATATTTCGACACATATTAAATTTATCTATTGTCAATTGTTAATTCCAAATTGTAATTTTAATTAAATGCAGCAGATAAATTCATTAAGAGAAACAATTTAGTGAAATAATTAATCATAATATTGAGTAAATATTTAAAGTATAAATCTTCATTTCATTTTTCCCCAATTAAATAATTAGTTTTTTTTTTCTTTGAAATAAATGTTGAAGAATTAAAAAAAAATCATCATTAATAAAATTAATATTTTTAATGCTTTAATAATTCTGCATTAGTTTAAAAGATTATCTTTATCAAGCAGATCATTAATTAATCACTGATGACAATTTAAATTATGTGGTATAAAAAAGGGAAAAAAGTTATATAATCCACTCGCGTGAAATAAAAATAAAAAAATGGTTGAAATAAAAAATTGTAAATGCATTCTGCTTGAAATAGCTTTTAGTGAATGTTTTATAAAATTACCAATTATTAAAATTCCGTGCGTTAAAACGAATTGCAAATGAATCTTAAACTTTTAAACAAACACTATTTTTATTTGCAGATATAAATGGAATATTATTACGAAACAGAAAAAAATAATGAAGTGCAAATGCTTTAGCTTTACAAAATAGATAATTTTTATCTAAGTAAGAATATTAAAAGTTATAGATTAAAAAAATATCTTAATCTACTAGATCAGAAGCAGCTAACATGGGGCAAACGTACCTGGAGGGTCATGGATCTCTGGGAAGTAGGGAGAAATTATAAAGATAATGGTAGACACGGGAAAATAAAATAAAAGACTAGCTGATCCCTGCGACGTTGCCCGGAAATCAGTTACTTTCCTATGCAGTTTGAACAAAACTTGCTATTTTCGGAGCGCACTCTGTTCTAAACAAACCTCTTTCCGAACGAAATTTCGGCACTTGTATCTCCTGCCTAAGGCATATCGTTTAGTTCGCAATATCATTTAATTTCAATTTCCACGGCTAGGGGTGCGAAATCTATAGTTAATTATCTATATCTAAGATACTAAGTAAGACTGTGTAAGATCTATAGTCTGTGTAAGATTTATACTTAATTATCTATATGTAAATTAGTTCATGTTAAGTTGAATGAACCAATTTCCATTGAAGAAAATTCCAAACATTTTTTACAACACTTGGGTCGAAAAAATAGTACCCTATATGCCACACACCCCACAGTTACCGACATGCAACCACCATAGTGCACGATGGGAGACTGGAGGCTACTGCCACACATGAATACCAGTATGGTCTACGCTGGGTAGTTGTAGCTGCAAAATAAAATGTAAGAACACACGTGTCTGTTTATATATATCTGTGCATAACTTCCCTGTCCACCGCGGGTAGACGATTGCGATTATCATGCTTTCTGATTAGTTAAACCGAACGCTTCTTAAGTCATTTCCGGTTGAACTTGGTTTCTTATATAATATCTATTAATTTCTATATAATCTAATTAATTTATAATTGTAATATAATAAATATTATACTAATATAATCAATTAATTTCTATATAATCTAATCTCTATATAATCTAATATTTCTATATAATATAATAATATATATTAATTTCTTATATTATATCTTCTTATATCTTCATAATCCTCCAAAATACCGGAAATGACTTAAGAAGCGTTTGTTTTTACAAATAATCAGAAAGCGTAAAAATCCCAATCGTCGATCGGCGGTGGAGACGGAAATTATGCATATATCTGTACTAATAAAAGAAAGTTTCGCTCTGTGTGTCTGTGTGTGTGTCTGTCTGCGATGGCTAGGAAAATTTAGCGCACCTAGAAGTCTGTAAATTTAGTTTTAGGTAGTCCAAACCCTCTCCTGGTATACCTGATCGTCAGAATTTTAATATTTTAATTACTTTCTGAAATATTAATTAAAATGCACAAAGAACTCTCATTAAAAATACGCTTTTATTCTCTTGGGTGGGTTGCATCGATTCTTCACAGAAGTAATTAAATAAACCAGAGTAGCGATGCATAAATAAGGATTTCTAACTAAATAGTGTCATTAATATGGATTGAAGTTATCAGCGTAGAGGAGCCATGCGAATGTCGCGCCCCCTGTACGTGACAAATTACACTTACGTCCCACAGATTGAAATATTTTCCAGGCACATTTTTCTTCATGACAATTAGTCAGGTTTAAGTTTTTTTTTTTTTACATGACATTTATTATTATGATGGAGATTGTTAATACAGAAAACTTTATTTAACAAATTCTTTTTAACACTTTCCAACCCTGTTGAAAAGGGTTTATGACTTCTGTTTGTCTGGCCATCTGCCGTCTGGCCGTGCTCTAACTCCCGTAAATATGTTCCGATTGCTCTGCAATTTTTATATGTTATTGTCGTTATATATAGGATGTTCCCTATTTCAACGGAAGTGGGTAGCACTTATAGTTTTTTTTACAGGAACACTCAAAATAATTTCGTTACATTGCGGTCTATGGGGAAAAATCATTTGCGGTTTATTTAAATAATGTTTCACTATTTTAAACGCATTGAAATTTATATACGTCAATAAGGTGCATTAAAAGAAGCTTATTATGAAATAGGGTGTGCATAGCACTTATAGTTACTTTACAGGGATAGTCAAAAGAATTTTGTTACATTACGTCTATGGCGAAAAATCGTCTGCGGTTTAATTAAATAATGTTTCACTATTTTAAACGCATTGAAATTTATATATATCACTAAGGTGCATTACAAGAGGCTTACTACAGAATAGTGTGTGTATAGCAGTCATCGTTCATTTACAGGGACACACAAAAGAATTCTCTACTGTCTGTTAACAATAATTCCTGGAAGTGCGTTTTAAGTTAATGAACGCGATTTTAATTTTAACTCGCTTTTTATCTATTACGTGGTGTGTATAAATTCTGAAGATCCTATACAGGGCAGCACAAAAGTTCGCGAACACATTTCCGTTTCTTGACAGAAACTCCAGACGGAGAATTTTAAACTGTGCTACGCGTTTCCTAACTGAACAAAATTTAGCATCCTATGTAGTATATAAACAAAGCTATAGATCCTATACAGGGCTGAATAAAAGTATTCGGATATATTTTCGAATATTTTATATGTTGGAAATTCCTGAAATTATGTTTTTAAATATGTTATGCGTTTTCCAAATTGTTTACTTAGATCTTATCTTTGAGCTTATTAAACGGTATGATTTGTAAAATTATTTTGGAAGCGTTGGAAAGTGTTACATAATCTATGCTTGACGCATGATTTTTCGTTCTTGCTTATATTTGCGGGAATGAAGAGGGGCAAGGGTCTAATTACATTTAAGCTTCAAGGTGTATTTCTAGAAAGCAGTTACCAGAATTTCCGAATAATAGTGTAAGCCAAATTTCAAATTAAACTCCTAGCTTAACCAAATGAATCAATCAATAAAGATGTATTGTGATCCTCCTAATTAGTTATTTGCTGAAGGCCACTTGAACAACCCCCGCCCCTCCTTCCCGGCCCGTCCTTCAAGGTTTTTTTTCTAACTCTGCTCCGTTTCCATATCTCAGCAACTATCTTTCCGATTTCAACGCAAGTGATTGCAAACATTATGATTAATTTAATAGTCACCCTTTATAACATTAAACTAAATTTATGAGTAGCGGTTACCACTATTTACGAATAACAGTTTAAGCCAAATTTGTATAAATTCAAAGCTTAAGGAAACGAACGAATTTTGAAAGATGCATAGTGGTCCTCCTAATTAGTCATTTGCTGAAGGGCAATTGAACATCCCATCCCCCCCTCCCCCGGGACCTCCTTCAAGGTTTTTTCTCTAACTATGCTCCGTTTTCATATCTGAGCAACTATTTTTCCGAATTCAACGCAAGTAGTTCCAAACATTATAATTAACTTAATAGTCACTCTTTATAACATTAAACTAAATTTATGAGTAGCGGTTACCACTATTTCCGAATAATAGGTTAAGCCACATTTTTAATTACGTTCCTAGCTTAAGCAAACGAACGAATTTTGAAAGATGCATATTAGTCCCTCTAATTAGTCACTTGCCGAAGGACACTTGAACAACCCCCCCCCCTACCACCCCCCCCCGGCCCGTCCTTCAAGGTTTTTTCTCTAACTCTGCTCCGTTTCCATATCAGAGCAACTATCTTTCCGATTTCAACAGAAGTGATTCCAAACATTATAATTAACTTAATTGTCATTCTTTATAGCATTAAACTAAAATTATGAATAGCGGTTACCACTATTTACGAATAATAGTTTAAGCCAAATTTGTAATTAAAACAAAGCTTAAGCAAATGAACAAATTTTGAAAGATGCATAGTGGTCCTCCTAATTAGTCATTTGCTGAAGGGCAATTGAACATCCCCTCCACCCCGGCACCTCCTTCAAGGTTTTTTCTCTAACTATGCTCCGTTTCCATATCTCAGCAACTATCTTTCCGATTTCAACGCAAGTGATTTCAAACATTATAATTAACTTAATAGTCACTCTTTATAACATTAAACTAAATTTATGAGTAGCGGTTACCACTATTTCCGAATAATTGGGTGAGCCAAATTTGTAATTAAGTTCCTAGCTTAAGCAAACGAACGAATTTCGACAGATGCATAGTGCTCCTCTTAATTAGTCATTTGCTGAAGGGTACTTGAACAACCCTCCTCCCCGGCCCGTCCTTCAAGGTTTTTTCTCTAACTCTGTTCCGTTTCCATATCTCAGCAACTATCTTTCCGATTTCAACGCAAGTGATTGATTAATTTAATAGTCACCCTTTATAACATTAAACTAAATTTATGAGTAGCGGTTACCACTATTTCCGAATAATAGTTTAAGCCAAATTTGTAATTACGTTCCTAGCTTAAGCAAACGAACGATTTTTGAAAGATGCATAGTGGTCCTTCTAACTAGTCATTTGCCGAAGGACATTTGAACAACCCCCCCCTCCCGGCCCGTCCTTCAAGTTTTTTTCTCTAACTCTGCTCCGTTTCCATATCTCAGCAACTATCTTTCCGATTTCATCACAAGTGATTCCAAACATTATAATTAACTTAATTGTCATTCTTTATATCATTAAACTAAAATTATGAATAGCGGTTACCACTATTTACGAATAATAGTTTAAGCCAAATTTGTAATTAAGTTCAAAACTTAAGCAAACGAACGAATTTTGAAAGATGTATAGTGGTCCTCCTAATTAGTCATTTGCTGATGGACACTTGAATAACCCCTCCCCCCCGGCCCTCCCTTCAAGGTTTTTTTCTCTAACTATGCTGTGTTTTCATATCTCAACAACTATCTTTCCGATTTCAACACAAGTGATTCCAAACATTATAATTAACTTAAATGTCACTCCTTATAACATTAAACTAAATTTATGAGTAGCGGTTACCACTATTTACGAATAATAGTTTAAGACAAATTTGTAATTAAAACAAAGCTTAAGCAAATGAACGAATTTTGAAAGATGCATAGTGGTCCTCCTAATTAGTCATTTGCTGAAGGGCACTTGAACATACCCTCCACCCCGGGACCTCCTTCAAGGTTTTTTCTCTAACTATGCTCCGCTTCCTTTTTTCTCTAACTATGCTCCGTTTCCATATCTCAGCAACTATTTTTCCGATTTCAACGCAAGTGATTCCAAACATTATAATTGACTTAATAGTCACTCTTTATAACATTAAACTAAATGTATGAGTAGCGGTTACCACTATTTCCGAATAATTGGGTGAGCCAAATTTGTAATTAAGTTCCTAGATTAAGCAAACGAACGAATTTCGAAAGATGCATAGTGCTCCTCTTAATTAGTCATTTGCTGAAGGACACTTGAACCCCCCCCCCTACGGGGGGGGGGTGTTAACTTGTCATTCCAAGTCAATAACCTTCTACCATAACAGTTAAGGATACTGATATATTTATTTATGTATTTGTTATTGAGTTGAATATCATTTTATTCCAAAAGACGAAAATGGCGTTTACTGGATATTATAAACAAACATAATAATAATGAAATTATTTTTGAATGTATTTAACGGATGTTTAATGTATTGCTAAAATACAGCGAACTGCAACTGTCTGAAAAGTCGGGAAGGGTCGATGAGTATTTTGGATTATTTCTGAGCTATAATTCGCAAAAAGTGTAGTAGGATGTTTTATTATGGAATCACTACACTAAAAAACTTATTTTCTTAAATGCTCAGAAAAGTGTTTAAAAAAAGCTTAAAAATTAAATATAATATTATAATTCAGTTTTGTATTATCCCGCATATTTCTGTATTTTTTGTTTTATGAATTTAGTAGCCACATGTAATTTGTACATAATAATTTTTCATCCCATTTCCATGATCCTCAAACCAAGTGTTACTGAATTTTAAATATAAAATCAAAGTACAGTCTATTGTTATTTCAGCTTTTTCCTAGAGCATCAGTATGTAGTTATCAGTGATATTTCGATATCATTATGTAAAAGTACTTAAATTTATTTACATTATCAGTATCCAATAATGTTTTCGGATGCGCATACCTGTTTAAATTCACTTTTAATTGCAATTAAAGGTCAAAATTAATAAAATATTTCAAATGGATTTGAAATGCATTTTAGAAATTATAGCTGTGAAAAGTCACTGAAATTACAATATTTATACACGATCCAATTCAAATACAATTAATTTTTTAATTTGAAAATAATTTATAAAAAATAATTTTTAATTAAATAAAATTTTGGTATTATTCAGATTTTTAATTGTTTTTAATACTTTTTCGATAAAATATCTTATTTATAAAAAATACAATATAGGAAAATTTTGTAATTCATTTTAAAAAGAATTGTTTGAAGCAGAAAAATATAATTATTACAATAATAAAAACTGCGCTCTTGCAGAATAACTTTCATAAGCCATTAAAACTTTTTAAAAGAATTCATATTTAAAATGGAATAAATGGAATTCAGATTGAAAAGTTCCATTAATATCCCATTACATACTTCATGCATCTCGAGCGCACTGTGCTAAAACTAAAATGATTATTTTAAATTGGATTCGCTCTGTTAAACGATGGATTAGTGCCAAAAGTATCAGTTAACAATGAGTTACTTAAATTTTACAGCATGAAAATGAAATGCTTTTGTTACGCTACATATCAAAATGGTATTTAGAATACAAGCTTAATAGTTCGAAAAAAAACGCAGATATTTATGAAAAATTGTATATATATATATATATATATACACATATATAATTCCTCAAAATATGAAATATTTAAACTTTATGAAAGAATGTGTGTATAAGACGTTTTTATTACAATTAGCTATAAATACTTATAACGTTAAAATATAAAAATTACACAGGCGAAAGACTGTTTCTCATCGGTGGATGGACAGACTGAATTAATTACCCCTCCCCCCCTCCCGATACTATAAACTTGTAGGTTTCGAAACACGAGTTGACCTTACATTTAAAATAGAGTTACTTTTTAGAAAACAAATTAAAAGCAGATTAAAAAGCAATTCGAGATTACTTTTATAATAGAAAACATATCAAAAACTTAATAGAAAATACGTGACTTTAAAATTTGAAAACAGTGACTACAAAAAACATAAAATAACCAACTATATTAAGATTAAACAAAGCTATATAAATTAACTTTAAATAAAAATAAAAATAAAATGAAAGCAAGGCAGTCTGTCTCCGTCCATGCCTACAAGAAGAGGTTAAATGGACAAAATATCCTATAATTTACTTGCTACAGAAGTCCTCCGCCTTGTAGAAAATAAAATAAAACTCAATCGATTATCCAGTCTCTTAATTTCACGAGCCAAATCCGCCGATTCCTTCAATTCAAACACCCATGTCCACCCGTGCTTCAATGAAGACTTTAGTGAAAACATAATCATACAGAAAGATCCAGAAGCAAGCATCGTATTGTGGTTATCCCGCCAAACTATAATGTTGCCATTTATCTTTCAGAAAATAATTTCAATCATTATTTCAAAAACTCGTAGGGGTAATTGTTATTGTAAAATAAATTAGCTAAAAAATTTAAAATTTGCTTATTGAAATTTAAATTATTGTCAAAAATTTTACTAAATCTAATTAACTGATTAATGACAATGTTATTATGAACTTTTTTATATATGTTGGAGTAACAATGAGGCATGCTTCTGGTAAAAATAAATAAAACTGTTTCTTTTGTCAAATAAATCCAAAATTAAATCATTAATTGAAATATTAAAATATATATCTAAAAAATATGTAATATAATTACACTGGTTTGCCCTATTTAACTTTAAACAATTAGGATATATTACGTTAGATACATTTCAAAAATCGTAATAAAAAATGAAGACGTCATCAATATACCTAAAAATTTTCATAGTTCTATTGTAATTCACGGTATAACTATATTCGTAATAAAATAAAACCATATTAGCTGCAGTACTTGAATAGTTTGTCCCCATGCCGATCCCATGTAACTGATTAAAAGTTTGATTGTTAAATTATATGTAATTATTGAAAAAAAAAACAGAAATGACAAAATAAAAAATAAATTTCTATTAATATTCAATTTATCTTTAATATAAAATAGGTCAAAAACATTTCTTAAAATATTGTACAGTCTATCAATAGGTGTATTGCTGAACAGATTTTAAAAATCAAATACACCAATCTTCTGAGTAGTGAAATGCATTTGGTCCACAATATCTAGGTTACTGTCAATTGACCAAAAATAACTTGAATTTTTAAATTTAAATTTCAAAAAACGGTATATCTTTTTTGCAGATTTTGTAAAGCCATATTGAAATTACCATTGATACTCATTGTTGTACAATGATGTTGTATATATCTAAATTTTAGAGTATTCTTATAAAATTTTGGAGTCATAAACATGAAAGGCAAACCATAGTGAATAGAAATATTAATGATATATGAAGATATAGTTTTACATTTCTTTTTATTTGCTATATTTGTTGTTGTAGGATTCTTATTTACATCAATTCCAGTACAAAAAATTACATCACTCGATTCCTTTTCTATTTTTTCGATGCAAAACTTTTACAAATTATTGCATAATTATTAGCTGCTTTGTGCACAGGGACAGTTGCAAAATTATTTTGCAAATTCTAAACAAAAAGTGCATCTTTATTATTGAAACACTAATATTCATATTCCTCTGTATATATATATATATATATATATATATATATATATAGTGTGTTAATAGGTGTCTAAAAGTCGAAATTAACGTGGACCGTTCCGGAACAAGTCTCACTTATTTGGAGCCCGAAGAGAAATCAGATATCACATTTTAAACATAAAATTATATATGTGAATTCAATCCTAGAACTGAATCTGAATTCTAACGAGATTCTTATATCTTACTCATAACTTGTAACTTTTTACAACACAATTATTAAATAGTACAAACATGAGAAAACCTACGCGTTTGTCCACCATTAATAAACTTTAAAACATAAACAAATCAGCTGGTCTCCTACACGAGACAGCAGTGCCCTCATGTGTACCATGTTTCACAAGGTGCTTTAAAAATAATAGTGCCTCATCGTACAATTGCTTGAGCATTTTAATATGCGGTGTCTTTACCGTGACAGTTATTTAAGACACTAGATGTAAAGTTACCTTGTCAAAGGAAAACACAAGAAAAAATATGTCAGTTTATGACTGCGTAATTTGCATACCATTACTACATATGATTTTCTGAAGTACTTGTACTCTTTGGACTCTCATAGTCACGAATTTTCTTTACATCATATTTGTCATTTGGCTCGACACGAACTGCATGAAGACCAACAAATTGAGTTACTTCGTTCTTCTTCTAAAATTCTTAAAACTCTTTATACTTCCCTATTTCTCGTTTTCACTACAGTCAGAAGCTCGGATAGTACTTCTTTTATGTTTCTTGAACTGCAGTGTTCTCTAAACACCATCTAGATATTTATACTAATTGTTTGGTTCTTCTGGAGTAAGTTTTTAGAATACTGCAATAATTGTAGTTCGCAATCTTTCAATCTGTCCGTTACCCCTAGGAACTTCTCTGGTTTTAATAATATGTTCGATATTCTCATGCTCATGTTCAACTCCTTGATCTGAATTAATTCGAGCTGCATTTCTAAAAATAGCTAAGTTTTGCTTTAATTTTCGAATGGCGTCATGAGATGGCGTCATTTACACTGGATAAAGCCAGGTATATTTGCTAAAAAATTCAATAACTGTTTGAATGTGGATGTAGTGCTTATTTTTAAATGGCAAAGTGTCAATGTAAAATATATAATATGTTGGCAGTGGGATATCTTCCTTAGGTACAGGATATAAAAGGTCTTCACCATTTACTCTCTTTTTATTTACTAAAATAGGCGCTAAAGAGTAAATTTTACTTACAAGTATCAATTTTGGGACCACTAATACTTCTTTGTTATTTATTAATTTAAAGAGTACTTTGTTTTTTAGAAAATATTCAGCAGTCTTACCTTGTTTTAGAAGATTCTTCTTGATTTTTATGTACTCATAATTTTCCTATGCTATAGCAATCTTGTGCATTTTTCACATCACTGGTAATATTCACGACTGTCACATAATACTTTGAAGGTGCATCAACGTGCTGCATTTCCTAGCCGATTAAAATGTATCCATATTTTTTTGTGTTATAGGAAACAAAATTTAAACTTTCTTTGTCATCATTTTTGAATGAATTATCTAAATCACTAAATGACCGCTTGAAAATTATATTAATATGATTTCAAGTAAATGGTGATCGAGAACATCTAGGTGTGAAATTGTAGCAGCAGTTTGTGAGTAATTAAAATGTGACGTCATAATGCATGCATTCTACAATAAGTGAATTTGCTTAATTTATCTGTTGGCAGCAATATATTTCGGTATGTACGTATATTTAAGGCTGGTAGAGATTCCTTTCAAATTATTTTGTGATCATATTCTAACACAGGTCAGAATCACAGGTTGAAAACACAGGTTGAAATCAGATAGATTATTGTTTGAAGTTGTTTCTTTGGTTTGTGTGTATGTGTGTGTGTGTTAATTGTGATCTGAATTTACAGGAGACAAAAGTATTTTCTGGAAATATCTTGATAGGCGGTTTTCTGTCACATGCATCATGATCCTTCAAATATACGTCTGGTTGTTTAAAAACAGCTCCTTTTCCATCATTGATTTTAATGTTAATCTTTAAACTTTTTTCGGGTCATTCATGACGGAGGAACGTAATAACTCTATTTTCTGCAAATTTTTATATCTTGTTTATATCGTTACGGCTAATTTTTACTCAAATAATTTTATTTTTCATGTTATAAACGAAACAATGAATAAAAACATCATTACAGAAAATATCTTCAGCAAAACAAAATAATCATTTTCATTTATATCTTAATATCATTTTTATTCCCCACTGGTGACATAGAATCTGGTATAACTTTTCATTTTTGCGCTTCTAATAACTTCTATTAAACATTGCATGCATTACGACGTCACAGTTTAATTACTCAGAAACGGCTTCTACGGTTTAATTTTTTGCACTTATAATAACTACTAATAAACATTGTTTGGCATTAATATGTCACAGTTATAGTCACATGCATTATGACGTCACAGTTTAATTCCTCTCAAACAGCTGCTACATTTTGGCCGGTTCAAAGTCTTCTGATGAAAAGATGAAGTTTACAAGATCTGTCTTTTTTTTTCTTTGAAACTACTGCTCAAATAATCCGAGAAAGGATTGATTTTTATTGTGGAACAACTTGATTACATATTATGAAAAACTAAGTTCTTGAATCAATCAATGCTTTAAGCAAAACATTATTTATAGGTATATCCAGGGTTAACGCTGACTTTTGACCAAATTCAGCAATTTAACTAATCATCAAATGAAACTGTTGCCAAATGAAAAATAAATGTTAGCAAAATGTACTAGTCGTAAAGAAGTTGATTCTAAAATCATTCTCTAACCCTCATATTTAATTATTCTTCACACCTGGTGTCGGTACATCAACTACAGAACGCGTTCTGCTGCGTTCGCTGATGCTAAAGTGAAATGGTGTTGATCATTTGAATATATAATATATTAAGAGATGAAAGAGGATGAGAAAAGACGTAAAAGCTACAACAAAGACAAGCGTTGTGCTTTGCCATTCCACCCCAATAGCTAGAAATTCCTCCTTTTTTGGTTGGAAAGATGTACTAGGAAGAGTTATTTGGAAGTTTTATTATGTGCGGCTGCTATAGCGTAACAAATAAGGTAGCAAAAATGACGAGTTTAAAGATTTTAATCTTTGTGTGCTCAGAGAGACAAAAGAAAGAAGCGAAAATTTTGATGTAGGAACAGGAAATTTAGATGAATTGTTATTTAATTTTTCAAGAAATTGACAACTATAGCAGATATTTCTTTTTCAAATAAAAAAACACAAGCACTCCGGGAGTGCCGACAGAAGTGAAAACATGAATTTCAATATATTATATATGTATATATATATATATATATATATAGTATAATATATATATATATATATATTATAATATATATACAGTAAAACCTCTAAATAACGGACACCTCGGGAGAACAGAAACTGTCCGCTATTCGGAGGTGTCCGCTATTGGGAAAACCTCAGAGATTCCCAAAATTGCTAAGAAATGATTAATGTTTCATTAATTGACTTTTATATGTCCTAAAAACCTCTATTATATGATTAATCAGAAATAAAAATTATTTTTTCAAGCAATAAAGCTTAAATGAAATTGTGCATAATCCAAAGTTTATTACATTCTTACGAAAAAAATCTGTTACAAAAGTTTGATTTTGCTTGCAGTTACATGTAATTTGTTTTTCTATGTGAATTTTTAACCCGGTCAGTAGTTTTAATCCTCGTGAATCCTCTTTTTATACAAAAAAAATTGTGTAAAAGCTCACTGTATTATGCCGCTTCTTAGAATTTCTCGATATTGCAGGAAACATATCTAGTTTCAGTATCTGTTTCTTCATCACTAATAATAGAGTCAGCTTTTATCGAAAATTTTGAAGGAATCGCATACATGAGTTGATTCTTCTTCAGTAGGTAACTCATCATCAATATCAATGAACATTTTATCAGTTTTTTCACTCCTGATACATTTCATTAATTCCCTTCTTTCGCTTAATTCTTCAATTGTATTGGAAAAATATGTTTCATTTTCTTTTAATATAAAGCCTGCTTTTCTGAAACATTTCTCTTACGTTTTCGGTTTAATGTTTTTTTACAGCTGAGGAAAACCAAATTATAGCATCGAGAGCATTAATTAATTTTAGGCAGTTCTTACAGAGTCTAACTTTGAAAGACTGTGGCGTAATAAAATCTTTCTGTACCAGCCTTTAAAACACACGTCCAAAAAGAAGACACAAGAGATCTGTTCTTTGTTGTTTTTTCATCCTATTATCAAAGGAAGTTAACTATTCGATCATTAAAGGACTGTTCATCCAAAACTTTTTTCATTCGCCCTCCACATAATTTATTAAATAGGATGTTCTTTGGAAAGCACTGCAACTTAACAAAATAGTGAGTCGCTTTTTTGACATTTTTTCGACGATACAGTCATCCTTTTTTAAACACAAAGTCTTATTCGGCGAAATTCTGAAAAAGAGTCCGGTTTCATCTGCATTAAGAATGTTTCTCACCTCATAACTTTCACAAATTGATTGCAGTCGTTCATGCTAATCCTCCACTTCCTTAAGATCTACATATTTTGTTTCTCCATATATTGTTTTGAAACACATGTTGTGCCGAGACCGGAAGTTTTCCAGCCATCCACTGGAAGTCTGAAAATCGTGTAACCTGAGTTCTTTCGCGACTTCTAAAGACTTTTCTTGAATCAAAGACCCACTGATAGGAATGTTTTTTGAACAAAGTGAAGTAAACCAATTCAGAATTATAGAATCAATTTCAATGGAATCAGTCTTCCTCCATTTCACATTTTGGTGTTCTCGTTAGAGTTAGTAATCCACAAATTTCTTATTTCTTCTTTATTTCGTAAAATCTCTCCCACCTGTGTTTTACCTATTTTAAAACGTTTAGCAAGTATCCTTAAACTCAATTGCTCTTTCTCTGATATACAATTTCAATTTTTTTTTTTTAAGTTAATCGTTTTAATTTTCAGGCTATTCTCAAAACATTAATCACAAACAATACTCTAAATTCAGAGTATGTACAGCTCAATATTTTCAAAAAACGATAAAAATGATGTTAACTTATTTTGACGCTTTGAATAATGTGTTTTGAGTGTCAGTTAACTCTCAAGAATCAAACAGTAATCGACATTGCGAAGTGGTTTTTTGCCCTGCACTTGGCGCTTTCTTGGCGCCTTTAATTCTCACTCCCAAAAAATCAGTACGCAATTTCCAAATGAAAAAAAAATAATGATCAAATAAAATAGCGTAATTATTTTCTTTGTTTTATAAAAAAGTGAAAATAAATAAATAAAATCGCATTTTAAGGTTTTAGTGATTATTTTTCTTTTGCTCAGATTATATGACACCATGTGGCGTCTGCTCTCTCTCTTCTATGTTATGCAATGATGCAATACAGTTAATTATTTTTTAGACTTTACGAACAAGCCCTATTAAAATGTTATTCCTTTTTTGTTTTTTGACACTTTATAAGATTATCCGAAAAACTGTTTGAGCTTGGGTACAAAGAAACGAAAATAATCAGCATGTTATCTATCCTGAAATTTCAAGACAATTGTAAATGAGGTTATCTTAGGGAATTTAAAAAGAAATAGAAAATGATGTATGGTATATTATGGAATTCTGGGGAGGGAGAAATTGGTGCTTCTATAGACATTAATCAGCAGAAAATCCAAAATCTTCCAAGGAGGGACGCTTTTATTCTCCGACGGGGGGAGGGGATTTTCCCAAGGCCACCCCCTAATTTATCTGTGGTCATAGAACCTGTGTCAAATTGTTTCAATAAATTTAGAGGCTTTTTACTTTTTTCCATTTTTTTTTCTCATTAAAAAATCATTTTTCATCCTATCACCATAATTACTGTCCGCTATTCGGAATGTCCGCTATTCAGAGGTTAAACATACAAAAATGTATGTTTTGGAAGTAGGGATTGGAAAACTGTCCGTTAAATAGAGGTGTCCGCTATTTGGGAGTGTCCTTTATGTAGGTTTTACTGTATTATATATATAGTATTATATATATATATATATATATATATATATATATATATAATAAAATACCACTGTTTAATTTACATAAAAATAATATATAAATATATATTAAATATAATATATAAATAATTTTCATAAAAAACAATAGCCCACAGGCAAGCATGCGGCGCGCGACGCGCCCGCCCCGCCCTACCTCACACCAAACTATACACAATACATGTACATACTCATATACAGAGGTGTTGGTTACAGTAACAGTGTCGGGAGTTCAATGGTTTTTCCCCCTCTCAAAAAATGTCCAACGCGCCTATAGAAATTTTAACTCCAAATATACAGAGGTGTCGGTAACAGTGTCGGTTACAGTAACAGTGTCGCGAGTTCAATGGTTTTTTTTCCAATTTCAAAAAATGCCCAACGCGCCTAAAAAAGTTTTCACTTCAAAAATTGATTTATTTTTTTAATTGAGAGCTGGGAAATAAATGGGAATTTATGGGAGAGAGGGTTATTTAGATAATTCATTATTTATTGTTATAATACTATGGAATAGCAAGACATAAAAAAATAAATTAAAGTGTTTTAAAGTTTTTAAAATTTATGTGCTAGGTGCTGCGACAGGGACGAACAAATTGTAATGATTTCAGATAAGGACTTAGACTAATTATTTATTGCTAAAATAAAGTAAAAAATATATAGATGAGAAAAAGTTTAACTAAATGAAACGTTTTAAAGTTTTTTGACATTGTATGTGAACAAAGTATTTTTTGGGGGGAGAGAGGGGAAGGATTTTGATGAAGTGCAAATCTGCCAAAATGCAGAAGTTTTTCTCCAGAAATGGAGTGATGTAAATGGTATGGTAATATTAAATGCTATTAAAGGAACATCAATTATTCAGCAACATGAATTACAGGTACGCCTGTACACAAGAGAAAAAAGTCAAGCGATTTTAATCGATTATTTCCTTGCAAAAAGAAGCATTTTGATAAAATTTGCTGCAATTGCGTGCGATCGACAGAGATAAATCTGGGTTTATTAACATATTCTAACTCATTAACAAATAAGTTACCTTTAATACAAGTTGATTTGCGTTCGCAATTACTGAACTACAAAAAGTTGAAACTTCTTTTTATTTCTTGTTTTCAGTATTGCCTAAGACAATGTATTGCATAATTTTCTGAGTAGAAAATTGTTTATTTTTTCCTTTTCTGAGGCTTATCTGATTGTAATGTATTTTTAAAGAACTTGGAAATTGTTTTGTTGTTACTTTCAACAACATTTTCAATCGCATGCGTAGGAGATTCATTAAACATCTTTCCCTTATTTAGAAAGAAAATATCACATGTGCCAGCCAAAATTTTCGACTTCAGCAAAATTACCGTTGTTTGATACTAATTTGAGCAGAATGCCCTTCCCCCAAAATTTGATAAAGTTTATCTGTAGTAATCAATTCATACAATGATCCGAAATTATTAACATTGCGTAACTGAATGTAATATTGAAACAAAAAAATTTGTTTTGATGCGAATTGAATTATTTGTTTATTTTGATTGTTTAAATGCTTTTTTGTATATATTTAAACAGTTGTTCGTAGTTAATTCATATTTCTTTATGCCTAAATTCTCAAAAGCTTTATAAGATTTAAAGTCTTCATCGTTTAGGTAATACAGAATATTATTTAATTTTCTCCGAGTATATATATCAGAATTTCAAACATGAATTGATCCTAGATATTTTTAAATGTGATAAAATGTTCTAATAATTGGGTTGGGCTGATTTATGACGGCTAATTATCAACACGAGGGATATAGGCCCTACTGAGGGGTGCCCTCCGTGGGGGTCTTTTTAAAGGCTTCTAAATATCCTTGCAGTAAATAACAGCGATCGTATTTACTGCAAGGTTCGAAGAAAACCACAGAAAACTCCGAACGGTTAAGTCGACGAGCGCAACAGGGGTTTTGAACCCAGCACCTCCCGTCTACCAGATTTGAGAGCAAAACCTCTCAGCCTTTGGTGGGGCGTTCTAATAATTGAAAAAACCATTTAAATTATAGGATCTATGCTGTACAGGAATCGTCAGATCTCATAAAATTTTAACATCGTTTAGCGAATTTGACGAATCATTAGATTTTACATTTTTATTCCTACCAATTTTTAAATTCTAGCTTTTAAGGTGCATTCGTACTTATCTAAATTCGTAGCACCTATAGTCGTCGTCTGGTCTGACCTTCTGTCCGTCTATACGCATACGACAAAACCTACCCAAACCAATGGTGTTTGAAATTTAATGTATGTAATCGTTGCAGAATTTTGTCGAGTCATTTAAAATTTTATGATAATCGACTCAAAACTCAAAAAGATATTACTAAAACTTTTCTTCATTCCATTAAATCAAACATACGTAATTAATTCAGTGACATCCTATGATAGGTAATGATTCTAGGTAGCCATGGTAATTACGTCATATTTAAGATTGAGTAACATTATTTCTGTATTACTGAATTTAAAAACCGATTTTGTATGATAAAATTATTTAATTATAGCAATATATAATCTACCGACAGTTTTTTGGATAGATGTTTCCGGATAAATAGATTTTAAATGGAAAAATAGTCTAAATAAGAATTTCAAGACCTGAAAGTTTCAAAGCTTAAGTTTGCCATTGGAATTTTCAGTAAATGTCAACAGAAAATAAATTGTTGCCAACTTAAAGTGTACTTATTTTATTACAGAAAGTAATCATATATATGCGCATAGTATAATTTTATGTAACAGAATTGTAATTATTTGGTTGTAAAAGAGTTTTGAAACTTAATTTCATAAAACAAAATTACTACCTGTAATGTGAAATCTGCACATAAAATAAATTTTATCTTCACGCATTTTTACATAAGAGTGCAACAGCTTTTGCACCAAGATCTGAATATTTATAAAATTAGTTATAGTATGGACGCACCTCATTTGCTACGTTTTACGTACAATTTCCTCTAATCCTGCTTGTTCAACTTTTTGTAGTTGTAGTTTTGAGCATTACTTAAATAGTACACATTTTTAAAATGAGGTCGACGAATAAATTACATTTATACATTTAATGAACTTCACAAAACAAATACACGTACATCACAACATCAAGTTATAGCAGAGAAACTACAATTGCAGTCTGTGGGTACTGCAGTGAAAAACAACATCTGAAAGATAGGTGTCACTAGCGGATGGATGACTTAAAATTCTTACAATTATTTTGTGGTGCTGCCGTCTATAACTTACTTTCTGAAGTAAAAACCCCACACTTAGTGTTTTATATTTACGATAATATACTATCGAATTCAATAAATCAGTTACAGTTTTAACATCATATTGCAAATTGTGGGTAGGTTCAATCTTTGTCTTTAATTGCAATTGCAAGATTGTTTGGCTGTCGGGGTTAATTCTATAAGCAGATTAACGTGCTAAATTTTTTGTCTCGTTTTGATAAATATTTATGGTTATTCTCACTAAAACGAAATTGTTCAAAAATGAAACTTTTTCTAACTGTTTTAAAATTAAATTTTCTCTCCTGTAGTAGGGTATATCCGCTTCATAAAATACAAGGGATAACCCTGGCAGAGCACCACTTTGAAGGATTAGCGTATTTCTAGGAGTATGAATTAACGTAAACTGTTTTGGAAAGGGGCATACTTTTTTGTAGAGAAAACAGAAAAAAATGGTAAAATTTTTAAAACATAAATCCAAATACGTGGATTTTATCTTAGAACTAAAGCTGCATTATCACGAGATTCTGATATATTACTGATAATAAGTTGTTCTGATATAAGTTGCATTTTTAAAACACAGTGATTAAACAAAAAAACCATGGAAGCAACCAGACACTTTGATCCCCGTTACACAACTCGAAAAATCCACTGGTTTCCCAATCTTGTTCACATTTGTTTACAAATTATCATTTATTTTAGGGTAAGATTCTCCCAGAAATATTTCAGAAATGTGTTTTATTTTTGTGCCTCTTTTAAATGCTTAAAGCGTATACACGCAAAACCGTTTTTGTTACACTCAATATTTAAGCATTCACAACCAGTTTAACAGGCCGATATCGGATTGACAAAAGGGTTCAAAACTTTTGATAAAAATATCTTTTTACCTCAGTTTGCCTTGTAAAAAACATTATTCTATTCAATTACATGTTAGTTTATCCAAATAAAATGTGATTTATCTTTATGGTGTTAACATAGAAAATATAATCCACATCCAGCATAATCTTTATGTAAAATGTGCAGCATTCCAATATAGCTTAGAAAAGCTCGGGGATCGTTTTTCCTTTCATATATATAAATTATTTTCTTTTCTAATTTCTAATTTCTTTCATATATTTAATTTTGTACATACATACACAATATAAAATTCTCCTTCCAGAAATGATAGATAAAAAATCCCACGTAAAAAATAGTTACGATATCTTGTTTGAATTATTTTTCAAAACTAAAAACCAGAAAATCATATAATAGAAAAAATATCTCTTAACTTTCATTCAACTAAAACCCATTAAAAAGTAGATTTTTTTTTAATTATTGAGAAAAATGGAACATCTTCTACTTTATTAAAATATATTAATGTTATATACATGTAATTATATTTTATCATTAATATATAACTTATATTTATGTCTTATTATATATATAATATAATAAAATATGTATGAAGTATATAAACGAAGTAATAAAATGTAGGACAGCTGATTTTTATAACACAATTGTGAGAAAACAAATATAATTATTAGTTTTTCTTTTCACAAGAGAATAATAATGAAATTTTATCAAAAAAATATACTTCATAACAAGTCTAATAAATCTTTTCTGTCCTGATTTTTATTCCTTAATATATATACTAGATTATTTTTAACACAATTATTTCAAATTTGTAAAGTAATCATACAAGTTGTAAATTTCCAACTGGACGAAAAAGTCCGGGCCAGGAACGGAACCTGGGATCGCTTAGCTGAAGCCGCCACGCTCTACCAGTGAGCTATCCCGGTCGAATCTGGAGGGCATAATTCATCCAGTTAAGGATCAATAAGGTTAACTGGATGAATTATGCCCTCCAGATTCGACCGGGATAGCTCACTGGTAGAGCGTGGCGGCTTCAGCCAAGCTATCCCAGGTTCGAATCCTGGCCCGGACATTTTTCGTCCAGTTGGAAATTTACAACTTGTATCCTTAATATATATGCCTGATAAAGTATAAATACTTGGAAGTTATTAATGATATGGAAAAATTTCCATTTTTCTCATTAATTGTTAAAAAAGAAAAAAAAATCGTTCGTTGTAGTTGACGAAAAGCCCAAATTTACTTATTGTTAATTTATATTATTAATATTCGTTCGTAAATTCAGTGACTGCGACAACAATGAATGTTCGATATCTCATTTGATTATTTCTGCGCCCGAAAGTGCCGCAAATATTTGCTACTTTAAAGGTTTTTCAGCACAAAATATTTTTTTTTTGTAAAGCTTACATTGCGCCTCCAGTGGACACCCTTCTGTTCCACAAATAAACGCGTATGCATTCTTGTAGAAACCATTAAATAGAAAATGAAATGGCACGAAATATATATTTTATTAATGATAAGGCATTGGTTGTTACATCATAGTGCTAGTGTGTGTGTAGCAGTAGCACAATGAAAAAAAAACATGCATCAAAAGTTGAAAAAAGAACCAATCTTTTAAAAGTTTAATATATAAATGAAACGCTGCAGCATAGCACAGTTGAATAATAGCGCTTGAAACACAATATTTTGTTGCAATAAAGGCATGATACGTAAATGAAATTTTCTTGACACCATTGTGTAATATAACATTGAGTGTCTACCCTAGTCACAATCCACTTAATGCAAAGGCTGACTAGAAAAACAACTTTTGTTGTAGTAGTATTTTTAGCTTTCTATAGGCCCCTTAAATTTGACTATTAATATTTCTGAATAGTAATCTTCCCCTTATTTTTCAACAAATAAATATGGCAAATATTAAAATTTAAAATAGTAAACTTAAGTAAAATGTTTTGTCCTTTTTTGAAGTGAGAATTTTACTGACCTCAAGATTTAAAAATAGAGACTGTCAATTCTGCGTTAGACAATCCGTTTGAATCTCCAAGTATAAAGAGAGCACTAGAGAAGGCCCTTTTCAGATAATTAGCTGTGGACTTCTTCAAAATATTTCAACAGCTTGTTGTTATTAAATTTTATGCTGCTTGAGAAGACTATCTTCGAAAACAGGTGTTAAACAATTTGAGCCCTTCTAGGTTATCGACAAAATAGGTTATCCTGATCTAATATAGTGCTCAGTTGTGGCACACTTTTCAATCGTCGCGTCATGTCATCTATTGTCACCAAGATTCCTGATTTTGACGGAACCGTCCACAATTGGTTATGTTGATATATCCCAATACCAGTAGTGAACACTTGTACAGAACGTTTAAGTTGAGGCAAAATTCAAAATTAAACACAGTAAATAAATTCTACATACCAATTTTAGGCATATTAAAGCAAAAAAACGAAGAATATTACATAAACGCAGGCTCAAACTAACAAAAATAAATTGCTTTATCTTATTTCAAACAACCATCAATCATGATAGGAAGACACAAGGTTCACATTGTTTGAGTTGAAATCATCTGAATCCAGAATTGCTGGCTTGAAAGCTATGTAGTCAGAAGTATTAACAGTAGAGAATTTTATGAGCAGCTACCGCCACGTAGGACGCAATCGTCAACTATCAAAACTAGAAGTTTTGTTTAAAATTAAAAGTCCCCATTATTTTACAATGTCTGGTGCAGTTATCGTACTTATTAAAAGTAATTGTTCTTTTTGCTATAATTTCTACATTCTCTATATATGATTTTATTATACATTTTTTCAATTAAAATATCTGAAATATAAAGTAAAGTGTTAACGTTAAGATTGTTAGCTTTAAAAATTAATTTTTTCTCGTCTGGATAATAATTATATATTTTGTTCAACAAATTCTAAAGAAAAATTTATACCGACACATTTTTTTTTTTTTGGGGGGGGGAATATAAAATTCGATTAAAAACTAATTAAAAAATTACAGGGTAGAACCACTGTGATAATTAAAACATACTTATTGGCTTTGGGTAAATACCTACTATTATAAAAAATAAAGGAAATATATTTTACATTAAATCCACGAAATGAAAGTTATTCAGTATGTGTGTTTTTGTTTCCTTACTGCAAAAGAAACCACGTTGTAATTAAGGGAATAATTCGTCAAAATAACGAAAAAACTTTTTTTTCTAAATTGAATTTCTTTGATAGAATCTGACTTTTGAATAATTTTTTTTTCAGTACTTGTGCCCTTATCCCCAAAATAGGTTCTCTCGATCCATGTAACTTTAACTCTCTGGAAATATGACACAGTACAAAAAGTAAGTTTTCTTCGCAGAATTGCTACATTTTTAGATGCAGATATCAGAAATATAAACTCGATTTCAAAATCTGATAAGATCACAAAAAAAAAAAAAAAAAAAAAATTGGAAATATTTTGGGATTTTCCGGAATTTTGATAGTATTAGAAGACTTATCAAGTTCATTTTAAGAGTCACATGTTATTTTTTTTAGAAGAAAAACATCATTAATTTAAAAATAAAGCAGATTCTAAGAACATAAAGTAATATAAGAAAAATGCATTTTATTTTCACATCTCATGTCCTGTGCGTATAAGTCCACTTTTCACATTTCCTTTAAAATACAAGCTTTGGTAAAAGAAAATAATATGTGAAAGTGTGCTGCTAATATAAACACAAATTTTTCTAAATTAGAAAAATGATAATTGCTCGCATAAATCGTATTTGTTAAAATATATTTAATGTTTAATTTCAAAAATATTATATTGCAGAGCCATGCATAGAAGTGTACCGGCAAAACATTTCAGAAATTAGCTGCTTTATAAAACCAGTGAAATTACTTTTTTTTATGATTCATGGCATGTCATACTAGAGGTAAATGAATCTAGTATAGGTATTCAATTAATTATTTGATTATTATCTATGAATTATTATCTAGAAAAATCTACTAAATTATTTTTGTCTCTAAAGATAATTTATTGATCATTTGAAAATATTAAGTCATATATTTGTTAGATATAACAGGTGCCTTTAAAAATGTATATGTCACGAATTTTATTGTCTAAAATGCAACAATAGATTTTCATTAACATTTTAAACATATTTATTTAGCGTTAATCAGTTTCGAAATAGCATAATGTCATCATAATGTTGATCATATGGCAATATATTTTTTACTATAAATTTAGTCTTTTAGAAATGTAATGTCTTTTACAAAACAACACTAGTGTATTATTGCTTTACGAATACTGTAACGTTCTACACTTTATCTTAAAAGTAATTTTTAATTAATTTATTTATCCAACCCGACAGACGGGCTACGCTTAGCTACGTCTGACGGCTTGGGCTACGTTCGCAAAATTACGTTACCTGTCCTAATGCAGGACTAGATACATTAATTTTTACTATCATTGTTTCTAATATCGTTTCTATAATGTTTCTATATCTTCTCATTCTTTATAGTATATATAGACGCATAGTAGATGATGCTATTATTAAAAGTTTTCATGTGTCCCTGTAAAAATATTATACAGCATACAACTACATTATATTGCCAAAGGTGACCGGTCACTTGCGGTTTTAGACGTTTTGTTAAATATCTAGAAAAATACACGATGAATTAATCTGAAACTGCAGGTGTGTAAACAGTATAGTATAGGTTATATATTTCCGCGAATATTTTTTCACGAAACCCCATAGGGGACTGTCAACAAATTGAAAAAGAACGAATATTTTTTGGATAACCCTATAAAAACTAACGTAGCAAAGGCATTCAAACTCGAGATTATTAATAAGTGGCTTATTATAATATAATGTGTTCATTTTTATGAGGATAACATGTATACTCGTAGAGAAATTAAGGTTTTTATAAAAACAGTCCCAAATTTCGCCTAGTTTTTTGCTTATAATTTGCAGAGTTCTTAATATACAAAAAAGTTATTTTTAGAAAATATGACAAACAGCATTGTACATAAAGCTCTGCAATCAGAATTAAAAAATAATAAAAATTGGCTGAAAAATGAGCAGGTTTACTAAAAGTTGTTTCACTGCGCATTCGCGAATGCAATCAAAATATAATATGCATAATGTATTAGCTAAGTATATAGAGCAACTTTTGTGAAAGTCTCAAAATCATAGCTTGAAAATTCTGAAAATTATCGTCGATAGAATAAGCTCGAAATCCGTTGTTTCCAAAAGGAAGCAAAAATATGAGGGGTTGTATCCAAATATAGTAGTACGTGCAATATTGTGTACGCTATCTTGGTACTAATCAACAGATATTTGATACAAACCCTCATCTTTTTGCTTCTTTTTGGGAACAACGGATTTCGAGCTTATTCTATCGACGATAATTTTCAGAATTTTCAAGCTATGATTTTGAGACTTTCAGAAAAGTTGCTCTATATACTTAGCTAATACATTATGCATATTATATTTTGATTGTATTCGCGCATACGCAGTGAAACATTTTTTAGTAAACGTGCTCATTTTTATCGAATTTTTATTATTTTTTAATTCTGATTGCAGAGTATTATGTACAATGTTGCTTGTCATATTTTCTGAAAAGAATTTTTTCTTTTTATATTAAGAACTCTGTAAATTATAAGCAAAAAAACTAGGCGAAATTTGGTACTGTTTTTATAAAAACCTTAATTTCTCTACGAGTATACATGCTATCCTCATAAAAATGAACACAGTATATTACAATAAGCTACTTATTAATAATCTCGAGATTGAACGCCTTTGCTACATCAATTTTTACAGTGTTATCCAAAAGATATTCGTTCTTTTTCAATTTGTTGACAGTCCCCTATGGGGTTTCGTGAAAAAATCTTCGCGAAAATATGTAACCTATACTATACTGTTCACACACCTGCAGTTTCAGGTTAATTTCTCACGTATTTTTCTAGATAGTTAACAAAACGTCTAAAATCGCTAGTGACCGATCACCTTTGGCAGTATAGTGTATTTTAAAAACACAAAATAGTTTTGTATTTGTTAACGCCAGGCTCAACATTCGAGGCGATTGGTCATTTTTCACCAAACTTATAGCCAATAAAGTTTTTTAAAAAAAGACATAAGAACAGACAAACAGACAAATATATCATGCTCAAATCTTACCGAATTTGAAATGGGATTATCTGCAGAGACTGTTCCAACAAGAAAAAATATCGGAACATTAATTCAAAATTTATTATTGGACATAGATTGAGAAAAGGCATACAAAGAAATTATATAACCTCCTTCGCCGTTTAAAAAGAGCCGTTATGCTCTTATGTCAGAGTATAATATGGTTCTATGCTCAGATAACGATTCTGTATAAAAAGGTGAAAATATGTACGAAAGTAAACAATTTTCTCATTTCGTCATTTTATTTCCACAACCTCTAATAATTTTTAAATTTTGTAATGTGCATTCTTGTCTAAAATAAACGTCAAAAATAAAATCATTTTGTTAAAAATAATAATAATAATAATAATAATAATAATAATATTTTCTATGTTAAATATATTCTATATCACATACGATAAGACGTAACATTTAACAAATCAGAAAAATGTAAATTATTTGAGAAATCTCCAAAGTGGATGAAAATGGCATTTTAAAATGTTCGCAGAAAAAAAAAACAGAAGAAGAAACCAACATCATATTAATGTCAGAAAAGCGTCAATTATTTATATGTTATTTAATAAATGATAAAATAAGAAAATCATCATTAATTTTAAATAACATTTTATTTTTCCTTTTACTATTATTATTCTTTGAATTTTAGTAAAATGAATATTAATTGATCTTTTAATTTAAAAAATATGAAAGTTGATTCATTTGTAAGCTAATGCTAAGTGACCCTTTGATCCAGAAAAGAAACCCTAAAAAACAGTATTTTATGAAAATATAAAAAATGAACTTGCAAAATTTATAATGTATTTTTAAAATTACGAAACGACCTCCTTTATCGTTTTTTTCTAAATCAAACTTTAACTTCATTTTTGAACTCGATGGATTTTTGTTTAATGCAATTTATCACAATAAATTTGCTCCAATAAAAATTTATTAATGAAAAATGCAGTCATTCAAATTTTCAAAATTTAAACAATAAAAAATACTTAAATTTTCATTCTGCTGTTTTCTTTCTAATAATATGTTCTAATCTATAATTACACCCACTTTATCACACAGCCATAAAGTTAAATTTACGGTGTCGGGAGAAAATGTAACAATATATTTTTTTAGAAATTATGTAACATACTTTAGTTTTTAATTTTTATATTAAGAAATTTTTATTTTCTATTAATATTTTATTTAAAAAATATTTAAAACATTAAATTTTTCCTTTAATCTAAATTAAGCCTTCAGTTATTTTTATTTATTTGATTTGTACTTTTTGATTTTCTGCTTCAGTTATTATCTTTTAGAAAATTTTTGTTCTTTGTTATGCCGACAAAAAAACATTTTTAATTTACGTACGTTTTATTAAGCATTCAAATAGGCAGTAGTTGCTCTATTAGATTTTAAATAAGCAAAAATATTATAAATGTTTTTTTTTTGCATGAAATCTTACGCTCTTTATTATTGTTATTTTTGTTTTCCATGAACAATTATTAAAATTTGTTCGATAAATAAATTATCTTTCTTCCTTAATTTGCTTGCTTTCATAATATTTTTTATAGCGAGATGAGAGTTAAATAATAATTCGCGAAATGAAAAATTAATGCAACTTTTTTTTTTCTCAACTTGTTTGTAACTCTAAATTAATAATAAAAAAAAAGTCTAAATAGAACCATCTTTTATTATTTTTATGCTTTTGAAATTCTCTTACTACATTATCACATACATTTAAAAAGTTAGAAATAAAGTTTTAACAGAAAATTTTAAAATAAAATGTTTTATTTTTATAAACTGAAATAAACAAACTGCGAACTATAATGCAAGAATAAAAAGTATATCTAATTCAAATAATTCGTTTAAATGAATTGGATGAATCATATATGAAGATCTACAAAAACTACAAACCCTACGAATTTATTTCGAAAAATATTTCTGAAGTAATGCATAATTAAACAATAATGGAAATTCATGGGTCACGCATAGATTATGAAATAGAATATGAGCCCTGCGTTTAGAATTTTATTTCATATGCATAACAATAAAAAATGAATCAATAAAACGTACATTCACAATTAGATAACAATACTTCCTGTCTATGATTAAGGTGAAGAAGGTGGCTCTTCGCGAGTTCGATCGTACAGGAAGGACGCTGAGATTTTTTTTTCAGATTTTTAAATTCCCGGGGAGAGAAAAACATTTCCTATCCATGGACATTAATTTTTCAATTCTGCGACTAACGGTTAATTAGTTATGTACTAATTAGTGTAATCAAGGGACCACGTGTCGAAAGAGCTAGCGGAAGGGCACTCTCGGTTTTGCGGACAGACGCTAGCAGACAGGACCGCGGGAGAAAGATGTTCTCCGGTAGAAACGGATCAGCCACCCCTGCCTTGATCAACATAGCAGCTCTTTGCAGGAAGAAATCATCAGCAGCGTCATAATAACAGCAGTAATTAAGGTAACTGGTACCTGGCAGGGATTGCCTATGTAAGTATAAAGCTTAATTGACCATCTTTTAAACACTGGCGGCTGATGGGTACGCCAAAGCAATCTCAATTAGTGAATTAATTTACTGATTGCGGCAGTTTTGGAAGCTACATCCCCAGCCATCTCGGGTTAATTAGGTCCTTTACCTAATTGCTCATCGCGAAGTAGGCACAGTGTTTTAACTCAAAAGTTTCGGACTCAGCGAGTCATAACACCATATCAATTAACAATCCTTAATTCAACGAATAACTCCCCCCACTCCCTTTTCCCAAAAATATAAATAAATAATTGTCCTTTGTTATTTTATTAGTAACTTAAGTCCTTAGTGTATTCAACTATCTTTTTCTCCCACACTCCATATTAAATTCAATTAAACAGCCTAAATAGCAGTTTAATAATTAAATTGTAATTCCTCTCTAATCGTCCCAATAGAACAATTTAAAACTAATCTCTTCAACTAAGCATTTACATAACTAAGCTAAAGTGTAAATTCGTAAATTCTAACTCCCCCCCCCCAGTTTTAATCTCATTTAATAGATTAATTAGCTAAGAATCAAATAATTCATAAATATCTAAATAAAACACCAGGAAAAAAAATCAAGAAACTAAACAGTTTTTCAAGTACCTCCAGAATATTTTCTGTAACCATAAAAGTCTAATTACACAATTAATTTACTTTAATAAGCAAATTAACAGGTAAGCGACCTCAAGGAAAAAAAATTCTCAAGTCATGTCTATAATTGTAATGTTATTTCCATGTTTCCCCCTGTTGGGAATAAAATATAAATAAACTCATAAAAGGGTAACTAGAAACACCAAATACAAAAAATGAAACTAAGCACACGTGCAAGTTCCCGTGAAAAAACAATGACACCAATAGACCAAAAGCGCAATGCGTCAACAAAAACCGCCCAAAAAGGCTCAAAAACAGAAGTAAAAACACTAAAAAAACGCCAGGAGCAAGTAGTACACCTGGAACTTCCCAGAAAGAGCAGGTAAAAAGCAAAGCAAAAACCTCCGAAAAAGTAGGAAAAACAAAACTAAAGATGACAGACATTCAGGGATTTTATGAATTGACAAAGAAAGATACGTGCGAAGAGGCCGATTCAGATGTGGATAGTGTAATGACAGAGCCAGATAAAGAAACACCGGTACTACAAGACACAGAAGTCACGAGGTTAAGAGGGGAATTAATAACCCTTTGCGACATTTCAGATGGATCTAAAAGGAGATCCCTAGAGATAGAGAGGGCTATGATGGCAATAAGCTACATCAAGATGATCCAATCAAAATCAACTAAGATACCAGCCTCGACGTGTGAAGCCATGGACCAAGCTCTGCAGGTAGTGAAAAACTCACTGACTGAGATGGAGTTGAGGGCAACGCATGCCGAGGCAAAGGCAGAAGCCTTGGAAATAGTAACAGCAAAGAGAGGAACCCAACCAACGGAAGAAGAGACAACATCGCTACCAGCACAAAAGGCAACTAAAAAGACTGCAGTTGCTCACAGTCATGCACAGGCGGTCAAAACCGCGACGGCAACTGTAATTATTCAGGCTACAGAAGAGCGGACAGCAGAGGAAGTAGAGCAAGAAATAACAAATACGGTAGAAAACAAGGAAGGAGTCAGGAATGTCAAACGAATTCGCAACGGCATAAAAATTGTTTGCGAAAACGCAACGGAAGCTACGAGGATAAAGGAAGCCCTGGCAGAGAATGAGCAGAGTAACAGTGGCCTGAAAGTAAAAACAGCCAATTTAAGGAAGAAGAGAATCATCATCTTCCATGTACCGGAATCGGTGGAGCCAACCATAATCAAGCACAAAATATGCAGAGAACTAGGCATCGACATAGAACAAAACGAAGACAAAATACAGCTGCTAAAATCGTTACGGGCACCAGCAGGGCGATTGCATATACCGGTATCGCTCCCTGAGCCCATGGCGGATCACCTTCTCAAAGAGAGAACGATCTGCCTGGGACTCAAGGAAAAACTATGTGACGATCCAAAGGTGTCACAAATGTCAAGGTTTTGACCACGTGGCGCACCAGTGCAAGCAGAGTCAGTAATGCCCAATATGTGCAGGTAGACACAAATACGAAGATTGCCTAGAAAGGAAGGAAGAGATGTATCATCTGCACTACATTCAACGAATGGAATAAGGCGCACTTACCGGCACAAATCCCTGTAGACCACACGGCTCATGATGGGCAGTGCAGAGTGTACAGAAAGCTCCTCAAAATTAGACAAATTGAAATTGAACAAGGAAGAAAAAAACTAACTACAGGTAATGATGTCCTAAACGACAAAATCACATTAAACACAACTAGGGGTGTGACACGGGTGCATAGGAGGTCACAGGAGGAACTTAACAACAGGCAACAAAGGACACACGAATTGAATTATGTTCAATATCAACGCCGCTAACACAGACGCGTGCCTAAACGGCACCCAAGACAATCCAAACCTGAATGAAAATAAAAACCCAAAAGAAAACTCCAACAATAAAAATCAAGACAACATCAAACTAATACAAATAAACCTACATAACAGTCTCCATGCAACACAAACACTTATGGGATATATGGGAGACAAACAAATAAATATTGGACTCTTACAAGACTTTCACCACAATAAAAATACAGGAAAAATAACAGGTTTCAATAATGGTAATTGGAAAATAACAAAAACAAAAAGAAATCGATCAGCAATAGTAACTCACACAGGCACCAATCCAATAACAATAGCAGAAAAAGAATACACAACAGCAATAAAAATCGAAAATAAAAAAGAAACAATAACAATAATCAATGTATACGCACCCCCTCAGTAGAATACTTCGAATATGTGCTGCAGGAGGTAGAAGACACTCTGAAAATAGCCAAGGGCGAAGTACTACTGACGGGGGACTTTAACGCACACTCTCAACAATGGGGCTATGCGAACATAGATGACAGGGGGGGTAAAACTTACAGACTTCCTACTCCTGAATTCCCTTTTTGTACAAAACCCACCACACGCAAAAGCATCGTTCAGCACCATGAGAGGTAAAAGGAAGGTAGAAGGATGGCCGGATCTAACAATAGCAACAGCTAAATTAGGAGAAAATATAACAGACTGGGAAGTAAGTGACGACGAATCAAACAGTGATCACAAATACATAAAATTTAATATAAAATATAAAAACACGAGCTATCAAAGACGTAGATTAGAAACAAAACACGGCAAACACGCAAAATTCGAGAAGAAAATAAAACAAATCAGAAACAAATATACAAAAGAACTAAGAAAAGCAACAAATATAGATCAGTTAGACAACATAACACTAAGATTACATACAGAAATAACAGCAATAGCATTCGCCTGCTACAAACATAGAAAAACTCCGGAATTAAAGGCACCACCATGGTGGTCACAAGAAGTCAAAATAGCAAGAAATAGAGTAAGGGCGTTCAGGAGAAAATTCCAGCAACAACAAGATGAGGAACTAAAACACAAACAACTATAGAATATAAAAAAAGAGCGCGCAAAATTAAAGAAAATAGTCCAAAAAGCCAAAAGACACACATGGAAAAAATACTGTGAGGAAGTCACTAATACATATGGCCCTCAATACAAACTGGCATCAGGCAAAAAAAACAAGCCCATCATGATTAGAAAATATCATGCCCAACAACCAAGAAGTGACAGTCAAAAAGACATTAAACCACTTCCTAAACAACCTATATCTAACAGATCCATCAATAGAACACGAATTAAAACCAGAGACACCGACACTTAATGAAACAAAACCACAGCTTATAACAAAACAAGAACTCAACAGGATAATCAAAAACATAAAACAAAACAAAGCTCCGGGCTTTGACTACATAGACTATAACCTAGTAAAAAGAATACACACAGCAGCACCACAACTACTACTAGCATTATATAACGCATGCCTTAACTTCAACTACTTCCCAAAATCATTTAAAATAGGTACAGTAGTCCTATTTCATAAAAAGGGAAAAGATCCAAAAGAACCAAAAAATTACAGACCCATATGCTTACTACCTACACTTAGTAAAATAGTAGAAAAACTAATACACTGCAGGATATCACATCATCTAACAATCAACAAATACTGGAGCGACAAACAATATGGGTTCAAACAAGCGTTATCAACTGAACACGCACTAAATATCCTAATAAAAACAATAAAGAAAGACAAAGAAGACAAATACCAAACATTACTAATAGCAATGGATATAAAGGGTGCATTTGATAATATTAGATGGCCTATTATAGCCGAAAACTTAAAACAATCACCATGCCCCACTTTCTTAATAAATTGCATACTAAGCTTTTTAGAAGACAGATACGTATCCTTAGAAGAAAACGGCATTAAAATAAAAAAAAACAAACATTTGGCGGCTGCTCACAAGGCAGCTGTCTGGGACCACTGCTGTGGCTGCTTAAAACAGATACAGCCCTAAAGAAAAACTGGGGTAAAAATGTAAGAATACAGGCCTTCGCAGACGGCTTTATTTTAATAATAAAAGCAAAAACAAAAGAACAATTAGTAAAACTACCAAACAAAATAATAAAAGAATTTAATGAATGGGTAACGGAAAATAACCTAACGCTTAATTGGGGCAAAACAGAACGACTGTAACTTAATAGAACACACACAAGAAACCTACCAACAGCAGACACATATAAAATTGAAGGAATTAAATTCAAAGAAAGGGAATTCGAAGGTAAAGAAAACATTAAGTATCTAGGTGTAATCAAACATAAAAACCTAAATTGGGAAACACACTGCCAAGCACAAACAGCCAAAGTAAGGAAAGCGTTTTGGATGATGAGACAAATGGCCAAACGGGGTTGGGGATTGAAACCAAGCATCTTAAAAATATGGTATAGAACAGTAGCTGAGAAAACACTGACTTACGCAGCCTCAATATGGGGACATAATCTAAACCAAAAAAGTAAACAAGTACTAACAACATGCCAAAGGCACTTTTTGCTGGCTATAGTTAGGTCATATAAAACTGCCCCAACAGCGGCCCTTCAGGTACTTGCTGGCCTGATTCCAATTCACCTCCAAGTTAAATACGAGGCAGAATACGGCACAATATCTCGTTTAAGAGAAACGACAGAAATACACGGAACCATTATCCACCATACAGACTATATAAAAAAGATTAATGTATGGGAAACACATCCCGCGGACACCATAGAACCAAGAATAGGCCATAATTACAAGGACATAGTAATATATACAGACGGTTCAAAATTGGAATCAGGCGCTACGGGTTCGGCATTCGTAGCTTTCAAAAATGAACAAAAAATAAAAACATGGTCAGCTCCATTAAGGAAGTACAACAGTGTTTTCCAAGCCGAACTACTGGTTATACAAAAAGCAGCAGAATGGGGAAATAGCACAGGGAAGGAATACAGCATTCGCTCGGACTGCATGTCAGCCATCCAATAACTCAGTAAACCCTTCAATGTAGCAAAATTAATCGATACAATACAAAAAACAGTAAAAGACTCAAACAATAAATTCAAAATTAGCTGGGTCAAAGCACATGTGTGTATCCAAGGAAACGAGGATGCCGACGAATTAGCAAAAACGGCTGCAGAAAACCAAACTAAAGAAATTCCATACCATCTAGAAAGACCGATATCAAACTTAAAAAGAAAACTAAAAGAACTCACTATCAAACAATGGCAGTACGAGTGGGATTATGGGGAAACGGGCAGGAAGACATATGAATACTTCCCAAAAGTAGATTCTCGCAGAATCATCAGCTGCAATCTACTAAGTCAAATTTACACGGGTCACGGGGCTTTCCCGGACTACCTACACAGGTTTAAGCGTAAAGACGCACCAAACTGCTCATGCGGGGAGTTGGGAACCCCCAAACACTATCTAACAGACTGCCCACTAACCCAAACACTACATCTGATCTACATCACACCGAACAACGAAAAAATATGGCACAACCAGTTAGCGAACAACAAACAAGTACAAACAAAAGGAAGAGCAGTGATGAGATGGTTAGTAGAAAACATCGATCTCATATCACAATAAATACACTTTCCAAGCAGCGAGATTCCTCAATAGCATTTCCCACTCTCAAAAGCCATCACTTTGGTAAGTATATTTTCTAATATATCTTAAAAAAAAAAAAATAGCAAAGGAACCTCTTTGCTACGCCAAAAAAATCGTTTTTTTTCAGCACTAGTGAGAAGTGGAAGTCATCTGTGACTGACTGAATTTCACCAACTGATGAAGGCAAGTAGCCAACAAAAAGTGAACAAAACGCAACAAAATAATTAAATGGTGAATGCACAAAGCACACCTGCCAAAGAAAGTTATAGGGAAAAAAACAGTGTCACATTAAGTGAATACAGCCTCATAGATACATGACGGACTAACGGCCACGGAACAAGTCCCACTCCATTAGTGCGACAAGTTTCTCAAACAACAAATCAACAAGTTGCACAAAATTCAAAAGCAGTGATAACAGCCATTAGGATTCAATGGACTGGTCGCAAAAAGCGTATTCACGAAGGAAAAAAAAAATCAAAACCCCCAATGCTTGGGTGAGATAAAGTGACAAAGACAACAAAAATGAGTGTGCAACATCCAGAAAAGTGACAACCACCAGTAACAAAAGTTACAATGTGACAACCACCAGTAACAAAAGTTACAATGTGACAACCACCAGTAACAAAAGTTACAATGTGACAACCACCAGTAACAAAAGTTATAATGTGTCAACCACCAGTAACAAAAGTTACAACGTGACAAAACCCACGATTGTGACATAATAACCAGTGGAACTCTCGAAAGAAGACCAAGATTCAAAATGTGAAAACCAGATCTAGCACAAGCTAGAGGTAAAAATATATCAAGAAAGAGACAAAAACACCAATGACTGATAGACAAAAAACAACCCACAACAGGGGTGAGCCTATAAAGACGCTAAAAAGCCTTGACAGAGACAAATACAACAAGAAGTGAAATCAGCCCATAAAAGAGGCGATAAACACTACAGCGACAACCCACCATGAACGTGACAAGCCAACAGACATGGTAAATATGTAAATCTATGTACGCTAATGGCACCTGGTGCATGTAAAATCCGTCGTGGATGCAAAGCCCTCCAAGTTACCTGTGAATAATACCTCTGGAGGTGCCTAGTCAGGTGAGGGTCTCGTCACCTGATCAAGGTTCTAAATTACGAGACCTATTAAATCTGTCAATTCAACAAAGTTAAACAGAAACCTTGAACCGGCAAACAAAGATAACGGTAGCAAATCACAAGAGATCAAGCACAGCAGCGATGTGAACAAATCTATAGTCAGGTGGATCACAGCCATGATGTGATCAAGCGATTTCCGCCCCGCACCCAGGTACTAACCCGTTAAGCTAGGCATTCATGCTGGACAGGTAGAAGCCTGGTTAGCGGTATAAAAAAGGTGAAGAAGGTGTGGGGGGAGGTAATCATAAATAGGCACAAAATTATTTTTTCGGTGATTGAAAGTAAAAGCAACTCTGTCGATTAAAAATCTAAATACCAAAAATAAAATGAAACGACAAATAAGTGTAACAATAAAAACACATACAAAAGTAAGAAGTTTACTTTTTTCTTGGGAAAAGAAAATCGATTTACCTGAATTCAAAGCTAACCTTACATTTAGTGTCCTTAATCTAAATTCCATCCATATATAACATCGTATTTTTTAACTTCCATATAAATTACACGCTTCATAGAATTGCGGCCTAAAAATCAATCAATCATAACCGAGATAATTATAATATAAGGAGGTGCATTATTCACTTTGATATGCAGCCATGCATAGGAAATATAATCGGTTTCTTTCACACCTAAATGAGCCCCATTACTCTTTTAGATATGTTTCTGCTTAAACCAATTATTTTACGAAATTTCTATAAGCGTAATATATTTTAAATTATGTGTGCACATTTATCTTCAACAGTTTACTATTAATGTCGTTTATATTATTAAAAATAATAATGCTAACTAATACTCATTACAGTAACAAAAATGCCTGTCTAAACGTTTCTCAACTACAATGTGTGATGCCACCATGAACCAAACAAGAATACGAATCTAATTTTGTTATTTTCATCTAAATATCTACATAAATCTTGCTTAATCTAGGTATTTGTATTAATTTATGTAGTAAGCATTTCTGAAACGAAATAGGAGGAGTAGATAAGGGTTTTTCTCGCCCTTTGTTTATGCCACATGGGTTATGTCCCTCCATATTTCGCTCATAGGATTCCCCTTGCCAGGTAATAAATAGATAATTATTTGAAAAAAAAGTATTCTTTGTAAAAAAAAAAAAAAAAAAAAAAAAAAAAAATATATATTTTTTTCTATTGACAAAAAATAAATTTGATCGAATAGGGCTAAGCATTTACAACATTTTAATATATTAAATAATTTCATGACCATCCGGTTGCAGCGTTTTGAAATGATTGAAGATATTTTATATCTAGCATTTTTGTACTTTTAGCGGAAAAATATTACCAATAAACAAATATCACAAAATCGGAACGGTACGCGCACAACTCCTATAACTGTTTAGCTGATTTTGCTCAGGCAGTACTATTCTATTCTATTTTTGTGTTGTATCATGGATTTTTAATTAAAAAAATTACATATTTTGGTGATTATTTATTAATCCTAGTATCGAGATATCGTATGAATTGTTATATCAGAATTATCTTCTTTGTGTATGTAAAGAGAGTACATATTCTGCTCATCCAGATCATGACAAATGAAAAGCCTTTTTTTCCCTCCACATTCCTTAAATTTTGAAAATGGCAGTAGATGGGACATTTTCTCAAAGTTGTTTCACTAATTATGGCGGCTCGTAAAAATTTTAAATATCTTCTCTGAAAATTCGTCTTACAAGATGTATTTTATACGTTTTCGGGTGACACACTGGTTTCTCTAAAATTTGAGACCTAGCTGCATATGTTAAACCGTTTAGCTGGTGCATTTGTTTACATATAATTCAACGTTTATTTGAATTGCAATTGTGAAGTATTGTTAACTGTGTGCTACATTTATTCCTTAATTACCCGAGTGAAAAACAAGTTTCCTCATCATTTGTGTCTGAAAAACACTTACCTGTGTTTTCCTCTATTTTTGCAATACCTTTAAACGGATTGAAAGGAAAAATGCCTTTATAAAGTAAGTATAAACCTTTTCAAAAATTAGACTTTAAATATTATTTTTTTTACTGCTCTAAAAATATTTATATTTACTGTAATAAATAGAAAATTAATTGATAAAATATAATAGATACAAACTAAAATATATTAATAATGCCTTAATTACTCTGACTCAAAATCAATTTCATTTGGTTTTCGATGTTTTAAACAAAAATTGTAAGCGGTTTTAACAGGTTTATTTTAAAAAAGTTAAAGTTTGCACACTTTACAAATATATTTTCTGAAGAAATATATTTTGATTCATCGTAAAATGACAAAACTAAACTTCTCTTCCACAAAAATCATCATAATTAAGTGAATCTGTCGATGTCTTTGTATTATCGTTCTTTTCTAATGCATACTTTAAACAGTCCCTTTACTGGAGTCCCGTAAAAATTTTAGTACTGATTAATCTAACCAACAGAGTCGAGTTAAGTACATATTGGAGAGTAAAAAAAAGTTGGGTATACATCACCATATTCTGGACCATATCTAGACGCCATTTTCCAAAATAGCCGACCGATTTTATTTTGTGTATATTTCTGTTCCTGTTACAGTCATACTCATCAATTAGGTGTCTAAATATATGTTTTGAAAGGCCAAGAATCGATCAAGATGTCTGTGAAGTTTTGCGACTGTTATTTATTAAAGAAAATCAGTAATAAAAGTTTTACAGGACATCTCTATTACAGGGTTCTAAGTGTTATTCACTGGAAAATTCTTCATCATCCTCATTTAGAAGGTTGATCAGTTTTTATAAATCTTCCGGTGTACTCGGATATATTTTTAATGTGTATTTAGAAATTCGAAAAAAAGTAAATGTCATGAATAGAAAATACGGATGAATTAGAAAAGATAAGATCAAAAGCTGAAGCAAATAAAACAATAAATATTCTCTTGCAAAACAAAATTATAGATCATATAACATTAGGTCTAATAATATCAAATTTAAACTCATTCCCACGTATAGAGAGCAGAGTTTGCAAAGGAAATTAATTATCTACTGAATTCATGATTCTACAATTAAAGAATATTTAACATCAGGAATATTTAGCTCTAACTATTGTCACTAAAATGAACGACATGAAACTTAAGAGTTTACGGAACTCATACGCGAATAGCAGAGGTTTAACCTCTTACACGGTAACTGTGACAGCACTTGTAACGAATTAACACGTATTACTGAAAGTGACCCTTTCAAAAGTCTAGCATAAATCACTCGATGAAACAAGTTTCTCAGTGACGTCTAAAAAGAAGTTGAAGAAATATTCATCTGTATCATCTAATATACATAGGATTCACAGGCAGAGGGCACAGGCAGATATTCTTTAAAGGGCACATGAATCGGAAATCTTACCTTTTTTTTAAAACTCAGTATTATTTTTGCTATTATCACAGATAGCAAAAGAGTGTTAAAAATTTAATCCAGCGTGCGTAATAATCATATTGAGTTCCAGGCTTTTATAAAAAAATATTGTTTGTAATAAAGAAACAAATTTAAACAATATTTACAAGAATGCAAAGTACTTGTTTGCACCACAATGAACACAACAACACGTAAATTTTAGCAGTGACGCAGCCGCACTTCCATGCTGAGTGGACACCAATGGAACTTCCGCAGAAAGATTAATTTTTATTACATATTGAAGGACACGATGAACCAATATAAGTTGACCCTATTTTAAATTATTAAACAATCAATACCTAATAAGGTATATATTTTGTTTTGTTCACTGAGTCTCTCTAACTGAAACATGAAACAACAATTATGAAAAGCTTCAAAAATTACAACAAAAGACAAATGCACTCATTTTGAAAGCTATAATTAAGGGTCACTGTTGCGTTTCAGACATAAAACCTAAGCAAACATAAAAATCATATTTTCAATTATAAGGAAAAAATGTTTAAATATTTTAAGGAGGAAATTTTTATTCTTATAAATTCAGTTGCCAACAATCTACTACTTATCTACCGTTGTACTGTCAAAAAGAAAAATTTCAAAAAGCGTAGGTTTTCTATGAAAAAATCAATCAACAGTTCAAGCGTCTAATTCTTATTTTTGCAAATTCTGAAAAGCATCAGTATCATAATTTATATAATTATAGTCAAAGCACTAACAACTGATCTAATCGAAAATGTATAAAAAAAAACAGTTGATATGAAATTATCTATTACTTTTCAATACCATTCTACTGTATTTTATTTGAGGGTTGTGTTATAATGTTCAGGCACCTGAAAATACTGCTAACCATGCCGAATAGAACGGAATCTCCCATTATGACTTTATTTCTGATATATACTGTGATGAATGACAACTATTATTAGGTTTTGCACCAGTAATTAAATGTTTTCAAATTTATATTCAAATGTACTTTTGAAGTACAAATCAGCCCATTTTGTACATTTTGATCTGAATTTTGGCTTAAAGGGACATTGCTCTGTTTGAACTAAGTTTTTATTTTAATATTTTATTAATATTTTTTGCCGTATTATAAAATGGTTTTACTAAAAAATAAAATGATTTATCCAAGCAAAATGCAATTCTTGTGGTAAAATTTGATTTTTTTTTCAATATCTATATAAAATATCCCTGACAAAAATGTCACTAGCAGTGAAGTACATATTAGAACTCCTAATCCTTTTATACTTAACACCCCCGCTCTTATTACACTCCCCAGTGTACGCCTGTACTTTTCGCTCTGCTATCTTTAAACATTCTCCGAAAGGAAAAAAAAAAAGACTATCAATTTTCTTTTTGCGGAGCTAAAGAATATGTTAATAACTAACACTGGTCAACAACAAAAAAAAACTTTTTGTCTGCTACTTTGACAAATGTAGGTGTTCTAGACTAATTTCAGTGTGCTGATTCCAAATCTGAACTCCAAGTTCCTCTGTCACGTCAGGTTGTAAAATTATTGTCATCCTGACGTTTTCGTACCTTTAAATACCATTATGCAGTAACTACTACAGTGTTTACTTGTAATTTATTTAATTATGATTCTAAATTCATGTTATTTTTTTTTAATGGAGACAAGATACCAAGGCCGCCGTTTCGATCCAAATATGATGGGTGACTTTTCATTGTTTCTGAATAGGGAAACGAATGCTACTCACAAGCGTAGCGTTTTCAAATATATGTTTTATCTTCGTCTACTGTATGGAAATATTTTTGATAAATCTAAGCTATGTTTAACATATTTTTAAATGTTTAAGTAAAATAATATTGTTCAAGTTTCAGTAGTGTAAAACAGTCACATAACGTCAAATTTAAACATTGGTAGTTTCTATAACTCCAGCTCCTAACGTGATAGAGAAATTTGAAGTTCATATTTGGAACCGGCACACTGAAATAAGTCTAGAACATCTATAGTTCTCCTAGCAGCAAAAGTGTTGGTGGACCAGTGTAATCCACAATTTCTGTTGTACCCTGATAACTGTTACAGTTTTCCAAAGTTCTTTATTCAATATTGACAAAGACACTTCTGCATTGATTAAATTTAATGTTTATCCCGTCTTACAAAAAATAGGTTCTGACTGTGTTTTCCCAATTTATCGTTGGCAGAGTAGATATAGGAGCCTTATGTGTGAAAATTGTCGAATATTTTTTGTTGCGTCCAATGCATACTGTGACGTACGGTATGTTTACAACTAAATAAAACTAAACTAAAAACTAAAAACACCTAACACGCATATAATTGACTTATTTAGAGGCCTATTTGGAATCTGAAAGATTAAAGAAATGTAATTGTTAAAATCCACTTTACAAAGTGTCTAAAACATACTAGTCGTGAAAAAAAAATATATTCCCATGAATTTGTTTTTTGACACATTTTCTGATTATCTAGTTAGATAGTAACAATTTTCCTCGATTTCTGTTTGCAAGATTAAGAAATAATGTAACATGTCTCTTTAAATGCTTCTACAAATCAAAGTTAAAGTAGGACTTCCCTCAAAGGGATTAGTCTGAGTGATATTGCTGAGAACATAAAGTTAACAATTACGATATAAAGAAGATATCAACAAGAATCTAAGTGAATATACAGCATATGATAGACAAGAAATAGATAAAGATAGAACATATGAAAAATAGCAAATTAAATGATATAATTACAAAATATCATATATAAATTCATATACTGTTATGTTTTCATATGCATTTTTTTATAACATTTGGCAAATAATCTCATGTTCTTAAGCGGGAATTGCTCAAAACTTAAAAAAAAAAACCGCCGGATCTTTTAAAACGATATTTTTAAAGTCACATAATCAGATTTTCAGCCAATAGCGTATTTTAGCAAGCGTAGTTTAACGCAAATTTAATTTAATTTTTGCAACATTTTCTTTGTGACAAATATCTAAATAAAATATTAAAAAATAAAATATTAAATATTGAAATATTAAATCAAATATTTAATATTTGAATTAAAAAAATTTCCTTTGTTTATTTGTATAACTATTTATAGAAACTCGTATACTTCAAACCACATTGATAACATGCTTTGCTACAAACGTGTCTACCAGTCTAACTACTCGTATGTCTTAGCTGTGTCTCTCTCATAACTCATCTGTCTACTGTCTCTCTACTCTTCTGTATACCCGTCTCAGTATCCGTCTGTCTTTCTACCCGACTCTTTAATCGTGTCTCTACCTGTCTCGCTTCCCGTTACACTACTCGTCTATCAACACGTCTGTCTGTCTATATACCCCTCTCTCTACCCGTCTGTCAAGTCGTCTCTGTACTCGTCTCTCTATCCACCACGCTACCCGTCTCACTACCCGTCTCCCTACCCATCTCACTGCCCCTCTGTCAACCCTTTTTTGCACCTGCCTCGCTACCCGTCTGTCTATTCGTTTCGTTACCCGTTAGCTTATCTCTGTCGCTATCCGTCTCTCTACCCGTTTGTTTACACGTCTATCTATCTCTCGCCAACTCTTCCCAATATTTAAACAATTTAGTAAACGGAAGCCGTTTATCTGTTATTAAATGCAAACAGGAGTAATTTATCTAAAGAGTGTAATCAGATGCAATTTTATTAAATACATACATAAACCAGCATAATAATTCACCAGTTTTATTTTCATAGTAGTTTATGTCATTTGACAGTAAATCTCAACTTCCTCAACCCGAACTGCGTCAAGCTTTTTAAAAAAGCCCCAAGGTCCGTATAACTGGGAAGGGGAATTGTCCTCAGGGCTATTAGATACATGTTATTAAGTTAAGTGAAAGTTTCGTAATCGGGTTCGCAGCCAATTTCTTATGTCAGAAAGGGTGGCATCACGCCATTTTAAATTCATTTCTGTAACTTTCTTTTTCTTTTTTTGGTGGGTAGTTGGGGGGGGGGAGGGTTCCAAATATATACACTTAAATTCAAACTTTTGCCCCCATGTTAATATTAGTGTTGTTTGTATTATCAATTAATACTTTGTTGATCGAGCTTCATTCGAAACAAATGTAAAAGACTTCTACAGTTTTTTTTTCTTGGAGAAAGTTCCGTAATCGGGTCCTAAGCTAATCGGGGAATTTAATATCATTATTGTTTCTAACTCTTATAGAGTTAAAACAATATTGTTGCTAGCATTACTCTTGTTTGTGACCAACCTCTTCTGTGTATCTGAATAGGGAAAAGTTCCGTATCATGTACTGGTTGGTGCCAAAGGCAGTTGTAGAATCTTACAAATTTTTCTAGAGAGCGGAAAAACATGTTTTTTAAAATATTTACAAATATACGTTTATTAAACCATGTTTTTGAGCCATTTTAAAAAATTAAGTACGGTGCTAAAATAAAATTTTATTGCCATTTTCGATATTTCAATAAGAAATGAAAATACATAACAAACAAATTTAACAAAACTAAGCCATTTTTGGGTACTTCTCTATTATCCCGTCGACCACTTTTCATAACAAAAAACTATCGCCAAACTAAGATTAAACGCCAAAAATACAGTCCCATTTACTTGATGCCAGAAGCATTATACGTATTTGTTATGCCATCAAGTGGTTTTTAATTCGACATTTGCGTATATTTTTCATTATGTTTTACAGATTTATTAGTTATTTCATTCATTAAAGTAACAATTGTGTCCTTAAATTCTTATATTTTATTTATTTTGATATTTCAATGGCAACGTTCTCCCGTTTATTTAGCGTTACAGTTTGGCGATAGTTTTTTGTTATGAAAAGTGGTCGACGGGATAATAGAGAAGTACCCATTTTTTGTGATAAATAATTGTTATTGCCAGGGGGGCAAATTGTAAACAATTAATAAGTGAACTAAAATAATTACCGGAAAAAACTTGTGGGAATCTCAAGAAAGAAATATCTGATATAAATAGCATTTAAAATCTTAAAATGGAGAAGTGGTCCGTATAAAAATGCAAAACATTATACACCTGATATAAGAATTTTTGGTACTTTTCGGTTAGCCGGGCGCCACTGATATGTATATATCTATATATACATATATATGTATACATACACACATATATGTATGTGTATATATATGTATATATATATATACATGCATATATAAATGTGTGTATGTATAGATATATGTATATATATGTATACATAGATATATAAATTTCACTGGCGCCCGGCTAACCGGAAAGTACCGAATTTTTTAATTTTTTTATATTTCCGAAAGCACAGATAAAAGGGTAAAAATCCCGGCACAGATGCCATATACTCACCACGTTGGCGCGATTTTTCCCCCGCCCCTTTGGCGAAAACTGTTTGTTGTGTTTGTTTACTTTTAGTTTTATTCTATAGATTATTTTTATATGTATATCAATATTAATTTAGGCACAGATATCATATACGCACCAGATTGGCGCGATTTTTCCCCCGCCAATTTGGCGAAAACTTTGTTTTTGAATATTAGTTACAAATACCATACAATAATAGCATGTAATTTTTTATTTCAATATAAAAATAAAATAACGTAATAAATGAAATAGCTCCTATTATTCAAAAATGGGAAATAAAAATAAATAAATGATAGTTTGATATAAATAAATACATTGATATATATAATAAAAACAATTTATAGAATTAAAATAAAAAATAAAAGTTAATAAACAACAATTGAAACAAAATAACCGGGTTACCATGTGAGGCATAAAATTGCCATTTTGTTGCAATCGCGCCAATGTGGTGCGTATATGACATCCGCGCCTTTATTTATATCAAACTATTATTTATTTATTTTTATTTCCTTTTTTAAAATAATAGAAGCTGTTTCATTTATTACGTTATTTTATTTTTATATTGAAATAAAAAATCACGTGTACTATTTGTCACACTATTTGTAACTAATATTCAAAAACAAAGTTTTCCCCAAGCTGGTGGAGGGAAAAATCGCGCCAACGTGGTGCGTATATGACATCTGTGCCTTGTTTCATTTCACATAGAGGTACTGCTCTATTATCCCGTCGACCACTTTTCATAACAAAAAACTATCGCCAAACTGTTAGATTAAACGCCAAAAATGCAGTTCCATTTACTTGATATCAGAAGCATTATACGTGTTTGTTACGTCATCAAGTGGTTTTTAACGCGACATTTGCGTGTATTTTTCATTATGTTTTACTGATTTATTAGTTATTTCATTCATTAAAATAACAATTGTGTCCTTAAATTCTTATATTTTATTTATTTATGTATTTTGATATTTCAATGACAACGTTCTCCTGTTTATTTGGCGATAGTTTTTTGTTATGAAAAGTGGTCGACGGGATAATAGAGAAGTACCCACATATGTATTGGTATTTTTATGTTAACTTGGCGCAGTTAATAAATCGCCAAATATTTTTTTCATAACATCTTCATATTGCATTCATTTCATTTAAATATAAATCTTTCACTGATTTCATTTGAAATACATACATTAAAAATACACGTCTTTCACTCATTTAATTTAAAATACACGCCTTTCACTAATTCCATTTAAAATACTAAAAAGGAAAAGAAAATAAGAAATAATGCCACAAATCGAAACCTTTTATTTAAACATCAAAGAATTGTTCCTAACATACACACGCGAAATAAAAAAGCTGCTAATGGTGTGATTTACGCCAAATCTCTAATACAAATACTACTCTTACTAATCTCTAATACTTTTCAAACAGAAAAAATTCCAGATTAACTTTCCATTTTTATTAAATTGAAATATATTTTATTGTGCTGAATATTAGTGCTTGCATATTTTTTTGCTCCATGTATTCCATGAACTTTTCAATTCCGATTGTCTACGAAAATCTCCCGCGGGTGAAAATGACGTACGCACAAAATTTAGTGACGTATGTACTTTAATTGTACTTTTTTATCTATTTTTTTAATATAACTTCCAAACGGTTTGACACTTATTCTTGGTAATAAATAGACGACGTTGTCACCTTTATAGGTACCTGCTGTAAAAATTTCAACGAAATCCGTTAAATATTTTTTGAGTTATGCTTGACGAAAGGTTTTAATATCCATCGTAGCTATATATGGGGCAAAGTAATACTGCGCTGTGTATGAGTCTTCGTTGCACTCAGACAATAAAGTAATACTTCAAGACACCAAAATCAATCATTACCGAAAAGTTAAACATTTAATTACGATATCCATTCTTTTCTCTGATTAGTGTTTTTGACAACATGAGGATGTAATTATTTCTGTGTAAAATCTATTTAATCGGATAATTAAGATAATTTTTTTTTCTAAAAGTATATTTTTTTCTAGAATTTCATTGCTTAAAGCAATTTATAACTGACAGTTAAGAAGAAGAAATTTCGTTGCACTACAAACATTTATCAACACTATTTATTGATATGTGTTGTATTTTGTACTACAAAGTGTTTACATTATTAGATATCTTATTAATTTTGTATATTATGGAATAAAACATTTTATACAGTACGTCTAGAAAGAAGCAATTATCCTATAAATTTTAATTACGAAACAGTCACAGAAAAAAAGTAAATAGCCATTTCACTGGAAATTACGACTTCTTTCAAATTATGTTAAAACATTAAGCTTAAGGAATCGTCTTAATACTTAAATTGTAACAAAATCTGAGATTTTCAATACGGTCACTTTATTGTCACATCATGTTATGTTTTTTGGAAAAAAAATTACCTTAGGATTCCAAGCGGGAATTCATTAGGTCGGACAATTTAGGAATTACAGCTGACCCGTTCAGTGTTGCCAGGGACCGTAATAATAAAATTGAAATATACCTGAAATCAGTGTTCAATGATTAAATATTAAATGAATAATATAATATAAAATATAATAATAATATAAATGTAATATTTAAATGAAAATCTTTCTAAACGATTCTAATGTTGTGGACCGCGTTGCCTTCGGCAGCGCATACCCTCGAATTTGTATGATTTTATAATTTTGAATGAAATTTTATCCAAATGAACCTAGCATTGGGCACCCCACTGCAGCATCACCAAGAGTGCTAAACACGCTCGATCTGTTTAAATTTTATATTTTTGAACGAATGACCGACGTAGCCCGGATCGTGGTAATAACCTTAAGTGTACCGAAAATCAGTATTGAATGAATTTATATATTTAAATGAAAATATCACCAGACGAGCCTAATGTTAGAACGCTCACTGCCTTCGGCAGCGTATAACTTCAAAGTTGCATGATGTTATATTTTTTAATGATAATATATCCAATTTATCTAAGGGACCCTCGTGAAAATGATTGCGAATTAATTTCTGACGTTTAGCCTTTTTAAACTTTCAATTCTGACCAAAAGAACCTAATAAAACCTGAATGATATAAACCGCAACCTCCTCGCTCTTTTAAACTCGGAAAAATATGTATCTCTGTTGAAAATATAGGTTTCCCAGCGCATGCGCAAAAACGAAAATGTTCTAAAGAAGAAGAATTAAAACGGGAAACTTATCTTCAAATGCACTGAAAGAGAGAGAAAAGTGAGTTTCAGAAAAGAATTAATTTTGATTTAATTTTGAATAATTTTTGAATTAATTTTTTTTTAACCGAAGACATCTGAGAACTGATTAAGCGTATTTATTATTTTTATTCGAACAGGAAAATGGATGCCAATTTTTTAAAAAAAAATTATGAAAAGACGAAATTTACGAATATCTACGAGTTTCGGAAAGTAATTTGTTTGAAAATGTGAATATTCATTTTTTGTAATACCTAAGCTGCCGCTTTAAATGGAAATGTGTGTAGATGTGGCTTGGATTTTTTTTCCAAAGCCGATGCTGATTTTTACACATTGCAGAGAAAATAAGAATTGCTAGAGTGACTTTCGGAGACAATTTTTAATGAAAGAGTCAATAATAATATTTTTTTAACGGATTACGCCATGTTTAAGGAAAATATACGTAATAAATAAAGCTTTTCGTTTTTACTATTATCAGTAAAATTACTTCCGGACTTACGCCTTCACCTATCCACAAGCACTCGATTTGAGCATCCGAGGAAATTTTTTTTTTTTTTTTTTTTTTTTTTTTTTTTTTACAGTTCAGAGAAGAAGCCATAGTTAAAAATATATTCAAGTGACCGTTTAAGTATTCAAGTTAAGTGAAATACAAACCACTATTTATTTTGTAGTTTTGTAAAAATTCTTTTACAATTTAAAAAAATGAAATTATTTCACAGTTTTTACATAAAATTTAGATTTTGGAGTAAATTTTATATTGATGGACTGTGTAAATGGTATTTAGTATTTTAATAAAATGGAATTCAACTAACATAATATGTGTTTACCATCCGTTGTTGTATACTATTTTTAATGTTAAAATTTAGAGCTTACTGTAAAAAAATTTAGCCAATTGAAAAAAAAAATCTCAGTGAGCATTGTTTACAAGAATGTTTGAAATAGGAAAATTGCTTCAATGGACATTTCGCTTTCTATATAAATAATTTTATTTTTTGTTTGTTTTTCATGCGTAAGGATATCTTTTACCTGTGAATAATTTTATTCATTTACCAATAACCATTCAGTTACTTGTAATTTATTGGCGATATTTTTATGAAATTGTTGAGAATAGTTGTGTGTAAATATGTAATTAAAAGTCGGTCATTCTAAATACTTCCATACAATTTTATTTTGTGTATTATTATTACATTTTCACATGATTTTTTTTCATTAAATATGAGAGCTAGAATAGTACAGCAATAAAGATAGTTCAAAAGACGATAAAATAAATGCCTAAGAATTATTGAACTCTATAATTTTATTTGAAACAGTTAGAAGCTTGAAGTATTATGTTAACTCAATATTTTTTCACCTTCCAAATAGTCATTAAAATAAACGTTTGCAGACACCCATTATAAATACATATATTTAGTTGTATAATTTCACAAGGACAAATAAGTTTGTTGAAAATATAAAATATTCATTTTCCATTAGGTAATGTAATATAACACTAACATTTAAGTTATCTAGGAATATTTAAGAACTTAAAGCACATCTTGTGGAGCATAATTTCCGTCTCCACCGCCGATCGACTATTGGGATTGTTACGCTTTCTGATTGGTTGTAAAAGCGAACGCTTCTTAAGTAATATCCGGTATTTCAGAGGATTATGAAGATATAAGAAGATATTATATAAGGAATTAATAGATTTTGTTAGATTATATAGAAATTAATTAGATTATATAATTTATTATATTATATTGTACTATTTTATATATTATATTATATAATTTATTATATTATGTTATACTATTTTATATATTATATTATATATAATATTATATAAAGTATATATTATACATTATTTTATATATTAACATTATTTGTTAATATATATTATATATTATTTTATATATTCTATTCTATTCTATTATTTATTATATTATATTTAGAAATTAATTAGATTATACATAAATTAATACATATTATAGAAGAAAGAAAGTTTAACCGGAAATTATTTAAGATGCGTTCGGTTTATCAACCAATCAGAAAGCGTGATAATCGCAATCGTGTATTCACGTTGGGCAGGGAAATTATGCTCTTTTGGACGAGTATCTTGTAATTATGTTGTTACAAATATCCAAGTTGTTCAAACTTTGCAAATCACAGTACCGTTTGCAATTTATATGGAGTAATAAAATATGTGCATTATATAATTCTTCCAGGCGTTTTTGGATTCAATTAATCGTATTTATAAACTCACTTAAATTTACATTCATAAAACTCCTAGACATTATGTTTTGCGGCATTTTATTTGAAAATATTTATGGAAAGTCACTTTGAACAGAATCACATTTTCTTTAATAATATAATTAGCTATACTATACTTCCTTAAAATGAATGTACAGTATACTTAATGTTTATAGATTGTTGTTTATATAATTGTCATATGGATAAAGCATAATAAGGTAGCTAAAGGGAAACAAACGCTATTTCAGACATTATAAAGCTAGGTATCTCTACACAAATTAAGGAGAGGAATACAGATATGTAAATTGTTTTCATACCAAACGCATGATCTTTAGCAGCATCTGTTGAAAGCATCTAAACTGCTCCTTACAATAACAGAGAGTAATGGATGACATTCTCGCAATCATCTGATTTATATTCATCATTCAGTCTTCGGTTAAACTCTGAAGTGAAATTTAAATTATAATAGAATATGAGTTTGGATGACACACTCACGTTGCATTTTGGATTTATGTATTTAACACAAATTTTAATAAACATATAATGTTAAGACATATAACGGTCTTCAGATATTATTTTATAGCCGGAGAGTTATCACTTTCAATAATAAATATTAATTTCATTGCTTTTGAGATTTTTGGAAGGCTTTTAATTGATTTTAGGGAATTCTAAACGAATTCATATATGTTTATTTTGAGATTTTCCAGTTAAAATACAAATGTTACGTAGAATATGAGACATCAGAATTTTACTTACGGAATAAGGAAGTGCTTTATTTTTTTAATTTTTCTATGAGCTTTTCCATTTTGAAATGTACTGAGGTTGGAATAACTATTATTTTTTATGTATAGAACTACAACTGCATCTACTTTCGAAAAATGTAACTTACTTCAACTACTGAAAGTGTAATGTGTAATATGTAATGTGTAATATTATATTATAATATATCTTCTATTAAGTGTACATTAGGAAAAATTGCTGATTTTGACGACTTTGTTTCGGAACAGATTGTGATACGCTGAATCTTGTGAAATAGAGACAACATTATCTTTTAAAAGAGACGACTCGACGCACCCATCACATTCTTATGATCCCAAACTGCCATTATTAACTCTCTTTAAATAGCACTAGCCACCACTGGCGACCAGTTTGGTCTCCCTTAAATGTATGTTAAGCATTGTAACACGTTACTTTTATTCATAATTTAATTTTTTCACCCTTAATCCTTTGCCAAACCGGGAGATTCTAATAGACAAATCAAGAACTTTTGCGAGCATGGTAGAATTTTGCATATTTTTTGTTCTTATGTATTTCATCTTTCTTGACAAAAACCGCTTAACCTACTTAAGCATTTATTCTTAATGTCCGTTTGCTTAACAGTTGCAATATGATCACTAATGCGGGGATTCTTAAACATATTAAGTAATTTTCTGTAATTGGGTCCATTGCCAATTGGCGTATTTTAGTTAATACGATTTGATTAAATGAAGTGTATTTTGTGAAAAGCCTTTAATGATATCCACATATACACTGAACCATATTGTTGCTAATATTTTGTTTTTGTTTCTCGCTAACTTTGGCTGTAGACTCGATTACGGAAGATAAGAAAATCTATAATTATTCTCCTCTAAAACATCTTGAATAATGTGCCATAATCGGGCTGCATATTATTACACGTAATTTTCAAGTATGGTTTAATGAAACATTGAACATTTGGAAGCCAGTTTTGATAATCACATTCCCTTTAAACCATATTTGCTGTCAGCACTTTTGACCCATAGCGTACATTCTGATTAAAATTCACGAACTTCCATCTAGATGCCGAACTATTTCTTAATAAAATAAAAGTAACATGCTGTTTTAGAAATTTCTAACAGGTACCTGAAAATGGGGTTTTCTCTTCAAAATGGCGCAAAACAAAAATCGTTTCAACACCGGTGCTAACAGCCGGTCTGCGACAGCTGTTCCATCAAAACATTTGATTTCAAAATCAAAGTATCGTTTCTAATTTGCACACGCGAAAAATAAAAGATGGTATTGGCGATTATAAAAATGCTATTGGCGAGATTTACGTCCAAATAACATAAAAGTACTTAACGATGTTATGTATTTTATAAATGTATATTAAATTACTGTTTTGAATGCGATTGGTCATTAACAATGGTAAATATGATTGGTGATTAACAATCATTTTCGGTGATTTCTCTTTCTGGCACGTATAATGCATAAATACCAAATTAACTAACAATTCGTTTCGAAATTTGATTCATTAAATATTATTACATGAGTTGTATTTGTTTGCATTCAGCTTACGTCAAGAAAAGATTCTGAAGGAGTTGAGTTGTATAGCACATAATTATGATAAACTTCGATTGTCTCACTGGTGCGAATTATATTTTTGACACCAGGTTCAAAAATTCATTCGCGGAGAACTTGTTTTGCGAACGATTACCTCCATGGTTTAATATTTTAAACTTTCACGACGAATGAATATTTTTTTGTTGTTGTTGTTGTTTACATTCATGGATAGAGAATTTGAATTGCGAACCTAAATTCAACTGACGTTATTGCAGAATATATACATAATTGAAGTCATCTCTCAAATATTAATTTATTTTGAACGATCTTTCTAAAAATGTAACTTTCATGCAGTTTTATTCGAAAAAATAATTTTGAATACAAATGGTCGCCTGGCATATGAAAAAGTGAAACGGGCATACCGGAACTGTTGATGACAGTCACATGACTTACGCTTTTATTATATAGATTATTTAATTTAGTTTTTAAAATACCTACCATATGGAAAATTACATTTAAAGAGTTAATATTCCTTATGGAGTTCATTGTAGTTTTCAATGTAGTTTTCATTGTTGAGTGCATTGTAGTTTTCACTGTAGAGCCTAATCCACTGTTATAGTATAGTATTCATTGATGTTAATAGTAAACGTCCAGAAAGAAGGGAAGTTTTTACATTGACTTTTTATAACAATTTTTACAAATAATGCAATAAAAGCTACAAATAAGAAAAATAGTTTCAGAATAGTAAGAGAATCAATAATTTTAACGACTTAACATTGTTCAATCGTTAAATTTATTCCTCTAAGAAATTAAATTGCATTCATTAATCATTTACAATCTTTTTAAAGTGTGCAGTTTAACTAGTATTTTTTGTTCAGCTTTTTTATTGAATATTTGCTATTACATTTTATAACATCTCCTGATCCATTCTTTAACTTGATTACCATAGCTTTGTAACTCTTGTTAACGGACTTCGTGCATTCTTTGTTGATCACTAATCTTATTAAAAACAGACAAATTAGCTTCATTATTCAATTACTCTTTTCGCTGTCAATGCCACTCTCTAAAGGAATTGTGTGATACAGATGCTTTCTTATTCTGCAATAAGATCCAACTTTGTCAAGGTAAATTACAACGGGGATTACTAAACCATAAAAATCAGGTTAAAAAAATTCACCTTAAGAAAAGGTTGAAAAAAGAATATATATCTTTTTTGCACTAAAACACTTTATTTCATTATAAAGTAAACATTTTGAAATTTTTATATTCTTTAATCTTTTGTCAAGCAGGTGAATATTCCACTGAAATTTTTAAAAGTAATTACTGCAACATTTTGCAGTTAGCGTATTTATGTTCTGCACAATGATTTTCTTATTACATTTCTTAGTAATTTATTTTCTTATACACAGACAATATATAACACTTTTAATGTACTGATTAAAAACATGTTATATACATGATTATTAAATAATTAATACAATGCTCATTTTTATTGTAAAATTTTACTTATAGACATGAGAAGTAAAATTACACAAAATATACACTTTCTGTAATTTTATTTGTAATTTTTTAAAGTAAAACACGTTTAAAGAAATAAAAACTGAAATAAAAGACATGAATTTCAACCGAAACTCTGGAGTCACTGATTTACTTTCACGTCAAATGCATAGCTCTGAGAAACAGCTGATATAAACAGAAAAATGTTTATTTGGATCTTGGTTTTTTTTATCTAACTCACAAGGCGGGGGAGAGATAACTGAAAGAAACTGAGAAAGAAGCACTTATATTTATTTATTTATTTTCAAAAAGAGCTATTTCTCATGTTCTATTAAGTCATGGAGATCATTATTTCTGAAATAAAAACCAGCACTCCAAAACATAAGTTTAAAATTTTTAATAAGTGTAAATTCAATGTTTCAAAGAAATGAAAAAATAAAAAAAGCGATATGTTGTAATTTATTTACAAAACCTAATTTTATAAGTGCATTTATATCAATAATATGTAACTACAAGTAAATTAATTACATTCTTATCCATGATTGACTAAACTATCGAGCTTTTTATCATAAAAAAAATAAATAAACGTAATTTTCATTCAATTTATATTGACATTTAATACTTCTTCTCATTACATGAAAAGACCTATTAAAGGTCAGTAACTCTTCTCAAATTTTGAAGCGTGAAAGCAAATGTGAGAATTACACGTATTTATCTCACATTATTAATTCTAAATATATATGACACCATAATGACCCAAAATGGTGTCTATGTCTGAGCCTATCTCTTATTTGATTGTCTATGATATAAATTTCATAAAAGTCTAGTCACTTGGAGTTAAATGTAAATATGTTGTTAAGGTAAACAATGTTAATTGACATATTAAAACTCACCATCTTATCGCGTATAATTTTTTTTTTCAGAGACACGTCAAAAATTACTATTAATTCTCGACTACCGTGTGCAGAAATTACCTATGTTGTTAAGGTAAGCAGTGTTAATTGACATTTTAAAACTCACCATCTTATCGCATATAATTTTTTTTCTTTCAAAGACACGTCAAAAATTACTATTAATTCTCGACTACTGTGTGCAGAAATTACCTTTTGCGTACACTTGTACAGAAATTATAAAACTAAACTAAATCATCATATTCTCAATACACTTATGTTTAATATAGTAAAAGAAATCTGTGCTTGTTATTTAATTTTGTTTTCCCTTTATTTCATACTTAATTAACTTATTCTATTACAATACTTGCTTATAAACAACATTTGTTATCTTATTATTTGGTGCGAAGATATATAAATTCTTTAGGTTTCTCATTCTATAGCTAAAATAACTACATATAACTCGCAGTGAGAAAAGCATGATTCTTTTAAATTATGCTATAATATAATTCAAATACAACATTTGCTAAATGGTACATGCATTAAAATCGTGAATTTACAACACAATTAAACATCAACGTTTCATTTCGCTTCTGCGAACGTCATCAGGATGTTACAAAACAAGTCGGAAATGTCAAAATGAGCTTACACGTCAGAATTCTGGAGAAAACATGATCGGAGAGTGCGCAAACATCATCATCACAAACGTCATCAAGTTCCCATGGTAACCAAGTGGATCATACCACCGTAGTGAAAAGAGGGGTTGGAAAACAAAATGAGCAGATTGTATTAATGGATTATAACATATTATGCCAGATTTTATGAATGTTATAGGATAAATTATCGTTACATAACGTTATGTAACGATAATTTATCTAATAACATTCATAAAATCTGGCATAATATGTTATAATCCATTAATACAATCTGCTCATTGTGTTTTCCAACCCCTCTTTTCACTACGGTGGTATGATCCACTTGGTTATCAGGGGAACTTGATGACGTTTGTGATGATGATGTTTGCGCACTCTCCGATCATGTTTTCTCCATAATTCTGACGTGTAAGCTCATTTTGACATTTCCGACTTGTTTTGTAACATCCTGATGACGTTCGCAGAAGCGAAATGAAACGTTGATGTTTAATTGTGTTGTAAATTCACGATTTTAATGCATGTACCATTTAGCAAATGTTGTATTTGAATTATAGAAATTATGGTGCAATTGTCCTGTTTTTAAATATGCTATAATATTTTAACGTCTGTCGTTGTGCATTATTTATAGTGATACTAATGTCCAAAACCTTCTTGGACGTTCTAGAATTTTCTGGAACATTCTGGAAATTTTAGAGCATTCTCGATCATTCTGGAACATTCTGGAACATTCTAGAAATTATTGAACTTTCTAGAAGTCTCTATAACATTCTGCAAGATTCTACAACAATCTCCAACCTTTTAGAACATTCTAGAGCACTCTCGAACATTCTGGAACATTCTATGATATTTTAGAAACTTCTGGAAGATTCTATAACATTTTTGTGTGTTCCAGAACATTCTAGAACATTATGTATGGAAAATTCCGGAAGATTGTGACCAGTTTCGGCCCCTTCCATACTCGATTCCCAGCTGCTTTACCGATTTCCGTAAGAAGTCAATTGTTGAGTTACCCTACTTTGATATACCCATATCTCCGAACTCAACTTCTGCAGTTCCAATTGAAACCTTCTTCATGGGGCTGCGGAAGTGGGTTGCAGAGTTATAGCGATAGGCATTCACAAACTACGCTTACATGATGAACTAGAATCATTAACATTAACCTTTAAATTGATATTACTTTGTTACTATTGATACAGAAATTCATCTACACAGCTGTAAATACTTAATTAAGGTTTTATATAATCCGAAAAATCGATATTCCGGTTTGAGAAAACCGATTAAATTACTGTAAAATCTGTTTGGAAACATATCTAAAAACTAGTGGCAGCAAAAGAAGCTTTGTTTTTTATAAATGCTTCTTTAACTCACGAAAATATATTGATTTATAGTATTTCTAAAGGTAAAGAATATTGTTTTAAACCGTAGCTAACTCAGAAGATGTTTATGCATATTTTTCGAACGTAATTGTCTTTTTTAAAGCTGTTTAATGCACGGTGAGAGTAGAAACCAACATCTGTTACACAGTTATGATGTATTATATGTTTTTGACAGTTTTAGTAGTCTGCACATGCTGTGCGTGTGCCTCGATTTCTGAGCATCCATGTATCATTTGCATTAAGGTATAGCACTATAACGAGTCCAAAAATGCCAAAAGTCCAACTAAGAGTCCAATAAGGTGAGGAAAATACCCCCTTTGTAAGGTAACCCATATCTCAAAAGCATATTAATTCGTTAAAACTTTAAAATTCGTTTAAATGAACAAATGACGCTAGAAAATAGTGATTTGCACGAATCGAGTTCGAGGGAGATCGTATTTTTTTTTAATAACATAAAAAGTTGTGGTTCAAAAAATTATCTATAGATGGCGCTGGCATGAATAATATATTTATGCAAACCAGGCTGTCAAACACCTCGATGTACATAGATTCTTCATTCGATGTTAGCAGAATTGTATCGTTACCAGATCAAGCGTTCTTGGTTGAGCTTTTTTACAAGAACGGAGTAGCAGCAACGGTGCATTGAATAAAATTTCTCAAGACGAGAAAAAGCACCGTTTCATGTGCTGGGATACTGAAGCTTGTCAAATGCTTCAAAGAAACTATTCTTTTACATAAGTCAAATTTTCATACAAATTGCTTCATATTATGTTTGCCACCGCCATCTATTGGTATTTTTTGTTATTAAAAAAGTACGATCTCCCTCTAATGCCATTCGAGCAAAATGCAATTTTTTAGCATAATTATTTCTTTTAATGGATATTTAAAGTTTTAAGCGTACCTGGTTAATAATGTTATTCATTTTAACATAAATCTAATTTTAATGCTACAGAGTTAGACATTGTTTCACTGTATACCTCCACTCCGAGTTTGAATGTGTAATATGTCAATTTGAAGAAATAAACGTTTGCGCACTTCTTCTTTCGGCTTCCTTAGTGTATATGTATATTCCTTCGTATTAAGTAGCGATATAGTACAGCATATGTATGATATTCGAATTGAAATTACCCGTGGAATGAGACTGAAGATATATCATTTGTAACAGTGTTCAACATTCAGGTTGAAAATGTTCTTTGTATATCTAACTCCGAAACGAAACAGCATAAACAATTGAAATAGGATCGATCGACACTCACAACAAATTATCACTGAACAACATATTATCAAATGGTACAAATACAAACTTCATTCTAAAAAGTTTATGTTTCACTGTGTTCACTCTCTCACTGCGTAGTACTCTTTCCTATATGAGGGAGTTAGAATAACAGTGGAGTAAGTCAAAAATTTGAAAAATCTAGATAACCATATTGTCACCGAACGTATATTAATTTCTGTTCAGTGTGACATTCAAATAAGTCATAGTTCTCTTAGGATGTCGCTAGGGGGCAAAACAAGTTGGACCACAATGCAACGGTGGTACAAAAATCTTCATTTCTCAAATGACTAAATATTGATTTACTCCACTGTCATTCTAACCACCTCATCTATACATACATAAGCACTCACACATACGCATATATAAATGGCTAAAACAGCATAGCTTATAATTAATTGTTTCTTGTACATAGAATTTTCAACAAAATGTATTGTAACTTTACGTACATACTCGGCACTTATCCTTATACTCTGATATCATTTAAAGTATATGATTAATTAATCACTTTTTATTAATAAATGATTGTTTATAAAAAGTGAAATTATCCGGTGTTATCCCATTGATGGGATAAAACGTCATGGATTTCCTAATTTTAGGAAAAGTATAATTTTAGGCTCTGTGTTAAAAGGAACGTTATATTTTATGTTATAACTTTAACTAAGGAACTAAAGCAATATTATTTTAGTCTATTTTAGTCTTATTATTCAAATATTAAAGCAACATAAAATAATAAATTTAAGACAAAAAATAATTACAATTTGAATACTTTACAATATAATACAATTAATATAATGACCAATTGAATAATTACAATTGGACAAATTTTCAGAAAAGATGTTCACCTCATTATCTATACTAATATTACAAAGTAGTAAAGATTGTTTTTTTGTTTGTTTGTAGGGGGTAATCTCTGGAACTACTGAAGCGATTTCAAAAGTGATGGTGGCAAATTGATGGTGACAATCCCTGCTCCAACATAGGCTATATTTTATGTCGGTGCCACTACCCCAGGGGGGTGCAAAAGCGAAAAACTTTCTAAAATTTCGATTCTTTTATACTGGAGGAGCTAGAAACATGACATTTGGCATAGTAGTTACTTATACGATGTAAATGCTCTCTAAGAACAAATTCTAATAAAATTCGAAATTTAAAAGGGTAAGATGAGCGAAAAGCGTTCTAAAACATTCTAAATTACAATTTCTATGGAATATCTGGAACTACACAACCGTTTTCAAAAGTGATGGTGGCAAATTGATGGTGACAGTCCCTGCTCCAACATAGGCTATATTTTATGACGGTTCCACTACCCCCAGGGGGGTGCAAGACAGAAAAACGTTCTAAAATTTCGATTTTTTTATACTGACGGAGCTAGAAACATGAAATTTGGCATGGTAGTTACTTATAAGATGTAAATGCTCTCTAAGAACACATTCTAAAAAAATTCGAAATTTAAAAGGTGTGAGATGAGCAAAAAGCGTCTAAAAACATTCTAAATTACAATTTCTATGGTATCTCTGGAACGAAAGAACCGTTTTAAAAAAAGATGGTGGCAAATTGTTGGTGACAGTCCCTGCTCCAACATAGGCTATATTTTATGTCGGTGCCACTACACCCAGAGGGGTGCAGGAGCGAAAAACGTTCTAAAATTTCAATTTCTTTTTTTACACTGAAGGTGTTAGAAATTTGAAATTTAGCATGGTAGTTACTTATAAGATGTAATTCCTCTCTAAGAACAAATTTAAAAAAAAATCGAAATTTAAAAGGTGTGAGATGAGCGAAAAGCGTTCTAAAAACATTCTAAATTACAATTTTAATGGAGTCTCTGGAACTACAGAACCATTTATGTCGGTGCCACTACCACAGGAGGGTGCAAGAGCGAAAAACGTTCTAAAATTCCGATTTCTTTTATACTGAAGGAGCTGCAAATTTGAAATTTGGCATAGTAGTTACTTATAAGATGTAATTGTTCTCTAAGAACAAATTCTACAAAGGTTCGAAATTTAAAAGCGTGAGATGAACGAAACGCGTTCTAAACACATTCTAAATTACAATTTCTATGGATTCTCTAGAACTATAGAAACATTTTCAAAAGTGATTGTGGCAAATTGATGCTAACAGTTCCTTTCTGTAACATAGGCTATGTTTTATATCAGTGCCACTACTGCAGGAAAAAGGGGTAAAAGAGCAAAAAACGTTCTAAAATTTCGATTTCTTTTTTCATACTGAAGGAGCTAGAAACATGAATTTTGGCATGGTAGTTACTTATAAGTTGTAAATGCTCTCTAACAAAAAATTTAAAAAAAAAACGAAATTTAAAAGGGTGAGATGAGCGAATCGCGTTCTAAAAACATTCTAAATTACAACTTCTATGGAATTTCTGGAACTACAGAACTGTTTCCAAAAGTGATCTTGGTAAATTGATGGTCACAGTTCCTGCTGTAATATAGGCTATATTTAATGCCGGTGCCACTGCCCCCAGGGGAGTGCATGAGCGAAAAACGTTCTAAAATTTCGATTTTTTTATACTGAAGGTGTTAGAAACATGAAATTTGGCATGGTAGTTACTTCTAAGATGTAAATGCTCTCTAACAAGGGGACCGCCGAACATGATGCGCACAGATTTTGATGATTATAAAGCATGTTGTAGGGATCATACCCCTAACTATTCAGGTAAAAAGTTTCCTTTATATGAGCTTTAGTTTTCGAGAAATTTCAGGTTAAAGTTCAGCATACGTTTCAAATACCCATTAGTTCGCGTTTTTGAACAAGGTCTGCGTGGTGTAGAGCTAGCGTACCGGATTTGAGTGGCAAAGGTTGAGGGTTCTGTCCTCTCATGCGGCTTTGTACTTTTTTTAATAAATTTTATATATTTGTCGAGTTACAAGTTTTATGCAGAATTATGAATTCTGCTTCTTTGAACCTTTTGATATTTTCCTAATAAATTCCATTTACATTTTCGAATTTTTCGTGAAAATTACATTTTTTTTTCTTTTGTTCAGTTTTGTGCAGTTTTGAAATTAATATTTTTATTGACGAAATTCCAAACTAATTTATGTCTAGATTTTGTTTATTTATTTATTTTTTATTATTTACCCTTTATATTTTAATAACCGTTCTAAAATAATACTTTTTTTAACTTTAGGAAATATTAAATGAAAATTTATATTTTCTTATAATTTATACAAAATATTTTTTATCTCAAATCTTCTAAATATATGTATGATTAGATAATTCCAACAACATATCTTGAAAGGAGTAATTAAAATATTAAAGCAATAACGCTTATATCCAAGTTTTAGTCAGTTATATATATAATTTTTTTATGTTATTTTAAATTCATTTAACTGTAAAGTTCAAACTCAACATCATTTTTGATTTGCACAAGTAAAAAATAATATATTACAATTAATTTTTTTTTTCGTTCTAACAAGTCGATGCCATACAGAAAAATTCAACTAGAAATGAAAAATCGTTTGTAAATTACAATACATATAAAAAATATCAGAAAAAAATCGTCTGCAATGACTTTTACGGTAATATCAGAATAAATAAAATTTTCTTTTTATCAATTTCGTTCAGCTTCCTTTGCAAACAATTATCACGTTTGAAATAATTTCTTTTTCAAATGTAATGCATTTTTTAATACATTTATTACATTTTAAGTATTTAAAGAATATATAATATGCTATTTATACATTCTTCCAATATTGTTAAAACAATTTACGTAAAAAAATATATTTAAAGGCGATTTTTAATGCGGAATTTGTTTAGAATATTTTTGGGATATGTATCACACAATTAATCGCATATTTAATAAACTAAAAATGTCGATGTCGGTGATGATAAATATTTTAGTATTTCAGCTGTTAACTTATTTCAATATATTTAGAACAAATCAAATATTAAAAGGATATACTATTTTGTTAATTTTTTCTTAATCATTTATTTTCTTTTAAATAGAAAATGCAAATAAAAAAAATGCATTATTTCATAAATACGATAAATAAATAAGTAAATATGCATAAATGTAAAACAATAATCATTTTAAAAAGACGAGATATCAAGACATATTTTCGTCAACAGAAATATTAGAATAAAAATTGCACAAAAACTGCAAATGTACACGAAAAATTCGAAAATGTAAATGGAATTTATTAGGAAAATATCAAAAAGGTCAAAGATGCAGAATACATAATTCTGCATTAAATTTATAACGCGACAAATATGTAAAATTTATTAAAAAAAGGTAAATCTCACATGAGAGGACAGAACCCTCATCTCCGTCTCTCAAACAGAGAGCGCTGGATCTGCACCACGGAGACCTTGTTCAAGATTGAGAAATAATAGGTATTTGAAATGTATACTGAACTTTAACCCGAAATTTCTCGAAAACTAAAGCCCATTTGAAGGAAAACTTTGACCTGAATAGTTAGGGGTATGACTCCTACAACATACTTTAAAATCATCAAAATCTGTGCGCATCATGTTTGGCGGTCGCCTTGTAAGAACAAATTCTAAAAAAATTCGAAAGTTAAAACTGTGAGATGAGCGAAAAGCGTTCTTAAAACATTCTAAATTACAATTTCTATGGAATCTCTGGAACTACCGAACCGATTTCAAAAGTGATGGTGGCAAATTGATGGTGACAACCCCTGCTCCAACATAGGCTATATTTTATGTCGGTGTCTCTAACTCCAGGGGTGTGCAGGAGCGAAAATCGTTCTAAAATTGCCATTTGTTTTATACTGAAGGAGCTAGAAATTTGAAATTTGGCATTGTAATTACTTATAAGATGTAAATGCTCTCTAAAAATAAAATTAAAAAAAATTCCAAATTTAAAAGGGTGAAATGAGCGAAAAGCGTTCTAAAAACATTCTAAATTACAATTTCTATGGAATCTCTGGAACTACCGAACCGATTTCAAAAGTGATGGTGGCAAATTGATGGTGATAACCCCTGCTCCAACATATGATATATTTTTTGTGGGTGCCACTATCCCCAGGGGGATGCAGGAGCGAAAAACGTTCTAAAATTGCGATTTTGTTTATACTGAAGGAGCTAGAAATTTGAAATTTGGCATTGTAGTTACTTATAAGATGTAAATGCTCTCTAAGAATAAAATTTAAAAAAAAATCGAAATTTAAATGGGTGAAATGGGCGAAAAGCGTTTTAAAAACATTCTAAATTACAACTTCTATGGAATTTCTGGAACTACAGAACTGTTTTCAAACGTGATGTTGGCAAATTGATGGTCGCAGTTCCTGCTGTAACATAGGCTATATTTCATGCCGGTGCCACTACCCCCAGGGGAGTGCATGAGCGAAAAACGTTCTAAAATTTCGATTTTTTTGTGTTGAAGTTGTTAGAAACATAAAATTTGGCATGGTAGTTACTTTTACGATGTAACTGCTTTCTAAGAACAAATTCTAAAAATATTCGAGAGTTAAAACTGTGAGATGAGCGAAAAGCGTTCTTAAAACATTCTAAATTACAATTTCGATGGAATCTCTGAAACTAACGTACCCTTTTCAAAAGTGATAGTGGCAAATTTTTTGTGGTAATCCTTGCTCCAACATAGGCTATATTTTACTTCGGTGCCACTATCCCAGGGTGGTGCAGGAGCGAAAAACGTTCTAAAATTGCATTTTTGTTATACTAAAGGAGCTAGAAGTTTGAAATTTGGCATTGTAGTTACTTATAAGATGTAAATGCTCTCTAAGAACAAAATAAAAAAAATCGAAATTTAAAAGCGTGAAATGAGCGAAAAGCGTTCTAAAAACATTCTAAATTACAACTTCTATGGAATTTCTGGAACTACAGAACTGTTTTCAAACGTGATGTTGGCAAATTGATGGTCGCAGTTCCTGCTGTAACATAGGCTATATTTCATGCCGGTGCCACTACCCCCAGGGGAGTGCATGAGCGAAAAACGTTCTAAAATTTCGATTTTTTTGTGTTGAAGTTGTTAGAAACATAAAATTTGGCATGGTAGTTACTTTTACGATGTAACTGCTTTCTAAGAACAAATTCTAAAAATATTCGAGAGTTAAAACTGTGAGATGAGCGAAAAGCGTTCTTAAAACATTCTAAATTACAATTTCGATGGAATCTCTGAAACTAACGTACCCTTTTCAAAAGTGATAGTGGCAAATTTTTTGTGGTAATCCTTGCTCCAACATAGGCTATATTTTACTTCGGTGCCACTATCCCAGGGTGGTGCAGGAGCGAAAAACGTTCTAAAATTGCATTTTTGTTATACTAAAGGAGCTAGAAGTTTGAAATTTGGCATTGTAGTTACTTATAAGATGTAAATGCTCTCTAAGAACAAAATAAAAAAAATCGAAATTTAAAAGGGTGAAATGAGCGAAAAGCGTTCTAAAAACATTCCAAATTACAATTTCTACGGAGTCTCTGGAACTACAGAACCGATTTCAAAAGTGATGGTGGCAAATTGATGGCGACACTTCCTGCTCCAACATAGGCTATATTTTATGTCGGTGCCACTAATCCCAGTGGGTGCAGGAGTGAAAATTTTCGAAAATTGCGACTTTTTTTATATTGAAGGAGCTAGAAACTTGAAATTTGGCATGGTAGTTACTTTTACGATGTAACTGCTTTCTAAGAACAAATTCTAAAAATATTCGAGAGTTAAAACTGTGAGATGAGCGAAAAGCGTTCTTAAAACATTCTAAATTACAATTTCGATGGAATCTCTGAAACTAACGTACCCTTTTCAAAAGTGATAGTGGCAAATTTTTTGTGGTAATCCTTGCTCCAACATAGGCTATATTTTACTTCGGTGCCACTATCCCAGGGTGGTGCAGGAGCGAAAAACGTTCTAAAATTGCATTTTTGTTATACTAAAGGAGCTAGAAGTTTGAAATTTGGCATTGTAGTTACTTATAAGATGTAAATGCTCTCTAAGAACAAAATAAAAAAAATCGAAATTTAAAAGCGTGAAATGAGCGAAAAGCGTTCTAAAAACATTCTAAATTACAACTTCTATGGAATTTCTGGAACTACAGAACTGTTTTCAAACGTGATGTTGGCAAATTGATGGTCGCAGTTCCTGCTGTAACATAGGCTATATTTCATGCCGGTGCCACTACCCCCAGGGGAGTGCATGAGCGAAAAACGTTCTAAAATTTCGATTTTTTTGTGTTGAAGTTGTTAGAAACATAAAATTTGGCATGGTAGTTACTTTTACGATGTAACTGCTTTCTAAGAACAAATTCTAAAAATATTCGAGAGTTAAAACTGTGAGATGAGCGAAAAGCGTTCTTAAAACATTCTAAATTACAATTTCGATGGAATCTCTGAAACTAACGTACCCTTTTCAAAAGTGATAGTGGCAAATTTTTTGTGGTAATCCTTGCTCCAACATAGGCTATATTTTACTTCGGTGCCACTATCCCAGGGTGGTGCAGGAGCGAAAAACGTTCTAAAATTGCATTTTTGTTATACTAAAGGAGCTAGAAGTTTGAAATTTGGCATTGTAGTTACTTATAAGATGTAAATGCTCTCTAAGAACAAAATAAAAAAAATCGAAATTTAAAAGCGTGAAATGAGCGAAAAGCGTTCTAAAAACATTCTAAATTACAACTTCTATGGAATTTCTGGAACTACAGAACTGTTTTCAAACGTGATGTTGGCAAATTGATGGTCGCAGTTCCTGCTGTAACATAGGCTATATTTCATGCCGGTGCCACTACCCCCAGGGGAGTGCATGAGCGAAAAACGTTCTAAAATTTCGATTTTTTTGTGTTGAAGTTGTTAGAAACATAAAATTTGGCATGGTAGTTACTTTTACGATGTAACTGCTTTCTAAGAACAAATTCTAAAAATATTCGAGAGTTAAAACTGTGAGATGAGCGAAAAGCGTTCTTAAAACATTCTAAATTACAATTTCGATGGAATCTCTGAAACTAACGTACCCTTTTCAAAAGTGATAGTGGCAAATTTTTTGTGGTAATCCTTGCTCCAACATAGGCTATATTTTACTTCGGTGCCACTATCCCAGGGTGGTGCAGGAGCGAAAAACGTTCTAAAATTGCATTTTTGTTATACTAAAGGAGCTAGAAGTTTGAAATTTGGCATTGTAGTTACTTATAAGATGTAAATGCTCTCTAAGAACAAAATAAAAAAAATCGAAATTTAAAAGGGTGAAATGAGCGAAAAGCGTTCTAAAAACATTCCAAATTACAATTTCTACGGAGTCTCTGGAACTACAGAACCGATTTCAAAAGTGATGGTGGCAAATTGATGGCGACACTTCCTGCTCCAACATAGGCTATATTTTATGTCGGTGCCACTAATCCCAGTGGGTGCAGGAGTGAAAATTTTCGAAAATTGCGACTTTTTTTATATTGAAGGAGCTAGAAACTTGAAATTTGGCATGGTAGTTACTTTTACGATGTAACTGCTTTCTAAGAACAAATTCTAAAAATATTCGAGAGTTAAAACTGTGAGATGAGCGAAAAGCGTTCTTAAAACATTCTAAATTACAATTTCGATGGAATCTCTGAAACTAACGTACCCTTTTCAAAAGTGATAGTGGCAAATTTTTTGTGGTAATCCTTGCTCCAACATAGGCTATATTTTACTTCGGTGCCACTATCCCAGGGTGGTGCAGGAGCGAAAAACGTTCTAAAATTGCATTTTTGTTATACTAAAGGAGCTAGAAGTTTGAAATTTGGCATTGTAGTTACTTATAAGATGTAAATGCTCTCTAAGAACAAAATAAAAAAAATCGAAATTTAAAAGCGTGAAATGAGCGAAAAGCGTTCTAAAAACATTCTAAATTACAACTTCTATGGAATTTCTGGAACTACAGAACTGTTTTCAAACGTGATGTTGGCAAATTGATGGTCGCAGTTCCTGCTGTAACATAGGCTATATTTCATGCCGGTGCCACTACCCCCAGGGGAGTGCATGAGCGAAAAACGTTCTAAAATTTCGATTTTTTTGTGTTGAAGTTGTTAGAAACATAAAATTTGGCATGGTAGTTACTTTTACGATGTAACTGCTTTCTAAGAACAAATTCTAAAAATATTCGAGAGTTAAAACTGTGAGATGAGCGAAAAGCGTTCTTAAAACATTCTAAATTACAATTTCGATGGAATCTCTGAAACTAACGTACCCTTTTCAAAAGTGATAGTGGCAAATTTTTTGTGGTAATCCTTGCTCCAACATAGGCTATATTTTACTTCGGTGCCACTATCCCAGGGTGGTGCAGGAGCGAAAAACGTTCTAAAATTGCATTTTTGTTATACTAAAGGAGATAGAAGTTTGAAATTTGGCATTGTAGTTACTTATAAGATGTAAATGCTCTCTAAGAACAAAATAAAAAAAATCGAAATTTAAAAGCGTGAAATGAGCGAAAAGCGTTCTAAAAACATTCTAAATTACAACTTCTATGGAATTTCTGGAACTACAGAACTGTTTTCAAACGTGATGTTGGCAAATTGATGGTCGCAGTTCCTGCTGTAACATAGGCTATATTTCATGCCGGTGCCACTACCCCCAGGGGAGTGCATGAGCGAAAAACGTTCTAAAATTTCGATTTTTTTGTGTTGAAGTTGTTAGAAACATAAAATTTGGCATGGTAGTTACTTTTACGATGTAACTGCTTTCTAAGAACAAATTCTAAAAATATTCGAGAGTTAAAACTGTGAGATGAGCGAAAAGCGTTCTTAAAACATTCTAAATTACAATTTCGATGGAATCTCTGAAACTAACGTACCCTTTTCAAAAGTGATAGTGGCAAATTTTTTGTGGTAATCCTTGCTCCAACATAGGCTATATTTTACTTCGGTGCCACTATCCCAGGGTGGTGCAGGAGCGAAAAACGTTCTAAAATTGCATTTTTGTTATACTAAAGGAGCTAGAAGTTTGAAATTTGGCATTGTAGTTACTTATAAGATGTAAATGCTCTCTAAGAACAAAATAAAAAAAATCGAAATTTAAAAGGGTGAAATGAGCGAAAAGCGTTCTAAAAACATTCCAAATTACAATTTCTACGGAGTCTCTGGAACTACAGAACCGATTTCAAAAGTGATGGTGGCAAATTGATGGCGACACTTCCTGCTCCAACATAGGCTATATTTTATGTCGGTGCCACTAATCCCAGTGGGTGCAGGAGTGAAAATTTTCGAAAATTGCGACTTTTTTTATATTGAAGGAGCTAGAAACTTGAAATTTGGCATGGTAGTTACTTTTACGATGTAACTGCTTTCTAAGAACAAATTCTAAAAATATTCGAGAGTTAAAACTGTGAGATGAGCGAAAAGCGTTCTTAAAACATTCTAAATTACAATTTCTATGGAATCTCTGGAAATAACGTTCCCTTTTCAAAAGTGATGGTGGCAAATTTTTTATGGTAATCCTTGCTCCAACATAGGCTATATTTTACTTCGGTGCCACTAATGCCAGGGTGGTGCAGGATCGAAAAACGTTCTGAAATTGCATTTTTGTTATACTAAAGGAGCTAGAAGTTTGAAATTTGGCATTGTAGTTACTTATAAGATGTAAATGCTGTTTAAGAACAAAATTAAAAAAAATCGAAATTTAAAAGGGTGAAATGAGCGAAAAGCGTTCTAAAAACATTCCAAATTACAATTTCTATGGAATCTCTGGAACTACAGGACCGATTTAAAAAGTGATGGTGGCAAATTGATGGTGACACTTCCTGCTCCAACATAGGCTATATTTTATGTCGGTGTCACTAATCCCAGTGGGTGCAGAAGTGAAAATTTTCGAAAATTGCGACTTTTTTTATATTGAAGGAGCTAGAAACTTGAAATTTGGCATGGTAGTTACTTTTACGATGTAACTGCTTTCTAAGAACAAATTCTAAAAATATTCGAGAGTTAAAACTGTGAGATGAGCGAAAAGCGTTCTTAAAACATTCTAAATTACAATTTCGATGGAATCTCTGAAACTAACGTACCCTTTTCAAAAGTGATAGTGGCAAATTTTTTGTGGTAATCCTTGCTCCAACATAGGCTATATTTTACTTCGGTGCCACTATCCCAGGGTGGTGCAGGAGCGAAAAACGTTCTAAAATTGCATTTTTGTTATACTAAAGGAGCTAGAAGTTTGAAATTTGGCATTGTAGTTACTTATAAGATGTAAATGCTCTCTAAGAACAAAATAAAAAAAATCGAAATTTAAAAGCGTGAAATGAGCGAAAAGCGTTCTAAAAACATTCTAAATTACAACTTCTATGGAATTTCTGGAACTACAGAACTGTTTTCAAACGTGATGTTGGCAAATTGATGGTCGCAGTTCCTGCTGTAACATAGGCTATATTTCATGCCGGTGCCACTACCCCCAGGGGAGTGCATGAGCGAAAAACGTTCTAAAATTTCGATTTTTTTGTGTTGAAGTTGTTAGAAACATAAAATTTGGCATGGTAGTTACTTTTACGATGTAACTGCTTTCTAAGAACAAATTCTAAAAATATTCGAGAGTTAAAACTGTGAGATGAGCGAAAAGCGTTCTTAAAACATTCTAAATTACAATTTCGATGGAATCTCTGAAACTAACGTACCCTTTTCAAAAGTGATAGTGGCAAATTTTTTGTGGTAATCCTTGCTCCAACATAGGCTATATTTTACTTCGGTGCCACTATCCCAGGGTGGTGCAGGAGCGAAAAACGTTCTAAAATTGCATTTTTGTTATACTAAAGGAGCTAGAAGTTTGAAATTTGGCATTGTAGTTACTTATAAGATGTAAATGCTCTCTAAGAACAAAATAAAAAAAATCGAAATTTAAAAGGGTGAAATGAGCGAAAAGCGTTCTAAAAACATTCCAAATTACAATTTCTACGGAGTCTCTGGAACTACAGAACCGATTTCAAAAGTGATGGTGGCAAATTGATGGCGACACTTCCTGCTCCAACATAGGCTATATTTTATGTCGGTGCCACTAATCCCAGTGGGTGCAGGAGTGAAAATTTTCGAAAATTGCGACTTTTTTTATATTGAAGGAGCTAGAAACTTGAAATTTGGCATGGTAGTTACTTTTACGATGTAACTGCTTTCTAAGAACAAATTCTAAAAATATTCGAGAGTTAAAACTGTGAGATGAGCGAAAAGCGTTCTTAAAACATTCTAAATTACAATTTCGATGGAATCTCTGAAACTAACGTACCCTTTTCAAAAGTGATAGTGGCAAATTTTTTGTGGTAATCCTTGCTCCAACATAGGCTATATTTTACTTCGGTGCCACTATCCCAGGGTGGTGCAGGAGCGAAAAACGTTCTAAAATTGCATTTTTGTTATACTAAAGGAGCTAGAAGTTTGAAATTTGGCATTGTAGTTACTTATAAGATGTAAATGCTCTCTAAGAACAAAATAAAAAAAATCGAAATTTAAAAGCGTGAAATGAGCGAAAAGCGTTCTAAAAACATTCTAAATTACAACTTCTATGGAATTTCTGGAACTACAGAACTGTTTTCAAACGTGATGTTGGCAAATTGATGGTCGCAGTTCCTGCTGTAACATAGGCTATATTTCATGCCGGTGCCACTACCCCCAGGGGAGTGCATGAGCGAAAAACGTTCTAAAATTTCGATTTTTTTGTGTTGAAGTTGTTAGAAACATAAAATTTGGCATGGTAGTTACTTTTACGATGTAACTGCTTTCTAAGAACAAATTCTAAAAATATTCGAGAGTTAAAACTGTGAGATGAGCGAAAAGCGTTCTTAAAACATTCTAAATTACAATTTCGATGGAATCTCTGAAACTAACGTACCCTTTTCAAAAGTGATAGTGGCAAATTTTTTGTGGTAATCCTTGCTCCAACATAGGCTATATTTTACTTCGGTGCCACTATCCCAGGGTGGTGCAGGAGCGAAAAACGTTCTAAAATTGCATTTTTGTTATACTAAAGGAGCTAGAAGTTTGAAATTTGGCATTGTAGTTACTTATAAGATGTAAATGCTCTCTAAGAACAAAATAAAAAAAATCGAAATTTAAAAGCGTGAAATGAGCGAAAAGCGTTCTAAAAACATTCTAAATTACAACTTCTATGGAATTTCTGGAACTACAGAACTGTTTTCAAACGTGATGTTGGCAAATTGATGGTCGCAGTTCCTGCTGTAACATAGGCTATATTTCATGCCGGTGCCACTACCCCCAGGGGAGTGCATGAGCGAAAAACGTTCTAAAATTTCGATTTTTTTGTGTTGAAGTTGTTAGAAACATAAAATTTGGCATGGTAGTTACTTTTACGATGTAACTGCTTTCTAAGAACAAATTCTAAAAATATTCGAGAGTTAAAACTGTGAGATGAGCGAAAAGCGTTCTTAAAACATTCTAAATTACAATTTCGATGGAATCTCTGAAACTAACGTACCCTTTTCAAAAGTGATAGTGGCAAATTTTTTGTGGTAATCCTTGCTCCAACATAGGCTATATTTTACTTCGGTGCCACTATCCCAGGGTGGTGCAGGAGCGAAAAACGTTCTAAAATTGCATTTTTGTTATACTAAAGGAGCTAGAAGTTTGAAATTTGGCATTGTAGTTACTTATAAGATGTAAATGCTCTCTAAGAACAAAATAAAAAAAATCGAAATTTAAAAGGGTGAAATGAGCGAAAAGCGTTCTAAAAACATTCCAAATTACAATTTCTACGGAGTCTCTGGAACTACAGAACCGATTTCAAAAGTGATGGTGGCAAATTGATGGCGACACTTCCTGCTCCAACATAGGCTATATTTTATGTCGGTGCCACTAATCCCAGTGGGTGCAGGAGTGAAAATTTTCGAAAATTGCGACTTTTTTTATATTGAAGGAGCTAGAAACTTGAAATTTGGCATGGTAGTTACTTTTACGATGTAACTGCTTTCTAAGAACAAATTCTAAAAATATTCGAGAGTTAAAACTGTGAGATGAGCGAAAAGCGTTCTTAAAACATTCTAAATTACAATTTCGATGGAATCTCTGAAACTAACGTACCCTTTTCAAAAGTGATAGTGGCAAATTTTTTGTGGTAATCCTTGCTCCAACATAGGCTATATTTTACTTCGGTGCCACTATCCCAGGGTGGTGCAGGAGCGAAAAACGTTCTAAAATTGCATTTTTGTTATACTAAAGGAGCTAGAAGTTTGAAATTTGGCATTGTAGTTACTTATAAGATGTAAATGCTCTCTAAGAACAAAATAAAAAAAATCGAAATTTAAAAGCGTGAAATGAGCGAAAAGCGTTCTAAAAACATTCTAAATTACAACTTCTATGGAATTTCTGGAACTACAGAACTGTTTTCAAACGTGATGTTGGCAAATTGATGGTCGCAGTTCCTGCTGTAACATAGGCTATATTTCATGCCGGTGCCACTACCCCCAGGGGAGTGCATGAGCGAAAAACGTTCTAAAATTTCGATTTTTTTGTGTTGAAGTTGTTAGAAACATAAAATTTGGCATGGTAGTTACTTTTACGATGTAACTGCTTTCTAAGAACAAATTCTAAAAATATTCGAGAGTTAAAACTGTGAGATGAGCGAAAAGCGTTCTTAAAACATTCTAAATTACAATTTCGATGGAATCTCTGAAACTAACGTACCCTTTTCAAAAGTGATAGTGGCAAATTTTTTGTGGTAATCCTTGCTCCAACATAGGCTATATTTTACTTCGGTGCCACTATCCCAGGGTGGTGCAGGAGCGAAAAACGTTCTAAAATTGCATTTTTGTTATACTAAAGGAGATAGAAGTTTGAAATTTGGCATTGTAGTTACTTATAAGATGTAAATGCTCTCTAAGAACAAAATAAAAAAAATCGAAATTTAAAAGCGTGAAATGAGCGAAAAGCGTTCTAAAAACATTCTAAATTACAACTTCTATGGAATTTCTGGAACTACAGAACTGTTTTCAAACGTGATGTTGGCAAATTGATGGTCGCAGTTCCTGCTGTAACATAGGCTATATTTCATGCCGGTGCCACTACCCCCAGGGGAGTGCATGAGCGAAAAACGTTCTAAAATTTCGATTTTTTTGTGTTGAAGTTGTTAGAAACATAAAATTTGGCATGGTAGTTACTTTTACGATGTAACTGCTTTCTAAGAACAAATTCTAAAAATATTCGAGAGTTAAAACTGTGAGATGAGCGAAAAGCGTTCTTAAAACATTCTAAATTACAATTTCGATGGAATCTCTGAAACTAACGTACCCTTTTCAAAAGTGATAGTGGCAAATTTTTTGTGGTAATCCTTGCTCCAACATAGGCTATATTTTACTTCGGTGCCACTATCCCAGGGTGGTGCAGGAGCGAAAAACGTTCTAAAATTGCATTTTTGTTATACTAAAGGAGCTAGAAGTTTGAAATTTGGCATTGTAGTTACTTATAAGATGTAAATGCTCTCTAAGAACAAAATAAAAAAAATCGAAATTTAAAAGGGTGAAATGAGCGAAAAGCGTTCTAAAAACATTCCAAATTACAATTTCTACGGAGTCTCTGGAACTACAGAACCGATTTCAAAAGTGATGGTGGCAAATTGATGGCGACACTTCCTGCTCCAACATAGGCTATATTTTATGTCGGTGCCACTAATCCCAGTGGGTGCAGGAGTGAAAATTTTCGAAAATTGCGACTTTTTTTATATTGAAGGAGCTAGAAACTTGAAATTTGGCATGGTAGTTACTTTTACGATGTAACTGCTTTCTAAGAACAAATTCTAAAAATATTCGAGAGTTAAAACTGTGAGATGAGCGAAAAGCGTTCTTAAAACATTCTAAATTACAATTTCTATGGAATCTCTGGAAATAACGTTCCCTTTTCAAAAGTGATGGTGGCAAATTTTTTATGGTAATCCTTGCTCCAACATAGGCTATATTTTACTTCGGTGCCACTAATGCCAGGGTGGTGCAGGATCGAAAAACGTTCTGAAATTGCATTTTTGTTATACTAAAGGAGCTAGAAGTTTGAAATTTGGCATTGTAGTTACTTATAAGATGTAAATGCTGTTTAAGAACAAAATTAAAAAAAATCGAAATTTAAAAGGGTGAAATGAGCGAAAAGCGTTCTAAAAACATTCCAAATTACAATTTCTATGGAATCTCTGGAACTACAGGACCGATTTAAAAAGTGATGGTGGCAAATTGATGGTGACACTTCCTGCTCCAACATAGGCTATATTTTATGTCGGTGTCACTAATCCCAGTGGGTGCAGAAGTGAAAATTTTCGAAAATTGCGACTTTTTTTATATTGAAGGAGCTAGAAACTTGAAATTTGGCATGGTAGTTACTTTTACGATGTAACTGCTTTCTAAGAACAAATTCTAAAAATATTCGAGAGTTAAAACTGTGAGATGAGCGAAAAGCGTTCTTAAAACATTCTAAATTACAATTTCGATGGAATCTCTGAAACTAACGTACCCTTTTCAAAAGTGATAGTGGCAAATTTTTTGTGGTAATCCTTGCTCCAACATAGGCTATATTTTACTTCGGTGCCACTATCCCAGGGTGGTGCAGGAGCGAAAAACGTTCTAAAATTGCATTTTTGTTATACTAAAGGAGCTAGAAGTTTGAAATTTGGCATTGTAGTTACTTATAAGATGTAAATGCTCTCTAAGAACAAAATAAAAAAAATCGAAATTTAAAAGCGTGAAATGAGCGAAAAGCGTTCTAAAAACATTCTAAATTACAACTTCTATGGAATTTCTGGAACTACAGAACTGTTTTCAAACGTGATGTTGGCAAATTGATGGTCGCAGTTCCTGCTGTAACATAGGCTATATTTCATGCCGGTGCCACTACCCCCAGGGGAGTGCATGAGCGAAAAACGTTCTAAAATTTCGATTTTTTTGTGTTGAAGTTGTTAGAAACATAAAATTTGGCATGGTAGTTACTTTTACGATGTAACTGCTTTCTAAGAACAAATTCTAAAAATATTCGAGAGTTAAAACTGTGAGATGAGCGAAAAGCGTTCTTAAAACATTCTAAATTACAATTTCGATGGAATCTCTGAAACTAACGTACCCTTTTCAAAAGTGATAGTGGCAAATTTTTTGTGGTAATCCTTGCTCCAACATAGGCTATATTTTACTTCGGTGCCACTATCCCAGGGTGGTGCAGGAGCGAAAAACGTTCTAAAATTGCATTTTTGTTATACTAAAGGAGCTAGAAGTTTGAAATTTGGCATTGTAGTTACTTATAAGATGTAAATGCTCTCTAAGAACAAAATAAAAAAAATCGAAATTTAAAAGGGTGAAATGAGCGAAAAGCGTTCTAAAAACATTCCAAATTACAATTTCTACGGAGTCTCTGGAACTACAGAACCGATTTCAAAAGTGATGGTGGCAAATTGATGGCGACACTTCCTGCTCCAACATAGGCTATATTTTATGTCGGTGCCACTAATCCCAGTGGGTGCAGGAGTGAAAATTTTCGAAAATTGCGACTTTTTTTATATTGAAGGAGCTAGAAACTTGAAATTTGGCATGGTAGTTACTTTTACGATGTAACTGCTTTCTAAGAACAAATTCTAAAAATATTCGAGAGTTAAAACTGTGAGATGAGCGAAAAGCGTTCTTAAAACATTCTAAATTACAATTTCGATGGAATCTCTGAAACTAACGTACCCTTTTCAAAAGTGATAGTGGCAAATTTTTTGTGGTAATCCTTGCTCCAACATAGGCTATATTTTACTTCGGTGCCACTATCCCAGGGTGGTGCAGGAGCGAAAAACGTTCTAAAATTGCATTTTTGTTATACTAAAGGAGCTAGAAGTTTGAAATTTGGCATTGTAGTTACTTATAAGATGTAAATGCTCTCTAAGAACAAAATAAAAAAAATCGAAATTTAAAAGCGTGAAATGAGCGAAAAGCGTTCTAAAAACATTCTAAATTACAACTTCTATGGAATTTCTGGAACTACAGAACTGTTTTCAAACGTGATGTTGGCAAATTGATGGTCGCAGTTCCTGCTGTAACATAGGCTATATTTCATGCCGGTGCCACTACCCCCAGGGGAGTGCATGAGCGAAAAACGTTCTAAAATTTCGATTTTTTTGTGTTGAAGTTGTTAGAAACATAAAATTTGGCATGGTAGTTACTTTTACGATGTAACTGCTTTCTAAGAACAAATTCTAAAAATATTCGAGAGTTAAAACTGTGAGATGAGCGAAAAGCGTTCTTAAAACATTCTAAATTACAATTTCGATGGAATCTCTGAAACTAACGTACCCTTTTCAAAAGTGATAGTGGCAAATTTTTTGTGGTAATCCTTGCTCCAACATAGGCTATATTTTACTTCGGTGCCACTATCCCAGGGTGGTGCAGGAGCGAAAAACGTTCTAAAATTGCATTTTTGTTATACTAAAGGAGATAGAAGTTTGAAATTTGGCATTGTAGTTACTTATAAGATGTAAATGCTCTCTAAGAACAAAATAAAAAAAATCGAAATTTAAAAGCGTGAAATGAGCGAAAAGCGTTCTAAAAACATTCTAAATTACAACTTCTATGGAATTTCTGGAACTACAGAACTGTTTTCAAACGTGATGTTGGCAAATTGATGGTCGCAGTTCCTGCTGTAACATAGGCTATATTTCATGCCGGTGCCACTACCCCCAGGGGAGTGCATGAGCGAAAAACGTTCTAAAATTTCGATTTTTTTGTGTTGAAGTTGTTAGAAACATAAAATTTGGCATGGTAGTTACTTTTACGATGTAACTGCTTTCTAAGAACAAATTCTAAAAATATTCGAGAGTTAAAACTGTGAGATGAGCGAAAAGCGTTCTTAAAACATTCTAAATTACAATTTCGATGGAATCTCTGAAACTAACGTACCCTTTTCAAAAGTGATAGTGGCAAATTTTTTGTGGTAATCCTTGCTCCAACATAGGCTATATTTTACTTCGGTGCCACTATCCCAGGGTGGTGCAGGAGCGAAAAACGTTCTAAAATTGCATTTTTGTTATACTAAAGGAGCTAGAAGTTTGAAATTTGGCATTGTAGTTACTTATAAGATGTAAATGCTCTCTAAGAACAAAATAAAAAAAATCGAAATTTAAAAGGGTGAAATGAGCGAAAAGCGTTCTAAAAACATTCCAAATTACAATTTCTACGGAGTCTCTGGAACTACAGAACCGATTTCAAAAGTGATGGTGGCAAATTGATGGCGACACTTCCTGCTCCAACATAGGCTATATTTTATGTCGGTGCCACTAATCCCAGTGGGTGCAGGAGTGAAAATTTTCGAAAATTGCGACTTTTTTTATATTGAAGGAGCTAGAAACTTGAAATTTGGCATGGTAGTTACTTTTACGATGTAACTGCTTTCTAAGAACAAATTCTAAAAATATTCGAGAGTTAAAACTGTGAGATGAGCGAAAAGCGTTCTTAAAACATTCTAAATTACAATTTCTATGGAATCTCTGGAAATAACGTTCCCTTTTCAAAAGTGATGGTGGCAAATTTTTTATGGTAATCCTTGCTCCAACATAGGCTATATTTTACTTCGGTGCCACTAATGCCAGGGTGGTGCAGGATCGAAAAACGTTCTGAAATTGCATTTTTGTTATACTAAAGGAGCTAGAAGTTTGAAATTTGGCATTGTAGTTACTTATAAGATGTAAATGCTGTTTAAGAACAAAATTAAAAAAAATCGAAATTTAAAAGGGTGAAATGAGCGAAAAGCGTTCTAAAAACATTCCAAATTACAATTTCTATGGAATCTCTGGAACTACAGGACCGATTTAAAAAGTGATGGTGGCAAATTGATGGTGACACTTCCTGCTCCAACATAGGCTATATTTTATGTCGGTGTCACTAATCCCAGTGGGTGCAGAAGTGAAAATTTTCGAAAATTGCGACTTTTTTTATATTGAAGGAGCTAGAAACTTGAAATTTGGCATGGTAGTTACTTATAAGATGTAAATGCTCTCTAAGAATAAATTTTAGAAAAAATTTGAAATTTAAAAACGTGAAATGAGCGAAAAGCGTTCTAAAAACATTATAAATTACAATTTCTATGGAATCTCAGGAACTACAGAACTGATTTCAAAAGTGATGGTGACAATCCCTTCTCCAACATCCTCTTTAATATAAAGCTATTCCTTGCTGATGACTGGGTTTTTCGCTAATCTTTGCCACAGATTAATCTCGGAAAATGAAACATTTGAAGTTACTGAAAAAAATAATAGCTCGAAAAGTATTTGTCAGAAAATTGTTAAACAAACTGCATTTCAAAGGTAAAACTATGTATATTTCTTAAGATAAATTTCAAATCTAATGATTATGCTATTTTTCAAATATTAAATTTCAAAAATTACCAAATTTCACAATGGAGTACCATAGCGAAAAGATAATGATAAGGGTGACGTGTCCTGACCTTTTTATTATCTATAGCACGAGTCACAAATTATAGTAGCCTTATTATTCTGTTAAAATATAAAAGTGAACTATGAAATATCAATATTTTGTTTCATTAAAGGTTCGGTAAGAGAAATTGACCAGCGTCGCGGGCGTAGCTTGCTAGTCATCTTTATAAAAATCATATCTATTCCTGTCTATGCAGTTTTATAGCCTTTTCTTGAAACATCGCTTATGTGCTCTTTAATTGATACTTTCTAATAAGTTTTTTGTACCATTTAGGATATCGGGTTGTTCGTCAAGAGGGTTTCAAAGCAAGTGATAAAATTACACTGTTAAATGCTAGAAACAGTTTTATCGTAGGACATGAATACTTATTAATTATGCTAAACACAGTCATATAAAAATATTCGATAACTTTAAATGTTGCCACATTTAAGAATATTTGAAAATAGAGGAATTATTACTACAAAAAAATTATAAATAAACTTTCCAACACAGAAATTATACAAATGCCAGTATGGAGGAAACGTAATGGCTGATTCTTCTTGTTACTTAAAGCTAAGTATTCTAACAATTATCCGATAGAGGCTTGTTCAAATTGAAAAAAACTGAGATAACTTATTTTCACAAGATTATACGGTTTTACACTACTTTCTCCTACATCTTAATGGCAGATTTTATTTGCACGGAATATGATTTAAGATTAATAAATGATTTTTAATTTTTATTTTAACTTAATGCTCAATTAACTTCTTACTCCGTACATAATACATTATCTCCAATCTTATGTACCTCGTTTCTTTGCTTATATGCTTACCATACTATTAATGTGACATATTTATATAATCATACATATTTGCATTTATTTAACTTTTTTACATACAACTTTCACAACATGGGATAAGAACCATTTTGTTCAACATATTAAAGTAATAGTGTCTACTGAGTAATTTAGTAAGGTAACACTGATTCAACTAAATAAGGTAACACTGATTCAACTAAATAAGGTAACACTGATTCAACTAAACCTTAGTAAATGTAATTTCGTTTAACTTTTATTTGAGATGAATAACATACGGAATTAAATCAGGGGGGGGGGGGGTTGTTACAAGAGGGAAGTTTGATTACTTCTGTAAGTCTTCGCACCCCGCGAGTTTTGGCAGAGCAAATACGGGTCGGGAAAACTCGACTTAAGTGGCTACTACACACAGACGAAAACACACGCTCGCTAATGTTAATCCTATGGAGGAAATATTTTAAGATATCTCGTTCGCATTTCAATATTTTTAAATGATTTTTTTTTTGCATTGGATAGATGAGGTCAATGTCTATGCTCGCTCCTTTCTACTTTTTCGATTTTTGTTGCAGTTTGTTTTCACGAGGATACTTTCACTTTCGAAACCGGTTCTGAAAGTGAAAGTATCTTAATAAAAAAAAATTGTAATCAAAATCGAAAAAGTAAAAAAGAGCGTGCATAGACATTGACCTCAGCTATCCAATGCAAAAAAAATCATTTAAAAATATTGAAATGCGAACGAGATATCTTAAAATATTTCCTTCATAGGATTAACATTAGAGAGCGGGTGTTTTCGTCTGAGTGAAGTCTCACTCTTGGGTGTCCAGCTCCGAAGCTGTTGGGGGACCCCGGCTCGTTCCCAAGTGCTTTCGTGGTAGTTTCCTCCTCATATTGGGATCAACAGCGTATTGCATCGACCTATGTCATCACCTCATGGGTTCAATAGGAGTGATGGGCAGGTGGCGCTGCTCCTACCGGTCGCAACGCATACGGGAGGCCTCTCCTGGTCGTGCGCATTATAAATCCTTCAGGACTTGGGTGCGACGGTTGACGTGCCTGAAGGGCGCTAATCTGGCGCATGGCGGCTCAGCTCCGTTTTATATCCCTTCACAATTAAACATTGCTAGAACAATGTTTTTTTTCATGATCATGGTGCTTTATCAAAAGAGACACAATGTTTTTTCGAAAAATAAAAAAAATGATCAGTTTAGACACTAAATAAAGGATTCAGAAAACGATTATAGATTTTATTAGTTACTTGTTTACTTTATGAATTGATACAAAATTTAAAAAATACTGTTATTTAGTATAAAAGAAAATGTTTTTATACAACCGTATTCTAGAGAAGTATAATTCAAAATGTAACAGCATTTATCTTTATTGCGCCATTTGAAATTATCTTTAAAGTATTTTATTCGACAATTAAATTATAAAAATATTATAAAAAAAGTGTTTTATATTTTGTTATATAATTTTTGAATAATAATTTCAAAATAACAAGAAAATTTACAATCAGTACAATTAAAAGCACAAATTCAATAACGACTGAAGGAATTTAGTTTGATATGCAGGTATATCGGCATGCCATTTTGATTTTTAATGAAAAAATATGTAGCAACAAATGTCATGAGAATACACTGAATTGAAAATTTAAAATAAATTCCTAAAACACCTACAATGACATATGGTGAAACGTACGAGATTAACGTATATAATAGATCTTACAAAAGCAGGGATTAATAACTACGAAGGTTTTTAAAAATATATTTAAGCTATAGTAAGAAAATCTCATCTAGTGAGTGGCTGAGTCCGCGTGGCTTCCAACTCTGCAGCTAACATGATTTGAATATCTTTTCTCTTTGTTATTTTTTTTATTCTGAATATAAATTATGTAGTTTTCATAGATTTAACGGTTCTTTGGTATAACATTGTTATTTAATGTTGCTATGAAATATAGTTGCCATTGGAAATAGCCTTTTTTATTTTAGTTTTAAATACCTGTTAGAAATATGTCGTTAAAAAAATTAATCTCATTTTTATCAATAATGTGTTTAAAAATGGTTCATTTTTTTATCTTAAAATTTGTTAAAGTTATATTTGTAAATGTACGAATATATAATTTGCAATCAAAATTGTTAAAATGTCACAAGAAAATAAGCATTGAGAAAGTTAAATATATATACCCACCTGATGACGAATCAGTGTGAAATATACGAATTTCTATTTTGGATATAACCACAATTTCTTAATAGGGATAGACCAAATATTCTCTTCTTTATTTATGAAAAAAATACTTATGTGAAATACTATAATATAATACTATTCCAAAATCGTAGTACTTACTCCAAAATAAAGACCATAAGCACACTTTGAACTGCATAACGTTGGTGTGAAAGGGGTTAATCGAATTACGATTAATGATGACCACTAAGTTTTATATGCACCTAACAAAGGACAAAAAATATCGTACAAAAAGACGTGTCCTTTCTGAAAATGAATTGTACCCATATACTATGATAAAATACTGTAATGAAATATTAAAGTAAAATATTCTTAAGTAATGCCCTTAATACTGATTTCAATTAATAAATGATAACATTTGAAAATAATATTTTTCAAATATATTCATTCTTAATAACATTATTTTAGAAAACTATGGAAAATGTTAATAAGTCATTTTGTAAACAAACATATATAAGCATTAAATACGTGTTTTAGGTAGCTTTAAATACAAAAAAGTATAAAGCTACCTATTGCAGCCGTTCGGAGGAAAGCAGTTCCGGAAAATTTCGATATATTTTCACCGATCATGACCCCCAGACCCCAAAACCACCCTCCGTTCAAATGTTGATTTATATATATAGATATATCCATATATATATATATATATATATATATATATATATATATATATATATGACCTATGTCATACGATAACGCTCGTATTTATAAATAAATTTTGATGAAACTAATTGTGTGTATTAAGCTCACCAATGTCTCGACCGAGTTTGTTGGCCAGCTTGATCCGCCATTTTGTTTCAAGATGGCGGCCATTTAAAAATTTAAAACTAAAATAAATATACAAAAAAGTTAAAAATTCAAATTTATTTTTCAATTACGTGTTAGGCCTTGATACAAGGATTCCAGAGCATTTTTTGGTTTACCTCTATTTTAAAAAATGGCTGAGATAGAGCAGTTTGAAATTCTAGGGTGGCTGACATTTTGAAACTAAACAGCACATGAACGCGATTACTCGCAAATTATTTTCTTCCATTGTTGTAATAATTTTCCCAATCATACGCATAAAACTAAAATTTCATATCCGTTAGCGCCAATTTCTCGCCAAAATTGGCGACATTTGGAAAATTTCGTCAAATTTGGCGAACAAATTAAGTCTTCATAAATGAAGCCAATTTGGCTATTGCTCAATAATTTGGCGAATTTCTTATTCAAATTCAGTATTAACGAATCTTTTGTAAACGTTTTTTTGCATTTTAACTTGCTGTTTTCGAGTAACATTAGCTAAAATTTTAAAACGAAGATATAGGAAAGCTACCTTTTCCTCCCGGTACAGGCCGAAAGGACTTTTTTCATTCTTTTTTTATTACATTAAAGAACAATGTTATACCAAAGAACCGTTAAATCTATGAAAACTACATAATTTATATTCAGAATAAAAAAAAAAATTACAAAGAGAAAAGATATTCAAATCATGTTAGCTGCAGAGTTGGAAGCCACGCGGACTCAGCCACTCACTAGATGAGATTTTCTTACTATAGCTTAAATATATTTTTAAAAACCTTCGTAGTTATTAAGCCCTGCTTTTGTAAGATCTATTATATACGTTAATCTCGTACGTTTCACCCTATGTCATTGTAGATGTTTTAGGAATTTATTTTAAATTTTCAATTCAGTGTATTCTCATGACATTTGTTGCTACATATTTTTTCATTAAAAATCAAAATGGCATGCCGATATACCTACAAACACACAATGTTGTTATATCTGCTGTCATCATTATATTTCTTAAAATGTATATTAGTCTATTTTTAATTGTACAATTCCTTATTGTGAAAAAATGCAAATTGCTCTGAATCTTAAATAGTACAGGGGTGGATGTTTGCAAACTAAATGAATTTCGATTGGTAAGAAATGAACCACATAATTCACGTTTTTTTTTCAATTTAATCGATTTTTAAAAGATGTAAGGATCTTGAAAAATACTTTCTTATTTCAGAATAATTAAAATAAATAATGTTCCAGTATTCTTATTTAGGTCCATCATCCTTAGTTGCATTTCAATGTTGATTTCCGTATGTTGATTAGGGTGTTGTACCAACGGAAAAAATTGTGTCTAATAATTTATTTTCAATCACAAATTATTTTTTTCACATTAGGAAAAAAGCCTTTCAATTTCAGTTTACGTAAAATATCTTTCAACAGTTAAGATTAATATCTATATATATATTTGTCTTACATGGCGCGGAAATAGGAATGAATTTCTATCTTATCGTTGGCAACAATCGTAGTTTCCAGAGCTCAGACCAATGAACAGACAAGATTGTGTTAGCTCTGCCTCCAATATGGCGGTCAGTGTCAAAGCAGTGACACTCAAGCTAGCAATTACTAAAAATAAAATAATATGAACGTGATCCAAAGCGTCTGAGATGATTCCTCATTTTAATTATGTGTAATATTGTCGTTTAATTATGAGTAATATTGAATTATCAACTCTTATTTAGAATTTATTTATGAATTTCACTCACACAAAAAATCGGAGATAATAAAATATAAACTTTCTAGAATGCCCCTGCTGCCATCTGTTTATGTTTTATTGAAGTAAAAATGATTTTTCTTCAATTTCAATGAAGTAAAAATTTCTTTTGCAGAAATCTATAATCAATTAGAATAGTAAAATGTCGAACGAAATTTAAACAATCATTGATGATAAACTATCTTCCTACCACTTAGTGTTTTTTTAATGAATTTAAGCCGTGCTGTACAATATTATAGGTGCAATAAATTTTAAACTAATTATGTTTCCAAGATACTTTTTTCATGGTTTTTAAATGATTTATATGCCCATTAGTAGCATCAACTAAATGCATTTTTAGTTGTGTTTTCAACGGAGTTTTCAATTACTTTTTTACATTTAAAAAATTGTCAATTTCATATGTTCAAATGATTTATTGTAGTACTTATTCCGGCTAGAATTACTAGAAAAATAAAAAGGGGCGAGCGAGCGAAGCGAGCTGGGACCGCGTAGCGGTCTCAATGTGAATTGCTTTGCAATTCACGGGGGGTTGGCGAGCTTTAGCGAGTAGGGGGCTGAGCCCCTAGTTATTATATATACTTTGTACGAGAATCAACGACCTACATCATAATAATAACTATAGAATTTTGGGTGAAATTCCACAAGATGTCGATTTCCTGGTACTTGCCATAATTTATCAAATAATCAAAAACTCTTCTTATTTTTTTAAGTTTAAAGTGGTACAAATTATCAAATCATCTAAATGGGTCCTAAATGGCAGTTAAGATGGAGTTTGCAAATTTTTTTAGCAATTTCTTTTTCACCTTTGAGAAATCAAAATCACGAAATACGTAAGATCATTCCTTTCCACAAACTATCTTTCATCGAATTAAATTACTTGTATTCATGCCCGCATGGTATTATATCCGCATAAACTTACCTTTCATCTTCTTTTGTTATATGACTAGAAATAGCATAAAAAGAATATTTAAGATCTTTTGAATTGAACAGTTACTTAAAAGAATGCAATTTATTTTTGTAAACAAATTTATCATTCAAAAATTCTTTGATACAACCGCATCAACGCAATGTTACGTCTTTCAAGCAGATTCAGTTTATTCTGGAAATTAATTGCTTAACAGCTCAAAAGAATTCAATACTCTTTTCATAAATATCTTATATTTCGTATCAATTAATTGAAAACATTAGATTTTTGTTAGGTTTAACTTTAAGATGAGTATGATGTACTATAAATTTTCAAAATGTTTTCTCTTAAAAATGTAATTAAATTCTAAATTTCTGAATAGTGTTTAATTTTTAAAATCAATATTTTAAAATTAAACATGTTGAATTATTTAAATAAATGCGAATTTATTACAATAAATCTAAACAAGTTGGAAATTATACGTTAAACGTGACGAATGGGGTGCGTTCGTTTCGTGCTATAACTAGTTTTATAATGTACAAAAAATCATCGTTATTATTTCAGTGAAATAAATTATATCGTCTGCTATGAGCGAAATGACAATGTCCTTTTTTTTCTTATTACGTATGCCATGTTTATAGATGCGAATTTTTTTCGACACCAGACAGCGCTGTAAAATTAACCATAGCTATCTTTCTTTTCGAATGATTACCTCCATGGTTTAATATTTCTATGACTGACGATGAATGAGTCTTTTGTTTATTTACTCTAATGGATTGAGATATTCGGCTGTTAACCTAATTTCCATTGAGGTTATCTCAGAATCTATATATTTTTTAATGTAACTCATCTCTCAAGCAAACAATTTTTTCAAGGATCTTTCTAAAAATGTAACTTTTATGCAAATTTATTCAAAAAATAATGTTGAATAAAAATGGCCGCTTGGCATATGGAAAAAGATGTTGTTAGCCCGTATTTGTTTTCCTCAGTCATATGACTTGCGCTTTTACTATATACACAGATTACGTATGACAGGATTTAAAAGAATAAAGAAACTTTTCATTAAAATCATTTTAATCTTTGATTCGATTTTCATAAAATTTGAAATGACTCGACAAACCATTCGGTTGGGTAGTTTTTTACGTTGTTATATGCGGACGGATGGACAGATGAACAGACGGTCAGACCAGATGACGACTATAGGTGTTACGTGTTTATATAATTAGGAAAGCACCTAATTAAATGTAAAATAGTGCAAAGGTGCTTTCCCGATCTAGTTTTATTCCCCCAATACTGCATGAAAAAAAAAAGAAGAAACAATAATTAGGAAATGTATGCGTTATACGTCAGTTATTGTTAATAACATCATGGAAATTTCGAGTTATTTTTTTAGGCTTTCATATCTCTATGTGGCAGGTTGACAAATACGCATAACACATCTATGGACTCCCGTAATGTCATTTTTTTTTGCAACTGTGATTTAGAGCTAAATTTGTTTAAATTAATATTGAAATGATTGTTTTGTTTATGTACTATATTTTTTCTTCTGATATAAAAACATTAAAACCATCGAAATCGTAAGTATCATTACTACTAGATGTCGAAATTTATACCTAGTATTGATAACGTAAAATAACATATAATTAATAACTAATATTTAAATAAAAATTACACATTTTTTCAAAGTCTTTATTTATGATGCATGCAAACTAATCTTTTACTTCTAGTTACTTTAAAATTAATCTTTTACTTTTAACTGTTGCAATTCAAAGTAAAAGTATACCTAGTAAATCCTGAGTAAACATACATTACCGTATTTAATACTTTTTGGATTTATGAGGTATTACGTACTTTAATTTTCTTCTGAAAAGACCTATATATAACGCAATGTACTAATATTAATTCTGAAGAAGAATAAAGACGCACATTGGTCGTAAAAACGTCCCATTCTGATCAAATATATGTCTTCTCCGGAATAATGCAGTAGCTCATGATTGAGATTTAAAGAAAAAAAATCACTGCAAATCACTGTATCACCTTCTTTATAGTCCAAAATCATTCTTTTGCGTAGATCGGTCGCAAAAACATTAAAAATCAATGAAAATCACTCTATCAGTTTTCTTATAGTCCGAAATAATCTTCTGATTAACATTTATTTGTATCCCCATAAAGAAGTGTTAGGAGGAGCAAGATATTCATACTATAATAAAGTAAAAAAATGTTGTGCAGTATAAACCATATACATTCTAATACTTTTTGTTATGCAAGAATAAAGAAAAGTACCAATATTTTGAAGAAAAGACGAAAATGTTAAAGAAGGCTGTTAAAAATTTGCAGCAAACTGTCCAGTCATTTGACCGTTTTTATAGAAAATAGTTAAATAGCCGTTATTTAACTCTATTCTGACCACATTATTGCCCACATTATGGTCAGAATAGAGTTAAATTACGGTTATGTAACAATTTTTTGTAAAAACGGTCAAATGACTGGACAGTTTGCTGCAAATTTTTAACAGTGAAATCTTGAAAAATAACAGTGGTATATTTGTGGTAAATGGTATTTTAAAAAATCTATTAAAATTTTCTTTTACATTTTATCTATCCTTACACTTACAGTGTTACAAAATTTCTAAGACACCAATATAAGGAAAACGTAACAATGAAAATCTAAACAATAGGAAGGAGTCAAAAGGATTATGTACCGCTAAATTTATACACTGCGCTGTTACGTGGATGACATTGGCAACGACTTCGGCGACTTCCTTGACGAGTTCGTGACATTTTGGTCTCCATATACTTAATTGGGACTTTCGAGTACTAGAAGGGTAGGAAATTAAAGAAATACAAAGAACAATATAGATTTTTCAGAGACTCCTGGTTCACTTTCGGTCGACGCAACAACAAATAACATATTTATAAGACCGCACCGGCGATTTAATTTTTGTTGTTGTTGTTGTTGATAATGTTTTTTAGTTGAAAGTGTTTGTAATTGGAAAGCGACGCGTGACTATCATTATTTTTGCTTTGCTAAATTCACTACATTGTTTACTTTTTATTTTTCATACGAATTCAAATCATTACTCTGTGTTACTTGATATTTATCATACGAATTGATTTTTTTTTTGTTTCTGGAATATTAGCCTAATAAATTGCATTGAGAAAAAAAAACTGCAATTTTATAATTACAAATCTACTTTCTTCAAACATTTTAATATTAGGAGAAAATTTCTTTTTTTATTTTTAAACTTTAAACTTTTATTATTTTTTAATCTTTTGTTTTTCCTTCATAAACCAAAATTCCATGCTTTAGAAAAAAATTCTGTAACACATATTTGAAAACACAAAAACCCATTTAATATTATTTAACTGACATTTACTGTTTCAGAATGTGTCATAAATCATTACAAAACATCAAAATTGAACTAGTCATTAGAATACTAAGTCAATTGCAAACGATTCCAGGCAAAAATCTTAAGTTCAGGAAAATTTTAAAATCACAAATTTCGAAACAAAATGCATTAGCTCAAGGAAATAAATTATGTGAACGTAGTTAGAGTGTGATTTCTAAAGCGTCTGGAACATTCATTCTTTTACATTGTCATTAGAACTTAGTAGAATGGAGGCGTAATTTAGTCTATATTTTAACGGTTGTGCTCGTGAGTAAAGAGTTTGAAATACGTTTTGCATTATTTATAAGTGTTTTCTATCGACTACAAATGTTTAATGACAAACAAAGAGACATACTTTATTATAAACAAATTACAAAATATTAAAAAAAATAATAAAGTTCAATTTCAAAATTATAAAATTTCGTTTAAAAATACCAAACACAGATAGACGGTAAACTTTGAATGCTTGAAGGTAATTTGATACATTTTGTGGAATTATAGAGAATTTTTTTTTGATTCCACAGTTGTTAGTCCGACCTGTTTTCTCTATTGATTCATTAGAAATATTTTCTTTTTATACTCTTTTATTTAACTCAACCTGTTTTTTTGTATCTAAAAATGGAATTTCGTAATTGAATTTCAATATAATAGAATTTTCTATGCCAGAATTATACAAATTACATTCACGGGTGTGTTTCTAATGGCAATACAACATGTGAATATATTTAGAACTTTTTTACAATTTAACGAAGTTTATCGGCGGGAAAATATAGAAGTAATAAAACATTATCAAACTGTTCTTTACAACGCAGAAAAATGCTGATTATAGAAAACTCATTGTGTTATGTCAAAAGAAATAATCTCCGAACACTCAACTCTAATTCAAAACATCTTTGATAATAAATGGTGGTGAATGAGGAAAATAACATCATCAATTTATGTAATACTGGCAAAAGTGTACAATGTTATCATATCTACTGTTTTACACAAAGGATTTAGTCGGACAAAAAAAGGGAAATCACCCCATACGTTTTAATCGCCATATTTTCAAGAAAAAGAAGAAATAGCCACTCGACGAAAAATTATATTTCCTTTAAATTTACGTTACAAAAATAAATTTAGGGATTTGGCAGATATTATTGTGAGAATAGAGTTAAATTACGGTTATGTCACCATTATCTATAAAAACGGTCAAATGACAGGACAGTTTGCTGCAAGATTTTAACAGTGTTGATTAAAAAGCGGCAAGTAATTCTGCTCGCTAAGAAATACATGATGTATTACACCAGTAGTAGGGGACGTCAAATGCGTTATAAATTACAATTTCTATGGAAATGTTAAGGATAGAAACTTGAAATTCGACATGGCTGCTACGTTTAAGAGCCTACGCTAGTCACGCGAAGCAACGCTCAAGTTAATGGTAAGTCTATGGGAAGGTTCTTGGCAGATTTCTCGCTTGCATTTTAATATTTTTAAATGATTTTTTTTTATATAGGATAGTTGAAGTCACTCTCTAACGTTGTTAGTTTTTACTTTTTTAAATTTTGGTTACAGTATTTTTATAAGCGGATATTTTCAATTCTGGAACCGGTTGGAACCGGTTCTGAAAGTGAAAGTTCCCTTATATAAAAAACTGGAGCCAAAATCGAAAAAGTAAAAACTAACAAAGTTAGAGATCAACCTCAGCTATGCAATGCAAAAGACATCATTTAAAAATATTAAAATGCGAGCGATAAATCTGCCAAGAATCTTCCTATAGACTTAACATTAGCTTGCGCGTTTTTCGCATGACTGATGTAGGCTCTTAAGATGCAAATATCTAGGCACAGAACAGTTTTTTTTTTAATTTGAAATTTTCAGGGGAAAAAAACGTTCTAAACGTACGCGTTTTTGTTTGTGATACTGAAGGGATAAGAAACTTCATAGTTGACAAGGCGATCACTTTTATTAAACAAATGCTCGCTAAGAGCGGTTTCTAAAACAAAAGTCAGTGAAAAACTTTAGAAAAACTGTCTAACTTACGATTTCTATAGAATTGTTAAAGATAAAAACTTGAAATTTGACATGGCTGCTACTTTTAAGACGTAAATGTACGCATAGAACAGTTTTTTTAATTGGAAATTTAAAATAGTACAGGATAAAAAAAAACTTCTAAACTTATGATTTTTGTGATACTGAAGGGTCTAGAAACTTGAAATTTGTCATGGCGTTTACTTTTAAAATACAAATTCTCGCTAAGAATGGTTTCTAAAAAATTCTAATTTTAAAGGATGAAATGAGCGAAAAAAGTTCTAATTAACAATATTTATGGAATTATACAAAATATTTTTCAATTAATTCATTCCGCATCCTTTTAAAATTTTGCTACATATTCTGACTACATATCACTAGCAGTTCCACATAAGATGAGTTATTCCATCTCGTATGTTTTATTCCAATCTTACTGTCTTCATTATTGAAAAATTAGATTATTAATCTCTATTTAAATTAAATGTATTTAAAAATAATTTAAAAAATTTAAAAAAAAAAAAAACTCGTAAAAATATGCAGTTTATAACCAAAATGCTTCTGTGTATAAAACACAATTCTGTTCAAAACAGGCCAATTTTGACCAAAAACTCCAGTTAAAACAAATGGGATAAGCCATCGGCGTGGCTTTTTCAAATTTTAGACAGCTTTTATTTGCAACCCTGCAAAATAGTAAATTTTGTCCTCTGCTACTTATTTTTATTTTTTGTAATTGCTTATTTGATTTTCTATCTCAAGCCCAGACAACGTCGGACGGGTCAGCCAGTAATTAATAATTAATAAATATAGTTAATATTGATCTATATATATAATTTCATTTAAAAAAACTACGGTTTTAATTTTTTTAACCTATGGTTTTATACAAACCCAAATTAAATTTTTTCAAAAAATATTCTATGATGTAATTTTAAAAACAGAATACTCATTAAATTCTACTTAACTAATGTTTACTGTTTCAGAAAATGTCATAAATTGTTGTAAGATGTACGAATTGAACTACTCATTAAAATAAATTACCGAAAAATGCAACGGATTCTATGTAAATTTCTCAAGCTCAGAAATTTTTTTAAATCAGTCATTCACAGACAAAATACATTAGCCATGGAAATAAATTGTGTGAATGTAGTTAAAATGTTCTTTTTAAATCGGCATTAAGTTTTCTTCGTTGCCATTATCATTAGATATTAGAGGACTAAAGCCGTAATTTAATCTAAATTTTAAAGTATGTGTACGAAATTTGAATTATATACTCGCCAGAAAAGAACTTCTATTAGGGATAAATTATACTTATGGTTCTAAAATAATTTCTTTGATTTTCTTATGAAGCTATTTATACATAATCACAGAATAAGATCAATAATTATAATTAAAATATAGATAAAATGCTTAAGTGATACAAATAGAAACAACAAAAATCTTATAAAAACCTTTTAATGATCGACATGCGTTTCAACGCTCATACGGCGCCATTTTCAAGATAGATAACGAAAAACAAAAAAATTCTCGCAAATTTTTGAAAATAAACTTGAAAACATGAAAAGCAGTTGCTTGAAGAAGCCAACTGTGCCAACTACAGCACTGGCAAGATTACATAGAACCGAAACATTAAAAATTGGTTTTAAAAATAGTAAAATAATTTATCCATCAAGACTATTTCCCATCTATTATCCGTGAATCATTAGAAATCTACATGCGTAACATTAACATTAGCAATGAATCCGCCTCATTTGAATCACCGAAAATTTGGTACGAGGTACTTTTCAGTTTTAAAAAAGCAATAACGACATATTAATTTTCACGTTTACAGTTGGCCCCTTCAAGCACTTGCTTTTTTACATATATAATCTGGTGATTAATGTTTTCAAGTTTATTTTCAAAAATTAGCGAGAATATTTTTGTTTATCGTTATCTATCTTGTAAATGGCGCCGTATGAGCGTTGAAACGTATGCCGATCATTAAAAGGTTTTTATAAGCCTTTTGTTGCTTCTACCTGTATCACTTAAGCATTTTATCAATATTTTAAACTATTTATAGTTTTTATTCTTTCATCTAGGACATTTTAACGTGAAAACATATTTTCTTTTTAATATAAATTTTCAAAATTTAATTACTTTAAGTATAAAAATAATTTTAGTGTTTCCTTACAAAGCTAATATTGGTTAAGGGACCGATGGGCTTTTAAAAGTTATTTTTCATTACTTGTGCTGTTCCAACGTAATTATTTAAAGAATCTTCCTGTACGAAGAATTTTTTAAATAAGAAATAAATTAAAATTAATAAATAATGAAAAAAATATATATTAACTTAAAATATAAATAAATAAATCTAATAGTGAAATCTTAAAAAATGAAGAGTTTTTACGTTTTAATATTCAAAATATTTTCTCCATTTTTATCTTTTATTTTTATATTTAAAAGCACTTTGTTCCACTAAATCCCTAATGCCCTTATTAAGTCTAATTTGTAATACAACAAAAAATAATTAAAATAATAAAATACCTTTTTTTCAAGAAAATGATTTCTTTTAAATGCTCATACTAATTCACTATGTTTAACCATTTTAAAATCTTTATCGACATTCTTCAAACCAAGAACCTAAACGAATGCATAAATTTGTCGTAATTAGCAAGATTTCTTCTTTCAGTTATATGCAAAATTTTTTATAAGAACTAGTAATATTTCAGATCAGGGGAATAAACATCAACTAAGCATTTTATTTTTATTTTACTTTACAAATTATTATCACGTGAAGCAGCGTCACATTTTTGCAAGCGATTTTAGTGTCGAAGATTTTTTTATATATGTTAGATTTGATGATGCATATAACGAAATTACCAATCAGCTAGCGAATTAGTCTTGGCTATATAAATAACAACATCACACCAACCTCTATAATGTAAAATGCATGACAATCCGATTACCGATGATGCATCCGAGTTGGAATAACATCAATATTCGGGATGCCCTTCATTTCACATTGAGGTGGTTGTGCGATGTTGCTATGACAACAACCCTAGCTGGTGCCCCAGCTGACTGGCAGTTTCGTTATCTGTAAACTAACGTATATAGAAAAATCACAGACGATAAAATTGATTGCAAAAATGTGACGCTACCTTCCGTGTTATATCTTATATATTAAAATCCGCAATTTATGTTTTTAGGTTATATATATGTATATATATATATTTAAACAGATAAGATTTTTCTAAGATACTGAAAGATATAATATTGAAGAACTGTAAACATTAAACAAGACTTCATACAATGATGTTCTGCTTTTTCCTTTTATTTGTTTTAGAATATAAAATTAATATCTTCAGGGTGGCTCTGTGCCCTGAACTTCCCGTTGTCTCATTAATTTTACGTTCCCAATTTTCAAGCAATGTAGTATTTTAGGATGCTAGACTATTAGCAAGTGAGTTTTACGTTATAATTTCCGTAACACAAACATCTCATTGTACAATCCAATTATTGCACAATGAGGATAAAATATCATCTAATAAAGATATTCATGCATATGTAGGCTCCTGTTATGAGACTACATAATTTAACAATTCAAAGTTTTCGTAAATTCCGTTTACAGACAAACAACTGGAGTTATTTCTGATATTATTTGAAAAAGCGTCAACTAATTTAATTTTATGATATAGTTCGATAGAAATATGCATACAGCAATCACAAGAAAACACGCATTTTGTTAATAGACATGTTTTAATTTCAGTTTATTTTTGTAGAAATAGGCCGATTTTATTTAATTTTTCATTTTAGATGTGATATAAAAATCAGTTTATTTTGACTTAAATCAAAAGAAAACAAAAGTGAAAACAAAAAAAGAAATATTTATCATTCCAAACTGTTAATTATATAGAAGTTTCTTTTATATTTTTTAAAAATGCATCCATAAGTTCATCATAAAATATTCAGTAAATAATTCAGAAAATTATTGACAAAATTTTAAATCGATTTGATTAATTTGAATTAACTAAATCGTTTTCAAACTTGAACCTTGCATAGCGAAAAAATAGCATCCATAATGTAACATTTAAATCAATTATTCAAAAGCGCCCTTTTCTTTTCAGTGAATGATAAAAATTTTAAAATCGTCTGATTTCCCATAGAAAAGACAGGAAAGAAAATGTTCTGCATTTTTCGAACGAATCCACCAAATAAAGGTAAACTGTACGACTAATTACGCGTACCTCACCGACATACCTACCAAATATCAAGCTAACTGATTGTTTTATTGCGACAGTTATTGCCGAACATACAGACAGACAGACACACGTCAAAAAAATTTCCGTCTATACAGTAAGCTTTTATTGACGTTTCGTCGATTAAAATGTATGGAGCATCTTGAAGATGAATAGAGTGCATAGATTTTGTTTTTAGAAAAATGCATTTATGGAAAAACAAAAGGCTAGAAATATTACCATTGATATGACTAACTTCTATTTTGTTTCTTGACACCAAAAATTCATTCAGAATTAGCAGCTTTTAAAATTTTTTATTATTATTGATTTAAGATTAAAATTTTAGAGAATATCTTTTGGTATCAAATCCCCTTAAAGTATGTATTTGTTTTATTATTTTATTGAAATAATTTTGGATTATTTCTATTAAATTTCAGATATAATGCTATAAATGTACTTTCAGTATTGATTGAATGATAATCAGAGTCATTTATTATTTTTTTCCTCAACCCTTTTATCTGAATACGGATATATATGATACTGTAATGGATGTTGGAAGAGAAATGATAACAGACTTTTTTATTATATGTCAAGTTAATCGGTGTATATTCATGTTTATAAATTCCATTAATCTTCTCTTTATGAAATACACAAGACGAAACAAGAGAGAAGTCAAACATAAAGAAACTTTATAAAAAATATATTCTTCAAAATACAAATTGAGTTTTAGAAATTTATTTTAAAGAAAATTGAATAATAATGCTAAGAATCTAATTGCATTTAATTAAATTTTATTACTACTGCTATTATTATTAATATTAGCTTAATTGTTATTAGTGGTAGGTAAAATCGATTTCTGTTAAAAAATGTATAAGTTACAATTCATATTTCGTTCGAAAATTAATTAAAAAATATATTTATTTTAAATATTTTTCAAAAAAATATATAAATTGTAACCTGTCAATTTTTTAACAAAAATCGATTACTAGATGTTTCAAATATGCGATTCCAAAATCAAAATTCACTTCTCCCAGCAGTGCTTGAGTTATGCTTAAAATATGACCCCCCATTGCAATCAGTTTTGCAAAGATTACATAAAAAGTTTCCCAATTATTTCTGAGGTTAATGTAATGGTGCCCTGAATCATGAGTAACAATGCTCTTAGACTGAATATCTGTAAATTCTTCTGCTAATTTTTCTGTTAAATGTTTGTAAAACAATAGTTTTCTTGTTATCAAATTTTCCTCCACATTTATCTATTAATAATTGCAAAAATTTTAATATGTACATTTCTCAAGTTACGCTTATTTTTATGTCATACTTCAATATGTAAACTTAATGTAACTTTACAAGATGAATATGTACACAGTTATTTATGACAGAAGTATATTACGAAAAAAATTATCTCTGTTAGTTTAATGTTTTTAATGAAATCATTAATATATTTATAATTACATAATTAATTGTATGCTTGTTTCTAATCGGATTTTGTTTTTAAATAATAATTTGGTACCGCAACTGGGGTATGTTTGGCCCATTAATTGTAACTTTGGCCCAAATGAGAAACGATTAAATCTGCTATATTTTCTACTTAGCTTGAGTTATCGACAAAGTTTTGGTCTCAAAATATAGATGAGCAGTACTAGCTTGAGACTGGCTGCTCACTGTAAGTAATTTGCCAAGGTTCCACCGTGGCGGCACCAGTCAAACAAGAACGCGTGAAGACGGTGAGAACTTGGCTTTTACAACTTTTGTTTGACAAGCTTTGAATTAATTCATTTGGACCTGGGTAAGCACATGTTATTATAACTTCATTAGTGTAGAGAGACTAAAACTCAAGATAACTCAAGCGATGTAGAAAATATAGCATAATTAATCTATTTTTACTTTTAGGACAAAGTTACCCCAGTTGACGTTTCTATAAAACATTATAAAGTAATCAAATACTTACCGCTCCCCACCCCCAAAAAAATAAATCGTTAGGAACTGTTTATTTATTTCACATCAGATTTTCGGTAACTTGTTTTAATAATAGATCACAATCGTATACAGAGTAGATCCTTAATTCCATTTCTATTACTGGTGAACCAAGGCAGCTATAGCCATAATGGTTGTGTAAATGTGTATGAAAATCTATATGCCTTACATACTAAAGTGTTTGGCAGTGCCCACGAGCGCTAAATTCTGGAAACATGTATTGTATTGCGGTATCCAAAAAACTATAACAAATACGACCAAATGTTCGATGACAGAGTTTTACAGAATCATACATTTCATAAGAAAATATATATTTTATAAGCGGGTACGATAAATCGTCACATGCACAGACAAAATATCCGAAAATGATGAAGATATTTAAAAAATTAAATACATAATGGCAACTGATAAATATTTTTGCAATTATAAACTCTGTTATTTACAGATAAAAATGCCTCAATGCAACAGAGGGTTTCGTTTGCTTCCTTGCTTGTACTACATCAGATTGTTTGATTCATATTTAGACATATGACATTTTGATTTTATAAAACTACATGGGTACTACCCCTCTACTACCTACTAAAACTACTACCTCTTAAACATTTACATTTCGGAGAAGAAAATAATGGAACTTATGGGGAAAATTGTTTTTCATAATTTAAAAATTTCGCGGGTGTCAGGTATTTAGTAATTTAAAGTAATCCTGTGCACAATATGTGTTTTGTTACTAAATCGACGATGCTCTAAAACTTTGCTTTTTTACCAGTTATTTTAGGCGAAACGGTCTAAAAATCATTCTGTATAGTGTATAATATGAAAAATGAAAGAACGAATAGATGATAAGTTACCATTATCGGATTTTTAACTGATTGCCACCTCCAATTATGGTGATATATTTTTTAAAGTTTTTTCTAATTTGCGATATTGATAATAAATTTTCATTACAGATAAAGAGAATAGTTAATAGAATCTTATGCTAGAAATAAGTCATGGCCAATATAAAAGATCTTATATTGATCCTATAGTAAACTACATTAAGAATTACAATTACAGAATTAATTTAATCATTTTAAATTATATTTTTAAATACTGTAGAAGATAGTAAAGCAGGTTAAAACAGTTATTAACTAGACAAACATAATTGAAACAATTGTAGATAAATAATGACACTTTTTAGTAAATTTCAATTCAAAACATCATATTTACAATTTTTTAAATACTTTTTTCTATTGTTTCATACTTTTTTTTCTTGTTTAATGCAATTATCTTGATTTACAATTGTACGTAACATGGATTAATTGGAAAAGGTAGATTAATTGTCTCGAGCACAATGATAACATCTAGAGTTCTTTATCAGAAATGAACAACTCGATCTTTGTTACAAAAGGCTTTTGAATAAAGAAGAAGAAATTTCTTATCGTACTATCTTTTATAACAAATGAACTTTTACTATAGTTATTTTTTCAATGTAAGATGCACATTCTTGGGAACTTCTGCTATTATTATAAATTATTTAAAGTTCAGGTGAATTCTGAAAGAGTTGTCATATACTTCCATTAATGCAAAAAAATAGAGAGAAATAATCATACAACGCGAATATAATATAATATGCTTTCGACAATATGTTGGTGCATATTGAGTACAACGTATATGCCCTTTTTGTTTAAACTTTTGACTTTCATAAATCGCTGGAACAGTATAGCAAGAACGAAAAATCATGGAACAGGCATAGATATGAAACACTTTTCAAAAGTATTAAAATATTATTAAGTAATTTCAATTTTTCATACAATGGAATGAGATTTCTAAATAATCAATTTAAAAGACATACAACGCGGTAAAATTCCATTTTCAGCAATTTCTGTCTATATGCGATGATGTTAACGAATCCTGTCATGTAACCCGGTATATTATATCTAGAATTTATACAGACCATCTAATACACTAAATACTAGATAAGTATAAAAATGCAAATCACAGCGGAAAACGCACTTACAGCAAGTATCGATTATAGACAGTTATGTAACCGAATTATTTTGTGCGTCTCTGTAAATGAACGATATATCATACCCACTCCATAATCTATAGAAAATATGCTGTAGTGCATCTAAGTGTTCCTTTTTAATTTCATTATGTTTCAAATATCTTACCATCATTAAAGTACACACAAAATGGTTTTCCTTATTGATTATAATGTAATGGAATTCTTTCCTGTGTCCTTGTAAACGAACTAAAAATGCTACTTGTTCTATGCTCCTACGAAAGTATGTTGTTGTCCACTTCAGTTATGTATTTCAATCTCATTATGTTTAAAATATTGTAATTAAATGAAGCTGAAAACGTTTTCCATTAGACCCTAACGCTGGGCATGAAATTTCAGTTGAAAAGGTACTAGCCAGACTAAAATTTTTGCTCATCACTATTTTACATTCATTCAGAGAGCAACGTCAGCAAGGTGGCGAAACCTGATTCACTTCGCGCAGGAGTGAATAGCAATCAGATTCGGCCTCGGAAGCAAAAAAAAAGTGGCATTGGCGTTTGTGCGGTGCGAAATCGGGGGGAACGAATGCAGACGGGGGAAGTTCGTTCCTCCGTAGGAGAAAAATGGAAGTGGGTGACGTCGCATTTTTTCCTCTTTTGAAAGATAAATGCCGTCACTTGATTTTAAAACACTTCTGCGTGTCACTGGATTGAGGCATAATATTCTGAGCGTATACAGTTTGATTTGAAGAACAACATTTCAAAATACGAAATTTACTTGCCAACTTTAAATATATGTGAATGTAACGGAATTTTTTTAGTTTTCAGGAAAACATGATACACATTTCATTTCAATAGCGAAAATTCTCTAGTAAACCCCAATAACATATATTAGTTACACGGCAATCCGAGTTAATTTACGAGAGTTCTAGTACAGACTGTTGGATAGACAGTCAGACAACAAATCGGGTTTATTATCACTTTTCAACTTTGTTGGAAAGTTTAAAACACATTAAAACTAACGGAATGCGAAATACAGGATAATTTGAATAGCAAGTACATTCGAAAGGAGAATTATGATTTTTTTAAATGTAAAAGCAGTTATTTTGGCCAACATTGCATCCCGTGAACGGTTTACAACTTTTAATACAGATTGACCATCGTTAGAAGGAGTTGTCTATTAAATCCAGAATATTTTACATTCGTGAAAAATATGAACAATTTTTAAAATGTTAAATATTTGGGAGAAAGAGAATAATTTTTAACGTGTTTCAAGCAGCTGCGCTTAGGTGGCGAAACCTAATTCACTTCGCGCAGGAGTGAAGAGTACATTAACAGATAACCATATTGCCCATCTCTGGAACACATATAGCATTACTCTTTACAATTGTTTTCATGAAATTTAGGGTTTACATGCAAACAACTGGGTAATTCAATAAACAAATTAATAAAATATATACTTTAAGTAATAAAATTTGGTGTTTGATAATGTACAGCATCATTCCGATGAACTTGAAAACTATAACCATTTGTTGGAGGTAGTGTATTCGCGTTTTAATTGATTTCGTTTTAAAAAAACTATAAAAAATCAAATAGCCAAAAAAGTAATATAAATAAAAATAAAATAATATGAAAAGTTTAAATTAAGAAAAGCTTTATGTAAATAGTCAAAAAATGAGAAAAACAGATCAGCATGATTAATAGTAGATAAGACCAAAAATCCAATGATGAAGTTTTTGAAAATCATAAACTTCATAATAAAACATATATTGTAAAAGTGGGTACGATAAATCGTTGCCTGTACAAAAACATCTGAAAATGATGTTGTAGGAATATAACAACTTTGTTTAAAAAAACAATAAATAACGGTAGAAGTTATTTTTAGAATTAGAAATTCTCTTATTTACATATAAAAATGCTACTCCTTACAAGGTACAGAAAAGGCTCTAGATTTGAGATATTTTAAAACCTCCCTTCCGTAGGTGATAAAGAGCATACTTTAAATACAAATGCAATCTTTAAATATATATTTATATTTTCATAATATAAGTAACAGAAAAGAAGAATAAACTCTCTTCGAATTGTATCTGATTAATCAGCAATTCTCTTGCAGAAATTATGTTAATATCGTGACAAGAATAAGTTCTTCATTTGACACAAAAGAAGGTAACATGAAATTGTGTAAATTACATTTCTAATGAACTTAAAACGCAATATGACAGATTTCAAATCGAGAACAAAATATATCCGAACTGCAACCAAAAATAAAAAATAAATCCATGTTTTATTTTAACTTAGTTATGGACAAAAATGGCTAGAAACATATATTTAATGTTCATTGTATCAGTTATAAGAAATATATATATATATATATATATCTACACATTAATTTTCAAACTGTTTTTATTTCCATTTGCAAGAATATTTTTTACTTTCTGATGAAAAATAGGCTATATGCGAACCCAACCCATAAAAAAGAAAATTCAACTCGAAATCGACTACAACCCACAACGAATTTAGAAGAGAATTGAAATAAATTTTTTAAAACAAATATTTACTTAATGCACTTATGAAAAAAAATGTCTACAAACTTATCTTTAACGATAATTGTATGACTTATAAGAGAAAAATAATATAATGTACACATTAATTTTCAAACATATTCTGTTTTCATTTGCTCGAATATTGTGAAACTTCAGATAAAAAATAATCGGGTATACCCGAATCCGACCCGTAAGAAAGAAAATTCAACTCGAAACCAACTCTAACCCACAACGAAAATAATTTAGAGCAAACCTTACGAGATACAACGAAGGAGTAGGCTTCACTTCCAATAAGAATTAAATTCCAAACAAAAATTGAAATAAATAAATAAATATAAAATAAGCGAGAATTTGAAACGCGGTATGATTTGTAAAAACCTGTGAACTTTAAGATGATGAAATGTACAATAAGATAAGTTTAAACTAGAAAATATTTTATGCGGTGTATGCAAGTTTTTTCTAAAAGCTTTTAAAAAATGCAGATATTTATGGCTCCTAAATAAAAGATTCCTAAGCATTTATTGTTTCGGCAAGCGAAGTTATATATCTGCGTAAAGTTTATGCAATGAGAAAAAAATTTATGGCTTGAATAGAATCGATTCAATATCAGACATAGCGTCTGATTTATTAGAAGTCGTTTATCTTTTACTACTTAATAAAATCTGACTTAAAGCGCAGTTTTATAACAATAGTAATGAATTATTTTCTTACAAATAAAACAGCTCGTTTCAAAATAATATTTTAAATATTTTTGATTCATGTATTTCAACTGATATACGCTCGGCAATTGTTCTGAGTGAGTATATTTATAACTCAATTAGAAACCAATTTTTTTCTAACGGTAACTACTTGCAGTGAAATGATCCATTTACTTTAAATTAAGAAATATCTATAAAGATTCTTCTATGACGATTCTGTTTCGAAATTTGTAAGCCTTAATTCTTACGAAATAAAATAACTTATTTATCTGAAAAGAAGGCAAAGTAATACATTTATATTGGTTTAGCCCTATTTTCAACATCTTAAAAACATTATATCTATTCCATATGTGTATGTGTCCAATGTCTAAACCTTATATCTTAGAACTGCAGTAGATTGATTTATTTCAAGGAAGGAAGTGTCGCTGAGTCGTAAGAATGTTTAAGCATCACTAACAGGTTGTCGCAAATAAAGTATTAAAAAATGAATAGGCAAACGTGGTAAGTACAGAAATAAAAAATATAGGTGTTAAAAAGTAAACTGCTATTTCAGAGCCTCTAAATCTTCATCATTAGTGCAATAGTTAAACACACAAGAAATAAATGTATAAAACGCAGAGGGTGCAACAAATGCAGTCTCCATAATCAAGGATGAAAAGCCTAAAAAAAAAACGATTTTTATTTCAGCTCTTACCACGTCGTTATTTTCGTTTCCTAATATATCGGCGCAGAGATGAATCCACTCATGTTAATAAATAATGTATATAATAAATTTAGGACATCTCAAAACGAAATACGAAATTTTTCTGTAATACCATGAGTATATGTATCGGTATTTTAATGTTAGCTGGGCGCCAGTGATTGACAAAATCTTTCGAATCTCTCCAACCATTATTTTCTCGCCAATCTTTTAACATTAGCTAATAACAAATAGTCGATATTTTTTTGCAATATAGTAGCTTAAAAAGATACTTAAAAATAAATAAAATATAATCATGGAGAAATATGTAAAAACGAACATATCCATCGCGTAATCGGGTCTATTAGTTATTAGGCTTAGTCCATTACAAAAATGTTAAAATGAGATATAAAATATACCAGAATTATTTTATTTCATAATGAAAGCATCTTATCTATTTTTATATACACAAAAATATACACATACGTTATATAAAATCCCAAATTCTTTTAATATCATTTGGAATTTGTAAAAATGTATCGTTAGTTGTTCAAATCGTTGTTCAATTACTCCATGGTTGTTTTCAATTCAAATGATACCAAGTGAAACAAGATTTGGCGATTTATCCCTTTCGACCAGCTAACATGAAAGTGCCTATGTATCAAATGAAAGCTCTTGTTAAGATCAGTAAAATAAACTTATAATATACATACATTTAAGTGTATATAGAATGTAGACAAGAAAAATATAATCAGCGATTTAACATTATCTATCATATAACAGGTAGTAGATCTTTAAGCCTATTTCCAAGTTTTTATACAGGTAATTATTTCCCATGTGCTGTTTCTAAATCTTTTCATTCCGATATTGATATTATTTAAGAGTTATATGAAAAGAAAGTGCTGATTAGAATTAACAAACAATCAATTATTCATATTTCATAGATCAATTGCTTCATGTAACATTTAATTTCAGATTTTAATTCTATGATCCAATAATATTTTTTATATCGCGAGTAATAGTAAAAAAAAAGAAATATGGAAAATTATTCCCGATTGCAGAAGGAAACCGTTTTTGATGCGAATGTTGTATTGTGGAGAAGAATCTGCTATTTAATCATTTATGAATGTTATTCAATTCGAATAATAATTAAATGCTTAAAACGTTTTTCTAATGCATTATTAAGGCTTTAACGAAATCAGGGATATGAAAGACTCCTTTTAAATCATTATTACTTTCAATTCGTGAAATTTGAGACTTCTTATTTATTTCATGCATTGAAAGATTTCGATGTAAGCATCAAAGGGTATCTGACCCCTTAACGAATATTCTTGTTTAAGTTATATCGCCAAACCCTAATGGAAAAAATCTTAAAGTGTATAACTAGGAGAATATGAGTTTTAATCAGTTCCTTCTCTGACCTCCCGCCTACAAACATGTAGGCTGTTTGATGTTATACGATAATCGGGGCACCACCCATCATTCAATGTATCAAGATTTTTTTTAAATAAAATTTGATATATATGATTTTCTTGTGAAGCTCCAACTTACTTTTTTTTTAAACTTGGAATTATATATCACTACTGTAATTTTAAATTAGTTTTCACGACCATTCAAAGTTCTACAATATGTAGATGTACAGTACACCAAGTTAGGCAATTTTAATAAAAAATAAACTTTATTGATATAGTTAATTCATTTATAGATTTTATTAATTGTTATGCGATTCATTTCAGTATAAACATATCAAAGAAATATTAACCTAAGAATAGAAATCATTGCCCACACCATATTTATTAGTTAAAATATTGAAACAAGAAAAAATAAGTTATAAACGCTGACAAAATATTATACCAAGAATAAATACATTTTTAATGTGCTACGAAAAAAGACACTTCTTATATTTCCAAAAATATTTTCATGTATGTAGTTATAGCAAACTTTCTACAAAAAGTTTTTAATAGCAAATAAAATATTTCGTAAAAAAGAGTACTTCGAATAACGATAGTTTTCAAAACATTTTCAAACTCATATTGTAAAATGCAATACTGTGAGATAGAAAACGGTTTTCTAAATTTATCTTTAAGTGTTTTATGTCAAATAATGGCATCGTAGTATTTTCGTTTTATAAAAACTATAAGTGTTCACCCATAAACTTTTTTAGAAGAAATTTTCAAAAAATACTAAACATTTAAATTAACAGCTGATATAAAGTGATAGTCGCTTCAATAATAGAAATTTTTAAGATTTCAAATAATGCTATGCACGTTAATAAAAATAGATTCTTAAAGAAGAAATGAAAATATAGAGAAATTACTATAGAAGATAGTATCTTAAATACTATTAAACTATGATTCTGGTATTACCCTTCTAAGGAATATCTAAAAGTTTTTAACATGAACAATGTATTTCCTTCTTATAAATGATTTTATAGGAAAGAAGCCGACGTACTTTTAAATTTTACTGTTCATTTTATATAATTTTTTACACAGAAAAATATATCAAATTTATCTTGAGTCAAGAATCAAATTAAATTCAGTGCAACAAAAAATTATTTTTAATATACATATTTAAAGAAATGAAAGATATTTTTTAATAATCATATTAATGTAATAAATAATACTGTTGTGAGCTCGGGGTTCGAAAGGACTGATGCCAATATATAAGAACAATAAAAAGGCTTTATTCACTATAAACAGTGCAATACGAACACCAATATCTTCTGAAAATTACAAGATATTCAGTAATCTTCAAATCCAATAAAAGCACAGCAAAATTTCACACAGAAACAATGCGTTCAATACGACGTATCAACGACAAATTCAATCCGAGAAACACAGTTCTCAATGCAAAGCCTCTCGTATGAATTCAATCGCAGTTGACAGACAACTAACTAACTGGACTGGTGGAGGTCCCTTATATAGGCTTCAGAGATCTTTCCAGATTATTCCAGAGCTTTCAGATGCTAGAAATTACCAGAAAGTGCTTTAACTTTCGATAGAGAACCCAAGCAAGAAAGGATCCCAATGTATAGGTATAAGGGGGGTGTGGTTGCACAAAAAATCGCCAAATCCGTCGCCAACTTGGCGACATTTGGCGATATATCGCCAAATTTGGCGACAAAAATAAGTCGACAAAACCATCGCCAACTTGGCGATAAACCCATTCCTTGGCGATATTTCCATAGACTTCTATTATAAAGATGAGGGTGTAAGGTTGTTTTCCTTGCAAACCATCTGAGGCTTTTAGCATTGAGTTACATGATGCTCAATAGTAAATACATTAATAATACTGCAATTTTCACAATAATAAAATAAAATAAATTTAAACAATATTTACAGATATATACAAAATTCATAACATTGCCCCCCTCTCGAGCACTGCACGTCCCGGGCAGTTCAACCTTTGATCGGAAAGCAAACCCGTTATCAACAAATGCTATACTACTCAAAACACTTAAAGCAAACATGGAAAATAACAATTAAACACATTCATAATGCTGAATTATACAAAATATACACTTATTTTTTAAAAAAATGAATTAAATTAAAGCATAGACATCATTACATACAAGTATTTAAATAATAACATTAATAATGATAATGCTAAGCAAAAGAAATTATTACATTAACTTATATACAAGACCATGGTCATACTAATTTACATTATTTACATTACACTATTTACAATTAATGAACAAAGTACTATGGCCATAGTATGGAGCCAGCCTGTCGTAATGAACGACTCTAGGCTTCGAACTTGGTGACTTTCGGATCCGAATTACGACATCGTTCAGTCTGTTTAGGACTGTATAAGGACCGTCCCAGTGCGATTGCAGTTTGGGAGAAAGTCCTTTACGTCGAGTAGGATTATAAAACCAAACCTTGTCACCTTCTTTGAATTGATGTCCCGTGGCTTTCGTGTCGTACCTGGTCTTCATCTTCTCCGTCTGTATATTGATCCGCTCTCGAGCCAAGTTGTGGACGTCTTCAAATCGTGCCTGGAGATTCTGCACGTATCCCTCTGGCGATGAAGGCGCATCTGGAGGGCGACCAAAAATCAGATCACAAGGTAGACGAAGATCACGACCGAAAAGCATCTGAGACGGGGAATAGCCGGTTGTTTCATGGACGGCGCTGCGATAGGCGAGAAGAAACAAGGGAAGTTTTTGGTCCCAGTCTTGTTGGTTTCTTGAGACTAGCAGTGAGAGATTGTTGAGGATGGTACGATTAAATCTCTCAACCATGCCATCCGATTGTGGATGTAAAGGCGTCGTCCTAGTTTTGTCCATTCCGAGTAGTTGACAGAGATCCTCAATCACAGCAGAGATGAAATTTCTCCCCTGGTCAGAATGCATTTGAAGGGGGACTCCATACCTTGATATCCACTGGTGTACCAAGGCATCCGCAACCGTAGAAGCTTCTTGATCAGGGATGGCATAGACTTCAGGCAATTTCGTGAAATAGTCCATGACAACAAGGAGGTATTTGTTGCCATCAGCACTTCTTGGCAGAGGACCTAGGATGTCAAGGGCGATGCGTTCGAAAGGTGCTCCTACATTGTAGAGATGTAGTCTTCCTCGGCTACGTTTCTTTGGTCCTTTTCGAGCTGCACATGCATCGCAAGATTTGCCCATCGTTCGACGTCAGCTCTCGCTTTTCCCCAGAAGAAGCGCTCTCGGACTCTATGTAATGTTTTCATGACTCCAAAATGGCCTCCGGTGGGACTGCCATGCAATTCTTCGAGGACCTCTGGGATTCGAGATCGAGGAAGTACCAACTGCCACCGAGATGTCTTCCCATCTTCCGATTCGACTTTTCGGTACAGGACACCATTCCTGACGTGGAGGGAGTTCCAAAGAGCCCAATATTGCTTCGTCGTAGGACTGTAAGTCGAGATGTCTTTCCAACTGGGCTTCGTGCTAGAAGATTCTAATAACTCCAAGATTGGTTTGATCTCAGAGTCTGCCATTTGATCTTCTCGAATCTTCTCATCACTCCAGGGATCTGGTGGCGTCAATAGTCAAGTCTTCGTCTGGCGTATGACATATTCGGGATTATACTTGCTCTCCGCTCTGGAACAATAGCGACAGCTCTCGGGACACGGTCTTCTTGATAGGGCATCGGCGTTTCCATGCGATGAGCCTTTGCGATGCCTGATGTCAAAGTCGTATTCCTGGAGTCGTTGTATCCATCTGGCTACTTGGCCCTCTGGGTTCTTAAAATTCATCAGCCATGTTAGGGATGCGTGGTCAGTACGAAGGAGAAATTTCCTGCCATAGAGGTAGTGATGGAAGTGTTCTATGGCTTTCACTATAGCTAATAACTCCTTACGAGTGACGCAATAATTCCGCTCTGGTTTCGATAAACATTTGCTCCAGTATGCTACGACTCGTTCTTGGCCATCTATTTCTTGGAAAAGTACAGCGCCGACAATTTCCTGACTGGCATCCGTGTCCACAATGAATTGTTTGTCGGGGTCTGGATAGGTAAGGACTGGAGAGTATGTGAGAGCTTCTTTCAGCCGCTGGAATGAATTGTCGCATTCTTGTGTCCATAGAAACTTCTGTTTGCTTTCAGTGAGCCTATGCAAGGGTCTTGCGATGTTGGAGAACCCCTGTACAAACTTTCTGTAATAAGTGCATAGTCCCAGAAAGCTTCGCAACTGATGGATATTTTCCGGACGTTTCCAGTGCTTTACTGCAGACACTTTTTCAGGATCTGTTCGAACACCTTCAGCTGAGATGATGTGTCCTAAATAGTTTACTTCGCGTTGGAAGAACTTGCATTTCAGAGGGTTCAGCTTTAAATTCGCCGCTCTTAGCTTCGTTAACACTTTTCGAATATTTTCTAGATGTTCTTCAAACGTGCGGCCACCAATGATGACGTCGTCTAGGTAGATGAGACAAGCTTCAAAAGTCAGGCCTTTTAACACTGTCTCCATGAGGCGCTCGAACGTTGCTGGAACATTGCAGAGCCCGAACGGCATAACTTTGAATTGCCAAAATCCTTGTCCAGTAGTAAATGCGGTCTTCTCTTTGTCATCAGGATGGACCTCTACTTGCCAATACCCACTTTTCAAATCCAGTGTGGAAAACCATTTATGTCCTGAAAGAGTATCTAGCGTGTCGTCTATTCTTGGTAGAGGATAGCTGTCCTTCTTCGTGATATCGTTAAGTTTACGATAATCCACACAAAATCTTGTAGAGCCATCTTTCTTTCGGACCAACACGATGGGAGAGGCCCACGGACTTGATGACGGTTCGATGATGTCACTATCCTGCATCTCTCGTAAGAGCTTAGAAACCTCTTCTTGTTTTGCAAACGGCAAGCGTCTTGGATGCTGTTTAATCGGTGGATGGTCGGCAGTATCAATTCTATGACGTGTCAGAGAAGTGCGACCTATATCATTCTCGTTTTGTGAAAACACATCCGTAAATTCCTGGAACAGTCTTTCTGCGGCATGTCTCTGCTCAGGAGATAAATTCTCATTTCGTCCAATTTCAGGTGTTAAACTTGTAAGCGGCTCCGACAACGTCAAGCTCGGATCTTTGCAAACACAGGTGACTGGAGCACAGGTAGCAAGCACTTCACCCTTCTGGATAATTCTAGACTTTTCACTTACATTCGCCATCCTCACGGGTATCACATCTCTCGACAGATCTACCAGCGCTGATGCTATTAGGACTCCTTTTGGGCTCTTCTCAGGATATCCAACCAAGCCACATTGAAAACTACTTTCTTTCTCAGTTAAAACAGGTATCATCATTTCGGTCCGAGGAGGGATGATAACATCTGCCTTGGCTGTGATCCGTTGAATAGACGCGGACTCATTTCCAAGTTTGAAAATAGTGACATCTTCTTGAGCAGAGCGTAACTCATTCTTCTTAAAATCCAGTGTAAATCCATGCTCTTTTAAAAAGTCCAGTCCGAGTATGAAAGGGTCTGAAATATCGGCCACGTAGACTGTATGGCGATAAGCGGCGTTCCCAAACTTTATTTTCAGTGTCATTCTTCCATGTATATCGATCTTATCTCCGGTAACAGTTTGAAGAATAACACGCGGCTGGGTCCAGAAGAGTTTTTCTTTCAGCCGCTGAGCTAGATCTTTCCGGTCACATGATGGTCACATTGGCTCCTGTATCGATGATCATATTACAGGGCAAATCATTCACACTTCCGACTAGAAAAACTCCGTTCTCGCCGCAACTTCTTGCAGAAATTTCACATACTTTAAAATGGGGCTTCTCAAAATCTGGCAACCTCCGCCCCGCAAGATGGCCAATAATCAGTTTTCTTGCTCCTCCGTTAGCGGGTGAGCTATTACCTTCGGTGCTGGGTCGTCTTGGGCAGTCGATTTGGATATGGCCTTCTCCACCGCATTTCCAGCACTTGATCTTCCTGTAAGGTTTGTTGGCCATTAAGGAGTTCATCTTTCTCATTATGTCATTCATCTGCTGCTGTAAGCACTCCACAGCTCTATCCGACGTCTCAGGCAGGTTGGCTACTCGCACAAAGTGTCGATCTTTCCTTGTAGCTTGCTGGGCTGCCTCGAATTTCAGGGCATAAACTAAAGCCCCTTTTAAGTCACTGAGATCTGCAATCCGGAGTTGTTTCTGGATCTCAGAGTCACGCACACCATCAATAAAATGCTGCAGAGCCAAGCTTTCTCTAATTTCAGTCGGACAGTCAGGATAAGCAAGATGTGAAAGTCTCTCGACATCCGTAGCAAGCTCTTGCAGGGATTCAGTGGATTTCTGCTGTCGAGATTTGAGCTGGAGTCTGCTATATTTCTTCATGCATTTCTCGCCAAAGCGTAATTCTAAGGCACTGACGAGCGTTTCAAAATCCAGCGGTTCATTTGCAGGCAAAGTCTGTAGGACGTCGGCAGCATCAGCTCGTAGAGAAGCAGCTAACTGGCAAGCCTTTGTCTGGGAATCCCATCCATTGGCGTCCGCTACGATCCCAAATTGTGTCTTAAAAACTGGCCATGAGGATTTTCCGTCATAGGTCGAGAGCTTAATAAAGGCCCGAGGAAGCATATCTGGATACTTGATTTCTTCGGAATAGTTTCCGGCAGTTATCTTCTGTTTCTTGACTTTTTCCAAATCTTTTTTTACATTCTCTATGCTTTCTTCAACGGTCTTGGCGATCTTTTGAACTTTTTCTTCTACTCTTTCTTCTACGGTTTTGGCTGTCATTTGAACATTTTCTTCCATTTCTTGAAATCTTCCTTCAAATTTGTTTTCCACGGAGTCAATTCTGTCATTCAAAGATGTTATTTTATCCTCTATTAAGTCTTTCAACTGACCAAGGTTGGTTGACATATCCTTCTTCATTTAATCTTTTAAATCGCCAAGGTTGGCAGTCATTTTCTCATCCATCACTGACATATCCTTCTTCACTTCATCTTTCAACTCGCCAAGGTTGGCAGTCATTTTCTCATCCATCGCTGACATATCCTTCTTCATTTCAGCCTGATTCGCAGTCATTTTCTCATCCATCTCTCCTAAATTCTCCAATAATTTAGTCAGTTGCGCCTCCATTGCTCTGGTAATCGGCATTCAATCCCACTTCTGACGCCAAATGTTGTGAGCTCGGGGTTCGAAAGGACTGATGCCAATATATAAGAACAATAAAAAGGCTTTATTCACTATAAACAGTGCAATACGAACACCAATATCTTCTGAAAATTACAAGATATTCAGTAATCTTCAAATCCAATAAAAGCACAGCAAAATTTCACACAGAAACAATGCGTTCAATACGACGTATCAACGACAAAATCAATCCGAGAAACACAGTTCTCAATGCAAAGCCTCTCGTATGAATTCAATCGCAGTTGACAGACAACTAACTAACTGGACTGGTGGAGGTCCCTTATATAGGCTTCAGAGATCTTTCCAGATTATTCCAGAGCTTTCAGATGCTAGAAATTACCAGAAAGTGCTTTAACTTTCGATAGAGAACCCAAGCAAGAAAGGATCCCAATGTATAGGTATAAGGGGGGTGTGGTTGCACAAAAAATCGCCAAATCCGTCGCCAACTTGGCGACATTTGGCGATATATCGCCAAATTTGGCGACAAAAATAAGTCGCCAAAACCATCGCCAACTTGGCGATAAACCCATTCCTTGGCGATATTTCCATAGACTTCTATTATAAAGATGAGGGTGTAAGGTTGTTTTCCTTGCAAACCATCTGAGGCCTTTAGCATTGAGTTACATGATGCTCAATAGGAAATACATTAATAATACTGCAATTTTCACAATAATAAAATAAAATAAATTTAAACAATATTTACAGATATATACAAAATTCATAACATTATATTAAATATCAGCATACTAACCGAAATAATACCAGTTAAGAAAAAACTAAATAAATGCAGGACAGTATATTAGGGCAATCATACGAAATAACTTTGCTCTCAATATCGTAAATTGTAAAGAACTTGAATAACGCACTTTGCAGTTGAATGAAAAGGTGCTGTTTCTATAGTGCTGTTTTTGTAAGTATTATAAGAATGATTACAGAAATTTATGTATTTTAATAAATTTAACATTTGTAGGGAAAGTTAATACGCATTTTGAATGAAAATACACATGAGATTACTTGTTTAAATAGAGAATTAAAAAATATAAAAAACTTTTTTACGAGTAATTTTGCATTTTCAAAATATTTAAATCCTCATTTCTTTATTTTTTATGTTTTATTTTCTGCACATCAAAATTTGTTATTGATCTGAAATTCCACAAACATGTTCCCTCTTAAAATAAATGATCAACGTAAAAATAGCACAAATAAAAAATATAAAAAATAGCAAACAGCTCTTTCTGAGCCTCTAAGACTCCATCAACAGTTACTGATTTAGAAGTTTAAGCCTTGTAAGTATGCTTGCATCTCCGCACGCGACCAAGTTAGAATGGCGGTGAGTTTTTTAAAAACAACAGCGGAGTCAGGAGTGACATGTGACGACGCTGTTGTTTTTAAAATATTCACCGCCTTTCTATCTTGGTCGCGTGCGGAGACGCAAGCATACGTACATGGCTTAAACTCTTAAATCAGGCACGGATGATGGAGCTTTAGAGGCTCCAAAACAGCTGTTTGATATTTTATATATTTTTTATTTGTGCTATTTTTACGTTGATCATTTATTTTAATATAACGGCACAAAGTTTGTGAAGATTCGGCTACTCGGATCATGTGAGTAGGCGAGGTGTTGACTGCGATCGTAATTTTTTGTACACTAACTGTCCATGTGCGAAGTTGATCAAGGCTCTCTTTCTCTAACTTTTGACGGATGCTGTGTGAATCTCGGAAATTGTGAGTTTCTGTTTCTCATCGATATTCATGGAAATTATTTTAGCTGGTCAATCGATATGTTGGATATATAAACTTCGAATTTACGTTTGGAACGGGAGAACTTGGATCGGTTCTCTCTAGCTACGAAGTAATCCTAGATCCCGTGATTGTATTAGTTGCATATGACGTATTTGCACAGTTGAATAGTCGTATACGCATCGTTGCCCTTGGCCTGGGACGAACGTCTGTATCAGCGGCGCTCGCCTGGTCTACCGTTTGGAATCCAAGTCCTTACTGAATGCATCTTGCCTGGTGGCTGTCTATTGAAAATCGTGAGATCGTTTTCTTCGAAATCTTTACATTTTAATATATTTTGAGAGTTTTATTTTTTACGTCGAAGAGCTTCGAGTAGAAGTTATTTATTTATTTTGGCCTACGGTAAAATCAGTAGCGGCCAGATCAATTTCTGTCCGATTAAGTTTAAATAAAGTATTTTTTTCAGTACTGTAATAGAATTGTTTTATATAACACTGTAAATGAATGATAAATTATTTTCACTACATATTCTACAGAAAGCATATTTTAGTGCACCTCAGAAAAGCATATCAATTTTAGTTTGCTTAAAATAGTAGAGCATCATCAAAATAGACCGCAAACGTTTTTGCACCATATACCATAATGTAACGAGATTATTTTGAGTGTCTCTACAAACAAACTATAATACAACACACTCCCTTTCAATAGCAAACATGACATAGTAAACTTTAATATTACATTTTTATTACATAGCAATCCGAACATATTTATGACAGCTAGAGCACGGATGGACGGTAGACGTAAGACGGCAGACTAACCGAACTGACGGCAGACGTTATGACTAACCGAATTCATAAACAATTTTTAACTGTATTGTAAAATGTTAAAAATAATCATTTATGAAATATTTGAAAGAGTGAGGGGGAATGATTTATCGGGCAGTTTTGTCGATATTGCTAACAGAAAAATGCGTTCCTTGAACACTTCTGACGATAAAGTGGTGTGTTCATATATTTTCAAATAGGAATTGCAAATAATGCAACTTTTGAAATTGTAAATTTTATAAAAATAAGAATCGTAACGTATGCATTTTAGAACAGAAATTGATTTGTAGAAGCTCCAACTATGTGAACCTAACTTTACCGCCCATTCCTTAAAGTTATGATTAAGTTATGCTTAAAAAACAATCTACCCGTATTACATTCTGTTTTGAAACAATTCAAAATTATTTTAACATTAGAAGTTTTAAACTTTATACATGCATAATTTCTAGACTACAGGCTCGAATTAATTCCTTGTTGGTATACGAATGTAATATATAGATGTTAATATCGAAAACTGTAAAGCTGTATGTTTTTATTACTCATTTCTTAGCAGATATTGCACCAAGAATCTTTCTTTTCGATGGACAATATTTCCTGTCCAAACTAAATATTTTATTCCGCTTGACCATAACTGATTTTATACTTTCAATTCAAACATCGAATCCTTGGCATTACTGAGATCGATTCACTAAGATCTTATAAGCATTATGCTATTATCAAACTTCAAAATGTAGAAATTTAATTAATTGTAATGACAAGTACATTTATCCAAATGTAAAATATTTACCGTTGAGCAAGAACATGTTTATTTATATAAAATTATTAAAAATATACACATAATTGATATAAATGTTATTTATTTAATATTGCATTAGCATTTTCGCTCTCATTGTATACATTTGTCGGTACACGACTCCGCAGAGTTATTCCATCTGGAAAAAAATGTTTTTAAACTCTAATAAGTTGTTTATATCACTACTATAAACTCTAATAATGTTTTTAAACTATCTTTAACTAAAATTCTTTTACTCGGAGTACATTGAATAATAAAGTGTTTGATTCTTAATACTATTTTACTGCATCGATTTACGAAGAAGTAATTTCGATGTTCTGTCGGTACAATGAAGTTTGGGTAAAACTAATTTCTGAAGAAATGTGCCAATTAATCCACTCCGAAAACCGTGAATAATTAAAAGTATCAATCAGCTAACTTCCATTAATATTTGTTTGGGGTGTAATTGCGTAAATGTAAATTTATCGTTGAGTTTTAAATGCAAGTCAGGAATTTTCAATAAAGCTAAATAAATGAAAAATCTGAAACTAATCAGAAATAACATTTTTAAAGAAATATTCTAGACAAAATTCCATTTAACGGTATTGTACACTATTAATATCTTATCACATACCTACACCTTTTAATTAAAATTGATAGATAAACTGCATGGTCGTTTGTCTGTCCCTCCTCGTATGACCTTTCGGAATAAAATCATTAGATTTGAGTGCAATTAAAATGTATTACCCAAATTTGCTACATGCAACTATTATTAAAATAATCGCACAAATGAAAATATTTTCTGTAACAACAATATAGCAAATAAATTATCAATTCTGAAAAGTGTTTATTAGTGTGCATACAACACATTTAATAAAATCTTAATTTCTCCAACAGAAAATTACGAGGGCAGTCGGAAAATAAGTTTCCCCTGGCGACTGTGGACAGAGGTGTGTATGAAAGACAAAAAATGTAATGAGACATTAAAGATAAAACATATCTTTATTTTTTCCACATAAGTACCAAGTACATTGAGACATTTGTCATACTGCTTTATAAGCTTCAAAAAGTCCTCCAGGAAAAAATCAGGGCTTTGCATACGGACGAAGCGTTGAACGGCTATGGGTGAAAGACGACACAGCAGGTGAACGCGAACGTGCAAGATACACCATTGGGTAGAGGTCGACCGCGATCAAGCAGATGGCGCTGTTGCAGTCTTATTTTTCGACTGCCCCTCGTATTTATACGCGTCAAAACATTTTCGTCATTGTTATAAATAAAACATATATTGAATAAACGACCTTATAAAGGGTGGAACATAAAATAAATGTAAGTATAACTATTTTCATATTCCATGTACAGATATTACTGCTACTTTCAAAGTGTCAATTCCAATAATACATAAGTGACAATTCCAATAATACATAATATGTGATGGGATGTGTTCAAAGTTTCCATTTTTATATATGTAATACAATCACCGAAATTTCAAACTTATGTTTCGTCTTGCATTTTTAGATTTGTTTTACCTTTCTTTGACGTAAAACTTGTTTACATTTAAATTACAAAAGCTTCAAAGAGTTCTCAAGTGACGTTTTTGTAAATCCCATAAAAAAATAGATAATCCAGATTATATCTAATCTTTAGACTGCTTTAGGGCACAGAATTTTTTTTCTGTTGAAATATGCTGTAACAACAATGTAAACGAAAATGTGTGCAACATAATAAAAAAATAACATGCATTTTAATAATTAATTCTGTTTGGATTTGTATGTTTATATTAATTGTGCATATTGGGATAATGTAAAACTAACATAAAGAATTTTTATTTGCGTTTCCTTAGATACATTCATGTTTAATATACTCTTTCATTTATTTGCTAACATTTTAATTCAAGCTTCAAGAAATAAAATTATACAAAAAAATTTAAATAATAATATTAATATACAATATAAAATATAAAATAAATGAAATTCTGTGTCTAGTTACAAGATTTGGGGAATTGCTTTTCCATTTTTTAATAATTTAAACAGGTTTTAAGAAAACATAATCTGTACAGTGTTAATATATAAATTTCAATCCTCTATGTATTTCATTCCCCAAATTTAATCTAAAATGTTTATTTATTGCTCAATATTTATACACATTTTTGATAATTTACAAGTCATTTTAGTTAAAAGTCAAGTTTTTCAATTATTTGTATTTTAGATCTTATTTTAAAACCTGGTTTTATAAAAAATCCCTAAGTAAGATATAAATGACCATAACAATAATCATTGAATCAAACTAGGTACAATTATAAAAAAATGCATTTATTTCCATATTAAAAATAATTTTATTTCTAAAATACATGAATTGCTAAGAAGAATTATGCGTTACGCATTTTTTTTAGTGATTAATATATATGAACGCATTTGAAAAGAACATACAGATTTAAATTCTCTTCTGCGATATAAATATGCATGTTGTCATAACAAATAGAAAAAAAAAGAAAAAATTGGGTTAAATTAAATTATTGTTTAAAAATCAAGATTTATTCTTCCACATATGGCTTGAAAATATTCGTGGCACAAAATATATTTTCCATACAACAAATTTATTTATTTCCATTAATTGACATGCACAAACTGATTATTTTCCTCCTTACCTTTTCGTGTAAATATAAACTTTAACTTGAAAAATTGTTACTGTCGTGTGATTTTTCTTAGGTACTATAATTCCAGGAATTGACTTTGGGAATATAACAAGAGTAAAATCAAAAATAAAAATCAATGCATATGCAAAAGTGGTTGAATTATTAATAGCTTCCCTTTTTGCATTTTCTTTATTTTCTAAGAAACTTTTTTCCCGAAATGATGGGTCACGTGCAATCATAATAGTAAAGTAAATTATGGATGAATTCTGAGACATAATTGTTTCTTTTCAGAACCGGATTTTTTAAAAAAAAGATATTAGCTATTACTAATTCCTTAGTTGGAAATAAAACAATCACGAAAATAATAAACTGTTTAAATGATAAAGTACAAATAACTGAACCAAAAGCACTGTTCAATTATAATTTTAAAGATGTTTCCATATCAAATAGTTTTGAAATGATTTTTATAAAATGCTTGAATGGATGCTTGAAAAATGTATTCAATGAATACTTTGTTAAAGAACAGAAAAATATGCAGATTTCAAATAAAATAATTTGAATATGTTAATGATTTTCTCAAAAAGTTTAGAACGAATGAAAAAAAAAAATGCTTTCAAATCTAAATGCAAATCATTAGCTTTGAATACTTTAGCTTATACATCGAGTATTATAACATCTGAGGGAAGATGCTTTATGTTAGCGCACGTGGCACTATCTGCTATTCGTTCTCTCGGGCATTTGGAGAACATTTCTGGTGTTTCTTTTACAACATTTCATAAAATTGAAATTCTAACAATTAAAATATGTAAGCAAAGTTTAGGTGATAGAATAAGTGAAGAACTGATGAAAGACAAAATGCGAGGCAGTCTGAGTTTCAGTTTGATAGAAACGTGTGTAACTTATGTAAGTAATTTAAGGATATTGGATAAACATAAATTCCCTGTGAGGTTATCTTGTGGAGTACATTTAATTAAATAAATGCTTATGAGCTTAAGCGGGGGAAAGTTGACTATAATGATACTCTAGCATCTGTAATGTTGGGCGTGCTTGCTCGAATTTTGAAGGGATTTTAGTACAACTACAACTGTGATGTTTTCGTGCTCTTGGTATATAGAACATATTTAGAAATATTCGTAAATGAGTATAAAAATTTTAGATGTATACTATAAAAAGCGTAAATTGTAACAGAGTTATTTTACTTTTATATACCTTTTTGAAATATATTTAAATATACACCGTCAGCCTAAATAGTTCACCGGAATTCAAAACACTGTGTATTGAGAGGTATACAACCTACAAAGACGGGTGATACGTGACAAGATACATACACTCACCAAGATTAAAAGACGCCTCGTGGCTAGCGTGCATGCTAGGTGAAAGATCTGTGACGGCACTAGACAATATGGCGGCAATGCAAGAAAAGAGTTTTTGTGTGTTGGAATATGCGAAAAACAAAGCATACGTAGCCCAATATCAACAACGCTGCAAGCATTGCATGAACGCATCACTGCTGCTGTGACGGACATTGACAGAAACATGCTATTGAAAGAATGGACGGAACTGGATTACCTTTGGGATGTGTGAGGGGTGACTGACTAAGGGTATCTACATTGAACATTTGTAGTATGTACCAGAAACTTGGTGAGTGTATGTGTCTTTTCATGTCTCACCCGTCTTTGTTTGTAGTATACTTGTAAATAAATAATCTTTTGAAATCCAATGAATCATTTAGGCTAAAGCTGTATATCAAAATGACATGATTCATAGTGTAAAGTTACGTCAGCACATATGCTAGTTAAAAATAAATGAAATAGAACGTTTTAAATTGAGAAGATACGCAAGAATAATTTAATATTCGCGATTTATGATACACTTACTAATCAAAATACCAAAACTAAAGCAATTGAGAGTACGTTATAAATTTTACGTTCGAGATGAAGAATAGACAAATAATGAATGTAAAATATCATGCCACACGCTCCACGTTTAAAATATAAACACAATGCAGTGTAGATTTTTCTTTTATATATACATGATTCGTATACACTCTAAAATTGGAAAGAGTGAGAAGTTGACTCTTTGGAAGAGTGAGATGCATTTTCACTGTTTTAGGAGTAAATTTTATAAATATGCACTCTTTAAAGAGTGGAATTTTCCACTCTCTAAAAAGGAGTGAAATATCTCACTCCGTTGTCGAGAGTGACTGTCTCACTCTATTGACAAGAGTGAATAGTTCACTCCGTTGAGAGTGAAGAAAAACAGTTTTTTCCAATAATACCACAAGATGGCGCCAGCTCTCGGATACCCCGTTATCGAAACGAAACGCCTAAAATGAAATCCTTTATATATAGTAGCAAGATTTTTAAAAAACTGAAAAACGCATTGAAATAATAAATGAATCGATAGAATTGTGGACAGGAAATATATTTTATGCTTCACAAATTGCAGGATTTGCCAGTGCTAAGAACAGTGCAGGGACAACAAAAATTTGAAGTAAATTTATGCTTAGCTGCAACACAATTTTGCTTCTATTTTACAAACAGAAATTTAATATCTCTGAATGCTAATTATTTTCCTCTTTATTTAAATAACCTATTCTTCATATTTTATATCATTTCTAACCTCTTTATGAATATAAACAAAATATAATTATACAGATTAAATTTTCTGTTATTTTTAGCACGTTTGAAATTAAAATGTAAAACATAAGAGAAATGAAAAACGTTGCATTTAATCACTGATTTTATACCATTTATTATAGCAAAAAAAAAAAGGTATAAATGTGTCGGTAATAGTCTTAGGAAAAATTTAACAGCTATAATTTAAGGAAAAAAATGTTTTTTACCCTGACTGAAATTTCTCCCCTAAAAATTAGTTTTGAAAAGTAAATTTGGGGGCCCTTTGTATTTCAGTGGGTAAGCTTCGGCTTCACGGGCCTATTTGGTAAACAGGCCCTGGGTCTCGAACAATCTTAATCGGGCTCTAATTATGGAAATATTATTAGCAAAAAAAAAATGAATTAATAAATAAATAACTGCTTTGTTGTAACGGAATTTTTGTCATAGCGGAAATGTACAGACGGGTGTTCGCACATTTTTTAGACGATTTCGGCGTTGTTGTTTTTAACGTTTAAAATATGAATATTGCTTTCTGAAATAATCTGTATGATAATCTTGTTTCTTGATTCTAATTCTGCGTAATGCTTTCGATGGAAGAAAGTTTTTTGTAAAATTTACAGCGTTATTGCTTCCCATGCCTCTTTAAAAACTTTCCAGATTCGAACAATCGTGGTGAATTTGCCCTTTGAAAGAGCTCTTTTCAGCAGACCAAATGCACAATAAACCATAAGAGAAACGTCAGGTGACTGGAGGAATATGTTGAAAGGTATAAATACAATACCTGTGTAAGTTTTTAATGTTTTCAACGAATACAGCGGTAGTTTTTGAAGTATGAGCAGTAGCTTTGCTTTGATGCAGTTTCACCCTTTAAAAGTCATTGTAATAAAGAAAATGGCATTTTTTCTGTAAATATCGGATGCAACAAATTCTCTTAATAATATAATGAATTGATTGTAACATTTTTGTCCAATATTCTTATTTTTATTTTCCCATTGTAAGATAAATTAGCGATAGTCATAAATCCTTACCTGAAACTTCGTTTTCCGAATTAAAATGGCTCTTTTTTTCCCTGTTTTATTTCCATCTGGTATCTTTTAGGTAGCTTTCAATACAAAAAAGTATAAAGCTACCTATTGCAGCCGTTCGGAGGAAAGCAGTTCCGGAAAATTTCGATATATTTTCACCGATCATGACCCCCAGACTCCAAAACCACCCTCCGTCCAAATGTTGATTTATATATATAGATATATCCATATATATATATATATATATATATATATATATATATATATATATATATATATATATATATATATATATCTGACCTATGTCATACGATAACGCCCGTATTTATGAATCGATTTTGATGAAACTAATTGTGTGTATTAAGGTCACTAATGTCTCGACCGAGTTCGTTGGCCAGCTTGGTCCGCCATCTTGTTTCAAGATGGCGGCTACTTAAAGATTTAAATTAACTTAAAATCTAAAATAACTATACAAAAAAGTTAAAAATTCAAATTTATTTTTTAATTACGTGTTAGGTTCTTGATACAAGGATTCCAGAGCTTTTTTTTGTTTACCTCTATCTTAAAAAATGTCTGAGATAGAGCAGTTTGAAATTCTAGGGTGGCTGACATTTTGAAACAAAACAGCACATTAACGCGATTACTCGCAAATTATTTTCTTTCATTGTTGTAATAATTTTCCCAATCATACGCATAAAACTATATATTCATATCCGTTAGTGCCAAAATTGGCGACATTGGCGACAAAATTGGCAAAATTGGCGACATTTGGCGAAATATCGCGAAATTTGGCGATCAAAATAAGTCTTCATAAATGAAGCCAATTTGGCTATTGCTCAATAATTTGACGAATTTCTTATTCAAATTCAGTATTAACGAATCTTTTGTAAACGTTTCTTTGCATTTTAGCTTGCTGTTTTCGTGTAACATTAGCTAAAATTTTAAAACGTAGATATAGGAAAGCTACCTTTTCCTCCCGGTACAGGCCGGAAGGACTTTTTACTATGTATATGTTCTGATTTTTTGAATAGCACTTTCCAATCAATTGTTATGTTTATTTCGCACTAAAAATTATTTATAGTGCGCGCTTTGAAATCACTTTAGAGTGTCGAATTAGCATACTTCTGTTCGGAAGAAAAAAAAAAGCATCTTCCCATTCACAGCTTTTTTGCATGCGCAATCTTGAAATAAGAATAAGTTTGAAAGTATCAGACGATAATATAAATTACACATAATAAGTTGTTGTCAGAATTTTTTCCTCTAAAATAATTCCATTTTTTAAAATCATTTATCAAATTTGTCTAAAAAATGTGCGAACAGTCTCTGTATTATATGATACAAAAAGAAGGTTTCAGTTTTCTTATTTACACAGTTGAGAAACACCGTAAATATTTGTGATTTCTACACAAATTTTTTTATTGTTAGCGGCTGTAGCATGCTGTAAGTACCAGTTCTTGTCCGAGCGCAGAAGTCAAACAGCAACGAGCTCGGTTAATACTTGGGAGGGTGACCGCCTACGAACAAGCGTGTGTAAAAATGAGTTTCTCTTTTTTATTCAAGAATTTTAGTCACTCCTGAAAAAGTGACTATTCACTCCTATCAGGGGTGAAAAAACTCACTCCTTTTGCAAGAGTGGATAGTCACTCTTCTGAAAGAGTGAGTATCCACTCCTGTTCAGAGTGAATATTCACTTCTCAGGAGTGAGTATTCACTCTTTCAGAGAGTCAAGAATTTCACTTTTTCCAAGAGTGAATAGTCACTCTAAAGAGGTTGGGCAAATTTTGACTCTGCGATTGAGTGAATATCCACTCCTTCGGAGTGAATAGTCACTCTTTCTTATTTAGAGTGTAACATTCTTAAATGTAGGAAGATGAACAACTCCACATCTTGTTAATAAAAGTTATCACATTTAGTAACATTATAAATCCGTTGTAGTTATTTTACAAGTCATGAATAAGAAAACATGGTTCACTACTTTTCCATCTTAAAATTTTAAACTATTTTTTTAACTCTACCGGTTGAAATTTAGAAATGATGTAATGATTTAATAACTATGGAAATAAAATTTTCTTCATTTAATACATTTGAAAAAAACATGCTTGTAGTTTATATAAAGCATAAAAATAAACAGTTATCGCATGACAGTGTGATTAATGTTTATTATTATTTTTTAAATGTTTATCTTTTTAAAATGTAAAATGCATTCTTATATAAAAACTTCCCTTTTATGAATCCAGAGATAGTTTGTGATGCAGTTATTTTTAAAGTATATTTCTAAGATAATTATTTATGTTCTTTACGTTAACATAAAAAAATAGTCCAAAAATCATGCGTCAAGCATAGATTATGAAACACTTTCGAGAATTTTCAGAATAATTTAACAAAACGTAGCAGTTTAATAAGGTAACGAAGATAAAAATGTTAAACATTTTATAAAACGCATAACATATTTGAAAACCATATTCAACAAATGCCGTTTATAGTCGGAAAAAACTCCAATTCTTCTGTATAGCCCTGTATATGATCTATAGATTTGTATATGTGCTACATAGTATGCTGAAATTTAGTTTAGTAAGAAAACCCATAACACAGTTAAAAAATCATCTTCACAATTTCTATCAATAGACGGAAAACTACTTGAATTCTTTAGTACGGACTTGCATATTATCTACAGATTTTTAGTCATGCCACATTTTAAGCTAAAATTTAATTACGGATAAAGCATGCTTAAAACTGCTTAAATCATACTTCTAGAAATTACCATTCGTAGATGTCTACGTTTATGACCATGTATATGATTGATTGTTGACCATGTATATGATTGATTGACGAAGCCATGTATATGATTGATTATTTGCCTAGCAGACTTGCCAAGTCTCCGGCTTTTTGCATACCAGTATTATCTTAGAGAAAATGTTGAACTTTTAAATCGCAGAATGTTCCGATTACATAGAACAACTTTTTCAGTACTAAAATACTGGTGTCCAAAAAGCCGGAGACTTGGCAACTCTGGCCTAGCCATGTACATGATTTTATTTATATTCTGCAAACAACTTTTAGTATACTATATACTGTTCTGTTTGAAAATACATAACTCAAATAAAAACCACCATTAAGCAATTTACGCTCATACTCAGTAATGCTTTTGAATTATTTTATGTTGCCCTGTAAATGATCTAAAGAATTTTCTCGCAGGTTGTACTATGCAAAAGTTTAGTTAAACTTGAAAACGCATATCATAACTGAAAACGCATTTACAGCAATAGACAGTACTTTGGATATAGTACTTTATCAGAAATCGTTTGAGTGTCCTTGTAAATTAACGATAAATGCTGTACACATCATATTCTACAGCATAAAGAAAGCATTTTGTAGTGCATTTAACAGATGTATATGAATTTCAAAATGTTTGATTTTTTGTAAGAGCATTAAAATACACTGCAATGGAATTTTCCTCGTAGACTATACTGTAACAAAATTATTTTGAGTTCCCATGCAATCGAACTATACTACCGACTTCATTTTCAATACAGAACATACCATGGTAAACCTCAATAGAAAATATCAATTACAGGGAAATTCGAGTATATTTGCATGAGTTAGAGGTTGAATAGACCGACGGACAGACAAACCGAATGCATAAACATGCAGTAATAATAAGGCTTAATGTATACAGAAGCATGCTATTTTAGCAGCTTACAAAAAATCCTCACTTAATAGAAACACTATGGACTTTTCACAATAATTTAAAGAACAAGAAACGAATTCATGAATTTGAAAGAAATATCTAATATATAATGCATTAAAAATTAATATTTTTCAGTTATTTGTTTAAATTACGAGTGAATATAATGGATTGGACTGCATACAAATCAATGGAAAATTAACATTATATTTTATGCATGTATTTTCAAATGATTTGAGAAAACATTTTACGCTTGATATTTAAGTTAAGTTTATGTTTAGAAATAATATTTTCTATTGGAATATTGTACAATCTTTAACAACCTTATAGAATATGCTTTTTTAAATAGTGAAGTCGTTATAACAATTATTTGTCATAATAATTTCACTGTTATATATATGTCATAAAAATTTCACTTTTCCTTGGATTCATATGTGCTTTTCACAATAAATCCAAGCAAACCTTTAGTAAATTTCTTCATTACTGGTGGGTTTTTTTCGTTTATTTTTTAAGCATCACATTTATGTATTAAATAATATATTAAAATTTAACATTCTAAACAAAATAATAGCAGTTAATAAAGTCAAACAAATGCAAGTCAAAAGTGCAATCATAGGGAATAATTTTGCACTTTATACCATAACATATTAAGAGCTTGCATAATGCACTCCGCAGTTATAAATTATGGATTATAATCCTGCAAGATTCATTCATTTACAGCGATCATCACGATTGATAGTCTCGAATGTCAGTAACCGATATGGTAAACAAATAATATGTTTATTCGATAGCAACCAAGCATTTGGTATATTACGATACTAACTGCTTTGTTAAAGATGATTACAGAATATTATCAAAGATATTCCAATGGTTTTCTCATGTTAGTGACAAGTATTAATATGAATATACATATGCATGCATTTTCCTTTCAAATGAGTGAAAATGAAATCATAAATTATTATATTTATTATTCGAATGTATATTCAAATAAGATGAAATGGAAACTTGTGCATGAAACACTGTTGTCAACTGCTCTATATTTCATTTATAATAATACTAAAACTACTAAGCCTATCAGTCTCCATTTCGTTTTCCATGAATTTATCAAAATACACGATTGATTAATAATTTTGTTTTTACATATTTATTATTTTTGTAAGACAAATACATGAATAGATCTGAAAATATATTATATTAGATACTGTCATCAAAGAAAAAAAAGAACGAAAAATCATGCGTCAAGCATAGATTGTGTATTACTTTCCAACACTTTCACAATAATTTTACAATGCTTTACTGTTTAATAAGGTGAAAGATGATACCTAAGTCAATAAGGTCAAGTTCAATCCGGGCGGGGGGGCTGCCTTTCGGCTTAAGCTCAATTAGCTCCACCCAGCAGGTTTGTTTACCTAATTATACTTATCATTACTAAATTATACTTTGTGATATTGAGCACTAATTATACTATATAATGTTGAAATACAAATTCTGAAAATACAAAATTCTAAAGCTACAAATTCAGAAAATATAAAATTCTAAAACTACAAATTCAGAAAATCCAATTTATCAATCCTACTGAGCAGTACTAAATACTACTATGTGATACTGAGCAATAATTCCATGCAATAATACAGCTCATATTCAAAATATTAGAATAATTACTTTTTTTTCAAATTGAAAATATCGTTTGGTAATTTAATGTCTTTTAATGCAAATATGCAAACGATATTTTTATTAAGAACTTATTGTTGATTAAACTTATTTATTATCTTAAAATTAATATCATTTTCGAAAAGATTAACTGAAAAAAATCATTTTGAAAGGACAAAATATTAGAATATTTATTCAAGTGGTTAAAAATATTAGAATATTTCACATTAATTCTCTTTTAATTGTCACCAATTCATAACTGGTGGCATCATTGATTAAATTCAGACGATTTTACTTAAAATCAGTATTCTTTTTGCAGTTTCTTAAAATGGGCCTTGTGAGTGATATTCCTGAATCTATTAAACTTCGTATGGTTGATTTGTATCGGCACGGTAAAAATCAATGTTATATAGAAAATTATTTACATTGGTCACAATCAAGCGTTTGTAAAATATTAACACAATATTCAAAAAATGGAAAATTTCAAAATAATCGCCGAAATCGCGGCCGAAAACCAAAAACATCTGCTAGAGATAACAGGAAACTGAAGCGTATAGTTAAGAAAAACCGTTTTAAAAGTGTGCGATTCTTGCACCGAAAGTGGAAAGAAGAAGAAGTTGAAGTTTCTACATCGACAACATTAAGACGTCTCCATAAATTTAAATTCGAATCTCGTGTACCGAAAACAAAACCTCGCATGACTGCAAAACAAAAGCGTATAATATTGAAGTGGTGTAAATCAAGACGTTTATGGAGCGAAGAAGATTGGAAAAATTTATTGTTTAGTGATGAAAGTATGTTTTGTGTTTCATAAGGTAATCAATGTATTCGAGTTTGGAGAATGAAGCAAGAAGCATTTGGTAAAGAATGCCTTACACGTTCCATAAAATTTGCTTCTAGTGTCATGGTTTGGGGTTGCATGAGTGCAGAAGGACCTGTAAAGTTATGCAACGTCTACGAAAAGGTTAACTCTCAGATATAGCAAGAAATTTTGAAATATTACATGATTCCATCATCAGAAGTTTTATTTGAAGATGATTTTATCTTTCAACAAGATTTAGCGTCACGGCAAACCTCGGTGTGAAGTAAGAATTGGTTGCGGCAACGCAACATTAATGTACTTCCTTGGCCACGAAACTCACCAGACCTTAATCCCATTGAAAACTTATGGTGTATAATGAAGAAAAAACTCCAAGAAAATCCTCCTTCAAGTAAAACTGAGTTAGTGACAAGTATAAAGTCTATTTGGGCTAATATTGATAGACATTTTTGTAAAAACCTTGTATAATGTATGCAAGATCGATTGTATGCTGTTATGAAAGCTAAAGTGGGTGCTACAATATATTAACTACCATCTACTTCATATTCATAAATTAATATTTTTGCATAAAATAATAATATTCTAAGATTTTGAACCAATCTAAATTTTATTCTAATATTTTGATGTGTTTCAGAAAGCTGTATACCTAATTTATTGTACTGTATTTTATATTTTGTAAATGTTAAAATCTTACCTAAACATTCCAGATTTAAATTATAAGAAATTTAATTGCATTTACTTAGTATCAAAAATAAATAAATGAAAAATATTTTTTTTTCTTATTACTTTATTTTATGTTTTGAATATGAGCTGTACTGTAAGATGCTGAAGTAAATAATAATAATAGATAGAAGTAAGTACTAAAAGGACAATAATGAATGAATAATAATACTAGAGTAAACAATGATAAATTATGCTACAAATACTAAATAACACTGTATGATGTCATTAAGAATAACTTAATTGTTAAGGTTAGAGTTTATGTAGTGTTTAAAGGTCCTTATGCATATTAGAAGCCCACTTCATCCTCAACCTCCACAAAGTTCAATGGAGGAAGCAAGAATATGTACTGATTGCGCTCTAGTAGAAACATACAATCTATTATTATTTGAAGCAGTTTTGGTTGTTTCAGCACGTAGGCAAACCAGGCCAACAGATTTATTTACTTAAAGTCAACAATTGGTCAACAATTTGGAAAACGCATAACATATTTAAAAACCTAATTTCAGGAATTACCAAAAATATTCTGAAAAATATCCGAACTCTTTTGTGCATCCTCATATATGATCTATAGATATACATACTGGTGATATACATACTATACATACGATATATACTATACATACTATAAGAGATATACAAACTATACATATATATACTACATACAATGCTAAATTGAACTTGAGTTAGAAAACGCGTAGCAAATTTTAAAATCCCCTTATGGAATTTCCGTCAATAAACGGAAATGTACTCGGGAACTTTTCTACTTCCCTGTATATGATTTATAGAATTTATACACACGGAGTAATAGACAAAAATGAATTACATTCAAAAACGTGATCAGCAACTGCAAAAGCACTTCCAGCAATTATTGTTATCAGACAGTACCGAATTTTTTTTCAGTGTCCCTGTAAATGAACGATGGATTCTATACAGACAATATTCTATAGTAAATCTCTTGTAATGCACCTTAGTTATATATATCAATTTCAATATGTTTGAAATAGTGAAACATTATTATTGGGGAAACACATCATGGGACACTCTTTCATTTTTTAAAACATACTGGCTTTTATTTTGAGATATAGCTTTTATATACCCTTAATGTTTTATCTATAACAATGTTAGTTTATACTTGTTTAACTTGACATCTGGATGGGGTAACCCCATCATATATTTGTTTTATACACTATATGACTATATCTGAATGGGTAACACCATCCAGATAATTTTCTCATTAAACTTTGTTTCTTTTTTAGCTTTTGTTAGCATTACTTTTGTGGATTTTTTAGTATATTTTTTCTTTGGCGCAGCTTGTCCCCTATGGGACTCTGCGCCATAAAACCCTATACAACCAACCAACCAAATCAGCCTGGAAAATGGTATAATAATAATATAAGTATAAATAATTGTTATAAATATAAATAACGTTTATAACCTTACCACCCACGTTCTTGACTATTGTGTACAATTAAAAGTAATAACTCATAATATTTTAATATGAATTTATTAAACGCTTTCAATATAAAAATGTTTGGAATAGGTTTGGGACTTTTCATTGTACCTCATAATGTTTTATTTATTATAGTATAACTTTGATAAAGATTTGGAAAATGTAATTTTGTTATTTTTTATAGTGTATCGAAAAATAATTAACAAAATCGGAAACATTACAATTTAAAAGATTATGTAAAAAAAACTTCAGATCTTTGGAAGTTAAAAAGAGTTACAAAATAATATTAAAGTGAAAGAGTTGCTTACTCCCTTCTATCGTCGAAAAAAGGTGGTGGTACTTACAATAAAAGAACCTCTATCATGGAAAAAATTATATGGATTATTTTTGTGATGAATGGGAAAAATTAAATTACTGATTCATTTCTGTAATGCTATTCTTCTCATGTAGAAATTAATCTCTACATTTTTGCTTTAAACCAATAGATCTATTATGTTTTGTATGGTTTTTTTTCTTTTATGTTTTTTTTTTTTTTAAGAATACATTAAAATCACTACTACATTCATTTTATAGAAAATGAATTCATATAACAATTGTAGATTGTGAAACGTTTTGTATATAAGATTTTTTGTATGCTAAGTATGTATTTTATTATTTATAATGTATAGAAATATGTAATAATCTATCTTACATCTATGTACGCAAACATTTCCGCAAAACAAGGAATTATGTAAATATGGAAAAAATGTCTTACAAAATGCAACGTACAAAATAAGCAACATAAAAAATAATATATATTAAATAAATAAAATAAATAAAATGCATAAAATAAATAAAATACTATATATATATATATATATATATATATATATATATATATATATATATATATATATAAGTGTGTGTGGATGGGGGTTATATGTATTTTGTGATTGGAATTTTTAAAACTTAGTTGTCTTTTTTTTCTTTAAAGAAAAATTATAAAGAAATGGTGTTTAATTACTTCTAGTAGTGGGTATAATAAATTTCAAGGTCCTTCAAACCTTTAGCTTGACTTTGCAAATGTTCCACACATCTTTAAATTAGTCTTTCTTAACAGTACTGAAAAATGGACTAGATTATTAAAAAAGGAGATGCTTTAGATGTTCACATTAAACAGTACAAGAAAAACAAGGAAAGTATGTATATATATATGTACATTTCAAACGTGTGTTTTGTATTTTTGATCATCATAAAAATTTCGCTTCCAAATTTGCACTAAATCTACACAATTCAAAACATTCATACCAAAATCACCGTTTTGTACTGTTTTTTATAAATTGTAGAATATATTTTCATTCTTTCCATAACTGTCTTCAGAAAAAATATCCTTTGATAAAAATATTACTTAGCCTCACGATCCTCTTAAACTTCTCTTCCATTTATTTTCGTCTAAAACATCCAAAACGATGTTACATAAATTTCGATTTTTACTTTGATTTTTCAAGCATTTTTATTTATCTGTTACAGAAAGGAACTTAATATTTTTTTTTATGTGAATTAACTGAAAAAAATGTACTGATGACTGAAATGGGTATTGCTAAATATATAACAGAGGATTTCAAGTAAAATATATATTTACATAACCTTAACGTATATTGTAAAAAGATGTATGTTATTTCCCAAAAGAATATTTTTGGAAATATTCTCAGTAAAAAGACGCTCTAGGCTAGCCTATCTGAGTAAAATGCCCACCCCCAATTCGTCGAAAACTTTCAACAAGATGTTTCATTGCTTTTGTCTTTTGGTATGAATTTTCAAGAATTTATATTTATCTGAAGAAAAACCTTAACAGAATTTCTTAAACCCTTTATCAAAGTAAAAGACATCAAAATGACATGCTGGGTTTCTTCATAAACGAACGGCTGATACATGACAGGGAATTTCAAGAAATATATTTTTAGTTAAACTTAACGTATATTGTAAAAATATATTTGTTATTTCCAGAAATATCGCAGGAAAAATATTCCCAGTAAAAAGGTGAACTAAGATATATGATCCGTTTAGGGAATTTCAGGAAAAGTGTATTCTTTGGTATCCTTAACATAGATTCTAAAGAAATATGTGATATTTCCACATATCCCATAATGCTCCTAACAATCCCTTTAGTAAAAAAATATTTAAGATGTTCTATAGATTTAGATTTTTGCTTTGAATCTTCAGAAATATTTATTTCTGTGTTGTGTGATTTTTTTTAAGTGAAGTAATATAAAGGGGATTTTCTAATATGTATGGCTGATGTATTAGAGTAGATATTCAACAATTAATATATTTATATTACTTTAACATATGTTGAAAATACATGATATAATATTCAAATTTAAATTTCTTAACAGGTGTATAGCCAACATAGTGAGAAAGTACCCAAGCCGGGACTCGAACCCGGGCCATCAGATTAGCGCACTGACGTTCTACCAACTGAACCACTTGGGAACGACACTCAGCCTGGAACTTCTTCACCATAACGTGTTGAAAAGGCTACAAAAGCAGCACAAGATGGAATATTTTCCGTGAGCGCCTGAGACGCCAATCCTGGAACAAAAACGAAATCAAAGAAAATCCAGCATCGACAATTGAATAAATTCATATTTAATACTTGGAAAATTTTCAGAGAAAATGTCCCGGGTTCGAGTCCCGGCTTAGGTACGTTTTCACTATGTTGGCTATACGACTATTAAGCAATTAAAATTTGAATATTATGAATGCAAGGCGTGGGAAATTTTCTCTGGAAAAATTTCCAAGTATTAAATATGAATTTACGTGATATATATATATATATATATATATATATATATATATCATTATAATTTAAGTAAAATTCGATAAACAATAAATTCCTCTTCTTAACCATGATTACTTTTCGACATTTAGTTATGTATTCTTATCCGTGCTCCATGTATAAAAAAAATGCTTCAACACAGGGAAATGCCCAACATCGTTGGAAATATGACGTAATTTGCACCATCAAATATTTTTCGCACGTAATAACATAAGTACTTCATAGTTTTCTTTTATTTTCAATATTCACGCGTAAACATATATTTCAAATGAGAGCTCATTCTTTGAAATACTATTGATCGGTCTTTTTAAAATTTGGCAACAGCAAATAAAAAAAGACTAATTTAATACGGATTAAATTTCTATTCAGATAATAAAATTGAAAATAAAAAAATTGAAAAAAAAATTGAAAAAAAAAATAAATTTAGAAAATGATTAAACACTCTACATAACGGTCTAATCATTCCTGCAAAGGATGGTCAGATTGCTATGCATAATTTTTTATCCTTTAAAACTAATTAACTGAAATATCTTGACTGATTTCAATATTAATTTGTACTTGAAGTACTTCTTCGATTTAAAACTGTTTGTTTCGGCATATTTACTGTACATTTATCAATAAAGTTAGTAGTTTTCATGTTTTTCTTTGTACGCAACATTTTTTGAAGATTAAGCCGAGTAATTGAAAAGTACACTATATATTCAATGCTGGTTGCCGCATCGGCAGTATTAGTATCTTTATTTTAATATAGAGTGATTAAGCTGCTAATGCACAACATTTTTTAATGATTTTCAAAATTACACACTTTCATTATTTTGAAAACAAAAATTGTTGCAACAAAATCAATAAATCTTATATAGTTTAATGAGGACCTAGATGATATTCATATTTTCGATAATTCGTGGTATCTAAAAATTAACCTCTGCGAATTCTGTGCATTTAAGAATTAAAATGATTCCGAAAATTTGGACTAAATATTGCGAATTTGGATTATATCAATCCCCTTATAGGCATTTTAAAATGCATATTTAAGCGTTAAATATACATTATATATTAAAAGTAACTTTAGAAGTTTATTAAAATCAGATATTGGATAATTAAATATTCACCAGTTCTCCAAGCAATTCCAAAGTAAGAACGATACATCATAAAGCAAATTAACAAACTTAAAAAGTGTTATTAATCACTTCGAAAATTGTTAACATTTAACAGTAACATTAAAATTGCTGTTTATTCAAATTTCGCATCTCATTTTCGCAAAGGTTGATTAATGTTCTTCAGTGGTTAACGTTATATTGTATCAAAAGACAGCGAAAAAAGATATGAAAATAAAATAATATCAAAATATCAAAAGCGTCTTTTATATAAATGCAGAATTAAATTAAACAATACACATAACTAAAAGAATTGTTTCAAATAAATCATGAAAATTCGTGTCCTTTTTTTGTTTATTACATTTAAATTTCTAAATGCAGAAAGTGCGAATGAAAATTGGATTTTTTCTATAAAATTCCAAATTGAGACAAGGTCTGGTATAATGTTATCAGTTCTAACCGGAAAACCAAGAAGTGGGGCTGAAGATTTTATTTCATTCTATTGCAGGTTGGTGTAATATATTTTTCAGACATTTTTCTATTTGCATGTTTTCTTCAAATACCTATGTAGATTTATTAAAATGTTACGGTATGGAATTTTAAAAAAGTATATATATATATATATATATATATATATATATATATATATATATATGCATATATAATGAAGATTATTTTATCTGAATATTTATTAATACGTTACTTCGATCTAAATGTCTCATTTCTAAATTTCAGTCGGTACATAAGCAGCAACTTATTAAAATTTTAAGACGGTAAAGTAGGGAGCCATGTTTTCTTACTTTCATAACTTGTAAAATAACTGCAACGTAATTTGAATGCTACTAAATTAGGTAACTTATATTAAGAAGATGTAGAGTTGTCCCTCTTCCTACATTTAAGCATACTATACGAAACATGTATAAATTTAAAAAACATCTACATTGCATTATGTTTATAATTTAAACAGTTTAGATATGGAATGATATTTCCCACTCATTATTTGTTTATTCTTCGTTTTTAACTTAAATTATTTATACAGTACACTGATTACTTTAGTTTTGATAATTCGATTAGTAAATGTATCATAAATCACGAATATTAGATACTTTTTATGTACATTCTCAATTTAAAAGATCTGTTAAATTATTTTTAGCTAGTATATAGGTGCTGACTTGGTTGTACTTTGCACGGCTTCATTTAAAGAAATATTTGAATATATTTCAAAAAGGCATATCAAAGTGCTACAACTTTAAAACAATTTACAAATATCTAAAATTTTTACTCTCATTTATGAATGTTTCTAAATATGTTATCTATGTCTGCAGTAATACATCGCAGTTGTACTAAAATGTAAATCAAACTCGATCAAGAATGCCCATCGTTAGATACTCTAGAGTATTATTATATTCGATTTTTCACCCCTTAAACTCATAGACGATTAATTGAATGTACTCCACAAGAAAACCTCACAGAGAATGTCGTGATCAATTAATGATTCCTAAACTGTTTACATAAATTGTATTCACTGCAAGGTTACACTCTTCAATAACAACCTCCAATTCAGACTGTCTTGCTTTCAATCTTCTGTCAGTTCTCATCTTCATTCTATTATGCAGAATTTGCCTGCGTAATTTAATTGTTTGTATTTGATTATTATGAAATGTTGTAAAAGAAACACCACAAATGTTCACCCTGGTGTCAGAGTCAACGAAGAGCGGATAGTGCCACGTGCACTTACAAAACCTCTTCCTTCTATCTATAAAAAACTTGTATGTATATGCTAACATATTAAACGCTAATGATTTCCATTTATATTTAAAAACTTAAAATTTCCCTTTTTTCTATACTATTATAGAAAAGCATCAACATATTCAAATTCTTTTGATTTGAAATCAGTATATTTTTTTGTTCTTTGAAAGCAATCACTGAATGCCTTCTTCAAGTATCCACTTTTACTTATTTTAAAACTATTGGATATGGAAATATTTTTAAAAATTATAATTAAACAATGCATTTGGTTTATTTATTTGTGCTTTATCACTTCTTCATTATTTATTTACAACTAAAAATAAAAAATAACTAATATCTATTAAAAAAAAAAAAAAAAAAAAAAAAAAAAAAAAAAAATCCGAGCTTAAATTGAAATAATTATGTGGCAAGGTTCATCGATGTTTATTGTACTATTACAAACGCACGTGCACCATGTTTTCCAACAATGTATGTTGCCTAGGAATTATTGAAAACGCCAAATGGAACGCTATTAATAGTTCACCCACTTTTGCACATGTGTTAATTTTTATTAGCGATTTCACACATGTAATATTCTCAAAGTCAATTCCTAGGACAGTACTATATAAGAAAAATTACACAGCGGTAACAATTATTCAAGTTAAAGTTTATTTTACAGAAAAAGAGAATAGAAAAAATAATCAATTTGTGAATGTATTGTTCATTAAATAAATTGAAATAAATTTACTTTATAAATATATTTAATGTCAAGAGACCTTCCAAACCATATTTAAAAGAATAAAATTTGATTTAGCAACAATAATTTAGTTTAATCCATATTTTACTTTGTTTCCATATTTTATGACAACCTGGATATTTTTTTCGTAGAAAAAAACTTGAATCTGTAAGCTTAATGAATTCATATATTCACAAAGAAAATGCGTAATCTACTTTTATGTTTACCTTAGTAAAAAAAATATTTTTAATTAGCGTTTACTTTCCCTGAATCAGATTATTAAAGCGGATTAACAACAACGAAATAGGCTGCAACTACACAATTCTTCTTAGTAGTTCATATTTTTCAGAGAAAAAGGCTGTTTAATATGAAAACAAAATGTTATTTCTTTAACGAATGTAAATATAAATATCAAATACAAGGATTATTATTATTATTACCAATATCTTACTTAGCGATTTTTGATAAAAACAGGTTTTAAAATAAGAGATAAAACACAATTTATTGAAAAAATTCTCATTTAATTAAAATGACTTTTAAATCATTATTTTTTAATTAAACAAGAAATAAATTAACATTTTAGATTAAGTCTGGAGATTCAAATTTATATGATATTAACACCATACAGCTTAAGGTTTCTTTAAACTTGTTAAAAGTACATTAAAATCGTGTTAGATAATTTCTCAAATTATTCTAACAAGACACAATATGGCATTTATTTTGCCATTTCCAGATTTTTTATGATTATTTTTTTTTCTTTAAGCTTGGACTTAAATGTCGGAAAATAAAATAAAGAGTGTATTAACACTCTGGCCGCTTATCCCTCGATTTCCACGGGCAAGACATTTGTAGAAAACTTTATTTATATAATGCACAATTTTTGAAGTAATTTTGTTTTAAAAAATCCGCATTCAAAGGGTGAAAATGCAAATGATAAATTTACTACATATTTTAAATACATTATAAATTGAAATATGTAAAAAGATCGATTATATACTTGTCTAAAAGATTTTGAAAAAGAAATTGATCAGTCAGAGAGTTTAACAAAAATGTCACTAAACAAACTTATATAAAGAGGATTCGAAATATGCATAATTACCATAAACATACAAATTTAATCAGAAAATAATATTAAACATGGATGCTATTTGTTCAAAATGTATGTTTTACACATAGATACATTATTATTTACAATGTATTTACAGTATATTACAACAGAAATGATATCTTGTGCTCTAAACCAGGCTAAAGTTTTCCTGTAATCTTCAAATATCTATACATTTTATAGGATTTACAAAAATATTCTTTGAAAATTCTTTGATTCTTTTGTCATTTAAATGTAAACATCTTTTACATCAAAGAAAGGTAAAAATTCCAAGAATATAAGGTAGAAATCGATTTAGAAATTTCGTTGAGTATACTGCGTATATAAAAATGAAAATTTTGTACATATCACATATTTGGCATCATTGGAATTGTCACTTAGAATGTAGCAGTAGACATGATATCCTAGACATAAAATATGTCAATCGTTAAACTTGTAATTTTTCACGCTTAAACCCCTTTAATGTCTTTAAATCAATGAATTTTCTATTCATAAACAATGACTGAAATTTTTGACATGTATAACAAAATTTCTGTTAGAAAAATTAAAATTTTATTAATAATATCTAATGGACACTGATAAACACGTTTCGGAAATTATCATTTATTTGATATTATACTGTCATAGAGAATAATTACATTTCAGCGAATATTTTAATAATAGTTGCCGGATAGCAATTTTGGATAAAACATATTTATTCCAATCAAATCTAATCATTTTATTCTGTATAATGATACAAAAAGGAAATGTAACTATTAGATTAAATTAAAGTTACTTAAAATATTTGAAGTTGTGTTAATTATCATTGAAAATTGTTTTAATCTCAATGTTATTTTACGAAAAAATAAGTATGAAGATTATTTTATGGAGAAATATCTTTTTGATTTTTATTTAGAATTATCAGATAAATTTAAATTTTATACATAAGGAAGTTACATGCATGCAGCCACTTGTTTTGAAAACCTAATTTTTGGTTTATGGTTCAATTGGCTTTACAGGAGTAGACCACACATTAGTATATATTTTGAAAATGACTTACATATTTGTAATCGCATTAATGTAAGTTTATTGATTATGCAAGTAAGAATATTTTAAATATTATAACACGAATTTCTAAAATATTTAATATACAATATTCCACAGCAGAAAAAATTCACTCCAAAAGATTCTGAAAATTTTCACTCTCAATCAATAACTTTCCTGTTTTGTAATGTTCCTAAATTTGTTCATGAGTGCTGATGCATTTGAAGTGCAGTGGAAAAAAACGAAGATAGGCAAGAATATTAAGATTTTGGTTATTTTTATTTCTTTTAGTAAGATCGTCGACAGTCATTAATTTTAACTATCATCGACTATGTTTAACAAAGAATTATTTATATTTTTTCTTCGATTCATGGTTTCCAAACTAGCACTCCCTATTAAACTTTTAAACTTTTATATTAAACTTTTATACGGGGTGCAGATTTTGGATTCGTATGATACGTCCAATGCGGTTATACGTATTATATGAAACAGTATATAGAGTACAGCGTATACACGGAACTTACACCAGCGGTTAAACGTATGATCGTTTAAACAGTTTTCATTCATTGCTTGAAAAAAAAAGATTCATTTCTCCTGCTGGTCTGCGATCAGAGACATTGAGAAACACCCACTAAAGTGCAATCTCGGAGTTTATAGTGGCCATCGTGATCCCTTCCTAGTTTCAAGAACCACGATGGCCCATTGCAGATTGCTAAAATAACGCCATTGATTTCCAACTTGTTCTCCGTTCAGTGACGTAACACTGATGATGTCCATTGGTATTAAATAGGATACTTGAAATTTACGTATATTTGAATTATACGTATGCTTGAATTGTACGTTTAACCGATATGCTTTTATACGTATCCGGATACGTTTAAACGTATAGTTTAAGGTATATTTATTCGTTACATACGTATTATACGTATTTCAGTTAAAAGTAAAACTGAAATACGTATCCCATCGGGAACACTATTCTGAACGGTAATACGTATATTATGGTAACTGACAGTGCTGCTAAATTTTCACTTAGGTATAGATTATTAATATTTTTTCTCCTTTCTTTTTCTACATAATTCCCGTATATTATAGGTTCTTCTAAAGATTCCATTTCTGGTGAAAGATCACTTGTGTGTTTACTGGAAATACTCTTTACATCTCTTTATAAACAAAAATGGATATATTCATAAATCTGGATATATTCATAAAATAAAACGTTTTAATGCTTGTAAAATATGTTGGTGAATCTAAAAATTCTGAAGAAGCTTAGTTTCATAATAAGGAATCGTACAATTGCTAAGTACATAAAAGGCAAAAAAAATTGTAATCTATGCTACTTATTAACAAGGAATACATATACAGCTTCATTTACTCTTAAGAAAAGAAAGTACTTTCTATAAATAGCATGCCGGCCAACCGTTTCATTTTGTTTCCAAGTCAAATAAACATGTTTCAAAAATGTATTTAACAAAATGTGGCCTGCTTGAATGTAGTAATTTTATGATTTCTTTACTTAAGTAAAATTTATGTTTCAATATATGTATATTTGATATGAAATGTAACGACTGACAGCTATGAAACACATACCTCGAGTGATAAAAAATATGTTAAAGTGTAATTATTGCTTAAAGTGATAAAAAACATAACACAAAAGGTTTAAATATACCTTTTAATATATATTACATATGTTGCCTTCGCTCAAACGGCAATATCTTCAGATCAAAATGATAAATAAAATATTCTCGCAAATATTTTGAAAATGTTAAACATAAATCATGAGATCGCATGTTCAGTGCAAGCAGTATATTATTTGGAATTTACTTTAACTTTACCTGTTAACTTTACTTTAATTTTACTTAACTTTACTTTACTTGTTAAAGTAAATTTTATGTTAACTTTACTTTTATAATACCTAACAGTGCTTACATCTAAATTTTCACACAGGTAGACTATTAATATTTTTCTCCCTTCTTTTTCTACATAATTCCTTCGTATTATAGATTCTCCTCAGGATTCCATTTCTGGTGAAAGGTCACTTGTGTGTTTACTGGAAATACACACAAATTGAGTATTTCAATACGTTCAAACGTATCCGGATACGTATAAAATTCGAAATAAATAATTTAAAAAAAAAACCTTTTTCGGATAACGTTTTACAATACCTATGGCTATGATTAATCACTATTTGTCGATTATCTATTTATATTAATGAATAAAGTTAAAAGATGAAAAACGAAATATGATATGGCATGATGTGGCATATGCGCATGATTTTTCAAAATATATTTAAGAATTTAAAGAAAGGTATATTCATTCTACATTTTTACCAGTGAAATGGTTGCATCTATATTTAAAAGTTTATTTTCCTATCAAAAACAAACATCTGAGAAACATCTAGAATAATTCAATCCTGTATGAAGTTCATGCAGTCTGATACAAAGAAGAAATATAATATAGCATTATATTATTTGTCAAAAAATGTATTAGAAAACTCAAAATATATTATTATCTTTTGTCAGTAAAAGTGATATGGCATATGCGCATGATTCTTCAAAATATACTTAAGAAATTAAAGAAAGATTGTTCAATGAACTTTCAGTATTCATTCTACATTCTACATTACCAGTGAAATTGTTGCATCTTATTTTAAAAGTTTATTTTCCTATCAAAGACAAACATCTCAGAAACATCTAGAATAATTCAATCCCGCATGAAATAAATGCAGTCTGATACAAAGAAGAAAAGGTGACGCACAGTAGAAAAATGGATTTTGAGCTTTTATATTTCAAATATTTTCGAAATAAATAAATGGCTATGATTATTTGCTATTTGTAGATTATTCATTTACATGTGAATAAATTTAAAGCATGATAAACTGAAATGAGCAATCACATTTTTGAAAAACCTGTTCATTTTGTTTTTTCAAAATTATCAATGAAATCAATGTAATTTTCTTATTAAATATAAATAAATAAAATGATCTTTCTCCAAGAACTGTAATGAACGATTAATGGTCATACCACATATTTAAAAGTAGTACTTTAATAAAAATTGTACAGAATTTAATTATTCCCCTTTTTAATTAAAGGAATTTATACGATTTGGCACCAAATTATATAGTTCTTACATGTAATTTGTCACTATTTCATAACGCCATACACTGTGAATTAGGCTTTCCAGAGAGGTTCCATTTACCAAATTGTTAAATTGATAAAAAAGTAAAAAACTGACTGTAAAACAGCCAGGAGGTAGGGGCTCAACCTCTTGCTACCACCCCCATCCTTATTATAGCCCTTGGTTATTAAAAGCTACTCATCGACTTCGCGTCTCACTTGGTAAGAATCAACATTCAAAAGTCGTTTCAATCATCGAAAATTATCGAGATATTTAAACAATCGATATAATCGATTAAAACATATATAAGAATCGCAAAATACTAAATAACATTGTTTGCCTTTTATTTTCAATAATAATAATAAAAAACCTATTTCATATAAAAAATCCTCTGAATGTTTTAATAATTTTTTTTTCACAAACCACATTTGTTCTATTATATTAGGTGTAATTTTAGAATCCTTAAAAAAAGTTTAACTGTATAAAAATATCTTTATGAATTTAACATGTAATATTGAAGTTTCTTTTTTTCATACTTGAGTGAGTCCAAGATAAAGTAAATATAAAGAGAGTTTTTTTTTCTCTCCAGAGTTACATTGTCTTTCTCTTTGCAGTAAAACAATCTAAAATTATAGACTTTTTATTTTATCATCAGTGGTTAAATAGCGATTATATTTTTTTTCAACAGGAAGCTATTCAAAATGTTAAGTAGAGGGAACATAATGTACATTTTATTAGTCATTAGTTAGAAATAATTCATTTATTTTTTATTATTTACATATATTTAGTTTTTAGAAGGCATTATGTAGCTAAAAGATAGGGTAAAAAAAGAAAAGGAAATTAAAAGAAAGAAATCGAGAGGAAAAAAGAAATTTGGCTCTCAAAACTAGGCTATATTTTGAACAAACAAGGGTAACTTCAAAATTAATATAATTATAAATGCAATTTAAAATTATCTTCTATCCCCTCTAAATTGTGAAATGATTAAAAATTTCTAAATTTCAATATTTAAGAAAATGTTTCAATAAAGCATTCAATACACATTTGTTTCATAGAATTCAAATTACGAAAATAAAATGAATTTTTTGTGTATAACACTCAAAAATACAATTTATCTTTCCTTTTCACAGACTTCCTTCTAATTATCTTATTTGATAAATTTTAACAAGTTTTTTTTAAATTATAAATGTCATATAAATGTTGCAGTTGGAATAACAGTTTGGTCATTCTACAGGAAACATTACTTTTTACGGCGCGAAGGCGACCACCAAACCAAAGTCCTGTGGGACTTTTATCGCGCCAGCAGGATCAGCCTCCCACGGCGCTTCGGCCGGCCAGAGGATCGCCACCTGCGGACCCTCCAACTATAAACCCACGTGTCGACGACGTAAGTCGTTGCTATACGCGGTGAAACCCAGTAGGGGAGTCACCACGAGACACTTGGTTACGGGCCGGCTTTCGCCAACAGCTTTGGAGCTGGACACCCAAAAGGGAACCAAGCCTAGGCCTTAAGTCGGGTTTTTCCGACCCTTACTTGCTTTACCAGAACTCGAGGGATGTGAAAACCTACAAAGGTAGCCACAGTTCCCTCTCGTAGTGGACTACAATTAATGATAAAACCAATGTGCACATCCATGGCTAACAACTGAAATTATAAAGAGATGCCTCCTCGCAATAAATATTTTTATTAGGTGACGAATGCTACTGTATTTTGGAAATTACTGCACATAAATTAATGTAACGGAAGACACAAGAAGGGCTTTAGTCACAGTAATTCAAACATCATTATTTTTTAAAAAATATTATTTTAGTCTTTATAAATTTTTATTTCATATGCAGGAATTTTCAAAGAAAAAATACATTATTATATGAATAATATATTTATCACATTCACTAAATAAGTAAAGATTGCAATAGAGGAATTTTTGTGTAACATGTAACGAGATATACAATCATACGTAGGTGAGGAATGCTACTTTATTTTGGAAGTTACTGAACAGAAATTTAATGTAACGTAAGATACAATAAAGTATTTTAACAGTAATTTAAACATAATTCTTTTGAAAAGAAAATTATTTTATTCCTTATATATATGTGTGTGTGTGTGTGTGTGTTACGGTCAATATGATTAATCCAGTCATTATTAATAATAACCGGATTAATCATATTGACCGTAACATATATATATACATATATATTGTAAAGGAATTTTAAGAGAAAATATACATTATTAGATGATTAATATATTTATCACTTTCATAAAATGAATGAAGGTACTAATGGAGGAATTTAGGTGTAACATGTAACGAGGGTATACCGGTAGTGATAAGTTCACAAAAATACATTTCAAAATATCACAAATCATCAATCTTGTTGAAATGAGTTTTATGTTATTTTAGTGATTTAATGAGCTCTATTATATAAAACCTCTGAAAAGTGTTTTCTTTAAATATTCTGTCAAAAGGTAATTAACATGTACTACCGAAATTGTACTTTTTTGTAAAATTACACAATTATGAGACGATTCCATAGATATTTTAATTAATTGAATATTAGGAAGATTCAATGCTCATAAAAATGTTTATTTGGAATGTTAACCTTAAACAACTTAAAGTTATTCGAAGAATTTAGTGATACTGTAATATGTCTTCAAGGCATCTCCATTCTTATAATTATATTTACGAAATATATACTGATGTACAAAATATACGGTTATTAATTCAAAATAAATGATAAATAGACAGCCTGTCGCTATAATTAAATGTCTGCAAGTGCCTAATTGGAATTCTTATTGAAATTTAATAACAATGTAGTATATAAAACAATGTCAGAAAGTAGGAAACAGCAATTGTATAAATCATCTTTATTGGAAAGAACAAAATTGTATTTTCTTAATATACGAGAAAACCTTTGAGATGAATTGTGTAAATATCAATGCGAATATGCGTGAAAAATAAAAATGAAACATGAAACTATACCTAGAATTGTATATACAAAATTAACACTTGGCAGACTATGGTAATAATATTTAAACTATTGAAAAATGAAAATTATAATAATTACTTATAAGAAAAATAATATGTGATATAACGGAAAGACCTAGTAATATTAGGCTGTATCAAAAGTATTTTCGTTTTTTGAATACTTTTATGACAAAGCCTGGAACTGGCACTTATCACCCCTATTGTTGAACATAAAATGTTACTTAAGAGAATACATGTTCCTCTATATTCTATAATAATAATCATAAAGGCTTCTTTCTTTCATTTTTAGATTACGTAAAATGATACAAATGTTGATATATTATGCATCTTAAGGCATGCTTGTAAACTAGGCCTTAAAACAAATGAAATTGTCCACAAAACTCGTTCAGTTGGAAACCAGGCCAAGAGTATTGTCCGGTAGGCCTGGACGATATCAGAAATTTAATATCGCAATATATCAACGAATTAATATTGATATTGGTGATATATAGCGATAACTACCTTAAAAGTGTGTGGGAAAACAAAAATTGTTAATTTAAAAGATAAATGGTATGGTAGCAGCATTTTAAGTACAAACAGGTGTAGAAAGCAACGAATCAAATCTATGTACCTGTTTGCTCACTCTTTTAAATATTATAGTTTCATATTTATACAAAACAGAAATATTTTAGGAAAAGGACACATTGGGCTTATTGGGCTTATACCATTACTTAAATAGTCGACTTCCTATGTGATGCACTAGTTTAACTATTTAATATCCTCGTGTATAACTGAAAATATTATAAAAAAGAGACGAAAATAAAATGTTTTTATATTTAGGACGTTGATGATTTTAATATGATTAAAATAAGTAAAAAGCAACAGCAAAAATGTATCAATGCACTCATAATCGAAACAAGAATTAAAAATTTCACTGTATTTATACCTTCCTATCTATTTACTATACTTAATCAAACAATGAAATCTTTTTTGAAATATAAATATTCGAATACATTTCAGAATAGTTTTATATTAATTAAAATGTGCTTTTTTTATTTCATTTTAACCTGAACTATCAAGACAGCTTTTACTAAATTCACTCGGATTCACGTGCTCTCTACCGATAAAATGACAGAGGAAATAGGAATCGGAATATATATTGGCCGATATTCGGCGTTCTCGATATTAAACGTTAATAGCTAGGAAGCTCCGCTCAAAAGAAACAAATCACAGTGAAAAAATGGGGAAACTTCGCCTCACCAACGTGGTTAAAGGTGAAATTTTACCATGTCACTCTCAGATAGCTAGCTTCTAAGCTCTTGTAATATTAGCGACTCCACAATAACTCGTACATGTTTTAGCGCTTCTTTATTGGTTTGGACAGATCAATATGTGGGATAAATTGCAATATGTCTAGACCAATAGCAGCAATGGTATTGAAACACAGACTATAACAATATTATTAAGTAACAAACGAACAAAGGAATATGGGGTTTGTTCGAATAAAAAGTAAAGCATACAATGTATCAGGATATATTGGAATAACGACAAAAGAGATATAATCATTAGAAGGGACATTCGGCTTTGAATGAAGCGGGCAGCGAATAAATGCATGAAGGGAAAGGATTGTCCCGATATGAGAACTGAAATTTCGGCGCTTTTTCTAGGATTTCGAAGTCGCGCTGCGGATAAAAAAAATTTATTGTGATATATCGGTAGAGTCTGAGCTTAGCTATTGTTATTCGGATGGATTAATATCTTATGGATGGATTCGGATGGACATCATCAGAATCAGAGCTTAGATATTGGGATTGCGATAATAAAAAAAATATCAATATTTGACCGATATATTGATAAATAATCCAGCCCTAGTGTCCGGACATTTCAAAGTTAAATACAAACGTTTAAAGAAGGGCACCTGAGCCTTGAAATCAAACCCAGACGTGATAGGTGAATTTTGACTGGTTGAAGAGAAAAAATATCTATCTCCATCTATCCATAGAATCTATTTTCCACAATAAAGTTTGATGCTAAAAATTAACAAAACCACACATTCAACAATTATTAATGTTTGAACTATGAATGTTAATTTAACTTTCTTAAAAACTAAAATATGTTATACATTTTACGTGTAAAGCGAAATCGCATTCCTAATTATAAAATAATGTGAAAAAATAAATCTAAATCTAGAAATACCATAAAGGAATTTGAGGATGATGACATATTTATAATGCATCCGCATTTAAAGCACAAATCATGTAAAAAATGTGCAAAAATATAATCATGAGACTAAAAATGGAATATATGTTAATTTCTTCCCCATATAATAACAAGTAATACTTTGATGCTACAACATTGCAATGAGTTTAAAAAACCTATTGCTTTCGTTAATTTTTTTATTTCCGAAAACTCACAGCTAGAAGTGCTTCATTACTATACAGACAGACGTGTGCATAAAAATGAAGGAATAAAAAAAGCCTATGAAATCGACTGGGACCAGAGTTAAACTGGCTAACAGATTGTTTTAAAGCTTGGATAATCGTCCATCGAAATTGAACTAGATTTTAAAAAAATGTAAAATACCTTGAAAAATCTTAAATCTCTTATCATAAACTTTTATACTGTGTGATTTAAAACAAATAAAATTACGATTATGTCTTAAACGACATATGATAAAAATATACGTCTAATTACAAAAAGTATACAAATCGATTACAGCTTTAACGATATCGCATTTCTTTTAGTAAGGGCCAAAATTCAAAATTTAATATTTATGTGACCTCCTTTTCTTACAACTAAAATTTATAAAAATGTCAACCTGCGTCTAAGAACGACATTAAAAAATCTCTTTTGCGAACAAAACTTACAGAGTTATGGAACTTCAAATTTTACGAATTTTCAGCATTTTCTTGCACTAGAAAATGAAAGATGCATATTTATAACGACAAAAGTCGAATTCCAGTAAAGGTAAACACAGACGAATGGGAATAAAATATAATTAAACATTATAAAACTAATTTTCTAAATGTTTTAAAAGTAAAATATTATTTAGAGATTAAGTATTTTTTTTTCTTTATTAAGTAGCTTTAAAGATCAGAAATTACTTCTCCATTACTACCTTTCAAACGTTTATTGCTTTAATTAGACATATTAAAAATACAAAATTTATCATTTGTCAAAACTTCTATTTTGTTAAAAGAACTGGTATTGGAAATACACTTACTTCTTTTCAGCTCAACCTTCCATTGTGTTGCCGAATGCGAGGTTATAATGTAATTAAGAAAACGATAGAAAAAGCAGATATCTGTTTCCGAAGGTTTTTGCCAATTATAAAAGGGCAGCTTGGTTTGTCTCTTTTATTAAATAAAGACAGATTAATTTATTTTGCTTGAATCTTTCCTCTAAGCACAGAATTCCAAAAGATTCAGAGAAAGAACGCCATTAAGATTTCTTTGAAAGATTAAAATGTTACTTTAAAGTAGATTTCTTATAAACTATATGTTTAGAACAAAAATCTAACTTTATTCATTATCTAAACTAAAAGTTCGAATTATATAATAATTATCCCGTTGGAGACCCTATCTATAAAACTGCCCCGGCGATTTAATTTTTTTGTTGATGATGATGATATATTTTTTGATGAAAGTGATTGTAGTTGGAAAGCAATGCGCAACTGTCATTATTTGTGCTTTTCTAAATTCATTACATTGTTTACTTTATATTTGTGATACGAATTCAAATCATTACTCTGTTTACTTAATATTTATCATACGAATTGATTTTTACTTTGTGTTTTCGGAGTAATAGCCTAATAAATTGCATTCATAAAAAGTCCTTCCGGCCTGTACCGGGAGGAAAAGGTAGCTTTCCTATATCTTCGTTTTAAAATTTTAGCTAATGTTACACGAAAACAGCAAGTTAAAATGCAAAGAAACGTTTACAAAAGATTCGTTAATACTGAATTTGAATAAGAAATTCGCCAAATTATTGAGCAATAGCCAAATTGGCTTCATTTATGAAGACTTAATTTGGTCGCCAAATTTGGCGATATTTCGCCAAATGTCGCCAATTTTGCCAATTTTGTCGCCAATGTCGCCAATTTTGGCGCTAACGGATATGAATATATAGTTTTATGCATATGATTGGGAAAATGATTACAACAATGAAAGAAAATAATTTGCAAGTAATGGCGTTAATGTGCAGTTTTGTTTCAAAATATCAGCCACCCTAGAATTTCAAACTGCGCTATCTCAGTCATTTTTTAAGATAGAGGTAAACCAAAAAATGCTCTGGAATCCTTGTATCAAGGACTAACACATAACTAAAAAATAAATTTGAATTTTTATTTTTTGGTATATTTATTTTATTTTTAAATTTTTAAATGGCCGCCATCTTGAAACAAAATGGCGTACCAAGCTGGCCAACGAACTCGGTCGAGACATTGGTGAGCTTAATACACACAATTAGTTTCATCAAAATCGATTTATAAATACGAGCGTTATCGTATGACATAGGTCAGATATATATATATATATATATATATATATATATATATATATATATATATGGATATATCTATATATATAAATCAACATTTGAGCGGAGGGTGGTTGTTGGGGTCTGGGGGTCATGATCGGTGAAAATATATCGAAATTTTCCGGAACTGCGGCAGCATTCCCCCCTCATCGGAACGGAAGACTTTCTCGTAATGCGCCGACGAAGTGATAATTTCGCATTCTGCCCCTACCGTCTCGGAATTCGTTCCCGTATTTCGGGGCTGTTATGTGGTAATTTTTCCGACTGCTTTAGGCAGCCGGAAAGCGTTCCCTTTATCGTTTTAAGATGGCGCGCGTATATATGCAGCGCTCCCATATATATGAGGATAGTTATCCGTTAGTATATGAGGATACAGGGCAAAAAGACAGTGTTTTAGAATAGGTACATTTTCTAATGAATACAGTTTACACGAAATTTTTAAACATAAATTATTTTTCAGTTAAAATTTATTTTAATACTATTTTGAATTGTAAATAATAAAGTATTATAGACCCGTTAGGAAAAGAAAAAAATACGCCCTAATCCAATAGTACTAATAATTAGTTAAAAGTTCACTAGAGTGAAAAGATTTTTATTTGCTTACGAAATTATTTTTGCATGTTACAAGAAAACAGTTTTACACTACCAATAGAATTTATATACTAATGAAATTTACCGGAATATTTTTGCACTGTCTTGTATATGTATGAAATATAGTGTGAGTCATAATACATACATAACGATTGAAACATATTTTCTATTGAAAACTTATATGGGAAAGCATTACTACTTATTTCGTTTTGTTTCCAAAATGTAATTAACACATTTCGTTAAAAAGATAATTCGTAAAATAAATAAATAAATAAATAAAAATAACTTAATGAAAGATTTTGCCTACATTAAATATTTATTCAACACTAAAAAATTGTTTAGTTTAAATCATAATTCACAAACAACATTAAAAATGTATATAGTTTAATTAATATGTTTCGCTAACAGCATTAAAATTTTCCAAAATCTCATAGCATACTTAGCATAATCAGAGGTCTGTCCAGACTTAACTCCCTGGGTCATGTCCTTGTAAATTATGAACAGCTTTTTACATTTTTGAAAAATCTAGTCATAATTTTCTGAATTTGAAAGGATCGTCATATTCTGGTTCTTGTTTATACATTTTTAAGAAGATATGTGTATGTAAAATATACAGTTTCTTTATGTAATAGTGACAGTTAGATTTTACTTTTAAATAATTAAATTTGTAAAAGTTTTTTAAGACAAAGAATTTTGTGAAGGGTCCTTTTTTAAGACAAATAATTTTTTTAATGGCCCTGTTTTGAGATGAAAATTTTTGTCAAGGGTCCAGTTTTGAAATGGAAAATATTGTGAAGGGTTCTTTAAAGGGACCCAATTTCTTCCTAAACAGATCCCTAATAATTTACTAATTAACATAATAAAAAAGGTGGGAGTGGGCGATATTTTAGTGCAACCGGTCCCTGTGTAAGAGATTAAAAACATATTAATCTATAATTAAAAGCCTCAACATTATTAATCACCCACTACGGGCGAAAAAAAAAAACTACAAGTCATAAGATAATGTAATATATGTTTAAATAACTCTGTATATCTATAAAATTTAGATAAACACCTCATAAAAATCTTATTTAGTTTGAAATATACTTGCTGCATTCATAATTATGCGGAATGTAATTCAAATTGTGGAAAGGAAATACAATTTGCAATATACATAATTCAAGTTTTAAAATGAAATCTAAAAGGTATATTACACGAGATTAAAAAAAAAAAAAATCCCTGACGGCTCGACCTACAGGCACAGGTAGATTTCGAAGATGCAGACCGTGGGGCGCCTGTTTGTTGGGAATTACGGAAGAAATGACCTTTTTGCCATGATACGGCAGATGGGAACCGCCCACTTCGAAACCTAACTTGTTTGCAGGCGGAGCCGGCAGGGATTTTTTTGTTTTTAATTTTTTTGTGCTATAAGGGTTGGTTTAATAAAAAATTTGTCAATATAAAAGTTGTAGATAATATTAAGAGGATTAATAATACATTTATACGGATTTGATATCTTGTGAATTGACGGAGTTATGATTTTTTTTTCTTCTACCCCCCCCCCTTCCCTTCTACCCCCCCCCCCTTGGGGCCATTTTTTTGGGGGGGGGGGGTTGGTCCTATAAAAAACTTGTCAATGTAAAAGTTGTAGATAATATTAAGAGGATTTCTAATAAATTTAAGCAGATTTGATATCTTGGGAATGGACAAAATTGTGATTTTTATTCTTCTAAAACCCCTATTGCCCTCCCCCCCCCCTTGAGGCTATTTTTAATTATATTAAAAATATGTCCTACATAAATTTTCGGCCCTTTTTCTAGAAGTAATAATAACTTTAGACGAATTCGATACGTATCATAATTAAGAAGTTATGGGTTTTTATGGCCCCCCCCCCCTCGTTCGATTTTGCCCATTAACGAACTTAAACGAGATTTTATGCCCCTTGTTTTTATGTATCTGTTTGGAAGAGATTTATGCAGAATTTTTCCAGTTATTGTGTCCATAAAAAAGTGACATAGATAGATAGATAGATAGATAAAGTTTTGAACTGGGAGTGTTTTTGCGTTCTGGGAGTCATGATCGGCGTAGATCTGCAAAAATTTTTCAAAAATTCCAACTTAGGTGAGAATGTAATAGGTAGTATTTCTTACGAAATCTACCTAAAAGGAGCGAGTGGGCGGAGGGAAGGTGTCATATGACTACGAATATTTAATTTATATAGAAAATATTTATTTAATTTTAAGTCTAATGAGAAAGGCATAAGAACAATTCATATTCACTGAAAAGTAGAAAAAGGGGGGGGGGAGAAGGAAATGTCACATGGCTACGAAGATTTAATTTCAAATTCAAGTTACAATAAAAAAATGCGTTACAACAATTCAGATTAACTGAACAGTAAAAAAAAAAATAAATGTATAATTTACATTATTTACAAATTAGCAATAAAATCTTTGCTGTATGGTCATAAGAAAATGTAGTATATATTTAAACAACAATGTATATTTACAGAATTTAGATAAATACCTCATATTTTTTTTATTAAATTTGGTGTATTCTCCTTTATTTCATCAAAATATTTAAATTCTAACCTAAAATCCATATCCCATCTAATCTCCCTAGTCTCATCATTAATTAATATTTTAAAATTATTTCTTAATTAATATTTATAAATAATATTTATCATTGACTTCTAAATTCCCGCAAACCTAACTTCGAAAAAAAAAAAAAAAAAAAAAAAAAAATCAATCATTTGAAAAAAAATTTCAAAAAAGTCTGCATTTAAATAGGTATAAAACACATGTTCACATCTCGCGTAAATAAACAAACCACGCTTGACCTTGGAAATGATTGGTCGAAACTGGTAAGCTCAAAGCAGGGAGATTGAACGTCGGTCGAAAAATCCGAAACCAGGGCAGAATTGCAAACTGTCAAATCTCGTTATGAATTACGGGATCGGTTGGTTCCGAGTCGGTTTGTTTCGTTAAGGACAGAATACTGCCACTGCTTTACTCCGAACGGCTGCAATAGGTAGCTTTATACTTTTTAGTATTGAAAGCTACCTAAAACCTGCCATTTTATAATTACAAATCTACTGTCTTCACACATTTTAATATTAGGAGAAAATTTCTTTTTTAGTTTTATACTTTAACGTTTATTACTTTTAAACTTGTTTTTCATTAATAAACCAAATTCCATGCTTTAGAAAAATATTCTTTAACATATATTTGAAAAAAAAAAACTCATTTAATATTATTTAACTAACATTTACTGTTTCAGAATGTATCGTAAATCATTACAAAATATCAAAATTGAACTAGTCGTTAGAATACTAAGTCAAATGCAAACGATTTCAGGCAAAAATCTTAAGTTCAGGAAAATTTTAAAATCACAAATTTGGAAACAAAATGCATTAGCTGCAGGAAATAAATTGTGTGAACGTAGTTAGAGTGTGCTTTCTAAAGCGTCTGGGACATTCATTCTTTTACATTGTCATTAGAACTTAGTGGAATAGAGGCGTAATTTAGTCTATATTTTAACGGTTGTGCTCGTGAGTAAAGAGTAATATTTTGCTAGCAAGAAAAGAACTTACATTAGTGGGAAAATAAGCTGCTAAATGAAATTCTTTGAAATACGTTTTGCATTATTTATAAGTGTTTTCTATCGACTACAAATGTTTAATGACAAAAAAAAGAGACATACTTTATTATAAACAAGTTACAAAATATTTAAAAAATAAAGAAGCTCAATCTCAAAATTATAAAAATTCATTTAAAAATACCAAACACAGATAGACGGTAAACTTTGAATGCTTAAAGGTAATTTGATACATTTTGTGGAATTATAGAGATTTTTTTTTTGATTCCACAGTTGTTAGTCCGACCTGTTTTCTCTATTGATTCATTAGAAATATTTTCTTTTTATAATCTTTTATTTAACACAACCTGTTTTTTGTATGTAAAGATGGAATTTCGTAATTGAATTTTAATATAATAGAATTTTCTATGCCAGACTAATACAAATTACATTCACAGATGTGTTTCTAATGGCAATACAACAGGTGAATATATTTAGAACTTTTTTACAAATTAATCAAGTTTAACGGCGTAAAATATAGAAGAAATAAAACATTATCAAACTGTTCTTTGCAACGCAGAAAAATGCTGATTATAGAAAACTCATTGATTTTATGTCAAAAGAAATATTCTCTGAACACTCAACTCTAAGTCAAAGCATCTTTGATAATAAATGGTGGTGCATGAGGAAAAATCAATTTATGTAATATTGGCAAAAGTGTGCAATCTTTCACATATCTACTGTTTTACCCAAAGGGTTTAGTCGGCCAAATAAAAAAAAAATAAAAAATAAATAAATAAATGAAAATAAATAAATGAAAAGGAAATCACCCCATACATTTTAATCACCAAATTTTCAAGAAAAACAAGAAATAGCCACTCGAAAAAAAAATTATATTTCCTTTAAATTTAGGTTACAAAAATAAATTTAGGGTTTTGGCAGAATTTTTTCTTGATTAAAATTCGGCTAGTAATTCTGCTCGCCAAACAGTACATGATGTATTACACCAGTAGTACGGGACGTCAAATACATTATAAATTACAATTTCTATGGAAATCTTAAGGATAGAAACTTGAAATTCGACATGGCTGCTACTTTTAAGAGCCTACACTAGTCACGCGAAACAACGTTAATGTTCAAGTTAATAATTCAAGTTAATATTAAGTCTATGAGAAGGTTCTTGGTAGATTTCTCGCTCGCATTTTAATATTTTTAAATGTTTTTTTTTCGTTGTATAGGATAGCTGAGGTCAATCTCTAACGTTGTTAGTTTTTACTTACCGGTTCTGAAAGTGAAAGTACCCTTATATTAAAAAACTGGGGCCAAAATCGAAAAAGTAAAAAATAACATAGTTAGAGATCAACCTCAGCTATGCAATGCAAAAAACATCATTTAAAAATATTAAAATGCGAGCGAGAAATCTTCCAAGAACCTTCCCATAGACTTAACATTAGCTTGCGCGTTTTTCGCATGACTGATGTAGGCTCTTAAGATGCATATATCTAGGAACAGAACAGTTTTTTCTTTTTTAATTTAAAATTTGCACAGGGAAAAAATGTTCTAAACTTACGGGTTTTTGTTTGTGATACTGAAGGAACTAGAAACTTGATAGTAGACAAGGCGGTTACTTTAATTAAACAAATGCTCGCTAAGAGCGGTTTCTAAAACAAAAGTCAATGAAAAACTGTAGAAAACTTGTCTAACCTACGATTCCTATAGAATTGTTAAGGATAAAAACTTGAAATTTGACATGGCTACTACTTTTAAGACGTAAATTCACGTATAGAACAGTTTTTTAAAATGGAAATTTAAAATAGTGCAGGGTGAAAAAACCTTCTAAAGTTATGATTTTTGTGATACTGAAGGGACTAGAAAATTTGTCATGGTGGTTACTTTTAAAATACAAATGCTCGCTAAGAATGGTTTCTAAAAAATTCAAATTTAAAAGGGTGAAATGAGCAAAAAAAGTTCTAATTAACAATATTTATAGAATTATACGTAATATTTTTTAATATTTCATTCCGCATCCATTTAAAATTTAGCTACATGTTCTGACTACATATCACTAGCAGTTCCACCTAAGATGAGTTATTCCATCTCGTATGTTTTATTCCAATCTCACTGTCTTGATTATTGAAAAATTAGGTTATTAAACTCTATTTAAATTAAATGTATTTAAAACTAATTGAAAAAATTCTTTAAAAAAAGAAAACTCGTAAAAATATGCAGTTTATAACCAAAATGCTTCTGTGTATAAAACACAATTCTGGTCAAAACAGGCCAATTTTGACCAAAAAAGCCGGTTAAAACAAATGGAATAAGCCATCGGCGTGGCTTTTTCAAATTTTAGAATTTTTTTTTTGCAACCCTGCAAAATAGTAAATTTTGTCCTCTGCTATTTATTTTTATTTATTTTTATTGTTTATTTGATTTTCTATCTCAGGCCCAGACAACATCGGACAGGTCAGCTAGTAATTAATAATTAATAAATATAGTTAATATTGGTCCATATATATTTTTATTTAAAAAAAACTACGGTTTCAATTTTTTCTTAACCTATGGTTTTATACAAACCCAAATTAAATTTTTTCGAAAAAATATTCTATGATGTAATTTTAAAAACAGAATACTCATTAAATTCTACTTAACTAATGTTTACTGTTGCAGAAAATGTCACAAATTGTTACAAAGATGTACGAATTGAACTCCTCATTAAAATAAATTACCGAAAAATGCAACTGATTCGATGTAAATTTCTCAAGCTGAGAAAATTTTTAAAATCAGTCATTCACAGACAAAATGCATTAGCCTCGGAACTAAATTGTGTGAATGTAGTTAAAATGTTCTTTTTAAATCGGCATTAAGTTTTCTTCGTTGCCATTATCATTAGATATTAGAGGACTAAAGCCGTAATTTAATCTAAATTTTAAAGTATGTGTACGAAATTTGAATTATTTACTTGCCAGAAAAGAACTTATATTAGGGATAAATTATACTTATGGTTCTAAAAGAATTTCTTTGATTTTCTTATCAAGCTATTTATACATAATCACAGAATAAGATCACTAATTATAATTAAAATACCGATAAAATGCTTAAGTTATACAAATAGAAACAACAAAAAGTTTATAAAAACCTTTTAATGATCGACATGCGTTTCAACGCTCATACGGCGCCATTTTCAAGATAGATAACGATAAACAAAAATATTCTCACAAATTTTTGAAAATAAACTTGAAAGCATGAAAAGCAGTTGTTTAAAGAAGCCAACTGTACCAACTACAGCACTGGCAAGATTACATAGAACCGAAATATAAAAAATTGATTTTAAAAATAGTAAAATAATTTATCCACCAAGACTATTTCCCATCTATTATCCGTGAATCATTAGAAATCTACATGTGTAACATTAACATTAACAATGAATCCGCCTCATTCGAATTACCGAAAATTTGGCACGAGGTACTTTTCAGTTTTAAAAAAAGCAATAACAACATATTAATTTTCGCGTTTACAGTTGGCTCCTTCAAGCACCTGCTTTTTTTACATATATAATCTCGTGATTCATGTTTTCAAGTTTATTTTCAAAAATTTGCGAGAATATTTTTGTGTATCGTTATCTATCTTGTAAATGGCGCCGTATGAGCGTTGAAACGTATGCCGATCATTAAAATGTTTTTATAAGCCTTTTGTTGTTTCTCTATCTGTATCATTTAAGCACTTTATCTATATTTTAAACTATTTATAGTTTTTATTCTTTCATCAAGAACATTTTAACGTGAAAACATATATTCTTTTTAATATAAATTTTCAAAATTTAATTACTTTAAGTATAAAAATACTTTTAGTGTTTCCTGACAACGCTAATATTGGTTAAGGGAACGATGGGCTTTTAAAAGTTATTTTTCATTACTTGTGCTGTTCCAAAATAATTCTTTAAAGAATCTTCCTGTACGAAGAATTTTTTAAATAAGAATTAAATTAAAATTAATAAATAATGAAAACAATATATATTTACTTAAAATAAAAATAAATAAATCTAATAGTGAAATCTGAAAAAAAAACGAAGAGATTTACGTTTTAGTGTTCAAAATATTTTCTCCATTTTTTTCCTTTATTTTTATATTTGAAAGCACTTTGTTCCACTAAGTCCCTAATGTCCTTATTAAGTCCAATTTGTAATACAACAAAAAATAATTAAAATAATAAAATACGGATTTTTTTCAAGAAAGTGATTTCTTTTAAATGCCCATACTAATTCACTATGATTAACCATTTGAAAATCTTTATCAACATTCTTCAAACCTGGAACCTAAAACGAATGCATAAATTTGTTGTAATTAGCAAGATTTTCAGTTTTATGCAAATTTTTTTATAAAAACTAGTAATATTTCAGATCAGAGGACTAAGCATCTGCTCTGATAGGCATTTTATTTTTATTTTGCTTTACAAAATATTATCACGTGAAGCAGCGTCAAATTTTCGCAACCGATTTTAGTGTCGATGATTTTTCTTATATACGGTAGATTTCATGGTGCATACAACGAAATTGCCAATCTGCTGGCGAATTAGTGTTGGCTATTGAAATAACAACATCACACCAACCGCTATAATGTGAAATGCGTGACAACCCGATTACCGATGATGAACCCGAGTCGGAATAACAACAATATTCGAGTGGCGATTCATTTCATATTGAGGCGGCTGTGCGATGTTGCTATGTGAACAAACTCAGATGGTGCTCCAGCTCACTGGCAGTCTCGTTATCTGTACTAGCTAAACTATCGTATATAGAAAAATCATAGACGATAACATTGGTTGCAAAAATGTGACGCTACCTTCCGTGCTATATCTTATATATTAAAATCCGCAATTTATGTTTTTAGGTTATATATATATATATATATATATATATATATATATATATATAAGAAAATGTATGTTTTTGCTGGATTATATATATATATATATATATATATATATATATATATATATATTTAAACAGATAAGATTTTTCTAAGATACTGAAAGATATATTATTGAAGAACTGTAAACATAAACAAGACTTCATACAATGATGTTCTGCTTTTTCCTTTTATTTCTTTTAGAATATAAAATTAATATCTTCAGGCTGGCTCTATGCCCTGAACTTCCCGTTGTCTCATTAATTTTACGTTCCCAATTTTCAAGCAATGTAGCATTTTAGGATGATAGACTATCTGCAAGTGAGTTTTACGTTATAATTTCCGTAACAGAAACATCTCATTGTACAATCCAATTATTGCACAATGAGGATAAAATACCATGTAATAAAGATATTCATGCATATGTAGGCTCCTGTTATGAGACTACATAATTTAACAATTCAAAGCTTTCGTAAATTTAGTTTTCAGACAAACAACTGGAGTTATTTTTATTGAAAAAGCGTCAACTAATTTAATTTTATGATCTAGTTCGATAGAAATATGCATACAGCAATCACAAGGAAACAAGCATTTTGTTAATACAAGTGTTTTAATTTCAGTTTATTTTTGTAAAAATAGGCCTATTTTATTTAATTTTTCATTTTAGATGTGATATAAAAAGCAGTTTTTTTGACTTAAATAAAAAAAAAACCAAAGAGAAAACAAAAAAAAGAAATATTTATAATTCCAAAACTGTTAATTATATAGAATTTTATTTATTTTTTTTTTTAAATGCATCCATAAGTTCATCATAAAATATTCAGTAAATAATTCAGAAAATTATTGACAAAATTTTAAATCGATTTGATTAATTTGAATTAACTAAATCGTTTTCAAACTTGAACCTTGCATAGCGAAAAAACAGCATCCACAATGTAACATTTAAATCAATTATTCAAAAGCGCCCTTTTCTTTTCAGTGAATGATAAAAAATTTTAAATCGTCTGATTTCTCATAGAAAAGACAGGAAAGAAAATGTTCTGCATTTTTCGAACGAATCCACCAAATAAAGGTAAACTGTACGACTAATTACGCGTATCTCACCGACATACCTACCAAATATCAAGCTAATTGATTGTTTTATTGCGACAGTTATTGCCGAACATACAGACAGACAGACACACGTCAAAAAACTTTCCGTCTATACAGTAAGCTTTTATTGGCGTTTCGTCGATTAAAATGTATGGAGCATCTTGAAGATAGAGTGCAAAGATTTTGTTTTTAGAAAAATGCATTTATGGAAAAACAAAAAGCTAGAAATATTACTATTGATATGACTAACTTCTATTTTGTTTCTTGACACAAAAAATTCATTCAGAATTAGCAGCTTTTAAAATTTTTTATTATTATTGATTTAGGATTAAAATTTTAGAGAATATCTTTTGGTATCAAATCCCCTTAAAATATGTATTTGTTTAATTATTTTTTTTAAATAATTTAGGATTATTTCTATTTAATTTCAGATATAATGCTATAAATGTACTTTCAGTATTGATTGAATGATAATCAGGGTCATTTATTATTTTTTTTCTCAACTTTTTTATCTGAATACGGATATAGATGACACTGTAATGGATGTTGGAAGAGTAATGATAACAGACTTTTTTATTATATGTCAAGTTAATCGGTGTATATTCATGTTTATAAATTCCATTAATCTTCTCTTTATGAAATACACAAGACGAAACAAGAGAGAAGTCAAACATAAAGAAACTTTATAAAACATATATTCTTCAAAATACAAATTCAGTTTCAGAACTTTATTTTAAAGAAAATTGAATAATAAAATGCTAAAAATCTAATTGCATTTAATTAAATTTTATTACTACTGCTATTATTATTAATACTAATTTAATTGTTATTAGTGGTAGGTAAAATCGATTTCTGTTAAAAAATGTATAAGTTACAATTCATATTTCGTTCGAAAATTAATTAAAAAATATATTTATTTTAAATATTTTTAAAAAAATATATATATAAATTGTAACCTGTCAATTAAAAAAAAAATCGATTACTAGATGTTTCAAATATGCGATTCCAAAATTAAAATTCACTTCTCCCAGCAGTGCTTGAGTTATGCTTAAAATATGACCCCCCCCCCCCCCCATTGCAATCAGTTTTGCAAAGATTACATATAAAGTTTCCCAATTATTTCTGAGGTTAATGTAATGGTGCCTTGAATCATGAGTAACAATGCTCTTAGACTGAATATCTGTAAATTCTTCTGATAATTTTTCTGTTAAATGTTTGTAAAACAATAGTTTTCTCGTTATAAAATTTTCCTCCATATTTATCCATTAATAATTGCAAAAATTTTAATATGTACATTTCTCAAGTTACGCTTATTTTAATACATACTTCAATATGTAAACTTAATGTAACTTTACAAGATGAATATGTACACAGTTATTTATGACAGAAATATATTACGAAAAAAAATTATCTCTGTTAGTTTAATGTTTTTAATGAAATCATTAATATATTTATGAATACATAATTAATTGTATGTTTGTTTCAAATCGGATTTTGTTTTTAAATAATAATTTAGTACCGCAACTGGGGTATGCTTGGCCCATTTGAGAAACGATTAAATCTGCTATATTTTCTACTTCGCTTGAGTTATCGACAAAGTTTTGGTCTCAAAATATAGATGTGCAGTACTAGCTTGAGACTGGCTGCTCACTGTAAGTAATTTGCTAAGGTTCCACCGTGGCGGCACCAGTCAAACAAAAACGCGTGAAGACGGTGAGAACTTGGCTTTTACAACTTTTGTTTGACAAGCTTTGAATTAATTCATTTGGACCTGGGTAAGTACATGTTATTATAACTTCATTAGTGTAGAGAGACTAAATCTCAAGATAACTCAAGCGATGTAGAAAATATAGCAGAATTAATCTATTTTCACTTTTGGGACAAAGTTACCTCAGTTTCTATAAAACATTATAAAGTAATCAAATAGTTATCGCTCCCCACCCCCAAAACAATAAATCGTTAGGAACTGTTTATTTATTTCATATCAGAATTTCGGTAACTTCTTTTAATAATATATCACAATCGTATACAGAGTAGATCCTTAATTCCATTTCCATTAGTGGTGAACCAAGATAGCTATAGCCATAATGGTTCTGTAAATGTGTATGAAAATCTATATGCCTTACATACTAAAGTGTCTGGCAGTGCCCACGAGCGCTAAATTCTGGAAACATGTATTGTATTGTGGTATCCAAAACACTATAACAAATACGACCAAATGTTCGATGACAGATTTTTACAGAATCATACATTTCATAAGAAAATATATATTTTATAAGCGGGTATGATAAATCGTCACCTGTACTGACAAAAAATCCGAAAATGATGCAGATATTTAAAAAATAAATACATAATGGCAGGTGATAAATATTTTTGCAATTATAAACTCTGTTATTTACAGATAAAAGTGCCTCAATGCAACAGAGGGTTTCGTTTGCTTCCTTGCTTGTACTACATCAGATTGTTTGATTCATATTTAGACATATCACATTTTGATTTGATAATACTAAATGGTTATACCTCTTAAACAATTATATTTCGGATAATAAAATAATGGAACTTATGGAAAAAATTGTTTTTCATAATTTAAACATTTCGCGGGTGTCAGGTATTTAGTAATTTACAGTAATCATGTGCACAATATGTGTTTTGTTACTAAATGGACGATGCTCTACAACTTTGCTTTTTTACCAGTTATTTTAGGCGAAACGGTCTAAAAATCATTCTGTATAGTGTATAATATGAAAAATGAAAGAAAAAATAGATGATAAGTTACCATTATCGGATTTTTAACTGATTGCCACCTCCAATTACGGTGATATATTTTTTTTAAGTTTTTTCTAATTTGCGATATTGATAATAAGTTTTCATTACAGATAAAGAGAATAGTTAATAGAATCTTATGCTAGAAATAAGTCATGGCCAATATAAAAGAACTTATATTGATCCTATAGTAAACTACATTAAGAATTACAATTACAGAATTAATTTAATCATTTTAAATTATATTTTTAAATACTGTAGAAGATAGTAAACAGGTTAAAACAGTTATTAACTAGACAAACATAATTGAAACTATTGTAGATAAATAATGACACTTTTTAGTAAATTTCAATTCAAAACATAATATTTACAATTTTTTAAATACTTTTCTCTATTGTTTCATACTTTTTTTTCTTGTTTAATGCAATTAACTTGATTTACAATTGTACGTAACATGGATTAATTGGAAAAGGTAGATTAATTGTCTCGAGCACAATGATAACATCTAGAGTTCTTAATCAGAAAGGAACAACTCGATCTTTGTTACAAAAGGCTTTTGAATAAAGAAGAAGAAATTTCTTATCGTACTTATCTTTTATAATAAATGAACTTTTACTATAGTTATTTTTTCAATGTAAGATGCACATTCTTGGGAACTTCTGCTATTATTATAAATTATTTAAAGTTCAGGTGAATTCTGAAAGAGTTGTCATATACTTCCATTAATGCAAAAAAATAGAGAGAAATAATCATACAACGCGAATATAATATAATATGCTTTCGACAATATGTTGGTGCATATTGAGTACAACGTATATGCCCTTTTTGATTAAACTTTTCACTTTCATAAATCGCTGGAACAGTATAGCAAGAACGAAAAATCATGAAACAGGCATAGATATGAAACACTTTTCAAAAGTAATAAAATATTATTAAGTAAGTTCAATTTTTCATACAATGGAATGAGATTTCTAAATAATGAATTTAAAAGACATACCACGCATTAAAAGTCCATTTTCAGCAATTTCTGGCTATATGCGATAATGTTTACGAATCCTGTCATGTAACCCGGTATATTATATCTGGAATTTATACAGACCACCTAATACACTAAATACTAGATAAGTACAAAAATGCAAATCACAGCGGAAAACGCACTTACAGCAAGTATCGATTTTAGACAGTTATGTAACCGAATTATTTTGTGCGTCTCTGTGAATGAAAGGTATATCATACGCACTATAATCTATAGAAATAATCTATTCCATAATCTATTCCATAATTCCATAATCTATAGAAAATATGCTGTAGTGCATCTAAGTGGTCCTTTTTAATTTCATTATGTTTCAAATATCTTACCATCATTAAAGTACACACAAAATGGTTTTCTTTATTGATTATAATGTAATGGAATTCTTTCCTGTGTCCTTGTAAACGAACTAAAAATGCAACTTGTTCTATGCTCCTACGAAAGTATGTTGTTGTCCACTTCAGTTATATATTTCAATCTCATTATGTTTAAAATATTGTAATTAAATGAACCTGAAAACGTTTTCCATTAGACCCTAACGCTGGGCATGAAATTTCAGTTGAAAAGCTACTAGCCAGAATAAAATTTTTGCTCACCACTATTTTACATTCATTCAGAGAGCAACGTCAGCAAGGTGGCGAAACCTGATTCACTTCGCGCAGGAGTGAATAGCAATCAGATTCGGCCTCGGAAGCAAAAAAAGTGGCATTGGCGTTTGTGCGGTGCGAAATCGGGGGGGAACGAATGCAGACGGGGGAAGTTCGTTCCTCCGTAGGAGATAAATGGAAGTGGGTGACGTCGCATTTTTTCTTCTTTTGGAAGATAAATGCCGTCGCTTGTATTTGAAAGACTTCTGCGTGTCACTGGATTGAGGCATAATATTCTGAGCTTATACAGTTTGATTTGAAGAACAACATTTCAAAATACGAAATTTACTTGCCAACCTTAAATATATGTGAATGTAACGGGATTTTTTTAGTTTTCAGGAAAACATGATACACATTTCATTTCAATAGCGAAAATTCTCTAGTAAACCCCAATAACATATATTAGTTACACGGCAATCCGTGTTAATTTACGAGAGTTCGAGTACAGACTGTTGGATAGACAGTCAGACAACAAATCGGGTTTATTATCACTTTTCAACTTTGTTGGAAAGTTTAAAACACATTAAAACTAACGGAATGCGAAATACAGGATAATTTGAATAGAAAGTACATTCGAAAGGAAAATTATGATTTTTTTTAATGTAAAAGCAGTTATTTTGGCCAACATTGCATCCCGTGAACGGTTTATAACTTTTAATACAGATTGACTATCGTTAGAAGGAGTTGTCTATTAAATCCAGAATATTTTACATTCGTGAAAAATATGAACAATTTTTAAAATGTTAAATATTTGGGAGAAAGAGAATAATTTTTAACGTGTTTCAAGCAGCTGCGCTTAGGTGGCGAAACCTAATTCACTTCGGGCAGGAGTGAAGAGTACATTAACAGATAATCATATTGCCCATCTCTGGAACACATATAGAATTACTCTTTACAATTGTTTTCATGAAATTTAGGGTTTAAATGCAAACAACTGGGTAATTCAATAAACAAATTAATAAAATATATACTTTAAGTTATAAAATTTTGGGTTTGATAATGTACAGCATCATTCCAATGAACTTGAAAACTATAACCATTTGTTGGAGGTACTGTATTCGCGTTTTAATTGATTTCGTTTTAAAAAAACTATAAAAAATCAAATAGACAAAAAAGTAATATAAATAAAAATAAAATAATATGAAAAGTTTAAATTAAGTAAAGCTTTATGTAAATAGTCAAAAAATGAGAAAAACACATCAGCAAGATTAATAGTTGATAAGATCAAAAATCCAATGATGAAGTTTTTGAGAATCATAAATTTCATAATTAAAAATATATTGTAAAAGTGGGTACGATAAATCGTTGCCTGTACAAAAACATCTGAAATTGATGTTGTAGGAATATAACAAATTTGTTTAAAAAAATAATAAATAACGGTAGAAGTTATTTTTAGAATTATAAATTCTCTTATTTACATATAAAAATGCTACTCCTTATAAAGTACAGAGAAGGCTCTAGATTTGACATATTTTAAAACCTCCCTTCCGTAGGTGATAAAGAGCATACTTTAAATACAAATGCAATCTTTAAATATATTTTTATATTTTCATAATATAAGTAACAGAAAAAAAGAATAAACTCTCTTCGAAATGTATCTGAATAATCAGCAATTCTCTTGCAGAAATTATGTTAATATCGTGACAAGAATAAGTTCTTCGTTTGACACAAAAGAAGGTAACATGAAATTGTGCAAATTACATTTCTAATAAACATAAAACGCAATATGACAGATTTCAAATCGAGAACAAAATATATCCGAACTGGAACCAAAAATAAAAAATAAATCCATGTTTTATTTTAACGTAGTTATGGACAAAAATGGCTACAAACATATCTTTAATGTTCATTGTATCAGTTATAAGAAATATATATATATATATATCTACACATTAATTTTCAAACTGCTTTTATTTCCATTTGCAAGAATATTTTTTATTTTCTGATGAAAAATAGGCTATATGCGAACCCAAACCATAAAAAAGAAAATTCAACTCGAAATCGACTACAACCCACAACGAATTTAGCAGAAAATTGAAATAAATTTTTTAAAACAAATATTTACTTAATGCACTTATGAAAAAAAAATGTCTACAAACTTATCTTTAACGATAATTGTATGACTTATAAGAGAAAAATAATATAATGTACACATTAGTTTTCAAACATATTCTATTTTCATTTGCTCGAATATTGTGAAATTTCTGATAAAAAATAATCGGGTATACCCGAATCCGACCCGTAAGAAAGAAAATTCAACTCGAAACCAACTCTAACCCACAACGAAAATAATTTAGAGCAAACCTTACGAGATACAATGAAGGAGTAGGCTTCACTTCCAATAAGAATTAAATTCCAAACAAAAATGGAAATAAATAAATAAATATAAAATAAGCGAGAATTTGAAACGCGGTATGATTTGTAAAAACCTGTGAACTTTAAGATGATGAAATGTACAATAAGTTTAAAGTAGAAAATATTTTATGCGGTGTATGCAAGTTTTTTTAAAAAGCTTTTAAAAAATGCAGATGTTTATGGCTCGTAAATAAAAGATTCCTAAGCATTTATTGTTTCGGCAAGCGAAGTTATATCTCTGCGTAAAGTTTATGCAATGCGAAAGAAATTTATGGCTTGAATAGAATCGATTCAATATCAGACATAGCGTCTGATTTATAAGAAGTCGTTTATCTTTTATTATTTAAGAAAATCTGACTTAAAGCGCAGTTTTATAACAATAGTAATGAATTATTTTCTTACAAATAAAAAAGCTCGTTTCAAAATAATCTTTTAAAATTTTTTGATTTATGTATTTCAACTGATATACGCTCGGCAATTGTTCTGAGTGAATATATTTATAACTCAATTAGAAACCATTTTTTTTCTAACGGTAACTACTTGCAGTGAAATGATCCATTTACTTTAAATTAAGAAATATTTTTAAAGATTCTTCTATGACGATTTTGTTTCGAAATTTGTAAGCCTTAATTCTTGCGATATAAAATAACTTATTTATCTGAAAAGAAGGCAAAGTAATACATTTATATTGGTTTAGCCCTAATTTCAACATCTTAAAAACATTATATCTATTCCATATGTGTATGTGTCCAATGTCTAAACCTTATATCCTAGAACTGCAGTAGATTAATTTATTTCAAGGAATGAAGTGTCGCTGAGTCGTAAGAATGTTTAAGCATCACTAACAGGTTGTCGCACATAAAGTATTAAAGAATGAATAGGCAAATGTGGTAAGTACAGAAATAGAAAATATAGGTGTTAAAAAGAAAACTATTTCAGAGCCTCTAAATCTTCATCATCAGTGCAATAGTTAAACACACAAGAAATAAATGTATAAAACGCAGAGAGTGCAACAAATGCAGTCTCCATGGTCAAGGATGAAAATCATTAAAAAAAAAAAAAAACGATTTTTATTTCAGCTCTTACCACGTCGTTATTTTCGTTTCCTAATATATCGGCGCAGAGTTGAAACCACTCATGTTAATAAATAATGTATATAATAAATTTAGGACATCTCAAAACGAAATACGAAATTTTTCTGTAATACCATGAGTATATGTATCGGTATTTTAATGTTAGCTGGGCGCCAGTGATTGACAAAATCTTTCGAATCTCGCCAACTATTATTTTCTCGCTAATCTTTTAATATTAACTAATAACAAATAGTCGATATTTTATTGCAATATATAGCTTCAAAAGATACTTAAAAATAAATAAAATATAATCATGGAAAAATATGTAAAAACGAACATATCAATACCAATAACAAAATCTCACGTAATCGTGTCTATTAGTTATTAGGCTTAGTCTACTACAAAAATGTTAAAATGAGATATAACATATACTAGAAACATTTTATCTCATAATGAAAGCATCTTAACTTAATAATTAGCATATAAACTTACGTTATATCAGATCCCAAATTCTTTTGATATCATTTAGAATTTGTAAAAATGTATCATTAGTTATTCAAATCGTTGTCCAATTACTCCATAGTTGTTTTCAATTCAAATGATACAAAGTGAAACAAGATTTGGCGATTTATCACTGGCGCCCAGCTAACATAAAAGTGCCTATGTATCAAATAAAATCTCTTGTTAAGATAAGTAAAATAAACTTATACATTATATACATTTAAGTGTATAGAATGTAGACAAGAAAAATGTAATCAGCGATTTAACATTATCTATACTAATATTATAAAGCAGTAAAGATTGTTTGTTTGTTTGCTTGTAGGGGGTAATCTCTGGAACTACTGAAGCGATTTCAAAAGTGATGGTGACAATCCCTGCTCCAACATAGGCTATATTTTCTGTCGGTGCCACTAGCCCCAGGGGGGTGCAGGAACGAAAAGCGTTCTAAAATTTCGATTTTTTATACTGAAGGAACTAGAAACATGGAATTTGGCATGGTAGTTACTTACAACATGTAAATGCTCTCTAAGAACACATTAAAAAAAATCGAAATTTAAAAGGTGTGAGATGAGCAAAAAGCGTTCTAAAAACATTCTAAATTACAATTTCTATGGAGTCTCAGGAACTACCGAACCGATTTCAAAAGTAAAGGTGGCAAATTGACGATGACAACCCCTGCTTCAAAATAGGGTATATTTTATGTCGGTGCCACTACACTCAGAGGGGTGCAGAAGTGAAAAACGCTCTATAATTTCGATTTTTTTTTACACTGAAGGTGTTAGAAACATGAAATTTAGCATGGTAGTTACTTATAAGATGTAACTGCTCTATATGAACAAATTCTAAAAAAAATCAAAATTTAAAAGTTTTGAGATGAGCAAAAAGCGTTCTAAAAACATTCTAAATTATAATTTCAATGGAATCTCTGGAACTACAGAACCATTTTCAAAAGTATTGGTGGCAAATTGATGGTAACAGTCTCTGCTGTAACATAAGCTATATTTTATGTCGGTGCCACTACGACAGGGGGCTGCAAGAGCGAAAAACGTTCTAAAATTTCGATTTTTTTTATACTGAAGGAGCTAAAAACATGAAATTTGGCATGGTAGTTATTTATAAGATGTAAATGCTCTCTAAGAACAAATTCTAAAAAAGTTCAAAATTTAAAAGCGTGAGATGAGCGAAACGCGTTCTAAACACATTCTAAATTACAATTTCTATGGAATCTCTGGAACTATAGAAACATTTTCAAAAGTGATGGTGGCACATTGATGCTAACGGTTCCTGCTGTAACATGGCTTATGTTTTATATCGGTCCCACTACTACAGGAAACTAGTCGTTGGGGGCCACCGTAATTCTTACCCATCATGGATATGCATAATGTAAAATATTAAATTAAAAATGTGTAAACTACTTATAAAATGCATTGCAATTCAAAAAATAAAATCGTGGCTTGATGACGTCACAAACTTTAAAGGCTCGATTACTGAATTGCTTGAAAGAGGTTTTTCCTTATAACTCCAAAAATAATAATCCTGTTAACTAGCGGTTTATTGCATCTGATTAAGCGTCAAATTTCCAATTAAAATATATATTTGAAGTGAAATTTGAATGAAATACAGGGTCATGAAAAATCGAAGAGTGTGGAAAATAGGATTCCAAATATCTCGGCAACTAATTATCCGATCGACTTCATGCTTTATTCAAAATTTATGTTTTTTTATTGTCTTTTATATTCATTTCTTAAAATAAACAATTTCGAAAATTTTTATATACCTTTCATCAGAACGAATATTTCGAGAGTCCGAAAAAATTTGTTCCGGTTAATCGAGGTTATTGAAATGAAATAGGCTTCTTCCCATTATTACATACTAAGTACATACCAAATTGCAAGTCTCTATCTCAATTTTTTCGGGAGATAGAGCGTTTACAGACACACACACAGACACACACACAGACACACAGACGGACGGCAAAATTTTTTTTTTCTAAAAATATGTTTTTCGGAATCTCCAGTGTCTGAAACGTGTAAATCCGTCAAAAAAAATTTTTCGATTTTCAAAACGATTACAAGACTTACCCTATACTACGTATGATGGGTAAGTAAAAAGGGTAAAAGAGCGAAAAGCGTTCTAAAATTTCGATTTCTTTTTTATACTAAAGGAGTTAGAGACATGGAATTTGGCATGGTAGTTACTTATAAGTTGTAAATGCTCACTAACAAAAATTTTTTTTAATCGAAATTTAAAAGGGTGAGATGAGCGAATCGCGTTCTAAAAACTTTCTAAATTACAACTTCTATGGAATTTCTGGAACCACAGAATTGTTTTCAAAAGTGATGGTGGCAAATTGATGGTCACTGTTCCTGCTGTAACATAAGCTATATTTCATGCCGGTGTTATTGCACCCAGGGGAGTGCATGAGCGAAAAACGTTCTAAAATTTCGATTTTTTTATACTGAAAGTGTTAGAAACATGAAATTTGGCATGGTAGTTACTTATAAGATGTAAATACTCTCTAAGACCAACTTCTAAAAAAATTCGAAATTTAAAACTGTGAGATGAACGAAAAGCGTTCTTAAAACTTTCTAAATTACAATTTCTATGAAATCTCTGGAACTACCGAACCCTTTTCAAAAGTGATGGTGGCAAATTTTTGATGGCAATCCCTGCTCCAACATAGGCTATATTTTACGTTGGTGCCACTAATCCCAGGGTGGTGCAGGAGCGAAAAACGTTCTAAAATTGCAATTTTCTTTTTATACTGAAGGAGCTAGAATTGTGAAATTTGGCATTGTAGTTACTTATAAGATGTAAATGCTCTCTAAGAACTAAATAAAAAAATCGAAATTTAAAAGGATGGAATGAGCGAAAAGCGTTCTAAAAACATTCTAAATTACAATTTCTATGGAATCTCTGGAACTACAGAACCGATTTCAAAAGTGATGGTGACAATCCCTTTTCCAACATCCTCTTTAATATAAAGCTATGCGTTGCTGATGACAGGGTTTTTCGCAAATCTTTGCCACAGATTAATCTCGGAAAATGAAACATTTGAAGTTACTGAAAAAGATAATAGCTCGAAAAGTATTTGTCAGAAAATTCTTAAACAAACTGCGTTTGAAAGGTAAAAAAAATGTATATTTCTTAATATAAATTTCAAGTCTAACGATTATGCCATTTTTCAAATATTGAATTTCAAAAATTACCAAATTTCTCAATGGAGTACATAGCAAAAAGTTAATGATAAGGGCGACTTGTCCTGACGTTTATATAGGCTATAGCACGAGTCACAAATTATAGTAACTTATTATTCTGTTAAAATATAAAAGTTAACTATGAAATGTCAATATTTTGTTTGATTAAAGGTTCGTTAAGAGAAATTGACCAGCGTAGCGGGCTAGTCTATCATATAACAGCTAGTAGCTCTTTAAACCTATTTCCAGGTCTTTATACAGGTAATTATTTCCCATGTGCTGTTTCTAAATCTTTTCATTCCGATATTGATATTATTTAAGAGTTATATGAAAAGAAAGTGCTGATTAGAATTAACAAACAAACAATTACTTATATTTCATAATTCAATTGCTTCCTGTAACATTTAATTTCAGATTTTAATTCTATGATTAACATTTACCAATAATATTTTTTATATCACAAGCAATAGTAACAAAAAAAGAAATATGAAAAAGGATTCCCGATTCCAGAAGGAAACCGTTTTTGATGTAAATGTTTTATTGTAGAGAATAATCTGTTATCTAATCATTTCTGAATGTTATTAAATTCGAAAATTAATTAAATGGTTAAATTTTTTTCTAATGCATTATTAAGGCTTTAACGAAATCAGGGATATGAAAGACTCCTTTTAAATCATTATTACTTTCAATTCGTGAAATTTGAGACTTCTTATTTATTTCATGCATTGAAAGATTTCGATGTAAGCATCAAAGGGTATCTGACCCCTTAACGGATATTCTTGTTTAAGTTCTATTGCCAAATCCTAATGAAAAAAATCTTAAAGTGTATAACTGGGAGAATATGAGTTTTAATCAGTTCCTTCTCTGAACTCCCGCCTACAAACATGTAGGCTGTTTGATGTTATACGATAATCGGGGCACCACCCATCATTCATGTATCAAGATTTTTTTAAATAAAATTTGATATATATGATTTTCTTGTGAAGCTCCCACTTACTTTTTTTCAAAACTTGGAATTATATATCAGTACTGTAATTTTAAATTAGTTTTCACGACCATTCAAAGTTCTACAATATGTAGATGTACAGTACACCAAGTTAGGCAATTTTAATAAAAAATAAAATTTATTGATATAGCTATTTCATTTATGGATTTTATTAATTGTTATGCGATTCATTTCAGCATAAATAGATCAAAGAAATATTAACCTAAGAATAGAAATCATTGCCCACACCATATTTATTAGTTAAAATATTGAAACAAGAAAAAATAAGTTATAAACGCTGACAAAATATTATACCAAGAATAAATACATTTTTAATGTGCTACGAAAAAAGACACTTCTTATATTTCAAAAATATTTTCACGTATGTAGTTATAGCAAACTTTCTACAAAAAGTTTTTAACAGCAAATAAAATATTTCGTAAAAAAGAGTACTTCGAATAACGATAGTTTTCAAAACATTTTCAAACTCATATTGTAAAATGCAATACTGTGAGATAGAAAACAGTTTTCTAAATTTATCTTTAAGTGTTTTATGTCAAATAATGGCATCGTAGTATTTTCGTTTTTATAAAAACTATAAGTGTTCACCCATAAACTTTTTTAGAAGATATTTTCAAAAAATACTAAACATTTAAATTATTAACAGCTGATAGAAAGTGATAGTCGCTTCAATAATAGAAATTTTTAAGATTTCAAATAATGCTATGTACGTTAATAAAAATAGATTCTTAAAGAAGAAATGGAAATATTGAGAAATGACTATAGAAGATAGTGCCTTAAATAATATTAAACTATGATTCTGATATTACACTTCTAAGGAATATCTAAACGTTTTTAACATGAACAATGTATTTCCTTCTTATAAATTATTTTATAGGAAACAAGCCGACGTACTTTTAAATTTTACTGTTCATTTTATATAATTTTTCACTCAGAAAAATATATCAAATTTATCTTGAGTCAAGAATCAAATTAAATTCAGTGCAACAAAAAATTATTTTTAATATACATATTTAAAGAAATGAAAGATAGTTTTTAATAATCATATTAATGTAATAAATAATATATTAAATATCAGCATACTAACCGAAATAATACCAGTTAAGAAAAAACTAAATAAATGCAGGACAGTATATTAGGGCAATCATACGAAATAACTTTGCTCTCAATATCGTAAATTGTAAAGAACTTGAATAACGCACTTCGCAGTTGAATGTAAAGGTGCTGTCTCTATAATGCTGTTTTTGTAAGTATTATAAGAATGATTACAGCAATTTATGTATTTTAATAAATTTAACATTTGTAGGGAAAATTAATACGCATTTTGAAAGAAAATACACATGAAATTACTTGTTTGAATAGAGAATTAAAAAATATAAAAAACTTTTTTACGAGTAATTTTGCATTTTCAAAATATTTAAATCCTCATTTCTTTATTTTTTATCTTTTATTTTCTGAACATCAAAATTTGTTATCGATCTGAAATTCCACAAACATGTTCGCTCTTAAAATAAATGATCAACGTAAAAATAGCACAAATAAAAAATATATAAAATAGCAAACAGCTCTTTCTGAGCCTCTAGAACTCCATCAACAGTGACTGATTTAGAAGTTTAAGCCTTGTAAGTATGCTTGCATCTCCGCACACGACCAAGTTAGAATGGCGGTGAGTTTTTTAAAAACAACAGCGGAGTCAGGAGTCACATGTGACGACGCTGTTGTTTTTAAAATATTCACCGCCTTTCTATCTTGGTCGCGTGCGGAGACGCAAGCATACGTACATGGCTTAAACTTTTAAATCAGGCACGGATGATGGAGCTTTAGAGGCTCCGAAACAGCTGTTTGCTATTTTATATATTTTTTATTTGTGCTATTTTTACGTTGATCATTTATTTTAATATAACGGCAAAAAGTTTGTAAGGATTCGGCTACCCAGATCATGTTAGTAGGCGAGGTGTTGACTGAGATCGTAATTTTTTGTCCACTAACACTCCATGTGCATAAAAGTTGATCAAGACTCTCTTTGTCTAACTTTCGACGGATGCTGTGTGAATCTCGGAAATTGTGAGTTTCTGTTTCTCATCGATATTCATGGAAATTATTTTAGCTGGTCAATCGATATGTTGGATATATAAACTTCGAATTTAGGTTAGGAACGGGAGAACTTGGATCGGTTCTCTCTAGCTACGAAGTAATCCTAGAGCCTGCGATTGGATTAGTTGCATATGACGTATTTGCACAGTTGAATAGTCGTATACGCATCGTTGCCCTTGGCCTGGGACGAACGTCTGTATCAGCGGCGCTCGCCTGGTTTACCGTTTGGAATCCAAGTCCTTACTGAATGCATCTTGCCTGGTGGCTGTCTATTGAAAATCGTGAGTTCGTTTTCTTCGAAATCTTTACATTTTAATATATTTTGAGAGTTTTATTTTTTACGTCGAAGAGCTTCGAGTAGAAGTTATTTATTTATTTTGGCCTACGGTAAAATCAGCAGTGGCCAGATCAATTTCTGTCCGATTAAGTTTAAATAAAGTATTTTTTTCAGTACTGTAATAGAATTGTTTTATTTAACACTGCAAATGAATGATAAATTCTTTTCACTACATATTCTACAGAAAGCATATTTTAGTGCACCTCAAAAAAGCATATCAATTTTATTTTGCTTAAAATAGTACAGCATCATCAAAATAGACCGCAAACGTTTTTGAACCATATACCATAATGTAACGAGATTATTTTGAGTGTCTCTACAAACAAACTATAATACAACACACTCCCTTTTCAACAGCAAACAAGACACAGTAAACTTTAATATTACATATATATTAAATAGCAATCCGAACATATTTATGAGAGCTAGAGCACGGATGGACGGTAGACGTAAGACGGCAGACTAACCGAACTGACGGCAGACGTTATGACTAACCGAATTCATAAACAATTTTTAACTGTATTGTAAAATGTTAAAAATAATCATTTATGAAATATTTGAAAGATGCAGGGGGGAATGATTTATCGGCCAGTTTTGTCGATATTGCTAACAGAAAAATGCGTTCCTTGAACACTTCTGACGAGAAAGTGGTGTGTTCATATATTTTCAAATAGGAATTGCAAATAATGTAACTTTTGAAATTGTAAATTTTATAAAAATAAGAATCGTAACGTATGCATTTAAAAACAGAAATTGATTTGTAGAAGCTCCAACTATGTGAACCCAACTTTACCGCCCATTCCTTAAAGTTATGATTTAGTTATGCTTAAAAAACAATCTACCCGTATTACATTCTGTTTTGAAACAATTCAAAATTATTTTAACATTAGAAGTTTTAAACTTTATACATGCATAATTTCTAGACTACAGGCTCGAATTAATTCCTTGTTGGTATACAGATGTAATATATAGATGTTAATATCGAAAACTGTAAAGCTGCATGTTTTTATTACTCATTTCTTAGCAGATATTGCACCAAGAATCTTTCTTTTCGATGGACAATATTTCCTGTCCAAACTAAATGTTTTATTCCACTTGACCATAACTGATTTTATACTTTCAATTCAAACATCGAATCCTTGGCATTACTGAGATCGATTCACTAAGATCTTATAAGCATTATGCTATTATCAAACTTCAAAATGTAGAAATTTAATTAATTGTAATGACAAGTACATTTATCCAAATATAAAATATTTACCGTTGAGCAAGAACATGTTTATTTATATAAAAATATTAAAAATATACACATAATTGATATAAATTTTATTTATTTAATATTGCATTAGCACTTTCGCTCTCATTGTATACATTTGTCGGTACACGGCTCCGCAGAGTTATTCCATCTGGAGAAAAATGTTTTTAAACTCTAATAAGTTGTTTATAACACTACTATAAACTCTAATAATGTTTTTAAACTATCTTTAACTAAAATTCTTCTACTCGGAGTACATTGAATAATAAAGTGTTTGATTCTTAATACTATTTTACTGCATCGATTTACGAAGAAGTAATTTCGATGTTCTGTCGGTACAATGAAGTTTGGGTAAAACTAATTTCTGAAGAAATGTGCCAATTAATCCACTCCGAAAACCGTGAATAATTAAAAGTATCAATCAGCTAACTTCCAGTAATATTTGTTTGGGGTGTAATTGCGTGAATGTAAACTTATCGTTGAGTTTTAAATGCAAGTCAGGAATTTTCATTAAAGCTAAATAAATGAAAAATCTGAAACTAATCAGAAATAACATTTTTAAAGAAATATTCTAGACAAAATTCCATTTAACGGTATTGTACACTATTAATATCTTATCACATACCTACACCTTTTAATTAAATTTGATAGATAAACTGCATGGTCGTTTGTCTGTCCCTCCTCGTATGACCTTTCGGAATAAAATGATTAGATTTGAGTGCAATTAAAATGTATTACCCAAATTTGCTACATGCAACTATTATTAAAATAATCGCACAAATGAAAATATTTTCTGTAACAACAATATAGCAAATAAATTATCAATTCTGAAAAGTGTTTATTAGTGTGCATACAACACATTTAATAAAATCTTAATTTCTCCAACAGAAAATTACGAGGGCAGTCGGAAAATAAGTTTCCCCTGGCGACTGTGGACAGAGGTGTGTATGAAAGACAAAAAATGTAATAAGACATTAAAGATAAAACATATCTTTATTTTTTGCACATAAGTACCAAGTACATTGAGACATTTGTCATACTGCTTTATAAGCTTCAAAAAGTCCTCCAGGAAAAAATCAGGGCTTTGCATACGGACGAAGCGTTAAACGGTTATGGGTGAAAGACGACACAGCAGGTGAACGCGAACGTGCAAGATACACCTTTGGGTAGAGGTCGACCGCGATCAAGCAGATGGCGCTATTGCAGTCTTATTTTTCGACTGCCCCTCGTATTTATACGCGTCAAAGCATTTTCGTCATTGTTATAAATAAAACATATATTGAATAAACGACCTTATAAAGGGTGGAACATAAAATAAATGTAAGTATAACTATTTTCATATTCCATGTACAGATATTACTGCTACTTTCAAAGTGACAATTCCAATAATACATAAGTGACAATTCCAATAATACATAATATGTGATGGGATGTGTTCAAAGTTTCCATTTTTATATATGTAATACAATCAAAGAAATTTCAAAGTTATGTTTCGTCTTGCATTTTTAGATTTGTTTTACCTTTCTTTGACGTAAAAGTTGTTTACATTTAAATTACACAAGCATCAAAGAGTTCTCAAGTGACGTTTTTGTAAATCCCATAAAAAAATAGATAATCCAGATTATATCTAATTTTTAGACTGCTTTAGGGCACAGAATTTTTTTTCTGTTGAAATATGCTGTAACAACAATGTAAACGAAAATGTGTGCAACATAATAAAAAAAATAACATGCATTTTAATAATTAATGCTGTTTGGATTTGTATGTTTATATTAATTGTGCATATTGGGATAATGTAAAACTACCATAAAGCCTTTTTATTTGCGTTTCCTTAGATACATTCATGTTTAATATACTCTTTCATTTATTTGCTAACATTTTAATTCAAGCTTCAAGAAATAAAATTATACAAAAAAATTTGAATAATAATATTAATATACAATATAAAATACAAAATAAATGAAATTCTGTGTCTAGTTACAAGATTTGGGGAATTGCTTTTCCATTTTTTAATAATTGAAACAGGTTTTAAGAAAACATAATCTGTACAGTGTTAATATATAAATTTCAATCCTCTATGTATTTCATTCCCCAAATTTAATCTAAAATGTTTATTTATTGCTCAATATTTATACACATTTTAAATAATTTACAAGTCATTTTAGTTAAAAGACAAGTTTTTCAATTATTTGTATTTTAGATCTTATTTTAAAACCTGGTTTTATAAAAAATCCCTAAGTAAGATATAAATGGCCATAACAATAATCATTGAATCAAACTAGTTACACTTATAAAAAAAATGCATTTATTTCCATATTAAAAATAATTTTATTTCTAAAATACATGAATTGCTAAGAAGAATTATACGTTACGCATTTTTTTAGTGATTAATATATATGAACACATTTGAAAAGAACATGCAGATTTAAATTCTCTTCTGCGCTATAAATATGCATGTTGTCATAACAAATAGAAAAAAAAAGAAAAATTTGGGTTAAATTAAATTTTTGTTTAAACACCAAGATTTATTCTTCCACATATGGCTTGAAAATATTCGTGGCACAAAATATATTTTCCATACAACAAATTTATTTATTTCCATGAATTGACATGCACAAACTGATTATTTTCCTCCTTACCTTTTCGTGTAAATATAAACTTTAACTTGAAAAATTGTTACTGTCGTGTGATTTTTCTTAGGTACTATATTTCCAGGAATTGACTTTGGGAATATAACAAGAGTAAAATCAGAAATAAAAATCAATGCATATACAAAAGTGGTTGAATTATTAATAGCTTCCCTTTTTGCATTTTCTTTATTTTCTAAGAAACTTTTTCAACGAAATGATGGGTCACGTGCTATCATAATAGTAAAGTAAATTACGGATGAATTCTGAGACATAATTGTTTCTTTTCAAAACCGGATTTTTTTAAAAAAGATATTAGCTATTACTAATTCCTTAGTTGGAAATAAAACAATCAAGAAAATAATAAACTGTTTAAATGATAAAGTACAAATAACTGAACCAAAAGCACTGTTCAATTATAATTTTAAAGATGTTTCCATATCAAATAGTTTTGAAATGATTTTTATAAAATGCTTGAATGGATGCTTGAAAAATGTATTCAATAAATACTTTGTTAAAGAACAGAAAAATATGCAGATTTCAAATAAAATAATTTGAATATGTTAATGATTTTCTCAAAAAGTTTAGAACGAATGGAAAAAAAAATGCTTTCAAATCTAAATGCAAATCATTAGCTTTGAATACTTTAGCTTATACATCGAGTATTATAGCATCTGAGGGAAGATGCTTTATGTTAGCGCAAGTGGCACTATCTGCTCTTCGTTCTCTCGGGCATTTGGAGAACATTTCTGGTGTTTCTTTTACAACATTTCATAAAATTGAAATTCTAACAATTAAAATATGTAAGCAAAGTTTAGGTGATAGAATAAGTTAAGAACTGATGAAAGACAAAATGCGAGGCAGACTGAATTGCAGTTTGATAGAAACGAGTGTAACTTACGTACATAATTTAAGGATATTGGATGAGGATAAATTCCCTGTGAGGTTATCTTGTGGAGTACATTTAATTAAATGCTTATGAGCTTAAGAGGGAGAAAGTTGACTATAATGTACTCTAGCATCTATAATGTTGGGCGTGCTTGCTCGAATTTTGAAGGAATTTTAGTACAACTACAACTGTGATGTTTTCGTGCTCTTGGTATTTAGAACATATTTAGAAATATTCGTAAATGAGTATAAAAATTTTAGATGTATATAAAAAGCGTAAATTGTAACAGAGTTATTTTACTTTTATATACCTTTTTGAAATATATTTAAATATACACCGTTAGCCTAAATAGTTCACCGGGGTTCAAAACACTGTGTAATGAGAGATATATACAACCTACAAAGACGGGTGATACGTGACAAGATACATACACTCACCAAGAATAAAAGCCGCCTCGTGGCTAGCGTGCATGCCAGGTGACAGATCTGTGACGGCACTGTACAATATGGCGGTAATGCAAGAAAAGTGTTTTTGTGTGTTGGAATATGCGAAAAACAAAGCATATGTAGCCCAATATCAACAACGCTGCAAGCATTGCAGGAACGCATCACTGCTGCTGTGACGGACATTGACAGAAACATGCTATTGAAAGAATGGACGGAACTGGATTACCTTTGGTATGTGTGAGGGGTGACTGACTAAGGGTATCTACATTGAACATTTGTAGTATGTACCAGAAACTTGGTGAGTGTATGTGTCTTTTCATGTCTCACCCGTCTTTGTTTGTAGTATACTTGCAAATAAACAATCTTTTGAAATCCAATGAATCATTTAGGCTAAAGCTGTATATCAAAATGACATGATGCATAGTGTAAAGTTACGTCAGCACATATGCTAGTTAAAAATAAATGAAATAGAACGTTTTAAATTGAGAAGATACGCAAGAATAATTTTATATTCGCGATTTATGATACACTTACTAATCAAAATACCAAAACTAAAGCGATTGAGAGTACGTTATAAATTTTACGTACGAGATGAAGAATAGACAAATAACGAATGTAAAATATCATGCCACACGCTCCACGTTTAAAATATAAACACAATGCAGTGTAGATTTTTCTTTTATTTATACATGATTCATATACACTCTAAAATTGGAAGGAGTGAGAAGTTGACTCTTTGGAAGAGTGAGATGCATTTTCACTGTTTTAGGAGTGAATTTTGTAAATATGCATTCTTTAAAGAGTGTAATTTTCCACTCTCTAAAAAGGAGTGAAATATCTCTCTCCGTTGTCGAGAGTGACTGTCTCACTCCATTGACAAGAGTGAATAGTTCACTCCGTTGAGAGTGAAGAAAAACAGTTTTTTCCAATAAAACCACAAGATGGCGCCAGCTCTCGGATACCCCGTTATCGAAACGAAACGCCTAAAATGAAATCCTTTATATATAGTAGCAAGATTTTTAAAAAACTGAAAAACGCATTGAAATAATAAATGAATCGATAGAATTGTGGACAGGAAATATTTTTTATGCTTCACAAATTGCAGGATTTGCCAGTGCTAAGAACAGTGCTGGGACAACAAAAATTTGAAGTAAATTTATGCTTAGCTGCAACACAATTTTGCTTCTATTTTATAAACATAAATTTAATATCTAATTATTTTCCTCTTTATTTAAATCACCTATTTTTCATATTTTATATCATTTCTAACCTCTTTATGAATATAAACAAAATATAATTATACAGATTAGATTTTCTGTTATTTTTAGCACGTTTGAAATTAAAATGTAAAACATGAGAGAAATGAAAAACGTTGCATTTAATCACTGATTATATACCATTTATTATAGCAAAAAAAAAAGAGTATAAATGTGTCGGTAATAGTCTTAGGAAAAATTTAACAGCTATAATTTAAGGGAAAAAAATATGTTTTTTACCCTGACTGAAATTTCCCCTCTAAAAATTAGTTTTGAAAAGTAAATTTGGGGGGCCCTTTGTATTTCAGTGGGTAAACTTCGGCTTCACGGGCCTATTTGGTAAACAGGCCCTGGGCCTCGAACAATCTTAATCGGGCTCTAATTATGGAAATATTATTAGCAAGAAAAAAATGAATGAATAAATAAATGACTGCTTTGTTGTAACGGAATTTTTGTCATAGCGGAAATGTACAGACGGGTGTTCGCACATTTTTTAGACGATTTCGGCGTTGTTGTTTTTAACGTTTAAAATATGAATATTGCTTTCTGAAATAATCTGTATGATAATCTTGTTTCTTGATTCTAATTCTGCGTAATGCTTTCGATGGAAGAAGGTTTTTTGTAAAATTTACAGGGTTATTGCTTCCCATGCCTCTTTAAAAACTTTCCAGATTCTATCAATCGTGGTGGATTTGCCCTTTGAAAGAGCTCTTTTCAGCAGACCAAATGCACAATAAACCATAAGAGAAACGTCAGGTGACTGGAGGAATATGTTGAAAGGTATAAATACAATACCTGTGTAAGTTTTTAATGTTTTCAACGAATACAGCGGTAGTTTTTGAAGTATGAGCAGTAGCTTTGCTTTGTTGCAGTTTCACCCTTTAAAAGTCATTGTAATAAAGAAAATGGCATTTTTTCTGTAAATATCGGATGTAACAAATTCTCTTAATAATATAATGAATTGATTGTAACATTTTTGTCCAATATTCTTATTTTTATTTTCCCATTGTAAGATAAATTTGCAATAGTCATAAATCCTTACCTGAAACTTCGTTTTCCGCCTTAAAATGGGCTCTTTTTTTCCCTGTTTAATTTCCATCTGGTATCTTTTTACTATGTATATATTCTGATTTTTGGAATAGCACTTTCCAATCCATTGTTATGTTTATTTCGCACTAAAAATTATTTATAGTGCGCGCTTTGAAATCATTTTAGACTGTCGAATTAGCATACTTCTGTTCGGAAGAAAAAAAAAACGCATCTTCCCATTCACAGCTTTTTTGCATGCGCAATCTTGAAATAAGAATAAGTTTGAAAGTATCAGACGATAATATAAATTACACATAATAAGTTGTTGTCAGAATTTTTTCCTCTAAAATAATTCCATTTTTTTAAATCATTTATCAAATTTGTCTAAAAAATGTGCGAACAGTCTCTGTATTATATGATACAAAAAGAAGGTTTCAGTTTTCTTATTTACACAGTTGAGAAACACCGTAAATATTTGTGATTTCTACAAAATTTAATAAGTGTGCTCGTATATCACAAAAGAAACAAAGCTAAAATAATGTGATAAGACATTTTTATTGTTAGCGGCTGTAGCATGCTGTAAGTACCAGTTCTTTTCCGAGCGCAGAAGTCAAACAGCAACGAGCTCGGTTACTATTTGGGAGGGTGACCGCCTACGAACAAGCGTGTGTAAAAATGAGTTTCTCTTTTTTATTCAAGAATTTTAGTCACTCCTGAAAGAGTGACTATTCACTCCTATCAGGTGTGAAAAAACTCACTCCTTTTGCAAGAGTGGATAGTCACTCTTCTGAAAGAGTGAGTATCCACTCATGTTCAGAGTGAATATTCACTTCTCAGGAGTGAGTATTCACTCTTTCAGAGAGTCAAGAATTTCACTTTTTCCTAGAGTGAATAGTCACTCTAAAGAGGTTGGGCAAATTTTGACTCTGCGATAGAGTGAATATCCACTCCTTTGGAGTGAGTAGTCACTCTTTCTTACTTAGAGTGTAACATTTTTAAATGTAGGAAGATGAACAACTCCACATACTGTTAATAAAAGTTATCACATTTAGTAACATTATAAATCCGTTGTAGTTATTTTACAAGTCATGAATAAGAAAACATGGTTCACTACTTTCCCATCTTAAAATTTTAAACTATTTTTTTAACTCTACCGGTTGAAATTTAGAAATGATGTTATGATTTAATAACTATGGAAATAAAATGATCTTCATTTAATACATTTGAAAAAAACATGCTTGTAGTTTATATAAAACATAAAAATAAACAGTTATCGCATGACAGTGTGATTAATGTTTATTATTATTTTTTAAATGTTTATCTTCTTAAAATGTAAAATGCATTCTTATATAAAAGCTTCCCTTTTATGAATCCAGAGATAGTGTGTGATGCAGTTATTTTTAAAGTATATTTCTAAGATAATTATTTATGTTCTTTACGTTAACATAAAAAATAGTCAAAAAATCATGCGTCAAGCATAGATTACGAAACACTTTCGAGAATTTTCAGAATAATTTAACAAAACGTAGCTGTTTAATAAGGTAACGAAGATAAAAATGTTAAACATTTTATAAAACGCATAACATATTTGAAAACCATATTCAACAAATGCCGTTTATAGTCGGAAAAAACTCCAATTCTTCTGTATAGCCCTGTATATGATCTATAGATTTGTATATGTACTACATAGCATGCTAAAATTTAGTTTAGCAAGAAAACCCATAACACAGTTAAAAAATCATCTTCACAATTTCTATCAATAGACGGAAAACTACTTGAATTCATTAGTACGGTCTTGCATATTATCTACAGATTTTTAGTCATGCCACATTTTAAGCTAAAATTTAATTACGGCTAAAGCATGCTTAAAACTGCTTAAATCATACTTCTAGAAATTACAATTCGTAGGTTTCTACGTTTATGACCATGTATATGATTCATTGTTGACCATGTATATGATTGATTGACGAAGCCATGTATATGATTGATTATTTGCCTAGCAGACTTGCCAAGTCTCCGGCTTTTTGCATACCAATATTATCTTAGAGAAAATGTTGAACTTTTAAATCGCAGAATTTTCCGATTACATAGAACAACTTTTTCAGTACTAAAATACTGGTGTCCAAAAAGCCGGAGACTTGGCAACTCTGGCCTAGTCATGTACATGATTTTATTTATATTCTGCAAACAAATTTTAGTATACTATATACTCTTCTGTTTGAAAATACATAACTCAAATAAAAACCACCATTAAGCAATTTACGCTCATACTCAGTAATGCTTTTGAATTATTTTATGTTGCCCTGTAAATGATCTAAAGAATTTTCTCGCAGGTTGTACTATGCAAAATTTAGTTAAACTTGAAAACGCATATCATAACTGAAAACGCATTTACAGCAATACACAGTACTTTGGATATAGTACTTTATCAGAAATCGTTTGGGTGTCCTTGTAAATTAACGATAAATGCTGTACACATCATATTCTACAGCATGTATCTTGTAATAAATTATTTTGTGAGCACCTGTAAATGAACTAAAAGTGCTACACATAACATATTCTAAAGAAAGCATTTTGTAGTGCATTTAACAGATGTATATGAATTTCAAAATGTTTGATTTTTTGTAAAAGCATTAAAATACACTGCAATGGAATTTTCCTCGTAGACTATACTCTGTAACAAAATTATTTTGAGTTCCCATGCAATCGAACTATACTACCGACTTCATTTTCAATACAGAATATACCATGGTAAACCTCAATAGCAAATATCAATTACAGGGAAATTCGAGTATATTTGCATGAGTTAGAGGTTGAACAGACCGACGGACAGACAAACCGAATGCATAAACATGCAGTAATAAAAAGGCTTAATGTATAAAGAAGCATGCTATTTTAGCAGCTTACGAAAAATCCTCACTTAATAGAAACATTATGGACTTTTCACAATAATTTAAAGAACAAGAAACGAATTCATGAATTTGAAAGAAACATCTAATATATAATGCATTAAAAATTAATATTTTTCAGTTATTTGTTTAAATTAGGAGTGGATGGTTTATATCCACTATAGTTTATATAGTTCTAGATCTATAGTTTATAATGGATTGGACTGCATGCAAATCAATGGAAGATTAACATTATATTTTATGCATATATTTTCAAATGATTTGAGAAAACATTTTACGCTTGATATTTAAGTTAAGTTTATGTTTTGAAATAATATTTTCTATTAGAATATTGTACAATCTTTAACAACCTTATAGAATATGCTTTTTTAAATAGTGAAGTCGTTATAACAATTTTTTGTCATAATAATTTCACTGTTATATATATGTCATAAAAATTTCACTTTTCCTTGGATTCATATGTGCTTTTCACAATAAATCCAAGCAAACCTTTAGTAAATTTCTTCATTACTGGTGGGTTTTTTTTTCGTTTATTTTTTAAGCATCACATTTATGTATTAAATAATATATTAAAATTTAACATTCTCAACAAAATAACAGCAGTTAATAAAGTCAAACAAATGCAAGTCAAAAGTGCAATCATAGGGAATAATTTTGCACTTTATACCATAACATATTAAGAGCTTGCATAATGCACTCCGCAGTTATAAATTATGGATTATAATCCTGCAAGATTCATTCATTTACAGCGATCATCACGATTGATAGTCTCGAATGTCAGTAACCGATATGGTAAACAAATAATATGTTTATTCGATAGCAACCAAGCATTTGGTATATTACGATGCTAACTGCTTTGTTAAAGATGATTACAGAATATTATCAAAGATATTCCAATGGTTTTCTCATGTTAGTGACAAGTATTAATATGAATATACATATGCATGCATTTTCCTTTCAAATGAGTGAAAATGAAATCATAAATTATTATATTTATTATTGAAATGTATATTCAAATAAGATGAAATGGAAACTTGTGCATGAAACACTGTTGTCAACTGCTCTATATTTCATTTATAATAATACTAAAACTACTAAGCATATCAGTCTCCATTTCGTTTTCCATGAATTTATCAAAATACACGATTGATTAATAATTTTGTTTTTACATATTTATTATTTTTGTAAGATAAATACATGAATAGATCTGAAAATATATTATATTAGATACTGTCATCAAAGAAAAAAAAGAACGAAAAATCATGCGTCAAGCATAGATTGTGTATTACTTTCCAACACTTTCACAATAATTTTACAATGCTTTACTGTTTAATAAGGTGAAAGATGATACCTAAGTCAATAAGGTCAAGGTCAAACCGGGCGGGGGGTGTCTTTCGGCTTAAGCTCAACTAGCTCCACCCAGCAGGTTTGTTTACCTAATTATACTTATCATTACTAAATTATACTTTGTGATATTGAGCACTAATTATACTATATAATGTTGAAATACAAATTCTGAAAATACAAAATTCTAAAGCTACAAATTCAGAAAATACAAAATTCTAAAACTACAAATTCAGAAAATCCAATTTATCAATCCTACTGAGCAGTACTAAATACTACTATGTGATACTGAGCAATAATACCATGCAATGATACCATGCAATAATACAGCTCATATTCAAAATATTAGAATAATTACTTTTTTTTCAAATTGAAAATATCGTTTGGTAATTTAATGTCTTTTAATGCAAATATGCAAGCGATATTTTTATTAAGAACTTATTGTTGATTAAACTTATTTATTATCTTAAAATTAATATCATTTCCGAAAAGATTAATTGAAAAAAAAATCATTTTGAAAAGACAAAATATTAGAAAATTTATTCAAGTGGTTAAAAATATTAGAATATTTCACATTAATTCTCCTTTAATTATCACCAATTCATAACTGGTGGCATCATTGATTAAATTCAGACGATTTTACTTAAAATCAGTATTCTTTTTGCAGTTTCTTAAAATGGGTCTTGTGAGTGATATTCCTGAATCTATTAAACTTCGTATGGTTGATTTGTATCGGCACGGTAAAAATCAATGTTATATAGAAAATTATTTACATTGGTAACAATCAAGCGTTTGTAAAATATTAACACAATATTCAAAAAATGGAAAATTTCAAAATAATCGCCGAAATGGCGGCCGAAAACCAAAAACATCTGCTAGAGATGACAGGAAACTGAAGCGTATAGTTAAGAAAAACCGTTTTAAAAGTGTGCGATTCTTGCACAGAAAATGGAAAGAAGAAGAAGTTGAAGTTTCTACATCGACAACATTAAGACGTCTCCATAAATTTAAATTCGAATCTCGTGTACCGAAAACAAAACCTCGCATGACTGCAAAAAAAAAAGCGTATAAAATTGAAGTGGTGTAAATCAAGACGTTTATGGAGCGAAGAAGATTGGAAAAATATATTGTTTAGTGATGAAAGTATGTTTTGTGTTTCATATGGTAATCAATGTATTCGAGTTTGGAGAATCAAGCAAGAAGCATTTGGTAAAGAATGCCTTAAACGTTCCGTAAAATTTGCTTCTAGTGTCATGGATTGGGGTTGCATGAGTGCAGAAGGACCTGGAAAGTTATGCAACGTCTACGAAAAGGTTAACTGTCAGATATAGCGAGAAATTTTGGCATATTACATGATTCCATCATCAGAAGTTTTATTTGAAGATGATTTTATCTTTCAACAAGATTTAGCGTCACGGCAAACCTCGGTGTGAAATAAGAATTGGTTGCGGCAACGCAACATTAAGGTACTTCCTTGGCCACGAAACTCACCAGACCTTAATTCCATCGAAAACGTATGGTGTATAATGAAGAAAAAGCTCCAAGAAAATCCCCCTTCAAGTAAAACTGAGTTAGTGACAAGTATAAAGTCTATTTGGGCTAATATTGATAGACATTTTTGTATAATGTATGCAAGATCGATTGTACGCTGTTATGAAAGCTAAAGTGGGTGCTACAATATATCAACTACCATCTACTTCATATTCATAAAGTAATATTGTTGCATGAAATAATAATATTCTAAGATTTTGAACCAATCTAAATTTTATTCTAATATTTTGATGTGTTTCAGAAAGCTGTATACCTAATTTATTGTACTGTATTTTATATTTTGTAAATGTTAAAATCTTATCTAAACATTCCAGATTTAAATTATAAGAAATTTAATTGCATTTACTTAGTATCAAAAATAAATAAATGAAAAATATTTTTTTCTTATTACTTTTTTTATGTTTTGAATATGAGCTGTACTGTAAAATGCTGAAGTAAATAATAATAATAGATATAAGTAAGTACTAAAAGAACAATAATGAATGAAGAATAATACTAGAGTAAACAATGATAAATTATGCTACAAATACTAAATAACAATGTATGATGTCATTAAGAATAACTTAATTGTTAAGGTTAGAGTTTATGTAGTGTTTAAAGGTCCTTATGCATATTAGAAGCCCACTTCATCCTCAACCTCCACTAAGTTCAATGGAGGCAGCATGAATATGTACTGATTGCGCTCTAGTAGAAACATACAATCTATTATTATTTGAAGCAGTTTTGGTTTTTTCAGCACGTAGGCAAACCAGGCCGACAGATTCATTTACTTAAGTCAACAATTGGTCAACAATTTGGAAAACGCATAACATATTTAAAAACGTAATTTCAGGAATTAACAAAAATATTCTGAAAAATATCCGCACCCTTTTGTGCATCCCCATATATGATCTATAGATATACATACTATACATACGATATATACTATACATACTATAAGAGATATACAAACTATAAATATATATACTACATACAATGCTAAATTGAACTTGAGTTAGAAATCTCGTAGCAAATTTTAAAATCCCCTTACGGAATTTCCGTCAATAAACGGAAGTGTACTCGAGAACTTTTCTACTTCCCTGTATATGATTTATAGAATTTATACACACGAAGTAATAGACAAAAATGAATTACATTTTAAAACGTGATCAGCAACGTCAAAAGCATTTCCAGCAATTATTGTTATCAGACAGTACCGAATTTTTTTGTGTGTCCCTGTAAATGAACGATGGATTCTATACAGACAATATTCTGTAGTAAATCTCTTGTAATGCACCTTAGTTATATATATCAATTTCAATATGTTTGAAATAGTGAAACATTATTAAAGTAATCCGCAAACGATTCTTCTCCATAGACCGTAATATAACAGAATTGTTTTGAGTGTCCCTGTAAACTTTAAGTGCTATACACACCATGTTCTATAGTTAGCTTCTTGTAGTGCCTTTCAGTGATATATATGAATTTCAATAAATTTGAAATTCTGTAACATCATTAAAATAAACATCAAATGATATTTCCATATAGACCGTAATTTAACGGAATTCTTTTGAGTGTCCCGGTAAAAAAACTATAAGTGCTACATACTTCATTTTCAATACTAAACATGCCATAGTAAACCTCTATAACACCAATTGCATGACAATCCGAATATATTTATGCGAGTTAGAGCACAGAAAGACAGACGGCAGACAGATTAGAGACAGACAGACAAAGCGAATTCATAAACACTTTTCAAGTATGTTGGAAAGGGTTAAAAAAGGTACACCCCAAGCCCATACTCAGTTATCAAATTTCGAAGATATACGGTACCATTCAACGGGGAATCGTGTCTTTTTTCTTGAATATGAAAGCGCATTTTAAAATAATGACTGTCTAGATATTACAAATGGTATCAACTTTGATTTTTGAAATCGTAACACCCAATTTTAGCACCATGTTTGAGTACCTGGGGGCAAATCAGCCTGGTTTATTTTGCTGGGTAACTGGACACATGGGTATTCCTGGAAATGAAAAAGCAGATGAGGCGGCAAAACTCGCTCTTAATCCATTACACCATAAAATTCCATTCTCAGACGTTAAACTATTTATAAAACACTTTATTTTTAATAAATGGCAAGAAAGTTGGGATTTAGAATACAATAATAAGCTGCACCATATCAAACCCACAATCATGACCTGGCCTCCGAGTTACCCAAGAAAAATAGATGTTCTTCTGACTCGTCTGAGAATTGGACATTCAAGGATCACCCATAAACATCTTTTACTTCGGGAGGATATACCCATGTGTCCACACTGCCATTTTGATTGCTTTACCTTTTATCATATTTTAACTGACTTTCCGGGCCTCCGGCACTTGTACAGAATTTATTTTATTTCATCATCACCAATCTTGACAAACCTCATTGGGTAAACACCTCATGGGGCACTCTTTCATTTTTTAAAACATACTGGCTTTTATTTTGATATATAGTTTTATATACCCTTAATGTTTTATCTATAACAATGTTAGTTTTTACTTGTTTAACTTGACATCTGGATGGGGTAACCCCATCCAGATAATATTTATTAATTTAGCATTTTTATACTTCACTTTTTTAAGAATTCTTTATATTTGTTTTATACACTATATGACTATATCTGAATGGGTAACCCCATCCAGATAATTTTCTCATTAAACTTTGTTTCTTTTTTAGCTTTTGTAAGCATTACTTTTGTGGATTTTTTAGTATATTTTTTCCTTGGCGCAGCTTGTCCCCTATGGGACCTTGCGCTATAAAACCCTATACAACCAACCAACCAAATCAGCCTGGAAAATGGTATAATAATAATATATGTATAAATAATTGTTATAAATATAAATAACGGTTAACCTTACCACCCACGTTCTTGACTATTGTGTACAATTAAAAGTAATAACTCATAATATTTTAATATGAATTTATTAAACGCTTTCAATATAAAAATGTTTGAAATATGTTTGGGACTTTTCACTGTACCTCATAATGTTTTATTTTTTTATAGTTTATTCGTATTCAATGAACTTTGGTAAAGATTTGGAAAATGTTATTTTGTTATTTTTTTATAGTGTATCGAAAAATAATTAACAAAAACAGAATTATTACAATTTAAAAGATTATGTAAAACAAACTTCAAATCTTTGGAAGTTATTAAGAGTTACAAAATAATATTAAAGTGAAAGAGTTGCTTGCTGCGTTCTATCGCAGAAAAAATTTGGTGGTACTTACAATAAAAGAACGTCTATCATGAAAAAAATTATTGGGATTATTTTTGTGATGAATGGGAAAAATTAAATTACTGATGCATTTCTGTAATGCTATTCTTCTCATGTAGAAATTAATCTGTACATTTTTGCTTTAAACCGATAGATCCATTATGTTTTTTTTTTTTTTTTTTTTTTTTTTTAAGAATCCATTAAAATCACTACTACATTCATTTGATAGAAAATGAATTCATATAACAATTGTAGATTGTGAAACTTTTTGTATATAAAATTGTTTGTATGCTAAGTATGTATTTTATTATTTATAATCTATAGAAGTATGTAATAATCTATCTTATATCTAAGTACGCAAGCATTTCAGCAAAATAAGGAATTATGTAAATATGGAAAAAATGTCTTACAAAATGCAACGTACAAATTAAGCAACATAATAAATAATATATATTAAATTGTATAAAATAAATAAAATACTATATATATATATAAGTGTGTGTGTGTGTGTGGTTTTATATATATTTTGTGATTGGAAATTTTAAACTAACTTAGTTGTCTTTTTTTTCTTTAAAGCAAAATTATAAAGAGAAGGGCGTTTAATTACTTCTTTAAAATTTTCTAGAAGTGGGTCTAATAAATTTACAGGAAAAATCCTTCAGACCTTTAGCTTGACTTTACAAATGTTCCACACATCTTTAAATTAGTCTTTCTTAACAGTACTGAAAAATGGACTAGATTATTAAAGAAGAAGATGCTTTAGATGTTCTCATTAAACAGTACAAGAAAGACAAGGAAAGTATATATATATATATATATACATATATATATATATATATACATATATATATATATATATACATATATATATATATATATATATATATATATATATATATATATATATATATATATATATATATATATATATATATATATATATATATATATATATGTGTGTGTGTGTGTGTGTGTGTGTGTGTGTGTGTGTGTGTGTGTGTGTGTGTACATTTCAAACGTGTCATTTATAAGAATGTATTTTTGATCATCTTAAAAATTTGGCTTCCAAATTTGCACTAAATCTACACAATTCAAAACATTCATACCAAAATCACCGTTTTGTAATGTTTTTTATAAATTGTAAAACATATTTTCATTCTTTCCATAACTGTCTTCAGAAAAAATATCCTTTGATAAAAATATTACTTATATTATTCGTCTAAAACACTAAATCGTCTAAATATTATTCGTCTAAAACACTCAAAACGATGTTCCATAAATTTTGATTTTTAATTTGATTTTTCAAGCATTTTTATTTATCTGTTACAGAAAGAAACTTATTTTTTTTTAATGTGAATTAACTGAAAATAATGTACTGATGACTGAAATGGGTATTGCTAAATATATAACAGAGGATTTCAAGTAAAATATATATTTACATAACCTTAACGTATATTGTAAAAAGATGTATGTTATTTCCCAAAAGAATATTTTTGGAAATATTCTCAGTAAAAAGACGCTCTAGGCTAGCCTATCTGAGTAAAATGCCCACCCCCAATTCGTCGAAAACTTTCAACAAGATGTTTCATTGCTTTTGTTTTTTGGTATGAATTTTCAAGAATTTCTGAAGAAAAACCTTAAAAGAATTTCTTAAACCCATTGACAAAGTAAAAGACATCAATATGACATGCTGGGTTTCTTCATAAACGAACGGCTGATATATGACAAGGGATTTCAAGAAATATATTTTTAGTTAAACTTAACGTATATTGTAAAGAGATATTTGTTATTTCCAGAAATATCGCAGGAAAAATATTCCCTGTAAAAGGGTGAACTAAGATATATGATCCGTTTAGGGAATTTCAGGAAAAGTGTATCCTTTGGTATCCTTAACATAGATTCTAAAGATATATGTGATATTTCCACATATCTCATAATGCTCCTAACAATCCCTTCAGTAAAAAAAAATATTTAAGATGTTCTATAGATTTAAATTTTTGCTTTGAATTTTCAGAAATATTTATTTCTGTGTTGTGTGATTTTTTTAAGTGAAGTAATATAATGGGGATTTTCTAATATGTATGGCTGATGTATCAGAGTAGATATTCAGCAATTAATATATTTATATTACTTTAACATACGTTGAAAATACATAATATAATATTCAAATTTAAATTGACTAACAAGTGTATAGCAAACATAGTGAAAAAGTAGCCAAGCCGGGACTCGAACCCGGGCCATCAGATTAGCGCACTGACGTTCTACCAACTGAACCACTTGGGAGCGACATTCAGCCTGGAACTTCTTCACCATAACGTGTTGGCAAGGCTACAAACGCAGCACAAGATGGAATATTTTCCGTGAGCGCCTGAGACGCCAACCATGGATCAAAAACGAAATCAAAGAAAATCCAGTATCGACAATTGAATAAATTCATATTTAATACTTGGAAAATTTTCAGAGAAAATTTCCCGGGTTCGAATCGCGGCTTGGGTACTTTTCACTATGTTGGTTATACGCCTATTAAGCAATTAAAATTTGAATATTATGAATGCAAGGCGTGGGAAATTTTTTCTGGAGAAATTTCCAAGTATTAAATATGAATTTACCTGATATATATATATATATATATATATCATTATAATTTAAGTAAAATTCGATAAACAATAAATTCCTCTTTTTAACCATGATTACTTTTCGACATTTAGTTATGTATTCTTATCCGTGCTCCATGTATAAAAAAATGCCCAACATCGTTGGAAATATGACGTAATTTGCACCATCAAATATTTTTCGCACGTAATAATATAAGTATTTTATAGTTTTCTTATATTTTCAATATTCACGAGTAAATATATATTTCAAATGAGAATTCATTCTTTGAAATACTATTGATCGGTCTTTTTAAAATCTGGCAACAGCAAATAAAAAAAGTCTATTTTAATACGGATTGAATTTCTATTCAGATAATGAAATTGTAAATAAAAAATTTGAAAAATTAAATTTAAAAAATAATTAAATTTAGAAAATGATTAAACACTCTATATAACAGTCTAATCATTCCTGCAAAGGATGGTTAGATTGCTATGCATAATTTTTGATCCTGTCAAACTTAATTAACAGAAATATCTTGATTGATTTCAATATTAATTTGTGCTTAAAGTAATTTTTCGATTTAAAAATTGAATATTTCGGCATATTTATTATACATTAATCTATAAAGTTACTACTTTTCATGTTTTTTTTCTTTTATATGCAACAGTTTTTGAAGGTTAAGCCGAGTAATTGAAAAGTACACTATATATTGAATGCAGGCTGCCGCATCGACGGTGTTAGTATCTTTATTTTAATATAGAGAGATTCAGCCGCTAATGCACAACATTATTTAATGATTTTAAAAATTACACATTTTCATTATTTTTAAAACAAAAATTGTTGCAACAAAATCAATAAATCTTATATAGTTAAGTGAGAACCGAGATAATATTAATATTTTCGATAATTCGTTGTATCTAGAAATTCACCTCTGCGAATTCTGTGCATTTTAGAATTAAAATGATTCTGTAAATGCGGCCTAAAGGTTGCGAATTTGGATTAGATCAATTCCCTTATAGGCATTTAAAAATGCATATTTAAGCATTAAATATACATTATATATTAAAAGTAACTTTAGAAATTTATTAAAATCAGATATTGGATAATTAAACAGTCAGAAGTTCTCCAAACCATTCCAAAGTACGGACGATACATCATAAAGCAAATTAACAAACTTGAAGACTGGTATTAATCACTTCGAAAATTGTTAACATTTAACAGTAACATTAAAATTGCTGTTTATTCAAATTTCTCATCTCATTTTCTCAAAGGGTGATTAATGTTCTTCAGTGGTAAACGTTATATTGTATCAAAAGACAGCGAAAAAAGATATGAAAATAAAATAACATAAAAATATCAATAGTGCCTTTTATATATATGCAGAATTAAATCAAACAATATACATAAGTAACAGAATTGTTTCAATTAAATCATGAAAATCCGTGTCCTTTTTTTTGTTTATTAAATTCAAATTTCTAAATGCTGAAAATGCGAATGAAAATTGGATTTTTGCTATAAAATTCCAAATTGAGACAAGGTCTGGTATAATGTTATCAGTTCTAACCGGAAAACCAAGAAGTGGGGCTGAAGATTTTATTTCATTCCATTGCAGGTTGGTGTAATATATTTTTCAGACATTTTTCTATTTGCATGTTTTCTTGAAATACATATGTAGATTTATTAAAATGTTACGGTATCGAATTTTAAAAATGTATATATATATATATATATATATATATATGCATATATAATGAAGATTATTTTATCTGAATATTTATTAATACGTTACTTCGATCTAAATGTCTCATTTCTAAATTTCAGTCGGTACATAAGCAGCAACTTATTAAAATTTTAAGACGGTAAAGTAGGGAGTCATGTTTTCTTACTTTCATAACTTTTAAAATAACTGCAACGTAATTTGAATGCTACTAAATTAGGTAACATATATTAAGAAGATGTAGAGTTGTCCCTCTTCCTACATTTAAACATACTATACGAAACATGTATAAATTTAAAAAACATCTACATTGCATTATGTTTATAATTTAAACAGTTTAGATATGGAATGATATTTCCCACTCATTATTTGTTTATTCTTCATTTTTAACTTAAATTATTTATACAGCACACTGATTACTTTAGTTTTTATAATTCGATTAGTAAATGTATCATAAATCACGAATATTACATGCTTTTTATGTACATACTCAATTTAAAAAGATATGTTAAATTATTTTTAGCTAGTATATAGGTGCTGACGTCATTTAAAGAAATATTTGACTATATTCCAAAAAGGCATATCGAAGTGATACAACTTTAAAACAGTTTACAAATATCTAAAATTTTGACTATCATTTATGAATGTATCTATGTCTGCAGTAATACCTTGCAGTGTTCTAAAATGTAAATCAAACTCGATCAAGAATGCCCATCGTTAGATACTCTAGACTATTACTATATTCAATTTTTTAACTCTTAAACTCATAGACGATTGATTGAATGTACTCCAAAAGAAAACCTCACATGGAATGTCTTGATCAATTAATGATTCCCAAACTGTTTACATAAATTTTATCCTCTGCGTGTTATACTCGTCACTAACAACCTCGAATTCAGACTGTCTTGCTTCCAGTCTTCCGTCAGTTATTATCTTAATTCTATTATGCAAATTTTGCCTGTATTTTAATTGTTTGTATTTGAATATTATGAAATGTTGTAAAAGAAACACCAGAAATGTCACTGAGGTGTCCGAGTAAACGAAGAGCGGATAGTGCCACGTGCATTTATAAAATATCTTCCCTCAAATTATACCAAACATGTATATATAAGCTAACGTATTAGACTATAATGATTTCCATTTATATTTAAAAGCTTAATTTCCCCTTTCTCTATCTATTTAAATCATAAACATCTTCAAATTCTTTTGATTTAAAATCAGTATATTTTCTGTTTTTTTTTTTTTTTTCAGAAAGCAATCACTGAATTCCTACTTCAATTATCCACTTTTACTTATTTCGAAACTATTGGATATGGAAACATTAAAAAAAATTATAATTTAACAGTTTATTTATTTGTGCTTTATCATTTACCCATTTTAATATTTTCTTTCTTATTTTATTTACAGCTAAAAACTTAGTAATAACTAATATCTTAAAAAATAAATAATTAAAAAAACATTTTCTGGCATGAAATGAAACATTTATGTGTTAATGGCCATCCATAGTTTACTTTTCTATTACTAATGCACCTGCACCATTTTTTTGAAAGAAATGTGTTGCCTAGAAAGTACTGAAAACTCAAAATGGAACTCTATTAATAATTCCTCCACTTTTGCACATTTATTATTTTTTATTAGTGATTTCACACATGTAATATTCTCAAAGTCAATTCCTGGGAGAGTACTATATAAGAAAAATTACACAACGGTAACAATTATTCAAGTTAAAGTTTATTTTACAGAAAAAGAGAATAGAAAAAATAATTAATTTGTGAATGTATTGTTCATTAAATAAATTGAAATAAATTTACTTTATAAATATATTTAATGTCAAGAGACTTTCCAAGCCATATGTGAAAGAATAAAATTTGATTTGGAACAATAATTTAGTTTAATCCATATTTTACTTTGTTTCCATATTTTATGACAACATGGATATTTTTTTTCCGCAGAAGAAAACTTGAATATGTAAGCTTAATGAATTCATATATTCACAAAGAAAATGCGTAATCTGCTTTTATGTTTACCTTAGTAAAAAAAAAGTTTTTAATTAGCGTTTACTTTCCTTGAATAAGATTATTAAAGCGGATTAACAGCAACAAAATAGGCTGCAACTACACAATTCTTCTTAGTAGTTCATATTTTTCAGAGAAAAATACTGTTTAATACGCAAAAAAAGTTATTTCTTTAACGAATGTAAATATAAATATCAAATACAAGGATTATTATTATTACTAATATCTTACTTAGAGTTTTTTGATAAAAACAGGTTTTAAAATAAGAGCTAAAACACAATTTATTGAAAAAATTCTCCTTTAATTAAAATGACTTTTAAATCATTATTTTTTTAATTAAACAAGAAATAAATTAACTTTTCAGATTAAGTCTCGAGTTTCAAATTTATATGATATTAACACCAGACAGCTTAAGGTTTCTTAAAACTTGTTAAAAGTACATTAAAATCGTGAATTTCTCAAATTATTCTAACAAGACACAAAATTGCATTTATTTTGCCATTTCCAGTTTTTTTGCGATTATTTTTTTTTTCTTTAAGCTTGGATTTAAATGTCGTAAAATAAAATAAAGAGCGTATTAAATAACAATAAAGAGTAGCATTAATAAAATAAAGAGCATATTATCGCTGTGGCCGCTTATCCCGCGATTTCCACGGGCAAGATATTTGTAGAAAAAATTATTTATATAATGCACAATTTTTGAAGTAATTTTGTTTTAAAAAATCCGCAGTCAAAGGGTGAAAATGCATATGACAAATTTACTACATATTTTATATACATTATAAATTGAAATATGTAAAAAGATCGATTACATACTCGTCTAAAAGATTTTGAAAAAGAAATTGATCAGTCAGAGAGTTTAACAAAAATGTCACTAAACAAACTTATATAAAGAGGATTCGAAATGTTCATAATTACCATAAACATACAAATTTAATCAGAAATAAATATTAAACATGGATGCTATTTGTTCAAAATGAATGTTTTACACATAGATACATTATTATTTACAATGTATTTACAGTATATTACAACAGAAATGATATCTTGTGCTCTAAACCAGGCTAAAGTTTTCCTGTAATCTTCAAATATCTATACATTTTATAGGATTTACAAAAATATTCTTTGAAAATTCTTTGATTCTTTTGTCATTTAAATGTAAACATCTTTTACATCAAAGAAAGGTAAAAATTCCAAGAATATAAGGTAGAAATCGATTTTGAAATTTCGTTGAGTATACTGCGTATATAAAAATGAAAAATTTGTACATATCACATATTTGGCATCATTGGAATTGTCACTTAGAATATAGCAGTAGACATGAGATCCTAGACAGGAAATATGTCAATCGTTAAACTTGTAATTTTTCACGCTTGGCTTCTTTAATGTCTTTAAATCAATGTATTTTCTATTCATAAACAATGACTGAAATTTTTGACATGTATAACAAAATTTCTGTTAGAAAAATTAAAATTTTATTAATAATATCTAATGGACACTAATAAACACGTTTCGGAAATGATCATTTATTTGATATTATACTGTCATAGACAATAATTACATTTCAGCGAATATTTTAATAAAGTTGCCGGATAGCAATTTTGGATAAAACATATTTATTCCAATCAAATCTAATCATTTTATTCTGTATAATGATACAAAAAGGAAATGTAACTATTAGATTAAATTAAAGTTACTTAAAATATTTGAAGTTTTGTTAATTATCATTGAAAATTGTTTTAATCTCAATGTTATTTTACGAAAAAATAAGTATGAAGATTATTTTATGGAGAAATATCTTTTTGATTTATATTTAGAATTATCAGATAAATTTAAATTTTATACATAAGGTAGTTACATGCATGCAACCACTTGTTTTGAAAACCTAATTTTTGGTTTATGGTTCAATTGGCTTTACAGGAGTAGACCACACATTAGTATATTTTTTGAAAATGTCTTACATATTTGTAATCGCATTAGTGTAAGTTTATTGATTATGTAAGTAAGAATATTTTAAATATTATAACATGAATTTCTAAAATGTTTAATTTACAATATTCCACAGCAGAAAAAATTCACTCCAAAAGATTCTGAAAATTTTCACTCTCAATCAATAACTTTCCTGTTTTGTAATGTTCCTAAATTTGTTCATGAGTGCTGATGCATTTGAAGTGCAGTGGAAAAAACGAAGATAGGCAAGAATATTAAGATTTTGGTTATTTTTATTTCTTTTAGTAAGATCGTCGACATTCATTAATTTTAACTATCATCGACTATGTTTTCCAAAGAATTATTTATATTTTTTCTTCGATTCATGGTTTCCAAACTAGTACTCCCTATTAAACTTTTATACGAAACTATTAAACTTTTATATTAAACTTTTATACGGGGTGCATATTTTGGATACGTATGATACGTCAAATGCGGTTATACGTATTATATGAAACAGTATATAGAGTACAGCGTATACACGGAACTTACACCAACGGTTAAACGTATGACCGTTTAAACAGTTTTCATTCATTGCTTGAAAAAAAAAAAGATTCATTTCTCCTGCTGGTCTGCGATCAGAGACATTGAGAAACACCCGCTAAAGTGCAATCTCGGAGTTTATAGTGGCCATCGTGATCCCTTCCTTGTTTCAAGAACCACGAAGGCCCATTGCAGATTGCTAAAATAACGCCATTGATTTCCAACTTGTTCTCCGTTCAGTGACGTAACACTAATGATGTCCATTGGTATTAAAATTAAATAGGATACTTGAAATTTACGTATACTTGAATTATACACATGCTTGAATTGTACGTTTAACCGATATGCTCTTATACGTATCCGGATACGTTTAAACGTATAGTTTAAGGTATATTTATTCGTTACATATGTATTATACGTATTTCAGTTAAAAGTAAAACTGAAATACGTATCCCATCGGGAACACTATTCCAAACGGTAATACGTATATTATGGTAACTGACAGTGCTGCTAAACTTTCACTTAGGTATAGATTATTAATATTTTTTCTCCCTTCTTTTTCTACATAATCCCCGTATATTATAGGTTCTTCTAACGATTCCATTTCTGGTGAAAGATCACTTGTGTGTTTACTGGAAATACTCTTTACATCTCTTTATAAACAAAAATGGATATATTCATAAATCTGGATATATTCATAAAATAAAACGTTTCAATGCTTGTAAAATATGTTCGTGACTCTAAAAATTCTGAATAAGCTTAGTTTCATAATAAGGAATCATACAATTGCTAAGTATATAAAAGGCAAAAAAAATTGTAATCTATGCTACTTATTAACAAGGAATACATATACAGCTTCATTTACTCTTAAGAAAAGAAAGTACTTTCTATAAATAGCATGCCGGCCAACCGTTTCATTTTGTTTCCAAGTAAAGTAAACATGTTTCAAAAATGTATTTAACAAAATGTGTCCTGCTTGAATGTAGTAATTTTATGATTTCTTTACTTAAGTAAAATTTATGTTACAATATATGTATATTTGATAAGAAATGTAACGACTGACAGCTATGAATCACATACCTCGAGTGATAAAAAATATGTTAAAGTGTAATTATTGCTTAAAGTGATAAAAAACATAACACAAAAGGTTTAAATATACCTTTTAATATATATTACATATGCTGCCTTCGCTCAAACGGCAATATCTTCATATCAAAATGATAAATAAAATATTCTCTCAAAGATTTTGAAAATATTAAACATAAATCACGAGATCGCATGTTCAGTGCAAGCAGTATATTATTTGGAATTTACTTGAATTTTACTTAACTTTACTTGTTAAAGTAAATTTTATGTTAACTTTACTTTTATAATACCTAACAGTGCTTACATCTAAATTTTCACACAGGTAGACTATTAATATTTTTCTCCCTTCTTTTTCTACATAATTCCTTCGTATTATAGATTCTCCTCAGGATTCTATTTCTGGTGAAAGGTCACTTGTGTGTTTACTGGAAATACACACAAATTGAGTATTTCAATACGTTCAAACGTATCCGGATACGTATAAATTTCGAAATAAATAATTTAAAAGAAAACCTTTTTCGGATAACGTTTTACAATACCTATGGCTATGATTAATCACTATTTGTCGATTATCTATTTATATTAATGAATAAAGTTAAAAGATGAAAAACGAAATATGATATGGCATGATGTGGCATATGCGCATGATTTTTCAAAATATATTTAAGAATTTAAAGAAAGGTATATTCATTCTACATTTTTACCAGTGAAATGGTTGCATCTATATTTAAAAGTTTATTTTCCTATCAAAAACAAACATCTGAGAAACATCTAGAATAATTCAATCCTGTATGAAGTTCATGCAGTCTGATACAAAGAAGAAATATAATATAGCATTATATTATTTGTCAAAAAATGTATTAGAAAACTCAAAAAAATATTATTATCTTTTGTCAGTAAAAGTGATATGGCATATGCGCATGATTCTTCAAAATATACTTAAGAATTTAAAGAAAGATTGTTCAATGAACTTTCAGTATTCATTCTACATTCTACATTACCAGTGAACTTGTTGCATCTTATTTTAAAAGTTTATTTTCCTATCAAAGACAAACATCTCAGAAACATCTAGAATAATTCAATCCCGCATGAAATAAATGCAGTCTGATACAAAGAAGAAAAGGTGACGCACAGTAGAAAAATGGATTTTGAGCTTTTATATTTCAAATATTTCCGAAATAAATAAATGGCTATGATTATTTGCTATTTGTAGATTATTCATTTACATGTGAATAAATTTAAAGCATGAAAAACTGAAACGAGCAATCACATTTTTGAAAAACCTGTTCATTTTGTTTTTTCAAAATTATCAATGAAATCAATGTAATTTTCTTATTAAATATAAATAAATAAAATGATCTTTCTCCAAGAACTGTAATGAACGATTAATGGCCATACCACATATTTAAAAGAAATACTTTAATAAAAATTGTACAGAATTTAATTATTCCCCTTTTTAATTAAAGAAATTTATACGATTTGGCACCAATTTATGTAGTTCTTACATGTAATTTGTCACTATTTCATAACGCCATTCACTGTGAATTAGGCTTTCCAGAGAGGTTCCATTTACCAAATTGTTAAATTGATAAAAAAGTAAAAAACTGACTGTAAAACAGCTAAGAGGTTGGGGATCAACCTCTTACTGGCCTCCCCATCCTTATTATAGCCTTTGGTTATTAAAAGCTACTCATAGACTTCGCGTCTCACTTGGTAAGAATCAACATTCAAAAGTCGTTTCAATCATCGAAAATTATCGAGATATTTAAACAATCGATATAATCGATTAAAGCATATATAAGAATCGCAAAATACTAAATAACATTGTTTGCCTTTTTTTTTTCAATAATAATAATAATAAAAAACCTATTTCATATAAAAAATCCTCTGAATGTTTTAATAATTTTTTTTTTCACAAACCACATTTGTTCTGTTATATTAGGTGAAATTTTAGAATCCTTAAAAAAAGATTAACTGTATAAAAATATCTTTATGAATTTAACATGTAATATTGAAGTTTCTTTTTTTCATACTTGAGTGAGTCCAAGATAAAGTAAATATAAAGAAAGTTTTTTTTTTTCTCTCCAGAGTTACATTATCTTTCTCTTTGCAGTAAAACAATCTAAAATTATAGACTTTTTATTTTATCATCAGTGGTTAAATAGCGATTATATTTTTTTCAACAGGAAGCTATTCAAAATGTTAAGTAGAGGGAACATATTGTACATTTTATTAGTCATTAGTTAGAAATAATTCATTTATTTTTTATTATTTACATATATTTAGTTTTTAGAAGGTATTATGTAGCTAAAAGAAAAGGTAAAAAAAGAAAAGGAAATTAAAAGAATGAAATCGAGAGGAAAGAAGAAATTTGGCTCTCAAAACAAGGCTATATTTTGAACAAACAAGGGTAATTTCAAAATTAATATAATTATAAATTTAATTTAAAATTATCATATCTCCTCTCTAAATTGTGATTTAATTAACAATTTCTAAATTTCAATATTTCAAAAATATTTCAATAAAGCATTCAATGCACATTTGTTTCATAGAAATCAAATTACGAAAATAAAATGAATTTTTTGTGTATAAAACTCAAAAATACAATTTATCTTTCCTTTTCACAGACTTCCTTCGAATTATCTTATTTTATATATTTTAACAAGTTTTTATAATTATAAATGTCATATAAATGTTGCAGTTGGTATAACAGTTTGGTCATTCTACAGAAAACATTGAATCAAAAAATTTAAACCAAAATGTTTTATGTTAATATTCGTCGTTTGTCATTCACTTCATTTGTGTTTTGTATAACTAATCATGTACTGTTCTTATTACTTGGTACTGAATTCATTTTTTAAAGATTTAGGAGAGTAATTTCTTTAATACAAGTGTCATGGAGGATACAAACACACAATCTTTTGCTTTATAATGTGAGGCTTATTTAGGGTAGACTATGAAACCAAAATGTCTCAATACAGAGGAATTCATCTGTCCATTATGACCTAATCACATGGTATACTGGAGTTTCCGTGCTATTTCAGATTCATCATGTAAAATGCTATAGTTATAGCTCGGATGAATGAAAATTAGCGCTGCAGTTCGCAGCCTTGTCTAACAAATAAGAGTGAAATATGCCAGCCAGGATATCGTCGGGATAGCTCAGTGTGGAGTTCGTTGGTACGACAAACCAAAGTACCCAGGTTCGAGTTCTGGTCTCCAACCATTGTATGTCTCAATACATCTTAATGCACAAAAAAATAGAGGAACAGTGGTTACTTTTATAAAGAATTGGATGATACATAAAATGACCATTTCTAGTTTAGTGACTGCTTCACAATTAATGATAAAAGAAATCTGCGCAGCCAGGCGCCAGAATGGCGCTTGGCGCGAAGGCGACCACCAAACCAAAGTCCTGAGGGACTTTTATCGCGCCAGCAGGATCAGCCTACAACGGCGCTTCGGCCGGCCAGAGGATCGCCACCTGCGGACCCTCCAACTATAAACCCACGTGTCGACGACGTAAGTCGTTGCTATCCGTGGTTAAACCCAATAGAGGAGTCACCACGATACACTTGGTTACGGGCCGACTTTCGCCAACAGCTTTGGAGCTGGACACCCAAAAGGGAACCAAGCCTAGGCCTTAAGTCGGGTTTTTACGACCCTTACTTGCTTTACCAGAACTCGAGGGATGTGAAAACCTACAAAGGTAGCCACAGTTCCCTCTCGTAGTGGACTACAATTAATGATAAAGCCAATGTGCACATCCATGGCTAACAACTGAAATTATAAAGAGATGCCTCCTCGCAATAAATATTTTTATTAGGTGACGAATGCTACTGTATTTTGGAAATTACTGCACATAAATTAATGTAACGGAAGATACAAGAAGGGCTTTAGTCACAGTAATTCAAACATCATTATTTTTTAAATAATATTATTTTAGTCTTTATAAATTTTTATTTCGTAAGCAGGAATTTTCAAAGAAAAAAATACATTATTATATGAATAATATATTTATCACATTCACTAAATAAGTAAAGATTCCAATAGAGGAATTTTTGTGTAACATGTAACGAGATATACAATCATACGTAGGTGAGGAATGCTACTTTATTTTGGAAGTTACTGAACAGAAATTTAATGTAACGTAAGATACAATAAAGTATTTTAACAGTAATTTAAATAATTCTTTTGAAAAGAAAATTATTTTATTCCTTATATATATATATATATATATATGTGTGTGTGTGTGTGTGTGTGTGTGTGTGTGTGTGTGTTACGGTCAATATGATTAATCCAGTCATTATTAATAATAACCGGATTAATCGTAGTGATAAGTTCACAAAAATACATTTTAAAACATCACAAATCATCAATCTTGTTGAAATGAGTTTTATGTTATTTTAGTGATTTAATGAGCTCTATTATATAAAACCTCTGAAAAGTGTTTTCTTTAAATATTCTGTCCAAAGTTAATTAACATGTACTACCGAAAATGTACTTTTTTGTAAAATTACACAATTATGAGACAATTTCATAGATATTTTAATTAATTGAATATTAATAAGATTCAATGCTCATAAAAATGTTTATTTGGAATGTTAACCTTAAACAACTTAAAGTTATTCGAAGAATTTAGTGATACTGTAATATGTCTTCAAGGCATCTCCATTCTTATAATTATATTTACGAAATATATACTGATGTACAAAATAGACTGTTATTAATTCAAAATATATGATAAATAGACAGCCTGTCGCTATAATTAAATGTCTGCAAGTGCCTAATTGGAATTCTTATTGAAATTTAATAACAATGTAGTATATAAAACAATGTCAGAAAGTAGGAAACAGCAATTGTATAAATCATCTTCATTGGAAAGAACAAAATTGTATTTTCTTAATATACGAGAAAACCTTTGAGATGAATTGTGTAAATATCAATGCGAATATGCGTGAAAAATAAAAATGAAACATGAAACTATACCTAGAATTGTATATACAAAATTAACACTTGGCAGACTATGGTAATAATATTTAAACTATTGAATAATGAAAATTATAATAATTACTTTTAAGGAAAATAATATGTGATATTACGGAAAGACCTAGTAATATTACGCTGTATCAAAAGTATTTTCGTTTTTTGAATACTTTTATGACAAAGCCTGGAGCTGGCACTTATCACCCCTATTGTTGAACATAAAATGTTACTTAAGAGAATACATGTTCCTCTATATTCTATAAGAATAATCATAAAGGCTTCTTTCTTTCATTTTTAGATTACGTAAAATGATACAAATGTTGATATATTATGCATCTTAAGGCATGCTTTTAAAATAGGTCTTAAAACAAATGAAATTGTCCACAAAACTCGTTCAGTTGGAAACCAGGACAAGAGTATTGTCCGGTAGGTCTGGACGATATCAGAAATTTAATATCGCAATATATCAACGAATTAATATTGATATTGGTGATATATAGCGATAACTACCTTAAAAGTGCACTGTAAAAAATGACCAATGTTTCTTATTTTATGAAAATATGCTATAACCACGAACAAAAATATAACATAATCTTCTGAGTTATCCTAAATTTCAAATAGCATGTTACATTGTCTTTTGAATCCCCAGAAACGAATACATTTTCAAAATTTAAAGAATAATTTATAAAAACAAATTAATTTTCGCTGCCCGAATTTTTCAGAAACGTTTCCGAAGGGTTTTTATAGTGTTTTAATTAGTGTCCTCAGGCTGGAATACCTGTTTTTCGAATGTTATTCATTCTCAAGTACACGTTTTCAGCCGCATAAGTGAAAGAGCCTGAAAGACCCTGAAAGAGTAAAGAAATAATCTTAATTTTAATGTTATTGTTAACGCTGTTAATTTAGCATGTTTGTCTGTTAAACATATTTTTTGAGCATGAAAATGTTTACTTCAGAATTGGTAGCATTCGAAAAACAGGTATTCAAGGCTGAGGACACTAATTAATACAGTATAAAATCCCTTCGGAAAAGTTTCTGAAAAATACGGGCAGCGAAAAATACTTTGTTTTTATAAATAATTATTATAAATTTTGAAAATGTATTCGTTTCTGGGGATTCAAAAGACAATGTAACATGCTATTTGAAATTTCGGATAACTCAGATATATTTTTGATTTTACAGATTATATTTTTGTTCATGGTTATAGCATATTTTCATAAAATAAGAAACATTGGTCATTTTTTACATTGTGTGTGGGAAAACAAAAATTGTTAATTTAAAAGATAAATGGTATGGTAGCAGCATTTTAAGTACAAAAAGGTGTAGAAAGCAGCGAATCAAATCTATGTACCTGTTTGCTCACTCTTTTAAATATTATAGTTTCATATTTATACAAAACAGAAATATTTTAGGAAAATGACACATTGGTCGATATCTATTTGAGCTTATACCATTGCTTAAATAGTCCACTTCCTGTGTTATGCACTAGTTTAACTATTTAATATCCTCGTGTATAACTGAAAATATTATAAAAAAGAGACGAAAATAAAATGTTTTTATATTTAGGACGTTGATGATTTTAATATGATTAAAATAAGTAAAAAGCAACAGCAAAAAGGTATCAATGCACTCATAATAGAAACAAAAATAAAAAATTTCACTGTATTTATACCTTTCTATCTATTTACTATACTTAATCGAACAATGAAATCTTTTTTGAAATATAAATATTCGAATACATTTCAGAATAGTTTTATATTAATTAAAATGTACTTTTTTTTTATTTCATTTTAACCTGAACTATCAAGACAGCCTGTATTAAATTCACACCGATTCACGTGCTCTCTACCGATAAAATGACAGAGGAAATAGGAATAGGAATAAATATTGGCCGATATTCGGCATTCTCGATATTAAACGTTAATAGCTAGGAAGCTCCGCTCAAAAGAAACAAATCACAGTGAAAAAGTGGGGAAACCTCGCCTCACCAACGTGGCTAAAGGCGGAATTTTACCATGTCGCACTCAGATAGGTTGCTCGCGAACCGAGCTTCCTAGCTGCTAAGCTCTTGTAAAATTAGCGACTCCACAATAACTCGTACATGTTTTAGCGCTTCTTTATTGGTTTGGACAAATCAATATATGGGATATATTGCAATATGTCTAGACCAATAGCAGCATTGGTATTGAAACACAGACTATAACAGTATTATTCAGTAACAAACGAACAAAGGAATATGGGGTTTGTTCGAATAAAAAATAAAGCACACAATGTATCAGGATATATTGGAGTAACGACAAAAGAGATATAATCATTAGAAGGGATATTCGGCTTTGAATGAAGCGGGCAGCGAATAAATGCATGGAGGGAAATGATGGTCCCGATATTAGAACTGAAATTTCGGCGCTTTTTCTAGGATTTCGAAGTCGCGCTGCGGATAAAAAAATTTATTGTGATATATCGGTAGAGTCTGAGCTTAGCTATTGTTATTCGGATGGATTAATATCTTATGGATGGATTCGGATGGACATCATCAGAATCAGAGCTTAGATATTGGGATTGCGATAATAAACAAAATATCAATATTTGACCGATATATTGATAAATAATCCAGCCCTAGTGTCCGGACATTTCAAAGTTAAATACAAACGTTTTAAGGAAGGGCACCTGAGCCTTGAAATCAAACCCAGACGTGATAGGTGAATTTTGACTAGTTGAAGAGAAAAAATATCTATCTCCATCTATCCATAGAATCTATTCTCCACAATAAAGTTTGATGCTAAAAATTAACAAAAGCACACATTCAACAATTATTAATGTTTGAACTATGAATGTTAATTTAACTTTCTTAAAAACTAAAACATGTTATACATTTTACGTGTAAAGCGAAATCGCATTCCTAATTATAAAATAATGTGAAAAAATAAATCTAAATCTAGAAATACCATAAAGGAATTTGAGGATGATGACATATTTATAATGCATCCGCATTTAAAGCACAAATCATGTGAAAAATGTGCAAAAATATAATCATGAGACTAAAAATGGAATATATGTTAATTTCTTCCCCATACAATAACAAGTAATACTTTGATGCTACAACATTGCAATGAGTTTAAAAAACCTATTGCTTTCGTTAATTTTAATTATTTCCGAAAACTCACAGCTAGAAGTGCTTCATTACTATACATACAGACGTGTGCATAAAAATGAAGGAATAAAAAAAGCCTATGAAATCGACTGGGACCACAGTTAAACTGGCTAACAGTCTCGGCTCATTTGGAGAAATGATTGTTTTAAAGCTTGGATAATCATCCATCGAAATTGAACTAGATTTTAAACAAAAGGTAAAATAACCTTGAAAAATCTTAAATCTCTTATCATAAACTTTTATACTGTGTGATTTAAAAGAAATGAAATTACGATTATGTCTTAAACGACATATGATAAAAATATACGTCTAATTACAAAAAGTATACAAATCGATTACAGCTTTAACGATATCGCATTTCTTTTAGAAAGGGCCATGTACATACTAAAATTCAAAATTTAATATTTATGTGACCTACTTTTCTTACAACTAAAATTTATAAAAATGTCAACCTGCGTCTAAGAACGACATTAAGAAATCTCTTTTGCGAACAAAACTTACAGAGTTATGGAACTTCAAATTTTACGAATTTTCAGCATTTTCTTGCACTAGAAAATGAAAGATGCATATTTATAACGACAAAAGTCGAATTCCAGTAAAAGTAAACATAGAAGGAATGGGAATAAAATATAATTAAACATTATAAAACTAATTTTCTAAAAGTTTTAAAAGTAAAATATTATTTAGAGATTAAGTAAAATTTTTTCTTTATTAAGTAGCTTTAAAGATCAGAAATTACTTCTCCATTACTACCTCTCAAACGTTTATTGCTTTAATTAGACATATTAAAAATACAAAAGTTATCCTTTGTCAAAACTTCTGTTTTGTTAAAAGAACTGGAAATACACTTACTTCTTTTCAGCTGAACCTTCCATTGTGTTGACGAATGCTAAGTTATAATGTAATTAAGAAAACGATAGAGAAAGCAGATATCTGTTTCCGAAGGGTTGTGGCAATTATAAAAGGGCAGCTTGGTTTGTCTCTTTTATTAAATAAGGACAGAGTAATTTATTTTGCTTGAATCTTTCCTCTAAGCACAGAATTCCATAAGATTCAGAGAAAGAACGCCATTAAGATTTCTTTGAAAGATTAAAATGTTTATTTTAAGTAGATTTCTGATAAACTATAAACATTGTTTTATACAAAAAAATCTAAATTTATTCATTATCTAAACTAAAAGTTCGAATTATATAATAATTATCCCGTTGGAGACCATATCTATAAAACTGCCCCGGCGATTTAATTTTTTTGTTGATGATGATGATATATTTTTCGTTGAAAGTGATTGTAGTTGGAAAGCAAAGCGCAACTGTCATTATTTGTGCTTTTCTAAATTCATTACATTGTTTACTTTATATTTGTGATACGAATTCAAATCATTACTCTGTTTACTTAATATTTATCATACGAATTGATTTTTACTTTGTGTTTTCGGAGTATTAGCCTAATAAATTGCATTCATAAAAAACCTGCCATTTTATAATTACAAATCTACTGTCTTCACACATTTTAATATTAGGAGAAAATTTCTTTTTTAGTTTTAAACTTTAACGTTTATTACTTTTAAACTTGTTTTTCATTCATAAACCAAATTCCATGCTTTAGAAAAATATTCTTTAATATATATTTAAAAAAAAAAAAACTCATTTAATATTATTTAACTAACATTTACTGTTTCAGAATGTATCGTAAATCATTACAAAATATCAAAATTGAACTAGTCGTTAGAATACTAAGTCAAATGCAAACGATTTCAGGCAAAAATCTTAAGTTCAGGAAAATTTTAAAATCACAAATTTGGAAACAAAATGCATTAGCTGCAAGAAATAAATTGTGTGAACGTAGTTAGAGTGTGCTTTCTAAAGCGTCTGGAACATTCATTCTTTTACATTGTCATTAGAACTTAGTAAAATAGAGGCGTAATTTAGTCTATATTTTAATGGTTGTGCTCGTGAGTAAAGAGTAATATTTTACTAGCAAGAAAAGAACTTACATTAGTGGGAAAATAAGCTTCTAAATGAAATTCTTTGAAATACGTTTTGCATTATTTATAAGTGTTTTCTATCGACTACAAATGTTTAATGACAAAAAAAGAGACATACTTTATTTTAAACAAATTACAAAATATTAAAAAAATAATGAAGTTCAATCTCAAAATTATAAAAATTCATTTAAAAATACCAAACACTGATAGACGGTAAACTTTGAATGCTTAAAGGTAATTTGATACATTTTGTAGAATTATAGAGAAATTTCTTTGATTCTGCAGTTGTTGGTCACACCTGTTTTCTCCATTGATTCATTAGAAATATTTTCTTTTTATACTATTTTATTTAACTCAACCTGTTTTTTGTATGTAAAGATGGAATTTCGTAATTGAATTTTAAAATAATAGAATTTTCTATGCCAGACTAATACAAATTACATTCACAGGTGTGTTTCTAATGGCAATACAACAGGTAAATATATTTAGAACTTTTTTTACAAATTAATGAAGTTTAACGGCGTGAAAATATCAAAGAAATAAAACATTATCAAACTGTGCTTTATAACGCAGAAAAATGTTGATTATAGAAAACTCATTGATTTTATGTCAAAAGAAATAATCTCCGTACACTCAACTCTAATTCAAAGCAATGCAAAAAACATCATTTAAAAATATTAAAATGCGAGCGAGAAATCTTCCAAGAACCTTCCCATAGACTTAACATTAGCTTGCGCGTTTTTCGCATGACTGATGTAGGCTCTTAAGATCCATATATCTAGGCACAGAACAGTTTTTTCATTTTTAATTTGAAATTTGCAGTCGGAAAAATGTTCTAAACTTACGGGTTTTTGTTTGTAATACTGAATGAATTAGAAACTTGATAGTAGACAAGGCGGTTACTTTTATTAAACAAATGCTCGCTAAGAGCGGTTTCTAAAACAAAAGTCAGGGAAAAGCTTTAGAAAAACTGTCTAACCTACGATTTCTATAGAATTGTTAAGGATAAAAACTTGAAATTTGACATGGCTGCTACTTTTAAGACGTCAATTCACGTATAGAACAGTTTTTTAAAATGGAAATTTAAAATAGTGCAGGGTAAAAAAACCTTCTAAAGTTATGATTTTTGTGATACTGAAGGGACTAGAAAATTTGTCATGGTGGTTACTTTTAAAATACAAATGCTCGCTGAGAATGGTTTCTAAAAAATTCAAATTTAAAAGGGTGAAATGAGCAAAAAAAGTTCTAATTAACAATATTTATAGAATTATACATAATATTTTTCAATTAATTCATTCCGCATCCATTTAAAATTTAGCTACATGTTCTGACTACATATCACTAGCAGTTCCACCTAAGATGAGTTATTCCATCTCGTATGTTTTATTCCAATCTCACTGTCTTGATTATTGAAAAATTAGGTTATTAAACTCTATTTAAATTAAATGTATTTAAAACTAATTGAAAAAATTCTTTAAAAAAAGAAAACTCGTAAAAATATGCAGTTTATAACCAAAATGCTTCTGTGTATAAAACACAATTCTGGTCAAAACAGGCCAATTTTGACCAAAAAAGCCGGTTAAAACAAATGGAATAAGCCATCGGCGTGGCCTTTTCAAATTTTAGAATTTATTTTTGCAACCCTGCAAAATAGTAAATTTTGTCCTCTGTTATTTATTTTTATTGTTTATTTGATTTTCTATCTCAGGCCCAGACAACATCGGACGGGTCAGCTAGTAATTAATAATCAATAAATATAGTTAATATTGATCCATATATATTTTCATTAAAAAAAACTACGGTTTAAATTTTTTTAACCTATGGTTTTATACAAACCCAAATTTAATTTTTTCGAAAAATATTCTATGATGTAATTTTAAAAACAGAATACTCAGTAAATTCTACTTAACTAATGTTTACTGTTGCAGAAAATGTCATAAATTGTTACAAAGATGTACGAATTGAACTACTCATTAAAATAAATTACCGAAAAATGCAACTGATTCGATGTAAATTTCTCAAGCTGAGAAATTTTTTAAAATCAGTCATTCACTGACAAAATGCATTAGTCTCGGAACTAAATTGTATGAATGTAGTTAAAATGTTCTTTTTAAATCGGCATTAAGTTTTCTTCGTTGCCATTATCATTAGATATGAGAGGACTAAAGCCGTAATTTAATCTAAATTTTAAAGTATGTGTACGAAATTTGAATTATTTACTTGCCAGAAAAGAACTTATATTAGGGATAAATTATACTTATGGTTCTAAAAGAATTTCTTTGATTTTCTTATCAAGCTATTTATACATAATCACAGAATAAGATCACTAATTATAATTAAAATACAGATAAAATGCTTAAGTTATACAAACAGAAACAACAAAAAGTTTATAAAAACCTTTTAATGATCGACATGCATTTCAACGTTCATTCGGCACCATTTTCAAGATAGATAACGATAAACAAAAATATTCTCACAAATTTTTGAAAATAAACTTGAAAGCATGAAAAGCAGTTGTTTAAAGAAGCCAACTGTACCAACTACAGCACTGGCAAGATTACATAGAACCGAAAAATAAAAAATTGGTTTTAAAAATAGTAAAATAATTTATCCATCAAGACTATTTCCCATCTATTATCCGTGAATCATTAGAAATCTACATGTGTAACATTAACATTAACAATGAATCCGCCTCATTCGAATTACCGAAAATTTGGCACGAGGAACTTTTCAGTTTAAAAAAAGCAATAACGACATATTAATTTTCTCGTTTAGAGTTGGCTCATTCAAGCACCTGCTTTTTTACATATATAATCTCGTGATTCATGTTTTCAAGTTTATTTTCAAAAATTTCCGAGAATATTTTTGTTTATCGTTATCTATCTTGTAAATGGCGCCGTATGAGCGTTGAAACGTATGCCGATCATTAAAAGATTTTTATAAGCTTTTTGTTGTTTCTCTATCTGTATCACTTAAGCACTTTATCTATATTTTAAACTATTTATAGTTTTTATTCTTTCATCTAGAACATTTTAACGTGAAAACATATTTTCTTTTTAATATAAATTTTCAAAATTTAATTACTTTAAGTATAAAAATACTTTTAGTGTTTCCTGACAACGCTAATATTGGTTAAGGGAACGATGAGCTTTTAAAAGTTATTTTTCATTACTTGTGCTGTTCCAAAGTAATTCTTTAAAGAATCTTCCTGTACGAAGAATTTTTTAAATAAGAAATAAATTAAAATTAATAAATAATGAAAACAATATATATTTACTTAAAATAAAAATAAATAAATCTAATAGTGAAATCTGAAAAATCGAAGAGTTTTTACGTTTTAATATTCAAAATATTTTCTCCATTTTTTTCCTTTATTTTTATATTTAAAAGCACTTTGTTCCACAAAGTCCCTAATGCCCTTATTAAGTCCAATTTGTAATACAACAAAAAATAATTAAAATAATAAAATATGGATTTTTTCAAGAAAGTGATTTCTTTTAAATGCTCATACTAATTCACTATGATTAACATATTGAAAATCTTTATCAACATTCTGCAAACCTGGAACCTAAAACGAATGCATAAATTTGTTGTAATTAGCAAGATTTTCAGTTTTACGCAAATTTCTTTATAAAAACTAGTAATATTTCAGATCAGAGGACTCAGCATCTGCTCCGCTAGGCATTTTATTTTTATTTTGCTTTACAAAATATTATCACGTGAAGCAGCGTCAAATTTTCGCAACCGATTTTAGTGTCGATGATTTTTCTTATATACGGTAGATTTTATGGTGCAGACAATGAAATTGCCAATCTTCTAGCGAATTAGTGTTGGCTATTGAAATAACAACATCACACCAACCACTATAATGTGAAATGCGTGACAACCCGATTACCGATGATGAACCCGAGTCGGAATAACAACAATATTCGAGTGGCGATTCATTTCATATTGAGGCGGCTGTGCGATGTTGCTATGTGAACAAACTCAGATGGTGCTCCAGCTCACTGGCAGTCTCGTTATCTGTACTAGCTAAACTATCGTATATAGAAAAATCATAGACGATAACATTGGTTGCAAAAATGTGACGCTACCTCCGTACAACATTTAAGATCTTAAAATCCACAATTTATGTTTTTACATTATATATATATTTAAACAGATAAGATTTTTCTAAGATACTGAAAAATATAATATTAACCAAGACACATTAAACAAGACTTCATACAATAATATTCTGCTTTTTCTTTTTCTTTTTTCTTTTTTTTCTTATTTTTTTATTAGAATATAAAAATAATTTTTTCAGGGTGGCTCTATGCCCTGAACTTCCCGTTGTCTCATTAATTTTACCTTTGCAATTTTCAAACAATGTATCAATTTAGGATTCTAGACTATCTGCAGGTGAGTTTTGCGTTATCATTTCAGTAACACAAACATCTCATTGTACAGGATATGATATACTATCCTGTTGTTGCAGAAGGAAGATAAACTATCATCTAATAAAGATATTAATGCATATGTAAACGTCTGTTAACGAGACTACATAATTTAACAATTCAAACTTTTCGTAAATTCCGTTTACAGACAAGCAACTGGAGTTATTTCTTATATTATTTGAAAAAGCGTCATCTAATTACATTATGATCTACTTAGATAGCAATATGCATACACCAATAACAAGAAAATAAGCTTTTTGTTAATAAAATTGTTTTAATTTCAGTTTATTTTTGTAAAAACAGGCCGAATTTATTTAGTTTTCCGTTTCTGAAGTGATATAAAAAGCGGTTTCTTTTAATTTAAACCAAAAGAAAAAAAGGGGAAAAAAAAATATTCATCATTATTATTAATTATATAGAAATTTCTGTTATTTCTTTAAACGCTTCCATAAGTTCATCATAAAATATTCAGTAAATGTTTCAGAAAATTATTGACAAAATTTTAAATCGATTTGATCAATTTAGAATTAATTAAATAGTTTTTAAACTTGAATCTTGCTTAGCGAAAATACAGCATCCACAATGTAACATTTAAATCAATTATTCAAAAGTGCCCTTTTCTTTTCCGTGAATGATAAAATTTTAAAATCGTCTGATTTCCCATAGAAAACACAGAAAAGAAAAATGTTCTGCATTTTTCGAACGAATCAACCAAATAAAGTTAAACTATACGACTAATTACGCATACCTTACTGGTATACATACCAAATATCAAGCCAATTGAGTGGTTTTTTTGGGTTTCGTTCATCTCACCAACCCTATTACTCCCGCTCCGTTGTCTGTCCGTCACAGAGCCATTCTCAAAAACTATATAACTTACAGAGTTGAAACTTTGTGTATATAGATGAATAACAGCTGTGAAGAGCTCAAAATATTAAAATTTGAAAAATTCGTATTATTTTAATAAATAGAGATAAAAAACCAAAATTCTAACAGCCTTTTCCAATTAAATTGAAACATTTTTCGTTATAGCAGATGCCAAAAATTTAAAATCCACAATGAAATTCTTTCTACAATAATTAATTTTCTATCAGGCGATTTCCAAGTGAAAAATAAAAATGAAATAAAGAGTTTCACTATTTGAAAAAAAAGATAAATATGAAATAAAATTGATTGACGTCATAGTAGCAATAAAACGGAAAATGGCTAAGATTTCTCAATAATACAAGGAGTATGAGTATGTGTATGTATACAAAGCAGATTAACATCACGTCATTAGATAATTAAAAAGAAAATTTAACGTCCTATTGGAAGTTTAACGAATTTTTCAAATGTTTGAGAATAATACAAAGGGAATATCAATTATGAGTAATAGAGAATAGTAAATATATAAGTTTGAGAAACATATTGAATCGTGATAAAAATCCGATTATGGAAATATTCGCATATTTTAACATTTTGAAGGTGTGCAATTTGTTTAATTTTGAAATTATTTTTTTAAATATCGCATTTAGTCTGCATGACAGATATTATTATAACAGAATATAATAGCGGGCTGGTTTAGATATTCGAAAACATGAAAAAATAGACCGGTTAAATTGTTACTTTATAAAAAACACGACTTTTTTTGTTGCTAAATGAAATGTATTTGGAGTTATTAAAGAAAGGATAAAGTGTTTTGAAAGGAATATTAAACGAAACCCTTTGAGCGATCCTTGATCACACTTACCCACTTGTTTTTTTTTTTTTTTTTTTTTTTTTTTTAGCGACAGTTAATGCAGAACATACAAACAGGTAGACACAGGCCAAACAACTTTCCGTCTATACAGTTTCGGCGATTGAAATGCATGGAGCATCTTGAAGATGAATACAGTGCAAAGATTTTGTTTTTAGAAAAATGCATTTATGGAAAAACACAAAGTCTGAAATATTACCATTGATATGACTAACTTCTATTTTGTTTCTTGACACCAAAAATTCATTCAGAATTGGCAGCTTTTAAAAATTTTCATTATAATTGATTTAGGATTAAATTTCTAGAGAGTGATAAAATTCTATTATGTTCTGAACTTTTATGTGAAGAATATGAATGATGCAAAGACGAATCATGAGACAAAATGACATTTGTAACAATTATTTACCACCCCTTATCTCTGGATTAATTTATTGAAACAAATTTGACCCTTCTTTTTAGGGTTTTGTTCAACTCACGTATCAATATTTAGTCCCGCTTCGTTGTCTGTCTGTCACAGAGCCGCTCCTCAAACACTATATAACTTACAGTCATGAAATTTTGTGTACTTATAGCTGAATACCTACTATGAAACTCAAAATGATAAAATTTGAAAAAATCGTATTATTTTAATCTATAGAGATAAAAAAAAATCCAACAGCCTTTTCATATTAAAAATTAAACAATTTTCGTTATAGCAGTTGCCAACAATTAAAATCCACAAAAAAATTCTTTCTGCAACTTTCTATTAAAAGATTTCCACATGAAAAATGAAAATTACTTAAAAAGTGTCACCAGTTATTACCAGTTATTTTAAAATATTTAGCTTATATAAAATATTTTTTTGTAATTTTAATATTTATCTTATGAACATATTTGTTTAATTATAACATCAAATTTGTCTGTATTTTTTTTTAATACCACTGTATTTAATTTTTTTCTTGCAAAATATAGTTTGATGTTAAAAATAAACTTGTTTTTAAGATAAATGTTGTTTCATTTTAAAATTGTATAATGTTTTCTTTTTTAAGTTAAATACTTTGAAAATTCATGAACTGAATTAAAAATTAGTTTACGGGTTCAGAGATTGTATCTATGTCTTAAGATTGGGCCAAAATTTGTTTATAATTCCAAACAAAGAAAAAAAAAGCATAGATAAACTCCGAAAAAAAAAAGAAACCTGCTTAACTTTATTTTTAAACAGAAATTTTGCTAAAATATACGCAAATTTAGATTCAGTCTTAATAAAATAAATTCTCAAAGACTGTAAGTAGAAACATTAACTAATTTTATAAAATTATTCTGCCCAATTTAAACAAAGTACGTTTTTAACTTTTGAGATAGACCACTTTAAAGTATCGTTTTAATCACTGCTTACAGTGAGAACAACATATATATATTTTTATATATAACTCGTGTAAATATCGGGATTTTTTAATACAGGTTATCTTAAAATGCTCAAACAATGTTGCTCTTTCGTGTTTTTTTTTTTTTCGAAAAAGTTAATTTTTTGAAGATTAAAATTTAATTCTTTTTTAAAAGCAGGCATACTTCAAATATGCAAACATAGTATAATTTTTCATATATGAGTAAATGTACATTTTAAAATATAGTATAATCCTTGCAATGTTGGTTTAACTCTTTTTTTCAGATTGTCGGGTAATTTTTATTAGGACAGAAAAAGTATTTTATACACTTACATTCTGTTGCTCTCAATGTATGCATCAAATTATAAAAGTAATAGTAATAATAATAATAATAAAAATTATCATTATTATTATTTTATACTCCCATTTATGGATTTTATTTGGTACAAAAATTTACATAAAAAACTTTAAAAATCAGAAGTATGAAAAAAAAACTTTTAAGCAGTTTGTAATGTTTACTAATTTTAGATTGTAGAAATTAAAAGCTTGTAGCTTAAAGAAAAAAAAACAGAATTGTGAAAAAAAATTTCATCAATTATTGATTTAAAATATTTTTAATTATATTAAATTACGTGCATACCTTTTTTTTTTGTTATCCAACTGTTTTTCCGGGGAATCGTAAGAAGTTTATAATCCAAGAACCAAGAAAAATTAACTAAATAAAGCTAAAAAGCGACCGGGTGACAATGGAGGAAATATATAACACCAATAATAATAACACCAATAAACCTTCAATAATTATTGCAGGAAATTAGGTTAAAATTATATTTTCAAATATTTTTGCAAGCCAAAAGAACGTACGTCTTCCGGCTTGTAGTTGAAAGAATAAAATGGCAGGTTTTTGACAGTGTCCAGTATGGCAGCTGATTTATTCTTTGTTTGTCTTCCGCAGATGATTATATTACCGCCTCACTTACGCAAAACATTTTCTGGAAAGTTTTCCTTTCCTAAAAAATCTCTTTCAATAATATATTTTTTAACTCGAGGCTGCTGTAAGCATTGGTGCAAGGTAGCCAAGATGGCAGATCGCGAAAGCTAATAACAGAGACGTTGCCACGCAAAAAAAACGCTTATTCCCTGAATTCAGGAAACTATATGCGAAAGAAAGTTCTTTTTCTCAGGAATCTGATAGAAACCTATGAAAACACGAAACGTTCCTGAAAATAATTAATGATGTTACAGAATTTTCTTACAGTGTATAGTACTGTAAAAGTACTTGATTCAGTATTGATTGAATGTTAATCAGAGGCGATAATACATGTAATGATGTTTTGTCATATCATATACCACATATATGATTTACTTGGCTCCACCTCTGCATTTGGTTTTTATTGTCCCCCCTCTTATTTTCGGTGGCATCCCTTCCCTTAAATTAACTCCGTCCTATTTATTGTTTTTGGTTTCAACCCTTACTACTTAACCAGTCTACATCTACAGAGCTACCGTTTCTTCTAATTTTAACTCCCCTGATGATGGCCAATGCTTAGCTGAAAGCACTTGGGATATTTTGACATATTTGACATTTACGTTGTGTATTTTAACTTATTAAGGTGAATATGACGTTCCATATATACCACTTTCAGTATGTATTTAATCTATTTAAGGCCTTTTATTATTTATAATGATTTTTCCTCATCAGAACATGATCCAAAAACTTTAATACAGGACTTATTTACAGTATAAAGTTTTTTGGTATCAATTTCCCTTAAAATATGTATTTGTTTTATTATTTTATTAAAATATTTTAGGATTATTTCTATTTAATTACAGATATAATGCTGTAAATGTACTTTCAGTATTGATTGAATGATAACCAGAGTCATTTATTAGTATTTTTCTCAACTTTTTTATCTGAATACGAATATAGATGACACTGTAATGGATGTTGGAAGAGAAATGATAACAGACTTTTTTATTATATGTCAAGTTAATCGGTATATATTCAAGTTTATAAATTCCATTAATCTTCTCCTTTATGAAATATACAAGACAAGACAAGAGAGAAGTCAAACATAAAGAAACTTTATATAAAATATATTCTTCCAAATACAAATTCAGTTTTAGGATTTCATTTTTTTAAAAACTGAATATTAATGCTAAAAATCTAATTGCATTTAATTCAACTTTATTACCACTGCTGCTATTATTAATATTAGCTTCATCGTTATTAGTAGTAGCGTAGTAGGTAAAATCGATTTCTGTTAAAAAAATGTATAGGTTACAATTCACATTTCGTTCGAAAATTGATTTCAAAATATATTTATTTTAAATAAATTAAAAATATATATATAAATTAAAACCTATCAGTTTTTTAATAAAAATCATTTTCTAGGCGTTTCAAATATGAGATTCCAAAATTAAAATTCAATTCTCCCAGTGACTGTATTATGCTTAGAAAACTACACCTTTTGCAATCTGTTTTCGACGATTACAAAAAAAGTTTCCCAATTATTTCTGAGAATAAGGGAATGGTGCCTTGAATCATGAGTAACAAAGCTGTTAGTAAATTTTTCTGCTATATCAGAAATGTTTGTAAAACAATGGTTTTCTCGTTGTCAAATTTTCCTCCAAATTTTTCTATTAATAATTGGGAAAATTTTAATGTGTGCATTTCTCAAGTTACGCTTATTTTTATGTCATACTTCAACAGGTAAACTGAATTTAACTTTACAAGATGAATAGATACACAGTTATGTACGACCGAAGGTTATTAAGGAAAAAATAATCACTGTTAGTTTAATGTTTTTAATGAAATCTGTAATAGATTTATGAATACATAATTAGTTATATATTTGTTTCCAATCGGATTTTTTTAAATACTAATTTGGTGCCGTCAACTGGGATAAATTTGGCCCTTTAATGGTAACTTTGTCCCAAAAGAGAAAAAAGATTAAATCTGATAAATTTTCTACATTGCTTGAGTTATCGACAAAGGTTTTTGTCTCAAACTATAGATGTGCAGACTAGCGTGAAGCTGGCAGCTCACTGTAAGTAATTCGCCAAGTTTCCACCATGGCAGCACCAGTCAAATAAGAACGTGTGAAGACGGTGGTAATTTGCTCTTTCAAATTTTGTTTGCCAAGATGTATCAAATAATTCATTTGGACCTTTTTAATAACATATTATTATAACCTAATTAGTCTAGAGAAACTAAAATTTTGTCGATAACTCAAGCGATGTAGAAAATATAGCTTTTCTATTCTGTGACAAAAATACCCTTAGGACAAAATTACCGCTGTTGATGGTTCCGGAAAGCATTATACATTAATCAAATAATTATCGCTCCTTCTTCCCCCCACCAAAAACAAAATCGTTAGGAACTGCTTATTTATTTCACATCAGATTTTCGGTAACTTGTTTTAATAATAGATCACAATCGTACACAGATTCCATTTACCTTACTGGTGAACCAAGACAGCTATACCCATAATCGTGGTGTAAATGTATATGAAAATCTATATGCCTTACATAGTTTTACAGAATCATAAATTTCATAAGAAAATACAAATTGTATAAGTGGTTATGATAAATCGTCACCTGTACATACAAAAAATCTGAAAATGATGAAGATATTAAAAAAAATAATAAATGACGGCAGCTGATAAATATTTTTACAATTATAAACTCTCTTATTTACAGATAAAAATGCCTCAATGCAACAGAGGGTTTCGTTTCATTCTTTGCTTGTAATACATCTGAATGTTCCATTCAGATTTATAAAAGAGTGTGATCTTGATTTGATAAAACTAGATATTTATATGTTTTAATCAATTACATTTTGGAAGAGAAAATAATGGAACTTATGGAGAAAATTGTGTTTTCCATAATTAAAACGTTTCGCGGGTGTTATACATTTAGCAATTTATAGTCAGTTTGTGCATAATATGTGTTTTATTACTAAATCGACGACGCCCTACAATTTTACCTTTTCACCAATTATTTTAGGCGAAACAATCTAAGAAATCATTCTGTAAAGTGTATAATATGAAAAATGAAAGAACGAATAGATGGTAAGTTATCATTATCAGATTTTTAACTGATTGCCACCTCCAATTATTGTGATATTTTTAAAAAAAAATTTCTAATTTGCGATATTGATAATAAATTTTCATTACATATAAAGATAATAGTTAATAGAATCTTATGCTAGAAATAAATCATGGCCAATATAAAAGAACTTATATTGATCATATAATAAACTGCATTGAGACTACAATTACAGAATTAATTTAATCCTATTAAATTATATTTTTTAAATACTGTAGTAGATAGTAAAGCAGGTTAAAACAGTTTTTAACTAGACAAACATAATTGAAACAATGGTAGATAAATAATGACACTTTTTAGTAAATTTCAATTGAAAACATCATATTTACAATTTTTTAAATACTTTTTCTATTGTTTCACACTTTTTTTCTTGTTTAATGCAATCAGTTAAGTTAACTTGATTTACAATTGTACTTAACATGGATTAATTGGAAAAGGTAGATTAATTGTATCGAGCACAATGTTAACATCTAGAGATCTTTATCAGAAATGAACAACTCGATATCTGTTACAAAAGGCTTTTGAATAAAGATCTTTAGAAAATTTCTTATCGTACTGTTCTTTTATAACAATTGAACGTTTACTATAATTATTTTTTCAATGTAAGATGCACATTCTTGTGAATTTCTGCTATTATTATCAATTATATACAGTTCAGGTGAATTCTGGAAGAGTTGTCATATACTTCCATTAATGCAAAAAAATAGAGAGAAATAATTTCAGTCATAATAAGAGATAAAAATCATATAACGCGAATATATTATAATATGCTTTCGACAATATGTTGGTGCATATTGAGTACAACGTATATGCCCTTTTTGTTTAAACTTTTGACTTTCAGAACTCGCTGGAAAGAAAAAGCAAGAACGAAAACTGATGAAACAGACATAGATATGAAACACTTTTCAAAAGTAATAAAATAATTTTAAGCAATTTCAATTTTTCATACAATGGAATGATATTTCTAAATAATCAATTTAAAAAACATACAACGCAGTAAAATTCCATTTTCAGCAATTTCTGTCTATATGCTATAATGTTTACGAATCCTGTCATGTAACCCGGTATATTATATGTAGAAATTTTACAGACTACCTAATACACTAAATATTAGATAAGTATAAAAATGCAAATCACAGCGGAAAACGCACTTACAGCAATTATCGATTATAAACAGTTATGTAACCGAATTCTTTTGTGCGTCTCTGTAAATGAACGGTATATCATACGCACTCCATAATCTATAGAAAATATGCTTTAGTGCATCTAAGTGTTCCTTTTTAATTTCATTATGTTTTAAATATCTTACCATCATTAAAGTACACACAAAATGGTTTTCCCAATTGATTATAATGTAATGGAATTCTTTCCTGCGTGCTTGTAAACTAACTAAAAATGCTACTTGTTTTTTGCTCCTACGAAAGTATGTTGTTGTCCACTTCAATTATATATTTCAATCTCATTATGTTTCAAATATTGTAATTAAATGAACCTGAAAAGGGTTTTCCTTTAGACCCTAATGCTGGGAATGAAACTTCAGTTGAAAAGGTACTAGCCACACTAAAATTTTGCTAGCCACTATTTTGCATCCATTCAGAGAGCAATATCAGCAAGGTGGCGAAACCTGATTCACTTCGCGCAGGAGTGAAGAGCGATCAGATTCGGCCTCTGAAGCAAAAAAAAAGGCGGCATTGGCACTTGTGCAGTTTAGAAAGCGGGGGGAACGACTGCAGGCGGGGGAAGTTCGTTCCTCCGTAGGAGATAAATGGAAGTGTGTGACGCCGCATTTTTTCTTCTTTTGGAAGATAAATGTCGTAGCTTGATTTTAAAACACTTCTGCGTGTCGCTGGATTGAGGCTCAATATTCTGAGCGTATACAGGCGAACTTACTCGCCAACCTTAAATATTTGCGAATGTAACGGAATTTTTTTAGTTTTCAGGAAAACATGATACACATTTCATTTCAGTAGCGAAAATTCTTTAGTAAACCCCAATAACATATATTAATTACATGGCAATCCGAGTTAATTTACGAGAGTTCGAGTACAGACTGTCGGATAGACAGTCAGACAATAAATCGGGTTTATAATCACTTTTCAACGCTAAAACACATTAAAACTAACGGAATGCGAAATACATGATAATTTGAAGAGCAAGTACATTCGAAAGGAAAATTATGATTTTTATAAAGTAAGAGCAGTTATTTTGGCCAACATTGCATCCCGTGATCGGTTTACAACTTTTAATACAGATTGACCATCATTAGAAGGAGTTGTCTATTAAATCCAGAATATTTTACATTCGTGAAAAATATGAACAATTTTTTAAATGTTAAAAATTTGGGAGAAAGAGAATAATTTATAACGTGTTTCAAGCACGTAGGTGGCTTAGGTGGCTCAGGTTCTTAGGTGGCGAGACCTGATTCACTTTGCGCAGGAGTGAAGAGTACATTAACAAAATATCATATTGTTCATCTCAGGAACACATCTAACATTACTCTTTACAATTGTTTTCATGAAATTTAGGGTTTAAATACAAACAACTGGGCAATTCAATAAACAGATTAATAAAATAATATAAATATATACTTTAAGTTATAAAATTTTGGGTTTGATAATGTACAGCATTATTCAAATGAACTTCAAAACTATAACCATTCGTTGGAGGTAATGTATTCGCATTTTAATTGATTTCGTCTTAAAGAAAACTATAAAAAAATCAAATAGCCAAAAAAGTAATATAAATAAAAATAAAATAATATGAAAAGTTAAATTAAGAAAAGATTTATGAAAATAGTCAAAAAATGAGAAAAACACATCAGCAAGATTGATAGTAGATAAGACCAAAAATCCAATGATGAAGTTTTTGAGAATCATAAATTTCATAATAAAACATATATTGTAAAAGTGGGTACGATAAATAGTTGTCTGTACAAAAACATCTGAAAATGATGTTGTAGGAATCTAACAACTTTGTTTTAAAAAAATAAGAAATAACGGTAGAAGATAAGTTATTTTTATAATTATAAATTCTCGTATTTACATATAAAAATGCTACTCCTTAAAAGGCATAGAGAAGGCTCTAGATTTGAGATATTTTAAAACCTCCCTTCAGTAGGTGATAAAGATCATACTTTAAATACAAATGCAATCTTTAAATATATTTTTATATTTTCATAATAAAAGTAACAGAAAAGAAGAATAAACTCTCTTCGAAATGTGTCTGATTAATCAGCAATTTTCTTGCAAAAGATATGGTAATATCGTGACAAGAATTAGTTCTTCGTTTGACACAAAAGAAGGTAACATGAAATTATGTACATTTCATCTGTAATGGGCATAAAACGCAATATGACAGTTATCAAATCGAGAACAAAATATATCCGAGCTGCAACCAGAAATATAAAATAAATCCATGTTTTATTTTAATGTAGTTATGGACAAAAAAGGCTACAAACATATCCTTAATGCCCATTATATCAGTTATAAAAAAATAATGTATGTATATGTACACATTAATTTTCAAACTGTTTTTATTTCCATTTGCAAGAATATTTTGGACTTTCTGATGAAAAATCGGCTATATGCGAACCCGACCCATAAAAAATAAAATTCAACTCGAAATCGACTCCAACCCACAACGAAATTAGAAGAGCATTGAAATAAATTTTTGAAAAGAAATATTTATTTAATACACTTATGGAAAAAAATTGTCTGCAAATATATCTTTGACGATAATTGTATGACTTATAAGAGAAAAATAATATAATGTACACATTAATTTTCAAACAGTTTTTATTTTCATTTGAAGAATATTTTGGAAATTCTGATTAGAAAAATCGCGTATACGCGAACCCGACCCATAAGAAGGAAAATTCAACTCGAAACCAACTCTAACCCACAACGAAAATAATTTAGAGCAAACCTTACGAGATAGAATAAAGGAGTAGGCTTCACTTCCAATAAGAATTAAGTTCCAAACAGAAATGAAAATAAATAAATAAATATAAAATAAGCGAGAGTTTGAAACGCGCTTTGATTTGTAACAACCGGAGAACTTTAAGATGATGAAACGTACAATAAGATAAGTTTAAAGTAGAAAATATTTTTGCAGTGTAAGTTTTTTTTTCAACTTTTAAAAAATGCAGATATTTATGGATCGTAAATAAAAGATTCCTAAGCATTTATTGTTTCGGCAAGCGAAGTTATATCTCTGCGTAAAGTTTATGCTATGCGAAAGAAATTTATGGCTTGAATAGAATCGACTGAATATCAGACATAGCGTCTGATTTATTACAAGTCGTTTATCTTTTACCATTTAATAAAATCTGACTTAAAGCGCAGTTTTATAACAATAGTAATTAATTATTTTCTTACAAATAAAACTGCTCGTTTCAAAATAGTCTTTTAAAAATTTTTGATTTATGTATTTCAACCGATATACGCTCGGCAATTGTTCTGAGTGAATATATTTATAACTCAATTAGAAACCAATTTTTTCTACTTGCAATGAAACGATCCATTTACTTTAAATTAAGAAATATCTATAAAGATTCTTCTATGACGATTTTTTTTTTCGAAATTCTTAAGCCTGAATTCTTTCGAAGTAAATAACTTATTTATCTGAAAAAAATGCAAAGTAATACATTTATATTGGTTTACCCCTATTTTCAACATCTTAAAATCATTATATCTATTCCATATGTGTATGTGTCCAATGTCTTATACCCTAGAAGTGCAGTAGATTAATTTATTTCAAGGAATGAAGTGTCGCTGAGTCGTAAGAATGTTTAAGCATCACTAACAGATTGTCGCAAATAAAGTATTAAAAAATTAATAGGCAAACGTGGTAAGAACAGAAATAAAAATATAGATGTTAAAAAGTAAACTGCTATTTCAGAGCCTCTAAATAATCATCATCAGTGCAATAGTTAAACTCACAAGAAATAAATGTATAAAACAGCAGAGGGTGGAACAAATGCAGTCTCCATGGTCAAGGATGAAAAAAAAAAAAAAAAAAAAAAAAAAAAAAAAAAAAAAAGATTTTTATTTCAGCACTTACCGCGTCGTTATTTTCGTTTCCTAATATATCAGCTTAGATTTGAATCCACTCATGTTAATAAATAATGTATATAACAAATTTAGGACATCTCAAAACGAAATACGAAATTTTTCTGTAAACCATGAGTATATGTTTCGGTATTTTCATGTTAGCTGGGCGCCAGTGATTGACAAAATCTTTTGAGTCTCGCCAACCATTATTTTCTCGCCAATCTTTTAACATTAGCAAATAACAAATAGTCGTTATTTTATTGCAATATAATAGCTTAAAAAGATACTTAAAAATAAATAAAATATAATCATGTAAAAATATGTAAAAACGAACATATCAATACCAATAACAAAATCTCACGTAAACGGGTCTATTAGTTATTAGGCTTAGTCCATTACAAAAATGTTAACATGAGATATAACATATACTAGAAACATTTTATTTCATAATGAAAGCATCTTATCTATTTTTATATACACAAAAATATAAACTTACGTTATATAAAATCCCAAATTCTTTTAATATCATTTAGAATTTGTAAAAATGTATCGTTAGTTGTTCAAATCGTTGTTCAATTACTCCATGGTTGTTTTCAATTCAAATGATACCAATTGAAACAAGATTTGGCGATTTATCCCTTTCGACCAGCTAACATAAAAGTGCCTATGTATCAAATGAAAGCTCTTGTTAAGATCAGTAAAATAAACTTATAATATACATACATTTAAGTGTATATAGAATGTAGACAAGAAAAATATAATCAGCGATTTAACATTATCTATCATATAACAGCTAGTAGCTCTTTAAGCCTATTTCCAGGTTTTTATACAGGTAATTATTTCCCATGTGCTGTTTCTAAATCTTTTCATTCCGATATTGATATTATTTAAGAGTTATATGAAAAGAAAGTGCTGATTAGAATTAACAAACAAACAATTACTTATATTTCATAATTCAATTGCTTCCTGTAACATTTAATTTCAGATTTTAATTCTATGATTAACATTTACCAATAATATTTTTTATATCGCGAGCAATAGTAAAAAAAAGAAATATGGAAAAGTATTCCCGATTGCAGAAGGAAACCGTTTTTGATGCGAATGTTTTATTGTGGAGAATAATCTGTTATTTAATCATTTCTGAATGTTATTCAATTCGAATAATAATTAAATGCTTAAAACGTTTTTCTAATGCATTATTAAGGCTCTAACGAAATCAGGGATATGAAAGACTCCTTTTAAATCATTATTACTTTCAATTCGTGAAATTTGAGACTTCTTATTTATTTCATGCATTGAAAGATTTCGATGTAAGCATCAAAGGGTATCTGACCCCTTAACGGATATTCTTGTTTAAGTTATATCGCCAAATCCTAATGGAAAAAATCTTAAGTGTATAACTGGGAGAATATGAGTTTTTATCAGTTCCTTCTCTGACCTCCCACCTACAAACATGTAGGCTGTTTGATGGTTATACGATAATCGGGGCACCACCCATCATTCATGTATTAAGATTTTTTAATAAAATTTGATATATATGACTTTCTTGTGAAACTCCCACTTACTTTTTTTTAAAACGTGGAATTATATATCACTACTGTAATGTTAAATTAGTTTTCACGACCATTCAAAGTGCTACAATACGTAGATGTACAGTACACCAAGTTAGGCAATTTTAATAAAAAATAAACTTTATTGATGTAGTTATTTCATTTATAGATTTTATTAATTGTTATGCGATTCATTTCAGTATAAACATATCAAAGAAATATTAACCTAAGAATAGAAATCATTGCCCACACCATATTTATTAGTTAAAATATTGAAACAAGAAAAAATAAGTTATAAACGCTGACAAAATATTATACCAAGAATAAATACATTTTTAATGTGCTACGAAAAAAGACACTTCTTATATTTCAAAAATATTTTCACGTATGTAGTTATAGCAAACTTTCTACAAAAAGTTTTTAATAGCAAATAAAATATTTCGTAAAAAAGAGTACTTCGAATAACGATAGTTTTCAAAACATTTTCAAACTCATATTGTAAAATGCAATACTGTGAGATAGAAAACAGTTTTCTAAATTTATCTTTAAGTGTTTTATGTCAAATAATGGCATCGTAGTATTTTCGTTTTTATAAAAACAATAAGTGTTCACCCATAAACTGTTTTAGAAGATATTTTCAAAAAATACTAAACATTTAAATTATTAACAGCTGATATAAAGTGATAGTCTCTTCAATAATAGAAATTTTTAAGATTTCAAATAATGCTATGTACGTTAATAAAAATAGATTCTTAAAGAAGAAATGAAAATATTGAGAAATTACTATAGAAGATAGTGTCTTAAATAATATTAAACTATGATTCTGATATTACCCTTCTAAGGAATATCTAAAAGTTTTTAACATGAACAATGCATTTCCTTCTTATAAATGATTTTATAGGAAACAAGCCGACGTACTTTTAAATTTTACAGTTCATTTTATATAATTTTTCATACAGAAAATATATCAAATCTATCTTTCAAAAATCAAATTAAATTCAGTGCAACAAACATTATTTTTAATATACAGATTTAAAGAAATGAAAGATATTTTTTAATAATCATATTAATGTAATAAATAATACAGGGTGTTTATAAAGTCCCGGGCCTATTTTGATGTTTAATTACTCATAAAATAATAAAGATAGATTAAAATTAATAATATAAATGGTTAGATAGACTCAAAAAGTTTCATGACCCTTGTCAATGAACTTCCACGTGTGCCCCCTTCGTCGCACGGAGAATATCAAGTCGATAGTCAATTTCACGCCATGTAACGGCAAGCATGTCGGCATTCACAGAGGCTATTGCGGTTGTAATTCTGGCTTTTAAGTCATCAATGTTTGACACACTCCTCCTGTAAACATTGTCCTTTACAAATCCCCAAAAGAAAAAGTCCAGCGGCGTTATATCAGGTGATCTGGGTGGCCAAGGAATTGGACCTCCTCGCCCAATCCATCTTCCTGGAAAATGGTCATTCAAAGAAGTACGAACGATGGTACCCCAATCAGGTGGTGCACCATCTTGTTGCAAAAAGACATGTGGCTGAAGCTCTTCTAGTTGCGGAAATACGAAGTTTTCCAACATGTCTAACAAGATGGTGCACCACCTCATTGGGTACCATCGTTCGTACTTCTTTGAATGACCATTTTCCAGGAGGGTGGATTGGGCGAGAAGGTCCAATTCCTTGGCCACCCAGATCAACATGTGACGACGCTGTTGTTTTTAAAATATTCACCGCTTTTCTATCTTGGTCGCGTGCGGAGACGTAAGCATACGTACATGTCTTAAACTTTTAAATCAGGCACGGAAGATGGAGCTTTAGAGGCTCCGAAACAGCTGTTTGCTATTTTTTTGTGCAATTTTAATATAACGGCACAAAGTTTGTAAGGATTCGGCTACTTGGATCATGTGAGTAGGCGAGATGTTGACTGAGATCGTAATTTTTTGTCCACTAACTGTCCATGTGCATAAAAGTTTATCAAAGCTCTCTTTCTCTAACTTCCAACGGATGCTGTGTGAATCTCGGAAATTGTGAGTTTCTGTTTCTCATCGATATTCATGCAAATTATTTTAGCTGGTCAATCGATATATTGGATATATAAACTTCGAATTTAGGTTAGGAACGGGAGAACTTGGATCGGCTCTCTCTAGCTACGAAGTAATCCTAGATCCTGCGATTGGATTAGTTGCATATGAAGTATTTGCACAGTTGAATAGTCGTATACGCATCGTTGACCTTGGCCTGAAACGAATGTCTGTATCAGCACTCGCCTGGTCTACCGTTTGGAATCAAAGTCCTTACTGAATGCATCTTGCCTGGCGGCTGTCTATTGAAAATCGTGAGTTCGTTTCCTTTGAAATCTTTACATTTTAATATATTTTGAGAGTTTTATTTTTTACGTCGAAGAGCTTCAAGTAGAAGTTATTTATTTATTATGGCCTACGGTAAAATCAGTAGTGGCCAGATCAATTTCTGTCCGATTAAGTTTAAATAAAGTCTTTTTTTTAGGTGCGTTCGTAATTATATAAATACGTAGCACCTATAGTCGTCGTTTGGTCCGTCCGTCTGTCCGTCCGTCTGTCTGTCTGTCTGTCCGCATATAACAACGCAAAAACTACCCAACCAAATGGTTTGCAATTTAAAATATATTATCTTTGCAGAATTTTGTCGAGACATTTCAAATTTTATTAAAATCGAATCAAAACTTTAGGAGATATTAATAAAAATATTTATTAAGAAATTTGATTTTTTTTTTTTTTAAATCGGTTCTTTTTTGTTATAGGAGCTTCCGATGGATGTTAAATCGTCAAGCGACCGAGATACTTATTTTATGACAGAAATTAATCTGCAGACGATATAATTCATTTCACAGAATTAAAAATCATCAAGATCTGAATATTTATATAACTAGCTGATACATATATATCTGAATATTTATATAACTAGTTAAGATATTTGTATGAACAGTGTCATAAAATATATACTTAACTAGCTGTTTAACCCGTTCTACGCACGGGATATCATGAATTTAATGCTAAAACGTGCGTACGAACGCACCTCGTTTGTAACGTTTGACGTACAATTTCCAACTTGTTAAACTTTACCTCTGTGCTGTTCTGTTACGTCTGGCTCACACATTATTGATGGCAGTGGTCGTCACAAGTTCAATCCACTTATTTTAAATATTCCATCTGCACCGTTCGCTGTGCAATTTGTCCCGACATAACGTATTCTGGACTGTAATTTTTGTGAATTTAGATTCAATCAAAATATTTATAACATTTATAATCATGATACCATTGTTTTTTCAAAAGAAAATTTTTCCGTAAACAAGTAATTGAAAAATTTTCGACAAAAATACTATTCAGTCTGATATGACACTCTTCAATTTTTATTTCACTGTTATGTATATTGCATACATTTTATTACTTCGGAGTCTATAAAATGAGTTTACCAAGCTTGTATGGAAAAGGAACATTGGGGTTCCTGCTATAGACTAAGCATCTGACATGAACATATGCTATATAACACATGGGCTGAAAAGTTCCAGGTCTGGCACACAGATGGCGTTGCAATCGCCAAACCGATGCTTTTTTTTTTAGTAAATACTAACCTTTAAAAGATAGCAGAAAAGAGTGGTTTTAGTTGAACGACTTTGTTGATAAAAAAAAAAAAAATGGATAAACAAGAATTTCAAGAATTGTTATTTGATAGGAAAAAACACCGTTCAAACAAAAGCTTGGCTTGATAAGCGTTATCCGGTCACTGCACCAGGTAAATCAACCATTATTGACTGGTTTGCTGAACTTAAACGTGATCGTACGGACACCAGTGATGCACCACGCAAAACAGGTAAATACTCCGGAAAACATAAAAAAAAAGTCCACAAAATCGTTTTGGGGAACCGCAAAGTGAGGTTGCAGGAGATAGACTCTGAAGATATCCAAGGAACGTGTAGGTTTTATTTTGAATGAACATTTGTCTATGAAAAAGCTGTTGTCAAAGTGGGTGCCGCGCGTGTTGACTTTTGACCAAGAACAACAACGAGTCGATGATTCTGAGCACTGTTTGGAGCTTTTTCGTTATAAAATTATGTTATTTATTATAAAATTATTATTTTTATTTATTTATTAAATTATTATTAAATTATTATTATTATTATTATCATTATTATTATTATTATTAAATTATTATTATTTATTATTAAAGTTATGTTATTTATTAAAGTTATAAAGTTATAAAGATATAAAGTTTTGTAAAAAAGTTGTGTTTTCTTTATTAGACCGGGAACGTATCAGCCCATGTGTTATACTGTAACGACGACAAATATTTCTTAATCTAATAAAATATGATATAACCACGAGCGAAAACATGCAATAACCTCTTCCGAGTTACCTACGATTCCGATAAGTGTTATTTAACTTTATAAAACGCAGAAACCACTATATTATTTCGATTTAAAGAAGCACTTAAAAAAACAAAGCTTATTTTGCTGCCGCTGTTTTTCGGAAAACGTTCCGAGTAGTTTTAATAGTGTATTAACTGGCTTCTAAACCCGCAAAGTAGTTTATTCGGATGCTATAAATTTTCGAGTAAGCATTTTCATGTTCAACAAACATATTTTACAGACATTCCTATGATAAATAAATAGCATTAATACAAACAGTAACATTATTGTTTGTTTGTTACTCTTGCATGTATAAATGCAATTACACAGTTGAAAATGTTTACTTGAAAATTAATGAACAGATATTATAAAAACTACTTGCAAAAGTTTCCGAAAATCAGTGGCAGCAGAAGAAACACTGTTTTTACAAATGCTTCTTTAAATCTCGAAAATATATTTGTTTCTCACGTTTCTAAAGATAAAGATCGCATTTCAAAATTATGGGTAACTCAGAATGTACTACTGTATATTTTCGTGCATGGTTTTATTTTGTAGATTCAGAAATAATTACCTTTTTTTAAAGTGTAATCATAGAAAACGTACTTTCGCACCACTGGCCATTACCATTAGAGTTGACCACGATCCTTAGTGTGCCACGCATGCTTATTATTAACACTCTCTAACATAGTTGACAAGTGTTAATGAATTCGGTTTGTCTGTCTGTCTGTCTTTCCGTGATCTAACTCGCGTAAATATACTCCGATTGTTACACAATTGATATATGATATTGTTGTTCACTATTTTATGTTCCGTATTGAAAAGGAAGTGTTTCGCGCTTATAGTTACTTTACAGGGGCACTCAAAATAATTCGTTACAATATGGTCTACGGGGGAAAAATCATTTGCGGATCATTTTAATGGTGTTATACTATTAGGAACATATTGAAATTGATGTATACTTCTAAGTTGCATTACATGGGTCTTACCATAGAATACTGTGTGCATAGAATTCATCGCTCATTTACAGGGACACACAAAAGAATTAGGTTAAAATACTGTCTGTTAACAATAATTGCTGGAAGTGCGTTTTCAGTTGTGGTACACGTTTTTAAATGTAACTAATTTTCTTGCCTATTACTTGATGTGTATAAATTGTATAGATCATATACAAGACAGCACAAAAAATCTCGAGTAGATTTCCGTTTATTGGCGGAAATTCAAGAAGGGGAATTTTAAATTGTGATATGAGTTTTTTAACTAAACTAAATTTTAGCATTCTCTGTAATATGTATACAAATCTTTATATCATATACAGGGCTGCACAAAAGAATTCGGGTATTTTTCCAAATATTGTTGGTAATGCATGAAATTTGTTTTTTAAATATGTTATGCTTTTTAAATTTATTTTTTTTTTACATCATTTTTCACCATATTAAACGGTAAAGATTAGGAAAACTTTATCGGGAGTGTTGGAAAGTGTTTCAAAATTTATACTCGATGCATGATTTTACTTTCTTGCTATGTATATTAGTTTAACTTTATTCTCGTTAAAGTATTGCTTTATGGAAACAAAAATGCAAATAATGATTCTATTGTGTTCTTATACTTTTCTCCTACATTAAACTGATTTTTTTCCAAATATCAAACGTATTTTAAGAGGAAAAAAAAAAGTAACAAAGTTTTACTAACTTAAATATTTAAAATTTTTTATTTTAATTGTATTACAACCGTTTTTGATGTTATGAATAATACTTTGAGAACTTGAATACAAGTTGCTACGATTATACAATGTATTCGAAATTTAGCAATTTTATTGAGCTTATTCCTAAATAATCTGTTAAAATTACACAACTTACGGAAATTAATTTTATAAACTATTTTTTTTACCAGGTTATTATCTACAATACATTTCTAAGGAGTTGTTAATCATTCTTAAATTAGAATGAATGACATTCTTATAAGTAGAAAATATTTTGATCCGTCTAAATTGCTTATAGGATTTGGTTTCCCAAAATTAATTTTTAAATTTAACATTATAATTTTACTAACACTATTCAATTTAAGTGTATTTAATTCAGAAGAACTGGTATCATTGGTTAATGAGAAGTGTGACATAATTCAAATATGAATGTTCTGAGATAAAATGTTTTAAGGTTTTTATTTAATGATTATGACATATTACTGCGATTAAAGTTCATGAAGTAATATTGTTTTTTTATTTACAAAAACACAATTTTCTTCCTATAAGTGTTTTTATATTTCATAATTTGAAATGCATATATAATTAACGATCTATTATTTCTATAGGATATGTAAGGGTAAAATAATGCAAAACATTACATTATTACACATAATATTTTTTTTTTTTTGCATTAACAGAGACTAATGATACAATACAAATCAATACGTTCTTCCAGATAACAGGAAACATATGTATGATAATTATTTGGAGAAATAGCGACCTAAATCGAAGTAACAGTAATGAATTGAATGCACAAAAACCTACGCAAATAAAAATGTGGAGTTTTCGTAGGAAAACATAAAACTTTTTTTCTCGACTGATTCAACAAACCTGTAGGTGTATCATTAGTGAAAATAGTTCTCCAAAATGTCAAATAAAAAGAGTGACACTGCGTCCAACTAGCGTTAACAACAGGTAGTTTAAAAACGACTCTCTTCCAAATAAAAGGAACTTTACTTTGAAAGATAAGGTTATGGGAATCTTTAAAAAGATAATTATTGACTTGTGTCACTCTTCTCAAAAATCGACGATATATATTCTAAATTTAAACACGGTGTAATTATGAACCTGAAACGTTACTAACAATCTATATAAGTTGGTGTTAAAGGAAGACGTTTTTAAACTTTAAGTGCTTCGAAAACTCAAATAGTCATGTCAGGTTTCTCGCTGAATTATTAATATTACTCCATTGTAAAGATAATCACCGTTAACTAGTTCAAAAACATACTAAGAAGTTTAAATTAAATTTATGAATTTTCGCAATCGTACAAGTGCTGTGTAATTTTTCCGAAGGGAAACTATGATATATTTGTATGATTTCAGATGTGAAATCTTTCTTTGTCAATTTATGTGATGTTTTAAGTGGTGTTCAAATAACTATTTTCTTTCTTTATATGCATTGATAATTTATATTATCCACATTAAAAGCTTTAAATAAATAAATAAATAAGTATCAATCTATAGTTTGTTAAAATTCTTAGAGATATACTCGGATAATTGGTTAGCAAGATAACTACAAAATGGGGAATTTAAGCCTATGTTCATGGGTTCAATACAACTTGGCCTAGAATTTAGATTTTTTTTAACGAGAACTATATTTGAAGTCAATTTATCTAAAAAAGAGTCTCTGTAGGCATCCTTCTTGCAAGAAACGAACAAACGCTTAGCAAAATCCTTCCCATCCTACCTTCAAAATTAAAAAGAAACATTTTATGCAACGGCTGAATATGTTTTAGATACGTTAATTGAGAAAGATGATTTCGGTAATATGACATATGTCAGGATTATCAGGAATAATCAGAGATGGAGTAATACTCAGAGATGGAGTAAGACACTAAACCATTCATTTCCAACAAGAATTAAAAAAACATGCGTAAAGAATAGATTATGAAACACTGACCAACACTTCCAAAATACTGTAACAGAACTTCACCGTTTAATAAGGTAAAATAAGACATCTTAAAAAAACGATTTAGAAAACGCATAACAACTGAAAACGTAATTTTAGAAACAACCATTCATAGACGGCAATGTATCCAGTTCTTTGCTTAGCCATGTATATGAATTTATTTATATTCTACAAAAATATCTCAGTATACTAAATATAGTTCAGCTGGAAAATGCTTAACTCAATTAAAAAATAACATTAAGCAATTCACGCTCATACACAATAATGATTGAAAATTATTTTCTGTAGCACTGTATATAATCTATGAAAATCATCCACAGCGCACAGCATGCAAAAATTATTTAAACTTAAAACTGAATACCAAAACTCAAAACGCAATTCCAGCATTTATCGACAGTACTGTAATAGAATTGTTTTATGTGACACTGTAAATGAATGATAAATGCTTTTCACTACATATTCTACAGAAAACATGTTTTTTAGCACCTCAGAAATGCATATCAATTTTATTTTGCTTAAAATAGTACAGCATTATCAAAACACACAGCAAATGTTTTTACCTCATAGACCATAGTGTAACGAGTTTATTTTGGGCGTCGGTACAAACGAACCATAAATACAACACACTCCATTTTCAATAGCAAACATGATGTAGTAAACCTTAATAATACATATTTATTACATGGCAATCCAAATATATTTACGAGAGTTAGAGCATGGATAGACGGGAGACGGGAGACGGCAGACAGACTAACCGAATTCATAAACACTTTTTAAATGTATTTGAAAATCTTAAAAACGATCATTTATAGAATATTGGAAAGAATGAGAGAGGAATGAATTATCTTCCAGTTTTGTCCATATTGTTATCGGAAAAATACCTTCTTCGGACACTTCTGGCGAGAAAGTGGCCTGTTCACATATTTTCAAATATGAATTGCAAATAATGTAACTTTTAAAATTGTAAATTTTATAAAAATAAGAATCGTAACGTATGCATTTTTCAACAGAAATTGATTTGTAGAAGCTCCAATTATGCGAAACCAACTTTACCGCCCATTCCCCAAAGTTATGCTTAAGTCATGCTTAAAAAACAATCTACCCGTATTACATTCTGCTTTGAAACAATTCAAATTTATTTTAACATTAGACGTTTTAAACTTTATACATGCATAATTCCTAGACTACAGTCATGAATTAATTCCTTGTTGGTATACGAATGTAATATATAGATGTTAATATCGAAAATTTTAAACTTGCATGTTTTTATTACTCTTTTCTTAGCAGATATTGCACCAAGAATCTTTTTTTTCGATGGACAATATTTCCTGTCCAAACTAAATATTTTATTCCGCTTGACCAATAACTGATTTTATACTTTCAATTGAAACATCTAATCCTTGGCATTATTGCGATCGTTTCACTAAGATCCTATAAGCATTATGCTATTATCAAACTTCAAAATGTAAAAATGTAGAAATTTAATTAATTGTAATGACAAGTACCTCTATCCAAATATAAAATATTTACCGTTGAGCAAGAACATTTTCATTTATATAAAAATATACACATATTTGATAGAAATGTTATTTATTGAATATTGCATTAGCACTTTCGCTCTCATTGTATGCATTTGTCGGTACACGGCTCCGCAGAATTATTTCATCTGGAAGAAAATCTTTAAAATTCTTCAACTCGGCATACATTGAATTTTAAAGTGTTTGATTTTTATACTATTTTACTGCATCGATTTACGAAGAAGTAATTTCGATGTTTCGTCGGTACAATGAAGTTTGGGTAAAACTAATTTCTGAAGAAATGCGCCAATTAATCCACTCCGAAAACCATGAATAATTAAAAGTATCAATCAGCTAACTTCCATTAATATTTGTTTGGTGTGTAATTGCGTCAATGTAAACTTAACGTTGAGTTTTAAATGCAAGAATCTTCATTAAAGCTAAACAAATGAAAATTCTGAAGCTAAATGGAAATAACATTTTTAAAGAAATATCTAGACAAAATTCCATTTAATGGTATTGTACACTATCAATATATTATCACTTACCTACACCCTATTAATTAAATTTGGTAGGTAAACTGCATAGTCGCTTGTCTGTCCCTCCTCTTTTGACATTTCGAAATGATTAGATTTAGTGCAATTAAAATATATTACCCAAATTTCTGTACGCAACCATTATTAAAATAATAGCACAAATGAAAATATTTTCTGTAGCAAAAACCTATCGAATAAATTTATCAATTCTGAAGCGTGTTTATTCGAGTTAATTACAACACATTTATTAAAATTACAATTTCTCCAACAGAAAGTTATTTATACGCTTTAAAACATTTTCGTCATTGTTAAGAATGAAAAATATATTGAATAAACGACATTATAAGGGGCGGAACACAAAATAAATGTAAGTATAACGATTTTCATTTTCCATGTACAGGTATTACTGCTACTTTCAAAGTGACCATTCCAATAATACCTAATATGTAATGTGATGTGTTCAAAGTTTCTATTTTTATACACTATATTGCCAAAGGTGATTGGGCACTTGCGATTTTAGACGTTTTGTTAACTATCTAGAAAAATACATGAGGAATTAACATGAAACTGAAGGTGTGTAAACAGTATAGTATAGGTTATATATTTCCGTGAAGATTTTTTCCCGAAACCCCATAGAGGACTGTCAACAAATTGAAAAAGACCGAATATCTTTTGAATTACCCTGTAAACACTAATGTAGCAAAAGCGTTCATACTCGAGATTATTAATAAGTGGCTTATTGTAATATACTGTGTTCATTTTTATGAGGATAGCATCTATACTTGTAGAGAAATTAAGGTTTTTATAAAAGCAGTCCCAAATTTCGCCAAGATTTTTGCTTATAATTTGCAGAGTTATTAATATAAAAAAAGTTACTTTAAGAAAATATGTCAGACAACATTGTACATAATACTCTGTAATCAGAATTAAAAAATAATAAAAATTGGATGAAAAATGAGCAGGTTTACTAAAAAATGTTTCACTGCGCATGCGCGAATGCAATCAAAATATAATATGCATAATGTATTAGCTAAGTATATAGAGCAACTTTTGTGAAAGTCTCAAAATCATAGCTTGAAAATTCTAAAAATTATCGTCGATAGAATAAGCTCGAAATCCGTTGTTCCCAAAAAGAAGCAAAAAGATAGGGGTATCTGTTGATTAGTGCCAAGATAGCGTACACAATATTGCACGTACTACTATACTTGGATACAACCCCTCATCTTTTTGCTTCTTTTTGGGAACAACGGATTTCGAGCTTATTCTATCGACGATAATTTTCAGAATTGTCAAGCTATGATTTTGAGACTTTCACAAAAGTTGCTCTATATACTTAGCTAATACATTATGCATATTATATTTTGATTGCATTCGCGCATGCGCAGTGAAACATTTTTTAGTAAACCTGCTCATTTTTCATCCAATTTTTATTATTCTTTAATTCTGATTGCAGAGTATTATGTACAATATTGTTTGACATATTTTCTCAAAGTAACTTTTTTTTATATTAATAACTCTGCAAATTATAAGCAAAAAACTTGGCGAAATTTGGGACTGCTTTTATAAAAACCTTAATTTCTCTACAAGTATACATGCTATCCTTATAAAAAATGAACACAATATATTACAATAAGCCACTTCTTAATAATCTCGAGATTGAACGCTTTTTCTACATTAATTTTTACAGGGTAATCCAAAAGATTTTCGTTCTTTTTCAATTTGTTGACAGTCTCCTATGGGGTTTTGGGAAAAAATCTTCGCGGAAATATATAACCTATACTATACTGTTTACACACCTTCAGTTTCAGGTTAATTCATCATGTATTTTTCTAGATAGTTAACAAAACGTCTAAAATCGCAAGTGCCCAATCGCCTTTGGCAATATAGTGTATATGTAATACAATCACCGAAATTTCAAAGTCACGTTTCGTCTTACATTCTTAGATTTTTTTTTTACCTTTCTTTGACGTAAAAGTTGTTTACATTTAAATAACAAAAGCATCAAAGAGTTTTCAAGGAACGTTTTTGTAAATCCCATAAAAAGTATAGATATTCGAGATTACATCCAATCCTTAGACTGCTTTAGGGCACAGAATTTTTTTCTCTGTTTAAATATGCTGTAACAACAATGTAAACGAAAATGTATCTGTGTACAATATAAATAAAAAAAAATAACATGCATTTTAATGTGTAATGCTGTTTAGATTTGTGTGTTTATGGTAATTGTGCATATTGGGATAGTGTAAAACTACCATAAAGCTTTTTTATCTAAGTTTCCTTAGAGACATTCATGTTTAATATAGTACTCTTTTATTTATTTGCTAAGATTTTAATTCAAGCTTCAAAAAATAAAATTATACAAAAAATTAAAATAATAATAATAATAATAATATAATAAAAAATATAAAATAAATGAAATTCTGTGTTTAGTTACAAGATTTGGGTAATTCCTTTTCCATTTTTTAATAATTTAAACAGGGTTTAAGAAAACATAAGCTGTACGGTGTTAATATACAAATTTCAATCCGCTATATATTTCATTCTCCAAATTTATTCTAAAATGTTTATTTGTTTCTTTATATTAAGATAATTTTTTAATAATTTACAAGTCATTTTAGTTTTAAAGGTCAGTTTTTCAATTATTTGTATTCTAGCTCCTATTTTAAAACCTAATTTTATAAAAAACTGTAAATATGATATAAATGGCCATAATAGTAATCGTTGTATTAAACATATCTAGTTACACTTATGAAAAAAAAGTCATTTATTTCCATATTAAGAAGAATTTTATCTCTAAAATACATGAATTGCTAAGAAGAATCGAGTTTTACGCATTTTTTTAGTGATTAATATATGGACGCATTTGGTAAGAACTTACAGATTTAAATTCTCTTCTGCGTTATAAATATTCATGTTGTCATAACAAATAGAAAAAAAAAGAAAAATTTGGGTTACATTAAATTATTGTTTCAAAATCAAGATTTATTCTTCCACACATGGCTTGAAAATATTCGTGACATAAAATATACTTTCCATAAAACAAATTTATTTATTTCCATGAAATGACATGCACAAACTGATTATTTTCCGCCTTACCTTTTCCTGTAAATATACACTTTAACTTGAAAAATTGTTACTGTCGTTTGATTTTTCTTAGATACAATATTTCCAGGAATTTACTTTGGGAACTATAACATGATTAAAATCGGAAATAAAAATCAATGCATATGCAAAAGTGGTTGAATTATTAATAATATCCCCTTTTTTCATTTTCTTTATTTTCTAGGCAACTTAAACCCCCGAAATGATGGTGCACGTTCAATCATAACAGTAAAGTAAATTATGGATGAATTCTGAGGCATAATTGTTTCTTTTAAAGACCTGATTTTTTAAAAATATATTAGATATTACTAATTCCTTTTGTTGGAAATGAAACAATCAAGAAAATAATAAACTGGCTAAATGATAAAGTACAAATAACTAAACCAAAAGTATTGTTCAATTATAATTTTAAAGATGTTTCCAAATCAAATAGTTTTGAAATGATTTTTAAAAAATTGATGCTTGAAAAATGTATTCAATGCATACTTTGTTAAAGAACACAAAAATATGCATATTCAAATCAAAATAATTGAATATGTTACTAATTTTCTCAAAAAGTATGGAACGAATGAAAAAATGCTTTCAAATATAAATACAAATGAAAAATATAGATACAAATAATAAATACAAAAAAATGGCGGATTACCAACTCAATAAAAATACCCACAATTCCTTGGTGATGGTTTATGACTTATGAAAGATGGTTGCATATACCCAAATTGTAATATTTCATTTCGAACCAAAAATAAGCTATTCGTAAGGCATTTTATCTCAATGTGGCCGACTATTGGTACATTTACCCTATAAATGCAAATCATTACCGTTGAATACTTTAGCTTATGCATCGAGTTTTGTATGATTTAAGGGAAGAGACTTTATGGTAGCGCACGTGGCACTATCTGCTCTTCGTTCTCTCTGGCATTTGGAGGACATTTCTGGTGTTTCTTTTACAACATTTCATAAAATTGAAATTCTAACAATTAAAATATGTAAGCAAAGTTTGTATGATAGAATAAAGTTAAGAACTGATGAAAGGCAAAATGCGAGGCAGTCTGAGTTTCAGTTTGATAGAAACGAGTGTAACTTATGTAAATAATTTAAGGATATTGGATAAACACAAATTCCCTGTGAGGTTATCTTGTGGAGTACATTTAATTAAATAAATGCTTATGAGCTTAAGCGGGGGAAAGTTGACTATAATGATACTCTAGCATCTGTAATGTTGGGTGTGCTTGCTCGAATTTTGAAGGAATTTTAGTACAACTACAACTGTGATGTTTTCGTGCTCTTGGTATATAGAACATATTTAGAGATATTCGTAAATGAGTATAAAAAGTTCAGGTATACATAAAAAGCGTAAATTACATAAAAAGCGTAAATTACATAAAAAGCGTAACATACATAAAAGCGTTATTTTACTTTTATATACCTTTTTGAAATATATTTAAATATACATGGTTACCCTAAATGATTCATCGGGTTTCAAAACGTTGTGTATTGAGACGTATACAACCTACAAAGACGGGTGATACATGACAAGATACATACAATCACCAAGTTTAAAAGCCCGCCTCGTGGCTGGCGTGCATGCTAGATGAAAGGCCTGTGGTGGCAATGCAGGACAAGAATTTTTGTGTGTTTGAATACGCAAAGTGTGTATTGGCATATGCGAAGGACAAAGTTTTTGTACCCCAATGTCAACAACGCTGCAAGCATTGCAGGAACGCATCACTCCTCCTGTGACGCACATTGACAGAAACATGCAATTGAAAGTATGGATGGAACTGGATTACCGTTCGGAAGTGTGACGGGTGACTGACTAAGCAGCCCACATTGAACATTTGTAGTATGTACCAGAAAATTGGTGAGTGTATATATATATTCATGTATCACCCATCTTTGTACGTCGTATACTTGTAAATAATTCTATTGGAATATTGTACAATCTTTAACAACCTTATATAATTTGCTTTTTTAACTAGTGAAGTCGTTATAACAATTATCAATTATTTATCATGATAATTTCACTGTTATATACAGTATGCTCAGTAAAATCCCTTGCCACCCTCTTAACTTCGGAATGGCTACTACTATATTCATAAAAGTGATGTCTATGTATAGTAAAGTAGCCATGCGCTACTGAATGAAACCGCCTACGGCGCCACGTGGTGTAAAGCTGCCAACTTAGTATTGCTGTCTCGAATACGGAAAGACATAGGGACAAAAAGTGATTTATAAAGAAGTAGAGCATCATCGATTTAGTACGAAAAGACACCTTGTGGACATTAATGCGAAGAATAGAACGATTAAAACGCGCATTTGATTTTTCGTGATTTCCTACACTGTGACGTCACGAAGCTTTAACGGAAGGAGAAATGATTATCTTTCGGATAAAACACGACACTGCAATGTGGCACAGTGGTATCGCTTGAGATTCCCAATCAAAACGACGCATTACGGCCGCTTGTGCCAACGTGTCACCCTCTATACTCCAACGTATGCAACGTGCAATTCAAACAAGGATCCAAATGTGCATTGATGCTGACCGTGAGAAGTTTGAACATCTCAAATAAAGGTATATTGTATCAACTAGTTGTTTTGCTCTTTCTAAAATCGTTTTGTCACGTCACAGTGTTGGTAATCACGAAAAAACACATGCGCGTTTTAACCGTTCTATTCTTCGCATTAATATCTCTAGGTGTTTTTTCGTACTAAATCGATGATGCTCTACAACTTTCCAAATCACTTTTTTCAATATCTCTTTCCGTTTTCGTGATAGGAATGCTAACTCCGAAGTTTTTCACGAGGTGTCGCCGTAGGTGATTTCATTCAGTAGCGCATGGCTACATTACTATACCTAGACACCACTTTTATGAATATAGCAGCAGCCGTTCCGAAGTTAAGATGGTGGCAAGGGACATTAGTGGGCATACTGTATAGGTCATCAAAATTTATCTTTTCCTTGGATTCATATGTGCTTTGCACAATAAACCCAAGCAAAACTTTAGTAATTTTTTTCATTACTGGTGGGTTTTTTTCATTTATATTTTAAGCATCACATTGTTGTAATAAATAATATATTAAAATTTAACATACTAAACCAAATAATAGCAGTCAATAAAGTAATAACAAATTCAAGTCAAAAGTGCAATCATAGGAAACAACTTTGCACTGAATACCATAACGTATTAAGAGCTTGCATAATGCACTCCGCAGTTATAAATTATGGATTATAATCCTGCAAGATTCATTCATTTACAGCGATGATCACGATTGATAGTCTCGAATGTCAGTAACCGATATGGTAAACAAATAGTATGTTTATTCGATAGCAACCATGCATTTGGTATATTACGATGCTAACTGCTTTGTTAAAGATGATTACAGAATATTATCAAAGAGATTCCAATGGTTTTCTCATGTTAGTGACAAGTATTAATATGAATATGCATATGCATGCATTTTCGTTTCAAATGAGTGAAAATGAAATCATAAATTATTATATTTATTATTGAAATGTATATTCAAATAAGATAAAATGAAAACTTGTGCATGAAACACTGATGTCAACTTCTCTATATGATTTGATTGAACATTTTAAAACATTTTAAAAATAAATAAGTGAACATGAAATCATAAATTATTATATTTGTTATTGGAATGTATATTCAAATAAGATAAAATGAAAACTTGTGCATGAAACACTGTTGTCAACTGCTTTATATTTCATGTATAATAATACTAAAACTATGAAACATATCAGTCTCGATTTCATATTCTATGAATTTATCGAAGTACACGATTGATTAATGATTTTGTTATTACATATTTATTCATTTTGTAAGATAAATACATGAATAGAAGTGAAAATATAATATATTAGATACAGTCATCAAAGAAAAAAAAGAACGAAAAATCATGCGTCAAGCATAGATTTTGAAATACTTTCCAACACTTCCACAATAATTTTACAATTCTTTACCGTTTAATAAGGTGAAAGATGATACCTAAGTCGTCAAGGTCAAACCGGGCGGAGAGGCCTACCTTTCGACTTAAACTCAACTAGCCCTGCCCAGCAGGTTTGTTTACCTCATTAACTGAGCATTACTAAATTATAATTTGTGATATCGAGCAATAATTATACTATGTAATGTTCAAATACAAATTCTGAAAATACAAAATTCTAAAACTACAAATTTAGAAAATACAAAATTATAAAACTACAAATTCAGAAAATCCAATTTATCAATCCTACTGTGCTGTACTAAATACTACTATGTGGTACTGAGCAATAAAACTACCATGTAATAAAACTGTAAGCTGCTGAAGTAAATAATAAAAATGGATTATTGGAAGTAAGTACTAAATGAACAATAATAAACGAATAATAATACTAGAGTAAACATTAATTAATTATGCTAAAAATACTAAATAACACTATATGATGTCATTAAGACTAATTTAATCGTTAAGGTTAGAGTTTATGTAGTGTGTAAATGTTCATTTGCATATTAGAAGTCCACTTCATCCTCAACCTCCAAGAAGTCCAATGGAGGCAGCATGAATAAATAGTGATTGCGTTCTAGCAGAAATATACAATCTGTTATTCTTTGATGCAGTTTTGTTTGCATTCTTTGTTTCAGCACGTAGGCAAAACAGGCCGACAGATTCATTTACCTAAGTCAATAATTGGTCAAACATTTGGAAAACGCATAACATATTTAAAACCTAATTTCAGGAATTACCAAAAATATTCTGAAAAATATCTGAACTCTGTTGTGCAGCCCCATATATGATCTATAGGTATACAATCTGCTGATATACATACTATAAGATATATGCATACTATAATATATATATATATATATATATATATTGCGTAGAATGCTAAATTTTACTTGAGTTAGGAAATGCGTAGCAAAGTTTAAAATTCCCCTTCTGGAATTTCCGTCAATAAACGGAAATGTACTCAAGATTTTTTGTGTTGTCTTGTATATGATTTATTGAATTTATACACACCAAGTAATATAAAAAATGAGTTAATTTAAAAACGTGTTCAGCAACTGCAAAAGCACTTATTGTTAAGTACCGAGGCAGTACCGAATTATTTTGTGTGTCCCTGTAAATGAACGATGAATGCTAGACAGACAATGTTCTACAGTAAATCATTTGTAATGGAACTTAGTGATATATCAATTTCAATATGTTTGAAATAGTAAAACATTATAAAATAAATCCGCAAACGATTTTTCTCCATAGACCGAAGTGTAACAGAATTCTTTTGAGTGTCCCTGTCAACTATAAGTGCTATGCACACCATATTCTATAGTTAGTCTCTTGTAGAGCCTTTCAGTGATATATATCAATTTCAATAAATTTGAAATTCTGTAACATCATTAAAATAAACATCAAATGATATTTCCCCATAGACCGTAATTTAACGGAATTCTTTTGATTGTCCCTGTAAAAAAAAAAAAAAACTATAAGTGCTACATACTTCATTTTCAATACAAAACATGCCATAGTAAACCTCAATAACATATATCAATTGCATGATAATCCGAATATATTTGCGCGAGTTTGAGCACAGACAGACAGACAAAGCGAATTCATAAACACTTTTCAAGTATGTTGGAAAGTGTTAAAAAAGGTACACCCCATGCCCATACTCAGTTATCAAATTTTGCAGAGATACGGAAAATGTACCATTCGACGGGGAATTGTGTCTTTCGTGTCTTGAATATGAATGCGCATTTTAAATTAATGACGGTCTACATATTACAAATGGTATCAACTTTGATTTTTCAAATGGTAACACCCAATTTTAGAACCATGTTTGAGTTCCTGGGATCAAATCAGCCCTGGCAAATGAAAATAATAATATAAATATAAATAATTATTATAGATATAAGTATAAATAACGGTTATAACCTTACCACCCACTAAAATATTATGAGTTATTACTTTTAATTGTATACAGTAGTCAAGCTGTATACAATTAAAAGTAATAACTCATAATATTTTGATATGAATTTATTAAACGCTATCATTATAAAAATGTTTGGAATATGTTTGGGACTTTTCATTGTACCTCATTATGTCTTATTTTTTATAGTTTCTTTATATTCAAAGAACTTTGATGAAAATTTGGCAAATATTATTTTGTTATTTTTTTTATAGTGTATCGAAAAATAATTAACAAAATCAGAAACGTTGCAATTTAAAAGATTATGTAAAAAAAACTTCAAATCTTTTGAAGTTTGTAAGAGTTATAAGTAATATTAAAGTGAAAGAGTTGCTTACTGCCTTCTATCGCAGAAAAAATATGGTGGTACTTACAATAAAAGAAACTCTATCATGGAAAATATTATTGGGATTTTTTTTTGTGAAGAATGGAAAAAATTAAATTACTGGTTCATTTCTGTAATGCTATTATTCTCATGTAGAAATTAATCTCTACATTTTTTCTTTAAACCGATAGATCTATTATGTTTTGTATGTTTTTTTTTCTTTTTTTATGAAGAATTCATTAAAATCACTACTACATCCATTTTATAGAAAATAAATTCATATAACAATTGTAGATTGTGAAACGTTTTGTATATAATATTTTTTGTATGCTAAGTATGTATTTTATTATTTATAATCTATAGAAGTATGTAATAATCTGTCTTATATCTATGTACGCAAACATTTTAGCAAAGCAAGGAATTATGTAAATATGGAAAAAAATGTCTTACAAAATGCAACGTACAAAATAAGCAAAATAAAAAATAATATATATTAAATTGCATAAAATAAATAAAATACTATATATATATATATATATATATATATATGAATATATATATATATATATATATATATATATATATATATATATATATATATATATATATATATATATATATATATATATATATATATATATATATATATATATATATATATATATAAGTGTGTGGAGGGGGGTTATATATATTTTGTGATTGGAAATTTTAAAACTTAGTTGTTTTTTTTTCTTTAAAGAAAAATTATAAAGAAAAGGGTGTTTAATTACTTCTAGTAGTGGGTCTAATAAATTTCAAGGTCCTTCAAACCTTTAGCTTGACTTTACAAATGTTCCACATATCTTTAAATTAGTCTTTCTTAACAGTACTGAAAAATGGACTAGATTGTTAAAGAAGGAGATGCTTTAGATGTTCTCATTCAACAGTACAGAAAGACAAGGAAAGTATGTATATATATATATATTTATATATATATATATATATATATGAAATGTGTGTACATTTCAAACGTGTCATTTATGAGAATGTATTTTTGATCATCTTAAAAATTTGGCTTTTTATTTATTAATGAAAAAGGCTGTTTATTTTCAGTGCAAATTTAAATTTGCACTAAATCTACATAATTCAAAACATTCATACCAAAATCACCGTTTTCTAATTTTTTTTTTTATAAATTGTAAAATATATTTTCATTCTTTCCATAACTGTCTTCAGAAAAAATATCCTTTGATAAAAAATATTACTAAGCCCCACAAAACTCCTCTTCCAATTATTTTCGTCTAAAACTTTCAAAACGATGTTACATAAATTTTGATTTTTACTTTGATTTTTCTAGAATTTTTATTTCTCTGTTACAGAAAGAAACTTAATTTTTTTTTTATGTGAATTAACTGAAAAAAATGTACTGATGACTGAAATGGGTATTGCTAAATATATAACAGAGGATTTCAAGTAAAATATATATTTACATAAAATTAACGTATATTGTAAAAAAGATGTATGTTATTTCCCAAAAGAATGTTTTTGGAATTATTCTCAGTAAAAAGACGAACTAGGCTATCCTATCTGAGTAAAATGCCCACCCCCCATTCGTCTAAAACTTTCAACAAGATGTTTCATTACTTCTGTTTTTTGGTATGAATTTTTAAGAATTTCTATTTATCTGAAGAAAAACCTTAACAGAATTTTTGAAACCCTTTATTAAAGTAAAAGAGATGAAACTGACATGTTGTGTTTCTTCATAAACGAACGGCTGATATATAACAGGAGATTTCAAGAAATATATTTTTAGTTAAACTTAACGTATATTGTAAAGAGATATTTGTTATTTCCAGAAATATCGCAGGAAAAATATTCCCAGTAAAAAAGGTGAACTAAGATATATGATCCGTTTAGGGAATTTCAGGAAAAGTGCATCCTCAGGTATCTTTAACATAGATTCTAAAGAAATATGTGATATTTCTATACATACGATAATGCTTCTAACAATCTCTTCAGTAAAAAAATATTTAAGAATATGTTGTATAGATTTTGATTCTTGCTTTGAATTTTCAGAAATATTTATTTCTGGTTTGTTTGATTTTTTTAACAGAATTGTTTTAAGCTAGTTTTTAAAGTGAAGTAATATTATGGGGACTTTCTAATATATATGGATGATGTATCAGAGTAGATATCCAGCAATTAATATATTTAGATTACTTTAACTTATGTTGAAAATACATGATATATATATATATATATATATATATATATATATATATACGTATATATCATTATAAATACGTATATATCAATATAATTTAAGTAAAATTAGATAAACAATAAATTCCTCTTCTTAGCCATGATTAATTTTTGACATTTAGTTGTGTATTCTTATCTGTGCTCCATGTATAAAAAAAAGCTCTTCAACACAGGAAAATGCCCAACATCGTTTGAAATATGACGTAATTTGCACCATCAAATATTTGTCGCACATAATACTATAAGTATTTTATAGTTTTCTTTTATTTTCAATATTCACGCATAAATATATATTTCAAATGAGAATTCATTCTTTGAAATATTATTGATCGGACTTTTTAAAATCTGGCAACAGCAAATAAAAAAATACTATTTTAATACGGATTAAATTTCTATTCAGATAATGAAATTGTAAATAAAAAATTTGAAAAATTAAATCGAAAATAATAATTATATTTAGAAAATGATTAAACACTCTACATAACAGGCTAATCCTTCCTGCAAAGTGTGGTTAGAATGCTATGCATAATTTTTTATCCTATAAAACTTAATTAACTGAAATATATTGACTGATTTTAATATTAATTTGTGATTAAAGTAATTCTTCGATTTAAAAATCGAATGTGTCGGAATATTTATTATACATTAATCTATAAAGTTACTAGTTTGCATGGTTTTTTTTAAAATATGCAACAGTTTTTGAAGGTTAAGCCGAGTAATTGAAAAGTACACTATAGATTCAATGCTGGTTGCCGAATCGGCCGCAATTAATATAGAAGGATCCAGCCGCTTATGGACACAATATTTAATGAGTTTCAAAATTACACACTTTCATTATTTTTAATACAAAATATGTTGCAATAAAACCAATAAATCTTATATAGTTTAGTAGCACCGAGATAATATTAATTTTTTCGTTAATTCGTGGTATCTAGAAATTAACCTCTGAGAATTCTGTGCATTTGAGAATTAAAATGATTCTGTAAATGTGGCCTAAAGGTTGCGAATTTGGATTAGATCAATTCCCTTATATGCATTTAAAAATGAATATTTAAGCATTAAATATACATTACATATTAAAGATAACTTTAGAAATTTATTAAGATCAGATATTGGATAATTAAATATTCACCAGTTCTCCAAGTCATTCCAAAGTAAGGACGATGGATGCACCATAAAGTAAATTAACAAATTTGAAGACTATTATTAATCACTTCAAAAGTTGTTAGCATTTGACAGTAACATTCAAATCGTTATTTGTTCAAATTTCTCATCTCATTGGCACGAAGGGTGATTAATGTGCAAGAGTTCGACTTCTCTTGCAATGGTTAACGAATAAGGTATCTAAAGACAGCAAAAATAAATATTAATATAAAATAAAAGAGGAATATTAATAGCGTCTTTTATCATAAATGCAGAATTAATTTAAGCATTATAAATAACTAAACGAGTTATCTAATATATAAAAAAAGAAAATTTGTCTGTCTGTCTGTCTTGTCTGTCTGAATTGTGAAATGATATGCGTAGGTGTGTATTAAAACGCGGTCGATGCAACTAAAGTAATCCGGAATCGAAATAATGTATAGTTAACTTTTAATTAATAAAAAAACCAAAAATCTAACAGCCTTTTCCTATTAAATTTAAACATTTTTCGTTATAGCAGTTGCCAACAATTAATAATCCACAATAAAATTCTTTCTACAACAACTATTTTTTTATACAAAGAATTCCACGTGAAAAGTGAAAATGAAATAAAAAGATTCAAAAATTGAAATAAATATTAATAGGACGTCATATTGGTAATATAACGGCAGTTTTTAAACATTTGTCAATAATACAAGGTATATGAGTATGTATAAGTACAGAAACCAGTTTAATATACCGCCATTAGAGAATTAAAAAGAAAATTAAAATGGCGTCATATTGAAAGTTTAACGGGTTTTTTCAAATGTTTGAGAATCATACAAAGAGAGTATCAATATGCGTAATAGAGAAAGCAAGTAGGTAAGATGTCAGCAGGTGAATATAAAGTAATATGGGTTAGAGGAACGTATTGAATCATAATAGAAACTCGATTATGGAAATATTGACATATTTCAACATTTTGAAGTTCTCTGTACAACATGTTTAATTTTGAAATTGATTTTTCAACATAAAGATTCTTAAAATCCCAGACAACGCCGGGTACTTCAGCTTGTTTCAAATAAATCATGCAATTTTTTATCTATTTTGTTTATTAAATTTAAATTTCTAAATACAGAAAATGTGAATGGAAGTTGAATTTTTGCTATAAAATCCCATATTGAGACAAGATCATATCATAATGATCTATAATGAAATCAGTTCTGACCGGAAAATAAAGATGTGTGGCCGGAGATTTTATTTGATTCCACTGCAGGTTCTGTAATATTGTTTTCAGATATTTTTTCTATTTGCATGTTTTCTTCAAATTGTAGATTTATTCAAATGTTACGGTATGAAATTATTCAAATGTATATATATGTAAAAATATAATTAATATTATTTTAACTGAATATTTATTAATACGGTACTTCGATCTAAATGTCTCATTTCTAAATTTCAGTCGGTACATAAAAAGCAATTTATTTAAATTTTAAGACGATAAGGTAAGGAGCCATGTTTTCTTATTTTCATGCCTTATAAAATAACTACAGCGGAATTTGAATGTTACTAAATTAGGTAACTTATATTAGATGTAGAGTTTTCCCTCTTCCTATAATTTAAACATATTATACAAAACATGTATAAATTAAAAAAACATCTACACTGCATCGTGTCTATAATTTAGACAGTTTAAATGTGGCATGATATTTCCCACTCATTATTTGCTTATTTTTTATTTTTAACTTAAATTATTTATACAGTACACTCATTACGTTAGTTTTGATAATTTGATTAGTAAATGTATTATAAATCACGAATATTACATTATTTTTAAATACATTATCAATTTAAAAAGCTTTGTTTCATTATTTTTAGCTAGTATAGGTGCTGACTTGGTTTTACTTTGCACGGCGTCATTTAAATAAATATTTACATATATTACAAAAAGGGATTTTGAAGTAATACAACTTTAAAACAATTTACGTTTATTTACAAGTATCTAAAATTTTTAGTCTCATTTATGAATGTCTCTAAATATGTTATCTATGTCAGCAGTAATACATTACAGTTGTACTAAAATGTAAATCAAACTTGATCAAGCATGCCCATCGTGACTGTAGAGTACGATGTAAAGGTTTTAAAATGTTTCTTAATATTAAAGAAGAATGAAAAGAAATATGTATATATTTTAGATTAAGTTTCGGGATTGAAATTTATATGATATTAACGCCAGACAGTTTACGTTTTTTTAAACCCTGTTAAAAATATTGAAAACTTGTTAGATAATTTCTCGAATTCTTCTAAATAGACACAAACTTTCATTTATTTTTCAATTTTGTGAATTTTTGTGATTATTTTTATTTCTTGAAGCTTGCATTAAAATGTGAGAAAAAATACTGTAATAAATTTTTCAACTCTTAAACTCATAAACGATTAATTAAATGTAATCCACAAGAAAACCTCACAGGGAATGTTTTGATCAAATAATGATTCCTAAACTGTTTACATAAATTGCAAGCGCTGCGTGTTACACTCGTCACTAACAACTTCCAATTCAGACTATCTTGCTTCCAGTCTTCTGTCAGTTCTCATCTTTATTCTATTATGCAGATTTTTCCTGCGTATTTTAATTCATTGTATTTGAATATTATGAAATGTTGTAAAAGAAACACCACAAGTGTCACCGTCGTTCCCGAGTGAACGAAGAGCAGATAGTGCCACGTGCACTTATAAAGCCTCTTCCCTCAGAAAGTGAATAGGGAAAAAAACAGTGTCACATCAAGTGAATACAGCCTCATAGATATATTACGGACTAACGGCCACGGAACAAGCCCCACTCCATTAGTGCGACAAGTTTCTCAAACAACAAATCAACAAGTTGCACAAAATTCAAAAGCAGTGATAACAGCCATTATGATTCAATGGAATGATCGCAATAAGCGTATTCACCAAGGAAAAAAATATTAAAATCAAAACCCCCAATGCTTGGGTGAGATAAAGAGACAAAGACAACAAAAAGAAGTGTGCAACATCCAGAAATGTGACAACCACCAGTCACAAAAGTTACAATGTGACAACCACCAGTAACAAAAGTTATAATGTGACAACCACCAGTAACAAAAGTTACAACGTGACAAAACCCACGATAGTGACATAATAACCAGTGGAACTCTCGAAAGAAGAACAAGATTCAAAATGTGACAACAAGCTCTAGCACAAGCTAGTGGTAACAATATATCATTAAAGAGACAAAAACCCAATGAATGATAGACAAAAACAACCCACAACAGGGGTGAGCCTATAAAGACGCCAAAAAACCTTGACAGAGACAAATACAACAAGAAGTGAAATCAGCCCATAAAAGAGGCGATAAACACTACAGCGACAACCCACCATGAATGTTACAAGCCAACAGACATGGTAAATATGTAAATATATATACGCTAATGGCACCTGGTGCATGTAAAATCCGTCGTGGGTGCAAAGCCCTCCAAGTTACCTGTGAATTATACCTCTGGGGGAGCCTAGTCAGGTGAGGATCTCGTCACCTGATCAAGGTTCTAAATTACAATACCTATTAAATTTGTCAATTCAACAAAGTTAAACAGAAACTTTGAACCTACAAACAAAGATAACTGTAGCAATCCACAAGAGAGCAAGCACAACAGCGATGTGAACAGCTATATTCAGGTGGATCACAGCCATGCTGTAATCAGGCGATTTCCGCCCCGCACCCAGGTACTAACCCGTTAATCTAGACATTCATGCCGGGCAGGTAGGGGGCCAATTTTGCGGTATAAAAAAAAAGCCTCTTCCCTCAAATTATACAAAACTTCTATGTATATGCTATAACGTATTAGACTCTAAAGATTTCCATTTATATTTAAAAGCTTAATTTCCCTTTTTTCTATACTATTTTAGAAAATCGGCAAAATATTCAAATTCTTTTGATTTGAAATCAGTATATTATTTTGTTCTTTAAGAAAGCAATCATTGAATGCCTGCTTCAAGTATCCAATTTTACTTATTTCAAAAGTATTGGATATGGAAACACTTTAAAAAATTATAATTTAACAATGCATTTGGTTTAGTTATTTGTGCTTTATAATTTACCCCCTTTATTATTTTCGTCCTTATTTTATTTCAAACTAAAAAATTAGTAGTAACTAATATCTACAGAAAAAAATAATTCCTGGCCCGAAATTAAACAATTATGCGTCAGGGTTCATCCGTAGTTTACTTTACTATTACGAATGCAACTTAACCATTTATTCGAAAAAAAATATGTTGCCTAGAAAGTATTGAAAACGTAAATTGGTTTTTTATTAATAATTCATCCACTTTTGCACATGCAATTAATTTTTATTAGTGATTTCACACATGTAACATTCTCAAAGTCAATTCCTAGGTGAGTACTATATAAGAAGAATTACACAGCGGTAACAATTATTCAATTTAATGTTTATTTTACAAGAAAAGATAATGGAAAAAATAATCAGTTTGTGAATGTATTGGTCATTAAATAAATTGAAATAAATTTACTTTATAAATATATTTAATGTCAAGAGAATTTTTAAGCCATATGTGGAAGAATAAAATCTGATTTTGCAACAATAATTTAGTTTCATCCATATTTTTCTTTATTTCCATATTTTATAACAACATAGATATTTTTTCCGTAGAAGAAAACTTGAATCTGTAAGCTCATACTTAATGAGCTCATATATTCACAAAGAAAATGCGTAATCTGCTTTTATGTTTTTAATTAGCGTTTACTTTCCTTAAATAAGATTATTAAAGAGAATTCACAGCAACGAAATAGGGTGCAACTACACAATTCTTCTCATCAGTTCATATTTTTCAGAGAAAAATGCTTTTTAATATGCAAAAAAAAATGTTATTTATTTAACGAATGTAGATATAAATATTAAATACAAGGACTATTATTATTACCAATATCTTACTTAGAGGTTTTTGATAAAAACAGGTTTTAAAATAAGAGCTAAAACACAATTAATTGAAAAAATTCTCCTTTAATTAAAATAATTTTTAAATCATGAAATGTTTTTAAATGTTTCTTAATATTAAATAAGAATGAAAAGAAATATGTAAACATTTTAGATTAAGTTTTGAGATTGAAATTTATATGATACTAGCGGCCCTCCCTCGCTTTGCTTCGGGTTAACCTTGAAAACCTTCATCTCTTTGTGTTTTCTGTAGACCTTTTTAATGTGTACAATAATTAGTACATTATTTTGATAAATCTTGTAGGGTTCAGCCTGCGTTTGCAATGTATAAGCGGAAAAAATGAAATTATTTACGACATCACATTAAAAACCTCAAAAATAACAGTATTTCTCCACTATTTAATGGATATACATATAAACCTTCCTCTTGAATCACTCTATCTATTAAAAAAAACCGCATCAAAATCCGTTGCGTAGTTTTAAAGATTTAAGCGTACATAGGGATATAGGGACAGAAAAAGCGACTTTGTTTTATACTATGTAGTGATTTATCTGAAATTACAAAGCAAAACATATGGTTATTATACATATAAACCTTCCTCTTGAATCACTCTATCTATTAAAAAAAAAAAACGCATCAAAATCCGTTGCGTAGTTTTAAAGATTTAAGCGTACATAGGGATATAGGGACAGAAAAAGCGACTTTGTTTTATACTACGTAGTGATACTATGTAGTGATTACAAAGCAAAACATATGGTTATTATACATATAAACCTTCCTCTTGAATCACTCTATCTATTAAAAAAAACCGCATCAAAATCCGTTGCGTAGTTTTAAAGATTTAAGCGTACATAGGGATATAGGGACAGAAAAAGCGACTTTGTTTTATACTATGTAGTGATTAACGCCAGACAGTTAAAGTTTTCTTAAACCATGTTAAAAATATTGAAAACTTGTTAGACAATTTCTCGAATTCTTCTAAATATACAAAAACTTTCATTTATTTTTCAATTTTCTGAATTTTTGTGATTATTTTTATTTTTTGAAGCTTGCATTAAAATGTGAGAAAATAAAATAAAAAACAGATTAACTCTCCAACCGCTTAAACCGTCATTTCCATGGGCAAGACATTTGTAGAAACATTTATTTATATAATGCACAATTCTTGCAATTTTGTTTTAAAAAATCTGAAGTCAAAGGGTGAAAATGCATATAATAAATTTACTACATATTTTAAATACATGATAAATTTAAATATGTAAAAATAGAGGAGATATTGATCGATTACATACTCGTTTAAAGGATTTTGAAAAAGAAATTGATCAGTCAGACAGTTTAACAAAACTGTCACTAAAGAAACATATAAAGAGGATTCAAAATTTGCATAATTACCATAAACATACAAATTTAATCAGAATTAAATATTAAATATGCATGCTATTTGTTCAAAATGTATGTTATACACATAGATAGATTATCATTTACAAGTTATTTACAATATATTACAGCTGATATGATATCCTCTGCTCTAAGCCAGTCTAAAGATTTGCTGTAATCTTCGAATATCTATACATTTTATAGGATTTACAAAAATATTCTTTGAAATCTCTTTGATGCTTTTGTCATTTGAATGTAAACATCTTTTACATCAAAGAAAGGTAAAAATGTCCAAGAATATAAGGTAGAAATCGATTTTGAAATTTCGTTGAGTATACTGCATATATAAAAATGGAAATTTTGAGCATATCACATATTTGGCATCATTGGAATTGTCACTTAGAATATAGCAGTAGACATGAGATCATAGACATGGAATATGTCAATCGTTATACTTGTAATTTTTCACGCTTGGCTCGTTTAATGTATTTAAATCAATGTATTTTCTTATCATAAGAATGACTAACATTTTTGACACATATAAAGAAATTTCTGCTAGAGAAATTAAAATTTTATTAAATATGTTGTAATGGACACTAATAAACACGTTTCGTAAATGATCATTTATTTGATATAATACTGTCATAGAGAATAATTACATTTCAGCGAATATTTTAATAATAGTTGCACGATAGCAATTTTGGATAAAACAGATTTATTCCAATCAAATCTAATCATTTTATTCCGTAAAATGATACAAAGAGGAAATGTAACTATTAGATTAAATTAAAGTTATTTAAAATATTTGACGTTTTGTTAATTCTCATTGAAAATTGTTTTAATCTCAATGTTATTTTACGAAAAAATAAATATGAAAATTATTTTATGGAGAAATATATTTTTGAATTTTATTTAGAATTATCAGATAAATTTAATTTTCATACATAAGGAAGTTACATGCATGCAACCACTTGTTTAGAAAACCTAATTTTAGGTTTATGGTTTAATTTGCTTTACAGGAATAGACCACACAGTATATATTTTGAAAATGTCTTACGTAATTGTAATCGCATTAATATAAGTTTATTGATTATGTAAGTAATATATATATATATATATGAATCAAATTTTCTGGCTGTTTATTTAATATTTCTTCACACTCTACTGAAAAAAAAAACAGAAATATAAGAATATTTTAAATATTATAACATGAATATCTAAAATGTATCATTTACAATATTCTACATGCGTAAAAATTTACACCAAAAGATTCTTAAAATTTTCACTCTCAATCAATACCTTTCCTGTTTTGTGAAGTTCCTAAATTTGTGCATAAGTGCTGCTGCATTTGAAAAGTAGTGGGGAAAAATGATGATAGACACGAATATTAAGATTTTGGTTATTTTTATTTCTCTTAGTAAGATCGTCGACATTCATTACTTTTAACTATCTTCGACTATGTTTTTTAAAGAATTATTTATAATTTTTCTTCGATTCATGGTTTCCAAACTAGTACTCCCTATTGAACTTTTATACGCGTATACGTATAATACGTATTATACGGGGAGCAGATTTTCGATACGTATGATACGACGAATGAGGTTATACGTATTATACGCAACAGTATGTAGGGTACAGCGTATATACCGAACTTACACCAGTGGTTATACGTATAAACGTTTAAACGGTTTTCGTGCATTGCAGGAAAAAATATAATTTTCTCCTGCTGGTCTGAGGATCAGAGAAATTGAGAAACACCTGCTGTGATTTTCGCGGTTTATAGGGGCCATGGTGATCCTTCATTCTTCAAACATCCACGTTGTCCCGTTGCAGATTATTAAAGTAACGCCATTGATTTCCTACTTGTTCTCCGTTCATTGACGTAAGACTGATGTTCTCCATTGGTATTAAAAGTAAATACAATACGTGAAATATACGTATACTTGAATTATATGTTTAACCGATATCGTATACGTATCCGGATACGTTTCAACGAATAGTTTAAGATATACGTATTTGTTACATACGTATTAAACGTATTTACGTATATCAGTTAAACGTACAACTGAAATACGTATAGCATCGGAAGCACTATTCCAAATGGTAATACGTATTTTTTGGTAACTGACTGTGCTGACATCTAAATTTTCACACAAGTAGACTATTAATATTTTTCTTCCTTATTTTTTCTACATAATTCCTATATATTATAGAATCTTCTTACGATCCCAATTTTGGTGAAAGGTTACTTGTGTGTTTATTGGAAATACACTTTATATCTCTTTATGAACAAAAATGGATATATTCATAAATCTGGATATATTCATAAAAGAGGACGTTAAAGCTTGTAAAATATGTTGGTTACTTTAAAAATTCTGAGGAGCTTAGTTTCATAATAAGGAATGATACAATTGCTAAGTACATAAAAGGAAAAAGCAATTGTAATATATGTTACTTATTAACATGGAATACATATACAGCTCCATTTACTCTTATTAAGAGAAAGTACTTTCTATAAATAGCATACCTACCAACCGTTTAATTTTCTTTCTAAGTCAAGTAAACATTTTTCAAAAATGTATTTAATAAAATGTGTCTTGCTTCAATGTAGTAATTCTATGATTTCCTTAATTAAGTAAAATTTCTCTCTCAAAATATGTATATTTGAAACGAAAAGAAACAACTGACAGCTATCAAACACATACCTCGAGTGGGTTTATTAAATAAAAAATATGTATTAGAAAACTCAAAAAATATTAACATCTTTTGTCAGAAAAAAAGTGATATGGCATGTGTGCATTATTCTTCAATATATATTTAAGAATTTAAAGAAAGATTGTCAAATAAACGTTCAGTATTCATTCTAAAGTTTTACCAGAGAAATGGCTGCATCTTATTTTAAAAATTTATTTTCCTATCAAAAAGAAACACCTGAGAAAAATCTAGAATAATTCAATCCTGCATGAAGTTCATACAGTCTGATACAAAGAAGAAAAAGTGACGCACAGTATAAAAATGGATTTTAAGATTTTACGTTTCAAATTTCTTCGATATATATTGAAAAAAAACCTTTTTTTTTTAAGTAGAGTTCTACAATACCTATGGCTATGATTATTCATAGCCATTATAATTTGTAGATTATGTATTTACATGCGAATAAAATTAAAACATGAAAAACAAAAAAGAGCAATCACATTTTTGAAAAACCTGTTTATTTAGTTTTTGCAAAATTCTCAATTAAATCAATGTAATTTTCTTATTAAATATAAATAAATAAAAAATCTTTCTCCATGAATTGTATTGAACGATTAATGACCATACCACATATTTCAATGAAATATTTTAATAAAAATTGTTCAGAATTTAATTATTCCCCTTTTTAATAAAAAAAAAATTATACGATTTGGAACCAAATTAAAATAGTTCTTATATGTAATTTGTCACTATTTCATAATGTCATACACTGTAAATTAGGCTTTCCAAAGAGGTTTATTTTTTCTAATTGTTAAATTAGAAAAAAAGAAAAAACTGAGTGTAAAACAGCTAGGAGGTTAGGCCTCATGCCCGTGGTTTTTAAAAGCTACTCATCGACTTTGCGTCTCACTTGGTAAGAGTCAACATTCAAAAGTCGTTTCAACCATCGAAAATCATCGAGATATCTAAACAATCCAGATAATCGATTACAACATATACAAGAATCGCCAAACACTAAATAAGATTCTTTATTCTTTTTTTCAATAATAATAATAAAAAACCAATTTCATTAAAACTATCCTTTGAATGTTTTAATATATTTTTTTTTTACAAACCACATTTTTTCGATCATATTAAGTAAAATTTTAGAATCCTTAAAAAAAGTTTAACTGTATAAAAATATCTTTATGGATTTAATACGTAATATTGAAGTTTATTTTTTTTCATCCTTGAGTGGGTTCAAGATAAAGTAAATATAAAGAAATTTTTTTCTCTCCAGAGTTACATTATCTTTTTCTTTGCAGTAAAACAATCTAAAATTATAGACTTTTTATTTTATCATCAGTGGTTAAATATGGATTATATTTTTTTCAACAGGAAGCTATTCAAAATGTTAAGTAGAGGAAACATAATGTGTATTTTATTAGTCATTATTTAGAAATAATCCATTTATTTTTTATTATTTACATATATTTAGTTTTTATATGGTAATATGTAGCTAAAAGAAAAGGAAAAGAAATAAATGGAAAGGACAAAAGAAATGTGGCTCTCAAAAATAGGATATTTTATGAACAAACAAAGGTAATTTAAAAATTGACATAATTATAAATGTATTTTAAAATTAATTTCTCTCCCCTCTAAATTGTGATTTAATTAAAAATTTCTAAATTATAATATTTCAGAAATATTTCAATAAAGCATTCAATTATCATTTGTTTTATATAAATCAAATTACGAAATATAAAATGTATTTTTTTTATAAAATACTCAAAAATACAATTTATCTTTCCTTTTCACAGTCTTGTTTCAAATTATGTTATTTTATAAATTTTAAATAAATTTTTAAATTATAAATGTCATATAAATGTTGCAGTTTGTTAAATAGTTCGGTAATTCTACAGAAAACATTATTTTTTTAATGTAAAAGTTTGAATAAAATAATTTAAACCAAAATGTTTTATGTTTTCTTCGTCATCATTCACATTATTTGTGTTTTGTATAGGTAATCATATACTCTTCTCATTACTTGGTACTGAATTTATTTTCTAAAAAATTATAAAAGTAATTTCTTTAATACAATTTTATAGGCGAATACAAACACACAACCATTTATTTTATAATGTGGGGCTTATTTCGTGTCGACTATGAAACTTGACGAAAATTGACATTTCATCTTTATGCAAAAGAAAAAAAATAGATGAACAATGATTACTTTTATAATCTAGAATTGGAGGATACATAAAAAAGCCATTTCTAGTTCAGTGAGAATACTTCACAATTAATAATAAAGTCAATTTGCACATCCATGGCTAACAACTGAAATTAAAAAGATAATCCTCCTTCGAATAAATATTTTACTAGGTGACGAATGCTATTGTGTTTTGGAAATTGTTGCACATAAATTTAATGTAACGGAAGATACCAGAAGGGATTTAGCAATTTTAATTCAAACATAATTATATTTTAAATAATTTTATTTTAGTGTTTATAAAATTTTATTTCATATGCGGGAATTTTGAAAGAAAAAAATACATTATTATATAAATAATATATTTATCACATTCACTAGATAAGTAAAGATTCCAATACAGGAATATTTGTATAATATGTAACGGCGATATACAATCATACGTAGGTGAGTAATGCTACTTTATATGGAAGTTACTGAACAGAAATTTAATATAACGTAAGATACAATACAGTTTTTTAACTGTAATTTAAACATAATTCTTTTAAAAAGAAAATTATTTTATCCCTTATATATATATATATATATATATGTTATGGTCAATATGATTAATCCAGTCATTATTAATAATAACGGCCGTCATTATTAATAATGATCGGATTAATCATATTGACCGTCACACACACACATACACACACACACATATATATAATATAAAGGAATTTTAAAAGAAAAAATACATCATTATATGAATAATATATTTATCACTTTCACAAAATGAATCAAGATGCTAATGGAGGAATTTAGGTGTTACACGTAACAAGAGTATACACGTAAAGATACGTTAAAAAAAAACATATTAAAACATCACACATCATCAGTCTTGTTGAAATGTATTTTAATGAGTTCTATTATATAAAACCTCTGAGAAGTGTTTTCTTTAAATAGTCTGTCAAAAGGTAATTAACATGTACTACCGAAAATATACTTTTTTTGTAAAATGACACAATTATGAGACAATTTCATATATTTTTTAGTTAATTGAATATTAAGTAGATTTAATGCTCATAAAAATGTTTATTTGTAATGTTAACCGCAAACAAATAAAAGTTATTCGAAGAATTTAGTGATACTGTAATCTGGCTTCAAGGTATCTCCATTCTTACAAGTATATTTACGAAATATATACTGATGTACAAAATAGACGGTTATTAATTAAAAATAAATAATAAACAGACAGTCTGTCGCTATAATTAAATGTCTGCAAGTGCATAATTGGAATATTTATTGAAATTTAATAACAATGTGGTATATAAAACAATTTAAGAAAATAGGAGACAGCAATTATATTAATGATCTTTATTGTATAGAACAAAATTATATTTTCCTAATTTACAAAAAATTCTTTGAACTGAATTGCGTAAATATCAATGCGAATATATGTGAAAAATAAAAAAGGAAATATTAAACTATGCCTAGAATTGTATATACAAAATTAACACTGTAGTGGCAGACCATGGTAAGAATATATAAACTATTGAAAAATGCAAATTATAATAATTACTTATAAGGAAAATAATTTGTGATGTTACGGAAATACCTAGTAATATTAGGCTGTATCAAAAGTATTTTGAATGATTTTATGTAAAAGCCTGTAGCTGGAACTTATCACCCCTATTGTTGAACATAAAATGATGCTTAAGTTTATATATGTCACTCTATATTCTGTAAACATACAGGCTTCTTTCTTTTATTTTTGGATTACGTAAAGAGTGATACAAATGTTGAGATTTTATTCATCTTAAGTCATGATTTTAAACTAGGCCTTAAAACAAGCTGTTCTTAAAACTCGCGCAGTTGGAGGCCAGGACAAGAGTAGTATCCGGACAGTTCAAAACAAATCTAAACGTTTTAAGGAAGGGGACTTGAGGCTTGGAATGAATTTCAGAAGTGACAGGTGAAAAGAAAAAAAGAGGAGAATCCATTCTTCACAAAAAATTTTGATGCTAAAATTTAACAAAACTTCACATACAACAATTATTAATGTTTGAGTGTTTAGTTTTGAATACAAAGCTGTGGTCCCTTTCTTTAAAACGTTTGGATTTGTTTTGAACTGTCCGGAAACTACCCTTGTCTTAGCCTCCAACTCCACAACTTTTGAGGAGAGTTTGTTTGGTTTTAAGGCCTAGTTTAAAATTATGTTTTAAGTTGCATAAAATCTCATCATTTGTATCACTCTTTACGTGACCTAAAAATGAAAGAAAGAATCCTGTATGATTATAAAATATAGAGGAACATGTATTCTCTTAAATAAAATTTTATGTTCAACAATAGGGGGTGATTTAGTGCCAGTTACTTGCTTTTGTACAAAAGCATTGAGAAAACGAAAATACTTTTGATACAACCAAATATATCGTTCGTTAGATGCTACAAAGCGGCAATTAAAAATTTATTTTTCTGTAAAAAATGATTTTGAAGTACTGTTATTATTTTGACTCACGAATATAGTATTTGAAAGCAAATTTGTTTTCAAATCTTGGTAGAGTACACTGTTAAAAATTGGTTATGATTGAATAGCCAGGGCTCCCAAATGGTCCACCAACTGAATACCAATAATTTGGAAAAGAAAATTTCATGGTAGGATTCTACAAAATTTCCACAAAAAGTTACCTCCGAAGGTGTTTTCTGCAAAATTTGCAAGAAAAATCTAAAAATAAAAATTTTCTAAGAAAATACCGGTATTCAAAAAGTGGACCATTTGGGAGCCCTGAATAGCTCTACATTCTGGAAAGAGATTTCACCATCTTAGGTTAAAACTGCTGCAGCACTAAAAGTTGGTTCGACCCAGCACAAAATTTTTAACAGTGTTCTCAATAACTGTAATACCTAAAATTCTTGAATTTTACTAGCAAGCATGTAAAAGCAAAGCATTAATATAGAAAATAATACAAAAGTTAGTACAGCCAGCAATTTGCTCTGAAAGCGAATTTTCAATTTATACATATATGTAATCAATATAGTTGAACCTATGTTGTCTAGTATATCCCTTTGGCAACACTTCTTATATTTTTGATTACGAAAATAACCCTTCATGCTAGTAAATAAAAATAAATCTTATAATAAATCTTAAATAATCGTTAGCGTTAATTTTACGAAGAAAGTTGGAATAAATTCCGATAAAATGCGTCATGTGCTTTAGAATTTTTTGAAAAATAGAGTATAACACAGAAATGCCAATTTTCCATTTCTTTACTTAACATTTCTTGATAAAAATAAAAGCTTTTTCTACAAGCAATTTTTGGTGATTAAATTTAACTTATGGATTTGTTTTAATATTGGTATTGGGTTGGTATACCTTATTTTGGAGTATTTATAAATGATATCGCCCTCACAATTACTTGTTGTCATTTGGCTACATTACGCAATAGGGAAATTCGGTTGAAGGACGATTTTCGATCACTTTTCCTTTAAACAATTATGTATTTGCTGGTTTTGTTTAGGATTTTAAAATTTATATAGGGACATAAAATCATTTAATAGTTTTACTCACTCTTCTAATTAACCAGAATTTCGATCTAGTAATATTGTTTTCCTTAGATAACAATGTCTGAGCATATTGAGAAATACTATACTTTTGTACATTTAATGACTTATTTAAACACTAAAATATGTCATACATTTGACGTGTAAAGCGAAATCGCATTCTAATTACAAAATATTATGTGAAAAAAATAAATCTAAATCTAGAAGTACAGTAAAGAAATTTGTTGCTTGCATAGAGCTTGTATACAACAGGATTATAGCATATTTCTAATGCATCCGCATTTAAAGGCACAAATCATGTGAAAAATGGCCAAAATATAATCATAAGACAAAAAAAATGGAATATATGTTAATTTCTTCTCCATGTAATAACAAGTTATAGTAGATTCACAGGTTCGTGGATGCAGCCTACTTTGATGCTACAACATCGCAATGAGTTTAAAAAAGACCTTTTGCTTTCATTAATTTTCTCATTTCCAAAAACTTACAGCTAGAAGTGAATCGTTACTGTACATACAGACGTGTGCATAAAAATGAAGGAATAAAAAAACGCCTATGAAATCGATTGGGTTCAGAGTTAAACTGGCTGACAGCTTCGACTCATTTGGCAAAATGATGGTTTTAAAGCTTCGAAACTCATCCATCGAAATTGAACTAGAGTTTAAACAAATGGTATAAAAAACTTGAAAAATCACAAATCTCTTATCATAAACTTTTATACTGTGCGATTTAAAACAAATAAAATGTCGATTACGTCTTAAACGACATATGATAAAAACATACTTCTAATTTAAAAAAGTATACAAATCGATTACAGCTTTACGGTATCGCATTTCTTTTAGAAAGGGCCATGTAAATAGTAAAATTCAAAATATAATATTTATATGACCTATTTTTCTTACAACTGAAATTCAAAAAACGTAAATCTGCGTCTATAAACGACATTAAAAAATCTCTTTTACGAGAAAAACTTACAGAGTTATGGTACTTTGAATTTTATGAATTTTCAGCGTTTTCATGCACTAAAAAAATGAAAGATGCGTTTTTAAAATGAGAAAAGCGGAATCCCAGTAAAAGTAAACATAGAGGAATGGGAATAAAATATAATTAAACTTACAAAACAAAATTTCAAAAAGTTTTAAAAGTAAAATATTATTTATAGAAGAATTAAAATTTTTACTTTATTAAGTATCTTTAAAGATCAGAAATTACTTCTCCATTACAATCTTTTTAAACATTTATTGCTTTAATTAGCCGTATTAAAAAATAAAAAAAATATCTCCTTTGTTAAAACTTCTGTTTTGTTAAAAGAACTGACGTATTGGAAATATACTCGCTTCTTTTCAGCTGAACCTTCCATTGTGTTGCCGAATGCGAGGTTATAATGTAATTAAGAAAACGATAGAAAAAGCAGATATCTGTTTCCGAAGGTTTGTGACAATTATAAAAGGGCAGCTTGGTTTGTCTCTTTTATTAAATAAAGACAGAGTAATTTATTTTGCTTGAATCTTTCCTCTAAGCACAGACTTCAGTAAGATTCAGAGAAAGAATGCCATTAAGATTTCTTTGAAAGATTAAGATGTTCATTTAAAGTAGATTTCTTATAAACTATAAACATTGTTTTATACAAAAAAAATCTAAAGTTATTCATTATCTGAACTAAAAGTTCGAATTATTTAAGAAATATCCCGCTCACCAAAACTTAAGTAATTAATGGTAATCACTACAATTAAATATACGAGTATTTATTAGGTAATGATTTATTTATGATTTACTGATTTACTAATAAAAAATTACTGATTTATTAATCAGTCATAATCTGTCACTGAATCATAATAAATTATTAAATTATTATTATTTATGATTTATAAATGATTGTTAAGGAATTATTCAGTATCTATTTAGTATAAATATTTACTGAGATCGTTATCAAAAACGCATTGTGCAAATATGCCTTGATTTTAAAGGAACTTTAACCTAATAATGTACGTATACTGTACATATTAACTGTAGTTCAGAAAATAATTGCAATGTAATATTCATAGTGGGAAAACAATGATGTTACGTTTGAACATCGAGCTTACTATACAATATCTTTTCGAGTTTTGAGGATATGCAGATAAAACAAAAATCCTGAATGGGATTAAATTTTACATTTAGAACTTTGAATACATAGGTTGAAAAGTTATATGAAAACAAATACTACCTTTTAGCACAAAAGTTGCCAATATGAAACGTTTTGACAATGTCATTATCTAAAATGTGAGGCATTTGCAAAAATCCCTTTTAAAATGGATTTTACAAATTGTTGTTTGTGTACGTGACAGGAGAACCACCACATTCCATTGAAATGTCTTTTTGAGCATTCAGGCAAATACTTGAATGATTGACTTTTGTTAATCGAATATATGACCATATTTTCCCTGTTTTACTAAAACGTTAAAGAATCTTTACTTATTCGTTGCTGTTTGACATTATTTGTATCATTTGTTAGGGTATACTTTTCCGTTTTTTAAATACAAATATTTCTCGTATCGTTCCATTATTCGGACTGTTTTCAAAAAGCTGAAATATGTCAACTGACCGCGTTGACTAATACTAACATATTTGCTTATTACGTTATTATATGAAAGATAATGTATGTAATATAAACTTGAAATGGGATTCAATTATTGTAATGATGTACAACATTATATTGTTAATTATTTTTTTGATTGAACGTAATTTAATTCTATCTATATTATTTTGTTTATCTTCTTTATCTGATTTATTTGAATTTCTTTCATTGATATCAAATGTATTAGCGAAGAAATAACACATCGAGAAATTCATAGGTAAAACTACTTTAAATAGAAAATTATAATAAAATATACATTTTCCGTTTGAGATTTTTTAATAAAATGAACTTGCAAAATTTTCGAAAAAGTAAGGCTCTTCCACCTTATTAACTATATACAATAGTAATAAAATTATATTTGTAGTTTCTTTATAAAGCACTTTGTACATGACAGCTTTGGATAAAACCTATTTTCTGACATTGGGATATATTTTTTCGTTGTACATAAAAAAGCAAAATAAACGAGCTATTTGAAAAAGAATTTTTGTGTAATACAAATGTTTACTGCATTCACACATCATAAAATTTTTATGAAAGACCAAACACGTATTGAAATTCATAATTTTCTTCCACCGTATTCTTGCGATGCAATAGAAGTTTGTCATTTGCATTTCATTTCTGAAAAGATTTCAAAAAAAGAATCAATGAATAAAATGAAAATTGTTGTTGAAAATTTTAATATTTACAGTTGGTATACAAGAAGTGCAATCCAATTTTACCGGAATTCTCTTTTTCTGGTACTAATGGAAAACACGAGAGTCTTTTTATAACATTTTTATCAATAGAAGTTTTCAGAATGCTTTTTAATAAGGAAACGAATTCCATATCGATGTAAATAATACAAATTGTGTAATTTATGTAATAAAGTACAGGTTAGTGGAAATAAAAATATAAAATATTATTTTCCAACTACTGAATTCGTTTCATAATTAAACACAATTCTAGTACATGATACTAAAGAATATTTTTAATTATAATAAAAATGAGTTTTGAATTTTACATTATTTTCTACATCAAATATTGAACCAAATTTTAATAAACTCAAATCTATTTTCTCTCGTCTGTTTTCATCCTTGTAAATGTTATGAATAATAAGCTTTGCATTATAACGTATGCGAGAGAAAATGTTAAATAAAAATGCATAATCACCATTCATTTTATTAAACTGAGATATTTTTAACAAGGAAGCAATCAGTGTTGAACATTAATTATGGCCTTGTGAAAACTTCAGTATATCTCACTCGAAACCCCTGTTTTGCAGCCTAAATCTAAGTATAGGAGAATCGCATACAATTTCCTCAAATTTTAAACTCCACTAGTTGGCCGGTGCATATCAAAACTTTCGTTTCATCATAATCAATCTTGCACCTTGAATTTTTTGAGACAGCAGGAATAATAAAAAAAACTCAGGGAAAAACGTTTCATCTCACCGCCCATTCCCACGAGGAGAGAGGGGGCCCAAAGTGAAAGTGATATCAGTGTGACACAGGGAGAAACCTTCCTTCTCCAATAATAACAAACTTTGTCAGCGATCTCACCTTCCAAGGCTCCTATTTGCTAGAGGAACCCCTATTGTTCTAGACGATAATCAACAGATATATTAGAAAGAAAAGGGAGAGGCAGTCAGTTCAGTTGCAGAACTAAGGTAGGATTCAATGAATCTGATCCTGAAACAAGTAATATAAAAACTTTTTTTAAGTCAATTCCTACTTAGGTCAAATAGAAATTTTTTTTCCAGCGATCTACACGCTTCGCGACTGACGGTATTCATTCCTAAATTTATATCCTGCTAAATATCTTACATAAGAGAAATTTTTTAAATGTATTAAAAAATAAATAGCTAAAATACCAAAAATTAATAGCTCGAAAAGTATTTGTCACAAAATTGTTAGACAAACTGCGTTAGAAAGTTTAAAAAAATGTATTTTTCTTGATATAAATTTAAAATCTAATGATTATGCTGTTTTTCAAATATTGAATTTCAAAAATTACCAAACTCCACAATAAAGTGCCATAGCGATGTTACAGTTAACGATAATACAGTTTTTTTTTCAAATATTAATTAATCAATTAAATTTTATTATTTAATTTAATTTTATACTTCATTTCTGTTCAAAAATATAGACTCACTCCACATTTATAGTCTCCTTCGCCCGCAAGCCGCCTGATCTTTGTCCGTGAACAGCCCCATTATCTTTTTACGTGTGAAGGTCAGACTATAAATATGTTGCGAGTCTATACTTTTGAACAGAAATGAAATATAAAATTAAAATTAATCAATTAAATTTAATTAATGAATTAATATTTAAAAAAAACTGTATTAACATCAATTGTCATAAAGTACAAGTTTTAAAAAATTTATTTGAACTTGATAGTATGAATAGAAAATATTTTATTAACGATTGAAAATTTGAACAAGATATATAAATATATAGAGAGTGTGAGCTAATAGTAGGAATTGAAAAAAAAAACGGAGCCGGATAGCTCCGGGATGAATATATTCGGGCGGTTGTCTTTGACCCCGGACGGAAGAGCCTATCAAGGCTAATGTTTCAAAGTTGAGATATATCAGCCTGATCTATCGAGTGAGAAACATCTTCTGTTTCATTAAGATGACGATAATTACGCTTTCTCTTCTATTTACAAGTGTTCCTTCACTTCGAGAAACCTACTGCACACAACACTAGGTTTGTTACTCTCTTGTGCTTGCGGTTTCATATGTGTTTAAATCCTACCCGTTAAAACAATTATTTATATTTTTAGTGATTTACAAATAAATACAACATTTATTTTGATGTGAAATATTAATATCTATTATTTACTTGAAATTGTATCCCTTTGAAATAAATTAAATGCGTAGAAGTTATTTTTAGGTGAGTATAAATTGTTTAGCACTTTTTCTTCAAAAATTAGCAAATCCTCCTCTTAAAAAAAATTTAATGATAGCCCGACATATATTGTAAAAGAAGTTTTGATATTAGTAGAAATTTATATATTTAATTTTTAGATTTACCAATAGACATTCATACTCCAAAACATACATTTTGATGAATAGAACCTAAAGAATTAAACTGTTGTACTCGTATTTAAAATACTTGGGTATAAATATTAGATTTCGTTTGGGGATTTAAATGACTAAGATCAAAATAAAAAGAATGTTAGATAATAGATAAAATTTTTAATTTTAAAACAACTTTTTTGCTAAATTAGTTTTCTGAAGTAAGAATTAGGGATATGCTGAGTTTTAGAAAAAGTAATTTTTTGGTAACTAATCAGGTAAATTTTGTAAAAAATAAAATAGAAGACTCGATATGTTGCCATTAAAAAGAAGTAGAATGATTTTTGAGAAACTTTATCATAATAATTTATAGCATTAAAGCTCTTGTCAAATCTAAAGTCGTAATTTTCTGACGTATTCATGAAGTCATTTATAATTTTAATTGTGCAAAATTTCCCGGTATTTTTATTGAAGAAACTGAACATTGTTTTCCTTTTTCCAATAAAGACAAATTATCTTTCACATAATTGTATGCAATGTAGTGAATAAGAAATTTTAAAGATATTGCCAGAGAAAGGTCATCATCGGGATGTATCCCAAGATAATTTTCTAAAAACTTATACACGCTTTTTTTATTTCTACTTCTGTAGCATTGTTTGAAAATTCCTTGCTTTTATGTGTAGAAAATGACTCCGTGAGTATAGCTGAAAAATTCGTAATTTTGAGTGGGAATTTACTTTTTTCATTTATATCTGTCTTTTTCATTAAAAACATGTTAAACCTATAAAAGATTTTTTAAAAAAATTAAATTGAATTTCAAACTTTGAATAAACATATACTTCTAAATAAATTGAAAAACTTTTTGCACGAAAGATATTGAGGAATGCTTTTTATAAATATTTTACATGCTTTTGAGATAAAATTTGCAGATCCTAGGCTTTCTATATTTTTAACTGTTTGTCAATGTAAAGGGTATACAGTTTTTGAATCATTGGCATATAACATAAGCGCTGAGTCAAGAAGGTTTCCTTAGCAATTTACCCACAATTTCTTTGATTCTCTAGTTCTTAAAAAATGCGCAAACAATTGATTTAATATTTTTAATTTATTATATAATATTCTTTATTTTCTAGTTATTAATTTAAATCACCAAAAGAATCTAGTTTTTACACCCAAGTATTTTATATATAAGCGTTTAATTTCTTTTGTTCTATATATTAAAGCATGTTTGTAAGTATACATACTTGTACTAATACTTATTCGAAATTCCATGACAAAATTCCACAAATTCCTTTTAATTTCTAGATTTATTTACGATATTTATCGAGTGATCGTTGATTTTAAAGAGATGAAAAATTACTAATTTCTGGAAAAGATGCTAAGAAATTAAACGCACTAAATAACTCTTCTTTAAACGTTTATTTAATTTTCTATTCCATTAATTTTCACCGACTATCTGTAACTGTTTAAAAGTGACCTTGCTTGCAAAATAAGGGTTGTGTTAGATATAGACAAAGTGATTGAAGGGTATTGTGTAGTTACGTGATAAGTCAATTACTTCTAATTGCAACTGCATATTTAGTGGATACAAGAGTTGTCGGGTGTCAGCAGTACAAGAGTTGTCAGCCTTATGATATCGAACTGATTTTTTTTTTGAGTATGTACTATCTAATAAAATCCCTCATTTAATTCGATTTACTGTCAATATTCCCATTAGATTAATTGAAAAATGGTTATCTATAGCTATAATAAGATCACCGGGTGATCTCCGACACATTTCCGTCAATTCGGATAAGCAGTCGCAAGGATTTCGACCTATTTTGCTTTTTTGGTACTTCTACGCTGATGACGCACAGATAGAGAATAAAGTGACGCATTGCTGAGAAATCATTATTACAGACTTTAAATTGAAAATAATATATTAAAATTAATTACAGAATTTTTATACATCACAATTTGACTCGGATAAATTTGACACAAAATTAATACATCAAAACGTTTTTTTAGTTATGTAAATAATTTAAGCTCTTAAAAAAATAAACGGAATTTGCAATCATTACATCTGAATGCATTGTAATAATTATTTTAAAAGAAAAAAATTGAAATTTTCTCTTTATATCTATAGCATATATGTTGGAAAGAAAGAAAAAGTTTTCTTACAAATTCTAGAATTTCCAATGAATAATAAAACAAAAATTGGATAAAAGCCAATAACATGAAAAAAGGCGGCTTTATTATAAAAGTGCAAACTTTAATGCGAATAAAATTGCATTATCATTTTTTCCGCGTGTTTTGAAAGGGAACGAAATTGATAGCTTATCACGCGATGTTTAAAGGAATTATCTTTATATATTATTCTTATTTTTAATAAAATATTTTCTGGTTGATATTCTAAATGCAGTTTACATTCTACAAAATTTATCCCGATTTTAACGGTTTTAAAATTATAACAATTAATTCATTATATTTTTTTTCTGATTTTGTGACATTTGCAATAAGTGCTTTTTATTTGAACTTTTTTATTATTTTTATTTTTATTTTTTATTTGCATTAATAAGATCACCTACTGTCCATGTGCGTAAAAGAAATAATTTTCAAGAAAGTTATAAGTACTAAGACCGAGTAAAACTTGTAAATGTTTATTAATACCCTAAATATTACTAAACTAAAAATCTTTGTAAAGAACGTTTTTCACATATTGCAGCCTAACAATATACAGTCTAAGCATTTTAAAGTCTCTAAAGAGTCTAAATGTCTCTAAAAAAGAGAATATATTTGAATATTTAAGAGTTCAGGCTTATAAAAACTATGTTAGTTTTTTATTAAAAACTTGCCTTTAACTGATATTAAATGAAATACTGGAAAATATTTTGCTTCTAAATCTGCAGGTGAAAATCACATCTTTATTTTATTCACATGTTATATAAGAACGAAAATCAGTACGCATTTTAATTATTTTGAATTATAATCCTGGTGTTAATAAAAGATTGAAGAGCGCTTTAATATTTTATCTGTTGAAGGCAAGAGCCAACGTAAATTACAAATTAGAATGTAAGACCAAGTTAATGAAATTATCCACCTATTATTTTTCAAATAGTTACAAATTTTATTTTATTTTTTAAATTTTATACGTCCCGCTAGATAAACCTGGTTAATTAAAAATAAATTTTCATTTTCATTTTCAAGATAATTAAAAATTATAATCATCCTTTATCTTTAAATGTAACTGAATTATATATATATATATATATATATATATATATATAAGACGCATGATTTACACCGCTTTTCCTACAATTTGAAATACTATTTCATTAGAGAATATAGAGACCATACATGAATTGACTTATAGAGTTCTTCAGATCAAAAATACTTTAACAAGTGTGAATTAAAGTATCACAAAAAGAGTTAAAATTTACCTTACTCTTTTCAAAGTGTTTTGCACAAGTTGTAATTAAATTGAAGTAGTCAGGTAATAATCAAAGAAACTTTATGGAAAATAGAGTATATTTTCTTTGTGATAAGAACAACTATGTGGTTTGCTTGAAATTTACATATTATTTAATATCGTAAACAGTTTGGATACATGCCAGTATGTTGGAGATGTACTAATCCACCGGAAGAAGATTAGATGCATTTAAAGTGAATATAATTTACAGAATCAACCAATTGATTTTGAACTCTGTTATTTAATGTAAGTGATTAATTTTACACCATTTTTATTGTTATCAAATGTAGAATAAATTTAAAAAAAACATAAAATCCCATAAACTTATTTTAATAAATCAGATAATGATCATCATTGATAAATTATTGTTAAGGTAGTTGTTTACTGAAGTATTATATCATTTATACTAACACTTTTCTTGAATAATTTGTACATATTTTTTATAAAATAAAACTAGCCAACATGTACTTTTCAAAGGGAGCAGTTTATGTCATTTTAAAGATTTAAAAACTAACAATTAATTACTTTAAATGCTAATTCTAAATGCTTAAAACAACAAAGCAGTGATTATTCGCGCTACATGTTATCTCTCATGCATATTAACTCACACAAATGAATAATTTAGTTGGACAATGATTAGAAATAAATAATTGATTATCTAAATGAAATGGCATTTACGAAATATATTAATTGATTTTGAACTTTGCACGCCAAAAGTAATACGTACGAAACACACATATGATTAAATAATGAATACAGATGAATGTAGAAAGAGGTATCACAATAAACGTACGCATTTTTTGTTGCTGTTGATTCATCATATTGAATTTCTATCGAGATTTTTGAATGAAGGATACTCAAATGATATATATGTTATAAGCTGATATTATAAAAATATGTATTATATAACTGAATTATTACTTATAAAATAAGTTATTAAAACCTTTCGCTGAAATTATTTGCTGTTAAAACATTTTAGCCGATAACAAATATATGGTAAAATATTACGGCGATAGAAGAATATAGAAAACTAACAGTTTTAAAGGCAATATCTAAATGTTACTTACAAAGAGGGAAAATATTTTATTATTTAATGGTTTCAAATGTATAAAAACTGAGGTAGATATGAACTGAAAAATTGCTCTTAACTGATATAATAATAATAATAATAATAATAATAATTTATCAGGAAACGTTCAGATCAGGGGCCTCAGGGTCAGTTGTGCCAAACACATTTTTATTTTAATATTTAAATTTTAGATATTAAGTTACGTAATATCTGAAATCTTTGAGTATATATTTTTGCATTATATATAAAGGTCGCCCAAATGAAAGTGGCATTGCTGTAATAACTGCGCCATTTGAAGAGAAAGATGCCTGCGCATGCTCCTATATAGGGCGCAGAGTACTGGTAATGCATGCCATATCGTCAGATCCCGCCAGAAGCGTGTGTGATAGCGTGAGAGCACGTTAAAAGGCATCGTTCGCATCATGGATGCCTCCAAACGGTGTCAATGCGCAGTCCTGCAATTTTTAACCGCGGGAAATGTGAGTGCTAGTGAAATCTATCATCGAATGCAAAATTTGTATGGCACGTAGTGCCTGTCACACAGATATGTATTCCGATGGTGTAGAAATCTTCGTAGTGGAAGAAGCAGTATTCATGACAGGTCACGACTTGGTCAAGCGCATGTGGTTATCACCAAGGACCTACAAGATGAAAATCTACAAGGTGACTTTGTCTAGCCTATCTGTTACGTCTGTATTACTTCTTTCTTTTGTATACTAATTTATATTAATACCATTAAAGCATTTCTCATACCGACTGTAGTGCCACTTTCATTTGCGCGACCCACATACATTGCATTTGAAAATGCTCTTTAATGTTTTACCTATAGAATGCAATAGGCAATGTAATTTCCAAAATAGAAAATCTAATCTTGCTAATGGAATTGTTTTCCATTTTTCACACATTTTAATTTTTTATTATTTTTATACCTATTATATCTGTCATAAACAAAATTAGTCCAAAATTACGCGATTTAAATTTTTAATACTTTTCTTAAATTTTTTATGTATTTACTTTTTTTTTATTATTATCCTTGCATGCGTAACGTACTTGCTTTTCACTTGAAGAGGATCTATTTTATATGTTCCGAAACTGTGCCGTTATGACTATCTTATTGTTTTCTGGTAATGTCAACAAATGTCTCTACTTTATCTTGCGACAATTTTTCGTTCGTTCTTACTACTTATTACATCCACAATTATTGTGTGCACTTACATAATGTTGCATATTAAAGATATTAATAAGGATGCTCCTTTTTACTATTAACAATAAAATTAATTCCAGATATATGTGCAGAACCCCTTGTAATTTTTCAAGTCGGGAACACGGAAATATTTTCTCCCTCTTACACACTGGCTCAAAAATTAAAGGAACACGTAAACTCACGTAACTCACGTAGCTTGAAATATTTTGCAGTTAAGAACATGGAACTCTTTCAATCTCTTTTTAGAGTTTCGTTCATCTCACGAATCCGTATTCGTTTCACTTCCTTGCCTGTCCATCACAGAGCCGGTTCTCAGAAACTGTATAACTTACAGCCCTTGAAATTTTGTGTACTTACAGCTGAATACCTATTGTCACGCTGAAAATTATAAAATCTTGGTAAAATCATATTATTTTAATACAGATAGATAAAATACCAAAAATCTAACAGCGTTTTCCTATTAAATTTAAACATTTTTCGTTAGAGCAGTTGCCAACAATTAAAAATCCACAATAAAATTCTTTCTACAATAATTAATTATCTATTGAAAGATTTTCACGAGAAAAATTAAAATGAAATAAAAAGTTTCACCAGTTGAAAAATAGAATACTATGACGTGATATTGGTAATAAAACTTTTCTCAATAATACAACGAGTTTGAGTATGTGTAAGTACAGAAAACAGGTTAATATGACGTCATTAGAGAATTAAAAAGAAAATTAATCTGAAGTCATTTTGGAAGTTTAACAAACTTTTTCAAATGTTTGAGAATAATACAAAAAGAGTATCAATATGACTAATAGAGAAAACAAGTAGATTTGACGTTAGCAAATTATTATAACGTCATATGAGTTTGAGGAACGTATTGAATCATGATAAAAACCCGATTAGGGAAGTATTGGCATATTTTGACATTTTGAAGGTCTCGGTATAACATTTTTAATTTTGAAATTATTTTTTTAATATCACATTTAGTTCACATGACATATATTATTATGACAGAATATAATAGCGGGCCGCTTTAGATATTCGAAAAAACGAGAAAAATAGACTGGTAAATTTTTATTTTTATAAAAAACATGACTTTTTTTTTTTTGAAAATGACATTTATTTGGATTTATTAAAGAAAGGATAAAGTATTTTTAAAGGACTATTAAACGAAACCCTTTGTGCGTTCTTCGATCACGCTCTTGTTTTGTGATACCTGACGTATCTTAAAAATACAGTAGATTCAATTATTGAAAAAAAACAATTAAGAACATGGGAAATGCAATTTCAAGGGTGAGGAGGCAGGAAAATATTTGTCCTACTAGGTTCTTATAACTTATTTAGATGTAGGTAAATCAATAAGATGTGTGGTAGGTCATCCATGACTGAAATCCAAGGTATACAGGTGTTTTTCATGCCGTGTGTTACAATTTAGGTTGTATAGGGTTTACTGTTATAACCAGATTCATATTCAACCAAGCAGGGAGTCTACCTTATGGCTTGAGCTCTACAAGCCCTGCTCGGCAAGTTTATATATATATATAAAGTTACAAATGAGGTTTAGGCCATTAGATTTTAACATTGTATAGTACAGCGTTTCTTAAACTTTGTGATCTCGCGGACCCCCTTTTGATGTGATACGCATTTCGGGGACCCCCAACAATATTTTTCTTAATATAACATAAGAAGTTATTTTAACGTATACACCTTATTTGTTTTTCATTACATATATTCTCTAGTAAGTCTACGGTGTTAGAAAAATCAGCTACATTAATACAAGAAAAATAATAATAGCAATATATATAGAGGAAAAATAATAACAAGAAAAATAATTATAATTTACATTTTAAGACAGTAAAATACACATAGTACTATGGGTTTGCTAATGTTTACGTAAGACTGGTTCAACATGCCGTCGAGTTCTACTATTGTTCTTCATAATTTTCTTGTGTGAAACTGTTTAAACATGTGAATAGCGCTGCATTTGTTTTGTAAGTTGGAAGGGATTTGCAAAACAAAAAATCGTCACATATCTTACCACCAAATTCATAATGAAAGAAAACTTACAAATTTACAGTATTAGAGATATCTAAACGCTCATCTTGTTGCAATGCGTAATAAAGGCTGATTATTCCCATGTAGAATCAATCGGTTCTTAATATTTTCACACATAACAAATTATAAATATAACTTCTACACCTTCAGAGCATTGAAAAGTCTCCCCCAAAGCATTTGGAGTTTTATGCTTACTACTGATCTAGACTTGTAAATCCCCCTCATCTGGAGCTACAAAAATTTGTCCCGAAGAAACAAAAAATCTAAAATCAACATTGGGCTTGAGGACCCCCGGCTGTAAGCTCACGGACCCCCAGGGATCCGCGGACCACAGTTTAAGAAACGCTGGTATAGTACATTTTTTTTTAATACTGTGCATAAATTGGATGTAAAAGTTTTTATAGTCCATAAAGTGGTTGTAAGAATTTTTATAGTCCATAAATTGGATGTAATTTTTTTTATACTCCATAAATTCGATGTAAAAGTTTTTATAGTCTAGGTAAGGTCCAGCTAATCCTCTGGGACCACATACGGGAGAGTGCTTTGAAAAATGTATGCACTGTCCTCTATCAATTTTATACATTGGATAATTTTGTTTAAGGAGGCATTATTTTTTAGGAAAAAGGGGAACCATGAGTGAAGTGATGTGTTTATTGGACGTTTGAGATGAAAATGCGATGTAAGAGTACATTGTAGTATATAATGTAGCGAATCACCAAGCCGGCCAGAGGTGCACGATGGAGACGGTTTTCTATCGACGTTATACAAATAGAGCGGAAACGGTCCGTGGTTGGTTGCCATTATATAGAGGTTTCTGTGAGTAAGTAAAAAGTTTTCCGATACTTTAGGTCGAAGTTTGTAAGTATAGCGGCCTGTTGTTCCATAATCTCACCCCGCTTGCCAATCTTGTAATGCTTGTAATCTGAGAAGTCTTTTGAGGTAAGATGCTTGGAAAAGGATAAAAACGTTGATTTTCTTTCGATGAGAGGATAATGGCTAATTTTGCTAAGCTGTCCGCTTCTTCGTTACCCTCAATGCCGGAGTGGCTTCTGATCCATTTAAAAGAGATTATCTTCGAGGTGATTTGGAGTAATTTTATAACGATAAATAGCTCCTTGAAACTGTTGCTTAGTGCTTTGTGGAGGCTGCTGTTATGCAAAACGGAATCCATGTACGTCCCACACTTGTTATATCTGATTTAACTCCGGGGAATATGCTGAGCCCTATAGTCGCTGGATTCCTTCGGTCTCAAGATAATTGAATAACTTGTGCAGCGCGAAAGAGACAAGCTTCCAGTATGAGGAACATATTACGTACTGCACTTCTGAACAATTTGACATAAATATGAAGAACTGCATATCAGTATTTTTATGTATTCATAGTTACATTTGTAAGAAATGTGTCGGTAGGTGCGACCATTTAAAAAGTATGACTGACCATATCATAAATCCACCATTTTTGTACTGATATGCCTTTAACGGATGTGTTGAGGCTTGTTGTGTGTGTTTTAGTGCATCCAGACTTTAACATGTCTAGAATCATTATTTAAACAAAATTGGAAGTCACCATAAAGAAAAATTGTCTCCAGTCCGTGGTACTCCAATCCCGATTATCTCTGCACCACTTCAACCAGGCGCGTTTCGCAGCCCGAGCTAGTGGGGCACAAATCTTGGGCATCCTTCCATACAATCCTTTGGTTTTTGCGGCTTCTGCACTCACAGTTTATCGAGATAGTCGAGTTCCGGTAGCTGCAAAGTACTTGCAAATTTAAATTATACTTGTGGAATCCGCTAAGAGCGTATTTTAAAAATAACGTGAGGGACTGCAATGTCTTCATGCCTTGATTAAAAATTTGCTCACATTCTTCAGTAAGCAGTGTCTCATCATCTGTAAAGGCTAACACTTAAATTTTTGTAATGCGTTTAAAATTATTTGATTTTTGTATCCCTCTCATATGGCTAATTTGCTCTTCTGGATGATTTTCTTTGCTCTTGTTTTATGACTCTGTTTATAGTGCAGTAGGTGCCGTTCCAATGGCATTTATGGTTTTAACTATAAAGATCTTTTTTGCCATGAAGAAAAAGTGCTATTAACTTTTGAAAAATTTGCAACTTTCACAATCATAATAACTTTTTACACTATTAGTCTGTGATTTTATTCAAGAAATATTAATATATAGGTTTGATATAAATTCGTGATAATTTGTCAATCACATAAATCCATATTTCTTAAAATTTAGTATTACAAATTAGTTATACAGATGTTGTAAAACTTCGAAAACGCGTTACAGTTTTGCATTGCTGCTATATTCGTCCAATAGGATTAATAATTTGTGAAATGCAGTAAATTTCGTCACACTCATAATTTTTTTTTATTATACATCAACCATAATTAATACAATATTTGTACTAAAACCGTGATAATTTGTGTCATCATTTTAAATCTATGTTTTTAATTAGAAAAATATCATTAATCAATATGGTTTAATCTAAAACCTCGATTACTCGTCACCCTCATATAACAGTGTTTTTATGTATCAGAATGTAATAAATATACTTTATATCTGCAACAAAATCTCGATTACTCGTTATACTCTGAAATAATTTATATATACCTGAAACCTCGTTAGTTCTACAATCATATATATTATTTCTCCTGTCAACATTCCTTTTTCTCAGAAAATACGAAACTCAGAGCGACGAATGAGATGGCATATGAAAGGATTTTGCACAGGCTTCTGACATAGCACACTTAACATTTCGTTAAAACATGTTTTTGATTAAAATTTGCTGAAAATTAAAAATTAAATCGGCATTGTTTTCATGAAAGAAATGAAAGGTTTTCCTCAAATTATTGTTGCCACAAAAAAATAATACCACATTATATGATGTTCAGTAATTATAAAAAACACCGCACGGGTTTATTTTATATTTATGATTAAAAAGCGAAATTGAAATTGAAATGTTTAATTTATATTTCTATGTCCCATGTTTTTCCCGAAGCGGATGACGTCATCCTCTAATGCAGTTAAAATAAGATTGTAATTTTTTTTTTTCCTCGCTGCAAGTATTTTGCAATCTTGGATCAGTTTTTACTATAACATTGATGGAATAAATTATATGATATTCTGGCTTGACTAAAAACTAAATGTTGTTTGCAGATATTTTTATCCTCACTTTTTCTTTAGAAGTTTAAACCTGCATCTAAGAAATATTACATATTGATAAAAAAATGGTACTTCTCTATTATCCCGTCGACCACTTTTCACATAACAAAAAACTATCGCCAAATAAACGGGAGAACGTTGCCATTGGAATATCAAAATAAATAAATAAATAAAATATAAGAATTTAAGGACACAATTGGTTTTTTAATTACTGAAATAACAAATAAATCAGTAACACATTATGAAAAATACTCGCAAATGTCGAATGTAAAACCACTATATGACGTAACAAACACGCATAATGATTCTGACATCAAGTAAATGGGACTGCATTTTTGGCGTTTAATCTTACAGTTTGGCGATAGTTTTTTGTTATGAAAAGTGGTCGACGGGATAATAGAGAAGTACCTAAAAATATTAGATTTCAGTGCGAAATCCTCGCACGGGCCTTCTGGTCTAATAAATTTACGTTTATAGTTCAAACGGATGTGAATTCCATATAAATTTTAACCATGCATCAATAAGTTGTCCTCCTGAGAAATCTGTGTTGTTAATAACTCGAATGGATAATATATTATATATACAGGGTGTTTCACAAAGGACCCCTAACTTTAAAAATCAATAACCCGGAAACAGTGATAGATAGAAACATGAAACCAGTGGTATGTTTATTAAAAAAATCGTAAGAATCTTATACGTAAATCTCAAAATTTAGTTAAAAATAGCACCGATAGATGGCGCTGAGAGCGTCAAGAATCCTTCTAAAGAGAGTTCAGAAGCATAGAAAGACTAGCCGTAGAAGATTTCGTCATTGAAATATGACCGCTATTTTCGTATAGTGAAAATAATTCGCATCGGCCAAGTTGCCTGTCTGTTGAATTTTTTTGAAAAGCTCACGAATTGTTTTTCCATCTGCGCCTTTTGCGACTTGAAATCGCGTTTGAAAACTTCTCCTTGTGGCAGTAGGAGTCTGATTTAATCGCTGCTACTCCAACACAATAAACACACGTTCCTCCACGGTATACACCACTTTCCGAATTATTTTCACTATACGCTAATAGCGACCAGATTTCAATAACGAAATCTTCGACAACTAGTCATTGGATGCTTCTGAACTCTCTTTAGAAGGATTCTTAACGCTCTCAGCGCCATCTATCGGTGCTATTTTTAACTAAATTTTGAGATTTACATATATAAGATTCTTACGATTTTTTTAATAAACATACCACTGGTTTCATGTTTCTATCTATCACCGTTTCCGAGTTATTGATTTTTAAAGTTAGGGGTCCTTTGTGAAACACCCTGTATTTACTACATACAATTTCGATATATCCTCATTCTCATAAATCAGTGTATTTATTCGATCCATTGTAAATAATACTTCATACATATGCTCTAAATCCTCCATAAATTGTCTCTCTTATTAATCTATATTACACATCGATTATGATTAAAACAAGGTAATTACTCAAACCTTGATAATCTGTCACACTTCTAAATATATGCATTTAACAATATAAAAAATTATAACATCTTGTAATAATATATTTCTTTTAAATGTTAAAAGGTGTAAATTAACAACATGATACAAATTAAAATAACTTTTATTAGGTTGTTACTATTATTAGGTAACAACCTAATAAAAGTTATTTTAATTTGTATTATGTTGTTAATTTACACCTTTTAGCATTTAAAAGAAATATATTATTACAAGGTGTTATAATTTATTATATTGAAACAACCTAATAAAAGTTATTTTAATTTGTATTATGTTGTTAATTTACACCTTTCAGTATTTAAAAGAAATATGTATGCATTTATTTAAATAAACATTATTAATCATTTAGGTTATACACTTAAGCATCGATAATCCATCACCCTTCTAAATCTATGCACTTATTCAAATAATCATTATTAATTAATTAGATTACACACTAAAGTCTCGATAATACGCCATCCTTATAAATAAGTAATTTTAATCATTTTCCTGTTCATTAAATGTCCTGTCGGCTAATTGTATGCCGGCTAAATGTCCGTTTTAGTTGAATGTCCTGTATGCTAAATAAATGTACGTTTCGGCTGACTGTCGTGTCGGCAAACCTTTCGGGTTAAAGGGCTTTAAAGGGCATACCTTATATTAATTATATTCGATGCATAATAATAGAGATTAATGAAAGTGACAACTAATCTAGATTTTATTGCATATGTATAAACAGTGACTGGATTGAATACAAGCACTTATTTAAGAGGATGACAAAGTTTCATTTGAAATCCATGCGGAATACATGAGATTGAAGAAAATTTTACTTTATGAGAATGTCGAAATATCCATGTTTTTGTGTATATCTTAAATAATGTCATTGAATAAAACACTGATTTTTTAGGGTGGTGAGTTATTGTCGGCTGTTTGCTTGTCAGCTACAAAAAATATCTGCGACAGTTCTAAATATGAATTTTATCTAAATGTCTCGAGAGCTACATGTATGTGTCGGCTAAATGTCATGTTCTGCTAAATGTTTTGTCTGCTAATGTCCTGCGGCTACTTTTACTGTCCACTAATTCTCCCTATTGGCTGATTGTCCAGCCGATTAAAATTCCTGCTCATTAAATGTCCTGTCGGCTAATTGTACTGTTGGCACTTGTCCTGCCGCTAAATGTCCTGTTGGCTAAATGTCCCTTTAGGTTGAATGTCCTGTACACTAAATGTATGTTTCAGCTAACTGTCCTATCGGCAAAATGTACGTGTCGGATATATGTTCTGTCGGCTAATTGTTGTCTGCTAAATATATTGCTCACTATTTCATTGTCGGCTAAATATCTGCATTAAGCAATTGCTTTAAAAAATTACAGAGAAAAGATCACAAGTTTAGAAGTAAGATTAAAACATTTAAAAAATAATTTGTTAACATTGTAATTATATAAACATTTTATATCCTTTTTCAGGCCTGAAGGGAATTAACCTCTGATTGCATAACTTTTATTTCAAAATCTTTTCTACAACTGTTAATTTTTTTATTACATATTTCAATAATACACATATTAGAAATATACTGTATAATATTATTTTAAGATATTATCATTTGCAAAGTTTTTTCATCAAAATTGCTAGAAAAATTGGGTATATTTAAAATTTTACTGATTTTGTATTACCCGTGGGAATAAGAATTATATGCACTCAGGAGGTTAAGAATTGAAATAAGTTTCTTTTTCTGATTTTTATGGTTTACTAATCAACGCAGCATTTTAATTAGAAACCCTTAACCCATTTACAATGTAACAAAGTACCGAAGTGCTTTATTGATTGTCATTAAAAACAATAAATGTAATGCAATAATGAAGGAAATTTGCCTGCCCTTTATGAGATTAGTGAACAACAGAGAGACACGAAATGCATTAAATCAAGTTACAAAGCAATGGTTATAAAATTAAAGAAGGAAACAGAGAATCCTACAATATCCAATAAAGTTAAAAAGAAATAAATAAGGCCATTTAAAACATACAATGGCAAAATATTTTAATTGATGAATGAATGCTAATTAATTTCTTGGATCAATAAAATTAAACGATTGAATGCTTTAAGATCGCTGAAATTAATGATTAATTTTATCTTTGAAAGTATTTTTCTTATTTCTAGCTTTCAGTAAACTTTTTGTCAAAAGTGTTTTAATACTTTAATTAAGAAACTTCCGATCTTTTTAAAAGTTTCCTATTAAGATGAATGAACATTAGAGTAAAATCATGCATTAGAACCAATAATGAAAAGTTTAAATGTACTTATTTAAATTTAAATGAATTTTTTTTAATAAAATAATATAATGGCATTTAACCCCTTGAAGGGAGGTGGGATAAAATATTTTCCACTTAATTTTAATTCCCAAACGCCACAATTACATCGGAATTTTGAAATCAAATTATGCTTTTATAATATACGTGTAAAAAAGCTTTTACTAATTTTAAATTGATTTGTTGCTAAATCCCGGTGTGATTCAGTGATTTCAACACTTTAAAAATATAAGTACTTTAACCCTGAAAGGGTTAAAGAGTGTTAATAATGGCAGTTTCGAAACTTAATAATGAGGAGGGGGGGATTTTTGGCCCTATAGAGATAGTCAGTCATGTCTATTTTTCTGAATTTTCTACCTCTCACAATCTCTCCTGTATCCGATTAAATCAGCAAACAATCTCAATACACACACATTTAATCGAACAAAACTGCTCCGACTATCCATAATCTTACACACAAATAAAATTTGGCACGTGCAATCGCAATTTGTTTGTGAGTCGAATTTCACAGTGAATAGATTGTTGCATTTTACATTTTGATATATAATGTTTCTAAACAATTATAGATTTAATAAATACATGTATCTATGTCAAAAATGTTCTTGTTTATTATAGATAGTAATTTGGAACCTCGTACAGAATGTCTCAATACATCACGAGTGTCTTTAAACCGTTTCCAGGTTCTTGAATGGTTTCCAGGTTCTTCCAGGTTCTTGAAAAGGAGATTTTGGCTTTAAAACCTTTTGTATCTGCGTCTACTCATATCCCATTCTCCTTCTTAACCTTTATTTCTCACAATCCGTCAAATGCTTTCTGAACGACATGTTTCACCTTTCACGCGCAAAAATTTTAACAATCGATTCGTACAATCCTTTAAATTAAAATTTGAAGAAACGCTTTGAATTCATTTTCACTCTTGCCAAAAAGGGGCAAAATAATTAGCATATTTTAGTGTAGCGAAGGTGAATTACATTGGCCTATATGATAACGTTGACCTTGAGCTACGAATCTACTAACATTTAATGGGCTTTACTTAATAGAATTAACATAAACATGCTTTTATTTTTGTAACATTTTGTACTTTCCCCTCCAGTGTATTTCAAAGAAGCATGTCTTGTAACTATATTCAGGAGGCCATTTAAATATACATGTCCAATACAACAAAATATATTTGTTTATTTCAAAGTGTTCCAAAATAAAGTTTGAAAAAAAAAGATTTTGAATTTCATTAAAGTGATGCAAATTACGTTCATTGTTTGTCTAAATGATATTTTGTACTTTAACTAAAATAAAATTCCATTACCGCAATATGTGTATACATGGTTTGTTTGCTAGTGATTTTAATGTTAAATTCAGAGTTTACTGTAATTAAATTATACTTTGTTCTACTGCCAAAAATTTATCTCAGAAATCATTGCATATATGAGTATTTCCACAATTAGCTGCGCAAAAATCAATTCTTCAAAACGTAGTTTAGGCGAAACAAATACATCTGACAGTCAATGTGAGAAGTTGGGGAATCACTATACACCCTATGCAGCTGCACATTGTGTGAGCGAATAAGTATCACACTAGTGAAATCTTCCTTGTAGCATCAGGTTGATTATATTTATTACGAATTTTATAACTGTTAATATTAGTGAGATTGTTTAATCCAAACCATATATCGAAGAATTATGAATTATGAAAAGCTCGGTAAGTACGTGAACAGGTTGATCCAAAACATTTATACATACAATGTTTAACAGGTCATAACTATCTGATTTTTCTTCTTTTCAGGGTGTAATTAATTGAAAATAATACGTGGACCAAGATTAATTTTAATATATATATATATATATATATATATGTAGGATTTCAGTTTAAATACTTCATTTCCCTTATGACGTGCATGATCAATGAATTAAACTGACGCTCTAATACTACTATTATCCATGATTTAAATGCACGAGTTATAAAAAGTTTAGATCGAGAGATCAGAATATCTTCAAAATTGAAACATCTGCGGTAGGAGGAAAAGTTATACATTTGAAGTAAATTCTATTGTAATTTAAGTATTAATTATATGTGAATAAACACTGAAGTTATATTCATTCAAACTGTGTATATATTTTTCTGACATACTCTGTATATTTTACATGAATTTGTGTATTTTTCTTTATTTAGGAGATGAGATGATGCTAAAGCGATATGTTAAGAACTAAGGTAAAGCTAGGAGAGTCTGCGCACAATTCAAAAGAATAAGAATAAAAAGTCTAAATATTAATTTTTTGCTAAACTACCCATGAATAATTTTTACTTCATTTGTTTTTTATTCATTTCCATTGCTATTTTGTTGTTATGTAGCAATTTAATAGAACAGTTGTAATAAAACCAAGATAGGTATTTTGCGCAATTTGTCCTGACAGGGTAGTAGGAGAGATTGTTACTAATAATAACTACAATTAAACTATTAACAATAATAATTACACTTAAATGACATTGTTGTAAGGTTTTTGTGTAAATTTTTTTAATTAAAAGAAAAAAAAATAAAGAATCAGAAAAAGCAAGTCCAGATAAGATTACAAAATAACATTCAGTTACTTGATAACACGTTTAACTTAAAATTAGTGTCTTCTCATTTTTCATTTTTTATGCAAATTTACCAATAATCTGCGTAATCTCTCCTAGCATGGAAACTAATGGGAACAATGCGTCATATCTCCTAAGTATCAGATGCGCAAACTCTCCTATCTCGGTAGGAGAGATTGCGCGGCCGTTTATTTAAACATGGCCACTACTAAAACGAACCTTTGATATTCACATTGTTAGTCTAGATTAGAAGCTTATGAGAATCGTTACAGTTTAGAATATTTTGTACTACTGACATTGTATAGAAATTCTGATGAATAGCTATGAAAATTCAAGCACTTACTTTGGGAAAACAAAACGAAATAGCAATGCTTTATCTTAGACGCTCAAAACAATCAACGTGCACTTTCAAGTAGACACTCCACTACTGCTGTTGTACAACTACCTGGAGTCGCTGCGCGCTCACTCTACTCCTTCCCCCTGAACCTCTATGTGCGCAATCTCTCCGACCGCGCCATCTCTCCTGGCTTTACTTTATATATTTTGGAGACTATTTATTATTAAATTCAATATTCGATAAGAAATATTTTTATATTTCCCGATGGGTACAGATGATTTTTTCTGCTTTAATACAGTATTCCAGTTACTTCGTAAATAACTTTGGAAACAATAACAGCAAATAATCGCTAATTTGGAAGATTTCCTTTGAAATGCCAATCTATAGATATCAGCAAATGACACATTTTTCCAGACATTTTGAAAATTAAATGTCTTAATAATTACATATGCTTATAATTTATGAGCAAGTGTTGTTTTAGAGCCATCCTAGAAGTATTTTCAAGAGGATATAAAATTCATTTTGAAAGATGTTTTCAGTACAAGATGGATACGACCAAGTTATATATGGATTAACATTCATAGCATTCCATGGCTCTAACTGCCCACAAAATTCAAACCACGGTTATAGAGACACATCTCATTCTTATAGGAAGAAATTGACTCTCCGAAGAAATAGAAGAGGCTCGGAAAAAAGCATTTTAAGCAATACTGCACGAATATTGCGTCAACTTTTAAGAGTCTCGATTAACTTGGACATTCTGAATCGATTACTTCTTAGTTATGGTTCACTCACATCTTGCATAAGATCGTTATGAAAGAGAAGATAATTAAATCCTTTATAAAGGCGACTTTAGGCCTACTTCTTCCTGTTGAACATATGTAGTAATACAATTCTTGAATAGCAACTGAACTCGGATAGCGATAAAAAACATTTCGATTTTGTATCATCTGATAAATAAATTACTTGGCCACATCTGTTACTTTGCCACAAATAAATTACTTTGTTGTTATCCTGGGGGAATCACTATACTATAGGAAATAGCTTATTTGTCATTTATTAGAGATTTATGTTTATTTAATTTTATTCCTGAGAATAATATTATGTTTAAATTTTTAAAACTTTTCCTTTTCAATAGTTTAATATGTATTAATTTTCGTTTGTATATATGCATAGAACAATTTCCTTTGTGATTTTTTCATACAATTGAAAAATTCAAATGGCGCAGTAATGCAGATATTTGAAAAATGATAAACCAAACCTCGAGGAATTATTTAATACTGTATATTTTTGTTTGAAATAGTTATAAACATAATGTATTTTGTCATCCTAACACTTTATAATCTTCAAAATGATCATTTAAAAACAATTGCAAACCAATTTGGAAAGATAAATATATATATATATATATATATATATATATATATATATATATATATATATATATATATATATATAGAGAGAGAGAGAGAGAGAGAGAGAGAGATATATAACCATTAATGGAACATTACCGTAACAACAACACGTAACACTGATGTTTATGTAAACTAGCAATATTTATAAAATTAAAGCACAAAGTTTTGAGTATTTTTTAAATATGTTAATGCGAAAATTCGAATTCTTAATACGTTACAAAACACAATACCAGTTGCAATTTATACGGAGCAATACAAGATATACATCGTATAATTTTTTCAAGTAATTTTTGAGGGAATTAGTCAATTTATTAAAACTTCTTCAAACAGTCTGTATATGAAAGTTTACGAGCATTTAATCTAAAAATATATTTTGAAAGTCACTTATAACGATGTCACAATTATTTTACAATATTATTTATCTGTATCATATATTTTTAAAATGTCTGTATAATACTCGTGTTATGTCTAATGAATATAGTTTATGTGAGTTTCATATGGATTCTGCATATTGACTTCAGCAAATGGAATCAAACACTATTATCACATTCTAAAGCCATATGTCTTCGCTGGAATTAAGGAGAGGAATCTCAAGAGAAGAATGCCTTTCAAACCCAACTCGTGATCCTTTGAATTGAAGGTATCTAAACATACCATTGCAATAATTGAGAATAATGAGCGATATTCACATGCATCATCTGATATCAATTCATCATTCAGCTCTCGATTAGTTTCTAAGCGGAAATGATAATAGCAGGAAAATGTATGTCTAAATGATACATTCACATTGCATATTGGATTTAAGTAATTAACAAGAATTTAATTGAACATATAGTTTTGAAACATTTAATTTTCTTCAGAATTTCTTTTAGAACTAGAATGTTATTATTTTCAAACACTAAAAATTCATTACTGCATTAGAATTATCACCAATTGAGATTTTCCGTGAAGCTTTTAATCCGTTCAATGTTATTCTAAAGGCAAATTTAGATGTATACGAGTTTGAGAATTTTCAATTAAAATAAATGAAAAATGAAGTTGTTGAATTTTACCAACGGAGTAATGGAATGCTTATTTTTTTAGTATATATATATATAATACTTTTTGTCATTGTATTTTTTTCATTATACCATAGTAGTTGTAATGACTACTATTTCTTTACAACAACATACACAATATAAAATTTTAGTTAAAAATAACTACAACTGGTTTGTTTTAAAAAGCAGCAATAATTACAGAATAGATTTCAAAAGTAGTCACTACATCACAAAATTCTGCCGATTAATTTGCTTAAAAAATTCATACTACACCAGAAATAAGTCAATAAGTCAACCCCGTTGGCACCGACCACTGGGTGCTTTATGGCTTAGAAGCCTAAATTTTATTATTATGAATATAAACAATTCCAAGGCAGCCAATCGGTTAGATCAGATGGTCTTTTATGCATACGATACTTAAATAATTACAGTGCATATGAGGACGTGAGATTCAAAACTCGCCTTATCCAAAAAATCAAATTCGAGTAAATCACGAAAAACCTCGGACTACTTCCACTAGTTTTCATTGTAAGCCAAGATTTTAGTACGCCAGAAATACCTGCTAAAACTAGTTTTTCTGAGGATTGTAGTGTTTTTTAAGTAAATATTTACCAATAGAATAGATTGATGGAGAAAACACGATTTTTTTACATTTTGGATAAGGTGAGTTTTGAAACTTACGTCCTGATATATATTATGTATGTATATAAATGTTACCAGACAGTGATAAACTGGACAATACAGAGCTCCGATACTAAATGACATTCATGAGTGTGAAAAAATGAAGTATTTCATGTAGAAAAAATATTTATTATAATTATAATGTAGTACAAACAATAAAGAAAAAGACAAGAGACAAAACTAAAGGCATAAGAGAAATAAAGAATAAATATTACAAAATACCAAATACCAAAGAGCATGAGATTAATCAGAACAATCTGCATCAATAGAAAAGGCTATAGATGAATTGGTTTTTAAAAAACACATTGGTTACATTCTAAACACTTCATAAAGCATAAAATATCACTCGTACATTTTATGCATAACTATATAATACATAACTTTTATTTACTCTCATTACAGTAGTTATTGCTTCGATACAAAAAATTACTGCTTATTCGCGAATTGTTTTCATTATTGAAGCCTCTAATACGCAATTCAAATGTCTTAGTAATTGTACAATTGTACTGATAATACTATCGTGAAATGATACAACATTCGAAAACAAAACACAAATAACCCATATTATACATATTTTGATGTAATTATTAATGCCAAGAATTTGTACACAGTCATAAAAAATCGTTAAAAAAATTGAGTAACCGTAAAATAGGCGAACCAAAATTATGTTCAAGAATGGTACTTTTGATACATGAAAAGTAAATTTTAAAAGTGATTGTATTACCTGGATATGGTGTTCATTTTTACAGAATTTTCTTCTTACTGTTACAGTATATTAGCACAGACAATTAGTTTAAAACTTAAATTTCTGTTTTCTCTCACATTTATGACATTTTTTGTTCACATTCCTAAAATTTAACTAATTAGCTGGCTAACAACTTTCCTTTCTCTTGAGGGTGAGAGAATCATTTAAACACTACATGTTTTATCCCATTCTGAAACAAACAAAAAACTAGTCGTTGGGGGCCACCGTAATACTTACCCACCATCGATATGCATAATATAAAATATGAAAATAAAACAGGTGTAAACAATTTATAAAATGCATTGCAATTCAAATAAAATCGTGGCTTGATGACGTCATAAACTTTAAATGCTCTATTACTGAATTGCGGAAAAGAAACATCCTTATAACTTCAAAATTGATAATCTTATTAACTTTTTACTGCGTCGGATTAAGCGTCTCATTTCCAATTGAAATATATCTTTGAATTGAAATTTGAATGAAATACAAGGTCGTGAAAAATCGAAGAGTGTGGAAATTGGATTACAAATGTCTCGGAAACTCAGTATTTGATTTGCTTCATTCTTTATACAAAATTTATATATTTTTTATTATCTTTTATATTCACTCCTTAAAATAAACAATTTCGAAAATTTTTATATACCTTTTATCTGAACGAATATTTCGAGAGTCCGAAATAAGTAGGTCCGAATAATCGAGCTTACTGGAATTCAATAAGATTTTTCCCATTATTACATACTAAGTACATGCCAAATTTCAAATCTCTATCTCAATTTGTTCGGTAGATAGAGCGTTTACAGACACACAGACGGACGGACGACAAAATGTTTTACATTTGTTTTTCTAAAAATATGTTGTTTAGAAACTCCAGTGTCTGAAACGTGTAAACCGTCAATTTATTTTTTCGATTTTCAAAACGATTACAAGATTTACCCTATACTACGTATGATGGGTAAGTAACAGAATAACTGAAAGGGAAAACTGCTTATTTAAAAACGTGATGCTCATTTTCAAAAATGGTGCATATCAATATTTACAATCTAAAATAAACAAGAACGTTTTTGACATATTTTATTAAGAATTTTTTTTTTTTTTTGAAATATATTACAAAATTATAAAAATAAAAATAGCTTTTTTAAGACTTTTTTTATAAGCATTCTATGTTTATCTTGAAAATCTTACCAAATTTTATGAATGCAATTCATATTTTTTCTTAAAAATTTCCTTCATGATACATTATTTTGACGTGGATACTGAACTCGATTATGAAAAATTCACTGCTTTTTTTATGCTTAAAACGCGAGCTAATTAATTTATATTTTTTTTTTTTTTTTTTTTATCTGTCTATTTTTAAGATATGGCAACAGTAAAGAAAATATTCAACAGTATTTAAAAATTATTTAACAATGAAATATTACTTTATTTTCAAGATTTCTCAAAAGATAATCATAATTTAATTAATATGGAACTATTAATTGATTAAAAAATTAAATATATATATATATATATATTACATTATTCATTTTAATTTATATGCTTTACTTTTTAGTGTTTAAAATATTTGGTTTTTGTATTTTCACATCCAGTTTCCCTATTTTGACGAGCATGGGTTGGTGCATAGACAAATCAATTGTTTTGTAACTCGTATTCAATTATGACCATAAAGAATATTTGGCAATTTGTCACTTCTGGCTTGGCTACCGGAAAATGCCTAACAATACATTTATTAATTTATAATTACGTTCTAAAAATATTAAAATGCTGTATTGTCAAACATGTTAACATGTAAAACACGCCTGTTAACATAATTTTTATAATTCCAGCATATTAAGAAGAGATTGAAAAAGGATAAGGGATTGAAAAAGAATAAGCCGTGTTTTCGGCCCATGAAATAAGACTAAAACTCGATTTTGATATACGGACTGAATTATTTCACTTTTTAATATTAGAAGGTTTATTCTGTACAATTTCAACAATATTTTTTTGATAAAAACAAATAAAATATATATATACAAAAATAAAAAAGTAGCAATAGAACCTCTTTGCTACGCCAAAAAAAAAAATCAATTTTTTCAGCACTAGTGAGAAGTGGAAGTCATCTGTGACGGACTGAATTTCACCAACTCATGAAGGAAAATAGCCAACAAAAAGAGAACAAAACACAACAAAATAATTAATTGGTGAATGCACAAAGCACACCTGCCAAAGAAAGTGAATAGGAAAAAAACAGTGTCTCATCAAGTGAATACAGCTTCATAGAAATATGACGGACTAACGGCCACGGAACAAACCCCACTCATTAGTGCGACAAGTTTCTAAAACAACAAATCAACAAGTTGCACAAAATTCAAAAGCAGTGATAACAGCCATTAGGATTCAATGGACTGATCGCAATTGGCGTATTCACGCAGGAAAAAAAATCAAAATCAAAACCCCCAATGCTTGGGTGAGATAAAGTGACAAAGACATCAAAAATGAGTGTGCAACATCCAGAAATGTGACAACCACCAGTAACAAAAGTTACAACGTGACAAAACCCACGATAGTGACATAATAACCAGTGAAACTCTCGAAAGAAGATCAAGTTTCAAAATGTTACAACCATCTCTAGCACAATCTAGAGGTAACAATATATCACGAAAGAGACAAAATCCAAAGAATGATAACAGACAGAAATAACCCACAACAGGGGTGAGCCCATAAAAACTGCAAAAAACCCTGTCAGAGACAAATAAAAACGAAAAGTGAAATCAGCCCCCTAAAAAAGGCGATAAACACTACATCGACAATCCACCATGAACGTGACAAGTCAACAGAGACGACAAATATGAAAATCTATGTACGCTAATGGCGCCTGGTGCATGTAAAATCCGTCGTGGGTGCAAAGCCCTCCAAATTACCTGTGAAATATACCTCTGGGGGTGCCTAGTCAGTTGAGGGTCTCGTCACATGATCAAGGTTCTAAATTACGAGCCCTATTAAATTTGTCAATACAACAAAGAACAGAAACCTTGAACCGGCAAACAAAGATAACTGTAGCAAACCACTAGAGAGCAAGCACAGCAGCGATGTCATCAAATCTATAGTCAGGTGGATCACAGCATGCCCCGCACCCAGGTACTAACCCGTCAAGCTAGGCATTCATGCCGGGCAGGTAGGGGCCTGGTTAGCGGTACAAAAAAAAACAATATTTTTTGCATTTTGTTTGTTTTTATATAATTTACACAAGCTCAAAGTTCGTATTGTTCGTAGTTTTTTATGAAAAATTCGCAATTTCTCCTAATTTTACCTCAATTTTTAATATATATTTTTAATATTTTACTATGAGCGCAGCTTTGCAACACTTTTATTTTTACATATATTTTACATTTTGATGTATTTTATAATATATGTAAAGAAGAAAGTGTTGCACGATTGCGCTCATATAAATAATTGAGGTAAAATTAGGAGACATTGCGTATTTTTTATCAAAAACTACGAATGATACGAACTTTGAGCTTGTGTAAGTCATATAATTCCGAACAAAATGCAAAAACTATTGTTGAAATCGTACAGGATAAACCCTCTATCATTAAAAAGTGCAATAATTAAGTCGGTATAACAAAATCGAGATTTAGTCTATTTCATGGGGCAAAAGCACGGCTTATGGACCCTGATCCTTTATTACAAAATTCCATCTTTATATGTAAAAACCAAGTTGAGTTAAATAAAATAGAGTAAAAATCCGCTCGCTGGAAAATTTCAAATTGCACGTAAGAAATTTAATTTCTTTAAAGTTCCCGCAGATACCGTGAACCATCATTGTTAAGTGCATTTGTAATTATATAAATATGTAGCACCGATAATCATCGTCTGGTCAGTCCGGCTGTCCGTCTGTCCGCATATAACAGCGCAAAAACTACCCAACGGAATGGTTTGATATTTAATGTATATAATTGTTGAAGAATTTTGTCGAGTCATTTCAAAGTTTATCACAATCAAATGAAATCTTAAAAAGATATTAATAAAAGTTTTCTTACATTCTCTTAATTCTTTTCATACGTAATTAATTAAATGATATCCCATTATAGGTAAATATTCTAGGTTGCCATAGTCATTACGTCATATTATTTCCGTATTACTGAATTTAAAATCCGAATTTGTATACTAAAATTGTTTAATTATATCAATCAGATAATCTACCGACTGTTTTTTGGATAGCTTTTTCCAGATAAATGTGTGTTAAATGGAAAAAGAGTCTAAATATGGATTTCAAATTCAATGCTAGGTTTAAGTTTCCCATTGGAATTGTCAGTAAATGTCAACAAAAGATAAAATGTTGCCAACTTAAAATGTACTTAGTTCATTACAGAAATTAATCATATCATAATAACAGACGGTATAATTCATATTTTCAGTAAAATAATAACGATGGATTTTTTTACATTGTGTTGTATTGTATTGCGGACAGTATAATTTTAATGTAACAAAATTGGAATTAATTGTTTGTAAAATTGAATTGAAACTTAATTTCATAAAATAAAATAAATATTTATATTATAAAATCTGCACATGAAATGGACTTTTTTTTGTATTCATGTATTTTTGCATAAGAGTGCAACAGCTATTGCACCAAGATCTGAATATTTATAAAACTAGTTACAGTATCAACGCACCTCATTTGTCACTTTTGACGTACAATTTCCAACTTGTTTCTGTTAACTGTGTGTGTATTCGGAAGGTTTGCCTATTCAGTTGGTTTTGATACAGATCGTGATAAACGAAAGCTATAAAAAATACATAACTAATGCTCAATTGTATATTTAAAAAACCTACTATAAGAAAATAATCACTCAAATTTAAAAAAAAAAAGTTTTCTCTTTTGATAGTAATGCATGATTTTACTCTAGTGTTAATTAATCTTTATATGAAAGTTTCAGAAAGGACGGAAGATTATCAGATGGCATTTTCGAACAATTTTAACAATAGTTTCATTGAAAGCTACAAATATGAAATAGTACATTAGGATAGAAATTGAATAATTCATTTAAGTAATTTAACAACGTTCAATCGTTTCAGTTATGGGTTAAGAAACTAACTGACATTCATTGATCCCTAGAAATCTTTTGTCAATGTACGTTTTAAGTAGCATTATTTCTTTCTTTTACACATTACTGAATATTATGAGGCCTTTCGTTCCCTCCTTTTATTAAAGAACCATAGATTTTTACCTTGATTTAATGTATTTCGTACGTCTTTCTTATTCACTAATTTCATAAAAGACAATTTTGTTTCCTTATTTCAATACCGTTTTTATCTTCAATGACGTTCTATAAAAAGCATTGAACAGATGCTTTCTGATACAGTAATTGGATCAAATGTTCTTAATTTAAATATTACTTTAATTACTGAAATACAAAAGTCAAGATAAAATAATTACTCTATGTAAGTCTAAAACAAGAACGATAAATCATGCGTTAAGAATAGATTATGAAAAACTTTCCAACACAAACTTAATACTGTAAAAAAAACTTCATAGATTAATAAGGTGAAATGTGATATCTAAGTAAATAATTCTCGAAAACGTATAACATATTCGAAAACCCAGTTTCAGTAATAACCATTAATAATCGAACAAATATCTACGTCTTTTGTACAGGCCTGTATATGATCAACAGATGTGTATATATGCTACATAATATGATAAAATTTAGTTCAGTTAGGAAACGCACAGCAAAGTTCAGAATTTCCGTTCTTCAATTTCGGTCAGTGAAAGATAGTGTACTCGACCTCTTTTGTGCAGCTCTGTATATTATATAATCTATAGAATTTATACACACCAAACAATATGTAAAAAATCAGTTACATTTAAAAACGCGTGCCACAACAAAATACTCGCTTCCAGAAATTACTGTTCACAGACAGTACTGTACCGAATAATTTTGTGTATCCCTGTAAATGAACAATGAATGCTGTGCTCTCTATAATCTATGGTAAGCATTTTGTAATGCACCTCAGTGATATATATCAATTTCAATATGTTTAAAATATATTAACATCCCTAAAATACACGGCAAACAATTTTCCCCCATAAGCCGTAATGTAACGGAATTCTTTTGAGTATCCGTGTAAATGAACGATGAACCCTATGCACTCCATAATCTATAGTAAGCATTTTGTAATGCACCTAAGTGATATATATCAATTTCAATATGTTTAAAATATATTAACATCCCTAAAATACATCTCAAACGATTTTTCCCACTTTTGAGTGATCCTGTGCATGAACGATGAACCCTATGCACTCTATAATCTACAGGAAGCATTTTGTAATGCACCTAAGTGATATATATTAATTTCAATATGTTTAGAATATATTAACATTCATAATATACACCTCAAACGATTTTTCCCCATAGGCCGTAATGTAACGGAATTCTTTTGAATGTCCCTGTAAATTAACGATGAACCCTATGTACTCCATAATCTATAGTAAGCATTTTGTAATGCACCTCAGTGATATATATCTATTTAAATAAGGTTAAAATATATTAACAACATTAAAATACACCGCAAACGCGTTTTCCTCATAGGCCGTAATATAAAAGAAATCGAGTATATTTCGAGTATATTTAAGCGAGTTAGAGCTCGGACAGACAATCAAACCAAATTCATAAACACTTGTCAGCTTTCTTGGAAAGTGTTAAAAAGGAAACATGTTTTGTTATTCACTAAACCTTTTTCATAATCATATAAAAAAAATTAGAATTATAATATTATTCTATTTTAACCCTCTAAGCGTATGGAACGTAATATTCCGTACACTAAGCTCCAGGTTTTACTGCAATATTTGCAATGTTTAAGATAATATAATTCTATAGATTTAATGAATTTTCAAAACATTGAAGAATGATTAATACTCTCAAGGGTTACATTCATATTTGTAACTAAGTTTTATTTATAATGCTGAAAGAATCATATTTTTTTAGCATTTTAAACAAAATTCAGAGAAAGCAACATCACAATTTTACCCTTTTTCAAAGCGCTCAGAGGGTTTTAATAAACAAATTAATATTTCTATGGAATTCTTAAAAGTAATCACTCAATTTTTTGCAGTTGCTCAAAATGAATTATTCTTCTTATTAGATATTTGATTAAATTACTGTTATATCAAATATTTGTCAAATAATGTACTGTTCTTTAAAATAAAAACTCTATAAACGTGGCTTTTAAAACATAAAGTTATTGAAAATATTTCATGTGTAACTTTACTTGTAAAATCTAAAATCGGAAAACAAGACATACATTTCAAACGAGAATGTGAAGTCACTCAATTATTTTATGTCAAACGCAGAAGCCTAAGAAACAGCTGATATAAACAGAAAAATGTTTCATTTGGAACATGCACTTTTGTCTCACTCACATAGTTTTTTGAAGCGAGGGAGAAACAGCCCCAGAGGGCACTGCACAAAATCAAGAAAGAAGGAACTGATATTTATTTATTTATTTATTTTGAGAGAGAGAGAGATTTAACTCATGTTGTGTTACTGCCAAGATCATTAAATTTGATGTATTAACCAGAATCGCAAAACATAGATTGAAATTTTTAGTTGCAAATGTTTTATATTTTAAGGAAATGAAGCAAGTTATATCTCATCTTCACTCCCATTGCTTAATTATTAGTGAAAATATAAATATAAATATTTAAAGTAGATTAATGTTTTTTCTTATTTATAACTGATTCAACTATCGAGTTGTTTAATATTATAAAGATGAAAATTCTGTTAATTTTAATTTTCATTAATATCTATTTTGATATTTAAAAGCTCCTCTTATACCTACTACATCACTTTCGAGTATTTGTCATGCCCAATGGTTAATACTATTAATTAATTATCCATTTTTATTCGACTTGAAACAAAGACAGTTAATAATTTCGTTTGCGTGCTTTACCAATATTATTTCTTAGAGGAAAGAAGTTCTTACACATATAAATTTCATAAGGAGCAAGAAATAATATGTTTGTCAGCATCTCTCTCTCTCTCTCTTTTTTTTTTTTCTTTTGTAAAAATTGGCGATCTTTGATGAAAGTTGAAACTGTTGTTAATGTACACATTTCTACGCTGGGTTTCATTAACAGCTATAGTGAAAACATAGCCAATATTATTTGGATTTAAGTTTTAGGATAACTGTGAGCAAATCGTCATTAAGAAGAATTTGGATTGTGTTTTATTTTAGTTAATTGCTTGTTATAATACATTAAAATGTTCATAATGCTGAAATAGAAAAATTTGGTTTTGTATATGAAAAGAAAAACAATCATTTTGTTCATCTCGTAAAAGCGCGTCAAACATAAATGATTATAATCTAAAAAAAAAAGAAAGAAAATCCTTATAAATTTGAAAAAAGAAATGAAAATTTTACAGTGTGGACACAGATCAGGAAATATTTCGGGTAAAATAACGGTATTTTTTTTACAGAAAATTCCGTGTTCGCATGATTAAATGAAGAGAATTTTTCTAAAAGAATATATTGGTATTTTCCACGATAAGTTCCAGAACGGTGACCACCTTGTTTTATTTTCAATTCTCCGATAATTATTCTTTCATTTTTAAATACCTAAACCACCTGGAGTTACCCAGGCCTGTGATAATAACTTTAAATAAACCAAATTTCTAGGATAATATATCTTTAATCCGATTTTGCATGAATATTATATTTTTAACCCTCTAAGCGTTTTTCCCGTATTTTTCCGTTTTCAAAAAACAACTTAAATCTGCTCTAGACAAAAATATTTTTAACAAAATTGTATTTTAAGATATATGTAAAATAAAGGGATATGAAGTGTATTTTTGAATCAAACGGGGAAAGAAATTTTAAATTAATTCAAGTTTTACAAATATTTTTATAAAAATGAAGGAAAGCCGTAGAGGGTTAAATTAAAAATTCGCAAAAATATATTGATATTTAGTGGAAAAAGTGCTCGTAAGAAGACATTGTCATGTTTTTTTTTCACGTAAGGTTGTTTCATAGTTAAAACAACAACAACAAAAAACAGCTCTTGTTGTTCCATCGCAACTCTTTAAAATTTTTATCTATTATAAATATAACGATCTTGTAGCCCATGTAACAATTTCGTGAGAAAATGTTAATATCTAGTCGTAAAAAAAACTGTTTTCTTCTCTTTTTTTCGTGCCGAGGCCTTTAACAAAAGAAAAAAAAATCATTGTTTGAACTCTCTGAAATTTTAGTAGTTTCTAAATATAACTGTATCCGAGTGTTTGATAAATTTTATGAAAATATATGCATTTAAATAATGAAAACGGTACCCGAAGTCGAGCGTTGCCGCCCAAAAACACCCCGTTATTTAGCGTTTTCGTCAAAAATTTCTCAGATTTTATTATTTATTTATATTTCTATTCGTCCGAACGTTTCGAAATTGTTGTAGGCGATGTACATCTGATCTACCGAGATGCTCTAAAAAGATTGTGTCAAAATACGGACGTTTAGTTACCTTTAGAGTAGAAAAAACATCGTCTCGGGAAACGCGAAATGACCCGCGTTCGCCGATATTTTTAAATAGTTAACATTCGTATTTTTAAACATTATTACACCGTCGATTAGAAAAGGTTTTCAGCTTTAATAGCCTATCCTACATGATTTGTAGGTGCTTCTAAATGTGCGCTTGCCGTATGGGAAAATACATCCACTCGTGAAAACGAGCCTTTTTGAAAATTTTCTTTCAAAGGATTAACTTCAGTATTTTTTAAATTTGATTGCAGCATTTGAAGCGTAAGAGTGCGATCTTTTAGAATATGTCTTATGTTTTTAAGTAAAACAAACAGTTTAGCCGATAAAAGTTAAAACAAACAGACATTATAAAAGCATTCTTCATTCGAACGGTTCTCCATTTTCATTTGCGGCGTAAATCGGGTTCTGGGCATGCACAAGCCACTCCCCCGACTCGTAAAGTTTTGATGAGTCTTTCATTAATATCTCGGCTAATTATCAAAATATTAAAAATCTGAGCCTCAGGTGCATCAGGATACACCTTGAACTACCTAAACCCAAATTTTTCGACCTGTACGAGAGATCGATTTCTCTTACTATCGCACACACTCAAACGCACAGACAAACAACTTTATTTTATTAGTATAGATAAATTTAAAGTTAATACTTCGGAAAAGTAATACTGGGTGACGCTTTTATCCTGAAGGATAACTCTATGAAACAATCTTTTATAACTAAAATATTAATTTAACAAAAATTATTATTTATTTTGTAAAATTTAAAACTTTTAGAAACTGTACAATGAATTTCATTATCTCTTTTTTTCTTAATCTCCTGTTATGAACATATTTGAACGAGAAACATCAAATTTTGACCAATATGTTATTTTTAGTAATAAAGTAGCTTCAATAAAATGATAATAACTGCAGTATTTAAGCATTTTTAACTTTAAATCATAAAAAATACTCATTATTCATAATGTATAACTACATTACAATTATAGCAGAATCACTAAATTAAATAGTTGTACAAAAAAAGCTAAAAAGATATTCTTTCATACGAAACACATTTAATAACTCACATAAAAATCTATTTTGATTATCTCGCCAATATTTTTTCTAAAGTAATATATTTTTAAAGCAATATAGTTGATTTTACATAAAATTAAGAGTTCGGATTTTTATTTTAATTTATTTACTAGTAATTTATGATTTTGCGCAAAATTTTTATGTTGCTAAAAAATTGTTGCGATTTGTCATTTCGACATTAACAACATTCTTTAAATTATGAAAACCATCTCATTAAATATCGAAGGAAAGGGTCATTACAGTATTAAATTTTTAAACAAACAGCAAACTTTAAGAAAGATTAATTGTTTTTTTCCATAAAATTTTATATCCTGTGGTTATGTTATTTTTATTTTCCGTGAATATTTTTTAATATTTGTTCGCTAAAACAATTAATTTTTTTTTTCAAATTTCATCCGTTTTTGGTTTCATTTATATTTTTTTTATCATGAAATAAAAATTTAATATCTTGTAAACAAGATAATAAAATTTTCTTTCAATGAAACGAACACATTTTTAACTCTAAATTAACAAAATGTACTAAATAAAACTTACAATCTTATAAAATTATTAGTTTATTTTTTATAGTTACATAGTTTATGGTTATGCTTTTGTAGCTTTCTTTCTGTTGCATCAAATAAATTTTACAATATATATATAATAATAAAACAGACGTTTTAAGAAAATAGATGTTTTTTCATAAACATAATAAGCAAAATAAGAAGTATAATGTAATGTTCAATCCTAATTGATTAAAATAATTCTTTTTAATGGAAGGTTTTTAATCAGGCATGAAAAGCAAAATGTTTTACTGGAAACATTTCAGAATTTATAAAATATATAACTAAAAACAAAATTCTGTGCTGTCAGAATTGAATAGACCAATGTATACATTTAAACAAGAACGGAAAATAATGCATCATGGCATAGATTATGAACAGGTCTTACAAATGCGGTCATCAGATCGTTACTGGCAAACATGTTTTAGGTAGCTTTCAATACAAAAAAGTCTTTCCGGCCTGTACCGCGAGGAAAAGGTAGCTTTCCTATATCTTCGTTTTAAAATTTTAGCTAATGTTACTCGAAAACAGCAAGCTAAAATGCAAAGAAACGTTTACAAAAGATTCGTTAATACTGAATTTGAATAAGAAATTCGCCAAATTATTGAGCAATAGCCAAATTGGCTTCATTTATGAAGACTTATTTTGGTCGCCAAATTTGGCGATATTTCGCAAAATGTCGCCAATTTTGGAAAGAATTTGGCGCTAACGGATATGAATATATAGTTTTATGCGTATGATGGGGGAAATTATTACTCGCCATACTCGAATTTTCGCCAAACTTGGGGACATTTGGCAAAATATCGCCAAATTTGGCGACCAAAATAATTCTTCATGAATGAAGCCAATTTGGCTATAGCTCAATAATTTGGCGAATTTCTTATTCAAATTCAGTATTAACGAATCTTTTGTAAACGGTTTCTTTGCATTTTCGTGTAACATTAGCTAAAATTTTAAAACGAAGATATAGGAAAGCTACCTTTTCCTCCCGGTACAGGCCGGAATGACTTTTTTTTATATGGCGACTAAGTTATTTAATCTGACGTTTTTACCCCCAACAAAAATTCAAATAAAAACACAACCTAAGCACAAACGTATTTTTTCTCTTTCCCACCCATTCTCGCGCGTTTGAAGCAGTTATTTTCTTTTTCTTAATGGAAGAACCAAGTTTAAAAGGCATTTTCCATCTCGAGCATAGAAAACGCCCTTCATTTCCACTCTAGCCATCTAGCAAATCTTGTGATTAGACTGTGGCGGGGAGGGGGGATGTTTCAATACAACAATAATAAGTAGTGTCAATCTAGTTTCTGTAGCATGTAAAATTGAATACAATGCTAAAAAAATGCTGACTTCAACAGGAAAATAGGCAAAAAATTGTAGCATTCAACTATTCTAATATTTGAAGCATTCAAGAATCAGAATTTCTGGAATATGCTAGTTATTCCAGTCTTTACAGTATTTTTCCCTTTTTTTAGAGACCCATAGTTATGTTAAGTTTTATTATAAAACTTAGTTTATATTATCTTTCAAAATCATGTACTATTTTAACCCCTTAACTGTTGAAGGTTTTTTGACACCATAAACTAAAAATAGGCATATATATATATTGACCTATGTCATACGATAACGCTCGTATTTATAAATCGATTTGGATGAAACTAATTGTGTGTATTAAGCTCACCAATCTCGACCGAGTTCGTTGGCCAGCTTGGTCCGCCATCTTGTTTCAAGATGGCGGCCACTTAAAGATTTAATAAATATTTAAAACTAAAATAAATATAGAAAAATGTTTAAAATTCAAATTTATTTTTTAATTAAGTGTTAGGCCTTGATACAAGGATTCCAGATCATTTTTTGTTTTACCTCTATCTTAAAAAATGGCTGAGATAGAGCAGTTTGAAATTCTAGGGTGGCTGACATTTTGAAACAAGACAGCACATTACAAAAATTTTCATCGTTGTAATCATTTTCCCAATCATACGTATAAAACTACATATTTATATCCGTTAGCGCCAAATTCTCGCCAAACTTGGCGACACTTGGCGAAATATCGCCAAATTTGTCGACCAAAATAAGTCTTCATAAATGAAGCCAATTTGGCTATAGCTCAATAATTTGGCGAATTTCTTATTCTAATTCAGCATTAACGAATCTTTTGTAAACGTTTTCTTTGCAGTTTAGCTTGCTGTTTTCTTGTAACATTAGCTAAAATTTTAAAACGAAGTTATAGGAAAGCTACCTTTTCCTCCCGGTACAGGCCAGAAGAACTTTTTATACATACAATGAAAAGCGATATCTTAATAAACATTAAAAAAAACTATTTTCAGCAATGCTGTTAATAACAGATAATGTGTACGAATTCTGTCATTTACTCTGTATATCACCAACACGCCTCGTAATGCATGAAAAATTAGTTAATATTTTTAAATAGATATCATAGCTGAGAACGTACATACAACAGTCATGGCTCATAGTCTCTCCTGTAAGCGAATAATTTAAATGTATCTGTAAATAAACTATAATTTCTACATACTCAATAATTTATAGAAATGTATATCTATAGAATTGTACTGCACTTCACTAATGTATATAAATTTCAATGTGTTTGAAATAGCAAAACATCATTAAAATACACTGCAAATGATTTTTCAACATAAATCCTATTGTAATGGAACTCCTTTGTGCGCCCCTGTAAAAAACTTTAATTGCTGCTTACTCTATACTCTATAGAAGCATGTTGCTATCTACCTCGATGATGCATATCAATATGATTATGTTTGAAATAGTGTAACATAATTAAATTGCACTGAAAATGATATTTCCAAATTGATCGTAATGAAATGGAATACTTTGAGTATCCCTGTAAACTATCTATAAATGTTACGCACTTCATTATCAATAACTAACATGCTATACTAATCTTGAATAACATTTATCAATTATATGACAGTCTGAGTATATTTATGTGAGTTACAGCACAGACAGACGACCAAACACACACAATGGGAGACGGCCAGACAAATCGAATTCATAAACTCTTTTCAACTGTGTCGGTAAGTGTTAAAAACATGAAATATTTTGTAAAGAGAAAATCAGATATCTGCATAACATATTTTAAACAGTAACATATCTTAAATTTATTCAAAAATTTTCTCACTTTTTTTGTCTATTTTTTGTTTTTAAAAATGCTATGTATCATTATTTTCTTTTAAAAAATCTGTATATTTAAAGTGGCACTTTTTGTTTTCATTTGGCAATGCACCAGTAATATTTCTCTTTTCAATGTATCGGATAGAGTGTTCGGATAATTTTATTCTGGATCTTTCCAGAAGTTTTTGATTTCACGTTCTGTGGAAAATGATTTACTCAAAATTTTAATACGCGGTCTTGTTTGCTGAATTATGATTTGTAATGGGTTGTAACTGTATCTACTTCATGCATTTTGTAGACCTTCACAATGGCCTTAAATTCGTCTTCACTAGTTCGGAGCTCAGATTTTGTGTTTTTTTCAAGTTCTTCTAATCTTGAAGCATCTTACAAAGGAACCACTTTTGGTGCAGCTCGCACCTCTGGTGCATTTTGTAGCCCTATACATAAAAGTTAGAGAACCGATAAAATTTCTCTGTTAAAATGATGCTTTATATAAAGTTTTATAGTTTAATTTTTTTATTATTGGATATTTAATTGTTATTTTCACGCCAAACGTGAGTTAAGTCGCCAAATATGGAGCTACAAATTTTTCATCCACTTCATCTTTCACTATGTCAAAACACAGCCAACTTCAGTACCGGCCGAGAAAGCTCTTGTTTGTTTCTCCCGCCTTAGGACGGAGTTCATGACGTCAGATCACGCGATCTCCGCCGAACCAATCGGCCGAGAAAACTGTCCTAGGGAGGAGGGAAACAAATAAGAGTTTTCTCAGCCGATTCGGTCGACCGGGCTGTGGTCAAAATGCATATTGCACATGTTAGAATAAAATCGCCATAAAACGCCAACTTTTTCATCGCCAAAAATGTAAATATAATGTTGTAATTGTTCAAAATCAAATTCGGAGGTTCTTGAAGGAATTTTTGAACTTTTTTCAATATTTTATTCTTATTATTCATTAATTTGTATTTTAAAGTACTTAAAAATAAATAAATATATAAATAAATAAATAAATAAAACTTCTATGTTAATAGTCCGATAAGTGGTCTCGAAAATTACATTTTTGGAAAGTTATGCTTCTGTAAAATAAATAAAATATGATTTTAGCTGAAAATTTTTATCGATTTTCAAACTTCGTAATATAGGGCTTTCAAATGCACCAGGTCTCAACGCTAGGTGCGAGCTGCACCAAAAGTTGTTCCCTTGTTAAATGTGAAATGTTATTTTGCTGAATCGTGCAATTATTTTTTTAAAGTTTAATTATTGAGTTTTAAGATCAAAATTGTGGATGTGTTCATGGTAGCGAGTGATGCCTCAAATTCGAATGTATGATTTCATTGTTGCATTCATATATGTTCCTTTCATTTTCATTTATTCTTAATAAATAACGGTATGGTTAAGTTTTCTGTTTTATTTTCACAAGTTTTATTTATTATTTTTTTTTAATTCTGACATGTCCACGGAGGCCATGGGAAGTAGAATTTACAATAAAGATATTTAAATAAAGTTATAATTGAGTAATTTTTAGACGTAGTTGGTACATATTATATTTTTATAATTAAACTGTTAAGGGTCATTCTCACAGAAAAGACAAAAAATGCTAAAAAAATTGTTTTAGACTTTTGAATTTATGTACTTCAGTTTCTGATTTAGTTAGTAATTTAGTTTCTGGAAAATAATGTTCATCAGGATTTCATTACTTTTCAAACTTTTTTTTTTATCTGATACCTCTTTCTACTGCACACAATGTTTGATAAATGACCGATAAACAAGACAAACTCAGTAACATTGGATACTCCAAACTCACGGAGGAGACAAAAATTATGTCTTCAATTTTTAACAACTTCAGTTTGTTAAAATGTAGCATTTCATTTTATTGAATGCAGTGTTACATCTGTTTTGTATTATAATTATAAATTAGATTTTCCTTACCTTATTTATAATAACCACGGATAACTTTGTCAATTTCCAAATGGAACTAATAAATTGGAAAAGATTCAATAATTTCCAGAACAAAGAGTTATATCTAAAAAACAGAAAAGTCCTTCCGGCCTGTACCGGGAAGAAAAGATAGCTTTCGTAGTCCATGTTTTTGAAAATTCAACACATTTTACTCAAACACCCGAAGCTAAAATGTTTCGAACCCGATTATAGAAGATTCAGTCCCGGTTTTCGTTAACACTGAATTTGAATGCGAATTTCAGCATGAGAGTTACAGAATAACTAAAATCAGATTGTTTGAAAATGTCAGCCACACTAGAATTTAAAATTGCCATATCTAAGCCATTTTTTAAGATAAAGTCAAAAGAAATAATGATCCTGGATTCTTGTATCACGGTCTAACACTTAATGGAAATAACATGTTCAATTTATCATATTTTATACAACTTTTTGATTTAAAAAATAAAAATAAAAAATGTAACTGGCCACCATTTTGAAACAAGAAGTCGCATGAAGCTGGCCAACGAACTAGGCCGAGACTTTGGTATGCCCTATACACATACTCAGTCACATCCAAATCGTATATATATCCATATATGTATATATATATATATATATATATATATATATATATATATATATATATAGATATATATATATATATATATATATATATAGTACATAAATCAACATTTGAACGGAGGATGGTTTGGGGGTTTGGGGATCTGGGTGTCATGATCAGTGAAAATATACCAACATTTTTTGGAATTGCATTCCTCCGAACGGCTGCAATAGGCAGCTATTTTGGGAAACTATTTTGGCCAGTGACAAAGTTTAGGGACTTAATAAAATAAAACCATATTAAGTTAGAACTTAACTAAAAATTTTAATTAGTTATTATTGAAAATAAATTGTAAAAAGAAATTAAATTGTTTAAATGTGAGTGAAATAAATGTTGGGCTATAGAAATAAGAACTTCCAAGAAGGGGACTTTTGGCTTTTTAAGAGATTTTAAGATATTGTTTAAGAGATTAATGTTAAATATTAATATTATTCTATCAGAAATGTATTTAAAACCTTACTTAAAACTTTAATATACATATGAATAAAAATAGAAGAAAATTTGCTACATTTCCCAATATTTATTCCTTCGGGATCGTAAAATTTACCTTTGCACGAAAATGACCCGTATTAAGTATAATATAAATTTATTTCAGACTGGCTTTATTTTATTTACTTCTCAAAATATTTTTTATCCTTTCAATTTGTATTCCTTACAATTAAAGAAAAAGTTATTCAAATTGGGCCACCCGTCAAATTTAATAAAATACTCATTTTGGAACTTTAAAACTTTAAAAAATATATTTTGAGTGTAATAAATATATATGATACTTTAATACAAAGTGAAACGCACTTTAAATGATATAATGTATTGAATGTAAACTTACTTCTTAAATAAAATAAAAAATCATTTTTCGAAGACACTCAACAAATAAACTTCTTCACCAAGAGAACAAAATAATTATTTTAATCAACATTATGAATTTTAACAGTTTAAGGATTTTAGCAAATCACATTTCTCTAAGTTGTATTTCAAAAAATATGTTGGAGTTCTTATTTTTCAATTTTAAAACTTAGTAGTTCACTATTAGTTCTTGGTCCATTGTGGGTGAGTTTACCTTAAATGCCGATAAAGAATTGTAATAGTAAGGGAAATTATTGAAAAAAGTTTACCCTTTTTCATCAGGAAAATAATTTGAGTTATCTGATTTCTGAAGAAAATAAAACTTTTGAGCACGATTAAATGTTTTTCTAACTTTTGCTTTTTTTTAATTGGTTACTATATTTTATAAAATAAATCTTTAATCTCGTTATTTAATCGCAGAAATTTTGCGATTTATTAAGGCGAAAATAAAATGTTAAATATGTTAGGAATCGGTGAATTAATATTTTTATTTATGCAGACGACTTTTGGCTGATGCCGATAAACTTGTTTCTTTTATATTTTATTTTATTTGTTAAACGCGGCTCGTTGCTATAGCAACGTAGTTGGTTTTTCTTTTGCCTTCTTTTTACATTTTATTATCTCACGAGAAGAGGTTAAAAATTTAGGGGAAAAAAATTGGCATCTGCTTTTGTTGTGTAGTTAAAAAAAAATGTTTTGTTATGAGTAGCTACGAATGTAATTTAAAAGAATTCTGTCTATTTTTCCAGAAAAAGAATGACGGACATTGAATAATGTGCAAATAGAAGATATATTTTAGGATCATCTTTTATTGTGTATAGTACGATGATCGTAATCAAGGTAAAATTAATCTATAATTTTGTAAATATGTAAATAACTGTCTATATCAACATCTCGTCGAATGTCCCATATCTATAATTTATAAGTGTGTAAATAAATTTTGTGATAATTAAAAAGCTTAAATATTAAAATATTTCGAACCTATCATCGTGTTTGACAAAATGCAAACATGTATAATATAAATCCCATGCATATACATTTTATACATTTTAGTTCCATATAAGTTTTAAGAATGACGAAATTGTGCCCCGAACATCAATCAATCACAACTGAAATAATCATAATAAAATTCTGTGCATTATATACTTTAATAAACAGCCATTCAAAGAAAATATAATAAATTTCTTTCACATTTAATTCATCCAAATTATTCATTTAGATATATTTTTCCTCGAATGCATTTCAACGAACGATTTAACGGGTGTATTATTTTTAATTTTATGTACGTACTCTTTTCTTTAACATTGTTATTAATAGCGTTTATATTAATAACAATAACTCTGGTATTATTAATAATAATAGTAACAAAAATATTCATCAGAAAGTATCTAAATTGTGGGTTGGGACGTCATCGTTAATCAATTAGTAATACGTGCTTAATTTATCTTTGTTATTCGTACATATATAAATGTACATTTATCTGCTATCTACGTCCAAGCATAAGCATTCATTTACAAATGTATCACTAATTTCTGTAAATACATTTCTGAAACAATTATTTATCAAAATCCAATTTTATTTTAACCAACATTTTATATTCATTTTAAGCATCTAAATAGTGACCATTACATTTTTTAAAATTTCAAATTCTCAAAAACAATATAGTCAAGCTTCAAATTATTATTGCCAATATCCTCATTTATAGTCCAGGATGCAGCAACCCGCTTTTAAGTGATATCATACAAGCTGATTTTCAAATAAGTAAAAACAGTTCTTGGTTGTCGCGGTCGCAGTGGATGTAGCCTTGGAGGCGGAAATATCTTACAGACAAAGATAAATGAACCGTAACTCAATGAAAGATGAATGGAGTCCTAGGGGTTGTAATATACGTAAGTGGGATAGCGGTCCCATCGTATTGATTGTGCAATGCAGTGGAACCACAAGCCGCTTATACCACCATGTTGAAACTGATTTTGTTAATTTTCAAAAACTATAAGTCAGTGATATCATGTCGAACTCATTTTCATCTACAGGGTGTTTCACAAAGGACCCCTAATTTTAAAAATCAATAACCCGGAAACGATGATAGATAGAAACATGAAACCAGTGGTATGTTTATTAAAAAAATCGCTAGAATCTTATACATAAATCTCAAAATTTAGTTAAAAATAGCACCGATAGATGGCACTGAGAGCGTTAAGAATCCTTCTAAAGAGAGTTCAGAAGCATAGAAAGACTAGCCGTAGAAGATTTCGCCATTGAAATCTGACTGCTATTAGCATATAGTGAAAATAATTCCGAAAGTGATGTATACCGTGGTGGAACATGTGTTTATTGTGTTGGAGTACCACCGATTAAATCAGAATCCTACTGCCACAAGGAGAAGTTTTCAAACGCGATTTCAAGTCGCAAAAGGTCCAGATGGGAAAATAATTCGTGAGCTTTTCAAAAAAGTTTAACAGACAGGCAACGTGCCCCATGCGAATTATTTTTGCTATACGCTAATAGCGGTCAGATTTCAATGGCGAAATCTTCGACGGCTAGTCTTTCTATGCTTCTGAACTATCTTTAGAGGGAGTCTTAACGCTCTCAGCGCCATCTATCGTTGCTATTTTTAACTAAATTTGGAGATTTAGTTATAAGATTCTTACAATTTTTTTAATAAACTTACCACTGGTTTCATGCTTCTATCTATAACCGTTTCCGGGTTATTGATTTTTAAAGTTAGGGGTCCTTTGTGAAACACCCTGTAGGATTTAGAGCTAATTTGAGATATATTTTGGTGTTTGGCGTATTCTTTATAGAATGACGGTTGTTCAAATAAAATATTTTAAAGAAAGAGGGATATTTCCGATATCTATAAAAAATATCTGAGGCAAAAATATCATTAGCAGTAAAGTAATTTATAATTTTTAATCATTACACTTTATCTGCTAAATATCCCTTATTTTTTATAATTCCCTTAACTTTTTTAAACTATCGGTAAATATACAAATTTTAATTAGAAAGTCATTTATAACAACACCGCAAAATACATAAAAAATTCATGTTGATGCATTTCTTACTTCACTGTTAAATAAAGATAAATAAGCATATTACAATGTCTTTCTATTACAGTATTATTAGTAATAGCGCATGTCTCGTATAAAGGTTTCAACAACACCAAGTTTATTAAAGTAATACTCCAAGACACCAAAAGCAATCACACTCTGAAAAACATTTCATATTCGATCTTCATCCTGCGCCTGCTGTCCGTGTTTTTGACAGCGAGCATCGAATGTGACGGATATATTTGTTACTTAGTAATGCATTATTAAGTTTTAGGGTAGATTTTATGTTTGTTAAAATACAATTATTAAATAATTTAATTTCATAGTTGAAAAAGAATTATAACTGAGAGTTATGTGAAAGCACTCGATTTTCTTATACTATAATAATAGACACTATTTATTTATGTGTATTGTATGATATATTAGAAAGTAATTCAAAAGTTGTTCCAAAATTAAGTTCCTTGTTAATTTTTGTATATTTTAAGTACTTTTTAAATTCAATTTACTTAATGTACTGTAAAAATGACAAATGTAAAAGCATTTAAATACTGTAAATGTACAGATATAATAAATGGCGTTGATAAATGTTCAACATTATATATTCATTAATTATAATTTTATATTGTATCTGTATGGATATATTTTGAATATTGAAAATATGGTCACTTATAAGAGTAATGGTTAAGATTCTTCATTATAATTTTTATTGTACAACAGCAAATTAAAATCTATGCATTAAAACAGTATCATAGAACTTAAAAAGATGTTAAACATGATATCTATTCGTATTATGTAAATTTGAATAAAGTGGTATAGTTAAATAATAAATAATGATTTTATTTTTTTCATTACTATCAATGAAACTTCTCCTGATTATAATTGTTCAGCTACTCATAAAACCTCAGGGAGGCTTTCTCTGTTTTATAAGTGAAATAATCCAAGTTTTTGTAGTTAGATTCAGATGGCGATTCGAATGTTCGTAAAAGTGTAATTAAATTTTAAAAAATAACATTGTTTGTTTTCAAGTAAAAAACAAAATTAAACTATGTCATTGTTTTCAATATAAATTATTTTATATTTTGGGTTCAATTAAACAGAATCTTATATCAGTGATAGTTTAAATTATATTTTGTATAATAACTTAATTGAAATTTCACTAATATAAATTGTATTTAATTACATTTGTTGATTAGTGCACTGTAAAATCTGTGGAATAAATTAGTACCAACATCAGGCTTGAAACACCACCAAAAAAGGAATTAACAATCATGTTAACACCCAATCTACTTTGGATATACTTTTCAATTGGTGTAAATGTCACTTTATAGGCATCAAAAACCAATACTGAACTATTCTTACACCATTCGTGAATGGGAATGAATTTCTTGTTTGAGAATTTGGAGGAGGGGGGGGGGGGGGTTGAGAGGGGGAGGGGGGTTGAGAGGGGGAGGGGGTTGAGAGGGGGAGGAGGGGGAATTTCCCATCGCATAGAAAGTCTTTATTTTCAAAGTTTCGCCTTTCTGTTTCCTATTCTGTTTCAGGCTGTGTTAATTTAAAAAAGCAGAAAAGACGAAGAAAAATTAAAACTTTTCAGGTGAGTTTCTTTTTAATAGCTCTGCACGGACACAGAGATTAATTCACTCCAAAAGCCGATGTCACACTGCTAGGGGATGCTAAGGGATGTAGTTAAGACGGGTGCTGTCAACAGGCCAGTACCCATTAGCGAGAATGCAGGGTATCCGGTTTGACCCACCTACCTCTGATTTTACCTTATTCTCCCCTACATGGTACAACAAAATGTATTATAACACATCGGCTGATAAGTTCCCGGTCTAGCAAACAGATGGCATTGCAATCGCCGAACCGATGCTTTTTTTAGTAAATACCAACCTTTAACCCTTTCCGCCGCGGAGTAAGTCTGTTTGTAAAATGATGAAATAATGGACTGACACCAGAATTTACAAACGAATTCATTAAAAAATAAAAACTTGCTTATTTTCTGGTACTTAATAAAATGAAAAAATAATTAAATATTCTTGGTGCCGTTTGTCAGTTTTGGAATTAAAATTAGGTGTCCTTTTTTGTGGACACCACCCGTTAAAGGGTTAAAAGGTAGCAGAAAAAATGTCATGACGATTCGGCGTGTGTATAAAACGTTAGAGTGGTTTTAGTTGAACGACTTTGTTGATAAACATAAAAGTGGATTAAAAAGAATTTCAAGAATTGTTATTTGATGGGGAAAAACACCTTTCAAACAAAGGCTTGGCTTGATAAGCGTTATCCGGACACTGCACTAGGTAAATCAACCATTATTGACTGGTTTGCTGAATTTAAACGTGGTCGTATGGACACAATGAGGCACCACGCAAAAGAGGTGGTTACTCCGGAAACCATAAAAAAGTCCCCAAAATCGTTTTGGGGAGCTGCAAAGTGAAGTTGCAGGAGATAGCTCAGACTCTGAAGATATCCAAGGAACGTGTAGGTTTTATTTTGAATCAACATTTCGCTATGAAAAAGCTGTTGTCAAAGTGGTTGCCGCGCGTGTTGACTTTTGAACAAAAACAACAACGAACTGGTGATTCTGAGCACTGTTTGGAGCTTTTTCGTTATAAAATTATGTTATTTATTATTAAATTATTATTATTATTTATTTATTAAATTATTATTATTATTTATTTATTAAATTATTATTATTATTTATTTATTAAATTATTATTATTAAATTATTATTATTAAATTATTATTATTATTTATTTATTAAATTATTATTATTATTAAATTATTATTATTATTTATTTATTAAATTATTATTATTAAATTATTATTAATATTTATTTATTAAATTATTATTATTATTTATTTATTAAATTATTATTATTAAATTATTATTATTATTTATTTATTAAATTATTATTATTGTTATTAAATTATTATTATTATTATTATTAAATTATTATTATTATTAAATTATTATTTATTATTAAATATATGTTATTTATTAAAGTTATAAAGTTATGTTAAAAAGTTGTGTTTTCTTTATTAGACCGGGAACTAATCAACCCATGTGTTATTAATGAATTTTATAATATTTATGTGTATTCTAACTGATGCAAACTTTAATAACACTTTTTTTTTCGTAATAAATATAATTTTTCTGTGCCTGTGTATTTTCAAGTACAATCAATCCAATTTTTATTTTGATCAGCGTATGCATTAGAAATCGTTTACTGTCATTCTAAATTGTACTGTAAATTAAATTTCGTTTTGAAAGCGATTGCATTAGAAAATATATTATTCCCCGACTCCCCTTTTTTCAGTGCGTTCGTAATTATATAAACAAGTAGCACCTACAGTCGTCGTCTGGTCCGTCCGTCTCCCTGTCTGTCCGTCCGTCCGTCTGTCTGTCTGTCCGTCTGTCTGTCTGTCCGTCCGTCCGTCACCCTGTCTGTCCGCCCGTCCGCTTATAACATCGCGAAAACTACCCAACCAAATGATTTGAAATTTAATATGTGTAATCTTTGCAGAAGTTTGTCGAGTCATTTCAAATTTTATGAAAATCGAATCAAAACTTAAAAAGATATTAATTAAAATATTTATTAAGTGATTTGAGTGTTTTAAAAATTGGTACTTCTTTGTTATAGCAGCTTCCAAGGATTAATCGTCAAGAGACCGAGATGTATCATTGTTTTAAATCCTATCATACGTAATTAATTCAATGCTATTACATGATAGGTAATGATACTAGGTTGCCATGGTGATTACGTCCTACTTAAGATGGAGTCATATTATTTCTGTATTACTGAATTTAAAAACCGAATTTTTAGACTAAAATTGTTTAATTATAGCAATTCTATAATATACCGACAGTTTTTGGATAGATGTTTCCGGAGAAATAGATATTAAATGGAAAAAAGAGTCTAAATATGGATTTCAAGTTTTAAAATTTTCAATGCAAGGCTTAAGTTTCTCATTAGAATTTTCAGTAAATGTCAACAAATGATAAAATGTTGACAACATAAAATGTACTTATTTTATAACGGAAATTAATCATATCATAATAACAGATGATATAATTTATTTCACTGAAACGAGTTATAGTACGAACGCCCCTCATTTGTCAAGTTTGACGTACAATTTCCAACTTATTCTTATTAAACATTATTATTTGAAAACAAGGAACTCTAGATAATTTAAAGTTTTTAAAAGAATCAAGCAGGGCGGTCGCTCTGCCAAGCCAAGCTTAAAAAAAAAAAACGCCACACAAACAACGCCAAGAACTGGAATAAAGACCGCTAATGCTTATATACAGAAAGCAACTTCGCAATGTTAAATCGACAAAACATGCCAGATTAAAATATCAGATATCAAACAAACCAAGCGTCGTAAAAAAAAAAAAAAAAAACGAAAACTAGAAGAATCTAAGGAAGAATTTCTTCAATTTAAGACCAAACTCATCTTCATAAGTGATTTATAAACAGAGATATAGCTTTTTTAAAAAAACGTCGAGTTACTTAAAATGATCACTATTTTCTTCGTCAAACTTTTTTTTTCAAACAAGCTACAGGCCTTAATATTGGGCAGAATAAAAAAAGGATTGCATTTTTGGACAAGTAATTACGTAATCTATGTGCTTTTATAAAATTCAGTGTAAAAAAAAAATATTTTCTATCCTTAATTAGCAAAAAACTGTTAATTAACTTGGCGATTAAAAAATTATGCCAAAACAGAGATAAAACCCGCCAACGACCATGTACCATCTGTATTAAAATAGCACAAATCAGTTACAGGTTATAATATAACCACATCAAATTTCATCTGCAAGTCAGCCATTTTCTTCTGAAGATATTTTTTTTTTAAATAAAACTTTACAATTATAAGAAAAAATATTTTATCAAATAATTACATATGACTGCAAACTGTGGCAGATGATTGTTTCTAACATGAATAAGTATGAGAAATTGCCGGTTACGGATATGGATCTGGGTAGCTCAGTCGCAGAGCGTCGGCATGGTACGCATAAGGTCCCAGGTTCGAGTCCAGGCCCAGGTCAGTTTTTCACTCATGTTTGTTTAGTGTATTTAATTGTCTGATAAAATGCGTGTTCTTATAAATATTGTAAAATAAAGTAATCAGACGTAGTGTTTGTGCTTTAAAAATATTTTAAATATATAATTTACGTTTTTAGAAAGATCTTTAAAAATAAATTAGTTTTTGAGAGAAGATGTACCTTCTAAAATGTATACATTAAGAGTTATCGCCATTTAAAATTTCTTTCCAAACGTAAACAAAAATTTTGAAATGAATTAAATGTGATTCATTTATTTCTAAAAATAACAAGTTGGAAATTGTACGTCAAAAGTTACAAACGAGGTGCGTTCGTACGCACGTTTTAGAATTAAATTCATGATATCCCGTGCGTAGAACGGGTTAAACAGCTAGTTAAGTATATATTTTATGACACTGTTCATACAAATATCTTAACTAGTTATATAAATATTCAGATATATATGTATCAGCTACTTATATAAATATTCAGATCTTGATGATTTTTAATTCTGTGAAATGAATTATATCGTCTGCAGATTAATTTCTGTCATAAAATAAGTATCTCGGTCGCTTGACGATTTAACATCCATCGGAAGCTCCTATAACAAAAAAGCACCGATTTAAAAAAAAAATCAAATTTCTTAATAAATATTTTTATTAATATCTCCTAAAGTTTTGAATCGAATTTAATAAAATTTGAAATGTCTCGACAAAATTCTGCAAAGATAATATATTTTAAATTGCAAACCATTTGGTTGGGTAGTTTTTGCGTTGTTATATGCGGACAGACAGACAGACGGACGGACAGACAGACGGACAGACAGACAGACAGACGGACGGACAGACGGACGGACCAAACGACGACTATAGGTGCTACGTATTTATATAATTACGAACGCACCTAAAAAAACACGGTAAAGGACAGGCATTTCGTTCGCAGGAATACCTTTCACGTCATCTACTATATATACGAGGCTAGCGAAAACGAAAGGCTACCGCGGTGCTTTACGCGTATCTTTTTTTACAGACCGCGGGAATCACGTGAGGCTCGAATCCACCAATGCAGGTGTACGAAAAGAGCATCACGTCACTCTAGTGGTCTGTAAAAAAAGATAAGTGGAACGCACCGCGGTAGCCTGTCTTTTTCGTTAGCCTCACTATATATATAAAACACAAACGAAAATTTCGTTCCGCTCCTTTATAACTCGAGATCTGCTGAATGGAATTTGATGGAACTTGCACTGTTCGAGAGATAATTTTTCAGGGAAGGTTTTAGTATGTAACACAACGTTCTACGTATAATAGCTATCGAATTATGATAGAAAGTTCTGTTATTTTGGCCGAAAAGGTTACCATTGCTAATTTTTTGGCGATCATTACTGTTGCAGAAAGAAATGAAAAGGCTATACATCTCGAAAAATAAAAGAAAAACTGTTACTAATTTTATTTTTTAAAAAAAAAGGAAAGAAAGAAAGAAAAAAAAAGAGTTTCGATGAGAGAATATTATAAAACGAAAATATTTAATTTAAACAGGATTAGAAATGTTCATAATGCTTAAAACATTATTCAAGGGGCAAGATTTCTATTGAAACAAATTTGGCGATTTATCTTTTGTTTTTGGCGATTTTGATTTTACTTTTGACCCCAAACAATTTGATTTTAAGCCAAAAAGTGTCTTTTTTTGTTGCAGAAAGAATTGAAATGGCTATACATCTGGAAAAATAAAAGAAAAAACTGTTACTAATTTTATTTATTTTTTAAAAGATAGAAAAGATAGAAAAGAAAAACAGTTTTGATGAGAGATTTTAGGCCAAAAGGTGTTTTTTTTTCAAGTGTACGACTGCATTTTCGCAGTATTTTTTTTTTTTTTTGGTACTTTTTGGTTAGCCGGGCGCCAGTGACATATATATATATATACACACACATATATACACATATATCTACACAAATACATGTATATACATACATATATATATATATATGTGTGTGTGTGTGTGTGTGTGTGTGTGTGTGTGTGTGTTCATATATCACTGGTGCCCGGCTAACCGAAAAGTACCTTTTTTTATTCAAATGCAAACTATATTAATGGCAATATACTTCTATTTACTTCTACATATATGGAATTTCGTTCCGGCTGCTTATAACTTGAGTTCTGCTGAATGCATTTTCGTAGAACTTAAACTAAGATAATTTTTAAGGGAAGGTTTTAATGTATAACATATCGTTCTACGTAGCTTAGTTATATAATTATTCTGGGAAGTTCTATAATCAGATCAATCCGATTATGAAAGATTAGCCTTTTTAAAAGATTTTGCCGAATGTATTTCGATGGAACCTATACTGTTAAATAATTTTCTAGGGAACGTTTTATTATATAACGTTGCTTAGTTCTAGAATTATAGGGGGAAATTCGAAAATCGGGTGACCATTTTTTTTATCAAATATTAGCCTTTTCAATATTTGATTCCGTTTATGAAAGATTAGCCTTCTAAAAAAGTTCTACTGAACGGATTTTGATGAGAATTGTATTGTTAGTTAGATGCTATTTCAGAAATGGTGGGCTGATATATTGTCCTACGTTGCTTAGTCCAACAGTTATGTGTGAAGGTTATATAGTCAAGAGAACCCAATTCCGAAATATTAGCCTTTTTGATAGTTTTTACTGGGCGTATTTTTTGCGACTTGCATTGTTAAGTAGATAATTTGTAAGGATTGTTTTAGTATATTTTATATCGTTTTGTTGTTTTAGAATTATGTGGAAAAGTTCAATAATCAGATTATCAAAGATTAGTCTTTATAAAAACTTCTTCTGAATGGATTTTGTTAGTTAATTTGTTTGCATTGTTATTTCGATAATTTTTAGTGATGGTTTTAATATATTGCATATAGTTTTATCATTCTTTAGCAAACCCTAACTGTAAATGACCAAATAAAAGACTTGGTCCTAAACAGCTAAAATTTTGACTGCACATTAGAAAATATAATAGCGCAATCGCGTCATTTTTCAGTAATGTGGAAGGATATTCCACGTAAATATACAGATTGCTTTCAAATACAAGGTCAAATTAAACGATATATTTCGTTTGATTCAGGGTTCATTTGTAGAAACCGACCAGCGCAGCGGGCGAAGCGGGCGTAGCTTGCTAGTTTTCCTATAAATTAATGAAATCCAGTTGTTAAATTATTTTTGTTTTAGAAGTGAAGTTTCCATTTAAATTTATTGTAACAGTACAATGTTTAATTGAATAAAATAAGGTAAATCTAAGAAATTGCTAAGAAATTCCAAACATGCACAGGGCAACGCAAAAAAAAATAAAATAATAATAAACAAAAAATAAAAAATAGATAAATAAATAAATAAATAAATAAAAATCAGCTTTCAGAAATTCTAAAAATTGTTCCGCTATTCATATTATGTATCTTCGGGGTCCATCCTCTCACTTTCAGCCCTCCCACCCAAAGGGGACATTTTTCTAAATTTTGCCGACACCTCTCATGTGATATATCGTTGGAAAAGTCTGTGAACGCTTAATCATAATATGCAGGGGGGGGGGGGTATTTTCTAAATTTTGCACATACCCCTCATGTGATACATCGTTGGAAAGGTCTGTGACCGCTTAATCCTATTATGCATCTCCGGTGTTCATCCCCCCTTTTGCCCCCAAGCGCGATTAGCTTTCACCACCAGGGGACGCTTTCCTATATCTGTTCCTACGAGTCGGATCACGACGGGGTATGGCTCATTCGACTCGACATCAATAGAGCTTTCCGATTTTAGTTCGTTTTTTCACCACCAGGGGACACTTTTCTATCTCTGGTTCTATAGGCTAGATCACGATGGGGTACAGTTCATTCGACTCGACATCTATAGCCTTAACGATTTCAGTGCCCGAGGTTCATACAGAACAGATTGCGCTACCTGGTGGTGGAAGATGGAACTTGAGCGTGCGCAGCACGACTGCTATACGGTGCCGAAGGCAGCGGGGACCCGTGTCGGAAGTTAGTTTGGTTAGAGGTTTATACTATTCGATGTGCAAATTAAGGGATTATCCGGTGCCGAAGGCAGCGGAGAACCAGGTCGGAGGTTCGTTCGGTTCGAGGTTTATCTTATTCGAGGTTTTACAAGATTCGAGGCCCCGATATAAATTAGGGGTCCGCTAGCGGGCGAAGCTAGCTAGTGCTAATAATAAAAGAGCGTGATATCACGTTTGATTTCAAATGCAGCGCTGACACGCTATGTACGTATTGCATTTTTATTCATTTCATCGATAAGTCAGTGATATTTTTTAACGGGGGATAACAAGTATTATAACAAGCCACATTTATTATGTTGTTATTAGTTTAATTTAAAAATCTACTGGTACTTCTAGTTGACCTTTTAAACAATGACTGAAAGTAAAATGTAATTTTAAATTATTTCTCATGTTTAGATTATTTAAATTATGTTTATTCTGTTTAAAAAAAAAGAAATGATATCTACAAAAACAACTTTTCAAAAGTAAAAAAAAAAGCCAAGCGTAAAAAAAAAAAGTTGTGGCTAAAAAATGGTGTGATATCAAATTTCCAAGCTATTATATTACTTTTTTAACTTTTTTCCATTAAATAAGTTATCATATATATAAGTCGAGTGCCTACGTATATGTTAATAGAAATCGTTTTCTCCTGTACTAAATACATCCTAACGAGTTTCTGAAAATTCAATTTTTTTCAAATTATGCATGATGGGCTTGGCGGCCATCTTTTCATATTTCTAAGCACCCAAATTTCTAAAGTAAAAGCGTAATATGTTTGCAATGTAATATGTTTATAACAATTTCGAACTTCAGATTTTAACTACGGACAGATAAATTAGATAAGACTGATATTTTGAGAAATTGATTTTTACTAGTTTGAAATTATTAATTACTGTAAAAAGTAAATCATAAGATGAATCTTTAAGATAAGTCATCATTATCTTAAGACACAATTTTCAGATCATACAAATCTATAAATGAAACGCTTAAAATATTTGCTTAAATAACAATTTTGAACTTCGGATTTTAACTACGGATTTGGATGCTTAGAATTTTGTGAATAATATGCAAAGATGGCCGCCAAGACCATCATGCATAATTTGAAAAAAATTGAATTTTCAGAAACTCGTTAGGATGTATTTAGTACAGGAGAAAACGATTTCTATTAACATATACGTAGGCACTCGACTTATATATATGATAACTTATTTAATGGAAAAAAGTTAAAAAAATAATATAATAGCTTGGAAATTTGATATCACACCATTTTTTAGCCACAACTTTTTTTTTTACGCTTGGCTTTTTTTTACTTTTGAAAAGTTGTTTTTGTAGATATTATTAACTATAGCGACTCAGCGTGTAATAATTATAATATCTAAATGTATGCAGGTAGTAATACAACTGATAATACAGTGTCATGCGTCGTATTATATTTCAATATGGATTTACTTACACTGGTTATGTTTAGGAATAATGACAATTTCCCAGAATATGTTTTTTATTCGTGGTTGCTTTGAAGGAAAAATTAATGAGAGAGCAGCTAGAAGATAATTCGAACGATAGGATGTACTTATACAGGTATTAGCGCAAACAAAGGATTCGCTAAGCAAAGCAATTAAAGGTGTAGGAGTATTATGTAGTCCTGAATTCAGTTAATATATTTTATAAAAATAATTTAATTAATTTGATTTTGAATGATTCAGTTACATCAAATATAAGATTTTTATAAATTTAATTCCTTTTCGCTAACTCAGTTGTATTTTTTAAAGTTTCTTTTAACTTTCCAAACACATAGTATGAGAAAATTACTCCAACTATGATTTGTATGTCTGTGTGGGAATGAACACGATTACTTCCAAATGGTAAATCCGATAAATCTCTCATTTTGAGAATATGTTACAGACCAATCTCACAAGATCTACATAGATTTCCGTACAAATTGGCTGACGTATTAGACATGTTATACATTTTAAAACCATTTTCAACCTATATTAATAAATATTATATCATCTGATCTAATCTAGCAATAGTATCGCAGAAATAACCTCTCTATTCTCTAAAAGAGAGGCCCAGCGTTCATATCCAATCGATCCATTCAGTCAGAAATTTATAATAATTCTTTTTTTTTTCAACAGATATAGCAGCCAAATAAAATATTTACAATTTACTCATAAATGTGATATCTGAAAAAATCTATTGTTTGTTTATCGTGTAGCTTAATTATTCTGCATTTAAATTGTCATTATTTTGTCCACTTTTTTGAATGAATCAAATTTTACATTCGGTATGATGCTACTCTCATATAAATGCAATCTATTTTTCAGTGACTTTTTTATCTCTAAATCTATTATTTTTCTTTCTTGTGTATAACGATTTAAAATAAATAATGGCAACATTTTACTATTTGTACTGTATGTACTACACTATATTGCCAATGATGATTGGTCACTTGCGATTTTAGACGTTTTGTTAAATATCTGGAAATATACATGAGGAATTATTCTGAAACTTCAGGAGTGTAAACAACATGATGGACGTCATATATTTCCGAGAAGATTTTTTCCAGAAACTCCATAAGGGGCCGTCAACAAATTGAAGAAAAACGAATATCTTTTGCATAACCCTGTAGAAATTGACATTTCAAAAGCATTCAAATTGTAGATTATGATTAAGTGGCTTATTGCAATAATTTGGGTTCATTTTTATGAAGATAGCATGTATACTCGAAGAAAAATTCAGGTATTTACAAAAACAGTCCCAAATTTTACCAAGTTTTTTGCTTATAATTTACAGAGTTTTTAATATAAAAACAAGTTATTTTCAGAAAATATGACAAACAAAATTGTACACAATACCCTGTAATCAGAATTAAAAAATAATAAAAATTGTATGAAAAATGAGCAGGTTTACTAAATATTGTTTCACTGCGCATGCGCGAATTCAATCAAAATATACTTTGCATAATATATTAGCTAAATGTATAGACCAACTTTCATGAAAGTCTCAAAAACATAGCTTGAAAATTTTGATAGTAAACGAATAAGCTCCAAATTCGCTGTTCCTAAAAGGAAGCAAAAAGATGAGGGGTTGTATCAAATATAGAATGGGAGACAATTCATTCTTTTTATGTCAACTTTCATAAGTTAGTATATTTGGATATTTTGGAATTATGAATCCGACAATTCTGTGATTAAAAAATATGGGGTGATCTCTCTCTCTCTCTCTGCGTCTCATTTTCTTGTCGAGATGGTATAATATCTTAACTAAATTTAACAGAAAAGTAAAGAAATATATTACACACATCAAAATCGCTGATGGCTTTGACCGTACACTGTACACAGTGTACACTGGGAACAGTGTGCACACCCTATTCTAACAGTAAACATCTTTTAGTTGACTGTACAGTATACAGTTTCATTAAGTCGATGCTGATTGGTCATGTATTCGGATCTTGAAATTATCAACGACAGTTCAACTTGTGTTTGACTTTTATCCTTATGATTACCTCAGACGAAGGTTGAAATTTGTAGATATGTTTTTAAAGTTGTTTTTTATCTTTTAAAGTGATACATCAATTTAGCAATGTATATTTATTGCACAGTTATTTCATTTATTAAAATATAATACAGTGTACAGTTTTATTTATATCGTGAATATATATTTGTTTTTGATAAAGTTATTTACATTTATTTTTTCTGATATAATTTATTTACTAAGAATTCTAATGTAACGCACGCACGCAATATACGCAACATATAGAGCGACTAGCAGACTACGCCCGCTGCGCTGGTCGGTTTCTCCAAAAGAACCTTGAATCAAACGAAATATATCGGTGAATTTAACCTTGTATTTTAAAGTAATCTACACCTTTACCTAGATATCCTATAATAACATAAAAACGGATACTTATTTCACTAAGTTATGTTTTTTTAATACGGTTTATTATTACGTTTACAATTTATTACCTACCGTTTTCCATTGATTTATATGTTTTATAGCTACATTTTTTAATAACGGAAATAAACCTATATTATTCACAACTAAATAGAAATGGCGCATCTAGTATTTGTCGAGAATTAAATAAAAATCATGCACTCGTGACATCATAATTCACTTTTATATTTTAACAGAATAATAGGGTTACTATAATTTGTGACTCGTGCTGACATATTGTTGTTATTATTATTTTTTTACGCGTGAAGTTTTCGCTATAGCAATGCATTGTGAAATTTGGTAATTTTTGAAATTCCATATTTGAAAAACTGCATAATCATTAGATTTGAAATTTATATCAAGAAAAATACAATTTTTTACCTTTCTAACGCAGTTTGTCTAAGAATTTTCTGACAAATACTTTTCGAGCAATTAATTTTTTCAGTAACTTCAAATGATTTTCTGTGATTAATCTGTGGCAACGATCCCAGTCGTCAGCAACACATACCTTTTTATTAAAGAGGATAGAAGTGTTAAAGCGTACATGTAGACATATTACGAAACATATTACGGTGCATCAAATGGAAACGGAACAAGAAAAAATAATGAAATGACAAGAGTTTATTTCAAACATAATCTCCAAAGCTACACAATCACTAGTCCCACAGTTTCACCAAGTAGTGAATACCTTACTCATAGAAGTATATTTACTGAAATCAGAATAAGTTTCGAATATTGTCCATGACTTCGCTGTTTGATTAAATACGGCGACCCTTCGATACCTTTTTCAGCGGACCAAAGATAGGAAACTCACACGGCGAAAGATCAGGGTTATATAGGAGAAATTGCAACATTATCCATCGAAACTTCATCAGATTCCTTCATGGAAATGCTTGTGTTCGCCATGCACACGAGTCAATGACAGTGCATGCTCTCCGTACACTGCATTCCATCGCAGATGGACTTTACGAAACCCACATCCTTCTGCCACTAAATATCGAATAATACTGCGTTTCTCTTTGTTATGCACAAACATTCCACAGATGAATAACATTACGTAGAGGAATAACAACAACAACAACCGATTACTGGCCGGCCGACCGCCAGCGCATATCACGTGCTTCTGCGTGACTACCTAGGGTAAGTCTCTTTCCGCACTAGGGAATGCCTTCCTTATTGACCGCTCCATCTCTACACAAAATTTTACTACAGTCATGCAAAAAATAAATCAAATTATAATCACTGTTCTCTTTTCATTTGATTCACCCTTTTATTACAAAAAAAAAAAAAAAAAAAAACTGTATACAATTCAACTCTTTTACGATCCTATGCATGATATTCTCGATGAATGCTTTAAGAATCAAGCATTTTTATATCGGAGATATTAACTTCATCGGTATTTGTTCCACAGATTAATTAGGCAATTTAACGGAATTTCAACTTTTTAAATCTAAGTTTCTTCGATTCTGTAACACATACGACTTTTGGGGCATAGAATTTCAACATATGTTTTTGAGTACTGGTTGGTATTTAAGAAATAGTGATCTTTGTCATTATAATTTAATAGGAGTGAAAACTCCTTCTCAAAATGCATAAATAAATAAATAAAAAATGAATAAATATCAATATTACATTTTTGATTTTATTCAGTAGCCACTCGGATTGCCTCTCAAACTATGCAAGTAAAACAGTAAATACCTGTTTAAAATGAAATATTTTCTGTTTATATCAGCTTTTCTTAGAGCTATGCGTTTGACATGAAAATAATTCAATGACTTCCCAGTGTCTTGGGTGAAATGTAAGCCTTGTTATTCGTTTCTAGTTTTTTTTCTATGTAAATTTACACAAGAAATAGTTCAGTGAATTTATCTTTTTATAATCTTGTATATAACAATGTTTTTTAGACCGGATCATTAAAAGTGTGATATTTTATTTGTATATAGAAAACTAATTTAATCATAAATCTCATAAATAATGATTGTATAAAATTTCAAGAGAAAAACAACAAATTATTACATTAATTGTTTTTAAAAATGCCAGTAAAATATTAACCTGTAAGATATATATATATATATATATATATATATATATATATATATATATATATATATATATATATATATTATATTTTTTTATTTTATAATTACATAAGATTATTTGTAAATAAAATAAACATTTCTATTTTTCTGAATTTACTAAAAGTCATTTTTCTAATCATAATTTTTGTATTTGTGAAATCAATACGTATAATATTGGGTTGTCCGAAAAGTTCTTGCCGATTGGAAAAATTAGTACGTACCGGAAAATTCTGACAGTTAATTATTAGACATTAGTTACCGGAATCAATGTGCAATAATTAATGATAGAATTTTCCGGTACGAGTTGATTTTCTCAACCGGCACGAAATTTCTCGTCAACCCAATATATAACGGGAGATACCCGTTTAAAACCTTCAAAAAATCTTTTTTTTTTTTCATTTTCTAACAGTTTATAGTATCTAAATTGTAGCCTAAAAGCTATTTTATGAAATTCGACTTATTTCAAAAGTTACATCGATAAGTATGTCGCTGTAATTAATTTCCGCTAAAGTAAAATTTAAAACTTTAAACACATTTTTTAAACGACATATATTTTATCAGCCACATGGATTGCTCAAGATGTGCTCGACCGATTTACTTTTATTTTAAATACAAACGTTCAGAATGGAATTTTTGATGTCATTAATTATAATTATTTTTATATTTTCATTTTTCAATTATTTTCAAGAACATGAATGCCATTTTTATGGTGCCAAATTGTTGTTCTTTTTAATGCGCCATTTAAAAAAAATCACATTTTAAAAAGATCCTAGGCTATGCAACAGCCAATACTGTAAACATTATTTGTAATTTTTAAAAAATATATTATGTTGAAATACGGCTTGGTGCAAGTGACTAGCTCATAGTGCATTTTCAGGTCATCCTCTTTTACATGGGTGACAAGGACGAAGAATGAATGATTTTTAACACTTTCCAACATAGTTCAAAAGTGTTTTATGAATTCGGTTTGTCTGTCTGTCCGTGCTCTAACTTTCGTAAATATGTTCATATTAAAAAGAAATTTTTATACAATATTGAATTTTACTATAGAATGTTCGGTATTGAAAATGAAGTGTGTAAAATTAACAGTTCATTGACAGGGACACACAAAAGAATTTCATTACTTTATAATCTATGGGGATCTATGGGGGCGTTTGTTGCGCATTTTATTGATCTTACGATATTTCAAACATAATTAAATGAATATACATTACTGAGGTGAACTATAGCATGTTTTTAGCAGAGTATACAATTAGTAGTATTTATAGTTCGATTACAGGGACGTACACAATAATTCCTTTACATTATGATCAATGTGCGGTGCATCGTGAAAAATCGTGTGCGATGCATTTTGAACATGTTTTGATACTTGAAACATAATGAAATTTTAAAGCATGACTAAGGTTCAATATAGCTTATTTTCTATGGATTATGGACTGCGTAGGATATGTCGCTTATGTACAGAGACGCACAAGATAACTCTGTTAAAAGATTGATTATGATCAGTAATTGCTAGAACTGCTCTCTCCGTTATGGTATTCAATTTTATGTAATTTTTTTTGTATTAAGTGTTGCTTACAAATTCTGTAGATCATATACAGGGCAGCACGAAAAACTTCGAATATAGGCAACAATTGCTGAAAATGGATTTTTACTGAGTTATGCATTTTTTAAATTGCTTATTTAGATATTTCATTTCATCGTATGAAAAAATTAAATTTCCTAATAATATCCTGTCAATGTTGGAAAGTCTTTCGTAATATATGCCGGATGCAGGATTTATCGTTCTTGTTTTTAAACATTTACGGAACATTCTCCAAACATAAATTAATATATTGCAAAATCCTCAAAAATACCCGTTGTTATTGAAACCAACAAAATATTCTTTAAATATGGCCTTTATTTCGACGGTCAAACTGGTGTCGCTACTTATGTGAAGAACATTTGACTCACATACAAAACCACAAAGCATCTTTCGAAAGCCATTTACAAAATGTCATTGAAAACAAAAAGGTTAATGAAATAATTTGCCTGTATTTTATGAGATTGGGGAACAAAAAAGATACGAAGTGCATTAAATCAAATTACAAAGCTAAGGTTCTGAATTTTAAAAGAAGGAAATTGAATACTTTATAACAGTGGTTCCCAAACTTTTGGGTTCGAGGAGCCCTTTTTGGGAAGAATTTCTAAGGCGGAGCCCTTTAACCCTACGGTACTCTATAGTTTACAAATTAATGTTTTTTATGCGTATGGAGCAGAGAAAGATTTGCTGGATAAGAGTCCGAAACAGTAGTGTCCAATGTGGGGCCAAGGTTCTCAGCTTGTCCCTATTCTTGATGCAGAAATTCTGAATATCATACTAGAAATTTTGAAAATCACATTTTCTATTATTTAACCCTTTGACAGTGGCGTAGCCAGGATTTCCTTTCGGGAGGGGTTCAGAATTTTTCTTCAGCTTATATATATAGTAAAACTTGCTTAGATAATACCGCAAAGAGTGGTAAAAAATTCCGCGCTAGACAGTGTTTCGTCTTAACTGGTGTATGGTATTTTTTTCTATTTGACGAATGAATATTTCTGTTTAAGTCAGCATTCCGTTATATGCTGGTTTCGTTTCCCCCGGATTTGCTGTATATATACAAATATAACTTATGTTTGTAATATGCATAGTAAAACCTGTCTTTAGCAGATTCTTGTCTTAAACGGAAGCATTACAAGGTCCTGATATGGATAACCATACAGTTAAATCTGCTGAAAACCTGCCTGAAACGGGACTTTTCACCGTTCTTCTGTGATTAAGATTTCGTTTTGTCAGGTTTTACCCTACTTATAAATACAGTAGAGCCTGTGAAAGCGGAAACTTCCTATAAGAGAATTCTGTCTCAAACGGAAAAGTTTCGGTATCCCAACGAAACGCGTCTTATTGAAGTATTGTGGTCAGGATTGACTGTGTGTGTAGTATATGCAATAAGAGTATTTCGAGTAACTTTAAGAATTTAGGTATTCCCTTATCAATTTCTTAATTTAAAAAATAGCATGTGTAAAATAAAGTAAGATCAATCTCTATCATTGTAGCTAATAATACAATAAAGTTACATTAATATTTACCAAAGAAAAATATTTTACAAACACTATGATATAATAAACCGAGAACCCACTGAAGAGAATGCATTTAAATCAAGTTTCATGTAACATAAACATTTGATTACGCTAAAGTTATGATCGAATGGTTAAGTTTATAACAGCATTTGGTTGAAATTGTTTTTTTAGTTTTCATGTTTAATTTCTTGTCATTGAATTAAGACCTTGTGCTGTAATACGTATACTGAATAATGTGTTGACATAATTGCCAATGCTGTCAGCCGTTGATTCACCATGGGAGTTTCTGAGATAAGGTTTTAATTTTTAAGAAAATAAATCTTGTGTTTTCAGCTACAGAAGCTAGTAATGTAACAAACACGTGCAACAAATATACAGGATGACAATTGTTGAACTATATGAAGTAAAACGTAAATTATTTAAAAACTACCACGTGCACAAACTTTATTCAACCTGTAAACGTCACTACAGGTATCCGGATTTAGGTTATGACATGCTCGATACAGCTGCCATCATTGGCTATGATGTGGCGCAGACGAATAGCAAAATTCTGCATGACCCGCTGAAATGTCGTAACATCGATGCTGTCGATGACCTCCTGAATGATGGTTTTCAGCTCCGCAATGGTTTTGGGGTTAATTCTGTACACATTGTCTGTAATGTAGCCCCACAAAAATGAGTCACGTGTGTTCGAATCCGAAGAATATGGAGGCCAAGCGAGTCCCATTCCAGTGGCCACTGGGTACCACAGAGCCAGAATGCGGTCCCCAAAGTGATCCTCCAGGTCATCAAACACTTTCTTGGTTTGATGGGTTCGAACCGAGATTGTCAACACTGTCATCACAAACACTACCAAGTCTCTCAAACTTGCGAATCAAATTCTTGATTGTTAACACACTTGGACCGGTTGTCGTCAGCTTGTACTCGGTCGCAAACTGCCTTTTAGCCGCAATCGGTCTGTTATTGCTCGCGTAGTAGGTCCTCACAAGCGATATACTCTCAGGCACGCTGTACCGTGACATTTTCATTTGCAAATGGCCGACAACAACAAGTTACGTGCTCATGCGCATACTAATTCCCATCATGCCCTGTGGCCAACCACGAAGTTTGAAGTTCATCGCGCAAACCGTTCAGAAGTTATGACGGTTTAATTTCATATAGTTCAATAATTGTCACCCTGTAGTTGATGTTGGGAAAAATTATTTTGTTACAATTGTCTAAAACAGCCATAATTCTTTTTCAAGTTTCACCACTTTTGATACTAAAGTAAATATTCGACCTCAACAGTTGTTTCCGATATCTGGTCGACTTAAAAGATGTTAATTTTTGTAAAAAAATTAATTATGATGGATTAGCACATCTTGGGAAGTATTACATTGTGTAAAAAATAATGATGGTTTCTGCTATTTTACTTTTCAACAAATTTATTTTAAGCGGTTGGAAACATTTTTAGAACATACTACAAGTTCAGCAGCAATCTTTCAGACTTTGGTACGTGGATTAGCTTCAACCTTTGCTTTTAATTTCTCATTGTTAATAACCGAATGCGACCTACGACCTTCATATTAAAAACTCTCATTGCCATCATGAAATCTCTGAAAACAATGTTAAACTGTGAGTTCACAAGTCGTACTTCAGTCAAATGTAATGTTGAATTCAGTCATTTTCTTCCAGGAGGAATTTCTGCGGAAGGTACGGTTTTTCTCCCGAATGGTCTCCCTTTCCCACACTGTCGAGTTCCGGAAGTGGAGAGATTACACTAATAGACCATTAATAAGTATAAAATCTCAAATCTTCCGAGAAGTCATTTCGATGCTCCGGGGTGGATGCCCCTACCCCTGCTCTCCTATATTCAACGCTGTAGCGTGGTTGCTATACAAACCGTTTCCTCTGATTTTCGTACCATTTTGTATTAGCAAAAAAATCGTACGAAATTTTCCAAACTTCTATAACTGTCTTAAATATCCATGTATAATAACGAAAAACAAAATTATAATACTAAATAAATAGGTCAAAACCTGCCCTTCAAAATAATATACAACAGCGTAATATTCCATTAACAGTTTATTAAAAATAGCTCAGGTTGAAAAGTTTAATAACAAGAATCACCATTATTTTGTACAAACCCAGAAGAACATAAAAATATTTCATTATCCCTCTGTTCTTTTCTTTAACGAGTAACGAATAACGAGATCAGAAATAAAAGTATCAAAAAGAGGAAGAAAATTGATCTCCCGAAATATTCTTCAGGTTTGACATTGAACGAGGTGTATCTGGTGGTCAACATGACATAAGGAATATGTGTGAATAAAGAAAATTGTGTCAGAGGTTTCTTTAGCAAAGGACTGTGCTGTCTTGAACAGGTCAGAAAACTTTTGAACACCAGTCTTCTCTTCCTTGCTTACTGATTACTGTAAAGTTTCATAAAGCTGAAAAATGACATCATCAGCATGTTTTACAGCAGAAGACAAATCACATTCAGATGCAGGTATTTTGAAAGTGGCAATGTATAACAGCATTGAATAAGAATTCACAAATATCTAATAGACGAATAAAGTGACTTTTTTTTAATTCCAGCCAGCAGATTTAAAGTAAATGATAATATTGCTCGATATATAATTATAAAATGAACAAAGATAAGGGTCGCCAAACTCTAATCAATGTGCTGTTATTGCATTCGTGTAAACTCGTCTTTACCCATAAGTGTTGGCAACAGTTGGGCCGATCGAAATCTCTGTTGAAGAAGTTTTGCGTTTAACCTAGTTACATTAAAATCTATGAAAATGGAATCGGCAGGGATCGTTAATAAATTCCGTTGTAGAGAGATTTACGTCATATCAGGTATACTTGTACAGTTATCCTTCTGTCATCGAGACCATGAAATGTTTTCGTTTACAAGAGAATTCCGTTTTCACAGAAAACCTACCAAGAAGGATTCACAACCAAAAAAACTTCCATTTTAGATATGTTGCAAATCTTAACAAGTATAAATATATTGCGTTGTTTTCATTGAACTTTTAACTTTTGCTGTTTAAGATAGCTCTCATCTTCACAGATTTTATTGTAATACATCTGTGCTTTTCAGAAGTATACTATAGAGTGGATTCGTTTTAACAGTTTTAGAGGATACCTCACAAAATGGACTTGTCTATTACAAAAACTTGTCTTAAACGAAAAAAGTTTATAACCCCTGCGAAAGACATACCTTTAAATAATACTTTCTAAGTCAACAACCTGTCTAAAGCGGAATTTTTCATTGCTTCTTTGCGATTCCGTCTTATCAGTTTTTAATATTATTGTATCTATGACTCAGTAAACCATTTCTTCATTCGGGGTTCGGGGGGTGGGCGGACCCCCTGGACACCCCCCCTTGGCTACGCCACTGCCCTTTAACAATTTTATTTAACATTACTATTACTGGACATAATAAATTTTAAATAAGAACTAAAAACAACTTTTTTGTATTACAATATCTGCCTTGTATAATCGAGATATGTCCGCAAAATACAGCAAAAATTATAGTTAATATTTTGGGGTTTCTGAAAGATTTTAGTAACGAAGAAAACAAACAATTCTTACCCGAGCAACGTTCGAGCAATTTTGTTAAGGGGTTAATGACATCCATTTAAAAAATATATTATTTTGGTTGTTCCAGTATGAACTCAGAATTAAAGATCAAAATGGTAACTCTGTCTGGGCCATGCATTGCATTGGGGATTACGTGGAACTATTATTATTTATGGCGAAAACCACATACATACAGAAAAAAAGGTAAGCTGTGCAGTTTTCGTTTACAAAGAGAAACTTCTGTATACTACTCTACAATAGGCTACTCGCGAAAAGAAAGAAAATGAGTATGTCCAGTCGCCCATGAGTAATTATGTAACAGGTTTTCACTAGTCCCGCCCACCCGTAATAGATTCATGTGATTACGGATTCTTTTTTCGCATTTCACTATGTTTCTAGTACGTCTAAACATGCAACAAAAACGAATCGCCTCTGAGCTTCTTCTTTTGAACCATTAAAAAAAATACATTTAGAAACAGATCATCGTTTTAGTGTTTAAGTGAAGTGTGCGGGGTAAAATCTATAACCTGTAACCTATAACCTGTTCACTTTTTTTTGTTTTATTTGAAGTATTTAGCTATTAATTATAGTTTTGAGAGAAACTTTCTTTCACCATTGTTTTTGCCTCAAAATAGATATAGGGTTAAAACTACATATGTTAAAAAAAACTGCAACTAGTTGAAAAACTTTTACTAACAAAACGGGATATATGGGTGGGGTTAAATTTATATCAGGGTGGGTACTAATTGACGAAAAGTCTAAGCAAGGGGTGGAGCTGAGAAAAAGTTTAGATTGTTACTGTGATGACAAATGTAAAGAACCAATATATATATTTTTAATTGCTACAGCCTTATTTCTGATAGGAAAATTTGTTGTCATAACATAAGAATCTTAGGCAATGCCAAGACCAATTAAAACAAAATTTTAAAGAGGGGTTGTTAAGTGATACAAGATATTAAAAAAATTCGTTTTCAGCAACATTTATTGCTTTAAAAATTAAGTACGATTACGTAAAACAACGTAGAAAATTAAAACAAAAATAAATGCATACTCTAATTAAAATATTGTTGAGTACCGTATACTCTGATATACTGTTATTCTAAAATAAATAATCAATGATCACTTTAAAAAGATTTTAAACAATTTCTAGACTTCTCGAATTATGTAATTTATTACGATATTATAAAAATAATTCACTATTTATAATAATCTCTTTTATTATATATGGTCTATACTTAAAGTTATCGGATGATCAGTTTCATCTTAACAAAGAAATTCGCAATCATTATAAATTTGCTTTTTAAAACAGATTAATAATAATTAAGCAAAACAAGATATTGAAAGTCTCAAAAATATTCAAACTATACATACAAATCAAGTTATCAGTCTTGAACTCTTATGAAGAAAAAGAAAACTGGAACTCTTGAGGCTATATAAATATAAGTGTAAAACAAAGGGGTTTGTTTCTTTCTAAAACATAAATAACTACCACAAGCAAAGTGTTCGGCTCAATATAAAGGCTAATTAGAATAGAAATGTTTCTCAGAAATGTGTTTTCTATTAAACGTTACAATAAAAATCGAACTATTCGGTGTTGAGGCGATATTATTGAAATCACCAAGAACAACTAAATAATGTTAACATTATTAATAGGACATTGTAAAGTTAAAATAAAAACACTAAATATTACAGTTGGAATAAATTATAAGTTACAAGAATAATTTGACTACAAATTTTAACTATAAAATAAAATTTACAGTCCAAGCAATTATGAAAATGAAAATAAATATTTATTTCGTAAATACATGTGTTCCATTTTTGCGAACAGGGTGTAAAAATTAATTACAACTTTTAAAAAACTGAATGGGTTAAAAAAATTGAAGCAGTTCTGAATTTTAAACTGAAATAGAACATGAAATTTGATATTAAACCACTTAAATCGAAATATTAACGAAAAGCGAAAACCAATTATAAGTGTATCACTGAAACAATCAAAGCTTAACTAACACATTTCTAAGAAAATATAGCAAGTAAAGGAATATAAAATACCTCATTTTAAAGATCGCAAAGAGTGAAGCGAAAGAAAATAAACAATGTGAGACACACTTACCTTATTAGGAAGTTAGAACCTGGTAACTAAGCAAAGAAGAACTAAGTATAAACGTATGAATAGGCGGAGCTCTAAAGAACAAACTATTCTCCTCTTTTTTCGGCAAGCAGAGATAATAGCACTGTCGCGCCTTTGCTCTTTCGATTCACGTTGTGCATTCAATTCAGAATACTATTTCTTGTAACTTATTTTGAACTGAATTTTTAAAACACATTAAATGCAAAAACATAAAATAAAGTAGTTCAAATCAGAAATATTACATAGAAAATGGATACATACATAATGCAAACACTTATAGTATTTTTTTTTAATGCCATGGCCATGAAAGAGAACCAACAGCTTGACGACCTTATGAATGGGATCATAAATGGATATGTTCCTGCGGACTGGTTACGAGGATTCAACGCCTTCCCTACTCTAGATGAGCAAGTGAACGATGTTTTTCGAGAATTTTTATCCGGTATAGATGAAGAAATACAGTCTCTCCAACAACGAAAGGACTACAACGACACCCACAAGGCTCAGGTAAAAGACCTCTGTCTTTTTGCTATATCTATTTTGGGGGAGCCATCTAGATTAGATTTAATTGATTTAGCCTGTAGAACTGGTTATATTAGATTTCTAGGGAATAACCAATGGGAAAAACTCCAAATTCTAAGGAATTTTAGCTCACATTCTAATCCCCCCCGTAGAGGAAAAAGAAAAAATTCTGAATCTGAAAATCCAATTCCCCTCAAAAATAAATTCGGAAATCTAAATTCCGAAGCTAATCTTGATAACCATGATCTTATGGATCAGGAATCTGCTCAAGATGGTGCTGCAAGCACCGATGTTGAATGTTCAAAAAACGACAAGCACCCCTTCTTTATTGAATTCAAAGATATGGATTGGCGCAAAGTTGCCCAAGAGATAAAAGCCCTTGATTCTGATAATCCTCCTCAAGTCAGCCTCTCCGGGGAACTTCTAAAAGTTCTACCAAAATCTGTCAGCCAATTTAGAGATATCCAAAGATACCTAACTGACAAACATATGAATTTTAACACCCTTAACTCAAAAGAACTTCGACCAAAAAAAATCTGTATTAGGGGAATCCCCCCCAACACAGACCCCCAACTTATTATCGAAGACCTTGGTAACCATGGATTTAAGGCCACCCGAGCCGCCATGCTTAAGAGTCGCAAAACTGGCAGAGGTATGCCAATTTACATGGTCAACGTCCTCCCTTGCACTAACTTTGAGAAGATCTATAAAATTGAGGAACTTTGTGATATAAGTGTTCGTATTGAATACTTCAGAAACAGCAATAACCCAAAACAATGTTACCGCTGCCAACGGTTCGGACACGCCTCCGAAACGTGCAGCCTAACACCAAAATGTCTTAAATGCTCAGAAGAGCACCTCACTGATAACTGCCCCAAGACAGGTAAAATAATTCCAAAATGTTCCAATTGTAACGGTGCCCATCCGGCCTCATACAGAGGTTGCCCAAAAAATCCAAACAACATTAAGAAAAAAAATACCCCAACACTCAACACCAAAACAAAACCGCAACACCAAAAACCAAATATAATTGCTGACATCGCAGACATTTTCAAACCCTACAATTACACCATTCATGATAAACCAAACGATATCAACAACAGTGAGACCACTACTGACGAGAATAACGATATCCAGGAAGCCCCAGTTGAGGACACTTCCAGTTACACCAAACAAAATAAAACACCACCTGTTATACAAAATAATTATACAAACACATTCAAAGATATGTTTGACACCTTCAAAGACATGAAGGAACTTCTCCAAATTACCAAACTCCTAAAACATTTAAAAAACATCGCCATCAAATCAAAAAATTGCAACAACCCATTCGACAAAATGTATATCATAATAGAAGAATTAGACGCCTTTTCTACGGAGCTCAACATTACCAATTATGAATAATTACAATAACAAAAATTTCTCTTCTCTTCTTATTTTCTCCTGGAATTGCCAATCATTGCAACCCAGGATTAATGAACTCCGCTCCTTTATTTCCTTTAATCCACAAATCGATATACTCTTAATCCAAGAAACACTTAACCCTTCCTGCAGTATCACCATCCCAGGTTACAAACTCCATCATACACCACGTGCCAACTCTCACTGGGGTGGCACAGCCATCTACATCAAAAATTATATCCCACATCACACAACTCAAAATATTCCACTCCCAGGCATTGACTACACCAGTATTGTCGTCAACTTGCCCCATGCCAAAATCAACTTCACATCTTTTTACGCACGACACGGGCGACGACACCCCATAAATGACCTGACACACATCATTACACAACACCAACACGCATTTATCGCTGGTGACTTCAATGCACATAGCAGGCAGTGGAACTGTCATTCCACCACTACCAGAGGTAGATCTCTTCACAACTTGGTTAGCCATTTCAATCTCAGTCTCCACGCACCTACTACACCAACACACATTCCTGTTGCTCGCAACCAGCACCCCTCTATTATTGACTTCGCCATCACCAAAAATCTTACCTTCCCTATCAACACTTCTGTTATTAATGACCTAAGCTCTGACCACCTTCCTGTCTTCTTCAAAATTGATCTTATCAACCCTATCTCTCCTCCTCCTTCAGTAGCTATTGACTGGAATAAATTCCAAAATTACATCAACAACACCGACCTTACCTACCCCACAATCAACAACACTACTGACATTGATAATGCAGTTAATAAACTCAACAACATCATTTACAAAGCTCAAAAAGATGCCACTTACACCAAATTCAAAAATAATAACTCTTACATCTTACCCACTTACATACATAATATCTGTAAACAACGCAACACACTCCGTCGACTCTACCAAAATACCAGAGATCCCACCCTTAAAACAGCTGTCAACAGGCTCAACAATAAAATTAAAACCCTTATTCAGAAAGATAAGCAAAAAAACTGGTCTAAATTTCTCGAAAGTCTTACTTGCGAGGATAACTCTCTTTGGCAAATCAAAAAGAAACTCAATAATAATTATACCCCTATTCCTCCCCTTACTGCCAATAATCAAACTGCGTATACTGACGAGGACAAGGCAGAATGCCTCGCTAGCTCATATGAAAGGCAATTTTCTCCAAATCCCTTCCTCGCAAGTCAAGCACACTTTAACAATGTCAATGATACTGTTAATGACTTCCTCTCAACCACTCCTATCCCTCTCCCCGAAATTCAACCCATCATGATCAACAATATTATTCAAAAACTTAAGAATAAAAAATCTCCTGGGTACGATAAAATTTCCAACTATACTCTTAAACAACTTCCTATCAACTGTATTCTCTACATTACGAAGCTCACTAATTCTATCCTCAAACACTGTTATTTTCCTAAACCCTGGAAAACCTCTATCATTTCTCCTATTCCTAAACCATCCTGCAATCTTAATGACCCAACTAATTTCCGTCCCATCAGTCTTCTCTCCTGTCTAAGTAAAGTCATCGAACGCGTCATTAGATCACAGCTCAATGACTTCCTTCACAACAACAACATTCTTATGCCTGAACAATTCGGCTTCAGAGCCAAGCACTCCACCCAACACCAACTTCTTCGATTTGTGGAATTCTTAACTGAAAACTTCAACGAGAAGAAGCCTACTGCTGCCATATTTCTTGATGTCGCCAAGGCCTTTGACAAAGTCTGGCACGCGGGCCTCATTTACAAATTAATTCGGCTTAAATTCCCGTCTGGACTTATCCATTTAATACACTCTTACCTTGGTGATCGTGACTTCTATGTCCGTGTAAACAACTCACTTTCTCTACTACACATAATACTCTGTGGTATTATTCAGGGTTCAGTCATTGGCCCTATTTTATTCATAATATACTTTAATGACATTCCACGCACACTCTTCACATCACTCGCACTCTATGCGAACGACACTGTTCTCTATGGCACTGCACATCATCCATACAATCTTTACAAAAATCTACAACACCACCTCAACATCTTCATGGAATGGTGTGATCAATGGCGCATTAAGATAAACGAATCTAAAACTACTGCTGTTTACTTCTCTAGAACCTTCTCCACTCCTAATAGATTAACCATCAATAACACTACCATTCCCTGGTCTGACGATGCCAAGTACCTGGGAGTTACCATTGACAAACGCATTACCTTTAAAAAGCATATTCTTAATATCCGCGGTAAAGTCGCCGGAATTTCCAAAACCCTCGACCCCCTTCTTCGCAGTCACTCACTCTCTATACACAACAAACTCTTAATATATAATGCTTGCATTCTCTCTGTTATCACATATGCATGTCCAATCTGGGGCTTCACTTGCAAAACCAGTATGAACAGCCTCTCTAGTACCCATTACAAACAGCTCCGTTACATCAGGAACGGGTCTAGATACCTCAAAAACTCCACAATCCTCAAGGATCTGAAAACGACTTCACTCAAACATCGCATTAAACACCTTGCGAAAAAATTCTACAATGACATTAATCACATTCCAAATGAACTCATTTATGAGCTACCTGACTACGATGCTTGCAGTCCATCCAACCGGAAAAAACCAAGGTACTCCACTATTCTTGATGAATAGTCCTTCCGAGCTATAATTCTTACCTCAAAATTTTTCTCTTTAATTAAAATATATATATATATATATATATATATATATATATATATTATTATATAATTTTTTACTGATAATTTTATATTGACTTTTCTCCTAAACTTCTCTTAACATCTTTACTTTACCTCGTCTGGCATATTTTTGTTTTTTTTGAACTATGAACTATTTTTACTTTTATACTTTAACTAGTAAATTTTCATTATTTTATAGATATACTTAACACTATCCTATTTTTTGTAGTCAATTGGACTACGGCTAGACATTTCATATGGCTCTCTCAGGATTTGATATACACCTACTCAAAGCCAGGGTATGCAGTTGCTTCGCAACTTGGAAGCCCATTGAACCTATCACAAGTTCAAGTTCAAGTAGTATTTTTCAACCCAGTGATAGATGTATTTATTATTGATGCACACACAAAGATTCCTACATACTTTCTAAAGATTTTCGCTTGCAATATGCTAATTTCTTTCATGATTTGTTTATTTTCCTGGAACGCCGCGGAGACCCTGAAAAGTATAGGCGGAGCCCCAAGGGCTCCGCGGAGCACACTTTGGGAACCTCTGCTTTATAAGATTCAATAACATGAATTAGAAAGAAATAATGCTGTTTAAACCGCACATTGACAAAACAATTCAAGTGATGAATGAATGTTAATTAATTTCTTGAATCATAAATATTAAGTGACTGGGCCTTGTTATATCGCTTAAATTAATGAATATCTTGCTGCTTTCAAAGCCTTTTTTGTTAATTTGAAACATTGAACGTAATTTTTGCCTGAAATGCTTTTAAAAATCAATTCAGATACTTCCACTCTTTCTATAAGTTTCTATTAAAATCAATGAACATTAGTTGTACAGTAAAGTCATATATTAGATTTAAAAATGAAAGGAGTGATGTGCATTTTTTGTACTATATTATAATATACATATATAAATTACACATAAAATACATATATAAAGTGTGTTACATAAATAAAATTTTTGTAATATATATATATATATATATATATATATACAGGGTGTCCATAATTAAACTACCCTACTTTAAAGTTGTCTACAGACGAAATTATTGGTCAGATTGTGAAATTTTGTGAAGGACTTAATAAAGGAATGGGAATTTGTTTAAGCAAAAAAAAAAATAGTTTAAAATTAGTTCAAAAAATATCACAGGGCGTTTTATAATGAATTACACATTTAGTATACATTTACGATAGGTTACAATTGTTATTACAAAAAAATATGTTGAACAAAATTTTTTGAGCGACATGTTTTTAGCATTTCCCAGAACACACTGCGGTCGACTGTGGAACGTGCTATCTTACGATTCCAGGTGGCAGCTGAAAATGATGGCCGTTATGTGGAACATGTTTTGCTGCAATAAAATATGTAAACTATCGTAAATGTATGCTAAATGTGTAATTCATCAAAAACGCCATCTGGTGGCAAAATTTGGAACTAATTTTTGTTTTCGCTTAAACAAATTCCCATTATTTCATTATGTTCTTCACAAAATTTCACAGCTTTCTGACTAATAGTTTTGTCTGTAGACAACTTTAAAGTAGGGTCGTTTAATTATGGACACCCCCTCTCTCTCTCTCTCTCTCTCTCTCTCTATATATATATATATATATATATATATATATATATATATGGATATAGATATAGATATTTATTATTAATTTTATTTTTATTATTAATGAAATTAATAGTCATTAATAATAAAATAACTTCATATCCTCTCAAGTATTACCTTGTAAAAATAATTAATGCAACACAAATTAACTGTATTCTTAAAATTCGTCATACTTTAAGAAAAGATTTGAAATGTTTTGTATCATTGTTGATTTCAATAAAAGAATCTTACTATTGTTTTTTTTCTTCTATATTTGAAGGTAAAATTTCATAGAAAACATATTTACTAAAAGAACACTCATATATAATTTAGAAGAATATATGATTATTCACCAAAAACTATTAACTTTTTCTTCTCGAAAGTTATTTCTCGAAGAGAGTGACATCTCTATTAATATTTAATTTTATTTTTCTATTTACGGAAGAAAAATATGAGATAGCTGACATATATTAGCAGCAAATTGAATTTTGTCTCTAAATATCAGTTGGAAAAAATTATTTGTTATTAAAATGTTGAAAATAATACAGATTTCAACTGGAACATTTCAGTAGAACCAACTGGGAATATTCGAATTTTTACATATAGAAGTAGAATATTGTATGAATCTTACTTATTTAACTTTGACATAAAGAATACATTTTTGAGCATTTTTAGTTAACAATTATTGTTTAACGATATTTTATTCCAATGTGAATTGCACTTTACTTTATTTTAATTGAGTTAGTTACTTAGAATGATAATCTTCCACTTATGGGCAGATTTTCGGTTTAAAGATGTATTAATATCTCTATCCCAAAGAATAATTAAACTATTGTAATATGTGTGTTTATTCAGTCATTTAGAAAAATAATTAGAGCATTTTATTGATAAAATAAATTCCAACAACAATACACAAACACACATTCTACATTTAATCATATTATTTTAAAACTCAAAAGCATCATAGTAAACTGAGAAACCAATATGATTTTCATCTTTACGTATTCTCATAAAAGTGACAGTAAAATGTTCCACTCAGTCGTTAAAAGAGTGATTCGATCTTAAATTGTCTGCCGGAAGCTCATATGTTTCGGAGAGTGGAATTCATAATAAAATACTTTACAACACTTCACGAGACAAGTACAAAAATAAAATATTCAACAAAATATTTATGCATTTATCTCCGATTTTAAAATATAAATGTTCGATATTGATATCATACAGAAATTATAAGTAAAAATTCAATAAAGTGCGACAAAAGCGTTTTGTTTTAAATGTAGTTGATTGATTGGCATGGATTTTTAAAAAAACCTTTTACATTTTATTTCAGTACATTTGTTGGAAATGTATTTTTTACAAAGTATGCAGCTTCATCGTTATCGATAATGCTTATACAAATAGTACATTCTCTCTCCATTAAAAAAATTACAATGACATAATTTTAAAGTGAACCTCTATAATATATGTATACAAATATCGAATTTTTACGGTTTTACATTTTAAATTTATGGGAAATGATTTGCTAAATTTAAACTACATAAACTACTAAAAATACTTTAAACTACATATAATACTACAAATTTAGACTACATAAAATAGAAATATCGTTTTTTAAAAAAAAATAACTACTTTGAAGTAAATGGATTTTCATAATATGAAAAAAAAAAAACATTTGCAATATTTTTGCGATTTGTAACATACTTTCCAATCTAATAGTTTAGGAATTAGCTATTGGTCAATGATAAAATGAGACATCCTGTATATAGTGTGCAATTTAAATTATAAAAATGGCACAAGAAAATTGCAGTGTTGAGAAAAGTAAAAAAGCTAGCCAACAGAATAATATATCTATTCGTCATCATGTAATTTTGTCTCTTTCTGTTGAACGACGACTGGTAAATTTTGTTTAGATCTTAACAAAAAGGAAAAAAATACATGAGTAATCCTGTCTCCTACGTCAAAACAAAGTATAACTATATATATAAAGAAATAGTGCAACAAATGAATATTATCGTATGGGTAATGTATTCGTTATCGAATCCGATCAAAAAACAAGGCACAGCATTATTACTACAATATTAATGCAACATTATTATTAAAATAATAATATTATAATATATTTATATTTTAAAGGAATATTTTAGAAAAATGAAAAGAAAATAATAACAGGTTATTTATTAGTAACTGTATAAAAGCATTGAACATTACTTTTAACATTTTATTTTTAGACTTGGTTGACTAAAGTACAAAAGCACCGTTGCAATCCCTTTTTTATAATTCATGAAAACACAGAGAAAAAGTAAGAGGGAGCTGATACACAGCCGACTTCAGTAACGGCCAAGAAAGGTCTTGCTTGTTTCTCTCGCCTTAGGACGGAATTCAGGACGTCAGCTCTCGTGATTTCCGGTTGACTTAGTCGACAGAGAAAGCTATTGTTTGTCTCCCCTTCACTAGGGCAGAATTCTCGGCCGATTGGGTTGGTGGAGATCACGCATTTCGTTTTCATGTATTTTGCCCCAATAAACAAGAACTGTCTCGGCCCGTACTGAAGTCGGCCGTGACTGATAATACGTTGACGGTGGAGTGTACCTCAACTACTCGGACTCTGATAGTGACTCTTTTATTTTCGGACTTTTTAAAAGTAAAATAAATTTTTTAATACTATTACGTGTCTGTCTTATTTTAAAAGGGTTATTCCGCAGAATATTGACAAACATGGGTCATCGGTAAATTTTTGAATTGTCCCACGTGTTCTGGTATTTTCATTCCTATGTAGAAAAAATATAAAATCCAATTGGAAAAATACTTTTATATAGAGGAGGTGGAAATTATTTTTCACTTTAGAAATTGAATCTATACTTTATAAATTTCAAATGTTTTTTAAATTGTGCATATATTCCTAATTAATATAGATAAACAAAAAATAAAATTAAGAAATCTACACACATTTTTGAATTAGTCATGTAGTTCTTGTGAAGTAATCTGAAATATTTAAAAATATTTAGTACTTTAAAAATTACTGATATATAAGTGAAAATGCTAGTTTTAAAAAAAATATGTATATCATAAAGGGAAAGATACTATGGGTTATTTTATATATCTTATTACTACTTCTATACATGCCCTGGAAAAAAGGTCAGGCTGAAATGTCCTTTCCTTCCTAATATGTAACAAATTAAATTTTGAAGGTTTTCAAAAATCAGCTTTTTTGATAGCTTGTAACTCAAAAGCGAGAAGTTGTATTCATATGAGTTTTGGCAAGGATTAGACTCTGAGTATAATGCCTACGATCTGTAAATTTCACTCGATTATTTGAATTCGTATATAAGATGCAGAGTCTTATATGGATATGTGGCAGCCAACCACGAACAAAAAGGACTTTTAGAAACAAGATACATTTTATCAAAAAAAAAAAATATATATCAATCTATTCAGAGAAATATTTAATATAACTGCGGACATTCCAAGGTTTTATACAGGATGTCCGAAACGTCCCTCCCACAATGGAGGAGAAACTCTTTGGACTTTCATCCAAACTAAATAGACTTCTACCGTGTCTATCTTATCGAGATGACCACAAACTTGAATCCGAAAAGTCTTTCCACCAATGACGCACTTTTTGGACACCCGGTATTTATAAATGGGGACATACTTATGTATTCGTAAGTTACATAAGTCTTTTCTATTGCTTAACTGATATTGAGAAACTGTACATTGTTGCAATTTTTTTTAAGGGTGGATATCGATATGATCTGAGTTAGATAATTCCCTAAAAAAAACAACCATAAATTATATCAAACAAGTCATGCAATCAAATGATTAATTTTGGTGATATATGCTGATAGAGAAAGGACTTCCAGTATGGAAAACAAATAAAATAAATAATTTGTTTTCTTGTAAGGTACACATTGATGTCGAAAGATTAGGAAATCTTTTTATCGGAAATATCTCTTAATTATTCTTGTCACGTGCCTTCGCTTATATTTAATCATGAAAAAAGGGGTCTGTTATGAAATAAAGTTAAGATTTTTATTCTGAATCAGTTGACAATTCGAATTTAAAAATTACCCAATTTGGTAACACTGGTACTTATTAATATAAATCCGTAGACTGATTACGGTATTGTACTGAGGAACAAAACGAAATTTATTCCTCATTATTTTTTCACAATCTAAAATTAAAGTTTTTCAAAGTACAAATAAACTTTTCATTGTAATGTTTCAAAGACAAGAATGGATATTCCTGAAACTATTAAATAAGAGACTGATATTATAGAACTTACCATAACTTATTACTTAATCAAAGATTCTCTTTATATATTTTTTAAGTTTAAAATGCTAAACAAGTATTTTTTTTTTACAGAAAACCCGACATCGTGGGAGTTTTTGGGATTACCATCTTAGCATTTATATTTCGTTATTTCACGTCAGTTGATGTATTTCAGTGGGAGTAATTCGGAACAACGCAGCACTTTGTATCACCTCTTTATTGTCACCAAGATTCATTTTAAATCCTATTATTGTCAATATCGCCCATTTAACCACCAATAGATGATTCTTTATTATGCTTATTGTTCCTGTAAAGTAAACTATACTCGATACGTCAACCATTTCAAAATCCTAAAGAAGTACTTTGTACTTTAACAAAATATTCACATTTGTTGACGATTGATCCATTTTTAGGGAATGAAGATGCTGAAAATAAAAAACTTACAGGGTAAAAATGACAGAAAGCAAACATACTATATTTAGACCTGATTTGGTGGAAATCGGTTAAAAAAATCAGACCATCAAAAGGTTAGTGATGTAACAACTGGGGTTGATATTCTTTCCTTCTAATGGTTTAGATTTATTTCCTCCTGTATGTCAAGTCGCTTTAATTGTGGATATTGTTATACCCTGCATGTTGAGATTGTATCCTCCTGTATTTTGTATTGTTTTTGCCACTGGATGTTGAGTAGCTCTCTTGCTTAATGTAGGATTGTTGGTAAACTTAATTGTGAATGATGAGTTGTAGAAGACTGAATAATTTAGTTTCTGATTTTAAATACTGAGCAGCAATACAAGCGTGCTACTCCAATTAACACCTGCAATATCGCACTCCAATGTGAATAATCTATAATAAAATTAGAAAGAAGTAAAATTTGGGTGTTTGCGTCTATACTAATATTATAAATAAAGAACAGTGGAATGCTTGTGTGTTTGGTTGTTTGTAATAGGTAATTTCTTATATAACCAAACCGATTTCAAAAATAATGGTAGCAAAATGGTGGTAACCATATCTGCTCTAACATAGAGTACATTTTATGTCAGTTCCTAAAGCACCAAGAAGGGCAGGAGCAAGAAAAAAATTGCAATTTATGCAATATCATTGATGTTAAAATTTAAAATTTGGTATGGTGGTTATTTATAAGATATAAATGCTCATTAAGAACGGTTTCTAAAAAATTCGAAATTCGAAATTTCAAATTAAAAACGAAATAAGCGGAAAACATTAAAAATAATTCCAAATTGGAATTTATTTGGAATTAATTTTAGATTTTCTCATGAATTTACGCTTCATGTTTATCTAATGGAATATAAAAATGAAGTTTACTCAAAGATGTGGCTTAATTAGTGATTTTTGAATTATCCTTAGCAGTATAATTTTCTCTGATAAAAATAGGCACACAAATACCACTTGGAATATTTCATCAACTACGCGTGTAAAGTAGCATGTTTTGCTAGTATAAATTTGATTTGTTTCTATGGTAATGGCGACAAACCCTAGTGCCAGCGGACCAATTGCAACACTATTTTTGAATTGAAATATTCGTCTTTTTTAATTACAGTGATTCAGCGATGAAATGAGGCGAATATTCTTACTATTCGGAAAAAAGTGGTGATACTTCATCTTCTTGTACACAGATTCGTCACTCCTGTTCTAGGATGCATTTCTTAATTTTAATTGGAATCAATAAATCTTCATAAATGTATTTGTCAGGATTACGTTTAAAAAAATCATTTTCGTTACAATTGAGAATCTAAAATTAGGATTAAAGTTAAAAATATATCATGAAAGTTACTTTACACTGAGTAAAATGTATTTCATCTGAATAAATTACTTGAATTCATGAATAGCTGTTATTATATCAGCAGAACCATGCCTTTCATCTGCTTTTGTTACTTGAATCGAAATGACACAAAAATAACTTTTAAGATGTTCTAAAAGAGCGGTTACTTAAAGAGATTTAATTTTGTATCTGAATTCATTTCATTCAAACATTCTTATCCATAACTGCATTTACCGCATTGTCATGCACTGAGAAGCAAGTGTATTAATTTTATTCACTAAATTACTTGCTAAACATCGCAAAAAAGATCAATATTAATTTCAAGAATAATTTGTATTTTTATTCATCTGTTCGAAAGTATTAGAATTGCGTTAGTTTTACTTTTAAGCTGGGTATGACGTATTTTATCTAATTGTTGAAAGTTTTTATTGAAAAGAAAATATTGAATAAAAAGTAAATTTATAGTAAAGAAAACGTAAATTTTCAAGATTGTTAATTTTTTCAAAACATCATTTTTTAATCAAATATATCAATACCTTTATAATTGTGAATATGTAATAATAAATTGGTATTTAATGTAAATTAATGCAAATTAATGCAAATGTAATGTAAATAAATGCAAATTTAATGTAAATTAATGCAAATTAATGTAAATTTAATGTAAATTAATGCAACTACTCATTCCGCAATATTGCGTCAATGCTGCATTTATTATAAAATCCGTCCAATTAATTACCAATGTTAGTTAAATTCTTGATGTAGATTGTAGAGTGTCATCCAATTATTACATCACGCATGCTTTGTGACAATTTTAACACTCCATTCCCCTAACAAGTAAAGGTACTGCAGTCTGTGGTGGCGAATTTCTATTTTTAGAGTTCATTCGATTCGTCCGAGCTTAGTAATTTTATACCTCGCATATCGGCTGTTGAGTTTTTATAATACAGGGCGCAGGGTCAAAGTTCAAAATTTCGTTCAGTGAAAAACAGATGCCTTCAAAGAAATAAGTGCGATTTAATCTTACTAATTGTTTTTACAGTGCCATGCATTCCCAATAACTACTGTAAGGTTATACTATTGGTAAGGGTTATACTTAATTCCAGGCAGGTTTTCGCAAGTTATAATGTCCTCGTCTAGTTTTGTTCATCCTGTGAAGACTTTTTCCCGAATTACGAGCAAAAACCTTTTAACCGCACATTGTCGGTTCTTTTGTCAGTTTTTCAGCCATTTCGTAACTTGCAGAACGCCTGCATACGGTTGCATGCGAAGGAATTTTCTGCTACTGTTTTATTTTCTGCAGCTTGCATTATGTAAATTTTTCAATAAATGTGTGACGAATGTAATAGATTGGCATTTTTTACTTATTGTGTTGAAATGTCCTAGAACCTAGAAGGTGGTATGTGACTTTAGCTCTGCCTTATTTATAAAACCTGAAGTGTAAGAACCATAAATAAATTTAAATCTTACTTATTTCTTTGACGGCAACTCGTTTTCAATGAACGAAATTTTAAAATTGACCAGCCCCCCTGTCGTTATCAAAACTCAATAGCCTATATGGGAGGTAGCAAATTACTTAACTTGATGAGACGAATCGAATGAGCTATAAAATCGAAATTCGCCGCTACAGACTATAGTATCTTTACTTGTAAGTCATAAGTTGCCCTACTCGCGTGACACTCCATTTTCTGTCGCGACTTCGTACTCTTTTAATGTGTAATTTAGAGCTAATTTCGAATAAAAGAATATTGGAGTTAATATCTTTTTTGGAATAATTTAATATTTAATTAAATAAATACAAAAAAACATTAACATTTTGTGTGTTTTTATTTCTAGCCTTTATAATTCAAAGAAAAAAATATATTTAATATTTCCTGGATAGAGATATATATATATTTATGAGCTTTATTTTTACTGCTTGCAAGCTATTGCTTTACTTCTAGGTGCTTAAAATAGAATGCTTTACTACTAGTTATTGGAATAAAAAAAGGAAAATATACCTAGTTATTTGTGAATAAAAATTCATTTTTTATGAACATTGTTTATACTGCTTGCTAAGTTAGCACTATATAATACGACAAATTCCGATAGGGAAAATTTTGGCTTTCATCAGAGTTTCAGAATGTTATAACTTAGCAATAAATCCTAGTAAAATAAACTATGCAAACTGTTTTGTACGTACTTAATAGCAGCATAACTAATTTTCCCTGAAAATACGTTGGGAACACATTGGCGGGGAATTCTTCTGAAGAACTATCAAAATCAGGTAAGCATGAGTCCAGCCTTGCAATACAATGTACAGAAAAACATTGGCAATTCATTTCTAGTGCTATTTTTGGAGCAAAAATTGCATCCCCATGCCTTTACTTTTTCCTTTTGCCCTTCGAAAGTCTAAATATAAAATATATATTCTCATTCAGTTTTATTAGTTTTAGCTAGAGATGCCTCCAAACAGAGAAAGGTTTTTTATGGCCACTTTGTATATTACATTTTAAAAGTTTTCAGATTGAATTTTATTAACATCAAGTATTTTGAAAGGAGATACATTCACAATGAACATAAATTGTCTTAAGGCAGTTAAATTACATTTTTTAAAGCAGATGAAACATTCCGATTTCGCCATTATCTTTAGGTAACTGAAGAATGATAGAGCTATTTAACGGTTTTGTGCGGAATGTGTAGAATTTTTTCCCGAAGGAAAAACTTTCTTTCAAGTGAAAATAAGATTCTGAAAAGCATTATCTGAGGTTTAATTTTTATGCTTTATAAGTCGTTATATGTAATTATAAGTAATTATAAGTTGCAGAATATTTTTCGGGAATTCCTGTCATCGTAAAAGGGTTGGTTAACATAAGAAATATGCTGGACACGACGCATAGAGGAGATTAGGGAGGGATGGGACAATTATAACAAAAATATTTTTTACAAATTCTATTTCGCTAGCACAAAGTGGAAATATTCAGAATAACATCTTGAAACATTTTAACATATTTAAAATATATAAATTTAATGATAATAATTAAAATTTTATGTTAATAAACCAATTAAATTAACAAGAAAAATGTCCTATCCCTCCCTCATGTGAGGGAGGGATGGGGCATGTTTTTAAAATGAAAATTCATATTTAATTTTAAAAAATGTGGTAAAAAATGACAATCAGTGTGACATTTGCATTCCTAAGCTTTATTGTAAATCACAACATTTAATTTATAATATATTATGCTTTGTAAAATCCAAATCAAATGGATGAAATTGATCAAATTATAACAATTTTTTTTTTACAAATTATGTTTCGCTAGTACAGAATGGAAATTTTTGAGAATAACATCTTGAAACAGTTTAACATATTTAAAAAATATAAATTTAGTGATAATAATTAAAATTTTATGTTAATAAACCAATTAAGTTAACAAATAAATGTCCCATTCTTCCCTCATGTGAGGGAGGGTTGGGACAGGTTTTTGAAATGAAAATTCATATTTAACATTAAAAAATGCGGCAAAAAATGACAAAATTAGTGTGACATTTGCATTCCTAAGGTATATTGTAAATCACAACATTTATTTTATCTTATATCATGCTTTGTAAAATCCAAATCAAATGAAAAATATGCTTGTGCCTGAATAGTGGCGCCAATTAGTTTTCGTGGATGTAGCTTTGTAAATATGTCTTGTTAATCAATAATATAACAGTCATAATGTACATTTACGTACTTTTTAAAATTTTATGTATTGTCATGTAAAAATAAAAGTTCGCAGCTTCAGTTCAATATTTTTTAACAGTAATATTTTATGTCAAAACGCTGAGAAAATCGATATTAGAAAAATAAAAATAAACTAGGGGGCTCAGCCCCCTACTCGCTAACGCTTGCAAACCCCCCGTGAATTGCAAATACCTTTACATTGAGACCGCTACGCGGTCCCAGCTCGCGTCGCTCGCTCGCCCCTTTTTATTTTTCTAGTAATTCTAGCCGGAATAAGCACTACAATAAATCATTTGAACATATGAAATTGACAATTTTTTAATGTAAAAAAATAATTGAAAACTCCGTTGAAAACACAACTAAAAATGCATTTAGTTGATGCTAATGGGCATATAAACCATTTAAATACAATGAAAAAAAGATCTTGGAAACATAATTAGTTTAAAACTTATTGCACCTATAACATTGTACAGCACGGCTTAAATTCATAAAAAAAAAGATAGTTTATCATCAATGATTGTTTAAATTTCGTTCGACATTTTATTATTTTAATTGATTATAGATTTCTGCAAAATAAATTATTTTTACTTCAATAAAACAGCAACGGGTGGCAACAGGGGCATTCCAGAAAGAGTATATTGTATTATCTCCGATTTTTGGTGTGAGTGAAATTCGTAAATAAATTCTAAATAAGAGTTGAGAATTCATTTGAAATTAACAATATTACTCATAATTTAAATGAGGAATCATCTCAGATGCTTTGGATTACGTTCATATTATTTTATTTTTAATAATTGCTAGCTTGAGTTTCACTGGTCTGACACTGACCGCCATATTGGAGACGGAGCTAACACAATCATGTCTGTTCATTGGTCTGAGCTCTGGAAACTACGGTTGTTGCCAACGATAAGGTAGAAATTCAGCCCTATTTTCGCGCCACTTAAGACAAATGTATATATAGATGTTAATACAGTTGGCTCTCTACTTAACAACTTTCAAGGAACCTCGAAAAATCGTCCTTAAAAAGAAGTTGTGGAAACATAAGATTTGTAAAACATTTCCCTTCACACTGTACAGACTTAGAACCGTCAATTCATTTCTTAATATATTGGAGTGTTTAGAAATGTTTTATTTATTTATTTTAAAAATTATTGTGTTTTATTTATTTATTTCAATTTATTTTATGTTTTATTTATTTATTTAATATTTTATGTTTCATTTATTTATTTAAATTTTAATGTTTTTCAAAATGTATTTTTTATGCGAAAATTAAATAAGTAAGATTCGTACAATATTCTAGTTCTATATGTAAAAATTCAAACATTCTCAATTGGTTCTACTGAAATGTTCCAGTTGAAATCCGTATTTTTTTCAACATTTTTATTACAGGTAAATTTTTTCCAACTGATATTTAGAGACAAAATTCAATTCGCTGCTAATATATATCAGCTAAATCATATTTTCCTTCCGTAAATAGAAAAATAAAATTAAACATTAATAAATTATATACGAGTGTTCTTTAAGCACGTTTAGTAAACATGTTCTCTGTGAAATGTTACCTTCGAATATAGAAGAAAAAACAATAGTAAGATTCTTTTATTTAAATCAACAATGATACAAAACATTTCAAATCTTTTCTTAAAATATGACGCATTTTAAGAATACAGTTAAAATGTGTTACATTAATTATTTTTACTAGGTAATACTTGAGATGTGAAGTTATTTTATTATTAATGAGTATTAGTTTCATTAATAATAAAAATAATATTAATAATAAATATCTATATCTATATCCATATATATATATATATATATATATATATATATATATATATATATATTAGGGTGGATCGAAAAATCAAAATGTGGATAATCTAATCTGCGCGGGGTAAAAAAGTTGCCTTTTATGTATGTTGATTATATATGATTACATCTGTTGTTTTATTGAAATCCATTCATATCTTCCGATGCCCCAAGCGCCCCAAAAATAGTTAAAAAATGGAATTTTTAAGAAAATTTATATTTTTTATTATTTTTATTATTTTTTAAAATTACTTTTGGCGCGGGTTGCAAAAGTTGTCTTTTATGCATATTAGTTTACATGGTTTTTTTAATTGAAATCCATTCATATCATCCGGTGCCCCAAGCTCTCCAAAAATAAATAAAAATTGAAAGTTTTACGAAAATTTAAATATTTTTTTGTTTTTTTATTCTTTATTTATTTCTTTAATTACTTTTAGCGCGAGCTGCCGAAGTTGTCTTTTAAGCATGCTAGCACACATGCAAAACATTTATAATTTCCATAAATGTCTTCCGGATTCCCCAATACACATAAATATTCGCCGAAAATCGATTTTATGCAAATTTTGAACTTAAAATTATAAGTAAAAATAAGAGTTAAATATTCATTTGTATAGCGTAATTATTAGATCCAGGGGATGATAAATCGTTATCGTTAATATTAAATGTATAAAATTATTTTTTGTACTATATTGTTATAAACGAAATTTTGAATAGAGCAGCTGCTTCAATTTTCCAGTGCTGTTTTACAAGATATTGGAATTGTACACAAAAAGGAGACTTCGAATTTAGTAGATCGCAACAAAATTCGCCGATAGCGTACAAAAGTTCAAAATTTAGTTGCAGAGACAAGCAATTTAACCGTGTCTCTGTCTATTTTAACCCTATTATTTTCCAATGGGAAAAATACAATATAAAAATGCTAGTGATGAAGATCACAATGACACAACGATCACAAAGGATGAACATTATACTCTTGTATAGGAACCTGAGTCTCTGTATATTGGTCCCGTTACATTTGCAGCAGGATAAACTAAAGGCCTTTACGATATTTACTACATTCTTTAGATGTGCAACAATTGGTATTAAAACGTTTTGTGGGCCAATTGGTGCAGTAATCAAAACATGCGAGGAGCTACCTGTAGCTTCCATTTCTTCAATAAGTGTGGAGAATAAGTCAGATAAAATAGATAGAATAGTTTTCAGCAATGATCAGCAATATTTACATGATATTTGCGTAGAAGTATCACGTGGTGAAAATTGTTCTGACCTGGCATTTAAAAACCCTGTTCCAGTTGTTTACTCAAGATGGCTAACTACTGTAGGGAGAATGTAAAGGTTGTAGGTGGCCGCAGAAAATCCATCTGAGAATCTCATTATTATTACAACATATATTATGAAAGTATGGACCTATATGGTTCAATATCAAAACAAATCCCTCCATAACAGTAGGCAGCGGTATATTTGGAAACTTATCACATTTTCTAGATATTTGGAGCCCAATCTAAGAAAGTTTGTAGACCCTGTTGTTCAAGTTGATAGCTTCTTTTGTCATCCTGAAAATTTGTTATTATCAGTGCTCTCGGATAACACAGAGCCTATCAGGTCTTCAGCAATACAAAAACTATCCTAGAAATGAAAAAATTGAGGATCACCAGAAGTAAGAATTTTTCAAGTACCAAAAATACACTTCAAAGCAAAGTATTATTGTGAACTTATTGACTGGCAATGAGTTGGACGTTTTGAAATACGTCTTTTGATGAATGTGCCTTACGAAGAAATATTGGGGCCATGGTAAAAGTAGAAAAACGGAGGAATGGTCAAAATATCCATGCCATACACAAGATGTTAAAAGATGCATTCGCCTAGTGCCTTAGGCATCAGAAAGTGTATCTGGGCAAGTAAAGAGACTCAGTTTTATATTGAATAGAATAAAATCATGACGCCATATCAAACATTTTAGTCCCAAAAAGGATTACAAACTTTAGAAATATGTAAATCTCCAAATTAAAAGAAGTAAACAATTTGCTACGTAGTTCAATTTTTATATTTTTATGATTTAGTGCTTTAATTTTTAAATTTATACTTCATGTATTATTATAAAATTATTATTATTTATATGTTTATACTTTATTAATTAAACACTCTGACAAATATGTAAACATTTTTCGTAATTTAAATATTTTTAATGTCTTTTCTTAAAAATTTCAATTTTTAACTATACTTGGGTCACCGGCATGAATGGTTTCAATTTAAAAAAATTTAAACTACAGAATTATGTATTACACCCAATACACAACTTTCTCACACGACGCCAAATGGAATTTTAAAAAAATTAAAAAACGAAAAAAATTATAAATTTTCATAAAACCTTCAATTTTTAACTTTTTTTGGGATGCTTGGGGCATTTGAAGATATGAATGATAAAAAAAATCATGCAAACTAATATAAATAAAAGACAACTTTCACACCCCACGCCAAAAGTAATTTAAAACAAATAAAAATACAAAAAAAATTATAAGTTTTCATAAAAATTTCAATTTTAAACTATTTTTGGGGCGCTTGAGGCACCGGAAAATATGACTGGATTTCAATTTAAAAAAACGTGTAAACTAATATACATAAAAGGCAACTTTTGCACCCCGCGCCAAAAGTAATTTCGATAAAGGAAAAATTTCGTATACTTTTCGATCCACCTTAATATATATGTTACGGTTAATATGATTAATCCGGTCATTATTAATAATAACCGGTTATTATTAATAATGACCGGACATAATGGCCGATTATTATTAATAATAACCGTGGTCATTATTAATAATAACCGGTTATTATTAATAATGACAGTATTAATCAGATTGACCGTAATATATATATATATATATATATATATATATATATATATATATATATATATACTAGCTAACCCGCCCGGCGTTGCCCGTGCCCGAGATAATTACAATCTCGGAGAAAGGCGTTAACCCCCTCCCTCCCCATACCCGCAAATATAATGAATAATTTGTTCAAGAGAACCACCGTCACCTACATTAACGCGATCATTAAAAAAAGAATTACATTTTTCTGGTAATTAGAACATAACGAAGACGCTACGCTAAAATAGCCGGCAGATGACACCCCTTCCCGAGCTCAATTTCAAATCTATATCTTAATTAGTTACTGAAATTTTTGTTCATTAGTAAAAATTGGCAATTATATCCTTTCATTTTCGCAAACTAAATGGAGGGATCGGCCCGAGAAACAGATCTCTTTGTAGTTCCGTTTTTAATGAAAGCAGATCCCTGTCTGAAACTTTCTCGGATCGTTTTCACTGGCGCCGGCAGATTTTTGGCAATTTTTTGGATAAATTAAAAAAATTACCAACCGAATTTTTCAAAAATCACACAGTCAGATACAGAATATTTTTTTACATATGCTCAGAAATTTTCAAATTGATATTTCAATTAGTTTTCTTAAAATTCGCTAATTAGTAAAATAATTTCGAATTCGTTCATTTCCGCTTCCAAATCCAATGCGCCGCCAGTTCGTTTCTTTCGCCATTTTGATTTAAAAGATGACATTTTAGAAGCGATGGTTAATGATAATCTAATTCATATCTAGGCTAATTATCAAAATATTAAAATTCTGAGGCTCAGGTGCACATGGCCAGATCTGGAACTATCCACACCTAAATTTCCAGACTTCTAGGTGGGCTAGATTTTGCTAGCCATCGCCAACAGACACACGGACACACACACAGAGCGAAACTTTCTTTTATTAATATAGATATATATTACAAAATTTTATGTATGTAACGCACTTTATATGTATTTTATGTGTATTTTATATATGCATATTATAATATAGTACTAAAAATGCATTTCACTCCTTTCATTTTTAGGTCTAATATATGACTTTACTGCATAAGTAATGTTCATTGATTCTAATAGAAACTTTTAAAAAGAGCGGAAGAATCTGAATTGATTTTAATATGAACTTTAAGAAAGAGCGGACTTATCTGTATTGATTTTTTAAAAGCATTTCAATCAAAAATTACATTTAATATTTCAAATACAAAAAAGGCTTTCAAAGCAGCAAGATATTCATTAATTTAAGCGATATAACAAGGCCCAGTCACTTAATATTTATGATTCAAGAAATTAATTAACATTCATTCATCTCTTGAATTGTTTTGTCAATGTGCGGTTTAAATAGCATTATTTCTTTCTAATTCACGTTATTGAATCTTATAAAGTATTCAGTTTCCTTCTTTTAAAATTCAGAACCTTACCTTTGTAATTTGATTTAATGCACTTCGAATCTGTTTTTTGTTCACCAATCTCATAAAAGACAGACAAATTATTTCATTAACCTTTTTATTTTCTATTACATTTTGTAAATGGATTTAGAAAGATGCTTTGTGGTTTTGTATTTGAGTCAAAAGGACATCAATTTGAACGTAGAAAAAAAGGCAATATTTAAAGAATATTTTATTGGTTTCAATAACAACGCGTATATTTGGGGATTGTGCAATATATTAATTTATGTTTGGAGAGTGTTCCGTAAACTTTTAAAAACAAGAGCGGAAAATACTGCATCCGGTATAGATTATGAAACACTTTCCAACATTGACAGACTAATAGTACGAAATTTAATTTTTTCGTATGACGAAATGAAATATCTAAATAAGCAATTTAAAAAATACATAACTCAATAAAAATCCATTTTCAGTAATTGCAGCCCATATTCGAAGTCTTTGTTGCGGCCCTGTATATTATCTACAGAATTTGTAAACAACATTTAATACACAAAAATAATATAAAATTGCATATCACAACGGAAAGAGCACTTCTAACAATTACTGATCATAGTCAATCTTTTAACCGAATTCTCCCGTGCGTCTCTGTGCATGACCGATAAATCCTACGCACTCCATAATCTATAGAAAATAAGCTGCATTGGACCTTAGTGATCCTTTAAAATTTCATTATGTTTCAAGTATCATAACATGTTCAAAATGCACCTCAAACGAGTTTTCCCCATATATCATAATGTAAAGGAATTATTTTGTACGTCACTGTAATCGAACTATAAATGCTACTAATTGTATATTCCGGTAAAAGAATGCAATAGTTCACCTCAGTATTGCATATTAATTTCATTATGTTGGAAATATCGAAAAATCAATAAAATGCGCTTCAAACGATTTTTCCCCATAATCCATAATGTAATGAAATTTGTTTGTGTGCCTCTGTCAATGAACTGTTAATTCCACACACTTCATTTTCAATATCGTACATTCTACAGTAAAATGCAAAAATGTATAAAAATTTCGTGATAATCTGAGCATATTTACAAGAGTTAGAGCACGGGCAGACAGACAGGCGGACAGACAAACCTAATTCATAAACACTTTTCAACTATGTTGGAAAGTATTAAAAATCATTCATTCTTCGTCCTTGGCATCCATGTAAAAACAGATAAGTCACTTGCACCGAGACTTATTTCAACATAATCATTTTTTAACACTTGCCAACATAGTTGAAAAGTGTTTATGGATTCGGTTTGTCTGTCTGTCTGTCTGCCGTCTGTCGGTCTGTCCGTCGTCTAACTCGCGTAAATATATCCGCATAGTCATGCAATTGTTATATGATAGTGAGGTTTACTATAGGATGTTCGCTATTGAAAATAAAAGGTGTATCACTTATACTTTTTTTACAGGAGTAATCAAAAGAATACCGTTACATTATGGTCTACGGGGGAAAATCCTTTGCAGTGGATTTTATACATGTGACACTATTTCAAATATATTGAAATTGATATACATCACTGAAATACGCTACAAGATGCTTACTATCGGACACGGTGCGTCTAGAACTTATAATTAGTTTACAGGGAATCTGAAAAAAATTTCATTACATTATGGTTTAAAGTGGAAAATCGTTTGCGGAGCATTTTAATCATGTTACACTATTACAAACATAATGAAATTGATATCAATTTCTGAGATGCACTAAGACATGCTTTCTCTAGAATATGGAGTGTAAAGCTTTTTTCTGTCGTTTACAGTGCCACACAAAAGTATTATTTTGCATAATGGTCTAGGGGAAAAAACTGTTTGCAGCATATTTTAATTATGTTACGCCATTTCAAATATAATGAAATTAGTATCAATATTGATGTTTACTACAAGATACTTGTTATGTGCATAGCATTTACCGTTCATTTACAGGGACACGCAAAATATTTCGGTTTACAGCAGTGCGTTCGAAATATTGTTTATAAGCCATAATTTGAAGAGGGATTTTAGTAAGGTATGCGTTTAACTAAATTTTCTATTTAGTTAGAATGTTTGAGGTATATATAAATGATACAGATCATATACACAAAAACAATTCGCAAGCATTACGGTGCATCAGCGTATATAGATTAAAATGGGTTTGTAATCAAGTGATGCATTTTGAACGTGAAATATATTCAGTATATCAAGAAAGGTTTGTAGAATATAAATAAAATAATATACAGGGCCACGCAAAGAACTGAATACATGGCTGCCTATGTATGATAATTCCTGGAAGTGTGATTTCAGCGTGTATTTGCCTGAATTAAACTATCGCTTAATATGTGGCGTGTATAAGAAGATTAAGATAATATACAGGGCTATACACTATAAGCTGTTCGAAAACGAATACAAAATTGATTTTTTGAAAGTTTCAAACGGGTATCCCCTTTATATATATTATGTTGATTTCACAAATAGAAAAATCATGATTAAAAAATGTCTGTAGGTAAATTCTGAAAAAAAGAAATTTTTGTTTTATTCACAAAGAATTTTATGTCATTATAAATTAAAAATTCGCAACTTTTATATATTTTGTTATTATTTTTTATACAGATATTATTTTACTGGCATTTTTAAAAACAATTAGTGTAATATTTTGTTGTCCTTCTCTTGAAATTTTATACAATCATGTTTTGTGATATTTATGATTAGATTAGTTTTCTACATACAAATAAAATATCACTTTTTTATGATCCGGTCTAAAAAACATTGTTATATACAAGATTATCAAAAGATAAATTCACTGAACAATTTCTAGTGCAAATTTACATCCAACAAACTGGAAACGAAAAACAAGGCTTACATTTAACCTAAGACACTGGGAAGTCATTGAATTATTTTCATGTCAAACGCATATAGCTCTAAGAAACAACTGATATAAACAGAAAATATTTCATTTTAAACAGGTATTTACTGTTTTACTTGCATAGTTTGAGAGGCAATCCGAGTGGCTACTGAATAAAATCAAAAATGTAATAATGATATTAATTCATTTATTTATTTATTTATTTATTTATGCATTTTGAGAGTTTTCACTCATGTGAAATTATCATGACAAAGATCATTATTTCTTAAATACCAACCAGTACTCAAAAACATATGTTGAAATTCTATGCCCCAAATGTTTTATGTGTTACAGAATCGAAATAACTTAGATTTAAAACGTTGAATTTCCATTACACTGCCTAATTATTCTGTGAATCAAATACCGATGAAATTAATACCTCTGATATAAAAATGCTTGATTCTTAAAGCATCCGTAGTGCTTATCATGCATAGGTTCGTAAAAAAGCTGAATTGTCTACAGTGTTTTTGTAATATAAGGGTGAATCAAATGAAAAGGGAACAATGGTTATAATTTGATTTATTTTTGCATGAGTGTGGTGAATTTTTGTGTAGAGATAGAGCGGTTCGTAAGGAAGGCATTTTCTACTGTGGAAATGGACTTACACTAAGTAGTCACACAGAAGCACGTTATATTCACTGGCGGTCGGCCAACAGTATCGTCCGGCCAGTAATCGGTTGTTGTTGTTATTCACCTGCGACTGCGCAATGTTTCACATAACAAAGAGTATTATTCGTTATTTAGTGGCAGAAGGATGTGGGTTTCGTAAATCCATCTGCGAAGGAAGACAGTGTACGGAGAACATGCACTGTCATTGACTGGTGTGCAGGGCGGACCCAAGCATTTCCGCCAAGGAATCTGATGAAGTTTCGATGGACATTGTAGGAATACCCACCATATAGCCTGGGTATTTCGCCGTATGACTTTCCTATCTGTGATTCTCAGAAAAAGGCATTAAAGGGTCGCCGTCTGTAATCGAAAAGTGAAGTCATGGACAATATTCGAAACTGATTCCGATTTCAGTAAAAGCACTTCTATGAGTAAGGTATTCACCTCTTGATGAAACAGTGGGACAAGTGCTTGTGTAGCTTTGGATATTATGTTTGAAATAAACCATGTCATTTCATTCTGTGACTCCTGTTCCGTTTCTATTTGATCTACCCTAATATGTTTTGTAATATGTCTACATGTACGTCTTAACACCTCTATCGCTCTATATGTTGCGTATATTGCATGCGTGTGTTACATTAGAATTCTTAGTAGATAAATTCTATCACAAATAATAAATGTAAATAACTTTATCAAAAACAAAAATATAATCATGATATAAATAAAACTATACAGTGCAATATATTTTAATAAATGAAATAACTGTAAAATAAATACACATTGCTAAATTGTTGTATCTCTTTAAAAGATAAAAAACTACATTAAAAACATATCAACAAATTTCAACTTTTATCTGAGCTCATCATAAGGATTAAAGTCAATCACAAGTTGAACTGTTGTTGAGAATTTCAAGATTCGAACACTTGACCAAATAGCATCAACTTCATGAAACTGTATACTGTACAGTCAACGCCATCAGCGGTTTTCGATATGTGTAATATATTTCTTTACATATCTGTTAAATTTAGTAGAGATTATATAGTCTCGACAACAAAAAGAGACGCAGATACAGAGATCACCCCCATATTTTTTAGTCACAGAATTACCGGATTCAGAAACGACAGTAACCATTCGTTTGGGAATGATATCTTCTTTCAGTCTATGTTTTAAAATATTAGCTTAGAGTGAAATCTCCATCAATATGGAGTAACAAGCAGTGAAATTGTCAGTATTAATACTCAATTTTGACATGATATTTCGATTCTTTGATATGCAAATTTAACACTCCTAATATTAAATATATTTTTAATACAGTTGCAAAACAAAATTTAATGATGTATCTGTTTAAGCATAACTCAAATGAATGAGCTGTAATTTTAAATTCGCATATTGGAAGCTTATAGAAATCGATTCTGTTAAAAAATATGTATAGGTTGCAATTCATATTGTTTCGAATATTAATTTCAAATATTATTTTTTTAAAACAATCTTAAATTTGCATATTTGTAGTTTCAAAACAAGAGCCAATACATGTTTTCCATAGTGATGTCCATCCATACTCAGTGGGGAATGTCATACAGCATTCACACGTGTACTTTAGAAGAAATTTCATTGAACCACGGTGTTATAAATGTTTCTATAGGAATTATACTAGAAATTGATTAATTATATTCGTACTTATCACTCATTAATCTATCTAGATTTTTATATTATTAAAAAATAATTTATATAGCTTTAATTTACCCTCATTTTTATATTCGCATTTTATAGCTCTTCTATTATCTACTATACTTAATTTTGAGTAATGATTTTGCTCCTGGTAGCCCAATTAATTCAAGATCCATTTTTATTCCACTTTAAACACAAGAGGATAATAAATTCGAAAAAAACTCACCGCCATTCTATCTTTGTCGCGTGAGGAGATGCAAGCATAGTTATATGGCTTGAACATTTGAATCAGTTTTGAATCTTTTAAATTTGGCACTAATAATAGAGCGTTAGAGGCTCGGAAACAGCTGTTTTCATTTTATATATTTTTATTTATGCTATTTTTACATTGATCATTTATTATTATTGTAACAGCATAAAATTCAATCCACTTATTTTAGATAATAAATTCGTTGGTATATTTTTATATTTTTTAATGGAAAGAGTTTGTATTGAGCTTAACAGAATCCTATAATTGTACTTTCTCTGTCTATCTTTTTTTATTTTACTTAATTTCTTGATTTGAATTTGATGTATTGCAACATACTGTAAATACGTTGCTAATGTACACAGCACTAGTAAGCGTTTTAAGAGTAAAAAAACGTCAAACATTGTATAACTCATTCTCTTTTCCTGTGCATCAAGTGTAAGTGGTGCTTGTAATAATGTGGCTTAAAGTATATCTACCAACACAATGCACACAAAAAACTCTCTGTGGTGCCAAATAAATTTTAGTGAAATACACCACCTAGCGTATAATAAGAAAAAAATGGTCAATGAACTATGTGTTACTGAATGATGAACGTTAGTTAAATTGTTTTGCAAAATTGTAAGAAAATTATAATATAAAAAGTAATCATTTGATGTCAATTTTCTTATTTCTTTTAATTACTAGTTATATTACAACGCTTTGTACATGATTCTGAAATAAAGAAATCTTTGTCTATATTTCTGTTAAATAACATTTATTCCATTTAAGTTAGTTATCCAAAAAGTAATATAATTTTAAAACAATCACTAAATCAGTAAAACATCTAAGGATTAAAAGGAGGAGAAAAATAAGTAATTATTGGGAAAGAGAACTAATGCTTCAGATTAAGGTTCTCAGAAACTTATTCTAAAAATTCAGTTATTAAGGGAAATTGGGAGCTGTTATTAAATAAATTGTATGTAATATTATTTTTATTAATAAATCATTTATAAATCAAATTATATCAAATGTTTTATTCATAAGCAATTCATATGATCTTAACAGTTCTAATTGCAGATAGAGGAAGAGAAATGTACGCATGTAAGATTAACTCAATGGCTTCAATAAAATAACTATATAATTTGCTGTTGACGTCTACTTGCTTGTTCTGATATAGGCCAAACAGGAGATTTTTTTAAAAACTAAATGGCTTTATTCATTTCGTAATATTGTCTAGCGAAATTATTGATCTTGATAAAATCATCTTACATTTAGTTGTTTTTGTAAACTGTTATTTGGGAATATTTTTATAATCTTACTAGCAGTAGAACCTCTAAACCTTGCACCAAAGTAAGAAAAAAAAGAGAGGTGAAGAAAAAGAAAACATAGAAAGGAAACTCATATTTCACACACAGATTATGAATAACTTTGCAACACCATCAAACTTAATATTTTATGCGATTAAAAGTGTTTTCTCTTGAAACAAAATATAAAACACATAGCACAGATGAAACCTTCATTTCAGAAACTATCGCCGATAAATGAAAATGTATTTGAATACATTTTGCAGTATACTCAATGATGTATTAATATCTCTATCCCAAAGAATAATTAAACTATTGTAATACGTGTGTTTATTCAGTCATTTGGAATAATCATTAGAACATTTTATTGATAAAATAAACTCCAACAACATTCCATAAACACATTCTACATTTAATCATATTATTTTAAAACTCAAAAGCATCATAGTAAACTGAGAAAACCAATATGATATTCATCTTTACGTATTCTCATAAAAGTGGCAGTAAAATTTTCCACTCAGTCGCTATAAAAGTGGTTCGATCTTAAATTGTCTGTCGGAAGCTCATATGTTTCGGAGAATGGAATTCATAATAAAATACTTTAGCGCACTTCACCAGAAAAGTACAAAAAATATTCAACAAAATATTTATGCATTTATCTCCGAATTTAAAATATAAATGTTCGATATTGATATCATACAAAAATTATAAGTTAAAATTCAATAAAGTACGGCAAAGGTGGTTTGTTTTAAATTTAGTTGATAGATTGGTATGGATTTTTTAAAATAACATTTACAATTTATTTTAATATATTTGTTAGAAACGTATCTTTTACAAAGAATGCAGCGTTACTTTATCAATAATGCGTATACAAATAGTACATTATCTGTCCTTTCAAAAAATTATAAAGACATTATTTAAAGTACAATTCTATAATATATGTTTACAGGATACCCCTTCTTTTTTTTTTACCAATAGCTAATTCCAAAACGATTAGTTTTATATGCCTGTAAATGAAGCTAATTCATAAAATTCAAAGTATCTTAATTCGGATAATTTTAATAGTACAAATATGAATTATTACGGTTTCACTTTTTAAAGCATGGAGAATTATTTTCTAAATTTAACTTATAGAACATTAAGACTTAATAAAAATAGAAATTTCGTTTTTTTTTTTTTTTTTTTAAATAACTACTTTGAAGTAAAGGAATTTTCATTTGAATAAACATTTGAAATATTTTGCAATTTGTAACTTACCTCCTAGTCTAATGGTTTAGGAATTAGTTTGTGGCCAATGATAAAATAAGACATCGTGTATACAGTGTGCAATCTAAATTATAAAAATGGAACAAGAAAATTACAGTGTTGAGAAAAGTAAAAAAATAACCAGAAAAAAATATATATTCTTCATCATGTAATTTTGTCGCTTTATGTTTAACGACGACTAGTAAATTTTGTTTAGATTTTAACAAAAAGGAAAAAAAACATGCGTAATCGTTTGTCCTATCTCAAAACTAAGTATAGGTATAATATAAAGAAATAGTGCAAAAAATTAAATATTATTGTAAATGTTGTTGAGTAATGTTTTCGTTATCTAATACGATCAAAAAACAAGGCACAACATTTTTATTACATTATTAATGCAACATTATTATAAAAATAATATTATAATAATATATTTATATTTAATAAGAATATTTTAGAAAAATAAAAGGAAAATAATAGCAGGTCATTTTATTAGTAGCTGTATAAAGTTTGAACATTACTTTTAGCATTTTATTTTTAGTCTAGTTTGACTAATGTACAAAAGCACCATTGCAATATCTTTTTTTTTAATTCATAAAAACAAAGAGAATAAGTAAGAGGAAGCTTATACACAGCCGATTCGAGTAACGGCCAAGAAAGGTCTCTCTTGGTTCTCTCGCCTTAGGACGGAATTCAGGACGTCAGCTGTCGTGATCTCCGGTTGACTTAGTCAACAGGGAAAGCTCTTCTTTGTCTCCCCTTCACTAGAGCGGATCTCTCGGTCGATTTGGCTAGTGGAGATCATGCAATCAGTTATCATATATTTTTCCCTAATAAACAAGAACTGTCTCGGCCAGTAATGAAGTCGGCCGTGACTGATAATACGTTGACTGTGGAGTATACCTCAACAACTCGGTCTCGGATAGTGACTATATTAGACTCTTTTATTTTCGGATATTTTTTAAGTAAAATAAAGATTTTAGTACTATTACGTGTCTGTCTTATTTTAAAAGGGTTATTCCGCAGAATATTGGCAAACATGGGTTATCGGGAAATTTTTGAACTGTCCTACGTTTTCTGGTATTTTCATTCCTATGTATAAAAAAGCTAAAATCCAATTGGAAAAATATTTTGATATAGAGGAGGTGGAAATAATTTTTCACTTTAGAAATTGATTCTATACTTTATAATTTTCAAATGTTTTAATAAATCATGCATACATTCCTAATTAATATAGCTAAACAAAAAATAAAATTTTGAAATCTACACACATTTCTGAGTTAGTCATGTAATTTTTATGGAGTAATCTGTAATATTTAAAAATGTTTTGTACTTTAAAAACTACTGATTTATAAATCAAAATGCTAGTTTGTGAAAAAATATATATCATAAAAGGAAATAGACTATAGGATATTTTATACATCTTATTACTACTTCTAAACATGCCCTGGAAAAAAGGTCAAGCTGAAATTTCCTTCATTACTAATCTGTAACAAATTAAATTTTGAAGATTTAAAAAAAAACCAGCTCTTTTGATACCTTGTAACTCAAAAGAGTGAAGTTGTATTCATTTGAGTTTTGTCAAGGATTAGCCTCTGAATATAATGCCTACGATCTGTAAATTTCACTCGATTATTTGAAATCGTGTATAAGATGCAGATTCTTAAATTTGGATATGTGGTAGCCAACCACGAAGAAAAAGAACTTTTAGAAACAAGACACATTTTATTAAATAATTTTTCTAGGTCTATTCAGAGAAATATTTGATATAACTACGGACATTCCAAGATTTTATACAGGAAGTCCAAAAAGTACATCCCTCCCTGGAGGAATGACTTTTTGGACTTTTAATATCTTATATAGTCACAAACTTGAATCCGAAAAGTATTTTCCACCAATGAGGCATTTTTGGACACCCGGTATATATAAATGCGGACATACTTGTGCATTCGTAAGTTGCATAGGTCTTTGTTTACTGCTTTATTGATATTGAAAATCTGTACATTATTGCAATTATTTTTGAAGGGTGGATATCGATGTGATCTGAGTTAGACAATTCCTTCATCTTTTTCTACACAGATTCGTCACCCCTGTTCTAGGATACATTTCTCCACCTTAATTGGAATCAATAAATCTTCATAAATATATTTGTCAGTATTACGTTAAAAAAAAAAATCATTTTCTTCACTATCGAGAAACTAAAATTATAATAAAGTTAAAAATATTTAATGAAAGTTACTTTACACTGAGTAAAATATATTTCATCTGAATAAATTACTTTGAATTCATGCACAGCTGTTATTGTATCAGCAGAACCATCTTCTTTTGTTACTTGAATAGAAATGACACAAAAAGAACTTTTAAGATGCTCTAAAAGAGCGGTTACTTAAAGAGATTTAATTTTGTAGCTGAATTCATTTCATTCAAACATTCTTATCCATAACTTCATTTAACGCATTATCATGCATTCAGAAGCAGATATATTAATTTTATTCACTAAATTACTTGCTTAACATCGCAAAAGAGATCAATATTAATTTCAAGAATAACTTGTATTTTTAATCATCTATTTGAAAGTATTAGAATTGTGTTAGTATTACATTTAAGCTGTGTATGACGTGTTTTATCTAGTTGTTGAAAGTTTTTATTGAAAAGAAAATATTGAATAATAAGTTAATTTATAGTAAAGAAAACGTAAATTTTCAAGATTGCTAATTTTTTCAAAACATATTTTTTTAATTAAATATATCAATATCTTTATAATTGTGAATATATTATAATAAATCGGTATTTAATGTAAATCAATTCAAAGGTTCTGCCGCTATCCATTCCGCAATATTGCGTCAATGCTGCATTTATTATAACATACGTACAATTAATTACCAATGTTACTCTGTTAAAAATTTGCTGCAAACTGTCCAGTCATTCGACCGTTTTTTGAAAAAACGGTCACATAACCGTAATTTAACTGTATTTTGAACATAATATGGGCAATAATATGGTCAGAATAGAGTTAAATTATGGTTATGTAAACGTTTTCTATAAAAACGGTCAAATGACTGGACAGTTTGCTGCAAATTTTTAACAGTGTAGTTAAATTCTTGATTTAGAGTGTCATCCAATTACTACATCGCGCATGTTTCGTGACAATTTTAACACTCCATCCCACACAAGTCATAAGTTGCCATACTCGCCTGACACTCCATTTCCTGTCGCAACGTCGTACGCTTTTAATATGTAATTTAGAGCTAATTTCGAGTAAAAGAACATTGGAGGTAATATGTTTTCTGAATAGTTTAATATTTAATGAAATAAATAATAAAAAAAAAAAACATCAACATTTTGTGTGCTTTTATTTCTAGCCTTTGGAATTCAAAGAAAAAATATATTTAATAGTTCCTGGATAAAGATATATATTTCTTATGAGCTTTATTTTTACTTCTTGCAAGCCATAGCTTTACTTCCAGGTGTTTAAAAAGTATTGTTTTACTACTAGCTATTTCAATAAAAAAGGAAAATAAACCTAGTATTTCGTGAGTAAAAATTCATTTTTTATGAACATCGTGTATGCTGTTTGCTGGGTTAGCACTATATATATATGGCAAGTTCCGATAAGAAGTATTTTGGCATTGTTCAGAGTCGAAAATGTCAGAAATTGGCAATAATTGCAAATAAAATGAACTATGCAAACTCTTTCATGTGTATGTAAGAGCAGAACTACTAATGTTCCCTGAAAATAAACTGGGAACACACGGACGATGAATTCTTCTGATCAATTGTCATAATCCGCGATGTATGCGTTTAACCTTGCTGTACAATGTACAGAAAAACTTTGGAAATTCCTTTCTAGTGCTATTTTTATAGCAGAATCACCTCCCCATACCTCTGAAAGTCTAAATATAAAATATATTCACATTCTTTTTTATTAGTTTTAGCTAGAGATTACTCCAAACAGAGAAAGGTATGTTATGGCCACTTTGTATATTGCATGTTTTAAGTTTTCTGATGGAATTTTAGTAAGATCAAGTATTTTGAAATGCTATACAGTCACAATGATCATAAATTGTCTTAATGCAGTTAAAGTGCATTTCTTAAAGCAGATGAAACATTCCTATTTCGCTATTATCATTAAGTAATAGAAGAATGATGGAGCCATTTAACTTGCATCTTAACGGCTGAGTGCGGAATGTGTATAATTTTTTCCCTAGAAAAATACTTTCTTTTAAGTGAAAATCAGCTTCTAAGAACCATTATCTGAGGTTTATTTTTTATGCTTTATAAGTCGTTATATATAATTATAAGTTGTTTTCTTTAAACTGATATAATAAGAAATATTTTTTACGAAATTCCCCAAAATAAATAATAATGACTTTAAATGGTAACATATTTTTGGGGAATTTCTATGAATGCAAAAGGTTGGTTAACATAAGAAATATGCTGGACGCGAGGCATACTCATCGAAACACTAAACCGGAATAATCTACAGATAATATGATCCATTTTTATTATTTATATAAGAAATAGAATATACATGGTAAGAATTGATAAACTTGATATATCTCAATGGCACATTCAACATACTATATGTTTCATTCTTTCGTTTATTTTCATCTAATGTCTGCGATACCGTATTTAAAAAATAATTCAAGATAATAATTAATACATAATAAACAATGTTAATAATAATTAACATAATGTTATGAATTTTGTACATATTCCATTTTTTTATTGTGAAATTGCAGCATTATTTAATGTTTTTCCTGTCGAAAATTATGTAACTCAATGCAAAAGGTCTCAGGTGCTTTGCAAGAAAAACAACCTTACAGCATCGTTTTTATAATGGAGTTCTGTGGTAAAATCACCAAGGAATGGGTTTATCGCCAAGTTGGCGATGGTTTTGGCGACTTATTTTTGTCACCAAATTTGGCGACATATCGCCAAATGTCGCCAAGCTGGCGACGGATTTGGCGATTTTTTGTGCAACCCCCCCCCCCCTTATACCTATACATTGGGATTCTTTCTCGCTTGGGTTCTCTATCGAAAGTTGAAGTAATTTCTGGTAAATTCTGGACATTCGAAGCACTCGAAAATTCTAGAATGATCTCTAAAGCCTATATAAGGGCCAGCTTGGACCTCCACCAGTTCAGTTTAGTTAGTTCTCTGTCAACTGTGATTGAATACGCACGAGAGGCTTTGCATTGAGACGGTGTTTCTCTGAGCGATTTTGTATTTGATTCGCCGTATTGAACAATACGCTATATTGTTCTGTGTGAAATTTTGCTGTGCTGTTATTAGATTTGAAGATTACTGAATATTTGTGTCTTTGAGAAGCTATTGGTGTTTTTATCGAACTGTTTGGAGTAAATAAAGCCTGTTGATTGTTCTTTTATATTGGCATCAATCCTTTCGAACCCCGAACGCACAACAATATGATTAATAAATGTTATTAATGCGCATTGTTACCGGGTGATCCATGAGTCACAATTTAGAAATAAAAATTCCATAATTCTAAAAGTATAATGTCGGATGCGTGAAAATACGCGTTCTCTATAAGATATACAAAATTATTTAAAATTACAACCGACAGGAGGTGCTTCAGTTTTTTATTGTTCAGTTGTGCTTCGTTTGTACAATGAGGGAGCAAGTGTACAATGCAGCTAGGAATAAGAATGTTCATTTTGAAGAAATAATAATGGCAATTAGACGTTGCACGACAGTGTTCAAAGCATCAAAGAGTGTTTTAGCTGTTTTCAAAACTTACATTTTGTGATGTTTTATTATGGAACTATTTAAAGTTAAATGTTTTCAGATGTTATTTGCAATGCTGGAAGAATCTATTCGTCATAATGTAACAGAACGTATGGCAAAAACTATCTTCGGTACTGACTGCAATGCTTTCGCACGTCCAATGAACATTCTTGTGAATGATTGCTGTCATATTGGGCATTTGTATTCCTAGTTGCGTTGTGAAATTTTCTTCAACACTCTTTAAACGAAACAGAGCTAAGCAACAAGAGAATTAAAGCGTCGCCTTTCGGTGGTATATGTAATTACTTTTTTAAGTATTTTTTTTCTTATTAATATATTCTTATGTATTTTTGTGTTTTTCTGTGAAAACCGCTGTAATGTATACTTCGAATTATTGAACTTCTATTTCTTTTGTGACTTTTAATCACCTTCTATTTCCTCAGGCATAAATACACGTCTCAGGAAATTGAAAGTAAATAATTTAAAAGTCCTTCAATAGTTATCATTTAATTACAATTTAAAATTTACAGTATGTTTCGCGAATTTATTTATAACTAACATTCGAATTGAAGCATTGAATGAGGTAACAGGGAATAAAATATCTTTTACATACATGAAACAATATAAGAAATTTAATTATATAAATTAGTATTTCTTAGATATAATTATATGAGTTTTCTTCGATAACAAGAAATGAACGTTTTAAGGAAAATCCGGTATTAGTTGATGTTAGTACCAGATTCGCTAAAATTCCGAAGTACAAAATTGCCATGGGAATTTTTATTGGTTTAACCTCTTTTTTATACATAATGGGCATTTTTTAATATCATTGGCTTTTACAAACTTAAACAATTTAATTATAAACATTAGTTTTTCAGTGACAATATTTGTAACGCAACTAGCGTCATATATATTGTATTGATTGTGATGAGTTGACATGTTTCAACTCCTCCCTTATTTGTGGAAAAAGGATAATCTCTCTGGAATGAAAATAATCTGACAGATTGATCTCTATTGAGAAAAATTCTATCAATAGTGTGAATTTCATTTTCACTTTGAGATAAGCCAAGCTGCAATACATGCTTTGTATTGAATGATATGTTATCTGAATGAGTAGATAAGAATTGTAAAGTATTGTTCTTTTGGATACAAAGAACTGGGCCCCTACGAAATGCAATGTTTTCTGGGAAATTCCTGGAATGCAAGGAAAGCCCCTGGGAAGTGAAATTGCTGACGGGAGTTGAAGGTGGAAGGAGTTGAATGTTGAATCAGTTGGATGTGGAACAAGCTTGAGTGAGGTTGTCTTTGAGTGGACTTCAGAATCGAAGTTCGTCTTGAATTGTAATTTCACAGCATGAATATGAATAATCATATTTTTTCATTTTTACTTTTTTTTTTATGTGTTAATTTAAAATAAAGTTTTTTCGTTTCAAACGATAAATGGAATTTATTAATTATATATACAACGTCTCACGCTACCACAGCAATAGTATATATAATTAATTGGTGGCAGCAAATGGGATATGTAATCTAGAATAAATTAGATTACGGATCTATGTTAACCTGATTAAACAGATGAAGAGCCAGTGGAAAACGGATAAGCAGAATTGTGGAGTTTTGAAGTATAATTGGAGTCGTGTTTTTTTCTCGGAGTTCTAGCAAGCAGAGAACTGGTAAAAGAACTTTATCGACAAAAGCTGTGTAGTGTATGGACAGTCAACTATAGATTCGGTGATAAGTGTTTGTGCTTCTTAATATATCCAGTAGAATGAAGATATGCGGCGTACCATCTGAGTTGTCTACATACGGATCTGAGGTGAAATTAGTGCCTTATCAGCGAAATTAGTGTCTTCAAATCTTCAAACATCTGTGTGTGTCATCTTTAAAAGTGCTTGGAAGCCTGGTATCAGTGTGGAGGAAATATCTGCATCTGGAGGTAAGCTCTTTTATGATATCTTCTATAGAGGTCTGTTTTAAATTAAATTTTGTGTATAAATTTTAAATTTGGGGAACAAAACTCTATGAGAAATTTAAGAATTCTAGGGAAGCTATTAATTTGGTATTTAAATTTTAGTTAGAATTTTTATGTTTGTTGATTTTCTGGTATCTGTTTGGTATAATATTGGGTTAAGAAAATTATATACTTATGTATATGTTAAAATTTACTTGGGGTATAGTAAATTGTTATTGATTAATTGAGATTATTAATCAGGGTATTTTAATCATAATTTTGTATAAAGCTTTTGAAAATAAGAGTTTTGTTTATATACATTTTATGTCTTACAGTAATAAAGTTATAGCTTAATTTTATGGGTTTACTGTGGATGATTATGATTAATGTTTCAAAATAAATTGATGTTATACTGTACTGTTGGGTATAAAATTTATTTTGGGGGATATACTCAGTTTGAAAGACGTCACTGTTGCATGAGAATTTGCTATATTGAAATTGTGTCATTTTTGAATACATTATTATACGTATAGGGAAGAAAATTCTATTTCTGTATTTATTGTATTATTGTAAATTGAATATATCTGATATTTTGAAATTTATTATATTTTGGGGGAAAATATGGCAGACTATTTAGTAAAATATAATAAAAACGTCTTGCTATTATTAGCAGAGGAATTTGAGACCAGTGTGTCAAAAACGTGTAAAAATCAAGCTATAATTCAGGCTATCGTTAGTGCTGAGGATTATAAAGAAAGTTACGCAAAACTTCGCTTGCAATATATTCTTGAACAGGAGGCAGAGCGGAAAGAACAGGAAAAACAAATTGAAAAAGATCGTAAAGAACAAGAGAGACAAATTGAAAAAGATCGTAAAGAAAGAGAGAGGCAAATTGAATTAGATAGGATTGCGCAAGAGGAAAAAGATAAACTTAGGAAATTTGAATTAGATAAACTTAAAAAGCAACTTGAGGCAGATAAACTTGAAAAGCAACTTGAGGCAGATAAACTTGAAAAGCAACAACAACTTGAATTACAAAAACTTGAGAAACAACAGCAATTCGAATTAGAAAAATTGCGTATTCAAAATTCTGCGGATATTGTTAGTGTTTCATCTAATGAATCAAATGTAGATTTTCATAGAACTCCTAAGGTAAATTTAAAGGATTTAGTTCCGCGCTTTGATTCTAAATTAATTGATATAACTCTTTTCTTTATGATTTTTGAAAGGCAAGCCGAGAAAGCTAAAGTATCTCAGGAAGATCTGGTCAGTCAATTAATTCCTTTGTTACCTTCTGATATTGCTGAAATTATTGTAAAACAACCAGCAGACAAATGTGATGATTTTCAACATATAAAGAAAGTTTTGTTAGATAGGTTTAGGCTAAGTACAGGCGCCTTAAAACAAAAATTTGAAACTCATCAAAGAAAATCTGGTGAATTATGGGTGGATCTGATTTATGAGTTAAGGGGTTATCTTGATAATTGGTTAGTGTCATTAGAAGTGAAGGATTTTGAGTCCTTAAAAGAACTAATGCTCACGGAACAATTGAAAAAACGTGTCCCTTTTGAGATAAAAGAAAAATTTATTGATGATTGGGAGGAAATAAAGATTGCTTCTAAACTCGCGGAAAAATCAGATAAATTTGAGAGTATAAGAAGAGAATTTAACAGGTCGGATAGAAAACCGTGGGAAAATAAATCTTTTCAGGATAAGCAAAAAGACAGCTTTAATTCTAAAAGTAGAAAGGAAATTAAACCAAAATCTGAATTTGAGAATACGGAAGAGTGTGGGAAATTTGATCAATTTAAGAAGGACAATGCTTTCGAAAAGCAAAGACAAGTCCAATGTTATAATTGTTTGGCAGTGGGGCACATCAGACCAAATTGTCCTGAATTGTTAAAAAGTAAATCTAATTATGAGGATAAAAGCATAGCTTGGATTGTTACTAGTGATGGGAAAAGTGTAAATAATAAGGAAGGTGTGGAAACTGAATTACCTATGGTTGATTTATGCGTGAATGGTAAGAAAGTAAAAGCGATTAAGGACACAGGTGCGCAAATTGCGGTTTTTGATGCTAATGACATTCCGTGGAGTGCTAAGAAAGTGGGAAATGCCTTTCTTATACCGGCCCTCGGAAATAGACAAAAAGCGGATTTGGTGTCAGTGCCGGTTGCTTTGATGGAAGGTGAAAAAGAGTATGTTGAAAAAAATGTGGTGGTTGCAGTTGTGAGAAAACTAAATTCTCCGCCCCTTATAACACCAGCTGTTTATGATTTGTTAAAGTTAGGAAATATCGATAAGCAAAATTCAGTGTGTAAACAGGTGGAAAATCAGAGAGAATTAAATGGGCAGGGAACCTTCAGGTTGTGTAACGATCATGAGCAAAAATTTGTTAGAAAAATAGTTGTAAATGAAATCTGTGAAAGGGATAATAAGTCTGTTAATGAGATAGAGGTAAATTCATCGGAAGACGTGACTGATAGGTATTTGGAAAAAGGGTCTAAATTGATCGATCTAAAAGATGATGCGTCTCGAACGCATAGTGATAAAAGGTCAGGTAAAGGAGGTCAATTTCGAAAAAAGAATTCTGAGCATGACGTAAATATACCCAGGTATTTTGTTGGTAGTATGGGATTTATACATGTTAGAAATAGAATTAGAAAGAAATTGAGTTCATCTATGACTGTGGCCAGTAAATTTAACTCTAGTATGAAGGAAAATAATAGAGAAAATTGGGGGGCTAAATGCCAAGAAGATGTGAATAGGAAATCAAAGTTTAAAAGAATGGAGCATTCTTCTTTTAAAACGGATCACAAAGAAATATTTATTAAAATCAAACAAGATTTTGAAAAGAAAAATTGTGATCATGAAGTTGTGAGTCGAAAATTATTGTCGAAAAGATTTTCTGATAGAAGTAATATAGATATTGGTTTTCGGGAGAATTCTCTAAATTAAGTTTTATTCTAAATTTGGGAGTACTCATTATTGTAATGTCTGCAATGTGTTTATTTATCCTTTAATGCTTAATATTTTCGCAATGGTAAAACTTCATTAATTTAATAATTGCATAATTTAGTATGCATTCTTCTTATTTGTAGAAGCGTCTAAATTTAGGCTTTTAAGCAGGTTTTTAAGAGAATTGTTTTAGGCATTGTGTTGTATATAGATTTATTCTTTCCTCTTATTATTATTTTTTTTTGTTAGAATCATGTAAGGTGTAATCTGTTTTTGGTATTATATGTATGTGAAATATTTCAAAATTGTTTCTTAGGGCATCAATAGTATAAATTATTCCTGGAATTATACTTTGGTATTGTAGGTATGGGATCATAGTAAATCCTGTTGACAGTGTGGTCTATCAAATACTGAGTATGGGAATGTGTTTGTTTTCTATAGGGATTTTTCTTGTGTTATTCTAAATTCCTTTATACTTTGATGACCTCTTTCGAAATTGATTGAAGGAGCTTATTCTATTAATATATATGCCAAATTTCTTCTAGAAATTTTTCCTTAGGGGGAGGTGTTGTGATGAGTTGACATGTTTCAACTCCTCCCTTATTTGTGGAAAAAGGATAATCTCTCTGGAATGAAAATAATCTGACAGATTGATCTCTATTGATAAAAATTCTATCAATAGTGTGAATTTCATTTTCACTTTGAGATAAGCCAAGCTGCAATACATGCTTTGTATTGAATGATATGTTATCTGAATGAGTAGATAAGAATTGTAAAGTATTGTTCTTTTGGATACAAAGAACTGGGCCCCTACGAAATGCAATATTTTCTGGGAAATTCCTGGAATGCAAGGAAAGCCCCTGGGAAGTGAAATTGCTGACGGGAGTTGAAGGTGGAAGGAGTTGAATGTTGAATCAGTTGGATGTGGAACAAGCTTGAGTGAGGTTGTCTTTGAGTGGACTTCAGAATCGAAGTTCGTCTGAAATTGTAATTTCACAGCATGAATATGAATAATCATACTTTTTCATTTTTACTTTTTTTTTTTTTTTTTTTTTAATGTGTTAATTTAAAATAAAGTTTTTTCGTTTCAAACGATAAATGGAATTTATTAATTATATATACAACGTCTCACGCTATCACATGATATAGAACTCGATAAATATCTATATTTTTCAACATTGCCAACATTAGTATTTGAATAACACATGATACTAACGACTTACAGTCAGTATTGCAAAAGAAGACAAATAAATCTTAAAAGGATACAACGGTTGCTTACATGGCTTTAACTGTTTTAAGATACAATTATAAATAATAATTTTATAAATACTTAATTTTGCTAGATTTCACCTCTAACAGAGGTTGGATATTCTTCTTATATGACATTTTTTAATTTAAACAATTGAATTATTTTTTTACGTTAATAAATAATCTAATCAACTATGCTTTCGAGACACTACAAATATGTTTGGAACTAAAAAGTATCTGAGATTTACGTGCGTTCAATGAAATAAATTAAAACATGTTACGCAATATGAAATAAATATTATTAAAACCACTTATAATCAAGCTAAAGAAAGCGTGAAACTTATTCATTATACCAGTATTTTATTACAACAAATTTTTTTACAACCTGAAACTCATTATTAAGAAATTGTCGTACTAAATTTTATTTGGGCGCAAGTCTTGATAGAATGATTAGCATAATAATGAAATAATATTTACAAAATAACTTTAAATGCTTAATTTGAGACAAATTGGAAAATTTTGCACAGCTATGAGAATCTAATAAAATAATTTCAGTAAAATAATAGTTTCCATTTAAAATCCTCAATTTAATCTTAAGTCTAATATTGACGCTTAATATTTTGCTATTAGAAAATATTTCTTTTTATGATTTTACCTTTTATTATTTTGAATATTTTTACTGAAACATAAATTCAAATTTCATGATATACGAAAATATACTACAACATAAATTTGAACACATTAAATATTACTTAACGAACATTTACTGTTGCAGAAATTATAAATAGTTAAAAGTATTTTCAAACTGAATTGCTCAGTAGATTAATAAGTCAAATGCAACCGATTGCAAGAAAACTTCTTAAACTGAGAAAATTTGTAAAATAAGGCATTTCGAGACGAAACGCATTAGCTCACGGAAATAAATTGTGTGAATGTATTTAAAGTGTACTTTCTAAAGCTACTGAAACATTCCTTCTTTGCCATTATCATTAGATATTAGAAGAGTAAAAGCGTAAATTACTCTGGATTTTAATGGCTGTGTACGGAATGTGAATAATTTACTCTCCAGAAAATAACTTTCATTAGTGGAAAAATAAGTTTCCGAAAGAAATTCTTTAAATTTTATATCCCACTATTTATAAGTTCTTTTTCTCTTGACTGGAATTTTTAAGTGAAAAAATTATTAATATATATATAGTTCTTAAAAAAGATTTATTTTTCTTCTGTTTCATATAAGGAAACCAATTTGTTAACAAAAGAAATGAGGAATAACTGCAGAACTCTGAGGTACATGAAACTTATAAATAATTTGACTAATTTTGTTGAATTTTTGAGGAAGTTTTTTTGTCAGAGCAAGGGTATGTTCTGTGTTTGTTTATGCTTTAAATGTGGCTAAAAATCTCCTAATTCCAAGGTCGCAGTATACGTTTAAAGTGTATGTTTTTTTTCTTTTAACTGTGGTCCGTTTCTATAACTAAGAAACTGCGTTACGGATGTCCACCAAACTGATTCCAAACATCATAATTAAAGTAATAAGGACCCCCTATCCAGATATTATGATAGGGAAAAGCGGGCTTCGCCCGTTATCGATTTTTTTTTTTTTAAGTTTTAAGTTTTTCTACAGGTCCCTGTCTTTGAACTAGAACTCAGGTAGTCTAAATAAATTCGACTCGACATCGATACAGCTTACCGATTTTATTTCGTTTTTTCACCACTAGGGGGCGCTTTCCTATCTTCGGTTCTACGGGCATGAAAACGACGGGGTATGGCTCATTCGACTCGACATCGAAAGTCTTAACGATTTCAGTTATGATCATATAAACAGATTGCGCCACCTGGTGGCGGAAGGTGGAACTAACGTATACTGCAGCGCGTGCGCAGCACGACTGCTATACGGTGCCGCAGGCAGCGGGGACCCGAGCCGCAGGTTTTCGTTCAGTTAGAGGTTTATACTATTCCATGTGCAATTTAAGGGATTATCCGGTGCATGCGTAGCACGACCGTCATACGGTGCCGAAGGCAGCGGGGACCAGGGTCGGAACGACTGCTATACGGTGCCGCAGGCAGCGGGGACCCGAGCCGGAGGTTCGTTCAGTTAGAGGTTTATACTATTCTATGTGCAATTTAAGGGATTATCCGGTGCGTGCGCAGCACGACCGGTATACGGTCGGAGGTTCGTTCGGTTAGAGGTTTGTACAATTCAATGTGCTAATTAAGGGATTACCCGGTGCGTGCGTAGCACGACCGGTATACGGTGCCGAAGGCAGCGGGGACCCGGGTCGGCGGTTCGTCATGTTTGAGGTTTTACAAGATTCGAGATTTTCTACAATTCGAGGCACCGATGTAAATTAGGGGCCCGCTGGCGGGCGAAGCCAGCTAGTCGGGTATATTATTAATGTCCGTGAACGTCTGTGTGTGCGTGTTTCTGTCTGTGCACTCCACCTTGGTACACGCAAAGGCTCCGGGACTAATCGACGCACCGACGCCGGACGCGGACCGAAAAATTCACCAAAAAAGGCGCGACGCTCAAGTTTCGATCGGGTCGGGCCTCCGAACCGGACCCGGGGTGTTATTAATCGACGAAACTGTTTTAATTACCGACCGAAACCCAACTCGGAAAGGAAAGCAAAACAGCAAACATTTTCGCCTCCGAACAGGGTTGCCAGTCTCCGTCGGGTCGGGGAAGGAAAAGACGGCGGGGTTCCCAGGGAGCGATTTAAGCCCCAAACCGCAGCGCAGGTCCGACCCGTATCTCCGGAAGTCGGGGGGCCAGAAATTCGAAAGTCGTACGTACGCAACGGGGACGTCGTCAGGTTTGATAAATTCGAAAAATCTTTTCCGTACGACGATTAGAACCGAAAAAATCCTTTAAAAATCGATCGATAAAATGTAATTTTCGAATTCTTTTTCACCGCTGGGAATGTCAGACAGCAGACAGCCGGAGACACGGCTGCAAAACGATTTCACTCTCCGCCACCGCAGGTGTTCCGGAGGATTTTCACGTGACCGGCCTGTATTCATCGCTCCAGTGCTCTTTCGAAAAACAATGAAGTCGGGGGGCCAGAAATTCGGAAATCGGACAGACCGATTCACGAGAGCATTTGCTTTCAGAAAATCGAAAAATCATTCCCGTACGACCATTAGAACCGAAAAAATTCTTTAAAAATCGATCTATAAAGAATTATTTTTCATTTCTTTCGGCGCTGCGAATGCAGACGATTGTCTGGATCGATTTTCAAGAGGCGAGGAGGAATTGGTCACGTGACGTTCAACTGGGGTTTTTCAGGGGGGGGGGCATTTCCGAATCTAAGGGGCGCAGTAATTCGAAACTTTGACAGGGCGACTCAAAATGGATTCTGCTTTCAGAATATCTAAAAATTATTCTCATATCTTCATTACGAGCCGATATATTATTTTATTGCATAATTAATCACCGTTATTTGTATAATTAAAGCAAAAGAAAGATTTCTATTACAGTGCCGGCTAGATATTACGATTTTAAGAAGTAGGCCGCGTCTAAAAACTGCATTACGAGTATCTTAAGTTTTTGTTTTAGAGTGGCAACCGGATATTATGATAGGGTAAAGCGGGCTTCGCCCGTTATCGATTTTTTTTTTCAGTTTTAAGTTTTTCTACAGCTGACTGTCTTTGAACTACAACTCAGGTAGTCTAAATAAGTTGTTTGAAGAAAAGCAGTGTCATCGCCCCCGCCCCCCCCCGCTTTCCGGATTTTTTTCTTTTATCGGGTTCTAAGGGCCCGATTACGACGGGGTGTGGCTCTTTCGACTGGATTTCGACAGCTTTACAGATTTCGGTCATGTTCGTATAGAACACATTGCGCCCCCTGGTGGTGGAAGGTGTAATTAAAGGATTTTTCAGCCAACTCGGGTTCTGTAGGTCACATCACGACGCGGTTTGACTCGACCTCGATAGAGGATATTAGAGCTTATCGGCTTTAGTTCGTTTTTCACCACCATGGGGCGTTTTATTATCTCTGTTTCTATGGTACGGATTACGACGGGGTATGGCTCATTGGACTCGACATCGAAAACCTTAACGATTTCAGAGATGGTCGTATAATCAGTTTGCGCCACCTGGTGGTGGAAGGTGGAACTAACGTATACTGCAGCGCGTGCGCAGCACGACTGCTATACGGTGCCGCAGGCAGCGGGCACACGAGCCGGAGGTTCGTTCAGTTAGAGGTTTATACTATTCGATGTGCAATTTAAGTGATTATACGGTGCCGAAGGCATCGGGGACCAGGGTTGGAGGTTTGTACTATTCGATGTGCAAATTAAGGGATTATCCGGTGCGTACGTAGCACGACCGGTATACGGTGCCGAAGGCAGCGGGGACCCGGGTCGGAGGTTCGTTCGGTTCGAGGGGGATGCGAGCCGGAGAATACAAAAGTTTCGAGGCACCGATGTAAATTAGGGGCCCGCTGGCGGGCGAAGCCAGCTAGTATTTAATATTAATAATTAATTCGTTAGTAATATAACAAGTTAGTAAATAAACCGAAAATTATAGAAAATAAAACAATTATTTGGTTTCCATAATATTTTAAAAACGTTTACTTCGGTTGACTTAAATTTGCTTTTTTGTGTAATATTTATTGCTAATTATACAGGGTGCGTCGGAAGAACATATACACACTTTGAACTTTCCTAGAAAATTTATTTTCTTATCTACAAGTTAAATTATATTACAAGTTATGTTATGTTTCCTCAACATGTGACAGTAGAGTTGTCGATCTAACTCCGTAATCCAGTTAGAGACACGTAAAATGTGCATAAGTAAAAGATGTGGTGTGCCGTAGGTAAACCCCATATAACCTGTGGACACGTTGGGATGAGATTCAAGTGGTGTGCGCGAAAATCCCATTGGACACCTTGCTGCGAAGTAAGGAATCAGTCGTGACTAGAACTCCTATTATAAGAGTATTAAGAGAGTATATACATAGAGTCGTGACTCGTACTCAGAAACTTATCGATGTTGAAGGCCACCATTTTGAACATTTACTTTAACCACTATTTGTAATATTCAATTTGACCAGAAAGTACACTTCTTTTTCAAAGTAGACTATAGCCTTTCTTTTGCCTCAAATTTAACCTTGTAGGTTGGAAAATAAAGTTTCTATGACATTTCAAAGTGTGTATATTTTTTTCTGACGCACCCTGTATTAAGTTGTAGGGACAATCCAATGTAAGATCAGTTTCCTGTTTATCAGGGACGTTCAAATTTTACTTTCATATAAATCAGTAGTGAATTTTGTAGAAATTATTTAATGAAATATAGGAAAATCAAAGGTGAAACATTAAAAAAAAAAATAGTATTAAGCATTGTAGCAAAAAAATAAGTAAATAAATAAATAAATAATAAAATAAAAATAGTAGTAGTACATTAAGCATCTGGTTAAATTTCTTTTGCGATTATTTATTGCACTGAAATTTCAAAAAAAAAAAAAAAATCAGTGTCAGTTAAAATTGTTATTAGAATATTTCTCAATGTAACATTTATTTAATGCTTATTAAAATTGTGTACCGTGATATGATTCTAAATGTTCTTTCTTACAAAAATTTCTTCAACGTCACTTGATTTTATTGCATTTCCTCAATATGTTACTCCAAAACCGCTGTCAGTTAAGAGTGCTTCATCAATTTGCAAACGAATGTCTAAGCAATCTTCTTTCTGAAATATATTTTTGTGACAGAACATTGATATTAAATATGTTGAGATGTTGCTGTATTTCTTATAGATATGTTTAATAAAAGGAACTATTACTGTATGAAGGAAATTTAAAAATGTTCGATTTATTCGACAATGTGATTTAAAAATGTTCGATTTATTCGACAATGTGATTTAATTGAGCTGGTTGTATTATCCATGTTGTACTCTATAATTCATGGAAAACCACTAAATACATTTTTCAAAATTCATTTATATTGAATTAATAATGATATCCTAAACATTAATTTTGATTTGAGTTCTAATTTCTGTTTTGCTAGTCAACATCGAAAATGCAATAGCTATTTAAATATCTTTCTTATGAATATTTCAAAGTTTAGAATTCTAGCTAGATGTATTATTTTATTATTTACAGAAATTTTACAGATGCTATTAAGATTATAATTCAAAAAAGTGACCTGTCGTGTAAATGTGAATGTTTAATATTTAAATTCATTTTTAGTTTTATGGAAACGCCGGCCGGTTGGCAACAGCCTTAAATTTGTTATTTATTTTATTGTAAGAAATTTAATTAACAGTTTTCTGTTTAAAATTTTATTGACGTGACCGTTATGGTAAAAATTAGAAATATATGTGAACCTAGGATGCAAATTGTACCCTACTTACTAATTACTACTTATTAATTGTAGCTTAATAGATGTAATAGACATCTATTAAGCTGTATATGTCTAAACTAAATAGTATATGAATAAAACATGTTACAGCGACGATTCGTTCGTCAAGCTGCTATGTTGGATAGATGAATTAAGTAATTTTATCTCGTCTTTTTTTTTATGTTGAGTTAAAAAAAATCATAACTTAAATGTTACATTTTCTTTGACTCTGCTTTCAAATAATACGTCAATAACACATGTAGATCACGTAATAACAACGCTAAAAATAGAGAAAGTAATTACATAGAAAAGTAGTCATTATAATTTATGAAGGACTACATTTAAAAAAGCAGTGCATTTTATGCATAAATTTATTTTATTGCAAACATAAATTTTGTTCTGTAAAATCTATAAAACCATATTCAAATGTTTTTATCACATGAATCATTTGGAATTTATGGTGTACTAAATATAATAAAAAATTCAAGTATATATCCACATATCTTCAAAAGAGAGGGGTTGATGTGATACATATTTTTATATAGCTGCCATAATTCATATTTTAAGATAATATTTTTAAAATCTTACATCACGTGTAATGGTGAATTATAAATTTAAAAAATCGAAAATGTCTTAATATTTTAAGTTTTTAGTATTTGCTCCTCACATTTTTTTACGGAGTATATTGTTTAAAAGTGAAATATTTTGACAAGAATTTCTATAAAAGACATGTATAAAAAATTATACTTTATGAAACATCATTTTTATGAGGAATATTTACAAAGTATTTTTGAAAATGAGTAATTTCCTAAATACGTATTACTGGAACTCATTACTTAAAATATATATTTGCCGTTTCTTTTGCTATCTAACATATTAAAGCCAGAAGCAAAAGTCTTACGTTTTCAGTGCAAATTTGTTACTGCGTATGCCTCAACTTTTTTTGAAGGGTGAATAATGCAGGAAATAGAATTAAGAAGAATCAAGAAGGTTGAAGAAAAATTAGCTAGCTTATTGGCTTCACGTCTCACAACACTACCCTTAGGAAATACTACCTCTAAATTCTTCTTCATTCTATTTTTTCTCCCCCTTACTGGAGGGAGCATTCATTCTTCAATTCTTCAACCTGCTTTGTTTGAGAGAGGTGTGAACAAAAGTGAAAGGGAGGGGTGCGCTTTCACATTTTTGAAGGCTGGAAATGGGAATGGAAGTTCTCCTCTTGTGTAGAATTTGAAAAAAGTCGTTCTCTGTGGAGGAAAACATATTTATTTTACAACCAGATAACAATATTTCTGACGTAATTTTTACACGGGCTGCAAAATCTTTATATTTATAACCATTTAAAATTTCAAAGGGTTTGGACAACAAAAGCATTTTTTTAATGTTTTCTTAGGAACACTTTTATCACTAATTATCGGTATTTTTAATTTTGGATTCATTTAAGGTTTATCACGGGCATACTAACCACCCCCCCCCCCCCCCTAAAAAAAGGCATATTTGAAAACTTTTAAACCTATTGCGTAATCATTCATAATCGTGTCCACTACCAATTCACTAAATACCAAACGTAATTTTGTGCTATAAAGTGTTTTTTGTGATAGTTTTTTATATTATCATTTCCCAGTAACTGTGCTATTTCAGGATTTTGACGATATGTATGGATGCATTTTACTGCTCTAATTTATTTAGATTAACCATCTCGTTGTACGAGGAATTTTATTCTATTTTTAAAATAATACTAATTTTTCAACTACGAAACATCCACATCTGTCTCATAAAATGAATAGTATATCATGTAAGACATATACTTATACAAATTTAACCAAAGCCATTAAATAATAAGCCCAGTCAGATAAATGGGAAACTTTTCGCAAGTTGAAAATAGCGCCATCTAGCGGTTGGGAGTGCTGCAACGATTCGCGGATGGTGGATTTGTCGTGAAGGAATGGCAACACAATGACGGGGTAAGTTAAGTAATATGTTTTGATTTTCGATTTTGCATATTAAAATTTTTTATTTTTATTTTACTGTTTCTTTATTTAACATTGGTTAAATAAATCATATATAAATCAATCAATTTTTTCTCAAGTAAGATTAATTTAAATTAATTAAATGTTTTTATTTTCGGTTTGTAAATAGTTTGTATACGGAAAAAATGGCGATATGGAATTGGTTTTTCCCTTAGAATTCAAAACTTCTTTAAACAACTTTTATAATTACTAATTAATAAAACAAATATGAAATAAATTAAACTGGTTAAATGTTATAAATATTTCATAAAATGATTTCAAAATAAAACTGCGGAGCTGATGTAATCTGTCTCTGATATGCAGATTTATAAATGTAATTAATATTTATAAATATATTATTCACACAGTTGTTATATCAGAGCTCGACCATTGAAGGCTGAAAATAAAGTAATAGTTTTCTAACGATTCGGTACTTAAAAATTACCCTGTTTCCAATAAATAGTTTAAACCAACAGAGTTCGGTGATATATAAGGTATAGCCAATATTTATGTGTAAAATATCATGATGTTCGCTATTTTCATATATTTGATATTTATTTTAGACTGTGTATGATATTTTCAGTCAAATAAGTGTAAATGAATTTTTCAACTGTTATTAATTGTGCCCTTTTTTATAGCTAGAAATATATTTTCCTAGTTTGAAGTTGATAATTTAAATGTAAAACCAATAATTATGCGAGATATTATTTACATGAAATAGCCACTGAAAGATAAACTGTTTAATTCAGATATACATTATTTAAATTTTCATTTGAAATAATCTTTTCTGGTTTGATTTATTTTAGTTTAAATTGCAATATCTGAAAATATTTATAATCGTCAATACATTGTTTATTTTGAAAATATCGGATATTTTTGTGTTTATATATATATATATATATATATATATATATATATATATATATATATATATATATATATATATATATATATATGTATGTATGTATGTATGGTAGATGTACCAGTAATGGACCGCCTTTCAGTAATGGGCCACCTTCAACATTTTTGGTTTGTAAAAAAATAACCAATAAAAATTCAGCCTTTTTTATTTCATTAATATGCTTTCTTTAAATTCAACTTTTAAATACAATCATAATATCAATTATCTATTACTTTTTGTGGGGTGTCCATTACTGGAATTTAGGGTGTTTTGATTTATTTCTGTTATTTACAATTAAATTTCGATTCACATTGGGAAATGTGACTATGAGCATGGTTAAATATTGTTGGTAGATTAATATAATATTAAAAAATGTGGAATATAACAACTATAACTATTAATTAAAAAATAATTTTTAAAGAAATTCCTTAAGGGTGTCCATTATTGGCACATCTACCCTATATATATATATATATTTGGTATAGATGCTGCAGTGGTCTGCAAAATATATGCGCGAAAAAATCTTTCCAACTTTGGCGATACTCGCTAAGATCCAAAATCTGGTCCTAGAGAAGTGAGATTAAGATACGATTTTGTATATTCAATTTTTTTATTTTACTGTTTATTTATTTAACCTTGGTGGCTAAGATGCTTTACACTCACGCAGAAAAAAAAATAATCTGTTAAAAAAAAGAAAAAAGTCGCCAAATTTAGGGGATTTTTTCCTTTAATGGCAACCTAGCCATTGTATTAAGTTATTCGTTTGGCGCGGTCTTGAAAATCGCGCCAACCAAAAAGTCGCCAAACTTATGTTTATATGTTTGCGTGAGTGTAAAGCATCTGTTCCACATTGGTTAAATAACCCATATTATGTAAATCAATTTGTTTTTGAAGTTCTGTGTCTGTATATTGTGAACAGCTATTATATACTAATTATTAATATGCAAATATTTATTTTATCAATATTAAAAGTTTATCATTAATGCGATTTACATAAAAAAAGACTTTTCTCTGCTCAACTATGTTAAAATTCCTGGGCACAGATGTTATACACACATGTTTGCGCAATTGCAACAAAATGGCAATTTTATGCCTCACATGGTAAACCGATTATTTTGTTTATTTTTGTTTATTTATTTTTATTTTAATTCTATAAATTATTTTTACTATATTTATCAATAGATAAGTATCAAAGTAACATATTTATTTACATCAAACTACCATTTATCTATTTTTATTATATTATTTTATTTTTACATTGAAATAAAAAATCACGTGCTATTATTGCATACTATTTGTAACTAATATTCCAAAACAAAGTTTTCGCCAAATTGGCAAGAGAAAAAAAATTCAACATGGTGCGTCTATGCCAATTCCTGACATGCTCATACTTTTCTCTCGTTTTTTAAACATTAAAGTATGAAACAGATCCCTATTTCTGTATTATTTTTATGCTGATATGATTAAAATTTGGGTACTTTCATGTTATCACGGGTTCCAAAGATGATTCGCCAAGCGACCAAGATTTATCGCCAAATTATAAAGCATGTAAAGCATTATAATAATATATGATATATATATAACATTTCTTGACGTATATGGCCAAGTTATAGTCATATATAATGCATATATGATGTATATATATGACATGTGTATATGATGTATATATGACACATAAGACGTTAATAATATGTGTGTAATGACGTATATGGCACATATAGGAGTGTTTGGAATATATATATGCGAATCTAGGATGAATATATAAGCTTTGCGATGATGTTGGCGAAATCATAACTACAACCTTGGCAGGCATTTTTTTTTAAGCTTTCGGAACATTTTCCTAATGGTTATTGTAATTTGTTAAACTATAATTTTTTTTTTGACATGGTGTCAATGTTGAATTCCCCCCCCCCCCCAATCATCAGATAACCATTTTATAGCACTCAACTGCTGTTAATTCGGCCTTTACAGCGTTATTTTTTTTCAGAGATTATATTACAAAAGGAAGTTTATGTTATCTTTCTGAATTTAATTATATGTTATTCTAAATTTTTCTCAATTCATAAAATAAAAATTTGTGTTTTGTCAAATTACATATTTTTTTTTTTTTTACCTGCGAAATGTTTTCTTCGTTACTAGATTTTATTAAATTTGTTAAGTACAGGTCGTATATGACATGTGTATACGATGTACATATGGCATGTATAAGTAACAACACATGCATTATTAAGGGGCTGCTTCACTAAAACTCCCGATCATGAAATCTAATGTTAGTCTACGGGGGAAATTTAGAAGCATGATTACTCATTACCTAATATAATTATTAAAACAGGATTTTCACCATCAGAAAGTAGGCGTCAGATGCCAACAGTTTACGTTTTAAAAATTCTCTCTTTTAAATCGTTAGTATTCCTAAGAAGATGATAAAATTTCATCAAGTAAATCTCCCCTATTCAACCTGTAAATATCCACAAATTGTATGCTCATAATTTATATTAATTCAAATTTGAATTCTTATGTCTCCCTTAGATGTCAGCGATGGAAAAAGCTTATTGGAATTCAGGAAAAGAGTAAGTCGGAAATCGGTTTGTATAATAATTACAGACTTTGTGGTGATCGTTCTATATCATCATGGTAATGAACTTTACTGACACCAGAAGCGCACACTCTGCAAACAGCTATCTTAATCTAATATCTCAAGATGTAAATATTTTGCATCTGTGAGCTGTATTTTATTATTTCAATTAAATATAAAGTATCACAAAATAATATAATTTTGAAACATTCTCTTTTATTTATTGTTTGTTTTTAAATGTTTAATAAATGTGTTTGTTCTTTTAAATGATCATCTTTATTGTCTATCCACCACATAACATTGTTATCCTTTTGCAGTTAAGTTAATTACTTTGATTAAATGTTAAGTAATAGGAGAAGTCAGTAATAAGAAATATGGGGAAATCCCTAGCTTACTTCTAATTTAGAAGTAATGTTCTTTAATCGCAAATCTTTAAGTAAAAAATTCAATATCATGAAAAGCAACATCATTTGAGAATTCACTTCTGCTCTTGTAGTGATATTACTTTACTTTTTAATGTATGATATTTTTACCTATGGTATAAATGTACCTTACTAAATAACTATACTTTATTATTTAAAAGTTTTTTTTAATATATTGTCTTGAAAAAAATATATATCGTAATATCTAAAGATCTGATAAGAATTCTTTGAAATAGTCAAGCAATGTGGTGATTTTTTTCTTATGTATTATATTTATTCTAGAACCATTTTAATTTATGTAATGTTGTGTATACCTAAACTATGGTAAGCTGATTAAAAATAAGATTTATCTATCATTGATGTAAATCAATGTTGAAATTTTATTCTTGAAAAATTTAAACGACCTTCACGTTATTTAGATTAAATAAGCCAAAATTTTTGCTCTACTATGCTTGATAAATTAATACTACTTTTGTTTATTCTATAATATCTTTCAACTTTTATCTATGTTTGTTTCACAGCGTTTGAAAGCACAAAATACAGATAATAAAGGCTGGAAGTCTACATATGTTTATAAATGATCATTCAAAAATATATATATATATGTTTTCTCTTGAACAGAAACTTGAAAATTCTTTTAATAATATAAATAGATAAGATTTTTTTTTCTTTTTTTGCTGATTGTAAATTTATTAAAACATCTTATTAAAGTACCTGAAAATACCATGTTCACTATAATATTTTACACAAAGACACATATTAATGCTTCTACATAATAGTAATAATTAAGTAAAGTACTAAATAAAAATTAAAGAATACAAATAACTGCTATTTTTATGTTAGCTGGGTGCCAATGATTACATCTCTATATAATTGACATCCGGCTAACATAAAAAATACCAAATATATTTAGAAAGATTCTTTCCTTCAAATGAATAATAATACTAAAAAGTACAAAATGATTGAAAATTTTTTCAGGTGTACAAAATACTTTACATCTAGATATGAGCTGACAAAAAAAAAAAAAAAAAATATTTGTATTATTTGAGTTATAACACTAGAAAAGATACAAAACAATCTGAAATAAAAAGTACTTTTTAATGTATGTTTGTAAAGTAAAATTGGGGAAATTGTTTTTGAAGTTAAAGATTATCTGATTTCTAAACAATTGTATACAGTATATTTTTTTCTAAATATTGTCTTAGTTTACTTTTAAATGATCTGTATGTTACTAAATTACTTCTGCCAGCTCAAAAAATAACATTGTTCCAGAATTTGTCTTCATTAAGACAGCTTGATTTATTATAATAATATATTTATATATATATATTAGTACACATTATTTTAGCAAGATTTTTACAAGAATACCTGAAGTATGAAGACAGATTATTTTTAAAACCTCCTACAAATTTAAGTTGCCTATCAATATCTTAACTTAGGAAGAAAAAAATATCCTTAATTAAGAAATCTGATTTTAATTTTTGAAAAGTGTTTTTTTTTCTCCCTTTTTTTCACACTTTGATCTGTAACAACCCTTGAATATCCTTGAAAAGTGCTTGAATTTTATTTGATCTCAAGTATAAGAACATGAACTCAGTCATTATATTTGTATTTTGAGAAACAACTAACTTATATAACATAAAAAATATGTAGAATTTTACCTTTTTAAAAACACTCCATACAAGATGAAATGCATTAAATTTAATATTATTATTATTTTGGTTATGGGTACTGTGAAGGTCAGTGTTAAAACAAAAATTCTCCTCCAAAAGGGGAGGTGGGGGGGGGGGGAACATTGCACTTCTACAACAAATATAAACATAAAATCGTTCTCAAGTGTATGAACTATGAACTTTGTCATTTTATCTGTGTTTTTAGAGACAACTTACTTATGATATAACTTTAAACATAAAAAATTATATTTATAAGCATAAAACCACAAATCCTCCACTGTGTGTATCCCAAGCGTTCTGCTGAATTCATCACTGCTAAAACGAGAGAATAGTTGGTATTAAACAATGTTTTTGAATTATGTCTATTCAGTTCCATGTTGATAATTTTTCCAATTCATTTCAATTAAGAAAACCATTTAAAGATGAAGCTAATTTGTTTTCACCAGATTTGTTTTACATTTATATGACAATTTACATTTTTCACAAAAAAAAAAAAAAAAATGTGTTTTTAAGAGTGCGGGAACATTTTAGCAGGCGAAATGGTTTGTTTTGGACAATTTTGCTTTTGTTTTTATCTTGACTGAATATATTAAGGATACGTATACACACAGATTACAAATAAACAAGAAGTATGCTATGTATATTATGAACATAAAAAAGTGTACTTGTAACAAATAAATAAAATTTAAAGGTGACAATACGTTAAATTGGACCATTGTAATACAAAACATACCAAAGTAATCTATTTTATGATCTTAACATACTTGAAATATTCTTTTTACCCATTTATCTGTAATTCTGATTGTGTGAATAGGCATGCAAAAAAGATTCTTAATAATATTTAAGTTAGATAAAAGGAAACAAAAATAGTGTCCAAGAGGTGAGTATTTTCATCTGTCATTGTTCTTACTCCTTATAAGGAAAGAGTCTTTATGATACGGGATTTTTTTCTGATTAAAAAAAAATATTTCCATAAAGAAAAGAAAGTTTCTATTTTACATAATAATTAATTATTAATAATAAATCATATATGTATTTAATGACTAATTAGCAGATAGTTAACTATCAACATTTGTATAGATTTCTCTGTGGCATATGTTAAATTTAATCGAATCATTGCCTCTAGTTCTTAAAAGTTGAAACCCACATATCGCACATTGACTCTAAATAACGCACCTGTACTGTAACTGATATCTTTGTGTCTCCCTGTAAATAAACGCAATTCACATCACTTTGACGAGAGAAATTTATAGTGCACCACAGTAATGCATATAATTTTCATTATGTTTGAAAGTGAAATATCTCTATATTACACTACATTTTCCCCCATAGACCAATGTGTAACAGAATTCTTTTGTTTGACCCTGTAAATGAATAATTAATGTTTTGCATACCATATTCTACAAAAAGCAGGTTTTGATGTGCTTCATAATTATATATGAATTTAATCATGTTTTAAATGATGTAGCATCATCAAAATGTACTTGAAATGATTATTTCCCATTGACTGTAATGTAACAGAATATTTTTGACTGTCCCTGTAAAAAAAAACTATAAGTTGAAATAGGGAACATGCTAACGACAAAAATTTCAGGGCAATTCGAGTATATTTTTGAGAGTTAGAGCATGGACAGACAAACCGAAGTGATAAACCCTTTTCAACTAGGTTGGAAAGTGTTAAAAAATGATATGCTGAATACAAAATTGTGAGATGTTATGGGCAATTTAACCTGCACTTCCTTTAAATGCTTGCTAATTACTGGGGCCTTTTACATTAAAGCTAAAACTATTATGAAAATAAAAATAAAATTGGAATTTTAAATATTTGTTTGTATATATTTTTAACAAAAAACTAATAATTTAACAAAAATATTTCATGATGTTAAATTTTATTTATTCTTTTCGTTTTATATTTTATTTATTTTATGAAAAAGTATCTGATAAATTGTAAAATTTTTAATTGCATAGTTCTTAAAAATCCAATAAAATATAAAAATGTGCAGTTTTTTTTCTATTCTAGTTATCCTGTATGCATAAAATCTTTAAATAATCTTCATTCTTATTGAGTAAATATTTCAATTACTAGATTTTAAATTATTATTAAATTGCTAAAAAATCTCAAAAACATTTAACATCATGAAATATTGTTATAAAATGTTCTTGTTAAACTTATCAGTTTTTTGTTAAAATGTGTACAAAAAATATTTAAAATTCCAATTTTCTTTTTATTTTCATTATAGTTTTAGCTTTAATGTAAAAGATCCCAATAATTAGCAAGCTTTTAAAGGAAGTGCAAAAACAAAAAATCGATACAAACGATAAAAATCGTATAAAATATCGATATAAATAAATCGTATCGTTTCTCTGCGACGCACTTCTGTTTTGTCCTCCTTCCGCAGCAGAGGTTTGGCGCTGGTGTGCCGCGAACAAATTTAACACTATCTGACTGGGCTTATTATTTAATGGCTTTGAATTTAACACATGCTACGAGACTTGAATCCAAATTACACGTTCAACGTTTTTATAATTTTCGCATGAAAAAAAAATGTTTCGGTAATCATTCTGTAGTAGTTAAAAGGTAACTTGATCAAAATAATTTGTCTTTATTTCAATATAATACTAAAATCACCCGAAAATAAGTAATTTTGCTAATAAAATATTGCAGCAAAACAGTGCGAATTGCTTGCATTTTATTATTTTGATATTCTTTTAAATATAGTTGCTAAGCAACGGATAAATTAAAGAGGAAAAGGAAAATAAATTCATTTTAATTTTTTTAAATGATAAAATAATATGTTTTATATCATTCGAACTGATGTATAAAATTACACCAAAGTTACACACCTAATTTAAAAAATCTGATACATATAGCAACACAATTTCAAATTAACTGGAATAATTTAAGACCTCACTTGATAAACTTTTGCCTTTGTAACTTACCGTTTAAATATATTAATCAACTGCGCCATTTTCTTTTCAACGAATGGAAAATTTGAAAGTCGTCTGAATTCCCATAGGAAAGCATTATAGCGTAAAAGAAAATGTTCTACATTTTTCGAACGAATTCACCAAATGTAACTAAAAATTATACATCTAATTTCGGGTACCTCACCAACATACTTACAAGCTAATCGGATGATTTTTGCCGCAGTCAAAAAACAAACAGAAACCAAAAACTATTCACGTCTCTACAATGCACCTTCACTGACGTTTTGGCAATTAAGTGGTTTGAAATTAAACATAATGATTTTGAATTTTGTTTAATTTTTCAAACTGTCCTTCACCATTTTAAAGCATTCATCCAACCTAACAAAAGACTTTTGAGAAACAGTTTGAAACCAAATTTGGTCAGAATCAGTCTTGTTATGCTTTTCTGTTATAAGTTTTTCCATTTCGCCCATTTGCATCAAACTCGCCTCTGATCGGAAATATCTAAGGGGAATTCTTAAATTCTTTTAACCATGTCGATCGTACCCTATCTGTATTTTAAATTTTCCAATTCTGCCTAAAGACCCACTCTTCCATTTTCACGCATTTTGTTTCACTGCATTTATTTACTATAAGAAATATAAATTTAACAAAACAAGGTGCTCTAAAAATTACTGCATACTCATTATTAATCTAGCCAGTATTACTTATAAACTTAAGCATTAAAACTAATCATTAAATGAGGTTAGATGATCATACAGGGTGCGGAAAAAGTTTTGGCTAGCTCAATCTACAATACTATCAGGACGAGGTTTTGCTGAAAGTGCTCAAGCCTTTTGCTCAAAACCACTTTTATGGACGAAATTGGGTGTTTCAGCAAGATTCTGCACCAGCCTATTGCGTGCGCAAAGACTCTTGACTGGCTTAGGGCGGAGAACACTGACTTCATTTTTCTCGATGAACGGACCCGACATCAATCCAATGTTTTTCCATTTGAGGAATTTTGAAGGCAAATGTCTTGGCTACTTCCCGTCAAAGTTTGGATGGTCAGAAAGCAAAATTGATTAAAAAATGGAACAATCTTCCGGATGAGATATGTCGTTCTGCAATCCATGACGTCCCAAAACGGCTACGGGCATGCGTCAGAGAAAAAGGATGGTACTTTGTGATCTAATCTGCTTTTTCATTATTTAAATGCTAAATTTAATATATATATATGTTAATAAATTGTTGACATTTATGGTTTTCTCGAAAATAATGGATTTTATGCCCATCCACAACTTTTCCCGCACCCTGTAGCACACACTTCTTTGAAGTATTGCAGAACTGCACCAGAAAGCTGTAAGTACTGTTTTACAAACGTTTTGAAAGTATTTAATTATTTAATTATTTTACTACAATATTTAAGACCTATTCCTTTTCAAACATAAAGACTTTATTGCTGTCAGCTTCATTTATTATTCATCGTTTATTTTTATATGAATGCGGATAAACATGTTACTGTAATGGAAGTTGGAAGAGAAATGAAAGGGATCCTTTTCATTATATGTCAAGTTAACGGTCTTATACTCATGTTTATAAAATCTATTAATCTTCTCTTTATGCCGTACATAAAAATATACGAAAAAAATTAAACAGAAGAACATGCATAACAATTATTTTTCTATGAATAGAAAGTTATATCCATACTTTTATTTTTTTAAGAAAACAGAAAATTGATGTTAAAAACTCAATAACATTTAATTTATATTTTCTATTATTTATAAGTAATAATTGTATGAATGCTATCATGATAGTCATACTGTGTAATTTTAATATTTTGAAAACATCTGACAGTCATTTCAGAAAAATAAAAAATTAAATATATATTCTTTTGTGTATTAAATATATATTCGTGTTGTTTTTCTGATGAACCAAGTGAATTATTTATTCACGCCATAATGTTAAATCCTACAGTCTCATGAAAGTGAACTTGTGCAAAGTGTGTTACAGCGGATCATTGCTTAATACAAGATGAGGTCAAAATAGCTATCGAGGAATTGAATTAAAAAATTGTACGGCGTGAAGATGAAATTAGACTATCACTTTTTACACATACAAATTGATTCATATTTGAAAAGATTTAATGTACTTTTATTAAAGAAGTGTGACACGTAATTGCTCATAACAAAATAATTTTTCCTTGTGACTTCTGGTATTTGAAATCCTCTACCTTTGAATTTCGAGGAATTGAATTGTCATATGAATATTAATTTGACATTTCTCAATAAATAATTATTTATGATTAATCTTTGGGAATTCATATTCATTTTTTTTATTTTGTAACAGTGCGTTTTCCTGCTAATCTCTCCTATTTTATTTATAATTTTATGTGCCGACTAAATTATAATTTGAAATTTATTCAATATATTATAAAATAAATTTAACTCATTCACTAGTTAAAGTATAGTTTAAAATGAATGCTAAATGAAATACAATAAAAGTCTTCATTTTAAAATAAGTCACTTTCCAATACCCCTTAGTTCCTAGACATAGTACATATACAACATGTACTTACAAAAGTCTAAATGTGTTCACTGAAATCAAAATATTTTCAGTCGATGGAGTCAATAAATAGATGGAAATGGACATAAATGACACAGAGCTTGATATAAAATGAGCTCGCGCCGCCAGTAGCCCACGGGGGTCGCCGACTCGTGTTCCGACCATCGCTCGCAAGTCTCTAAACGACTTATATCGCACCAGAGGCTTTGTCTCGCCTTGGCGCTGCGATTGGCCTGGACCGCTCCCCAACTGCGGACCCCCAAGCCAATTTACCAAGGTCGATGACATAGGTCGCCACGACAGTAACCCCACACCTCGGAGGAAACTTCCGCAGAGACAGAACCTTGATGAACCGCCGAGGAACCCCGACGACTTCGTTTGCGAAACCCCATAGGGGGAGACGGTCACTTGGCCATATGTCGAGCTACCACGACGGCTCTTACTTAACCACAACTCGAAGGGTGTGAAAACCTACAAAGGTAGTCACGTTCCCTCTTGCACTGGATCCTAAAGGGAAAAGGAGTAGTACAACAACAATATATTAAATGAGAATGAACCTGTGCAAAGTATGTGACAGCGGATCATTGATTAATCCAAGATGAGGTCAAAGTTGCTATCGAGGAATTGAAGTAAAAAATTATACAGCGTGAAGATGAAATTAGAGCTTCAACATCAAGAAGATGCAACACAGATATTTCGTATAAGAAAAATCCCAGAAAAAGCGGCATAAATGCACGTATATATTTTTTGAAAAATTATAGGCATTTTAAAGTTATAATGTAAATATTGTCGTAACGTAATATACTATATCATATTTTTTTTTCACTTTTTTAAAAATGAATGTTAAAAAATAAAGAACTTTTGAAACAAAATGTATTGCATATTTATAATATTCTGGTTAATTTGTTTTTTAATTTACATTTTAACTGTAATTATATTCTTTACAGGATATAATGTTTTCAGTTTGAGAACTAATGAGATATAATAAAGCAATGAATTTCCTTATATTATTCGTGATTTTTAAATATAGGATACGAAATTCTTGTCAAAAGTATGTAAACACCGCACCCAGAAAAAAGTTTTGTTGAATCAACAAAAATTTGGTTGACTCAACAAAACATTTTATTTAAATATAGGTCAATAGAAATTTTGTTTGAATCAACAACAATTTTTTTTTTTTTTTTTTGCAATTCTAAAAGAAATTTTTGTATCGTCAGCAAAAAATGTTTTGTTAATTCAAGTAAAATGGTTCAATTTTACTTGAATTTTGCTAAAACAACCAAAATGTACTCAACAAAACATGTTTTGTAGTTTTAATCAATTCCTTTTTCTGGGTGCAGTACCAACTGACGGCACTTGTTTTGGGGGTAAGGAGTTTTTAGTATCTGCCTATTTTTTATTTGTCAATGCTATGATCCCAGGAATAACGTACAGTTGAATACTGATATATTTATAAAAAAAATGATTGTCATAAAAAAAAAAAGTTAAGCTGTTAATTTCCGGTACATTTATATGTCCCTAGTTTTTTCCCATTGAAAGACGTGGTTTAATTTGTTTTTATATTTTGGAAAATCTTCAAAATTTTACACAAAGTCACTTTATGTATATCTTCCTCATTTTACGAGTTTGAAGAAGCAATACTATAAAAATATTAATTTTAGAATTATTTTAAGTTTTAGTTATCAAAATGACAATAAATAGGTAATAATATTAATTAATTTTAATATTTCTAAATTTGGCGTAATTATTGTCAAAATCTTCTGATGGGTTTTCACAAATGAAAGAATGGGGATTTGGGAAAGAGAGTATTTTTAATTCGTAATTTGAAGCATCAATTGTTCAGATGCGCATATCGAAAACTTATTTGGCTACCAGATGAAAATCCATTAATTCGATTAATTGAAATTACCCACAGAAATAATTGCCCATTCATATAATATTTTTTATCAAAATGATGAAACTTATTGAGTATAAACTGATAATAGCGTGATAAACTGATAATAGCGTGAACTGATAATAGCGATAAGTTTGTTGTTGAATAAAATATTTTTCTTAAAAAAATAAATGGCTTCTATGGCTCAAGAATGGCGAATTCCATTTGCCGCATTGCTTCGCAAAAGAACTCATATATTCTTAGAAAAAGAATTAATTGCAAATCTTCATATTGAATTAAGCTTTATTACTTTCTTCTATGTATAATAGAAAAAGTATTGTAATCGAAATGTTTTTCGACTTCTAGTTTTCGAAGTATTTACACATTTTAGGGGTCAGATATTCCGAAAAACACGTTTTTGCAAAAGGTCTATCTGTCTGTCTGCTCGTCGGTCCGTGTGTCTGTTCACATTGTATCATCGAAAAGTGTATGAAGTTATGCATAGAACTGAACCAAATTTCATTTATAGATTTAGGACTACAGTCAGCAGGTCTTCCTTGATTATGGAGATATTTCGCCGAAAGGGGTCACTGCGACGTCGATTTTTGTTCCATTTTCATTATTGTAGCATCGAAAAGTGCATGAAGTTATACATAAAATTGAATCAAATTTCATTTATATATTTTGGACAATGGCTTCTCGGTCCCACTTGAATTTGAGGATATTCCACGGTAAAGGAGCGCACTGAAAGCCACTTAAAGATTTAAAACTCAAAAAGGTGTACAAAAAAATATATAAATCTTAAAGGTTTTTACCGTTAAATGTTTGGCCTTGATCCAAGGATTCCTGAGCAATTTTTGTTTTACTTCTAAAAAATGGCTGATATATAGCAGTTTGAAATTTTAGGGTGGCTAACATTTCGATACAAGACAGCAGTATTCCTACATAAACTGGGATTTTATTTGTGAGTTTTAGTGAACATGGTTGCGTTAAATTTTCTGTCATTGTTGTAACTATCGTTCCAATTCTTAACACTATAGACTTATATTCGCTAACCACAAATTTTCGCCAAGCTAGATGACACGTGACGAAATATCGCTAAATTTCGTTTTCGGAACGTTTTGGAACGTGGGTAACTCGGAAGAAATTATTGTATAGTTTCGTCCGTGGTTATATTATAATTTCCTAGATTAAGCAACATTTGTCTTTTTTTACACTGTCCGTTTCGTGTTAAGATTTAGTATATTGATAAACATTGCCACCTTTATTGAAACAAAAGACGATAACCTGGTAGAGTATGGTAATCTCATAAAGATGGATTATAGAAACAAAACAAAATGAATAATAAATTCGTTAGTTGTTTTAATGAAATTTTACTATATTGTCTCTTATGAAGAATTAACACATACAGATATATTAATTCGCTTTTAAATCGTTTTTTCATGAGCAAAAATATTCTAGGCATTCTTTTTAAACATCGCGTACATGCAAATCCTAACCAAACCAAAAAACCTGAACTCAAACCAAAAATTTAAAATATAGTCAAACCAAGCGAACTCGAACTGTCGATTAAAATAATTGAATCCAATCAGATACAAATCGAATCCGCCTATCGAGTCATTTTTGCGTAAATCAGTCCTATTGAAATCTGTCACAATATAATGCTCTTAATTTAATATATATTTCGTATCAACCTAACATAAAACAGGATATAAATAAGACACACATCAAAATACGCTTGTATTTTACGAAACCTGCAAATCTTTAGGACGATAAAATTTTCAGTAAGATTAGTTTAAAATAAGAAATATTTTATTTGGTATATGTATATATTTTTTTAGAAAGGACATTTAAAAAATGCAGATATTTTTATGGCTCGTAAATAAAGAATTCCTGAACTTATATTGTTTGGGCAAGCAAAGTAATAGCTATACACAAAATTTATGCGTCACGAAAGGAATTTATGTTTTGAATAGAATCGATTCAATATCTGAAACCGCATCTTATTTATTAGAGGTGATTTATCTTTTAGCATTTAATAAAATACGAGTGAAAGCGCAGTTTTATAACATCAATAATAGATTGTATTGTAGGATATAAAACTGCACTAATTTATTTTTTTTTAATGTTTACAACTTTCTGTAGTTAAACTGACATATCCTTGGCAAACTACGCATTTTCCTTTATGGCATTTACAAAATATTTTTTTTTCTTCTAAGTATAAAGATTTTCATTAAAGTGATTCGTTTACTTTTTATAAAAACGCGTTGTTTTCATGACTACTTATGTTTCCAAATTTAGAATTTTAAAATATTGCAATATTGCCAAATATATTTTTTTCAATGAAAGAAAAAAACGTAATCAATATACAAAAGATTCGACTTATCATCAATTTTTCAAAGACCTCATATCCCATATGATTCTCTATACAGTTCTCCAGTTACATCGATGATTCATAGAGGGCGCCACCTGGCTTATTTTGAATATATTGTTGTAATTCCGTTACTTTAGCGTAGTGTCAGTTAGAACATTGGAATCAATCATGTAACAAATTATAATGTTTTTGCTGTTCATATTTTTGAAGTTTTTCTCCTGATGACGTTTATAAAGATTAACCGAAACGTCGAGGTTTATTTATATATGTAGTTTAAAATAACTCATATTTATTAAACGAATTTTACGTTGGAAGCAAATGTTTGATGAGTATTTATACGTGCAACGTAAAGTCCTTATTAGTTATTGCCAAATATTTTTTTTTTAAATGAAAGTAAACAACGTAATAAAATTGCGATATATTCGACTTATCTTCAATTTTTCAAAGACCGCATATCCCATATGATTGTCTATACATGCATATTCCCATATTATCTCCTTAGATCCTAGGCCAACATTAAAGTAAGCACTTTCAAATAATAAAGTGTTGTATAGTCGTACAAATTTTTGAGTGTCATAGGCTATGATGTGAACATCATAGAACATCACAAAACTACAAATCCTATATGGCGTACATCAAAGCAGAAGGCGAAAAATTTTGTAATGCTTCTAAAATTGGTACAATTTAAGACATATTTGAAAGAGGATCACAAAACACATTTAAGTGTAAAGAAATGAGGATATGCTGATTTAACCTACGACATGTTAGACAATTGTAACATGCGTATATAATATTCCTTAAATTTGTTTCTGTGTTTCTATACAAAAAAACTATTTGTCATAAAACTGTTTTTTAAATCTTCAAGCACCGGCATTTGTACCACTTCAGAGTTGAAACAAAAATTGAAAAGAAAATTCAATGTAGAATTTCCAAGCCTACAGTTTAAAAAAAATAATAATTAATAATTCATTTGTGCCTTGTAACGTTTCAATTCAAATTTTTATTCTATGATCAAAAGACTTTACAGATCCAACAACAACTAATAATAATATATTAGATTCAATTTCAAAATTACGTATATAAAATAAAGCATATCTGAACCTCTATTAAAGAAAGTTTAATATTGATTGTATTTAGATTCTATTTAATAAGTAATTACTAAAATACAAAAAATCCACAATTTCATTTTTTTTAAACCAGAAAATAAAAAGTAATTTAGTATTCATTAAAATGTGGATTCGTATCCTATTCTAATAATTACGTAAACCATTAAAATTTTTGTGCTGCTTTTAACGTGCGTTATGATCTTACATGAGGGATAGAGGTTGGTAGGTTATTTTAATTTCTAATCATATATTTCAAGCGTCAGACTTGATTATTTATTTAAAACGTCAGGAAAATAGTGTGTCATAATGATAAATAAACCTTGCGCATGTAGGGAAAAATCCATTCTTATAGCGATTGTTGAGTTGTGGAAAATATTCTTTTACTGGATCAATTATGCAAGTTGTCCAGTGAAAATAAAAAGTAAAAGCTTCCAACGATTGTATTCATCTAATAGATTACGTTTCTGAATTCTGAAATAAGTAACAAACCACAAAGTCTCCTTATTCGCCACTGTTACTTTCAAATACAGGATTCAGCGCTGTCACATTTATCACTACATTTTTCAAATAGTAAATTTAATGGTTGATTTCTCTTGAAAATGTTGTAGAAATTTACCAGGAGGATTACTTTTTAGAAATAATTGCAGCCAAAACATGTATCACGCCGACCCCTGAAATTGGTGAAAAAAATCTATATCTACATTAGGACATTTTGTAAGTGAATACCTGATATATGTGTATAAGAAATATGTCAGTTTGTAAAATGTATATAACAGTGTAAGTGTATAATTATGTAAAAGATTTTGTGTAAGAATAGAGATAACGTATTAGCTGTGTAGATATTGCAAGAATGTAAGTAAAAAATTCAAAAGCATTTTTCTATGATATATAAAGTGTGCCAATTAGAAAAAAAAATTTTGTTTTCGTTTCTATATTATTTTTATTTAATCGGTTTCCCCTTTTCCGATCAAAAGGACGAATGTAAAGATAGCCTTTTGAAAATAATTTTTATAGCCAGGTTGGCAAATTTAATGAAATTTAAAAAATGTACATATAAAGTTTCTTCAGGGCTATAACGTTTAAATTCTCATAAAAACAAATGTAATATAAATACAAGTGAAAAACGCTATGAAAAAGTAAAGTCCTTGCTACAATTATATTTTATAATACACATACTGAAACAAACAAACAACAAAAAAGAAGTATATCTGCACTCTAATAACTGTTATACAGAGAGATGCATTTTTAGTGCGAAGCGAAAAAAAAGTTTATATTTCTGAAAAATATAACATATTATCTCACGTGTATAGTTATAGAAAAATCTCTTTCATGTTTTTCTATCAGCAATAAAAATATTTCTTATCAAAATGTGCTTCGATAAACGATAGTTTTGAGAACACTTTAATCTCACATTTTAAGATTTCTTGAAATACTGTGGCATAGAAAATATTATTTTTGTAAATTTATTTTAAAGTATTTTCAGTCAACGGATAATAATAGCGAGATTTTCATGTACAGAAAAAAAAGTGTTCTTCTGAGATTTTGTTTATTGATTTTGTTTCGAAAAATACTGTTTTCAGAAACCGCGTAAATTATTAACAGCTGATATAAAAAGGAAGTAGTTTCAATAATATGAATTTTGAGGCTTTGAAATAGCTCAATGTTTGTTAATAGAAAATAGGTTCTTAAAAGATAAAGAAACTATTTAAATAAATAGTGTAAAATACATTATTAAAATTATTATTCAATCATTATACTAATTCAACATGCGTAAACTAGTCGTTGGGGGCCACCGTAATATTTACCCATCATGGATATGCATAATGTAAAATATTAAAATAAAAATGTGTAAACTACTTATAAAATGCATTGCAATTCAAATAAAATCGTGGCTTGATGGCGTCATAAAAAGGCTCGATTACTGAATTGCTTGAAAGAGGTTTTTCCTTATAACTCCAAAAATAATACTCCTCTTAACTAGCGGTTTATTGCATCTGATTAAGCGGCAAATTTCCAATTAAAATATATCTTTGAAGTGAAATTTGGATAAAATACAGGGTCATGAAAAATCGAAGATTGTGGAAATTGGATTCCAAATATCTTGGCAACTCCTTATCCGATCGACTTCATGCTTTATGCAAAATTTATGTTTTTTTATTGTCTTTTATATTCATTTTTTAAAATAACCAATTTCGAAAAATTTTATATATCTTTTATCAGAACGAATATTTCGAGAGTCCGAAAAAAATAGTTCCGGTTAATCGAGGTTATTGAAATGAAATAGGCTTCTTCCCATTATTACATACTAAGTACATACCAAATTGCAAGTCTCTATCTCAATTTTTTATAGAGCGTTTACAGACACATAGACACACAGACACACAGACGGACGGCAAATTTTTTTTTCTAAAAATATGTTTTTCGGAATCTCCAGTGTGTGAAACGTGTAAAGCCGTCAAAATTTTTTTTTTCGATTTTCAAAACGATTACAAGACTTACCCTATACTACGTATGATGGGTAAGTAAAAATGTTTAACACGCACAATTCAATCACATCTTATGAATATTTTCATATGAAACAAGCAATGTTCTTTGAAGTTTTTATAGTTAATATAATGCTTTTTACGATGAATATAGAAATTTTTTTGAGAGAAAAGTAGAATTAAATTTGTACAATGTATATTATATTGCAGATTTTGTTAATGTTTTTAGATATTATTGATGTATAGATATAAATAGCAAAACATACAGTAAATCATGCGCATTTTACTGTTTTCAATTTTTAGGTATTAGAAGAATGAATATAGAAAATATGTATTTTAATAAAAATATAATTGCTAGCTGTTATCCGTGACTTCATTCACGTAACGTTTAAAGCAGAATAAATGCATCAATAAAAAAATATTGATAATTAAAAGCATATACATTTAACCATTTATCACATTTTATAATACAAAATACTTCTGGTGATCATAATTTGCATATTTTTATTTTTACATATAGGATCGTTAAAATTTCTTTCATGAGCTTGAAATTTTGTACGCTTTATCTAAGATTAAGTTTCGAATACATTTATATCCCTGTTATTCTATTTTATGATTAATATTTATTCTATTTTATTTTCATTCCGCTCATGGATTCTGATTTAATTTATGGTTTCATGACAAATAACACTTTTTTAAAGTGATTATGTTAGTACATATTTTTAAGGAAATTGGTTATTTAACAGGTCATTTCAGACATGACTTGTATTCGATTAGAATAAAAAGCAATATACAGCATTATGTTTCTATTCCAAAAATTCACACCTTCAAAAGAAAGGATATAAATAATAAGGAATAAATAATAAATGTACGAAAACTATATTTAACTTTCATATATTTTTTACATTTTTATTTCACAGTTTTTTAACAGCTGTAAATTTACCAACAATATCAAAATGTTTATCACGCTCCAAAGACTTTCAAAGCATAAATGTTTATATATTAAGCAATAGTGCTGTTTATTTATTTCAATCGCGACAGATTTCTATTTATGGAAAAGCACCCCAATTATGGATAAACATTTTCATGACGATTGTTGTGATATATTTTACAATTATGAAAGATTCAAAATTTGGTAGGAGTATACTGCAATGGGGGACAAAGACTGCCATTCAGAGATAGATTTTATGGATTTAGATATTTTAAAATATAAAGGAATTATACAAGTATAAAAAAAGGATAACTGTTTATTAGTGGGAATTTTTATTCATTTTATCTTGGTCATGGGAAAGAATCATGGTGCCTTTAAAATTCTAAGGGGGGGGGGGTGAAGGGATAATTTATTGCTTTATTAATGGCATCGGTTCTGCTTTGAATTTCTTGTGAAAGATGTCACAGGTAAACTCTAGTGTGCAATTCAAATTATATGCTAAACTTTTTAAAATCAACTGTAATGTTTTTATTAAATTTTATTGAAATCAGCATTCTGGAAAATTGTATGGTAAAATAATGTTAAACTTATGTATTTATGAATGATAAATTCTGTGGAAATTACACCATTTTGCGTAACTGTTAAAAAATACTAATATTTTCTGAATGAAAACCGGCATGCTATTTAAAATATGACAAAACTTTCACGAAGAATAGTTTTTCCCACGGACTAATACTTGTTTAGATAAAAAAAGAAATCACTTTATGAATCATGTAAAAATATGTATTTCAATTTATTTAAAACATTAAATCGCTTAATGAAAGCCAATATTATTGTACATTTAGAAAAAAAATAAACATTAATTTTATTAAATACTAAATTTCTAGTAAGAAATTGTATTTACAATGTCAGTAAAACAGAATTTTCTTAACTTGCATTTTGAAATTAAGTAACTTTTGATGCTAAACTTTATTTCTCAAAAGTACATTGTTCTTTTAAGATTTACTTTTTAATTTCGAAGCTGATAAAATGAAAATGACGCCACTACGATGAACTTAAAAGTATTAATTTTTTTTAATAAAATGACCACTTTACATAAAAAAATACGCATTTTTTCCCCGATGAACCATTTTACTTTTAATCCCTTTGTGAAATGTTTTAACTTTAAGAATAACTAATGAAAAATACTATATATATATTTATTAAATCCCATTCTTGTGAATAGTGAGCAATAATTGTCCACCTAGATGCAAGGAGCTGAAATCTGCCTGCTTGGCTGAATTTAAAGCTGAAAAAATCTACAAATTAATGATTTCTAATAGTTAACATGTTGTCAGACATGTTTTGGCTATGTAAAATAAATTGAATCACGAGTTTTGAATATGAAAGGATATGTAATTTTTTCTGGGGAATTATACTTTAATATTAACAAATATTTGAAATTATCTGTTTTATTTCAAATATCACGTCAGATGTTTCCAAGTGATATATTTTCTTAATATAACTCTTGTTATTTTTTTTTCTCATTCTAATTATGATGCCATTTTTAACAGAAAACCGCGTCTTAAAGTAACTGATATTCATGCTTCATATATAATAAAAAATATTCCATTTCTTTCGTTTCAAATATAACATCATATTCATTTTCTTTTGATTTATTTTTATTTCCATTTTACATGTGGAAAATATTCAATTGAAAATGAATTGCTGTGGAAAAATTATCATTCTTGGCTTTGACTTTTTGGCAATGACAACTGTAGAAAAATGGTTAAATTGTATGGGGGAAATGTCCATTTATGTTCTACGAAAATAACGAAATTTTGAATTATTAAGAAAAATATTTGAATAAATAAATAAAATAGCCTATGTTCATTTTTTGGTTATAATCTATCGATATGCAACGCCATTAAATTATCCGTTTGACTCTGACTTCAGCCAAACATTCACACACACTTTCACATTTATCATATTATTAGTATTAAATAAAGTACATATTAAAACAAATATATATTTAAGGTCACTTGTTTACATTGAGATAGTTTTGAAATATCTTTAAAGAAAATTATATCACGAGCATATATCTTTTTAATATTTCACATACAGATTCACCTTCTTATCGCCTTTCTGAACATCAAAGTTTCTTACCTGTGTGACATTCGATAAACTTGCTCAAGACCGAGAGTATTTGATGAAGGTGTAAACTGTTCAAAAACAATTTATCTTGCTTATTTGAAATAGGTATGGATGATCTAAAGCTCATATTCAAAATATTAGAACAATTGAGAAAAAGTAATAAGAAAAAGATATTTTTCATTTATTTATTTTTGATACTAAGTAAATGAAATTAAATTTCTTATAAATTAAATCTGGAATGTTTAGATAAGATTTTAACATTTACAAAATATAAAATACAGTACAACAAATTAGGTATACAGCTTTCTGAAATATATCAAAATATTAGAATAAAATTTTGATTGGTTCAAAATATTAGAATATTTTATTTTACACAACAATATTACCTTAAGAATATGAAGTAAATGATAGTTAATACTTTGTAGCATCCCCTTTAGCTTTCATAACAGAGTACAATCGATCTTGCATACTATATAGAAGGTGTTTACAAACATTTCTATCAATATTAGCTCAAATAGACTTACGTGCCACTAACTCCGTTTTACTTGAAGGAGGATTTTCTTGGAGTTTTTTCTTCGTTATACATCACAAGTTTTCGATGGGATTAAGGTCTGGTGAGTTTAGTGGCCAAGGAAGTACTTTAATGTTGCGTTGGCGGAACAAATTCTTAGTTGACACCGAGGTATGCGGTGACGCTAAATCTAGTTGAGAGATGACATCATATTCACATAAATCTGCTGAGTAAGGAATCATGTAATATTCCAAAATTTCTTGATATATCTGAAAGTTAACCTTTTCGTAGACGATGCATAACTTTCCAGGTCCTTCTGCACTCATGCAACTCCAAACCATGACACTAGCAGCAACATTTAAGGCATTCTTTATCAAATGCTTCTTGCTTCATTCTCCAAACTCGAATACCTTGATTACCATATGAAACACAAAACTAATACTTCATCACAAAATAATATATTTTTCCAATCTCCTTCGCTCCATAAACGTCTTGATTTACACCAATTCAATCTTATATGCTTTGTTTATTATTGCTAGTTTGCAGTCATGAGAGGTTTTGTTTTTTGTACACAAGATTCAAACTTAAATTTATCGAGACGTCTTAATGTTGTCGATGTAGAAACTTTAACTTCTTCTTCTTTCCATTTTCAGTGCAAGAATCGTACACTTTTAAAACGGTTTTTCTTAACTATACGCTTCAGTTTCCTGTCATCTCTAGCAGATGTTTTTGGTTTTCAGCCGCCATTTCGGCGATTATTTTGAAATTTTCTATTTTTTGAATATTGTATTAGTATTTTACTAACGCTTGATTACGAACAATGTAAATAATTCGCTATATAACAATGATTTTTACCGTTCCGATACAAATCAACCATACGAAGTTTAATAGATTCAGGAATATTACTCACACGACCCATTTTAAGACGAAAAGGCAAACAAACTGCAAAAAGAATACTGATTTTAAATAAAATCGTCTGACTTTAATCAATGATGCCACCAGTTATGAATTGGTGATAATTAAAGGAAAATTAGTGTGAAATATTCTAATATTTTGAACCACTTGAATAAATATTCTAATACTTTGATCTTTCAAAATAATTTTTTTCAATTAATCTTTTCAAAAATGATATTAATTTTAAGATAATAAATAAGTTTAATCAACAATAAGTTCTTAATAAAAATATCGTTTGCATATTTGCGTTAAAAGACCAAACGATATTTTCAATTTGTAAAAAAAAGTAATTATTCTAATATTTTGAATATGAGCTGTAGTATGAAAGCTGTTTAAATATTTGTAAATATATTAGAGCTGATGGGCGAGAGTACTTTGGAGAAAGAGAGTTGAGCGGTGGGCACGAAAACTCATCGTAGGCTTAACCTAGAAAATATCACAAACAAAAACTTGATTTACTAGTCCAAAAGTTAATGAAAAACATAAATGTTTAAATAAATATATTAATTTTTAGTCAAATTGCATCTTTGGAAAGCAAAATGTAAACTTTCAACAAATATTTTCGTTACAAAAAGTTACACAGAGAAATGAGAAAAATAAATCCTACATATTTCTGCATAAAAATATGTGACGATTAATATTAAAAAAATATAAACTTCATCAGTTGAAAATTAGAGAAGATAGAGTGTACACCGGTTTTTAAAATTATATTCTGGAGAAGAAAAGAAACGCTCTGAAAGTGTTTGTTATTCTTCACTCGTGCTCCTATGCGTTTACTTTTATAGCTCAAAAATTGTTCTTTCACTTTCGACATCAATATCGATCTAGTAAAACAAGATTTTCGTGTGTATAAAAATACTTTAAGAGACAAAAAATAAATAATCGAAATTTTGAATTGGTTAAAATAGTGCCCACGGTTTACTTCCGTGATTGGTCTAGTACCGTATCGCTTAGTGTTACAAGGAAGGTGTCCCCAACGGCAGCGCTTGTCGTCAAAATAGCGGCGGTGTAATATATATTAAATATTTTTTGCAACTTAAGTATGTGCTAAAATATAATATTATAGCATAAAAAAATTGACATTGTATTAAGATTAAAAAATACAATGGAAAACGATTCTGTCTTTTTAAAAATGGTGGCAGCCACTCTGAAACAAAAGCAATTGAATTTCAACCAACTATTTAAATACTTGATAAATGTTGACACTCAAAATACATTTATTATATCCTATAGATTATACATTCCAAAAGACAGACGTTTTAAGCGGTTTAAAATAACTTCCGACATCCTAATGCTAATGATTACATATCATTCAAGCTTGAGCGTCTGTGAAAAAGAATTCACGTAGAATGTAATAAATGTAGCAATCTGAAATATACACACGGTATTCGTTTAGATTCTGTAGAAAATATATTCAGAAATCAGTCGAATTCAGCGATTTTGATTATCTGCCCAGAGGGCCTCGATGATAATGTCAAGCATAGAATTTTATCAAAATCCAAGCGTTTGGAAACGTTAGTGCATGTAGGCTAAATAATTGTTAAGATGTAAAATCAACACATAACATTTGGTATAATGACAAAGATATAATTTCATTAAAGACCATTCATTGGAGAACCTGCATGCATTTACACTAAATACATAAAAAAGGGTAAGATCAGTGAAGGATATTTTTTTAGACTCTGTAGTATTTATACTATAAAAGCTTTTAAATACCTGACATGCGAGCGCAATTCTAATGCCAATAGCAGAATTTTGTTATACAAATATATAGTAAAAATCTTTAAAAAAACTTCTCACGTCGCTTTAACTCTCTATAAAGTATTTAGTCTAAAAGCACGGGATTTATTGAAATTATGTCATTGGCGTTGAAATTTTACTCGCATGACTATAGTATATAAACACTCGAGATACTGCAGTTTGTCCTGATTTAAATAAAAATATTACTACATACTATAGGTATGATAATCTTTCGCAAATGAGCGTTTCCTGCTTTCTCTGCATATTTGTTTTAAACGTATTTTTTTTTCTTTTGAAATGTTTTTTCTTTTTTTTTTTCTTTTCAGATCCGACGGATTACTTTCACAACTTTCAACAGTCAAGTTCTCAGAGCAATCCTCTGAAGCCAGCAGTCCTGATTTTTAACAAGCTTCGTACTATCAGTGTGACACTCGACTACATATTGTAGAACGTTAGCTCTCTATTTTTTAAGAATATTTTAAGAATATTTTAAGACTTATATCAATAATTCATTGTCAAAAGTCATATTATAACTTCTTGTTTCTAGTTCTTTTCTATCCCGAACATGTATTTATGTCTTAATATTTTAAATAGTTTAATTGTAATAATTAAATACATTTCTTTTTAAAAATTGAATAAAACATATTTTTATAAATTTATGTGCGTCTTTTTAATGTTTTCAAACAATTGTTAACTATAATAATAAAAAAAATACATATAAATTTTTAAAAAAGTATATTCTTTATTAATTCTTTAACAGAAATTCTTTATTATTTATGTTGATGAAAACAAAGTTCTTTTTTATTTGGTATTTTCTACAATAATGGTTCTTATTTTCAAGATTATCTATAAAATTATACAATACATCACAGAAACTCCCAGAAAATAAAATCAATTTATTATTATTTTTTTAAATCTGTTTTTTAAAGCAAATGGTTTAATTTCAGAGTTTGAAATAACAATTAAATAAAAGATGGGATGTTCATTTGTTGTCGTATTACATTCTTCTATGTATACAAGAAGAAAGTACAGGATTCGTGAGAAATTTCGACCTCCGGTTTTCTACGGATTTATACGTTTTAAACAGTCTTGAACAAGCTTTGACTGTTTTTAGAAAATGTATGTCCGTGAGCTTGTGTATCTGTCTGTCTGACTGTATATGACACAAATTTTATAATCGCTCTAACTCACGAACTATAACATACAGTAGGATGAAATATAGTATGAAATGCCATCCTTATGCATTTGCTAAATCAGTGTAAAGTATTGTACTATTTAAATCATATAATTGATCTTATTTTCCCAGAAAAATATTTTGGATAGCCACAATATGCTAGGTTTTTTTTTTTTTTTTTTTTTTTTTTTTTGAGGAATCGTTTGTTGAAGCAGAAACGTCACGATTTTTTTAAAGTCTCTAAGAATAATCCATTTTTATATTTACACGGCAATAGCTGAATGTTTGTTTGAAACTGATGGACTGATGACAAACTAATTACACTCCCATAATTTTTTAATGACTTTTAAAAAGGACTGCTGTATAACATGATAATTTTTAGAACTACGGTAAATAAATGATTCGTCTATTTTATTCTTAAATTCAATTTTAAGTACTTTATAACATTAATATAAGGTAATGCAAGTTTGGCCTACCTGTAAAGTCCGCGTAGGTGTGATAAGTACTTATCCAACTTGAGAATTAATCCAGCGATAATGGCACATTTGAAGTAGATATTAACAAACACAATCTTGTTAAAATAAAGTATGGCTTCATGAAATAACTTCTAAGTTAATTATTTAATTACTGTTAAAAAGAGAGAAAAAAAAAATAATTTACATTGTTAAATTTACATCACACTATAGAAAGTTAAAACATATAATTTTAAGAGAAGTGTTCAGTAGTTCTGCATTTTAAGAAGGTTGCTCAGAGACTGAAGTTTGCTCAGAGACTGAAGTATTAGTGCTTGGATTAGAGAAACACACAGTCAAGTTTACGTCATTTAGCCTTGAACCCTTGAGGTTACACGTGTAAGTTCTTTAATGAGAATCTCACAGAAAACAGAAAAGTACTTTGTCAGCACTCACGTGTTTCGTTTCACTAGCTTGAAGTCGGATGGATGAATATTCAGGCTCACAATAATAGATGAAATGTTTATTTCAGAAATCACTCTTCTAACATGACACAACAGAAAACACACTTCAGCATAGACTCATGCTAGAACTTAAAACAAAGAACTGGAATAATGTAGAAACTAAGATGTTTACGAAAATGTCAATCATTTTATAATTTGTGTAGTAATTACTTAATTATTATTTTAATTGTTGTTTATATTTTCCATGGAACATGTGCCTAAAACAACAAGGCAATATTATTGTCCCGACTTCAAACAGAGCGTCTAAATGACACAAAGTATCCAAGAACGAGTTGACAGTTTCTATTAAACTTATTTATAACCCAATTCAAATAAATTTATTGCAAGCCTCATGTAAGAAACCAGGGGATAAAGTGTTTTTTTTTTTCACAGGACGCAAGCAAGATCGGCATCTGTGATTGAAAATTCAGCGAATACTGAAGCAACGTATTTTTTTGCAATGAGCAACTCACGTTCAACCTCGTAGGGCAACAAAATTTGAGGCGTTACTAAATGTCTACATATTTAAAGGCTGAATATTATGTAAAAAAATATATGAGAATGAATCCATCTTTCATCAAGGTAGCAACTCTTCAATAAAATGTTTACAAGCTAAAAATGCTAGACTTCCATAAAAATAGATGCATTTTTTGTAACAGAGTACAAAATATTTATTTACTCTATGCATCTGAGCGAGACGAGCTCCAATATATATGGGTAGCATAAATTACTAACCTTTTACCTCATACCAATAAAAAATAAGTTAAAGCAATTAAGTATTTTATATTTGTGTACAAGTGCCGACGCTTGATCAGGAGTTCCAGTTCTGTGATGGAGACACGAATCTACATTTTATCGAGGTATTTGGTACAATTCAATCATTTTTTTATGCGCATAATATGTGATTTAGTTTAATTAATCAGTTATAAAAAACAAATTTCCCAAGGTTTTACGTGATTTTTTTAAATTTAATATAAATTTGTGTAATTTTATGATTAAGAGAAAATTTAAATATATTGTAAACGTTCAACTGAACTTTAAATTATTTAATGTCCGGCATTAAAAATAACTACAACGTTTTGTAAAATCAAATATGATCTTGAAATGTTAAAAGGTAACTGGGTAATAATGAAGCTACGTATTTTAACACTCTCTAATATCAATTTATTGTTATTATCTTACGTCTTTTCTTTTATAAGTACACCTTGTATATAATTCTGTAAATAAATTACTTATGTAAATTATTTAAGTGTACTTTTTTAGCATTGTGACGATTTATTTCTTCTAGAATTTATTTAGTATAAAGACCCAGATAATTTTAATGGGGCTCGTTAGGTTAGAGAATTATCAATTATTTTATCTTATAAAGCAAGATCGTACAAAAATATTTCAGAACGCTAACTAAAAGAGAAAAGGCAATACATAGCTCATAGAATTTCTAGTTAATTAATTATTTTTATTGATTTTTTTAATTAGCTTGTTTTTACTTAGCTGTACCCAGAGATGTCTTGTATGATCACCTTTGAGTTAAATTTCTTAATATAAAGATAATATACATTTATTATATGCTAATAAATGTTAAGCACTTCTGTTTATCTCTTTGTTGAATTATTTTGACATAAAACGTAAACGAAATTTCAACGATCTGAATCGTTCGAACAGAAACAACTTTTGGTCTAAAGTAAAATTTCGAAGGAATTTTTTAAAAAATAAAACAAATCAGTCAAATTTAATAATACGTGGTAAAAAATATCCATTTTTTGATCTATCTACAGGTAACTGAACCTTTAATCACGTCAGATGGAAAAAACGATAAGTCTAAAAATGAATTTCTCTATCATACCCAAATCTCTGAAAATTATGTGTTAAATGAAATGGAAAAATTCTTCTTTAAATAGACGGAAGAAAATTTCTCCTTCATTAACTTTAATTTTCTTTACACTTCACTAACTATAAAACTCTTCTTATCTGTAAAACCCAATAAGTTGTAGAGAAAAGATAAAGAAATTTTGAACCAACTTGCAATGTAAAATCAAGTCCTACGAAATGAAAGATAAATTGGCTGTGAGTTAAGATGTGAAAAGCTTAAAGATTGTAAGTGTTGATAACTAATGATTGAGGCATTAAGACATCTTCGTTTAGTTTTGTTAAATTAGTGTAAAACTAGAGGATAGGGATAAAAACTTATTCAACATTTTCTTCAAAAATCGAATTCACCGAGATTTTTCAAATAATACAAATTATTTTGTCTGGTTTATAGTCTTCTTTCCATCCTTGACTTCCTGTGCTAAAAAATCTCATTGGGAACTACTAAACTAGTTTTTAATTATTTTTCCATATTAAAATTGAAAACACAATCTTATACACACACACACAAATATACATATATATATATATATATATATATATATATATACAGGGTGCAAAATGTTATCTATCGCCGACTTTTAATTTCTCACTCGTTGGTTATAAATATATAGTTCCAATTACAAAAGCGTTTAAAATGAGGTAAATATTCATGTTGTGACATTAATTAAAATAAAAAATCAATTTCATAAAAATTACGAAATCTAAATTTGTATACGGTCCCCCGGTCCCTATAGTTATATTTAGTAAATGCTTGCACATATCAGAACAAATACAAAACAAAAACTTTGACTTCTGCACGACAAAAATTGACACAGTTATTAAATTTCAAAGTTTGATATTTTTTCACATGATTTTGTTTTTCATCAGTTAAAAAATGAATTAGAGTAATTCTAGATCGAAATCAGGGTGCAATGTCCTTTTTACGGCAAAACTACCTTTAGCCGATATCGCTAAATCGGTGTATTATCAAACAGGGTTATTTCATCTAAAAATTTGAACTGACTTTGAGGGGTCGTATACAAAGCGAAGAATGAAATATTGAAATTAAACAGAAAAATAAATATAAATTTCTTACCATATTAGAAAACGGTCTACTATAAAAAATGAATACATCAAATACCGAAATCTACTAGAGATACTGATCAAAGTGTTCTCCATTGGTGGCAATGCGCAATTGAATGCTTGACAGTACTGAGTCCTGGACACGTTAGAGTATAACAGGCGAAACCACCTTTAACCGGTATCTGTAAAACTGGGTTTAAACAAAGAGGTTTTTTTCTGAAGAAAATTTAAGCTAACTTTTAGAGGTCAAACAACATTCAAAAGTCAAATTAGGCAGTGTCGAATTCAGAGGGTGGCCCAGGAGGGACATTCCCCCCTTTCCCCCCGGAGCAATAAAATGTCCCTCCCGGAAAATGTGAGACTTTGTGTTTTCAATGGTCAAAAAGTGCAATATCTCCCCGGAACACAATAATGTCCCCCCGCCGGAGAAAAGTGTCTGAATTCAACACTGAAAGTAGGTATTGTTTGTTATCGGAAAATAAAACGTTCCGCTCTTTTGCGAATGCGTCCATTCTGTTTTGATTTTACCAAAATATGGTTGAGTCGAGTTTGTATAGATGCGTTTGGCTGAGTGCCAATCTTAGTGATCGACTACAAAAGAACGCAAACTAGAACTTCGGAAAATACTCATACCAGCGTAACACCCCTTTTGATTGTAGAATCGTCCCAGAGTGCTAGGCGCGGTTTTCAAAAACGAACAATTGAATCGACATCAGTAAAATAAAATATACTCACTAAAAACTTGATAAATGGCAGCGGAATGCAAACGACCTAAATATAACGAGCATGAAAATCAAGATTATGCAACTTACAATAGTACAGCAGCACAACGCGTTCTTTATAAAACACGACCCACTAGCAGTGGACATGCTAGTCAGAGTAGAGATTGTGATGGCAGTCTATACGTACACGCAATATACCAAAATGATACTTATTTATGGTGAATGTCTAAGGAATGCCAGAGCGGCTGCGAGGGTTTATTCAGAGCGTTTTCCTAGAGATCGACATCCAACGCATGAAACAATAACTGATGCATCGCAAAGTTTTAGAGAGACCGGCTCTGTTGCACCACGACCCAGAACAAGTAGACGCACAAGGTGTAATGTTCGAGTGATACCGGAGGAAGTGCTGGCATTTGCCCTTTTAAATCCACAAATGATCACGGCGGAAATAAGCTAAGAATGTGGATACACGTGTCAGTGTCTGCCAGTTATTACATGCGCATGGTGCGCATTCATACCATCCAACACTGGTGCAAGTATTGATGTTGGGTGACCACGAAAGACAGTTTGATTACTGTAATTTCATGCTTAACACTATAGAGAAAAGTCCGTCGTTTCTTTGTGTGAGGCAATGTTTACACGGAGTGGCATTGTGAACGTTCAAAATGTGCATTACTGGTCTCTGGAAAATCCTCACGTCTCCTGCACAGTATGACACAGTAGTACATTGGTGAACGAACGTGTGGTGCGGTATATGGGGACGCAGATTTTTGAACCCATCTTCTACGATGGAACCCTAACGGGCGAACTTTACCTGCACCTACTAAAAAACACAGTACGTGACTGTTATGAAGAGCTGCCTCTCCGAAATGCATGCCGGGTGCGGTTTCAGGATGACGGGGATCCTCCGCATAAAGCATCAAACGTCCGTGCGTATCTGGCCAACGAATTCGGTCAAATGATCATTGGATATGGCGGTGTGGTAGAGTGGCCACCGCGTTCACCGGACTTGACTCCCATGGACTTCTACTTTTGGGATACATCAAGGCACAGGTGTATGTGACTGAGCCTACTTCTCTGGTTGATCTGAAACAGCGCATCATCCTTGCTTGTCGCACAGTTACACCTGCTATGCTCCAACGTGTCCAGGACTCCGTACTGTCACGCATTCAATTGTGCATTGCCACCAATGGAGAACACTTTGAGCAGTATCTCTAGTAGATTCCGGTATTTGATGTATTCATTTTTATATTAGACCGTTTTCTAATATGATAATAAATTGATAATTATTTTTCTGTTTAATTTCAATATTTCATTCTTCGCTTTGTATACGACCCCTCAAAGTCAGCTCAAATTTTATATGAAATAAAGCTCTTTTGTAATACACCAATTTAGCGATATCGGCTAAAGGTAGTTTTGCCGTAAAAAGGACATTGCACCCTGATTTCGATCTCGAATTACTCTAATTCATTTTTTAACTGATCCCTGAATGGAAGACAAAATCATGTGAAAAAATCTCAAACTTTGAAATTAAATAACTGTGTCAATTTTTGTCGTACAGAAGTCAAAGTTTTTGTGTTGTATTTGTTATGATATGTGCAAGCATTTACTAAATATAACTATAGAGACCGGGGGACCGTATAAAAAGTTAGATTTCGTAATTTTTATAAAATTTATTTTTTACTTTTATTAACGCCACAACATGAATATTTACCTCATTTTAAACGCTTTTGTAATTGGAACTATATGTCTACAACCAACGGTTGAGAAATTAAAGATCGGCGATAGATAACATTTTGCACCCTGTATATATATATATATATATATATATATATACATTGTTGGTATTATGAAAATCACCTGATGTTGTTTCTTATAATGTAGCTTTACTATTATCCTTTTCTAGACAATACGGGTTTAAGCAAACTGTCTGCCAATAAAAGAATAAGATAATTCTATAAATAATATTATTAAGAAAAATCTATAAATTACTAAACTTTCTGCAATCCATTAATCTTACTTATGGAACGATCAGTAAATTTAACACTCCCACTAAATTTGATAAATTAATTGCAAAAAAAATAAGATTTTCAATAAATTGCTTGGAAGCGAGGAAGAGGGGTATAATGATAGCAACAGGGCATGTCGAGTATCAGACGGAAAAAAGGCATTATGCACACGTTTATTATCCTGACGACACTGACTATGTAAACAACATTATAGACAAGCGTGAAGACGGTGAATATACCACTTACATTGATGTTGTAGAGGAAGATGCTGTTTATATATCACGTATTAGAAGAGACAATACTGTTGAGCACGGACTAAATATGTGGATAGTGGCTGATAATCTGCGCAAAGGTGCAGCGTTAAATATAGTGCAAATTCTGGAAATCTTAATAATGGAGAATTTGTAAACTAAGTGCATTATAATATGATATGATGTTACGGGGAATGTTCAAAAAAGGATACGTGTCAAGTTAAGCAGTAAAGAGACAAAATCTGTAAAACCAAAATGAAACTCCAGTTTTATATTTTCAGATATAATTATACGAGGAAGCGCTTCTGCAGTTATAACCAAATGTTATAAAGTATTTTACGTTTATAACATACGTTCTCTCTCTCTCTAAGCAGTTCATTATCTGGTTACAGGTATTTCTTTTTTTTCAGTTAGTTGATATTTGAAATTGTATACAGTAATCCCTTAACATTCGCGAGGGTTACGTTCCAGGAAAACTTCGCGAATGACAAAACCGCGAATGTCCAGTCTATCTCTCTTCACTAAAAAAGGAGTTACGTTCAGGCAATTTTAATTTCTTTAGCACAGCATTTCAAAGAATTAAAGGATATGTGTATTAACAACACGTTATGCATAACATATATGTAGAAGTTAAACGTACGTACATATTCATAAATATGAAATTTATTTATGAAAGATAATTCAAATTAACTGACTGGAGAAATAATGACAGCTGAAAAACCATATTTTTTGTATAAAGTAATTTCGAATCTCTCTGTTCGCAAAGAGATGATAATGTGTTAGTGGGTCAATATGCGATACAATATTAAGATACAATATTTAAATACGGCTAAATGCTTTAGAAATGCTTTTATTTTCTATCTAAGTATAGCTTCTGCTCCATCTCTACGAAAACCTGAGCATGTTAAATTAATAGATTGAAGATGCCGTTACGTTACCACTTATAATATCCCCACTGCAATGAGTATTCTGCAATGAGTATTCTTATTAGTTTGCTGTCTTACAACACTCGCTCCTTTTTTATTTGACAACTGAAAATTGATTTGTAAATATATACTAAGAAGACACAGGGAAAATATTTTTTAACCACTATAAATTCTGAAAAAGAAAGATATAATAAAAAAATCGTGAATAATCAAGTCAGATTCTCGCAAATGTTAAGATTTTCCACATTTTTATATTCGCGAATAGTCAAAACTCGCGAATGTTAAAACCGAGAATGTTGAGGGATTACTGTATATACATAAAGGATTGGTAGAACTAAAATAAGATTTAAATATATAAAGTAATTAGAATTTTAAGATATTATTTTATGAATTTTCTTTTTTAAAAAAGTAACAAGCACATAATACTTATATTAAATTAGCGGTGGCCAACAAGTACACTGCTTTCTGTATTAAAATAGTGAAAAATTTTAACGATCATCAACAGGTAAGCGCAAAAATTAATGCACGTAAATCCTGAAAATGATTATGAGACAAATGGAAGACACGAGACAAAAGTCTAGCATACTCATTCATGAACACGTTAATTTTAATGAGATACATTCCAGTGAAAATGTCTTTATTGTCGTAATTACTACAGTTACTTAAATACTGTTACGTATCAATTGCTCACATAGCCCAACAAACATTCCATATCTTGACAGAGATACACATCTATTTATAACCGTTTGAAAGAAAACATGAAACCAAAAAAATTATATTAATAAAGTTTTATTTAAACATATATTTTATGCATTTTTTTAAATATATAGTTTGGTTTCTCGATTGTTTAATAAATATATGTATCGTGATATTGCGTTGTTGAAACTTCATATTGCCGTAAAATCTGCTTAATTTTATTTAGTAACAGTTTTTAAGAAGCTTATTGCGATTTAATAGAGCATTTATAATTTTATGGATACATAACAATCAGCCATTAAATAGAAAGTGGATCTTACGAACAATTAAATTGGCCTCTCGGTGATGTAAGGTGGTTCGATTCCCAATAATCCATGAAATATCATATTTTTACTATTTGGCATAAAAAAACTAGACTTTTTAAAATAAAGCGACGAAATCCACATGTAAATACGCAAAGTAGTCATCTGCAAAAACTGCATCTACTAACTGTAAAAATTGCACAAATAATATTAGGAGGGGAAAGTCATTAAGTCACAAAAGAAAATTAAATAATAACTTACAATGATACTTACGATGTACATCATCTTGCTTCCAAGATGTTTTATTAGTGGACTAAACAGATGTAAATCGTTTAGGGATAAGTCAAAGCTGTATGGTGAATGTTGAAGAAATTGCAAGTAATTGTAAAAATTTGTAAAAATTTTAAATGTTGGTACACACAATATAATTATAGTATCTTCTGTTTGAGCTCATGCAAATATCTAAGATGAATAAAAAAAGTTCTCTAATTAAAGTATATTTTACCTTACAGATTTAATAATTTTAATGGCCGACCCCCTGTGCTGTCTGTAGTTGTCTAAGAAGCACTTAAGAATTCAAATCCATTTATCACAGAATGATGTTTTTTCATGATCGAATATATTTTAATTGATATATAAAAATTTCTATGAGAGATGAAGTTATGAGATTTTGTTCATTTATTTTCAATTATGTATTGATTAAATTACATTAAAAATATAATTTAGGCAAAATTTTGCATATATGATTCTCGCAGTATTCTGTTATTTTAAATATATATATTTTTTATTAACAGTTTAACAAAGACACTTAAGATTTTAACTGAATAAAAATAATATAATTTTTTTTCGTTAAGCAAAAGGGAAACCAGCATGCAAAAACGTTAGTCATTTGGGAAATCTAGCAATACTTAATTATGAAGAAAATTTATAATTTTAAATTTTAAATATTAAATATTATTTTTAAAAAATGTGGAATTGAAAAGAAATATATGTACACATTTAAAAAACATGAACAGCATTTATAAATAATAAATAATATATATACGCGGGACAACATTAAATAATCAGATAGAAAATTTTAATATCTGCGAGAACGGTGTAAAATATTTGAATTTATTTTACGTTACATTCCAGTAATTGGCAAATTATAAAAGAAATAAAGTTCCAAGTATATTTGAAATACAATCACTGATTAATTAAAATTATGATTATTAAAACTATTTATTTCACACACAAAAAACAAATGTGTACCTTAAGTTAAAAAAAAATTATTTTTAAATTAAATATATGATACGAGTACATTAGTTAAGAGCCTTTTATGTTTCTCAAAAATTGTCGTATATTTATATATGCATATACGTGTACGACATACACCTGTTATTTAGATGAATAGAAATTTTAATAATAGTAAGCAATTAAATGTTTTTTTTTTTAAGGAATTTCTTGTATTTTTTCTTATATATGTGTTAAACAACTGTGAGTGTATTGAGTAAAAGTAAAAGTTAAGAACTATTGCAAATGTCAGCGTCGATAACGCTAACTAACCTCCTTGTTTAGTGTTCTATATTGGACATCCGATTTTATAGATTATAGTTACTGCCTTTATCTTTTTCTTACAATCCATCTCTTTCTTCTAAAATTATTTATAAGTTTTCTTTAGTCACATAAAAACTGATTTCATTGCCTTTGTTATTGGATCAATGGATTATAAAATTCATTTAATTCTTTAGGTATTATTATTTTTTTAAGATACTGAGATTTTTTTTATAACTTGTTTATGAGACAAAATAATCTTTAAAAACGTTTAGATGTTCTAAAACTATTTTGATGTTTTAAATATTAAGCAATATCTTATAAGACAATTTTAATTGCAAAAAGCGTTTTGTGTATGCATTTTTTAAGTTTGTTTTTATAATCCATTTATGAAGTTTTAATTAATATTTAACACACGGGATTTCTAACCTGCAAGGTATCAATCATTTTATATTTACATTTAAAAACATGCATGCAGAAAAGTCCCTCATTTTAATAGTAAGGCATAATAGTATAAAAGTAATGACTTGTGCATTTAATTACCTCTTGTTCATTCACTTATAAATATACTTCTCTTCTACGATTTAAGAAGTTATAAACTATATATAGAAGTACATTTGATGACGCATGAGCGGTACGTTACTTCAGAATAAGATAGCTCCTTAATCATCTTAGTTTTCTATTGAATTATAGACTTTAATATTAGCATTGACTTTATGATTAGCAAATATTTGTATTCAGAATTTCTGAATAAAAAATAATTCCTGAAATCCCCGCATATATGCGCTAATGATGCAAACGGGCTAAAGAAATGCTGAAACAATATTCTTAATTTTTGATGTGTCAATATATAAAAAACCCTCAGGTACGCGGTGGCGAAAAAGCGTTTATTTTTATTTTGCCGATGGCAACGAGTGGTTTGTTTTCACTGGGCTATCCATTTAAAACTCATCACACATATCTAGAATCTTTTTCTACATTCGAAAATAACATTTTTCTAAAAATCGACAAGTAATTTTTCTTAATTTTTGCAAAAGACTAGCTGTTTTCTGAAAAGGAAAGAAAAATAAAATAAAATAAAAAATAAATAAAAAACGCGTCTTTTAGTTATTAATTAAAACATTGTTATGCCTTATGCAGTTTAACATCCTTGTGGTTCGCATCGGTATGATATCAACATTTATTAGTGGGAATTTTTATTGCATTTTATCTTGGTCTTTCCCATAATCATGGTGCCTTTAAAATTCTAAGGGAGGGGGGGGGTGAAAGGATAATTTATTGCTTTATTCATGGCATCGGTTCTGCTTTGAATTTCTTGTGAAAGATGTCACAGGTAAACTCTAGTGTGCAATTCAAATTATATGCTAAACTTTTTAAAATCGACTGTAATGTTTTTATTAAATTTTATTGAAATCAGCATTCTGGAAAATTGTATGGTAAAATAATGTTAAACTTATGTATTTATGAATGATAAATTCTGTGGAAATTACACCATTTTGCGTAACTGTTAAAAAATACTATTATCTTCTGAATGAAAACCGGCATGCTATTTAAAATATGACGTCACTTTCACGAAGAACAGCTTTTCCCACGGACTAATACTTGTTTAGATAAAAAAAGAAATCACTTTATGAATCATGTAAAAATATGTATTTCAATTTATTTAAAACATTAAATCGCTTAATGAAAGCCAATATTATTGTACATTTAGAAAAAAATTAAACATTAATTTTATTAAATACTAAATTTCTAGTAAGAAATTGTATTTACAATGTCAGAAAAACAAAATTTTCTTAACTTGCATTTTGAAATTAAGTAACTTTTGATGCTAAACTTTATTTCTCAAAAGTACATTGTTCTTTTAAGATTTACTTTTTAATTTCGAAGCTGATAAAATGAAAATGACGCCACTACGATGAACTTAAAAGTATTAATTTTTTTAAAATCAAATGACCCCTTTACATAAAAAATACGCCTTTTTTCCTCGATGAACCATTTTACTTTTAATCCCTTTGTGAAATGTTTTAACTTTAAGAATAACTAATGAAAAATACTATATATATATTTATTAAATCCCATTCTTGTGAATAGTGGGCAATAATTGTCCACCTAGATGCAAGGAGCTGAAATCTGCCTGCTTGGCTGAATTTAAAGCTGAAAAAATCTACAAATTAATGATTTCTGATAGTTAACATGTTGTCAGACATGTTTTGGCTATGTAAAATAAATTGAATCACGAGTTTTGAATATGTAAGGATACGTAATTTTTTCTGGGGAATTATACTTTAATATTAACAAATATTTGAAATTATCTGTTTTATTTCAAATATCACGTCATATGTTTCCAAGTGATATATTTTCTTAATATAACTCTTGTTATTTTTTTTCTCATTCTAATTATGATGCCATTTTTAACAGAAAACCGCGTCTCAAAGTAACTGATATTCATGCTTCATATATAATAAAAAATATTCCATTTTTTTCGTTTCAAATATAACATCATATTCATTTTCTTTTGATTTATTTTTATTTCCATTTTACATGTAATATTCAATTGAAAATGAATTGCTGTGGAAAAATTATCATTCTTGGCTTTGACTTTTTGGCAATGACAACTATAGAAAAATGGTTAAATTGTATGGGGGAAATGTCCATTTATGTTCTACGAAAATAACGAAATTTTGAATTATTAAGAAAAATATTTGAATAAATAAATAAAATAGCCTATGTTCATTTTTTGGTTATGATCTATCGATATGCAACGCCAATAAATTATCCGTTTGACTCTGACTTCAGCCAAACATTCACACACACTTTCACATTTATCATATTATTAGTATTAAATAAAGTACATATTAAAACAAATATATATTTGAGGTCACTTGTTTACATTGAGATAGTTTTGAAATATCTTTAAAGAAAATTATATCACGAGCATATATCTTTTTAATATTTCACATACAGATTCACCTTCTTATCGCCTTTCTAAACATCAAAGTTTCTTACCTGTGTGACATTCGATAAACTTGCTCAAGACCGAGAGTATTTGATGAAGATGTAAACTGTTCAAAAACAATTTATCTTGCTTATTTGAAATAGGTATGGATGATCTACAGCTCATATTCAAAATATTAGAACAATTGAGAAAAAGTAATAAGAAAAAGATATTTTTCATTTATTTATTTTTGATACTAAGTAAATGAAATTAAATTTCTTATAAATTAATTCTGGAATGTTTAGATAAGATTTTAACATTTACAAAATATAAAATACAGTACAACAAATTAGGTATACAGCTTTCTGAAATACATCAAAATATTAGAATAAAATTTTGATTGGTTCAAAATGTTAGAATATTTTATTTTACACAACAATATTACCTTAAGAATATGAAGTAAATGATAGTTAATATTTTGTAGCATCCCCTTTAGCTTTCATAACAGAGTACAATCGATCTTGCATACTATATAGAAGGTGTTTACAATCATTTCTATCAATATTAGCACAAATAGACTTTATACGTGCCACTAACTCAGTTTTACTTGAAGGAGGATTTTCTTGGAGTTTTTTCTTCATTATACATCACAAGTTTTCGATGGGATTAAGGTCTGGTGAGTTTAGTGGCCAAGGAAGTACTTTAATGTTGCGTTGGCGGAACAAATTCTTAGTTGACACCGAGGTATGCGGTGGCGCTAAATCTAGTTGAGAGATGACATCATATTCACATAAATCTTCTGAGTAAGGAATCATGTAATATTCCAAAATTTCTTGATATATCTGAAAGTTAAAATTTTCGTAGACGATGCAAAACTTTCCAGGTCCTTCTGCACTCATGCAACTCCAAACCATGATACTAGCAGCAACGTTTAAGGCATTCTTTATCAAATGCTTCTTGCTTCATTCTCCAAAATCGAATACATTGATTACCATATGAAACACAAAACTAATACTTCATCACAAAATAATATATTTTTTCAATCTCCTTCGCTCCATAAACGTCTTGATTTACACCAATTCAATCTTATATGCTTTGTTTATTATTGCTAGTTTGCATTCATGAGAGGTTTTGTTTTTTGTACACAAGATTCAAACTTAAATTTATCGAGACGTCTTAATGTTGTCGATGTAGAAACTTTAACTTCTTCTTCTTTCCATTTTCAGTGCAAGAATCGTACACTTTTAAAACGATTTTTCTTAACTATACACTTCAGTTTCCTGTCATCTCTAGCAGATGTTTTTGGTTTTCAGACGCCATTTCGGCGATTATTTTGAAATTTTCTATTTTTTGAATATTGTATTAGTATTTTACTAACGCTTGATTACGAACAATGTAAATAATTCGCTATATAACAATGATTTTTACCGTTCGGATAGAAATCAACCATACGAAGTTTAATAGATTCAGGAATATTACTCACACGACCCATTTTAAGACGAAAAGGCAAACAAACTGCAAAAAGAATACTGATTTTAAATAAAATCGTCTGACTTTAATCAATGATGCCACCAGTTATGAATTGGTGGTAATTAAATAAGAATTAGTGTGAAATATTCTAATATTTTGAACCACTTGAATAAATATTCAAATACTTTGACCTTTCAAAATAATTTTTTTTCAATTAATCTTTTCAAAAATGATATTAATTTTAAGATAATAAATAAGTTTATTCAACAATAAGCTCTTAATAAAAATATCGTTTGCATATTTGCAATTAAAAGACATTAAATTACCAAACGATATTTTCAATTTGTAAAAAAAAAAAGTAATTATTCTAATATTTTGAATATGAGCTGTAGTATGAAAGCTGTTTAAATATTTGTAAATATATTAGAGCTGATGGGCGAGAGTACTTTGGAGAAAGAGAGTTGAGCGGTGGGCACGAAAACTCATCGTAGGCTTAACCTAGAAAATATCACAAACAAAAACTTGATTTACTAGTCCAAAAGTTAATGAAAAACATAAATGTTTAAATAAATATATTAATTTTTAGTCAATTTGCATCTTTGGAAAGCAAAATGTAAACTTTCAACAAATATTTTCGTTACAAAAAGTTACACAGAGAAATGAGAAAAATAAATCCTACATATTTCTGCATAAAAATATGTGACGATTAATATTAAAAAAATATAAACTTCATCAGTTAAAAATTAGAGAAGATAGAGTGTACACCGGTTTTTAAAATTATATTCTGGAGAAGAAAAGAAACGCTCTGAAAGTGTTTGTTATTCTTCACTCGTGCTCCTATGCGTTTACTTTTATAGCTCAAAAATTGTTCTTTCACTTTCGACATCAATATCTATCTAGTAAAACAAGATTTTCGTGTGTATAAAAATACTTTAAGAGACAAAAAATAAATAACAAGATTTTCGTGTGTATAAAAATACTTTAAGAGACAAAAAATAAATAATCGAAATTTTGAATTGTTTAAAATAGTGCCCACGGTTTACTTCCGTGATTGGTCTAGTACCGTATCGCTTAGTGTTACAAGGAAGGTGTCCCCAACGGCAGCGCTTGTCGTCAAAATAGCGGCGGTGTAATATATATTAAATATTTTTGCAACTTAAGTATGTGCTAAAGCATAATATTATAGCATAAAAAATTTGACATTGTATTAATATTGAAAAATACAATGGAAAACGATTCTGTCTGTTTAAAAATGGGGACAGCCACTCTGAAACAAAAGCAATTGTATTTCAACCAACTATTTAAATACTTGATAAATGTTGACACTCAAAATACATTTATTATATCCTATAGATTATACATTCCAAAAGACTGACGTTTTAAGCGGTTTAAAATAACTTCCGACATCCTAATGCTAATGATTACATATCATTCAAGCTTGAGATAGTGTCCTACACTATCCATCCATAATAAGAGAAACCATAGAGATACTCACGCGCAAAAATACAATATGTAACGATGCGACATCTTTTAATTTACCGAAACTGTGGCTAGAATTACTCCATGCTCAAAGATATGAAAATAAACAATCAAGTAAAAAATAATAGATAACGTGCGTAATTTTTTAAAAAGTACATGTAAATAATAACTTCAAAGCCCGTGCAGCTTTAGAATATTCTCATTTTGTTTTTGAAAATGACTCAGAAGAGTCGAAACATGTAAAACAACTAATAAAAGTTATTTTAATTTATATTATAGTTGTTAATTTTACACCTTTAGCATTTAAAAGTAATATACTATTACAAGGTGTTATATTTTATTATATTGTTCTTTAACAGAAATTCTTTATTATTTATGTTGATGAAAACAAAGTCCTTTTTTATTTAGTATTTTCTGCAATAATGGTTCTTATTTTCAAGATTATCTATAAAATTATACAATACATCACAGAAACTTCCAGAAAATAAAATCAGTTTATTATTATTTTTTTTAAATCTGTTTTTTAAAGCAAATGGTGTAATTTCGGAGTTTGAAATAACAATTAAATAAAAGATGGGATGTTCATTTGTTGTCGTATTACATTCTTCTATGTATACAAGAAGAAACCCAGCTAGCACAGAACTAACAGATTGGCACAAAAATAGTATCTTTCGTCAAGTACTGGAGGTGTTATTTCGATAACAGCGAATCATAACCAAAAAGTATCGATTCTGTCCACGCATTCGATATCTTTGGCGATACTTTGATGGGTTATCGACATTGCGCCAGAAATATGGCACAACAACGGAAATCGGCGATATAGGCGATACGTAATTGATACAAATACGTAGGAATTCCGAGATTGCAGGCATAAAAATGTTAAAATAATGGCACAAATGTGGTATTATTGATATCCAATGGTAATCATTTTGAACTGCATTTTTGATGCACATATGACAATATAGATCTTGTGCCAATCAAATGACATTTTATATGTATGTCGGCGAATACTTTTAATCTATTTAATTACACATTTTGTAGTATCGAAACTGTTTTAACCCTTTCAGGGGCAAAGCACTTCGATTGCTACAATGTTAAAGTGAATGAATGATACCGGAATTTACAAATTTGGAAAAAAAAAAAGCTAAATTTCACATGCTTCATGAACTTTTTTTTTATCAAATCGAAATTCTGGTACCATTCTGTAATTAAAATTAAGTGGCTTCATAAGTCATCACCCTTGAAAGAGTTATATAATTGAAAAAATCTTTTATATCTATATAAGTATTCATATGCACATTTAAGTTTCAGAATCTTAAATAGTTGCACGATTTTCTCTAAACTAATTTTATAGTACAGAATTAAGCTTATGTTGTCATATTTTGAAATGTTAGGACTGAACCCCCCCCCCCCCAAGACCTTGCAGTTACCTTATTTTATTGTGTAATACTTAACTTCAATTTTTTTTAGCTTAATACAGATATACTTAGAGAAAGCAATCTTTTTTTTTAATATTTTATATAAATCTCTTCACTTAGTTTCATGTGTTTCATATTTTTGATCGGCCATGTTCATCATATCCAGTGCAATAAACTAGAACTAAATTTTGAAAAGGGTTTCATTTTAAACCAATATTGATAAATTCTGACAATTTTAATTAAAAAAAAATTATGTTGTTCAATGTAAAATATCTCAAACGACATACTTCATTTTCAGTTCATAACACAGCTTCATGGTGAAAAACAATATAATAAACACTTGTTAAATGTATATTCATATGTCTATTATATTTCAGTAGTTTTCAAGCAATAAAGCTTTTATAAAGATAACCATTAGTATAGCATACACTGTTAAAAATCTTCAGCTTTTGCTGCAGACACACTCCACCGCTTTTAGAGAAAATGGTTATGTTACTATACATTACTGAGTGTTTTCATTGGTCAAAATAAAGACAGTCTATAAAAGCAGGGGAGTGACTATGCAGCAAAAGCTGAAAATTTTTAACAGTGTACAGTTGCTAATCTGCTGTTTTTCGATTATTGTCATTCATCCCTTCTAGTTATATATGAGCAAATATTTTTAAAAGGGGGGGGGGATGATACAGGTTTAAAATCCAATAAAATAGTTAAACATTTATCTTGCACAAATTTGAACACTATGCAAAATGTGAATGTTAACTACTACACACTTAATTTTCCATGATATTAAATTTTCTTCTAAACGCCACGTGTTTCTATTTTATCCCATGCAGACTCAACTTTCCCAATTTATATCTAGAAAAATCCATCCTAGAAATTTCCATTGAAACATCTTCTCTATCTAGAACCACCAAATTCAATCCTTTACAAACGTAGTGATTGTAAATAGCTTAAATTATCAATGAAACTGGAAGAAATAAAATTCGAATTTTTATTAAATTTTTTACAAGTAATAAGTAGTACTCAGTAGTAATCAAACGTAGTGATTGTAAATAGCTTAAATCATCGATTAATCTTGAAGAAACAAAATTCAAATTTTTATTAAATTCTTTACAAGCTATAAATAGATATAAAAGTTTATAAAAATGGGATAGCATTGGGGGGGGGCGAATCTGATCAAATTCCTGGCAAGATAGTTAATGCAACTTTCTCTTTGTTAAAAAGAAAATTTAGTAGGAAACTTTTAATGTACTTTTTGAAAGAGTAAAATTGTTTCAATAACAATGGTAATGGCAAGGTCAAAAACATACAAAGCTTGATTTTTTTTTTCTTTTGGCTGTAGCTTTCCAAATAATCAGATGTTAATTACCAGAAATATATTTAGTATGCAAAAATTCACCTGTTTTATAACCTTCATTAATATGTATTATTTTCGTATCAAATATCTTCACGTATTTACATAAACTAAAACAGTTTGGACTATGATCAGGATGACATATTTGATTTTGCTTCGCTTTTACATAAATTATACATATGCCTCTATAAGAGTGGAGAAATACATTTTAATCACAACAGGCAGGAGGATTTTCTGACAGGGTGAGTGAAATTTTAGGCAGTCTTTGAAAATTAAAAAAAACAAAAAAACAAGACATGTTTAAAAAAGTAAAAGTTACAAACCAAAATATTGTACTTAAAGTTATATCCTATACTAAACTTTTCCCTCTTGTGTACAATTCAATTTTATAAAAGAAATATTAAATTATTTGTAAAATAATAAACTATTTATTTTTCAGTTGCTTACATCTTGTCATAACAATGTTCAACTGTATTTTGCATCTTGTTGGCTAGTGAAGTAAATCATTGTCGATAAAATTTTCTGATACTTCTCCCACACCTGCCTGTGTAATTATTTATATTTCACTTATGTTCCACATGATTAACTTGATCACATTCATCATAAAATGTACTATAGTCATCACTACAGTAACATCTCTGTTGCTCCACAATTCAACCTTAAGAAAACTTAAAAGCTGCTCCAAAACAAAATGCACAGAACAAATTAATAACAATTGAAGATTTGAAAATATTTATGCCAAAAATAAAATTTGTTTCTCTAAAATGGCATCGTTTACATACTTAACAATACTTTAAAAGTTTAAATTTGTCTTCAAACTGCAATAATATTGCTCGAACTTTTATTTTTATTTTTTAGATTAGCTTCACTGATAAACTATCTTACAATTCATTTTTAATTAAACAGGAAAAACTATTATCAAGGCTATTTATAAAAACTGACTTTTTTCTTTTTTAGTTTATGCAGATAATTTAAAATTGTTGATATACTTAAAAGAAACATTTATGAGAAATAAATTGTATAAAGTATTTTACATTTTTGGCTAAAGTATAATAAACTTTAAAAAAATCCTTTTTTGATATTAAGATCTAAAAAAAAGAAAGAAAGAAAAAAGAAAAAAAGAGAAAGACAATACAAATACATGGTTATTTATTTATTAAAATCAGAATTTTCTGATACATTAGGTTGTTTTTTTCGACAGCCCAACTCTCTCTCTATCTGTTGCATATTGCAGCCACTTGGCTATCCAGCTTTGAATGTCACTAACAGCAGCATCTTCAAACAGTTTGTTGTGTCTCACTGAAGCTAGAAAATATTTAAGAATACAATATTAGTACATTATTTGCATATAAATTAACAAGACAAATAAATTAGTTTTGGTAAGATAGGGCTTTAAATAAGATTTTATTTCGGAAAGCTACAGAAAGAAATCTGAGACTTTGGTTTTGTCGCAAGTGACTGCCAAATTTTGTAATATATTTCAATGACAGACTGGTGAAATCAGAGATTTTTTTTCCACGATAGGCGAAATATGCATTTTTTTTTTTTTTTTTTTTTTTTTTTTTTTTAAACAGTGAACGACTGCCAAAATTTGCAATTTTTAATAATGAATGATCAACATATTTTCTGATGCATTTCAATGACCGACTAATGAAATCAGCAATTTTTTTTTTTTTTTTTTTTTTGCTGCGATTGAATGACGAAATGAATGATTTTTTTTTTTTTTTTTTTTTTTTACAGCGACTGCTGAAATTTGTGACTTGCGACTGCTGAAAATTACAATTTTTAACAACTACTGACTGACGAAATTGGTAATTTTTTGTTATGGCTGACTGACAAAATTGAAATTTTTTTTTTACAGCGAGTGACTGCCGAAATTTGAGATTTTTTATTAACCAATGGTCGACAAATTTTGAGATTCATTTCAGCAATTGATTGGTGAGACTGAAAAACTTACAGGATTTTTATGATTTTTATCAACTGATCGACAAATTTCCCGATATATTACAATGACTGATTGACAAAATCAACAATTTTTTAATGCGATTGACTGGAGAAATTATTTTTTTTTACCACTTCATAGACTAAGATCACGATTTTTATCAGCCATCGATTAACAAAATTGGCAATTTTTTTCAATGACCGATAGATGAAATCCATATTTTTTCTTCTGAGATAAATTGACGAAAATCCAGATTTATTTTTAACCGATCGATGAAATTTACAATTATTTTTCGCAATCAAATGATGAAGTTTCCAATATTGCCGCAGACTTAACAAATGAACTTTTTTTTCTTCGTAGGATTGGCGAAATTTGTGCAATCACATCTGGATTGTAGAACTTTGTGGCTCACAACTAAATAAAAAATAATTGCGAGGGTAAAGGGCTGAAAAAATAGGAACTTTTTCAAATTTATAGGAAATATAGGAGCACTGCAAGGCCTGAGCATATATAACACTTTCAGAAGCAAAGTAATTCTGCTAATTAAATGCTGAAATGAGATGATCCCTTAGGACAGTTAACTCATTAATTAGTGCAAAATTATCATCAGATGCAATAGCTTTTTGGGCATACCTGCCAGTAAACTTGCTCAACTAGAAATGCTCAAATGATTTACTAATTTTTTAATTTCATATTCACAAACCCGAAAAATTCCAATTATCGAAACCTAAAGAAGAAAACAAAACAGAAATTTTACTATTTCGGATTCGTGGCCTTGAAAAAGGGAAAGTAGAGTAATAAGGTTCCCCAGCGCAGAAAAATTTTTTGATGGAAGAGAAAAATAAAATAAAATAAAGATTAATTATTGCCAAACTAGTAAAATTTTCTAGTTTTCATCTACAAAGTATGCCAGGCAGTATATTGAGAATTGGTTTAATTTCACTTCAAACTGTCTAACAAAAAAAAAGCCGGAGTCTGAGTCGGCTTGTTTTTTTCTGTGATAGATTGGCAAATTTGTAATATTTTGCTCAACTGATTGCACATTTTCTTCTTGCGAGAGTGACAAAATTCACGATTTTCCTTGCATTCGACTGAAAACCGGTCAAAAAATTTCACGACTTTCTTCCCACGACCAATTGAGAAATTTTGCAATCTTTTTCAGTAATAGAACTGTGAATTTTGCAATCCCCCCCCCCATATAACTTATATTCCAAGTTTTATCGATATCTGTCAACCAGGTCTAAGCAGGGTAACTTTAATTATTACAAACCTGTACATAACATTTATGCATAATCATACAGTGCATAAATATTTACTATTCTTGCAGCAACCATTCTATTTGGATATAAATTAATATCAAACTGTATTTAATGATAGATTTGTTTCTTAACCCTCCAATAGCACACTCTTAATATGTAATTGTATTGCCCAAAAAAGAATTACCATTTTTCGAAGAAATTTGTTTTTTGAAGCGATGATCAAGTCGCAACTGACTGACGAATATTTTCTCATGCCCGTTCAACAAATTTTGCAAGGATTTTCCCACGACAGATTGACAAAATTCGCAATTTTTTCCCCACATCCTTTCGACAAATTTTGCAATATTTTTTCATGAGCGATTGACAAATTTTGTGATATTTTCCACGACTGATCGGTGATTTGCATGCTTTCTTTTCCCAACATGATTTACAAATGATTTTTTTCTTTAGTGTTCATCTGAAAATATTTGTAATTTTTTCCCCCTCGAGCGACTGATTGACAATTTTGCGATATTTTCAAGAAACCGCCCAACAACATTTATGATTTTTTTCCAAAGATAGATTGAAGAAATTCACGATTTTCCCCCCACAACCGATTGGTGAATTTCATGATTTTTTCTGACTGATAGATTGAAAAAAAAATTAACATTTTTTTTCGCTGCATCCGAATGAAAATTTTTGGGATTTTCTTCACAACCAGCTCACGAACTGAGATATTTTTACGCATCCAATTGACAAATTTTACGATTTTTTTCCATGATAAATGGGCAATTTTTGCGATATTTTGCTCGACTTATGATGCACGATTTTCCTTGCGTTCGACTGAAAATTTTCGCGATTTATTCCCTCCCTCCCTCCCAAAACCAGTCTAAAATTTTCACGACCAATTGACAAATTTTGCGATATTTACCAGTGACAAACCGGTTAATTTCGCATCCCCCCCCCCCTTCCGAACAGATCAACAAATTTAGAGATTTTTTTTTCCTGTGGCCAATTGACTAATTTTGTGTTATTTTCCCCGTGACAGATTAACGAATGGTGGGGTTTTTTCTTGCAACGGAGGCAAGTAGTTAAAAACTTTTAATGCAACAGATCGATGAAATACATAATTTTCTCCATGAAATCAATCAACGAATTTTGGGTTTTTTCCCCCCACAACTGATCAAGTAATTTTGGCAATTTTTTTCCTTGACCTATTGACATTCCGACAACCAACAGTATTTCACGATTTTCTTTTCTGTTACCGAAAAAGGAAAAGAACCGAAAGGGCAGTAAGGTCCACCGTGCTCTGCACCCAACCAAATTTGCCTAGACAGCACTAAGCAGAAATGATACAGATATTAGAACTGTAAAGAACTTGTGGTGTATATGTAATTTTTTTTCCTGAACTTTAAGGAAACATTTAAAAACAACAAACTAGTTTATCCTTGCAATTCACAGAAATTAGGACTTGACAATTTAAAGTAGTTCTTAAATTCCCTGGTCAACAATGCTAAATTTTCTGACTCATTTTTAAACATAAAAGGTACCTAATTGGCAGGCCTGACTATTACCGCAATTTGGAATCGAATAGCGTTTTTGGATAAATAAATTACTTATCAACTTGTACGCAAATCTTGTTATGTGACGATATGTTTTTTCCCTGTCTTGTGCATCAGAATTAGGTTCAAAAAGCTGACATTGACTTTTTTCTGAAAAATCTTCGGCCTTTACCAAAAAAAAAATGGAAAATGACTTCTGAATACATAGTTTCTGAATAAGAACACCTGGCAATTTCATGTATTTGCAAACAAAAATGAATTTAGAAATGTGTCAGAAAGTAGTTCTTTTGGATTTGAGAACAGCTTTAAAGTCAACAAGCATTTCTCATCTAACAGAAAAAATAAATTGACTGTTTCCCTTTCAAACTTTGGAGATCTATTTAAAATTTCAATGCATATAGAACCTAAGAAAATACCAGGAATTCAGGTTTTACCTATATTTCATTAAGGATATAATAAAACAATTTTATTCAGAAATTGATATTGATGTCATCACCCTGAATATGTATTTTTCATGCAAGTAGTTAAAAATAAAGACACATAAGATTTTGTAAAGTTTCTGAAATTTTTTTAAAGAGAACATAACTATAAGTTTCCAATATTTTCCTAAGTTATAAAAGTTGCTCTTGTGCTGGCCTGTCACAAGTGTACCTTGTGAAAGACTCATCTCCAGTGCACAAAATCGAATAAAATCAGAAATTCATTTAGCAACCCAATTGTTAAAAGGTCCATAACATTGATGAGCGTTGAAAAATATAGAGATTGTTGTGTATATATATAGAGCTCGACTTTCTTCCTTTTTAAAAATATAAGTAGACATATATATACACGTATATAATATATATAATAATCATGTATAATAAATAAACATGTACATAATTATTCTGAGTTCTAGATTTCAATTTTTTAAAAGCTTTTTGTCATGTCTGTATTAATGTGATTCTTCAAATAGCACATAAAATAGTGGGATAGATTATTTTTCTTCCTTCCAAACAGTTAAACTCCCCTCCATTTATAAATGTTGGGAGGGAGACTACCCTCCTAGGAAAATTTGAATTTCAAACCTTGTCTATAGATAAAGCAATTCCAAAAAAAAAAAAACGTGGCGGTAAGATATGAAGACATAATGAGTAAATAGACAAATGTTACCAGAAACCAAATTAAATCCTTTGGTGGATTAGTACTTTATTTTAGCAGCAAGTGTCAATGGGGATAAAAATATACGACTTTTGACCATATAGAGAATAGACTGTAGCTGAGGTTTGTTGTTAAGATTTGCAAATCACACAGCAGAACAAATTTTGCACCAAACAACAAAAGTTACTGCCACAAGATTTACAGAATGACACACCCTGCCCACCTCTTGAAGCATCGATTTCGCTACAAAACTTATTAAAAATTAATACTTATGTCAAGAAGTTTTAGGTAGGCAGACTTGACACGCTCTGAAACCCAAAAATCAGATTTTATTTCAGAAAGCTTTTTGGTAAAAAACATTTTTTAAAAATGCAAGCTTGTTTAGTAGAAGTTTAATTTAAAATTGTGCTTGGATGTCTTAGAAGATTAACTATCATTTTTACTCAAGAAAAAAATATATACTACTTCTTAAATGTAGAAAAATTCAAGCATATCATATTTAGATTAACTACGAACTGAGGAATTTTTTTTTTCCTACATAATCCCATACAAAACAAAAGTGAAGATTTTAATTTTTATTTGAGGCAGCTTTTGATAGTCAAAAGAACAGAGTAAGAAAATCAGAAGAAATATGTCAAAAATCAGGAATGCAGGAAAATGTGTGAAAATTAGGAGACATGTCAAGTCTCGGTAGGTAGACAAACCTGCAACAAGCTCGATGACGTGCTTGTATTCCTGGAATGAACATTTTACAAAACTTCCGATCCCATTGTACTTCGTGTCTAATATATTTGAAGTTAGGAACTCATTTTCCTGGTTGCATTATGGGCATCTTTGCTATCATAGGCTGAAGTAAAAGAGAATCTGAAAAAAAAAGTTACAAATGTATTTTTATCAAAGATCAGAAGAAAATGTTTTTGCTATTTCAGATACAAACTAGTGTAAATAGTTTGTTTAAATTGCAATATTGTAATTAAATTTTATTTTGAATTTAAAATTATACACCCTTATTAAGAAATGTGATTTATGTTACCAGCATACAGGTAAATATCCATCTATTCTATGTGCAAGCTGAATCAATTTGTGCATCAGTCAACCCTTCACCCTTACGGTTAAGATGCAAAATTAAACCAAAAATGGTATGGTTTCATGATTTGATCCATTCCTATTACACACATTTTCAATATGCAGCTTAAGTGAACTTTTTTTAAAGAAAACTTGACCAAACATGACATGCATCAACAATTGCAGCAGTATCTCGTTGAAGAATATCTAATCTCCAAGGTCAATCTCCAACGTTGTTAGTTTTTACTTCTTTGATTTTAGTTCCCATTATTTTATACAAAGTTACTTTTACTTTCAGAACCGGTTCCAAAATTAAAAATACTCGCTTATAAAAAAAACTGCAACAAAAATCGAAAAAGTAAAATCTTGGAGATTGATCTCAGCTATCCTAACAAAAAAATAGTTTAAAAATATTAAAATGAGAGCGAGAAATCGCTCTAGAACCTTCCCATAGACTTAACATTACCTTGAGTGTTTCTTCCCGTGACTAGTGTAGGCTCTTAACAAAATTTATGATCAACTAATTGAAAACAGCAGACACAATTTGCTTTTTACACTCACAAAAAACAAACTATTAAGATTTAGTAATCAGTTTAAGAAAATTTTATGTTTTATACAACAAAATAATTTGTTTTTATTGTCATATTTCAACATAAATATGGTCTGCTTAGCTGAACAAAACGAAAACCAGAAAAAATTATTTGTAATGTAGCTGCAAGTTTATCTAAATTACATAGTTTAACTTTCAGCAGCTTTTATAAGTATTGTCCGACATAATTATTGATTCTACATTTAAAAATTCAGCTTGGTAAAGTTTGGGGGAGGAGAGCTAAAAAAGACACTATAAGAGCAAAAATTCTTTATCTACAGAACGACATAGCCAATAACAGTTAAAAAATTATTTTACATTTGTTTTAACTGAAAATATCAAAAATATTGGATATACATCCCTGAACCCTGACAAAAATAGAAACTTACATTTATATAAAATACCAAAATCTTATTAAAATCATTTAGAATGTAAAATTTTATCTTTAAAAAGCATGAATTATCATTAAAAACATGCATTAACAAATAACAACAATAAAATAATTCATCAAAAAAGAATTAGGCAAGTTTTATTAAAAAAATTAATTATCATGCTGCAATTAACCAACCGTATCCTCTACAAATAGGTTTCAAGAATGTATTTGTGCATTTTATTTAGAATTTATAGATTAAAGTCTATCCAACTCTACTAAATAATTCCTTTAATGATATTTTATTAAAATTAGGTTTTTGAAGTGACAATTTTAACCATATTTAAAACGAGTTTATGCCACCACATTAAAAAAACTTACCAACCCTGATTTAAGCATATATGAGGCATTTCATGTTTTTACTGCATTAAAAATCTGATTAAAAACAAGTCCAGAAAACCAAAACTTTTAATTAAAAAAATATATACCTACACAAAAAGTTTATATTTATCATGTTACATAATCAAAATAAGATCCTTCCCCATTAACCGCTTAGCACGAAAAAAAAAAAAAAAAAAAGATATATCACCACATAATGCCCAATAAACAACTGGTGGGGGGGAGGGGAGGGTATTGTGAAAACTGAAAATTCCCCATAACTGTTAATTATGAAACATATCGAATCTGTTTAAAGTTATTATTACTTCTAGGAAAAGGGTCAAAAATTTATGTATGACAGATTTTTGATATCATTAAAAATTGCCTCAAGAGGACGGGGGGGGGGGGGGGGGAATTCATAAGATATCAAATCCGCTTAAATTTATTATAAATCCTCTTAATATTATCTAAAACTTTTATATTTTATAAATTTTATATTATAGTTTTTTATAAGACCAACCTTTACAGGAAAAAAAAAAAAAAATCGGCCAGCTCTGCCTACTTGACACAGGTAGATTTCAAAGTGGGCAGTTCCAACTGCTGCATCATGGTAAAAAGGTCATTTCTTCTGCAATTCCTAATAAACAGACGCCCCACGGTCTGCATCTTTAAAATCTACCTGTGCATGTAGGGGCCGAGCCATCAGAGATTTTTTTTTATAATTGTGAATGTGCCTTGTCCGTTTTTATATAGCTGGAAATGTGCCAAATTATTTTGAATTTGCAAAAATTGCTGGCATTAATTTCACCAAAAGGTTGCAGGAAAATATCGCAAACTTCAACTATCGGTCACGAGAAAATATGACAAACTTCATCTGTCGGTTGCGTGTAAAAATGCAAAATTCAGCAGTTGGTTGTAGAAAAAGAAATTGTGAAATCCATCTACGATTGCAAGAAAAAGCCCCCTAACTTTCACCATTAAGTTTAAAGGTGAAAATAAGGAATTTCGCTTAGTAGCCACTGGCCAGTAGGCTGATTTTTTTAGTAGCCAATTACTGGCTAAGGAGAATAATTTCTTTAGTAGCCAGTAGGTACATTTATGTCACTGAATATTTATTTATTTTTAAATACAATGACTTTACAGTAAAAAAGTAATTTATGTACTAAAAAAACTATTTTAATTTATATTGTTTTGAATAAACTTGAGATATTAATTTCCAATCTATTTTAAATTTTTAAATAAGTTAACAGCATAGTTCTACACAACATGCTTAAGTAGCTATCAAGTAGCTATTAAGTAGCGTAAAAATCATGAGCTTCGTCGATCGAGAACGTAAGAATTATGAATTTTATCTATCGGTACGTACAAATCATGTATTTCATCAAACGGCTACATAAAAATCTAATTTTGTCATTCAGGAATGTAAAAATCCTGAATTTTGTCTATTGAACGTGTAAAAATAATGAATTTTGTCGATCAAATGCGTAAAAGTCACGAATTTAGTCTATCAGGCACGTAAAAATTACGAATTTCATCGACTGAGCATGGAAAAATCACGAATTTTATCGACTGCTTGTGTAAAAATCATGAGCTTCGTCGATCGAAAGCATAAAAATCATGAATTTCATCGATCGCCGCCTAAAAATCACGAATTTCATTGATCGTGCGTGTAAAAAATAATTAATTTCAACGATTGGGTGCAGAAAAATAATGAATTTTGTCGATCGACTACGTAAAAATAAAATTTCGTCATTCGGGAGTAAAAATCCTGAATGTCGTCGATCGAACGTATAAAAACCATGAATTTTGTCGATCGAATGCATAAATATTATGAATTTCGTCAATCGGGCGCGTAAAAATCATTAATTTTATCGACCAAGTGTGTAAAAATCATGAATTTTACGACCAAGCGTGTAAAAAATCATGAATTTTATCGATCGCCGCATAAAAATCATTAATTTTGTCAATCGTGTGCATAAAAATAACGAATTTCGTCGATCAGGCGCAGAAAAACAATGAATTTTGTCGATCGGCTATGTAAAAATCAAATTTCGTCATTCGGGAGTGTAAAATTCCTGAACTTCGTCGATTGCCGTGTAAAATTCCTGAACTTTGTCGATTGCCGCATAAAAATCAAGAATTTCGGCGATTACGCACGGAAAATCGTAAATTTCTTCGAACGGACGCGTAAAAGCTATGAATTTCTTCGAACGGACACATAAAAATTACGAATTTCGTCGAACGGACGCTGAAAAATCGTGAAATTTAGAGAAAAATGGTAATCGGGAAGGAAATCCTGCATTTGGCCAGTTCTTTCCATATTTTTAATCGTCAGTTTTTAAAGTTTAATCGACGAGTGGCGACTGCATATTTTTACCTTTAATTAAGATGCATAAAAAATCGAGAAATTTGTCTATTGATCGCAAGAAATCCCCCTTCCCCCAGAAAATTTACTTATCGGTCACAAGAAAAACTGCAAAATTCAGCAATCGGTAACAGGAAAATATCCTGAAATTCGTCAGTCATGGGGAAAAAATAGCAAAATTCATCCATTGATTGCATGAGAAAAATCGCTAAATTTGTCAATCGATTGCAGCAAAAAAAAAATTAGAGAAATTTGTATATCTGTCAGGAAAGAACAGATATTTATCTTGGAATGCTGTATTGAAATTTGTAAAGTAGCATAGAGAGAGGAAAAACGACTAATTCGTGTTCCAGATTTTTTTTTTTTTTTTTGAGATAGTAATTATTCAGATATTTTTAAATAAATTATATTGTTTAAAAAGAAAAATGTTCCTGAAATAAATGACTATTTTTTGGAAAGGAGGGGGGGAGGAGGGATGGTACTAGATAGGCAGCATAGAAAAACTTTAACGTACAAATTGATCAAGGAAATGTGTTTTTTGGAATAATAAATATTTTTTTAAACAAATTTTTTGAGTAAAAAAAAACTGAAAAATAAATACAATGTTGTAAATGACCATTAACATATAAAATTGAAATTTTCATACTACAGTAGAACCTCGATTAATCGAGGTTTCTGTTAACCGAGCCAATAACGAAGTCTGATTTTTTTTATTTTTAGGTAGATTTCGTAAGAAATATATATATATGTGTGTGTCACTTTTTTATAGACACGATAACTTCAATAATTCTGCACAAATCTCTTCCAAACTGATACATAAAATCTAGGGGCATAAAATCTCGGTCAAGTTCGTTAATGTGCAAAATCGAACTAAGGGGGAAGGAATGGGGGGTGGAGGCTTTTTGAGAAAACAGAAAAAAAACAATTTCTTAATTATGATACGTATCAAATCCGTTAAAGTTATTATTACTTTTAGGAAAAGGGCCGAAAATTTATGTATGGCAGATTTTTGATATCCTTAAGAATAGCCCCAAGGGGGGAGTGCGGGGAGGGGGTTAGAAGAAAAAATTCATAACTTCGTCAATTCACAACACAAGATATCAAATCTGCTTAAATGTATTATAAATCTACTTAATATTATCTAAAACTTTTATATTGACAAGTTTTTATAGGACTAACCCTCATAGCAAAAAAAAAAAAAAAAAAAAATCCATGCCGGCTCTGCCAGCAAACAAGTTTGGTTCCGAAGTGGGCGCTTCCAATTGCCGCATCAAGACAAAAATATCATTTCTTCCACAATTCCCAACAAACAGGTGTCCCACGGTCTGCGTTTTCGAAATCTACCTGTGCCTGTAGGCCGAGCCGTCAGGGATTTTTTTATTTTTTTCGTGAATGAGCCTTTAAAAAGACTATAACTTTATATAGGTTTATTTTTATAATTTAAAAAACGTTCTATTGTTTTTTATTCCAAGAGATGTTAAATTCGCGAGAAGGGTGAGTTTTTATGCACAATTTCTATTAACCGAGATTTCCGATATCCGAGGTACTAGCAGTACCTCTCTAGATCTATCGGTGCAACATCGCTTCTTTGCTCCAAATATTTTAGGGCAGTTGTTAGTGCTTGAACACCTTCAGTATGACTTATAGTTCTTGAATCCTCAAAGTCCTGGTCCTCATTGTCAGCATCATTAATGTCCAATAGGAATTAACGGCTTGTATAATTTCTTCATCATTAAGGATTTGAAAACTTGGATGTTGCTTTTCAACGTCCAGCCATTCGGAAATGTCTTCTTCCAAAACTTTTTCACACCTCTTAATGCGATTAATAATCTCAAATAGTTCTCCGTCTGTCGGTGGGTTTACCCTTTGCTGGGATTCATCCTCTCTTCTCTTTAGAATAATTATGTAGCCTGCAGCATGGACAGTGAACTAAAACGTGTGGTATTTTTCAAGGCTCATTCACAAAAAAAAAAAAAAAAAAAAAAAAAAAAAATCAGACTTTGTTATCGGCTCGGTTAACAGAAACCTCGATTAATCGAAGTTCTACTGTATTAAATTCCTTAAGTATATTTTATTCAGGATAAATAACAAATAAAATACTGTGGATAGTTTTAATTTAAAATAAATATATTTGTATTAGAAAAAATGAGTAATGTAACAGATAAAATTTGTTATAATGAAGTCGTGTAATTTTATATATAAACAATTATTAGAGCATTTGAAATCTCAGTTTAAAATTCAAAATAGAAAACTATATCCAATACTTACTCAAAATACTTTTCTGTAATTTAACATAATTTAATAACTGTAAAAAACCTTTCTCATAGAAATGTTATACAGCTCCAAATCAAAAAATTAGAATAATTAATTACATTTGTATTTGGAATAGCATTTAGCTTTATTTCACTGTAGTACAATTGAAAAAAAAAAAAAAACAGCGGTGGATGTTTTAATGCATTTGCATGTTATTAAGGAAAATTAAAACTGTAAAATATTAAATTTTGAGTGAATATTTAATTTTTGTAAAATTTCATTATTCAAAATATTAGAATACTAAAATAGGTGGTTCAAAAAATTAGAATACTTATGAATATTCCTGATTTGTTCAGAAGGTTGCATAAAATAAGCATTTATGGCACAATAGATATTGCGCCAAAAAACAAAGTTGAGCTTCTTTCCAGCATAAAGTTATAAAATGTAAAGGTATTACTTTTTGTATAAGCGATACATAAAAAAACCTTTTCTTCACAATTCCTTTTTTTCTATTATTCTAATTTTTTAACTTGAAGCTGTAGTTATATGTGGATCTTGTAATTCTGTGGATTTAAAAACATTTCATTTAAATACAGTATTCAAAGGAACAAATCTGACATCTTTTTTTAAATTTAAGACTGTTAGTTGAAAATGTTCTAACCATATATATATAAACCATATTCCATGTAGTTGATAACCTTTAAGTTTTTGCATTATATTATTTATTTAAAAATTCTCTGAACAGTGATTTGTTAAAATATCATAGAATTTTTTGTAACTTTCTTTTTTTACTTTTAAATAGAAATGTAACTGCAAATAATAATATTAATAGTTAAACTTATATAACATCAGATTACCATTATGAAAATTTCTGTTTTTCAAGTAAAAGAAAATTAGTATTATATAAATAAAGTATATTTATATGATCATTTTGAAGCATTTTGCTACTTTGATTAACACTCGTTATCTTTAGTGTTAATTTTTAATTTGTTTACATATCAAATACATGTGTGAATTATGAATCATTGCTGCTAAAATTCTTCATATTATTTCTTAGTTTCTGCCTTGCCAATTTTAACCGGTTATAACAACCCCGGCAGAAACTTGCCAGCCCTGACTACTATCAAAACAAAAACATAAAATTTTTTGCAAGAAAGTAAAAAATATATAAATTAATTAATTCAAGCTCTTAGCAGTTAATTCAGATTTTCATTCAAAAACAAAAAAAACTCATGAAACTGTGAAACATTATTTTCTGCCAAAGATTGGTTTGATTAAAAGAGTCAACAGTAACATAGATTAAAAAACATGCAAGGGGAAGTTTAAAAAAAAAAAATACAGGTTATTTTTTTAAAAACCAACTTTTACTACCCTATATTTCATCTTGCTGACTAGTAAAAACAGGTCTTTGGCTGTTAAACTACTAAAAACAAATTTCCACTCTTGTGCATGTATAAGAATTTTGCACACGAATACAACAACAAAAAATTACTGGATGCAGTGAAGTAGTTGAATCTCAAACGAAACGAAACGCACAAGAAATTTGGAAAAACTCGATCACTAAAGTATCAAGTATCAGTAACTTTTAACAATAAAATTTACTATATAACTATTAATGAAAATAAAAAATAATCTTTGATATTTATTCACTTAGTCAGAGAAAGAAATTAAGTGATTTGAAAGCAAATATTAAAGAAGCATGCATCACTTATCTTTTCAATATGTAATTCAAGCTAAACAAGTACGTAACCCTAATTACATGTTTTTATACGTTCGCAAAAGATTTACTTCAGTAAGATGACTTAAATCATTATAAAAAAGGAAAGATACAAAACTTCAAAGCTAAACAGCTAAAAGATTAGAGAAAAAACTTACTTAAACTGGGATATTCTGCAGACCATCTTGATGTACACAAACAAACTAACGCGCGCGGCCATTGAAGACAGGTCGAGTGTGATGCCACTGCGGTTTAGATAAATGCCTAGACGACAACAATGATAGTATATGGATGATTAATCGGTGGGCGTTAAAAAATTATCATATCCATGGCGTCAAATGGATTTTGCTTTTCGATAAACTAGTGGCGCGACGCAACACTATCCTTTGTAGTCTAGCTATTGGATACCTAGTAATTGACACGGATTTTGTGGCGCGTAAGATTATCGCCATTTTTTTAGAGTACAGACACCACTTATTTGATAAAACTTTAATTTGCCATGAAACATTTATCGGAATGTTACATGAAAATCGATGTATCTGACAATAATGATATTACTTATACCAATTCGTGACATTTCTGACAATTCTGTGTTTGCTGGGAAGTACATGATTCGTGAGAAATTTCGACCTCCGGTTTTCTATGGATTTATACGTTTTAAACAGTCTTGAACAAGCTTTGACAGTTTTTAGAAAATGTATGTCCGTGAGCCTGTGTATCTGTCTGTCTGACTGTATATGACACAAATTTTATAATCGCTCTAAGTCACGAACTATAACAAACAGTAGGATGAAATATAGTATGAAATGGCATCCTTATGCATTTGCTAAATCAGTGTAAAATATTGTACTATTTAAATCATATAATTGATCTTATTTACCTAGAAAAATATTTTGGATAGCCACAATATGCTAGTTTTTTTTTTTTTTTTTTTTTTTTTTTTTGAGGAATCGTTTGTTGAAGCAGAAACGTCACGATTTTTTTTAAAGTCTTTAAAAATAATCCATTTTTATATTTACACGGCAATAGCTGAATGTTTGTTTGAAACTGATGGGCTGATGACAAACTAATCACACTCCCATAATTTTTTAATGACTTTTAAAAAGGACTGCTGTATAACACAACAGAAAACACACTTCAGCATAGACTCATGCTAGAACTTAAAACAAAGAACTAGAATAATGTAGAAACTAAGATGTTTACGAAAATGTCAATCATTTTATAATTTGTGTAGTAATTAATTAATTATTATTTTAATTGTTGTTTATATTTTCCATGGAACAGGTGCCTAAAACAACAAGGCAATATTATTGTCCCAACTTCAAACAGAGCGTCTAAATGACACAAAGTATCCAAGAACGAGTTGACAGTTTCTATTAAACTTATTTATAACCCAATTCAAATAAATTTATTGCAAGCCTCATGTAAGAAACCAGGGATAAAGTGTTTTTTTTTTTTTCACAGGACGCAAGCAAGATCGGCATCTGTGATTGAAAATTCAGCGAATACTGAAGCAACGTATTTTTTTGCAATGAGCAACTCACGTTTAACCTCGTAGGGCAACAAAATTTGAGGCGTTACTAAATGTCCACCTAATAAAGGCTGAATATTATGTAAAAAAATATATGAGAATGAATCCATCTTTCATCAAGGTAGCAACTCTTCAATAAAATGTTTACAAGCTAAAAATGCTAGACTTCCATAAAAATAGATGCATTTTTTGTAAAAGAGTACAAAATATTTATTTACTCTATGCATCTGAGCGAGACGAGCTCCAATATATATGGGTAGCATAAATTACTAACCTTTTACCTCATACCAATAATAAATAAGTTAAAGCAATTAAGTATTTTATATTTGTGTGATCAAGTGCCGACGCTTGATCAGGAGTTCCAGTTCTGTGATGGAGACACGAATATACATTTTATCGAGGTATTTGGTACAATTCAATCATTTTTTTTATGCGCATAATATGTGATTTAGTTTAATTAATCAGTTATAAAAAACAAATTTCCCAAGATTTTACGTGATGTTTTTAAAATTTAATATAAATTTGTGTAATTTTATGATTAAGAGAAAATTTAAATATATTGTAAACGTTCAACTGAACTTTAAATTATTTAATGTCCGGCATTAAAAACAACTACAACGTTTTGTAAAATCAAATATGATCTTGAAATGTTAAAAGGTAACTGGGTAATAATGAAGCTACGTATTTTAATACTTTCTAATATCAATTTATTGTTATTATCTTACGTCTTTTCTTTCATAAGTACACCTTGTATATAATTCTGTAAATAAATTACTTATGTAAATTATTTAAGTGTACTTTTTTAGCATTGTGACGATTTATTTCTTCTTGAATTTATTTAGTATAAAGACCCAGAAATTTTTAATGGGGCTCGTTAGGTTAGAGAATTATCAATTATTTTATCTTATAAAGTAAGATCGTACAAAAATATTTCAGAACGCTAACTAAAAGAGACAAGGCAATACATAGCTCGTAGAATTTCTAGTTAATTAATTATTTTAATTTATTTTTTAATTAGCTTGTTTTTACTTAGCTGTACCCAGAGATGTCTTGTACGATCACCTTTGAGTTAAATTTCTTAATATAAAGATAATATACATTTATTATATGCTAATAAATGTTAAGCACTTCTGTTTATCTCTATGTTGAATTATTTTGATATAAAACGTAAACAAAATTTCAACGATCTAAATCGTTCGAACAGAAACAACTTTTGTTCTAGAGTAAAATTTCGAAGGAATTTTTTAAAAAATAAAACAAATCAGTCAAATTTAATAATACGTGGGAAAAAATATCCATTTTTTGATCTATCTAAAGGTAACTGAACCTTTAATCACGTCAGATGGAAAAAACGATAAGTCTAACAATGAATATCTCTATCATACCCAAATCTCTGAAAATTATGTGTTAAATGAAATGGAAAAATTCTTCTTTAAATAGACGGAAGAAAATTTCTCCTTCGTTAACTTTAATTTTCTTTACACTTCACTAACTATAAAACTCTTCTTATCTGTAAAACCCAATAAGTTGTAGAGAAAAGATAAAGAAATTTCGAACCAACTTGCAATGTAAAATCAAGTCCTAGGAAATGAAAGATAAATTGGCTGTGAGTTAAGATGTGAAAAGCTTAAAGATTGTAAGTGTTGATAACTAATGATTGAGGCATTAAGACATATTCGTTTAGTTTTGTTAAATTAGTGTAAAACTAGAGGATAGGGATAAAAACTTATTCAACATTTTCTTCAAAAATCGAATTCACCGAGATTTTTCAAATAATACAAATTATTTTGTCTGGTTTATAGTCTTCTTTCCATCATTGACTTCCTGTGCTAAAAAATCTCATTGGGAACTACTAAACTAGTTTTTAATTATTTTTCCATATTAAAATTGAAAACAGAATTTTACACACACACACACACATATATATACTTGGCTGGAATTATGGAAATCACCTGATGATATTTCTTATAATATAGCTTTTTTATTCTCTTTTTCGTGACAATATCTCATCTACAACATATCTTCTCTCTCTCTAATGCAGTTCATTGTCTGGTTATAGGTATTTCGTGTTCTCAGTTAGTTGGTATTAGAAATTGTATGTATATATAAAGAAATTAGAATTTTAAGATATTATTTTATTAATTTAATAAATTTAATAAAAAATAATGTTTAAAAATAACAAATACAGAATACTTATATTAAATTAGCGGTGGCCAACAAGTACACTGCATTCGGTATTAAAATAGAGAAACACTTTTTAAAAAATCATCAACAGGTAAGAGCAAAATTCAATGCACGTAAATTCTGAAAATTACTACAAGACAAATGGAAGACACGTGACTAAAATCCATCATACTCATTCATTTACACATTGATTTTAATGAGACACATTCCAGTTAAAATCTCTTTATTGTCGTAATTACTGTTACGTATCAATTGCTCACATAGCCCAACATACATTGCAATATCCTGACAGAGATAGATACACACCTATTTATAACTGTTTGGAAGAAAACATCTAACCATAACATTTATATTAATATAGTTTTAATTATAAAAATTAAAATATATATAGTTTGGTTTCTCGATTGCTTAATAAATAAATGTATCATGATATTGCGTTGTTAAAACTTCATATTGCCGTAAAACCTGCTTGATTTTATTTAGTAACAGTTTTTAAGAAAATTATTGCGATTTAATAGAGCATTTATAATTTTATGGATAGTTAACAATCAGCCATTAAATAGAAAGCGGATATTAAGAACAATCAAATTGGGCTCTCGGTGATTTAAGGTGGTTCGATTCCCAATAATCCATGAAATATCATATTTTTACTGTTTGGCATAAAAAGAACTAGACTTTTTAAAATAAAGTGACGAAATCCACATGTAAATACGTAAAGTAGTCATTTATCAATGCCCCAACACCTGCTGCATACAATTCTTTGGGTTGCTGTCCCAGCCACATTAGGACTTCAAGATGAACCTTTTCATCATCTGTGAACATAATTTTGCTTCCAAGATGTTTTTTTAGTGGACTAAACAGATAAAAATCGTTTAGGGCTAAGTCGAAGCGGTATGGTTAATGTTAAAGAAGTTGCAAGATGATGTTCACAGATGATGAAAAGGTTCAACTTGAAGTCCTAATGTGGCTGAGACAGCAACCCAAAGAATTGTATGCAGCTGGTGTTGGGGCACTGATAAAACGGTGATATAAGTGCATAAATATTGGTGGAGACTATGTTGAGAAATAAAAATAGTTTTGAAATGAATATCATTGTAAGTAAATATTTAATTATCTTTTGTGACTTACTTAATATATTTCCCTCGTATATGCTACATTGTTAACTGAATATAATTAATTGTGTCTGAATTCTGAATAAATATTCATATTCGTATCAATTTCCAAATTTTAGATGTATATATACATATGTCTTTAATTTTTGTAAGTGTAATTAGTATGTATCTGTAGATAATGCAAAAAATAGTTTAAAAATTTAATTCAAAATTCTCTTAAAGTCACATGCATTTTATGTAAACAGGTTTTCACCAAGTTCAAATATGCATCTCATTACACATGTGTTGTGTGAAAAGCATATTAAAAGTATTAATTTGCTTAAATTAGTAGCTTTTCCAAATAAATATTATATTATTCATGAAATATAAATCTTAGTTCGGCTATGCATCTCTATACTGTTGCACAGAATTTTAATCAGAATAAAATTAACTAATTATCATTATTATGAAAGTACAATTATGCATCTTTGAACACGCACTCATCAGATATATTAAGTATTCATAAGATTATTTTTGTAATGTTAAATGTTGTAATATTTGTAAAAAAAAATTAAAATGCAGCTACATACAATATAACTATAGTATCTTCTGTTGGAGCTGATGTAAATATCTAAGATGTATAAAAAAAGTTATCTAATTAAAGTATATTTTCCCTTACAGATTTAATAAGTTGCTATCTCAGTTTAGGGCCCACAGTGGGGCAGGAAGCCTCCAAAGTTGGCAATAAATATAATTTACTTTGAACAAAAAAAGTACATCACACATTATTTTATAGACTTTACTTAGTAAAACTTAAAACTTGTACATAAGCTATAGAGTAATTTATTAATTAATTTACAAAGATTTTTCAAATATTTTCCGTACAAAAATAAGTTTAAAACAAGAAATTGAGATAGTTTTATATAAAATAAATATTTTTAAATCATCCATAATATCGAATTGAAAATGCAAAAAAAAAAAAAAAAATAAATAAAAAAATTGGTGTTGCAAACACAATTAATAACTTTAATGATTCTGAAGCACACCTTAAAGTGAATATTAGTGACTCGTTTTGAAGGAGTAAATCTCTCTTTCTCAGGCAAAATGTATGTACTACTATCAAGACAGCAAAAGCAAAACTGTTTCTGCTGTCTTAGTCTGAGGAAAAAGCGTTCATTTCTTTAAAATACGTCCTTAATATTAGTTTTATAGTGTGTTTTAAAAATTTTACAATATTTAATCTATACTATCATCTGAGTCATCATCCCTGTCACTATCCTGATCACCAGATACATTGAGAGATGGAGTTTTTAACAAATGTAGGGTTTCTCGTGGCAAATGTTCTAACTTTTTCTTTCTTTTCATTTGTTTGCTAGGGATCACTGGATCCGAACTTAGAAGTATAAAATAGTGAAAGAAGTAAAATATCTCTGTTAGTGTTTTCTCGGCTGCGCTTTCTCGAGTAATACTCTCTGTATCTTTAAAAATCTTTATTCCTGGCTTCTTGTGCTTCCTCAGTCATCTGTCCTATGGGCAACAGAGCCAAAATTATAACTTCTGCTCCGTGTATCAAATACTTGTGTAATGTCGGGGGCATGTTGTACCATGGATACTTCAAGACAAAATATTTGGCTGTATCATGTGCAAATGCGCGATAGTTTTCTACATGTATCTCATATGTACTGGATATTACTATTAAGATAATATGTAGTTTTTTTAATCAAATTTACATCAATTCCTGTTATCTGAGCAGAAAGTTCTGGATTCTGAAAAAATCGCCTGGCAGTGTTGCCATCGCTTGAGTTACTGAACCCTGGCTTAGGTTTGTCCACAATTAAACCACATCGGCTTCTAAATTCTTTTTGAATTCGAATTTTATTTTGAGCTACGATTTCTTTTTCTCTTTTTTCACGAATTTGCCATTTTTTAAGAAGTAGCTTATAAGTCATGTGCAAAAGACATTCGAATATACGTATCCATCCATGGAGCACTGATAGGCCGAATTCTAAATTCTCAGTCTTTATATCTCTCGATATCATTTTATCAATTTTATTATTATTTTTTGACGTTGCGATACATATGAAGCATGTCATAGTTGAACTTGTTTCTGTCAGAGCATCACAAACGTTACCGTCTACCATGGAAAAAATTAACTTGTGATTTATTTTTACTTTTCTTGATTTAATTGCTACATCACTACCTTGAATATTTTTTATCTGTTCATCCATTTTATTTTTTTCCGCAACGCACAATTTGTTAGATTCCTTCACGAATTCTATTTTAATAGGCCAGCAATATCTAGTTGACGCAGGTCGCGGGTTTTTCCATATAACACTTTTTTCAGATATAATTCGAAGTGGAACTAGAGACGTAATAAACACGGCTGAATCACTGGCTTCCGTGTCACAGAAAGCTTGTTTGTATGCGCTATGTCCCGAAGACCCATCAAAACCCCAATTTAATATAAAGCATAACTGCTTTAATTCTTTATTTTCAAGTGATTCGATAATAGGTTCAAGTGTTTGTAACAAGCGTTCTGAAGTATAATCTAGAAGAGCCTGTAATGTAACCGATGCACTAATTTCTGTTACTGTGATGTTTTTAGGATAACATTCTTTTTTTGCCTCTTGCACAGTTTTGTAAGAGGGAAATTTTTCTGGGGCACTTCTTATGACGTTATACTGTTCGCGAGATAATTTTGCGTCTATTAATACAGCCAGAGCATCTTCTCCTGACAAAAACTGTTGTTGTGATTTTACAGATTTTGTATAAGCATTTTGATATTTGATAGCTCACTTTGGACTTGTAGTTATATTTTTTAAAACTTTTGAGGCCTGAATCTGTTCTTCAGATCTTAAACTCATAAATGTCGCGTACACTAACGAAGATGTAGAACTACAATCGCGTAATCGTTTTGCTCTTAATCTTTTTGATCGTTCAGAACACCTTTCAAACGGAATATGAGGCCGGCCACGTTTGCTTTTCGATGCCACTTCTGTTTCTTTTTCAAATCGAGGAAATGAAAGCGATTTGTCAAGCCACAATTCTAAAAAACTTTTCCTTGTCTTGACAGGCTTTTGACCATCGGAATTTATATTGAAATTTAAAACAATTTAGCTTCTTTTTTATGTCTATAGAACTACTACGCTCGCAGTTTGTTCGATTCTGGAGCTCTTTTACCAAAAAATCATATTGCTTTTCAATTTTTTTTCTTTCGAACGTTTCATGATATTTAGAAGTTCGCTTCTGGTAATATATAATGTATTTAAATTCGTCCCTTAAGAAAAAAAAATAATTCTGTTTATGTACGTACATTAACTAAAAATTGAGGATGATTAACTATAAAAATGACTATACAATTAAAAAAGGAGCAAAAAGGAGCAAAATTTTCTGAAATATTTATCATCATAAAACTCGAACCTAGTAAAAAAAATTGTAGTTGATACTTAATTTGCTTTAATTCATAACTAAAACCTTTAATGTTTGTAAACACTCTTAAAATTTTTAATAAATTTCACTACTACATATTTTAAGCGTCACTTTATCTATAAAAATCATATTAAAAAGAAATTAAAAGTAAATGTATTTTTGTTACATACCTGAAGTTGAAGGTTCCATAGTCAAAAACTATTATTTTAAAATTATTACAGCGTAATTAACAAACGAAAGTTGTAACAAAATTATTTTTTTTTCCATTTATTCTCATCGTGCGATATGCAGTTTAACTTCTTTCTTTAATGACAACCAAGATAACTTTGCAGACTTTTGAATACTAGGCAGATGTTTACTGACATCTACTCTATTAAAGTCACGTATGTCGGTCGTTCAAAATAGAATTTCATTTTTTCGATTTTTTGCCAGATTTGAAGGCTTTTTGCCCCACTGTGCGACCCTCTGTGCTGTCTGTAGTTGTCTAAGAACCTCTTAAAAATTCAAATCCATTTATTACAGAATAATGTTTTCTCAAGATCCAATATATTTTAATTGATATATAAAAATTTCTATCAGAGATGAAGTTATGAGATTTTGTTCATTTATTTTCTATTATGTATTGATTATATTACATTAAAAAATATATTTTAGGCAAAATCTTGCAAAAAATGATTCTAGCAGTATTTTTTTTTTTTTTAATAACTTAATTATTTTTTCGATAAATAGTTTAACCAAAGGCAATTAAGATTTTAACTGAATACAAATAATATCAATTATTTTCTTTGTGCAAAATTGAAAACAGCATGAAAAAACGTTAGTCATTTGGAAAATCTAGCAATACTTAATTATGAAGAAAATTTATAATTTTAAATTTTAAATTTTAAATATTATTTTTATAAAAAAATTGTGCAATTGAAAAAAAAAATATATATGTATACATTTAAAAAAACATTAACAGCATTTATAAATAATAAATAATATATATACACGGGACAACATTAAATAATCAGATATGAAAATTTGAATACCTGTGAAAACGGTGTACAATATTTGAATTTATTTTAGGTTACATTCCAGTAATTGGCAAATTGTAAAAGAAATAAAGTTCCAAGAATATATGAAATAAAATCACTGATTAATTAAAATTATGATAATTGCATGAATAATATACTTTCACACACAAAAAACAAATCTGTACCTTAAATTAAAAAAATAAATAAATACAATTTATGATACGAGTTCATTAGTTAAGAGCCTTTTATGTTTCTCAAAAATTGACGGATATATATATGCATATACTTGTACGACATATACCTGTTATTTAGATGAATAGAAATTTTAATAATAGTAAACAATTAAATGCTTTTCTTAAGGAATTTCTTGTATTTTTTCTTATATATGTGTTAAACAACTCTGCGTGTATTGGGTAAAAATAAAAGTTAAGAACTATTGCAACTATCAGCGTCGATAACGCTAACTAACCTCTTTGTTTAGTGTTCTATATTGGACTTCCGATTTTATAGATTATAGTTATTGCCTTTATCTCTTTCTTACAAACCATCTCTTTCTTCTAAAATTATTTATAAGTTATCTTTAGTCACATAAAAACTGATTTTGTTGCCTAAGTTATTGGATCAATAGATTATAAAATTCATTTCATTCTTTAGGTATTATTATTTTTTTAGGATACAGAGATTTTTTTATAACTTTTTTATGAGACAAAATAATCTTTAAAAACGTTTAGATGGTCTAAAACTATTTTGATGTTTTAAATATTAAGTAATATCTTATAAGACAATTTAAATTACAAAAAGCGTTTTGTGTATGCATTTTTTAAGTTTGTTTTTATAATCCATTTATGAAATTTTAATTAATATTTAACACACGAGATTTCTAACCTGCAAGGAATAAATTAATTTATATTTACATTTAAAAACATGCATGCAGAAAAGTCCTTCATTTTAATAGTAAGGCATAATAGTATAATGGTAATATCTTGTGCATTTAATTACCTCTTGTTCATTCACTTATAAATATACTTCTCCAAAATTTAAGAAGTTATAAACTATACATAGAAGTACATTTGATGACGCATGAGCGGTACGTTACTTCAGAATAAGATATCTCCTTAATCATCTTAGTTTTCTATTGAATTAAAGACTTTATTATTAGCATTGACTTTATTATTAGCAAATATTTGTATTCAGAATGTCTGAATAAAAAATAATTCCTGAAATCCCCGCAATTTTGCGCTAATGAATCAAACGGGCTAAAGAAAGGCTGAAACAATATTCTTATTTTTTGATGTATCAATATATAAAAAACGCTAAGGTATGTAGCCGCGAAAAAGCGTTTATTTTCTTTTGCCGATGGCAACGAGTGGTTTGTTTTCACTGAGCTATCCATTTAAAAATCATCGCACATATCTATAATCTTGTTCTGCATTGGAAAATAAATTTTTTCTAAAAATCGGCCAGTAAATTTTCTTAATTTTTGCAAAAGACTAGCTATTTTCTGAAAAGGAAAGAAAATAAATTGCTAAATCCAAAAAAAAAAAAAAAAAAAAAAAGAAAAAAAAAGAAAGAAAGAAAGAAAGAAACGCGCCCTTTTGTTATTAATTAAAACATTGTTGTTCCTTATGCAGTTTAACATCCTTGTTGTTCGCATCGGTATGTTATCAACATTACTGCTGCACATATTTGTGATTTATAATATACAATGACTTTTGAAAGTTTTACTTTTACTTACCCACCATACGTAGTATAGGGTAAGTCTTGTAATCGTTTTGAAAATCGAAAAATTTTTTTGACGGATTTACACGTTTCAGACACTGGAGATTCCGAAAAACATATTTTTAGAAAAAAAAATTTGCCGTCCGTCTGTGTGTCTGTGTGTGTGTCTGTGTGTCTGTAAACGCTCTATCTCCCGAAAAAAATTGAGATAGAGACTTGCAATTCGGTATGTACTTAGTATGTAATAATGGGAAGAAGCCTATCTCATTTCAATAACCTCGATTAACCAGAACTATTTTTTTCGGACTCTCGAAATATTCGTTCTGATAAAAGGTATATAAAAATTTTCGAAATTGGTTATTTTAAGAAATGAATATAAAAGACAATAAAAAAACATAAATTTTGCATAAAGCATGAAGTCGATCGGATAATTAGTTGCCGAGATATTTGGAATTCTATTTGCCACACTCTTCGATTTTTCATGACCCTGTATTTCATCCAAATTTCACTTCAAAGATATATTTTAATTGGAAATTTGACGCTTAATCAGATGCAATAAACCGCTAGTTAATAGGATTATTATTTTTGGAGTTATAAGGATGTTTCTTTCAAGCAATTCAGTAATCGAGCCTTTAAAGTTTGTGACGTCATCAAGCCTCGATTTTATTTTAATTGCAATGCATTTTATAAGTAGTTTACACAATTTTTATTTTAATATTTTACATTATGCATATCCATGATGGGTAAGTATTACGGTGGCCCCCAACGACTAGTTTACTTACGTAACGTCCACATTTCTTCTTTGATAGTGTGAGGTGATAGGTAGCCAAATTAGACCTTACATCCTTTGTAACTTCCACATCGATATAATTTGGTTTAAATTTTATATTTAGCAAAAAAAAAAAAAAAGAAAGAAACGAACTCAGATACGAATACGGAGTATACAAATTTGGCTAGTTCCGTATTCACCTCATGCAGACAGATAATAAAGAAAGAAATCGAGAAAAATATAATGTCATATATGTATGCATCTATGTACTAATGTATGCGCATGTTTATATTCACATGTATGTATGTTTCGCTAGCAAATGGCGTATTGTAATGAGCGCTGTTTCACGTGAGCGTGGATTAAGCAACTGGGAAGAGATTAACTTTGCAAGCGACAAAAGACCATCTAATTACATACTAATAAGTTATATATATGTACAAGTACTAATAATACATACGCACCCTGGCGGTGAAAGGTGTAGGTAGAAGATGCTTTAATCATTCGAGGTTCGTTTGGAAAAATCGACCTGTGAAGCGTGCGGAGCCTGCTAATATACAGTTTAAAAAAAAAAAAAAACTTTCGCCGTCGAAGGAGACAGAAAATGGTGCATAAAAGAAAGAGACATAAAAGTAGTAATAAAAGACACATAAAATGGTAATAAGTTAAATATATTTGAGGATGTGAGTTTCAAAACTCGCCTTACCCAAAAAATCAAATTCGAGGAAATCGCGAAAAACCTCTGACGGCTTATATCGGTTTTCATTGTAAACCAAGATTTTAGAACGTCAGAAATATCTGTTTAAACAAGTTTTTCTGCGTATTGTAGATCTTTTCAGTTAATATTTACCAATAGAATAGATTGATAGTGAAAACATGATTTTTTTAATTTTGGATAAAGCGAGTTTTGAAACTTATGTCCTCATTTTACGTGCTATCAAAATATTTTATAGTTTTTCATTCTCCGTTTTGCAATTCATAATTCCAAAGAGTATTGGTGTAATTAATAAGCCCCACCGAAATTCGAAAGTGATTCAGATTCTTGAGTATCGTTTTCGTTGTGGATTCTATTATATGCTTCTCTATAAGTAAAACAATGTAAAACTTTTTTTTTACACATTTTCTCGTTTGACAGCATATCGTTCATTTTAAGTCAGATTCAGTATTATGCAAAACATAAAATTTTAAGTGCTTAAGAAATCAGGTACCTTTTAAAATGTTTAAAAAAAACATTATTTTAATAGTTTGTATTACAGTTTAATGCTATTGAAACATTTTAAAATAAATCCCATGAAAAAATTCGGTTTAGAAGTGAAATTATAACCAAAATAGTTTGAGCTCATTTTATATGATAATAAAGAGGCAAGTTTATCTTTAAGGTCAATTTTTTTTAAAACAAGAATTTTTGACATTTCGCGCTTGATTTTTTGAGAAATAGCTGGATAGAATTTCATGAAATTCTCTGAATGAAGGTATAAACCTTATATATGCACAAAATAATGTTCAGCAAGGAAGAAATTTGGAAATTACGACTATTATTATAAAGAAAAATCAAATAATTGCGCGTTATTTCTTTAAAATAATTAATCATTATATACCCCCCTCCCAGTGTATGCTATTTTAAGCCCACATCTCTCTACTTAAAAAAACAATCACCACACTGTGAATTATTAGAAATACTAGTTAAGAACTATAATAATTGCTTAAAGTTATATTATACAATTATTGATAAATTAATTGAATTGCGCAAGGCAAATAATGTGAATTCATTTATTAAAAAAATAACAGCAAATTTCCAATTATATTAAATCACTTTACATTCATGTATACTCTTTTTCAGAACATTAATTGTTAGAATATATTAATTTTAATGTGCATTTAAAATTTCCTTTTCAAAAGGTAATTATATGTGGTGTTATTGCAATCCATATTAGAGTCACTTTTGCATACAATTTGACAGTTTAAAGGGTACCTGACCGTTTAAGTGCATCAATGATTGTAAGAACAAAACTATAACATGAGTTTTGGTATTGATACAAGCATTATCATTCTTGGGCACAGTAAGCATTTTCATAAAGATTTATAAAGGAAAGATTGTTGAAATTTTTTAACAAATATTTTAATATTTTTAATCATACGATTGCTCTAGGACTAACGAAAATGACATCTATATGAGAAATGTATTAAATGTACTTCCCTATACATATATGTTTATATCAAAATTTAGTTTGTTTTCGTAACTATATTTTCTCTAGAGTTATAAAAGCCTGAAATTAATTGTATTATTTATCCCGGGAAGCAGATGTTCCGGTGTAAATGTTCATTAACTTGCAGAATTGCTTTTGTAATGCAAAAGCAAATTCAGCAGAAAAGAAATTTAGATATATTTATTTTTCTTACTCTGAAAGTAAAGCTACGTAATTTTGAAAGTTATTTTATTAATAATAAATTTTAAACTTCAATGAACTATTAAATATTATGGGCGAATAAAGTTAATTAAATGCAATGCAGATTGGTTCTATTACACAAATAATTCAGTAAAGTAATTAATCATAATACTGATTAAATATTTAACGCATAAAACATCATTTCCGTTTTCTTAATTAGTAGAAAATTTATCATTTTGAAATAAATTTCAAAGAATGAGAATTGTTTCATCGTTAATCATCATTAATGCATTAACAACTCAATACTATTTGTTTGATTATGCTTTCCAAGTAGTTTATTAATGATTGAGGCAATTTTAAATTATATAAAAAAATCTCTCTTTCAAAATTATTATGATTAAATGAGATGCGACGTCTGATACGTTTATCAAACTTAGGGCATATTTCGCAATTTGTTAAACATAAAATACTAAATATAAGTCAAAAAAGAAAAGATTGATTATTATGATTTTAAGCCAAAACCATTTTCTTTTGAAAATCAAATGCATTAATGATTGGAAACTAAGCTCAAAAATATTATTATCACATTTAGGTTATTGTCTTCACATTTATTGTTTTTAAAAACTAAATGAAATATCCAAAATAACTAAATGTGACGATGCATTTTATGCTTGTAACTTTATCTTATTTTTATTAATGTAATTGCAATATTTTTTCTAAGTACTTAATATTACAATATAATTAAATAATGAATAATGTAGCATTCAAACTTTAAGTACATATAACTTTGACAGTTGATGGGTTTGTGGCAAAAAAAAAAAAAAAAAGATATCTGTATTTTTGCACTTTTCAGGAGAAAAAAACCTTTTAAAAATTAAATTTTACTCTTTCGTCAATTTTTTTCATTTACAGATTAGTCAGTGACTCTATACAAGGTTCGTTTTATCAACAATGTGGACCTCTCAAAAATGTCAAAAATGGAGCTTCCTTCTTCTTGCAGCAAACAGTTCAATTATTGGTTTCCTAGTCTGAACAGTCCCTCTTAAACAGTAAAGTAAACACGAAGTAACAAATAGATGGCCAATACAGAATTAATTTTACTAAATAAATGGTTATTAAAGTATGTTCCACACAGCTATTTCATAAGCTGCATTTGTTTTTAGTAATTTCTGGAATTTAACAAATTTGGTAATGTCATAGCAGGTGGCCATCCAGATATTTTCATTTCAATTATAATTCGAACCAGACAAATTACTTAATGACAAGTTTTTCGTTCTTGCGTGGTTATTTATTCATTTTTTCTATTTTGTATAATTTCTGGTTTTAGTTCATTTCAAAAGAATACAGAAGATTGGTCAAGTATGTCTAATTTTACTCAGTTCATACAATGTTTTATCCCACCGTTCTGTTTGTTTCCAAATTTTGTTACCACTCATTAACTTTGTGGTTATTTCGACTTTTTTTTATCTATCCTTATAGTAACACTATTACTATGAAATTAAACTATAATACTACACAGTTATATAGCTTTTAAAATTAATATTATCATTAGATTCTTCCTTTTAGCATTTTATCAGATAAACTAGAGTGACTGACCCAAATTTCTATCTGAGTGAGGATTGTTATATTGTCTATGCGCCAGGCAGGATGTGCATTGACCAGCTTTAATATCCTTGACAGCTTGTTTAACATCTAGGTTAATTCTTAAAAGCTTACATCATTCTTACATCATTCTTACATCATTCTTACAAGCTTCCTTAAGCATGTTGTTAGCAGAAATTACATCGGGAAAGAAAAGTAAATATGATAATAGTATTGTATTGAATAATACATGTGTTTTGGCCTAATGTCAGCTCTCTTGGTATAGATTGCCTGATCGTATAAGCGCCCTTGATCTCTTCTTTTTCTTCTATTTTCTAGTCTGAGGTCTGTCAGTGGAAAAACATGACGTCTTGCTGTTCTCGAATAAAAACGTTTTTCGGATATTATTTCTTTTCTTCTTCTGAAGATTATTATAAGTGTTTTTAAGTCATTTAATATGCTTTATAATACGTATATAAGAGTATTGTGTTCAAAGTTAACGATGTTGTTTAATTACGTAACTTCATGTTTGAAGTATTCCTGGCTTTGTATTGAAAAGGATAAAATGGTCAAAATCAAGGATATGTGTGTACTATTTTATATTATTTTGCAATAAACTATTTCAATCGCCTTCCCACTGGATTTTAAAGTTTATATGGCTTCTAATCATTTATTTTATTTAATTGTTCTCCCAGCCTCTTGAACATGATTTCTTATTTGAATTATTTTGTTTCGTGAACACGCGAACAGATATCACCCTGTTTATTCCATAATAAAAATATATTTTAGAAAATATTTCTTACCATTTAGCTTAGCTCCATGTTTGTATTAAAAGTGGGAAAAATATTTGCATTGCCACCTAACCATTACTTTTAAAACTTGAAACGTTGATCACAATTCTTTCTACACCCAGAAAAAGGAATTGATTAAAACAACAAAACATCTTTTGTTGAGTACATTTTGGTTGTTCAAGCAAAAAGTTGGTTTTGTTGCATTGACAAAAAAATATTGTTAACATTCTTACAAAATTTTAACAAAATTTCATCAATTTTACTTGAATTAACAAAATCTGTTTTTTTAATTTTACCATAATTTTGTAATTTTTATTTCCAGCAAAATTTTGTTGCTTTAAAAAAAATTAAATTGTTGTGTAGTAGCCATAACTCTCTCACGTAACTTGGTTTATTTGACTTATATAGCTGTATAATTAAAGGATTAACATAATTTTTGGATAATTAAAACTTTTTTAATTGGGACGGACCAAGGTAGTTTTAAAAATCCCCCTATCCCATTTATTACTTTCTTCTATCTTTACAAGAAGAAAGTATTGGAGTCATGAAAATTTTCAACTTCTGGTTTTCGACGGATTTTAGAAGGTCCTGAACACGATTTGAATGTTTTTAGAAAATGACTGTCTATGTCTGTCTGTATGTAACAAAAATTTTGAGGGAGCTCTAATATGCTTAATGCAAAAGTAATGTTTTTTTAGAGCATACATGTCTTTAAAAGATAATTTTTAGTCTCAAACATTAAATTATATCAATCTGTCATATCGTTTCGAAATATCGGACTGCTTTTCCGCGAATTGGTAGCTCCTTGAAATTGTTTTTTCACGTTTTAGAAACAGACACGTGCAACACATTCGAAGAATTTAGATTTCAAACAAACTTGCTTGCTATATTCCATACATCGAAGCTGTAACAGAAAAAAATGCTTTAGAAAAATTATGCTATATTTCAGAGGAATTCCTCGCTAAGCTTGTGATATGTAGATTTAGGATTTTTTCCAGGCTGTACTTTATAAGTTGATAGTATTATTTTAATATGTTCTACTTTTCTATAGATTGCTAAAACTTCGACTTCCTATAAGTCCATCAAATGAAAAATTAGTTTAAGGAAAACATATATTTCTAAATTATAAATCAACTTAAAAATTTCAAAATATTTGAAAAAAATATTCTCTTGACAAGGCTTTTTTCAAATATAATACATGTTAATGATCTCTAATTATCATTAATTTTGATAAAACCTAAAAAAATTGGATTATTTTGGAAATTTGAATATTTGTGCTGCATTCTGTCTGATATGATAGAATGCATAGGGTTTCCAAAACAGAAAATAATTAAAACACGTTTAATATGTTTTACCTGTTGGATATAAATAGGCAATATGAATTACAAAACCCTTCCAAATACCATAGAAAACAAGATTATGTTAGTGCAATAGTCCTCCCATTACTTTTAAATATGTTACACTTTTTGAATTTTTATAAGATCGCATAGACAAAATTGGAAATATTTATTTATCTTTTTTAACATTACCATTAAAAGAACAGCACCTTCTCAAACTAACTGAATTATGATAAAGGTAAAAGTAGACGTATATCACTTTGTCCTATTATTGAAAATGCTACAGATGATTTATAGCTTATGATTATAGTCTCTTTCTGATTAAAAAAAATATGTAAACAAGTGTTAAAATTTTGCACCATAAAAGCATTTAAATAAAGCATTACGCGGGTACGAATCCTGTTTAGAGAGAAATGCTGTTTTAAGCCCTAGAAACATAATGAAAATAAAAGAAATTCACAAGGCATTTTCAAAGTGTATTCTCCCATATATGCATTATCTATCTAAACCCTTCTAACGTAAATATTTTACGGTTCATCACCCCTGACATTGTTGCTCGCATCGATTACCTTTTGTTTAATGTTAATTACCTATGTATTACAGTTTTGTGTTTCATTCTTATTCCAATACCTTACACATTCTTATTTTTAAATTGATGTACGGTATCCATGCACTGTGATCATCATTTAAGTAAAACCCATTCATTTTTAAATGTACAGATTTGCACTTTTGTAGAAAAAGAGAAAATTTGAAATGACCAATTTTGTCCAGAAAGATCATATAAAAAATTAAACACTGTAAAATTTGATAATTATTTGTGGAACTATTTTATTAATATTCTTTTATAAATATCTAGTTTTTTTAAAAACATTTTTCCAATTTACACTGCCAACTAATCTCAAATAGATAAAAAAAATTAATGGGCGTTTCAAAGAATTTGTGGTACTCATCATTATGATTTTTCTTCTAAGGGATGAGAGGTGCCCAGTCTCTTTGTTTGAAAGCAATATAGATTTAAACATAAATTGGCAGTTTTATTGTTTAATAACATCAACTATAGAATTATTAACCATTTTTTACTTTTATTACAGAAATATTTTGCAATGTATTTTTTTCTTTTTATTTTTCATTTACTGTTTCTTTTGTCTTTGAAGGGAAACAATATGAGATATTTTCAAAACGAAAAGAAAAAATACATTGACGTTAAGTTAGAAATAGTTTATTGATGTGCATATTGTTGCATAAACTTTTTAATTTTAGCTCGCGTGATCTTTTTAATTTTAACTTCGCTCAGAGAGGGATCATGTGACATGGTTTTTCAATATTTTATTGTAACTGCATGATGTAAAGACTCATTGAACTGTGGATTTTATTTTATTATTGTAATTTATTTTTGTGATGTGGCAACTTTAGGTTTTATCGTTTCAATTTTAAAGAAAAGTTGATGTTCTAGAAGTTTTCTTAGATGTAGTCGAAATGTGAAGATGTAATGTTATTAGAGATATGTTTTTGGATTAGTTTTGTGTAAATAAATGTGTACTTTTGTAAAAACTGGAGATCTTTAATTCTTCAAACAGACGGAAACATCGGGTAGATGTTTGGACCTGAGTATGATTATTTTAGCTGTTTTTAAATATAGTTAAAGTTGAACTTTATTTCTTCTGCAACACATATTATTACTCAAACACAGCTGACTGTATTTGTTATACATCGAGGACACTGTTGAGTAAGCTTTGGACCATAAGATTTTGCCTATAAAATCATGCATCGAATGTTTAGTTTCGTAGTATACTGAGAAATATTTATAACTAGAAAAACCACAAGATTGTCTTCGTTCCTCAAACATCTACTTTTGAAATTTGTATAATTCAGAAGGATACATTTAAAGTGAACATGCCAGTGTTTCAATGTCCATTCCATGAACCTGATGCTAGCAACTAAATGTCTTTTGATATAACTACTCTTAAAAATTCCCATACTTTTATGGTTTTCTAGTACTTACTATGTCCAGTGGTTTCCCATTTTCCTTTTAGGGATAAGGGACTAAAACAATGCACAGTCTATGAGTTATCGACACAGTCTAAAATTATACTACAGAACGTTTCGCCTTATTTAATCGCAGATGTATTTGAAATTCTAGAGTTAAATGAGGTGATTGAGAATTCTGCGATTTAGATAATAAATAGGAAATTTCTTATCTAAAACAGTAGTGATGTACTCCTTGATAACTCCAAGGAGTTTCATCACCTTGTATATAAAATACTTTACAAAATGCTGCATCACGTTAATATTTTGCTTATAGACGTACATTAGTAACATGGATTTTGTCATTGGTTTTGAAATACTTTAATTCTCGGCACATGATTAAAGGTGATTATTTAAAAGTACTTCAAATTAATAACATTATCTGTACTTAATACTGATTTTTGATTTGTTTCGCTGTTCAGGTGCATCATCGTCTAAAATTGAATAATTTCCAAAACTTTCAACCACATATGAAATAATATTTGCATAGAGATATCACCGTTTACCATGGAGTAATAACCATAATATTCAAGCTACCAAAACCTCGATATTAAAAGGAAAACTTCGCACAGTTAAGAAAAACCGCAGCCGAATATTCGTATTAAGATTACAATGTCCAATGCTAAAATATAAAAATTGCAATTTCAAAACAAAACATTATACAGATGGCTACAAATATACAGACATTTATTTATTTCGAAGTACAGAAAATAAAGGCTATGATGTCTTACACTCACGCACCATTTATTTTTAATCAGTTAGAAAAAAGAAAAAACCGCAAAATTTGGGGGAATTTTTTTTTCCTTTAATGATAACCTAGCTATTGTATAAAGTTATTAGTTTGGTGCGGGGTTGGAAATGGCGCCAATCAAAAAGTCGACAAACATCGGTGCATGAGTGTAACACATCTGGTCCAAAATAAATTTATATAAATGTATTACTAAAAACTATAGCTGCACAAAACTCTTACTAAGTTTCAGTAATCCGAAAAACAAGTACAAAAAAAAAAAAGCTCACAAATTTAAAAAGGAGTGCGTGACAAATGTCCAACCATTGAGTACATACATAGATATGACACATCCTATTTTAAATAAAGAGGTAGGTCATAAAATTAATTTTCTTACATGGAGGTTTTTGCAACAAAAACTAATGAACGAATTGAAATTACATTTTATTTTTAGATCGTTGAAGGCACGAGAGACGATTTACGTGGAAACACTAGTAACAGAAATAAATTAAAGAAATCTGTTCTTGAATGTTTCACATTCCCTTTAAAAATAAATAAGTGGCTCCTCCGTTATGTCCGCCCATAATAATTTGTATAATCTATTTTACTAGCGATAAATTAAGTAAGTTTTGGAAATCACCAGGGCCAAAAATTGCTTTTATTGCAACATTGGTAGACTGGGGCTTTTCATTTTCGGAATTAATTTGCATATTTCTTCAAACTGTAAGCATAAAACCTAGTCTCATTTTGTTCATTCGTTTCAACTACAGAAAAATCCAAACGTAGAAAGTTAATTTATGTCAACTGTATATATTTAACACAGTGCAAAGTTTATAAATCTTGGTTTCTACAAATTATTGCCCTAAAAATTCACCGAAAACAAAATATTTTCTTATACGTTATAAGAAAGCTAAAACCCTCTGTTACATTTGGAAACTAATGAAAAAAATAAATAGAATGGAAATTTTAAACATTAAATGAAATTTTAATGTAATTTTAATTCTATATTTTGAAATACATGAATAAAATAATATTTATATTTTCTTAATTTTCTAATTTTAAAACATTTTTTCGAAGTTAAAAAACCCCCTTTAAATTGGTATGCATGCCTGAAATTAAGAGTATTCTCTTGCATAAAGATAGTTAATAATCGATGAAAAGCTTTTAAATATAATCCATACTTTGGAGGGAATGCATTTACGTTTCATTAATATCGCATTACATACTTCACGCATCTTGCATTCACTGTGCTAAAAATAAAATGATTATCTTAAAATGGGTTCTCTCTGTAATACGATGGAGCAATGCCAAAATGAATAACAATGAATAATTCAAATTTTGTAATATAAAAATGAAAAGCTTTTCTTATTACAAACAGTAAAATATTAGCTTAATAGTGGGAAATGAAGAGAAAAATAGTGTGAATACAAAGTAAACACAATATTAACGCGCGTGTATGTATTGCACATCTCATATATAAGTCGGCATATCTCAATGGTTTTTCATGGATTTTAAAAGCAGACAGAAAAGCATTACAAAGAGCAAATTTCTGAAAAATCCCAGAAAACTTTCATTCCAGAATATTCTTTTCTTCTTTTCTCTTTCTCTTTTTTAATTTTTGCTTTTTTTAAATCTGCCAATTCAACTGTAGAAAACCATTAAACTTCTCACCGCCATGAACTGATATATCCGCTCACTATGCTGCAGGTTTCACTGCAATAAAATAATTTTTTAATTAATATATTTCAACAAATATAATAACTACAGTTTTAAAACATCGAGTAATGATTAATACTCTCAAGTATTATGCTGATATACGTAATTAAGTTTTTTTATATCAAGTTTAAATTTCATCTTTTTATAGCTTTTTAAAAAATACATAGAAAACAACATTACAAATTTGCCCTTTTGCGCGGCGGTCAGGGGCTAGAGAGCACTGCAGCGATGGCAACAAGGCTCTTGTCCGGTGGATCACAGCCATGCTGTGATCAGGCGAATATCTCCTCGCGTCCAGGTACTAACAATTCAAGCTAGACAATCATGCCCGGCAAGCAGTGGCCTGGTTAGCGGTATTAAAAAAGTACTAGTGTTTACGATTAATAATATGCAGGGTATCGTCTCTTATTCAATATTTAATTTCTAAATCATTAGTTTTAGAAGTAAAATGTGAATTGTTTGAATAGTAAGAAAAATGTATCAAATGTTTTTCTGCGTGAGATAAAACACCGCCCCCTGAATACTAGACTAATGTGCTGACACAAAAATTGCTGTACGGTCCCCTGAATTTCGACACCAGTATTTTCATAAAGTTTTCTTTGACTTATTTAATCTCAGACATATAAGGCGGAAAATTATTTTAGAAATGATTGGTATTCAAATTAAAGGAATAGTACAAACACTGAAAAGAAAAAATCTGCTGACATCAGCCGCCATTTTTGTGCCAGCTCGTAGGCCTAGTATTCGGGGGACGGTGATCTGAAAATCCATTTACATGAATATAGTTTTTGTTTTACAGTCTTTTGTTTAACTCAACGTCTTTTTGTATGTAAAAATGCAATTTTGTAATCAGTATTCACTTACTTCTTGATATGCTAGAATTATAAACATTATGTACAAAAGTATTTTCTGATGACAATACAATAAATATTGTGATATTTTAGGAACATAATTATAAATAAATAGCTTAATCTTAAGGAGTTTTCCGTTAGGATACCACAGGTGATAAATCGCCAAATATTATTTATGTTTACAATTTTATACCAGTTACAATAACAATGGATGTAATTATACGTCAATCCACACTCGCCTTAAAAAAGTCAACTGGTTGTGAAACGGCTACATTGCAATTTTCCAAAAACTAAAAAATAGGAAATTGAATATAAATTAAATATAAAGTGTTATAATAAATAAAACCAGATATTTATCAATTAACAGTTTAATATTGATTAAATTATGATTATACGTTGAAAAAACAATTTACAAAGCCCGAATAGGTAATTTAATTGATGTTTTTTTTTCTTTCCTGTTGCCATATCTTAAAAAAGAAAAAAAAATTATAAATTCAATACCTCGCGCTTTCTACTATACGTAAAAAAGCGGTGAATTTTCAGTAATCGGGTTATGTGCCTACGTTAATTTAATGTAATGTAATTTTTTAAAGAAATCATAAATTACACTCATGAAATTAGACATGTTTTTCAAGATAAACATTGAATGCTTATAAAAGAGTGCATTTTTTAAAAGTATTTTTACTGTTATACTTATATTAAAGTTAAACTGTGTTTTTTAAAATAGCTGAGGTTTTTTTCTCAAGAGCGGAGTTTTTTTTTTTTTTTTTTTTTTTTCTTTTTTTTTTTTTTTTTTCAAGTTGAGCTAAAAGTGTGGATTCGTATTTTTAATGTTTCCAAACATCGGTTCTTCTTTATTTTTTAGGTAGGAATACATATTTTTCACAAATAATAATTTGAAAACATATATATTATAGATATCAATTTACTTTTAGATCTACAGGAAAAGTATTTCATCAATGATAAAAAGGGAAATACTGACAGGGGAATAAAAAATAAAGACTATGTCTTGAATACACATTGAAATTTCATTTATTATTTAATTCTGCTAAGTAAAGTTTATCTTATTATTTTAACTTGTGTTGCATCTAAAATGATTACATAATAAAATGCAGAGTAATTATTATCGAAAAATCCCCAGAGAAAAAGAGAAAAATTTCTATTACACAACTTTAATATGCATAAAAATGTTTTGATTAAAAGTAGTAATACGATTTTTGTTGCCTAGAAACTTTTGAATATGCATAAACGATATATCTAATTATTTACGTTCATGTTTGTGTATGCATTTGTAGATTAGAAAGAAAATATAATTAATACGAGTATTTAATTAAGCATTGTTTTTTCTTCTACTTTCGTAGTTACGATCGCAGTATTATAAATAAATTGAAACGAATAAAACTAAGCTGGTTTGAAATATATTCATATTTTAGCATTTAAAAATAAGAGAAATTTCTTGTATTAAACTTGTAAATAAACTTAAAGGGATAAATTAAATTAAACTTACACAAAATCATTTGTTTGAGAGCGAAGGGAAAATTATTTATTGTGAATTTCGTATCATATTCTAATTAACATAATTAATACGCCGACTCTTCACAGACATGTAAAGATACTATAAGTGTAAATTCAGGAGAAAATACTAAGCTTATATGAAGTGTTTTCTTAAAAAGAGAAACATAATAAGCAAATTTGTTAAACTAAGGATGTAGTTACTGCTTAAAGTGATAAAACATTACACTAAAAGTCTTAAAACACCTTTTAATATGGCATGTTTCGTAAACTCTAACAGCGAAGTCTCTCAGATCGAAAATGATAAATAAAATATTTTAGCGAAGTTTTTGATAATAAATAAAAACAAAACTCGAGACTACATGCATAATGAAATAAAGTGCTTAAAATGTTTAAGCTGTAAGGTGAAAAATATTATTTTATATATTGCTTTTTAAATTAGTAAATCAACTCTTGCCAAATTTTAGGTAATTCAAATGAAGATGATTCATTGCATATGATCTCGTTTCGCAAAAATATTTCCATTGATTCACGGTAATAGATGGGAACTTGATGGAAAAATTATTTTATTATCCTTCGAATCAATCTACAATGACTCTGTCCTATTCAGTCTGGCCAAAGCTGCATCTCTTCTGTCATAGTTTATATATATGCCATCAATTTATAATTTTCTAAAACTTAGCAAAAATAATTTATTTATCATTTTCGATCTGGTAGAAATCGCCGTTTGAGTGTACGAAACATACCATATTTATTGTAAAAGGTATTTTAAACATTTTTGTGTAACGTGTTTATTACTATATGCATTAATTACATTTTTAGTTTAACGTATCAAGTAATTTTATTATATTATTTGTAAGCAGATTTTTTAAACATATTTTTGCACGTGGATTACATATTTAGTGCATTTTCCAGTGTTCATAATCCTTATTATTAATTTAGATGTTTATTTATTTTTTGTTGGATGGAAAATATTTTTTTCTTTCACCTCCCATGCGTATTTTAAGCTAATTTCTACAATTCCATAGACAACATAGAAATTGATGATTGAAATGACTAATGAAATGTCGTATTTTGGCAAAGTAGCAGATTTAATTGCTAAGTTATTTTTATGTTATAAAAACAATATGGAAAAATCAATATAGTCAATATGGTCAATGACGCCAATGTAGTAATCATCATTGCATATTTAATATTTCAGACTAAATATTTTAAACACACATCCACTATATTGCCTGGGGATTCAAAATTCAAACTAATCCTAGTGCCTACTTTTATAATGTTAATATCAATCAAAAATAATTTTATAACTTGTGTCATTTAAATGAATATATCTACACACATAATATAGGTTTTAAAAAAATCGGAATTTCTATGAAACAGCAATATTTAAAAAAAAGAATTATGTATTAACTTCAAAAGAGCTTTATTGTTACCAAACAAATCAATTTCAAGATATTCTTTTTATAAGAGCGCTTGATATTTAGATTTTTAATGTTTTAAACGTCATAATGCACTGCTCAAAACAATTAGGGGAGCACATGGTTTTAACGAAATTAGACAAATACTTACACCAATAAGTAACTTAAATTAAAACATCCATAATTTAAAGCATAGCAGAAAACAGAAAAATAAAACTCCATTTGCAAATTAAAGTTCATGACGTCAAAAAACAGAAAAAGGAGATAAGTGAAGAAATCAGTAGTTCGCGGAAATGCCTGTTTCACTGTCTCAGTAGCGAAATTCAATTGCTCAGCGTTTGTTTTGAGAAAGGGTGATTTGAAAATGTTACAACAACGTGACTGACTGGAATCCATGTCTTGGCGTATTAGAGATAGACTGGAATTCGGGAAAACACAACGAGTTGTAGCGGACGCTGTTGGAGTTGAAGGAAATGCCCTTCCAAGGCTGTGGAATCGATTCCAAGAAACAGGAAATGTTAGATGTCGACCAGGGCAAGGTCGACCACATGCACCACAGCAACTAATGACCGATATATCCTGTTAACAGCTCATCGAGACAGAAAAGGGGATGATACTCAGTTGCAAAAACGGTAGCTCTTAGCAACATGACAAAGGGTGTCCTGCCAAACATTGCGAAATATGCTTCATCAGGGTGGTATCTATGCACTTAGGCCAATGATCTGTATTCCGTTGATCACAAGCCACTGTGCGGCCCGAAGAAGTTGGGCTGCTGAAGATCAAGATTGAAGGCAACAGATTGGAGTCAAATGCTGCTTCCCTATTCAGTCTGGAGTGTGACACTCGACGTGTCTTTGAATGGAGGGAAAGAGCACTCGAAATAACCCCATATTTGTTCGTGAAAGATTACATTATAGACAAGGTGGGTTGATGGTATGAGCTGGAATCAGTATAGGTGGACGTATGGACCTGCATATCATTTGGAATGACACTCTAACGTCCCAAAGATATACAGACGAGATACTGAGACCTCATGTCATACCATACGCTTCACCCACGGCGATTCATTTATTTTCATGCATGACAATGCCTGACCGGGTACGGCTCGTCTGTTGGAGAACATGGTTGAAACTGAAGCAATACAGCATATGGAATTGCCAGCATGCTTTCCTGACCTGAATCAGATCGAGCATGTTTAGGACATACTCGGATGACGCATTGCAGCAAGACGAAGGCTTTCTTTTATTGTCTGGGACAAGGATATTGCAATTCTTGAAGAGTGGAACAGTATTCCTCAAATTCTTATCGATAACCTCATCACATCCATGGAAAACAGGTGTCCAGCAGTCTTAGCTGGTAGAGGGGACCACACGCCGTATTAAACAACTTGCATCATTACTAAACAATACTTTTTTTTTGTAATTTACATGTAACCGAATTGTTGCCCTAAACCATCTTTTCATCTTCTTTCCACCCTTTCAAAGAATTAAAGTTCCCTTACATTTTTTTGCGTCTTATTTTCTGTATTGCGCATTGATACACGTGTACTCTCCATTTTATACCCTTTAATGGCTGTCTCGCACGGTTCTCTTCTTTTATTTACTTGCTTCCCTAATTTTTTGAGCAGTGTATTAATTATTATTTTGTATTAGATCTTGTGGCTTATAAAAAATGTAAAGAGCATGTAAAAAAAAAATTGAAAATTTTTTGAAAAATGTAATGTTTGTAATGCAAACAATTCCACAAAGGAAAAAAAAAATATTATTAATAAGAATACATCCCCTGAGGAATATTCTACCATTTTTAATCTACTGAAAAATAATATTCATTCATGGAATACAACTGAACCAATATTAATGCGTATTTGAATCTGAAATGTTCCCTTCAATAATTTTCCTTGTAATGTTTATACAGCGTTTGGAAATAATTCTAATATGGTTCAACTAATTTCAGCTATTGTCGAAGAAAATTTTATCAACGAATTGTATTTACATAAGTACTAGTATTTAACACTGTAAATGAACGGCAGTTTAGATTCTACGAGTTTGTTGGACTTATACTTAAAACTGTGGAATTATATGGGCTTCATTTAATATTTATCGGTCTCAAACCATTCAAATGTGATGTATATGCTTGGATATTATGTAAATTGAATGGTTGTAATAACGATTGGTTTAAAATGAATACTTGATGAGTTAAACAGGATTATTACATATGAAACTGTTGAAATAACATGTAAAATTTATGTGTGTATTGTTAGGATTTTGCCTAATTTATTACAGTAGTTCGATTTAAGGGTCCTCTTCACGCACTTGAAAACACCTGCTTGCTAATGTTAATCCTATGGGGCATTATTTTTCTAATAACTCGTTTGCATTTGAATATTTGTAAACGATTTGTTTTGCACTGGATAGCAGAGATCTCAATCTCTATTTCCGCCGTTGATTACATTTTCGATTTTCTTTGCAGATTTTTTTTACGAAGATACTTTCACTTTCGGAACCAGTTTCGAAAGTACAAATATCTTCTTAAAATAATTCGCAAAGAAAATAGAAAAAGAGATTGATCTCTGCTATCCAATACAAAAAAAATCGTTTAAAAATATTCAAATGCAAACGAGATACTAGAAAAATAATGCCCATAGGAATAACATTAGCAAGCGGGTGTTAATAGCTCCAAATACAAAAACGTCTGAAATGCAGTAAATATTCATGTTGTGGCATTGTTTAAAGTAAAAAATCAATTTTATAAAAAATACCAAATCTAACTTTTGATATGGCCCCCCAGTCCCTATAGTTATATTTAGTAAACGTTTACACATATAACAGATATTACAGAAAAAGTTTGACTTCTGTACTACAAAAATTGACGCAATTATTAAATTTCAAAGTTTGATATTTTTGCACATGATTTTGTCTTTTATTGAGGGATCAGTTAAAAAATAAATTAAAGTAATTTAAGATCGAAATTAGGGTACAATGTCCTTTTTATGGCGAAACCACCTTTAACCGGTATCGTCAAGTCGGGGTATCACAGAAAATGGGTTATTTCATCTTAAATTTGAGCTCACTTTTAGGGGCCGTTACAAAACGAAGAATGAAATATTGAAATTAAACAGAAAAATAAATATCAAATTACTATCATATCAGAAAGTGGTCTACTATAAAAAATGAATAAATCAAATGCCGGAATCTACTAGAGATACTGCTGAAAGTGTTGAACAAAGTAATGTACAATTGAATGTGTGACAGTTCTCAATCCCTGACACGTTGGCACATAGCAGGTGTAACTGTGCGGCCAGCTAGGATTATGCTCTGCTTCAGATCACACAGAGAAGTAGGCTCAGTCACATAGACCTGTGCCTTCATGTAACCGCAGAGGTAGAAGTCCATGAGAGTCAAGTCCGGTGAACGCAGTGACCATTCTACAGGACCCCCATATTCAATGATCTGTTGACTGAAGTCGGTGGCCAGATACTCACGGATGTTTGATACTTTATGCGGAGGGAGCCCATCATGTTGAAACAACACCCGGCATGCATATAGGAGAGGCAGTTTTTATACCAGTCATGTACCATGTTTTGGAGCAGATGCAGGTAACAATCAGCCGTTAAGATCCCATTGCAGAAAATGGGTCCAACAATCTGTGTTTCCCATTTACTGCACCACACGTTAATTGTCCAGTGTCCATGGTATCGTACTGTGAGGGCGATATGGAGTTTTTCCAGAAATTAGTAATGCATATTGTGCACGTTCACGATGTCACCCCGTGTAAACGTAAAAAAACACAGAATGTCTCAAAGTAAAGATGGATTTTCCACTAAGGTGTTGAGCATGAAATTACAATAATGAAATCATCGTACGTGGTCACCGAGCATCAATGCTTGCACCAGAGTCGGATGGTATGGACGCGCACCATGTGCATGTAACAACTGTCAGACATGCTGATGCGTGTATCCACATGCGTCGTTTAATTCCGCCGTGATCAGTTTTGGAATAAAAAGGGCGAATGTCAGCACCTCTTTCGGGATCACTCGAATATTACACTTGGCCCGCCTACTTATTCTGGATCGTGGTACAACAGAGCCGTAATCTGTAAGAAGGTACAACGCATCAGTTGTAGATTCAGTAAGTTCAGTATAGTTCAGTAGTAATTCAATTTACTAGGAGAAGGGGTTGAGCATGTCCATTAATTATCCTGACACCGCAGTAAACTGCTCCGCCATATGTGTACTAGTCAACTTTAATATTACTCTGTTGTCAGAGCAAACAGAAAGCGTTTGAAAATGTACTGTCATCTACAAATAAAATCTACACTCTTTTGAAAAGTTAAATAAAAAATTGTTTTCAACAGTTCAATTGCAGTTATCTGAATAACGGATTAATAACCTCTACATTTGTGTATCAAGAAGCGAAGAAAATAGCAACATATTTACACGTATATATATACAGCAATATGTTTTAAACATCTGGAAACTAGTTCCAATTTATTATATACCTGTGCTAGCTAAAAGTGAATTTGTTCACTGATATGAAAATTTACAGATAATTATTATCGCTGTTACCACCTAGAAATTATCTTCTATGTCAATCGTTACATCTGTACGGCCATTAGAGTTCTGTCTAGTAAGTTATCCAATCACTTAAAGTATTAATAACTCAGTGTAGAGACAATAATAATGATTTGTACACCTTAAGTGATACAGATTAAAAATAAAACACACTTATTTACAATGTAATCACAATATAAATCGCTGAATACCACTTGATTTTATCTTTTTTTACATAAAAGTTCCTGTATTATCCTACACGCATTTTAGTCACATGATTAAAAACCTTTTCTGTCCTTGTTATTTATATTGTTTATACACATTTGTATATACTTAGAAAAGTGATCGTTATCTCTTCAGTTTTCTTAAAACATTTAACAACTATAGCTGATCCGTCTGGCGTTGCCCGGGCCAGCAAAAATCAACACGAAAAGCGAAAAGCTAAATATCACACTACAAAATCGCGAAAACCTTAACAATAGCTGCATTACACTGATTGAAAAGAATAAAATGATTTATGTCGAGTTAGAAGATTGAAACATGATTCATTCTACTAGTGTGAAAAAAATTGCGACGAATCGCAGAAAAACACTAAAATTACAAAATTCACAGTGGATAAAATTACTATATTTTGCTAAAAGATTGAAATAAGATTTATATTACGAATGTTGAAAAATCTCTGAAAAACGTGAAAGAACTCCAAAAATCACATAAGAAATTCGCTAAAAGTTCGAATATTGCTGTGTGAAAGTCGAATAGAATTTACTCTATTGGGCTAAAAGATTAAAACCGGATTCATTTACTAATGTGGAAAAAGCACCGTGAATTACAAAAACTCCGGACAAAATTCGCATAAAAATTGCTAAAAATTTAAAAATCACAGAGGGCAAATTTTACTTTAGTGGACTAAAACATTGTAAACGGAATGCGCTCGCGAATGTCAAGAAATCGTCGCGAAACTCGAAAAAAAAAACGCCAAAAATCGCATTAAAAATCGTAAATGACAAAATGGACTAAATTTATGAGGCTACATTTTGGAAACGTCGTATTCATTGTATGAATGTCCAAAAATCACCGCGGATAGCGAAAAAGAGCTAAAATTCGCAAGAACTTCAAAAAGGACGAAGGACAAAATTTACTATATTAGGCTAAAAGTTTGAAACTTAATTCCTTTTTCGAATGTCAAAAAGCACCGCGGAACTCGAAAAATCGATAAAAATTGTATTGAAAATTGCATTAAAAACCAATAACGATTTTGTCGATTTTAGAACTAAAAATCTCTGGCACTATTTGTTTTTTTGCTAAAAATAAGAAAAAAATTCATCTGATTTTCACAACATTCATACAGTGATGTGAAATATTTTTTTACTTATACTCTGAAATTTTCAAATTCGTATCTTAATTAGTTTTCTTATTATTCGCTGATTAGTAAAATACTTAATTCATTTTTTTCCTTTCGAAAATGACACAAGGCAAACCTTCCAATCTGCAAAAAAATATAGCTTTTTTTATTAGTTTTTATTTAATATCACGTCTCTATTTTATTCTTTCGTTGATTTTGTATAAAAATATCTCTAACGTCATTTGTTTTTTGTTAATAATAATAAGAAGAAAAATTACCCTCAGATGACTCCAAAAAATATACACGATTGTAAAATAATTTTTTATTTATGCTCTAAAATTTTCAAATTGATCTTTTAATTAGTTTTGTTTCTAATTTTCACCAAATAGTGAAAATTCATAATCTCTTTCATTTCTGCTGAAACATCAGGTCCACATGTGAGAGCACTTTTGCCATTTTTTGAAAAAATGAATCGCCTTTTTGATGAATTTTTAATTAATATATCGGCTAATTTTCAAACAATTAAAAATATGAGCTTCAAGTGTATCCGGATCTCCCTTTGAGTAGCCTCATAAAAAATTTCAGACCTCTACGGATTGTAAATTTTCTTAGCCATCACCAACAGACACACACATAGAGCGAAATATTATTTTATTAATACAGATATTATATTACATAAGCCCATATTATAATTAATTAACATTTATTTAATTAATTTGATGTATTTGTGTTCACAACATGTATAACACTTTTGTTTTATTCTAGTTAGCCTGTGTCATAAACGGAAACAACTCATCTGTTTGTATTTCGTCAGAATAGATATTCAGAATATATTAAATATTCCACATTCTTCTACTAGTTATTATATCATGTAATTAGTAACGCACTTTATTATACATGGGAACAGTGAAATTAGATTAGTAATATTATGCTCTGACATATTTTATCATCTAGTTAATGATATGTAACTATAAATTATATCACGTATTTAGTCTTTTCACTTTTAATATCAGATCAGAAATACAGATCAGATTCACGGAGTAGCAGCATATCAAATTTCTAGTATTATTTAGTCTTTTAATGAATTTTATTAAAATATTGTTCGTTCCTCAGTTTTAAATATAGAACCCCGGAAAGGCTATTCAAATTTGGAGTATGTATGACTAACATCCAGAATTTTATTAATTGCTTATAGTAAATATTTCCATTTCAATTATGTTGTTGAGAGAAAACTAAGAGCATAAGTTATGCAAACACAGTCGACTTATGTGCATAAAACTGTGTAATAATAAAAGTTTTATACTTTTTTTAAAATAACTAACATTAGAATATTAAAATTTCTGAAATTATCTTTATAAAATTTTGCTGTGATACACGATTGAAAAAATGGCTGCAATCATATAAAAGTCAAATAAGGTAGATAAAGTTAATCTGTGAAATGCATTCTGATACGCTAAACTGTTATAGAAAGAATAGAAGAAAATGTTAAATGTTTGAAATATTGTTATGATGAGCATTGCATAAATAAATGCAGTCATATAAAAATAAAATCCGGTAGATAAAGCTTATTATGTGCATTGCATTCTCTGACTTAAAACTGTTACATCTACTTTGCCCAAAGAAGTATAGTTTTAACATATAAAGCAATAACTGTGATGCAATAAAAGGTAATCAGAAATTTCATAACTGGTAAAATGTATAACTATACATTAGCATAGCAAATTAAATTAGAAATATAGGCTTGTCTAAATACATTTTTTTTAAATTATATGAAGTAGGTGATATAATCACTTCCAACTTACTCAAAATTGTAAAGATGGAAAGTATAGAAAAAGAATATATAAAATTGAAAGTATAGAAAATTATGTTGGTGCATAAAGGTGAAAGCATTTCTAACAAACATTTAATGTAATAAATTATGGAAATTATAGTACTATTTTTTTTGTGAAAATGCTGATGTCTTTCTCAATTATATAATTTCCATATATATCAGAAAAACCTTATTTAAATAATACTTTAACTAAAAATTATTTATTCATAAACAAACATATTTAAAGTGTATTTTACATGATTAAAGTAGATTTTACTCTAATCGTATTTAATTTTCTCTAAAAAAGTATTTATCTAATTCTTTATATGTTTGAACTAAATATCTTTATGGCTATTAAATATGTATATAAAAAATTTTTAATGCGTAAAATATGATATACGTTACAAGTTACAAAATATATATTCATATATATTGTTCATGACTACACAAAACACAATGCATTAGACGAAACAAAAAATAACAATCCGTACAACTTCATTATTCCAAAGATATGAACAGGTATTACTTATTTTGAAATCGTGTCACATAAACATAATAGGTTTTCTGCGAAAATGTTTACGAAAAAACGTGACCAAAATTTAAAATGTGCAATAAAATTTCAAATGAATGTTTACTCAAGTTCCAAATATTTATTTTCAACGGGAAATACGTTTTATATTTACAGTTTCACGTTGATATTTTCGTACTGATATGAGAAACCATGAAGAATGATAATCTTTAAATTACACATGTAGAAACGCCCTATATTTTTACTTGAAATATTCGAAATAACAAATTTAAATTAATATGAAAAGCTTAAACAAATGAAAGTAATACAATCGTATACGAAGAGTACAGTGTAAATGAATTTATAAAGATTTATATTTAAAATAAAATGGTTTATAAACTGCAGATATATTTTTCACTTATTTAGAATTTTTTTAAAGGAACTTAGAACGCTTAATATGTTCCAAACTGAAAAAAAAAATACTTTTTTTGTCATTTTATATTGTAAGAAGGATACAGCACAAAACAAAATTGTTAAAGGCAGTAATAGATACGTGTCTCTTCTTTCATTTGATATTTTGTTCAGATCATAGACGGAAAATTTATTTTTTATAAGCGATTTTAAACTTGTCGACGAGAAAATTAGAATCACAGATTGCGTGCATGATTACAAAACAATTTATGCATGTAAAACAAAAGTTCTGGTATCTACTTACACTTGAAAGTTTTAACTAGAACGAGTACCTAAAAAAATATTTATAGTATTTTTATGATTTAAAAACAAAACTGTATATTTCTTATAGAAAAGTTTCAAAATGTTATCATTTTAACACAAAGGGAAAAAAATATTTTATCAACATACAAGATGAAAATTTAGTTTCACTTTATAGAGTCTACTATACTACATATCCTGAAAATTTCATAAAAATAATATTGAAAAGTTTTTTTTTTTTTTTTTAACAACAAAATTAGATTTTGAGAAACATGACTTTTAATTTTTCTGTTGGAAAATATTCCGTATTTAACAACTATTAAGAGTACCATTCATTTTGTGATGAGTGTTCAACAAGGATTAAACTTTAATATATATATATATCTACAAAAACAACTTTTCAAAAGTAAAAAAAAAGCCAAGCGTAAAAAAAAAAAGTTGTGGCTAAAAAATGGTGTGATATCAAATTTCCAAGCTATTATATTACTTTTTTAACTTTTTTCCATTAAATAAGTTATCATATATATAAGTCGAGTGCCTACGTATATGTTAATAGAAATCGTTTTCTCCTGTACTAAATACATCCTAACGAGTTTCTGAAAATTCAATTTTTTTCAAATTATGCATGATGGGCTTGGCGACCATCTTTGCATATTATTCACAAAATTCTAAGCATCCAAATCCGTAGTTAAAATCCGAAGTTCAAAATTGTTATTTAAGCAAATATTTTAAACTTTTCATTTATAGATTTGTATGATCTGAAAATTGTGTCTTAAGATAATGATGACTTATCTTAAAGATTCATCTTATGATTTATTTTTTACAGTAATTAATAATTTCAAACTAGTAAAAATCAATTTCTCAAAATATCAGTCTTATCTAATTTATCTGTCCGTAGTTAAAATCTGAAGTTCGAAATTGTTATAAACATATTACATTGCAAACATATTATGCTTTTACTTTAGAAATTTGGGTGCTTAGAAATATAAAAAGATGGCCGCCAAGCCCATCATGCATAATTTGAAAAAAATGGAATTTTCAGAAACTCGTTAGGATGTATTTAGTACAGGAGAAAACGATTTCTATTAACATATACGTAGGCACTCGACTTATATATATGATAACTTATTTAATGGAAAAAAGTTAAAAAAGTAATATAATAGCTTGGAAATTTGATATCACACCATTTTTTAGCCACAACTTTTTTTTTTTACGCTTGGCTTTTTTTTTTACTTTTGAAAAGTTGTTTTTGTAGATATCATTTCTTTTTTTTTTTTTTAAACAGAATAAACATAATTTAAATAATCTAAACATGAGAAATAATTTAAAATTACATTTTACTTTCAGTCATTGTTTAAAAGGTTAACTAGAAATACCAGTAGATTTTTAAATTAAACTAATAACAACATACTAAATGTGGCTTGTTATAATACTTGTTATCCCCCGTTAAAAAATATCACTGACTTATCGATGAAATGAATAAAAATGCAATACGTACATAGCGTGTCAGCGCTGCATTTGAAATCAAACGTGATATCACGCTCTTTTATTATTAGCACTAGCTGGCTTCGCCCGCTAGCGGACCCCTAATTTATATCGGGGCCTCGAATCTTGTAAAACCTCGAATAAGATAAACCTCGAACCGAACGAACCTCCGACCTGGTTCTCCGCTGTCTTCGGCACCGGATAATCACTTAATTTGCACATCGAATTGTATAAACCTCTAACCAAACTAACTTCCGACACGGGTCCCCGCTGCCTTCGGCACCGTATAGCAGTTGTGCTGCGCACGCTCAAGTTCCATCTTCCACCACCAGGTAGCGCAATCTGTTCTGTATGAACCTCGGGCACTGAAATCGTTAAGGCTATAGATGTCGAGTCGAATGAGCTATACCCCGTCGTGATCTAGCCCATAGAACCAGAGATAAAAAGTGCCCCCTGGTGGTGAAAAAACGAACTAAAATCGGAAAGCTCTATTGATGTCGAGTCGAATGAGCCATACCCCGTCGTGATCCGACTCGTAGGAACAGATATAGGAAAGCGTCCTTTGGTGGTGAAAGCTAATCCCGCTTAGGGGGCAAAAGGGGGGGATGAACACCGGAGATGCATAATAGGATTAAGCGGTCACAGACCTTTCCAACGATGTATCACATGTGGGATATGTGCAAAATTTAGAAAATACCCCCCCCCCCCGCCCTGCATATTATGATTAAGCGTTCACAGACTTTTCCAACGATATATCACATGAGAGGTGTCGGCAAAATTTAGAAAAGTGCCCCCTTTGGGTGGGAGGGCTGAAAGTGGGAGGATGGACCCCGAAGATACATAATATGAATAGCGGAACAATTTTTAGAATTTCTGAAAGCTGATTTTTATTTATTTATTTATTTATTTATCTATTTTTTATTTTTTGTTTATTATTATTATTATTTTTTTTTTTGCGTTGCCCTGTGCATGTTTGGAATTTCTTAGCAATTTCTTAGATTTACCTTATTTTATTCAATTAAACATTGTACTGTTACAATAAATTTAAATGGAAACTTCACTTCTAAAACAAAAATAATTTAACAACTGGATTTCATTAATTTATAGGAAAACTAGCAAGCTACGCCCGCTGCACTGGTCGGTTTCTACAAATGAACCCTGAATCAAACGAAATATATCGTTTAATTTGACCTTGTATTTGAAAGCAATCTGTATATTTACGTGGAATAACCTTCCACATTACTGAAAAATGACGCGATTGCGCTATTATATTTTCTAATGTGCAGTCAAAATTTTAGCTGTTAAGGACCAAATCTTTTATTTGGTCATTTACAGTTAGGGTTTGCTAAAGAATGATAAAACTATATGCAATATACTAAAACCATCACTAAAAATTATCGAAATAACAATGCAAACAAATTAACTAACAAAATCCATTCAGAAGAAGTTTTTATAAAGGCTAATCTTCGATAATCTGATTATTGAACTTTTCCACATAATTCTAAAACAACAAAACGATATAAAATATACTAAAACAATCCTTACAAATTATCTACTTAACAATGCAAGTCGCAAAAAATACGCCCAGTAAAAACTATCAAAAAGGCTAATATTTCGGAATCGGGTTCACTTGACTATATAACCTTCACACATAACTGTTGGACTAAGCAACGTAGGACAATATATAGTACATTAACACCATTTCTGAAATAGCATCTAACTAACAATACAATTCTCATCAAAATCCGTTCAGTAGAACTTTTTTAGAAGGTTAATCTTTCATAATCGGAATCAAATACTGAAAAGGCTAATATTTGATAAAAAAAATGGTCACCCGATTTTCGAATTTCCCCCTATAATTCTAGAACTAAGCAACGTTATATAATAAAACGTTCCCTAGAAAATTATTTAACAGTATAGGTTCCATCGAAATACATTCGGCAAAATCTTTTAAAAAGGCTAATCTTTCATAATCGGATTGATCTGATTATAGAACTTCCCAGAATAATTATATAACTAAGCTACGTAGAACGATATATTATACATTAAAACCTTCCCTTAAAAATTATCTTAGTTTAAGTTCTACGAAAATGCATTCAGCAGAACTCGAGTTATAAGCAGCCGGAACGAAATTTCATATATGTAGAAGTAAATAGAAGTATATTGCCATTAATATAGTTTGCATTTGAATAAAAAAAGGTACTTTTCGGTTAGCCGGGCACCAGTGATATATGAACACACACACACACACACACACACACACACACACACACACACACACACACACATATATATATATATATATATATATGTATATATGAGAATAACAATAATTTAAATAGAGACATATTGAGTTATAGGTATATTGATGATGTTATAATAGTTGGATTAAATAACGAAAATGTGAACCTAGATTTTAAATATTATCCAAATACTTTAAAACTAGAACTCTCCTCCCGAAATATTAAAAACATCAATTATCTGGATGTGAATTTAGTGTTGGAGAATGACAATTTAATAACAAGGGTTTACGACAAGAGAAATGATTTCGATTTTAAAACTTTAAAAATCTTAAATTTTGAATCGAACGTACATATTTCAGTATTTAGAAATGTATTTACAAACGGTTTAGTTCGTATTGAAAGGTTATGTTCAAGATTTGGCGATCCGGTTGGCGAGTTCATGGAGTGGATTAACATGGCATTGATGCAAGGTTACCCTGTGAACTTTGTAAGGAGAAACACGATCAATTTTATAGGTAGAAGTAAATATAGAAATGAAATGAATTCATTTTTGAATGCTAAGGGTGGTCTTGATCAGTTGTTGGATGGATTCAGATAGAGTTGGTTGCTGCTGTGTGTAGCTTGGTATTTTAGTTGATAGCTTGAATTAATTTGGTCTCGGCAGGAGAAGGGGGACGTTGTTGACGTAAAAGCCGGTTTTAACCCTGCAGCGCATGTTGTTAGCCATGCCCTCCTGCCTTCAGGTTTAATTTTCCTGGTATTGATTTTTCGTTAGTATTTTGAGTTTGGTTATTTTTGTTTTATAGTTTTAATTGGTTATAGTTTAGAGTTCAGTTGATATATTGTTATTTGTTTTGGCTACATAGCGTGGTTAATGTAAATGTATAATTGTGTTTTAGTATATATATATATATATATATATATATATATGTATGTATGTATATACATGTATTTGTGTAGATATATGTGTATATATGTGTGTGTATATATATATATATATCACTGGCGCCCGGCTAACCAAAAAGTACCAAAAAAAAAATACTGCGAAAATGCAGTCGTACACTTGAAAAAAAAAACACCTTTTGGCCTAAAATCTCTCATCAAAACTGTTTTTCTTTTCTTTCTTTTTAAAAAAAATAAAATTAGTAACAGTTTTTTCTTTTATTTTTCCAGATGTATAGCCATTTCAATTCTTTCTGCAACAAAAAAAGACACTTTTTGGCTTAAAATCAAATTTTTTGGGGTCAAAAATAAAATCAAAATCGCCAAAAACAAAAGATAAATCGCCAAATTTGTTTCAATAGAAATCTTGCCCCTTGAATAATGTTTTAAGCATTATGAACATTTCTAATCATGTTTAAATTAAATATTTTCGTTTTATAATATTCTCTCATCAAAACTCTTTTTTTTTCTTTCTTTCTTTCTTTTTTTTTTTTTTAAATAAAATTAGTAACAGTTTTTCTTTTATTTTTCGAGATGTATAGCCTTTTCATTTCTTTCTGCAACAGTAATGATCGCCAAAAAATTAGCAATGGTAACCTTTTCGGCCAAAATAACAGAACTTTCTATCATAATTCGACAGCTATTATACGTAGAACGTTGTGTTACATACTAAAACCTTCCCTGAAAAATTATCTCTCGAACAGTGCAAGTTCCATCAAATTCCATTCAGCAGATCTCGAGTTATAAAGGAACGGAACGAAATTTCCGTTTATGTTTTATATATATAGCGAGGCTAACGAAAAAGACAGGCTACCGCGGTGCGTTCCACTTATCTTTTTTTACAGACCGCTAGAGTGACGTGATGCTCTTTTCGTACACCTGCATTTGTGGATTCGAGCCTCACGTGATTCCCGCGGTCTGTAAAAAAAGATACGCGTAAAGCACCGCGGTAGCCTTTCTTTTTCCCTAGCCTCGTATATATAGTAGATGACGTGAAAGGTATTCCTGCGAACGAAATGCCTGTCCTTTACCGTGTTTTTTTTATTTTTAGAAATAAATGAATCACATTTAATTCATTTCAAAATTTTTGTTTACGTTTGGAAAGAAATTTTAAATGGCGATAACTCTTAATGTATACAGTTTAGAAGGTACATCTTTCCTCAAAAACTAATTTATTTTTAAAGATCTTTCTAAAAACGTAAATTATATATTTAAAATATTTTTAAAGCATAAACACTACTCTCTGATTACTTTATTTATAAGAACACGCATTTTATCAGACAATTAAATACACTAAACAAACATGAGTGAAAAATTTACCTGGGCCTGGACTCGAACCTGGGACCTTATGCGTACCATGCCGACGCTCTGCGACTGAGCTACCCAGATCCATATCCGTAGCCGGCAATTTCTCATACTTATTCATGTTAGAAACAATCATCTGCCACAGTTTGCAGTCATATTTAATTATTTGATAAAATATGTGTTCTTATAATTGTGAAGTTTTATTTAAAAAGAAAAATATCTTCAGAAGAAAATGGCTGACTTGCAGATGAAATTTGATGTGGTTATATTATAACCTGTAACTGAGATGTGCTATTTTAATACAGATGGTACATGGTCGTTGGCGGGTTTTATCTCTGTTTTGGCATAATTTTTTAATCGCCAAGTTAATTAACAGTTTTTTGCTAATTAAGGATAGAAAATATTTTTTTTTTACACTGAATTTTATGAAAGCACATAGATTACGTAATTACTTGTCCAAAAATGCAATCCTTTTTTTATTCTGCCCAATATTAAGGCCTGTAGCTTGTTTGAAAAAAAAAGTTTGACGAAGAAAATAGTGATCATTTTAAGTAACTCGACGTTTTTAAAAAAAAGCTATATATCTGTTTATAAATCACTTATGAAGATGAGTTTGGTCTTAAATTGAAGAAATTCTTCCTTAGATTCTTCTAGTTTTCGTTTTTTTTTTCTACGACGCTTGGTTTGTTTGATATTTGATATTTTAATCTGGCATGTTTTGTCGATTTAACATTGCGAAGTTGCTTTCTGTATATAAGCATTAGCGGTCTTTATTCCAGTTCTTGGCGTTGTTTGTGTGGCGTTTTTTTTTAAAGCTTGGCTTGGCAGAGCGACCGCCCTGCTTGATTAGCGGTCTTTATTCCAGTTCTTGGCGTTGTTTGTGTGGCGTTTTTTTTTTAAAGCTTGGCTTGGCAGAGCGACCGCCCTGCTTGATTAGCGGTCTTTATTCCAGTTCTTGGCGTTGTTTGTGTGGCGTTTTTTTTTTAAGCTTGGCTTGGGAGAGCGACCGCCCTGCTTGATATATATATATATATATGTGTGTGGGATTGGAAATAATTATACCCGTTTGTAAATAAATATTCTTAACAGTACATGATAATAGGCTCAAGAGTACAATTAGTACATACACGATACCACAAGTAAGTTATGAGGCTCGGGAAAGGTGAAGTTTAAAAAAGAAAGTGAGGCCAATAGGGCGTTCCATGGTTTGTACCTCAATATGAAAGTTTGAAATCCGATATGCGTAAGATAAAGGATTTAAAGTATAATTCAAGGGGAATTCTTGTTTTATGTTTACAAAGATGTTATAGTATTGATGGTTATGAAGTGTTATGACCTCATCATAATATTGTTTGTTTGAGTAAGTAATAAAGCTTCTTGAAAGTTAAATTGAAGAGATATAGTCATTTATAATTATAAGTCAAGTGAACATTTAAGCAATTAATTGTAAGATTATAAAATAAAATCCTAATTTTTAAATTTGAATTATATTTCTTTTTGAAATAGATAAACATTTAAAATCATTTAAATTTTAGAAATTTTTATTTCTGTATTTTAGAAATGCGTTATAAGTCACTATATTTTGAAAGTGCTAAAGAACTAAATCAAATGGAGAAACATAAAAATAAATAATAAAACTAACACTTATTAGTTAACATATTTTCAGCACGTCCGGAATACAAAACTCGAGCAAAAATTGCAGTTTTACTTTTATTTCTTAAAAGATACTTTAATGCGTTTAAAACAAATTGAGGCAAGTGAATAAAAATATAATGATTAATTCAAAAGATATAGCGCTTTTTGTTTTTGTGTTGCCCCGCATTCTTCTAGAATTTAAATGTATTAGAATGTATTTCTTCAATATTTCTTAAATTTTAACTGTTATGTATATCTAATTACAAACAAAACTGAACAAAAATAATTTAGCGACACTTTGTACAGACCGTTAAAAAATACCCTCACTTTTACTTGCAGATCATTTATAGTAAAAATAAAACGTAAGTGTCACACATTAGACATGAAATAATGCCTTTTTTCAGCATATGAATGTAATAATGGTTGTATACATATTGAAAAGAGTATACTTTATGTACATTTTTCTTAAATATACATAAAGTTATAAAAGTATATGTGTTAGGAGTTTTACCATGAATATAGAAAATTTTAATTATTTGTTCTCTCGAAAAACTTTCAAAAAATCATTTCTTTTTTTCATATTTTGAAAACTTAAAGTATGTTAGAACATACCCTGAATACCGTTTTCAGTTCCATTTAAAAATTAAGTCGTGAATACCAGTTTAACGGGCTGGTGTCATGTTGAAGAATAGAATTTGAAACGCATTTTTCTTGAAATTTTTTTTAATCGATATATGTTCTCACGCTGAAACCGTTGAAGTAATCGACGTTTTTATTCGAATCGGGCATTTATAAAACCACGTAAGTCAAGTTTTCTTTTTTCAAATATACATTTTTTGTTGCAAATGCTTCCTTAAAGGTACACTGTAAAAAAAATTGCAGTAAAATTATGAGCAGAGGCCGGCAGCAGAGATTCCAATCATACCCCGTAAAAAAACAATCCATGCCCATCATTTTGTGAAGCCCGTAATTTTACGGGGCAAAGTAATACAGCATTATAATGCACAGGGTATAATGTACTTTAAAACACAATAACACTTTACTTACTGCTCTGTAGCACGTAGCACGTTAGATAATCATCACAGAATCGCTTTTTTGGCGGGTTGAAATTTTCGAAACACGAGTAAAATGAAGGGTTACACCCTAGAGGAGGACAATGTATGGGGTCGTACTGTATTTTTGCTAACATATGTGCTAGAACTGGAAGAATATGTGGATTGCTCTTAATTTTCTAAGTATCTAAGGGTTGAGGCCGCTTATTTAGTCGATCAGACCGTTTTTCATCAAATAAGGCTGTTGCCCGTGAAAATTGAAGGGCAAACGCTCATAAATTTACAGTCTTTTCAGAGAGTGTAGAGCCATGATCTGGGTAGTAACCACATAAGTCAGTCTATTCCTTCCTCTTCAAACAATACCTTCTAATTTTCGTTCGTTACTGAAACGACATAAAGTCAGCGACTTAAGTGGTTTTCGCACGAAATACCAGATTACATGCGGGTACCATATTGCATTATCATATTACCATTTGCATACAATATCATATTAAAACATAAGAATGTTCTTGTATAAGTGCTATCGTCATTAATTTTGATTAAAAATATGTTTAATATGACTGTTTTGTTCAAATTAAATACCACCTAACCTTGTTTCTTGCTAAAACAACGTATGTCAGGAACAGTTTTTCTATTCTTCTTCTTTTTATTATTCATAAATTATAAAAATTATTCGATAATTACAAACTGTGAAGTCCAAACTCTATAATCACCCCCCCCCCCCAAAAAAAAAAAGTCGTTTACTTGTGAATAACACAGTTTTGCTTAATTTCTGAAATGTGCTGTTTCTGTGACTTATATGGTTTCTGAAACGATCGATTCATTTCTTCAAATTAAACTAGGCCTTTTGAATTAAAAAAGGCTTAAAAAACTTTTAACAAATAAAATTTATAATATTTTCTAATTTATTAACGTTTGGAAAGTAAAAACTCGTTGCCTACAAAATTTTAACAGCCACCGTTTAGTGAAATTTTCATTCTTCTTTTAAATTTTTGGCTTGGCTTCCAACTGATTTAATCTATTTTAAGAATGCGTGTACATTTTATGTTAACATTAGTAAACTGCAGAGGAGATTAGATAGATTAAGGTATAAACATTTTTATATGAAAATATTCTCAGATTTATGCGAAACTACAATAAAATCAATACCAGAAATAAATTTATATAACGTGGTTTTTTGAACAACAACAACAAAAGAAAATTATTAAAATGCCCTAAGAATCAAGAGTATGGGGAGAATACCCCCTTAAGATCTCACAATATAATGTCCAAAATTAATTCCGAAAAATTTAGAGAAAATCAAAATTTATAATAAATTTACATTACTTTAAAAAAAAAAATGTTTCAACGATAATAATAGGATTCGGTCTCATTGGATACAGTCAAAAAGTGAAATTTCACAATAATTGCAAAAATAATTATTCAAATAAATTGTAAACTCACACACTCATGTTTTGCACGACTCTCATTCAGTTTATATGAAAAATAACACAGCTCATAATTTATTAATATTTGGAATGTCAATTTATAGAAATTTTTAGAATTTAAAAAGTTTTTTGATTGCAAAAAAAAAATCTTATATTGTTTTCGAATACATTTATTATATAAAATTAGAGGAAAAAGAATTCGTTTTTTGGAATCTATAAATTAATGCTTGTGACGTGGAAACCTCACCATCTTCAAAAGTGACCCTTTCTAACTATAAATATTTAAATATATATGGATAAACTATATCTTTTTGGACTTCTTTTATTCCATTCAACTTAAAATGCGGGCATTATAGTTTTAAAAACAAAATTGCTACATTTTTAAATATCTAAAAGACTTTGATTTCAAAATGTGCATTCATATTCTAAAAAAAAAAAAAAAAATACGATACTTCTTTGGGAATTTTTTTGCTAAAGATTTGCGAATAAAGGCGGGTTTATATTTTTTTATGCGGGATATAGAATATTTTTTATTTATATATTATTTAAATTGAATTCGAAATTTTCAATTTTAAGAAAATATTTTTAAAATATTACGTATAGTACAAAATGTGCTCATAAAAACTTTGTTTTATTTAAAAGAAAATATTTTTAAATGAAAATGTTTGAAAATACTAAATTAATATCTGTTATTTTTTGTACATGGCCAAAAGAAATGAGTATATATATATTTTTTTTTCAAATGTACTGTACATTGTTTTGCATGATATATTCTTTTAATTGTATTCGGAATTTTTAATTTTGGAAAACATTTTGAAAATATAACTCATATGAAGAAAGTACTCATAAAAAATATTGTTAAAAATATTTTTTAATGAATGTCTTTGTAAATTTCAAAGAACAATTGTTATCTATTCTTCTCTCTACTCAAAAATAATAAGAGTATGCAAAAAGAACTAATCTTTCAGGAGATATATTCACTTTTATACATGATCATAATTTAAAATGTTCGTATTTAAGATTAAATATATTTTGTTATATATATTTGAAATGAAATATATTATCAAATATACATGTCAAGAAAATATTGGGCAAAATATATTTAAAAAAAAACAAAAATATACTTTTTTCTCCCTCACCATCTTAAAACCTATATCCATCTTAAAACCTTGTATCAATAAAAACATTTCCTTCATTTCTCTTCTTCTGAATGGAAAAGAATCTTTCACTTTCTTCCTTAATTGTATAAACATCTGTTTGTAACTTGGTTTAATGCACGGCGTACCGTCTTTGTTGTTGACTAATCTCATAAGATACCGACAAATTTGTTCCATTACCTCGTTAGCCTTTTCGTTTTCATTAGCATTCTCTGAAAGACTTTAGACGGATGATTTGTTATTCTCTAATTGGGTCAGATATCCTTAATTTAAATAATGCGTTGATTACTAAAGCACAAAATTCATGATAAAAAAAAACATCCTTCCACACTTGATATTTGAAAAATATGAATTGTATTCTATTCACTGAAACTATTTAAGGCATTATATAATAAATATTGTAGATTTGTAATATATGTTATATTAGTCTATTTTGTAAAAAGATGAACATTCGAGCGGCATTTTTTTAAAGGCGGTCACCCCAAACTTCTGCACTTAACCAATCTAACCTATTTACTGACAAGTCTTATGAATAAATATATATTTATAAAGAGTGGATTTCTTTAGTTTTTGGTCCTCTCGGGCTTGCACTCAATCCCTAAAGCTGTAAAGCTTAACTCCCCTGGGTGGTTAACTCTTTATTAATTTATTCATTCTTTTCTGTTTGTACATAATAATGGTATAGTGGAAAGTTCGCACTCAATATTTTACTAGACGTTGTTTATAATTTTGTATTAAAAAACTCAATTAAATATTCTAACCTGAGTAGTAATTGAATCAAAGTTTAAAAAATATTATTACTTTTACTTCCACTATTTTTCTTCTGATTTTTATGAAGGACACATCTGGGGGTATTGAGTATTCACGGCATATGAATTCAAATCAAATTTCGTATATAATGTGAAAGTACACCAGAAGCAAGTAATATAAAAGTACTGAAATATTAACAGTTTCTTTATGTTACTATGATGACGTAACTGTGTTAGCTGGTGTATGTTGGAAATAGAACTTTAACTATATTCTAGAAGATGTCCCATGCTGTTGCTAGGAGCTGGAGACATATTAAGCTGGAGACATATTAAGCTGGAGACAAAGTAATAATTTATATAAAAACATGCATCTTATTAAAAGAAAACGCGAAACTAAAAAAATGGCATAAATCGTTTTTAACACTTTCTAACACAGTTTAAAAATGTTTATAAAAACTGAATTCGGTTTGTCTGTCTCTCTGTCTGTCGTCTTCTGTCTTTCTGTGCTCTAATTTGCGTAAATATACTTGGATTATAATGTAATTGATATATGTTATTAAGGTTTGCTATGGGATGCTCGGTATTGAAACTGAAGTATGTAGCACTCATAGTTGCTTTAGAGGGGCACTCAAAAGAATTCCTTTACATTACAGTCTATGAACAAAAATCATTTGCGGTTTACTTCAATGATGTTACACTATTTCAAACACGTTGATATATATCACTGAGGTGAATTGCAAGAAGTTTACTAGAGAATATTGTGTCCATACCACCTATAGTTCCTTTACAGAGACACTCAAAAGAATTCCGTCACATTGTGGTTTATGGGGAAATATCGTTTTAAGTTTATTTTAATAATGTGTCACTGTTTCAGATATATTGAAATTGCTATATATCACTGAGGTGCATTACAAGATGCTTATTGTATAATAATGTGTCTGTCGCATTAGTCGTTTATTTACAGGGACACAAAAAAGTATTAAGTTAAAGAAATGTCTTTCAATAATACCTGCTGGAAATGTGTTTTAAGTTGCGGTGCGCGTTTTTAAATTTAACTAATTTGTTGGTTATTACTTGGTGTGTATAAATTCTATAGATCCTATACAGGGAAGCACAAAGCATCTCAAGTGCATTTGAGCTTATTGACGAAAATTGCTGAACGGGAATTTTCAACATTAGACCATATTAAACAGTAAAGTTTGCTACAATTTATTTTTTTTAAGTGTTGGAAAGTGTTACATAATCTATGCTTGAAGCATGATTTCACGTTCTTGTTTATGTATATTTACATTTGTGCTCATTTTATCTAATATAGCTTCCAGTCGCCGAAAATAAGAAGAATGGTTAGAAGACTAGAAATAACGAATGGTAGGGCGTAAAGCGTCACATAACATCCAATAGACTAACTATTAGCTATTATCTCCAACTATAATAAAGAAGCAAGTTTGTGTGTGTGTGTGTGTGTGTGTGTGTGTGATTCTCGGTTGTGTTCTGAAGAGACCGCTGCACGCAGAGCTACAAAATTTGGTGGGAAGGTACCTTTATGCATGTAGTTTTGCACCTCGAAGCCAGATTTTGGAATTTTTGTATAGATTTTTTTTAATTACATTTTTTATGCGGTTTTTAGTGTTTTTTCACGTTTCCACATTCATTTTTCCACATTAATAATGGGAATTCGGTTCCAATCTTTTAGCCCAATATACTAAATTTTGTCCTCTTTTCAATAAAGTTGATATTGTACTGCGATTTTTGAATTTTTGGTGATTTTTTTTCCTTTGACACTAAGAAATTTTGCCAGAATGCTTGATTGGTTCGGTGGTTGCGCTTCCATTTCAACCTCAGAATCGTCATTTTTCTTTCTCTTTTTAGCTTGTAGAAAGTTCATAATTCTTTACAGATAAAAAATCATGATTTTAAATATGCGATTTTTAGTGTTTTTTGACGTTTCACTGCGATTTACCCACATTAGTAACCGGAATCCGGGTCCAATCTTTTAGCCAATATAGTAAATTTTATCTTCTTTTCAATAAAGTTTATGCGAAATTCGTACAGCGATTTTTGATTTTTGGCGATTTTTTTTCATTTGACAACAAGTAATTTTGCCCAGAACGCTTGATTGGTTCGGTGGTTGCTTTCATTTCAGCCTCAGATACACTCACAATCGCCATTTTTTTTTTACTCTTTTTAGCTTGGAGAAAGTTGATAATTCTTTACAGATAAAAAATCTTAATTTTAAGAGGGAAGGCGGATTATTAATTATTAACCCAATTTTTTTTAATTAGATTTTTTCTTTTAGTTTCATTTTTTAACATTTTTTTCATGTTTTGCAGCATTTTTTGTTTCAAATGCCGTCACAAATCGCCCACTACAAGTCAAACATCATCGGAGGGCAGTTGTGATTGGTAGCTGATAGAATTGTAGGCACAGCTGGAAGTCAACCGTCAATTGTGATTGGCAGATGAAAAGGTCGTCAGCTGATTGCAGTTCGAAAAGCGATTGTGAATTTTTGCCATTTGTTTTATGCGATTTTTAGAGTTTTTTCAAGTATATGTCATTTATGTATTTGATTTTAGAAATTAACAACGATAATGACGTACTGAATTTTGTCGATCAAACACATAAAACTCATGAATTTCATTGATCAAACGTGTAAAAATCATGAATTTTCGTCGTCAAACTACTTAATAAAATCTAATATTGAATTCTTATATTTATGTAATGTCTGTAAAGTAGTTCAGTTTGCATATTTCTGCATGATTTATTTTTATTTTTTAATTTTTACACAGGAAACAAACGGGATACAGCTGGAAATTGATGTGATAAAAGAAAATCATCCAAAGATACACCTCCACAATGTGACTGTCAGAATGTATTTTGTTTAAATCTAAAAGCAAGAAAATTTCCCCATTTTTCTTTCATAATTATTTGGGTGAAAGAATTTTAATGTTGAATTGAACTGTACAAGTTGACGGTAGTCATATTCTTCAACTCAACTATGAAAATGCGATATATTTAATACAGAAAATTTCAAATATATTTATTTTATAACATATTACAAGTCCGGAACATTTACTGGACACATTACATTACCGGAACAGAGTACCATTAGTTTATTATTTATGTTGTGATTTCAAATAAACGCAGCAGCTGTACCGCAATGGTCATTTTTTGTGCGTGCTGTGGTTTCTTTCAGTTTTTCCCAACAGCAGCTAGATTTTAGCGGTCGTCTATCAAAGCTCTCTGCAGTCAGAAAAAATGATTGCATCCAGTTGCAACAATCAAAATTTTCAATGACTGCATTGGAAGTGAAATGATGAGAAAAAGCTGATTGCACTTGTGTAAATAAACAAAAATAAGTAAAGTTGATTTTTTTAATACCTTTTTCTAAGTTCAAATACATTAGTTAAAACATTTTCAACCAATAACTAGAATTTAGTGCAGCTCTTTTCAAGTAAGTGTAATAATTTTCTCTTATTGGGTTTTCATAATATTGGGCATGTTTTTTACTGTATGCAGTGTTATTTTTAATTATAAAATTTACATATTTAATTTTTTTTCTGCATGTTGGTGAACTTGTACCATGTCTGATAAAATTATTGTTCATAATCCTATTTATAATTATGCATCTTTCCAAAAGTGTGTTTATTACCACGGTGATAACTGTAAATCTCATAGTAAGCTGAAACTTGATTTAAATATATGCTTCAAATGTTCGGTATGCAAAAAATCTTCTTAAAAAAAATGCACAAAATCTGAGGTGCCAAATACGCTCAGATTTTGTGCACTTTTTATTTTACACATTTTTTGCATGCCAAAAAATTCCTAAATTGTGCATTTTTTATGCATAATCAGAGCCTATGATTATGCATAAAAAATGCACAATTTAGGAATTATTTGGTATGCAAAAAATGTGTAAAATAAAAAGTGCACAAATTCTGAGCGTATTTGGCACCTCTGATTGTGCATAAAAACTGCAAAATTTAGGGATTATTTCGTATGCAGAAAAAGTGCAAAAAAAAGTGCACAAAATCCGAGCGTATTTGGCACCTCTGATTATGCACTTTTTGTGCACAATTCAGTTTGCACTTTTTATACACAAGTAGAGGTGTCAAATACGCTCGGATTTTGTGCACTTTTTTTTTGCACTTTTTTTGCAAACTTTTTCTAGCTGGGAACTAAAAGATTGTCCTGCGCGTGCATCAAAAATGGTTATTTTTATTGAAACCGCAAAAGAAAGTTACCGATTTGATAGTCCCAGACAACAAAAAAATTTCATTTTCACTCATCCCCGAGTATTAAGAAAGGTATTGAAATATTTGAATCGGAACTCACAGTTTATTTTTCTGATTCCAAAAATGCGAATTTTGTGAAAATCAAACGGTAACTTTTTTTTTCTTTTTTTACCAAAAACTGACCCGTTTTGAATCAAATGACCCAGACATTTGAGGAGGCGGTATTAAATTTACTTCCGCTTTGGGACAATCTCCCTATTTAATTTCCGAAAGACAAAGAGTTACCAGTGGAAGGGTTTCGGGCAGCGATTTTTAAGAGTGATTTCGCATTTCGTATTATGTTTTGGAGGGACCGGGCAGCGCCGGGCGGATTTGCTAGTAACTAAATATAGCACTAAATGTTAAAATGTCAGACAACATAATTAAATAATAATAGACAACATTCCCCACTGCTTATGGCAAGGAATAGAAAGCCTGATTTGCGCGTTTTAAAAATCTTTTAGTTACACTTTCCACCGCTATGGGGCACCAAATCTATATCGGGCTCAAATTTTGTTTGAATAGAACAAATTTTAAATACAAAATTGTTTAGTTCAACTTACCACCGCTAGGGGTTTTTCTCTGTTCTAAATAAAAATCTTTCGGATCGATAATCCGGCACGTGTCCCTGCGGCCTATGACACCGTCTAGCAGGAGTGCTGCGCATACGCTGAATAATCATTTAGTTCCATTTTCTACCGACAAGTGGCGCCAAATTTGTATCTTAATTAGTTATCTATATCTTAATTAATTCGTTTTAAGTTGAATTAATTAATTCTCGTTCAAATATTGCCCATAGAACAAAAGAGAAAATACCTCTCTCTGGTGATTAATGTTAAAAAATAGAGGTAACTAAGGACTGAAAATATTGTACCGAAGTTTATCTAGTATCTGGGCGACCTGAGAAAGGGTTTCGATTGAATCGGACTAATAATAAACAAGAACGAAAAATCATGCGTCAAGCATAGATTATGAAACACTTTCAAGCAGAGCCAGAAAACTGTAACGAAACTTCACCGTTAAATAAGGTGAAAAAAGATATGTAAGTAAACAGATTAGAAAAATATAACCCGTGGAAAAATAGAGTTTTCGAAATTACCTCCCAGTCTCAAAACAATAGTTGAATTATTTGAAGCAGCCCTGTATATTATCAATAGATGTGGGTATATAGCATGATTAATTTTAGTTCAGTTAGATTACTCACATTTAGCAATTTTCTCCGATCGATGGAAATGCACTCGAAATCCTTTGCACAGCCCTGTATATAATCTGAAGGCTTTTGTACACACCACATATTAAGCTAAAAGGCAACTTAAAACTCACTCGCAGCAATTACCAACCGTGAACGACATTGTATATTTTTCTTTGCGTAGTCTTGTGTATGAATTTATATATATTCCGCAAACATATATTAGTATACTAAATTAAATATATTATAGTTCAGCTAGAAAATGCGTAACATAATTAAAAACTACCCTTAAGCAATTCACTCCCATAGTCTGTAATACTTACGGATTCCCTTGTGTAGCCCTGTATATGAACAACCGAGTTTATAAACATACACGTACTAAGAAAAAATTTAGTTAAACTTAAAAACGCAAACGAAAGTTGAAAACTCCCTTATCACACATAGATACATGTACTGTAACCGATATCTATTGTGTGTCCCTGTAAATAAACGCAATGCACACCACACTTTCAAGAGAGCAATTTATAGTGAACCTCAGTAATACATATAATTTTCATTATGTTTAAAATAGTGAAATATCACTAAATTACACTGCAAACGATTTTTCCCCAGAGAATAATGTGTAACATTTTACTTTTGTTTGACACTGTAAATGAATAATTAATGCTTTGCACCTCCTAATCTACAAAAAGAATGTTTTAATGCGCTTCATAATTATATATCAATTTCATCATGTTTTAAATGACGTAGCATCATCAAAATGCACTTGAAACGATTATTTATCATTGACTATAATGTAACGGAATACCTTTGACTGTCTCTGTATAAAACTGTAAGTGCTACACACTTTAGTTGAAATAAGGAACATGCTATAGTAAATGACAATAACATACAAAAAGTTTCAGGGCGGATCCGAGTATTTTTACGCGAGTTAGAGCACGGACAGACGGACAGACAAACCGAAGTCATAAGCAATTTTCAACTAGCTTGGAAAATGTTAAAAAGTTCTGATTTTGTAGGCATAGGGAAGGAGGGAGTTTGTATCAGAGATATAACGCAATATTTAAATTACAACCGAACACTCACCTCCGCCTCCACAGAAATAAACCAACGGCGTTAAAATATTAGAAATTATCATTAACTTTTGAAACCGAAACTAAATGACTTTTTTTTTTCTTTCTTTTTTTCTTTTTTCTTTTCTTTTTCTTTTTTTTCTTTTCTTTTTTCCTTTTCTTTTTTTTTCTTTGACATACAAAAACAGTAACTTATCGTTGTTAATTTCTGAATTCAAAAGCATAAATGACGTCACGTACATGAAAAAACTATAAAAATCACATAAAACAAATCACGAAAAATTCACAACTCACTGTTCGAATTGCAATCAGCTGACGAAATTTTCCCCTACCAATCACATTTGTCCCGTTGACATCCCACTGTGCATACAATTCTTTCAGCTACCAATTACAACACTCCTCGCACGGTTTTGACTTCTAGTGGCATCGATTGACGTCATACACTACAAAGCATTAAAAAAAGGTTAAAAAACACTTTAAAAAAATTGACTTTAAAAAAATCTAATAAAAAAAACGGGATAATAAATAATCCGCCGTTCCTTTTTAAAATTGTTTTTTTTTTTTTATCTGTAAAGAAATATCAACTTAAGATTGTAAAAAAATGACGATTCTGAGCGTTGCTGAGGCTGAAATGGAAGCAGCCACCGAACCAATCAAGCATTCTGGGCAAAATTTTTTAGTTTCGAAGGAAAAAATTCTCCAAAAATTCAAAATCGCTGTACGAATTTCGCATAAACTTTATTGAACAGAGGACAAAATTTACTATATTGGGTTAAAAGATTGGAACCGTATTCCGGTTACTAATGTGGAAAAATCGCAGCGAAATGTGAAAAAACACTAAAAATCGCATAAAAAATTTAATTAAAAAAATTCCAAATTTAGGATTCGAGGTGCAAAACTACATGCATAGAGGTACCTTCCCACCAAATTTTGTAGCTATGCGTGCAGCGATCTCTTCAGAACGTAACCGAGAAACACACACACAAACATATACACAAACACACACACACAAACTTCCATCTTTATTATAGTTGGAGATTTAGTTTTATATATATTAATTTTTACATATATTATTGTTTATATTTTACATCTATTATACTACAAGAACTATCAAACTACAGAGTTTTATTTTATCTTATGCAAATAAACTATTTTTATGTTTCACTAAATCGTATTTTGAAATTTAATATTTATTCTTGTACTGTTTGCTATACAACTTTATAGTAATCCTTTTGCTTCTGGAATTGCTATTAATTTATTATCTATTTTATTATTTTACATTTATAATGCATTTTAAATAGAGAATCTTTTGTCTATTTGTTTTTGAAATGAAAGCCTTTATCATTGCGGTCATAAAAAAAATCTTGACATAAGTTAATAAAAAGTAACAGGAGTGAAATACTAAAGTAACTTGCAAAAGCTAAAGCAGGAGAGAAAGAAATTTAGAGGTAACGGAAATCATTTCGACTTCGAAATCACAGCTATCTGAAAGTAATCCCGAATATTCAAAAGACTACTTACTATTGAGACCTGTGATTAATATAAAATATGTATTTTTTTAAACGAAAACGTGTTAAATAAACATAAAAAAAATAGCCATCACAGAGTTAAACAAGAACGAAAAATAATACATCAGGCATAGCTTACGAAACACTTTCCAACACTAACAAAAAACTATCAAGAATTGGAATTTTTGCATCAAATAAAACGAGAGAGCTTTATACGCAATTAAAAAAAATCCATTTAAAATCCAGTAAAAATCGATTTTCATAAATTGCTGTCCATGTACGATAGCGTGTGTGAATTATATCGTGCAGCTCTGTATCTGATCTATAGAAATTATACACACCATAATCCAAAAAATAATTGTTGATTTTTCAGTATAATACTGACACCCCAGCTAACGATAAATGCCACTCACTCCATAATCCATAGAACACATATTGTAGTACAGTTCGTAGTACAGTTCGTAGTGCAGTACTCAGTTCGTAGAATCATAATCAAACGGTTTTTCTCATATACCATAATGCAACGCAAATATTTTTGGGTCACTCTAAACAAACTATATATTCTACACACTTCATTTTCAATAACAAAAATTATTTAGTAAACGAGAATAACACGTAAAAAGTTATATAACAATCCAAGTATATTTACGAGAGTTAGATACGGACAGACGAACAGAAAAACAGAATTTATAAACAATTTTCAACTTTGTTGTAAAGTGTTAAAAATGTAAGAAAACAGTGAAATGTGATTGGAACTTGCAAAGGACAATGAGCCAGAGAATGAAATATAGGATTAACGGAGTAATAAAAATTCTTCGGCTTTGGATTCACATGCCTCGGAAACTTATTCTGATTTGTTTTAAATTATCTAAAATTGAGACCTGCAATTGAAGGAAATTTATATTTAATAAACGTTTTCGGAATCATATGTTCTAAGTTATGGATTTCGTGAGAAATCGACATTAATAAAATAGTTGGAATTTTAGAAAAAGGAACAGAATCGTATGTCTAGAAATTTAATTTAACGATTACTATCGAAGTATACTATATATTTCTCATAAAAATTCACTTCATATTTTTGCTGATCTATATTATAAAGTAAGAACATGTCCATGAATTACTCTGGCGTCATATTCACTGTGGCAACGACCTGAAATATAAATATCCTTATTATTGCAATTTTTTATTCTAAACATCGCAAATTTATTATTTATACACCGTCGAATAGAAAACAAATGAACTTTTAAATGAATTTAGTTGAAACTTGTATTTCAATTTACGGATAATTTAGAGTTTTAAAAATATTTTTCAAGCATGAATATTTTAAATCGGCATGTAACATAATTTTTTAAGATTAACCCGTTTGCACTTATCAATTATATAATACAATATTTGTTTGTTACCAAGTAATATTCCATAACTAAGTTGCCAAACGAAATTAAATCATCAAAAACACATCATATCTATATTAATAAAAAATGTTTCGCTCTGTGTGTGTGTCTGTTGGCGATGACTAGCAAAATCTAGCCCACCTAGAAGTCTAGAAATTTAGGTGTGGATAGTCCAAGGTCTGACCATGTGCACCTGAGTCTCAGAATTTTAATATTTTGATAATTACTCTAGATATTAATTAGAATAGCATTAAACATCGCATCGAAAATGTCATCTTTTAAATCAAAATGGCTAAAGAAAAGAACTGTTGTTGTGAATTTGCAAGCGGGAATGAACGAATTCGAAATTATTTTACTAATTAGCGAATTTTAAGAAAACTAATTAAGATATCAATTTGAAAATTTCTGAGCATATGTAAAAAAAAGTTCTGCATCCGTCTGTGCAATTTTTGAAAAATTCGGCCGGTAATTTTTCTTAATTTATGCAAAAAACTGCTAAAAATCTGCTGGCGCCAGTGAAAAAAAATCCGAGAAGTTTCAGACAGGGATCTGCTTTCATTAAAAACGGAACTACAAAGAGATCTGTTTCTCGGGCCGATCCTTCCATTTAGTTTGCGAAAATGAAAGGAGATAATTGCCAATTTTTACTAATGGACAAAAATTTAGATAACTAATTAAGATATAGATCTGCAATTGAGGATGGGAAGTGTTGTCATCTGCCGGCTATTTTAGCGTAGTGTCTTCGTTATGTTCTAATTATCAGAAAAATGTAATTATTTTTTTAATGATCGCGTTAATGTAGGTGAAGGTGGTTTTCTTGAACAAATTATTCGTTATATTTGGAGGTATGGGGAGGGAGGGGGTTAACGCCTTGCACTGAGTTTGTTATTATCTCGGCCCCGGGCAACGCCGGGCGGATAGCTAGTAAATAAATAAATTAGTACAGAATAGATATGGAATGAGCCGAAATACTACAGACCTGCTTAGTTAATCTGATATCAATTTAGCATTACAATACAGGATATAGTATTTTATTAGGATTTTTAGGAAAAGGGAGATTAAAATTAATATTTATCCGAGATGTATAGTGTAAGATAAAAAGCACCACTTGCTCTAGGGTTATGATGTTATAATCTAAGTTAATTAATTACAATTAATAATTTGATTACGCAAAAAATTAATATGTATTTCGCGTTGTGTGATTTAGACGATCATTTCCATTTTCATGCTATATGCGATCATTTAAAGTTATCCCGAATAATTTAAGTTTTAACATTAAAATAAGAAAATAAAATGGGCACAATATTCTAAAACCTAGATCGCATGCCCCTTCCTAAAATAAATAATCACACTTAATGCTAGAGAAAAAAATATACAAATTGAAGTAACATAAAAGAATATTTATTTACAAATATCTTCATAAAAAAGGATAATAAAAGAATTAAAATTAAAGATAAGTAATCTTTAGAGAGAACATCTTATTTTGTTTCCTAAGAATATGCAGATTTACATCCACGTTAAATACATAAAAAAAACAATAATTCATAATTATTAACAATTTTACGAAAAGAAAATTTGTCTTCCATAAAACCCAGCTCTTTGTTACATATATTAATAAAAAAAATAAAATTAAGTGAACAAAGGAACTTTAGAAATAGATTTACTTTGGCAGTAAGAGCTGGGAGATCAAAGTGGAGAGAAAGGAAACATCATGAAGAATTATGGATGTAAAAGTTTCTACTGAGCAGATATTTACTAATTTTAAATCCGCTTTATGATCACAAAAACACTCGGAGTAAAATAACTCCTTCTTTTCAAAAAAAAAAAAAAGCATTAAATGCTGAGTGATTGTGCAGATTTTTATAAAAGTATGACTCATGAATCCCTATGTAATACTTTATCCATTTATATTATCGCTCGACGGTTGTCGAGAGACACGAAAACATGCAACATTTTCTCAGGACTTTTTCACGACTGAAAATACAACTACTAAAGAAACAAAAAAAAATTAAGAAAAAATGTAAAATTAAAATTTACATAAACACAGATACAGAATTATTTTAGAAAAGAAAATGTAGCAAATTTGCATATTAGCTCAACTCTATGATTTTACAGCAAAACATTGACTATAACATTATACACTCCTCTTTTTGGTATTCAAATGTTGCTTGTTATAAAGGATTCATTTACGCAATGTGACTATCTATGACCACTGTCTGGGAGGAAAATTTGACTTCGCTCCATGAGTACCATGAGTATTCAAGTACAGGTGAACCTTGTCCGTCACCATAACAGAAACTCTCACAGAGCACTCTAGATGATTACCCGTTGTAAATTCTGTATGACACTGAATTGTGCCCGACAACTTGTGTCCGAATATTATTAATACTCTGGTGAGATAGTTTCTGGAGAGAGTCCTTGAATAGCAAAGCACATAACTGAAGTGATGCTTTCAAAACAAAATAATCAATTACTTATTGCTTGGCACTTTTTAATAAATGTTAATGTATTCTTAATATTCATAAAAAAAACTGATTCCCACAATATCATATGTGATAAACGAAATCAGAAACATGAGTTTTCCATAGATTTCTGCTATATATGTACAGCAAAAAAAAAAGAAAAAAAAAAAGATGGTTGCTGAGTTTTTCTCTCCATCAGAATGAAACAACATGCTTAACCCTTTCCGGCGCGCAGTAAGTCTGTTTGTAAAATGATGAAATAATGGACTGACACCAGAAATAACAAACGAATTCATTAAAAAATATAAACATGCTTATTTTTTGGTACTTAACAAAAGGAAAATTTTAATTAAATATTCTTGGTGCCGATTGTCAGTTTTGGAATTAAAATTAGGTGTACTTTTTTGTGACCACCGCCCGTTAAAGGGTTAAATATTGAAATAATCTGAATTACAAAGGTTGCTATGAATAGTGTCATATTTAGGGATTAACATCTGGTATACTACTAATAGCAGAGCTCCTATAATACAAGCTTAATCATCCCCGCCATTTAAAAACCCGGGACTAAAAACCAAGCTGAAACCGGTTAGCGTTTACGCAGAGGTGGAGGACGAGTGACAGTGACAGAAGAAAAAAATATAATTAAAATTTACATAAACACACATACAGAATTATTTTACAAAAGAAAATGTAGCAAATTTGCATATTAGTTCAACACCTATGATTTTACAGCAAAGCATTGACTATAACATTATACTCTCCTCCTTTTGGTATTCAAAGGTTGCTTGTTAAAAAGAATTCATTTACGCAATGCGACTGTCTATGCCCACTGTCTGGGAGGGAATTTTGACTTCGCTCCATGAGTACCATGAGTATTCAAGTACAGGTGACCCTCTTCCGTCACCAAAACAAAAGCTCTAACAGAGCACTCTAGATGGTTACCCGTTGTAAAATCTGTATGACACTGAATTTGGCCCGGCTTGTGCCCGACTATGATTAATACTCATAAAGTTTCTGGTGAAAGAGTCCTTGAATAACAAAGCACACAACTGAAGTGATGATTTAAAAACAAAATTATCAATTACTTATAGTTTGTTAATTTTTAATAAATGTTAATTTATACTTAATGTTGATAAAATACTGATTCCCACAATATCAAATGTGATAAACGAAATTAGAAACATGAGTTTTCCATAGATTTCTGCTATATATTTACATCCAAAAAAACAATGATGGTTGATGAGTTTTTCTCTCCATCAGAATGAAACAACATGCTTAAACATTGAAATAATCTGAATTACAAAGGTCGCTATAAATAGTGTAATATTTCAGGATTGACGTCTGGTATACTACTAATAGCAGAGCTCCTATAATACAATCTTAATCATCCCCGCCATTTAAAAACCCAGGACCAAAAACCAAGCTAAAACCGGTTAGCGTTGCCGCAGTGGTGGACTGCGAGTGACAGTGACAGAGCCTTTTAAATACAGCAAATCCCAGATCTGGCTTTGACTAACAAGGAGAGTGCCAAGTTTGGTAATCGCAGATTTTGATTATTTTTATATATGTTGTAGGGTAGAAGCCCATTAGTCTCAGGTTCAATGGATTTTATACAACGCTCCTTAGTTCTCGAGAAATGGGGGGTCTAATATTATAACATAACTTAAATACTTACTTTGTAACGAAGTAACTGTGTCGGTTGTAGCTCAGTTGGTATGGCATCTGCTCGTTGTTCCGAGGGCTTGGGTTCGATACCTGAACGCGCTACGTTTCGTTTTTCTCATTTTTTTTAAATATACTTGTAACTATAATTTAATTATCTCAATAAAATTTTTGTTAATATAATTACATTTTAATTGAGCATTTTTGATTTTTTAGTTTGATGCAGTTAAGTGGTTTTTGTTTTCAATTTTATCGCACAAGTGCGTATCATTCTATAACAGCTCATAATTGTATAAAAATGGAAGAAGCAAGCTGTAGTTTACAAGATCAATCTGAAGTGTTCAGATTCAATGAAAATCGGAAAAGTGATGTCACAAATGCGTTGAAGTATTGTAAAATTTTATTGTAAAACAATGAATTTTTAACAAATAATCTAGCATCTGAAATATTCTCGTTTTCTATTGCGATGGGAGGAGAATTCTATAATTCGATAGTTAATTTGCTGATTTTGTAACGATTTTTTAATTTTTACTAGTCAATAATAGATCCAATTTTTTAAAGCTCTTTAAATGATGAGAAATATTTAATAATGGTTTAAAAATCAAAAATGCTGAATTAAAATTTAATTATTTTAACAATTTTTTGAGATCATTAAATTATAATTACAAGTATATATATTTTTTAAAAACGAGAAAAACAAACGTAGCGCGTTCCGGCATCGAACCCGGGACCTCTGAACAACGAGCAGACGCCATACCAACTGAGCTACAATCAACGCAGCTGTTTCTTAACAAAGTAAGTATTTAAGTTGTGTTAAAATATTAGACCCCCCCCATTTCTCGAGAACTAAGAAGCGTTGTATAAAATCCATTGAACCTGAGACTAAGGGGCTTCTACCCTACAACATATATAAAAATAATCAAAATCTGTGATTACCAAGCTTGGTACTCTCCTTGTAAGGCTGAGCTGGGTTAAAACGTGGTTATTTTGGGCGACAAGATGAATGTGCGGTAGCTCCCCTTACAGGATTTCTTATTGCATCCTTAGGATTTCTTATTGTCATTCGCCTTAACTAATACGAATGTACTAAAAATGCTTTTTGGTGTAGTTTGTGCGCAATCTAAGATATCATACTAAATATAAAAGAATCTGTTACAGTTTTTAATTAAGAATGATTTTCATCTATATTCCTTCCACTGGGAAGTATATGTGCCATCTTTAACCCGAGGAGCACGGGTTAGATTGCATGGTGTTTGTAAACATTATTTTTGACGTTCTAAAATTTGAACTCCCATTTGGAAGATTTTACATGCAAACAAATTACCCGCAAAACAATGTGACATCACGGTGCCTGCATAATGACTCCACACTGATACTTTGTGACAATCGACAAGACGTCACTTGACGTGGAAGTGAGGTCATTATAACCGTTGTTTAGGTTATTTGTAGCGACACGCTATGACAACTTTGTGAAGTCACTGTTCGAATTCAATGTGAAAAATGTGACATTTGTGATGATTTCTGCATCTGATAGAATGGCCAGATTTTACCCGAATCCGACCAAAAAAAATTGGCTCGGCATTTCATTTCCACAAGTCAGATTCGGATTAGAAAACCGCCATTGGCTCAAGAACTTGATTTGAGGGGAACTCCACCCGGATCATGCCGGCCTAATCTTTTTTATTAACACTTTCCAACCTAGTTGAAAAGTGTTTATGACTTCGGTTTGTCTGGCCGTCTGGCCGTCTGCCGTCTGGCCGTCTGGCCGTCTGCCGTCTGCCGTCTGCCGTCTGTCCGTGCTCTAACTCCCGTAAATATGCTCGGATTGCCCTGCAAATTTTATATGTTATAATCGTTATCTATAGCATGTTCCCTATTTCAACGGAAGTGTGTAGCACTTATAGTTTTTTTACAGGGACACTCAAAAGAATTCCGTTACATTGCGGTCTATGGGGAAAAATCATTTGCGGTTTATTTAAATAATGTTTCAATACTTTAAACGCATTGAAATTTATATATATCACTAAGGTGCATTAGAAGAAGCTTAATATGGAATAGGGTGTGCATAGCACTTATACTTACTTTACAGGGACAGTCAAAAGAATTCCGTTACATTACGTCTATGGAGAAAAATCGTCTGCGGTTTATTTAAATAATGTTTCACTATTTTAAACGCATTGAAATTTATATAAGGTTCATTACAAGAGACTTACTACAGAATATTGTGTGTATAGCAGTCATCGTTCATTTACAGGGACACACAAAAGAATTCTCTACTGTATGTTAACAATAATTCCTGGAAGTGCGTTTTAAGTTACTGAATGCGATTTTAATTTTAAATCGCTTTTTGTATATTACGTGGTGTGTATAAATTCTGTAGATCCTATACAGGGAAGTACAAAAGTTCGGGAACACATTTCCGTATTATTTAACTCCAGACGGAGAATTTTAAACTGTGCTACGTGTTTCCTAACTGAACTAAAATTTAGCATCCTATGTAGTATATATACAAATCTATAGATCCTATACAGGGCTGAATAAAGTATTCGGATTACTTAGATGTTATCTTTTAGCTTATAAAAGAGTATGATTCGTAAAATTATTTTGGAAGCGTTGGAAAGTGTTACATAATCTATGCTTGACGCATGATTTTTCGTTCTTGTTGAAAGCTGCTTTCGGTTTATAATTTTTCATTAGGCTGGATAACTAGACCTTAGTCGGTCCCGGCACGACACGGTCGATTGTGTATTTTATTTTATTTTATTAATTTAATTTATTTTAGTTTTTGCTTGAGGTCTTGTTCGGATCTGATTCATGTATTCGGTCGGTAATGGGTTTTTAAGACTAGTTTACTGAAGTTACTAGATTTTTCCCGATTCTAAGCAGTTTAGAACACATTTTCCTTTTTTTCTGCCGATCTGATTTGTTTTACAGTGTTGTATTTAGCAAATCTAGTTCCTCAACCCGATGGAAAAGTCAAATACGAATCCGATATGCAGGAAAAAATACAGAAGAGCCGACATGGTTGGATTCTTGCAGAATCGAATTACCTGACACGCGTCGTTTCGGCTGTATTTCTTCAGCATGTCGGATTTATGTTAGACTCATGCATATGGTTAGGGAACTGCATTGTATTGAGCCCCATAGCAAGATTTTACCAGTACCTTACTCGGGTTGGGACAGCTGTAATTTGTCTTTCTGCAATTCTAGAATCAAGCATCACGTTGATGAACTACAGTGTACCGTATTTATTTATTTGCTGTAGACTAGGTTGTTATTATAATTCTGAAATTGAATGAGCTAAAATGATTTTGAGCAAACCCACACAGGGTTGGATACACATTATATATAAAAATGTGATATACACATAATAAAATGTAGAACATAAAGCAATTTTAAATGTATTAAAATTGTGATGCTCGATAATATAAAAGCAACAATTTTTGTAATTTAAGTATTGGTATTTTTTTATTGTTTTTTTTCTCTTTACATTTAATAAAATATGTTACACAACAAGATGCGGGGATTTTTAGACGCTACTTATATCAGATTTAATATAAATTTATTGCTATAGATCGAAGAAATTGGACACTTCTTCATGTAATTTTATACACAAAACAAATATTAAATATATAATTCCACGCACAGTTTTTTCAAATTCACAATAAAGAACACGGGCAAAAATATATAAAACTCTATCTAAAAAATGTGGCAAAATTGCTCGCATCGTGACCTTCATCATAAAAACAACTAAATGTGTAAATTGATTTTATTGATTGTGCATAGTTCATTTTCCAGATGTCCTCATTAAAATAGCATTACAACGATGATATAAAAAATTTCAATTATATTACAACATTCTTGCAAGCAGTATTAAAAAAAGTCCTTCCGGCCTGTACCAGGAGGAAAAGGTAGCTTTCCTATATCTTCATTTTAAAATTTTAGCTAATGTTACGCGGAAACAGCAAGTTAAAATGCAAAGAAAACGTTTACAAAAGATTCGTTAATACTGAATTTGAATAAGAAATTCGCCAAATTATACAGCAATAGCCAAATTGGCTTCATTTATGAAGACTTATTTCGGTCGCCAAATTTGGCGATATTTCGCCAAATGTCGCCAATTTTGGCGAAAATTTGGCGCTAACAGATATGAATATATAGTTTTATGCGTATGATTGGGAAAATTATTACAACAATGAAAGAAAATAATTTGCGAGTAATCGCGTTAATGTGCTGTTTTGTTTCAAAATGTCAGCCACCCTAGAATTTCAAACTGCTCTATCTCAGCCATTTTTTAAGATAGAGGTAAACCAAAAAATGCTCTGGAATCCTCGTATCAAGGCCTAACGCTTAATTAAAAATAAATTTGAATTTTTAACTTTTTTGTATATTTATTTTAGTTTTAAATTTTTAAGTGGCCGCCATCTTGAAACAAAATGGCGGACCAAGCTGGCCAACGAACTTGTTCGAGACATTGGTGAGCTTAATACACACAATTAGTTTCATCAAAATTGATTTATAAATACGAGTGTTATCGTATGACATAGGTCATATATATATATATATATATATATATACATATATAAATCAACATTTGAACGGAGGGTGGTTTTGTGGTCTGGGGGTCATGATCGGTGAAAATATATCAACATTTTCCGGAACTGCTTTCCTCCGAACGGCTGCAATAAGTAGCTTTATACTTTTAGGTAGCTTTCAATACAAAAAAGTATAAAGCTACCTATTGCAGCCGTTCGGGGGAAAGCAGTTCCGGAAAATGTCGATATATTTTTGCCGATCATGACCCCCAGACCCCAAAACCACCCTCCGTTCAAATGTTGATTTATATATGTATACATATATATATATATATATATAGATATAGATATAGATATATATATATATGACCTATGTCATACGATAACACTCGTATTTATAAATCAATTTTGATGAAACTAATTGTGTGTATTAAGCTCACCAATGTCTCGAACAAGTTCGTTGGCCAGCTTGGTCCGCCATTTTGTTTCAAGATGGCGGCCACTTAAAAATTTAAAACTAAAATAAATATACAAAAAAGTTAAAAATTCAAATTTATTTTTAATTAAGCGTTAGGCCTTGATACGAGGATTCCAGAGCATTTTTTGGTTTACCTCTATCTTAAAAAATGGCTGAGATAGAGCAGTTTGAAATTCTAGGGTGGCTGACATTTTGAAACAAGACAGCACATTACAAAAATTTTCATTGTTGTAATAATTTTCCCAATCATACGCATAAAACTATATATTCATATCCATTAGCACCAAATTCTCGCCAAACTTGGCGACATTTGGCGAAATATCGCCAAATTTGGCGACCAAAATAAGTCTTCATAAATGAAGCCAATTTCGCTATTGCTCAATAATTTGGCGAATTTCTTATTCAAATTCAGTATTAACGAATCTTTTGTAAACGTTTTCTTTGCATTTTAACTTGCTGTTTTCGTGTAACTTTAGCTAAAATTTTAAAACGAAGATATAGGAAAGCTACCTTTTCCTCCCGGTACAGGCCGGAAGGACTCTTTTGTATTGAAAGCTACCTAAAATATTTTCCAGGTTTATTCTACAATTTCAATCTTAATTAAAGTATATATAGATTTTTTTATTCAAATTAAAAAAGCAAATTTGTTTCAGACAAGATATTTCTGATAAGTGTTTGCTCTTTTCTCCCTCTTTTGTGCATAAATTTTATTTTTAATCCATTAAATTCTGTCTTTATTTTTTTTTCTTACTATGTAAACGAACATTTTAAACATAGATTACTTTTAATCCTTTCTATTTATTATGTGTTTTAATTTCTTGAACTTTTAGTAACAGTGAGTAATTAATTTGAAGAAAAGGCAATAAGTAATTTAAATATTCCTCGAAAAGTATTTCAGGAAAGACACAGTATCATATAATATATTTACTTGAAAGAATTATTTTAGGAATGTATATTATTGGAACTGCGTCCTTTTAATTTCGATATAAGAATGCAAAATTGTATTGACTTTTTAAAATTTGTATTCGGAGTTCGTTATTCAAAATATCTTTATGATTGAATTTTTTTTACTCTTTTTATATGATTCAGAATGTATTTACAAACTTTAATTCACTAACGGACTACTGGACACAAATTTATCAGACACCTGTTTTCTTTTTCAGCTATGCTGTTACTTTCAAGTTTATTGTTATTATTATTATTATTATTATTATTTGGCAATATTTCCTCTTTTTAATACTTCCCAAAAAAGTGTTTATGAATTTGGTTTGTCAGGTCGTCTGCCCGCGCTCTAACTCGCGTAAATACTGTCGGATTACCGTGTATATATATATATATATATATATATATATTCTTGAGGTTGACCACAGCATGTTCGGTATTGAGAAGGAAGTGTGTAGCATTTATGGTTAGATTACAGGGGCAATCAAAATTATTCCGAACCATTACGGTCAATGAAAAAAAGAATCGTTTTCAGCGAATTTTAATAATGTTGAAGCATTTCAATCATAACAAAATTGATATGCGTCACTGAAGTGGCTGGCAACATCATTTACATAGAGTATACAGTAATATATTTCGTTTATAGGAACGCACAAAAGTAATCCATTGAATTAATATCTATGGGGAAAAATAGTGTACAGTGTATTTTAATGAAATTGATATTCATTACTGAGGTGCACTATAGCATGTTTCAGACCAGCTGTCGCAGATGCACCGGGGTTGGCGTGATTTTTATTTTGCACCATTTTGGCGAGAAAACCCCGTTTTCGGGTACATGTTAGGCCTAGCTTACTAAAACAGCATGTTAGTTTTCATTTATAATGAGAGTTTTTTTTATTATAAAACACACACAAATTATTTTAGCATAAAACCCACACAATGATTAATTTATTATAAAACTCATAATATTTAATTTAATATAAAACAAACAGAATCTGTTCTACCTGGTTGCCGTACGAAGCAAAATTTCGCCAACATCTCCGGGTTTCCCAGGTATAAAATCGTCATTTTGGTGCTAAAAAGATACCTCGGTGCATCTGCGGCAGTTGTACCCATGTTTTCTGAAGATTTATTGAGTGCGTAGAATATTTCGTTTACTTACAGAGACAATCAAAAGTTTTCTGTTACAGAACTGACTGTGAGACATAACTGCTGGATTTTAGTTTTAGGCTTTGATGTTCATTTAAAATGTTTATTTTTTAGAGTATTGTGAGGTACGTTTCAATACAGGGTTGCACGATATAGAATTTGCATACATTACCGGCTATAAACAGCAATTTCTGAAAGTGAATATTTACTGCATTGTGGTTATTTTTTAATGTTTATTTAGACATCTCATTTCATTGTGTGAACAAAAACGACATTTCTTAACAATATTCCAATAGTGTTAGAAAGTGTTTTATAATCGATACCGTGGGGCGTGATTTTTCGTTCTTGTTTGAAATGCAGCCACGAATGCTTGTGCTCTTTATGAGATATAACGCTAGATAAATATCGATAATGTACGTGTCTGTAACTGACATGTTTTTAATATTCATTTTCATTAGTTTTAAATGTTTAGGATTTATAATTGCTTCTGCAAAAAGAAAATTTATCTGTTTACGCAGAAAGAAAGATAATACTTACTAATACTTTTCAGAAACATTAAAAAAATATATTTATCCGGTGTATTATATATAGCATATATTTATTTATTTAATATTATCAAATATTAAATGTTATATATATATTTTTTATTTTGATGCCTAATGTAAAGTTATGGAAGAACATAAATATCTATTTTTACATGAAAATGAACTGCTTTTACTTTAAAAATGAATCTGATAAGAAAATCTTTTAAAATTGTAACGAGATTCAACATATAAAATGATTGGTTAGCTTAATTCTAAAAAAAAAAAAAAAAAAAAAAAAAAAAAAAATCCGTCATTACAATTAATATTCTAAATGTTCCTTAAATTTTAATGTTTAACACTTTAATGCATTATTTTGCCATTTTTAAATAAATAATTTTAATACTATTGGAATGATTTGAATTGCAAAAAAATGCTTTTTAAAAATATTGCTTAACAAAATTTGAATTTCATTCATCGTGATATACAAAGTGTAAAATATTATATTTAGTTACTTGCAGCAGTACGAATGATATGATTCAAATCTCACTCTAATAAATAACATATTATACATCTTGATAACACTTTTCTTTGTCTTTTTTACTATAGATTAATATATATATAACCAAGAACAAAAAATCCAGCAATATTCATATATTATAAAGAACTTTCCAATACTAACAGTATAATAAGAGAAAATTTCATTTTTTTAACCGCAATTAATACCATCATAGTCCGCTCTGAAATCTAATTCTTTTGGGCGTCTTTTTAAATACACATCAGTGTTTGTTCTTCATGTTTCAAGTATCCTAACGTTATTAAAATGCATCGCGAACTACTTTTCCCAGAGATCATAATGTAATGGAATATTTTTGAGCGTCCCTGTAATCGCACTATAATTTCAAATATCTCTATACTTCTGAGAAAGGATGTTTTTTCCTCCTCAGAGATGCACTTTAATGTTTGAAGTATTATATTCATTTATATTATTTATATTCATTTTGCTCAGCAACTTACGATTTTAAACTATAAGGTAACGGAATTCTTTTTTTCGTCCCTGTGAAAGAATTATAGATGCTATATTTTTTATCTTTAATACCAAACATTCTATATTGAACCTCAATAACATATAAAAGTTGCGTGGCACTCCGAGTATATTTACAAGTGTTCTAGTACGCACAGACGGCCAAACAGTTCATGAATAACTGTAAAATAATGAAAAAGTTGTGATGGTGAACACAAATGATGAAACAAGTGATGAAACAGTTCATCAATAACAAACCGAATTCATAAATACTTTTCAGTTTTTTGGAGAGAAGTGTTAAAAAAAAAATCTTACCGGTAATGAATGAGTCCCATTTCTATGTGTTTGTAAATCAAAATGTACAATATTTAGCATAATATTGTTAACAAGTAAACAACACTGGTGTCATTTATTACATCAGCTGATTGCACATATATGAAACAAGGCACATGCGTTACTTAGTACTTAACATATGGAAAACTATATGATATTTTTGTCAAGTATCACATATGATACAAAATGTAGTGGAGGACTACGCTGAATTTATTTTTATTTAACACGTTCATTGCGCGCATAGCACCTGTACTATGGTACTCCCCCGGCACTCCAGGCACGTACAATATCAATACTCCCCCCACGAATTTCTCCCTTCTGACATCCTTTACTCGGTTTCCAAAGCATGTAGCAATTCGACGATAGACTCAATTTCATTTTGAATAGTATTCTTATAACAACATATCGTCAAGTTCATTGAAACTGGTAATTACTTGTTGAGATAATAAGGACATATTAATTTTACATAATCAAAGCTATTCAATGCATATGCGAACCGAGAAAATTTTATGAAAGAACTTTTAGATTTCAAAATTTTTCAGTCAGGCTTAAAGGCATTATATTTTTTCTTCTCTAATTATTTATCTTTTCGTTTACGAAAAAAATGAATGAAAATGAAAATGTTATATTTAAGATTTTATCTTTGAAATATGATCAAAATGCAAAACGGGCAAAATTTAAAGAGTCTTTCTAATATTTTCTACTGATGAGAAACATGACTCTGTTTTTTTAAGTATTGAGAGGTTTCGTATGGAGTTTTCAATTATTCATTACAAAGGAAAGCGAATACACTTTCAGAAAAATCATAAAAAGAAGAATAATGAATGATAAAAAATACTGATTTATGTGAAGATTTTCTTGACGCGGCACAGTATTAAGATGATAAATACTTTTTTTTTTAATTCTTAAATTACGCTTATTTTAAATACAGTAGATTCTTTTTTGAGGGAAAATCGTTTAAATCCTGTATCTGAAGAATTGGAACACAACGCCGTGAACAAAATTAAAAAACATGAAATTTACCTTTGATAATGGGGTGGATGCTTTAGTGAGACAAATCATGCAGAACAATATTTCAATTAATTGAAATCTACTTTGTTCGTCAAAATGTTTGTTTTTAGTGTGCATCATTTTAGAATTAGTTCTTGAGGTAGTCTTATTTCTGTCATTATGAGTTGTTTATATATCACATGTATAGAACTTTATGAACAATGCCTTACAATTTTAACTACAATTCTGTATAGAAATACCATACACTGATGTACAGTATACTAAAATATCCGCAATATTGCATAAAATTTTTTAAAGAAATTTGAAATCTGTTCAATAGAATTTAAGTTATAAGTTGTGTCTGTTTTCCACAATCAATGTCCAATACATGGAGCAGATATACGAAGGCTTTGCACAGCAGATGATAGTAATAGACATTGCAAAGATCATCTTCTATAATCCTTACCGACAACATAATATTTGCTACAAGCATGGTTTGTTTCCGTGATGTATGTGCATTAGTCATAAATGTCAATATGTTTTTTTTTCAGTAATTGAAATCAATAATTGGTGTCGCTACTGAGTATTAATGTTATAATATTGATTATTAATGAATTATATTTTCGGCAATTTGACTTCAGAGCAAGTGTTTTAATCTATTTGCATTATTCCGAATCTTCGACATCTAAGCATATCATTCTGCGATCGAAATTGCAATTTATGTTCAAGTACCATTAATAAAACGGCTCAGAACGGTGGTTATGAAAAAAATCTTGTGTGGATAAATATACTAAAAACACCAACGTTTAACACACAATATCATCGTACAATGGACAGACGCACGTTTCGTGAGTAACTTGGACTCACTTCCTCAGTGTCAATAAAATAAAATTAAACGCTATTGTATCCCCCCAAAGACATGAAATTGAATCTAAAAACCCAAATGAAAACAACAACACACCGAGAAACTCATCACGCATGAGCCACCAATCAGATTAAGCCGGAAGTGATTCACTATGACACAGTAACTCAACCCAGAAAGGTGAGATGTAAGGTACACTTGAAGAATCATTGACCAGGGGGTTACCAAATTTATGAATATAAACTGCCTCAAAGAAGTCTAAATCTAATGGAGTGTTACATTTCTTAATAATAGTGGCTGAATCAAAGTTAAAATTATGTCCCTCCCTCCAGCAGTGCGGGGCACAGTTGTAAATGCTGTGCATTCAAGATTACATCCTCTCCACAAATAGGGCACTTTGGACATCCAAGAATACCAAATCTGAAAAGTTAATTAGGTAGACAATCGTGTCGCGTGGCAAGTCTAAGTAAGGCAACACTTGTTCTTCTTGGTGCAGTAGGGAGATGAGATATTGCATTTTCCCATTCTTTATTTTCGATTTCACTTAGTTTTCTCCTTTCATACTGAGAGTCCATTTTTCTCTTTATAATTCTTGATATTGAATTGAAAGGTTTTTCATTGCTTGGTGTTTGCATTATTTTAGTTCCATTGGAATGCTGGTGGCTTGTCACAGAACAAAAAGTGAAGAAAATGTTGAAAACACTTTAAAAGAACTATTTTTAATATTATAATAAAACATTAGATTACATGGAAAAACATAATATGGGAAACAATTTCATTTTATTACATTAATTTAAGCAAACGTAAGAAGATTTTTAAGTGATTATTGAATTATTTTGATCTGTTAAGTATGTAATTAAAAAAAATAAATTGAATTTCTTAATTTGTGAAAGCATGACCTTGCATTAAAAATAATTAGTTCTAAGTATTCTTCAATGAGATAAATTAATGCAGAAAATAAATTATATTAAGTAACTGCTCCTTTAGAAGAATCTTTAAAGTTCTTTTGTGTCGTTTGTATTCATGCAACAAATGATGAAAGTATGATTTCACTGACAACAGCTGTGCATGAATTCAAATAATTCATATGGATAAAAGCCCTTTATTCAGTAGGAAGTAATTAGCTTGAAATATTTTAAACAAAATTTATCATTTTAATATTTGAATAGAGAAACATAATAAAAATTTATCTATACTAATAAAAGAAAGTTTCTCTCTCTCTCTCTCTCTCTCTCTCTCTCTGTGTGTGTGTGTGTGTGTGTGTGTGTGTGTGTGTGTGTGTATGTGTGCGAGTCTGCGATGGCTAGAAAACTCTAGCAGGGCCTGATTACCGACGGGGCACACTTCCACCAGTAAAATGTAATAGAAATTTTCGTCTTGTTAAATGCAAAATTCGTCTTATTATCATGCAAAATTACTGCCATGAATAAGTGAAAAAATCTATTCTTTTTTACTGGTGGAAGTGTGCCCCGTTGGTAATCAGGCCCTGAACTCTAGCGCACCTAGAAGTCTGAAAAATTGTGTGATGGTAGTCCAAGGCATGTCCTGATGCACCTGCGTCTCAGACTTTTAATATTTCGACAATTAACAGAGATATTAATTAAAAACTCATTAAACATGGCTTCGAAAATGCAATATTTTTATCTGAAAACGATGCTAAAGAAATGTCAAACCGCAAATTATGATTACCGCATTAGCAAATGATTTGATAATCGCAGACGGTAAAATTTCATTTTCACTTATTCACGAATATTAAGAAAATTATTCGAGGTATAGATCTGAAACTCACAATACATACATACAGTAATTGTATGATTCCAAAAATCTAAATTTTGTAAAAATCGGTCGGTAACTTTTCTTAACTTTTGCAAACAACTGACTGGACATGAGTCAGATAGAAGAGGGGATCGTTTTGAATTTACTTCTGCTTTGGGCACTTCCTCCATTTACTATCGGAAACGGAAGGCATAAATTATACGATGTTAGATTGTCAATGCATAGTTATTAATAAAGAAAACTTAATCTTACAGATTATAAATTATACGATATAAGACTGACAATGGATAGTAATTAATAAAGAAAACTTTATTTTACAGAATATTTGTTATATTTGAGGGATGGGAGGTAAACGATTTTTATTAAATATCGCGTTCATGTTAATAACTTGCTCCCTTTTATTCCTTTTTTGGGACCGATTTACTAAGGGTTTTTTTCAAACAACTTCTCAGGTACTCCAGCTACTACTTAGGTACTATATGCAGTACAAAAAAATTACTTAGCCGCCAGCTACCACTGTTTTCGAATAAGAATCTTCTTTTTCGGTACAACTTTTTTTTTTTCACAGCAATAATTATAAGATTAAAATCGCAATTAAATTTTGTGTAATGACAGACACCTGTACACATATAAAACATTTCAATGTTGCTTTGTGAAATAGGGCAAAAAATGTTTTAATTGAAGAATACATCTTCCAGAAATTGCCGTATTCAGTACTGCATTCAATTTTTTTTTTCTGTTTTATCGAATTACAGTTTATTACTTTTATAAATGTAATTTTATTCTATTGGTTTATGAAGAAGTAATTTCGAATTTCATCAGAGCAGTAAATATTAATTCAAATCAATGGCTAAATAAATTCGCCAATTATCTTAGCTGAAACCTAAAAGTTATTCAATGTGTCAATCAGTTCACTTCGGTTTTAGGTGTTTAAATACTTTAAAACAAACTTAATAATGAGATTTAAATTCATCTCATGAATTTTTAGTAAGTAAAGGAGATTTTAAAACTAATCGGAAATAACATTTTCGTATTTTTTATGGATAGTTGCTAGAAAAAGTCAATCTAATAGCGTTATACTTTTTCAGATTTTACAGAAGTTCGGAAAATATTATTTCAAATTGTATCTTGATCTTTACTTTACATTTGAATATTTTTAGAAAATTTTAAGTACGTTTTGATGAAAAAATATATAATTCAAATTTGCTATAATTTCGGTATTAAATTTTATTTTTAAAAATAAACAAAAATAATTACAACGAAATTATCTAAATTTAAAAATATTATCGCTTATGAAGGATCACGTTTTTGAAATGCATTTAATGTTATTAAAATATTGTGCAAATTTTATATTTTGAAAGAAAGTTTCACATAAAAAACCAGAAATCAAATTTTTAAATGTGAAAAATAAAAACGTCGAATTAATGTCATTCTAAGAGGCCAAGAACAATAAAGAAAACTACCTATTTATGTAATGCTGTGGATTACCAGGTCACGATTAAAGGGATGTCTAACGGACAGATAAATTCATATTCCATCAAATAAAATTCATATTTATTAAAGATATGCATTAAAAAAAAACACTTCTTGATCGGCGATTCAATGACGTCACATTCTCCAAGATTCTCATTCATGTAAGACATTTCTATTCCTAGCAGAAAATATAGTATTGTATGCAAATAAGTAAATCGGCAGCTATTTCTATTCAAGGCCACTTTTTGTTCAAATCGTTGCTTTTAAGTCAAATCTCTTATAAACGGGTGAAATTGAATAACGTTTCCCAATAATTTTCGACATATTTTTGATTTAAAATAATACTTTTACGTTTAAGGTCAAAATCATGTTAGTTGTTCAGTCTTTGTATTTAAACTTTTATTTATTTACCTATTTAGAAAATGGCTAAAATATTTTTTCAGCAAATTTAAAAGAACCGCACTATTATTTTAAACACACACACACACAAAAAAAAAACTTTGTTTATCCATTCAGACATAATGAATCAAAGAACAAACACACATACACAGCAACAGTCAAATTAAATTTTACCTCACGCTTTTTCACTTTCTGTGATCGGTTTAAGATTTGATGTTAAGTTTTCTTTTATATTTTATATTAGAGTTGCAAAGACTAGAATAAACCCGGTTTAAACCTGGGAATAAACCAGGTCTTTTGGGAATAAACCTGGATATAAACAGGTTCTTTACAACTCTATTTTACATTGGACCTATGACTGAAGATTTAAAAAAAATGATTATACGTATGTCTCAGAAAATGTCTGTAATTCCAATATCTAATTGAAACAAAAAAACATCTTATGTAATTTGTGCTTTGAAAACACTTAGAAAATAACGTCTTACATTTTTATGAGCATAAATGAATATGATAGGACTTACTAATTAAAAATGGTAATGATAAAATGAATGTTTCTCTCTTAAATATAACAAAGAAAAATATTTCCACAGAAATCTTTTTATCTACAAATATTATTTTGAAATAAATTAACTTTGCAAAAGCAATAGCTAGAAATAACCACTTGATATACTGTACAATAATTTTCAAATTCATACGGTAAAATACTTTCCCCCATTCAAATTACACCTTTTTTCGCTTAAAGTATCCAATCTCATTTTCTGTCGTATCACAATCACATAATTTATTTGGATTAGTTTTGGGAGAGAACATTATCGGACTAATTAAGGCTAAGTATTCTTAAGCATTTTTTATGTCTTTTACGACCTTTCTACATAACAATTAGGACATAAATTCTCTCTTCACATTATAATAATGTATTGCAGCTGTAAAACTGTAAAGGAATAACTGGATGATTCGAAGAACATATTACTGTTTCATAATAAAATAGATTGTAAAAATAACAGAATATAGAACTAGTATTTAATGTTTCTCATTTAGTACTTTCAAAAACATCTTTATATTTTATTTCTTAATTGGATATCACTGAAATCTAAAAGATTCGTGTTTTTTATGTTTCAAAATGAAGTGGATATATAAGCGAATAATATGTTTGAATATAGCTAATTTAAAAAATTTTCATGTTCCGAGTCGAAATTTCTATTTTAGAATTACAGAAATATTTTTGAATTACTTAAAACGAGTAACATTGTAATGTATAACATTATAAAAAAACAAAAATTATATTATTTACGCCTTTTTATAAAAATAAAATGCATATATAAAAATATCTCCTGATATGAAATTTAATTGTTTATGTAAATTATATGTATATATTTTAAGATGTTTAAAAGATGTTAAATTTTTTATGAATCTTAAAAAAAAAATTAAATACAATAATTCTATTAATGAAAAAAAAAAAAAACTGTAAAATATAGAGTTTCTAATAATTCAATGATTGCAAATCGTTATATTCTTTTTAAAAATTATAAAATTAAGATTCAATTTTATTCTTATGCAATATAAATTATGTCAGTTTGCTGTGAATTGAATAGTGGAAATTTATACGCACTTGCATGCATGTAGTCATGTACAGTCGTGGAAAAAAAAACTGGACACCCCCTACTAACTCTGCAACGAATTATAGTAGAAGGAAGTGACTGATACCAAACGATTGGAAATAAAGTCTACTTTTAAATGATGTATATAAAATTTGCTTAGGGGGCCATCTACATATAAAAACACACCCAAATTTTGTTTTTTTTCAATAGCAAGACCCAAATTTGACAACATATTTGAAATCTGCAGTTCCAATTATGCCTAGATACCAAATTGCATGAAATTCCTACGATTAGTTTCAGAGAAATTAATTATTTTAAAATGAGCATATTTTAGGGGCTGTATCCAAATTGAAGTTCGGTACGCGATTGTTGAAATGCTGCAGAATGATTGAGGCACTCTTTTTAATGTATTATTTTTTACCAATATGACCATTTTACTCACTTAATAAGTTTCGGTTAATAGTATATGCAGTAAAATAATGATTACAAGTGTTGAATTATCCGATTTTAAAAAATATAAGATTATCTGTAATTAAAATAGTTTTTGAATATGTGAATGTGATTGGAATTTTACAGATGTTTTTACAAAGCTTTTTCTCAGATTTTGAATGTATTAAACTCGCTTTTTTGTAATTTATTGGCAGAAATGTGAATAATATTTTCAAGTACAAAATTTAAAATGAAAAATAGTGTGAAGTAGCGTAAGGAGACAAAGCAGGAAAAATACAGGCAAATTACTGTTTAATCAGAAAATAAATCCCAAGTCGAATGCTAATGGCATATTTGAAAAACATTTTTTCCGATATTGCTTTTATTGAGGGGGGGAGGGGGGTCGTTTCTTGTTTTGAGATATGTTCGTATGATTTATATTCCGGTTTATTTGAAGAACTAAAATTAAATCTACGTTAAAAAGACATCTGAATAACTTTACATTCAATCATCATAATATCAAATCACTAATTATCATTAAGATATAGATATAATTGCTTAAGTGGTTCAAACAGCACACAAAACGGCTTATAAAAACATTTTAATCTAATGATCGACGTGTTGCGAACGCACAAACTGCGCCATTAAAAAGATCTAAATCCGATAAACCAACTATTCTCACAATTTGTTTAAAATAAACTTGAAAAACATAAACCACGAGATCATATACTTATAAAAGCAGGTACTGAAAATAGTCAACTTGTAAACGAGAAAATTAATATTCCCGCATTGCTTTTTTAAAATTGAAATATACCTCGTGCAAAATTTTAGGTAATTAAAACGAAGTTGATGCACAAGTTTATTTTCGAAAATTTGCCAAAATAGTTTGTTTATCATTGTTAAATCTTGATAATGCTTGTTTACTAATATAATAACTTGTTTGCGCATTCGAAACATGTCGATCATTATATAAACAGGTTTTTATGAGCCTTTTTTGTGTTCTGTTTGTATCACTTAAGCATTTACATCTATGTTTTAACTTTGCATTCGTTATTCTTCTTTGAAATAGGGTTAATAATCCTATGATTAAACCTATTCTGCTAGTTCATTTGAAAATTTACAATTAACACATTAATGCCGCTTGGCAAGAAAACCTGCCACTCCATATTTTTATTTTTTAATAATTTAGATTGTTTTGCACACTGCTAGCGATTGGAAAATAAACTTACATATCAGAAAATCATAAAAATAACTTGTAATTTTTTTAAAAATTAGCATGCGTAATAGAATAGATCTACATAAGAAAGTTATTGAAGAGAAAGTTAAATTATTTAAACTCATTATTAATGGGTTAAAAACTGAAATTCGATACTTATTTGTAAAGGATTACAATTTTTGATTGCTATACAAAAGTTAATAAAAGATTAAATTAGCATTTTTAAATAACAATCTAATACTTCCGTGGGAATATTTTATCTAACAACCATTTAGTGTAATATTGCAAACACTTTAACAAGATTTGAGTAAATTGAATTCATAAGTATAAATATATCAGTGATTATATTTAGATATAATAATGGTTTAAATGATGTAAATTCCTTTTTGGCCAAAGTTTTGTAGATATTAAATGTAAGAATTATATTATTTTTTTGTCTACATCATCGGAATCTATTTAAAAAGAACAAAAAACATTTTTACTTGTCTTTCTATTTTGTGGAATACATTGAAATGAATAATTTCGTGTATACGCCACAAGATTACCTTTGCTCTGTGTGTTAGCCTGATCTTCACATTTTCTTGAATATTGATATGGACTACTATATACTTTGATGTGTTTGAAATGTTCTAAATCTGTGTTTCAAAATTAAAGATTTAAAACAAATACAAAGTTTTATAATCATATGGTATTTTTTACAAACTTTATTAAATTTCTATGTTCTCTTTTGTTTTTTCCAAACACAAACATGATATACAAGGACAATCTGGTCCACATAATAAAATCAAAAATCACCAATGGAAGCAACTTGCTACTAAAATTTTAAAATACTGAAATTTATTTAAACATAAATATATTTATATATATATGTATGTATATATAATTACGTCAATTAAGAAAATGATAGAACTTTAAAAAAAGAGTAGAAGAAAATTATGGGCTGGTTAGTACAAAAACAAAATTAAAAGGCAAAATTTCCACTAAAAAACCGCATCTTGTGCTTGAATATTTAAAAAAAAAGGAGAGGGAGGGGGAATTTGCTAATACGAAGTATAACAACCATTGTTATCAATAACCTCTTGCAATCTGCGTGGCATTGATTCGATGAGGCTGTTAGCAATATCAGGATCTCTTTTAATGGTTTGCCAAGCATCAGAAGCGGATCTCCATAACTTATCAGACGTTCTAACTCCCTCCAGGCAAACTTCATTCTTCCACAGAGCCCAAACATTTTCCATTGGGTTTAAGTCGGCGGCATTGTTTGGACATTCTAAATTTATTATGCAATTCTCTTCACACCATGTTTTAAAAATAGCACTTCTGTGGATAGGATTATTATCCTGTAAATTCCAAACAAAATTATGAATCATGAATTATACTTAATAAATAATGATTTCTATAACATTAAAATTTATATTTGCAACAAATTTTTTTAATGAAATCATTATCTAAATATATTCGCAAATATTTTAGCGTAAAGTTTGCGAAAAGTTTTTTTTTTTATAAATTGAAAGGTGAAGAAATTTTAAATGTTTTTTCATTATTTATAGTAAAAAATATTATAATTCAATAAAAGATTACAACCTGTCAATTGCAAAAGTTCTGAAAATACACAAAACAAGGAAATACGTTGTTTTAAAATTTCTAATCCAATAGAATAAAATATATATATATATAGCTTTTGTCTTAACTGTTTTTTAAAACATTAACGGTTATTTTCATTATTTTTTTTAATAATTTATATGCATTTTGTTTTCACACCGATTCATCTGCTAAAATCTTTGAACCTGAAACAAAAGCAAATTTTCATTACTGAATTTCTATTGAAAATTTTCGTTCAGTTCTGTAATGATGGGGGAAAAGGCGTTTTTTAGAGCTATCGATATGATATTTGTGTCAAAGCTGACAAGTTAAAGGATTTATATCTGCAGACCTGTCAAAAAATGAATATTTATTGCGATTAAAAATAACGAGTTATTCTTTAAAACTGAAATTTATTCTAATGGAGTAGCATAGCATATAGAGAAAGTTGCTTTTAAAAATATTTTCCTAATTCATTTAATGAAAAAACAAGTAACATTCTAGAACAAGCAGTGGTAATTCGCATTTGAATATTGAAGTATGTGTGTGTGTGTGTGCGTGTGGGGGTAAATTTTGAGAAAATAAACCAGAAAAAATTATAATCTTAAGACGCTCAAAACTATAAAATAAATATTTTTAAACATATTTTAATTATTAATATTAATATATAATAGTATAGAGTACGCTCTAAAAACCTTATTGTTTAATAATACCATTTAATAAATAACAATACATACCTGTTGGAAGAGAAAAAATCCATCTGGAAAGTGGTTTTCTAAAACATCAGGGATCATTGAATGTTCTAATATATCACAATAAGATACTCCGTCTAGATGACCCCGAATGCGTGGCAGAGATCCCATGCCTTGCTTTAACATGCAGCCCCACACCGAAACTGCAACTCTTCCTCTGCGTTTAATATTCTTTGTATAGCGTGGCTGAAACATAAATCCCAATGGACGGTATACTGGAACCGAAGAACTGGAGACTGAAGAGAATACGTATGTTCCGATCCGAATGTACGATTTTTACCACTAAATTTTAATAGTATTCTCCACCGTATTGAATTTCAGAAATTCTGTCCTTAAATAAGGGGACAAATACTATTAAAATTTAGTGGTGACAATCGGGCATTGGAGTCGGAGCGCTCTCATCCCTGTTTAAATTATGCTTTAATTCACATCATAGACGGCCCCTTCCCTTAGCAAAAAATGACATAAAATTACCATAAAAAAAACCATAAGGGAAATCTTATGGCGTTTTGCCTATGGTAAAAAATATCCTATGGAAAACCATATAATCCTATGGAAAACCATATAAACATTAAGTGTATCATACACTTGATACACTTAATGTTTATATGGTTTTCCATAGGATATTTTTTACCATAGGCAAAACGCCATAAGATTTCCCTTATGGTTTTTTTTATGGTAATTCTATGTAGACGTTTACCATACACTGTGACTTAATGTTTATATGGTTTTCCATAGGATATTTTTTACCATAGGCAAAACGCCATAAGATTTCCCTTATGGGTTTTTTTATGGTAATTCTATGTAGACGTTTACCATACACTGTGACTTAATGTTTATATGGTTTTCCATAGGATATTTTTTACCATAGGCAAAACGCCATAAGATTTCCCTTATGGTTTTTTTTATGGTAATTCTATGTAGACGTTTACCATACACTGTGTATGGTAAACGTCTACATAGAATTACCATAAAAAAAACCCATAAGTGAAATCTTATGGTTTTTTGCCTATGGTAAAAAATATCCTATGGAAAACCATATAATCATTAAGTGTATGGTAATTTTCATGGCACTGTATGGTAAACGCCTAAGGAGTTTTTGGGATGAAATCTTATGGCATTTTTATGGTGTTTTTTAATGAAATCTTATGGAATTTGTATGTCACAATCTATGGTGTTTTAGAATAAAATCATATGGTACCATATGATAAGGTACAACCTATAGCAATTAAATAAAAATATAGCATTTATATTAATCCTTTACAGGGACAAGCAAAATAATTCAGTTACAATACTGTCTATGAGCAATAATTGCTGGAAGTGCGTTTTTAATTGTGGTATGCATTTTAAATTTAACTATTTTTTTTGCATATTACTTGCTATGTGTAAATTTATAAATCATATACAGAGTTGCACAAATGAATTTCAGTACATTTCTGCTTATTGACAAAATTGCTGAAGGAGAATTTTTAACTATGTTATACGTTTCGTAACTGAACAAACTTTTTGCACACTTCGTAGTATATATCCCAATTTATAGATCGTATACAGAGCTTCACAAAAGTATTCGTATATTTTCCTACTATTTGATGGCAGTTGCCGAAATAGAGTTTTCAAATATGTTATGCGTTTTCCAAATTGTTAGCCACTTACTTCTATCCATTGTTATTATTTACTCCAGCATCTTACAGTATTATTACATGGTAGTATTATTGCTCAATATCACATAGTAGTATTTAGTACTGCTAAGTAGGATTGGTAAATTGTATTTTCAGAATAAATATGCATTTCAGAATTACATAGCATAATTATTGCTGAATATCATAAAGTATAATTTGGTAACACATAGTATAATTAGGTAAACAAACCTGCTGGGTGGGTCTAGTATCTAGTTGAGCTTAAGTTGATAGGTAGGCCACCCTGCCCAGTTTGACATTGACATTGTTTACCTAACCATTACATTTCACATTATTAATGAAATCTTATGGAATCATAAGCGTGATAATTTATGGGTTTTTTAATGGAAATCTGAAGGAAAAAAACATAAAGAAAAGTACTAGAAATAATTTTCATAATTATAGAATAAAATCGTGTCTCAATATTTAAAAGAAAACAGTAATAAAATATCAAAAGATTTTTCTAAAGACAATAAATATATGTATAAATATTTAAAAATGCATTTATTAAAAAAATTACATGGGTTTGGAAAGACAATTTAAACAAATCCAATTTTATATAGCTAGAAAAAAAATATGGATTTATGATATCACTGAAATATTACATTTAGACAATTATAAATAAACTAGGGGGCTCAGCCCCCTACTCGCTAACGCTCGCCAACCCCCCGTGAATTGCGAAGCTATTCACATTGAGACCGCTTCGCTCGCTCGCCCCTTTTTATCTTTCAGCAATTCTAGCCGGAATAAGTTCTTCCATAAAACATTTGAACATATGAAATTGACAATTTTTTTTAATCTAAAAAAGTAATTTTCCGTTGAAAACAGAACTAAAAATGCATTTACTTGGCGCTACCAATGGACATATAAATCATTTAAATACTATGAAAAAAGGATCTTGGAAACATAATTAGTTTAAAACTTGTTGCACCTATAATATTGTACAGTGCGGCTTCAATTCATTAAGAAAAAAAAATGATTATAGATTTTTACAAACAAAATTATTTTTTACTTCAATTTACAGCAACAGATGGTGGCAGGTGCCACCTAGTCAGTTGATTTTTTTTTTTCGATTCTTGAGTGAGTGAAATTCGTAAATGAATTCTAAATATGAGTTGAGAATTCTTTTGAAATTAACGATATTACTCATAATTAAAATGAGGAATCATCTCAGACGCGGATTACGTACATGTTACTTTATTTTTAATAATTGCTAATTTTGTATGGTTTCACTTTTCACTGCTCTCACAATGACCGCCATATTGGATTGGAGGCGGAGCTGATCTAACACAATCCAGTCTGTTCATTGGTCTGAGCTCTGGAAACTACGGCTGTTGCCAAACAATACGCTACAAATTCAGCCCTATTTTCGCGCCACGTAAGACAAATATATATATAGATTACACAGACTTAGAATTTTTAAACCATTAACTCTATTTTATAGGTAGTGTAAATTGAGTGTGCCATGCGACACAGAAATAGCTATTATTTTCCCTCAAACCAAATTATCAATACCTACCCCACCCTCCATTTATTCTTTTAAAACCCTTCTTTGAAAATATAACAGAATAATCTATAATCAAGAATCCATCCCCCCCCCTTTTTTTTTCAATTATTTAGTTAGAAAATCATTATTAGCACTATCACTGTATATGCAAAATACACATAAAAATAACAATAAATCTGTGAAACCTGTCACACACAGCCTATCGAAAGCAACAACTTGCTTGAAAAAGATCAAAATAAAGTAATTTGAAAATTTTCATTTTTTTTTTAATTAGATAAATATTGTTCACACAAAAATATCTCATACAGGCATAATTAGAATATAATAATTTTCACACCCCCCCCCCCTCCTTTCAAAAAGAGAAAAGAAAGGAGAATCTGAACCTTTTAAATTATTTACATTATATAAAAATGTTTTTAAATACTCTTGGCGTAAAAACATAAAATTGGCACATTATGTTATATTCCCTACAAAACTTTGTTTTAACCAAATTTCTTTATTAAAAATCTTAAAATAATTTCAATGTAACTGCAAAAATTATTTGTTATTAAACTGTTTAAAAGAAACACCAATTCTCTAGCTTTATGAATTTCTAGTGATTACAGAGTTCAGAGTGAATAAAAGTTGGATTTATTAGATTTAAATAAAAGAATTTTAAAATCAGGTCTTTATATATTTTTTAAAAACTTTAGTTGCTAATTAGCTTACATTTATAAGTAATTAAGATTAAAATTATATTTAATAAAAATATAGTGATGGCACTGTGCTACATAAACTCTCAGAAGCAAACTGATTACTTGAAAACTGCATTCTGTTTCAAGAATTAAATAGGGACTTGTGAAATGTAAGTACTTATAAAGCTTCTTAGAAATGCAATACAAAAATTAGACATTAAGCACTTTCTTAGGACAGCAGGGACCCTGTAAAAATATTTTTTTTAAATCAAAATTTTGTTATGATTAATCAGAGAAAAAAAAATGTTTGCAATTTTTTATCCATCAGTGGCAGGCTATAATATTAAAAATTTCATCGACAATTTGGAGGAAATATATCATAAATACATCTTCTTTAAAATTTAAACTTAGTAAAATAAATTATAAAATTTAATCTGCTCCAATACATTAAACTGCAGACATTAACAATAAAAACTACTATATTTAAAATTAAAAAAAAATTAAACATTACTAATATAATAATGAAAAAATAGAAACAACAGAAAAAATAAAAAACACTTATACTAAAAATTACATTTATTTCCAATAAAACTAATATATATATATAGAGTGAGAGATTTTTTTTTTTTTTTTTTAACAGACCATTTACAAGGTTACATTTTGAAATTGGTGCTAATGACATTTCATCTTTCAGAGCCACAGGACTGATTAAGAATGCAGGCCTTGATTCTGCCACAAACTATGTAAAAACTGCAATACATGTTAGCAACTACAATACTGCCATAATAGGACATTTTTCTTTAAACACTATCATGCTGTCAAAATGTAAGAATAGCAAAGTATCTTGCTTCATATCCGCAATTGCAAGTAGACAGAGATAATCTATCCTGGCCAGAACATCATTCACAGCATTATTATCCTGTAATAATAATATTAGTTAGAAGGAAATGTGTTCTTTCCTAATACAAATTCTAATATGATTATGATAAAATTTTGTATGTTAAACTGTCTTAAAACAAAATGTTCCAAGTGTGAGGCATGTATACTGGTCATGCAGGATCTGAAAACCACAAAGGGGTTAAGCTGCATTAGTTATTTTTTTTTTATTTTTTTATTTTTTCACTTTGCAAAAGATTTTCAAAATTTTAATATTCTAAGAACTTATACCTTAAAATATTAATTTAAAAAGGTTTCCATCAATCAATCACAGGTTATAAATTGCTGACTATTGTTTAGGGTTATTAAAACTGTATACAAGTTACAAACAGCAACAATGAAGTTAATCATGCACCAAACCACACGCTTTAAAATAAGCCAATAGGCTCTGAAACTGCAACAATGAAACCTTTTAAAGACTGCAAAGTAAAACAAAAAGGTACTTTTCTGTTATACCAATGCTAATGTAATAGTTGGTGCCAAATGAAACATTTGAAATATTTTTTTTTACCATTGTTAGTACGAAAGTGATCATTTAAAATATATAACATTTGGAAATTTCAGACTTTCACGAACTATTTTAGTATTAAATCAAAACAAATACATATACTTAAAATACAAGAGCTAATAAATATTCTAAAATAAAATAACAATTTAAAACTCAATTTAAACTGCAGACATGTAACTGTCTTTTAATTTCAAAAATAGCAAATTAAGATTTTTCGCAGACACTATTAAATAATAAAAAAATAAGGTATTTTTCCACTATACCAACACCATTGTCGCCAAGTGTAATAGTTGATGTGTAAAATGAAAATCACATGAAATGAATCATTTGGAAAATAATAATAATAATAATAATAACATTGATGGTATGGAATTAGGCATTTAAAATATCACATTTGAAAACTAGGACTTTCACGGATTATTTTATTAAATCAATACCAATATATATTTAATTAAAAGAACAAATAAATATTATACAATAAAATAATGAAACAAAACTCAATTTAAACTGCAGGCATGATGATGTGAATGATGCATGTAAATGTCTCTTAGCATTGAAGTAAACATTTCATTTTTTGAATGAAGACATTTATGATAATTTTTAATAAAAACTATTTTTATATACCTAAAGTCCTGAAACAATTTCATTGGTATAACCCCAATATAATGGTAAAAACCATCTCAGCGCCAATGATAAATGTAAGTTATAACTTAATAAAAAATTATTTGTAATCGAAAAATAGCAAATTAAGATGTTTTTGCAAGGTTACGATTAAATGGCATAATCCTATTTCACTCCACCATTCGGCGCTTTTTAAATTGTTTACTTACATTTATCATATTGTAACACAAATTATCATTGCTCAGCCTTTCCAACAATAAAAGAGCTATATCTGGCTGACTATCGACTATTTGGCAAAATTTCGCCAAATGGTAGAGTCAAATAGGAACTAACCTGATTAAATAATATTAATTAAAAAACTTATTCATGTTCAATAACTAGCAAATTTTAATGTTTGGCATGGTTTGCAATAAAAATCCTTTGCACGGTCAGGGTTGAAATAAATGGCTTATTTACATACATTTTGGCATGGTGTTGGTATAACAGAAAAGAATACTTTTAAGTTAGCTGGGTGCCAAATCTTGTTTCAGGCATCATTTGAATTGCAACCCTTTCAATCCAAATGATTTGAATTCAATGAGTTGAATTTCAATTTCAATTCAATTCTTGAGATTTTGTTATTTGTGTTGATGTGTTTGTGTTTACTTATTTTATTACGATTATAATTTAGCCATTTTTAAGTAAGCTTTTTAAGATATTACATTGCAATGTTAAAATATCGGTTACTAGCTAATGTTAAAAGATTGTCAAAAAAAAAAAAAAGGTTGGCAAGAATAAACAATTTTGGTGATCGTTGGTGCCCGGCTAACACAAAAGTACCGAAAAAATACCAAAAATGATTTATGTTAAATAAATAGCGAGTCACAGTATTTGGCAGGGTTTTCAATAAAAATCTCACTTGGATGATCAGGGTTAATATAAATGGCACATTAGCGTACATTTTTGCATAACGTTGGTATAACAAAAAATATATAAATACAAGATATAGTACTATTTAAAAAATATATTATGCTTTTTAGTTTATAGAATCTCTCAGAACAAAACATCAAAATAAATATAAATTTTAAATTTAATGAAATAAATTTGATCATGCTTAAATTATTAAATATTTACATTATCTCAACAAGCATCAATTAATCTAGCATTAAAGGGATTTTCTGAAATAATTTCCACTGGCATCTTAAAAATACACCAAACATATGTTTGCAACAACAGGCAGACTGCTAACACTTATAAAAGGGTTAAAAACAAAAACGAGTAATTAAGATTGCGAGTTAAAAACAAAGATGAGCAATTAAAATTGTCAGAGATAACAAATACAACAAAGTTAACATTACTAGTAGAGTTCAACTTTTGTCTTGGAAAAAAAAAACTATTTTAACACCATTTTATCCAAACAATAATCTTAAATATATAAAAATATGCCATGTAGTTTTGTTGTTTGGAAATCCTGGTGTAATTTACAGTATGTTACTAAAATGTGTAAAGAATATAATTACCTATCTTTTGATTCTTTGCGGCCATGCATAAACAATAGCTGGTGTTAGCTCCATTACTTTCTTCATAGTCATGTGATGAACAGTTGCAATAATTTGCCAAGTAGTTAAATTGTTTACCACCTCTAGGATTAGCATTCGTTTTCTGAAAAAATCACAAGTAGAAATCATATATTCAACCTTGGCAGTATTGTTTATTTTCAGAAATCACATTCCATAAAAAAAAATAATAATAATAACACTCAGAAATAGCATACATATTGTGCAGGATACAATAAGGCGAATTTTTGCTTTACATACACTAATTTAGTACATCAAAATCATAAGTAATAAAATTTTATTTATTAATTAATCAGCTTTAATAGACAAAACAACATAATTAACAAAACATTTTGTAAAAACACTGATCACTGTTGATTGCAGTGCCATTTAGAATTTTGTTCCTTCAACTTAACTGTAAATTTCACTGTTTACATCTCCAATGATACATGGATTTGAGAGTTTTTTGTACAATCAAATTTGGCTAAAATAAGTTTCTGGAATAATTTTCGTCGTCACACAACCCAATCCGAACCAGAAAATTGAAGTTAACACGAAACCTGACCCGAACCCGACAAAAAAAATCCATCGACCCGTAACCTGATCCCAACAAAATAAATTCCTTCATGTCACAACCCGATCCAAACCAGAAAATTCAAGATAACCTGAAACCTGACCCGAACCCAATAAAAAAATCTATCGAACTGCAACCCGATCCAAACCCGACAAATTAAGTTTTGTAGTTACGCAACCCGATCTGAAACTGAAATTTTAAGTTAAACCAAAAACCGATTTGAACCGGAAAATTTAATTTAACACGAAACACAACCCAAACCTGAAAATTAAAGTTAACTCGAACCACAAAGTCGAAATGCAACCCAACCCAAAACTGAAAATTGAAGTTAACCTAAAACCCGAACCCGTCAAAAATTTCATCGAACCGTAACCCGATCCGAACCCAACAAAATAAATTCCTTCGTGCCACAACCCAATCTAAGCCAGAAAATTCAAGTTAACTCGAAACTCGACCTTAACCCAATAAAAAAATCCATTGAACCGTAACCCGATCCAAACGCAACAAAATAAATTCCTTCGTTTCTGGTTTGGGCTGGGTTGTGACATGAAGGAATCGGGTTTGGATCCGGTTATGGTTTAATGGATTTTTTGACAGGTTCGGGTTTCAGGTTAACTTCAATTTTCAGTTTGGGTTAGATTTTGGGTTAAATTAAATTTTCAGGTTCGGGTCGATTTTGGGTTAACTTAAATTTTCAGTTTTGGTTTGGGTTGCATGACAACAAAATTTATTTTTCGTGTTCGGATCGGTTACAGTTCGATGGAATTTTTTTCTTGGTTTGGGTTAACTATTATTTTCAGGTTTGGGTCGGTTTGCGACAAAAAGGAATTTATTTTATCGGGTTTGGATTGAGTTACTGTTCGATGGATTTTTTTATCAGGTTCGGATCAGGTTTCGGGTTAACTTGAATTTTCTGGTTTGGATTGGGTTGTGACACGAAGGAATTTATTTTGTCGGGTTCGGATTGGGTTATAGTTCGATGGATTTTTTGACGGATTCGGGTTTCAGGTTAACTTAAATTTTCAGTTTGGGTTAGATTTCGGGTTAAATTAAATTTTCAGGTTCGGGTCGATTTTGGGTTAACTTAAGTTTTCAGATTGGTTCGGGATGCGTGACGCCGAAATTTATTTTTCGGGTTTGGATTGGTTTACAGTTCGATGGATTTTTTTATCGGGTTCAGATCGGGTTTTGGGTTAACTTGAATTTTCTGGTTTGAATCGGGCTGTGACACGAAGGAATTTATTTTGTACGGTTCGGATCAAGTTACGGTTTGATGGATTTTTTGACGTGTTCAGATTTCGGGTTAACTCCAATTTTCAGTTTGGGTTAGGTTTCGGGTTAAATTAAATTTTCAGGTTTGGATCGGTTTTGGGTTAATTTAAATTTTCAGTTTTGGTTTGGGTTGCATGACAACAAAATTTATTTTTCGGGTTCGGATCGGGTTATGGTTTGATGGAAAAAAAATTTCTGGTTCGGGTTAATTATTTTTGGGTTTGGGTCGGTTTACGACACGAAGAAATTTATTTTATCGGGTTCAGATCTGGTTACGGTTTGATGGAATTTTTATGTCTTGTTCAGGTTAGGTTACTGGTTAACATTGAATTTTTAGGTTCGATCAACCTTTCTGTCGGGTTCAGGTCAACTTCGAATGTAATGTTCAGGTTCGAGTTGGGTACAACACCATATTTTGACAAAGATCTGGTCATTTTCTAAATAGACATTGTCATTTTTCAATTAGCCTAATGTTATCTAGGCTCTTTGCAATTAGCCTGAAAAACACCAGGCTGATTGGGAAAAGGGAAATGATTCTCCAATTAGACCGGCTCTTTGCAAAGAGCCGGATTTCCCAATTAGCCTACGACATGTACATTAGGATGGGTCAAAAAAACCGAAATTTATATAATCGAAACATAATAGTGCGGGAAAGTTGCAATTGGTAATAATGAATAGATTCGCAAAATATTACACCAAAGAGTCAATATCTTTTACTGCCGCAGAAGGGCCAAAGTTTCAAAAAATTACAAAAAAAAAAAATTTATATAAAAAAAAAATAATTATCCAACCATACCAATTCAATTTCAAATGGAACAGCTACATCAAGATGTTAGTAATGTTCCAATAAAATTTCATTATGGTGAAATCATTTCTATTACTGCCGTAGGGGCGGCCAAAATTTAAAATAAAAATGGCAAAAATTTCAATTATCCGTTTTTTACAATTTTTATTATATGCCTCTATTAAAAAAATTTACATTATATCTAGTAATAACTTATAAATGTCTAGTAATTTTGATCATGGGGATTGCCAACCAAGGGCGATAGGGGCCCCCCCTCTCCTAAATTTGAGAAAAAGGGGCTTTTTGAAGAAATTTTGGGGATTTTCCGGTAAATTTTGGTGATTTTTTTGGTAGGGGGCGGGGGCTCTTACATAAATTCCCCCTCATTTTTCACTTTTGCCTCCTCCCCTACAAAAAAATTTCCAGAAAATCCCCAAAATCCCTTCAAAAAGCACCTTCCTCTCAAATTGGGGGCGGGGGGGGCTCTCGCCCTTGGTTGGCAATACCTATGATCAAAATTACTGGACATTTATAAGTTATTACTAGCTATAATGTAAATTTATTTAATTGTAGACATATAATAAAAATGGAAAAATTTAGAAATAACAAAAATTTTAAATTTTTGGCGTTTTTTTTTTTTTTTAATTTTTGACCGTTCTTGTGCCGGTAATAGAAATGATTTCACCATAATGAAATTTTACTGGAACGGTACTAGCATCTTGATGTAGATTTTGCATTCTATTAGAAATTGCATTCGTATGGTTGGATAATTTAAAAAAAAAAAAAAACAATTTTTTGGCGATTTTTCAAAATTTTGCCCTCTTTGCAGCGGTAAGATTTTAACCATTTGGTGTAATATTTTGCAAATTTATTCCTTATTACCAATGACAACTTTCCCACACTATTACATTTCGATTATATAAATTTTGTTTTTTTCGACCCACCCTAATATATATATATATATAAACGCATATACACAGGGCATTAACTCTAAGCCCACTTCATGAGTACATCAGCGATTCTTTCTTACACAAAGTTACTTGTTAGTACTTGGTAACAATACTCTGTACTCGTTTAAGAGTAGCTAATAGCCAACAGCCAAGTACTCAATAACAAGGCCAAAGTAACATTGCGCTTTAATGTTTTGAAATAAGTTAAACATGGGATTTTTGAAATCGGGGAGTTTCAGTGGAGTGGCCCCTTAATATAATATTGCTATATATTATCAATTAATATGCTTAAAAAAAATAGTAAAATGTTATTCTACTATTTCTGATTGATTCAGCCAAGCACAATCAAAATGTGTCTGATGAACAATTATTCTGAATTAGCCTAGTACCAAATATACACAAAGTACTTAGTCCAAATAAATGTCTAATTATTTTCTAAGTTTGAAAATAAAAAATTGCAGCATTATGAATTTAAAATAGTGTAGCGAGTACTGTTTTGGCAAAATAAACGAGTACCAAATACTAGGACATGTACAAATATCAAATAATACAAGAAAAAAAGCACATAAAAGCGAGCTCAGACGTAACGCTCAGAAAAATAATCTTACAAACCAACTGCATATAGCATAACTAATTGCACACACTAAGTTAAATGCAAAAGTTGTGCCAGTGCCATTGTGACCATGCATCTTTTTGAGAAAATTTCTACATAAATCATAAAACAGCAGCATTGGAAAAAGGAATGATTAAGTAATATTTACAACTGAAATAATTTAACCAAGCTAAGCTACATGTGTAGATATATCTATTAAAACAAAGTGTTATTCAACATTTATTGCATTCACAAACATTTTAAATATGTTTATGTTTTCTTTCTCTCTGTATATATACAATATATACTGCATTAAAATAGTTGAATAGTTCAGGTAATCAAAAATGTCCCAGCGAACACAAAAACCATTTTCGTTTTAATGGAATTCATTTAACTAAGAATGTATATTTATTTATTTTAGAAGTTTAATTTTTAAAACAGCAAAATTAAACTACAGCATCTCAAACTGACGCAAAACTTCACTTTCCAAAGATCAAAATAGGCTTGACAACATAGCGTGTGTCGTTTCCATCCCAAATCAGAAAGTAATCACATATTACCGGTTCAACCCTTTTAACACCAAATGTCCATTAAACAATGACGTTTCATACCGTTACATCTTCATTAAGCTGATAAATTATAAGAAGTAGAATTAAAAATAGAATATAACTTAAAACTAATCACAATAATGCAACTTTTGGAACTGCCAACATGCAAAAGCTTTTATTAGAACATATTTTTAACGTGATTACTGAAATCAAAAATGATTACATAAAGTAAAAAACAGACAAATACATACCTAAATAAATCCAGTAAACTAGCAGTCTTGAGAGTCGATCACCAGATAAACATCAAGCCTATACACTTCACTGTGCTTCACGCCAGACGCAGCCGAGCCGGAAGCGAGAGAAGTAAACATTTCTAACCGTTGCCATTTCTTCAAATACAAATAATTACCATATAATTACCATACATCATGCTATAAAACACCATTGAATGTATGGTAAATTGCATTACCATATAATTTTACCATATACCTTGCTATGGAGTACCATATGATATATGGTAAACTGCATTACCATATAATTTTACCATATACCTTGCTATGGAGTACCATATGATATATGGTAAACTGCATTGCCATATAATTTTACCATATACTTTGCTATGGAGTACCATATAATATATGGTAAATTGCATTGCCATATAATTTTACCATACACTTTGCTATGGAATACCATAGACAGAAGAATTATTACCATATGAATACAGTAGTTTTACATATAATGACATAAAATTTTTATGGTTTTCCATATAAAACCATATGTTTCCATAAAAAATCCTATGTCATTTTTTGCTAAGGGTTAAAGCAGCATCTTGCCGTTTTTTAAGCATAATTTGAAAACTACTTGGAAGAAAATTTTGAAATTTTGAACACGCGGGCTTTTTAGTATTAACCAAAAAAAAATTAACACATTAGAATTATAATTTCAGGAGATATTAGTAAAAATATGAAAATGTAATTTAACATTAGAAGCTCGAAAATCTGAATGTTTATAATTCAAAAACTTATCATCCAAATGACTTGAAATTTGGTATCTAGGCATAGTGTGAACCGAAGATTTAAAATATCGTGTCAAAATTGGGTGTTGCCATTGACAAAAAATAAAGTTTAGGCTGCTTTTAATATGTAGATGGCCCCTTAAGCAAATTTTAGATACATAATTTAAAAGTAGACTTTATTTCCAATCGTTTGGTACCAGTCACTTCCTTCTACTGTAATTTGTTGCAGAGTTAGTGGGGGGTGTCCAGTTTTTTTTCCACGACTGTACAAACACGAACGTGTATATAGTGGCACGAACGAACTCACATCCATACCAATTGTGGCATCAAAAAGAAATCTTATTAACGCACAGACTAATAGCATAATTTGACGAAATTCTAATTGTAATATAATAAAAAATACTATATTTAACATTAACATTTTCTCGATTTATCATCCAAACCTGGAGATAACACTTTATATTTTCCGTAATCGATGTTATTGTATTGTGGGCTGAGGATTAGGATCAGACTTACTTTAGCGTTTAAAATAATTAAGGTTTTGAAAATTTTAACACGGTTGCATGGAAATGTTAAAAATTCACTGTAAAAAGTTTTTTTTTAATATCAAAAGAAAGCTGAAGTTCTTGATGATTACGTCTGACAACACAAGCAAATTTTTGGGTAGAGATTTAAATTTAAAACCTTTTTTCCCAAAAGTACTTTTAGCATTGCCCGATATCTAATATAAAAACGTATAGCCACCGAACTTTGAAAAATTGTTTGTTACTCATTTTCTTGTATATCATTCTGTTGAATCCAGATTTTGATGGATATTTTCCATAGAAAATTTTGTATCTAAAAAGTTCTGTAATTTTAATGAATATGATTGTAGTTAATTCTTTCAAAGAAGTCATTTATTCAAGACACTCATTTGTAAATGGGTGAAATTGACCTAATTTTCTAAATACTTTTTGAAATTGTCTTGATTTGAAATTGTTTCCAATGTTGTAGATCAAAATCATGTAAACAGAAAATATGGCACGAGATTGTACGAAAAAAAACTTTGTTCACCCATTCTGAAGTTATGAGTGAACGAATAAACACACATATACAACAGCAGTCAAATTAAATTTTACCTCACGCATTTTTCCTTTTCTGAGATCGGTTTAAGATTTGCTGTTAAGTTTTCTTTTCTCTTTTATATTTGGCCTATGACTGAAGATTTTTTTAAAAATGATTATACGTATGTCTCAGAAAATTTTTGCTTCTGTGGTTTCAATATGTAACTGATACAGAAAAGCATCTTATGTAATTGGTGCTTGGTAAACACTAAGAAAATAACGTCTTATATTTCTATGAGCATAAATTAATATGATAAGACTTGCTAAATAAAAATGATACTGTTGCTTCCCTCTTAAACTTAACAAAGAAAAGTATTTTCACTAAAATCTCTTTATCTACAGATATTATTAAAAAATATATATTGGCTTTGCAAAATAAAACTTAAAACCAACAGCTAGAAATATCCATTTGATATAATGCACAATACGTTTCAAATTTATGCGGTAAAATGCTTTCCCCCCTTCAAATTATACATTTTTTTCTCTTAAAGTATCCAGTTTCATTTCTGCCATATCACAATCACACAAGATATTTGGATTAGTTTTCGGAAAGAACATTATCGAGCTAATTAATTGCTAAGTATTCCGTTTTTTTATGTCTTTTACGACCTTTCTACATTACCATTAGGACATAAAATTCTCTCTTCATATTATAATAATATATTGCAGCTGTAAAAGTGTGTACCAATTACCTGAATGATTCGAAGAACATATTACTGTTGCAGCTGGTAGATTGATGTTGTAGATTGCAGCTGTAAAATAAAGTATAATAACTAAATGATTTAAAGAAAATATTACCGTTTCATAATAAAATGGTTCAAGAAAAGAACAGAATGAACAATCAGTACTTAAAATTTCTCAATTAGCACTTTAATTTTTTTTTTTTAGATTTTATTTCTTAATTTGATATTAATTAAATTTATAAGATTGGTCTTTTATAATATGTTTGAAAATAGCAGTTTAATATTTTTGCATGCGCGGTACTGAAACTTTATTTTAGGAAAGTAGAATTCATTTTGAATCACTTAAAAAGAGTGACGTCTTAATTTATAACATTATAAAACAAGTAAAAAAAATCACGCATCGAGCATAGAATATGAAACATTTTCGACACTTTCAGAATACTTTAAAAAAACTTCACCTTTTAATAAGGTTGAAGGATAATGTCTAAGTAAATAATTTGGAAAACTCCTAACACATTTGAAAAACCTATTTCAGCAATTACCGTCGATTGTTTTTATGCAGCCATGTATGGGATTTATAGATTTGTATATATACTACATACTGTGCTAAAATTTAGTTCAGTTAGTAAAGGCATACAGAGTTGAAAATTCTCATTCAGTAATTTCCGTCAATAAACGAAAATATACTAGAGATTTTTTGTGCTACCCTGTACATGACTTATAGAATTTAGACACACCAAGTAAAAGGCGAAAATTTAAACACATTTATAAACGCGTACCACAACTGAAAACGGACTTTGATCAGGTATTCTTAAAATACAATTCTCCAACCGAATTCTTTTGTGTGGCCCTGTAAATGAACGATGAGTGCTATGCTCACCATATTATGTAGTAAGCATCTTGTAGTGCACCTTAGTTATATATTTTAATTTCAATATATTTGAAATAGGGTAACATTATTAAAATACATCGCAAATGATTTTTTCCCATAGACCGTAATGTAAAGAAATTGTTTTGAGTGTCACTGCAAAAGAACTATGAATGCAATACACATGACTTTGAATGCCGAACATGCCATTGTTGATCCGGCGATTTTCAGTGGACTATATTATCACGTTGTGATTTTCGTTAATGAAACTTCATGTTAAAACACACAATTTATTTACAAAATAAAGATGAAATGACAGGCAGCGGTGGGTTCGCTGCGCTTACGTCCCAGGCTGATCACAGAACTGGCGGGATCTCTTCCCGCTCATCATTACAGTTTTCATGCGCTCTGTTGCGCCCTCTATTAAACTAATTTATAGACATGGAGGAAACATTCCCCCGGCGATTGAAATCAAACTTTCAATATAAAGTCAATATATAAATTTGCAAAAATTATCACACAAAGGAAAATTATAAAGTTACACACAAAATAAATACAACATTAAATGCACTATCACACTAGATTAAATACTGAATTATTGTACCGTACAGTTATACTTAAAGGAAGAAAGGAAATTTGTTACTCAACTGGTAAAATGCATACGTCTCTGACATTTCGCTTCAAAATTCGTCCGTCTGGCAGACGTAAATTTATAATTCTGATTATGTTATCTCTTCCTTTAAAAACCTCAATTATTCTACCAACCAACCATTTGGTAGAAGGTAAATTTTCCTGCTTCAACAGTACCAAAGTTCCTTTCTGTACATCATCTTTTTTGAATTTCCATTTATTCCTCTCTTGGAGATTATTCAAATAATCTCGTTTCCAGAGTTTCCAAATTCTCTGACTAAATTTTTGTATTTTCTGCCATTTACCTAGTCTGTTCTCATTGATATTATCTAATTGTGGTTCTGCGATCGAAGTGATAGCTCTTCCAATCAGAAAATGAGAAGGGGTTAAAGTCTCGAAATTTTCAAATTCTGAGGATAACGGGGTGAGTGGCCGCGAGTTTAAAACACCTTCAATTTCGGCTAGTATCGTCAAGAATTCCTCTAAAGTTAAATTTTGATTCCCTATTACCCGTTTCAAATGAAACTTGAAGGATTTTACACCCGCTTCCCATATTCCGCCAAAGTTTGGGGATTTGGGGGGAATAAACTCCCACTCGACTCCTTCATGGGTTAAAAAATTATACAATTCCTCATCTGGAGAGCTAATCAATTTTTGTAATTTTTTCAATTCAATGTCCGCTCCAATGAATGTTTTTGCATTGTCAGACATAATTTTCGAACATTTGCCTCTTCTGCCAAAGAAACGTTTTAAACTAGCTATAAAGGCCTGAGTTGTCAAATCTGATACAAAGTCCAGGTGTATTGCCTTCGTACATAAACATACATATACCACAACATATACCTTGTTTAATACACCCTTTCTTTGGTGTTTAAATTTTACAAAAAATGGGCCACAGTAATCTATGCCTGTTACGGCAAAGGCAAAATTTGGAGTTATACGTTCCCTTGGCAGGTCGGCCATTAATTGTGAATTAATTACAGGTTTGTTTTTGAAACAAGTGATACATTTATGAACAATTCTACGGCAGTTATTTCTGCCATTCAGTGGCCAGAATTTTTGCCTAACCTGGAAAAGCAAAGCTTGTGGGCCCAAGTGCAAATATTTTAAGTGAAAATATTTCAATACAATATCGGTTAATTTATGCCTTTCAGGCAAAATTATTGGAAATTTGGCGTTAAACGGTATATCTGCTTGGCATAAACGTCCACCTACTCTAATTAAACCATCATCATCCAAAAATACATTTAGCGATGAAAGTCTGCTCTTACCTTTAATAGGCTTACCCTTTTCAAGACAAGCGATTTCTTCACCAAACTTACCCCTTTGCGCTGACCTTATTAGAAAGATTTCGGCTTCTTTTACCTCAGTCACACTTAATGGACCGCTTTTCTTTTCACGCGCGTGAGAGCAATTACATATGAACCTAAAAATAAAACTAATTATACGAATTAATTTAACAAGGTTATTAGATAAAGAAAAAATATGTTCCATCATAGGAACTTCAGGTGAGAGTGTCAACGTTGTAAAGTCTCTGTTTTCTAGGTTATCACAGTTTTTTTTTAGTTCGTTTATATATATGTCCTTGTTAGGAATCACTAAAGTCTTGTCGTTGTTACACAGATCTAAGTCTTTCAAAAACTCTGGTCCAGTCCACCATTTTGAATTCTGAACGAGAAGGTCACACTTAATACCTCTTGTTAGCAAATCTGCAGGATTCTCTGACCCTGCACAATGAAACCATCGTGATGGGTCGGTGAGTGTTTGTATTTCTCGTACTCTATTGGACACAAACGATTTCCACCTATTTGCGGAGCCTTTGATCCAGTGCAAGACAATTTGCGAATCTGTCCACAAATACACAGAAGATGGTCCCTTGCGATCTAGTACCTTTTTCACTTCACAGGTTAAACGTGCAGCAACTAATGCTGCTAGAAGTTCAAGTCGCGGAAGTGACACTTTTTTCAATGGTGCCACTCTGGATTTAGATGTAATCAGATTTATAGACGATTCATTTAGTGAATTGATTTCTAAGTAAACGGAAGCAACGTATGCTTTTGGACTGGCATCGGCAAAGGTATGCAACGTTAGGGTATAATTGGAGTCATCGGGAAACTGAAAAATGTTCCTTTGAATTTTTAGATTTCTCAACTGGGGAAGTTCGGAACTCCACTGTTCCCACGTCTCTCTAATATCGGAAGGCAATTCTTCATCCCAAGACAACTTTCTACTCCATAGTTCTTGTAATAAACATTTTATTCTTATTATGTACGGAGAAATTAGACCCAGAGGGTCAAATATTCTACCTGCAACTTGTAATACAAAACGTTTTGTATTTTTTGAGTTACGCAAAAATTCGAGCAAATTATCAATATCTATCAAAAGTATATCTTGCTTGGGTTGCCACGATATTCCCAAAACTTTATGTATTGTAGTATCCTCAAAAGGTTGTGGCATAGTACTAAATCCACGATTACCCCATATTTCCATTAAGAGTTTGTTATTTGAAATCCACTTCCGTAAATTCATGCTAGCTTCCTTCATTATTTTATGAGATTGTTCCGAAATGTTCACCGCATCTTCGACTGTGTCTGTCCCGGTTATCAAATCATCCACATAAATATAATTGTGGAGTACTTCTGACGTTATCGGATATTCCTTTTCAAATTTGTTAAGATGATGCTTAATTGTAGCAGATAGCAAAAATGGGCTTGAGTTCAAGCCAAATGTTAGGCGTAAAAATCTGTAGACGATAACATTAAATGCGTCATTGTCGACAGGATTCTTATCTATAAACAAGAATCTCAGAACATCCCTGTCCTTGTCGTTTATGGCAATTTGTAGAAAAGCCTTCTCTATATCTGCTAGAAAGGCAATTTTGTTTAGTCTGAAAAAAATCAATAAGTGAAAAATATTAGGGTTTAAATTAGTTCCTGCGTCAAGGCAGTCGTTCAAAGACAATTGTCCTGCTTCATGGGAACTTGCGTCAAAAACTATTCGACATTTAGTATAAACACTATCTTCTCTAAATACTGTATGGTGCGGTAAGTAAAAAACTGGTTTATCTGAAGGGTTTTCTAAATTGGGTACACTTTCAATTATGTTCATCTCTAAATACTCATTCAAAATATTGCAATATTGTTCGTATAACTTTGTATCACGTTTCATTTTTTTATAAGACCTGTGAGTCGCACTTCGGCGGTTTTATAATTATTTTCTAAATGGTTCCAATCTCTTGTCCAAGGGAGACTGATTTCATATCTGTTATTTTCAAAACGCACAGTTTCATGAAATTGTTCTACAATTTTCTCGTTTTTAACACTGTTTGGGTCATCTTTTATGCCCATCTGCTCCAATTCCCAAAACGCCCTTAAATATGACGATTCCTCTTCATTTTGCAATAAATGGCACTGAAATTCTCTGTCATTTTTATCATGCAATGTCCCAGCTACAATCCATCCAAAACAAGAATTCTGTAAAATGACGGAACTATCCGGTAATTTTATCTGGCCGGACAATAGTAATTCATAAAATATATCTACTCCTAATAAGATGTCAACTCTATGAGGTTCAAAGAATTTCGGGTTCGCATATGCTATATTCTCAGGCAAATGGAGACTAGAAATTTCGATCGGACTTGAAGGGGTTAAATCAGTAATTTTGGGAACGACAAACATATTCACTGATTTCTGAAAATCTTTGTTTTTATTAGATATTTCCGTTTTTATTCCATTTTTAATTTTACAGATTGATCCATTTAAGCCGCTAATTAAAGAGTTTAGATTATATTTTTTCAATCCCAAAATATCTAAAGCTGAATAAGTAACTAAAAAAATTGTGCTTGCTGAATCTAAAATAGCTAGGAACGGAAAAAAATAATCATTATTTCCCTTAATATAAACTATCGCAGTCGATAATAACCCATTATAAAAAACACCAGATGGAAAATACGCTTCGCCTTTTTTCTGACAGCTCAACGTTAAAGAAGTTGACCTAGTTTCTCCACAAGTTGAAAGTTCCGAATTTACGCGTCTTTCGTTTTTTTCTGATTGAGTTTGGCTTTTATTCGACTGATTAATTTGATTACTGTCATTTTGTTTATATTTCGAAAAATTAGCTCCACATAATGTAGTATGATGATTCAAAAAACATGACTTGCATTTATTATTTAATTTCGGGCAACGAGAAACTACATGTTTATTTAAACAATTAAAACAAAGCATTAATTTCCGCACAAAATTTAATCTATCCTGAACCGATAAATCTTGGTAATCTTTACATTTGAAAATTAAATGAGATTGATTACACATGGGACATACAATTCGATCATTTTGCAAAACGAAACTTTTTTGTTTATGAACGAATTCCGTTTTGGGCCTTGAAGCTGAGACATTTCTCTGTATATTTTCTAACGCTTGAATTCTTTTTAGTAGAAAATCAATGAAAACATCCCATTGTGGCAATTCGTTACAGTTTAAAGTCATTTCAAAAGCCTTTCTCGACTCGTCATCAATGCGTTGCAACACAAAATGCATTAAAATTGCTTCAGACAAATTATTTTTTTCTAATCCTAATTGCTTAAGTGCTCTTAAATGACTAAGTAAATTGTCTACCAAATTACGGATTTCTTTAGAGTTTTCAATTTTTATTTTGTTCATATTTAGCAGTTCTGCTACATGTCCGTTAACAATCAATCTTTTGTTTTCAAACCTTTTCTTTAAGGCTTCGAATAAGGACTCATAAGAATCATCGATATTCTGAAGAAGTTTCACTGGGCCTGTCAAGGCTGACTGCAGGTAATACAATTTTTGTGAATCATTTAACTGGTCGTTATTGTCAATTAGAGTGGTGAACTGTGACTTAAAATTCATCCACTCTGTATAACGACCTGAAAATTGTGGTAGAGTTATTTGTGGCAATTTTATATTTGAATCACTAGATATTATTCTATCGTGAGTAGCATTTTGAACAATATTAGAACTACAGGGTTTTATTAGATCGAGAAGACTCACCTCTATAGATTCCAGTTGCCCATCAATATCCGTTAAAGAATTTTCGAATTCTTCCAACTGATCTTCAGGTATTATGGCGTACACTTCGTTTCTCAGCTCATCGTTTTTTTTCTTTAAATTCTGTATTGAATTCATCTTGATTTCCAGTTCTTTTTCGCTCATTTTTGATTTCAACGCATTAGCGATTCTTGTTATTTGTCCTCGAATGTTTCCTCGTTTTCTGTTTAGCACCACAGCTCCAGAAATTGTAGTTGCCATTTTTAGCTACGTGAGTAGGTATCACGCTTCTTTTTTGTATCCAAAAGTCCTGATTCGAACAATGTTCAATTAAATATGAGCACTGCGGCTCCTCGGACCATAAATGATCCGGCGATTTTCAGTGGACTGTATTATCACGTTGTGATTTTCGTTAATGAAACTTCATGTTAAAACACACAATTTATTTACAAAATAAAGATGAAATGACAGGCAGCGGTGGGTTCGCTGCGCTTACGTCCCAGGCTGATCACAGAACTGGCGGGATCTCTTCCCGCTCATCATTACAGTTTTCATGCGCTCTGTTGCGCCCTCTATTAAACTAATTTATAGACATGGAGGAAACAATTGTAAACTTCTATAACGTATATCGGAGTCTATTTGCCAGAGTTAGAGTACGGACAGACAGACAGACAGAGAAACCAAATTCATAAACACTTTTCAACTAATTTGGAAACTGTTAAACACAGAAATTATATTATTTTTTACGCCTTTTTATAAAAAAAAAAAAATATGTAAATATAAAAATGCCTCCTGCCTTAAATGAAACATTTATTTTATTTTTTTATTTATTTATTCTTTTTTATGCACATTAAGAAATTTTTTTGCAAAATATTTAAACATATAATAATTTTTATGAATATTTAATAAAATTAAACAAGAATGATTATATTAAAAGAAAATAACAGGGTGTTTCAAAATAGCTTAATGATTTCAACTCGTTATATTCTGTTTAAAAATTGTCAAAATAAGATATAATTTCACGCATATGTAATATAAAATATGTCAGCCTGCAGCGAAATCGTTCATGGAACTTTACTCGCACTTGCATGCATATAGACACATGCATAGACACACGCACGAACGGACATGTCCGCGGACGCACACACGCACACTCCTGTCAACTTTTGCGTTAATCTCCTAACCGGGCAATTCATTACCAAGATTCAAATCACGTCTCAACTCCCAGTTGAGTTGAAAACCCTTAACCGCTAACTCACCGTGAACCTCAACTGGCGAGTTAAGCTGTAACTCGCGGTTGATTCTCAAATCCAATTCTCCGCTAACTCAACCTGGAGAATTGTGATCGAAAAACCATAGTTGAGTCGAGTAACTGAACTCACGTTAGTCGACGCGCGCATGTGCAGTTGAAACAAAGATGGCGGTCGCTTTGATTAGGGGTTTGACATTTATTTTGTAATCAACGCTATTTGTGATGCAATAAGCAAACGAAATGTTAATTTAAAAAAAAAAATGAATGTGAAAGAATGTGTTACTTTTAATTCTTAGCCCTTTTAGGATATTTCAACTCTGTGATGTCAAGATTATTGTGATTTTTGACAAAGTTTTCAAGGCCTAAAATAATTACTGTGAATATTTGGTAGCGCCATCTATCGAATTCAAAATCAAATGTTCTTACACCTCAAATATTGTTGTATGATTCATTTTTTTTTCTTTTGAAAAATAAAGAAAAGCGTGTTTTTTTTTTTTTTTTTTTTTTTTTTTTTTTTTTTTTTTAAATTTCAGATTTACTCCTACACTTTATGTTTGTTTAAAGAATAAAATCATAGAAGACGGAATTTTCTGTTAAAATATCGCGTATGTTTATCCATTTATAGTAGATAAATAATTTGAACTAATATATACTTGTTAGTTAAAAATAAATATTTTTGTTTGAAAGAAACATTTTTCAGAGGATTTCTTGAAACTTTTCGCACATTACGAGAATTTTTTCAAACAGCTTCTAAAATTATTATACAAGGAATTAATATATATATATATATATATATATATATATATATACAGTCGAACCTCGTTAACACGAAATTGGAGGGACTGGGAATTTTTTTCGTGTTATCCGAAACTTCGTGTTAACCGTCATAATAGTGGCGCCATCTATGTTAGATATAATAACTAAGTAAATTAACCTACAAATATATCCCTGCTCAAAAAATCCTAAATTAATAAGAAATAGTAAATTTCATTAACAAATTATCGTTTTTAGGCAATAATAATTTTATTTACATGCTAATCATATTTTTAAATAGTCCGTTATTGACTTTAGCTTGAATTTTTGTAGAGTACTTTTTTTAGGAACGTATGGACCTAATCTAATTTGTCCAAAGCTCGGGAAGTATCCTCTTGATCCATAAGGAAACGTTGTACAGTTTTCAATGCTGCGGTAGATTCATTTATTGACACTAAACTTTTCTGTTCTGTGTCAATTTCTTCTTCCTTGTCTGACACTTCAATGTTGTCATCTTTATTTTTCAGCAATTATTTCTTCATCTGTCGTCACATCTGAAGTCAGCACAACTTCATCTATGCAAATGTACTTGGAAAAACAATGTGTAAGAAAGAATTTACCGATTTTGACTACATATCTTTCTGCAGACAAGTCTTTGACGCTATTTAAATCTTGTCAGTCATCCGTTAGAAAATATGAAATCGCTCTCACCGAGAGCATCAGCAAAAGCCTCTGCTTCATCTTGCAAAACTGCAAAAGTTAAAACAATGTTCTGGCTTACTGTCTCTTTTATCCACCGCAAGAGAGCAATTTCAATTTATTCATTCTTTCTTCTACACATTCGTTTTCTTACTGGTTTGAATTAACTCACAGCATAAACCGCTTCAATCTTTTCACTGTGAACAGCGTTTCCATTATGTTAATTATGTAGTGAAGTAGAGACAGTCGCTTTCTTTCACTCACAGATAAAAGAAGTCAGACCCGCGGTTTACAGTTTATGTTACTGTCATTACAGTCAACCGAGTAATGACAATCACTTTCAAAAAAAGAAATTTCTTCCTCAAACTTTCAATGTGACTAATCTATTGCTCATATGGTTAATGTGGGAACACTTGTGCATATCAGACATTAAAGAAAAGCAGGGATTATTCAGGAATTCAGTATTTCAGAATTCTCTGAAACCCTTTTTCACTTTAAATCGATTTCAAACCATGAGAAAATTCCACTTTTAATAAGAGTATGTGACATTTAAGTTTGAAATATCGAAAACATTGCATAAGGAATCATGTTTTGACTTTGAAGCGAAAAAAAAAATTCGCCTTAAGCGGGATTTTCCGAAATTCTATTTCGTGTTAAACGAATTAATTAACATTGATTTTCAGACTCATCTGACGGGACCTGAAAATTATTTCGTGTTAAGCGAAATTTCGCGCTAAGCGATTTCGTGTTCACGAGGTTCGACTGCATATATATATATATATATATATATATATTATAATAATTTACACATGAAATTAAAAAAAAAAAAAACTTTCTTACATCTGGTATAAGAGATAGACTACCAAGCATGCAATTTTATCCGAGATAAATTAATTGAATCTGTAATCAATTATTTTAGTTAAATAAAATATATATATATTAGAAATAAATATATGAATTTATATATATACATATAATATTTTTGCAAAATAAGCATAGCTCGTTATTTGCTTTTATGCCACTTATTCACTTATTACTGTTAGCCTGAACATAAAATTGTTTATTAAACTTAGATTATATATATATATATATTTCCCTTTAATCAAGTAACTTAAAAAAAAAGGACTTGTTAGTTAAAAATAATTATTTTTGTTTGAAAGAAACATTTTTAATTTTTCCCTTTTTTCATAAGAGGATTATTTGAAAATTTTCGCAGTTCACGAGACTTTTTTCAAACAGCTTCTAAAATTATTACATATGAAATTTAAATATATATATATATATATATTAATTATAATAATTTACACATAAAAAACACTTTTTTGGGTCTCGTATAAGGGATAAATGCTACCAAGCATTCAATTTCATCCAAGATAATTTAATTGAATCTGTAATCAATTATTTTAGTTAAATAAAAAACATACATTAGAAATAAATATATGAAAATATCTTTTTATATAATATTTTTGCAAAATAAATAAATGTAGCTCGCTATTTGCTTTTATTCCACTTATTAGTGTTAGCCTGGTCATAAAATTGTTTATTAAACGTAGATAATATATATATATATATATATATATCTTTTCTTTAATCAAAAAACTAAAAAAAAAAAAAAAAAAAAAAAAAAAAAAATTATGAAATTTTGTAAAAATGAGCATTTTATGACTGTGATAATATTTCTAAACCACCAAATCAAAATGTTAATTCAAAATTTATTTGTAAATTTATTTATCAAAAAGTAAACACTCCAATTATGCTCTTTCAATACTCTGTTTTGTTTCGTTATTGAAAACTGATTCAAGGGAGGACAGAATTGATAAAGACTATTGCTACGTCATGTGATCCCTTTGGCCAATGAGATATACACATTTCAACCTGCCGTCGACTAACCCAGAGTCGAATAACCAAGCCCCTGAAGTTAACGAAGAATTCGGAAATATCAACCGGCAGTTAGATTCGCGAACCTGGGGTTACTCAACTGAGAGTTGAACGGGAAGTTGAAGGTTGGTGGTGAATTGACCGGTTTAGGGTGGCAAATCTAACAGCCGGTTAATATTTCGAATTCATCGGTAACTTCAGAGCAGCGATTAATTGACCTTGGGTTACTGAACCTGAGGTTGAAATATACATAGCTGATTGGCCAAATGAATCACATGACGTAGTATTTAATAGCTTTTGCTAGGGCTTCTATAATACAGGCTGAATCATCAAGCATTTTGATGCCCACTTGCCGTTTGTTGCCCATTGTTGCCTATGAGGCGAGAAATGTTTAAATGATTATCGAGTTACAAAATCGCTTAAAATAGACGATTGTTTCGCGTAAAATTGTTCTAATCTGTCAAGGAATGGATTTAGAATATTTAAAATCCATATAAATGAAGAAAGGCGGAATAATTTGCCTACAAATACTAGAAGAATAGATCAGGATTGAAGAATTTCGCCAAATGCCGCGCCAACCAGATCACTTGTATACAATAAACTGGTTCTTCGAGTCCGATATGGTATATTGCAGGATGGGTGAAAAAAGCCTAATTGTTAATGAGAGAGAAAAAAATAATTTTCACCCCCCCCCCATGTCTAGAATATCCACCTTATTTATCTTTTGAATGGATGGAGGTGGGGGGGGGGGGTATTTAGATAGTTAAATTCATTTACTGTTGTTAAAAAGTGTAGAAAAAGGACTTTTTTAAATCAAAATTTAAAGATTTTACACTTTACACTTTGAATTTTGCGCGGGGGAGGGGGTCAAAAGGAAAAAAACTGAAAGTTGAGAGTAGGGGGGGAGGGGAGCGAGATTGAAATTATTATATATTTCTTGTTTGAAAAAAGTAACAAACACATAAGAAAAAAAATAGAGATTTTTAATTTCATCAGCTATAGAAAGGAAGAGGTGAAGGGGGGGGGGCTGATTGAATTTATTATATATTTCTTGTTTGAAAAAAGTAACAAACACATAAGAAAAAAAAATAGAGATTTTTAATTTCATCAGCTGTAGCATGGCTTCCTGCGATCTCTATACGGCTGTCCAAACGAAACGCCGAACAATAGGAAAGCGCGAAAAGCTGTAGTTAATCTTTCCTCCACTACGAGCGCTGCTCTCATGCACACTTTGACAGTATATTTTCCATTTAAACGTATGCTAAAGACCTTTAAATTTGCATTCTGTCTAAAAATATATAACTGTATACTAATTTATTTTTCGCCATACACATTTCTGAATTAAGTCAGTATTCTGTAGAATATTTATTTTCTTGTAAGTAACATAAATTTAGTGTATTCTTTTAATTTAATATATTTCTAGTGTTAACATTCGTAAGTTTAAAATTCCCTGTTTAAAAAAAAATCATATATGTATTTATTTTCTTTCTGTAGAACGTAAAAATAAAACATCTTAATACGATTCAGATCACTTAAGTTGATTGGTACGAAGAATTAATTGAAATAAGAATGATAGAAATACTTTTTTTTTGCATAAAGTGTTTTATAATTACCATGTCTGTTTATCAAGAAAAAAAACATTGTTTTGAGGTATAATAAAAAGCGATGGCTTTCATATATTTTGAACTGCTTTTGCATAACATATATGCTTTAAAAATATATTGATTAGATATGTTATTTGAGGATGTGTGAAAGTATTGAATTAAAAATAATGAAGTATATAATTTGTTTACAATTTTTAATTCAAGAAGTTAAGAGCTTTCATTCAAAACATTACTGTGTAATAGTATTTTCTATTAAAAATATAATGGTGATGGCATTGTTTGATAGCTAAGTTTGCTGTATATCTGTATTATTTTTATTCATTCTATTCTTATTGATTCCAAGTATATAAAATTAACTTAATTCAAATATACTCTATATGTTGAGAGAAAATGGTGTCATATTCATATATTGAAACACCAAATGCGATTGCTGTGAACATTTCAATCTTTTAATTATTATCTTTTCAGTGTAACATTCATCGTTTTAAAGTTCTGCATATAATTCTTCTATCTAACTATTTTGTTTCTGAAGAAAGTAAAAATAAAAAGAACTTCATAGGATTCAGATCACTTAAGTTAATAAGTACGAATTAATAATTGAAAAATGAATATAGTAACATGAAATAGCTTTTGACAATACATAATTCTTATTTCAAGTGCATATACATCATTTTATAATAATATAATTTATTTTAATAGATAAAATACTTATTAAAATTACGTAAAAAGTGCATTAAAATAAAACATATGTAGAAGATGTTATAACATACTTTAATCCCAAGATCTTTCTAACACATGCATTCATTTTCAAGGGAAACATTGACAATAGAATTGTCACTTTTACAATGCTGTTACATAATGGTTTTGAACAGTTGTTTTATTAACACAAATGGAACAAAGATGTTAACATTACTTAGAGTATTTAAAAAAACATACAAATAGGAATAAGAAGTACCTTAAAATTATGAAGAACTTATTTAATTTGATAGACAAAGTCCTTGAACAGGGGCATACTCAGAGTGAGGGTTGAGGGACAACGCCCTCCCCTTTCTTCGAAAAATCAGCGCAAAAAAAATTAATATATATTTATGGAAATATTTCACATTTTTTATTAGAAAAAAAGTACGGCATATTAATTAAAAGACTAAGTAATATTAACATTGTTCCATTTGTGTTTTCTTGTGTTGATAAAACAAATTCGATATATAAATAAGTGTTTTTATTTTCTGTATGCTCCCCCCCCCCCCCAAAAAAAAAAAAAAAAATCTAGAAATGTCATTATCCTTATATACTCTATTTTTGGCATAATGTAAATATATATTTAATTTATAGTATCAAGCATATACGGAAAACATAATTCATTTTGGAACAGATGCTTTACACTCATGCAAACATATAAACATAAGTTTGGTGACTTTTTAGTTGGCGTGGTTTTCAAGACCGCGCCAAACGAATAACTTAATACAATGGCCTGGTTGCCATTAAAGAAAAAATCCCCTAAATTTGGCGACTTTTTTCCATTTTTTAACCAATTATTTTTTTTTTCTGCGTGAGTGTAAAGAATCTTAGCCTTCATTTTTATTATTTTTGAAATTTAAATTATTAATGAATGAATGTTGACAAACTCTGGAACTGTCAAATATTACTTACTAGCTGACCCGCCTGGCGTTGCCAGGGTCTGTGATAATGAATTAAAACAAACCTCAAATTTGTATGATTTCATATCTTTAACCCGATTTTGTATGAAAGGATTTTTTAAAAGAAAAATGTGCAAAAAATATTGATATTTAGTGATTTAAGCACCTGTAAGAAAACATTTTCTTGTTTTTTCACATACGGTAGTTTCATAGTTTAAAAAAGTTCTTGTTGCCCGAACACTTTGAAATTTCTATCTGTTATACATACAACGATTTTACTGCCCACGTGAAAACATTGGGTACTTTTCGTTTAGCCGGGCTCCAGTGATATATACACACACACGTATATATATGTGTGTGTGTATATATATCATTGGCGCCAGGCTAACCGAAAAGTAACAAATATTGTTATCTAGTTGTAAAAGTAATGTTTTCTTCTCGATTTTTATTTTTGTTGTTGTTGTTTGTTTTTATAATTTTGTATTCAGTTTTTAAAATTTCTTAGCATGCAATTTTTTGCTAAATTCTGGTAAACTTTCATAATTGTTATTAAATCTTCTAAAAAGTGGATTTTTATTACAATTTTTTTTTTCATAAATTTTGCAGCTTGAAATTTTCTGCAAAAAACTTTGAAAATGGTTTACTGTTGTGTTCCACATTGTACATCAAGAAGTGGAAAATCTAAAGGTTTAAGTTTCCATTATTTCCCTTGTGATTCATCACTTGAACAAAAATGGATGAAAGCAATTTCAAGAGAAAATTTTAAACCAAATAGTAATGCAAATTCAGTTAGTCAAGCAGTTTGCAGTTTACATTTCCAAGACTCGGATTATAAAACTGGGCTGAAAAAGCGTTGTTTGAAGCCACATAGTATTCCTTCTATTTTCCCTGGCTACCCATCTTACAAAATTCCTAAGTTAGTTCCTGCAAGAAGGTTACCAGAAAGAAAAAATTTAGAAACCAGCCTTAAAAAGAGTGATGTAGAAGATTCAATTCAGCCTAAGCCTCAAGAATCAGCCTCAGCCCTCAGCTTGGAATCAGCATCAGGTTCTATAACAAACGTTGAATATCTTGAAGCTTCATTTCCTTCTGATTTTCCATATGGGAGATGTAGCACCGACAATTCATCTCAAACATCATGGAATATAGATAATTACATATACAAGTTGAAACAACAAAACAATTCATTACTTTGTAAAAACTTTCGGTTAAATGCAAAATTAAAAAAGTTACAGTCACAGTTAGACGAAACTCGTGAAAAATTAAATGTATTTGAAAATGACAAAGTGTATTCGTGCCTTGACAAAGTAATAAAAGCTTCAAGTGAAAATAATGATCACGCATTGATACTTACTGAGCAAATTTTGAATTTTGGAAAAAAAGTTCAACAGTGGGATCCTAAAACTTTGACAAAAGCTGTGGGTTTACGATTTTGCTCCCCAAAGGCATATGCATTTATTCAGCGTAATAAAATTTTGAAACTGCCATGCAAATCAACATTGGCTACATTTATTGGAAATGTTTCGTGCGACACTGGTATCACACCATTAATTAAAGAGAGGCTAAAAAATGAAATTAACAATTTAAATCCCCATGAGAAGTATGTCTCCATTACTGTTGATGAAATGGCCATAAAATCTCAAATGCAGTATGACAGTAAACTGGATGTTTTCTTGGGACAAGAAGATGTTTCCAAGCATGTGTAAAAGTCATGTGACGTACAATCTTATGGGAAAAAACTTCAGCTTGCAAACAGCATGTTATTTTTTATGATGCAAGGTCTTTCAACAAATTACCGGATACCTGTGGCATATTTTTTTAGCAAACAGTTATGTGGTAGGGATTTGCATGCACTTACTCTGTGTGTATTAAAAGAAGTTGAAGCCATTGGCTTTTTGGTTATACGCATCGTTGCTGATAACCACAAAACAAATGTGTGCATGATGAAGCTTCTAGCAGGTGGAAAATTAACACATGAGATTCCCCATCCTTTGTGTAGTGAAAGGAAACTGTTTTTAAGCTTTGATCCATGTCACATAATAAAAAACATTAGAAATTTCTTTTTTGGAGAAAGAGATGCCAGATGGTAACGGTATAATCAGTGGATCATATGTAAAAAAATTATGCACTATTCAGAAACCAGAAATTACTAAACCTGTAAGGTTTTTAACAAGAAAGCATGTTGAGCCCAATAATTTAGAGAAAATGAACGTAAAACGGGCAGTTCAAATATTTTGGCCACAAGTGATAGCAGCATTGAAATTTTTAAAACAAAACCCATCATCTCATCCTAAGGCTCCTTTTTTTTCAACTGCAAACTCAACAATTCTGTTCATGGAATATGTACAAAAATGGTTTATTTTGCATAACATTTCAAATAGAAGCCAATATATTACTTTGAATGATAGTGATAGACAGCATTTTTTTGATGTATCAGATGAACGTCTCGATTGGCTTGAATGCAATTTTCTTCCATATATCCAAAGCCTATATGAATGCTCAAAAAAAGAAAACAAAGTATTTCTAAGTGCAGAAACATTTGAAGCATTACTAATGACATCAAAGTCTACAATCGCATGCATAAAATACCTGCTAGAAAGTGGATTCCACTTTGTATTAACAAGAAATTTTACAAGTGATGCAATTGAACTATTCTTCAGTTCACTTAGACAGCATTCTGGGGCAAATGACATGCTGGATTCCAGATCAGCTATCTTCAGCATGAACTACATTTTAAAAACTGGAATATTATCAACACCAAGCACAGGAAATGCATGCATGGATTCTGCAGAAGATTTACTAACAAAAGCTAATCTTGCTTCAATAAACTCTCCAGATAAAATTACCCAAGATATAACGTTTGAGGAATCTGTTGCTATTATCCCCAGTACTGCACTAGAGATTTTTAAAAGACTTGAAAGAATTGAAGGTTAGTTACTTATAAATAATATACTATGAATTTATTGATGAATCATAAAAATTTTTGGTACTTTTCGGTTAGCTGGGCGCCAGTGATATATGCGTATATCTACATATATGTACATACATATATATAACATATATACACACACACACATATGTATATATATATATATATATGTGTATGCACATCACTCGTGCCCGGCTATTTAGATGATTATTTAAATATTGTTAAAAGAAAGTTATAAATAGAAAAAAAAACAATTATATAAGATTTTAAACTGTGTGTACTTGGAGGTGTGTGTGTGTGGGGGGGGAGGGGTGGCAAAAGACAAAAATAAGACCTTTTTTTGGGGGGGGATAATTTAGATGTTTATTTAACTATTGATACAACAAAATCACAAAGAGAGCAGAAAATAAATTGCAGAATTATACTAAAGATTTTAAACTGCATGAGACGTGGGGTGGAAGGCGGGAGTAATTTTCATGGGAAGAAAGTGGGACAACAAGGGAAAAGAATCAGAGATTTTGGGAGGATGGGATAATTTAGGTGATAGATTATTTATTTACTATCTATATTATAATGGACAAACATATCCATGCGTAACGTTGACATTTTGTGAATGGCAACAGTTGACAATGAAATTTTGGTTTTGCACTTTTTATTATTGTACTTTTTTTTATTTCTAAACATCTCACATTTTAAATTTTTATACCTTTTTATATAGGAAAAAAAATCTACTTTCAAATGCAATTTGTTTGAAAACTATATCTTAATTGACTGATTTATTATGGCTTTTAAAATGAAAAAAAATTTCACTTTTTTCGAGCTTAAAGGTTGCCATTGTTGGTCCATTCACATTAGAATTAAAAAAAAGGATTTTCGCCTATGTTCTGTAACCCAGGAAGCCCGGGTTCGATTCCCTTGTTACTATAGAGTATTAAATAGGTCAGAAAAGAAATTTAAAATTAAAGAGTTATAAGGTTATATTATGCATGTTTGATACCAGAAAGGGGGGGGGGCAGAAGGAGAAGCAGTAATTTGAGGGGAGGGGGGCAGTTGATTATTTATTGTTACAAAAAAGTATCAAAGAAGAAAAATATTTAAAATTAGAAACAAAAAATTAGGGGTTTTTGGTTGGGGTGGGGGGATATTTTTTGGATAGAGTCATTTAGATGATTTTTTTTAAAGCGAAAATCTATGAAATACAGAAGATTCTCATCCCTGTAGTTAACCTTTTTTAGATCTAAATTAATTATAACAAGTTGGAAATTGTACGTCAAACGTTACAAACGAGGTGCGTTCGTACGCACGTTTTAGAATTAAATTCATGATATCCCGTGCGTAGAACGGGTTAAACAGCTAGTTAAGTATATATTTTATGACACTGTTCATACAAATATCTTAACTAGTTATATAAATATTCAGATATATATGTATCAGCTAGTTATATATAAATATTCCGATCTTGATGATTTTTAATTCTGTGAAATGAATTATATCGTCTGAAGATTAATTTCTGTCATAAAATAAGTATCTCGATCGCTTGACGATTAAACCTCCGAAGCTCCTATAACAACAAAGCACCGATTAAAAAAAAAAATCAAATTCCTTAATAAATATGTTTCTTAATATCTTCTAAAGTTTTGATTCGATTTTCACAAAATTTAAAATGTCTAGACAAAATTCTGCAAAGATAATATATTTTAAATTGCAAACCATTTGCTTGGGTAGTTTTTGCGTTGTTATATGTGGACAGACAGACAGACAGACAGACGGACGGACCAGACGACGACTATAGGTGCTACGTATTTATATAATTACGAACGCACCTAAAAATAGCTTTATAATGACTTTTTTTTAAAAAATCTCAATTATAAGCCCCCTCCCACATTAAATTGTTTTTGCTTTTGAGAAGGGTGGGGCTTACAATCGGGGATTTTACGGTAATCATATTTGGTCCAAAATGGTAACAAAATATATTTGTTCCAAACTAATTACAAAATCATGTCTATACAATATTACTCTTGATAATATATATTTTCTTTGTTACTTTTTGAAATAGATTTTTTTTCCCGTTGCAGGAACACAAAGAATAAATATAAAGCTTGCTAGTTTAGCATTAGTAGCAGGAGCACTTATTCGAAGGTTGAACACATATACAAAAGGACAGTGCTCGTTGTGTATTCAGCAACTTTTGCAGGCAAAACAGAGTTCTCCTTTGTATAATTTGATCGAGTTTCAGGATAGAGGAAACCTCATTTATCCCAATATGAAGTTTGTTCAAGTATTGTCAATTGTTCAAGATTTTGTAGCAGCTTCCGTAACAGAGTTAATTTCTAGATGCAATGTTTCTGCAATTCTTTGTAGGGTACTTGTGAAAAAATTATCTGATTTTAACATATTTGAATGTCCTGTTGATTTTTCCCACTTTCCTGTTATATGGGAATATATATGCAATAATTTTGTTTCCATTATACTTAAAAATTTTGCCTCAACAACAACAGAAATGCAAATAAAACGTAAAGCATTCTATCACAAACCATTAAGTAGAAAATTTTTAAAATTGTCATAGTGTTTCTTTTAAATGCTAAAAGATGCAAGTTAACAACATAATAAATACACAGTAAAATATCTTTTATTAGGTTGTTTGACATGTTTTGACATTTTCAAAAACAAATGAGAACGGTTTCTTCTTGATATAATCTTGCCAGGGCTATGGTTTTTCTATTATACTTAATACCAGCTATATGCTCTTTTTTCTGCAATTAAATTTCCTGCTGGTCATGCCTATATAGTAATTCTTGGATCCGTCTTCTTTAATAAAAGGTATTTCATATACTCCTGAATAATTCTCAAAATTAAATGGGTCCATTTTACTGCAAATGATAGTCTTTAATTTCTGACTGTTTGGCTACTAAGCAGAAATTGAAATGTTTAAGGCTGTGTTTTAAATGTTCAAAGAAGCTTGGATAATATTGAAGAGTATAAAGTTTGTATTTTTGAGAATCAACTTTGTTTTCTGGTTTCTTATTATTGGCGATATCCATGATTTTATTTATTAATATGGTGTACTGTAAAACCATTATTACAAGCAATTTTATAAATATTATTTAATTCATTATTCAATTTATTTTCAGTACATACTATAAAGGCCCGTCTTATGAAAAATGTGTAGGCTGAAATTTTGTATGTAAATGGAGAACATGCATTATTTGGTATGGTAGATTGGTTAGCCATACTTTTTCAGAAAACAGCTCTGTCGATAGATTTATTTGTTCTGGTTAACATTACATCAAGAAATGGAAGGCTTTTATTATGTTCCATTTCAATAGTAAATTTAATGTTATTGTCAATTGAGTTTAGCTGATTTATAAATATTTCAAGTTCATCAAGACTATGCTGCCAAATTATAAACATATCATCAACATATCTGAGCCAAGTGTGAGGCGTTAAGTCAAATGTACCGAAAACTTTAGTTTCCAATGGGCGAAGAGTATATTCCGCTAATAAACCTGAAATAGGTGATCCCATTGGGGCTCAGTGATTCTGCTTATAATATTTACTATTGAATGTGAAATAGTTATTATGAATGATTAGATTGTCCTCTTTTTATTGTTAATTTCATATTATTGTCAATTGAGTTTAGCTGATTTATAAATATTTCAAGTTCATCAAGACTATGCTGCCAAATTATAAAAATATCATCAACATATCTGAGCCAAGTGTGAGGCGTTAAGTCAAATGTACCGAAAACTTTAGTTTCCAATGGGCGAAGAGTATATTCCGCAAATAAACCTGAAATAGGTGATCCCGTTAGGGCTCAGTGATTCTGCTTATAATATTTACTATTGAATGTGAAATAGTTATTATGAATGATTAGATTGTCCTCTTTTTATTGTTAATTTCATATTATTGTCAATTGAGTTTAGCTGATTTATAAATATTTCAAGTTCATCAAGACTATGCTGCCAAATTATAAAAATATCATCAACATATCTGAGCCAAGTGTGAGGCGTTAAGTCAAATGTACCGAAAACTTTAGTTTCCAATGGGCGAAGAGTATATTCCGCAAATAAACCTGAAATAGGTGATCCCGTTAGGGCTCAGTGATTCTGCTTATAATATCTACTATTGAATGTGAAATAGTTATTATGAATGATTAGATTGTCCTCTTTTTATTGTTAATTTCATATTATTGTCAATTGAGTTTAGCTGATTTATAAATATTTCAAGTTCATCAAGACTATGCTGCCAAATTATAAAAATATCATCAACATATCTGAGCCAAGTGTGAGGCGTTAAGTCAAATGTACTAAAAACTTTAGTTTCCAATAAGTGAAGAGTATATTCAGCTAATAAACCTGAAATAGGTGATCCCATTGGGGCGCCATGATTCTGCTTATAATATTTACCATTGAATGTGAAATATATGGTGAATAATATAATGAATAGTTAGATTAAATCCTCTTTTTATTGTTAATTTCATATCATTCTTAAATTCTTCTATCTGTTCAATATCATCACAAATCTTATTACATACTACATGCGTGTCAATTGATTGATACAATGAAATAATATCAAGACTAGCCATTATATAATTATCTGGTAATTGTATATGTTTGATTTTTTGATTGAAATCTTCTGTTGATTTAATAGTTAATGTAGAATCTGGTAAAATGTCTCTTAAGAAGGGAACATAAGCTTTCTCTAAAAAATAAATTATGTTCCCTTCTTAAGAGATATTTTACCAGATTCTACCAAATTATGACATTACAATAATATATGATGTCTATAATATTTCGTGATGTATACGGCCAAGTTATTAGTTATATATAACGCATATATGATGTATACATATGACATGTGCATAAGACATATACGATGTATATATGACATAAAATGTAAATATGTATATAGAGTTGTATATGATTAGTGTTTTTGTACCATAGTTTGCAATATAGCAAATTTAATTATTATTATTTTTAATTGCATTTATTGTATTCTCTGTTTCTACACCCTGCTTCTTTATCCAAAATCATAGTCTTTTCTTAGATTAATATATATATAACTAAACTTTAATTTACATTAATTTTAAATGGGTTTTTTCTATAATTTATAGATAAATTTATCTGTGCACTGATAAAATAAAGAATTTTTTAATTTAAAGTTTGAAAGGGTTTTAAAAAAAATGTTTGAAAAGAAAATGGATAGCAAATATCAATAATATGCACTACAAAATTATCCATGTTGAAAATGACAGCATGGTTAGCGGGAAATAGCTCTTTTCATTCATAAAAACTAAAAAATTAACTCGATTGCCTGGGGGGAGAGGGGGGGGGGAACTTTTGACGAGTGTTAAATGTTAAAGCCATTCATCTCAGAAAATAAAAATAAAAATGACTGATTTTAAAAAGAAAGTTGCATTTCCATTCATAAAACATAAGGTTTAATATGATTGCATCAAAGTAACATCATTTTCTCTTTGCCAGTATTAAATGTATTGCTCAAGGTCTTGAAGTAAATTTGTACAATTGAAACACGTACGTTTTGTAAATCGTTCTTTGAGAACCAGATTTTAATTCCAAATTTCGATGTCATTTATAAAAATAGATTTTTTTAATGTTCTTTTTTAGGTGCGTTCGTAATTATGTAAATAATTACACATATAGTCGTCGTCTGGTCTGTCCATCTGTCTGTCAAAAAAAATTCTGATCTGTGAACGTGGCATACGTAATAAGGAAAAAAAGGCATGCTCATTTCGCTCATAACAGACAATGTAATTCATTTAACTGAAATAATAACAACTAGTTGCACTCATCGAAATTCAACGCAACAGAATATATTAAATAAGTATGTTACAATTTAAGCTTATGAATAAAAAAATAATCAGTAAAAATGTAGACAATTACTTCATTTAGCTTTATAAAAATTGAAATTTTGGGTTTGAAAATGCACGTTTTAAAAATGATATTTTCATAAGCAGACGATTTAGCTTTTAATTTCAGAGTTTGTGGAATAAAACATTTGGAAAATAAAATCAGTTTCACGAAAATATATAGGAAAATATTACCATAAGAATCATTTAACCAATTGTTTTAAAATTTTCATTAAATATTTATTATAATTAAAGGAAAATGATGTAATTTTCAGAAATATTTTATTTTGTGCATGCCAAGAAAGTAAATAAATAGCAGAAGCTCTGCCTATTTAGATGCAGGTTTAAGCGTCAGTTAATATGGCATCTTACTGACACAAGATTAGTAAAATACTTCATACTCATGGAAGAAAATTCATCTTTTGTTTCCGATGACATCCTTTTCTTCATAGGAAACATTTCCTTTTTCATATTACTTCTTATGATAGATTATTTACTGTTATTTTATTTACATAGATTACTTAGTATTATTTCTCAACAAATGATCTGTATTCTGTTCTTATGTGATTACTGCATAATTGAAAAGGGGGGAATTTCTTGTTTAATTAGTGGCGTCGACTCTTTAAATTTCACATAAACGATGTCAAATGGAAATTCCATTCTCCAATGAAAATTTCCGTATAACAACTTTTACATCAACTTTGATGTATTTATTAAATTTTATCGAAATTTAATATTCTGGTAAAAGGATGTTAAACTTATGATTTAGACAACTAATATATTCTGTGGAAATTACACTAATTTGCGTAATTGCTATACAATACTAATATTTTCTGAATGAAAACTTTCACATGATTTAAAATATGACTACACTTTCACTGGGGATAGATTTTCTTATAAACCGACACTTGTGTAGTTAAAATAAATTCTTTCACTTCATGAATCATGTACAAATATGCATTTATATTTATAGATAACTATATGCATGCTTGTCAACTTAACATAGGCAAAACGTTGAGCTAAATTGCTTGAAGTTTCACCAAGTTTCTCGTAATTTTCAAGTAGTTAGAATACATTATATTATGTGTAGTAAATAATACATTATGAATTACTAACTCTGCAATAATTGTTACTTTTCACCTACAATTAGTTGAGAAAAACACCTTCACTTGAGTGCGTGACGTCACATGTACATTATTTATTTAAAACATGAAACCGTTTAAATAAATCCAATACTACGGTACTCATAGAAAAATTTTAAACATTAATATTATTAAAAACTAAATTTAACTCAGAAATTATATTTACAATGTAATTTAAACAGAATTTTTCTCCTTAGTTGAAGAGGAAAAAAGTTACAATGTAATGATTTATAAATGTCAATGTTTGACAGATGATTTTTGATTATGTAGAATAAGTTGAATCATGAAGTTGGAATACGCTAAAATATGTTTTTATTTCTTGGAAAACTTACTTTAATATTAACAAACCCATGAAAACAATTACCTTTATAAAATAAGGAGCTATATATTTTTTTATCTCCAAACACATTTAAATAAATATACTATGTCCTTAAATGCACTTACAGTAACCTTTGTAATGTATGAAAATAATCACATTTTCTGCCCCAAATTACGTCAGTTTCGGATAGAGATAATCTAATTTTTTATTGGTTAATAAAAATATTGTTCATACATAGTTTCTTTTTATGGCAACGGGAAAGAAATTGCAGCAGAAACTGAAAAGAAAAATAGATTTCTTTAATGATAAACTATGGAAGATGTTTGAAAAAAAATGGGAAAGAATGGTCTGAGAAAATTTTAAAGTTGACAGTAATTTTACTCGTGTTCTAAAACGTATGTTCATCAACTTTCATTCAAATCGGATAAAAACTGTAGATTTGTATACGGAACAAACATACCAAGAAGGGCTTTTATATGTATAGATTTCAAAAATTCTTAAATTTCATAATGCTGAAATAACACATGCCTATTGGTAGCACCAACTAAATGCATTTTTAATTGTGTTTTCAATAGCTTTTGTTTTACATTAAAGTAATTTTCAAATTTCATATGTTAAAATGATTTATGATAGTACTCATTCTGGCTAGAATTGCTGATAAAAGTGATGTGCGAGCGAAACGAGCTGGATCATGTAGCGTTCCCAATGTGAATTGCGTCACAATTCACATTAGGGTTCACTCATTGGGGTCATAATCAGGTTGGGGAGCATTAGCGAGCAGGGAGTAGAACCCCGTAGTAATTAAATAAATTTACAATGTTTTTAAAAACTTTAAAAAGATAAATTTTTGAAACGAAAATAAAATTTTTTGAGAAATTCATGTAATGCAAGAGAAAGGAAAAATAGAAAAGTAATGAAACTTTTCCTCAATCAGAATTGCGTAGACATGAAACTTGAATAATTTTAAATAAGCCGATTGTGCTAATTCCTAAAAATAAGCTAATGCTAAATAATATAAATTTAAAAGCACATTGTATATAACAGATTTATACATTATACCTATTTATATATATATATATATATATATATATATATATATATATATATATATATATATATATATATATATATATATATATAAAGAGGTAGAACATAGCCGAGAATAGGAAAATTAAGCTCTATAATCTGGACATGGGCTGTCCAACGCGGCGCCTGCGGGTGCCATGACGTTTTTTGAAGATTTTTTTGGCGCCCCTTCAAATGTTTCATTTTTCTATATTTCTTTAAATAAAATTCCATCTCCAAAGTTAATTAGCCTTAAAGAAATATTTGCATACTTTTTTTATTACATGTGTTATTAAGGTTTTTGCCTCTTTTACATGCAAAAGTCCTTAAAATTCCTCCCCCCTTTTTCATCTCTAAACCTCAGAAAAATGTAACGTTAAATTTAGTATATGTTTTTTGTTCAATTTTTTAGATGAGCCACCTCCAACTTAGGACACCAATGATTAACCACTGTACATACCATCTTAATAACACATACCACTTTGTCTGTGTATCCTGTAGTCATGTGGGTATCGCTATCAGTGCTAAAGGGAAATAATATTCTTGCATTTTTCCAATCATATGAATAATGGCGCCCTTGATTGTGTTTCATACTAAAATTTAAAGATTAAAAAATCTGTAATTAAACACTTGCTAAATAGTTAATTATTAAAAGGATTCTTATAGAATAAAAAACTTATTTTATTGTTTAAGATAATGCATTCTAAAATGCAATGCGATTGATAACCTATTATCTGTCATTTTTAACTAAAAATCTTCTGTTTCAGCATTTCTATTTGCCGGTTTTGTCGCTTTTTAAATGATACTTGCATACAAATTCTTTGTTGAATCACAAACAAATCAAATTAAGTATAAATTCAAAACATTTATTTTTTTAAACCATTTAGAAAACGATCAAAACGCACGTTTGAATATTATAGAAGCATTATTAGTTTTTTTCTCAGCTTGTAAATATCCGTGTTCAATTTCTTTCCCTTTTTTTTTTCACGTTAAGAAAATATTGCAAGGAATTTTTGTTACAAAAACATGTAATATAAATAATTCTGCAGTTGTTTTTCATTTTTTGTAAGTACAAAATATTTTTTAAGAGCTAAATGCAACCTCAAATTATAATGTTTATCTAATGAACTAGCCCTTTAACTTCGTTCCATTTGTGCATGACGTCAGCGCCAAGTTGTTGCAGCGGAGGAAAACGTAAGTTCTTACTATTCGCGTTTTTAACGCCGTTTGGACAGCCGTATAGAGATCGCAGGAAGCCATGGCTGTAGAAAGGAGGAGGAGGAGGGGGGAGGGAGCGTGATTAAAACTATTATATATTTCTTGTTTGAAAAAAGTAACAAACACATAAGAAAAAAAGAGATTTTTAATTTCATCAGCTGTAGAAAGGAGGAGGAAGGGGGGGGGGAGCGTGATTGAAATTTTTTATATATTTCTTGTTCGAAAAAAGTAACAAACACATAAGAAAAAAAAATAGAGATTTTTAATTTCATCAGCTGTAGAAAGGAGGAGGAGGGGGGTGGGCAGATTTTTTATTACTTTTTTGGCGGGAAGGTAAAATTTTGATGATTCATTATTTATTTACTGTTATTGTTAAATTACAAATAGGGCAGAAAATTTTTTAAATGAAAGAGTTTTGAAAAAACACAATGACTCACGCCTCCATTTAATTGCTCAAGCGGACGCCTGACTTGTCGTCTTATCGCGTAGATGGCGAGTGAAGTTAGTTACTTAATCACATGCAAAAATATAAGAATAAGTAGCTAAGATGTTTAATAGCGCCATACATTAAAAAGTTTAAAAAAAAAATGTAATTATGCTTTTGTATAATACTATAGGGCCATTCCAATGTGACGGATGTGACATCCAGACAAAATTTTAAGAGTTTATATCTATATTTTGGGAAATAAATTAGCTAAGAAATCCCTGAAAAGTATTTTTATTATGTTTTTCCATGCATATGCTTGGATAATTGAGCAAATATGTAACTTCAATAGCTTTCAATATTTATAATTTTTTAATTTTAAACTTGTGACGGGTGTGACTCTCTCGGGACAAGAGTTTTTACTTGCATACACATTTGTTAAAATTCCTGTGAATATTTAACTGTGTCATTATTAAAACAATTTTTTTCTAATCAAAGAGATTCAAATTAAACTTAATACGTAATTTTCATAATAAATTTTAATTATTTTAATGTATAAGATTTTTTTTTTCCTGCTGTGACGGGTGTGACAAAGAAGTGACGAGTGTGGCATTGTGCAAAGTGTACAATTTGAAAGTTGTTTACCAAAAAAATACAGTGATCAGTATAGACAATAAACTCAACAACAGTAAATATACAAAAGAAATTTAACAAAACTAACATATTTATGCAGTTAGTTTAAAATTTGTAGTGCCCACTGCTCGTTATAAGTGATGGGGGAGCTACTTTTTTTACAATAGCAGAAATTGTTTTTATTGAGATATCATCTTCCTCTGGCCAAATCCAGTGTGGTCCACTGGCTTGCATGTATTTTAAGCTTATTTCTTCCTTACGGAAGTTGATATTCAAGACATTAGCATCGTACAAGCTATTACGCTTTTTGCTACTGGCCAGGGAAACCAAAATATAATCACCAATATTTAAATATGATATTTTCAAAATCTTTCTGGGAAGAGATTCACAATTAACAGTGACTGCCACTTCCCTCAGTTTTGATTTGGCAGTCTTTCCCATCAAAAGGATAGTACTATCACTACTTACTGTAAAGCGGTGATAAGACTTGATGCCGTCGATTCACTTGTTGCCTTCCCATTTTCTGTCAGTATTTGTTTAGTTTCTAGTGTTTTCACTGCTGAGACATACAATGCCTTTATTGCACCAATCTCCTGAGCACATTTAAAAAAATCCAAAGCAGAATGAACTTAAAAGTAAGTAAGTTGCTACCAACTCACAATTTTCTAAAATAATTCAAATATATATTTCATGATTTACCTTTTCATTTTCAGCAAATTGGCCTTAATATGTTCAGAAACAAAAATGATTCAACCTTACACTTCATAAAAAAATATTTAAATATATTTCAAAGCAATTTAAAATGTTGTCATACCTGTCACAAGAATTTTGTCACACCCGTCACAAAGATTTTGTCACACCCGTCACACTAAAATTTCACACAAAATAAAAATTTAATGAATTTTTAACGTTTTGTAGTTATTCAGACTTGCAATAGTTAGACTTTCCGAAAGTTTCATGTATTTTCATGGAAAAATGCATTTTGTATACTAACTTAAGCATCTTTTTTGTGACGGGAGTAACAGAGAGACAGTGTAAATATATTTGTATAAAAATTGGGTCTTTTAAATTCTTTTGAAAATTAAGTGTTTCAAAAGATACACAAAGGTCACAAATAGTAATGTATGCACATATATGGAAAATGCTGCTGTTTTAAATATTGCTTCTGGCAGAATGAAAATACCCCATTTTACAGGCTGAAAGTTTTTCAAATTTTTCCAACTTTGAGCCTAGATAAATTACAAAAAAAAAAACATTTTAGAGCTTAGTTCTCTGTAATTTCATATGCGTCATACTTTTACCTTTAATTTGATATATTATTTGTAGTAATGAAAGACACTTGAAATTTCAACCCTCATGTCCACTTTTTCATGGAAATGCCCTATATTAAAATTAAAAATTCATTTTCATCAATTCATATTTATTGCTTTGCTTTACATGAATAATTAAGAATGACAATATAAATTTAACTAATTATAAATTTGTATAAAAATATATATTCACATGCATTGGACTCTTATATTTTTATTATTTTCAGTATGAAGTTAAGATGTGATATAATTTGTTATTAATAAAAGAGTCTTAAAATGCTGATATTCTAGGGAATAAATTTCGTATGTTAGACATTCAGTTTTTACAATTGAATCGCATGTAAAATAATCCTTATTAAAAAAATAATAATAATGAAGAAGAATAAGAACCTTCCGCGTTTCGAATAATTTTTGTTTCCTTTTAATGTTATCTCAATCTTCCCCCCCCCCCCCCACATCCCTACAATCCAAAAATTTCAATCAACGCAGTACGTGAAAGTTTAATATTTGTAAAACTTATTTTTTTGTCTACTCATTTATTACTTTATTGCAACAATAAATAACCAATTATTTAAATTCTCCCTTTTCGAAATTACCGATCTCGCCTCCTCCCTTCTGTTCTCAAATCCAAAGAAACTACTCTCTGACATAATTCATTTTTGCTCAAAAACACATAAAATTAGCAGGACTTCTTAAGATATTTCAGAAAATACTGTCAAAGTGGACGGTTTGAATCAAATTCCCGACGTGGCAGCGCGAGAAAGGGAGAAGCTTGTCGTCACGTGACAATGATCGCTTATTACTCGATAAGTAATTTATTTGTCAAAAACTAGAAAACGCTATTCGATTCCAAATCGCATCAATAGTCAGTTCTGCCAATTTTATTCCCTTTAGGTTAAAAATGAGTCAGAAAATATGTCACAAATTTTGTGCTCTTGAGCAGGGAATTTGAAAACCACATTAAACAAAACTCTTTCAATTAAAAATATATAGAAAATTTCATATAGTAAAAACGTCAAATTCACCTTCTTAAACTTGTAAAAACACAATGCAAACACATCGATAAAAATTTATTCAGTACTATATAAAAACAAGGTATAGTTTTTCGACTGTTTTTTTATCCTCTGATGATGGCTAATGTTTAGCCAAAAGCGCTTAGTTAGGTATTTTGACATCTGATTTTACACCATAAATTGTTTTAATGCTTTAAAACTGTGTTTTTAGTATTTGCACCTATTATAGTAACAAAATTTTTTTTATCAGTGTGTTTGCATTGGGTTTTTTCAAAACAATTCTTTCATTTTGAAATTTTTCCGCCCTATTTGTAATTTTACAATAACAGTAAATAAATAATGAATCGTCAAAATTTCCCCTTCCCGCAAAAAAATAATAAAAAATCTGCCCCCTCCCCCTCTTTTCTGCAGCTGATGAAATTAAAAATCTCTATTTTCACTTTTGTTACTGTTCTCAAACAAGAAATATATAATCATTTCAATCACGCCCCCCACCCCTACTCTGAACTTTCATTTTCTACCTTTTGACCCCCCCCCCTCCCGTGCGCAAAATTCAAAGTGTAAAGTGTAAAATCTTTAAATTTCGATTAAAGGAAGTCCCTTTTCGACACTTTTTAACAACAGTAAATGAATTTAACTATCTAAATACCCCCTTCCACCCATCCAAAAAAATAAATAAGGTAGAGTTTCTAGACATGGGGAGTGAATAAGATTTTTTTTCTCTCTCTTTAACAATTACGCTTTTCTCACCCGTCCTGCAATATACCATACCGGACTCGAAGAACCGGTTTATTGTATACAGTCACTCCCAAAATTGAGTATACACAATCTGATCGTTTCTAAATTTGTGTGTAAAAATATTTTCAAATATTAGAGTTAATAGTGTATTTAGTTCTCTAACAAGATATCCAGAAATAATGCAAAATATTGAAATGTTTTTTATGAAAATAATTTCAAAGACAGTAGAAAGCAAAAACAAGAGTCACAAAATTGAGTATACACTTTTATTAAATGTTATATAACAATGAATTAATACTTTGTAGCATATACATTTACTCGAATTACAGCTTGTAATTGTGTAGGCATTGATTCCACAAGAGAATTTGTGGTTTCCACTGATATTTTGGCCCACTCTTCTTTCAAAACACTATTCAGGTGCTCCTTACTTGTAATGTGATGCTTTTGAACCGCTTTCTCCTATTGAGACAACAAATTTTCTATTACATTTAAATCCGGGGACTGCGGTGGGGTGTGCAGTTATGACGACAGTTATATAGAAGCCACAACTTCACAATTTTAGCCGTATGCTTGGGATCGTTATCTTGCTGGAAGATGAAGTTCGATCCCAAACCAAGCTTACTGGAGCTAGCTTTAAAATGATTCTTAAGAATGTTTAGATATAACATCTTATCTATAATACCATCGATAAAGACAAGTTCTCCAACTCCTCCAGCAGCCAAACAACCCCAGACAAGGACAGATCCACCACCATGTTTGACTGTCGGTATTGTATTCTTAGGATCCAGCTCAGTCCAAGGTTCCCTCCAAACTTTGCCCTGCCCATCGGATCAAAAAATGTTGAATTTACTTTCATAACTAAAAATCACAGATTTCCAAAAGTCTTAGGACTTAGAGATGTGATTTTTAGCAAATAAAAGTCTCTTCTTACGATTAACTTCACTGATGAGTGGCTTTTGCCTAGGTACACGCCATTATAGCCTGCTTGTCGGAGAGTCCTGCGCACAGTTTCTGCCAAAACATTTCTCTGTATGACTGAACTTAAAGATGCAGCAATTTTCGGGGCACCGTTCATTGGATTTTTCTTAACACTACGAATAATTTATCTTTTTGCGGTATCGTTGAGGATTTGTTTGCGTCCTCTTCCAGGTGTATTCACCCCTGTCCCAGTTTTGTTGTATTTCTTAAGGATTTTTTGAATACACCCATGACTTCTGCCAATTAAAGAAGTGATTTTGCAGAGAAATTATCTTTCAATTGACCATTTTATAACCAAATTCCGCTCTTCTATTGAAGTCTCCTTTTGGTTGCTCATATTGGATTAATTTGGCATGAAACTTATTACATTGCAAAACTTAATGGGAGTTATAATCGACAAGAGTCGATACAAATATAAATGCAAAACTTTTCAAATAAAAAGTGGTTAATACGAATTAATTTATTCTACTGTATACTTAATTATGTGACACTCATTTCCGCCTTAGATTATATGTGGAAATTTTTTATGTGGATTTTACTGCAATATTGTGGATATTTCTCAGCTTTTTCTTTAGAGTCTATATGCAGCACCATCTGAAAAATTTACAATTTGATTACACAAAATTTCAATCTTTTACACGTAAAATTCCAAGCGAATACCTAGTGTATACTCAATTTTGGGAGTGACTGTACAAGTGATCTGCTTGGTGTGGCATTTGGCGGAATTCTTTAATCCTGATCTATTCTTCTAGCATTTATAGACAAATGATTCCGCCTTTCTTCATTTATATGGATTTTAAATATTCTAAATCCATTCCTTGACAGATTAGGACAATTTTATGCGAAACAACCGTCCATTTTAAGCGATTTTGTAACTCGATAATCGTTTAAACATTTCTCGCCTCATAGGCAACAATGGGCAACAAACGGTAAGTGGGGATCAAAATGCTTGATGATTCAGCCTGTATTATAGGAGCCCTAGTCGCGGCCAGCCATCATTTGTGACGTCATGATAATGAATGAGCAAGCCCGGTATCTAGTGTAGCCCTGATTTCAGCCGGTTGAGTTAGCGGGGAATTGGATTTCAAGTTCAACAGAGAGTTAAACCTTTAACTCGTGGTAGAGGACGCAGGCGAATTGCCGGGTAAGAGTACCAGATTAATCAGATAATTTGACGGAATTCTATTTGTAATCTATTCAGAATGACATTTTTTCGATTTGTCTCCCAAACATAACGAGGGCACTTTATAGTTTATGTAACCGATCTTTTTCATTGCGGGTTCAGATTAGGTTCAGAGATACTTTAGCGTTTAAAAAAATCAATGTTTTGAAATTGTCAACACGGATACCTTGAAATGTTACAAATTAAATGAAGAAAGTTTTTTTTTTTTTTAATTTCAAAATAAAACCGAATTTATTAATGAATACGTTAGACAACAACTGAAATTAGCAACTTTTTGTGTACAATTTTAACTTTGAAGTTTTTTTTTCAGAAAACTAATTTTTGCATTACACGATACGTAATTAAACACGTATAGCCACCGAACTTTGAAAATTTGTTTGTTACTAATTTTGTGTATAAGATTTTGTTGATCCTGAGTTCAGTTTATTTTGTAAAATTTTGTATTTTAAATTTCCTGTAAATTTAGTGAATTTAAGTAAATATACTTTTAAAGAGTACAGTAATATAACAAGAAAAGCAATTGTGCATTAAGACCATTTATAATGCTCTGCACTATTATGAAATGTCAATATTATTATCGTGCGAATTTAATTCAGTGAAAGACATAAATGTAGATAATTACGTATGTCAGTAAACGATGTGGTAAACGAATATGATGTTTATTCGGTAGCTGCAATGCATTTAGGTGTAATTGTGATGCTAGCTGAATTATTAGAGATAAATACAGAATATTAACAAAGGTATGCGAAACATTTGCATATGTTAGAGACAAGTATTAATACGAATTTTCATATGCAGTCAATAGCCATTCAATCAAATGAAAATGAAATTCTAAATTCATGCTCTGATATTGGGTATTTAAATACATATTCGAATGAAATAGAATGAGGATTCATACATGAAATTATTTTGACGAATTTGCTATAAATCATTAATTAATGGTTGTTAATCATAACAGTTCAACATAAAAGACTCAGTTTACTTTCCCCGAAGTTGCCCAATCCCCAATAAAAAGTATGTGAAATTAGTGCTCCCGATGCGATACGTATTTCAGTTATACGTTTAACCGATATACGTATATACGTATAATACGTATCTACAAAAACAACTTTTCAAAAGTAAAAAAAAAAAAAAAAAAAAAAAAGGTCGTGGTTAAAAAATGGTGTGATATCAAATTTCCAAGCTATTATATTACTTATTTAACTTTTTTCCATTAAATAAGTTATCATATATATAAGTGGAGTTCCTACGTATATGTTGATAGAAATCGTTTTCTCCTGTACTAAATACATCCTAACGAGTTTCTGAATATCAATTTTTTTTTTCAAATTATGCATGATGGGTTTGGCGGCCATCTTTGCATATTATTCACAAAATTCTAAGCACCCAAATCCGTAGTTAAAATCTGAATTTCAAAATTGTTATTTAAGCAAATATGTTAAGCGTTTCATTTATAGACGTGTTTGCTCTGAAAATCTTATCTTAAAGATTCATCTTATGATTTATTTTATAGAGTAATTAATAATTTCAAACTAGTAAAAATCAATTTCTCAAAATATCAGTCTTATCTAATTTATCTGTCGGTAGTTAATATCGAAATTGTTATAAACATATTACATTGCAAACATATTACGCTTTTACTTTAGAAATTTGGGTGCTTAGAAATATGGAAAGATGGCCGCCAAGCCCATCATGCATAATTTGAAAAAAAATTGAATTTTCAGAAACTCGTTAGGATGTATTTAGTACAGGAGAAAACGATTTCTATCAACATATATGTAGGAACTCGACTTATATATATGATAACTTATTTAATGGAAAAAAGTTAAATAGCTTGGAAATTTGATATCACACCATTTTTTAACCACTTTTTTTTTTTTTTTTTTTTTTTTTTTTTTTTTTTTTTACGCTGGGCTTTTTTTACTTTTGAAAAGTTGTTTTTGTAGATATCACTTTTTTAAAAATAGATTAAACATAATTTAAATAATCTAAACATGAGAAATAATTTAAAATTAAATTTTACTTTCAGTCATTGTTTAAAGGGTTAACTAGAAATACCAGTAGAATTTTTGAATTAAACAAATTACACTCTTAAAAACAACATACTAAATGTGGCTTGTTATAATACTTGTTATCTTCCGTTAAAAATATCACTGACTTAACCATGAAATGAATAAAATGGAATACGTACATAGCGTGTCAGCGCTGCATTTGAAATCAAACGTGATATCACGCTCTTTTATTATTAGCACTAGGAGGCACCTAATTTACATCGGGGCCTCGAATCTTGTAAAACCTCGAATAAGATAAACCTCGAATAAGATAAACCTCGAACCGAACGAACCTCTGACCTGGTTCACCGCTGCCTTCGGCACCGGATAATCCCTTAATTTGCACATCGAATAGTACAAACTTCTATACAAACGAACCTCCGACACGGGTCCCCGCTGCCTTCGGCACCGTATAGCAGTCGTGCTGCATACGCTCAAGTTCCATCTTCACCACCAGTTAGCGCAATCTGTTCTATATGAGCCTCGGGCACTGAAATCGTTAAGGCTATAGATGTCGAGTCGAATGAGCTATACCCCGTCGTGATCCAGCCCATAGAACCACTTCAAATGTCGTTATTTCTTGTTTTGCATTGAGGTTAGTCATCGTATTATTTTTTTAGGTTTAGTTATTTTAAGATTATTTGATGTAAAGTAATGTATGCTTTGCCTTTTTGAGAAAAAGATTGTGTATATTTGAATTGTTTAAATGATCACCCGTTGTTTAGGGCCTGTTTCTGTGGCTGGGTTGTGCTGGATGGTTCTTGGGGATTTTCCCGCCGGAGCATGAACAACCATAAACCTCACGGTTTGGCGCTCCGGCTGGGTGCTTCCAGCCCATAGAACCAGAGTTAGGAAAGTGCCCCTGGTGGTGAAAAACAAATTAAAATCGGAAATCTCTATCGATGTCGAGTCGAATGAGCCATACCCCGTCGTGATTCGACCATTAGAAACAGAGAAAGGAAAGCGCCCCCTGCTGGTGAAAGCTAATCGCGTTTGGGGGGCAAAGTGGAGGGATGAACACCGGAGATGCATAATAGGATTAAGCGGTCACAGACATTTCCAACGATGTATCACATGAGGGGTATGTGCAAAATTTAGAAAATACCCCCCGCCCCCTACATAATATGATTAAGCGTTCACAGACCTTTCCAACGATATATCACATGAGAGGTGTCGGCAAAATTTAGAAAAGTGCCCCCTTTAGGGGGTGTGAAACTGGGAGGATGGACCCCGAAGATACATAATATAAATAAGCGTCACAGGCCTTTCGAACAATATATCACATGAGTAATGTTGGGGTTGGGCGCAAAATGTGGGGGTGACACCTGTGGTGCATAACATGAATAAGTGGTCACAGCCCTTTGTAACGATATGTGACATGACGAATATCGTTAAAATTTAGAAAAGTGCCCCCCTCCCTTGTGTAGGCAAAACGCGCTCCACCCCTCCCTATAATTTTTGACGAGGATTTATTTTTAAAATTTATGTTATGTGTTATAAAATATCCTAAAGTTTCAAATAGATAGCCTTATTATACTTCCTAATTTTGCTCATGCCCCTCCCCATCCCCTCCCCGAAATGTGATGCGCCATTCTTTTTTATATATTTTTTATCATGTGTTATAAACTATCTTAAAGTTTAAAACAGATCGCATTGGAATTTAATTTATTTTCTGAAATTACTATTATATATAGAATAATATAGAAATAAACCCTCCTTTAGCTTGTAATTAAGATATATGAACAATTTTTAGAATTTCTGAAAGCGGATTTATATTTATTTATTTATTTATTTATCTATTTATTTATTTTTTGTTTATTTATTTATTTTTTATTTTTTGCGTTGCCCTGTGCATGTTTGGAATTTCTTAGCAATTTCTTAGATTTACATTATTTTATTCAATTAAACATTGTACTGTTACAATAAATTTAAATGGAAACTTCACTTCTAAAACAAATATAATTTAACAACTGGATTTCATTAATTTATAGGAAAATGACGTGAAATGTATTCCTGCGAACAAAATACCTGTCCTATTAATTTTAAATGCCGATAACTCTTAATGTATAAATTTTAGAAGGTACATCTTAACTCAAAAACTAATTTATTTTTAAATATCTTTCTAAAAACGTAAATTATATATTTAAAATATTTTTAAAAGCATAAACACTACGTCTGATTACTGTATTTTACAATATTATAAGAACACGCATTTTATCAGACAATTAAATACACTAAACAAACGTGAGTGAAAAAATGACCTGGGTCAGGACTCGAACCTGGGACCTTATACGTACCGTGCTGACACTCTGCGACTGAGCCGCCCAGATCGATACCCTTGACTGGCAATTTCTCATACTTATTCATGTTGGAAACAGTCATCTGCCACAGTTTGCAGTCATATTTAATTGTCTGATAAAATGTGTGTTCTTATAATTATGAAGTTTTATTTTTTTTAAATATCTTCAGAAGAAAAAGGCAGACTTGCAGATGAAATTTGATGTGGTTATAACCGGTAACTGATTTGTGCTATTATAATACAGATGGTACATGGTCGTTGGCGGGTTTTATCTCTGTTTTGGCATAATTTTTTAATCGCCAAGTTAATTAACAGTTTTTTGCTAATTAAGGCTAGAAAATATTTTTTTTTTACACTGGATTTTATAAAAGCACATAGATTACGTAATTACTTGTCCAAAAATACAATCCTTTTTTTATTCTGCTCAATATTAAGGTCTGTAGGTTGTTTAGAAAAAAAAGTTTGACGAAGAAAAAAGTGATCATTTTAAGTAACTCGACGTTTAAAAAAAAAAATCTATATCTCTGTTTATAAATCACTTATGAAGATGAGTTTGGTCTTAAATTGGAGAAATTCTTCATTAGATTCTTCTAGTTTTCGTTTTTTTTTTCTGCGACGCTTGGTTTATTTGATATCTGATATTTTAATCTGGCATGTTTTGTCGATTTAACATTGCGAAGTTGCTTTCTGTAAATAAGCAGTAGCGGTTTTTAGTCCAGTTCTTGGCGTTGTTTGTGTGGCGTTTTTTTTAAAGCTTGGCTTGGCAGAGCGACCGCCCCGCTTGATTTAAGGAATACGTATCCCTTAAATTATACGTTTAAACGTATCCGAATACGTATAAGCGTATGTCGGTTAAGCGTATAATTCAAGTATGCGTTTAATTTAAGTATACGTATATTTCAAGTATCGTATTTACTTTTAATGCCAATGGATCTCATCAGTGTTACGTCACTGAACGGAGAAGAAATTGGAAATTTGTGGCGTGACTTTAGCAATCTGTATAATATGTTTCATACATATAATCTTGTTATTTTTCCCTATAAACGATTATCGTAAATATATAACGAAAATCAAAATACTTTTTGAGCAAATAAGGAGAATATACAGGTTTCAGATTTATTGTTAATCCTTATTAAGGATATTCTTTCTTTTTTTTTTTTTTTTAATATTTATTTTTGTGTGCGTATACTCAAATTGCACCCGGGAGGTCAAATATTGTTCTTTCCACGGTACTAATGTTTTCTACTCTGTTTTAATGTACAACGCAATTACATTTTTTTAACCATGACACTCGTGGTATTTTTTATACAAAGTGTATGTGCATTACAAGATATTACGTTTTAAGAATTGTAAATAATCGTCATTGCAAGTTTCAGAAAGTAATCAAAGAAGCTTAAAATGACTTGTCTTCTCTTTTCTTTTTTGCTGTAAAACGTATTTTCAAAATATGAGGGGGTCGGGGCAAGAAATTGCCAAGCCACATTTTTGGTGAAATAAATCTAACACTGTCATCTGTTGCTTAGTATTGTAAATTATAACATCCAACATATAATTTGTTTCTAATGTCACTTACTGGCAGCATGTGTGACAGGTTTCGTTTTTGCCCCAGATGTTTATGCCCCCAATGAAGATAGCTAATTTACAAAAACTTAATAGTAATATTATTAAAGTAATGCCATATTGTTACTTAGACTATCTCAAGACATTGGCGAAAAAACTTTAGGCTATATATCTTGATTTGAGTATTGGATTAAATTTTCGAATTGAAATATCTCAGAAGTTCAAAAATGTGGCTTGGCACTCTCTTGCCTCAACCCCTCATATTTTTAATATAGAAAAAAGCATTCTTAAATAAAATAAAAGTATGTTTAGTTAGTTATTTGTTACGGCCGATTATCTGCACTGAGGATATAGACCGGTGGGGGGTAGTGCCCTCTGTGGGGTCTTTAAAATAAAAATAAGTTTATGAAACTTCCCACAAGTTGGATTGATCAATGTCAGTATAAAATATGAAGTCAATGTTAGTTTGTGTTCTGCAATACTAATGCTTCGGGCGAAATGTCCACGCCATAAATCAAAATAAGCTATGTGCGTGTATTACATATATGCGAAAGATAAATCATTTCAAAGTAAATCATTTAATAAATAATAGATTTTTAGATTTGAGGGGAGGGGGGGGACAAAATCTAAAGTAAAGAAAAAAATATTCAGATTTTTTTTTTTTTTTGCAAGTACCGACTGCACGGGACACAGCGGGTGTTTCTCAAAGTTTCTGATCCGCAGACCAGCAGGAGAAAGGCATAATTTTTTAAGCAATGAACGAAAACCGTTTAAACGCTTATACGTTTAACCGCTGGTGTAAGATCCGTATAAACTATGTACCGTATATGCTGTTTCGTATAATACGTATAACCGTTTCGGTCGTATCATACGTATCCAAAATCTGCACCCCGTATAATACGTATTATACGTATACTCGTATAAACGTTTAATAGGGAGCACTATGTGAAATGCTGGTATTGTAAATGTTACAGATATACCCGTAGTCAAAAAGACTTTCCCTGATCACAATAATTTGTCGCAAAAAACTGATATAATTAGGCATATGATTGTTTCAATTCATTTTAAAAACATTTATGAAGTTTTTAATACAAGTACTTACGTCAGTAAATTTCAATGTGGGCACCCTTGGTTGCTCGAAGAATGTTAAGGCGGTATTCCATTTCTCGCCAGATATTGCCAAACATTTGGCTGTCACACTAGACACAGCATCTGTGATTCTGACATTGAATGGATACCCCCTGAATATTCAAAATTATGAAGAAAAAAAATAATAATTGAATTTATTACAGTATGTCAGGTGTAGGATTTTGTGTGTTCAATTTTCTTTTCAAAGGGGCCTTGGATTGAACAAGCCGTATGTCTAGGGGATCATCCATTCAGATGAAAAAAGAAACATAAGAACATTGCTTTTCCAATATAAAATTTTTACAGTATTACATTCAATGGTTATTTCGTAACTAGCAGACTACGCCCGCTGCGCTGGTCGGTTTCTCCAAAAGAACCTTGAATCAAACGAAATATATCGGGGAATTTAGCCTTGTATTTTAAAGTAATCTGTACCTTTACCTGGAATATCCTAAAATAACATAAAAACAGATACTTATTTCACTAAGTTATGTTTTTAATACGTTTTACTATTACGTTTACAATTTATTACTTACCGTTTTCCATTGATTTATATATTTTATAGCTGCATTTTTTAATAACGTGAATTAACCTATATTATTCACAACTAAAAAGAAATGGTGCATCTAGTATTTGTCGAGAATTAAATAAAAATCATGCACTCGTGACATCATAATTCACTTTTATATTTTCACAGAATAATAAGGCTATTATAATTTGTGACTCGTGCTGACACATTATCATTATTTTTTTACACGCGAAGTTTTCGCTATGGTACTCCATTGTGAAATTTGGTAAATTTTGAAATTCAATATTTGAAAAATGACATAATCAGTGGATTTTAAATTTATACCAAAAAAAAAAAAAATACCTTTCTAACGCTGTTTGTCTGACAATTTTCTGACAAATATTTTCGAGCTATTAATTTTTTTAGTAACTTCAAATGTTTCATTTTCCGAGATTAATCTGTGGCAACGATTAGCGAAAATCCCAGTAGTCAGCAACGCATAGCTTTTTATTAAAGAGGATATTGTTTTGTATTCAGGGAAAGACTTTATGACCACAATATATTTTTTTTATTTTTTGCAAATATCACTTACAATTTTGAGAAATAAGAGCAATTGCGATAGTAAGAGATATGTCACAAATGAAATTGTTTTAATTAATTTATTTTTTCAGAGATTATAATATAAGTTAGGAAAATAATTAAACTTCTATTCATTTAAAATTTATTTATATTTCAAAGCTGCAGATTTATATTTATTTCAGATATTAAATAAATATAACTTTTTCATGCATAATTAATATATCTGAATGTTATTTTTTCCCCAACATTTTTATAATGCATACAAATACATTATGCAAATAACATATAAAATTTCAGTTTACATTAAAAAAAAAAAAAAAAAAAAAAAAAATTCAATTAATCTTCCACAAAATGCTATCTATCTTTTAAATTATTTACTTTTCAATCATGATTCAGTATTAAATGTGTACAATCATTATTACAGAACCATAAAAAAGTTATTTTAAGTCGAATAGAATTTCTTTTTTTAGAAAGTTTGATATGAATATCTTGAAAAGAATGTTTAATTAGGTTCTTTAATCATGCGACATCAACAACATTTTGTTGGGGAATTCAAAGCTATTTCTTTAATATTTCAATAAATATTCACTCAAATAAATACCATACTATAATAATTGATATTCAGAAGTAAAACTTAATTTTGATATTTTTATAAACACACTTCTCTTTTAGAATAACATAAAATAAATACGAATATTAATTAGTCGTATTGGAATTTAAAATAATATTCCCTTATCTGCATATATAAACTTACAAAATAGCTAAAAATATCTTACTTTAATTTAAAGGACGATAAATTTTATTTAATGAATTTTATGTTAGTAATAAATCAGCATTTTTTTGCTGCCTCTTTGATGTTCAGATGAGTGATTGTTTTGATTGAAATATCTTAAAGATTATATTTTGAAGTTTTAAATTTTACCTTTCGAATTTGTATACTCAATATTAACAAAGTTGAATTTCTTATATATATATATATATATATATATATATTGTAACATGAATACATTTTAATTTTGAGATTTAAAAGAAAATTTGGAAAGACATTATTATTTTAATGATCGTTATTTTACACTTAATAATAATTCATCAAATATTGAATAAAATATCATGTATAAATTTCGATTTTATATACATACACTTATCATACTTAGCTTCAGTGTGCAATATAGTTATACTTATGTTACAATTACAATTATCAATTACATTAATTTATTTAAATGAACAAACCTAAACTACATCTAAAACTGCGAATAACTAAACTTTCTGTTTTGCGATGCAACATACATACGATTTAAAAATAGCTTGAAACTTTGGTACTTAAAAAAAACACCTCAAAGTTTAAATTTAGCCAAATTGCATTAGTAACTTTTGTATTACATTGACATTATTCGAAAAATTAAAGAAAAAACATTATTGGTAAAGAACATTGTCTGTATATGTTTAATATTTAATCATTGTCATGTTTAACAAAGTGTTAGTTTCAAAAACCTAATTAATTACGATAAAAAAAAGATAAATTTTTTATTACAGTAAAATTTCTATTAAAATTTATGTATATTTATATTTCCTCACATGTTTTATTTTTACCTTAAACTGCTCATTTAAATTTTTTAATAAGGAAAACGAAATGAAAAATCTAAAATGTTTTAAATTTTTTTTTATTCAATTTTAAACAATATTAATTCGTTTTTAATGACACAGATGTTTTATTTCCCGTATACGTATGAAGTAAACAGAAAAAAATATAATGCTTAGATAAAAAATTAATAAAATATTTATCATAGACAAAAAATATTCATTATATTCATGATAAATATGTATTTAGGCGCTGCCTGTTTTTATACAAAATGAAACAGTATTATATGAAAGACACACTCTAAATAAGAAAGAGTGACTATTCACTCTGGAGGAGTGGATATTCACTCTATCGCAGAGTCAAAATTTGCCCAACCTCTTTAGAGTGACTATTCACTCTAGGCTTAAAAGTGAAATTGTTCACTCTCTGAAAGAGTGAATACTCACTCTCAAGAGGTGAATATTCACTCTAAACAGGGGTGGATACTCACTCTTTCAGAGGAGTGAATATCCACTCTTGCAAAAAGAGTGGTTTTTTTCACCCTAATAGGAGTGAATAGTCACTCTTCCATAGGAGTGGCTATCCACTCTTTCATAGGAGTGACTATTCTCTCTTGCAAAAGGAGTGGATTTCTCACTCCTTACAAGAGTGAATAGCCACTCTTTCATAGGAGTGAATGTTCACTTTTTATGGAGTGTTTTTTTTTCTTATGTTTCATTTATGGGCATTTTAAAAGAATCATATATTTTAGAGCATGCAATGAAAATAGACACAAGCGTGGTAAAGATTGGAATAAAATACTTTATTGGCAATATTTATTTAATTCATAGTTTGTAACAGTAATTGAACTCTTAAGGAAAAATTCAATTAGAGATACATAATGAATTAAATTAGATTACTGACAGAAATAAACTAAAATATTTTATTCCAAGCTTATCACTATTGTGTTTGCTTTCATTGCATGCCTTATAAAGATATGATAGTTTTAAAATGCCTATAAGGGCAAGTAATTAACCAAATTCTTAATCAGTTAATATTATTTCTTTCTTCACTGTAAACTGAAATGTCTGAAATTCAGACACTTAAGTGTCTGAAACGGATGGTTAAAAAAAGAGACACTTTAAAGTGTCTTAAAATTTAAGACACTTAATAGTGTCTGAATTTCAGACACTTGAAACATCTGAATCGCGGCCATTTTTGTGGTCTGATTTGTGAGCAATTGGCAGCCATTTCTGACCACACTTTTTTTTAAAGCATTAAATACAGCCATGTTTGACCACATTGAATCCTGAATAAATGTGAATAAATTTGACCATGAAGCAGGGCTGGGGTTTGTTACAGACGCAGAACAGAACCAGATTAAAGCATGGGCAAACTTGTTCATGACCCCCCTCCCTCGATTTTAGGGGCCCCCAAATTTGGTATGCTATTTTCGTAAAGCGCTTCCGACATTGTACAATCAATATTTTGACCTTTTAGAGTAGGAAAGATTTACAAAACAAAAAATATATTTATCTAAATACAATAAAATCTCTCAGTAGTGTACACCGCAGCATCTGTCTGCTATTCGGAGAAAACGGACTCTTCTGAATAACAGGCAAATTCCGTCGTACTGGAGTGTCCGCTATTGAGAGGTTTTAATGTACATTTAGATAAATATATTTTTAATTTTAAACTTATTCTACTCTAACAGTTCAAAATAATGATTATAATCAGTGCAATGTTGAAATAGATATAAAATATCAGCTGCACAAAAATTGCATACTAAATTTGAGAACCCCTAAAATCTACGGCCCAGTTTGCCCATGCTATAATCAAGTCTTGCTTCTGAAAGAAACCCAATTCTGCTTTATGCCCAAAATATGTATATGTATTCTAAAACATAGAAAGTGTTTCATTTTTTGTCATAGTATAGAAGATGTGCACTAAAAGAATTCGAGGCCAGTGGTAACCCCCCTCCCCCTGCCCTTCTCACGCACTATCTCAAAAAATTAAATACATTCGATTACTTCAAATATATATATATAAATACATGAACATATAAAAATACATGTTTGGATAATATTCTTTGTCTTCAACTTCATTCTACTCTAAAACTAAATAGAATTTTGATTATAACTTTTCTGTACCACCTTATTACGCGAATGAAGTCGTAGAACATTGTTGTGGGCAACGGCGTCATTCACGGCGCACATTAGTGTGGCCATTTGTTTTTTCTTAATCATCTTAGAATGAAAATTCAACTCTGCAATATTAGATTAAAACTGTAATTTTGTTTTAGAAGAACAATACCACTTTTCATCAAAATTAGCTATTTATCCTTCAAATGAGATTTTTTCAGATGAATAACTGTTGAAAAATACTTCTGCTGAATTGTTTAAAGGATCATCAAATTAAAACTGATATAAAATAAATATTTTGCACCATATAGTATGTTTCTTAGTATAAAGTACAAGTTTCTATGCTTGAAGTATGCTTTGATTTGTTTTAAGATTTGAATAGAATTGTTCCATAATAATAATAATAATAATAAATTAGCAAATAAAGCTCTTTTCATTCTCTGAATATTTTATATTTTCATTTAAATACTAACATATGCATAAAAACTAGGTTTATGTTATGAGAATCTTTTATATATATATATATATATATATATATACATATATATAAAGAAAAAAGGAAAGATTTTTTTTTTTTTTTTAATGTCAAAACATATTAAAATTTACTGAAAAACCTACATTTTAGATCTTGTACAATACAGTTAAACAGTCTAGAATTAAAAAAAAAGATAAAAGAAAGAAAAAGAAAAATAATAGAATCAGTAAATTTAGATTCGGAATTTTATTAAAACACTGAAAACGCCTTAGAAAATTATTTAGACCACAAATATGCAAAAATGTAAAGATGTAAAAGTCTAGTTTTTTCTATTTTCCATTTTTAACCTTTTTACTAAAAGTAATTAATAAAAAAATCAATATTAAAATCAGTTTTCAATATCTCGAGTTTTGCAAAACCGAAAACTAAAGTTTTTAGCAATAAATCAAAGTAAATAATGATATTTATTTACTATATTTATTTACTTTTTTTATTTTAACAAATCAGATTTGACGAAAATCAATCCCCCTCCGCCACAAAAAAGACTAAAAAGATCCCCCCCCAAAAAAAAAAAAATTGTACATCTCAAATTATAAAATATAAAAGATGGGTCACAACACGTGTTTGACCGCGAAAGAGTATGTTATAAGGATTCCGCATACTGATCAAAGCAACATTAAATTCCTTAACATATCAAAATGTTAAAAAAAAAGACGTTTTAAACACAGCATTTTTTTCAGCATAAGATTTGATAATTTTCTGTTATTGCTTTTTCTAAAAAGGCATATTTTAAAGTAAGTATATATATAATATATTACTGATATTTTTACAGTCACAGTAACAACATATAATCACATTAAAAAAATTTACTTCTGAATTTCTTTTTACTTTTATCGGTTGGTGCAAAAAATATAATACGAAAATTACTGATTAATTTTTGTGTGAATACATAAGAATAAAATCAATGCTATGAGTTAATCAATAATCCAGATTCTTTACAATAAAAAAATTTATTGATAAAGTGGATATCTAAAGATATATTAAACAAATTTGTTATTTTTAAAAATTTTGAAAGTGGTAAGAATTTAATTGAAAATCATAAAAAAATACACAAATCTTTTAACATTAAAATATATTTATTGGATTTAAAAAGATACAAATGTAATAAATAGACATTATTCTTATCAATTTAATTTAAATAGGAATTAAATAATAATACATAAGTAATAATATTCATACAAAAGTTGTATTTGAAAACGAAAATTAATCGTTTTTTGTTTATAATCGTACTTACTTAAATTCTTGATTGAAAAACAGTTACAGATACAATAATTTTGAAACGAAAAAAAAAACACCCGACTGCAAAAAAAAAAAAAAAAAAAAAACTCACCAGTCTGATTTTATAAAAATATTTAAACACTTCTGGCAAAACATAAAAAAAGCACGGTTTTGCAATCCGAATTGTTGAAAATATCAAAATTCTTGATTGAAAAAAAGTTACAGATACAATACTTTTGAAACGGAAAAAAACACACCCGACTGCAAAAAAAAAAAAAACTCACCAGTCGGATTTTATAAAAATATTTAAACACTTCTGGCAAAACATAAAAAAAGCACGGTTTTGCAATCCGAATTGTTGAAAAGATCAAAATTCTTGATTGAAAAAAAGTTACAGATACAATACTTTTGAAACGGAAAAAAAACACACCCGACTGCAAAAAAAACTCACCAGTCGGATTTTATAAAAATATTTAAACACTTCTGGCAAAACATAAAAAAAAGCACGGTTTTGCAATCCGAATTGTTGAAAATATCAAAATTCTTGATTGAAAAAAAAGTTACAGATACAATACTTTTGAAACGGAAAAAAAACACACCCGACTGCAAAAAAAAACTCACCAGTCGGATTTTATAAAAATATTTAAACACTTCTGGCAAAACATAAAAAAAGCACGGTTTTGCAATCCGAATTGTTGAAAAGATCAAAATTCTTGATTGAAAAAAAGTTACAGATACAATACTTTTGAAACGGAAAAAAAACACACCCGACTGCAAAAAAAACTCACCAGTCGGATTTTATAAAAATATTTAAACACTTCTGGCAAAACATAAAAAAAGCACGGTTTTGCAATCCGAATTGTTGAAAAGATCAAAATTCTTGATTGAAAAAAAGTTACAGATACAATACTTTTGAAACGGAAAAAAAACACACCCGACTGCAAAAAAAACTCACCAGTCGGATTTTATAAAAATATTTAAACACTTCTGGCAAAACATAAAAAAAGCACGGTTTTGCAATCCGAATTGTTGAAAAGATCAAAATTCTTGATTGAAAAAAAGTTACAGATACAATACTTTTGAAACGGAAAAAAAACACACCCGACTGCAAAAAAAACTCACCAGTCGGATTTTATAAAAATATTTAAACACTTCTGGCAAAACATAAAAAAAAGCACGGTTTTGCAATCCGAATTGTTGAAAATATCAAAATTCTTGATTGAAAAAAAGTTACAGATACAATACTTTTGAAACGGAAAAAAACACACCCGACTGCAAAAAAAAACTCACCAGTCGGATTTTATAAAAATATTTAAACACTTCTGGCAAAACATAAAAAAAGCACGGTTTTGCAATCCGAATTGTTGAAAAGATCAAAATTCTTGATTGAAAAAAAGTTACAGATACAATACTTTTGAAACGGAAAATAAACACACCCGACTGCAAAAAAAACTCACCAGTCGGATTTTATAAAAATATTTAAACACTTCTGGCAAAACATAAAAAAAAGCACGGTTTTGCAATCCGAATTGTTGAAAATATCAAAATTCTTGCTTGAAAAAAAGTTACATATACATTACTTTTGAAACGAAAAAAAAAACACACCCGACTGCAAAAAAAAAAACTCACCAGTCGGATTTTATAAAAATACTAGATGGAACCCGTCAAAATTTGACGGCAAACAACTTGATAGTACCATAAAAATAAAATTTATAGTTACTTTAACTTTACAAATTTCATAGTGGGGAGCATAATATGATTAAGCGGTCACTGACCTTTCCATTGATATATAACATGGGGGTTGTGTGCAAAATTTAGAAAGTACCCTTTAGGGGGGAGGGGGGCAAAGTGGGGAGATTGACATCGGAGATGCATAATATGATTAAGCAGTCACAGACCTTTCCAACAATATATGACATGAGGGTTGTCAACAAAATTTAGAAAAGTATCACTTGGGGGGTTGGGGGGGGGCAAAGTGGGGAGATGGACATTGGAGATGCATAATATGATTAAGTGGTCACAGACCTTTCCAATGATATATAACATGAGGGTTGTGTGCAAAATTTAGAAAGGACCCCTTGGGGGGGGGGCAAAGTGGGGAGATGTAAAATATGATTAAGCGGTCACAGACCTTTCCAACAATATATGACATGAGGGGTGTCAACAAAATTTAGAAAAGTATTCCTTGGGGGGTGGACAAAGTGGGGAGATGGACATTGGAGATGCATAATATGATTAAGTGGTCACAGACCTTTCCAATGATATATAACATGCGGGTTGTGTGCAAAATTTAGAAAGTAACCTTTGGGGGGGAGGGGGCAAAGTGGGGAGATGGACATCGGAGATGCATAATATGATTAAGCAGTCACAGACCTTTCCAACAATATATGACATGAGGGGTGTCAACAAAATTTAGAAAAGTATCCCTTGGTGGGGGTGGGGGGGGCAAAGTGGGGAGATGGACATTGGAGATGCATAATATGATTAAGTGGTCACAGACCTTTCCAATGATATATAACATGAGGGTTGTGTGCAAAATTTAGAAAGTACCCTTTGGGGGGGGAGGGGGGCAAAGTGGGGAGATGGACATCAGAGGTGCATAATATGATTAAGTGGTCACAGACCTTTCCAATGATATATAACATGAGGGTTGTGTGCAAAATTTAGAAAGTACCATTTGTGGGGGAGGGGGGCAAAGTGGGGAGATGGACGTCGGAGATGCATAATATGATTAAGCAGTTACAGACCTTTCCAACAATATATGACATGAGGGGTGTCAACAAAATTTAGAAAAGAGCCCCCTTTAGGGGGGGGGAGTGGCGGGATGGATCCCGGAATGTAATATAATTCTACAAATATGATGCAGTTTTAAAATATCGAGTAATGATTAATACTGTCAAGGAATCTACTCATATATGTAAGTTTTGGTACTTCTCTATTATCTCATCCACCACTTTTCATAACAAAAAACTATCGCCAAACTGTAACGCCAAATAAACGGGAGAACTTTGTCATTAATACACGCAAATGTTGAATTAAAAACCACTTGATGACATAACAAACACGTATAATACTTCCGACATCAAGTAAATGGGACTGCATTTTTGGCATTTAATCATACAGTTTGGCAATAGTATTTTGTTATGAAAAGTGGACGATGGGATAATAGAGAAGTACCTAAGTTTTTTTATACCAAGTTTGAAAATTTATCTTTTTTTTTTGTCGCATTCTTGGGCAAAGATGTATATTATCAAGATACCATTTTGATTTGTAAGCACAAAGTCAATAAAATCACCATTTTGTGACAAATTATGAGTTTAATAAGTATCTCCCAGAACAGAGATGCAATCTGGTATAAAATGAAATCGTTATCGCCCAATAATGAAAGCAATAATAAATCAAAAGATTCAAGAATTGTTTATGAAACAAAATTAATTCAATAACAAATCTTAATGAAAATATACATTTTACACTCTACTATAACTTTAAACTGAGTTTGATGTTTCAATTAAGAAATGAAAACATTCAATAAAGTGTAAAATATATGTTTTCACAGAGATTTCTTATGAAACTGATGGTATATGGGGAAGTGGTAAAAAAGATTACAAAAAAAAACAAAAAAAAAAAACTAAATAACCTTTTTTATATCTCTTGAAGTCAAAAATATTTATTTTTTTTAGCTTGGATAACTATTATCAGGTATTTTTTCAGTTTGGTTTGTTGAGTTGATGAACATGTGTTCATGATTGAATCCTTTGGATGCTGTTTGTATCGTACAGAAAATCATTTACATTCTGCTGTATTTTAACTAATTCATATGGCCACTTACACACTGGCTCTGTAAATTATTTTGGAAATTAGCACATGATGTAAGCAAAAATCAATAAACAACAACAAAAACGTGGCAATCATTTTCAAACTGTTTTATATAATCAAAACTTTTCGATATTTTACTGCCGAATGTAAATATTAAAACATTCAGCTTTTCAAAGTAAAAATAAACTCCTTCAAAAAATAAATCCTAATAAAATCTCGACCATTACTTTTAGGTTTAAAAAATTTTAATTTTCAATATACATACGACATAAAAAGAAGAAAAAAATACACCAGAATGTATCTCTAATTTTGTGTTCACGAAAGCAAGGAACTCAATCATGATTATGTTTACTATGTTCATCAACTCAATAAACCAAAATAATAAAATGAAAAATTACCTGATAATAGTTATCCAAGATAAATCGTAAACCAAACTTGTCATATTTAAAGTAACTCAAGAGGAATGACCGATCTTAAAAAATCTCAAAATTAAAGTAACTCGAGAGGAATGACCGATCTTAAAAAATCTCAAATACACTTCTAATGAAAACTGCTTTAAATATATGGATTGGCGACACAGCAAGTTTCTAAATTTGTCCCTGCTGATGAGTTTTTTTTTTTTTTTTTTTTTTTTTTTTTCGTGCAGCTGCTGGTTGATTTTTGCAATTTTTCTCCCCGCAGCAAACTGAAGAAATTCGTGTAATTTTTGTGCCACCAAATTACTGAAATTACAATCTCTCCCCCCCCCTCCCGAGTGAGTGGTGTTTTGGAAATTTGGAGATTACAATAAATATTTGGTACTTTTTCATTTTATCATTATTTATTCTGGTTTGTTGAATTCTTTGGATTCACCATATAATTATACTGGATGGAAACTATTTATAGTACGGTCAGTTCTTTTTTTCTGGAAATATATTTGCAGTCTGGCTTATTTAGGAACTCTTAGAATGAAACATAATAGAAATTTGTAAGATGCTGAAACAGCCTTTTGTATATTTTAGTATTAGGTTATATTTAGCATTGGGTTATATTTAGTATTAGGCGAGTACATGCAGAGTATTTTATGCATTGATTCTCTAACATCGTCTATCAATAGACAACAACAAAAAGTGGCACCTCATTTTCAAACAGCCGAATGTTAACTATTAAAACATCTGAAATATTATATTCAAAAAATGAAATTTCTGTTTTTCCAAATGAAAATAAACCCCTTCAATAAAAAAAGAAAAAAAATACTTATAAAAACTCATAAGCAAAATAGTACTCAGTAGCAAAAAATACACCAAGCATGCAACAATTACATTACTCGCACTAAATAATTTCGCGAACAAAAAGAATTAAGAGATATCCAAAGAATTCAATCATGTACACAGAAATAGATATATATTTCTATGTTCATGAACTAAATAAAAACAAAATAAATAAAGATAAAATGAAAAAATACCTCACAATTGTAATCTAAACTTCTTGCCGACGCCATACCCACAGAAGGGTCGTACACTCGTTTTGTAAACAGTTCCTAATCTAATGTGACTCTAGAGACAGGAAATATCCCTCACCTCATTGGCGGAAGATTTTTTTGACGCATGCGTATACTGTCCAATTTCGATGGAAATTTGACAAAATTACCAAACTGCTTTAAATAGATGGATTTAAACACTTCTGGCAAAACATAAAAAAAGCACGGTTTTGCAATCCGAATTGTTGAAAATATCAAAATTCTTGATTGAAAAAAAATTACAGATACAATACTTTTGAAACGGAAAAAAACACACCCGACTGCAAAAAAAACTCACCAGTCGGATTTTATAAAAATATTTAAAAAGCACGGTCTTGGTGATGAACGGGAAAACACTATGCTGTAGGTTTCTCTGCAATGGAAGCATTCATTAAATAAATATAATTCCACAAATATAACGCACTTTTGAAACATCGAGTAATGATTAATATTCTCAAGGATTATACTCATATACGTAATTAAATTTTTTATATCAAGTTTGAAAATTCATCTTTTTTTTGCATTTTAAAACAATTACAGAGAAAACAACATTACAAATTTGCCCTTTTGCTCGGCGGTCAGGGGGTTAAGACACCCATACTGTAGCACACATGTAACTGTAACACACATTACTGTAACACACACATATTGAATAACACAAAAATGTAATCACATAATTTTTCGCTGTAAAAACTACGACGTACACCTCTTCTAACTACTAAATCGTTGAACTATATATTAGCCAATCAGCATGCACATTTCCAAACAAAGAACGCAGTGGTCTTCTGCGGTCTGTTAAAAAAAATAATAATAATTACGTCAGCATTTGCAAGGAAGCGAAAGCTTTTTATCATCTGTCAGAAACTTTTTATTTACTGGCGTTAAATTTATCAATTATCTGAATAGTATACTCACTACAGTTGTTACATTTTCAAAGCGAGGGAAAATAGCTTAAAAAAAGATTTTGACGTAACACTTGCAAATAATGTATCGAATTTAATAGAATTTAAAAGCAATTTTCATACAACATATTTTTGCTTTAGATGTAGAAAATCCAAATATTATTCCTTCATTAACTTTTGAAAGCCTTGATAACCTAATCTGTATTTTCATACACTTTATTAATGCTAGAGTGGTCACTATTTTGTATATACAACTTTGAAATCAGTGTTGCTAAACACAGTGTTGAATTCATGGGGTAGCTGGGGGGGGGGGGGTTATCACCGGAACATTGGAATGTTCCCCCGGAAGATTTGAGATTTTATGCTTTTAATAGATAAAAAATGCAATTTCCCCCCAGGAACTCTACAGTGTCCAATCTGGGGCAACAGAAATCCCTCCCGAAGAAAAGTGTCTGAATTCAACACTGGTTAAACATTATATAGAGACCACTGATTGGTCTCATCATAATCTGAATTTTGCGATCGCTTATGGAAATTTGGAATCCCGTTTCTGTTTAAAATATCAACTAATAATTATTATTTTAAAAATTAAAATATGATATTAAATTGTTTTAAAAAATTATAAAACTTATTATTCCCCGGTGAATTTATAATAATTAAACACAAAAAAAATAAGGGACTAAGATTTTTTTCGTCAGAGGGGGGGGGGGAGGGGTTCTGTCCCCCTGAATCCACCGTAGAAGTCAATTTTTAATTTTATTTCCCTTGTTCATGCGTTTGAAATTTATTTGAAACGGGGACTCAGGGGGACTGAAAGCTTCTAACGAAATAGATGGATATTCTATGACTAACAATGTGTGATTTCACTTTAATTTTTGTTTTAAATATAAACTCTTATCTTTTGACCGTACTTTTTAGTAAATTAGCGCTATTTTGCAAAGTCCTATTATTATAAAATCATACATGTTATTTCTGTTATCAACATCATTTTTTCTATGAATTTACAAAACACACAACAACAAATGAGGTATCCTCCTTCGAAAGGTTTTGAAGCAGCTTCTGACATAGTACTACACCCACATTTCGTTAAAACTTGGTTTTTGATTAAATATTGCTATTAATTAAAAATTAAATCGGCATTGTTTTTATAAATGAAATGCAAGATTTTTCCTCAAATTAGTGTTGCCACAAAAATAAAATAACTGCACTATATACTGCTGAACAATGATTAAAAAAATAAATAGTAGTACAAAAAAGATAAAATATCAATTCTCCACATAGGTTTATTTTATATTTATGGTTAAAAAGCAAAATTGATATTGAAATGTTTAAAAGAAAAAAAAGACACCATCGATCGATCGAAGCAGTGGTATTTCACGTGTATAATAAAAGGTATGCTTTGTTATATTAATATTTTTTTTAAGTGCATTCAATTTTTTTTCATGTTTTCCAAGAAGCGGATGGATATCTTGGGAATTGACGAAGTTATGAATTTTTTTCTTCTTAAACTCCTATCCCCCCCCCCCCCACCTTCAGGCCATTTTTAATGATATCAAAAATCTGTCATACATAAATTTTCGGCCGTTTTCCTTAGAAGTAATAATAACTTTAAACGGATTTGATACGATATCATAATTAAGAAGTTATGGATTTTTTCTGTTTTCACACCCCCCCCCCCCCAATTTCGATTTTGCCCATTAACGAACTTGACCAAGATTTTATGTCCCTTGATTATATGTATCAGTTTGGAAGAGATTTGTGCAGAATTATTGAAGTCATCGTGTCCATAAAAAAATGATATAGCTATATAGACAGATAGATAGATAGATAAAGTTTTGAACTGGGGGGTGGTTTGGGGTTCTAGGGGTCATGATCGGCGTAGATCTGCAAAATGTTTCAGAAATTCCAACATAGGAGAGAATATAATAGGTAATATTTCTTACGAAATCTATCTCAAAAGAAAAAGAAAAAATGATAATTTCGTTTCTCTCAATAAATAAATAAGGACAAAATTATATAATGCCAGGCTTTCACTCTTCAGCGGAGTGAAGTATTTCACTCTTGTCAAAGGAGTGAGACAGTCACTCTCGACAACGGAGTGACATATATCACTCCTTTCTAGGGAGTGGAAAATTCCACTCTTTAAGGAGTGTATTTTTATAAAATTCACTCCAAAAAGAGTGAAAATGCCTCTCACTCTTCCAAAGAGTCAACTTCTCACTCCTCCCAATTTTAGAGTGCACGGATTTCATATTCTTTCATTCACAAATTAAAGATTATACGCAGGATGTCCCATACGTGTGTTCAGAAAAAAAAAAGAAATTTAAAAATTGCAGTATTGGAATGAGTTTTGAACTATAAAAATTGATAAATTGCCGAATATTTTGCTGCGAAATTTAGACCATTTGCCGCGTCTTATGATGAAAATCGTACTCCTATACGACAATTCGTGGATTTTTTTATGGATTCCAAAAATTTGTACGGCTTTATGTGACTTTCTAATTTTTTTCTTTTTTGACATAAAAAAATTACTTTTTTTCACGAGTCTCATGGTTTAAACAGATCTCTGAAGCACGTTTTCATCAATTTTTGAAATCTGAAGTTGCTTTATTCATTTTACTTACCCATCATACGTAGTATAGGGTAAGTCTTGTAATCGTTTTGAAAATCGAAAAAAGATTTTGACGGATTTACACGTTTCAGACACTGGAGATTCCGAAAAACATATTTTTAGAAAAAAAAATTTGCCGTTCGTCTGTGTGTCTGTGTGTCTGTGTGTCTGTAAACGCTCTATCTCCCGAAAAAATTGAGATAGAGACTTGCAATTTGGTATGTACTTAGTATGTAATAATGGGAAGAAGCCTATTTCATTTCAATAACCTCGATTAATCGGACCTTTTTTTTTCGGACTCTCGAAATATTCGTTCTGATAAAAGGTATATAAAAATTTTCGAAATTGGTTATTTTAAGAAATGAATATAAAAGACAATAAAAAAAACATAAATTTTGCATAAAGCATGAAGTCGATCGGATAATGAGTTGCCGAGATATTTGGAATCCTATTTCCACACTCTTCGATTTTTCATGACCCTGTATTTCATCCAAATTTCACTTCAAAGATATATTTATATTGGAAATTTGACACTTAATCAGATGCAATAAACCGCTAGTTAATAGGATTATTATTTTTGGAGTTATAAGGAAAAACCTCTTTTAAGCAATTCAGTAATCGAGCCTTTAAAGTTTATGACGTCATCAAGCCACGATTTTGTTTGAATTGCAATACATTTTATAAGTTGTTTACACATTTTTATTTTAATATTTTACATTATGCATATCCATGATGGGTAAGTATTACCGTGGCCCCCAACGACTAGTTTCTCCTTCTACTGCAAAAAAAAATCCTTTTGTTTTCATCTTATGGTGCAAACCGCACTCCAATACCACAATTTCTTAATTTTATTGGAATTTTGATTTGTGAATGGACATATAAGACACACTATATACAGGGTGCCCGAAAAGTCTGGAAACGGTCAAATCACTCGAGAAATATACATCGGATTGAAAAACGGCAAAATGCATGTTCAATATTTTTGAAAAATCTATTTAGGGATATGAAAGTTGCCCTCCCCCGGGGGGTAAGGGGGGCAACATTGAAATCTTAAATTATGACCCCCCTTTTTTATTGCAGATTGGGATTCTACGGGAAAAAATACGTAACTTTTGTATTGAAATTTTTTTTCGAAACATTGTAGATGGCGCTGTAATCGAGTGCAATGCTGTGAGAATCGCTACCATCGCAATGTCTGGAAACGCTCGAATAACTCGAGAAATATACATCGTATTGAAAAACGGGAAAAAAATGCATGTTTAATAGTTTTGAAAAATCTATTTAGGGATATCAAAGTTGCCCTTTTTGGGTAAATGCTTTCAAATATTGTAACTTTTGTCTTTTAATAAATATATTTAGAAATATTTTTATCCAATTGTTATAAATAACCATGTATAAAGATGTTGAAACTCGATTCATTTGTAATATCAATACCTACTTACATAATTTTACTTTTGTACATGTATATAATTAATTTAAGTTGCCCAAAATGGATGCTTACATAATATTTTGGGATTTTATTGTTTCATAAATTATTTTCTTTAAAAAGTCGAGAATCCATATATTTCATGATCACATTTGTGTAATATTAATTAATCGCATAATTATGCGACTAAATAAGCTCAAGATTATGATTCGGAAATAGTGTTAACACAAAAAAGGAATAGTTCGCAGCTATTCAGAATAGAAAAAAGATCATTTCTACATCCAAATAGAAATCTTTGTCTAATGTTAATTAATCGCATAATTATGCGATTAAATAAGCTCAGGATTATGATTCGGAAATAGTGTTAACACAAAAAATGAATAGTTCGCAGCTATTCAGAATATAAAAATACTATTTCTGTTTATTATTTTTTTTCTGATCAAAATAGCATTAAAAGGATTTGAAATTGAAATAAATAAAATTTTGAATTTAAAACAGATTGAGCTTGAGCCTGCCAAATCCGAAGACATATAAAAATCAAGCCCATTCCATCTCTATCTCTGACGTGAGCGACACATTATGTCACCTATAAGTATTTTCATACTCAAGAAGGCAAAACATTGGAGGTGGGATGAAAAGGAAAGGGTAATTTAGGATTCGTTTTTCAGAAGCGTTATCGCACTGTGCTCCGGAGCACAGTGTCTATGATTTCCGGTGAATTCTGGCCAATATTTAAATATTTACTAAACACAGAGAAGTATCACAGAGCTGGGCTCCAGCGGGCTCCGGCACAAATTAAGCCCTGATTATAAGTTCATTTAACAGTCCATTTAACAGTTAATCGCAAAGTCCTATTTCTTTCACTGTGAATTTCTCTTTCGATGTCAAAAAATGGTTTTGTACTTTTTGACGCCAGCCAAAATACAGTGGCAATTTTTTAGAAATGTACAACGGTTGTGACAACAAAAGGCACTATCGCTTTAGCTTTCATAGCGCTTACATCCCTTCTCAATATTACTAATTTCTATTTTTTATTACATTTTACATTACTACATTTTATAATTTTAATTCTTACATCATCAATTAGAAAAAAAAAAAGCTTTCGATTGGAATTTATTTGAAAACTGACGCTTAATTTAACGACTTTTTAAATAATTTTCAAGCATGAAATGTTTTTCAATTGTATCTTATCAATGACCACCAGTTTGCTTCAATAATGTGAAATAGCCCCTGGGAAAGTTGCAACAATTAAAAAATAGATTTCCTTATCCATCATAAAAAGTGAATAATAATAATAATAAAAACAGTGATAAATCATAAGATCAGATTATCCATAAGATAGAGCATTTTGGCGCTAAATAAAAATCTGTCAAAAAAAAAAAAAAAAAAAAAAAAACTACTTTCAGTTTATGTTGAACATAAAATTGATATGTTGAATTCGCTGATGTATATGTTCCATCAGATATCAAAATATGCTAGGAATTGTATTTTTTTTTTAAAGATCCTTTTGCCAACTGTATGAGAGGGAAAATATCCCCGACTGTGATGGAAAAGGGATAATCATCCTGATTATGGGAAGGAACCGAAGAAACCAAACAAATAAATTACACTTGAAAACATTAAAAATCTCCCTCATCTGCAGGTTGATTTATTGCTGTAAAAAAATTCTTCATCTTTACATAAAAATTGATCAGTTTAAAACAATGGATGTGTTTTAGAAGATATGGATTTGAAATGAACAATGATTAAAGAGGACATTTTAAAACTTTCAATTTAAACATATTAAAACTTTTTTAACGTCGAATTTCGACGGTACTTTTGGACAGAAGCAATGCACTTGCGCATAAGGGCTCATTCGGTTGCATAATCACAAGGGGTGGGATGTGTGCTTTATTTACTATGTTCTTTTATTTACTGAATATGAGATGAACGTAGGAATATACTATCTGTATGATACTTCATAGGTCCTTGGAACTTTTTTCTTACCGAGGGGAAAATGGCGGTAATGTCAAACTGATTTGCATTACACAGTTGTTTACGGATTGTTTGTTTGGAGTTTGCATCAGAAATAGTATTGTATTTGTCTGGGGAAAAACTTTTAAAATAAAATATTTGAAAGACTGTTTCATACGTAATATACATTCTTATGTAATAAAGAAGCTCATTTTACTGATATTGTTAAATTTTTTGTCCGTCAAGTTTTGACGGGTTCCATCTAGTAATTAATTTAAGTTGCGCTAAATGGATGCTTACATAATATTTTGAGATTTTATTTTTTCCTAAATTATTTTCTTTAAAAAGTCGAGAATCCATGTATTTCATTATTTTGCAATTATTTCCTTAAAATTACGATTACATTTAAAATCATGTAGATTGATCTCAGATTTGACATTAATAAAAAATAATATAAATATTAATAATACTTCTAATTTTCTTTTAGATATATATATTTCTGCTGTTCCAGAAAAGGGCAAGATAAAGTTCATTAACTAATTAGCTGTAATAAATTAAACAAGTGGGTAAGTGTGATCCAAGTTCGCACAAAGGGTTTCGTTTAATATTCCTTTCAAAACACTTTATCCTTTCTTTAAAAAATCCATATAAATTTCATTTTCTAAAAAAAAAAAACTGTCTATTTTTCTCGGTTTTTCGAATATCCGAACCGGCCCGATAGCGGGTGAAGCCCACTATTATATTCTGTCATAATAATATCTGTCATGTGGACTAATTGCGATATTAAAAAAAATAATAATTTCAAAATTAAACATGTTGTACACCTTCAAAATGTTAAAATATGCGAATATTTACATAATCGGGTTTTTATCATGATTCAATACTTCCTCAAACTCATACATTTACTATTTTCTATTACTCATATTCATACTCGCTTTGTATTATACTGAAACATTTGAAAAATCCGTTAAACTTGCGATATGACGTTAGATTTTCTTTTTAATTCTCTAATGACGTGTAATTAATCTGCTTTGTGTACATGCACACATACTCATACTCCTTGTATTATTGAGAAATCTTTCTGTTTTATTACCACTATGACGTCAATCTTTTTTATTTCATATTAATCTTTTTTTTTCAATTGATGAAACTTTTTATTTCATTTTTTTTTCACGTGGAAATCGTCTGATAGAAAATTAATTATTGTAGATAGAATTTCATCATGGATTTTTAATTTTTGGCATCTGCTATAATGGAAAATGTTCAAATTTAATAAGAAAAGGCGTTAGAATTTTGGTTTTTTATCTCTATTTATTAAAATAACACAAATTTTTCAAATTTTAATATTTTCAGCTCTTCGCAGCTGATATTCTGATTTATATACAAAGTTTCAACTCTGTAAGTTACACAGTTTTCGAGAATGGCTCTGTGACAGACAGACAACGGAGCGGGAGCAATAGCGTTTCGTGAGATGAACGAAACCCTAAAAATGAAAGAAGCCACAAGTTTTTAATTTACCTCATAAATTTTGTATACATTAAACTAAAATCCACAGCATTCAATTACACGTTTTCGTAAGATCTCGAAGCTAAAAATCTAAACGATGTAAACATTTTTATTTGACAGATATAGGATACAATGCAAAAGTTATGATATTTATAGGACTAAGCAATAACTGTTACATAGATGTTTGTTAAACCGGTTTAAAAAATAAATCTACTGAAACGCACAAGTTGCAAAATTCTGCACAAAGTTAAAAATAGTGGAGTTTGTGTATTTAAAAGATTAACATTTCTTTTTATTTCAAAATTTTATCATATTATATGTTGATTCATTCGAGACTTAGATACATTCGTTAAAAATAGTTTTTAGAATTAATTTACATTATTTTCAAATATTTTAAACATAAAGCATTCGCATGAAACTTTAATGTGTCTAAATATTAATTTGTGAACTTCCTTTAAAATAACATTTTATTTTTTTATAGCTTTAAATAGCTGTTCTTTAAATAACATATGAATAGCAAAATTTTAAAGATCATAACAATCATGGGATTTAATAATTAAACTGAATAACTTTCACAAGATGCTATTTTTAAATATATATCGTAATACTCGTATTCTTCTACTAAAAGTAAATATTTGTATTTGATAATTCTCTCGAATGTTTAAAATGTAATGCTAAATGAAATTTTCTGTTTAGAAATATTAAAAACATAGCGTGAAAAGATTTTAAAATTAAGTTTTTAATACGAGTTCAAAAGACTTTCTCTAAGAATTGCAAGGGGAGTTTTCATTAGTACACGTATTTCAATAAATATTTAGAGAAATGTTTAAATAAAATTACCATTATTGTTTAAAAGATTAAACATATTTCTTACATATATTTTCATTAATATTCTACTTGTATTAAACGTAAATCTATATATTAATTAATTGTATTTGAAATTTAGAGAAAATATCGTTAAATACAAATCTAAACTTACAAAATACCCAAAGTTATTTTATTTTAATTAGAAAAATTGTAGATTATTTTCATCTGTCATATACATTAATTATTTGTAACGCGATCTATGTTAAGAATCAACCTACATCTGTTGCTTTGTTTCTACTTTAATGTTCAGATAAATACGTTATTTATTGATAATTATCTTAAAGATTGTGATAATATAATATAATTATTTTCATTAATCCACTTATATTAAACTTAATAAACTTAATATAATTCCACTTATATTAAACTTAAATCTAAATATTAATTAATTGTATTTGGAATTTAGTGTAAATATCATTAAATACAAATCTAAACTTACAAAAGACCTAAAGTTATTTTATTTTAATTAGAAAAATTGTAGATTATTTTCATCTGTCATATACATGAACTATTTGTAACGTGATCTATGTTAAGAATCAACATACATATTTTGCTTCGTTGCTACTTTAATGTTCAGATAAATACGTTATTTATTTCTAATTATATTAAAGATTGTGATAATATAAATTTCTAAATCTTCTATTGCCAAGCACTCTTGGGATTCCAGCCATTGTTTTAATTTAAAAAATGCTAAAATTATCTTTAATGCCAATAATATCTCTGAATTGGACTTTCTTGAAAATTTAGCCAATTACCTTACTCATGAAGTTATTGTTAATGATAAATATGATTCCACAATGCTCTCTTCTGCATGGAAAAACCTTTTCAGTACTACCATATAATTTATTTTTGTGTTAATTAATATTAGTCTGTTATATATATCTATTCAGAAATAAATCATCTATATCATCTATATCAAATATCATCTATAAGAAATAAATAAGTAAATAATATATATATATATATATATATATATTATTTACTTATTTATTTCTTAATTTTCATCTGTTCCCATATTTTAGTATATATGTGTGTTTTCATTTTATTATAATTTTTTTTTGTTTTATTTTGTTTTATTTTCATGAAACTTTTTTTTTTAATTCCCCTTCTACTTTGTGTTCTATTGTTTTGATTTTACTCTTCTGTGACTGGCTGTTTGTTTTCTGTTTTCCTATTGGTTGTTGATTTCTACTTTCCTTTTGGCTGTTTCTTCAGCTTGTTTCCTTTCCCTTATCTCTTATTTCTGTCTTGCTGCTGCTTTCATAGTAGAAGCACGTCTTTTTTGCGCCTGACGAAGAACGACTCAGATCTTTCGAAAGGCCTAGTGCATTTTAAATTTTATGATGGTGTTAAGAAGATCTTTTAGTACTTACTGCTCACTTTGAAGTATTGAATAAAAATTATTATTATTTATTTATTTTTTATTTATTTAATTTTTTTTCTAACTTTCTGAAAGTTTTTTTCAAATAATAAATTGAAAATAATAAATTAGAAATAATAAATTCAAAGTACGTATTGTGCTATTGAAATACATACATATTTACTCAGTTTAAGATCCAGTTCAAAGATATACGTATCATATATCTCCAAATATCCTGTTACCATAAGAATTATTAAAATATAAATTATCAAAAGAAGAGAAATCAATATTTTAAACATTTATAATTTGTTTTCATAGTTGGAATCAGATTCTTTAGGAAATACTTTTCAGTGTTTAGAAATGGCACAAAATTGTACTTAAAGAAGGTAAATTCCCTATATTTCAAATTAAATTAAAACTTGTCGTTGAGTGACAACCGTAATACTTATCCATCATGGATATGCATAGTATAAAATATGAAAATAAAACATGTGTAAACTATTTATAAAATGCATTGCAATTCGAATAAAATCGTGGCTTGATGACGTCATAAACATTAAATGCTCTATAACTTCAAAACTGATAATCATATTAACTAACGGCTTACTGCGTCGAATTAAACGTCTCATTTTCAATTAAAATATATCTTTGAATTGAAATCTGAATGAAATACAGGGTCATGAAAAATCGAAGAGTGTGGAAAATATAATCACAAATATCTCGGCAGCTAATTTTTCGATCGACTTCCTTCTTGATGCAAAATTTATGTATTTTTACTGTTATTTATATTAACTCCTTGAAAGAAACAATTTCGAAAATTTTTATATACCTTTTATCAGAACGAATATTTCGAGAGTCCGAAAAAAATAGTTCCGGATAATCAAGGTTACTGAAATTTAAAAAGCTTCTTCCCATTATTGCATACTAAGTACATACCAAATTTCACGTCTCTATCTCAATTTGTTCGGGAGATAGAGCATTTAGAGACGCACACACAGACACACACACGGACAGACAGACAGACGGACGGCAATTGCTTTTCTAAAAACATGTTCTTCGGAATCTCCAGTGTCTGAAACGTGTAAATCCGTCAAAAAAAAAAATTTCGATTTTCAAAACGATTACAAGACTTACACTATACTACGTATGATGGGTAAGTAATACAATAATTAAAATTATAATACTTTATGTAATCGAAATTCTGAATTACTGTATAAAACAAAATAATGTTTTCATTGCCATGATGAACATAATATTTATTTTACTCAGTCCCAAATTCCATATCTATATAAATTCCATATATTTTAATGTAAATATTTTTTTCTTATAGTCTTGAGGAAAAAAGCATTTTATACAGATTTTATCTCATGCGTACTATTATTACCACCTGTAAATGAACAAGAGATTTCTTCCAAGGTAACAGAGCATTGTAAGCTTAATATTAATTCTGCTTTCCAAAGTAATAAATGAAACTGTCTATATATAAATTATCAAAAGAAGAGAAATCACGTATTTAAACATTTATAAATTGTATTCATAGTTGGAATCAGATTAATGTAAATATATTTTTCTTATAATCTTGAGGGAAAAAGCATTTTCAGATTTTGTATCTCAAGCATACTATTATTACCCCCTGTAAATGAACAAGAGATTTCTTCCAAGGTAACAGAGCATCGTAAGCTTAATTTTAATTCTGCTTTCCAAAGTAATAAATGAAACTGTCTATATATATATTATTAAAATAAGAGAAATCACGTATTTTAAACATTTATAATTTATTTTCATAGTTGGAATCAGATTAATGTAAATATCGTGTAAATATCTTTTCTTATACTCTTGAGTGGCAAAGCATTTTATACAGATTTTGTATCTCAAGCCTACTATTATTACCACCTGTAAATGAACAAGATATTTCTTCCAAGATAACAGAGAAGTCTAAGCTCAATATTAATTCTGCTTTACAAAGTAATAAATGAAACTGTCTCATGAAGGGCTTCATGTCAAAAACACACACCGCGACATATGGATTAAGATCAAATATTGAACTTACCAAGACGTGACAACATTTGTTGTCCCAGAGTATAATTTTAATAAACGTGTTGTTGCTGAACAGTTATAAGATACATACTGTATTTTCGATTAGCACTGTGAGTTACATGAAATAATAATTAGAGAGAAGCCAGAAGTAATTTCTCTTAAGGAAGAAAAATGAAATGGTATGAGGAGTGTTCACAGAAGATTTGTACTCGGGAAGAAAATAAAGATATTAAGTGAAGCACTAATAAAAGAAACATGTTTTCCTAATAATTTTATTAAAATGTTGGATTTTGTAAACTTACATAAAAACTGTCAAGCATGATCTTGTACGATATACAAGAATTTAAAAGTTGCACAATGTTCAAATTATATAAAATAAAAATACAGTTAACAAGCATTTTTTTTTATAAGTAAGAAAATAATTTTTTTCTAGTGCGATATTCCTAAAATTGTGTTCTATCGCTTTCATGGGGATGTGTTGTGTAACTGGACGTACTAGAATTTTAAGAAATAATGGGGCATTAAATGTTAAAAGTAATTTATTATTCCGATGATAAAGAAAATAATATACAACACATTTGAAGCTAAATATAAATGAAGCACGTTTAAATGTTTAAAATTAATTTTCCGGTGACCGTATACATATTTTAAATGCTGCTTAACGAAGAATTCTTATAATTTATACAGATATTGCAAATATTGGTGAAAATAATTAAATTAAAAAGTTATCAGTTTCGAAACAGCCGTCGCTTAATAAGCCAGACACTGTTTTATATTAGCAAGATTCTAATGCAGTCCCTATTCGAATTGCCACACAAATATTTCGTGAACATAACATTAGATTTATGTTGATGACTCAAGACTACATTATTCAAGTTCACGAGTTTGGTTACATTATAGATTTGAAAATGTAATGTTATACCTGCAGTTTTTTTTATTCAATATTTAAAATATTTTATGCATCATTCTTAAGTTATTAAACATTAAAATATCTATTTTATAAATTACTTTGGGAGAATAGAATAAATCAAAACAGAAATATAGATAAAACGCACTGTTGTGTCTGTAATAGGAATTCATTTCTACACCGATGAGTCCGCTTCTATTTTATCCTGATCTGTGAAAAATAAGAAGTCTTTCAGAATTATTAAAAATTTTAAACAAGATTCCATCCATAAAAAAACATCACTTATCTTATTTTCAAAATTTCTAAGAAATTTTATGAAGGAAGCCTATTTTAACATATAGTATATATTCTTCTTCATTACAGGAAATACATTGATAGTGTACGGGAACATTATAATAAATCATTGCTAATAACTAAATTTGTGCAGGTCCACGGGATTAAAACAAACTGATATTGCCTGCAATTTCTGAAGTATAAAATAAGATTTCGCGTAAATTACTTCAATAATATACCGAAGACATGCTTAATACTGACACATGACATCATCACTTATCCTGGGGAGGCAACGTAAGGATTTAGCCGGTAAATTTCCTTAAGTCTGTAAGAGATATATATCGTACAACTTCATTACATCTCAGTTATGAGGATTTTTTAAATACAATTGCAAAGGTATGTTTTAGCATGAATACCACACATTATATATGAAATGATACTGAAAACATTTACAATCATGTTTGGTATTTAATTATTCATAATAATTAATTGATTATCCTTCTCGCGAAATAAAAAATACTAAATGTATTTTCCATAACTGCGTGTTATACGTTCACTATATTTCACTGCTTTCTATAGGCTTTATGTTACTGGACAAATTTTGTAATTAATACATTGCAAGTTGTTAAGACGTAATACTAATAACATATATCCTACGTACTAAATACATAATACTTGACTATAACAACACCATTATACAGATTATTACAAATACCGGGTGTCCCAAAAATGACTGATGGGTTTTAAAATTCAATAACTTGCAAACCGTGACAGATATTTCAAAAATTCTTGCAGGAGGGTTATGTATGATGTCAGGCGTTTTTGTACTGTGATTCTTGATTTTAGTTCGAATTTAAAAAAATAGATGGCGCTGACAGCGATTGGCGCTCAGAAGAGGCCGAAACCGACGCCACTCAGCATTGTCATTCTTTGTCAAGTTTTCTGAAATTGGTGTCAAATTTGGTTGAAGACACCCTGTATGCTATATATTAAAAACATTTTAATTTGTCACAGAAACATTAACATCTTCACGAATATGTGTTTTATGTTTACCCAAATGCACACAAACGTTGTACAGGAACCACATACGCATTTTCTACAGTGACAGACCACTTTGAGCATTTTCTGTCACTTGGGTGATCGCAAATATTATTTGCTTATTAAATTTATTATTGGGCCCTTAATTGACCTCCCAACTAAAATATGAAGTCAAACATGTTCTTTACATCCTCAAAGTTCAAAGGCAATTCTTCAAGAATTTCAGTAGACATTGGACAAATCGTGTAAAATCAAAAGCGTCTGGTCACTGCCCTGTAACTTTGGAAAGCAGTATATATCAAATTACACTCTGGTTCTCCCTCGCCCTACACAAGGATTTCTAGTCGTATAAACTTTTCATTCGATTTAAAAACCGAAATCATATAAAACTTTATTCTACACTTCTTTTATATTTAAAATATGTTTCTAAATTTATCTTACTATTTAAAAAACAATTTTAAAATATAAATTTTCAGTTTTAACATAACTTTAGTGAAAAATATTTTCAAATAACAAGTTGTGTATTGATAATCGCAAACATGTCAAAACGCAACAAAGTATTTTAATAAATTAAAAAATTCTCTGTATTTTTATTTAAAAACATCTGTCACTGAATAACAAGTTACAATATTAGGAGAAAAAAAACTGTGCACTACAGAATCTTTCTAAAAATAAATCCTTCATTAATAGGATATTGTCTTATTTTTCGCTGTAAAAATTTTATCAAGAGAGGAGATAGATGTAATTCAAATTAAAGGTTTTATAATTGATATATGGAAATCTTGCAGATATATTATTTAATTTAATTATAAAAAGAATTTGAAGGTTAGAGAAATTTTTTTATAATAATTTTTTAAAATGTATTTTTGTGAATAAAATATTACATGCTTGCTCATTATTTTGATACGGAAAATATATTTTGTACTTTAATCATATTTGATTCCGGTTAAAGATATACCCATGTAGTTCAATTAAGTATGTAAATAGAGTTTTCGTGTTTTGTCAATGCCTATAAGTTGACAGAATACTTTGAATACAGCTGAAGTGAAATTCGTCCTTTGGTTGGAATGAATCTGTAAGATCATGCCAAATCTCGACACCCATTGTTGCACTGACACCTAAACTATTATAGAAGTTGGGGATAGTATTATAAGCTTCGATCTACTTTGTGAAATAATCCAGGACAATGTGAATGTAATTGGTGTCTCTGGAAGTCGGTGAAAGAGGACTCAAGATGTCGGGAGAGATCAAATTGAATGTCGCACAGTTACTCGTCTTTCGATATAGGCATCAAAAGGTTGGATGCGTTTTTCCCACACGAGTTTTCGTGCTCTGGAAGAAGGGTTACATAACATTCTGCAAGATCTTTATATCTTTGAAGTGACTTTCGTTGCGCTTTTATGCTGTTCGTTTAATATGTCTGCAATCCCTGATCGTGGAAGAAGGAGTTGACACTTTAATATACGCCTATCGGACGCTATGTACAGCACGCTATTTATAAGGTGGAGCCGAGTACCATAGTACCCATTAACGCTTATTATTTGTATTGAAAGTAGAAATGTCCTGCCTGAACGGTCTTGTACTGGACAACGCCTATAATTATATTGTCGGTTTAATGTCATCTAACTGGGAATGTCAAACTTTTTTCTCCCTCCAAGGGTCTCACTTCTATGATGTTGAAGCAGTAATGTGTCGTGAAATAGTATTTTTAATTTGATGTTTCTTCTCGGCTCATGACAAGTATTAGCAACTTTTAGTACAGAGATTTCTTGACAAGGTATCTGAACTTCCATTGAGAGTACATTTGCAATGACGTATTTCAAATCCGCATTCTTGTATTCATTTTAGCCACTTGACTATAAAACACATTGTTTTATTTAATTTTAAAATCAGCTTAAAGGTGCATGATCGGTCCAAAGCAGGAACCTTCTGCCGTAGAGACGGCCATGCCAATTACAAGAAATATTTTGCAGGCAGTACAGTGTCACTCTCTGGCTTGGGTAGGTATTTAGTCCAGTCCGCGATGACATGTTCTCGGTCATCGACATCTTGGGATGAAACTTCGTCGACGCTTTCATTACTCGCATATATGTGTCCAAAATAAGAAGTTTGTGGGGCCTAATATACACGAGGACAGACACTAATGTTGAAAACTGTTTCAGTTTTTTTCGCACTTCTCTGTTCACAGGAAACTTTTATTCATTACAGTCTTCTTGTAAAGAGGCGTAGAAGTTCTAGAAAACTCCTTCATGAATCTTCTATAGTAGGTTGATATTGCTAAAAACTTCGTAATCGATGAATATCTGCTAAAAATGATGATTTTAAAATATTACAAGGCTGGTTCAGGTTCGACCATCGAAAAGGGTTTAAAGACATCAAAACTCTGTCAATATTTGGGTTCTGAAAGCAGATTAAGATAGCTCTGCATCGCAGAGTCAGCAAATGTGACGAGATGGAAAGAATATTCGAGAAACTACGCACAAGACTAGATTAAATTTGCATAAAAACTAAAACTTGAAGTTGCTGTTTGCTAATGATATGTAAAAAATAAAATAAGCAGTTAAGAAATATAACTTTTAATAAAGATTAAGCTTGCAAAAGGTAAAAATAAATGTAATCAGAGTTATACAAGTGGAGAAATAACCAAAAGGAGTGGGTAAATTAACTAAAACAAGTTATATTCAATTTTTTTAATTGCTTAATAGGCGTATAGCCAACATAGTGAAAAAGTACCCAAGCCGGAACTCGAACCCGGGTCATCAGATTAGCGCACAGACGTTCTACTAACTGAACCAATTGGGAACGATACTCAGCCTGGAACTTTTTCACCATAACATGTTTCAATTTTTTTTAATTGCTTAATAGGCGTATAGCCAACATAGTGAAAAAGTACCCAATCCGGGACTCGAACCAGGTTCATCAGATTAGCGCACTGATATTCTACCAACTGAATCAATTAGGAACCATACTCAGCCTGGGACTTTTTTACCATAACGTTACGGTATCCACAGTGGGTGTTTTGCTCCGCAGTCATTTTTGCAGCAGTAGACTTCTTATTATTCATCACAACCCTATGCAATGCTCGCCTGTCTCTGTCAGTCAACACACATTTCCTTTGCCGCTGGTGTTTGTCAGATATATTTTTTCTAAACTAACAGTTTGCAGTCATGATCTCGGACACTCTGCTTCGTAATAAAACGAAAACATCCGTCACCTTTCTGGCAGATGGACCCACCATATGATCATCAAATCTTTGGCCACGTAGGAATTTCGTTTGCACTAACATAATTCTCTCGCAATTGTACTCCCCCCTTGAAAATAATTGAGGTTTTCAACGTATAGACTACCTGATTTAAGTTGATACATTATGCAAAAACGGCAGCACCACTTACAAACTTTCCTATAGCAACCATGTAATTTAACTCATGTATTTTGCAAGGCCCTATTTTTGTTCACCCACTGTATATAGCACATACATGTATACAGTATTTTTTTTTAAATTGGAATAACGTATTCAAAATACATTGTCACTTTTCGAAAATGAATTTGCTTTTTTTCATAGGTAAGTTACTGAAACAATACATTATCATGAATACAGTTACGACAGTGACAATTATACACAATTTATCTGATCGATTTTATTTTTCAGATTTCATCAGGATTTAAATCTTTATTTTATGAGATACATTTCCACAAAACTGTCAAGTAGAATTTCAGTAAGATTTGAATTTGCATTTATACCTGCGGGGAATATATTTTATCTCTGACAAAAGATAAATAAAGTTGGGGAAACGTACAATTTTAGACAATCCGTATCTTCTTCCTTTATAAAGATTCAAGTTTGATTTATTGTAAAACGGAGACTATTTTAAAATATTTTATATTTTGAGATATTTCCATCGCCTGCATAAAATTCTTTGCTTGTTTAAAGATTAATCTTCTCGGTCAGAATTGTGAATCTAGGGCACACGTGCCAGATGTGACACGCTTGAGACATTCGCAGAAGCGTAAGCAAATTATATTTTTATCCTTCCAATGATATTGTAACATTTTTTGAATCGCTAAATTAAGTGAAGGCAAACTTTGGATGTGTCTGTGAAGAGCACTGAAAAAAAAATCGATTAAGATTGCAAATATAGCATACATATCATTTGGTACTTACGTATTACCTATCATTTTGCTAAACACCATTCTTGATATTTTATTTAACATTCTCGTTTATAATAGTAACTGTACATTATCAACATTCTACTAAATCATTTTCTTATGAAATGGATTTTTAAAACAGAACGTTAATAAAAAGTATGGCAAATGGATAACATCGCATATAAAATCAAATGAGACAAAATATGAATCAGATATTGTACTTGACATTTTGTCGTTAGGTATATCATTTCTCTAAACGTAAAATTTTTAATAACGCTAAAAATAAAAAATAAAATATTATTTGTATTTTTCGAACACGCACGTTAAAAGATTGTCAATCATTGTTCTAGGTATTATGAGAACTGGAGATCTTGTACTTTTATTTTCTGTAAGTTTTCAGATTCATTTTCTGTCAGGTTTTTTTTCCTTTGATAGTCTGTATCACGATTGGTTGGTTTCTACACATATACATTTCGGATCCTGTAATTGTTCTCAAGTTTTCACTAATGAATCGTCATAAATAATTCAACAGATAGAACAAGACAGCCAACAAACACGAGACTTTTGAAAACATAATGTAAACGTTATGGCCAAACACATTTCTGGCCATTTGTATCCAGCCATTGATATTATTTTAACTTACGCACAGTGGGGCAAAATCCCGAAAAGCTAACCAAAATATGAAAATGTTATACAAATTGGATGAAACTTCGTACACAGGTATTTTTCAGATGCTTATTACGATTCCATAGTTAAAATAAAAAACAAAACAAAATGGGAGATCCAATATGGCGGACTAAAAATTTAAATGTTTTGAAAGCTATTCAATTTGTATAAAATTTCGTTTACAGGTACTTGGAAGAATGCTAATTACGATTTAAAAGTTAAAATTAAAAGCAAAAATGGTGAATTAGTATAGATACCAAAAGTATGCTGTAGAAAATTGTTAATAATTTTTTTTAAATTGTTTCAAGAATAATTTTCTCATTTAAAAATCTCTTATTAAGCAGAAATAGTATTAATTGTAAACATTCCCTCATGAAAACGTTTCTTGATTTTCATGACTTTCCTTTTTTAACTATACCCAACCACTGGCAGAAATCTGAAAAAACTCAAAATTATTATTCTTTTAAAATATCACTGTACAACTGCGGCAGAAAAACATGAACACTTTTTCCCTGTAAATCTGGAAAAAAACGTCAAATAAAAAGCGAGGATAGATAAGGGGCAGCCCATGGTTTCTTTATATTAATAATATCGACCATGCAAAGGCTTAAGAATCACACAGAATATTTCTCTATCTATTTTTATCAATAACTCCGTCTTCATTCCCGTTTCAAACTGATTTTCAAAGGGTTGTAAAACATTTTAAGAAACTTAGACTACAACCTTGTTTTTCAAATAGCAGGTTTTTTTTTAATTTTTCAATTTGTAAATAAATAAAATTTTTACTTTGAGCCCGAGCCCTACAAAGAGAAAAAAGAGAACTGTATCACACTTTAATTAAACACTCTTTTTTTTTTTACAAAACTCTTGCTTAGTATATAATTATACACATCAATAAAACAAAAACGCTGCCATTTTCGGAAAAATAACTTGGCACAAAGATTTGCGGGCACTCAGCTGTGTAAGAGGACCACAGCAACTCTGACAATAAAATTATCTTCTAATACATGCACTGCTCTTTTACAATTTCGGTGTTTTTGAAGCGACTAAAAACTAGTCATTGGGGGCCACCGTAATACTTACCCATCATGGATATGCAAAATATAAAATCTGAAAATAAACCATGTGTAAACTACTTATAAAATATATTGCAATTAGAATAAAATCATAGCTTGATGACGTCATAAACTTTAAATGCTCTATTACTGAATTGCGTAAAAGAAACATCCTCATATCTCTAAAAATGATAATCATATTAACTAACGGTTTAATGCGTCGGATTAAGCGTCTCATTTCCAATTGAAATATATCTTTGAGTCGAAATTTGGATGAAATACAGGGTCATGAAAAATCGAAGAGTGTGGAAATAGTATTACAAATATCTCGGCAACTAATAATCCGATCGACTTCATTCTTTATGCAAAATTTACGTTTTTTAATTGGGCTGTATATTCACTCCTTAAAATAAACAATTTCGAAAAAATTTCTATACCTTTTATCAGAACGAATATTTCGAGAGCCCGAAAAAAATAGTTCCGGATAATCGAGGTTACTGGAATTCAATAAGCTTCTTCCCATTAGTACATACTAAGTACATACCATATTTCAAGTCTCTATCTAAATTTGTTCGGGAGATAGATCGTTTACAGACATACAGACGGACGACAATTTTTTCTTTTTCTAAAAATATGTTTTTCGGAATCTCCAATGTCTGAAACGTGTAAATCTGTCATTTTTTTTTTCGATTTTTAAAACAATTACAAGATTTACCCTATACTACGTATGATGGGTAAGTAAACAGTGACATTTCTACTTGTTGTTGCAAAAACCTGCACGAAATGTAAAATGGGTATTTTTGGCAGCTGGTGTTTTATTATTCTGTAGGTAATAGTTCAGGACATTATCTCCTTAAATTTCGACGCGGAACACTGTTGAACTTATAAACTTTCTGATGTTTGAAAACAAAAAAAATAATATTAAAATAAATATATTTTATTTAAAAATAATCATGACACATTAATTTTTATGCGCTTAGTATAATTTTTCTGATGCATGCTAATTATTTTCACACCATCATCGTGTGAATTACATTTACAGAATTAAAATTGGATGATATGGATGAATGTAGCACGTGTTTAGAGGAACCGCTGTTTTGCTCTCTTTGTTCATCTCAGATGATAGTTCCCCAAGCGTCACTTTTCAAATGATGCATGTTGTCAGGGAAACTCGAAAACCTTTTTCTAAATACAGATTCGGACTCTCCAAACATTATTCTAGCCAACTATATAATCAAAATTCCCGAAATAGCAACTTTATTTTTCGACTTTTGGCCAGATTTTCCGGATTTTGCCCCACTGTGTGACGTGCCAGTTTCTCTCATCAAAACGATAACGGGCAAATGGGGGAAAACTAGTACGTTTTCTTTGCCCAGTAGCTAATGTATGTACATTTCCGGCCAGGATATAGAAATCTAGAGTCGTTTAACAGTTAAAGACCCAGTATAATCTTCTCGACATATTTTTTATAGAAAATAAAAGGTATTTTTACTTCAGGTTTTACAAGATAATTTTCGCTATTTTAAGCAAGGATTTAAGTGAAATATGTTACATGATTTATATTTTATGCTATAAAAACTAAATAGATCCCTTTTTTTCATTTAAAGGACTTTTATGAGAAAAAAACTATTTCATAAAACACTTAATTCTCTTGATTTTAAAATATGCATTAATATCGTTAAATGAATATTTTTTGTTAGAACTCTGAAATACAAATAAATATATTTAGCGGTTATTTTATATAATTTATAATTGCGAAGATAAGTAGATAGCATCTACTATATATTTAAAATACAACGGAAATTTCGTTCCGACTTCTCATAACAAGAGATCTGCTGAATGGATTTGAAAGAAAAAATCGAAATATATTAACTCTTTCATACGATTTTTCAGTTTGTAGGAACTATTATATGGATTCAACGGAATTCAATATTCAATGCTGAGAAGAAAGGTAGACTGAAAACACAGATAAAAAAAGCATTTTGTTTCTTCAGAGAACAAATAACGTACCGATAGAGATCAAACTCTGAAAGTACATCATTCTCTTAAAATTTGTGCTACGGTTTTTAACACTCCTCATAAAAATTGGAAAGTGTTTATGAATTTGTTATATCTGTCTGTTGGGCCGTCTGACCCGTCTGACGGTGATAGACTGTCGGTGCTTGAACTCTCGTAAATATACTCGGACTACCATATGGTTTTTATATGTTATTGAGGGTTAGTATAGAGTATCCGGTAATGAAAATAAGGTGTGTAACAATTATAATTCTTTTACATAGTTACACAAAACAATTCCGTTACATTATGAACTATGAGGAAAAAAGTTTGCGGAACATTTTATTGACGAAACGATATTTCAAACATAATAAGATTGATATCCATCACTGCGGTGTACAGCAAAATCCTGTCCCAGCAGTATAGAATAGGTAGCAATTATAGTTCTTTTACATGAACAAAGAAAAAAACTGCATTAAATTATGATATAATCTATAGGGAAAAAAATTCGTTGCGGTGCATTATAATGATTTTATCATATTTCAAACATAATGAAAATAAAAAGGAGTACTAGGTGTTACACAAGTTTTTGTCTATAGATTTTTAAGTACGTAGCACTTATAATTCATTTACATGGACGCACAAGCAAATTTAGTTACAGGACTGACTTTCATCGAGAATTGCTAGAAGTGCGTTTGACGCTGTACTATGCAATTTTATTCTTATCTAATTTCCAGTGTATTACTTGTTATGTGTAAATTGTATAGATCAGATGCAGGGCAGCGCGGAAGAATTTGCACACATTACCGCTCATGGACAAGAATTGCTCAAAAGTGATTTTTGCTGAGTTATGGGTTTTTTTTTAATTTCATATTTAGATATCTCATTTCATTGTATGAAAAAAAAATTTCTAATAATATTCTTTTAATTCTGTTACTGTTGAAAAGTTTTTCATAATCTGTGATATATGGGATAGATGTGACATATGTGATTTTTCGTTCTTGTTTGATTATCGAAATGTCACTCATAGTTAAACGAAAAGGTGAATGCAGAGTCGAACTAATGATTTGAACATTTAGCCGGATAATAATTGCAGTTTAATTCTTACTTGTGAGTGTACGAAAGATAATAAAATTGTTTTTGTATAATTTAATCGTCAAAAAGTCAGTTGAGTATCGTTAAAAGTTATAAAGGTATCGACGATATACTGAGTTGAATATCAGTTGCTTTCTAAAGGTAACAGAATAAGAGGCGATTTTCCAGAAAATGTTATTTTTATTTATTTTTTAATTTGAGGATTTATTTACCCTTCGAAAAATATCAGATCAAGATGATTCCTAAGAAAAATGAATCTTTAAAATCGTAGCACACATTTTAAAGCTACGCATGGATTTACGTTAAATTCTAACTCCTTTCTTGGAAGTCAGATAATAAAAGGTGACAATTTTTGAAAAATGCCTTATGATCCAGCTTCTTTTATAAAGCAACTGAAATTCAGTTCACTATATCGCCAATATTTTTCTGAATTTTCACGATATTCGACTGGCCTTTTTATATGAGTTGACCTATATATATATATTAAAACTCAATTATGCAAAAATAATATATCTTCTTCCACGCATATGCAGTTAAAATTTATTTCTTGCACATGCTCATATTTCATCAAATATATAATACATTTGTATTCCAATTGCAGTTATTTCTGCCGAATTTGGTTTAGTGTCATAAATTTGTTTGAATATCCTACACGTTATAAACAAAAAGCATACAGAATCCTTGAATGTTTTAAAGAAACATTTATATCTCCATGCATGTGTGTGTTATTCTTACAAGAATGAACATAACTGCTGAACAAGCTTCACATAGTTCTTTACTTCATCTACAAATCAATTCAAGCATCTGATTTTACAGGATAATAGCAAATTTTATTTTGTTATAATTTTTTTTTTGTTTATTCCCTAATTGCCCTTGTGATCAAAGATTCACTTGAAAAATATTATATCAAATATGTTTGTGATATCTCTGAGGTTCCAGAAGCATTCAAGTATTCTTCTAGATTTTGGACTAAGCGTTTAAAATAGAAAGTGTCCGGCGAATTTTTGCCATCTAGTGTATGTTCACATTTAAAAAATAAATTTATTTAACAATTATTGATGTAATCGTTAGCATAAACAATATACATAGTAATTTCTGGCCATTCTATAAATTCGTAGAGAAATAAAGTGAGTCGATGTTGAAAAGGTTAAGATACACTATGTTGAATGATTTAAAGAGGGGTTGTCAAAATTAATTTATGTCTCGTTACATCCCATTTGAATATACATTTCAAAAACATATACTATAATTTACTATCTCATTTTCATTTAATTGGCAGAAAATTGAGTGCATATTCGTATATTCGTATTAATACATCACTAACGTGCGAAAATCATTCGTATCTTTGATAATATTTTGTATTTACTTCTAATAAAGCAACTAGCGTCGTAATATATCAAATGCATGGCTGTTCTCGAATAAACATAGTAGTTGTTTACTGTATCGGTTACTGACATGCGATATCATTAATTGTGATCACTTTAAATAAATAGATCTTACTGGACGATGATTCACAGTTCATAACTTCTGAGTGCATGATTAAAACGTTAATTGCATTAATATGTTATGGCATTTACTGTAAAGATGTATCATATGATATATCATATCCTAATTTATACAGATGAATGATTTTTTGATTTATTTATATTTTTATTTATATTTTTATTTATATTATTATTTTTATTATTATAAAAAAATACAAAATTTATTTTGAAAATATAATTTACATATAAAAATTGCTATTTCGAAAAGCAAATTTTAAATTAAAATGTACTTGTTTTTTTAAATAAATATTTTTGAAAATTCTGAAAACAAAATAATAATAATTATTATTATTATTTTAATGGAAAGTGAGAAGATATATCAATTTTGTAACATGGAAAAAATTTAATATTTTAAATTACAAAAATATATTGTATTTTTTTTAAGAGTCTACATTTCAAAAAATGCACCTTTAAACAAACTTTTAAATGAAACAAAATGCTAAAAATTAATTATAAAGAAAAGAAGTACAAAAGTGAAACGCCTGTTTTCCAGTAGTTTTAATTTGCACAGCCTTCCTGCAAAGTCAAGACGTGCATTTAAACTCAAGTTTTATTTAATCTTAACGCAATTAAACATCCCCACAATCTCAAATGAAAGTGAGCTGATTGATGATTTTAATTAATTTTCCCGGTAAAATAAATTAGGGAGGTTATCCAGCCGTTGATTTTAAGCAAAATTTCATCTCTTTATTGGAAACAAAAATTCCGCCGTGCACCGATATAGTAAAATAGTATTTAAAATAGAAATATTTTTTTTTCAAAATAGAAATAATAAATAGAAGTAGAATAAATACAAATATTCATTTTAATCTTATATTTAATAAATTAAATTTGTGTTACTGTTATGAAGGAGATCGACGGTATACACTTTAGATGTTGACGTAACACAAGGGAAAGACCATCTTGACGGTTTTTTTTATTTATTTACACACGCCTACAAACACAATTTGCAAACACAAACGAAAAAAAAATCGTAGTAACATTTGACTCTTTAATTTACATCACTCTCAACTATACATAGAGCCCCACCAGTGGCTGAGAGGTTGTGCTCTCGAAGCTGGTAGACGGGAGGTGCTGGGTTCGATCTCAATCGCGCCCGTCGGCCTAATCGTTCGGAGTTTTCGTGGTTTTCTTCGAGCCGTGGATTTATCCATGCGTAAATACGGGTTAGGTTCCCTTAGAAAGACCCCCACGAAGGGCACTCCCCCCGGGCCTATATCCCATGTGTAGATAATTGGCCGTCAATAATCAACCCAACACTCAACTATACATAACGTTACCTTTACAAATCAAAGTCCGAGCGCTAACTCCCCTTCTGAGATTCTTCGCTTTCGAAAAGACAGTCCAATTTTTCATTCTTCGGATGAGTACTGCCATCTATCGGTGGTCTGAAAAGTAAGTTCTTTACACTACAAATATATATTTTTTTACTTTTTGGCAGATTGCTTTGTTTTGTTTAAGAGACACAACAATAAATATTTTACATGCAAATATTAAAACATTATACTTAACTCATTATACTTAACAAAGTTACAAATTTTCATCTTTTCAGTTTGATACATGAAATATTTTTATTATATATATATTTTTTTAAACGAGCACTTTTCGGGAAAATATAAGCTGATGATAGCTGTTTTTTAAATGTTTAAAGTAGTACTAAATTCCACACAGTTGAGCTCAATTTATATATTGTGCATAGATGTCAAAACGTTCATAGTGCCATCCTAAATTTAAATTCTCGAAGCTGGTAGACGGGAGGTGCTGGGTTCGATCCCAATCGCGCCCGTTGGCCTAATCGTTCGGAGTTTTCGTGGTTTTCTTCGAGCCGTGGATTTATCCATGCGTAAATACGGGTTTGGTTCCCTTAGAAAGACCCCCACGAAGGGCCCTTCCCCGGGCCTATATCCCAAGTGTAGATAATTGGCCGTCAATAATCAACCCAATCCTAAATTTAAATTAGTGGCTTATTTTAGTTAAATTATGAAAAACATTATTTTCATTTTGAAAGCGATTACTTATATTTTTGCTCAGCTTGGGACTTTTACCAAAGTGCTGTGCGTCATAAGAGATGTTACTTTACTTTAACTCATTTAGAAACAAAGATTGATATGTACTGCAAATGTTGTTGCCATTTATTAAAATGCTCCATTTGAAAGATTTTAGATTTCTTGGATGAGTAGCGGCGACGATGGACTTTTTGTTATGGGTCATGTGAATAATATTCTATGCCGTATGATCATGATTTTCGGCACAAGAGCAAGTGTTACTGTCATTAGTGCAGATGTGGCTAATGTTTAGCATAAACACTTATCTAGAAGTGGCATTACGTTATATTCTAAACTCTATTTGGTGGTAAAAGTCAAGTTCACGAAAAAGTAAGTCTTAACATAACGTTTGGAAATTCCATTTGCCATCATCTAGAACAGGCCTGTCCAACCTTTCAGTAAGCAGGGGCACCCCGAGCTACTGGCAAACAACGAAGGGCGCCATTATTCAAAATATTACAAACATGCAACAATATAAATTCACTACGGTGATGGTTTGTGTGGGGGGAGCGAGTACACATATTTCTACTAAGGCATATCTTTCAGAGTATAGCTATAAGGACTTTACGATGCAAGGGTCTCATGCATGGGCGTCCGGAAGGGAGCAGGGCATAGGGAAGGCAATTGCCATTTCCTGGATTTTCAAATTTACTCAACTAAATTTTATTTTCTCTCATGATTTAAAGGAATAATAATATTTATTTTTCTCAAATGATTTTAAATAATTACACTAAGAGAAAAAGGAACTAACGTTACCTCATGAAAGACAATATTAAGCTCTGTTTTTCTTTTTATGCTCAATGGTATTCTACATTCATCTTATAAATTGCATCAATTATTCATTTTGGAAAAAGCCGGCAGAATCTTGTTTTTGGATTTTTAATGCGTTATATTTGTTACTTTTGTTATGCTGATATGTTTACACATGAAGTTTTGATGAGAAAATTCTCAGTTCAATTTATTGCAAGCTTACATTCTGTATTTTTTTTTTTTAAGTACAAGCCCTATCTGTTTCAAAACCTTGCCTCTTCCTTGATTTTGTTCGGCGGGGCCCCATGGTCCCATGTATATAAAAAATGCAGCAAAAGGTAAATTAGAGAAAATTTAGCATTACATTTTTTAGGCGAATGAGGGAGGAGGAATAAGGATCTCAAAATTTTCTAAGGAATAGAGCTACAAACCTTAATGCCTCATACAATAAAAGAGCATGCAAGCATTAATGATTTTAGAGCAAAACATATTTTAAAAGGGATTTTTATTTTTAGAAAAAGCTACAACATGATGCATTCAAAGGAGCGTCAAGAAAACCTTCAAAGAGCGCCATGGCGCCCGCGGGCGCCGCGTTGGACAGCCCTGATCTATAATATGTAGCCGAAATATGTGACACACTTAGTTTTTTGCCTGTACATCTTGAAAGAAAATAACTTTAAATTAGATTCCAAGAATAATGAACTGAAGACATAACTTTGCTCAAAAACAAAAATCGTTAATTTAAATCTATTCACGAAGTACGCTTAGGCCCCATTAAATATCAGAATACTAACAATAGCATAAAAAGTGTATGTGTAGCCTTTCTTTTAGTTGCCCTTTCCAGACATAGCATACCTGTAAGGGTTGCTAATGTAAGTAAAAGGTTTTCCAGAATATTTAGTTGTCAGCAACTTGTGCTCAGGTCAACTCCATTAACCCTTTCAGGTGCAAAGTACTTTCAGTACTAAAATGTTGAAATAAATGATTGGCACCGGGATTTACAAAAAAAAAAATATTTGCAAATAAGAAAAGGGCTATATTTCACATACATATTACATGGAAAATATTTTTAAAAAAATCTGATGCCATTGTGGAGTTTGGGAATTAAAATTAAGTGGTTTCATAAACATATCACTGCCCTTGAAAGGGTTAACAGACAAGGTCATTCAACCATGGATGAGTTTTCTGAAGTTAAAAATATTAACTACATCAAAGTTCAGAATTAAATAACGAACAGAAGACTGCTACAAGAAATTAATTACCAAATTTTTAAAATACATTAAAAAAATTAAGACTTTAAAGTATTTATGACTTGAAATACAGAAAATTAACCCTCAACAAGCCATCGTTAATCTTTGGGCCTCTCAGATAGTCTTAGTTCGAAATAAAGATGGATCGAAAAGATTCTGTATGGGCTTTCGTCTACTGAATGACATTACAAAGAAAGACAGTTACTCTCTTCCTATAATAGATGTCACTTTATTAGGATATTAATGGTTCTCTACTTTGAATCTGAAGAACGGTTACTGGTCAGAAAGATACATCTCAATGACGCTGAAAATATTACGTTCACTGCGGTAAGATGAACGTGGCAGTTCAAGGGTATGCCATTTGAACTCTCTAATTATTCTTCAACGTTCGAACCACTGATGGCGACGATGCTAAGATGACTCTATTGTGAACTCTGTCTGATGTATTTAGATGCTATCACCATCGTATGGCGAACGTTTAAAAAGCATTTTAAAAACTTCCGGAAGGTTATTGATAAACCGATGAAGCATTCTAAAGTTAAACTCCTCCAAATAGAACTTGTTTTGTCGTGAACTGAGTTACTTCGCATGGATATGCGATGCGCAAACAGATCCTGAGAAAATATCTTCAGCAGCTAACTGTCTAATTTGCTTAGCTGCTATCCATTGTGGGAATTAAAATACCTTTCATGCACTTTTAAACTCAACCAACCATTGAAATTTACAGTTTATTTAATACTGTATGTAATTTCCTCGCATTTTTTAGTTGGTGCGAAATAAATTAAGGCTCTCCCTCTCTTCATATTTTTCAGTTTAATGTTAAATGAGCTTTATGATCTTGAAGCTATTATGAAGTGGGGATGTTAGAGGTAATTTGCATATTATACAGATTTCCAGCATGACAAACAAACAAAGCTCTGATACATGATGATATCCTTTCAATACTTGAAGTTGTAACATGCAAATACAAAACCCATGCTTTTATTAATATTGTCGCTGCATATGGTGCAAAGATTCATACTTCTTATACGTACGTTTTTAACTACAACATTTGATTCCTTAATTACAGTCACAACATTTAAGATACAACATGGCATATAAAGTTACAACAAAATGAATTATAATTCAGGTATAAATGAACTATTTTCACCGACGTGTTGTACATTGGGAGGTATAGGGGGTATATTTTAATCCGGAGAGGCCGGGTTGAATCGCCTGGAAGTATTTAAATAAAAGTAATACACTGCTCAAAACAATTAAAGGATATTGCAGTTTTAGGTGGATTTTGTATCTGGGAAACTTTTTAGCTGATTGATACATGGTCGACAGACATAGTAGGTTATATGAGAATAAATTACACATGTTTGGCAGAAAAAAATGCATTTTATTGCGCATTTGTGTACAAAAGGAAAAAAACACAATTTGTGCATATGAGAAAAAAAGAATAAGAAAAGGTGTTTTCTTCAAAGAAAACCATTTTCAGTAGGGGGTATGGTTTCCACGGGCGGCCAGCAACGTTGAACACCTTTGAGGCATGGACTCAATGAGGCTATTAATGACGAGTTGGGGTATTCTGCCCCACTCTTCCAGAAGAGCTCTTTCCAGTTCTTGGAGAGTTTGTGGGAGTTGTTGGCGGCCAGAAACTCGTCTTCCTAGAGCGTCCCAAACGTGCTCTATAGGATTCATGTCTGGAGAACACGCTGGCCATTCCATTCGAGCGATTCCTTCCTCGAAAAGGAAATCCTCCACCAGGTTTGCACGATGTGGCCTGCAGTTATCGTCCATTAAAATGAAGTTATCTCCGATTGCTGCAGCGTAAGGGACTACAATAGGTCTGAGGATCTCATCCCTATATCGGCGACCAGTCAGAGCTCCATCTCGAATGATGTAGAGGTCAGTGCGCCCGTCAATGGAGATGCCACCATACACCAACATTCCTCCACCGCCAAATCTGACACTTTCGTGCACGAACGCAGGATTATTCCTACTGTCACGGTCCCTCCAGATGAAAATATGCCTATTATCCGGATGCACAGAAAAACGGGACTCGTCAGAAAACAGAATATTGCTCCATTCATTTCTCCTCCAGTTGAGATGCTCGGTTGCCCACTCCCTGCGGTCGCGACGATGCCTTGATGTTAATCTAACACATACCATCGGTCGGCGAGCATACAGACCTACAGCATGGAGCCGGTTTCGGACAGTCTGAGTTGAAATCGTGGTGCCTGTAGCCGAGCGAAGGTGTTGTTGGAGAAGAGTAGCGTTCATGTTTCGGTGTCTCCGAGCTGTTAACGCTAAATACCGATCTTCATTGGGCGTTGTTGCCCGTCTACGACCTTGCCCTGGTCTTTGGCCTGCACATCCACTCTCCAAAAAATGGTTCCAGATCCTGGAAATGACACTTTGTGACACTCCAATGGCTTGCGCTACTTCGGCTTGAGTTTGGCCCCCTTCTCACCTATCAACAATTCTCCAAGCTTCTGAATCTGTCAAATGACTTCGCTGAGACATCGTACTCATCGAAACAAAGCAATCCCTGAATGCCGATCATCCTTGTCTTCATTCTCTTTTATCCAGTTGAAAGTCAAATGTCATTCGCTGCCGCTGAAGCGACGTTTTTGACGTCGAACTCAAAATTTGCATACTCCACAGTTTGAAAACCAGAAAAATTTGCATTTGTGATTCTCTTCTTCTATTTTCAGCAAAAAAAATTTCGTTTATATCTTTATTTTATATAAAACTTCAAATATCCTTTAATTGTTTTGAGCAGTGTATTATGCGAAAAACTTTATCTTCTTGTCTTTGCAGTTCATTTCAAATCATAATATATCCAGATCACATTTCAAATATGCAAATATTCCGTTGTTAAAATTAACCAAAATGACTTTTTGTAAAGAAAAAATGAATTATTCATGCCGAGTTTTAAAGTAAAATTCTAACATGACATGCGCTTTTATTTCAGCTATAAAAATCATGCTCATGCTTAGAATGCAAGCATGGGTACAAAACAAAATATTACTTTGGGAAAACATTTATTTTCTTTCATAATTGAGAAATATTGCTGCTTTTTTTAGTTGATTTTTTTTAGAAATATTGATATACAACATAGTGCAATTTTTCCTATTCGACAGTGTAAAAATTTTAAATGCGCGACATCTTGAATTTAAAAACATGCAGTAAAAAGGAAATTAATTTGTTATGTCGATGCCACCGTCGATGTAAACGTTACTCACGGATATATTTTTCTTCATAATAAAAATTTAGAAAGAATCCTTATTGTAAAATTATCGAAATAATGCATTACTCGAAGCATAAAAAAATTAATTAGAAATTACAGTAAAGATGTGCTATAAAAACTTTATATGATATTTGAACGTTAATGATGAATAATTGAAATGTTAACATTAATGATGTTAATGAAAGTACTATATAGTAACATAATAACATTCCTGATGAATCCTAGAAAATATCTTTATTTCCTTCTCAAAATGCTATTTGTATTTACATTTTAATTTCCTTCTATTAAACAGAAGAAATTGGATCAGTTTATTGGAATTTGAAGAATTTGTATGTTTTAGGGTTTTGTGCCTCGGTACTATGTTACTGCATTGTAAAATAGTACATTTCGTTTTGTATACAACGGTGTATTACATATTTTTTTTAGATGCCATAACTCATTAACTTATGCAAGGACACCCATGACATTGTCTATTAAATGGGACATTGACATAAATTGGGACTGATTAGATTTTGATGTACTTCACTAGCAATTGACATTAATTATAAAAGACGTGAATATTCGTTTTTTTTGCTATATTCATTATACTTACATTATAAAACAAAAGAAAATGCTTCTTAATTTGCCTCTAATTAATGCTTCTAAGGTTTACGAAATTATAATATAACCTTTTTGGAGCTACCATCGATTCCAAAAACCGTTACTTTATATTCAGAATCTTCAGAAACCAATAGATTTTCGAGATGGCTAAAGAAACATTTGTGCAACAAAAACTTCTTTTGCCGCTTGTCAGTTTTAGAAACGTTGTCGAGTAGTTTTCTCAGTGTAATTATCAGTTTTCAGTACTCAGAATATTATTTTTTTGGATGGTATCAATTCTCTAGTAAACATTTTCAGCTGCATAGCACTATTTATTCCAGCAACAGCAACAGAATAATGTCAATTTTAGTGGTTATGTTAATGCTATTAATTTAATTATTTGATATTAATTGATTAATTTTGAATTAATAGCATCGAAAACCGATATTTCGTGATGAGAAAACTGATTAATACACAGTAAAAACTACTTGGAAACGTTTTCGAAAATTATGGGAAGCTAAACAATTGTTTTTTTCAAAAATGCTTCTTTAAATACCCTAAAAATATGACTTCCTGGTGTTTCTGAAGCTAAAATAATCTTTTTCTTGAATCGTTGGTAACTAGAAAGAGGTTATAATATATTTTCGTAAACATTAAGGTGGTTCTCAAATTCTCTGTTCAACAACACGCAACTTTCTGATTCATTTTTAAATTTAAAGGCAAAAAATTAAGGTTTGACTATTGAAGCAATTTGCAATCGAATAGTGTTTCCAGTTTTTAATAAATAAATTACTTATGGAGTTATAAGTGATTCTTTTCACGTGACGACATGTTTTCACACTTTCTCACGCTGCCGTGTCTGGAATTCAGTTGAAAACTATTCCTTTGATAGTATTTTCTGAAATATCTAACTTAAAAAGTAACTTTACCAAAAAATGGAAAACGTCATTCGATTTAGTTTATGAATAAGAACACCTGCCAATTTCATAGATTTCCGAAAAAAAAAATTCAATCAGAAATGTTTTAAAAATCAGCTCCTTCGAATTTGAGAACAGCCTTAAGGAAGATATGAGCTTTATATTTAAGAGTTGTCTTTGTCTTTTATTATAGTGTAGGGGAGACAGGGGGCTAATGGGACATGGGTGCTAAAGGCAACAAGTCGATTTTCGCATGAAATAAATATTGTTCAGTTATTTTCTCATTAGACATATCAGTCAGTATTACACAAATATATATGTTTATCTTTTTCTTTCATTAACAGGTTGAAAAGCAAGAAGCAAAATATTTCTACAAAAACCATGAGCAATTTGTTTATGTTTTATAAATACCTGCTTTGATAAAGTGTCCACTCTGATTTTAACAATAATACATGTGATTATGAAGCTTTTATCCAATGCTGTTAATTTGCTATCTTTGTTAGGTGCGTTAGTAATTATCTAAATACGTAGCACCTATAGTCTGATCCGTCCGTCTGTTCGCATATAACAGCGCAAAAACTATCCACCCTAATCGTTTGAAGTTTAATATATACAGGGTGTCCACGTATAACCTGACCGACCTTTATTTTCGCAACCGTTGCTCCTAGATGTATACTTCCAATTACAAAAATTGTTTAAATAAGTTAAAGAATTATTTTTAAAGTGATTTGGGTCAAGAAAAGTATTTATTAAAAAAATACGTAATTAAAATTTTTATACGGTCCCCCGTTCCTATAAGTGATATTTAGTAAAAATTTACTGTGACACTAAGAAGTAAGACAAAAAAAGTTCCATTCATCTAAAATTAAACCTGACCGAGTAATAGCTGTTTAAAGTGGGAGTATATTTTTTGATGCGAAATAGGGTTCATTCACAAATGTAGTAGCGATATAAATAATCGTCAGATATATATAAAAAAATAGTTGAGAGCAAAATTAACATTGCAATCTAATATAAATGTGAAATATATAATCATTCTGACATAGTAATGCAAAATATACAATTTGTACTGAACATATAAGAGGGTAAAAATAACAGAATTTTTGTTAAATAAAAGGATGAAAAACAAGAGCCTCAGTTCTTTGCAAAATGATGCAGATTTTAAAATGCTGTTAGATTACACTATCTTTCAAATTTTGGGTTGTGCCATGTTTTTAAACTTTTGAAAATTGATTATTATGTATTTGTTAGCGCTAAATATGAAAATGACCTTTATTTTAAACCATCACGTCAGGATTTTCCTCAAATAGCAAATTTCAAAGTTAAAATTGATTTTCCTCCCCTCCCAGCCTCATAGGACCCCTGAGCCGTTTAGCTGTAAGAAACCCAGTAAAGCCAAAAATTTGAATAGTTATTGAATTAAATAAAATTAAACTGAGTAGTCTTACATCTATTTTATAGTATCAAATTTTTCGCTATTTTTTAACCTTGAAATTTACGATTTGCGAAAAATCCTGACATGATGGTTAAAAGTGAAGGTTATTTTTTTATTCATCGTTAAAAAATACATAAAACGTAATTATAAAAGTTAAAAAACACAACCATCGCAGGGTTATGTTATCTAATCTAAAACTATTTCTTAAACTTGTTGACAGTAATCTATCAGAATTTTTTTGTGTTATCCTCTAATATAAGTATGTATAAGATGGTAAGCGTCAAAAATCATAATAATATTACATTGTCATCGGATTTAAGTCGGTATGTGTAGAATTTAACTTCGATCGGACATTTGAAAGTGAGTTAAAGTTCGAGTACAAATTTTAAACTGGAAAGACGATCGTTGCAAGTTAAATAAAACCTTATGAAAATAACAATTTTTGTTCAATGAAATCCTAGCCTCAAATCCTAAAAAAATAAAACATATGTTAAAATACAATTATTTTAACTAATCTGAAACTTAACTAATAAAACTTAACTCAATCGTAATAGTTGTAAGATTTCTTTTAAAGTGCAGATACCTTGAATTACGTTTAAGTACTTTATATACGACCCCTGAAAGCATGAGCGAAATCATCTGTTTTGAGATGCAAAAAAGTGATATAAGTCTGATATAAGTCATGCATTTCAAAGTTTCATAACTCGGTCGATTTTAATGTTAGATGAATGGGACTTTTTTTGTCTTACTTGTTAGTGTCACAGTACATTTTTAGTAAATATCACTTATAGAACCGGGGGACCGTATAAAAATTTAAATTTCGTAATTTTTAAATAAATGCTTTTCTTGACCAAAATCGCTTTAAAAATAATTCTTTACCTTATTTAAACCATTTTTGTAATTGGAAGTATGCATCTAAGACTAACGGTTGCGAAAATAAAGGTCGGTCAGGTTATACGTGGACACCCTGTATAATCGTTGCAGGAATTTTGTCGAGTCATTTTATATTTTATGAAAATCGAATCAAAACTTATAAAGATATTAATAAAAGTTTTCTTTATTATATTAAATGCTATCTTAGAAATTTATATATTAACAGCGTGAGTCATGTGACTGAGGAAAACAAATACGGGATAACTACTTCTTTTTTCATATGGCAAGCGGCCATTTTTATTCAAAGTTATTTTTTCGAATAAAATTGCAAAAAAGTTGCATTTTAAGATCGTCCAAACAAATTGTTTGCTAGAGAGATGAGTTGCATTCAAAAATGTATAGATTCTGAGATAACGTCAAGATTCTGAGATAACGTCAGTGGAAATTAGGTTAACAGAAAAATATATCAATCCATTAAAGTAAATAAACACAAGAGCTTCGTTCATCGTGAGTCGTAGATATATTAAACCATGGAGGTAATCATTCGCAAAGCAATATCTCCATGGTGAATTTTGCAGGGCTGTCTGGTGTTGAAAAAAAATTTCGCATCTGTAAAGGTAGCATACGTAATAAGAATAAAAGGCATACTCATACCAAACGATATATTTTTTTCTGAAATAATAACGATGATTTTTTTACATTTTAAAACTATTTATAGTACGATCGCACCTCATTTGTCGACTTTAAAGTACAATTTCCAACTTGTTTAGAGTTCGTTATGAGTAGTTAATTTACAGTAAGCCTAAAAGCAGTTCAAAATGGTACAAGGATTAATAAAAAAAATGGGGACAAATATTAGATTGCTGGGAAGCAAATAGATTATGTATAAATGTTATCATATTATTGCACCTAAAAGCTTTGTTTAATGACACATTTTGTTGACCAAAAGCTTAATGTTTCTTGTTCTTTTATATCGGGTAAAATTTAACTTTCCACAAATAAATCACAAGGTAATAGGTACATCTATCAATTTTCTTTAATAAAGTTTTACAAATTTTGAAATGAAGTTTAATTTTAAAATTATAATTTAGTTCATTTAATTTATATTTAAACAGTTATGTTTGATTATTGTGTCCATTAGTCGCAAAAAGTTTAAATTTTATTGAACGAAATTTCATTTTTAAAAGTTTTGAAAGAAATTTCCTTTCTTTTTCAAGAATCAATACATGACAAAAGTATTTATCTAGTTATCGAAAACCTTTTAACCTTTACTGATTTTAACCTAAAATAATAATACAAATCCTCATTCTTTGCTTTTGCAGAAACAAAATGACATGATAGATGATAGAAAAAAACTTTTTTCTGAAATTAATAGTTTAGAGGGCTATTAATTTAGGTCCCCAAATATCGATCTAAAATTATTAAGTCATCTAAAATACCAATTTAATTATGAATAACCTAAATTCACACAAAAACAAATTTAAAGACTTTAAGCAAGTGAATTTTCTACAAATTCTGAAATGTTTTTTTATTGTTAAGTATTTAAGTATTTAATAATTATGAAAATTACTTATTTTCTTGGCCAAACTGTCTTGAAGGTATTTTGCAAACTCACATAAATCAAAAATTTATTTTATGAGAAAATCAGCATCGATGCTGTCATTTATTGGTTTGGTTTTAAAGCGAAAAACATTCAGCTGTGTAGAAATGATGTCAAAATGTAACAAGTTGGAAATTGTACGTTAAACGTGACAAATGAGGTGCGTTCGTTTCGTGCTGTAACTAGTTTTACAATGTAAAAAATCATCGTTATTATTTCAGTGAAATAAATTATATCGTCTGCTATGAACGAATTGAGGATACATTTTTCTCTTATTACGTATGCCATGTTTCCAGATGCGATTTTTTTTACACCAGATAGAGCTGTAAATTCAATCTGGAGATCTTGCTTTGCGAATGATTACCTCCATGGTTAATATTTCAATGACTCACAATGAATGAATATTTTGTTTATTTACTTTAATGAATTGAGGTATTCGGCTGTTAACCTAATTTTCACTGAATTTATCTCAGAATCTATACATTGTTGAATGTAACTCCTCTCTCAAGCAAACAATTTTTTTGAACGATCTTTCTAAAAATGTAACTTTTACGCACTTTTATTCGAAAAATTAATTTTGAATAAAATTGGCTATTTGGCATATGTAAAAAGATGTGGTTAGCCCGTATTTGATTTCCTCAGTCACATGACTTGCGTTTTTATCATATAGATTACATATAATACGATTTAATAGAATACAGAAAACTTTTATTAATATCTTTTTAAGTTTTGCTTCGATTTTCATAAAATTTGAAATGACTCGACGAAATTCTGTAACGATTTTATGTATTAAATTTGAAACCATTCGGTTGGGTTAGTTTTTGCGGTGTTATATGCAAACAGGCGAACGGACTAGACGATGACTATAGGTACTATGTATTTATATAATTACGAACGCATATAAAAAACATTAAACAGTTTAGCTTTTGTGAGGTAAAGAGTAAATATACACATTTATGTGCCTAGGGTCTGAAGAGGCTAAACAAATAATAAAATAAAATCTGGTAATTTATAAATTATCTTTTCTACAGTATATAATGAAAAATTGTCTCATTAGCCTGGAGTCTTCCAGAAATCAAAAGAAAATAACGCGCTCTTAAATTGGACACATTAATTTGAAGATATAATTGAAAGTCATTTACACATTTTATTTGTATGGCGGAATTGTAATGCCTGGCATCGGAGCGATAGTTCGATTTATTTCCAATTTCGCTCCTGGTCGAACTTTAACTAACCTGTAAATTACAAAAAATCTGAAATACTCTTTTAGAAGGCCGGAAAATGTTTAAAATCTTTGTTAAAAAAAGAAAAAAGAAAAAGATTCAGACGAGGTTAGATAACAGTGAGTTTGAATTTGCATTGGGAATAAAATCCTCCTGAATTCAACATTATACAACAAATATACAATATATATATACTTAAATTGGGACAACTCGTTGTCTATTTGTATCTGATTGTGCGTAATATAATTTTTCAACAGAGATTGGTGAAAAGATTTGAATACATTAATGTTAAAGTTCAATTAAAAAAATTGTAAGTTAATTATTAATTAATTTGACCACATATAATCCATTAGATTTGAGAACTAGATAATTTTCACTTAGAAAAGTGTCTTTTGATTTTTTCTTTTAAAATATTAATTTATTTTTATATTTTTTGTACATTAATTTACAATAATTAAGTATTTAAATTTTAATTAAAAATAAATTCATGCATCAGACTTATAGAGAGAGTAACCTTTTATCAAAGAGCTAATTATAACAAAATGACACAATCTAAATCATCTTAATTACACAATTGCACAAATAATCTAAGGGCTCCATGGTATAATGATGAGTGATAATGAGGATTTAATCCAAAGACTTAGTTAGAGTGTGGGTTCAAAATTAAGGAGTATTTGAAATTACTTTTAATTTCTCATTTATTTGTTACAACATTTGCCGTCACCAAATTTTAGTAATTATCCTACGATATCCAAATTACGGAAAACCTAAGGACAATTTTCAGTTTTACTAATATTTTCACATTATACTTATTATTAATTACAGTAAAACTTAGGATATTTACTCGTTATTAATCTCAAGTAACTGTTGTTATATAGTAGTTGTTAGCAAATATTTTGCTTGAAAATATAATGCACTTTTAAATGCTCACTTGAGAGATTTCAACTGCACTTTGCAAATTTAGGGAACCATAAGGAACGAGAACAAATTCTAAACTCTGGCAACGTTCCATAAAGCATTTAAACTTGAATTTCTTTGTATTTTGTTTCTAAATTATTAGTTTAGAAATATTTGTTACAAGAATCTAGAAGTGGTAAATTCTAAAATAACTTAGAGTAAAGAACATTCTGAATGCAATAACTTTTTACAATACCTATTTAAATATATGATTATTTTCAGTGTTTCAGGAAATTATTCTTTTTGTTTTTTTTAAGTATTTTTAAATGTAGTATATTTCATATATTTACATGTATGTATGCATGTTCTCACGAACAAAAATAAATTATAAAATAAAAAAAATATATCAAAAACCTTGCGCCATCTACACGTTCGTTTTTAAGTGCAGGGTCACGACCCACACTACTGCAACACAAGATCACGCTATTGCACTACAGAAAAATAGTATGATGTGGTCATCACAAAGTTTTTTATGTAACATTCTAATACATTTAAAAAAAAAATATTGTAATCACAAACCAACAATCATGGACATAAAGTAAATTGCACTATCTGAATTTAACAGGTGGTACCTTGGTACTGTGATTCATAAATAAAAAACAACACGTTACAACATTTCTCCATGCTATTTTTTTTATTAAGAACTAAATAAACGTATATATATTTAATTAATGACAACAAATATAAACTTTGGTGCATATCTAACAAATAGGATCTGAGATACAATTACAATGTTTGCTGGATAAAGCATAGCAGTGCACCACGGAGACTAACTATATTTAAAAAAATCAGCATAGTTTTTCATGCATGTTACCATTTTTGCATGTTACCATTTGGAACACTTCAATACCATAGATGCTAAGGTATAGCTGTTAAGGAAAAAAGTGGCATAGAAGAGCCACCTGTTAGATGTTACAAACCGCATTTTTATTAACATCAATTTAAGTTAGAGTGTAATTAAGTATGAGGTTTCATTAAATACCGCGCATTGGTACTTGAGTTGGAATGGTCCGAATATGTATGTAAGTCACAGTCAGATGCCAGACAGACAGACATTTTTCAACAATAGTCAAATCATATTAGTACATCTCAATATGCGTAAACGTGAAATCCTTGAAAATCGGGTTCTACGAAATTTTCACGTATCCCGTACTTTATTCTTTTAAATATAGAAACAAATTTGAAGTAACATTTTTGACATTTTTAAAGATTAAACTATAGGGAACTAATTTGGATTATAATTTTGTTTTTGAAAATTTTCTCAAACTTTCAGTAACAACCGATTAAAAATAAGTAAATATGAAATTATGTGTTAAGGTTAAAAACATAATATTATCTAAAAAAAATATGGTATGAAGATATTATAGAGAACAATTTTTAATTAATTTACAAGAAAACATAGAACAGGCATCGGAAAGTAGACATTTAACATAAGAGTATAGGAAAAAATATATATTTATATTTGAAGAAATATCCATTATGTATCCTCATCCGAATTACAATAGGAATATAGTTTCTGTAAGTTTAAGATTATTTAGGATGGTTTCTTTCTTTCATATTTTCGATCAATCAACCATACAATTTTCGCAAAATGATGTAATGGATTTATAATAAGCTATCGAACTTTTTTTTCACTTATTATCAAGGTATAAAAATATTCAGACAGAAAATTGTTACTTGATCTAAAAATCATTTATTATGGTTGTTTTACATTATTACTGTTTTTATTTAAATATTTTATTATATTTAAAGTTTATTATTATTTATAATAAAGTTAATGTTTTCATAGTTTATTTTAAATGTTCTGAAATTAAGATCTGGTTTAGAGATTAAAAATAAAACTATTTCTAATAAATAAGAAATAATATATATATATATATATATATATATTACTTAATATACAGGGTGTCCATAATTAAACGACCCTACTTTAAAGTTGTCTACAGACGAAACTATTGGTCAAAAAATTGTAAAATTTTGTGAAGGACTTAATGAAGGAATGGAAATTTGTTTAAGCGAAAAAAATTTAGTTTAAAATTTCGCCACCAGATGGCGTTTTTAATGAATTAATTACACATTTAGCATACATTTACCACAGTTTACATATTTTATTGCAACAAAACATTTTCCACATGACGGCCATCATTTTCATTTACCATCTGGAATCGTAAGATAGCATGTTCCACTGTTGTATGTTATATTGCCCGTAGAGTGGTTTGGAAAATGCAAAGAACATGTAGTGAAAAAAGTTTTGTTGAACATTTTTTGTTGAAATAAAAATTGGTAAACTATTGTAAGTGTATGATAAATGTGTAATTCATTAAAAACGCCATCTGGTGGCGAAATTTTAAACTAATTTTTTTTTTTTGCTTAAACAAATTCCCATTCCTTTATTATGTCCTTCACAAAATATCACAACTTTCTGACCAATAGTTTCGTCTGTAGACCACTTTAAAGTAGGGTCGTTTAATTATGGACACCCTGTATATATATTTAAATAATATTTATTTATTTATTTATTTAATAATATTTATTTATTTATTTATTTAATAATATTTATTTATTTATTTATTTAATAATATTTATTTATTTATTTATTTAATAATATATAAATTAAATTTTTTGGATTTTTTTTATAAATATTCTTATACCAACAAAATTTCTTACAACAGAAATTACAAGTTCATATATAGAAAAAATCACAGAACGCTTTCAAATAATTAAAATATAACTAAATAACATATAAACTAGAAGATTTTACTCCTTATGCTTTTCATGTGCCAATCCCTAGACTATCCATTTTGTGAATTAGTGGCAAACACAACTCTCGCTAACACATTGCTGAAGTTTTCTAACTCTGCCTCAATAACACTTTATTTCGATGGCTGTTTCACTATTTTATAATTTTTTAGATTATATAGTGTTTAATAGAACTGAGTGAAACATCTTTGTCTGATGTTATTTTGAATTAGTTTAATACCATTAATTATTGTACATAAATATCGATTTGTAATTGCTTGCGTGTTTTAATTAGAAAAATCTTTAACTTTTTGTGTCAGACATACATATGAATTCATTAAACTTATTGTAACATATATCCCGGGAAATGAATTCTTTTTTTAAGTGCGAAAACTTTCATGAATTCTGTACTATAATTTTGATAGTTTCTATAGTTATTTTTACTCGGTGAAAAACCGATTTTAAAAATGTTATCGAAGAGATGCTTCAACTCCTTAATAAATTTTTCAGTTGCGCCTTAAAATAATATTTGATATATTCGAATAGAAAGTTTAGAAAATATGAATAAAAGTTAAAATGAATGTTTACTTCATTCTTCAAAATACGTAATGTATAAAAACAAAACTAATAAGCTAGGCACGTCAGCTTTACATTTCATTCGAATTTCGCTAAAATTGCAAATTTTTGCAATTCTTAATAGTGTTTTATCGACTAGGTCTAAACATTTCATAGAACAACATATAGATTTAAGGACACTATGAGAATATGTATAACTATTGAGAAAAAAAAAACAATAAATCTTTTGATATAACAGTAAATTTCAAATAAAGAACAGAAAAATTTAACTTCAAAATACATTTAAACAATTTGTGTTCATTGTGTGTCAAACAATTTGTGTCACAAAAATGTGTTCATTTAAACAAAATTATTACACAATATAAAATAGATAACTTATATATTAGAATAAATGAATAACTTATAATGAATAACTCATATTACAATTTTTTACAAATAAAAATATGCACCGAAAAAGAAAAGTGGTATGAAATAATTTTGTAAAAGAATGACAAATATCTTGGAAAGATAAATTATAATATATATATATATATATATATATATATATATATATATATATATATATATATATATATCCGTATATATATATATATATATGTCCGAAAATTTAATTAATTAGCCGTAATTTTCAATTAAACTTTTACTGCTGCTTATGACGTCATAAAGTCGGCAACTCCCACTGTTGCAAGGCATAGAGTTTATTCTGTAAACTCTATGGTTCGCCAATCTTTTGACATTAGCTAATATCTAATATCAACTAGGTAATATTTTAAGATCTATATATTTAAAACGCTAATTGTTATATATATATATATATATATATATATATATAATGCGAAAACCACATACCATACTTTCAAACCCAAAACTACTGAAACGGCAAAGAAAACAAACAAATAACCTTTAAAATTCGAACTAACAATACTTTAAACAAAACTACAAACAGAAAAAACACAACCAATGGAGACAGGCTGCAGGGCTAAAGACCTGCATGCTGGGTTATACCGGCATTACACATGAAACTTCCCCCATGCCTGTCACAACCAAACTAACCGTAGGAAAAATTAAACCAAGATGAAAGGACGACTCAGCCGGACGAAGCTCCTTATAAAACCTACACTCACTTGGCGATATTTTTAATCGCCAAAAGGAGAGTATCACTGTATTCTTTACCTTTGACAAAACTATTCACCAAACTATTTAAAAAAGCAATAGGATAACTCTGAACCAATGCACCGTGATAGAGATTTATTATGTCACTCATTATACTATCATGTTCAGAATTTAATTTTGCTATCCTAATTAAACTGTTGATAAATATATTTCTAAAAATTGAAATATGTACATTAGAATTAAAATTTAATATCTTGATTGTTTCAAATTTGTAATCATTTCTCTTATCGTAAATGCAAGTACGCAAGTCACCCCTCTCGATGTCGATAGCAAGGTCAAGATAATTTACATGTTTTGTGTTATATGAAGTTCTCTTTAATGTCAAACCTTGGGGGTAATAATCAAAATTTAATTCACTGTTGGAATCGTTAATCTTTACCAACAAGACATCATCAATGTATCTGAAACTTAAAAAATCCTTGTTTAATGTATCATTAACTTCGTATAAAAATAAATAAATATCTGCAAGTACCGAGCTGCAACTACCCCCCATAGGTATACCCTTAATCTGCTGAAACACATGTTTACCGTCAAATAAGTAATTTTCATTAACTACAAAATTAAATAAATTTATTAAATGATCCAAATCTTTACCCAAAGTATTGTAACGCTTAAAAAAATCAAAAATTTTATTTTTAAGATCTATTAAATCAATGTTATTATATAAATCTTCAAAATCATAAACATATAAACCTTTGATATTACTCAAACCTTTCAATCTATTAAGTAACTCAATACTATTTTTTATAATACAAGTGTTATTATGTTTTAATGCCACATCAAATAAACTCTGCAAAATATCCAAAAACTTTTTATTAGCAACTTCTAAATAAGTTCCAAAACCACAAGTAATTGTACGAAAGGCAACAGGGTCCTTATGAAATTTAGGAATCAATACCATATAAGGTAATTCTTTACTACGTTGTGTATATTTTAACCTTTTATAAAATGCGCCAATTCTTCTTTCTGTCTCTTTTACATTGGTATTTAATAACCTGTAATTATGTTTTTTATTATAACTTTGTTTTAGTTGGTCACTGTATAACTTTTTGCAAATAATTGCAAAATTTGTATTAGCTTTATCTATATAAGTTATAACAAAATTACTCTGCAAATCCTTAATAGATTCTTTTAATGAATTATAATCTTCTATCGAAATCCCCCTCGTTTTACCGCAATAAATTGAACTCAAGTCCATCAATACATTATGTTTCCATTCCAAAAAAGCAATTTCCGGCAAGCAAAACTTGCTCATTAATTTATGTATAAACATGTCAACGTTGATTTTTAATCGTTTTTTTATGAAATCCCTTGTATTTATCCTTTTTAAGCGAAATTTTGTACCGTATTGCATATAATTCCTCAATGTTTTGTCCCCGACAATATCTAAATTACCAGTCAATACATGACCGTGATTCACATCCACGTAATTACTATACCTTGGATCATGACAATGACATAAATTGTTATCATTGTTTCTACCGATTTCTTTTGAAAAATTATTATAGTTAAAAACTGTACGTCCTAAAGGTTTATCATATTTAAAAACCCTGACAATTTCTATGTCTTTATCTGGAAGCAATTCATTGTATTTATTCAATACATGACTTATATTAATACCACGTTTTTTATGTTCCATGTAGTCCATTACAAAATACATACGATTGGCCAATTTATTGTTGTTATTGCATCTCCCCAAATATTGCTCCAAATGTTGTGATCTAATCCTTAACCTCAAAATATCTAATGCCAAATCAATATTGTAATTACTCTTATATAAATATAAAAAGTTTAACAAATCACCTGTAAAACGTTTTTTCACATTAAATATAATATATTTTATATTTCTTACTATACCATTAAAATCACTCTCAAGAATTGAGCGTTTAATTTCATCTATACTATCATATCCTTTTCCAATTACCCTATGATCCATCTCTGTAATGAATCCATAATTCATGGGATGTTCGATACGTTCGTATATTGAAACATCCAATAATGTGTTTCTTAATTTTTTCATAACGTTAGTTCCATTGAACATAACATTTAACCCGTAAGGGTACACAGTACCACATTTAATCATCATATCATTTTCACATATCATTCTTTCCCTTTTGTTAGGAACTATCTTTAAAATCGTCAATTCTATATTTTCAATACCATGCTTGTTAAAATGTCTAATTTCAATCTCCTGTTCTTCTTTATTAGTTTTACAATTTCTGATGTCAGACTTATGGTTGTTAAACCGCTTATTAATTGGGTCAGAAGTTTGACCTATATATGACATACCACATATCTTGCAACTAAGTTTATATACACTATTATATACCTTACATACCTTTAAATACCTGATGTCCTCAATAGTGTTATACTCTATTCCCACACTCAGGCAAACTTTACATCGTTTATCAGTACATTTCCTTAGTTTAAGATTACTGAAACTTATCTCCTTTTTTAAGTTTGTGTTATAAAACGTTCTAGTTTTATATTTTACCTCAATATCCTTACCATCACCACCATCGTAAACGTCATTAATTAAAACACTATTATAAATATATCTGGTGTTATACCTGATCGAATAACTTTTTCGTATACCTTCAACCTCCCCTCTTTCCAAACAAATATCAAACTCACAATTTTTTTCATAATTTTTTCCACAATGTTTATTATTTTTATAATTTTTTTTTTTTTCTCAATAACTAAACTGGACAAACACTTTTTACAACTACCATCATCAACACCCCTCCTTCCGTGGGCGTTTCCGCTTCCATCCAAATCCAAATCCAAATAATGGTTACTTTTTAACGATCCATTCCCTACCATTTTATCGGGAACCGACCGAGCACAATGGTCCTCCAATGAATTCCATTTCTTGCCGGTATCTAATATTCCATTTTTTGTATAATCCATAATTTATATTTATATTCACATTAAATACATTTCTTCATAAAATTAACCAAAATAGAAACAAAAGATTAAATCCAACACTCTAAACAAAACTATAAATATTAAATATAGAACGTGAACGAATAATATATAAAAAAATTAAACTGAAATAAACTAAACTAAACTTTATAAAACAATATTAAACTGCATTAAACAAATTGGGAAAACTTTATAAAGGAAAAATTATAAAGGAATAATTATAACGTTGCAATATGCCTGACTAAAGCCTAAACCATATCCAAAACGTTTATCTAGACAATTCATAAAATCCAAAGCTAAATGTAAAATAAACTAAACCACTTGAAGACGTAGCCATGCCACCAAACTACAAAGGTTAATATAATGCGAAAACCACATACCATACTTTCAAACCCAAAACTACTGAAACGGCAAAGAAAACAAACAAATAACCTTTAAAATTCGAACTAACAATCCTTTAAACAAAACTACAAACAGAAAAAACACAACCAATGGAGACAGGCTGCAGGGCTAAAGACCTGCATGCTGGGTTATACCGGCATTACACATGAAACTTCCCCCATGCCTGTCACAACCAAACTAACCGTAGGAAAAATTAAACCAAGATGAAAGGACGACTCAGCCGGACGAAGCTCCTTATAAAACCTACACTCACTTGGCGATATTTTTAATCGCCAAAAGGAGAGTATCACTGTATTCTTTACCTTTGACAAAACTATTCACCAAACTATTTAAAAAAGCAATAGGATAACTCTGAACCAATGCACCGTGATAGAGATTCTGGATATAGCTACAGTCTGGCCTAGACGTGCTGTAGTGCCAACTGACTGGCGCCAACTAGCACAAACTGTAGCGCCCAAAGCCATTAAATATTATAAAATTATTTAATGGATTTGGTAGCGCCCAATAAACAAATGGAAGAAGATTGCCAATTAGAATCTCAGAAAAAAAAAAGAAAAAAGAAATACAATTGGAAAAGCCCAATTCACTAGAGTATCATTTATCAGTAACTTTAAACAATAAAATTTAGAATATATTAATGAAAATAGAAACAAAAATAACCTTGGAAATTTATTTAATGATATTATTTTTCTTAATTATCTCTCTCGACTGCTGGATAAATGTTTGTGACGTCAGTTAAAATTGATCTACTGTACGTAACTGCGCATCGCAACATTTTTTCAATGCTTTTTCGCTTTTAATATCATGTTGTCGAAGATGTAATTTCTATTTTAATTACTGAATTAACTAATAAATCAGTAAAACATCATTAAAAATACATTAAACGTCTATATATATATATATATATATATATATATATATATATATATATATACATTAGACAAATCATATATATATATATATTGTTGAAAGCCAAAGGTAATATTTTTATATAAGTTTTTAAAACTTCTTCATTATTCTATTTCATTCTGATTTTTTCACATATGAATAACATCGCAAATCTCTATGTTTGTCTAATTTATTTAAAAATAATAATACATGGAGTAGAAGGACGGAAAGTATGGAATTTTATCGATGCTGTATATCTATATATTTAAAACGCTAAGCTTTTTCTTTCGACAATCCGTGAGAACAAACTACTGCATCAAATTACACCATTCTTTTTTTTAATGACAGATATTTGGACACAGATTTGTTATCGTGCATTCGTTTGTTCGAAAATTTAATTAGTTAGCCGTAACTTACAATTAAACTTTTATTGCTGCTTATGACGTCATAAATTCGGCAACTCCCACTGTTGCAAGGCATAGAGTTTATTCTGTAAACTCTGTGGTTCGCCAATCTTTTGACATTAGCTAATATTAACTAGGTAATATTTAAACATCTATATATTTAAAACGCTAAGCTTTTTCTTTCGACAATCCGTGAGAACAAACTACTGTATCAAATTACACCATTCTTTTTTTTAATGACATATATTTGAACACAGATTTGTTATCGTGCTTCGTTTGTCCGAAAATTTAATTAATTAGCCGTAATTTTCAATTAAACTTTTACTGTTGCTTATGACGTCATAAAGTCGGCAACTCCCACTGTTGCAAGGCATAGAGTTTATTCTGTAAACTCTATGGTTCGCCAATCTTTTGACATTAGCTAATATCTAATATCAACTAGGTAATATTTTAAGATCTATATATTTAAAACGCTAAGTGTTTTCTTTCGATAGTCCGTGAGAACAAAATGCTGCATCAAATTACATCATTCTTTTTTTAATTCTTTTTTAATATTTGGACACAGATATCTTTTCGTACATTTGTTTGTTCGAAAATTTTATTAATTAGCCGTAATTTTAAATTCAAATTTTACTTCTGCTATGACGTCATAAAGTCAATCGCCAGTGGATGCTGCAACTTTTCATAAAATTGAAGTCTGACTCTGACCGTAACTTCAAGCTATCTGAGCAAGGTAGAATTGTAAACAAAGATCGAATACGTTATAAAAATATCAACGTCACCAATTTATTTACTTTTACAATTTGCTGAAACATTAAAACTAATACAAAAAGATTAAAATATATTAAATTACTCATAAATTTGTTTTTAAACGTTAATAAATTTAATTTATTAAATAAAAAATACCCTTACATGGAACAAAAGCCGCAGACACGCAGGGATAGGCGCGATTTATTTTTTGCGCTATTTTGGCAAGAAAACCCAATTTTCACACATTATTTTTATTAAACACATGCAATTAATTGTATTCATTAATTAGTTTTAAATTAAATTATTTTATTTATTTACACACGTATTCAATTTTATTAACACCAAGTTGTCCTACAAAGCAAAAATCGCCATTTTGGCGCCAAAAAGAAACCACGATCCGTCTGCGACATCTGTGCCGATTTAATGAAAATTGTTTGGGTGCACCGCATATTGGAAAATTAATTAAATCCATGATTAATATTTCTTTCGGAGATTAAAAATAAAAAAAATTTAATTTTTAACGAAATACAATTATTAGGTCGGAAATTTTTTCTTTGTTCGGGATTAGTTAATATTCTGGTACTTCTCCATTATCCCATCGACAACTTTCCATATAAAAAACTATCACCAAACTATTCGCCAAACTGTAGCGCCCAAAGCCATTAAATATTATAAAATTATTTAATGGATTTGGTAGCGCCCAATAAACAAATGGAAGAAGATTGCCAATTAGAATCTCAGAAAAAAAAAAGAAAAAAGAAATACAATTGGAAAAGCCCAATTCACTAGAGTATCATTTATCAGTAACTTTAAACAATAAAATTTAGAATATATTAATGGAAATAGAAACAAAAATAACCTTGGAAATTTATTTAATGATATTATTTTTCTTAATTATCTCTCTCGACTGCTGGATAAATGTTTGTGACGTCAGTTAAAATTGATCTACTGTACGTAACTGCGCATCGCAACATTTTTTCAATGCTTTTTCGCTTTTAATATCATGTTGTCGAAGATGTAATTTCTATTTTAATTAATGAATTAACTAATAAATCAGTAAAACATCATTAAAAATACATTAAACGTCTATATATATATATATATATATATATATATATATATATATATATATATATATATAATTTTATATTTATATATACATTAGACAAATCATATATATATATATATTGTTGAAAGCCAAAGGTAATATTTTTATATAAGTTTTTAAAACTTCTTCATTATTCTATTTCATTCTGATTTTTTCACATATGAATAACATCGCAAATCTCTATGTTTGTCTAATTTATTTAAAAATAATAATACATGGAGTAGAAGGACGGAAAGTATGGAATTTTATCGATGCTGTATATCTATATATTTAAAACGCTAAGCTTTTTCTTTCGACAATCCGTGAGAACAAACTACTGCATCAAATTACACCATTCTTTTTTTTAATGACAGATATTTGGACACAGATTTGTTATCGTGCATTCGTTTGTTCGAAAATTTAATTAGTTAGCCGTAACTTACAATTAAACTTTTATTGCTGCTTATGACGTCATAAATTCGGCAACTCCCACTGTTGCAAGGCATAGAGTTTATTCTGTAAACTCTGTGGTTCGCCAATCTTTTGACATTAGCTAATATTAACTAGGTAATATTTAAACATCTATATATTTAAAACGCTAAGCTTTTTCTTTCGACAATCCGTGAGAACAAACTACTGTATCAAATTACACCATTCTTTTTTTTAATGACATATATTTGAACACAGATTTGTTATCGTGCTTCGTTTGTCCGAAAATTTAATTAATTAGCCGTAATTTTCAATTAAACTTTTACTGTTGCTTATGACGTCATAAAGTCGGCAACTCCCACTGTTGCAAGGCATAGAGTTTATTCTGTAAACTCTATGGTTCGCCAATCTTTTGACATTAGCTAATATCTAATATCAACTAGGTAATATTTTAAGATCTATATATTTAAAACGCTAAGTGTTTTCTTTCGATAGTCCGTGAGAACAAAATGCTGCATCAAATTACATCATTCTTTTTTTAATTCTTTTTTAATATTTGGACACAGATATCTTTTCGTACATTTGTTTGTTCGAAAATTTTATTAATTAGCCGTAATTTTAAATTCAAATTTTACTTCTGCTATGACGTCATAAAGTCAATCGCCAGTGGATGCTGCAACTTTTCATAAAATTGAAGTCTGACTCTGACCGTAACTTCAAGCTATCTGAGCAAGGTAGAATTGTAAACAAAGATCGAATACGTTATAAAAATATCAACGTCACCAATTTATTTACTTTTACAATTTGCTGAAACATTAAAACTAATACAAAAAGATTAAAATATATTAAATTACTCATAAATTTGTTTTTAAACGTTAATAAATTTAATTTATTAAATAAAAAATACCCTTACATGGAACAAAAGCCGCAAACACGCAGGGATAGGCGCGATTTATTTTTTGCGCTATTTTGGCAAGAAAACCCAATTTTCACACATTATTTTTATTAAACACATGCAATTAATTGTATTCATTAATTAGTTTTAAATTAAATTATTTTATTTATTTACACACGTATTCAATTTTATTAACACCAAGTTGTCCTACAAAGCAAAAATCGCCATTTTGGCGCCAAAAAGAAACCACGATCCGTCTGCGACATCTGTGCCGATTTAATGAAAATTGTTTGGGTGCACCGCATATTGGAAAATTAATTAAATCCATGATTAATATTTCTTTCGGAGATTAAAAATAAAAAAAATTTAATTTTTAACGAAATACAATTATTAGGTCGGAAATTTTTTCTTTGTTCGGGATTAGTTAATATTCTGGTACTTCTCCATTATCCCATCGACAACTTTCCATATAAAAAACTATCACCAAACTATTCGCCAAACTGTAGCGCCCAAAGCCATTAAATATTATAAAATTATTTAATGGATTTGGTAGCGCCCAATAAACAAATGGAAGAAGATTGCCAATTAGAATCTCAGAAAAAAAAAAGAAAAAAGAAATACAATTGGAAAAGCCCAATTCACTAGAGTATCATTTATCAGTAACTTTAAACAATAAAATTTAGAATATATTAATGGAAATAGAAACAAAAATAACCTTGGAAATTTATTTAATGATATTATTTTTCTTAATTATCTCTCTCGACTGCTGGATAAATGTTTGTGACGTCAGTTAAAATTGATCTACTGTACGTAACTGCGCATCGCAACATTTTTTCAATGCTTTTTCGCTTTTAATATCATGTTGTCGAAGATGTAATTTCTATTTTAATTACTGAATTAACTAATAAATCAGTAAAACATCATTAAAAATACATTAAACGTCTAATTAAACATCACTTGATGCGTGTAACGCATTTGACGTAAAGTGAGTTCGACGCCACAATAATACATTTTTGGCGTTAAAACACTGTAGTTTGGCGATAGTTATTTTCTTAATGGAAAGTGGTCGACCGGATAACGGAAAAGTATCAAAATTCTTATAAATCGTATGAAGTCGAAGGGCATATGTATTTAATGTGTTTAAAAATACGATTAAAGTTTCTCAAACTTTGAAGCTAAAAAACAAGCGAGTACGAGGTATTATTACATATTACGTAGGTCGCGGTACGAGCCACCATCTGGACAGGCTATACGGCAGATGCCATTTTTTCAGTACAATTAAATACAAAATATTTTTTTATTTGTATACATGGTGGTTAAGCATAAAAGCAACGTATATAAAGTACGTGTGAAAAGTTTGCGCCTGTGAAAATGACGCTATGCTTCTCTAGAAATGCATTTTTACATTGATAAATCTAAAGAGAAAAATTTATAGGATTGTGTCAACATGACGTGATTTTAACCGATTTTTAAACTCTTCATTATAAAGAGTAGAATGTATGATTGTGACAACAAACGGCGCTATATCTTTTGTTTTTATCGCGCTTACATCACTTCTAAATACCGTACAATTTCACTTTATACATCATCAATTATAAAAATGTTAACTTTCGAATGAAATTTATTTGAAAACTGCCGCTTAATTTAACATCATTTAATTTTTTTTTTCAAATCTCAACAATGGCCGCCAGTTTGCTTCAGTAATATAAAATAGCGCCTGGGAAAGTTGCCACAATTGGAAATTGATTTCTTTAACCAACATAAAAAGTGAAAAAAAAAAAAAAAAAAAAAAAAAACCCTCTGATAAATCATAAAATTAGATTAACCGTAAGATAGAGCATTTTGGCGCTAAACTGAAATCTTTCAAACAAAAAAAAAAAAAACGATTTTCAATTTATGTTCAACATAAAATTAATATCATGTTGAATTCGTGTTGATGTATGTGTTGCATCAGAATATGCTTGAAATTGTATTTTATTATTTTTTTTTAAGATCCGTGGTGTATTTCACTGTATAAGAGGGAAAAGATCACTACTGTGGAAAAGGGATACTCATGATTATGGAAAGGGACCGAAAAAACATACAAATAAATTATATCTGAAAACATCAAAAATCTGCATCATCTGCAGATTGTATATTATTATTGTAAAAAAAATTCTCCTTCTTTACATAAAAACATTCTTTACATTAGCTTAAAACAATGGATGAATTTTAGAAAAGATGGATTTGAAACGAACAATGATTAAAGAGGACATTTTAAAACTTTTTAGTATTTAAACATTTTAAACCCTTTTTAACGTCGAATTTCGACGGTGCCTTTGAACAGATGCAATGCATATGCACATAGAAGTTCACTGGGTTGCATTTATCGCAGGGAGAGAGATGTGTGCTTTATTTACTGAATATGATATGGACGTAGGAATATACTATTTGTATGATACTCCATAGGTCTATGAAATTTTCGTTTTGTAGTGGTGAACATATCGGTAATGTAGAACTTATTTGCATTAAACAGTTGCTTACGAATTGTTTGTTTGGAGTTTGCATCGGAAATGGTACTGTACTTCACTGAGGCAAAAACCTTTTAAATAAAATGTTTAAAATACTTTTTCATACGCACCCCTTCTTAAATAATAAAGAAGCTTATTTTACTGATATTCTTATAGTATTTTTTCCGTCAAGTTTTGACGGGTTCCATCTAGTCTATATATTTAAAACACTAAATGTTTTCTTTCGATAGTCCGTGAGAACAAAATGCTGCATCAAATTACATCATTCTTTTTTTAAATGAAAGATATTTGGACACAGATATCTTTTCGTACATTTGTTTGTTCGAAAATTTTATTAATTAGCCGTAATTTTAAATTCAAATTTTACTTCTGCTATGACGTCATAAAGTCAATCGCCAGTGGATGCTGCAACTTTTCATAAAATTGAAGTTTGACTTTGACCGTAACTTCAAGCTATCTGGGCATGGTAGAATTGTAAACAAAGATCGAATACGTTATAAAAATATCAATGTCACCAATTTATTTACTTTTAACATTTTCTGAAACATTAAAACTAATGCAAAAAGATTAAAATATATTAAATAATTCATAAATTTGTTTTTAAACTTTAATAAATTTTATTTATTAAATACAAAATACTCTTACATGGAACAGAAGTAGCAGACGCACAGGGATTGGCGCGATTTATTTTTTGCGCTATTTTCGCACATTATTTTTATTAAACACACGCAATTAATTGTATTAATTAATTAATTTTAAATTATGTTATTTTATTTATTTACACACGTATTCAATTTTATTAACACTAAGTTGCGATACAAAGCAAAAATCACCATTTTGGCGCCAAAAAGAAACTACGATGCGTCTGTGACATCTGTGCCGATTTAATCATAATTGTTTGCGTGCACCGCAAAATTAATTAAATCCATGACCATTGTTTCTTTAGGTACAGCGCCTAGAATACATAGTGTGGAAACCGGCAAATGGTGTAATGCTTTAAAAAGTGCTAAAAAGTTGTAGCCTATAAATGTGCAACGGTGCTCCTACGAAGCCTACGATAATGTTGCAGCCAGAGACAAAAAAATGCGTATCACGTTTTTTAGCCATGCTTTCATAATTTAAAAAAAAACTTATAAAAATCACTCAGTCAGAGGAGAAAATGATATAATTTAAGTATTTAAAATACTTACCACCAGCCGAAACATTCTAGTACAATGTCAAGAGCTAGCAGATGGCGCTGCGAACCCATCCTAATATTTTCAGCAACGTTGTACATTTATTGGATACAATTTTTTAGTACTATTTTGTAGCCGGTTTCCACACTATGTATTCTAGGCGCTGTACTTTAGGAGATTAAAAATAAGACAATTTAGTTCTTAACGAAATACAATTATTTGTCGGAAATTTTTTCTTAGTTCGGGCTTCCTTAATATTCTGATATTTCTACATTATCTCATCGATCAGTATCCATATAAAAAACTATCACCAAATTATTCGCCAAACTGTAGAGCCCAATAAACAAATGGGAGAAGGTTGGCATTAGAATCTCATAAAAAAAGAAAGAAATAAATAAATTTGGAAAATCCCAATTCACTAAATTATCATTTATCAGAAACTTTAAAAAATAAAATTTACAATTAATGAAAATAGAAACAAAAATAACCTTGTAAATTTATTTAATTAAATTATTTTTCTTAATTATCTCTCTCGACTGCTGGATAAATGTTTGTGACTTTAGTTAAAATTGATCTATTGTACGTAACTGCGCATCGCAATATATTTCAATGTTTTTTCGCTTTTAATATCATGTTGTCGAAGATGTAATTTCTATTTTAATTAAGGAATTAACTAATAAATCAGTAAAACATCATCAAAATACATTAAACATCACTTGATTAGATAACAAGCACGTGTAACGCATTTGATGCCACGATAATACATTTTTGGCGTTAAAATCCTATAGTTATTTTCTTAATGGAAAGTGGTCGACCGGATAACGGAGAAGTTTCAAAATTCTTATAAATTATATGAAACTGAAGGGCATACGTATTTAATGTGTTTAAAAATATGATTAATGTTTCTCAAACTTTAAATCTGAAAAACAAGCGAGTACAAGGTATTATTACGTATTACGTAAGTCGCGGTACGAGCCACGATGTGGACAGGGTATATACGGCAGATGCCATTTTTTCAGTACAATTAAATACAAAATATATTTTTATTTGTGTACGTGGTGGTTAAACATAAAAGCAATGTATATAAAGTACGGTTGAAAAGTTTGCGCCTGTGAAAATGACGATATGCTTATCTTGAAATGCATTTTTACATCGCTAAATCTAAAGAAAAAAAAATATAGGATTGTGTCAACATGACGTAATTTTAAACGATTTTTAAATTCTTCATTATAAAGAGTACAATGTATAACGATTGTGACAACAAACGGCGCTATCGCTTTTGTTTTTATAGCGCTTACATCACTTCTAAATACAGTACAATTTCAATTTATACATCATCAATTATAAAAATGTTAACTTTCGAATGAAATTTATTTCAAAACTGCCGCTTAATTGAATAACATTTTAAATAATTTTCAAGCATGAATTATTTTTTTAATCTATCTCAACAATGGCCCCCAGTTTGCTTCAGTAATATAAAATAGCACCTGGGATAGTTACCTCAATTGGAAACAGCTTTCCTTAACCAACATAAAAAGTGAAGAAAATAATAAAAAAAAAAGCTCTGAGTAAATCATAAAATTAGATTAACCATAAGATAGAGCATTTTGGCGCTAAACTAAAATATTAAAAAAAAAAAAAAAAAAAAAAAAAAAAACATTTTCAATTTATGTTCAACATAAAATTGATATCATGTTGAATTCGTGTTTATGTATGTCTTGCATCAGAATATGCTTGGAATCAGAATATGCATATGTATTTTATTATTATTTTAAAGATCCATGGTGTATTTCATTGTATAAGAGGGAAAATATCATATGGGAATGTGGAAAAGGGATAATCATGATTATGGAAAGGGACCGAAAAAACCATACAAATAAATTATATTTGAAAACACCAAAAATCTGCATCATCTACAGATTGTATATTATTATTGTAAAAAAAAAATTTCTCCATCTTTACATAAAAATTGATTAGCAATGGATGCATTTTAGAAAATATGGATTTGAAATGAACAATTATTAAAGAGGACATTTTAAAACTCTTTAGTATTTAAACTTTTTAAAATTTTTTAACGTCGAATTTCGACGGTGCCTTTGAACAGATGTAATGCATATGCACATAGAACTTCACTCGGTTGCATTATCACAGGGAAAGAGATGTGTGCTTTATTTACTGAATATGATATGCACTTAGGAATATACTATTTGTATGATACTTCAAAAGTCCATGAAATTTTCTTTTTGCAGTGGTGAATATGGCGGTAATGTCGAACTTATTTGCATTAAACAGTTGTATACGGATTGTTTGTTTGGATTTTGCATCGGAATGGTACTGTATTTCACTGGGGGGAAAAAACGTTTAAAATAAAAATTTTGAAACACTGGTTTATACTCTTCCCCTCTTAAATAATAAAGAAGCTTATTTTACTGATATTGTTAAAGTATTTTTTTTTCGTCAAGTTTTGACGGGTTCCATCTAGTAAAATTTTAAAACATCAGTAACTAAAATAAAAAAGTCCATTTTTAATTAAAAAAAAATAAGATTTAAAATATTTTAATGCAATTACATTAATACAACCAAATTATGTATGTTAACAAGCGATTTCGTGTGAAGAAATCTCTCATGTTTAAAGTGTGTTCCAAAATTGTTCGTTCAAATATTTGCGGGAGTAATATACCTAGGTAAAAATCACCATGTAAAATTCCTGGTTCTGCGTCAATTCGTCGCGTACATAGCGTACACATTAATTCTCCCCATCGCGCACGATTCGTCGCAGCGTCAATTCGTTGCAGCGTCAATTCGTCGTGGTGTAAATTCGTCGCGACGTTAATTTGTCGCAACGAAAGTGTTTTTGAAGGCTATCATGATAAAATAAAGACAATTTAGTAAAAATGTTTAATGATAATTAGTTTTTTAGATATAGAGAATTATAACTAACAATTTACATGCGATTATATCTAAAAAACAAATTATCATTAAATAATTTTACTAAATTTATCTTTATTTTATCATCATAGCCTTCAAATACATTTTCGTTGCGAAGAATTGACATGGCGACGAATTAACGCTGCGATGAATTTTGCGCGATGAATTTTGCGCGATGAATTGTTCCGCGATGAATTGTGCTCGACGAATTGACGCGACACAAAAATTACTAACCAGAGAGTTCAAGCATGCAAAAGCACTTTCTGATTGGTGAAATCCGTCTTCTACAAAATATCGATTAGGTGATTGCTAATTCAAGATCTCTCTATTTTACGTCTTCAATCAATTTCGCTTTTCTCAAGACCAATAAGCACTTCCATTGGATATAGTAAAAAGTTTAGCACATTTTATAGTTCAATTAGTGAAGAATTGAATGAAAAATCGTTATATATTCAGTTTATACAAGTAAATTTTGAAGAAATCAGTTGTTATATTGAATAATTGTAAGTACATTCAGTAGTATTAAAATTAGTAAACAGGATTCATTTTATTAATTTTTTTAAACGTTTTTAGCTATGTTTATAAATATTGAGCACTTTTTTATCTATATCATTTGTCAACATTGACATATTTCCTTATGAAGGTTCATATTGCTTCATGAAGGATCACTTTAAGAAAGTTTTTATTGTATTTATTTACGTATTCTTGCTTTTTAACACTTTCGAACCTAGTTGAATAGTGTTTATGACTTCGGTTATCTGTCCATCTATCCGTGCTATAACTCTCGTAAATATACACTTACTGCCCTGAAATTTCTGTATGTTATTAAAGTCTACTATAGTATTATCTCTATTGAGAATGAAAAATGTAGTATATATAGTTTATTTACAGGGACAGTCAAAACTATTCCGTTACATTACAGTCAATGGGAAAAAATCATTTCATGTACATTTTGATGATGTTACGCCATTACATTATGACATTGATATGCAAATGTGAAGAGCAATAGAACACGCTTTTTGTAAAATATTGGGTGCAAAGAATTTATTATTCATTTACAGGGTCACAAAAAAGTATTCTGTTACGCAATATTTTTCGTTTGCAGGGTAATTTAATGATGTTTCACTGTTTCAAACATAATGAAATTTATATGCATTCATGAGGTGCCCTATAAATTGCTCACTGATAAGATCGTTCATTTACACGGACACACAAAATAATTCGGTTAACGTCTGAATGCGATAATTACAGTCTACGTCTGATAATTGCGTTTTCAACTTTGATTAGTGTTTTTAAGTTTAACTAAATGAATGTATAGTACGTGGTGTGTATAAATTATTATCATATACAAGCCTACACGAAGGAATTTGTAAGTATTACTGACTGTCGGAATCAATTTCTTAAGAGTATTTTTACTTTCTTCTATATATAATAGAAGAAAGTATTGTAATCGAAAATTTTTTCGACTTCCGATTTTCAACGGATTTACACGTTTCAGGGGTCAGAGATTCCGAAAAACGTGTTTCTACAAAATGTCTGTCTGTCCGTCTGTCCGTCCGTCCGTCTGTACGTCTGTCCGTCCTCATTGTATCATCGAAAAGTGTATGAAGTTATGCTTCAAATTGAACCTAATTTTTTTTTCTATATTTTTGGCTATGGCAAGCAGGTTCTATTAAAATTTGGGGATATTTCGACGAAAGGGGGCGCTGTGATTGATATTTTTGTTCCATTTTCACTATTGTAACATCTAAAAGTGTATGGAGTTATGCTTCAAATTGAACCACATTTTTTTTCTATGTTTTTGGCTATGCCAAGCAGATTCTATCAGAAGTTGGGGATATTTCGACGAAAGGGGGCTCTGTGATCGATATTTTTATTCCATTTTCACTATTGTACCATCTAAAAGTGTATGAAGTTATGCTTCAAATTGAACCACATATTTTTTCTATGTTTTTGGCTATGGCAAGCAGCTTCTATTAGAATTTGGGGATATTTCGACGAAAGGGGGCGCTGCGATAGCCATTTAAAGATTTCAAATTAAAAAAGATGTGCAAATTAAAAAAAAATAGAAATCCTAAAACTTTTTTTTGTTAAATCTGCGGCCTTGATCCGGAGAATCCGGAACAATTTTTATTTTGCCTTTATCTTAAAAAATGGCTGAGATATAGCGGTTTGAAATTTTAGGGTGGCTGACATTTTCAAACAAGACAGCCGAATTCATCCATAAACGGGTTTAATTGATGAGTTTTAGTTTACATGGTTTCGGCAAATTTTCTTTCATTGTTGTAACCATTAATCCTATTATATGCTTATCACTATATATTTATATTCGCCAACGTCAAATTCTCCCCAAACTTGGCGACAGTTGGCGGAATATCGCCAAATTTGGCGACCAAAATAAGTTGCCACAAATGAAGACAACTTGGCTGTAGAGGACTAATTTGGCGATATTCTCATTCAAATTCAATGTTGACGAGAACTGGGATTGAATCTTAATTATTTAGGTACCACGCATTTTACCTTCGTGTTTTCGAGTAAAATTAGCTAAAATCGTAAAACCAAGGAATAGGGAGGCTATCTGTTCCTGTCGGGACAGGCCAGAAGGACTTTTCATAGTTTAGTATACATCGGTTGTTCGCATCCCTGTAACCCGACGATTCGCAAGCAGCTGACGTACAACAGAATGACGAAAAATATTGATTTTATTGGCGATGTGATAGCGAATTTTGAAGTATTAACATGACTGAGATAGAAGAAAGTTTTGGGATTGGCACATCCGACTAGTTAATTATGTTATGCATTTTCATTCTGAACTATATTTAGTAGAATAATAGAATATTGTAAAATATAAATAAATTCATATAGAGGGAATTTGCAAAGAACAAGATACATTGGCGTTTATCGTTGGTAATTGCTAATGCTGGAAGTGAGTTTTAAGTTGCATTATGCGTTTATTACCTTATTTTAATTTTAGCTTAATATGTGGTGTGTATAATATCTTATATAATATAAACTTTAGATAATATACAGGGCATACAAAAAGATTTTGAGTGCATTTCCATCGATTGGCGAGAATTGCTAAATATGAATTTTCTAACTCAACTAAATTTCATCATGCTATGTAATTTATACCGAAACCTGTAGATCATATACAGAGCTGTAGAAAAGATTTCAATTTTTTCCCCCACAGTGGACGGAAAATGCTGAAATCATTTTTTAAATGTGTTTTACATTTTCTAAACTGTCTACTTACATATCTTCTTTGACATTATTAGAAGATGAAGCTTGTTATTATATTCTGGATACACAGCTGCACAAAAAAATTCGACTACGTTTTTGACTATGAAAGAGATTCGCTAATACTTGATTTTTAAATGTGTTGTATGTTTCTTAAACTGTTTACTGCATATCTTATTTCACTTTATTTAACGGTGAAGCTTCGTTACAGTTTTCTAGATATGTTGGAATGTGTTTCATAATCTATGCTTGAGGCATGAATTTTTGTTCTTGTTATTATTTTTTTTTAATTTGAGTTGAATTCAATTGCAATATTTGTTTTCTTAACAGTATTACATAAAACAAATTACCATGTGCTTCACAGTGATTACTGCTTTGCTAGCTGTGTTCTAACTTTTTTTAACGTTTGTGTTAATAATTTTGAGTCACTTTGTATAAATAAAATGAGGCTAATTTTGAACTGCTGAAAACAATCATTAAGGATGTAATTCCAAATTAAAAATAAAGTAAAAAATTGTTGTATATATCCGTAACCTAAATATAAAGAAGAATAAGAATTTAATATTATCAAAAGTGTATGTAAAGCATTTTTCTCGTAAATGTGTATAAATATATATATATATATGTTTGTGTACATTTGAATTGCGCTTTCACTGCATATAAATTTTGCTTTTTTCATATGTATTTTAGTCTAACGTTTACATTTAAAACTTAAACAAGTAAATATACTCAAATGCTCTATATTGAAGCAATAAAACTTTATGTAACATTTACATAGAAGGTAAAAAATATATATAGTATTTTTACAAATATCTTATTCAAATATAATATTCGCAGATAAGAGAAAGATGAACCGGCTCGAAATCCTCTTACAATTGCCGTCCATTTTTTGACTAAAACTTGCAAGAAGATTCTGCATAGGGTTCACATTTTACAGATTCTTACGAAATAAATAGTATATAAAATATATATATTTTTTCAAAATAAAGTTTTAAATAACTTACTGTAGATATCTATACATTTATGCACATTGGAGTTAAAAGCAAATAATCAGATTATTTCTAAACAGACATTTTTGAGATAAGCATATACAGGGTGTCCCAGGATTATTGGGACAAAATTTAAGGAGAGGTAGGGGACATCACACGGATTCAGATTTGCATAAGAACCCATGGTCGGAAACGGCTTCGTTCGCCGTTAGGTGGTGTTGTTCACAAGAGCATTGGAAGATTAGCATCGGCAGATTATCGCATCTTTTTGTAAGAGGTGCTATCAAGCTTACTTGACACTATGCCACAACATGTCACACACCATATGTGGTTTCAACATGATGGGACACCTCCACATTATGGCAGATGTGTTCGTGAATATTTGAATCAGGTGTTTGGTCACCGATGGATTGGCTGTGGTGGACCGATTCCCTGGCCACCACGCTCTCCTTATTTAAGCAGCATAGATTTCTTTCTTTCGGGCGCACTGAAAAGTGCTATGTACGCAACGCATGTGGATTCCGATATGGATCTGGTTGCAAGACTCGTCTGTGGTGAAGCGGAACTCCAATAACATCAACGTGTATTTGAGTGAGTCCGCCAATCCATGGTCCGACGGTGTACTGCATGCATCGCTAGCAAAGGTAGAAACTTTGAACATCTTTTGTGACATTTTCACATATCATCTACCACAGCACATGTGATATCTTTGACCAATAAATTATTTCAGATGATATCAGTCTTGAGTCTCTTGTACCTGTCGTTTCTTGTACCTGTCATGCTACTTTCCCTTGACGTTACCGACCATGGGTTGCTATGCAAATCTGAATCCTTGTGATGTTTCCTACTTCCTCTTAAAGTTTGTCCCAATAATCCTGGGACACCCTGTATAAACAAAACATGATAGAAAATGACATCCTTATGTAGATAACGTTTAAATATCTTACAGCATAGTTTACATGCATTTTTTCAATCGATCTCCGTATTTCAAATTGGATATTAATTCTTATTATCCGAGTTTTATAAAAATATAGTAATATATTTTTTTTTCTCAAACAATCTTTAACATGTTCGTGGTGTCTATTTTTTTTTTAAATAAATAACTTTAAATACCATTATAATAGGGTTTTAAATAACTTCAATTCTGGAGAATCATATAGCAAATATTCTACTTGAAATGACAGAGTTTCTTATTTATTTCAATCCCTGAAAATTCATCATGCAATTTGTGATCAAATTACTTAGATTACGGAAAATATTATTGCAGAGAACGTCGTGTTGCCGTGGAGCATCTATATCTGATTCATTTCTGGACGTTATTCTTCTGAAATAAAAATTGCACAATACCAGATTTTGCATCAACTGTATAGATTTATGGAGTTTTAGGTCAATTAGGATAATGACAAATTACTCAGTAGTCGGTAATACTTTTAATTATTAAAAAGCAGTTGTTATATATATTGTATGTATTAATAGTTACTGCATGTAAGTATGTATGTATATTATCAAATGTTTGAAAATATTATACAGATGCAAGACTTTAAGATGTACGTAAACATCTACATCAGAAAATCAAATATGTAAGTATAGTGAGAATGTTATAGAGTATTCAACCAAGAGAAAATTTAAAAATTTAAAAATACTTTATTGAACCCAATGGAGTGTTAATAACATTTTGGAGCTTGTTTGTGCGTAAATAGAATTTGACAATGGTAGTTTCTCTTAATTAATTTATTTTTGTTAACAAATTGATTATTTTATTTTTGAATCAAATAAAGTCCAAAGTGTCTTATAACATACCGCATGTGCATATAATTCGACATGTGCTCTTATTTATCATAAAAAACAAATGTTGAAGTATTATTAATAACTAGCCGCCACTGGCGACCAGTTTGGTCTCCCTTAAATGTATGTTAAACATTGCAACACGTTACATTTATTCATAATTTAATTTTCCCTTAATCCTTCGCCAAATCGGAAGATTCTAATAGACAAATCATGAACTTTTGCGATCATGGTAGCATTTCGCATATTTTTTGGGCACAAATATCACATACGCACGTTGGCGCGATTCCCCCCCCCCCCCAACCCCCGCCAATTTGGCGAAAACTTTGTTATGGAAATTGTTGTTTATTTACTTTTATTTTTTATTTTAATTCTATAAATTATTTTTGATATGTATATCAATATTTATTTACAACAAACTATCATTTATTTATTTTTATTCTTTTTTTTAATTATGAGTATTTTTGTTAGCCGGGAGCAGATGATAATTCGCCAAATATCGTTCCCATCACCGTCATTCATACTACAATTAATTTAATTTTAAATTATACACCTGTCACTCATTTCATTTAAAATACTTAACTTTAATCTAAAATGCTTATATTACATAAATTTAAAATACTTCACACTTTTCATTTAAAAGAGAAAATAAATAAATAAATAAGAAATAATATCATAAATCAAAACATTTGATTTCAAAATCAAAGTATCATTTCTAATTTGTACACGCGATAAATAAAAGCTGTATTAGCGATTTTAAAAATGCTAAAAATCTGATTCATTAAATATTATTACATGAGTTCAATTTACGTCAAGAAAAGATCCGAAAGTTGAGTTGTATAGCACATAATTATGGTAAACTTTGATTGTCTCACTGGTGCGAATTATTTTTTTGACGCGAGGCAGTGGTCCAAAAATTCATTTGCGGAGAACTTGCTTTGCGAATGATTTAATATTTTAAATGTTCACGACGAATCAATCTTTTTTTTGTTTACTTTTATGAATAGAGAATTTGAACTGCGAATCTTTCGACTGAAGTTATTGCAGAATATATACATAATTGAACGCAAGTCATCTCTCAAATATTAATTTATTTTGAACAATCTTTCTTAAAATGTAACTTTTATGCAGTTTATTCGAAAAAATAATTTTGAATAAAAATGGCCGCTTGGCATATGAAAAAGCGATGCGGCATCCCGGAACTGTTGAGGACAGTCACATGACTTACAGTTTTATTATAGAGATAAGTGATAAATCGATATTTTAAAACAAAACATGTCTGTAACTAACACTGACATCATATCAACGCACAGTGTGCCCAAAATGACGGATTTCCACACACATAGGTGGAAATTCTAGAGGAAAAGGTCAAAATACCGGATACCACTTTTAATTTCAATCTAGATCCTACAATTTTGAATATTAGTCAGGGAAAAAATCATGGTAGGGTACCTTAATATGTTTCATAACCTCTTAGAAAATAATCAGTTTAAAAGGGTTTTCTGTTTTTGAAAAGAAAAATTCCGAAAGTCTGCAAATTTTGAATTTTGATAATGCGGTCTAAATACCCGCTGCGTCAGTGTTTTACAAAATAATCACACAAATAGGAATAATGTAGCTAATTAAGAGAGAACAAAATTGTTTCAATGCATTTTATTGATTCATAACATTTAATATGTTCATAAAGGACATGGAATTTTTAATAAACAAGCATTTTTGTCAAATTTAGAAAACTTGTAATGACTATATCTGACAATCTTTTTTCCATTCTGTTGATAATTTTATTTTTTAACGTGTTAAACAAAAACAAAAATCTTCCTGATTGAAGTTTTAGATTATATACAAAATTCACAAACATAGTAATTATTCTCTGCGTGCGTCGCGTCGGTGCAGTCGCTATGGGCCCAAATATCGCATTCTAAACATCGAACCCAGATTTCCCCTTCTTGTCCATAGAGAAAGCTGCGTTGAAGAAAACACAAATTGCATCATCTTCCTATGACGGATATCTTCCTTTTTTTATCTTTTGAAAATCCAATTTCTGCCTCTTTCGCTTGTATTTTTTTAGTTTTCCCACAGTCATGTTTCTTCTTTCTTTTCCCATTTATTGCGGACGATTTTGGCCAACAGTGTAACCATAACCATGCATTGTAACATTCAAGTAACGCAATAAAGCAATACAGAGTCCGTGATCCCATAAATTAATTTAGTTTCCGCCCCTTCATACGGAGAAAACCCAGAGAGGTCAAATACCAACCAGCCGGTAACCACTCTGGGTGGCAGGTATTTGGACTACTGTTATGTTTAAGTTAAAACCGGTATTGCTCATTCATATAGTAAAATACCAATAACGGTCTTACGGTATTTGGGAGCTAAGCATGCCTGGGAAACATTTTAATTGTCAATTCAGGCTAATTTACGATCAGTATATATTTTTTTTATGAGAAACACTAATCTGAAAAATTTTTGATATCTCAGATTATGTCATGTCGACACTTTTGCTCTTACTATATGTAAATTAGACGGACTTCAGCGACGTACTACTGGTGCCTTTGTTCTCTTAATTAAATACGCAAATTCTGTCTACCGCCACTAGGTTGCTCTGCGCTCAGTTCTCAGAACACCTACTAGCCGGTATTTGAAACCTAGCCAGTATGTCGACCTTCTCAAGGTTTGAGGTTTGTCAACTATGTAGAGTTATTCTAAATACTGCACCAGGTGAAACCATATATCTTTTTCCTTATACATATCGCCCAGCCTCGTTTTTAGAAATAAATATATCGGAAAAATTGGAAGAACAGGTAAATACCGAGAATAATAACTGATTTAAAATAAATGATACGTAATTCCAGTTTTTTATATTGTATTAAATTATTTTTTTCGTCTTGTGAGCAATATTCTGAGCCTATTATTATTATTATTATTATTATTATTATTATTTGGATTTAAATAACTGTGTATGGTTTTTAATTTTTTTTTCAATATGTTTGTCTTGTAATGTCATGATCCAGCTATATCCCGAAAAATTGTTGATCCATTCCCCTTCTTTAGTCATTTAAGAAGTGAGAAATTTTGCGATTACCGGCACCCAGGGACGGTTTTGTTATTTTGTCGCAGTGATTGAATGAAAGTTCGAATGCTTTATCTGTGTTTGATTGAATGACTGTCCACGTTAAAAAACATGCTTCTTCACCAACCTCATTACAAAAACGATACTTTTTTGTTTAAAAATTACAATTTTTCAGATTTTTTGAATTAAAAATGTATAAAACTAACATGAATTCGAAACAAGGAATATTGAAAAATATGTTTGACTTTTGGCACATCCTATGCGATCAATGTCTGCAAAAAAGCCCCTTCGTCACATTGCGCAACGGTTTCAACCACCTGTTTAATAATTTCATTTTATCGCATTCCTAATCATGGCACTATTTTATTTTTTACACCGTCGAAAAGAAAACCAAATGAACTGATAAAAGTAATTTCTTTAAAAACTGCATCTCAATGTATTGATTTTTTATGGTTTTTAAAATATTTTTCAGCATGAATTTTTTTTAATCTATCTCAGAAATTAACGTGCACCTCTATTAGAGAAGATTAACCTGTTTTAACTTAAAACAACGCAAATAGTGCAGAATATGTTTCTTTCCATGTAATATTCCTTAACTAAATTTCTAAACGAAATTAAATCTTTGTAAATAAATAAATTAATTAAACAGGAATATGAAAGGTATGTATCAAATATGTAATCGAACTACGCGCTTAAACATTGAAACGATGAAAAAAAATTTTTGCTTGCGACAAATACAGAAATATTAAGCTATTAACATCTGACATGCGGCTAATACGAAAGTACCAAACCTGTTTTTGGTTTAGTTGCAGGATAATCCTAGAAAATATACTAAATATAAAATTTTCAATTAAAAATGATTTTCACTTACGTTCTGTACTCACATCGAGCATCTTTAACCCGGGTAAATCTGGATTGGTAATGCATGATTTGGATCGTCTTGTAATAATAAATAATAGCAATAATAATTATAATAGCAAATAATTAAAAAAAAAGAAGATAAAATTGGCTTCGATTAGTTTTTTATTTGTTTCATAGTCTGTTGCAAAACATTTGTTCCAAAAGATTTCATTAAACAATCTAAATTATCGTTGACTTCTACAGGCTTCTACAGACCTTGTATTTCTCCTCAGTTTTTCGAAATAACAACAATCTAAAAAATCTAGAGGACTTGTTTCGACTGATATACAATTCAGTCATTTTCGTCCAAACCGGTTCAGTAGCTTCTCTTTTAAGTTAAAAGTAAGTAGAAATTAAAACTTACATGCGTGCATTTATAATATATTTTGATCTGTATACTCCTATGCATTCTATAGAAGATGACATTTTAATTAAACTTTTTTTTTACAAGCATTTATTACAAGCAAGGTAAAATGAGTATACGAATATTAACAAATTTTTGTTATCCTGATTTTATTTTCTACAGATAAATTGTAAATTTATATTTCAAAAACTTCGAGCAAAAAAAAAAAGATAATTATAAAAATAAAAATAAAATTTATGAAATTTTTATGTAGCTTTTAAAAGTAAGATATAATCATTACATTACATTACAGATATAATCAATTTTAAAGTAAGATAAATAACTTAGGAAATTGAAGAACTGAGCAAAGTGATCCTTTTAAGGCGTCAAGCGCCATTTAACTTACCAAAAATGTTGTTTGGTTTTATATTTCATTCATACTAGAAATTTAGTTTTTTTTTCCCAATTCTTTACACAAAACCTCATTAAAAACTTAGATGTCGAAAAAAAAACTTATGGTAAGACGAAATTTAACTATCACCGTATACTGCATAAAGACTATTAATTTTTAAAGTAATTTTGTTCGAAATGGTTGATGGTTTACACTTTCAATTTTGCGTAAATGACTTGCCAGACTTTCATGAAGTTTTAATATCATGCACAGCTATAATCTAATGCACAAAAAATGACCTAAAAGTTTAATATTTGAGCTAACATTTCCTAAAATACGTATGTGTATTATTAAAATTTTTTTGAAAATCTCAGTTTTTTATAAAACAATTGTATTTTATTAATAAAAAAGTACAAATTGTATATTTGTTGTAAATTGTAAATTAGATATTATGTCATCTTAATTTGGCATAAGTTGTCTAAGTTTTTAAATATATATCTCAAACAGTTAGGTTATGAGATTGTTATTCTAATCATTATGGATCAAATCTATGTAAATGTACATATTTTATGATTTAAAATTATAAAAAAGAACTACTAATTTTGTAAAAACTAGCTGATCCGCTCGTTGTTGTCCGGTACCCTAAAAAAATAGTATGAAACACGAAAACAATTTAAAATTCGTAGCACGAAACAATTTCTCTGGTAACCTTTTTGTTTGTCGGAAAGTAAATAGAGAGACCGACACCGAAGCGGAAGTACATTCAATACGACCCCCTCAAATGTCTGGGTCATTTCACGGCAGGTCAGTTTTTGTCGAAAATTAGCCACTTGAGGGGCACCGGTATATAATATATACCACTTTTTAATATATAACTTTGCCACCAGTATTATTAAATAAAAATATTTATTATTGTTTTTTGCAGATTGAGAAGATAAACATTCATTATTTAAATTTACTGGTGTCAAAACATCGCAAAATGTAGCAATTTTAGACCACGTGCTTGCCCTTCAAGGGGTTAAGAAAAGTTCTCCTCCGTTTTTCACAAAATTTGTATTTTCGGAATCCCAAAAAATAAATTACTTATATACTGTGAGCTTCAAATCACTACCTCCAGTAGTTTTCTTAATATAACAAATAAAGAAGCCGACTAAACCCGTAAGGCATGGTGACGTCACGGCGACGTCACTGTGAAGTCACACTGTGACTTTGTGACCGTCGTCGTGACGTCAAGTGACGTTGATGTGAAGTCACTGTGACCTAAATGCGAGGTCGTTATAGCCGTTTTCAAGTCTTCCTGTGACCTCACAATGTGACTACTTTATGAAGTCACCGTGCGACTTCAATGTGAAATATGTGAAGAATCTGCATCGGATAGGGTGACCAGATTTTATCCAAATCCTATACGGATTGTTCGGATCAAAATTTTTTTAAGGTTCAAGTTTGTGACGTTTGTGACGACACTGCACTGGGTCGGGTGACCAGATTTTACCCGAATCCAAACCAGAAACTTTGGATCGATCTTTTTGGATTTGTTTGGCTACAGAATAGAATTGGATTAGTTCTCGTGTGACCTGATTTTCGTGAACCCGATCTGTCCCGAGTCGGGTATAATGTTTTTACTGTAAGTCTTGTTTGGAATAGAATCTTGCATACGACCAAGTAACCAGATTTTATCAGAAATTGTATTACGATACAATTTCTGATGTCGGCTCGGATGTAGAGTCATACACGAATCCGGTTATATACTTCTTGAACATGATTGAATGTCTACTTGAACGTGAATGATGGTTGACTGAAACTATATTTCGATTCAACCCGTATTCTTACCCTAACCCAACAACAACAACAATAAAAAATCTGTAGGCCCACAACCCGACCGAACCTGATAAATGATTTCGCATAGATTCGGATAACAAGATTTCACCAAACACGGATAAGATAGACGATAAGGATTGGATCGGCAATCATTTTTATTGATGCAACTCGTATTCAAATTAAAACTTTGCATCTGATTGGGAAACCGGCTAATGTAGCCGTTAAGCAAGAAAATTATAAATGTAAAAAACGCATACTAATATAAAAATAATAGATGAATCCATTAAAAATTATAATAAAAGTAAATATTTCAATAATATGAAATTCTATTGTGCAAATAACAACTTTTTAAATTAACTTCTACTTCCATTTGTTTTATGTAACCACCAAAAATATTGACAATAATTAAAACTATGCTATTTTGCTGTTAAGTATTGAAGTTTTTAAATGTGTATACTTTGCCATATTTCCCCTCGCTCAGTGTCACGAAACTTTCTGACACATTTATGAACAAACTTTTAAACGCATGGCACTTGCATGCCTGATTATTAAAGCTATTTGGAATGAATAGCGTTTTCCATTTTTAGATAAATGTAATACTTAAGATCAATTTCGGTCACGTTTTACCCGTTTCTGACGCTGCGCGTCTGAAATTTGGTTTAAAACACCGAATTTGATAGTATTTTCTGAAAAATCATCTGCCGTTACCAAAAAATGGTTAACGCCATTCGATTATATATAGGGTAGATGTGCCAGTAATGGACACCCTTAAGGAATTTCTTTAAAAATTATTTTTTAATTAGTAGTTATAATTGTTATATTCAACATTTTTTAATATTATATTACTCTACCAAGAATATTTAACCATGCTCATAGTCACATTACCCAATGTGAATCGAAATTTAATTGCAAATAAGAGAAATAAATCAAAACACCCTAAATTCCAGTAATGGACACCTCACAAAAAGTAATAGATAATTGATATTATGATTGTATTTAAAACTAGAATTTAAAGATAGCATATTAATGAAATAAAAAAAGCTGAATTTTTATTGGTTATTTTTTTATAAACCAAAAACATTGAAGGTGTCCCATTACTGGAAGGCGATCCATCACTGGCACATCTACCCTATTCTGAATAAGAACACCTGCCAATTTCATGTATATCCGAATAAAAATGAATTCAGAAATATGTCAGAAATGAGCTATTTTGGATTTGAGAACAACTTTAAAGAAAATATAAGTATACACTTTAAAATAAGCATTCTGAAACATTTATATTAGGAATCAATTTAAATAATAGATATACCTATTGTGCGATATTATTAAATAATAAACATTGTATCAAGCAGTAAAACAGTTTTCGTTGTAAATGAAATATAGAACTTAAGATCATAAATGCCATATATATATATATATATATATATATATATATATTTCTTTACAAATTATTTTATTTATAGTTTTTGATAGAATACTAAATTCAGAACTTAAATATCAATTTTTACAGTAAAAACATTCGATAACACAACTGGAAAAATTACCTTAACTAAACAGTTATTTTATTGTTTGATCAATATTTATTATTTTTGTGTACCTAACATTGACATATCTCGAAAAATAAATTATTAAATGCATTAAATTATCATCTTTTTTTTCAAATATACCGGAAAATTATTTCTGGAAACCTACAATAGCAACGAAATTATCAAATTACAAATCAAGTATTAATAGTTTTAAAAATTGCAATGTTTTTAATTATAATGAATAACTATGAAAATTGAACTACGAAACGCAAAATATTAAATAAATTCCTCATTTTAAATAACATTTTACATTTAGAATACATGTTGTTAGTAAATACTTTAAGCTTTTTTTCCAAACAGTCTATTTAAAAAAAAATTAAAACATTAAAGATAAAATTTAATACAAGTGATTTTTTAAAAGAAAATTTAAACATCTTAACTTTTAAATAATGCACTATTAAATGTACTAGTACTAAACATGCACTATTAACAAAACTGCGAATACATTAAAAGTTAAAACTGCTGATCAAAGGGGTTACGATTGAATGCTCCTTATCTGCTTCCCTTTCATTGAAAAATTAGACTGTAAATCCACTACAATAATTTTCAAATTATTCCAGCAGAAGAGGTGTGTTCATAGATCTGAGAAAACAAATATCACCCAGGCCTTATGAACGCACCCGGCTAGACACAGGGAGATGTTAAAATGGATGGTTTACTTTAAAATGGAGATTGTTCACTTTAAAACGTTAATTTACTTACACAGTATAAATCTACAAACTTAAAAGAACGCAACACATGCTAATCCGAACTTCGAATGAGAAAAAAATCGTCTGCCTTCAATATGCGCGCGCAGTATTGTTTAAACACAACAAAATAACAACTAGCAGATGTTTCCAACTTTACCGCAAATGATATAGGAAGAAAATAATTTAAATAAAGACATTTCAAAAGCTTTATAATTTATATGGCTGAAAATGAACTTCTAATGATGCTATAATATTCTTTTTTTATATGAGAGAGTTTTGTATTCTTAGAAATAAGCTGTGAAAAATTACATTTTTATATATTTTTTAATCCATTGCATTTGCTTTAGACGTCAAAAGTAAAGATAAATTTTAAATAAAAATTGATTTAATAGGCTTTATAAAGTAATTTCGATATAAATTTAAATTGCAATCAAATTTCCTAAGTACAAATTTTTCTTTTTTTACACTCTATCGAAAAGAGCAATATATTTAATAGAGGTGACATCTTACCAAGCACTGGCCAGTTTTGGATAAATTGCTGTAGGAATGACATATACTTTATAACATGTTTTTAATTCATTTTTGCTCGGAAATACACGAAATTGGCTCGTGGTTTTATTCAGAAACTATGTTATTGAAAAACCTTTTCCATTTTTTGTTAAAAGCAGAAGATCTTTCCGAAAAGAATGTCATTGTGCTATTAATCGGCGTTTTGATTAAGGCGTTTTGATTATAAGTCGGCGTTTTGATTTGAATATCCGACGTGACAGTGAAAGACAGGAGAAAAACTGGTTGTCACATGACACGAATTGCTTATAACTCGATAAGTAACTAAATTTCTATTTAAGGATTTTTACCTGTGTATTATATAGTATATTTTGTTAAATTTCTTGAAAATGATAATGAAAATTGTAAAAAAATATCTGCCTCATATATGTAGACAGATATTTATTTATTATTTTATTTTGGAAATACTCAATATATTTAAATAGTGTGTGACAATACTTTTATTAATGATTTAGGTACATGACATAATTCAAATCTATATTTTATGAGTTTTTTTCCCCAAATTCACTCTCCAATCACACCGTGAAGTCACAGAGTGTTGGCATTTTGGTCATAGGTTTTACGTGACTTATGTGACTTGCAGTGACGTCATTGTAACGTCACAAAATTTTTTAAAGCTGTCAAAAAGTAATTTTCTTTATGCCATAAGATGTTATAAAGTTTATTTTAAGTTTTCTTTAGATCTCCAAGACGTTCACATTTTGGTCACAGTGTGACGTTACAAAGTGGTGGCATTTTGGTCACAGATGTGACGTGACGTACGTGACTCACAGTGACGTCACAATGGGGTCACTGTGATTGTGCAGTGTGCATGCTATGCAGGAAGTGAGGTTTAGCATGTTTCATTTTCTAAGCAAACCTCTCATTTCCATTGGCAACTGAGAAATTACGCTTTTTCGCCGCAACTTAACTTAGCATTTTATAAATATAGATTATATTGAAAAGATAAGGAATGGTTAAATTTTTGTAAGGGTGGGCCTAATAATGTGTAAGATAAAAAGCTTTAAAACGTTCGCTATTTTTTAACATTTCAAATGGTGTCTAACTACTTCAAATTTTTCTTTTCTAAGAGAATTATGTGAAACAAATTTAAGATTTAGGAAACAATAATTTGCTAGGTATGAGCACTTGAGTTACAGTTGTGTTTACTAGTAGTGTTATGCTTGTATTAATACTTTGAAGCATTGTGTATAATTAAATTAAGTGTTACTGTGAAATGTAAAAATCACAACTTTTTTTAATTGCTTAAAAGTTGATTGTACCAGTGTAAATATATAAAAGGTATAAAAAGTAACTTGCGCCGCCAGACGCCCACGGGGGTTGCCCGGCATCACGAATACGACCATCGCGCCCAAGTCTCTAAACGACTTATTTCGCACCAGAAGCTTTGTCTCGCCTCGGCGCTGCGATCGGCCTGTGGCCGCTCCCCAATGCGGAGCCACAAGCCACTTTACCAGGTATCGACCTTATAGGTCGCCGCGACTGTAACCCTGCTCTTGGGAAACTTTCGCGTAGGACGAATACCTGATGAACCGCCGAAGAACCCCCGACGACTTCGTTTGCGAAAACACATAAAGGGAGGCGATCGGTAGGTCATATGTCCAGTTACCTCGACGGCTCGTGCTTTCTCACGGCTTCCGAACATTGACATGCATAGAAGGGCAAGCAACTAGTCTCTTCGGCCATGAGGTTCACATATTATTCACACTACAAAAGAGCAGAAGGCACCTCTCTCCGGCCCAGGACCACGAGGAAATTCGGTCCTTTCTCATAGAAGGGATTCGGATAGGCTGTCCATACGTAGACTGGCGCGAGGATGAACTCCCGTAGGCGGAACTAGACGGTAACCAAGCGACCCCAAATCTACGAGATCATCCACATAGCATATCACTCAAAAAAAACGGAAGGACCCTAAGAAACCACTATTGGACTCTAGAGGACGTGGAAACTCCCTCTAAGCGCGCCAAAGAGACGGGCCCGATCGAGATTAGTGAAGAGTTAGTAGAGCGCGCCACTTGTCCGCCCGCCAGATATGGCATCTCCTGGCTGCACGAGAGACCTGCCGGACTGGGGTTTCGAACCGAGGTCTCGAGTTTTGGCTGATCGATGCCGCGTCAGTCGGCAGCCTCCGGCCCGGTTCCCCGTAATCACATGGTAGAGAGCGGGCTACTACTCCTCCGTCTCAGAGGACGTTCGCGTCCCTGGCGTGCGCGACACACGCCTTTGGATAGTGACCGTCACTTCGACTCGGGCACTCCCTACGGTGACCATTGGGGTCGGCTCACAAATCTCCAGCTTCAGAGGATGACGTGGTGGTCGTCTTAGACGGCTAATTTCGCCTCTGTCGCCGCTACGTCGCAGATAGTTGCTACACGCCGTATTTCCCGACGCTCGGCGCACTACAGAGTCACCACCATCTTGCTCTACAGAGAACGATCCTTGCTTCCGTCAATTCCTCGGTCATGTTTTGGAGAGATCCGGCTGGCATTGGCTCCAACCGCTGAACCAGAGAACCTCGTTGTCTCTGGGAACGGTCTTGCGGGAAATCTTTCCACCACCTACGGAGGGGGCTCCGAGCGTTGGCCAATCCTCGCGTCGCAGAGAACCTGTGCTTACGAGGGGGAGACCCACGAGCCCTCAACCCACGAAAGGGCGAACCAAAAGAGCTATGCGCAGTGTCTGCGGTTTTCAGAAATCCCTTCCACTGGCGGACTACGATGAGGAACCCAGACCGGTCGTCTCCTGTCCCCGTCTCGCAACGAACGCAAACCATGGAGCGTCCGCGCACTGTTCCGCTCCCGGTCACCTCCTCCACCAAAGGAGTCGGGTCAGGACCACGGGAAGGGACCCGCCAGATCTAAAAGGTGTATGGTATAAATGTTTTAAGAATAATAGAACAGGTAGACAATAAAAAAAAGTTATGTGCATATTGCAAACGCGTTGATAATTCAAATGTGATTTTGTTAATCTCACATATTTGACTTAAAAGTTTACATTAAATTTACGAAATTCAAAATTTTACTGCGAATATAGCTTTTGGTGACTTTTAAATAAAACTTGAAACTTTATGAAACATTTTCACTAACATATTAGAAAAAATATTTTAAAAATATATCACACCAAACCACACGATCGTTTTAAAATTCCCATCGCTTTTAAACTAAAACTTTCAAGAGGACCTTGCATAGACTTTGATTTTTCCTTTGTAATTTAAAAGAATCTCTATTTTTAACACTTTACAACATAGTTGGTAAGTGTTTATGAATTAGGTTTGTCTGTCTGTCTGCCGTCTGTCCGTGCTCTAACTCACGTAAATGTACACCAACTGCCATGCAATTTATATATGTTATTGAGGTTTACTATGGCATGTTCGGTATTGAAAATGTACTATGTTTCACTTATACTTCGTGTACAGGGGCATTCAAAAGAAGGCCGTTACATTACGGTCTACGGGGAAAAAACTTTGCATTGCATGTTTATGGTGTTACACAATTTCAAATATTTTGAAAATGATATACCGCGTTGAAGTGCACTACAAGATGCGTACCGTTGAATATAGCACGTGTGGCACTTATAATTAGTTTACAGGATTGCTCAAACGAATTGCGTTATATCATGGTCGATGGGGAAAAATCGCTTGCGGTGCATTTTAATCATGCTGCACTATTACAAACATATAGAAATTGATAACAGTTTCTAAGGTGGCCTAAAACATGTAGAATGCGGAGTGTAAAGCATTTATCATTGATTTACAGGGCCACACAAAAGTATTCGGTTACATAATGGTTTACGAAAAAAACTGCTTGCAGCGGATCCTAATTATGAATTTATTTTAAATATAATGAAATTGACATACATTACTGAGGTTTACTACAAGATACTTGTTCTGTAATATTATGTGCATAGCATTTATCGTTCATTTACATGGACACACACAAGATTTCGGATACAGTACTGTATCCGAAGTAAACTGGCGAGACAAATTAAAGGAACAACCATGAAAAGGTGCTTTATGTTAATTGTGTTATGGGAACTACAACGAAAGGTGATTGGTTGGTAACTCAATGTCAACGTTATCACATTGTCCAATAGGATTAAACTTCGCTACAGAACAATATGTAAATTCTTGAGCTCGTATGAAAAGGAGTGCACGTGTGCGATTTGAAGTTTAATTTCAAGGATTGTACGTGTAATTACATAAAAGTTTCGCTTGTAGTAGGTGTAATATGTCGTCTAGAAGACATTTGAACGATGGTGAGAAATGGTGAAATTTAGGGAGAATTGAAGCAGGACACACACACTGACAGGGGTCTGTAAAGACTAAAAAATAGCCAAAAGCGCCATGTCAAGAGTCTGAAAACGGTTTAAAGACACTGGAAATCTACAGAGACAACCAGGTCAAGGTCGAAAATGTGACAGAACAGACTCTTAGGACCGTTATTTGGCAACGACTGCTAAAAGAATCAGGCAACTGACGTCAGTTCAGATAGCAAGGGAGTTCGTTGCAGCAACAGGGACTCAACTATCCAGATTTACTGTGGGTGACAGACTGGATAATAGAGGGCTGTATGCAAAGAAACACATGTTTTGTACTCCACTAACTCCGTCAGCGAAATGCTCCCGGTTAAAGTGGTGCAGATATCATCGTCTTTGTAGTGCCATGGACTGGAGCCGCTTCCTCTTTACCGATGAATCCCGATATTGTTTGGCGACTGATTCCAGACGTGTTACCACATAAAGGGAAAAAGCACACGCAGTAAGGCTGAAAACATCGGTGAAAGGCATCAATACAAATGTCCTGAAATCATGGTATGGGAGGGCATCACTTTGAAGGGCCGTACTGACCTACACATTTTTACCACTGCAACTGTGAATGCTGAAATAAACAGAAATGAGGTTCTTGATCCTCATAACAAGTTGCTAATGGGTGCAATCGATAATAACTTCCTCCTAATGGACGATAATGCGTGTCCTCATCGTGCTGCACTAGTGAGTGATTATATTGAGGGCGAAAGAATCCAGCGAATGAAGTGTCCTACATATCATCCGGATTTAAATCCGATAGAACACGTGTGGAACGCACTAAGACGCCGACTTTTATCTCGGAAATCCCAAACTAGCACTCTCCAGGAGCCTTGAAACGTTATTCATATTGAATACACTTTGTTACCACAAGCACTTCTGGATAATCTAATCACAGTATGGAAAATCGCTGTATCACAGTATGGAAATTGGCTGTAAAACTTGCATTTCGGTCAGGGTGACCACATACCTTATAGATTTTTCATGTGTGTCTCTAAAATGTTGTAAAAGTACAATTTCGTTATCCTCTCTTATATCACACATTCCTATGGTTTTATGTAAATCTATTTTTTGCATAAATGGGCAGTTCTGCATTTTGAATATATGCCAGGCATGACAAAATAAAGATCTCGAGCAAGTTTCCTGTTTTTATGTTCAAAATTATTCAAGTTCGATGAGTTTTTATAATTCTTTCTTTAATTTTTCTCGCCTGTGTGTTATCTACAAGCGATAGTTGTTGGAAATGCGGTTTCAGTTAGAAATGCGTTAAACAAAATGTTTGAATGCTATGTGGTATGTATAAATGCTATACATCATATATAGGTCTACACAAAAGTATTCGTCAGCATTACTGTGTAACAGTGTAAATTGCTTAATTTTATTTTTAAATCGAGCTATGCATGTTGAACGTGAAATATATTTAGTATACTAAGTATGAGATATTTATTGAACATAAATAAAATCATATAGATGGAAACGCAATTAACTGGATACATGGCCGCCTCTGAATGATAATTTCTGGTAAGTGTGATTTCAATAGTTTCCAGCATGTTTTTGCCTGAATTAAACTTTAGCTTAAATTGTGGCGCGTATAAAAATCTTACGGTAGTTTTACAGTGCACTTCGAAACAATTCAAATATGGTAGAAACTGCTGAAGGTGAATTTTCAACTGTGTTATGTGTTTTCTTATACTAAACTAAATTGCATCATACTATATAGAGAATATACAAATCTATAAATTATATACAAGGTTGCACAAAAGAATGGGAGTACATTTCTGGCTATGGCCTGCTATTGCTGAAATCTGGTTTTCAAATGGGTTTTGCGTTTTCCAAAATGTTTACTTAGGTACCTTATTTACGTTATTAAACAGCGAAGGTTTGTTAAAGTATTCTGTTAGTGTTGGAAAAGGTTTCGTAATCTATGCTTGATGTATGATTTTTCTTTCTTGTTCTCTTATAGAAAAAAAAAAAACATTTAAAACCACTTTTAAAAGTGAAATAGTTTAAAATAACATAATGGGAATATTCATAAATATGGAAAAGCGGATTTCAAGCAAAATATATCTTAAGGTAACATTATCATAGATTGTAAAGTGGTATTCGATATTTCCAGAAATGTCGCAGAAAATATAATCTCAGAAAAAAGGACGAGCTTAAGTCACGTAATCCTCTTAAATTGTTCATTTCAACCATATACAATTTTAAAGAAGATATTACATAGATTTTGTTTTTAGCAATGACTTTTAAGAATGTTTACTTATTTCTTGCAAAATGAAATAATAAACAGAACTTTTAAAAATCACATTTCAAAGTGAATGAGCTTAAATGGCACACTAAAAATTCTCATAAATATATAATAGATATACTGGGTGATCCTAAAGCCAGGAACAACTTTAAAAATTATTAATTCGAATAAAAATAAAGATAAAAAAAGATGCAGTTTGCAGGTAACGAATGAAACATAAGCCGGAATTTTAGGGCAAAAGCAAAAACGAATAATTTAATAGCTCTTCATTTGCCTAACAGTGGCTTACAAGTGACAAGTCCCTTATAAGCTACAAGTGAGCTCACAACTCTTCATCTTTCAGCAGCATACCTGTCAAACGCGACACAGCAGCATTAACAGAATTAGGCAGCAAATTTTCTGGTCTGGCAGGCACATACTGGTGGATGGATTTCAGTGTTGGCAGTGATGGCGGTTAAAAGCATTTTTTTACGTTTATTAAACATTTTCATTAATTCAAGCATTCTTTTTTGCTTTCGGCATAAAAATACGGCTTCTCCCCCATCCGTTCGGTGTAAACCGCATCTATTTATCTTTATTCGTTTACGAATCATTAATTTCTAAGGCTGTTCCTGGCTTTTGAGTCATAAGGGTATTTAAGGTACATATATTATTTGAATACATATATTTTTCTGAGATAAATAAGAATATTAAATTATTGAAAATTAATTAATTAATAAGTTAATTCAATTAACTAATAGTTCAACATAATTAACAGCATTTCTGCACCGAATTTCACTGAAATATTTTTCATATGAATGAAAACTGAACTTGAGATGATTTAAATGTTTAAAATTTATTTTAAGAAAAAATACACTCCTTTAGAATAAGATATTCTCGACAATAACTAAATTCGCCCTTTCAGAATAACAATAACAATAATAAATTCTATAAAAACAAGAACAACAATACAATAAATATCAATCAAAACATCAAAAAACAATATAACTTACATATTTGGGGATGTTTAATTTTTTATACCACTTCCACTGTGCCTGGTATGGTGATTTGTTTAATTTTGTGATAGCTCCACTTATACCCACTTAATCTAATTGAAGTCGTAAAGTCACAAGGAAACTACTTGAAGACCGGTAACTTGGTGGTTTCTCTTTTTGCAAGACGTCGCTCAAAATAATATTTAACGTCACAATGGCATCCTGTCAGACTTTTATTTCTCATGTGACGATTTTAATGGCCGAGATGATGAGTGAAACAGCAATACCATTTTTTAATAAATGGTTTTTAAATGTTAGATTTCTTTTCAGAAATCAACAGATGGAGTTTCCTCATTCGGGTTTACTGGCAGTCGTAATATCCACAGTAGAAGGCATGTGCGAATGCAGAAGAAAAAACACCATCCAAAATACAAACAAGCTTTTTATTTTGAAGCTTTAAAAAAATCAGTTGTAGATCTGGTTTCGCAGGATCCATCTTTTTAGTTTCAATAACAGGTTTCCCATTAAAAAATAAGTATGATTGTTAGCTTAGAAGGATCTCTCCAGAAGTAGTAGAAGAAAAGAATACTGGCCTCGCTTTGATATCACCAGGCAGGGAGCAGCCATATATCATTTCAGAAAAAGTATGAATACAGGGGTCACGTGACGGCTTATGCGCCAATGGAGAATCGGAATTCCTTGCGAGAAGTGCCAGATGTTTGAGGCAAAGTGGCTTCCGGTAAGAAAAGGCGCCAACGACGCTTCGAGAATATTCTATGATGTTCGATAATTAAGCTATGAATCAGAGAGTTTTTAGCTAACTGACTATCGTTAGTTACTGGTTTAAGAATATGGAACGATTTTTACGTTCACAAAAAAAAAAAAAAAAAAAAAAAAAAAATGGTTTATCGAACTTGGATCAAAGCGAGAATGGAATTAAAATAAAATGTTTAAAATTTTAGTATAAGAGAAAGATTTTATGATTTTGAGAGTTATTTTTAATATTTGAAATTATTAAAATAAGTACAGCCTTTTTAGAAATTTAGAAATATAAAAAGGCACGAATGCGTGTTTTTTAAGTGATAAATATTAGATAGCTTTTTTATAATTTAAAGATAAAGACGCCATTTATTGATCTAACGAGTAGCAATTAAAATATTGAATTTAGATATGAGGTTTTTGGAATAAATAGAGTTATAATACATTAATAAACGGAGAAAATAAATATTATAGAGTAATTTAGAATAGGGTGGGATAAAAATAATTTAGCGGATTGCGATAAATTTTAAATTTTGTTATATATATATATATCCAAAAATTATCGTGCTTGAATATTGTCTATACACTTTTATATATTTGTTTTAGTTCTTGTGTAGTTTCATTTAAAGATGTGGCAACAGAAAGAAAAAAATGACACTGAAAAGGTTCAGATGAACAAATTTTGTACGAATTATTCCACTAACGTTAAATAAACATAAAAAATTTCGAATTTTTTTATCAAAGTTTTTTGGCAGTAGCTAGCATTTTTACATAATATTCACTGTACTCCAAATATTTCATAGCCATAAAACAGTGTTGTCACCTATAGGAAACGTATATTCATGAAATACAAGCACACCTCCTTTATATAATACATAAACATTTAATAAGCTAGGAATTAAAAATTTTCATTTCGATGCAAAAGAAAAGTAATTCTTCAGGAATGTATATTTAAAGATATTATAAATCGATTCAAAACATAAATTGGAATTTACGTAACTCATTTACAATAAAATAAAATAAACTCATTTAAATACATTTGATTCAATTACATATTAGTTTTACATTAAAATAAAACTGCTGTATTAAATATATTTAATCCATTTACATATTTGCGTACATTAAAAGAATCAAAACTACTTTCAATATATTTAATCCAATGATATATTTTTCTGTTTTAAATTCCGTTTTCTTTTTCAAATAACAAGCAGAGAAACACATAATTCTAAAATATAATATTAATGACACGTAAAAAAATCCAACTAAGAGATTAAATTTTAATTAATTACAGTAAGTTTTGGTTAATCCTCAGCGAATAGGCTTTTAATCCCCATCTTATTTCACTAAACAAAATAAGTATGAAAAGTAATATTTCATACAGAAGTAGTTTTTTAAATTTTTTTACTAAAAAATTCAGGCAGATAAATTTTTAGATAAATGTGGAATATGTACAGGAAAGCCATTGTTGAGGAAAAAGTTTTGAGATTTATGTTTTTATTTGCTTGACCGTGAATGAACAGAAACTGAACATTAAAATTTTATGTAAAATGTCTTATGTATTTCTTATTACAGTAACATACGTTCATTGATAATGTGAAGAATGAATTTACAGGTATGAATGGAATTTTTTTCTGGCTGTTTCTTAAATATTTTTCTCCAGTTGACTGCGATATTTTTCATGTTCTGCGTCAATTCGTCGCGCACAACTCATCACAGCTTCAATTCGTCGCGCCGTCAATTTGTCGTATTTATTTATTTTGTCAATTCGTTGTGGCGTCAATTCATCGTAGCGAAAATGTTTTTAAAGTCAATGACTATAAAGGTAAAGTTAATTTAGTAAGTTTATTTGATGATAATTTTTTTCAGCAAAGTAGAGAATTTAAACTAACATTTTAAAAGGTCGAATTTAAATATTTATATAGATATATTTCTCCTTTTACAGTTTTAGTCTAAAAATATCAACAATTAAAATTAGAAAGAGGTTTTTTTCTATATGTGATTTTTGTGAAGTTAAGAATAAATAAATAAATGTTAAATGCACTAGATTAGAGCAAGTCATTTCTTATTTAAATTAGAGATAGAGTAGATATTACTTTGGATCTCCGGAAAATTGGCATGAGATTTAGGATAAAAGTACTAAGATCAGGAAAGAAAAAGCAAAGAATAATGCTAGAAAAAATTACAAAGTAATATAAATTGTCATGGACGTATTTAGGGTAGAGGGACAAGTGAGTTACCCCTAACCTATAAAAAATTAAAAAGTAAAAAGTACTGATAGAATGTAAACACAAAATGCTGTTGGTAATTGTGAATGAAGTGATCATTGCATGATTAAATGTCATTATATGGTAGTTTAGATTAAAGGTTAATTTTTCCTTTAGTTGGTTACAAAAATAAACTGAAATTGTATTACAACTTGATTCTTTTCTTTTACTATTTCCACTTAAAATAATTGTCCCGCAGTGGCGCGGGCGAATAATCTCGGTTCCAGTAAGATCACCGAAAGCGAAGCAGCATCGAGCACTGCTTGGGAGGGTGACTACCTCTCTCGGCTGCCGCTGCTGTGGGACCGCGTACTTTAATGGGAGCTGGTGCACGTAAAATCTGTTCGTGGCTCCAATGTCCTCCAAGTTTAGAATAAGCGTTACCTCTGGGGGTGCCAATCCAGGTGCAGATCTCTCATCTGGAATTTGTTCAACATTAGGAGACCAGCTTTAGAAGTCCAACCTCTCTTGAGGCTCTGGCACCCCTTCTTTCAGAGAAGTTCCATGGCACTTTCTTTGTCACGCCAACAACAACAATTTAAAATAATTGAATGTTTTCAACTTTCTACTGAATTTTATTGTTTAATGTCGTTAACTTGGGAGGGTGACTACATCTCTCGGCTGCCGCTGCTGTGGGACCGCGTACGTTAATGGGTGCTGGTGCACGTAAAATCTGTTCGTGGCTCCAATGTCCTCCAAGTTTAGAATAAACGTTACCTCTGGGGGTGCCAATCCAGGTGCAGGTCTCTCATCTGGAATTTGTTCAAAATTAGGAGACCAGCTTTAGAAGTCCAACCTCTCTTGAGGCTCTGGCCCCCCTTCTTTCAGAGAAGTTCCATGGCACTTTCTTTGTCACGCCAACAACAACAATTTAAAATAATTGAATGTTTTCAACTTTCTACTGAATTTTATTGTTTAATGTCGTTAACTTGGGAGGGTGACTACCTCTCTCGGCTGCCGCTGCTGTGGGACCGCGTACGTTAATGGGAGCTGGTGCACGTAAAATCTGTTCGTGGCTTCAATGTCCTCCAAGTTAAGAATAAGCGTTACCTCTGGGGGTGCCAATCCAGGTACAGGTCTCTCATCTGGAATTGGTTCAAAATTAGGAGACCAGCTTTAGAAGTCCAACCTCTCTTGAGGCTCTGGCACCCCTTCTTTCAGAGAAGTTCCATGGCACTTTCTTTGTCACGCCAACAACAACAATTTAAAATAATTGAATGTTTTCAACTTTCTACGGAATTTTATTGTTTAATGTCGTTAACTTGAAAATTGAAAGAGTTTAAAATTTCAAGCGCTTAGTAGGGTTTTTTTTTCGTGGCGGGGGGGGGGGGGGGTAGCCGTTTTTTGCTACAATAAATATATTTTAAATAAAAGTATATTAATAAATCTCTTCCGACTTATTATGGGATAAGATTTTCCTCAGTCTTTTCTGTTCAGGTTCATTGAAAAATGAACTTTGATAAAATTGAAAATATTCCCTTACCCTCCCCCGCCCTCAACAAAAAAAACTTTTCCTAGTTATATAAGGTAGGTACTTTCAGTACTGCTACCCCCCCCCCTAACAAAATCCTGCGTATATTCATCTAATTGTAAATATTAAAAATTCAATTGCATCTGCAGATTCAAAAGACAAACGGCTAATATAAAACTCTTAAAATATGAATTAAAAGTACATATTAATCTTTGCCAATCTAACGCGTATAATGTTATAAAATATTATGCGTTTATGACTACAATAAATTTATTTTAAATAAAAGTACATTTATAAATCCCTTCCACTTATTATGAGATAATTTTTCCCTCCCTCCTTTCTGTTCAGGTTCGTTGAAACATGAACTTGATAAAATTGAAAATATTCCCTTACCCCACCCCCGCCCTCCACAAAAAACTTTTCCTTGTTATTTAAGGTAGATACTTTCAGTACCTATATCCTCCCCCTAATGAAATCCTGCGTACATTCATCTAATTGTAAATATTAAAAGTCAATTGCATCTACAGATTCTAAAGACAAACGGGTGATATAAAACTCTTAAAATATAAATTAAAATATATAATATATATAAATATATATAAATATATAAAATATATAACTTAAAATATATAATATTTGCCAATCTAGCGCGTATAATTCTCTCGATCTGAAAAATAAATTATAATTAAATAATTTTAGTAGATTATCGTTACTTTTTTCATCATTGCTTTAAAAAAAAGTTTCGCTACGATGAATTGACAGCACCACGAATTGACGCTGCGATGCATTGTGGGCGATGAATTGTTCCGCGATGAATTACGCGCGACGAATTGATGCGACACCAGTTTTTTAAAGAATATATAGTTAAATCAACTTAAACCAAAGACGAGATAGTTAATTATTTTTAAAATAGATAATAATTAATTAAAAAGTTTATTTAGAATGTTTATTAGAATAATTAATAAGTTTTCTATTCGCTAAAAACTACACAAGTTTTCTTTGACTCAGGCAATTTTGCGCTTCATTTTTTTCACGAAAAATTACTCTGTATTAGTTTTCCTTGTTAACGAGTTAAGTATTCTTTATTTTTTAACCTATGTTACCAAAAATAAATATAGATATTCACTGGAAAGTTTGCACTGCTGTAGCATATATTAATGGTCAAGTTGTTCATTTCAAGTTTTTCTGGTTCACGTTGTTCTTTAAATCAAAATTTCAAGTCATTCAACTTTCGTCGGATACACAAAATGTCATATTTTGCTCCATTGATTTACGCTAAGACCTATATTTGTCTCAAATGCTAACCAGTTAATAAATTTGTTTTTCAAATTACGTTATATTAGCGTATATTAATGGTTCAGTTCTTCGATTAAACAAATTTCATGCCATTCAACTTCCTTCGGTTAAACAAAATGTCATTTTTCGTCCCATTCATTTACACTAAGATCTGCATTAGTCTCCTATGTTAACCAATTAAGAAATTTTGTTTTGTTACCTGCGTTACCGTGTAAAATACAAAGGTATTAACAAGTATTTCGACATTTTTCGCTGCTATAGCATAGATTAATGGTCAAGTTTTTCTTCGGATAAACAAAATATGTTTATTTCGATGAACAAATGCCATGTTTTGCTCCATTCATGTACACTCAGATCTATGTTAGTCTCACATGTTAACCAGTTCAGAAATGTTTGTCTTTTCACTTATGTTATCATGAAAAATATATATATATATTAACCAATTATTTCGAAACGTGTCAATGTTATAGCATAGATAGATGGTCAAGTTTTTCTTCGGAAAAATGAAATTTCAAGTCAATCAAGTTTCTTCCAAAAAAAAAAAAAAAAAAAACCATTTTTGGCTCCATTTATTTACGCTAAGAACTATATTTTTCTAAAAAAATAATCATTTCGATTTTCGCAGTGCAATTTTGCCATTTAAATGGTCATACCTTATTGTAAAATGTTATGTTTCTATCAAAAAGCAATAGTATGCGGCACGTAGAAATATTCAATTTTGTACGGAATGTATATGCATATATGTTTCAGTTCAACAGTAGTTTCCCGACAATGTACAGGGTAGTATCCCGTCAATGTACAGGATGTCCCATAAATCCGTTTACATTTTAAAAATTTCTAAAATTATTAAAAATTACTGCATAGGACAGTTTACATCACAAGACTTCTTCTAAGAGTCGGAATTTTTCGAGGCAATGAAAATATAGTTTAAAAAGTTCCAGAGGGACCTTTAAAGTTCATACAAACATAACAAATTTCGAAATCGTAGTGCAATTTGCACCATAAAATTTGCCAAATAGTCAACTTTTTTTTCTTTTCTTTTTTTTTTTTTTTTTGACAAAAACAAACTCAAAAACTTTCGACTCTTGGTTTTAAATTCCATACTAAATCTGAACATCTTAAGAAATCTTATGATACAAACCTCTCTTCTATTTGGGCCCAATGTACTAATAACAGAACATTTGCAAATGACATGTTTTTACCTCGAAAGCGCCCGTTCTGCTATTAGTAGTGCATTATGTAATTTCTTAAATATTATTAATATTTTCATAAAACTTAATTTTTGCATTTGAGAGCATTATATATATATATATATATATATATATATATATATATATATATATATATATATATATATATATATATATATATATACACTATATTGCCAAAGGTGACCGGTCACTTGCGATTTTAGACGTTTTGTTAACTATCTAGAAAAATATATGAGGAATTAACCTGAAACTGCAAGTGTGTAAACAGTATAGTATAGGCTATATATTTCCGTGAAGATCTTTTCACGAAACCCCATAGGGGGCTGTCAACAAATTGAAAAAGAACGAATATCTTTTGGATAACCCTGTAAAAACTAATGTAGCAAAAGCGTTCAAACTCTAGATTATTAATAAGTGGCTTATTGTAATATACTGCGTTCATTTTTATGAGGATAGCATGTATACTTGTAGAGAAATTAAGGTTTTTATAAAAACAGTCCCAAATTTCGCCTAGTTTTTTGCTTATAATTTGCAAGATTCCTAATATAAAAAAAAGTTCTTTTCAGTAAGTATGACAAAAAACATTGTACATAACAGTCTGCAATCAGAATTAAAAAAAATAAAAATTGGATGAAAAATGAGCAGGTTTACTAAAAAATGTTTCATTGCGCATGCCCGAACGCAATCACAATATAATATACATAATGTATTAGCTAAGTATATAGAGCAACTTTACTGAAAGTTTCAAAATCATAGCTTGAAAATTCTGAAAATTATCGTCGATAGAATAAGCTCGAAATCCGTTGTTTCCAAAAATAAGCAAAAAGATGAAGGGTTGTTTCAAATATCTGTTGATTATGTGCCAAGATAGCGTACACAATATTGCACGTACTAATACAACCCCTCATATTTTTGCTTCCTTTTGGGAACAACGGATTTTGAGCTTATTCTATCGAAGATAATTTTCAGAATTTTTAAGCTATAATTTTGAGACTTTCACAAAAGTTGCTCTATATACTTAGCTAATACATTATGCATATTATATTTTGATTGCATTCGCGCTTGCGCAGTGAAACATTTTTTAGTAAACCTGCTAATTTTTCATCCAATTTTTATTATTTTTTAATTCTGATTGCAGACTATTATGTACAATGTTTTTTGTTATATTTTCTGAAAAGAACTTTTTTTATATTAAGCACTCTGCAAATTATAAGCAAAAAACTAGGCGAAATTTCGGACTGTTTTTATAAAAACTTTAATTTCTCTACGAGTATACATGCTATCCTCATAAAAATGAACACAGTATATTACAATAAGCCACTTATTAATAATCTTGAGTTTGAACGAATTCTTTGCTACATTAGTTTTTGCAGGGTTATCCAAAAGATATTCGTTCTTTTTATATTTGTTGACAGTCCCCTATGGGGTTTCGTGAAAAAATCTTCGCGGAAATATATAACCTATACTAAGCTGTTTACACACCTGCAGTTTCAGGTTAATTCCTCATGTATTTTTCTAGATAGTTAACAAAACGTCTAAGATCGCAAGTCACCGGTCACCTTTGGCAATATAGTGTATATATATTTTAACAAATTACAACAACCATTGGGAAAATTTTCCGAAAGCAAAAATTTCAAATTAATTAAAAATATTAATTATTCAAAAATATTCAGCTGAACCATCTACAAATAAGCGCATTTTCCATTACTACAGTTGAAGAGATCCTGGCATTCTCTGTCCTCGCAAAAATATTCGTTTGAACCATCGCCACAGTTATTGAAACGCATTTTTCATTACTATACCTTATTCTTAATATATACCTTAATATTTTGTGGGATCTTTCCTACAATAACTTTAACTTTTGTTTAGATTGATGTCTGAGCTAAAGGTATTTTGAGGAAATTAAAGTTGAAGACCACGTTTTTTGCTTTATCAGAAGATTTCTCATCCGCCGTCAATTTTTTAATTCGGATTTTTTTCGTATCTGATAGTTTGCATTTATCCTTTTTGTAACTTTAACATTTTTGTAACGAATTTATACATTTCTTTTGCCTATTCAAAGAAAAATTCTTCTAAAGTTACAGAATTTCGTTAAAAATGCTTAAAAAAATAAATTCTTCTAAAGTCACAGAATTTCGTTAAAAACGCTTAAAAAAATAAAGTGACGACGTCAAGAGGTCCATTCGACCATCGACCGAAAACAACAACCATTTTCCAAATGGTTAAAAAAAAATTGGACCTGAAATGATTTAATTTTTGATGACAATTTGCAAATATGACAATATTGCAAATATTACAATATTTCAAATATGACAATTTGCTCGTTTTTTATGAATTTTTGAAATGAGAACGTACTTATGCATTATCCTGTATTTTTTCTTCTTCTAATTTGCAATGATGTGGGCAGATGAGCTTCTCATTTCATGTGCAGAGTCATATGAGAAACAACAAAAATAACAAAGTTTTCTTCTCCCACTTTCAATTTAGAAAAAAGATCTTCCTTTATATTTAATGATCTTTTCGTGTTATAAAATGTTTCATATATCAAACCACATTTTGTGCTATCTTAGATTAAATGTAATTTCAAAATACTTCAAATAGTTTAACTGAGCACAAAAAAAACAACTTTATGGATGAATTATGTGATATTGGAGTGTATTTTGTTTTAACTTTAAGATAACGTAAATAGAACCCCCCCCCCCCTTTTTTTTTTTTTACTCCAGAGTAACATATTTGTAATGTGCAAAAAATCACACTAAGATAAAAGAAGTTTCTTTATCATGAAAGTTTAAACATCAATTCGTCTTTTTTTTAAAACAGGAAATTACTCTAAAAGCTTACGCACATAAAGCATGATGCACCATTTTATTAGAAAATCTTTAAAAACAATTCTTTTGCTTTTGAGTATTTAAAAATATTCAGTTTTAAGAAAGTCGTGTGTAACTAAAACAATAAAAAGATAGAAATACTAAATTTTTAAAAGCTAGAATATTTATTAACAAATAAAGGTATTTTCATAATTGAACTAATTTTAAACTTAATTTGGAATTCCTTACACCTCCCACCTAATTGTATTTTTTAACTAAAATTTTAAAAAAAGTCAATGAAAATCCATCGCATATTTTTTCATATCAATAAAATAACGAAACTTAAGATTTAATTTAAGTGTAATCTTTCAGATTTCAATTTGTCTGTTTCTTTTAGACCTGCGCCAAATTATCTTATTATATAAAAATTAACGCAATTTAAGTATTTAATAAGTACTTAATTTATTAATTTCACATGAAATTCATTCATTTAATTTATTAAATCATAATTGTTTCAAAAATACTATATTTAATTTACTTTTATAATTAAATATAGTATTTTTGAAACAATTATGATAGAATTTAATGAATTAAATACTTATTTCAGCATTAAGAATATTTTAATATTTAGCAAATTGTTTATTTAAAATATTATTCTTAATGAAATAAAAGTTATTCGAAAAATTTAATGAAATGATATTGTATTCTGGCTTCAAGGTGTCTTCATTCGTATAATTAATACAATTTATCAAATAGAAACTAAGGTAGGAAATTGTCTCTTATTAATTAACAATAAAAATAAACAGAAAGTCAGGCGCCATTATTAATCGTTCGCAAGTCTATAATTGAAAGATTTATTGAATAATAATATGGTTCGTCAAACAATTACAGAAAATACGAGACAACATTTATTTCAACCATGTTTATTGGAGGTGGCAAAATAATATTCTCCTTATTTGTGATACGTTTTCGGAATTAGCCGCTTAAATATCAATGAAAAGTTATCTGGTGGAAAAAACAGAAAGCGATATAGATCAAAATTATGATGCATTCGGGATGAGCATCGCTGTAGCAGATTACTGTAGAATATGTAAATAATAAAAAATGTAACAAAAGATAAAATTGCATGAAAAAGAAAATAACCACAAAGGCACACAAATGCGTTGCAACATATGGTTTGTTCAATCTAACAACTTTATTGTTATAATATAAAAGATTTCAAATGCTTTCATTTAATTTACCCATGAGCCAAATATTGGAAAATAAACTGGTTGGCATGTCTTGGTAGGTAATGAATAATAGTAAGGAAATTAAAATTTCTTAAAGTTCTCAAAAAATTCTTAAATTTTATTTGGAAAAATGTGAATTTCTGCCGAAGTATAAGCTACCTAATATAGCATTGAATCTTAAGAATCTAGAACGACAAACAGATCACGTGTACCGAAATTTTAACTTACATACATGTAGCTAACACAATTTAAAGCTCATATAAAGCACGTTTTAACTATGTAAATAGTCCTTCAGGCTCAACCGGAATTTATTCCTTTTTTTTTTTTTTTTTTTTTTTTTTTTGATATATGCATAAGATTTAATGGCAACTGAAGAAATCGGTCTCATTTCTTTTAAGGTCGCTTTTTTGCGAGTAAGATAATTTATAGGAGAAATAGCTTTGAATTGGATCAGTATCTCGGACTTTATCGTGATAAGAAAGTTTGCAAGTGTCTGTAAACGAAAGACAGAAACTATATCCTTTTCAACGAACTTACCCAAGATACTGGCAAGATCAAAACACTGGTCAAATTAGATTTGAATAGGTTAAGTATTTTGGACGTTATCGTGATGTTTGCGTTATACATCGCATATAGAGATTGCAGATAATCGATTCCTGAGGTAATATAACTAAAAGTAACTTTAAATTTTTGTTATTGATTTAAGACGTTTTCGTTTTAAATTAGCAATACTTTTTCGAGAAAAAATATACATAGGGTGACATGTAAAATAACGTGCGTTGATCTGAGCCCTATTCCGGGAATTATGTTTGGCGAAATGTAGCAAAAGTAATGGATGTTCACAATGAAATGATATTTTCGATATCTAGAAAAAACAGAAACAAATTAATAGTAAAATTTGTTGTCTTGAGGGGAAGTTTTGGTGCTGTTTGAAAGGAGTGAACATATTGGTATAATTATATATCGAGGAGAGCGATCGTGAAAAAAACATTGCTAAGAGAATTCCTGTAAAATGTATTAACTATATTTTGATGGAACTTACTGCACAAATGACTATGCTTTGGTAGCCAAGCTCTCTTAACAGAGAAAAAGAATGGCAGATCTCTTGACCTCAACACATTTCACTTTGGTTGGGCATATTTTAAAAGCGTGTTTTACGAGCATGTTTCTGATATGAAAACTTCAAACGATTAAGTGCAATAAGTGTCAAACAAATGGTGCCCTAAACATACCGTGTATCACATGCCACTAATGGTTCATGAGAACGGTAATCATGTTGAACAATATTTGTAATTAGTAATAAACGTTTACATGTATTATTAAGGAATTTAATTTTTTAAGTTTAATTTGGTGACTACCTATTCTTGTATCACGCATTTTATTTTTGCAGCGATACAATTTTCACTGAAGGCGATATTGGGTATTATGTTTTATTGTATCTTTCATTGTATGTTTCATTGTTTCATATATATTATTATTGGGCTAATTATATTTCATTACATATCGAAATCGCAGTATTATTCTGCACGTGCATCAGATTTTGTTAATTTTCTTCCCATAGAGTTAGAGTTCTAAGGTTAACACTGCACGCCATGTTTTGACCACTTAATACATATTCTGTTAATTGTAATAAACTTAGTATGATGCTTTATTATGAGAAACGTTCTGAAATTTGATATGCAAGAATTTTGACGCGACATTATTTATTTCTGTACTTAAACCTCCGTTAAACATCTATAATAAAAAAAAAATCTTTCGTTAAAGCACATATTTATCATGGAAGTTTATCCGCCGTGAACATCAGTCAGTTATTTTATTTGAAAAATTGGAATTTCTACAACTAAAAATTAAATCACAATTGACATTGATTAAACATTTTATTTACTTCGGATGGACGAGGAATCTAGGAACTGCTTGAAGATTTATCTATGTCGCAGATAATTGTTTTTGTTAAGCTATTTCATTCAAAACCCTTACAGTTTAATTTTTTTAGGAAATATTGCATGTTTTCTGATCAAAGTTTATATCATTTTCAGTTTAATAATGAATTCTTTGGTTATGTAATGAAAACAGAATGAATCAGTATATTTATGGTTATAATAAAAGTGGATGTAAGTGTTTCTCTAGACATTTTGTTACGAAGTAGGTAAGTTACCAATTAATAATATAACGGACATCAGCTCAGTTTTTTCTTGTGAAAGAGCTTTATATAGATTTCTGCAACTATTTTTCCAATTGGAGATCTTGTTTTTAAAAAACAAAAATTTAATTCAATAAATTGCTGTCAAACTCAAGAACTTTACAGAATTCATAGCGGTTTGTTCCAGGTTTTCAGAAACCTAACACAAAATCAAAATGGTCATACGTAATAATATTGTATTGTACATCGCTAGGCTTTAGTAAAGTGTTTTTTTGCAAACTATTCATTGAAATCCGAATTGTAACATGCGCATGGCTGATTAATAGATGTCATGTTTATTATTAATAAAACTAAGAAATTAATTTACAGTTGAACATAAGCTTGTGGACAAATGAGATCTTCTGATATTTCAGAACTTACCATTGCAGTACTAAGGTAAGCGAAAAACTGTTTCTTACCTGGTATTTAACATTGATATCTTATAATATACTTCTACCATATAAAGTCACGCTGTGAATAAGTCCATCAGCCTATATCTTCTAGGGAATGGAAACAGGCAGACAAATTTGACATGCGTGGATATTTTAAACCACAACCGACTCCGGCTTCGTCGTTATTTTCGGACCATTGTCTCTTCCGACATGCCGATGTTAAAAACAGTAAGTAACATTTCATATGAAATCGGCGTCAATTAATGGTTGAATTTTACAGTCTTTGCATGATATTTGCGATAATTGAACGATCTTTTAGAATGTATATTGAAATATTCTGTATTTTTAATTTTGTTTGTGTTAGACAGTAAAATATATGAGAAACAGAAAACCCCTAATGAGGCCATTCAGTATCAGTCTTGTCTTATCAATGGGCACTTCATGTTTATCTTATATTAAATTTATCAAAGCTTATTAATGCTTTATTTTATTATATTTGTAGTTGTATATAAGTGTTGAATCTTCCAAATGCATGATAAAGAGAACTCAATAGAGTGAAGGGAAAATGGAAACAGCAGTTTTGGCTGTTCGAAACGCATACCCTTAAATAGAGCATCCACAGAATTTTGCATACAATAAGAACTCTTCACTATGTTCTATTTTGGTGTAATAGTGGCAGAATATCTGGTAATTAAAGTAAAATTCTGCATTTAAAAAATTATTGCCTTATTTAAAACACATACCCATAATAAAAATACTTTAAAGTGTATTTTGTTTATAACACAGTTTGTATTTTGTATTTATAACACAGTTTATTGTAATCTGAAAAATTGACGTGGCCGTATTTGGCACAGGTACCATATATGAAAAATTTGCCTCCCTCAAGAAAAAAAATTGAAACTCAGTAATCAAGTCCTATTCAAACTTGTAAAATGAATTTAATTACCATATTTATCGCGTGATAAATGTTTTTGATTACGATATTTTCACAGCTAATTGCATGTTACTTTATTTGAAGTTATTTCGTGTCTTAACGAGTTTAACGTTTTAATACATTGTTGTCATAGACATGCTAGTAGCAAAATATTATTGGATTATTTTTGTTATATTCACCGTATATGAACTAATACTTGAATTATTACCGCATCATTTATGATAATTATTTTTATATTACACCCTCATTGACAAGAAATATTTCATATTTTTCTGTGAATATTTATTATTTACAAAAATATTTCAAATTTCAGCCAATATTTCCAATGTAAATACAATAATTTATTAATAGAGACATTTCATTGGATATATTTCGAGTGTACAAGCAACATTTCCCAAATTCAGAAATTTCGTTAGAAGTAATTCGGATGAGTGCAATTTTCGCGCAATACTAGACCAGAAAACAAGCAATATCGCTTTGTTAATAGAAGAGGATTATATTATCACCAACTTAGACTAAAAATCTTTGTATTTATTGGTGTGTGAAAAAGGATTTTAATCCTGCTGTTTATTACCGTGCCGTTACTTTATTTATGTATTTTCGCTTTTTACCATATGAGGGAGTTGGGGTAAGAAAGTACCAAGCCACATTTTTGGTGAAATAAATCTAACAGTGTAATCTGTTGCTTAATATTGTAAATTATAATATTCAACATATAATTTGTTTCTAATGTCACTTGGGGACAGCATATGTGACAGGTTTCGTTTTTGCACCAGATGTTTATGCCGCCAATGAAGATAGCTAATTAACAAAAACCGTAATAATAATACCATTAAAGTAATGCCCTATCGTTACTCAGAATAGCTCAAATGTTACTAAGACACTGGCGAAAAAACTTTAGGTCATATACACCTATTTGAGTATTTGATCAAATTTTCGAATTGAAATATCTCAGATGTTCAAAAATGTGGCTTGGCAACTCTTTTGCCCCTATCCCCTCATATTTGTATATCTTTTTTGTTTAAATTATTAGATACATGAAACTGATAAGAATTACAATTATTCACTACATACGTTCCTTAAAAATGTCTATTTAATAAAAAAATGATTTTTAAAAGGAAACCATTAATGAATTCAAAATATTCTGCGAACATCGAAATCCGAAAAAGAAATCTCTTTTAATTAATTGAATAAATTATAGCTCTTTCGAGAACAATAACATCTAATGATTCTCTACACTTTAGTGTCATAAAAGCCTAACGTAATTATGTTATTCGAAGCGAAAAATATCAGAATTTCTTTTAGAAGGATCCGTTAAAAAATTCTACATTTAAATAAACACGATTTAAAAGATAGTAACTAGTATTTGGAAATAAAGATAAATCACCTGTTAAACTAAATAAAAATGATAAGTTTTTAACATTATTCAAAACTAAAGCGTAACAGACTAAAAGTTTAGATTCTCTACTTTAATACTGATGTTATAATAGAAAAGCGAAAATGTTTTTTTATTTTATTTATAATTGTGATTAAAAATGAATTGGTTGGTGAATGGTAACAAAACCATGTTTGATATGGTCCTAATATTTAAAAATATGAACTATATTAGGAAATAAAACATAAATTTACTTCTTAAAGTGTCAAATGAAGTAATTCATATAAAATAAATCTTTTGCTTTTATGGCAATGGTTTTATCTTTTTAGAGAAAGTTAAATTTTTATAAATTGATTAGAAATAGAATTCTGTCTATATGGAAGTAAAACACATTTAAGACTTTTATTTTATTTCTTCTATATAACAAATTTTACTTTTAGATTACCTAAGGTTTGTATAGGAGTATTTAATTTTGATTTTCTGTGGTTATCCAAGTTTGTATAATTCTCTTTCTCTATCATCAAGTTATTCATATTTTACTGAATTTATCATATCTTTTGTTTTATATATTATGAAACTTTATACAAGGTGACTTTTAATTAACCTACAACTTTAAACTGAAATAACTTCTGAGAGCCTCACTAGATGGCGGCAGGAATGTGTGCAGTGAGAGAGGGCATAAAAGGAATTTGTTTAGCGTCAGTTCCACGCAATTTTGAAAATGTCTCCCAAAGCGTCATATACAACTGAGGATCGTATTTTTATTGTTAAAAATTAATATTCCTGTGGTGAAAATGCAACACTATTTCTACGCAAGTGGTCTTCGACATTCGGAAACCAACCTAAGCCCCGAATTATCGCCTATCAATACCCAAATCTTTATCCTGGTGCATTGCATTGATCAGCTGATTCACCAGATATGAATCCATGTGATTTCTATATTTGGGGTCATATGAAAGACTTAGTTTACAAGAAGAAGTTGACAGACGTTATTAGCCTCAAAAGTTCCATAACTGACTCATTTTCAAGCATAAAACAGAAACGCTCGACTTTGTTACTGACAACTCTGTGACTAAATTGCGCTATTGTATCAACTCTGAAGATTCCCACTTTGAAAACCTTATCCATTAATTTACTTTTCCACGTTCTTTTCAATAAAAAAATATTTTTAGACTATCTGCAACGACTCAAGAGTTATTTAACTTAAAAGTTGTAGGTTAATTAAAAGTCACCCTGTATATATAATCATACTTACTTGAAAGGTATTTGTATAGTTAATGAAGATTGTTTTAAAAAATTGGATGAACTTTAAAAAGTGGAAAATAGTACTAAAATTCAAATTCTTTGTAAAGAAAACAGGTTCTATATAAATTCACATATTGTTGCTTAAATTAAAGAAAAAAAAAATCTTTTTTTGGCATGATATGAGATATTTGGAAATTTGTACTTAGCAACTTATTTGCAACGACGGATTCCTATATGAAAAACTTGTTGTAGTATGAACTACCAGCTCTTACATTTTTACTAAAGTCTATAAAGTAAAAAAAAAAAGACAAGGGAACAGACAGGCAGACAAGCGTGCTATTTTTTGATCCCTGGATTTATATAAAACCATCTCCAGAAACAGTTATTTACTTTAAAGTCAGAAAAACGTGATTTCTGTACCAGAGTACTCTGAAAATTCATACAGGGTGGCCGAAAAGTTTGGAAACGGTCGAAAAACTCAAGAAATATACATCGGATTGTAAAACGGAAAATATCTGTTCAATATTTTTGAAAAATCTATTTTAGGAATATCAAAATTTCCCCCTCTCAAAAACTTTACTCCCTGTGGGGGGGGGGGGAAGAGGGGCAACTTTGAAATCTTAAATGACAACCCCCTTTTTTATTGCAGACTCGGATTCTACGGGAAAAAATACGTAAATTTTGTATTTAAAATTTTCTTCGAAAAATCGTAGATGGCACTGTAATCCGTAAAATGTAGTGAGAATCGTTTCCATTGAAAAGGCTGGAAACGGACAAATAAATCTAAAAATATACATCGGATTGAAAAATAGAAAAATGAATGATCAATATTTTTGAAAAAACTATTTAGGGATATCAAAGTTGCTCCCCCCAAATCTGCCCCTGGAGGGAAAGTGGGGGGCAACTTTTAAATATTAAATTAGAACTTCCCTTTTTTACTGCAGATTCGGATTGTACGGGAAAAAAATATGCAACTTTTGTATTTAACATTTTCTTCGGAATATCGCAGATATCGCTGGATTCGAGTAAAATGCAGTGATAATCGTCTGGAAATGGTCGAATAACTCGAAAAACATACGTCGGATTGAAAAACAAAAAACTACGTGTTTAATAATTTAGAAAAAATGGCAACTTTGATATCCCTAAATAGAGTTTTCTAAAATATTGAACACGTATTTTTCCATTTTGCAATTACTTCCATTCGGGACATTTAGTTCGACGTTTAGAATGAAATATGCCTCATTAAAATCCTTGTTATTATTCTTTAAACTAATTTTTGGTATTTTTGCATCAATAAAATATAGTTAATTCTGTAGCGGGCAAGCTATCATCTTAAATTATTATTTCATGTAATATATGTCAGTATTGTAGGCTTAAATAACATATATCGATTCGTAAAATTGAATTAAAGCTTTAAATTTAAATTAAACAATGTTTCGCAGCAGAGTTTCAACTTTCATTTAAAACTTTTTTAGTTACACTTCCACTTGACTTGATGAAAATTGGTTAGTATTAAAATATATACTGTAAACATAGTTTCAGTAAGTATTAGTAACACATATTATCATATAAAATACATTTAAAGACAGGACTCTCCACAACAGGATATCCGGATATTCTTATAGTAGTCCAATATCTACCTTCTAATCCTTTAGCCTTAGAGATATCATATATACTAATCCGAGCAAATCTTCTGTGTGTGTGGGTTTATAAATACAAATTTTATCTTAAAAACGGCTATAATGATTTTGACCAAATTTTGTATCCTACCGTATTAGGGCACAAGAAAACGATTGGGCTAGGTCACAACATGTTCGAGAAAATTCGATTAGTGAGTCATTTTGGGTCACCATGTGTCATGGTCAAGCCAGTAGTATCTAAAAAACGGCTTAAACGATTTTGATTAAACTTTGTATCCTACCATTTTCGGGCACGAGAAGACTATTGAGTTGGGTCACATGTTCAAGAACTTTCGATTAGTGGGTCATTTTTGGGTCAAATCTGGTCAAGATATTTTTATCTAAAAAACGGCGGCTCCAACGATTTTGATTAAATTTTGTATCCTACGAGTTTCGGGCATGATAAAATCATTGGGCTACGTCACATGGTCGAGAAAATTTGATTAGTTGGTCATTTTTGGGTCTCTGTGGGTCAAGCTTATTTTATTTAAAAACGGCTCAAACTATTTAGACTAGATTTTGCATCCTATGGTTTTTTGGCATGAAAGGACTGTTGGACTACGTCACATGTTCGAGAAAATTCAATTAGTGGGTGATTTTGGTCATGGGTCATTATGGGTCAAGCTATCTTTATGTTAAAAACGACTCAGAGGATTTTAACTAAATTTAGTATCCTACATTTTTAGGGAACGAGGAGACTATTGGGCTAGGTCAAATGTTCGAGAAATTTCGATTAGTGGGTCATTTTTGTCATCGGTCATTATGGGTCACGCTTTTTTTTTTATCTTGAAAACGTCTAAGACGATTTGCACTAAATTTTGTATCCTACGGTTTTTGGGCATGAGAAAATCGTTGGGCTAGGTCGCATGCTGGATAAAACTTGATTAGTGGGTCATTTTGGGTCATCATGTGTCAAGGTCAAGCTAATTGTATAAAAAAAATGGCTCAGACTATTTTGACTAAATTTTATATCCTACAGGGTTTCGGGTACGAGAAGACAATTGGGCTTGGTCAGACGTTCGTTAAATTTGATTAGTGGGTCATTTTGGTCATGGGTCATGATATTTGAACTCAAAGCTAATTTTGACCGAGTATAGCTCGGTCTTCCCTACTCGTATAGTTTAAACTGCAAAAAAGATACAAATGTTTTTCGTCATATAATTTACGCCAAAATAATATATATATATATATATATATATGGTTTCGTTCATCTCACGAAACCCTATTCCTCCCGCTCCGTCGTCTGTCTGTCACAGAGCTATTCTCAGAAACTATATAACTTACAGAGTTGACAGTTTGTGTATATAGCTGAATACCAGCTATAAAGAGCTCAAACTATTAAAATTTGAAAAATTCGTATTATTTTAATAAATAGAGATAAGAAAACAAAATTCTAATAGCCTTTTCCTATTAAATTTAAACATGTTTCGTTATAGCAGATGCCAAAAATTAAAAATCCACGATAAATTCTTTCTACAATAATTAATTTTCTATTAGACGATTTCCACAAGAAAAATGAAAATGAAATAAAAAGTTTCACCAATTGAAAAAATGATTACTATGAAATAAAAATGATTGACGTCACAGTGGTAATAAAGCGGAAATTTTCAAAGATTTCCCAATAATACAAGGAGTATGAGTATGTATATGTACACAAAGCAGATTAATATCACGTCATTAGAGAATTAAAAAGAAAATCTGACGTCATATTGGAAGTTTAACGAATTTTTCAGATTTTTGAGAATAATACAAAGCGAGTATCAATATGAGTAATAGAGAATAGTAAATATATGAGTTTGAGAAACATATTGAATCATGATAAAAATCCGATTATGGAAATATTCGCATATTTAACATTTTGAAGGTATACAACATGTTTAATTTTGAATTTTTTTTTATATCACATTTAGTCTACGTGACAGATATTATTATGACAGAATATAATAGCCGGCTTCGCCCGCTATCGGGCTGGTTTGGATACTCGAAAAAACGAAAAACTAAACCGGTAAATTTTTGCTTTACAAAAAAACATGAGTTCTTTTTTTTTTTTTTTTTGGTTGCTAAATGAAATTTATTTGGACTTATTAAATAAAGGATAAAGTGTTTTGAAAGGAATATTAAACGAAACCCTTTGAGCGATCTTCGATCACACTTACCCACTTGTTTTAATTTACGAATTGTAACTGGTTCTATGCTTCCTGGATCTTATTAATTATAGGTAGGTAAACTTTTTGGCCATGCTGTAACAGTAAAATAGTAAGAGTTTCAGTTTTGTGAGTACAAATATTCTAATACTTTGAGATATACAGGGTGTCCGAAAAGTCTGGAAACGGTAGAACAACTCCAGAAATATACATTGGATTTGAATACTTACTTAATCTTATAAATACAGTATTTTACAATAGAGGGTTAAATTATAGCTTTTTAAAATTTTTTAGCGCTGTTGTGTGGTATCTTCTTTTCATTATTATATTTTGGAAACATTAGTGGTTTAATTTGTCGTACGTTAAGTATTAAATACAATATCTTTTGTGGTGAAAGAAATAGTTTTTTTCATAAAAGTTTTCTCCTTTTCCTTCCTGCTTAACCTTTATTGTGCTACCGAATACGAGGTTAAAACGTAATTATGAAACAGAAGAATAATTAGTTATCTGTTCCCGAAATATAGTGATAATTAGAGTAGGGCTAAATGCTTAGTATATTTTATAAAATAAGTACAAATAAATATTTGAGTTTATCTAAACACAGATGCCTGACAGATTCTGAAATCTGCGCAAATAAAATTTCTTTTAAAAGTGATAATGAAGGAAATTTAATTATTTTATTCAGGTATCAGAAAAGTAGTTTAAGAAAAATATCAAATTTAAACCTCAATTACGTGGCTTGAATTATTTTGTAAAATATAAATATTCAATGTAATAGTGCTTGGTGAAAATTATGAATAAAATTTTGTAACATGTTTGTGTGAAATATCTTAAATATAATTAAACATTGAAATCATTATCAAAACTACATTATGCAAATACACTTTAATAAAATCAAACATTGACCCTCAATATCATGGATATATTATATTATTTAGCATTATTTTAGGGAGGAAATACAATGTAATAATATTACTTTTACGAAAACCGCTAATAAAATCTTATCGTATGCGAATTAATAACGGGTTTCCAAGCATAACTTACGAACTTTTAAAAGAAAATCGTGTGTTTTCAGAACTAAAGACCAATGAAAGTTGTCGAAAATATAAAACCTTGATTAAAACTCAGATCAAATTTTTAAAATCCACAACTTCGAAACATTTCTAACTAAACCAGATGAAACAAAATTTAGTTTTAGCAAATGAATACACCGAAATATTATATTACTGGCAGATTATATTTACGCGTGGTGTCAATTACCGTGTGTAACATTTTGTAAATGATAGAACAATAACAACGGGGGATATTGTGAAAAAGGAACTCAAAAAAAGTTTGTAACCTTGTTAAATCTCAATATGTTTTACACCGATATAAATTATTTATTTTATTATAATCCTAACTTTTAATGTGCATACTCAGAAACTGAGCTTTGAAATTATTTTTTTTTCTCTAATGTAGTTGTGCTCTATGTGCCGTTCCTAGTTAGTATATTTGTCATTAGCCATGCAATAAAATGCAAAATAAATTCATAAAATAAAAAAATAATCACATAGATCATAAAATAAATACTGTAAAATCAAATCATAGCATTTTTATCTGAGTACAGTGAATTTTACAGTACTTGTACCATTTCTATTTTTCATAGTATGAGTAAAATATTTTGTAAGATATATTAAACTTAAAAATACAGTATATTTACTACTGTAATTGTAAATGGCCTTTATAACATAAAATAATAACCAATTTCTAGTATATGGCATATCTTCCGCTCATTTGCAACAAGACCACAATTATGTGTGTATACCCAATTACTTTATCTCCTCCGTGAAACCAGAATTTTCCCCCATAATTGGCAATATTGGCTAATGCAGTATGCGGCGTGGCGTCGTGTTTAATTTATTGAATATAATAAAATATATGACGTATAAAGATGTAAGTTATCTTTACGCCAACAGGTATTTTATTTAAATATTATTTTTTATTGATAGTGTAAGGTGTTTTAATATAAAATTTTATTATTCTTGAATAAAATTGAAATATTTTAATATCAAGTACTACAATCGTTTTTAATTGTCACGTATTAGTTCTACCTAATTACACATTTTGTTTATTTTTAATTTCTGAAGCTTAATCCCTTATATAAGATACTTATTATTGCGGTGCATTCATTAAATTTTTTCAAGGAGTGTGTCAGCAATACTTCAGATAAGAAATCTTCAACTTTATAATACGGGATTTGTAATTGATTATTTATTTAATATTACAATTGTACTCACAATTGTACACAATTGCACTCACAATTGCACTCATAATTGTATATGTATCAAAACAGTGCAATCTGGCGCCAGCCGGTTACCAGTATTATCATAGAGTAAACTTTCCGTTATTTAAAGGTAGAAGCGATGATTTAAATAACGTGAATGTTAATGTATGAAAATTATGTTATCACTTGGCTGACAGGTTGGATAGCCCTGCTGTTTAATATAGAGTATTATTCAAAGTATGTAGTTTTCTTTGGCGGAAACACGGAAAAATAAAATAAACGATTTTCTTTATTTAAAAAAAATCCATGTCTGATTCTTTAGTACAATGCTAATTATTATGTACTACTTGTAAAACACTCATAAATAAAAATTTGAAGTGCAGTTCTACATTTTTGTTTTAAGTTAATTTAAGTGGCATTCAAATTTCTAGACAAGTGGGAACACTGTTTTACGGCTAAAAAAATTTGATGAGTATTAGGTCTACCTAATTTCACATTTTTTTTTATCTTTAATTTCTGACGCTTAATCCCTTATATAGGATATTTATTATTGTGGTGCGTCCATTCAATAGAATTTCCAAGGAGTATGTCAGCAATACTTCAGATTAGAAATCTTCATCTTTTTTGTAATACTAAATTTGTAATTGATTATTTAATATTTGAATTTAAAACATTTGTCTTATTACCATTTCCTTCCTTATAAATGTCACATGTAACATATAGTTGTAGTGCAATATAAGCAGCTTAATAGTATTATAAAGTATCTAACAGCGAAAATTCAAATGTATTTTGTTGCAATTAATTATTCAAAAGATCAATACCCTTAAAAAGAGAGGAACCACGCATTGCACATTGATTATAGCATATTTTTTATCGATTTTACAGAAATACTACAGTTATATTGTTATTACAACTTTATATTGCAATCAAAACTTCAAAAACAATTACATATTTAATATGTTTCACAATTTTATTAAGATAACTATAATAAAAATATAAAATCTCAAACATATTCTTTTGTTATTTGTGCCAACAATTTATGCGTGAAAAAGATTTTATCAAAAATTTCATTTAAATTCAAATAAAAACAGATTATGTATCTTTACATATATATCATTTTTGTACAAAAAAAGCGAAAAGTTTTCCTACAAACACTAAAATTTCCGATGAATAGAAAAACAAAAATTGGATAAAAGCCAATAATTTGGAAAAGATGGAAACGGGGCCTTGTGATAAAAGTGTAAAATTTAATGCGAAAAAAAAATAGCATTATCTTTTCCCCATATCTTTTAAATGGGAACAAAATTGATAACCTGTCATGCTATGTTTAAAAGAATTATCTTTATCTATTATTCATATTTTTATTAAAACATTTTCTCGTTTATATAATGAATTCAGTTTACATGCTACAATATTTTTTTCCGATAAAATGGACATGGCTATTTTGTAAAATCTGAATACATTTTAATTCATTGAAATTCTTGTGTTTTTGTAAAAGCGGTTTTTATAAGCACATTTTTTTTTTGCAGATACTTTTGCTCGGAAGAAGAAAAATTACTGTCAGAAAGAAAAAAAATATATAGAAAAATGTGTTGAGCTAATAGATTTTTTTTACTAACATAAATTTTATTTAAATATAGATCCTTAGTAAAGCAAGTTTTCGACTCCTATTCTTGGACATTTTTATTATTTTTTTTAAACCCCCTGACCACCGAGCAAAAGGGCAAAATTACAATGTTGTTTTCGCTGTATTTATTTTTAAATGCTAAAAAAACACGATATTTCAAACATTATATAAAAAACTTAATTTCGTATATGAATTTAATCCTCGAGACTATTAATCATTACTTAATGTTTTAAAACTACATTATATTTACAGAATTATATTAATTTAAAAATTGCTAATATTGCAGTGAAACCTACAGCATAGTGAACGGATATATCAGTTCGTGGCGGAGAGAAGGCAAAGGGAATTTTGTTAGAAAAATAATTTCAAAGTTCGTGGGTATTTTACAGCATCTACGGAATTCTAACCAGTAAAATCACTGCGCGATGTTACTTAAACTTCCATTTCAAGAAGTTTACATGTGTTTTGCATACGTTTTCAGGGAATATTATTGGATGGGTAAATAACTAGTTAATTAGTTATTTATTATAGTAGGATAACTAGCACATTAAAGTATTGAAAAACTGCTGTGATAACAATAAAAGCATTGAAACTTCTTAAAAGCACCATAAAATAAGGATAGCGCTAGGCCTTTCGAAAGAACTTTGTCTTTATTCGTCAGGGGCAAAGAAGACGTGCTACTACTTTGATGGCAGAAGGAAAACTGAAAGGAAATGTGAGGGGAAAAGGGACAAATTAAAGAAAAACCAATAGGAAACAAGTGTGATTGGCTGATGACTTCTGCTTCCCTATTGGCTATTTCCTTAACTTTTTTCCCATTGGTTGTTCTGTAACTTGTCCCCTTTTCCCTCCCATTTCCTTTCAGTCTTGCTTCTGCCTTCAAAGTAGTAGCACATCTTCTTTGCGCCTGATGAAGAAAAACAAAGTTCTTTCGAAAAGCCTAGCGCAAGGCTTATTTTATGGTGTTTTTTTTAAGAAGTTATTGTACTTTTATAGTTTACACTTTCATTGTCATAAATTTATTTTATGTGATGTCATATATAGTTGAAAATGTAACTATCGTTCAAAAATGTATCGATATCTGTCAAATATTCTATGTGGCACTAAATTTTAGGAAGCAGATTAGATATATTAAAAGTCATTGCAAATTACATAACAATCAACCATTTATTTTTGAATTATTTTGTTTAATTTAAAAGTTTCATGACTATAAACTTAATACTAGTTCTGAGAAGATTAACCCCATTTTAATAAATGAGATAATGATTACTAAAAATTATTTCTAGGATAGTTGTATACTTAACTATAATGTAATTTATTCTAATACTTCATTTGAACAATTTATACATTATATTACGTGAAAGAAAAATATTCATCATATATTTTTAATGAAAGCATTTTAGACGGTTTTTAAAATTCAAATGTAATAATTTAAACATTTTTTAAATTGTTGATTCATTTAGTTTAAAATAAACGTATTTAATATTTACACTACTTGTTAACTTTTCCTGCATATTAACTCCCATAAATGAATATTTTATTATAGCAACAATGGGAAATCAATAATTGATTACCCGAAAACATTTGCATTTACGACATCTCTTAATTGATTTTGTAAAATGTATGCTGTAAATCCTTATTGAAACAATAAAACAGATTTTTAAATACGAAAGACAGATATTTAGAAGGAAGTATAACAAGTACGAATTAAATTTAAAAAATCAAAAAACCCGACTGCGTAAAAAAGCGAACTAAAAATTTTGTTATTTTTCATCAATGTGAAACTATTATTTTATATTACTTACCTATTTGTTTATTTACTTGTATTAATGACTTTTAAGTTGTGTTTAATTGCTTGTTCCTATCTATAAACACTGTTTTGAAGAGGCCTATAGTTGTCTATGAATGTTAGAGTTACAGTTAAGCTAGAGATCCTACACAGGTTTCGTACGCCGTCTGGAATTTTACGACCAGGAAATTCTTCGGTACCAGCATTTTCTTACAGAAAATCACTCCTTAAAAGAAGGCGAAGTTTCGCGAGTTTTACCTAGATTTTCTTTTCTATAAAAAATGCTGGTAATTCACCTGGAAAAATCCCTGACCCGTACGAACCCTACCTACCTATATAACACAACCTACTTATACATTGTGTAATATTTAAACGGAGCTTCTGACTGCAAAACAGTCTAGGAACATCGTCTTCATTTTGAAAGATCTATCCAATGATATGCCACTCAATATGGTGGGTAAATGTTTTTTTTTGTCTCTACCGCCATTTTGTATCTTACGGCCACCATTTTGTATTTATGGAAGCCTATAACCATCGGACGGTTAAGACGAATCGATAGAGACCTCATTCATTAAAATCCATCCAGTCGTTGGGATGTTTCGGGGGTATAAAGAAATCCACATACATACATACCCAGATACGCGTAAAACACATAACACTTCTTGGCAGCCAGGTAAAAATAAACGCAAACGTTTATCTTTATTGATAGATCAAGTAGTATTTCAGATGATTTTATTAAATGAACGATACCCCGAGGGTATATGTTTTTAAAATGTATTATACAAAATCAGTAACATTATTTATAACTTCACAAATTTATTACCAATGAACCATTTTATTAAAACAGTTAGTTAATATTATTTATTTCCAAACAACTTAGCTGATATTAAATATCTGTTTAAATATTACAGGTGTTACACTCTCAAAAATGAATACTCAGATTTCAAGAAATTTTCTTCGTTTTTGAAGAAACGGTTTCCTGGGAAATGCTCCAAGTAAATATTTCGTCAAATCCAGTAAATTTGCATCCTCAAAATTACGAAGAAATTAGTTTCGTCAAATTGTTTCTTTGAAAGTTCCAAAAAAATGTTGGTGCTGCCATCTATCGGAGTTTTTAGAAGCATCTTTAATTGACTAGGGAAAAAAATAAGATCACTTTTCACAAGTCTTCAATGGTATTCGAACGCGCGACTTTTAGCTTGGCAGCCGAGCGCTCTTACCACTTAGCCAGCGGGACTTCTGAATTATTTGATTTTAAATGTATTTGCGTGATGTTGATGTGTGTTTTTATTTTTAGAAAGCAGATTGTATTTTTATCGGTGCTGTTGTAAGGCATGGATGTCATTGTGAGTGTGTCTTCAGTGCTGTCTACTTCCTTGTGTCTATCCCGTCCCCATGAAGAAAATTTATGTAATTTGTCAAAGTCCTGTATGTATTTCTGTGAATAAAAATATGGATCATTCGAGACAACAGCCTTGTAGCTTATAGGTCTCAAAGCAACCCTCCGTCAAATGTCAAATGTCGATGCTGTTATAATTTCTGCATGTTTTAATTAATAAGGCTAGATTATTATTATGGTTTTTCTATGGTTAATAAATAATTATAATATGGCTTGATTATTATAATTTATTAGAGAAATTTCCTTTGTTCAATGAATGATTAAAATATGGTCTAGTTAATATGTTGATCAGAAATAATTAATTGTGAAGTGCATATTTTGGAGGCGAGTTCATCAATTTTAGCGGATAAGATTACTGTTTATAGAGGGGAAGGGGTCAGTTATACATTTTTAAAATTTGATTGTTATATGAATATATTTCTTAAATAAAAAAAGAGCTCCTAAAATTTTATTTTTTTTATCATTATTTTTTTAACTATTGGGAAAATGTTGTTGTTTTCGGTCGAAAATGGACCAAATGATGTTCGCATTTTACTATTTTAACCGTTTTTAACGAAATTCTTTAACTTTAGAATTTTTTTAAGCGTTTTTAACGAAATTCTGTAACTTTAGAAAAATTTATCTTTGATTCGGCAATAGAAATGCATAAAATCGTTACAAAAAGGATAGACGCAAATTATCAGATATGACAAATAAAGTAGAATTTTGGTACTTTCGTGTTATAGCGGCACCCAAGGATGAAATATTTTTGTTTCTGTTTTCATTAATATATTGTAAATTTAGTACTTTTGTGTATTTTTTTGAACAATTTTGTAACAACAAAAATAATCTGGTCGGGAATGGGGAAACATTTTTGTCAAATATTTGAGATTTTTCATTTAATTAAAAATCACTTAATTTTGAGACGACGAAATGATTGTCAAAAATGTAGAAATATAGCTCAAGAATTGCCGAATCATCAAAAGTAAGAGTTTTTTTTTTTTTTTTTTTGACAGCGAGGAAACAATTTCGTCAGATATTTGAGGATTCACGTTTCGTCAAAAACCACGTGAATCTGTGACGAAATGATTGTCTAAAATAACGAAATGAGGCCTAAGGATTGCGGAATCGTCAAAATTGAGTGTTTTATTTCTGAGAGTGTAGAAAAGTATAGAAACATATCACTTTTGGAACCGATTTCTAAATGTCATGTTAAGAAAAGTAACAAATTGAATATTTAAAATAAAAAAATGTTGATTATAAATTAAAAATTTTCTTGTTTCAAAATTATTGATCATGTTATCAAAAATTATTGACTATAAATTGAAAACTTTCTTTAACAAAATTTAATTAATTAATAAAAAAAAAATATTTTATAACTTTTCGAATTTGTAATCGTGAAACCATTTTAATAAAATATTTCGTGAGGAATGAACAAATTATTTTTCTCAAAGGAATTGAACTAAGTTTTCGTAAAGGAAGAATAAATTTTATTAAGCATCAGCAAATTTCGTTTATATTGCTACAAGAACGATGCATCCAGTAAGGGTTTTCGAAGTGAAAGTGATTAGAATTATTTGGCAATCAAGGAAAGAACTTACCCAGAGAAACTTTCGCAAGCACCTAACACAGACCGTGCCTGTATCGAACCCGGAAATATCTGCACAAATTCTTTATTCTGTGGCTTTCTAAACACTTCTATGAGCGAGCACTTTTGTTATTATATTTTTCTGTTGCGCATCGAAATGTATTACAAATATAACTGCATAAATAAATATTAAAATAGAACAAACACGTAAAATAAATAATTGATTACCCGTAAGAATAGTTATTTATGACTCCCCTTAATTGATTTCCTACAATGCATAGCAAAATACGCGTACAAACCCTTACAACAGATTGTGAAATAATAAAGACAACGTGCCATTGGAAGAAATAGTACAACAAAATATACGTCAATTTCATTTTACTCGTTCATCTCACTGTATAGGAATTTTGTATATTAAGCGTTTTTAGAGTAATTAATTAGATTATAAAATATTTTGTTTTATATTTTATATTTATAATGTATTTTTGTACTTCATTATTAGATTCAAATTTCTATGCAAGAGTAATATGAAAAAAAAAAATGTGAAAATGGAAATACTTCCCGATTTTATATGAATATAATTTTTAGTGTAACAGTACGGCGAATACTATTCATAACGTGTCTAAGAAATTTACTTGAATGCGCGGGGAAAAAATGTTAAACATATTTAAAATCATTATATATTTTTAAAAATGCAACAGAAACTAAATTAATTATTTGAAATTGCGTTTAATTGTTTTGTAAAACACAATAGAAAGTCATTTGTAAAGGGATATATATATATATATAAATTAACTATATTGAAATCTATGTAGAATCCATTTTACTTGACGTACGTCTTTGTATATATGTTATATGGACCATGGGGGGGGGGGGATTTTGCTTACATGTAAGTACGATAAAACGGAGTTTTACTAGAAAGTTTCTCTTATCAGATCTGTAGCAATAGTTATTTTCGACTGCGGAAATATAAAAAGTCTTTCGAAAAGGGCTTATGTTGAATTATGGTTTGAAAGAATTAATAATAAATTTGCAAATACTGTGGATTTAGGTGCGTAAATAAGATGACCGAATGAAATTTCAAATTATTCTGTAGAAGTTGCAGTTGCTAGGGTTGACTAAGAATCAATTTCCGATACACTTCAAAAGTGTTCTACCGGTGTCACATGACTTGTCTACCTCTTCGGCTTCGGTCATAAATGTTCTTCGACCTTTATTAAAATGTATCTATACAAGATCTACATGCTACAAAAGCTGCATCCTCAAGACCCGCTTCAGTGCATCTGTTTTTGTGATGTCTCTTCCGTATGTGTGTGGGCGTTCTAAAGGAAACAGGCTGTTCTAGACGACGAACACAAGTTTAATTCTTGACATAAAGTTGACATAAGAATGACGAAGACAGGTACATCACACGACATTAAATAAGCATAAAAGATTATTCATATTTTTCAAGAATCATGACCGATAACATTTACTTACGGCCATTTTCATACTATTTCTGTTTCCATAAATCAGACGACGTTCTTCGCCGCTAACATTCCAAGTTCTACTGCCGCGCGCTTTCGTTTCTCCAGAAGGGGGCGCTACTAGAGCAAGAAGAGGCATGCGCAATCCTCACACCTCCCCCTTTCGAGAATTTGATTTAGTCTTTTGAGACAAATCAATATCTGGTAAATATCTAAATAAACAAGTAAAACATATTAATACAAAAATTCAAACACTTAAAGAATATCAAAGTAAATAAACAAACAGAAAAACAGAATGCACTATAACACTAATACTAATATTTTAAAGTTCGAGGATAAAGTTAAAGTTTTTAAAGTTAAAGTTCAGACTTGTAACACAGAAAAATAAGAAAGTTCACAGTTTTTAAGTCCAATGTGAGGCATATAGCCTACTTAGAGAGTCAGCATTCGCGTGGAGTTTCCCACGTCGGTACGTTATTTGGGCTTGAAAACGCTGTATTGCAAGGGCCCATCTTTGAAGGCGCGCACTTTGAGGTGCACAGTCCGTGAGAAATTTCAAAGGATTATGGTCGCTCACCACAGTTACGTGCGAACCATAAATATAGTGTTCGAATTTTTTCAGGGCGAAGATAACAGCATAAGCTTCCTTTTCGATGGTAGCATAACCCTCTTGGCATTTGGAGAGCTTTTTACTTGTAAAAGCAATGGGATGCTCTTGTTCATTTTCATCTTTTTGAGATAGACAAGCGCCTATCGCATACGAAGAAGCATCTGCATGTATAATAAATGGTTTCTGAAAGTTCGGGGAATAACAGATGGGTGATTTACTGATCGCCTGTTTCAACTCAAAAAAGGCTTTGTCACAATCCTCAGACCAAGTAACTTCATTAGGGGCATGTTTCTTCGTAAGTTCAATCAATGGACGAGCTATGTCGGAGAATGAAGGAACATAGGATCTGTAGCAAGATAAAAGACCTAATATGCTTCTGACATCTTTCTTTGACTTGGGAACTTCTAAGTTTTGTATCGCTGATTCTTTGTCGGGATCGGGTGCATGTATACCGGATCCTACCACATGACCTAGAAATTTTATTTTTCCTCGTTTTCGTCGTCTTTCTGTACTAAATGTATTGTTCATTCGGCGAAAGCCATCACGTGTATACTGTTTCTTTTTCACAGTTTCCTTTATTTTTACTTTATCATAATTTTTAGAAAGTTCAGTTTCATTTTCATTTTCGTCGATCGTCACTTCCTTGGTCGCTGTAAACTCATCAATCTTCTCATATCTCTTCTGGCGTTTTTCTAATATCATGTTGTCAGGATGATTTAACTTAAGGAATACATCGGGTTCTTTGTTTGCTATTTCATCTGATTTCACACAACCATTGACTATAATGTAGTCAGAATTTTCATCGTAAACAAGAGGTTGTTTCTCGCTGAACTCAATCGTGTTGGATTCGGAACTTCCATCAAGTGTTTCTGGCATTGTATTATTGAAAACAGAGTAAGATTCTTCTGTTGTCGTGACATCAACTTTTGAATCTTCATTTTCAGAAATTATGCTTAGTCTTATATTTTCTTCCTTCATGTCTTCTGATGCAATCAAATATTTATCCGAAGCACTTGCATTCTCTTTAGCATAAATTGCGGTTTCGTATTCGGTTTCTTCATCAGGTGTGACTGCATAGTTTGAGGGTTCGAAAATTGAAATTACATTGTTAACTATGGGAGTATCTTTCATAATATTGTGTTCACTCTGTAAATAATTTTGGACTTTTAAATCTTTTAAATTATGTAAAATTTCTTCTGGTTGCCTAGTTTGGGGATCATCTTCCTTATAATAAATTTCCGTTTCGGTTTGATCTCCACTCACTATTACGATTAAATCGGCAACAGTACATATGTCATTTTCATTATTATTAGTTTCTTTCGTGATCAATTGTGTAATACTAGTACGCGGGTTAGAGTTATTTTTCGTCTCATCGAATAATTTATCCAAGTGATATAAGAAATTCTCATGAACGGAAAAGTTATTAAATTCATTTTTGTTAGCTGTCGAACACTGATTTAACGAAGGGTCGTTTTTCTGTTGACATTTAAATTTCTCTGAATCATTTATAAAAGTATCAGGGTCGTCGCCATGTGTTTGGTCAATGTTCTCGTTTGCATTCGCATTTTCAACTGACACATGGTCTAAAATTGAAGCAGACAGATCTACAGTGTTGGTTTCTTTCGTATTGTCACTTATCGCGTCAACATTACAATTTAATGCCTTTTCATTTTCATTATATTTATTCAAATCATTCAATTCATTATATGTATCAAGAGAAAGTAATAAATCATTAATTAAATTATCAACTACAGCACATGTTATCATAATATTAGGATATATCTTGGGGTTTAATTTATCAACTGCAATACTCAATGGAATATTTATTAAAGGAGCTTTCAATTGGTGACCGAATGCAGATTGCAATATTATAGTGCCACAAGGATTTTTAAAGTATTCGGGTACACAATTAGCCTTTATTATAGAAATTTGAGTTCCACTATCTACTACGCCATGTAATATTTTATTACCACATTCGATATCTACTGTCGGTAATGTTTCAATTAATTTTGTTTCTTTTCGCGGTGTTTTCAAATTAAAAATCTCATCCGATTTGACTCTAGCAGTGAGTGCTTTTTCATTTGCATTCGAAGCACCTTCCCTATCAACTTTATTGGCATTGCCAAATAAATAACTACATATCGTAACATTATGGTATCTGCCGCAATTCGTGCATTTTTTATCTTTTATGGTACAATCTTTAGCGACGTGTTTACCTCTCTTCAAGCATAAAAAACAACGCCCTTCGGCTCTTAATTTAGCTATTTTCTGCTCAACGGATAATTTATTACATTCCTCAGTCGAATGACTATTACAAGAACAAAATATACAAAACGTTTCAGAGGTGGCTTTAATATGAGATACTTCAGAATTAATTCTATCACTAGCGAACATTTGTCTACGAAATGCAGGGGAATCATTATTATACGACTGTTTTGACCTTGGGTTATCTAAATTACCAGTTAAATAATTTTGTTTTTCTCTCGACTCTATTTCGGTACGAATAAATAATAACAAATCATCAATGTTTGGTTGCGAGTCACTAGCATTTTTTGTACATTGTTTATTATATTCTAACGAAAGATTATATGGCAAGGATTTAAGAATTATAGGTGTCAACAGGTTATCAAATCCATTTGATTCAATGTCTAAAGACCTGAGACTTCTAATTTGCGATTGAATCGTATCAAATAATTTCCGTAGAGCGGTTACATCATTTGTTTTCAGTACTGGTTTTAAAGATAATAAAGTATTTATGTGTGTCGTCACAATGAGATCCTTTCGGCCAAATTGTTGTTTCAGAATTTGGACAGCTTCCAAATAATTTTTATCTGATAACGCAAACCCGGAAATAGAATTATACGCGCTACCGCCTAAATAACTTTGTAAATAGCTCATTTTCTCAATATTTGACAGTGAATCATTATCATGGACTGCTATTTTGAATGAGTTTCAAAAGTTTTGAAACTTACTTATATCGCCGTAAAATTTCTCAATCGTTAATGTAGGGAGTTTAACAGATTGCGCAACTAATTCTGCGTGCTTATTATCGGCGTGAGATACGGGGGAAATTTGGCTTTTGCTATTATTTTTCAATTTCTTATTAATTCTAAATTTCCATAAAGTTATTTTTTCATGATATTCAATAGAGGTCTTCGCGTCTCTTTCGATTTCATTTTCATCATTAATTAACGCTAAAATTTGTTCATCTTCTCGTTTAAGGTCTCGGTTAAGATCTAGGTAACTAATTAACAGAGAGATTTTGCGCCCACTGGTGGTGGAAAATAAACTAAAGGATATTGAGTACGTGCGCAGAACGCCTGCTATACGGTGCCGTAGGCAACTGTAATACGTGCCGAAGTTTCGTTCGGAAAGAGGTTTGTTTAGAATAAAGTGTGAGCCCTCTGGCCGTGGAATGTGAAACTAAATACAGTACGTCTGCTATAAGGTGCCGTAGGCAGAGGAGCCATGTGCCGGGGTTTCGTTCAGAAGAGGTTTGTTTAGAAATGAATGCACTCCCTGGCTGTGGAATGTGCGACTAAATGATTATACTGCGCGTACGCAGCACGTCTGTTATACGGTCTCGTAGGCAACGGGGACACGTGTCGGAAATTCGTATAGAACAGAATCCCCTGGTGGTAGAAGGTGGAACAAAATTTTTTTCCGGCACGTGCACAGAAAATGGCCATTTTTATAAAAACCGCAAAAGAAATTTACCGATTTGATAATTCCAGACAACGAAATGCTCTCAGTTTTACTCATCTTCGAATATTAAGAAGACGATTGGCGGTATCGATTCGAAACTCAGAATATATATATGTAGTTTATTATTCTGATTCTGAAAATTTTGTGAAAATCGGATCTGTATTTCTTCTTAAATTTGACCCAAAACTGACCCGACATGAATCAAATGACCGAGACATTTGATGTGGTCGTATTTAACTTACTTCCGATTCGGTGTCCGTCTCTCTGTTTTATTTCAGATAGACGAAAAGATTAACAGATGAACGGTTTTTTTGCATAGATTTTTAGAGTGTTTTAGCTATTATTTATTATTTTCGTACTATTTTTTAAAGTGACCGGGCAACGCCGTTCGGATCAGCTAATAAAATTATAAAAAGTGACCTCGGATTGATAATTTATGCGAGCAACATAACAGTACAGAATAATCGCAATCGCAAAATTATTTTCTTCACAGAGATAATAGGGAATATTTTGTTTTTGAAGACCGGTGCATTAGAATAGATGTTCTACCAGAATTAAAATAAATGTACATATATATGTTTATTTTATATATTATTCGTTTTACATGTTTATTTTATATATTTCATATGTTATTTTAGTTCCTTGTTTTTTAAGACTGTGCATTAGAATAAAAGTTCTATCAGAATTAAAATAAATATAAAAATATAGATGAAAATCACTATATTCTAGTGTAAACAGTTTTTTAAAAAACATAATACATCCAGATCACATTTCAAACACACAAAATATTCCGTTTTTACAAATAACCAAAATGCCTTTTTCAAAAGAAAACTGAATTATTCATGTGGCGTTTGAATATAAAATGCTAACATGGCATACTCTATTCTTTCAGCTATAAAAAACTGTATTGATGTCTACAATGTTGGCATCGGTACAAAAGAATATTTGTATGACTGAGCATCGTTTTCTGTTCATTTTTAAAAGATAAAAAAGCACACCATGCTGATAGCTCAGTGAAGAATTTTGCGGATTTTTTTTGTACTTTTGTACTGAATATTTATAGCACATTTCAGTTTTTTTTTTCTCTGTAAGACCCGTTATCTCTAAGGAGCTGTCATTAGGTATCTTGTACTTTTAAAATTTGACATTTTAAGTCAAAGAAGTTGCATCAATTACTTGTTTTTAAAAAATAAATAGATTTTCATATTCTATTTGTTTTCTATTTATTGTTTTCCCTTCAATTGGCTTATTTCACATAGGTCTCATTTGCAAAATGTCATCCAAAATTTATTTAAAAATTCTTAAAGGTGACAAAAATAAGTTGGAAAAATAATTATAATTTTAAACTTATATTTTGTTAGTTTTTGTATTTGCAAAATGTCATCCAAAATGTATTTAAAAATTCTTAACGTGACAAAAATAAGTTAGAAAAATAATTGTAATTTTAAACTTATCTTTTTGTTAATTATTGTATTTTTATTTTTGTAACTGTATATAACTTATACATATGACAAAGCATTCAGTAAAAAAATAACAAGTAAGAAACAAGAAACGAAAAAATCAGCCATAGAATTTTCACTCCTTGATTGGCGGTGTGATATTTTTTATAATGCATATTTTTAATCAAGATTGGTACCAAAATTTGTGAACAAAATTTACTTTTGGTGAATTAAATCTGTAAAAATGCATCTGGCTGTATTTAAATAAAATTGTCAAAATCTCTGGTGTGAATTCATTTTTACAGAAATACAATTTTTATCCGAAAGGGTTAAATAAAGGAGAATTTATTAGCTATTAAAAAAAAAAAAAAAAAAAAAAAAAAAAAAAAAACGGAATCTAAAGGTCATGTACTATTTCAGATTTCAGTGTAAAGATATGAAATAAAATTCCACGTAATCATTATTAGTAATGTTCGGAAACGTCTCTGTGTGTCTGTCTGATCGCAGCGAGCAGAGAGACGCTCTTGTTCTAAAAAAATTCGGAAAAATCCCGGAATTGTTCATATTCAGGTATCGAAATAATCGACCCTTAATTAAGAAAAATGGCAATTAAAAACTTCTCGAAAACTAGCCAAAAATCTCATAAAAAAAAGCACTCATTGGAAAACAGCGCGCGCATGCTCAGAAGACTTGTTTCTGCACATTCCGTGAAGAGAAGAAGCAAAGCGTTTGTCCGCCCGTTTCTTTTTCCGTCATTCTAAACTCTACACGGCCGAACGACCGGCAATACGGGAAAACCGTCAGCATATTCTCGAATAACGTATTTTTACGTCTCGAACGATCCTGTAGGTTCGAAAAAATTTCCATTTAAAAAATTACAAAAATAATCAAGAAGCGTTGAATTCATGTTTTTTTTCCTATTTCCGAACCTCGCATCTGCCGGTCTACAAAAGATTCGGATAAAACAATTTCACCAAATGTAAGATCAGACTTTGTCCTCTCGAATGCTACCTTTGGTTTAAAAAAATACGAAAGTTAATCCTTCGAAAAAGTATATTTTCCGTACGTAGTTTCAGGATTTTCGCGATTTCAATGATTTTCAAAAATTCGCATCGGCAGTTCCGAGCAAGTTAGCAAAACTAAAAATACCACACAATATCTACATTCTTTCCTTTTTTGACATCTGCGATTGTTTTTGAAAAATAAGAAAATGCCCCTTCAAAAAATAAATTCGCGCGTAGAACTCAAGTTTGCAAATTCCAATTTTCTGTTTTTTTTTTTAAATTCGCGCATCGGCTCTCTAAAAGTCTTAAAAAAAAAAAGCCGAAGGACATACACATTCTTTTGTGAACAGGCGGAAACCTTTATTTTTAAAAAATATTACCGTTAACCTTTTCGAAAACCTTTTTTTCCGTAAATCACTTTCGCTTTTGTAACGATTTCTCTAACATTTAAAAATTCCATTCTGCATTTCTAAACAAGATGTGAAAAATTAAAAAAAACTAGCCTAATATATGTTTCTTTGCTTTTTAAATTCTGGTATCTGTTTTGAAAAATTCTTTTTTTTTTTTTCACTTTTCGAAAGACATTCGTTTTCGAAACTCACTCATGCGAATTTTCGTTTTTCGGCCCATGTTTAAAAATCGGCATTGACCCAGAAAATGTGAATAGGAACAAACAAAAGACACCAGATCATAGCTACGTTCTTCTTCAAAACGCACGCTTCGGTTTTAAAACATATGTATGTACATTAACCCTGTATTCCCGTAACTCACTTTCGCGATCTCAGCCTAATTTGGCAACGTGTACGTTTTCGTCAAAGTACATTTATATTGAAATACGCAAATTCCGAGTAAAGATGCTTAAAGTGCATACATTCAACTCTAGAAAAACGCCTTTGTCTTTAAAAATTTTGAATATTATCCGTTTCAAAAAAATTCTTATCCACAACCCGTTTCTGCAGATTTGCGTTTTTTTTCGAGCACGCAGAGATGTGAAATAAGTGACTTTGTTTTGGTCGAAATTATCTTAATTATTAACGATATTAAATCAGAAATCGTTGCTTATTTTGCGTACAGAATTGAATGTTTTTTCCTAACATATTATTGCTTTTGAGAAATAATATTATCTGCGTGGTTAAAATTTTATTCTAGTAGGATATTTGTATTCTGAAAAGACATCCTACATTGCAAATACATTACTTTGTTTACCTTTTTCGAAAGCTTCAAAAGATATCAAAATAAATTATTTTTGATTTCATTTTTTATATATCGGTTGCTATATAGTTTGATTAACTCCCGGTTTATGATTTTGTGTTTCTGTGGGGGTGCGATACATTTAAATTTGTCGTTTTAAAATGCACCCTTTTTTTCATTTTGTGTGAAATAAACGTTGTCATATGAGAAATACAAATTTTCGATTCGAGAGTAGCAACCTGCTTCAATCAACTGTGGGGAATTATAGGGCGTGATGTTATTTTTCAGATTTAATGAATGTTTACCAATTATCGATTTATTTTCTAGGGTTTACTGTCACATCAACACGGGGTTTGGCTCATTGGGGAAAGGTGGGGGGTAAACGATATTTTTATTAAAAATCGCATGTATCGTAATTAGCCAAGCGCCACCTAGTGGTGGGTTTATCGTTATTTGACACAATTTTTAATATATATATATGTCTACTTTCCCGATATCGGCAGAATTAATGCCATTTAACAAATTTAAAATTTTTTAGTTTCATTCGTAGCATTTAGTTGCTGTGATGCATAGATAATTACCACTAATTCCGAATTGTCACATAAAAAAAAAATAAGTTCCAAGCTTTCCTACGATTCAAAGTCCTTGAACAAGTAGTCCGGTAGTCTTAATTAGTTGTTTGACAAAAAACACTCTCATCTCTTCTTCCCCTTCAATGTTTTTCTCTAAATATGCCCCGTTTCTATAACTCAGCAACTAACTTTCCAATTTCAGCGCGACTTATTCCGAACGTTATAATTAACTTAATAATCACCCTCTATAACATTAAAGTCATCTTATGAGTTGTATATACCACTCTTTTCGAATAATAACTTCAGATTTTTCTTTTCATTTCAGAGTATATCGGGTTCTATGCGCCTGATTACGACGTGGTTTGGCTCATTCGACTTGATTTTGATAACCTTAAAGGTTTCAGTTATGTTCGTATAGAACAGATTGCGCTAACAGACAGACAGCGCTAACAGTTCGAACACTTTTCGTAATCGATTTTCTCGTGTTATGAAATATAGGTGAAAACCATTTTTAATTGACACCTTTGATAGATTTTTTACATTTAATACATTTTATTAGATTGCCCTGCTATTAACACCAAAGAGCATTTTATGTGGAAAATGTGAAATTTATTAAAAGCGAAAATTTCGTATTAACCGTGTTCCGAGGGTTAATAGCCGAATAAAAATTTCTCTATTTATGACAGATTTTTTTATTGTGATTATCCATATATTTAAAGCTAAAAGCGCATTCCTACATTTCTTTTAGCTTTAAAATAATAAAACGTTTGTTGTCACTTTAAAAGCTTTTATGAATGTGTTTTTTATAATATATCTTTGTAAAGTCTTGTAGGATATGTAAAAGTGACATAACTTTTAATAAAATGTTTAAGTAAATTTACAATATTTTTAAAAACCTAAAAAACAAAACAATGTTATCGAAAGAAAAACAAATTGATCGAAAAATTCGCGTAATGCAAGAGCAAAGACGAAATCAAAAAGTAATCGAACTTCTCCTCAAGCTGAATTGCGTAGATAATTAAACAAGCCGAGAGTGTCAATTCCTAATATTATAATTGTGAAAACGCGTAGTAGACTTCTTTTGAGATAAATGTTGAAAATAGCCAAGAATAGGAAGGTTAGACTCTGTAATCTGGTCCATAGTCAATTTGCTTTATTTAGCGGGCAAAATTAAAAGTAAATACATTTTTCTAACCAGGTTTGTATTTCTTTGCTCACCTTTGACTCCTTTTATCATTGGTTGTGGTTTTAATTTTACAATTGTTTTTATATTATTTAGCACAAAATTTTACTTTTTTAATAACTAGTTATGCCAAGTCCCCTATAACAAATAAATAACGTATTGTTTCCTATAAAATGTTGGTTCATTACATACGTTTTTAATTAGCGGGTGTGAAATATTTCCTTAATTACTGCATTTATTTTTCTTTTAATGTTGGATGAACGACGTCACGGGATCACCTGTTTTCACTTTGGATCTTACTATTCATAATATATTTTCGATTCCTGAAAAGATTCGAAACCATAATAAACATAAATGTTAACTGTCAATTTAAAATGGTTTAAAGTAATGTCATTTGGTCACATATTACACTTTATAGGTGAAAGAAAAACTACTTAATATACATTCTTTTTTTTATTTTGTAACTTATGTTTATTTTACTTAAAATAATCTTATAGTTTTATATTTTTGTATAATGATATATAATAGTTCAGCATTTAAATTTTTGTTTAAAATATTTTAATGCATCTGGCATATGTAGAGAAACATCTTTTATTCAAGAAATAATAGCAACAAAGTGTTACAGTCTCCAGTAACTTAATTCTGTAATTTTGAAGTAAATCTAAGGCTCTCTTTACATAATAATGAATGATAATGAAGATCTTAACCAAAATCTTAGTTCAGACGAGAGTTGAAAACTTAAGAACTACTTACAATATATTCCACTTTCTCGTTTACTTGTTACAGCCTCTATCAGTGCTGAATTTTACAACTTAATAAATTATATTCAAATTACGTAATCCTTTAAGAGCCATTTTCAGTTTTACAAACATTTTCACATTATCCTTGACTCCTCATTTATTAAAGAGAAAATTAGAAAATGTACTCGAGATTAATCTCAAGTAATTGTTGCGATAAGAAGTTGTTGTTAACAAATGTTTTACTTGAAAACATAATGCTCTTTTAAATGATCACTTGGAAAATTTCAACCGTAATTTACAAATTTAGGGAACCATAAGAAACAATGTCTAATTCAAATCTCTGGCAGCGTTCCATAAACACTTAAGTTTGAATCATCATAAAGTATTTTATTTCTGATTTATAAGTATATAAATATTTATATCAATGCAAAAGTGTTAAAATTTAAAATAAGTTCTCTAGAAAAACTTACTGAATGCATTAACTTTTAAAAATTCCTGTTTAACTACAAGATAAGTTTCAAGATTTCTTGGAAAATTAAACATTAGTTTTGTATTTTAATACTTTGTAATGTAATATATACATATATTTAAGAATATATAAGCACCCTCTCTCGAATAAAATGAATTTACAAATGTTAAAGAAATATTTTTAAAACTAAATCTGTAAATTTTAGAAAATATTTATTTTTAGAAGTTTTTTTCCAAACACACACACAGTTTCCTGATTATTAAAATATTTCTTCTTCAGTGTATGAAAGCACGTCATAATTTCTGTAAATTTTAATAGTAGTTGAAAAAACTTTTTTGTTTAAATAAATTAACATAAGGATGATATTTTTAAAAACATTGTTTTTCAAAACTGTTCCCGTCTAATCAACATTTAAATGATATATTATTTATATTATACCATATGTGCTGCATTTCTTTTGCATTATGTTACAAAATTTTCAGCTTATCATTTAAATCAGCCTAATTGACTACATATTTATTTTTTTTCATTATTTACTTATCGTACTTGTACTTTTTTCTTCATCAATTTATGTATTCCAAAAAATATAAATTTCTTCCCAAACTTTAACTAACTACTGATAAGATAGTAGAAAACTATTTTTTCTAATAACAGATTTAATTTTTATACGAATATTTATTTAACAACTTTGAGGTACACAGCAAATAGAAGTGTCTTAAATTCAGACACACATGTGACAGAAAAAAATGTGTCTGAATGTGAAATTTCAGACATCATAGATGTCTAAATTTAAGACACATAAGTGTCTTACAAAAATTTCTGAATAATAGTGATATGTCTGAAATTAAGACATTTAAATATTCAGTCACTTAAGTGTCTGAATGCGATACAATTGTATCATATGTGTGATGACTATATATACAATTGTATTGCAATATGTTTGCCCGTACCACCAGAAAATGTTTTCGAATGGATGAAAGATATTTAAAATACTTTTAAATCCAATAAATTTGGTACTACTTTATAAAAGAAGTAATTTGATTAGATCAAGAATATTTGACAAAATTGTAAAAGTCCACTTTTTAAGTTACGGGACTAAGTTATTTTTGCCGAAAAAGTAATTAAATAATTGCTTTTCGAAAATATAAAGTTTTCAAAAAATACCTGCAGTCATGGGCATACGCAGGGGGGTTAAAGGAAGGACCGCTCTCCTGAATAATAAGAGATATGAGTGCCGGCAGAAAGAAATGTAGAGAGGGACAAGATTTTGGACATGTGCCTGGCCTCCACCTTTTTCTTTTTCTTTCTTTTTCTTTTTCTTTTTATTTTCTTTTTTTTTTTTTTGACCGGGACACTTAACTCTCCTGATTCTGTTCCCCCCATTTAAAATAAATTTGAAACATGTGAACATCAAAAGAAGAACACAATTTAAAGCGTCTTCTACAAAGGGTTCAGGGAGTGGGGATTCTCTGAAGAAAAATTCTTAGTAAACAGTTTTCTTAGCATTTGATTATTATATAGTAATTGGAAGAAAAATAATATCATTTTGTTAATAATCAGACATAAAGAAAATAGTATTAATTAAATTTCAAAATACCGGGAGGGGCAATAGCCCTCTACCATCCTCCTGCCGGATACTTATGTTTCATCAGAATTTGATATGCAATTTGCAAGCTTTATTTAAAGTAGGTTTTCTGTCTGAAAATATAAAACTGTAATAATTATTCTCAAATAATTGATAAATAAAATATATTACGAAAACTGAAAAATAAAGGAAATAAAATGTTTCTGATTTCATTTTATACAATGTTCAATTTCTGGCAGATAAAAAGTAATGGGCTCATCTTTCTCATCACATTATACACCGTTAGGCTGAGTCAGTCTCAGCGATTGCTTTGGACATTAAAATTGCTGACTTCCTTATTTCACTTGTTAGAAAATATTTTTATGTCCATTGGTGTTGACACATTAAAACAGAATGATCTTTCAGTGATTTACTTTTTTTTAATTCTCAACATTCATGTGTGAAGATTTAAAGAAAAGATATACGGTCAAGAAAATATGCACATTTATTTTCGCGTTTTATTTGGATTTTCATTACGGATACTTTCCCAAGGTAAGCATGCTAATGTGTTATTATTTACAAAAATATAATTTTCATTTCGAAATGGAAAGGTTACATTATTACTTGTGTAATATTAATTTTTTAAATTACATTTATTACAATAATATCACTGCAAATAGAGGCGTCTTAAATTCGGACACATGTGTGTCTGAAAAAAGTGGTACCCTTTTCAGTTCTAAGTACCCAAATGGGGACCTCGATTTTTTTCCTCAGAAAAACTAAATTGGGTGATTTTTTTTTTTTACATTTTGATTTCACTTCTTCGCAACTCAAAGATTTTTCTGTAAAACGAAACATTTTTCCATAAAATAAATGTTATGATAGAAATTTGTGACTTATATTTGTGAACCTAAATTACCAGCCCAAAAAGTTTCAATTTGAGAAAATGTTTTTATCTGTGATCTATGGTGTCATTTTGTTCGTGCGAACGCAATGAATGAGGCTTTGTAGTATTATTGTAACTTAGGGTCTGAAGAGGTTTTGATGAAAGCTACCTACGCCTCTAATCAAATGAAGGTGTTTTTTTAAATCGGTCAAAAATATTTGTTAGTTAAATTTCAATATCCAGGGAGAGCTTTATTGTTTCAGAAAATGATTGATAACAATCGAATTGAAAATATGTATAATTCATGTCTCCTTCCCCCATATAAATTCCCCATATCTAATAATAACTCTTAACCACCATCGGAAATTGACCAAATTTATCAGAAATCCCCGTTCAAAATTTCCAATTTTCTCTGCAACGAATTAATTAATCTTATAAATATATCAACACGCGTCCGAATCATTCGATGACTTACACTTAAAATCACTCACTCGTGTGATCTGGATGGCGAAATAGATAAGGCATTGGATAGATATGGCATTGAGCCAGTAGGACTCGGGTTTGATTCCGGCCTGCGTTAAAAGTAAATTTAGGTTATCCTTCCTTAATCGTAAATATAGCTGCTTCCGTTCCATAGATGGCAGCACTAGTGCTTTCTTTCAATTATTTTCTAGCTGTTTATCCTGGTAAAAAATTGGCGATATCTCAGAAATTTCATAAGTCTTAAATTCAGACACTTACAAACGCCTGAAAAATTAAGACACTTTAAAATGTCTCTATTTTGAACCATCCGTTTCAGACACTTATATGTCTGAATTTGAGACAGTTTAGTTTACAGTGTACTGTTAGGATTTTTTGTTATTTATAAAATTATGAATACATCTACTTAAAATACCTATGTTTCTCTCTCTATAAAGCATTGTTTCATTGCGATTCCTATAAGATTGTACTATTTATACATTTAAAAATTACATTTAGATTCATATCGCAATAACGTTTGAAAAAAAAGAATGTGTTTATTTAATATTAATATCGATATAATGCTTAAAAATAAATCTTGTATTCTCATAGTAAAAAAAAAAAGAAATGTTTATGGATCTATCAAATCTTTCGGAAAATATAACATATCTACGATTTCAAAAAGCGTTCCTCTGACTTCAAAAACACCCGAAACCTGTAGATTTCCGATATTTTTAGAAGCATTTTTGAAAAAAAAATTTCTTTGCTGCTTATAAATGGTAGCATTTCAGAAGCATTTATGAAATAAATGCTTCCTTTGCTGCCCATAAATGGCAGCATTTCTGAAATAAATGTTTCCTCAGCAAAGGAAACATTTATTGTTTCGTATCGAAAAACTACTTCTGCTGCTTCTAATTCTGTTGTATGAAATTATCACAAATTGATAAGTTACATAAGACAATTTAAATGCCTCGAGAAATTTAATTTTATATAATACTAGTTGGGGCAAATTGCAATGTCGAAATCCAATTCAAAGTAAATTATGCAACGCAAATTTTAAACTGCCTTTGAGTGTAATATTATAGTGTCATATAACTTTTCCGTTTCAAAGTATGTAACCAGAGGCTAATACCTAAATTCATAAACACAATTTAATCTATTTTTATAAAGTAATTTCATATGCTTAGTAAGTTTTTTATAATATATTGTAGTGTAATTAAATTCGCATAAATCCAATTTTGTTACCATTCAAACTTTAATTTATTATTAATCTTAAAAGAATATTTAAAATAACTAAACGTATTAAGTCTGAATATTTCAGATAAATACATATTGTGAAAAATGTCATTTATCCTTCAGAAAAACGAAATATAATGAGAAATATTTTGTAAGTTTAAAACTAACAATGTGCTTGTTTTTCTTTGATATATTTTTGAGAGTCAACCATATCAATTTTGTGAATTGAAGTGATTAATTAACATAATTACATTTTCCCTACATGTAATCAAGCATTAGAGAGTTAAGAAATAATTCATATTTTAGAATAATTATTAGGATTTTTTATAAATATTGTTATAGAAACTTCATATATTTTAAAAACATTAATAATTCTATATATTTCTAATATTTCTATATTATATATATATATATATATATATATATATCAAAATCATAATTTAAAATTATTAAATTATGATTGTATATATCATAATTTAATAATTTTAAATTATAATTTTGATTTCTTGGAGATCTCTGCAGATATATATCCTGATATGCTGGTTTTAAAAAAGACAAACGAAAACTATAAAACAACTGTTTATCTTGACTTGAATTTAGATATTTCAAATGGTATTCACATTTCGATTTACAATAAACGTGATACCTTTAGCTTTGAGGTTAACCAGTTTGTTAACTGTTGTTCAAACATACATAAACGCGTCTATATTAATATCATCATAGGTCAAGTTTTTTGTTTCTTTAAATTATGTCCCAGCAAAAATCTATTTTTAAAGAACTTTTTCATTTTATTAGTATTTTATATTATAAAAACAATATACCGTTTAATTTCATTAATACACATACGAGGTTTGCAGGTAGTCTCCATGTTTGAATGTTTGCCGTGCAGTTGACAGTCAATGACTTGTACTGCTTAAAGTTGTTTTGGACGGTTTTACAGAGATGCTTGCAATTGTGTGGCAACGGACATGGAACGGGACTGGATTGATTGTTGTACATGGGATTTTGATTTGTTTGTGGTTATGTGATTCAGGTTTTGGCACAAAATTATACTTATTTTCTACTGTATTTTACATGTATCTGTTTTAATTCAGCTATTTATTGGGACTGCGATATACTGGTTAATGTGGCGTAGGGTCCGGAGGGGAGTGTTTACAAAATGATTTAGAATGATTGCATTTTATTTATGCATTGCGAAACTCTGGCCGAAACCCACTGCCACATTTTGCGCTGTTTTACCCTGCATAATTTTAGTTCCATAACATAGTTGTTATTTTTATACTATACCCACCGCCAATGAGGCCACAGCCTGTTTAGTTTCATTATCTTGTTCTGGTTTTTGTTTACTTATTCATTTTTTATCTTTGATTTTTTTTTTTACTTGTTAATTAATATTTAAATGTGGTGTGGAATTCTAGTTCTGCTAAAAATACTTGATTATATATATATATATATATATATATATATATATATCTTAAAGAAAAAATATAATTACTGTTAGAACCTCAACGGTGTCTTTCAGTGCGAATTCAAATAAAAATATTTATTCAGGCATAAAAATTATATCTTAAGTATTTTTTTAATTATGAGAAACTTCATAGAAGGAAGTGGTAACTTCTCTGTTTTTATCTAATAATATAAACGCCATAAATTAAATCTTATTTAATCACAAGGTTCTGTAATTATAGAAGGCGAGGACTAATTTAGGAAAGAACGGTTAATCAAATTCATAGTCCTTAGAACCTATATGATTTTATAGATTATAAAATATTTTCTGAATTTATTAAAATTTGTAAAATAAAGTTGTAAATGTATTTCTTAAATGTTATATACTTCCTTTGCTAAATATGCTAAATAATACCCCCTTTGAAAAGCTTACATTAAAATTTCATTTAGTTTCTAAACATTCCACCGCATTTTACTTTTTTTATATCTTTACATATATATTATATCATTGGAAATTTTTAATTAATAAAAAATCACTTAATTACATATAAACGAAAAGGTTTTATTCCTCAGCCCCTTCGTGAGCTATTTCCCAGACTAATGACTAGTGTGCGTCTATGTGATAAACGACCCTTAATAATGCATTATAATGCATTACTGTGTATTGAGTAGTAAAAATCTTATTATAGTAAACAATCGTCTTAATGCAGCAATAATCGCTTACAAGTAAGCTGGTGGTTTCGTAAAAAAGTATTTGTTATACACAAAATTGTCATAACCGATTTCATTAAAATATTATTAAATTTACTTACAAATATATTTTAACTAATTTTATAGCTAAACTTTAATTTTGTAGATCACACTTTTTATATTCGATATCGATTTTTAACAAATGAAACATAATTTCCGTGCGTCTAAAGAATATTTTATATGACGAAATAATTTTTTTTAACTGTTCAAAGTGGAGCTACCCATCTAAAAAATAATAGTAATAATAATGAAATATATGACATTTAAAATTTTCATAATTTAAATTTTTGTTTAAAAAATTTCGGTTTTACTTATTTAGTTGAATTAATGAAAATTTACTATTAATTAAGAGTGCGACATACCCTTTAGGGCTGTTCAAATGGAGATCATGACACAGATTAAAAAAAATAATAATTTATTTATAACACTAAGACGAAAATTAGCAATGTAGCAGATGGGTTTAATGCAGACGATTTGAAATAAGCTCAGTTTTACAAAAGACTGAGAAGGGCGGGGGAAATCATTTCCCAAAACGTTCCCCTTTTTACATTTAATTAACTTATTTCGTCACCAAATGATCTAACCATTCGTTGTACAGGAACTAAGAAATTCACTTTATCAGATACCATGAGTGTAAATGGAATTCCGTGTAATGCGATGGCAATTTATTCAAGTATAAAGCCCAACGCCTTAACAAATTGGCGAAAATCCACAACCAAAGACTCTATCCAAACTGGTAATCGGAAATTCCACTCAGTCAACACGGGGCTCTAATTTCAAGACAAAACTCAGAAACCCGAGGGTGAGATGCGTTGCGGATGCACTGAATCCAAATATTTCAACACTATATGAAGCTACTACAAAAACACAGTTGCCCAATTAAGATATGTACCACTGAAAAAGTAACCGTGACTACGAGATTTCTGGAGATACATACATATTTTGCAAAACCTTAAGATATGACGAGTTATTCGACCGTTTCCAGACTTTTCCAAGGAAACGATTCACGCTGAATTTTATTCGATTGCAGCGCCATCTACGATTTTCCGAAGAAAATGTTAAATGCAAAAGTTACGTATTTTTTCCGTAGCATCCAAATCTGCAATGAAAAAAAGGAGGGGGGGGGGTTACTATTTAAGATTTCAAAGTTGTCCCCCATTTCCCCCCAGTGGGCAAAGTTGGTTGGGAAAATTTAATATCCCTAAATAGATTTTTCAAAAATATTGAATGTGCATTTTCCCGTTTTAAAATCCGATGTATATTTCTCGAGTTGTTCGACCGTTTCCAGTCTTTTCAGACACCCTGTATATAATTCAGTGTGAAATATCGAAAATCCTCATTGAGCGAAAAAAATCGGTCATCACGCAATTTGGCTTCTCGGGTTTATCGAAAATGCAAAACGGGTTGCGGCATTGTAAAATCCAACACAACGCATACTACTGAAATGTCCAACCTAACTTGAAAAGACCATAAAGCGAAATTTTGTGTTGAGGTTCTTTCAGTGTTCGAACACTACTCATTGTGGTAGAGATGAAATATCACAACGCTTTCTGAACCGTGGTTATTTCAGACGAGATAAATAATAATGAAAACGTAATTCATTTACAATTTTTAAGATTCATGATAGACAACATGCCTCAATAAACCGCTGAAATATTAAAAAAAAAACAATTCCCTTCTCATTATCTTTATTAGAAAGGAACTCTATTTTCCTCAATAATTATCAGAATAAATAATAAAATATATATTTAACCCATTTACATCATTAGCACATATTTGTGTACTTATCAGGGAATTTTTATTAATGAGAAATTCTGAATCAATTTCGGAAATTCCGACAGAAGAAGGTTTACTTTATGTAATCACGAAACATGAAAAAGTAATTTAAAAAGCAAAAATTAATATTCAGAATTTCTGATATGAATTTAGAATTTCTGAATAAAAGAGAAATTCCTGAAATGCACGCTAATGGCGAAAATGGTTTAAGTAATCAATACTTAGTAAATCATAGTAAAAAGTCCGTTCAATGCAAATTCACTAAACACTAAATATGCAATACTTTGCACTGTGGAAAAACCTGTGACGCCATAATGCTCTGTGGTCGATTTTTTCGCTAGACGAGCATTTTATGTCTCTTAACCCTGCTGTTCTGTTCGTATTTACTACACGGCTGTACTGTTCGGGTCAATATGACCCGATTCAGAATTTTACCATTCCTAGCAGTAAAAGAAAGGTCCTTTTTACTTACCCATCATACGTAGTATAGGGTAAGTCTTGTAATCGTTTTGAAAATCGAATTTTTTTTTGACGGATTTACACGTTTCAGACACTGGAGATTCCGAAAAACATATTTTTAGAAAAAAATTTTGCCGTCCGTCTGTGTGTCTGTGTGTCTGTAAACGCTCTATCTCCCGAAAAAATTGAGATAGAGACTTGCAATTTGGTATGTATTTAGTATGTAATGATGGGAAGAAGCCTATTTCATTTCAATAACCTCGATTAACCGGAACAATTTTTTTCGGACTCTCGAAATATTCGTTCTGATAAAAGGTATATAAAAATTTTCGAAATTGTTTATTTTAAGAAATGAAAAAAAAAGACAATAAATAAACATAAATTTTGCATACAGCATGAAGTCGATCGGATTATTAGTTGCCGAAATATTTGGAATCCTATTTTCCACACTCTTCGATTTTTTATGACCCTGTATTTCATCCAAATTTCACTTCAAAGATATATTTAAATTGGAAATTTGACGCTTAATCAGATGCAATAAACCGCTAGTTAATAGGATTATTATTTTTGGAGTTATAAGGAAAAACCTCTTTCAAAAATTTCAGTAATCGAGCCTTTAAAGTTTATGACGTCATCAAGTCACGATTTTATTTGAATTGCAATGCATATTATAAGTAGTTACATTTTTATTTTAATATTTTACATTATGCATATCCATGTTGGGTAAGTATTACGGTAGCCCCCAACTATAACATGGTACTTTTGCTGTTATTTACCATGCCGTCAGTGCTTATTAGTATAACGGAGCATAGTTAATGGGTTCTATTATATATAAAAAATACGTAGTAACTCCAGGAGAAAGAAGAAGCACATAAGTAGATGAATCATCTGTTTATTTCATGAAGAGGCATTATCGATAGTTAAAGAAGCAAAGGGGAGGTACCTACAAAAAAACGAAGACAAAATTTTCTACAACCCTTCTGGTCAAGTCAAACGGCCGAAGTGAACAAGTTTTAAAAGTTACATGTACGGGTGTTGGCGCGGAAAGCATGATAAAATCGCCAGTACTTGGCGAGAGAGTTTTTGGAGACAATGTCGGAAGCTTATGGGAAAAAACGATAAATGCTGGATTCTGCTTATGATTAAGCATTCTTTTGAGAGCGATGGGGGTAGCAGGTATTCTTGCATGGAGACGAACAAGGAAAAAGAAAAGAAAATAATTTTGGGATTGGCGTTTGATTTTGCTAAAAGACAGCTGCAATTAACGGTTACTTATGACTCGAATCTAAAAACAGGGTGTGAAAGATATGAGCTTGCATATTACAGTTTTAATCTTTTTAATTAATTCTTTTGAGAGCGGATGAGAAGTGCTAATGCTTGCATAAAGAATATCGGTTATACGTTACATTACATTAATAAGTAGAGCACAGCTGCTTATATATTTTGTCTAAGTTTTAAGACAGATGCACTTTTGATTTCATGAGAAGAAAACGGTTGGATTAGAAATATGTGAACATTTGTAACTTATTTTTAGCATAACCGCAAAGTTAAGGATAGAGAGGTTTCTGATGTATGCGAGTGACTTGCATTTTAGAATGAAGAAAGTAGATTCGTTATATAAATTAAATCAGAAATCGATTTTACTTAACATATTGAATTTTGGGGGGGGGGGAATTACAGACATTTAAAATCTATAAACTATATTTGTTTATTATTTTTAATTATTTATAATTATTTATTTATTTGGGAGGGAATGAATGAATATTTACGAGTTTATTTTTTTTATCTCTATTTTGGGGGGGGGGGGGGAGGAGAAGCATGAAATCAATACATGCATGCTAGATGTTGGAAGAGGAATGGAAAAGCTTATGTTAACTTGTTAAAATTTTGGGGGGGGGATTTGAACTGAAAGCAAGATATATGACAAACGTCTTTGTCATATATATCACCCCATTGACCAGAAAAGCTGTACTGTTTACAGTACAGTTTAAAAAAATATACAATACAATTATACTCTCCCCAAGCTTAAAATAATACATACATAACATAAAACAAAATACTTGTAAATTATATGGGTTGCAACAGTATAAAGAATTTTGTTACCTCATTAGTCCGTAACATCAGGCTACAAATATGTCATTAAGTGCACTACTTACGAAGATTTTTTTTTATATACCTCTTCGTCTTTTTATTTTCTGTTTTGTTCTTTTTCTGGTACCAGTTTAAAAAGTTACTATTTAATTAGACATGTCTAATGATAACTGAGCACAAAACAGTACTCATTTTCTCAATTTTGTTGCACTTAAATACTATAATTACTACTTAAGTATAATATGAAACACAAATGAAAACAATTAAAAAATATAAACACAAATAACACATAACATAAACATATATCCTTAAAAATTAACTTGAATTATATGAAAAAGTGAAAATGGATTAACTCAAGTGAAGTGTAATGAAAAGTTGTTTGAAAAAGGTTTAAAAATTCGTGCAAGCACAGGACGGTAAAAAAAAGAGGTGCATGTGGCACGCCCATAAAAAGAGACCGCCCTTAATCTTGTCAATGCATGACAAGTGTGATGTCTCAGGCTTAGGTCCTTACGACTTAGGGGAAGAGGGCAGTGATGAGAGTCCACATCATTACAACATGAACTCCCTGCTCCCCAATGAAGATCGCACTGATCCCCACACAGGAGCACGATTCGGGAACACATGTACTTTTTGGAAAAGGGAATATTGTGAATTAGTAAACTAAATCACAATTGTCTCTCTAAACACAATCTGGTGAGGTGTGGTAACCTAAGGGCAAAAATTTAGAACGGTACCACTAGCCTGAAGGGAAAGAATTATTTAAAAAAACAAGATACAAGTGTATCTTATGCAAATCCTAATGTATTGACAGTCCTAGAGTGTTGAGAGACCTAAAATATGTCATAATCAGGTATGATGAAGTGAAACTGTACAAGTCATGTAAGCAAATGCTTTAAGTTTGTTTAAGAGAACTTTTTTTTATTTATTTATTTAAAAGATCTTATTTATTTAAAATATTTGCAATGTTGTATTCAGTATGAATGAAAGTTTAAAGTGTGAGAGAAAAAAAATGTGAAAAGATTATATTTATCTACTGTTTATAAAATTGAATGAAAAATTAAAAGAATGGTGTGAACCGATACAAAATATTGTGTAAAAGTGGTCTTCACAAGAAGACATGGACCAGCCGTGAAGTCAGGTGAAGACAAGTTATGCACAGTATACGTAGAATCCTGGCCAGGGATAAAACACTTAGTATCAGATCATATAAAAATTTAAAAGTTTTTTTTTTAATTTTATTATTATTTTTTTTTTAATTTGTTACAAATTATCTTTTTCTTAAATTGTAGCGAGGGGCGAGAATGGTGTTAGAAGATATATTATCTATAACATGACTTGCAGGATCACATAAATGTCCATATCGAGGTGGTGCTAGAAGAAGTCTATCAATATGTACCCTAAATGCAGTATCATCATGAGCATATAATCTTTTAATTGAAAATGAAACAGGGGAGTGTTTAAATGTTACAATATATGGACCGGTATATTTAGGTTTAAATTTGTCGACTGATTTTAAATAAACAATATCTTTTAAACATATATTTCTTAATTTAGCTTTTCGACTGTGAATTTTGTAACGTCTATCTTGAGCAGTCTTAATGTTGTTATATGCTTTGTCATATATTTTGTTTAAGTCATCTAGTAATTTATAAACTTCAACATGTTTATCTAGAAATGCTTGGTTGGTACTATGATCATATTTGTCAAAAATTAATGAAAGTTCACGACCAAAATGATGTAAATTAGGTGAAAATAGTGTAGAAGAGTGTGTTGAACCATTATAAAGTGACTTATGAATAAACAGAGCATTTTCAAAAGAGTGTCCTTCTTGTAGTAATGTGGTAACAGAATATTTAATAGATTTGTTAATCCGCTCGGCTATACTGTTAGATTGTGGGTGAGAGACCGAACTGTGATGTATATTTATACCAAGAGCATCATTAAATGCATTATAAATGTGAGAAGTATATTGTGGGCCTAAATCTGACAAAATACAGACGGGTCTCCCATAGGTAGTTATATAACTAAATAAGCATTTTACAACTTTGGGTGCAGAAGTATCAGTGAGAGGATAGAGTTCAATGTGTCTTGAGAAGTGATCGGTTACAGTTAAAACATGTTTATTGTTTGAGAAAGGACCAAGTAAATCTGTACTGACTGTATGACCAGGATACCTTGGTGTGTATGTAGGTTGAAGAGGTGCGGGTGGAGTGTTAAGGTGTTTGGCCTGTAAACATTTGACACATGAAGCTACAAAGTTGAGTGTATCTACATAGATGCCTTTCCAAAAATATTTGGATGTAAGAAATTCATAAGTTTTGGCCATACCAAAGTGTGACAGATGGGATATAGTTAAAACTTTACTTTTAAGTGAATCAGGGACTACAATGTGATATGAGAAAGTATTATTTATGATATCTTCCTTTTTGAACATTAATATTTTAGAATCAGGATGTATGAAGTAATTCGGGAATTTTGAAGAAGGTCCATTTTGTAATATATGATCATAAATACTAGCTAAGGTAGGGTCTTTTTGTTCAATGCAAAAAGTTTGATTTGATATCTCCAATAATGGGTCTCGTTTTGTTCGTTCACCTGAGATGAGAAAATTTACATGACAATTGTTGTTATTAACAGATTTACAAATATCAGATGTTTCATGATCAACTATTGGAAGTGGTTGAGGATCATGGATAAGGTTAGGATTGGTTAGTAAATTTTCTTGGTTGTTGTCAAAATTACATCGAGAGAAATAATCTGCTAGAACATTTGAAGATCCTGGAATGTGTTCAAAATCATACGAATATTCTGACAGGTCAATTAGCCAACGGGTGGTTATGTCTGCTGGGTTTGTAGTATTTTTGTATTTTTTTAGAGGTTTGCTATCTGACAAGATTAGGAATTTTCTGTTGTATAAGTAATATTTGAATGCAATAACAGATTTGTAAATTGCCATGAGTTCTAGTTTTAAAGCAGGATATTTTTTTTCAGAGGAATTTAAGGATTTAGAAAAGTATGCTACTGGTAGAAGATTTCCATTATGTTCTTGCAGTAAAACGCCAGAGATGGCAATGTTAGATGCATCTGTATTCAAATAAAAATTCTTGTTCCAATCTGGTAACCTAACGATGGGTGAACCGAAGAAAATTTTCTGTATTGTTTTAAGTATGTCCTGATGCTTTTCTGTCCAGATGAATTTAGTTTTAGGAGTAGTTAAATCAATAAGTGGTTGCACTAGTTTGTTAAATGTTGGAATTAAGGATTTATAGAAAGTTATCAAACCAATAAGCCTTTTTAATTGTCGTTTTGTAGTTGGTGTAGGAAATGAAGTTATTTTTACAATGTTGGAATGGATTGGTGAAATACAATGATTTTCTATTTGAAAACCTAAGTAGTTGACTTTTGTTTGATGAAAGTTGCATTTATTAGGTGAAAGAGTGAGATTGTACTTGGAAAGGAGGTTAAAAATTTTGTCGAGTTTAGAACACATTTCATCAAACAATTCGCACCAATGATAAAGTCATCTTGATAAGTGAAAACACCTTGTAGGTGTAGTTCGTCAATTAAAGAGTCCATTAGAGCTTGAAAGATTGAGGCACTTGTCTTTAAACCAAAGACAAGTCTGCGGTAGGAAAAAGATCCAAACATGGTGGTAAAAGTTAGTTGATTGTGAAATTTTTCTGGTAAGTTAATTTGATGGTATGCTTGATGAAAGTCGAGTGTTGTAAAGAATGTGTAAGAAGAGAGATTAGCGATGATGTTTTGAATTTTTGGTAGTGGGTAAGATGAGCCTTGTATTACAGTGTTTAACATTCGAAGGTCAAGTGCGAGGCGAAATTTTTGTTTACCAGTACCATCTGGTTTTTTTCTAACAAGTAACATAGGGCAAGCCCATTCCGAGCAATGTCTTTGTATAATTCCAGCTTCAAGTAATTGATTAATTTGATCTAATGCATCTTTTTGTAATGCCTGAGGTATTGGAAAAGGAAGTGTTTTTATAGGATAGTCATTAATGAATTTCAAATCTAGAATAATTTTATCTGTATGCCCAAGTGTATTTAGAGATTTTGAAAATACAGGGTAATATTTGAGTAACATTTCTTTTAGAATTTCAGCCTCATTGGATGGTAAGTGTTCAAGATTGAAATCAGTTGCAGATAAGTCTTCTTTTCTTTTTTTGAGAATGTCTTTAGAAGCTTGAATGAGATTTAAAAATTGTTGATCTGAGTCATCTTGACTACTTTTATCTGGGGAGTACTCAATTATTTCCTCGACCTCAAAAAGTTGACCTATTTTAGCTTTTTTTTGAAAGTGAATGGGATTATCAGAATTGTTTTTAACCGAAATCAGGAAAAATGTATATTGTTGTGGAATTTTTCTTTTTCGCTTTGGATTTTTTGATTTTATTATAGCATCAAATCCTATTAAGTTGTCAACGGGTGAATTGTATTGAAATAAATACTCTTTGTCTGTGCTAATAGTATCTGTGAAAACTGAAATCCATTTTTGTTCCTGAGGGTTTAAGGAAACTCTACGAGTCAAAGCTACAATTTGATTTTTGAAGGAGGTGGGTTGTGTACTACATTGATTTATCTCAGATGATGGAGTAGTTTGTTTGTTTACCAAAGGAATCGATAAAGTGTTGTCAATATGAATAAGATTTTTGACAGTATTTACAACAATATTGAATCGTTTGATGAAATCATAGCCAATAATACCTTGGAAACTAGATGAATCTGGTATGTCTACTACATAGAAGTGGTGGTTGAAGTTTTTGTGCTGTAATTTAATGGAGGTTCTAATACATGCGGAAAAATCTACATCAGAATTGACTGTTTTGATGACAACGCCAGTTGATAATCTCTTATATTTTAAAATTGTTTTCAATTCATCAAATAAAGACTGTGAGAGTAACGAAATGGTACTTCCTGTATCGCAAAGTAGAGTAATATCTTTTTTTGCAATTGAGGCCTTTACAAGGTGGAGTGATGTCGAGTCTTTAATGACATTGTAAATAATTTTTGTTATAGTGTCATCATATTGTTCTGTGTGTTTGTGTCGTTTCATGCTTAGAAATTTTTACAATATCACATGTTTGTGTGCTTACAGAGTTTACTAGTCTGTTAAGTGAAATTTTTGGTAAGGACGGATCTGGGAAAAACTGGCTGATGTGTAATTAGTAGTGGGGTGAGGTGCAAAGCCATCAGCAAAATTACACCTCTGACTTAGTTTTCCTGTTGTCGGTTGTTGTTGTTGTGAAATTGTCCTCGTCTTTGTGTATTTAAGCGTTTCCATTTGAAACAGGCTTGCGCTTCGTGACCACTTTTGAAACATAGCTTGCAAGTAGTGCGGTTAAATTTGTTGTAAGATTTATGTGGAGAGTGGCGTTTGTTAAAATTGCGATTTTGAAATTTCCGTTTGTTGTGCATGCCAGCAAATTTAGTTTTGTAAGTTGCCGCGTCTTCTTTAATTTCTGGTTGTGTTTGGGTATTTACAGAGAGGGCATTTATTTTTTCAGTCAGTTGTTTTAGTTGATCCGCAAATGTTGAATCAGCTGGGGAAGGGGTGGGGTAAGCATGCAAAATTTTCTCTCCGTACAAAATATCTTGTAGCACCTGGGCTCTCAAAACAGCGGGTTGGTACTCTGAAATTCCTTCCTCTTGAATTTTAATTCTTAAATTGGAAGGAATGGTTTCCAGGAATTTCATGTACTTAATTTTGTCACGCGCATTGACGTCTTGAATGTCCGAATAAACTGTTGCAGCCAGAACATTAAGCCTATGGGCAAAGTTTTTAATGGTTTCTGCGGGTAAGAGTGTTAAGTTTGCCAGTTCGACTGCTACCTGTGATTTGCTAGGAGGGGAAAAAATTAGCAAATTCTCTTTCAATGACGTTTATGTCATTTGAGATTATTAACTCAGGGTTCTGTGTTAAATATTTTAATGCAGGACCAGTTAATTTACTTTTGAGCAAAGCAATTGTTGCTTGCGGGCTGTATTTATTTATTTGACTAACAGACCGAACTTGGTCGAAAAAGAATTTGAGTGATTCATGATCACCGTCGAAGTTCGGCGGGTTAATTGGTATTTGCCGAGAAGCCATGGTGGCCAAAAATACAGTTAACTAAAATATTGAAATTCAAGGAAACACTGCATGCACAATAAAACAACTAAAAATATCAATATACACTAGCAGATAATAAATATAACATGAAAGAAAAAAATGTAAACTGCATTTATATCATAATAAATAATAATATTAAATCACTGTTTCTTTTTAGCGTATAGATCCCTAACGCTCATTTTTAATTCATTTTTAAAAAGAAACAGCGATGAATGAGAGAAAAATAGAGGAAAAAATATATTATATCCTTTTTTTTATAACTTTAAAATCAATTTGTATAGCATAAGATACTGTGAATAGATCTTACCTGGGATTTATCAACACAAGTATAAAAAGTAAAAATTTATGCAAATTATTTAAATTGTTAAGAATGAAACTTAACATTTCTTTTATTCATTTAAAAAAAAAAATGAAACCAATACTGCAAGACAATTTAAGTTTTTTTTTTTTTTTTTTTTTTTTTCTAAACTGGTTTACTAAAAATTAAAAACTCAGATTAATATTTGTATCCAAAACACCTTAAAAAAACAATCTTGCCTTAAATATTCATAAAAATATCATATTTTACAACAACTAAAAAAAATGCAAAATAAAATAATCATATTTATACGATTTGATGAGAAAGTTCAAAAATTAAATTAACTTAAATTTCAACCTGCATATTTAATTAAGAAGGTTTTGGTAGAGGGCAAACACAAAAAGAACATAACTAAAAGTCTGTTATTAAATATATTCTTTTAAGAATGGTAATGCAATAATTTAACCAAATAAAATTTACTACTGACTGAGAGCGAAAAAAAATTGATTATATTACAAGAGAAGTATGAAGGTTGAAATGTACATTTTAATCAAAGCCAAAGTTTTTTTTTTTTTTTAATTTAAAGAATAAAAATTTTACTGTGAGTGAGAGAAAGTTACAATATACTAACATTCTATTCATCCTTCATACTTATTAATTTAAAATAAAACTAAAAAAAACTTTCATTATCAGGCAGATAAATTTTTTTAATAAAAGGAATACCATGCAAAATCACTTTTTGTTTAATTTGCAGAGAAAAAGAACTACTGATGATGTTATTTAAAATCAGTCATATTATGTTATTACTAGACACATATGTAGGTTTTTTTTAAAAAACACTACACTTTTTTTTGTTTTAAATTTAAAACTGCACTTTAGGATATTGAAACACAGCAGCGTTAAAAAAAATACGAATTCACTACCACTGATGTTCCGGAAAGCACTATTCACGTACTTGACACACACCGGAAAATCACGATCACCACAGTAGCACAAAATGCACATGCACCAGACGAATGCACTAAAATATTGGTCACACTGCCGATATTATTTGAAAGGAACATCACTGTAGTTTTTTGAAGAGATAGAAGTTTTCTGAAACCCAACTTTTGAAGAGATTCCTTTGGATTTAAAATTCACACGCAACACACGGATTACTTTTAGTAAAACTGTTGGAAAGAGAGCATTGGAATTTTAATTTTGGACCACTATTTTGAAACGCATACACAATACACGTAACACATTCAACGGCATTGAAGCACTTGAAGGCACAAATAATTTAGGAAAATTTTGAGTAGCAGCACACTTGAACTTTGTAGGATGATTTCACCTTGATAAAATAATATCGCACAGGACTGAAATATTTCACACACACTTCTAGATGAGAACACTTTTAGATGAGGATCGGCGAGAGAATTCCAGGAATGAAGATGAACACTAGCGTCTGAGTACCTTGAATCCGGCGAAGGGGATGCGGGGGGGCAGCACTTCCAGAAAGAGCAGGTTGTCAGCAGAGATGAGGGGGCGACTGTGATGACATTCAGCGGGTTGAAGCGCTCCAGGTATCAACAAAACAATCAGAAGCAGGTGCGGGAGTGGTGATGACGATTCAAATTGAAGCGAGGCCGGAGGCAGTATCAGCGCGCTGCGAAAAGATGGAGGGGGGGGGTGGCGCAGACTGGAATCAGCGAAGCGGTTGCAGAGTTAAACTACCAGGGGTAGTTCAGAGAAGTTGTATTTCAAAGTTCCACATAGTTGCAGTTGAAAAGAAAGTATGCCTCTTCTAATTATAGTACCTCGGTACCTCCCCTTATTGGAAGAAAAATTAAGTCTCTAAGTTCGAGCGAAACCGGCGGAAGCACCAAGTTTTATAACATGGTACTTTTGCTGTTATTTACCATGCCGTCAGTGATTATTAGTATAACGGAGCATAGTTAATGGGTTCTATTATACATAAAAAATACGTAGTAAATCCAGGAGAAAGAAGAAGCACATAAGTAGATGAATCATCTGTTTATTTCATGAAGAGGCATTATCGATAGTTAAAGAAGCAAAGGGGAGGTACCTACAAAAAAACGAAGACAAAATTTTCTACAACCCTTCTGGTCAAGTCAAACGGCCGAAGTGAACAAGTTTTAAAAGTTACATGTACGGGTGTTGGCGCGGAAAGCATGATAAAATCGCCAGTACTTGGCGAGAGAGTTTTTGGAGACAATGTCGGAAGCGTATGGGAAAAAACGATAAATGCTGGATTCTGCTTATGATTAAGCATTCTTTTGAGAGCGGTGGGGGTTGCAGGAATTCTTGCATGGAGACGAACAAGGAAAAAGAAAAGAAAATAATTTTGGGATTGGCGTTTGATTTTGCTAAAAGACAGCTGCAATTAACGGTTACTTATGACTCGAATCTAAAAACAGGGTGTGAAAGATATGAGCTTGCATATTACAGTTTTAATCTTTTTAATTAATTCTTTTGAGAGCGGATGAGAAGTGCTAATGCTTGCATAAAGAATATCGGTTATACGTTACATTACATTAATAAGTAGAGCACAACTGCTTATATATTTTGCCTAAGTTTTAAGACAGATGCACTTTTGATTTCATGAGAAGAAAACGGTTGGATTAGAAATATGTGAACATTTGTAACTTATTTTTAGCATAACCGCAAAGTTAAGGATAGAGAGGTTTCTGATGTATGCGAGTGACTTGCATTTTAGAATGAAAAAAGTAGATTCGTTATCTAAATTAAATCAGAAATCGATTTTAGTTAACATATTGAATTTTTTTTTTTTTTTGGGGGGGGGGGGGAATTACAGACATTTAAAATCTATAAACTATATTTGTTTATTATTTTTAATTATTTATAATTATTTATTTATTTGGGGGGGAATGAATGAATATTTACGAGTTTATTTTTTTATCTCTATTTTTTTTTTGGGGGGGGGGGGAGGAGAAGCATGAAATCAATACATGCATGCTAGATGTTGGAAGAGGAATGGAAAAGCTTATGTTAACTTGTTAAAATTTTGGGGGGGGGATTTGAACTGAAAGCAAGATATATGACAAACGTCTTTGTCATACCAACGACTAGTTATAAATCGTTTAAATATTAGTAAAGTAGTTTATATACAGATCAAATAATATAAAGCATCTAAAAAAATAACACAAGAAATATTTGAAATTGAAAATTACATTTATTTGCAATTTGGACAGTAATATTTTATATGAGATTTGAAAATGCGTTTCTTACAATTGTAACACAATATATTATTTTTGTTGTCATTGCTTGATGGATAGAACTTGCACCTTGCATGTTTGCTACACAATATTCATAGCTAGAGTTGCAAAGAGCCGGTTTATTCCCGGGTTTATTTCCAATAGACCCGGTTTGATCGCAGGTTTATTCCCAAAAGACCTGATTTATTCCCAAAAAACCCGGTTTATTCCCCAAAAACCCGGTTTATTCCCGGGTTTAAACCGGGTTTTTTCTAGCCTTTGCAACTCTGTTCATAGCAGATTCTGAGTGTACGTGTTGATTTTAACTCTGTATTCTTTTCACTATTTTGATTGAGTCCTCACTTCTTGGTAGGTGTTGTCTTGCTACAATGTGTGGAAAAATTATTGTTTTCCCCAATTTTTCCATTTTTTGGATTCCATTTGCTGTGTATTGAAGTTTTTAGAATAATTGCATTGTACTTAGAAGTACAAAGCATGTTATAGAATACTATCATGTGCTAGCGATTTGTTTTCCTTTTACGTGTATATGTTCAAAAATTGATCAATAGTATCCACAGCCCATTTAGTTGCAATATAATCTAATATCTTTTGTGGGTTTTTTTTTATTAGGTCTGTTGCTAACTTCTTTGTCATTATGCAAAGTTTTCATAAGAATAACATTCTTGTTGTTTTTTGGAATGTAGTTTACAAATGTCGTGTCCTCTGTAAAATAAAATGATTAGCTGTGCACTTCTTCGTTTGGAATTTCTTCAGAAAGTTCTGGTTTATTTTTCTGATGGTGCCAAGTATAGTCGTTTTCTGTTTTAGAAAAAGTTGTCCTAAGTTGTAGTATGTGAAAAAATTGTCACGTATAACATTATGCCCCGAGTATTCATAAGTAAGATTATTCACTACTCGCATACCCTGATTTTTCTCTGGCTTTGATCGTTGTTATTTTCCAGGCTAAATTTGTGTTTTCAGTGCATACGAAGTTTTATTGTCACATAAAATCCATATTTTTATAATATACTTAAATGGTTTACTTCGCATGTGCAATTGAATGGACATCGGCCATGAAACTGTACTAATATTAATCATCTAGAGTAACATTTTCATTCGGATAATACAATTTTGGTAGAATGTCTACCCACGTTTCCAGATATCTCACACATCATCGATTTTATCCATAGACCTTCTTTCATGATGAGAAATCTAATAAGTCTCGATATGGGGCAAAAGGTTTCGAGGGACAATATCTACCAGTTTCTTTATCCCACAAGCATTTTGTTGATTCTCAATATGGTTTGTAACCACCATCTAATAATAATAATCCAATATATGCTTGAAAAGTTTCACTTTAGATACTTTTCCGCTCTTTTCCATACACTTTTCCTTCTACAATGTTTATCATTTTGTGGATTTCGAATTGAATCATGGAATTGAATAATGTCTCGAATGCCCATTTTACATCTGTTATCCTTACCGTTGCATATCTTGTGACACCTGGAGTAGTTTTTATAGCATTAGCAGAAGTTACTCGACCAGAATGTGGAAGCGGATCCAATTTCCACTTTATTTTACGACTCTTGGGACTGAATAGTCTGAATATTGTGTATTGGTTAAATATCAATATCAAAATCGTTGTCAGAACTTTCACTTTCAGTTCCATCACTTGTATGATTTTCAGTCTCAGATACATCTTCACCTTCGCTGTTAGAAGCTTCCATTAGCTTAGCTATAACAGCGTCACTCAAATGTCAGCTTTGCAGAATGTTAGAAACTGAAACACAACGTTTCAACAGGCGCGAATACATTGACCCCGTGCCAACTGTATCTTTTGATTCAATTGTGTACCTTTTGACCTAGCACGCGCTTGCTTTTCACGCGACCAAACATAGATGTAAACGAATTTTAAACAAGTTTCCGAAAGGAAAAAGTCAGAGCAGTTATTGTTATTCTTTTCTGTTGAATTATTTCAAACAAATAATATAGCATATAAGTAAAAATAAATACTTTTTTGAATTGGGTCATATTATTGACCCGAACAGTACATTAGGAATAATATTAAAAATATTCCTAGAAATACAAATGAACGTAAATCCTTCTACGACTACATACCTATATTACTTACCAACAAGTCATGAAATTTCATGAAAATATCTCCGTGCTATACTTTTTTATAAACGAATGAAAATTGTTTTGGGTCAAATAGACCCAAACAGAAAGGCAGGTTTAAGATTAATATATATATATATATATATATATATATATATATATATATATATATATATATATATATATTAACATTAACGATAGAAATAATAATTTTTTTATTCTGCTGCGAATGAAAAATAATACTTCTGGGATGTAAATTTAATTACAAAATAAATCTATTAAAACCTTCAGCGGGAATATTTAATGCACTTACATGTTAGTTTTACTCTTAAATAAAAAGAACTGTTTTAAATATATTAATTCGTTTTTATATTATTTCTCAATAAAACAAAAAATATCTCATTTAAATATATTTATTCCGAAGATATATTTTTATTTTTATATCAAGTTTTCTATCTCATATTACATGCGGAAAAGTTCATAATTCCAAAACATAATATTAATCGCATTTAGGGGAAATGTAACAAAGAGATTACATTATAATTAATTTCAATATGTTTTGTTAATGCTCAGTGAATGCTGTTTTAATCTCCATGTTTATGTTCCAAAAATAATTACGACATGAATATTTTACACATAAATATTCTTTTTCTTTTTCTTTACAAATACATATAGTTTTAATGTTTATATCTAAGTAAATTATTTACATGCAGGCCCTTTTTTCTAAAAATGTGTTATCTTTTAATTTTATTGATAGGGAATGAACATAAACTGAAAATTAGGATTTTATAAAAATATGCATTTCTCATTAAATTGTTCATTAATTACGTACATAACAGATTTACATATGTAAATAAAATTTTCTGCTTTGTTCTAAAATATAATTTCTCAATCGCCTGTTAAATATAAAATAATAATAATAATAGTTTATTAAGTAATAATTAAATCAAAATTTATCCTTTTATTTTCTCTTTTTCACATTCTAATGCGATTTCCAAAAATCTCGATCCGAAAATCGTTGAAATATATTTTCTTTGATAAAGTTCCGGACCATTTTTTATTCAGTAATGCATTGTCTAGAGACAGATCCAAATTAAAGACACTTGTTTAGATATATATTCTTAATATATTTGTCGTGTCAAGTCGCTTGTGTATTCACTTCAAATACAGTTTAAATCACTTGGAAATCTTTTGTTAAATATATTCAGAAAAGTATACCTGATTAGAATATATGCGCGTTACTTTGCAAATTTAAAAAAAAAAGATTAAAATCCCAAAATGGAAAAATTATAATTAATATTTTACACTTCATAAATTAAAAAGCAAATACTTTAATAAAAAAAAAATTTACTCTTAATAAATGTAACTAGTAATATTTTGTAAAAATATACCTTTATTCAGTTTATTGTATAAGTATACATATGAGAGTTTTCAATAATCTTAACTTCTGTCCATAAAATGACATGAAAGTCTACGTGCACGATTCTGAAATATGTTTAAGAACAATAAAAAAAGATTCTGTAAAGGCATTTGGGTATTCATTTTTAGCACTTTCCAACCTAGTTGAAAAGTGCTTATGACTTCGGTTTGTCTGGCCGTCTGCCGTCTGGCCGTCTGGCCGTCTGCCGTCTGGCCGTCTGGCCGTCTGCCGTCTGCCGTCTGTCCGTGCTCTAACTCCCGTAAATATGCTCGGATTGCTCTACAATTTTTATATGTTATTGTCGTTATCTATAGCATGTTCCCTATTTCAACGGAAGTGTGTAGCACTTATAGTTTTTTTACAGGGACACTCAAAAGAATTCCGTTACATTGCGGTCTATGGGGAAAAATCATTTGCGGTTTACTTAAATAATGTTTCACTATTTTAAACGCATTGTAATTTATATATATTACTAAGGTGCATTAGAAGAAGCTTAATATGGAACAGGGTGTGCATAGCACTTATAGTTACTTTACAGGGACAGTCAAAATAATTCCGTTACATTACGTCTATGGAGAAAAATCGTCTGCGGTTTATTTAAATAATGTTTCACTATTTTAAACGCATTGAAATTAAATAGATCACTAAGGTGCATTACAAGAGACTTACTACGGAATATTGTTTGTATAGCAGTCATCGTTCATTTACAGGGACACGCAAAAGAATTCTCTACTGTCTGTTAACAATAATTCCTGGAAGTGCGTTTTAAGTTATTGAACGCGATTTTAATTTTAACTTGCTTTTTGTCTATTACGTGGTGTGTATAAATTCTGTAGATCCTATACAGGGCAGCACAAAAGTTCGCGAACACATTTCTGTTTATTGACAAACTCCAGACGGAAAATTTTAAACTGTGCTACGCGTTTGCTAACTGAACTAAAATTATCATCCTATGTAGTCTATATACAAATCTATAGATCCTATACAGGGCTGAAAAAAAGTATTCGGATATTTTTCCGAATATTGTATATGTTGGAAATTCATGAAATTATGTTTTTAAATATGTTATGCGTTTTCTAAATTGTTTACTTAGATGTTAGCTTTTAGCTTATTAAACGGTATGATTTGTACAATTATTTTGGAAGCGTTGGAAAGTGCTATATAATCTATGCTTGACGCATGATTTTTCGTTCTTGTTTTAGGTTGTCAGTGAAATTATTAATTCTTATTTTAAAAGATATTTTCCATCAGAAGGTAAACATACTCAGCACCTGGAATACTTTCAATTCTGCATAGAGTGTAGTATATGTATTTGATTGCAGCTTTATATCCTTCACATTTACTTATAAATTTTCAACCCTTATATTGATTGAGATAGAGGCAGATGAGAGTGATTGTCCCATTATCATGCAGTGTCCAAGTCAGTAACAATAAAAGTAACGAAGTTTTCTTCTTCTCTTTTCTATTAAAAAGTAAGCCTCTGTCATTTTAATTTTCTTTGGATGTTTTAATACAAACATATTTTTTCATCAAATCCTATTTTGTGCTATGCTGGATTTGGAAAACAAATGTTAGAATACTTATAAAAAATTCCCTGACGGCTCAGCCTACAGGCACAGGTAAATTTCGAAGATTCAGACCATGTGGTGCCTGTTTATTGAGAATTGCAGAAGAAATATCTATTTGCCATGATGCAGCACTTGAGACCGCCCACTTCGAAATATGCATCTGCCTGTAAACGGAGCAAGCAGGGATTTTTTTTTCGCTCTAAGAGTTGGTCCTATAAAAAATTTGTCAATATAAAAGTTGAAGATAATATTAAGAAGTTTTATAATAAATTTAAGCGGGTTTGATATCTTGTGAATTGACGAAGTTATGAATTTTTTTTCTTCTGAAACCCCAATTTTTTTCCTCCCCTTGGGAGTATTTTTAATGAAATCAAAAATATTAAGCAATTAAAATTTGATTATTATCCAAAAATCAGTCATACATAATTTTTTGGTCCCTTTCCTAGAAGTAATAATAACTTTAAACGGATTCGATATGTATCAAAATTAAGAAGTTATGTTTTTTTTTCTGTTTTCACAAAAAGCTCCTCCATCCCCCCCCCCCATCCCTTGGTTCGATTTTGCCCATTAACGAACTTGACCAAGATTTTATGCCGCTTGATTTTATGTATCACTTTGGAAGAGATTTGTGAAGAATTATGAAAGTTATCGTGTCCATGTGATATAGATAGATAGATAAAGTTTTGAACTGGGGCTGGTTTTGGGTTCTAGAAGTCATGATCGGTGTAGATCTGCAAAAATGTTTCAGGAATTCCAACTTAGGGGAGAATGTAATAGGTAGTATTTCTTACGAAATCTACCTAAAATTCAACTACTGAAAAGAAAGAACAAGGAAACCATCTTTACATTTGGAATGTATAATATGAAAGATATGATATGAAGATATAATATTAAGCGTATATTGTACGTAAATGAGTGATTTTAAAATAAAATAAATATTAACAACAATTTTCTATCCAGTCTTACGTTTTCTTTTTCTTTACAGAAAATATTCTAAAATGAAAGATTTTTATTTTCATAAATGTCTAAAAATCAATTCAGTTGATATTTTAAACAGGACACTGCTCTAAAAGATAAATACAGGAAACAGAACATGCAAATATTTTCGAAAAATATAATTTAAAATACTCTGTTTTACTACAAACAGCTTTATTTTTTAACTACGCTCTGATGGACAATGTGTGGATCTCCTTGGGAAATTGTCGAAAGAAAAATATCTAATATCTCTAATATATAATAATCTCTAGAAATTTCATTAAGAAAGCATGAAATTTGTAATGATTGATAACACATCATTTTCTATTCCGGCTATCTGGAAATGTATATTAAAGGAGCTCTGATTTCGTTAAACATGATTTCCAGTTAAGTAGCTGGTTCATAGAGAGCGCCACCAGGCTTATTTTTGAATATGTTTTGTAAATTCCGTTAAATTAAGCGTATTATCAATTGGAAAATTTTTCTCAATTATGTAACACGTATTTAAATTTTTGCTGTTTGTATTTATGTAAATTTTCTCCTGATGAGTGTTATGAAGAATAACCGAAACGTCGAGAATTGTTTATCTATGTAGTTTTTGAAATAACTCATATTTAAATTAAACGAAATATACATTGAAAGCAAGTGTTTGATGTTTGTATGCAAAATATTTATTCAAAAATCAGCAATAGTCGTCTTATATGTCTAATCTTCGATAATCGGGTTCATTACCGATTGTGGAGACAAAATCGCTAAAATAGGTGAAATACGTGTTTATCTATTTTTTAGCAGATTGGTTTAGCTGTATTTTATGTATTTCATTGTCGTAATTTCCTTGTTATAATTTCATTGTTGTAACTATTTTTGCGACTTTATATTTGTAACTGTATTGTCAAAAGATTCAATCTTCTTTTACCTAAAACCATTTAACCCCATTAGGGTGTGAATTTATAAAATTGCTGAAATACGTGTTTAACTCTTTTTTTAGTAGATTTGTTTCCCTGAATTTCGCGCTTCTACCTAAAACCGTTGCTAATATATGGTGAAATGACCTAAAACTTTCATCCCCTACCGACCTTTACCACCATTCGGGGGAAATTTCAAAAATATTTTCTTCTAGCTTGCCTAGGTTATAATAACAATCTACTGTCCAAATTTCGTGATCCCGAGTTTAGTCGTCTCAGCTGGACGTTGATGAGTCAGTCAGTCTGTCAGGCGATCTCTCTTTATATAATAGTATAGATATTGACAAATATTCTTCTGTATGAAGGTCATATTAATTATGCGTATTCTGTTAAGATTTTATTTTGTGAATGCATTCCAGAAATATTTCTAAATGATTTAAACTGTATTCGAAGTCATTACACAAACTACGTGACGCGACAAATATATAAAGACAATATATCGAAAAAAGTATCTTTAATATTCATGTTGCACTAGACAATGTATTAATCACTGAATAGAAGAACTTTCGAAATTCACCAAAGAAAAGACATTTGAAAAATATTCGGATTGAGATTCTCGGAGCAATTGTATTAGAATGAAAAAAAACCAGAAAATAAAAGGACATATATTGATATAATGTAATATACTTAATAAAATAATTTTAAAATTCTTTAAAACATATTTTAACTTCTAAAAAAAATGTTGGAAATTAGTATTTTTTTCTGAAAAATTATAATAATAAAGTTATCTTCGAAAAAAGAAACACACAATTTAAAATTTAACAAGAAGTTAATCACTTTTCACCCTTTAAATTGTTTTTACATATGAATTTTTAAATTTTAGTATTTCAAAATATTTCAACAAAAAATGCATTGCGTTTTCGTTTATGTAAATCAAATAGCAAAGTATTTACTTTATGTATAATCTACTCAAGGTTATTTTTTTCTGTTTTCCCAGACGTTCCAAATTATCTTATTGTATCAAATTTAACGGAAATTATTTTAAAATAAAAGCCAATTAAATATGAAAGTTTACACAATTATGAGGTAATTTAATGAATGAAATAGTTAGCAATGCATTAAAAATATTTTAATACTTATCAAAATTGATTGTTTAATATTAACATTAATCAAATAAAAGTTATTCGAAGGTTTTATTGAAATTATATTCTAATCTGGCTAAGAGACATCTGCATTATTATAACTAATAAAATTTATCAAATGGAAAGTGATGTACAAAATGAACTGTTATTAAATCGCAATCAACAATAAACATACACTCAAACATTATTAGTAATTATTAGGAAGATTGTAAGTGAATTACTTATTGATATTTAATAACAATGTATTACATCAAATAATTACAGCAAATAGCAGGCGACATTTATCTTAAGGCTGTTTCTGAAAGCAATAAAATAACAATTTCCTAATTTCCAATAAACATTTCAGATGACTTGCATAATTAATAAGGATAATTTCTGTGGAAAATAAATATGGAAAATGGCCCAATACCTAAAAATGTAAAGAATTCAGAATTAACACTGTTGTGGCAGAAAATCGTCTATCTATTCTAAAATAAAGTAATCAATTCTGCTACTTCCGTAATTTAATTTAATGTGAACTTTTCATTTTCTCGGCTAATTCTTCATAAACTATTGCAAATAAAAACATGAAAACATGTAGTTTTATAGAGAAATGTATATTAAACATGTTGAAGGAGACAGTTTTAAAATTGAAAAATTGTTTGCAGCGTTATTTAATGTTGAAATTGGTCAAGATAGTTCAATGATATAAGTTTCATAAGATAAAAAAAAAAAACAACTAAGCATAGCAATTAAACATCTTTTGCAGGGTTACATGTGACTAGATTGTGATGCACAGTCTCAAATAACATTTTCAATTTGTCTTTTTTTCTGTTATTATTTCAAAATTGGTATTCCAAATTTCATTATCTGAATAGAAATTTATATCCTATATTGAAAAAGTTTTTTTTTTATTATTTACTGTTGTCAGATTTTAAAAATATCAACTAATGATATTTCCAAACACTATTCTGTTGAAAAACATATTTACATTTGAATATTAAAAAAAAAAAAAAAAAAAAAAAAAAAAAAAAAAAAAAAAAAACTTTAAAATAATTAAATTATTATTTGAGAAAATATTTAATGGTGACAATTACGTCATGATAAAAATGGTATTTTTAAAACATCATATTTAGAACGATTTACTTATAGCGTGTAAAGTAAACTTTTATTATAGACATTATAAAAGTCTCGGAGGCATCGGCATTTTGTACTTAAACGTTTTATACAAACTTATTTTCACATGTGTAATTGAATTTACTTAATAATTGAAAAAATAAGCCGTTTGTTGTCGCGACAGCGGTCGATGCGGTGTGTAGCATTTAATGTTTATGTGCAGGGGCAGTCAAAATTATTCAGTTGCATTACGGTCAAAGGGAAAAAAATCTTTTCAAGTGCATTTTGATGATGTTACGCCATTCGAAACATGATGAAATTGATATACAATTATGTAGCGCACTAAAACATGCTTTTTCTAAATAGGGTGTACAAATCATTTATTATTCATTTACAAGGTCACACAAAATAATTCCGTCACACAATGTTCTACGGGGAAAAATCGTGTGCCATGTAATTTAATGATGTTTCACTATTTTAAACATAATGAAATTGATATCTATTTCTGATATCCTAATCCTAATAATATTATAAATCTGATTGTGTGCAAATGTTAGGCTGAAGCCAGCGTCAAAATGGAGCATTTAGTGATCCTGCATCTTTGCATATAGCTTGATTATAACCCTCAAATGAACATAGGCTGGTTTTTGTTTATTTTATTCAAATATTTTTCTTAATAATTCAAAATTTCGTTATTTTCATAGAGAATAAATGGACATTTTTTTGTATAATATTTTAAAATGGTTAAATTTACTTTACCGTTGCTAATACTTTATCGTAGCCAAAACTAATTCAAAACCTGGAATAATAATTTTTACTCAACAATTTAGTTTCAATTGAAAAATTTTCACGTGAAAAATGAAAATGAAATTTTAAAAAGAAGTTAAAGAATTAAAAAGAAGATTAACTAATATTATTAGAAATAAAACATACTTTTTTTAGTTTTTGATAATAATACAAGGTTTCAATATGCGTAACCATAGGAAACAGGCGAATATGACGTCATACATCCAAAATAAAGCAAATATGCTTTGATTGGTGAAATAAAATGATCTTGAGTTTTTTCTTCACTTTTTTCCTTTTTTCTTTTGTATGGTAACAATACTTGGCATTTTACCGTCTGCACAGGGCTAATATAACTATACCGTATTTTTTATTTAAATTTTAAAAAACTAAAAGAACTTTCAAAAGAAAATGGTTAGGAAATGTCAATAATATGCTCTGCAAAATTATCCATGTCGAAAATGATGTCATGGATAGTGAGAAATATTTATTTTCATTCTTAAAACTAAAAGAAATAACTCGATTACCGAAAAAAAAATGACAAATGTTAATAGTTCCATTTTTGTTGATAAAACCTAAAGATTTAATATTATTTCGTTAAAGTAACATAATTTCCCATATGCCAGTATTGAAATTAATTGCCTGGAAGAGAAAATTAACAAGAATTATGTCATTAAAAAGAGATTTCTCTGGGGAAAAAGAGACGTCATACTTGAAATAAAACGGGAATTTTCCAATACGTTTTAAAATGAGTGTGAATCAATTCTTTACATTAATAATACAAGGATCAGTAAGTATAGAAAGTAGATGAGTTTCTCGTCATATTTATAACGAAAAATTTAAATGTTTTTTACCTATACTGATTATTAAGCATGAGTATCCCTTATATACAGATGAGAGTTTTCTGCTAAAAATCACATCATAATTTTAAGAAAAGGAAAATGAACACGAATCTATTAAAATCTGACCGTGTGTTTGTATTTCACAACTACTTCCAAACTATCGAACGCAACGCGATTTACTTAATATCGGTTACCATCAAGGCCGTAACCAGAAAAATATTTTGGAAGGGGATTTGTAGGTTCAAAATTTTAATATTATTACCGTATTTTATATTTGTTTTGTAATACTTTAATAAAGGTAAAATTATTTAAAAGTTATCTATTGTGAATTCAAGTAACCGATGCTTATAACAAAAGAAAATAGAACATTTGAGTCTTCTTCGTTACCAAGAGATTTATAATTTCATTTGTGTTGATGGTGATTCTACTTTGCCGCAATAGTGTCAACCAAATTAAAGATTTCTGAAGCTTTTTACATATATTTTTAAATGTCTTTTGTCAGAAATGAACGCCAAGAGAATATGTCAAAACGGTTACGTTTACCAATTTTGTGGATATTTGGAATTAGACCCTCATTGTATTCTTCAAGCTTTTCAGTTAAACAAGTTGGAGAACCTATTTGAATATTCAACCAATTTGTTTCATAGCATGGAAATCCCGCTTTTACACAGTTCCATTTTTTTTTTAAATATAAGAATTTTAAAATTTTCTATTGTTTACTACCCATTTTCTATTTTCTTAAATTGCATTCATCTTTTCAACATGCTGACGTAATCAAAGAAAAAAAAAAGAGGTGTTAACTAGTAGAATTTTTATTTAAGAATTTTAATTGTAGTGGATTTTTTAATTTTGACTTTCTTGATTGATACTTAATGGCATTTTTATGGTCATCCTGAAAAAATTTCGGAGGGGGATCAAACCCTGATGATCCCCCCATTGGCTACGGCCTTGGTTATCATTGATCCGAGGATGTTACACAAACTGTCAGAATTTAAAAAAATAAATTAGATGCCAAGATTTTTTTTTTTTTTTGTAAATTTTAACGAAATTTCTCTAAAAACAGAAAGTAAATTACTCCATATTTTTGTATAAAAAAAGGAGAACTAAAACAGACCAGTATATTTTTTACTCCATTTTCTCATTAAAACTGAAAAACAGAATTTATTTTCAGCTTGAATAGATGGTGAAAACAAAATCTTGATTTCAGTAAATTATACGAAAAATAAAAACATATTTTCACATATTCAAACTTCATGAATCAATTTATTCTGGAGAACAAAAATTGCCTGTCAACATACAGTCATTTAGAAAACAAGATGTTTCAGCTATACATTAAACCAAGGAGGTAAAATTGAATTTAAAGAAAAAGTATGTACTATTTTCAATGAATGCTTTTTTGAAGGATGTCTGTTAAAACGTTTCACAAAGGCGTTAAAAGTAAAATTGTTTATCAGGTAAAATTGACATTTGTTTTTACCCAATTCGTCTATTTCCACGTTTTTATTTGGCATTTTTTTTGGCTCCTTTTTGCATTGGTTGCAATTTCATTTTCGCGATTATTTGGCACAAAATTTCACTTTTTTAAGATTGAGTTATGTCAAGGTCCCTATAAAAAAAAAAAAATACCGTATTGTCTCTTATGAAATATGATAAATAGTTTGTTAATTATTAACGTTTTTAATTATCGGGAGTGAAATATTTTGCTTAATTAATGTATTTATTCTTCTTTTAATGTTGCGTGAACGAAGTCACAGGTAACAGCTAGTAATATTATAAATCTCATTGTGTGCAAATGTTAGGCTGAAGCCAGCGTCAAAATGGAGCATTTAATGATCATGTATCTTTGCATATAGGTTGATTATAACCCTCATTAGAACATAGGCTGGTTTTTGTTTATTTTATTCAAATATTTTTCTTAATAATTCAAAATTTCTTTATTTTCATAGAGAATAAATGGACATTTTTTCGTATAATATTTTAAAATGGTTAAATTTACTTTACCGTTGCTAATAATTTATCGTTGCCAAAACTAATTCAAAACCCGAAATAATAATTTTTAATCAACAATTTGGTTACAATTGAAAAATTTTCACGTGAAAAATGAAAATGAAATAAAAAAATTAAAGAATTAAAAAGATTAAATAATATTATTAGAAATAAAACGTACTTTTTTTAGTTTTTGATAATAATACAAGGTTTCAATATGCGTAACCATAGGAAACAGGCTAATATGACGTCATACATGGAAAATAAAGCGGATATTCTTTGATTGGTGAAATAAAATTATCTTAGGTGTTTTTTCTTCACTTTTTTTTTTCTTTTGTATGGTAATAATCCGTGGCGTTTTACCGTCTGCGCACGGCTAATATAACTATACCGTATTTTTATTTAAATTTTAAAAAAGTAAAAAGAATTTTCAAAAGAAAAGGGTTAGCAAATGTCAATAATATGCTCCGCGATATTATCCACATGTCGAAAATGATTTCACGGATAGCGAGAAATAGATATTTTCATTCTTAAAACTAAAAGAAATACTTCGATTATCTAAAAAAAAAAAAATACGAATGTTACTAGTTCCATTTTTGTTGATAAAACCTACAGATTTAATATTATTTCGTTAAAATAACATAATTTCCCCTATGCCAGTATTGAAATTAATTGCCTGGAAAAGAAAATTATGTCATTAAAAAGGGATTTCTCTAGGGAAATATATATTTGAAATAAAACGGGAATTTTCCGATATGTTTTAAAATGAATGTGATTCCTTACATTAATAATACAAGGATCAGTAAGCATATAAAGTAGATGAGTTTCACGCCGTATTTATAACGAAAAATTTAAATGTTTTTTTTTGTCTATACTGGTTATTAAACATGAGTATCTATTATATACAGATGAGAGTTTTCTGCTAAAAATCACATCATAATTTTAAGAAAAGGAAAATGAACACGAATGTATTATATTAAAATCTGACCGTGTGTTTCTATTTCGAAACTACTCCTAGACTATCAAACGCAACGCAATTTATTTAATTCCGGTTATCATTGATCCGAAGACTCTCAGAATAAAAAATAAATAAATTAGATACCAAGATTTTTTTTTTTTTTTTTTTTTTTTTTTTTTTTTGTGAATATTAATGAAGTTTCTCAAAAAACGGAAAGTAACATACTCTATATTTGTGTATGAAAAAGGAAAAATAAAACAGATCAGTATATTCTTTACACCATTTTCTCATTAAACCTGAAAAACAGAATTTATTTTCACTTTGAATAGATGGTGAAAACAAAATCTTGATTTCAGTAAATTTTCCGAAAAATAAAAACTTATTTTCACATATTCAAACATCATGAATCAATTTATTCGGGATAACAAAAATTGCGTGTCAACATACTGTCATTTAGAAAACAAGATTTGATTCAGCTATACATTAAACCAAGGAGGCAGAATTGAATTTAAAGAAAAAGCATATACTATTTCCAATTAACGTTTTTTTGAAGGATGGATGTTAAAACGTTTCACAAAGGCGTTAAAAGTAAAATTGTTTATCATGTAAAATTCACATTTGTTTTTACCCAATTCGTTTATTTCCACGATTTTATTTGGCCCTCCTTTTTGCATTGGTTGCAATTTCATTTTCGCGATTATTTGGCACAAAATTTCATTTTTTACGACTGAGTTATGTCACGGCCACTATAACAAAAAAATACCGTAAAAAATACCGTAAGTAACTCCTATGCAATGTGATAAAGTGTTAGTTAATTATTAACGTTTTTAATTATCGGGAGTGAAATATTTTGGTTAATTAATGTATTTATTATTATTTTAATGTTGCGTGAGCGAAGTCACGGGTAACAGCTAGTAGACTATAAATTGCTCACCGAATAGTATGGTGTGCATTGCGTTTATTGCTTTTTTACCCGGGCACACAAAAAATTCGTTTACAGTCTTTGTTCGATAATTACAGTCTATGTGTGATAAGTGCGTTTTCAACTTTAGTTTGGATTTTTGGTTTGGCTAAATGTTTGCATAGTACGTGGTGTCTATAAATTCTGTTGAAAATACACTGGGCTACACAAAGAAATTCGGAAGTATTACTAACTATGAAAATAAAATGCAAAGGGTATTTTTAATTGTGTTATGCATTTTCCTGTTGAACTACATTTAGTAGACTATTACAAGTTTGTGGAATCTATATATATATTTCTATTACGTGGCGCGGAAATAGTGCTGAATTTCTAGCCTATTGTTGGCAACAGCCGTAGTTTCCAGAGCTCAGATCAATGAAAAGACTAGATTGTGTTACATAGATCAGTTCCGCCTCCAATATGGCGGTCAGTGTCAGAGCAGTGAAAATCAAGCTAGCAAATATTAAAAATAAAATAACATGTACGTAATCCAAAGCGTCTGAGATTATTCTTTATTTTAATTATGAGTAATATTGTTAATTTCGAATGAATTATCAACTCTTATTTAGAATTTATTTATGAATTTCACTGACATGAAAAATCGTAGATAGTAAAAATATCAACTGTCTAAAATGCACCGGCTGTCATCTGTTGCAGAAATCTATAATCAATTAGAATAGTAAAATGTCGAACGAAATTTAAACAATCATTGATGATAAACTATCTTCATATTACGTAATGTTTTTTTTTATGAATAAGACGCGCTGTACAATATTATAGGTGCAATAAGTTTTAAACAAATTATGTTTCCCAGATACTTTATTCATAGTATTTAAATGATTTATATGCCCATTAGTAGCTCCAACTAAATGCATTTTTAGTTGTGTTTTAAAAGAAGTTTTCAATTACTTTTTTACATTAAAAAAAATGTCAATTTCATATGTTTAAATGATTTATGATAGTACTTATTCCGGCTATAATTACTGCAAAAAAAAGGGGGGCGAGCGAGCGAAGCCAGCGAGGATCGCGTAGCGGTCTCAATGTGAATTGCTTCACAATTCACGGGGGGTTGGCGAGTGTTATCGAGTAGGGGGTTGAACCCCCTAGTATAAATAAATTCATATACAGGGCTACGCATAGAACAAGGTACATTGTCGTTATTGGTTGGTAATTGCTGGAAGTATGTTTTAAGTTACTTTAAGGGTTTTTTACCTGAATTAAATTTTAGTTTAATATGTGTTGCGCATAAATAACTTTATATAATATACAGGGCAGTACCAAAAGATTTTGAGAGCATTTCCATTTAAAATAGGTGGATTGAACTTTGTGCGTAATATTAAAATAAATTATCAACGTAAAAATAGCTCAAATAAATTTCATTTGTGCTATTTTTACGCTGATCATTTAGTTTAATTATAGCATTTCCACCAATTGGCAAAAATTTCTAAAAGTGAATTTTCTAACTGAATTAATTTTTATCATGCTATGTAGTATATATACAAGTCTATAGATTATATACAGGGCTGCTCAAAATAATTTTACTAATTTTTTGACTATGTAAGGTAAATGCTAAAACTGGATTTTTAAATGTGTTAGATGTTTCCTAAACTATTTACTACATATCTTCTTTCACTTCATTTTACGGTGAAGTTTCGTTACAGTGTTCTAGATGTGTTGGAACGTGTTTCATAATCTATGTTTGACGCATGTTTCTCCGTTCTTGTTTATACATATAAATGTAAATTAAATATTTTATTTATGTACTCAGGAACTAAATATTTGAAAGCATATTTTTTTCCTGAATCACGGAAAAGTAATCAATAATAGTATCCGAAGCACTTAAATTTCGTTTCTAAACACGTAATCACCCACCAAATTGCACTGATTCTTCAGAAGTTAGAATGGAAAACACAATGCCATCTGCAGCATATATATTTAATACAGTATATGTAGTTAATGGAGTTTAAATTTATAATACTGTTTAAATTTTATAAAGAAAATACATTTTAATTAAATAAAAGCATAAAAAATATTTTTTTACTTATGACTCTGTCATATTAAATGACCGATACTTTTGCGAGAAAAAATTTACGCAGGGGTGGCCATCAAATAACTTATGGTATTCTGAGCTTCTAGCGGGAAATCTATTGGAACAAGTATACAATAAAAGATGCATGTACGCATTGAGACACGCGATTCAGTTATCAAAAGAAAAATATATAGCACAAAGAGGGAAATTTTCATGATGTTTTAAAAATATGGAAATTTGGCTAAATTACCTTTCGAATAGAGCTATCATGGAAATAAAGATAAAGTGAATTTTTATAACTCAGAAAAAAACTGCTTTTTGATGGCGCTTACCTTATACATCACCATGCTTTATTAGTGAAGCTGTATTATCAGCGGTAACAGAATGCCAGATCGATTGATGTCAGTGATTTTGACATTTGGCTATGGTATATCTTAACACTAAAACTACCGTATTTCTTGTATACCTAGAACTACCGGGGTGGATCATAGCTGACCCATGGAGTTTAGGGATGTTATTCTTATTTTGTATAGGAGATATAGACACACAATAAGGTTTGATGTTTAATACAATGATTTTTAATTAATGATTAATAAAATCTAGCTTGAGAATATGACATAATATGAAATATAATGATCAGATACCATCAACGAAAATTTAAATTACTAATTTCAGATTAGATACTTTGAGATTTTGACAGCTAGTATGAAATATAAAAAATTCCTTCTGGCCTGTACCGGGATAAAAAGGTAGCTTTCCTATATCTTCGTTTTAAAATTTTAGCTAATGTTAGTCGAAACAGCAATCTAAAATGCAAAGAAGATTCGATAATACTGAATTTGAATAAGAAATTTGCCATATTAGTCAACTATAGCCAAGTTGGCTTCATTTACGAAAAAATATTTTTGGTCGCCAAATTTGGCAATAATTCGCCAAGTATCGTCAAGTTTGGCGAGCGTTTGGCTCTAACGGATATAATTATATAGTTTTATACGTATGATTGGGAAAATTATTACAACAATGAAAGTTAATAATCTGCAGGAAATCGCGTTAACTAAAACTCATAAATTAATCGTTGATTTTTTTTAATGTGTTGTCTTGTTGCAAAATGTCAGCCACCCTAGAATTTCAAACTGCTCTATCTCAGCCATTTTTTAAGATAGAGATTAAACAAAAAATGCTCCGGAATTCTTGTATAAAGGCCTAACACTTAAGCAAAAAAAAATATATATGAATTTTTAATTTTTTTGTATAATTATTTTAGTTTTAAATCTTTAAGGGGCCGCCATTTTGAAACAAGATGGCGGACCAAGCTGCCCAACAAACTCGGTTTAGACATTGGTGAGCTTAATACACAGAATTAGTTTAATCCAAATTCATTTATAAATACGAGTGTTATCGTGTGACATAGGTCATATATATATATATATATATATATATATATATATATATATATATATATATATATATCAACATTTGAACGGAGGGTGGTTTTGAGGTCTGGGGGTCATGATAGGTGAAAGTATATCGACATTTTCCGGAATTGTTTTCGTCCGAACGGCTGCAATACGTAGCTTTATACTTTTTTGTATAAAAACTACCTAATAAGAAATTTTTTTTAAATAATACACTCTAAGACAAAAAAAAGCGACGAACCAGGTAGGAGTAATGCAAATTGGACACACATTTATATATGCATACACATTTCGACGGAAAATGCAAAATTTTAAAGTTTGGCGGTCTATGAATGAATATGTGACGCTGCAGCGGATCTTAACTGTGCAACTGGCAGAATATTAAGGAGCAGAAATTTCGATTCTAAGTCATATATTCATTGCGAATTTCATTCCGTGTTCTCAGATAGACACCAGCTAGTCCTCGCATACAGGTGCGCGAACAACATGCGCAGATGTCAGCGTATTTGAGACAGGACGTGTTGTTCGTCTTAAAGAAGTCGATTGATCTAATCGGCAAATTACTCGACATTTAGTTAGGAGCGGTGCCACTATTGTCACGACCTACATTATACAAGGTCGGTTCATGACGTTTAGAACGGCACACGGAGTGAATCATCTTTACACGGTGATTGGTTCAAAGCGTCAAGACCATCGTTTTGTGCTAATCGCCGTGTAAGGATTATCCAATTCCGTGTGATGTTTTAAAAATATGAACCGGCCGTGTATAACATAGGTCGCGCTAAAAGACGATGTTGGCAGGAAAGGGTGAACCATGGCCAAACACAGCGTCAAGAAGGAAGCGGTTGACCTAGAGAAACAATCATCATCATCATCATTATGACCGATCCAATGTGCAACGGGTGCTTTAGTAACCGCAAGAGCCATAATTGGCGTCTCAGTGAAATAGAGTTGAGCTCACGGCACCCCTGCGCCAACTAAAAATGACCTCTGTACACCAAAATTTAGTTAGGAGCGATGCCACTATTGTCACGACCTACATTATACAAGGTCGGTTCATGACGTTTAGAACGCCACACGGAGTGAATCATCTTTACACGGCGATTGCTACAAAGCGTCACGACCAAACAGACTGTTTGCAGGTGGTGTCGGGCATCTGTCTTCAGTGATGAGTCCCGTTTCTAATTGAGCCCCGATGACCAACAAGACGTGTCTAGAAACGCCCCGGACATCGGTGGGATACCAACCGGGGTGCAGGCAACCATACGGCTCGACAATCAGAAGTGATGGTCTGGGGTGCCATTTCATTACATAGAAGGGCCCCTTTAGTTGTCATCCGCAGCACCCTTACATCACAGCGGTACGTCGACTATATTCTATGCCCCGTTGTTTCGCCCTTCATATCACGCCATCCTGGGCTTACATTTCAGCAAGATAATACCCGCCCGCACACTGCAATAGTTTCTGCTGCTTGTTTTCATACTTGTCCAATACTTCTTTAGCCAGCATGATCAAAGGATTTCTACCCCATTGAGAACGTTTGTAGCAATATTGGCAGGACTTTCTAACAGCTCAGGTTTTTGCCTCAGGTTTTTGCTATCTAACGCTCCAATTGGACAGAATTTGGCACGATATCCCGAAGGAGACATCCGCCAACTCTATCAATCAACGCCAAGCCGAATAATTTCTTGCATAAGGGCCGGAAGTGTACCAACGTGTTATTGACTTGCTTACTATGAATAGTCATTATATCACTTCCTTCTCATGAATAAATTATCCAATGTTTCTAAAATTGTAGTCATTTATTTTTCTGTACATGTACATCACATCTACCGATTTTCGTCCCATTCAGATCATTCTCTATTGGTGCGAGTCTTGGAGTTAGACTATTTGTCTTAGAGTGTATAAATTTAATTATCAATTTGAATTTTGTAATAGTGTTCCTACAGATTAATAATATACTAAAACTGAATAAAAATTAAATATATAGAGCTCTATGATTTGTTACTTAAATTTTACGCAAGTTAATTCTAGGTATACAGATCTCTAGATAGAAAAGTATTTGTTGGATTTCAACTAAAACCGTGTTAAGGTATTATACTGTATATTTAGAAAAAGTCAAGCAATTTCAAATTTTTATTCTGAAAAACAACAGTGACACGAGCGAAAAATCACATCTTGGGTCATAGACGACCCCCCTCGGTAGTTTTAGTGTCAAAAGCACTGTGTATTATCTGAGTGTTCCTGATGTCGAAATTTTAAAAGATCAAATAACATGTCATGCAAATCAATGCCGATATCTTGATAGCTGCAATGTCGCGTATAGCATGTAGCTATTGGTTCATCAGAACTATTTTCAAAAACATTTCTAATTAACGATAAATATATTTATATACTTTTTACAATATTTTTATGTTATGTTTCATTCGGCGATTGCTCATACTTTTATCACACAAACTATACATGCAAAGCTACAGTTTTTGATTTATGCAACGTTTAGTACTAAATGTTTTTCTTCATATGTTTCATTGTATGCATACACTACATTTTGTTACATTCCGCCTCCACCAAAGAAGATTTCCCTTTAAAAGATTCGCTACACCTCATATTCATTCATTGTCACACTATATATTTCCCTAAAAAGCAGTAAACCTTGTATGATTTATTGTCATGAAAGTTCGGTACTTTGATCTGGCATAATTATACTTTGAATCTTTCATTCTTGTACCGATACGCCAATTCAACATCTAAAATAAAATAAAACTGTTACATTAAAACATTACATATGTATCATTACCGGATTATTTGTTTTATATTATTGGAAACTGCCTGTAAATTAAAAAAGCGAAGGTTATAGATAAAAATTAGTGCAATCCAAAAACTTTTGAATGAAGCAAGCAAACTCTTCTTCTCCGGCAAAACTGTTAAGTGGTTAAACTAACAATTCACATAAGAGACACGTGTTCACAGTTTTGTCCGGTAGAAGATTCTCATAGAGACCTTTTCAATAGACTGTTGTTGGAGGTAATGTGTTTTAAAAACGAAAAATTCCAGCAATACGTGGCTCCCAAACTCAAGAGCTGCCTCGATCCCGAAGTACTTTTCTTGGGAGATTGTTAAGCTAACAATTCCCGTAATAAACATGTGTTCAAAGTTTTTTCCCCGGTAGAAGAACTTCTTTTAAACTTATTCAATCCTTCCTTTTTGGAACTACAGTTTTTTTTAAAACAAAAAAGGCCAACTTACGTCTAAGCTTGGCTTCCAAACTCAAGAGCTCCACAGTATTAAAGAACAGTCATGAGCGTTTGTTAAGTTCTAGATTTTCGCACACTTAACATACACTCGTATTCATGATTTGATATATGAATATTACGTGATCAAATTGTTTATCACCAAGTATCAGTAAAATGGAGTTTGCCATAGAGTTGATTGAACTCCTAATTCTATTATACATGATTAATAGACAGTATTAATTCATTAATCAAACAATAAATTGATTTACAGCAAAACACAAGCTTATGCATTAATGCAGATCATTTTAATACGCAGGCGTTGCCAATACAATATCAGAATAAGATAAAATCACTTATTTACTTGAGTTTTAATATTTTTATCTTATATTTATAACATTTGTTTCAATACACGAAACTTAGAATTGAAGCCCAGTAATTAGGACTGGGAAACTTGACAAACGAATCTGATTAAAATTTCCATAGCTTCATACAGACCTGTGAATAGAAAATTATTCGTTGGATTTCAACTAAATTCGTGTTAAGGAATACTGTATAGTTAGGAAAAGTCACTCAACTTTTGTATATAATATCTCAACAACTAATTGGATGATACTACATTTGAAATTTTAACGATTCATAAGGATTCAACATTTTTATACTTTATAGTTATATGGAACGATGTAGTAGAACACTATTGGGCTAATTTTTGTATTGACTGTATGTTGACCACATACATACATTTGCGTGTAATATTGCTCAAAAATTATTTGGTTTACATGCTGCTAATATTACACCAATACTTGCAAGTATTTAAAATTTTAATTTCGAATATGTCTAATATTAAACAAATTAAAAAATGTAACAACTGATTGCAAACGTTTTCATTTTAAAGCCAACATTTAACAATTGTTGGCATTTCACTGTTTTAAATATCTTTAACTGTATTATTTAAACTAACTTTAATTTTAGAATATTAATTTATATTTCCTTCCTTATTTAAATTATTAGATGCAAACATTGATAAAAATTAAAACTTTTCGCTACGTACATTACTAAAAAAAATATTTATGCTTAACAAAAAAGTTGATACTCAAAGGAAGACATTAATAACATTTCAAAACATTCAGCAGACATCGAAATCCGTTAATAAAATTGTCTTTAATTAATTGAGTGATTTATGGCTCGATGGGGAACAACAATATCTAATGATTTACGATCCCTCTGCGTCATACAAGCTTAATGTAATTATACTATCGAAAACTTGAAAAATATCAGAAATAATATTCTGAAGGATTAGTACGTCCAAATTAACACGGTTTACAAAATAATAATTATGTTCTTTCCACAAATGTTTTAATGTTTACATCTGTAAAAAAAAAAATAGTTATTGGAACAAAAAAACAAACCATCAATTAAACTAAATAAAAAGAATAAATTTTCAGTATTATTCAAAACTCAAGCTGAATAGAATAAAATATTGGGTTTTCAACTTTGACATTAATGTTTTATGATACAAAGGATAGTATTTTTTTTAATCTATAAAGTGCATTAAAATAATTTTTTAAAAGAACACTTTTATATTATTGACCTTGTGTTTAAAAATATTATAATCAATAGTACAGAATTAAGTAACAAAATAAAACATTAATTTATTTCCTAATGATTAGAATAAAACAATTAAAACAAAACAAGTTACAGAGACGTTTTATTTTTTGAAAGATTATTTGTTTCTTATAAATTGATTAGAAATTAAGCTTTGTCTATTACAAGGAATATAAGAATATCTCTTACATTTTATTTCTTAAAAGGATCAGATTTTACTTTAAGATTTTTCTAATATTATTCATTCTTTATATTGTAAAATTATACAAGTATATTTAATTCCCTTTCTTCATCACCACATTATTCATCATACTAAAGTTATATAATCAATTTTTATATATTGTGAAACATTTTTACATGATCATAAGAACATCAATGATAGTTTTATATTTCATGCAGGGTGTTTAATAAAACATGGGATAAAATTAATGATGTGACAAATAACATTATAATAAAAAATGTATAGGAAACAAGGATTAAAATTCACATATAATTGCTAAAATTAAAGACAAGATCTGCCTTCAGCTTGAAATGACACGCTTTGTATTTTCGACAGATTAAGTGACCGCCGAAAAAAAGATTCCTAATCAAAATTGATTTTTGCTCTATGTTCTATTAGCTTTAAACATTTTATGAAAACCTATAAATGAAAAGAAATTGCAAGATTTTAAACAAGCAAACATATATACTATTTTTAGATCCTCATAACATTTATGAAAGACCATCAAAATTAGCTACTTCCGATAATATCGGAAAAACGCGTTTTTGTTGACAGAGAATACTGAAAATTCAAAATTCCATAACTCGGTAAGATTTCTTTGTACAAAAATCAAATTTGTTATTGTTTTACTTGTTTGAACACAGAGAAAGTCTTTTTAAATGTATATTCAATGTTAGACAGCTAACTTTTTTGACGCAAAATGCCTTTTTATATGATGAAGATATATAAAAAGAATTTTATATAAGAAATAGTGGGTCTACTGGGGCCTACTGTTAAAAATATGGGGTGTTTAATTGACTTCTTAAGGGAGACAGGAACACCAAAGCTCTAATTCCAGTTGTAGATGTATTTTGTCGTTTGGGTAAGACCCAGCCCAATCTCAATGAAAGACGCACGCCGATGTTTCTTATAGGGAACGTACGACCCCAGAAGAACATTTAAATTCTAGAATTGGTGGTTACAAATTATAGTTCCACCAGAACTAGACTGCCGAAAATCCGACAAAAAGTGGTGCACAGAAAATTAAGAAAATACGTATAAAAGAAAATTATACACAGAAGTGCTGCCAGATAGATAAAAGTAGAAAATATTTAATTGGAAATTAATATAAAATGGTATGATATACATATGAAATAATATATATGTAGTAAATGATATATATATATATATATATATATATATGTATATATATATATAGTAAATATTTAAGTTTTAACTGAATTTCTTAGAAATATAAGTAGAAAATTTAGAAACTCTAATATTAAGATGTTCAGTAAACAATGTAATCTAATTGAAACTTAATTTAATAATTTAATTTCAAAGCAACATGTTTAAAGTACGCTCTTCCTAATAAAGAAAATTTAACAATTTTCGAAATGTATCTTTCAATATATTTGAATCTATAAAGTTTAGATACATATTGGATATACGGATAGTTGGGTAAGTTAATAACGGGATAATTTGCAAAATATTAATTGTAAGGTACGAGTCCATCCACAGAGTCGTATTAATGTATCCCGAGTATGCGAATATACTTTTCATTCAGTATTGAAGCACCAGTTATGATTGCTTAAGGACATGTTATTCAATGGCCAGAGCAACCAGATCTTTTACACTTTGATTGCAGTGTATGGATTTGTTGGGGCCTAAATTTAGTTCAAGATCATGATTTCTCTCTTACGCTTCCGAAATCCATTCGTGAATTGAAATTAAAAATCATGACTGCAATGACGTGATGATTCTGATCGAGGAAAAATAAATTTATTAAAAAACTAGCTAACCCGCCCGGCGTTGCCCGAGCCCGTGTAATAAACTGAAATCTTTTAAAAAACGAAACTCTGGTCAAGGTTTCTGATGGCTTCGACACCGTATACCGGGCACGCTCGCACGCTCCGGAAAATCTTTTATTTCCCCCTTCGACCGCCAGGGGAGCAACCTCTTTCGGAAAGAACCTCTGAGACAGGTTAACGTTGCCTACGGTACTGTATAGTAGGCGTGCGACAAAATCGAGCTGGTTTCGAGAAGATGGGAACATTATAAGCCGAGTTATTGAAATAAGGCACACTTAGAGAAAATAATCATGAGTGAGGTGCCAGATGAAGGGGATGTTCAAGTGTCCTTCAGAAAATGACTAATAAAGAGGACTACGATGCATCTTTAAAAATTCGTTCGTTTGGTTAAGCTAGAAACTTAATTACAAATTTGTCTTAAACTATTATTCAGAAATAGTGGTATCCTCTACTCATAAATTTAGTTTAATGTTATAAAGGGTGTCTATTAAGTTAATTATAATGTTTGGAATCACTTGCGTTCAAATCGGAAAGATAGTTGCTGAGATATGGAAACGGGAAATAGTTAGAGAAAACCTTGAAGCAGGGGTCGGGGGGGATGTTCAAGTGCCGTTCAGCAAATGGCTAATTAGGACAACCACTATGCATCTTTAAAAATTCGTTTGTTTGGTTAAGCTAGTAACTTAATTAGAAATTTGGCTTAAACTAATATTCAGAAATAGTGGTAACCGCTACTCATAAATTTACTTTAATGTTACAGAAGATTACTATTGAGTTAATTATAATGTTTGGAATCAGTTGCGTAGAAATCGGAAATATAGTTGCGGAGATACGGAAACAGGGCATAGGTAGAGGAAAAACTTTGAAGGAGGGACCGGCGGGAGGGGGGGAGGGGATGTTCAGGTTCCTTTCAGCAAATGACTAATTAGGAGGATCACTATGCATCTTCAAAAATTCGTTCGTTTGGTTAAGCTAGAAACTTAATTACAAATTTGGCTTAAACTATTATTCGGAAATAGTGGTAGTCTCCACTCATAAATTAATTTTAACGTTATAAAGGGTGTCTATTAAGTTAATTATAATGTTTGGAATCACTTTCGTTCAAATCGGAAAAATAGTTGCTGAGATATGGAAACGGAGCATAGTTAGGTAAAAAACCTTGAAGGAGGGTTCGGGGGGGGGGGGATGTTCAAGTTCCGTTCAGCAAATGACTAATTAGGACAACCGCTATGTATCTTTAAAAATTCATTCGTTTGGTTAAGCTAGAAACTTAATTACAAATTTGGCTTAAATTATTATTCGGAAATAGTGGTAACCGCTACTCATAAGTTTAGTTTAATGTTATAAAGGGTAACTATTAAGTTAATTATAATGTTTGGAATCACTTGTATTGAAATCGGAAAGATAGTTGCTGAGATATGGAAACGGGAAATAGTTAGAGAAAACTTTGAAGGAGGGCCCCGGAGGGGGGGGGTGGCGAATGTTCAAGTGACCTACAGCAAATAACTAATTAGGCGGATCACTATACATCTTTAAAGATTGATTCATTTGGTTAAGCTAGGAACTTATTTTGAAATTTGGCTTAGGCTATTATTCATAAATACTGGTAATTGCTTTTTAGAAATACACCTTGAAGCAATGAATGCTGAGTTTTACGATAATTTAGTAAAAATGGAACTAAATGGGGAAGTTCGGAACATTATTACTGAGATATTACTGAGAAACTTAGATTTAAAATAGCAGTATTCTGTATATAAAACAACAATTAAACGCTACGAGTTAAAATTGTTAAATGTAATTAAACCCCTACCCCTCGCCATTCCCGCAAATATATAACAAATAATCTGTTAAATAGTTTTCTGTAATAGTAGTCTCTATCATAATAATATATGTCCTGTTTAAAAAAAAAAAAACTTAAACCCAGATAATTATAATGAAGAAAAACGTGCCTGTAAATGTCTTAAACAGGTGGCGTTTATGTAATTTGCCGTGAGTAGATGGCGCTGTATTATCTTGGCTATATGCAGGTAACTGCAATCAATGTTGGAACTGTTTCGTTATAAGTCCTTATCTATGCATCGTTACTCTGATTTATTTAATGTGTTCTGAGAAGATATTCTACACAACCAACCAACCGATGAAAAAAAGCGTATTTTTAATGAGAGTTCTTTGTGCATTTTAATAAATATTTCAGAAAGTAATTAAAATATTAAAATTCTGACGCAATGTTGCACCAGGAGAGGGTTTGGACTACCTAAATCTAAATTTCCAGTCTTCTAGGTGGCCTAGATTTTCCTAGCCATCGCCAACAGACACACAGACACACAGAGCGAAACTTTCTTTTATTAGTATAGATAGAATAATAAGTATTGTAATGAGCCATATCTCATTTTAAATGTCAAACTAAATATTCTGATTGGAAAGAATTGATACATACTTGCTCATTTTTAGAAATAAAGTATTATTTAGTGAACTGCTAAAGTAATATCGATGTAAATAACCTAACAATTTACAATTACTTTTTCGTTATTATATTTTGAAAGCTATTGGGGTTTAATTAATCATATAAGAAAATATTAAATATATCTTTTGTGGTGAAAGACCCATCTCTGTAAAAAAGTTTTCTCATTTTCCTTTCTGATTAACCTTTATTATGTTGCCGGATGTAAGGTTATAATGCAATTATGGAAACAAAAAATATTCTGATATCTGTTTTCGAAAGTTAGTAGTAATAGTAATAGGACAAATTGATTTGTCTCTTTTATTAAATAAGTACAAAGTAAGTAACTTGGGTTTAGATAAACACAGATTCTTCAAGAGCCTGGGTAGAAGTGTATTTAAGATTTCTTTTATAAAATTATAATCAGATTTCAAAACCTTTATGAAGAAAATTATAAAAAATTACCAGAACTAATTTATTACCAAACTATGTGCTTAAATTTTATTAAGAAAATTTGTTTATCAGAAGAAAATATTTATTCAATGTAATCGTGCTTTTGAAATATCACATAAGAGAATTAAGAAAAATATAACTTTAATTCTGTATTTCTGTATTTGGAATTCGTACAGCGATTTTTGAATTTTTTGCAAAACATTTTATGCGATTTCTAGAGTTTTTTTTTGATTCTGTAGTAATTTTTGGCATTGATTCGTAAAAATAATTCGTTTATTTTAACCTAGTTTAGTAAATTTTAACTTCGGTGATTTTTGAATTTTTAGCGATTTTTAATGCGAAATGTAATGCGATGTTTAGTGCGATATTTTGAAATTTATAAAATAATTCCAGTTACAATGTTTTGAACAATGGAAATAAATTTTGTCCGGCAATTTTTGAATTTTTAGCGAATTTTAATACATTTTTTTAGCTTTTTTTGCTTTGCGCGGTGATTTTTTACATTAGTAATTTTTTTTTTCAAATTTTTAGCCTAAAATAATAAATAATGTCCACGCAATGTTTGAATTTTTAACAATTTTTAATGCAATTTGCAACATGGAATTTTTAATATCTTTTTCGCATTCCGCAGCAACTTTCTGAGATTAGCAAAAGGAAGTTTCAAACATTTAATTAAATAAAGTAAATTTTGTTCTTCACGATTTTTGTATTTGTCGCAATTTTAAATGTCTTTTTTTTTTTACATTTTTTCTTTTTCCGCTGCCATTTTTGACATTCGTAAAAGTAATTAGGTTTTCATCTTTTAGCCTGATATAGTAAATATTGACCTGCGTGATTTTTGAAGTTTTTGCCATTTTCAATGCAAATTTCAATAGGCTTTTTTTAGCAATTTTGCGTTCCATTACAATTTTTTGAAATTCGTAAAAGTAATTATGTTTTAAACTTTTAGTCTAATATAGTACATTTTTTCGTATTTGATTTTTGATTTTTTAACGAATTTCATTACTTTTTCGCATTCCGCGCAGATTTTTTTAACATTCGTGAAAGAAATCTGGCTACAATGTTTTATTTCACATTGCTAAATTTTGTCCTCTGCAGTTTTGAAGTTTTTGTGATTTTTAGTGCACTTTTCAGAGGTTTTAGTGGGTTTCGCGGCAATATTTCTAAGTTAGTAAAAATAAATCCAGGTTTAATTTTTTATCTCGATGAAAAACATTTTATCCTCTGCGATTTTTTTAATTTTATTTGTTTTTTTATGCAACTTACAGCGTGTTTTCGTGATTCATTGCAGTATTTTCACTTTAGTAAACTTAATCTGTTTCATAAGTTCTAGCCGAATATAGTAGATTTTGTTCTCTTTTCAAAAATTTTGTTCGATAATCGTGAAGGGTTTTTTAATTTTTTAGAGATTTGTAGAATGTTTTCGTGTTTTGTGCGATTTTATGATGGGCTATTGGAAACTCTGGCGGGACAGGTAGTGAAAATTAATAAAGGGAATTTAAAGCATATGTTAATATCTGTTTATTGCTCTTATTTATCTACCTTTAGCTTAATTAAATATGTTAATAAGTTTAATTGTATATTACTTTTAAATGCTAAAGGTGTAAAATTAACAACTATAATATAAATTAAAATAACTTTTATTAGTTGTTTTACATGTTTCGACTCTTCTGAGGCATTTTCAAAAACAAAATGAGAATATTCTAAAGCTGCACGGGCTTTGAAGTTATTATTTACATGTACTTTTAAAAAAATTACGCACGTTATCTATTATTTTTTTTTTTACTTGATTGTTTATTTTCATATCTTTGAGCATGGAGTAATTCTAGCCACAGTTTCGGTAAATTAAAAGATGCCGCATCGTTACATATTGTATTTTTGCGCGTGAGTATCTGTATGGTTTCTCTTATTATGGATGGATAGTGTAGACTGGAGGGAAATATTATTTTACTTTCATTGAAATTTATTTGGATGGTTTCTTCTTGATATAATCTTGCTAGGGCTGTAGTTTTTCTATTGTATTTAATATCAGCTATATGCTCTTTTTTTCTGCAATTAAATTTCCTGCTGGTCATGCCTATGTAGTAATTCTTGGATCCGTCTTCTTTAATAAAAGGTATTTCATATACTCCTGAATAATTCTCAAAATTAAGCATATAGCATAAAAAGAGCATATAGCTGATATTAAATACAATAGAAAAACTACAGCCCTAGCAAGATTATATCAAGAAGAAACCATACAAATAAATTTCAATGAAAGTAAAATAATATTTCCCTCCAGTCTACACTATCCATCCATAATAAGAGAAACCATAGAGATACTCACGCGCAAAAATACAATATGTAACGATGCGGCATCTTTTAATTTACCGAAACTGTGGCTAGAATTACTCCATGCTCAAAGATATGAAAATAAACAATCAAGTAAAAAAAATAAAAATAATAATAATAATAGATAACGTGCGTAATTTTTTAAAAAGTACATGTAAATAATAACTTCAAAGCCCGTGCAGCTTTAGAATATTCTCATTTTGTTTTTGAAAATGACTCAGAAGAGTCGAAACATGTAAAACAACTAATAAAAGTTATTTTAATTTATATTATAGTTGTTAATTTTACACCTTTAGCATTTAAAAGTAATATACTATTACAAGGTGTTATATTTTATTATAAAGTTTAATTGTTTAATTTCTCTATTTAGGTGTTTCAGCAACTTCCTTGCGTTCATTCCCCTCTTGGGAACTGAAAATAATTTTGTCATATTTTGCTCTTTAATAAATGCTACCAGAAATGTGTTAGTGCAAAAGTGAATGAATGAAATTTAAGCTGTATTTCAACCCAATTTTTAGAGCACAGATGTTATCTATAAAAATTGTTCCAAGAAGATGTTAATTAATATTGTCCACTTAATGCACAAAATTTTCTTTAACAGATTAGGTAGTAACAATAAATTGATCAAAGAATCACTTTTTTTATTTCTTGAGGAAAAACGTATTTAGTTTCTGATATTTTACATAATACGGCTTTATACTTTTGCGTGAAACTATTGTTGTCAGAATTTCCGAACAATATCGGAAAATTAATGAAGTACCTTTAAAGCACAGGTTAATAGTTATTTAATGCAATTAAATATCTCCATGCAGCATAATTCCTTTAAATCTAGCGTAATTTGAATTCATTTCGCCGCAAAACATTGCTACTACAAACCTGAATAAACACAATTTAAGCAATATTTTTACCTTATTTTTAACTCTCAAATGTAATCTTATATTATTAAAGGAAAGTTTCGCTATGTGTGTCTGTATTTCTGTCTGTGATGGCGAGCGAAAGCTACCGTGTGTAGAAGTCTGAAAATTTGGGTGAAATTATCCAAGACAGTTCCTCATCCAACTGAGGTTCAGATTTTTAGTTTTTTCATAATTAGAAATGATTTAGATAATTTGAAATCAATTAAAAATTCATCAAAAAAGCTTTTTTTCACAAAATGGCAAAAGCATGCGAATTTTTGGACCTGGTTTCACAGTGGAATTGAAATAAATTAAGAATTTACACTAATCAGCAAAAATTAATTTTGCATCAGTGGTTAAATTTTTGTAAAAGTATGAGGGTAATTTGCCTTATTATTAGGGAAACATATGAGTTTGAAAGAGATGTTTTTAGACAGATGCGAATGAGAAATAGACGTGACATTCATTAAAAACTTAACTTAAACGAGATCTGTTTTCACAGATCGGTCGACCCTCCAACCGAAAGGAAATAATTTAAAATTTTTTACTAATTAGTAAAAATTAAAAAAAACTCCCCAAAGAGACATTCCCCATTTTTCGTTATAGTAAAAAAGGATTGGTGGATTGATTTTCTGAGGAGCATAAAGTTGTTGAAAAGAACCTTTCAACAAGAAGGAACATTCAACTTTGCGGTGGACTTCGCCTGCTGATCGAAACGTTTGATCTGATCTTCGGAAAAAGAAGAACATTCAACTTTGCGGTGGACTTCGCCTGCTGATCGAAACGTTTGATCTCATCTTCGGAAAAAGAAAGATTTTCATTTAAAAATATGAATTCATAAGACATTCGAGGTAAAAATTATAAGAATCATATATTCAAATGTATTCAAATTTTATCATATATTAAAAAAAAAAAAGATTTTCGTTTAAAAATATGATCTTATGCAAATTCAGTATAAAATTTATAAATATCATATATTCAAATTTTCGGCGGGATTTGTTCGTTCCGGCGCGTGCGTTGCGCGCCCGATATACGGTGTCGTAGGCAGCGAGGAGCCAAAGCGGGGATTCTTTCGGAAACAGGTACATATGAGGCACACTATACGCCGCTGAATGCAGTGGGGTCCCGGAAACTAAGTTCATTCGCAATGAATTTCCTACGCGTACGCAGAATGCTCGGTATACAGTGCCGTAGTCAACGGGGATTCCAGCCAGTTTCATTCGATTTGCGAATTTCGATTTGCGAATTTCGAGTTTCATTCGATTCGAGGTTTATCATATTGTAAGAAATTTATTTGATTCGAGGCCCCGATGTAATTAGGGACACACTAGCGAGCGAAGCTAGCTAGTCGGCCTAATAATGTGAAAATATTACGTTTTTTACCATTAATTTTAGAAAACAAATTCAATATTTTATTAATAGTTTGAAAATAAGGCGACAGCAATTTATAAATATTTAAAATACAATACGAAAATTGGCAACACTGTCAGGTACTGCCAGAAATATAAAGCTTTTAATTTAAAATTGCAGGTTTTCATCATTTTAGACTACTTTTCAGTGAAAGGAGCTGAAGTTGCAGAGTGTTCGGATACGACCACACAATCGCTGCAGAACGGGAATCCTCTCTCAGCGTACATGTAATTGGCCCGAGAAACCATAACTGTAAAACGTAGAGTTTTCGTGAAAAGTGCAGAAAAAAGAAGTATACCATGGCATCTAGAACCACGATAAGAAGCTTCATCGAAGTTTCTGAAATTGCAAGCCGTAAATTTAGCAAAATTTAAAAACATAAAAACTTTGAAACTTAAAATTTTTATCCCATAGGCTTTTGAAAAAGGGAACAAATAAAAACGAAATGGATGGTAAGCGTGTGTCTAATATGCAAATGTATAATCGTGATTCGGCTCACTTTAAAAAACGGAACTGTGAAACTATCGGTAATCTTCGCATGAACTGTAAAAAATCACAAGTCTCTTTAAATCTAGGAAAATATACACGAAACAATACATACAATTAACCACTTTCGATTTGCACACGATTCCGAAAAACATTTATTATTTTTAGAAACCTCAGAAACTAATATATTGTCGCAATTTAAAGAAACATTTATTCAAAAACAATATTTTGCTGTCACTGATTTACAGAAGCATTTCCGGATAGTTTTTAAAGTTTATTAATAAATTTTCTCATCCTAAAATATACGTTTTTCTACTGTTATCAATTCTCAAGTAACCATTTTCAGGGTCAAAAAACATGTTTTACAGACAAAAATGATAAATTAACCACATTTATATAATACTCATTAAAATTTATATTTTTTTGTCACTCTTGCACGCATAAATTCAATTACGCAGCTGAAAATGTTTATTTGAAAATTGATAATGTAGTAAAAACCGTTATTCCGGTTTGAGAAAACTGATTTAATATATTATATATATATTTCCTTATAAAAACTAGTCGGAAACGTTTCCAAAAATAAAAGGGCGCAACAGAATCTCTGTTTCTATAAATTATTCTTTAAATAATGAACATACAGGGTGATCAATTTAAAAGAGTACCCGTTGGTTTTTCTTATTGCCTTTAAATATGAGGGATGTGGCAACTATTCTAACACTGAAGTATGATTGTTTGAACCTTGTTTAAGTGTGAGAGACAATTTCCAACATTGCTGGACTGTTACAACTTTATTTGGGAGGTGAAACAGAAATGGAGACGAACAATGTTACTTAATCTTGTGATAATTTTATTTTTAAAAAACACAATTTAATTCAAATACATTACATTATCATTCTTTACAGCAAATGTTGAAAATATTCGCCACCATTTTGAATGCAAACATGAAGACGTCGAACAAAGTTTTTTGACACAATTCGCAACATTGTTGGTGTTATTAAAGATATTTTTTCAGTTATGATTTGTTTTAATTCATCGATGTTTGCAGGACTTCTCTGGAAAACCTTATCTTTGAGATAACCCCAGATAAAAAAAATAAAAACGTTGAAAGAAGCAGGCGATTTACTCAAATCATTTGCTCAGATTCGGATTAAAAATTACTAATGATGTTCACGTGAATTTATGCTTAAAAAAACGAGTTTTCGCATTTAGAAAGTGAAAAAAACGATACCCACACATTAAATATATACAAATTAAATAAGTAATGATGTTGTAAGTCTTGATAGATGTGGATAATACAAAAAACAAACCGTCAGTCTTTTAAATTTATTACCCTGTATATTGATTTCTGTGGTTTCTAAATATAAAGACTGCTTTTCGAATTCGTGAGTTGCTCGGAAGGTGTTATTCGAAATTTTTGTACGTGGATACATTATATGTTCCTAGATTAAAGAACAAATTGTCTTTTATTACAGTATAATGATATTGTATTCCGTTCGTGAGTATTGCGATATGTACGTTATTTCGATGAGAGATATGGTAATGCGTGACAAAGTACTAGGTGGTATTCATGTCATACTTTTTATTTCTAATTTTTCATGAAAAGTTTGTTTTGTCGGTGTACAGTTATTTGGACAAATTTATGTCCTCAGATGGCAACGTCACCTCCAAGCAGACTGTTAATAAGAACAGACAGCAGCGCCACTATTTCTCAAGCGGTAAAAAACGGTTCGCGCCAGCCAGATGAAAATATGTTTTTGGACGCATGAGACGTATTTGACTGTCGCTGAGTGAAATGTAACAAAAGTTACATAGAGAGGATGTTTTGTCGTACGACCATTATTTGATTTAATTATTTTTAACCTGTATATAGTTTTTGTAAATAATATCTTAATTCAATTTAAGTGTCTTCATTGCCTTATTTAAAGAACTCACCATGATATTCATGTACGCAAAACGACAATTCTTGATTTGCAGAGTTGTGCGGTGGTATCCGGACACTCTGTAAGACCTCATAAAAGTCTCAGATAAATAATTTTAAAACACCAATTCAGAAACTTTGCCTCCCGACTAAAACAAAATTTAGTTTTAGTCCAGTAATCTTTCAAATAATTACCTTACTGGTATATTTTTTATTTTCGCATTGTGTCAATTAGTCGTTGTATAAAACGGACAAAGCGATACACACCTAATATATTGTAAATATAAACTCCAAAAAATTTCGAACAGTATGTATGTTCCATCTATATGCATTCCCCCTTTTTTATAATACAGATTTTCTGTTATGAACTGAGATATGTTGAACGTTGAAAATTATTACTAACCATTTTCCTATTTTTTCCTGAATGCATTTTTATTCTAAACGTCATGGCTTGTGGCGAACTTGCATGCCTTTACAAAAGTAATTAAATGTAATAATTTTGTTTAAGAACTATTGATGTGTTTCTACATTGAGTTATATTGAAATTCTTTCGACACTCTACATAATCACATCTGTCTGGAAAAAGGTTTAAAGGTAATGGCAGTTTTTTTTATATATACAGGGTGGTCCTAAAATATATGTCAAAAATGTAAAGGTAGGTAGAGGGGGACCTAAATAAGCAGATTTCGTATAGGAATGTGGGTGCGGAAATCCAGCGTTGAGGCAGTAGAGGGCGCTGTTGAGTTCAGCGGATGAAAGCGTTTCGCTGGCTTGAATCGTCATTATCTGCACGATTTCGAGCAACAAGTATCGTTACACCAATGCGGTTGTTGTCGACATGCATTTCATGTATGGGGCTGCGCAAGGAAATGGAGTGACTGCTAAAAGGATGCGCACGTTCAATGGCTCTGGAGCTTGTCGAAGGAATATCCTCTACTGTGCATAATACTTTTTCTTCTACTGCTGAAATTCTGTGATATCTTCCAGTGCCCGTATCACGCCTGGAAGCATAAAACAATCCACTCGCGCACAAATACCGATGAAGATTTTCAAATGTTCGACGATCCGAGATATTCCTACCCGGGAATCGTTCCATGTACATCCTTTGAATAGTCGCTCCATTTCCTTGCGCATCCCCATATATGAAATACCTGTCGACGAGTTCCGCATTGGTGTAACAATGCATGTTGCTCGAAAACCGTGCGAGAAAAGACGATTCAAGGCTTTCACCCGCCGAACTCAACAGCGCCCTCTACTGCCTCAACGCTGCATTTCTGCACCCACATTCTTATACGAAATCTGCTTATTTAGGTCCCCTCTACCTACCTTTACATTTTTGACATATATTTTAGGACCACCCTGTATACTCTAAACTTGTAAAAGACTGTTTTTCAACAAGTATAAATATAAAAATGTGACGTTAAAAATCAGAATAGACGTGTAGCGGTATTTTCTTAAAGTAGTCACAAAAATTGATCATTTCCTCAAATAAGGCAGGGTTGAAAGTAACAACAGAAGCGGCACACGTGATTAGTTGAACGACTAGAATAGTACAACAGTGCTAATTACTATTTCTATTCCCTTCATATTCTGGCCTCTGTAATACGAATTAATGACGCGCATGCTATTTCTCTTTAACTTCCTCCCCTCCCCCCCAATTCAACAATCTCTGAAACAATATTTATTTACATGATCGAGGTGCTGTTATCAGAAATGAAAAAAACCTTTTTTTTTCGTCTGAAAACAATAGGCAATTCTGTCTCTTAAAAAAGAATTAATATTTTTTTTTTAAATTATAACATCATATTAATTGTTACTAACATAAGTATTGTTAAATTTATTTGCTTTTTAATTAAATAAGATTACTTTGTGCATATGAAAGTACTAATATTTTCAAAAACATTTTACTGTCTATGAAAATAACACCCACAAGATTGAATAACATATATATTTTTTTAGTTTTAAAAATATTTATAAAAAAAATTGGAAGTTGAATATTATATTTACAAGAAAAAATATATAAATTATTATGGTACAATTTCAGAAATTTTTTCTTACTTTAAAATTCAAGGAATAATGATATCACTGTTTTTTTCTAAGAATGAAAAAAATATTTAAGTTAAATATGACGATAAATCTAGGACTAGATATTGCGTCTTTGTAAGACCGTTTCTCTATATCGTTTGAAAAATGAGAAAGTATCTGCAATTTTTTTAAAACAATGACCTTTTTCTTGACATAATTTGGAAAAATGACATATACTCTAATTTTTGGGCTTTTCCACATCGACTATTTTTCATTTTATAATAATAAAATATTTTTAGATGAATGAAAATTTACTGAAATTATGGAAGTCGTTGCAAAATTTCATAAAGATAAAGAATTTTGGAAGAATTTAATAAAAACGTTTATTTATCTAATAAAACAAAAAGGCTCTTCCGTCAATATATATTTTATCATTTAGATGCAAGTTGAAATTTTAAAACTTTTATATAAATCTTAAAGTGCAAACTAATAAAATATTTTTTAAATTAAATCAGTATAATAATATCTTCAATTAAAAACTAATAAAATTATTTATGTAATTTAATCTTAAACTAAAAACTAATAAAATAAAGTCTATTATTATTATTTTTTTACTTTTTTGTTTCAATTTGCCATTAATTTAATTAACAAATTATGGATATTTAAAAAGATATTAGCTGAGTTCCAGCCCGAATGCATTATGTATTGGCTATTTAAAAGAAAAAAAAGCAAGTATATAATTAATCGAGTTAGATATATTACATAAGTAGTAGATATATTGCATCTACTTCGTCATATAATTTTGCATTTTAATTTATTTTCCAATTTACAAAAATCACACATGTGTAAAACTTGTTACTTTTCTTGCTACAAATTATGAATTTTCATCGACTACTTCACAAATTACAAACTTTTGCGTTTCTCTACTACGAAAAATTTGCAAATTTTTTAATCAAGGATGTGTTTTTTAATAGTTTTAAAGAAGTTTGATTCTCTCCCTTGGCATGGGAAAAATTTACCACACAGATAAAAAATGAAATTTAAAGATATTTAAGTACTACATCATCCAACATGTATTTAGAATCCTTCATAAAATGTAATTGCTTCAAACTTTTTAAATGTTAGTTTAGAAAAGACAAAAAATTCATCTTATTACTCAAAATACAAAAATGAAACTAAAGGTGACAAAAAATAACAACTGTACTTTTTAAAAATAATTATTAAATCGATTTAGATTTAGACAGAAGCAAAAATTTTCTCAGAAGATCACCCTGAGTCAAAATCTTTAATTACAAAACATTTAAACATAAATTGTACCTCACACTATTAATTTACTACGTTTGCCATAACTAACACAAGGACAAATTTATTATGCTTTCGCCTCAAAGCACTGTTTTATTATTATTATTATTATTATTTTTTTTGCCCCACCAGTGGCTAAGAGGTTCTGCTCTCGAAGCTTGTAGACGGGAGGTGCTGGGTTCAAACCCCTGTCGCACTCGTCGACCTAACCGTTCGGAGTTTTCCTTGGTTTTCTTCGAACCTTGCCGTACATACGGGTTAGGATCCCTTAGAAAGACCCCCACGGAGGGCACTCCCCCCAAGGCCTATATCCCTCGTGTTGATAATCGGCCGTCATAAAATCAACCAACCAACCAACCAAAAATTATTTTTTTGTGAATTGGTTATACAGTTCTCTATGCAAAACCTATCAATAGTCTTTTATTATGCAAATTGTGTCGTTTACAATAACGCATTTAAGTACTATATATTATTATTCAATCAAGCAAATTTACTTTTTAAATTTGAAGGTGGGGGGGGGGGGTTGCTTTGATACCTATAGCGGCGAAGCAAATTTAAAACTAATTTATTTGATATAGTAAACACAGAGGAATGAGAATAAATCCTAAATCAGTTAAATCGTAAAACTAATTTTTATAAAACTTTTATGAGTAATATATTTTGCAGTGAAAAGTTAAATCTTTTATCGAATCAAGTAACTTTCAAAATCAAAAATCTTTTTTTTTTAACCATTTTTGTTAAAACTTTATTGTCTTAATTAGATGTATTAGAAAAAAAAATAATACTAAATTTATCTTTTGTCAAACTTTCTCTTTTGTTGAAAGAAGCGGTTTATTGGAAATGAGTTTTTTCTTCTGTTTAACCTCTTATTGTGTTGCGGAATACAAGGCTATAATGTAATGACGAAAACAAAAGAAAAATCAGATATTTGTTTCCCGAAGTTTTTGGTAATTAGAATAGGACATAGATTCGTTTGTCTATTTTATTAAATAAGGAAACAGAAAAAAAATTGATTTGAACCGTTCATCTAACAACTTAATTTTATGAGATTCAGCGAATAATCGTTATTAAATTTTTTTATAAGATTAAAGTGGAAAAAAAAATATTTATTTCGGCATACTTGTGATAAGATACAAAATTGATGTTAGAAACATTTTATATATTTTTTAATTATCCAAACTATGAGTTTTAAAAGAATACAGTTTCTAAAAAAATCAGCTAAATATTTAATGGTTCTTTTAAAACGCTGCAATTAAAATTTATTTAAATGATAGCATTATTTCTGATAGTAATGGTAGACCTTGATATAAATTGGAAATGATTAGTTTTGGGTTCATTTTTATCAATAGGTGGCGCTGGTGAGCTGTGGTTTTCACGATTTTTCATTATCGGTATATTTCGGTATCTATTGGATGGGTTGGTTGGTTGGTTGGGTGATTTTATGGCGGCCGATTATCCAGGATATAGGATAGAGGCCCTAGGAGGGGGTGCCCTCCGTGGCGTTCATTCTAAGGGATCCTAACTCGTATTTCTAAGGTATCCTACCCCGGAAGGTTTGAAGAAAACCACAATAAACTCCGAACGGTTCGGTCGACAAGCGCCACACTGGTTTGAACCCAGCACATTCCGTCTACCAGCTTTGAGAACAGAACATCTCATCAACTGGTGGGGTATCTATTGGATGGGATTTCATCCAATCTATTGTGCAAGATATTTTCTAAATATATGTTGAATCAATTTCGACTTTGTTCACTGAACAGGAAGGCAGAGCTATGCTATACTTTTAAGATGGACATTGTAGCGGGATTTCAACTTCTATTGTGTAGATATGTAGCACATTTTATTCATAAAGTTATTAGTTAAAAATATATTTTGTTGTCCATTGTTGTTACTAAATATCGAATAGGGTAAACTGCGACTTTCTTGTATTCACTGATGACTGTATCTCCGTGGTAAATTAAAAGAGAATTCAAAGAATGAAAAGAAATACATAACACTTTGTACTTGTCGGTGAGTAACAGTGTTATTTAATTTAATATATTAGCATATAAAAAAATTGCACTGGCCACAGCATACTAGTTGTACATGGAAATGCACAGTGACGAGAGACATATTTTCTGCACTATATATGAAAATTTTAGTTGTCGTTTTGATTAATTCTCTTTGATAATGCCTGATGGATAATGTCTGATGATCTGTCTGTCTGTTAGTCATTCAGTTTGTTTGTCTATGTGGACACGCAAGCTAAGAAACAAAAGAAAAAGCGGGGACACGAATTTTATCGCCGTTCTATCAAGAATTAATATACGGAATTTAATCGAACTTAAAATTCCATTAGAATTTATGCTGATTAGAATCGGATGTAGGCCTCCCAAAATATATCGCTGCTGTGTGAAGTATTATTCACAATTTCCTTAATAGAAATGTTTCGACGTTAATGTTATAGATATTCATCATAGTGAATTAATTCTCGACAAAAATTGATACTGATTAGCTTTTGGTGAATCTTCATCAACACGTGACTAACTACAGTACTGTTTTTCACGATTTCCGGAATAACTACGTACCTATGGGATGTACAAGCACATTCACCAAATTTAATAATTGTAAAATCTTCAAGTAAAATTATATTATTTTTGTTTTTCATTTTTTCACTCAAGATGGAGTGTTGTTATTCTGAGCTTTTCACGATTTAAGTGATAGGTATATCTAGACATCTATGTGACTAAAGTTCATAAAATTTGACATTTAAGGTATTTAACTAGAAATTATGTTGGTTCAATTTGACATTATTCACTTAACAGGTGGCGTTGGCACTCTATACTTTTGTGATGAACTATTATAGCATCATTACATTTTTTATTGTGTATAAATGCACGAAATTTTACATTTTAAGTTTTATTTAAAAATCTACACGTTGGTCCAAATTTGTATTAGAAAATCGAACCGGGGATGCTGTTCAACTATGTCTATTTATTTCCTTCATCACTGTAATTCCAATTTAAATTTATAGAAATGCATAGTATTTCGTTATTACTAGAGTGAAACAGTGCTATATTTATTGACATATTAAATAGTGGTTCCCAAACTTTACTGTTAAGCGACTCACATTAATGATTGAACATTTTTTTCGACCCACGAAAAATGTTGATATGTACAGTCTTTTGTATAATCTATCACGCAGAAAGACGAGTTTTCAAAAAAAGCCTCCCTTATACACGAAAACAGTATACACGCATCACAAACACAAAAATTACATAATGCATATACACGAGATCAGTTACATGTATTCCAAATGTGAATAGTCATATTAATATTTATGTGATATAAATATAAAGCATGATATTATTTTACTGTGCTTGGGAAAATGGTTTTGAAAAAAAATAATTTAAAATACATTTAAAGGTCAATACGATTTATAACATGATTTTGAATCAGTGAGGGTTGTCCATATATAGAGTGAATTAAATTCATTTCAGTCAAATGTCGCTCTCTACACACAAATAATAATAATAATAATAATAAAACACCGTTTTCGGGAAGTTGACTATCTTTAATCGATTTTATTACTTTAAGGTGCAACATATATTATTTTTTTATAGATTAATAGCAGTTAAAGTTTATATTCATGGAAAATTAATCGATTATTGTGTAACACACCTGTATATCACAACTCATAGTTTGAGTCTGTATTAGTATAATATGGAAGGAGGTTTTGTGATGGTAAAAGCACAGTAGTTTCAAGCTTGCAATCATTCAGGTTCCTCTTTCCTATAAGATTTAAATAAAGTAGTTTGGTTGATAAAACTTGTTTTTTTACTATGGCTGGAATCAATACCAATGAGGCAAGAGCAACCTCACAAGGTACAAAATAATATTTTTCACATCTACTATCAATCTGTTTCGAACTAGTTTCTTCATATTTTTATAAAATAAAACTTGTGCAAACAATGATGTTTAGAAACATATTTCTTCTCTTTCAAATACAATGTAATTCAAATGTTTATTCTCTTTTTTAAATCCAACATAAAAGAATTTAAGCACGAAACGTACGACCCTAACAGCTCTTTGAAATTTAATTACAATAACTAGAGATTCGATTAATATGAATGTTTTATGAAGTTTACGTGAACAATCCATTAACATTTTAGATATATTTTTATTCTGTTAATATGTAATATTTAGATGTATTATACAAATTTTAAGATTTACATATAAGATTTCCAGGATTAAATAGCTTTCCTGAAACATTTTGTTTAAACGAAAGAAAAGTAATTATTACACATGAATTAAAATATTACTTCGAGAGCTTTGCCATTATGCTAAAAGTATAGAAATTGAAACTGATACTTCGTTCACCAATATATTGAAATATCATACGATAAAATTTTTCATTAGACAAAGTACTAAAAAATCATTCTGTACTTTTCGTACAAACATTAAATATTTTATGTGTGCTTTTAATCAGAAAAATATACAAAAGTATAAAAATGGTCTGCTTTTTGTCAGTGATTAGACTCACAGAAGTCTAAAACGGAACTGAAGTTAGAGTTTCTGCTGTTCACACAATATTACGAAACTAGAACATGGATCAATGATAAACCTCTGGAGCAGGAAATTCGTTTACCAATTGCTTATTCGTTGTTAGAGAGCTATACAGACAATTTAACAAATTGTCGTGTCGTAGTGCAGTTTGTATCATAAGACTTAGCAAACTGTCGAAATTTTCGTAGCAAAAAATAGTTTAAAATTTTTTGAATTTTTTTTTCTTTTACTGCGAAACAACGCTACTTCTCCTAAACCGTTCACTTGATGATTGAATTACTGGGCACAGGGATAGCTGATACTATCTGCAGGATTTGAATAAAAGACTGGCATAACTCGTGTCATTTTGAGGAATAATTATACATAATTAGTGACATAGACATAAGGTTAAAAGTCATTAACTGGTCACTGATTTTTGCATTACGTATACTGTGCAGCTGTTACGTGACAAAATTTAAAAATGAAATCTCATTGTTGTTATAAAAGTGGCTCATTCTGAAACAGAAGCCGTCATATACAAAAAGAGATTATAAAACTGATTACAACAATAATTTAAACAAACAATGCAATTTTAATTACAATGAAGGATTTCCGTTAAACTATATTTGGGGGCTGTCAATATCTTAATGTTCATTTTAAAATTGCTAATTATGAATATCTGCTTAATGACATCAGATAAATGTTTGGAAATTTGCCTGCTCAGCTTAAATTTGAACAGGTTCCGCGTGTTGCTGCCCAGTATTCGACATTGTTTTCAGGTAACGGGTTGCTCAACCGATAAGACACCCTAATTGTTCCTGAAGACTTTGAACCCCCAGAGAGAGTTAACATTAACTATTTAAGGGCTGCCACTGGTGATTATTTTTTAACTCTACCTCGCACCACTTTCTAAAAACAAAAATCTTTCACATACATTTTGACAACATGTGCAAGATAAATATAGTATAAAACTCATGTTTTAAAGATAGTGGTGCGAATAGAATTTAAAAATAGTCTCCAGCGGCAGTACTGCCATTTGTACAGGATTGTTTTTGGTTTGAGCAGAAATAGAACATATTGCCTAATGTTCCACTAACTCGTAAATGAGTCGGTGGAACCTACTTTCGGTTGAAAAGATCCTACTTTTAGTTTATATCTTCAACATAAAGTGTTTTTACCCTGCTAACACATTTTGGTGGATGCTTCAACTTTAAAGAAAAGCGAACATTCTATCCGCCTTATAAAATAAACTGTAATTTTTTTCGAAAATATAAAGGGATTTTTATACAATTATTTAGAAAATGGAGAATATTTTCTAGAGAATCATTTTTCGTCTATTTGTTAAGCTACCTTAACTAAACCCCTAACATAGGTATCTTATGTAAAGTAGTATTAAACATGTGTACACATATAAGTGGGATTATTTCAATCACACTAAAAGATGAAATTTAGTTTTGGTTGACAAAGTATGTTACACCGATTTTCACAGAATCTTTGCTTTTTGTATGTTTACTTTGTATCCATTATAAGGCAAATCTTTCCTCTTCTCATACTAAAATGAATTTGCTACTTTTACATTATTAGGTTTGTTTGCTTATAGTTGAAATAATCGACTAGGAGAGTTGCGTAATATAAGAGTATTTATTATATATCAGCATATAAAAAATAATTTATATAATATAAGCATTTTATTCCATACAGTTTTATACTGTTAGTAAATAATATTTGTATTAGACATATTTTAAATACACGCATTTATGAACTATGTCATATTAATTAGAGTTTTTTTCGTACATTTCATGACGAAATAGCGAGGAAATAACACATTCAAAGGATCGTAGATAAAACAAGCATTGAAAGAAAATTATAAAAAAAAAAAAAACATTTTCGGTTGGAGTCGTTTTAACTGAGGTAACTTTCAAAACATTTTAATAAATTATTGTGATTCTACTTAATTATATACAAAAGTAGTAAAAAGATTTTGATCCTTATTATAGAAAACGCTTTCTTCTTGCCAGTGCTGGTAAAAACTTTTTTTTATTCCTTGATTGCCATTTTCCGTGATATATGAGAAACAACCTCATAGAGCTCCTGCAAAAGGGTTTTTAAAAAGACAAAATGTCAATGTACTTTCACACATCATGACAACTATATTACAAAGCAAAAAAAAAACGTGCCCATCACTAATTCTAGTGTCATATCGCTGATTTGAGTAATCAATTTTGTTTTACTGGAAATTTATTAACTTCTAAACATAGTACAATTTTGATTTTTACACCGTCGAATGTTAAAAAAAATATTTTAAAATGCAATTTTTGTTTCAAAACTATATTTCAATTTGCAGAATTTTTATGGTTTTAAAAATTATTACAACCATGATTTTTTTTTTATCTATCCCTATTGCGTGCAGCTCGATTACGGACGATTAATCATTTTGCTTTCAAAACAATATAAATAGTTCAGCATTTGTTTTCGGCTAAAATTCAATAACAAAATTATGATTTTATAAATAAATAAAATTATATATAAAAACACAAATTTAACAGATATTTAATCAATGTACGCGCTTAAACACTTAAATAATCAGAACAAAAAAGGCTGCTGTAAGTAGCTAAGTATTTGGCGATTTCCTCGCTGTTAGCATTTGCCATGCAGTTAATACAAAAGTATCACTTTTAATACATTTCAAAGATGTATTTACACAACATAATTGATATTTTTGAAAAAAAAAAGCCTTTTAGTGTTGTTAGAGGGCAGTCTAAAAAAATTGATTGTAAAATAGGTATTAGCGTATATGGTATTTTCGCTATTTTCAGTACATTGCGGAGTATGATCTGTAAGGCGAGAATTCCGCGGTGGATCATCTGGTCTTTCTAAAAGAAAACAAAATGGCTGTAAAACATATTAAGAAAGAAAATTCACTGCTTAAGAAAAGCTGCTTGAAAAAATTCCCTACCTACAACGCCTTAAACAATGCGCTTATAACGTTCTTCAGAAATGGAAAAAAATGTTCAGTTAATCTTTTTCTTACTCTGGATATCATTCATTATTTTTGACTTTTTATAGTAAAAAAAAAGGTAGAAAATTGATAATTTTATTCCCGGATACTCTTGCTGTGCGCAAGCATTCTAATTCAAGTAAATTATTAACAATGAAAACGTCATTTGGCATTTTAACATTGACATACATGATATAAAAATAAACTTAGTCTGAATTCTCAGGAACTATTTTCTCTATTACTAACGTAAAGCACATGTTTTTTTAACATTATTTTTAAATAGAAGTTTCAAATATGTAATAGGGAAAGAAGCATTAATAGGAAAAGGAATTTGTTATATCTATAAATATTACAATGTTCTTTAAGTAAAAATATACAAGATTGTAGAAATAAAAATATAAAATATTCTTTTCACACTAGCTAATTACTTTAATACAATTAACTAATATGAAAACCTAATTCTAAAATAATCACTTGATATTAAGAACTATTTTAAATTTAAATCTATTTGGACACTACACTGTTGATTATTTGTTTTAAAAAAACACAAATTTCACAATTTGTGTCTGTTAGTTGCTAATATCAGTGTAAAAGTTGGTTTAAAACTCATAAAACAGTTAAAATCTTACATTTTCAGCTTTAAACCCAATTCATCATCGGGGACGAAAACAAAAAAACAGTTTTGTTTTGTTTCCGTCCCCGATGATGGCTTCGGGTTTAAAGCCGAAACATGTAAGATTTTAACTTTTTTATGAGTTTTAAACAAATTTTATAATGATTTCAGCAACTAGCAGGCACAACTTGTGAAATTTGTGTGAGTGTTTTTTTTTTATATTTTTTAAATTGTACAAAAAAAAAAAAAAAAAAAAAAAAAAAAAATTTTGTCTTTTACATTTTTATGCATATATTATATGCTCAGTGATATATCAGATAATGGACAAAAAATATTAAGTCAGAAAAACTTTATTCTTTTGAGATGTCATCTTTACATTATAAAGTATACGAAAGCGCAAATTGAAAAGTCAAATGCTTTGTTGAAATTAATTATCCTAATATAAAACCTTTCACGGGGAAGAAAACCATGTATTAAACATTGATTTTGTCTTATTATTAGTTACATAAAGACTCTTTTTTGCACTGATTAGATGCTGATAGTGTATTGAAAATTTTTTTTTAGAAACCATTTATTTATTTTTTTTTTTTTTTTGCACAGAAAATTTTGTTAAATATGTATTAGCTCTTTATGGTAAAACAAAAACTTCAAAAGCAATAATTGATTTGATATATTTTACATTTTTATTTGGATACTTTTTTTACATAAATATATTGGCTAAACTTTTTATATGTGTAAATACTGTATGCGTGAAAATCATATTAAAGTAAACTTTCATTTAATTTGAAATAATAAAAACTGACTTATTCTCTTTTCAGCTATAACTGTTTTGTACAAAATCATAAAAAAGTTTTCCTAAAAACTCTAAAAACTTCTAATGAATAAAAAAAATGAACACTGGATAAAAGCCAATAATTTAGAAAAGATAAAAAAGCGGCTTTGTGATAAAACTGTAAATTTTAATGCGTAAAAATTTGTAATATCATTTTTCCATTTCTTTTGAAAGAGAACGAAATTGATAGCCTGTCAGGCGAAATTTAAGAGGATCATTTTTATATATTATTCATATTTTTAATGACACATTTTCTCGTTGATATATTAAAGTCAGTTTACATTCTGCAAAATGTTTTCCTATATAATGAAAATGGGCTTTTTTGTAACAAATGAATGCATTTTAATTCATTGAAATGCTTGTCTTTTTTTTTTTAAGTGGTTTTCATATGATAATTTTTTGTCAGAGCATTATGCCAAAATGAAAAAAAAATGGAGAAAAATATTTAAAAAAAATGTGTTGAACTGTTTTTATGTAACAGAAATATTGCTTTATATGAATTCTGCGTAAAGATTTTTTGTATTCCCATTCATTGCCTTTTTTGTATTTTTTTTAATTGATTAAAGTTGTTTTTTAAGTTTTATTGTTTATAGATTAATTTTTTTAATCAAACGGTATGACTCTTATTTTAACCTTTAATATTTTATTAATCACTTGAAATATTGAAAGTCTGGAACGGTTTCATAGCAACTCCTTAATTTTAACCAAATAGCTAGAAAAGTCACTGTGCTCGGTCAGTTAAAATTCTTAATTTTCGAATTTTAGTTATTTTTTCAATAAATCATAATTCCCCATACAAAGTCAGTAAATTGTAACAGTAGTGTGATAATTAGTAAAATAACAAAAATTAGATCAGCAATATATTAAACATTCACAGTCATAATATTTAATATGAGATTGGATTATTAGTTAAATAATTATTATCATCATTATATATTTCGATAGATATCAGCTAAACAAAGCGTCATTTAATTCACTATCGCTCCATTTAATATCGCTCCATCTATTTCATCTGTGTGGCGTGAAGCCCGATTACGAAGGATGAACCCATTTGCACTAATAATAATTTGTATAAATATTTCATCATTTATTTCAGTCCAATATTCAACAACAAAATTTAAACTTTATGAAGAGATAAAGAAAATAATAAAATTATATAAATAAAACATAAAGCTAACAGCCATGTTATCGAACTACGCGCTTAAACCACTGAAAGAATGAGAATCAAAAAGACTGCTGCACGTAGGGAAATCATTAGTGATTTCGTCGGCAAATAACTCCTGGCATCCGGCTAATATGAAAGTATCTCTTTTAATAAATTTCAAAAAAATATTTCAATATATAATTAAAGTTTTACAAATAAAAATGATTTTTGTTGTTGTTAGCAGGCAATCTAAAAAAAAATATTAAATGTAAAATATCTAATAAAGATTTCAATAAAAAATTTGTTTTCACCTATGTTCTGTAACTCTGGGAATCCCAGTTTGGATGCTGTAGTATTATGTGAAGCAAAAATATTTACCATATATTTTCAATGAAATCAATTTATACGTGGGTTTTTTTTAATAAATATAAAAATTAACCTTTTTATAGCAATATGAATTCCCAATGCATAAAAGAATTGCTGCTATTATTTAGATTACTCTTGTTTACCTTTCATGAATAGTAAATCCCACATATAAACATTCAAATACAAACACAACGTGAAATAAATAATTGATTACCCGAAGGAAAAGACATTTACCGCTTCTCCTAATTGATTTTGTACGAGCGTGTCAAAATACTTACCATCAGAATAACACAGACGGTTAAATAATAATGGCTGGTGTATTTAGAAAGGAACAGAACAACAAATATACGCCAATTTGTTTCCATTCTTTCATAATTGGTAAAAGAATATAAAGTTTACTTAAAAAAAATAGTCATGGAAAGAAACACTGATTAAGATATTTGTTACCTTGTAATAACATAATGTAACAAACAACTTTACTAGCACACAATTAAAATAGGATTTTTTGTGTAAATAAAATATTTTGAAATAATAAAGGTCCAATATCAAGAAATATGTTTTAAGAAGAAAAAATATATAATAGAAAACCATTTTGGGCATTTAAATAAAAAATACGCCTTTTCAAGTTAGAAATTTAGCACTGAAAATATGTATTGAATTTGTAGTGGATTGGCTACTCCTCATAAAGGCAGCCGTTTGTTTTGATTGAGAACGTATTGTGAAAATAACATCTGTGTGCGTGCAGCGACACCTATACTCTCTTTTACTTTAATTTTTGACGAATACATGTGTCTTTCGGAATTCGTGAGTTTTCTGCGTTTCGCAGCTGTTTATTGCAAATTTTGGCTTCTCCGGTCAGTTAACAATGTATTTAAGCGTTTGAAAGTGTGTTGGTCGTTGGATTTGGTCGCATCTCGCCGCCAGGGAAAACCAGACAGCTCTTTGATACCAGACGTAAGTGGAATACCGGTTCTGATGCTTGCTTAGTGCTGAGATCTGGAATTGGTAAGAGAAATTTAAATGTTCAGTTCAATAAAGTATATTTGTGGCCACGGGCTACCTTATCTATATTATAAAGGACAAACGTGTCCGTGCGTAACGCTGACGTCATTTTGGGAATGGCAACAGTTGAGGATAAAATTTTGGTTACGCGATTTTTGCTACTGCAATTTTTTTAATTTCTAAGCATCGCACATTTTAAATTTTTATACCATTGTATAGGGAAAAAAATCTGCTTTCAAATGCAATTTGTTCGAAAACTGTATCTTAATTGACTAGCATTTAAATTAAATTTCAAAAATGTTTTTTTATCTATCTGTATTGCTTGCAGACGATTACAAAATATTAAGTCATTTGCACTTTAAACAATATAAAAAGTTCAGCATTTGTTTCCATCTAATATTTCATAACGAAATGAATACATAATTAGTAATAAATAAAATAGTATAAATAAAACACAAATTTAACACACATGCAATTGAAATCAGAGCTTAAAACCGTTCAAATTATCAGAATAAAAACAAAATGCTGTAGGAAACGAAATGTTTAGCGATTTCTTCGGCTATTAAATTCCGGCACGAGGCCAATACAAAATTACCTCTTTTAATAAATTTCAAAAATTTGAATATATAATTGACAAATTTCATATAAAATTGCTCTTTGGTGTTGTTAGGGGACAGTCTAAAAACAATTATTAAATGAAGAAAATCTATTAGAGTTTTCAATAAAATAAAATAAATGGTTTTCACACATATATTCTTTATCCCGGGAAGTCCGGGTTGGAAGCCCTAGTTTAGCTAAATTCACAGTTCATACCGAATGCTTGGGAAGGCAGCGCATCGCTGTGGAAGGAGTTCTGAATTAATAGAGCCAGTCCTCGCCTGTATGTAAGTTAACGCTTCATCTAATCGATTTATTTAAGAGATATATATTATAGTTAGAACGTGCATCGCCTAAGTGGGATTACTCAGCTAACAGTGTTTTAATCAGAGTTCAGATATTGGTAAAGGAGGCTCGCCCACCATCCTCTTTAGATTTTAAATAAAATTTATTTTAACTCATTACTTGTCTCATCGGGATACACTATGGAACAGCACTTCACAAATTATTTAAATGAATGATAATAACAACCTAAATGTTATAAACTAATTGTTTTCATGGAGTAATTATGCATTTTATATGGAAATATTATCTATATGTTCACCAACATATTACTTAGAATCCATCATATTAAAAGAATTTGTATGAATTATTTGCTGTCTAAACAATTTAGTTCATACTATATATCTGCTATTTTATTATTGATGACGGAAAAAAATAATTCTAATTTTAAAACCTATTGATAAATGCCATTTTGAGAAAAGAAAATGTTCGATAATTATCTTTTCACATTTTCAAATGCATGTTGAATAGAAATCATGTTTTAAATTGATACTTAATAAGAAGGGAATGTTTTATATATATAACTTCCCCGAATTCATTACCTTGAAACTATTTTAATAAAAATTATTTGCTAAGAATTGTTTATTCCTAATATTTAAAATATTTACAGTTAATAATTTGACTACTTGTTGACCATTCCTTCTTATTAAATCACACAAATAAATATTTAAATAAGACAAAAACGTAGAATACACAATTTATTACCCGATCGAAATGGCATTTACGATATTTCCTTATTAGTTTCGTACATCATGTGGCAAAATGCCAATGATAAGCTAAACACAGATTTTCAAATAATAAAAACAGATGCATGAAAGAAATAGTAGCTTTAATTTTTATTTTTATTCATCACACTGTATGGGTCTTATTCTATATAAGCATTTGCTAGAACAATTAATTAGATTATGAAAATTTATTTTTTTACTCTTTGCTCTTATGCTGTACATTCACATTTAAATTCTATATTTTCTCAGAATTTCTTCAAAAACTGGGCATGTTCAAATAATTTTTAAAAGCTTAAAGTAAGTTTGATAAGCTTAAACTTGCGAAGAAGTAACAACAAATTACCTGTTCCTCTTATATCTTTAAAAATATATATTGCAGTAGGCAAAGTTTCGCACAACTTTTAATTTAAATATATTAAAATATTCTCATAAATTTATTATAATAAATTTATTTATTTAAATTCTCATATTTCATTTACAATTCTGCATACTTTTTGCCCTACTGTTTCCAATAGCATGTTTGCGGTTATTTTAGACATTTGATTAGGTTGAACTTGTACTAAAATTATAGTGATTTGGAATAATTTTCAGTATGTGGCTTTCTTATGTATGTGTACAAGATAACTGCTTGTAAAAGATTCTTGTGCTTAAAAGAAAACTATTATAGAGTAAAATATACATAATTACCATTCAAAGAAATGATTAAAAAAATATGTACATACTGGTATACCATGACGGTAAATCGTACGTCATCGGGCAGTTAGACAAAATGTCTTCTAAATGAAATTCAAAATTTGCAATATGATATTCCGAAATGGTTAGTACTTTAGTGGTTAATTCGGTGCAAGACGCCCACTTCCGGTTGACTATTTAGAATCCATATTTACTTCAAACGACATAAGGACTGAAATATTACCCAGAAGTAATGAAAGGTGTGATGTAACATAAATGGTTGCCATCTTACATCTAGTCCTTAAGAAGACCAATGATTAAGAACTTCAGCTGTCAAAGCTGGTAGACCAGAGGTGCTAGGCACGAACCCGTATCGTTCTCTTCGGCTTAGCCATTGAGTATTTTACGTGTTTTTCTTCGAACCTCCGTAACGTTGCGTAAATACGGATTAGGTTCCATTAGAAAGACACCACGGAAAGCAATTCTCTTAATTCGTCGTATATACTTCACACAGATAATTGGCAATAACAAAATCCGCCACCTTAAAAAGTTCTGACAAATAAAATGTGGGGTCGAATATGGCACAAGTGTACGTCATCGTACACATAATTGTTCCATTGCGCATATCAAAACACTTGAAACCTACAATAGGAATGTATTGGAATCCTTCAATGAAATAATCCTCCAAAACCAGGGCTGCTAGCCCACATTCCATAGCCTGCTGAGACAGGGTAGAAAAATTATTAAAATGTTGCTATCTTATGTTATCTAGCACATGATAGAACTTTAGATCAAAATGCAGTTATAGAAACCTAAAATACGTGTAATCTGAGGTGATTATTCTCAAGTGGTCTAAATTGAAGTTTGGCGCGAATCAACAACATTCTCAATTGTTTTTACGGAGAGGGAAAATATTGTGGAACAGATGTTGAATCCCTGGTCACGGAATTTGTGCGACTTTTATTTTGGGTGACTTTTGTTTTGGGCGTGCCTCTCAAAATCGCGCCAACAATCTACTAAAAAGAACTAAATCCAACAATGTAATTACTGCCGAGTCACCATAGCCGAAATCATAGTCGCCCAATTTTGGCGACTTTTTTCCTTTTTTTAACAGATTAAAAAATAAAAAATCCGTGACCAGGGATTCTACATCATAGCCAATATTATGACTTTACATCTTCATACACATGGTCCAAGATTTGTTTAAATGGAAGATCTTAAAGACCCCATTATAAACAACTTAAGTTACCTACACTCAAGTGGTTCAAAATTAGAGTTTCCGCTAATTATTTCCTTCCCTCATGGAAAAGATTTGAAAACGATTACGACATTACGTCATCGATCACGTGGTCAACATTAGTTCAAAAGTGAGCGCTCGAAGTTGACATTAAGAATAATTGGCTGCCTTTGGCAAAATGGTCATAATTATGGTTCTTAACAAACTCCTACCATGATAAGATGATATTGAATACAATAAGGATCTCACATTATGAATATCGTGGTTGAACATTAGCTTGACCCCTTGGGGACGAGCGACACGTAGTATACGTGACGCGTAAGATGCTCAGAATCCTCGATTATTCCCACCAGTTACTTTTTATTGTAAACTTTGCCTTATTTAATGACAGCGTTTCTGCAATTCGATTAGAAGAAAATATCTGTTTTCAAAAACCGGTGGAAAAAAGATTAAAAATTCTGTAAAGGACGCTCGTCGCGAAGGGGTTAAAGTAAAGGCCCCAAAAATTCATAATACGAATAAACTGAGCTGTATTCTATAAATGTGTTCAAAACTGGGCTTGATGACAATCACATCCCTACACTAATGAGATGGCTGTGAAAACTATTACGACTGTACATGGTGCCACATTAGCTCTATTTAGATTTGATGAAGCTCATAAAACAAATATTTGGTTTTGTCTTTGCCCAAGCTATCCAAAATTAGATTTGGCGAAGATGAAATGTCTTCTCTGTTGCGGTGGATTTGAAAACGATTACGACATTATGATATGGAGATTAAGCAAATATGAAAAAAAGGAATGAAATAAATTAAATAAGTTCAAATTAGAGATCTTGAAGCTGGAAATACGAATAAATATCTTGTTTTTGTTCAAGGTGTTAAAAAGATGATTTGCGTCATAATCTCTACCCAGATGATTTGGAATTGTAAACAATTACGACTTTACATAACAGAGCATATGGTCGAACATATCTCACATTAGAGTTGTAAGAGCCCCCAATACAAATAATCATTGTTTTCTTTCCTCAAGCTCGTCTAAATTAGGGTTGATGACTATCATATCCCTATCATGATGCGACCAGGTGACTTTTCCCAATGTGCTTGTATGGTAAAAAGCATTTTCATCTCCGTCTTATGAGGGTAGATAATGGATTTACAGAAACCCTAGATTCGGAACAACACTTGTATGAAAGCAACCCAATTTATTCGAAGTATTCGGCTCGATATTTCTATATTGAGGTAATAATTATCCATATGCTTCATGTAATAAGACTACAATCGTTGTTTCCCTCTGCTATCGGAAGGGATTTGATTGACGGCAATGCTAGTTTGGGAAAACTTGAGTGAAGGCATCCCAAATTATTTGTAATGCAGGTATTGAGAGCTCAAATTTAAGCTAATGTGATACAATGTGCTCGATAATGTAAGATTTTCATTGTTTCTAACTCCGTCCATCAGGGAAGAGGAGACTTAATTTACGTAAAATCAGTTTGGATCAGTTCAGCGAAGGCATTCCAGGTCTTCATTTTATGGGTTTCGAGAGCTCTATTTTGAGCTAATATTGAACTATATACTGTTGACCAATTCTTGTTAATATTTTGAAGTCCTTCGCATAAGGGAATATGAAAGAAATGTTGGTTCATATGAACGAAATAATCCAAATTAATCTTATTTTGAGTTTTGAGACCTGTAATTTGTAATAATGTTTGATCATGTTCTCGATAACCTAATCGAGCTCATGCATCCTCGATTATCGTTTTTAACTTTTTGTCATCAGGGAAGAGACTTGAGTGTCAGAAACCGTAGTTTTGGACAATTTAATTGACGTTTAAAAAAATTAATCACATAGAGGTTCAATTCTCGAGCTGTAATTGAAGCTACGTCTTGACTATGTGTTCAATGACGGAAGTTGTAATCATTTTTCTATTACTTCGCTGCAGGTTAAGGATATTGGGGGCTTTCAACACTAGTTTAGGATTACATGATCGATGACAATTCAATATTTTTGTATTGTGGGTGTCAAGAAGGTTTATGCCAGATAAGCAACGTTCATGCGATCGATGAAGTAAAGCTGTATCCATTTTAGATCCCACACGTTTCATTTGGTAACTATACTTAAAGACTAGCTGGGAGCACACAATACTGTATGTTCCATCACATCTGATCATCCACTAGTTTTTGGTATCATCTGCATTCATGTATGTTATGACGTAAATAAGTACCCAAAAATGTAAGCAAGAAGTGGGTCCCTAAAACAGAAAAGGACTACAACCACGCAGAGCCCACTGTCGGATCATCTTATTCTAAGATTTAACTTTTTCTTAGATTATCTTACAGTCGTGATCCTGATAACGTAAGGTTTACTGTCACGAGATCACTAATATTATGAAAAAAAAATTGTCCGTAAAACACATTTTTTGATTATTTTTATTATATATGATACTTTGTTATTAAACTATAGAATTTTTTATTAGGTTTTGGAAGAACATAATATTATTTATGATAAAAGTACTTTGGTTGTGGACGGATATCTTTGTTTTGATCCGTGTTGCTTTGAGGATTATGTTTACAGATGAATTCTTGTTAGTCACTTTAACTTTCACTTTTTGTAGAAAAGAATTAGCATACCTATATTGAGCCTAAATTATGATAAAAACTCATAACTCATAATTCTATTTCTACTGAAAGGATTTCCAATTTTTACTTGTCTTGATATTTGAATATTTTTTTTCTAAAAATGTTTTAGAAATTTCGTCATCTTGATTTAGAATTACACTGATGTATAGAATAATAATCGCAATACGAGTAATGGCGACTATATTAGCGATCATCTGAAGGGGTAACACTACACTGACGTCCGTTTTCGGGAATTGTGTTTCAAGAAATGCGAAGTGCCTAATAAAATCCATTTACAGTATATTATTGTACATATATTAATGTAGAAAACTGTTTTTTTTCTGTTGGTACATACGAAAAATTGGGAGCCTGACTGTTTATGGATAATAGAGTTATCAGAAAAGAGTGTCAACAGATGGACACGAAAAGTCATCGTAGACATGACATAAAACAATAAAACATACAAAGTATTTTTTTTTAATAAAAGTTAGTGAAATGCGTAACATATTTACAAAATACACATTTTTATATATATGTCCTCAATTTAAACCAAAATATAAATTTTCGACAAAAAAATTTCATTACTGAATATTACACAAGAAAGTGGAGAAAGTTTAAAAGAATTCGCTGAGCGCGGCGTTTCGAGTCATGATCCGTTGCTACATCCCTTTTATACCGAGACGCTTGTGGAAGCCAGGCAGAAAGGTACTTACGGCGGTATTATACCGTAATGGTCCTTTGCTACGTCCCTTTTATAGTGAGACACTTGTGGAAGCCAGGCAGAAAGGTATTTACGGCGGTATTATACCGTAATGGTCCTTTGCTACGTCCCTTTTATACCGAGACACTTGTGGAAGCCAGGCAGAAAGGTACTTACGGCGGTATTATACCGTAATGGTCCTTTTCTATGTCCCTTTTATGCCGAGACACTTATGGAAGCCAGGCAGAAAGGTACTTACGGCGGTATTATACCGTAATGGTCCTTTGCTACGTCCCTTTTATAGCGAAAAACTTGTGGAAGCCAGGCAGAAAGGTACATACGGCGGTATTATACTGTAATGGTCCTTTGCTACGTCCCTTTTATACCGAGACACTTGTGGAAGCCAGGCAGAAAGGTACTTACGGCGGTATTATACCGTAATGGTCCTTTGCTACGTCCCTTTTATGCCGAAAGACTTGTGGGAGCCAGGCAGAAAGGTACTTACGGCGGTATTATACCGTAATGGTCCTTTGCTACGTCCCTTTTATAGCGAGACACTTGTGGAAGCCAGGCAGAAAGGTACTTACGGTGGTATTATACCGTAACGGTCCTTTGTTACGTCCCTTTTATAGCGATACTCTTGCGTAAGCCAGGTAGAAAGGGAAAAAAATCTGAAAATTGAAACCGGACAAATTTAAAACGAAAAATGAACAAATTAAACACCTCGAAAAGCGGGAAGGGTTGGGCTCGGGGCTCTGAAGCTACCAAACGACCTTTGCGACTTCGAGTTCTATGTTCGTCTCATATATATTATAAAAAATATATAATAAATATTTCGATAAAAGTCTACGTAATTTACCAAAAAAAAAATGTGTGGCATAATTTCTCAAAAGATCTAGATTGATTGAAAATTGGTAGAACCTGAATGTCCACGGATTTTAATATTGCTGTTCTAAAGAACAAAACATACTTAGCTTACAGTTTCGTTACTATTTACTCGCTGTGGCGTACTCTATTTCTACGACTCCAAAATTCCCTTATCCCTTTGAATATCCTTGTCTAACTAGAAAACTAAGGTTTTCGTGCGTATAAAAAAGTTCATTATACGACGAAAAAAAAATGAAAGTGATGTTACCTCTTAACCTTTCGCGGCAAGCAGTATAGGCTGAGAAAAATCCTTGAATTTGAACACCACTTTTCTCAACAGAAATTTTTACATTATTTAATCACCGCCTTTCAGAAATTATAGGTCGAAAAAGTCTAATTAATAAAAAGTGGTGTACAAAAATCTAAAGAACTCCACAAGATTTCCTTCACAAAGCGAATACATCCCTGGTGCTGCAATCATGATATTTAGAAACCTTTGTTACCGTAGGAATTCACGGATAAAGAAATTTAAAGTTATTTTTTTTAAGAAACGTAAGTTATACATTAAAATGCGTTTGACATTCTTAATTACTTAGTCACTTAAAAATATTTTGTCAATAAGGTACTTCTAAATTTTAGTTTTTTATTCAAGTTTAAAATTTAAAATTTTAAAAGTGCGTGTTATTTTAAGAACAACTTTTGTATTCAAAACAAAAAAAGTAGGGTAACAAAATAGTCAAGTTTAATTAATTAATTGATCACATTGCTCAATTGCCATTTGTTTTCTATAAGTCGAAATTTTACATAAATTTTAAGTGAAATATGTGCATTTTTTAAATGTGATAGAATTTAGATTGACAACAGGGTAGACAGTCACAGTCTTAATAAATAGAATGTTAATGATTAAAATATAATTTCAACCGTTCCTAAACGAAAAAATGTAGTACCATGAAATAAAGAAGTATGGAAAAAAAGAACACTTTTTTATAAGCCTTCAATGTTTATATTGAAAATCACGCCTAATTTAAGGATTACAATTCATGTTTTTTCCCCAAAATATTCCGCTAGAATACATTAAATTGGCGTAGGCACCAAACCCGATTATGCACTGCCTTTTTTACGCATAGTAGAAATCGCAAACAAGTGAATTTAATTAGAATTATGTATAATTTTTGCTCTGTATCTTTTTTAAGATATGGCAACAAGAAATAAAACAGGAAATATTATTTAAACTATCGTTTTAGGATTTATAAATTGCCCAAAGTAGGCATTTAAAATCCAAAGTATAATCGTACATTAATTAATAATAAACTATTAATTGATAAAAGCGTATTTGCTTTTAAATATTACACTCTTTATTAGGTCGATTTCGTAAGAAATGCTACCTATTACATTCTTCCCTATGTTGGAATTTCTGAAAAATTTTTGCCGATCTACGCTGATCATGACTCTTAAAACCCAAAACTATCTCCAGTTCAAAACTTTACCTATCTATCTATCTATATCACTTTTTTATGGACACGATAACGTTCATAATTCTGCTCAAATTTCTTCCAAATTGATACATAAAATCAAAGGGCAGAAAATCTCGGGCAAGTTCGTTAATGTGCAAAAATCGGACCAAGGGGATGGGAATGGGGTGGGGTTTTGTAACAAAAAAACCATAAATTCTGAATTATGATACATATGGAATCAGTTTAAAGTTATTATTATTTCTCGGAAAAGGGCCAAAAATGTATATATAGCAGAATTTTGATATTATTAAAAATGGCCTCAAAGGGCGAAAAAATAGAAGTTTAAGAAGAAAAAAAATCATAACTTCGTCAATTCATAAGATATTATATCAGCTTAAATTTATTATATATCTTCTTACTATTATCTACAACTTTTACATTGACAAGTTTTTGATAGAACCAACTCTTCCAGCAAAAATAAAATAAAATAAAAAAAGATGAAAAAATAGGGGGAAGGGGTTAAAAGAAAAAAATCACATCTCCATTAATCCGCCACTAAGGCAATAAAAAAGTACCATTGGCGTGATGAAAAGGTTTGACAACCCTCAGAGATACTGTATATAATGTTACATTATTAAACGCGCGCGAATCGTATTATAATGGTAAAACAAAATCGTCAAAAGCGACCAGATAAAATTGAATGGGTCGGGGCAAGAGACTGCTAAGCCACATTTTTGACCTTCTGAGATAATTAAATTTGGAAATTTAATCAAATACTCAAATCAAGACATATAACATAAAGATTTTTCGCCAATGTCTTAGTAACATTTGAGATATTCTGAGTAACAATATGGGATTACTTTAATGAAATTACTAGTGCGTTCTTTGTAAATTATCTATCTTCATTGGGGGCATAAACATCTGGGGTAAAAACGAAATCTGTGACATATGCTGCCACCAAGTGACATTAGAAACAAATTATATGTAGTATATGATAATTAACAATACTAAGCAACAGATTACAGTGTTAGATTTATTTCACCAAAAATGTGGCTTGGGAATTTCTCTCTATTGTTAAACTGGGTTTATCTCTAATCTTGATTTAGTTTTTGTTGGTGAAATCAGTACTTAACTTGAAATCTACCTGTGCTTGTAGGCCGAGCAGGCAGGGATTTTGTTTTCTTTGTAATTTATTTTCTACTTTTTATCCTTTAAAATGCTTCGTTGTTGCAGCTTCATAGCCACATGGCATATTTTTCAGAGGCTGAATTGGAGTATAATTAAATCTATTGTTCTTTCAACTCATATACAATTATACGATTTACTGAGAAAATTTGGCGATTTATCAGCTGTCGCGAACTAACAGAAAAATGCCTCAAAATTAATGTATTAATTTGTAATTAAGTTCTAAAAATATTAAAATATTGTATTGTCATCGGAATAACACCTCTGAGTGTAATTTTAAAAAATCTAGCATATCTGGAAGTGAGTGAAAAATTGATTACAAAATTTCATCTTTACATATAAGGTTGAGTTAAATAAAGGCGTGTAAAAACTACTCTCAATATTAAGAATATGAATTCTAATAAACTAAATATATTAATGCTAATTCTATTTTTATTAAGCTGTTTTATAAATTACTCTAGTAATTCTCTTCTGCATTTTATAAATTATATATAACCTCGGTTTGTGGCGTCAAGTGCCGCCATCCGAAAAATCTAAAAATGAACACACCATTTCTTCCCGTCAAGGGTCCATTCTTCCTCCAGACCTCTATCCCTCATGACTTTTTTTATATCATCCATCCAGGTCTTTCGTGGCCTTCCTCGTTTCCTCTTTTGGTTTGTTCTGTAATTAGATACAATTTTGGGGTAGTCTCTCGTCACTCAATCTTTTAACAGGGCCATACCAGATTAATTGTTTCTTTTGCAGATAGTCTAATATGATTCCCTTTATTTTCATCATTTCTTTTATTGTTTCATTTCTTATTCTTTCTATTCTTGATATCCTGCATGATCTTCATAGGGCATCCATTTCCACTGCTGCTAATTTCTTTTTTTCTGTCTCCAAAATTATCCATCCCTCTGCTCCATATAACAAAATATTATTTACTATAGAATTGTATATATTATATTTTTTTTCCTGGAGATCTCCTCACTCCACCAAATAATGGAGTTTAAAAGTTTTACAGCCTTTCTTCCTTGGCAGATTCTGTATTTAAATTCCTGTGAGTCTGTGCCTTCTCTATTAATGTCTACACCAAGGTATCTATAATACTCGCAGTTTCCTATTTTTATGTTATTATTTAAATTTAGTTCTGTCTCATTTCCTCCTATACATAGGTATTTGGTATTATTAAAGTTCATGTAGATTAATTTTATAAATTAAATGTGTTCTAAACATGTATCATTAAATTAAAAGGATATATCATTAAATTAGGGTATTTTTGTTACGAGTTTTTTTTTTAAATTATTATTCATAGATTAACACATTTGCATTTTAAAGGAATGGTTACGTTTGTGTGCTTGAAATAATTGAAGCTATATCTAGGATGAGTACATTCCTTTCTTTTCATACATCATAAATTACTGGAATAAATATGTAATATTTTCGAGAAAGAAGTAAAATAACCATTTGATTACCCAAGAGAAACGATTATTTACGACATTTTCGTAATTTATTTCCAATTACATGTCAGAATACCTTCCATTGAATTTACTCTCTTGGCAGATACTATCTTTTTCTCTGAGATGTTTTTAATAACACCGTGGCTATAAATGTAAAAGGTTTTGATATTTTCTCTATATATAAATAACAAGTTATGCATTTTGAGTAGAATTTTTTACCCCAAATATGTGTTAAAATAATTTATTCTCAAACAGTTAAAAAGGGCTACAGAATATGTACAAGCCTAAATATAAACAACGTGTTATCATTTAATAGTAATTTTTTTGTCTTACTTATAAGCTCCGAGTTTTTATCTCTTATTTCTGTAATGAGCATTTAATTATTTGTGAAGTGCATACTTAAGTTTTTAGACATTGGACATTTCTGATGAATATCAAGTCAGTTCTCTGTAAAAAAAAAAAACCTTCGAATTTTGAGGTTCTAAACTTTGAGTATTAATACTACTTGAAATAATTACTTGTAACTACTATAAGTCGAGGAACTATTAAAGAAAAGAGTCGATTTAGCTTTTTTTTTGAGTAAAATATTTGACACAAAATGAGAACCCAGACATTATCGGATTTTTATTTTAAGTGTTTGATAACTCAAAATAAACAATAAAGTTGTTATGACACAAGGGTGATTGGTATGGTGAAGTTTAGTTTCTCCATTTCTAAAAGTAATTAATAATTTATTTAGAAAAGTTAGAACTATATAGTGGTATAGCTTACCTTATTGTAAAACATTTCTAAGAAAAATATCTTTTAGTTTAAGATAAAGCCTCCTCAATTCATCCACAGTTATACAAGCTAAAACACTGTAACTTTCAATTTTACAAAATCAGAAACAAACGCTCAATTAGAGGTTGATACCCTTTCTTGAATACGGTCAAAAAGTAGAATTGGACCATCATAATCCATACTCGACGAGTGACGAACCTTTTCACATCAGCGTTATACCCCTTTGTTCAAAAAATATTCTTCGCGAGAATAACACCAAAATCGCGAACAATCAAAAACATTATTTTATCAAATGATGAATTAAAAATATAACAGTATTAGAAATTAGAAATTAAAAAGTATGAGTAACATACATGTAGATTTTATAATTTATAAAGTAATAAAGAAATTAATGATATTTTTGCTGTTTTATCTCAAATACCAAATAATTTATATTATATTCATGCTTATCTAATTTTAACAGAATAAAAGTTTAGATAATTGATTTTGGAGCTGAAGTAATCTGAAAAGCGGTTCTAACTTCAGTTTTCAAGTCATTCATATCCAAAAATAATGAAGCAGACATAAATAGAGAAACAAATGTCAATTGGTTCCAAACGCCAACTCCTTAAACAGCTTTAAGTGTCTGGAATTAAAATCCAAGTTGCCACAATTTCGACATCGCAAAATTTTATTTAAAATGTCCTTTAGTATTTTGCTTTTGAAATCCTCCAAATTTTGTCTTAATTTGATAAAATTAGCAACCAGTCGAATTTAGACAAGGTGAGAGTATCTAAATTCTTGTGTTTTACGTTATTTCATTGTATTTTTTTAGAAAACAATGTTTAAATATTTTTATTTAGAAAACCTAATTACTGCATAACCAATGCTGTGCCGAAAATGTTCTGTCGTGTGCCAACTAGCATGCCATAGTTGTTACGCATGTGCCATAGTTGGCACAATGTTTTTATAGGTTCGCCGTGCATGCCATACTGTATCAGATGAGCTTAAGATAAGCTGAAAGCTAAAAGCACCCTAACATGAATTAAGTCTTCAATTAATTAGCGCCAAATCGGCCAAGTCTAATATTATATTTGTATACATTAATTTTTTATACCAAATTTTTATAGTTAATCACATTAAATACGGGCAAGTTAAAACTGCATAGAAAAGCTGGAATTTAAAAGGTAAAGTTAATTTAGTCATCAATATTTTCAAATTCATATTACATGTTCATATCTTGAAAATATCCATCAAAACTAACTATGTAATATAATTTTTAAATTTTCATATGATGTTTATTGTTATTATATAAAACCTAAGACGAAGTATAAAATATAGAGTCTATTAAATTAGAGATGTTAAAACATTTTAATAGATTTATTCATGTGGTTTGCTTTTTCATGGATGACAAGATATTGTTCTGTGATCAGAATGAATAATAAAAACTGTTGGTTTGAAGTCAGTAAAAATCTTTCAATGGGATATTTTTGTAATTTTTTGAAAATTGTAATATAAAACAATATGACGAATTGGTATTTTTATATGCTTAAAATATTTACAGTTACTACATGCATTTCTTATTTTCTTTTCATACATAGTAAATTACTTAAATAAATAGTTAATATTAACGCCAACAACGACGGGAAATAAATTTTGTATTAATCTAAAGTAAAAACATTTACGAAATTCTGTAATTCATTGTGAAATTCATGACAAAATGTTTAACACTCTAATTATTTCTTTGCATGTAATTTATTGTTATGCAAGACGTTTTAAACAACACAATGGTTATAAATATTTATCAAAAATCGGAGATAAACAAGAATAAATGTAATTTCAAATAATTCCGATAATTTCTCAATTCTGTCCATGATAAATGCCCGCGGTACGAAAAATATAAATAAAATGGACATATGTATTCACAAACGAATTCAATATGTTTCCCATAAGATAGGGTACATTGCGTGAAGATGCCGTAGTTTTTGATTAGATTTTTTATAAAATCGCCTGTAGATTTTATTTGTTTTTCATTAATTTCTTGTTAAAGTTGATACATTTATGTGTGATTTAAAAATTAATTTTATTTTACAAATGTCATAGAAAGCATTCAAAATTTTGCTTTTGTAAATGCTTGCATTTCGGCATCTTCAACCCAATCTTGGGGTAAGATGGCCAACTAGATAGGGGTAAGATGCTTTCTAGATTTTTAATGTAAACAATAATTTTTGTGAAGCAGTGCAACACATAATGGAACGAAAAAAAGTAACTTTAATATTTGTGACATACTAAAGTTGTTACTTACTTAGTATTCGACAATTACAAAAATATGAATGTTATAAACATTGGTAATTTAATAGAAAACGAATTAATAATTGAAAAAAAGATTATGTTATACTCTTAACATTTAAAAGTATTATGGTAATTTATAATGGTAGCATGCTAATTTTTAAAACTATATAACAAGCTGAAATATGGCAAATTCACTGATATAAAGTGACTTTTTGCTAATGTTTTTCATACGTTCTTCTTTTTTCAGCAATATCTAAGTTCTGCCGCAAACTGCACATTTGTCTAGGAACTTTGAGCTCATGTAACCAACAGTTGCACTGAATGCACTTTATCCAATCACATTTTTCCGACGTTTTATGGTATTCTTCTAGAACTCTGAACACTCATCCTCATTCACTTTCAAAAATCCTCATTTTCTGAATCATGGTGGGGAATTTCATCATCATCCATATCATCGTCTGTTGCAGATTCTCACTTTCTAGCTTTTGCCTTATTTTTAAACACTCCGTTTTAGAAAGGCTTGATACATCTGGCAATTCGCAGCTGCTATTTTCTCTCTGTTTCGGTTTTCGCTTTCATAGGTCTAGTTTTTGTTTCTATTCTCAACTTTTTCCCCCTTCATAAGCTTCTTTTTTCTTGTCATTTTACTTTCTTTTCTTCAATAACTTCTGATGATGTAAGTACTTAACCTTCTTGCCTTCTTTTACTATGCTTTCTTTTTTCATAAACTGGAACAGGTAAAATTTATTGCAGAAATTTTGTTGGGGACGACTGTGTAATATTTTCGGAAGTTGGCACTAGATCTTCTTTATCACTTAATGGCAAGTTGATTGTTAGGCCAGTCGACTGTTTGTGTGATTTTAGTGATGTGCATGGTTGGGGGAAACCTTGAATCAGCTGCTTAGCGGATGGTCTTGAGAGTTTGTTCGACCGTTTTGACGTGGATTTCTCCTTGAAAATCTCGGGCTTTGACTCATGTTGTTCGTTGGACCCAACGAAAGCTGGACTTGGAATAGCTGTTGGATTAAATTGAAATATTCCAGTTGCTTCAAGAAACAAAATCGCATTTTGTGTGGTAGCACTTTCTTAATACTTCTTATATCATTTTAAACATTTACAAAATTTATTACTTTAATCAATGATTTTAAAAAATCAGCTGATTTAAACAACGATTTAGTCATATTTAAATCATCTGATTAAAATCGTTGACACCTTAGTGAATACCCAAAAGTAATTTAAAACAATGGAAAACACAAACAGGTAATGGAAAAAACCCGGCATCTTCCCCCTAAATATTTTCGTCGATTCACCCCAAAGTATTGGAGAAGACGCAAGTCTCCCTACTAAAGTGAAGAAGAGTTAACCGGCCACCATTTACATTTCTCGGAAAGAGCAGACACCAATACTCTCTAAAAACAACAGATTTGTTTCTCTGATGTTTAAACTATGACTTATTTAGGTAAATAAAGAAAGAGCGTAAAATATTTTGGACATTTAAAGGTGTTAAGACGCAATAGCAATAAAAAATCACTATTTAAAATTTAAATAAAACAACGAAAACTGAAATTAAACTATCAATAGACAAGCCTCTTCCACACGAATTAGTGGCGTTTCCCTACAGCGCCTTCGTATAGGAAAACCACGTGACACGGCATCTTGTCCAACAGGGCATCTCACCCCAAGTTACCCTATAAGCCGTTAGGTCTCAGATTATTCGGGTTATTTTTCAAACTATTCATATAAATTATTTTTAAATTATGCATGAACATTTATTAAGCAAATTCTCTCAAATTTTATAATATGTAAAATTTAGTAAATACGAAATGATTTTTATATTTAATGGTAAGATTGTTTTTAAGTATGTACTGTAAATAATTACATTATAAAATATTTCGTGTTTCATATTTAGTTTAAAATTTTATGCACAGCTTCATGGTTTTCTCCAATTAATTTATATAAATAAACAATAAAGAGAAGTGAAAATAAAAATTTAAAAAAATTAGAATATATCTATTTCCAATAAAAAAAATAACAATCAATTAAAATTTGGCTTATTTGCAGATTTTATTTAAGCACCAGAGTAGTTATTATTAACAAACGCTTTTAGATTTTAAACCTACCACCTTGCAAAGCACTCCATACTTACACACATTATTTACTTACTCATATTCTTACAACTTACATGTATTATATTGAAATACATCCTAAACATACGAGGGAATGTCATTAAGTAAGTTACAAATTTTAATTAAAAAATAACTTACAGTGATAATTATTTCAAAACTATATTTTTATTTCTTAACATATTCTCCATCAATATTTATTCACTTATCCCATCGTTTTATCAGAGCTCCAATACCAACTGCATAAAACCCTTTGGATTGCTGTCTCAGCTTCATTAGGGCTTCATACTGAACCTCTTCATCATGTGCAATATTCATCTTGTCACCAAGATCGTTTTTAGGGGACTAAACAGGTTAATATCGTTTGCTTCGAAGTCGGCACTGTAAGGTGAATGTTGAAGAAATTGCCAACCGAACATTTGAATTGTCTCCAGTGGTAGGTCTTTAACTAAACCTGGACGCATCATCGAGCACACGGTCATTTTGAAATTTATTTTTGCATGCGTGAAAATACTACCTAATCAATATGAAATGAATATTACAAAACTGCTGCCTTCTATTAACTTTCTTGGGAAGTACTTGTTACTATTTATGATATATCATAACTGTTTGTGACTTACTTAATGACTCTCGATACACTGATGACTCTACATACATATTTCCATACACCATACAAGAGATAAAACAATTCTCATTTTCAACAAATGAAAGTAATAGGACCTAAAGAGGAAACATCCATGATCGTAATCCAAAGTATAACAATCGCTAAATCAGTTGTTTATCCTCATGATTGATCTGCTTATATCATACATGACACGACATTTTTCTACAGATTGAAAGTAATAAGCAACTCCTTGGATTATAAATAAAAATGTTTAATATTTTGGAGTGGTGAGTAATTCAGTATCTTATTCACGAGCAAAGATATTTGTCTCTGATGATAAAAGTCAATTTTATCGTTGTATATTAATGCAAATATATTAATAAGAATGCGAAAACTAGAAAACATTTTCTTTTAAATTGCTATAAAAATATTCTTTTGTATGACTTAATGAAAGTTCTTTTAAATCTCAAGTAAAATTGAAAATGGCTTACAAATATTTTATTTTCAAAAGAACTAAACTCTTTTAAAAAATAGTTCTGAGTTTTATCTTTTCTTTTTCGTTAAATATTAGAATATTTTACTTTGTGTAGTATTTACTATTTTCCAATTTTTTACTTCGGTAAAAGATACGTGTGTTTTCAGTATGTTCTTTTATTTAAAATGTAAGAAATATGAGAAAATAATGGGATTTATTGAAAGCTTTCTTTTTTTTTTCAAAAGAAGATAAATTTTTATTTAAATAATTTTTATGTTATATGTACATAGAAATGTTAAGAAATGTTTAGTTTCTCTAATTCAGATATTAATAAATAATCATTTAATAATATTCAGTAGTTTTTTTAGCTTTCTTCATTACCGATGTTGCATAATAAAAAAATTCAATGTGGCTGTTTTCAAAAGTAATATTTCGTACTACATTTCGAAAAATCATGAAATTTCATTGAACGTATTATTTTTTTATGAAATCTGTAAAATACTACTCCCAAGCGTGTAAGTATCTGAAATTATCACTGAAATATGAAAATGTTTTAGTTTATTAATATTTTCTAATCGTTTACTTCAAAATGCATTGTGCATCCTTCGTTGTTTTCTACAGTTTAAATAAAGAAGACTTGAAACAGCAAAATTAAAACCAAAAACAAATATTTTGAGCATTTTAGTTTGAGACTGGTATTTGTTTTCGGTCTGCAGATGCGGAGCAACAAACGTTAAAAGTCGAATATTTTTCATAATTTAGTTTTCATCTTTTTAAGATCTTTTAATACTTTTTAATAAAGTACCACTGTAAAAATAAAATTAATATGTGTGATAAAATAGAGAAATTCTAATAGAAGAGTTTTGTGTTCTACATCGAATTTATACTCTCAAATTTCATCTCAAATTAGAAAATTTGGAGAGGATTTAGATAACACACTCTCCAAATTGTTTTCTTAAAAAATAAAATAAAAATGAGGTTACAGCGAGCTGCAGGAACTCTCCTCTGATCGGAAGAGATTTTTCGGCTCTTTGAAGAAATTTCCGCCTTTTCAATAGAGAATTTTGAGCTTAGATTTGCGAATTTTTCGCGTTTTGAGAGAATAAAAAAACATGCGCAGAAATTTCGTTTCTAATACGAAAAAGTTCTAAGCAGCACAGTTATTGGAACTTGAGATTTGACACACATGTGGAGCTTTAATTTGGGGGATACTGGTAGTTTGTACGTTAGATTGGATGAATTTCTGTATTTTGGGAGAAAATGGACAAAACTAAGCGAAAATGTTCATGTTTTAACGAAATAAAATCAGCGAAAAAATTCGTTCAATATACAGCTTTTTTGAGAGTGCATTGTGTAACAGTGCCTTTTCTTCCATATTTGACTCTTTTTTGTCTTGATGAGAGGAGAAAAGATATTGACCAGAACAAAAGACGATAATTAAGTATGAAGTTGAAACATGCCTTAATATTTAATAACATATGTTTAGGATTTTATTTTAATGTGAAAAAAAATAATACTGTGTTTAACTATAGATAATAACTATATATAAGAAAAAAAATAAATAAAAAACTGATATATCAAGAGATTTTTTTGGTTCAACGTACACACTTTCCAATAAGGCATTAAATCGCCAAATGTAGTATATAAGCAAAGTTGTGGTGCAGAAGCAAAGTTATGGTGAAAATGCTGTAAAGATTCATCTGTCACGAAATATCATCATATATGCATTTATCATCATATGCATCAATTTTTGTTTAATAACGTTCTTTGAAATTAAACTTTAATTATCAGATATTATATTAGGAATTAAATTATAATTAATTTTTTAGATTTAGTTCTGTTTTTAGTAATGGATACATTTTTAAAAAGAAATATTTTAACAAAATAGAATATTTTTAAAGCATACTGAAATCATAGAGAATATTTTGCTTGATAGCTCTGGAATTTAGCTTTTTATTTTTTTCGATAAGTTCAAATAATTAAAAAAATATGTTTTGCGTTATGCTTAGAGAAGCAGAAAACAAAATACTTTCTAAAGTTATATTTACCGAGTCGAAAAAATAAGATAATTGATTAGCAACATTTAAATCAGTAGTTTAACGAATAAATTGAAAGCAGCTGCTTTTAGCAGAAATCTCTAGCATAAAGAGATTTCAATAACTTAAGTGTTCACTCATGAAATAACTTAGTTTACGGAAGTAATTTGTATTATTTTAAATAACTGTGCATTTGAAGACGGCTTAAAAGTTCTTTTGTGTCATTTGTATGTAACAAAAGAAGACTAATTTGAAAGTTTCAACAGCTGTAATAAACGAAACTACTAGAATAGAAAAAGTTCAATAAGTGGAAAGTAAATTTGGATAAATATTTCTAAATTAGTTCTCTGCTCACGCATTTTAATAAAGAAATAAAAATGAAACATAAATGTTCACAAAGGAAATTTTACATGTCCTTATATGCAGAAGGAAGTATCTTGTATACCTTATAAAAAGAAGTATCTTGTATACCTTATAAACCTTATTTTTATATTTTGCATACATACGTATATCCCTTATAAACAAAATATTTCTTATATACAGAAAAAATACATAAAAAATATTTGAAGGATTCTTATTTACAATAAAACGTTTTGTTATTTTAATTTGTGTGTTTCTATTGCAACATTTGAAAGCATGATTTGTGTATTTAGAATAAGTTATATTTTTGCATTTATAAGTGTGCCATATTTGGGAAAAAGTAGCATTCTACTGTAAAAGATTTTTTTAAAAAGCAGCATCTTTAATGAACAAAATAATTTGGATTAAAACAGTTGCGTTCAATTTATTCAGTCATTATACAAGATCTTCTAAAAGGTTTGAAACACTTTTTAATCTAATACCTGTTCGATTTACGTAGGCAACGTGCACTCAAAAAGTGTTGAAAATAAGATAGAAAAAAAAGATTTACAATTTTGATTATATTCTGATCATTTTGGCATTATTTATAACGATCTTAATGGTCAATTTGTGATGCAAACTTTTGAAATCAAGTGCAGAATATAATATCGTTTTTTAAAATGTATTATTATTTTTTTTAAATTGTGATGGAAAAAATTTACCATCTTACAGTTTAAACTTGCATGAAAATGTTTTTCATATATTTATGGTGTTTTTATTCAATTAATATAATTACATGTTATTTTGTATACTGTGTATAATTATTATATTCAGTGGCGTAGCTACGTTGTTTGTCGCCCGAGGCAGGAAGAAATTCGGCGCCCCCCCCCCCCTCAAATAAAAAAAATATATATAACTACATTATTTTTCCTCCAGACGGTAAAAAGTTCTTCCGGCTGCCAAGGTAGGAAAAGGAAACTTCCTTCTTCCTTGTTTTTTAAGAATTCAGCTAACTTTACACAAACAGTTAAACACACGAAACTAAAATGTGTGGAACCCGGATATGGAAGATTCCTAGTTATCGTCAATACTGGATTTCAATGGGAAAATTTGAAATCTTAGTCAGCTACCGCCAAGTTGGTTTCATTTATGGTGTCCTACTTTTATCGCCAAGCTATTCAGTCAAATATTACCAAGCTTGATACGAATTTAACGTTAGCAGATGTGACTATGTACAGTCCCTGGCCAAATTATTAGACACAGTTGTTTTTATTATAATTTGTTAAATATCTGAAAAGATACATGAGGAATTATCTTGAAACTTTAGGAGTGTAAACAACATGATCAACATCATATATTTCCGAGAAGATTTTTTCTTGAAACCCCATAAGTGGCCGTCAACAAATTGAAGAAAAACGAATACGCTTTTGATAACCCTGTAAAAACCAATATCACAAAAGCGTTGAAACGGTATCAAACGCTTAGGAGGCTTATTGTAATAATTTGGGTTCATTTTTATGAAGATAGCATGTATACTCGAAGAGAAATTCAGGTTTTTATAAAAACAGTCCAAATTTTACTAAGTTTTTTGCTTATAATTTGCAGAGTTTTTAATATAAAAACAAGTTATTTTCAGAAAATATGACAAACAAAATTATACACAATACCCTGCAATCAGAATTAAAAAATAATAAAAATTGCATGAAAAATGAGCAGGTTTACTAAATATTTTTTCACTGCGCGTGCGCGAATTCAATCAAAATATACTGTGCATAATATATTAGCTAAATATATAGACCAACTTTTATGAAAGTCTCAAAAACATAGCTTGAAAATTCTGATAGTGATCGTCGATAGAATAAGCTCGAAATTCGCTGTTTCCAAAAGGAAGCAAAAAGATGAGGGGTTGTATCAAATATAGAATGAGAGACGTTTCATTCTTATTATGTCAACTTTCAAAAGCTAGTATATTTGGATACAACCCCTCATCTTTTTGCTTCCTTTTGGAAACAGCGAATTTCGAGCTTATTCTATCGACGATCACTATCAGAATTTTCAAGCTATGTTTTTGAGACTTTCATAAAAGTTGGTCTATATATTTAGCTAATATATTATGCACAGTATATTTTGATTGAATTCGCGCACGCGCAGTGAAAAAATATTTAGTAAACCTGCTCATTTTTCATGCAATTTTTATTATTTTTTAATTCTGATTGCAGGGTATTGTGTATAATTTTGTTTGTCATATTTTCTGAAAATAACTTGTTTTTATATTAAAAACTCTGCAAATTATAAGCAAAAAACTTAGTAAAATTTGGACTGTTTTTATAAAAACCTGAATTTCTCTTCGAGTATACATGCTATCTTCATAAAAATGAACCCAAATTATTACAATAAGCCTCCTAAGCGTGTGATACCGTCTCAACGCTTTTGTGATATTGGTTTTTACAGGGTTATCAAAAACGTATTCGTTTTTCTTCAATTTGTTGACGGCCCCTTATGGGGTTTCAAGAAAAAATATTCTCGGAAATATATGACGTTGATCATGTTGTTTACACTCCTAAAGTTTCAAGATAATTCCTCATGTATCTTTCCAGATATTTAACAAATTATAATAAAAACAACTGCGTCTAATAATTTGGCCAGGGACTGTAGTTTAAGCGTATGAGAGCGGCAACAATGAAAGTAAATTTGCAAGAAACCACGTTTGTTAAAATTCTTAAACTAATCCCGATTATGAGAAAAATTCTGCTACCTTGTTTCATTTACAAGGTGTGAATACTCTTTGAAATTTCTAAAGAGTTCTCATATGTCCTAAGTGACAAAACTTCAGCAAATATTTTTCAAATGACTCGCTGTTTTCTTGACAGTCTTTAAAGTGCATTTCATAAAATTGAAAATATTTTTAGCAACATAAATAGTTTATTTTCTAAAAACAAAAATTTTAATTAAAAAGTCATTTTTATTGTATTTTTAAATTTGTCATGACATTTTAACTAATTAACTTTTTGAAAATGTGGTCTTTACAGTTAAAGAGCAAATTTGTATAGAAAGTATGCAAAAAAATGCTGCGAAAGGTTAAAAATTGTAGGAAAGGTGAAAGGTGTGGTTTTAAATTTTCTTTAAAAAATATATTTAATTAAATAATTTTTATCTCAAGAATTACGTTTTTGCTTGATTAAATCATAAAACTTTCATAAAATCACTTAATCAATAACTGCATCTTAAAAATTTACAACGGTGCACCTTGTTTGCAAATTATAATTACCGTAAAATTTTTATTGATTTGCCCAAAGAGAAAGAGAGAGATATATCTTTGTCCGTTCAAATGGAAGATCTATTTTACTTTCAGGATGGTTAATCCTGGTTTTAAAAAAAACTATTTACAAACGTTATGAACTTGTTCTTTAAGAGTAGCGGCCTAACTTCGGTTGCGCCCTCGAAACTTATAATATTGTAGCTTACTTATAAAATGTATGCTGATGATCTCTGCAATAGCATGTCTGATTTATAATAAATCTCGGATACAACGGGAGAGGAATTTGATTTTATAATAAACCTCCAAAGGTTTGGTATAGAGTCTGCCCGTTTTTCTGATGGCTTTAATGAATTTTTATTTTATTTATTTTTATAAAATTTTGCTATTTTTAAAAAAAATATTTCTGAAGATCTAATAAAACATTTTAATTATAAATCTATCAATGATTAACGTTATATTTACCTTTAGAATTCATTTATTACACTTATGTCTTTACTCAATAAATGAAGATTTCATTCATAATACGTGAATTCATTTTTATTTATTACACTCTTTTATTTATCTTGGTTTTTGTATGTAAAGGTGGAGTTTTCAAATTGATTTTTCATTCACTTCCTGATAGGCTAGAATTATAAAAATTATGTACGCAGGTGTATTTTCGATGACAATACAGCATTAGAATATTTTAAGAACTTAATTATAAATTAATAAAGTAATTTTAAGGAATTTTTCCGTTAGCCGGCCACAGGCGATACACCGCCAAATAATATTTATGGTTACAATTGTTACGAGTTACAAAAGCAATTGAGTTAATTATGCACCAAACCAAGCTTGCTAAAATTTCCATCTGGCTGAGAAAGTGCAAGAAAGGAATATTTTAAGTTTAAAACTTAGAAAATAAAAATAAAAATTAAAGATCGTGATAATTTAAAAAAAGACTCTTTTATGATTAAATCAGTATTAAAAAAAAATATGACTATACGTTGAGAAAACAGTTTAGAAATCCTAAGTAGATAGTTTGAATAATACTTTTTTCTCTTACATATCTTAAAAAAGAAACAGACTAAACGTTAAAAAATAAATAAATTCACCACTTCGCACTTTCTGCCGAGCGTAAATCACAACTAGGAATTTTCAATTATCAGGATCCGTGCCAACGTAACGTATTGTAACGGATTTTTTTTTTAAACTACATGAATAGCAGTCATGCAATAAAGTGTGATATTTAAGATAAACATGGATTGCTTATAAAGGTGTGATTTAAAAAAAATAATAATTTTATTATTATTAGTTTGCAATAAAAGACCGATTACCTATGAAAACAACAGTGTTTGTCACTCACATAATAGAAGAAAAAAATTGAATTTTCAAATACAAACTTCTTTACAAAAATTGACAAAAATATAAATTTTCCATTTTTTTTGTTTAGAATTTTTTTGTTAGACATCCTAGTATATTCTCGTGAATGAACCAATGATTATAAATATCTAAAAATTCAATGATTATAAATATGGGAGCAAGGCTTTTTACTGAATCCATTTCCTTTTAAATGAGTCAGAGTCGCAATCTTTAAATTAATTTTCGCAAATCGAAATATTTTATTTATTTTATTTATTTTTTACATTTTGCTATCTTTTAAATGATTTAGAAACATTATTTGAAAAAATGCTCTGATTACAATATTTTAAAAGTACAATAGATAAAAATGTTTCTTAATAAAAATAAAATATTCTTCATTCATTGTATTTAGTGTTCTGCAATTTCCAAAGTTCATTAATTAGTTCAAATATTTTGAATGTTTTTCTCTGTTCAAGTCTAAATGAGCATTTAAATGATCTTTGGAGGCTGCATGCCATAATAACGCTCGCGGAAAATTATACTTCTAAAGATCACACACAATTACACGAAGCTAACAGTAAACAAGGCAGGCAGAATAATTTTTTTTTTTTTTTCCATTTCCATTCAGCCATTTGTACTGGTCGTTCTGGAAAGAGTGAACAGTCATGCATTGATTTTTATACGTTTCAAGAAGAGAAAATTTGGGGGTAGCTTATACACATTTTATTATTTGGTCTTTCTCAATGCCATTTCGATGGAAATTATAATTTCCAATAAAGAAGGAACAATATCTTTACTTACTGTTCCTACTGCTCAATCCATTTTTTACTGGTTCACAGAAGCCCGCCTATTACACGAAATTATTCATATGGAATTCTAAGAACACAAAAATCAGCGTGTAAACCAATAGAGAAATAAAGAAATGCTCTTTTGATATTAGAAATGTGACGCCTGCCAGAGCCCTTTATTTCGTAAGCTGGAGGCTAGCAGAATCCATGAATCCATTGGCACTCATGAATCTTTCCATTCCCTACTTCTTCACCGAATTTCTTCAAAGCATTCACATACAAAAAAAAGGGTCACCAATTCTTATTTATTGACAAAATAAGTGAGATAATTCTGGTGTCTAGTGTCTCTCAATTGGGTGCCTTCCCCTCCCCATTTAATCATTTTTCGCTTCTTTTCATGTGCGTAATCTGTAAGGTAGAAAGTGTTTTGAGTTATCCCTAGAAACATTTACAGAATCTCTTTCTTTGATTATTAGGATATAATAAAATATATTACCAAAGAAAACATTTACACACAAAAAATGACAAAATTGTTATTTATTGTCAAAATATGAGAAATAATTTTGGGTGAAAACCTCTCTCAAATTGGCGACCCTTGGTAGCGGCGCCCGGGGCAGCCGCCACACTTTGCCCCCCCCCCTTAGCTACGCTACTGATTACATTACTGTTTTTAGCACTTTCCAACCTAGTTGAAAAGTGCTTATGACTTCGGTTTGTCTGGCCGTATGGCCGTCTGCCGTCTGGCCATCTGTCCGTGCTCTAACTCCCGTAAATATGCTCGGATTGCTCTGCAATTTTTATATGTTATTGTCGCTATCTATAGCATGTTCCCTATTTCAACGGAAGTGTGTAGCACTTATAGTTTTATTACAGGGACACTCAAAAGAATTCCGTTACATTGCGGTCTATGGGGAAAAATCATTTGCGGTTTATTTGAATAATGTTTCAGTATTTTAAACGCATTGAAATTTATATATATCACTAAGGTGCATTAGAAGAAGCTTAATATGGAATAGGGTGTGCATAGCACTTATAGTTACTTTACAGGGACAGTCAAAAGAATTCCGTTACATGACGTCTATGGAGAAAAATCGTCTGCGGTTTATTTAAATAATGTTTCACTATTTTAAACGCATTGAAATTTATATATATATATCTAAGGTGCATTACAAGAGGCTTACTACAGAATAGTGGGTGTATAGCAGTCATCGTTCAATTACAGGGACACACAAAAGAATTCTCTACTGTCTGTTAACACTAATTCCTGGAAGTGCGTTTTAAGTTACTAAACGCGATTTTAATTTTAACTCGCTTTTTGTCTATTACGTGGTGTGTATAAATTCTGTAGATCCTATACAGGGCAGCACAAAAGTTCGCGAACACGTTTCCGTTTATTGACAGAAACTCCAGAAAGATAATTTTAAACTGTGCTACGCGTTTCCTAACTAAACTAAAATTTAGCATCCTAGCATATACAATTCTATAGATCATATACAGGGCTGAATAAAAGTATTCGGATATTTTTCCGAATATTGTATCTGTTGTAAATTCCTGAAATTATGTTTTTAAATATGTTATGCGTTTTCAAATTGTTTACTTAGATGTTATCCTTTAGCTTATTAAACGGTATGTTCTGTAAAATTATTTTGGAAGCGTTGGAAAGTGCTACATAATCTATGCTTGACGCATGATTTTTCGTTCTTGTTATTTTTAATTTGCATATTGTATTTACCTAGCATATTATGGTTGTGTAAAGTATATAATGGGTCACATCACTTATCTGTTTCAGTGACATTTTAATGAGTGCAGTCTGGCCTAAAATGTTGGTTGGAACCGAACTTAAAAGTTTTATGGCTGGATATTTATGGGGTTGTTGGTCATGCTATGTGCGAGGCCCCTTAATTTTCAGTGAGGAGGGGGACCCAGAGAGGACGCCTGGATGTCTACAGGGGTAAGGTGTCAAGAAAATCTCTGTCCACTGAACAGTACAGTGTTGGGGTGTCTAAGCTTGGATTGGATGGTTAAGGAAGGTAGGTGGGGTTGTTAGCCCACCGTAGTCATTCCAATCTAAGTATGCAAATTTTAGGTACTTGGAGTAGCCCCGCCCACTTCAGGGGAAAGACGCGTTAAAAAATAAAGAAACTTCACATGATGTGTGACTCTGAACAAGAAAAGTTTTGTTCGTATTAGACCCGGAGGCGGCAGCACAGATAATCACCTCATCGAGTTCACGGATGAAATTCTAGGATTAGTTAAATCTTGATTCGCATGTTAAAACGCAATCGGTCTGCCAAGTCATATCTTGGTGGAAAACACCTGAAAACCCGATTTTAGCGGCTGACTCGTAGGTTTACCATTGTGTTTTCCTGCTCCCAATCGTCCATGTTTTCATATCATTCGGTGCAGGAAAACACAATGGTAAATCTACGAGTCAGCCGCTAAAATCGGGTTTTCAGGTGTTTTCCACCAAGATATGACTTGGCAGACCGATTGCGTTTTAATATGCGAATCAAGATTTAACTAATCGTAGAATTTCATCCGTGAACTCGATGAGGTGATTATCTGTGCTGCCGCCTCCCGGTCTATAAGATGTCAGGAGTCTTTGGAAAATTGTCTTCTAGACTCTGACGAAAATGTCATGTATGTCTTGAGACTCACTGTGGAGACTTATTAGATAGTTATTGAGAGTGTGCGTGTACACAACAGGGAATTCTTGGCTGACTACAACTAGGCTCTCCAGTTTTCGTAGTACACGCGGCTCAAGCTACATGGGTCGTTTTTGTCTGGTGTCCACAAGTGTTATAAGGAACAAGTGCATCTGTTTTTGATTTCTTACCTATGTGAAGTGTGTACCTCAATATGTTTAGTGTATCACAAATCAGGAGAACATGTCAATTCCTAATTAATAATTTTAAATGTCTATAAATTTGTAAGAATTTTTTATAATTATTTATTGTGTTAATTAGAGAAAAATTATTCAGCCTTATTTCAAATGGTGTTTTTCTATGGTTCTTGTATATTTTAATATGTTTCTTTTCTTAGTGAATAATGTAAACAAATTAGTTATTTATTTTTAAATAGATGTTGTCATGATTTTTAAGTGTTTAGAAATTAATTTTAAACCCCAAGTATTTTTCAGATTTCGTTAAGTTAAGTATAAAAATTTTAGACTAATATTATCTTTGAGGTTGCTTTGTGAAACGGGAGGTCCTTTACATTTCCATCAAAATAAGGTTAAATGTCAGATACGCATCATAATACAGGACGCGATGGCATTTTTTAAAGTTTCTTTCTTATTTTAAACTTTGGTATCTAGCTAGGTAACGATTTCTAAGTCTTCTGTAAACAGAAGCCCCTTGAACGATAATTTCTAAGTTAAGGTAAAGGTGCACCCAACACCTTATTATATTTATGTGTGATGACCCTTAATTACGGACATCGAGTAAAGAGCCTTTAGTAGGCTATGTCTAAAACTTTCCAGCAAACTGCGATGAATATTCAATTAAAAAAAAATTATATTTCTGTGTAACGATCCTAAATCGTCTAAATTTTACCAAAACATTTATACAAACTTATTTCATTATTGTCATTGTTTCTGGATCTGTTTTGTTCAAACAAGAGCTCGATAAAAAAATCAATAAATATGCTCATGCTGTTACTGCAGCGTAAATATCAGTAAAGTAGTTTCCAAAAAAATTTAACCAGGTGCTTTAGAAAACTAGATTAAACAATGAACTACTTCATGAAAGTAAATATTTTTTAATGATTTTTTTTGTCTTTTACATTTTTTGATTCTTTATGATTTTAATCTCAAAATGTTTGGTATGACTTGTGTAAATTCATTAACCGTTTAATATCCATAAATTAATGACTGTGCATTGTGAAGTTATCGTAGATTTTCTACCTACTACCTGAAATATGCCCTAATTTTTTTTTTATTTTCGTCTTAGTTATAAATAAGTACTTAAAAAGTAACCAAACTCTTCAATAACTTTAATAGAAAAATATCTTGCACTCAAATAGGAAAATCTCTATACATAATATGAATAAGACACTCTATTTTTAAAGAGGCTGATGTTTACAGAACTCATTAAGTTTTAAGAATTTATTATTAATGCTCTTCCTAACATAAACAAATAATACTCCTTAGTTTGAATAGAATAAATCAATAAATACACAATTAAAATTTTCATTCAGGCTTAAGAAAACCTAGTGCTTATCATTTGTTTTCAGGTACTTCCTATTTTCGCATTCAATATAGAGAAATCTGCTATGATGTAATCAACAAAAATGTAATATTGCTTTGAAAAAATCTGAGTCCTGCTTTCAGTTTCTATAAAATTTTGCGTTTATCAATCATTTTTAAAAGATACGGAGGACCAGAGTTAGTTAGCATAAGAGGTATGTTTTTCATAGAGATCCTTTGTTCTACCACAGTGACGCCAAGACGTTGTTGTTGCTACCCAGCAACCTAATACTTTTTCATTCAAAGTTTTTGCTGCTCTAAATTAAGATTAAACGTTTTTCATGTGCTGTTACATACGAGTGGTCTATAACGGTTGTATTCATTTGCTGGAATATTTTGTAGAACTTGTGTTGAAAACTGAGGTAGCCACCTTCTCTCAATATGTCTTGTAGGATAAAATGACATTCATTTAGTGGAGTACGTTGGCATAGAGCTTCAACTCACAAGGATGAGAAAAATAAAAGTTAAAAGAAAAAATAAGTTACACTTCGCAAATGAGACTGAAGATGAATATGAGTACAGACTTTAGAATTTAAACAGCATCCACAACTGCCAGAGGAGAATAATATAAAGGTAAATCAGGAGGATGAATTTGTGTTACATAAAATAGGATTCTCGGCAATATCCAGGAAAGACAATTAACATCAATAGCGAATAATTTTATATAGCTATAATGGTGAAACAACATAAATTTTGGAAAAGTTCACACAGCTTGTAAAAACTTGACAAAATTTCGAGTAAATTACAATCACTCGTTGAATTTGACGATGGCTCTGCTTTCTATGTGGATGTGAAACGTTAGCAAGTATCTTGTTTTGAGGGGAATTTTTTTTATTTTTTCATACAACAGTATAATTTTTTACCTATTGTAATTTTTATTTTCTTCCTAAAAGTAATAGGTAACAACCATTTGTATTTGAATTTTTTCACTTTGCATTAAAGTAGAAGTTTTAAGTGACTAGGTTGCTTTATGGTATAGATCTTACCCCACTTTTATACTATACCAATTTTCCACATGAGGTTTGATAACCTACCCCACATCTGCGGTAAATTAACTCTAAATAATAGCTGATAACTATTTGTATTTGAATTTTTTTCACTTTGCATTAAAACACAGCTTTTGAAGTGACTAGGTTGCTTTATGGTTTAGATCTTACCCCACTTTTATACTATACCAATTTTCCCCATGTGGTTTGACAACCTACTCCACATCTGCATAGTGTGGCCTGTAGGCAAGTTTTTTTAATTCGAATTTCTTGATTGAAACCACTTTTTTAAAATGATAAATTCGCTTTATATAAGACATATTAATCAAGGTGAAAATGAGGGAAATTTTATCCTTTCAAAAAAGTGGTGCCAATCAAGAAATCTCTATTATAATAAGTAGCTAACTTGCAACACTGCATCTGCTGTAAATTATCATATTTAGCACACTTTCGTAAATACTTCTTGATGAATAAACCATTAAAGTTTAAGTGGTGTATTATTCATTATTTAGTAGCCAAGAAGTTCCATTATCAGCAGCTTTGGTCATTTTTGCTGAAACTTTTAGTAAAAAAGAAACGCAAATTAAAAATAAAAAGCAACGCCAAATAGCCTCGGTCTCCAATAACTTCCTATAACTTTACATTTCTTTAATTTTGTCAATTTGTTTGCATTTATTTAATTTATATGTTTATTATTATTATTATTATTATTATTATTATTATTATTTTCTTGTACCACCCTTCTCTCACCTGTTTGTTTCTCCTTTAAATCCTTAATTTCAATGGTTTCTTTCCTTGCTATCTGCTGGTATACCTGTTTCTGGCTATGTTCTTTCACCATTACATCTTTACTTTCAAACAATGAAGAGAATATTTCACTTGACGAAGAAATGGTTTAATTGTAATAATTCGTTCCGAATACAATTTGGCATTTTCATTTAAAATGCTGTTATGTATTTTTAAATGTATTTTTAAAACTTTAAATACTGTAGCCCGCTGATAATAATTTGACCAAAGTGTTATGCAAATTCATTTGTTTATTAATTGAGGTGAAAATCTCTAGCAGCAGCAAGCAGAAGGAAATCTTAGGATATGAATCGATAGGAACAAAATTAAACTACCCTAATGCAATGAAATATATGAAAGAAATTTTTAATTTGGGATATACAAATTAAATTACAAGTTAAACTCCCATCCTCTCTGTCCAATTTATTTATTTATTTATTTATTTTTTCATGATTTTAAAAATTGCAAAATGCATTTTTATAAAACGATATATGGTATATTGCAGAATATTTTATCTTTATAAAGCCTATAAATAAGTTAGAAATAAATCTTAATTTAAAAAAGCATACTTGAAATTAAAAAAAAAAAAAAAAACTAGAAATTTATTTTGTAGCTTTTTGTTTTTATGTATGTAAGAATGATGTTTACTTGAAGTTTCTTTAAAAAAATTAAAAATAATAGTTAAAGTAAACATGATCATCATAAGATTTTTCATCAAACAGACACAAACAAAAGTAGTTGAGTTAAATAACTCCTTTTAGATAAATCACAATCCGTTTTATAAAAGAAACATCATAGTTATAAACAATAAAAATATTTATAGATTTACAAAACATGTTTTAAAACTAAACATGTTTTTATTCCATTTTAGTACGCAGAAAAACTTTCTTTTCTTCATAAATTAAATGTTTTCTTAAGCTTTTATATATTTGTTTATTCGTTTGTTTCTTAATTTATCATACAAAACTAACATAAGAGGTAAACAAGATTTTTTATAGAAATAAACGTTATTTTAATGGTTAATCAGAGACTTGATGGTTCCATATATACTACTGAGAAATCTGTTATTTAAGATTTAATTAAAAAAAAAAAGTAAATATTTTTAACCAACATGTATTTCAATAACTACTTAAAACCTTTTGAAATATACCATAAAAGAAATACGTAACACGTCTTCTAACCAAAAGGGAAACAAATATTTTGTAAAATTTCCCTGCTTTTTGTTAATTTACCCTCTCGCACAATACAGAAATCACATTTAATATGTTTAGAATTGTAATTATCTCTCACATGTGATGAGCGTATGTGATGTGTGAGTATTTCTATTTAAGAAACTATTTTTCTAATCCCAATCCCTTTGAATAAGATGTTTTTGGGGTTTTACCTCTGAAAATGTAAAATGTATATTATAAAGCAGAAACATGTCCGTGACTATCGCTAACGTTATGTTTACAGTGGCAACATCTTACCCATAATTTAGCTTTTAAAAAAATAATAACTTACAATTATCGCACAATTTCAATTTTTACGCCGTCGAATTGTAAAAAAAATGTCCTATAAAATGCTGTTTGTTTGAAAATTGTATCTCAATTCACTGATTTTTGTATGCTTTTAACATATTTTTCAAGCATGATTTTTTATATCTATCTCTATCGCGTGCAATCCGATAACGAAAAATTAACCCGTTTGCTCATAAAACAATTTCAATAGTAAAACATTTGCTTTCGGCTAATATTCCATACGGGAATGAAAATTTCATCTATAAATAAATAAAATAATAAAAATATATAAATAAAACACAAATTTAACAGATATGCAATCGAACTATATGCTTAAACCACTGAAATTATTAAAATAAAAATGACTGCTGTAAGCATCGAATTCTTTGGCGAGTACTTCGGCTAGTCACTCCAGCCATGCGGATAATATGTAAGTATTGCTTTTAATAAATTTCAAAACTTAATTTGAATATATAACAGATGTTTTTCATATAAAATTGCTTTTTGGTGTTGTTACTTAGCAATATAAAAATACTTATTAAATATGACATTTCTAGTAAAGTTTTCATTTAAATAAAGGGTTTTTACATACACATTTTGTAACTGGGAATGCACAGGTTGGATCCCCTAGTTTTATCTCATGCTTTTTATACCTCATATAGAAGAAAACTTTGTTGCGATAACAACCGATATTCATCGGTTGATTCTTTAACTACAGTTGAGCCTTGTAAAATTGATCTGTAGTCAGAAAGCTAATGTCCAAGGCCTTGGGTGTTACCTTTATAAATACGTTATGTGTTATAACTTCTCATTCACAGTTTTGAACAGTGTATTATTCAGAGATAAGAAAAAATCTGAAATTCTCTCCCATGTGTGCGAAGTATATAGAGTAATTCTAGTGTGTAGTAGCATATATTTCCACTACTGTGTTAGTTTGCTATATCGTAAATGGGGAAATTGTCGGATTATTCTTAATTTCAAAGCCCAAAAAACGTCAGATGCTAAAACTGATATCACTAGAATAACATTGTCGTTACAGCTGTATTTCAACATACTCTAATCATGGCATTCACCATAATATTGGAATAATTGATAGCTCTCATAAGTGGAATACTGAAAGAAAGGAGATTATTTTCTCGGTGAATAGTCAGCATGCTTGCAATTTTTTAACATTCAGAAAACGACTAATTCATATACTCGACAGAATGCATCTTTTTGATAAAAGATGAAAAAAAAATATCTACCAAGTGATCTTCCACGTTTTTATTCACGCAAGTTGTGTGGGTGGTAGAAAAGGATAGTTTTAAAGTGAGTACTCCAGTAGAAAGAAAGAGTTTAACACTTGGTTGTGACAAAGGCAATTATTGCCAAATGTTGAACACAAAGACAGCTTTAGTTTAAAGGCAAATGGACAGACTTCGCAAATCGTCTTTCTTTATAAGCAAATAGGCCATGCAATTGTCTATTATTCACCGCCGCGTTTTGGTGTAACTGAAATATGTGAAGTTTGAGTTCTTCCTGCTAAATTTAAAATCATTATTGAAACATTTAGACCGACGTCATTTGATTTTTTAAACTTTGCATCCATTTCAGTTTTGCCGGCGCATCAGTGTCGATCTCTCTTCTATAATACACACAATGACTTTGTTTCTGATTCCCTATTTACAACGATGTGCATAGGTCGCAGAATATAGTTTTAGTAGCTCTTACCTATACGAGAGAAGGATGCGCGATCAGCCTACTTCATCAATAAGAATGTGGTTCTAAGAGGATTCAGTGAACGACATTGGGAATTTTCTCACGCTCACCTAAAGTTATTAAGTAGATATATTTTTTTTTACTCTGTATATGATTTTGAATTAGATATATCCACCAGTATGAAGTTAAATTTCATTCAGAACTTATTTCATTTTTAGTCTGGTGACTTAATGCTGCAGACTTGTCTTAATGACAATGTGCATTGGTCTAAACCAAATTATACGCAATGACACTGTGAAAGTATAAGGCTAAGTATTTTATTTATTATTAAATTACTGTTAAAGTAACTTAATACTAATGAACTAAGCTAATAAATTATTTAATTATCGTAATTAAGGTTAATCTTAAAAATGTCATTGTGCATAGTTTTGGGTTATGTTATTCAATATTTTCATAGCCTTAATAAGAGTAATGTTATGATTCCTGTCGAATATAATTAATGGTAATTCATATAATGTTTGGTGAGCTATTACATATTTAACCAGTTGCATACCCATTTTATCCTGCAACAACGCTCTAATCTACGTTTAAGGCTGAATCGCAGAGCACTGAGTTTAAAGTTATCATTCTATTTTACTGTTTATGCGCAAATTCTTATGCTTATAATTATGATTTTGAATTTTGATGACAACTGTATACTTTTTACAGGTTAGAGAAGCGCAGCACTATTTATTGGCTCAAGCGTTATCTATTTCAATAAAGTCTGTGTGCAAAATGTACCCCTTATTATCATATCATATATTTAATCTTTGTATTTATTACAGTAACCGAATTATTCAAATTTTTAAATTGGAGTGTTTTCTGGGACAACCTGTATTCGGACTAGAATTTTCTCATATCATTATGCATTTTTATTATGACACTATTTTGCTGTATTCCTCTTTTACAGGTTGAACCCTGTTCTTTCCCATTTTCGAACTTTTAATAAAGTTTAAAGTTGTAGTAATTCAACCCTTCAGTATCTATTATGAATATACACACTAAAAACGGACAAATATTTCTTTATCTAGCCCTTTTCTTTCTTAAGGTTAACTAAACTATTACATTAATTCCTTCGAGTTTACCGCGAATCCAAAAGGCGTTCTTTTATTAACAAAACCCCCGAAACTAACATATTTCCGAAAGTTAAAGAAGCATTTATGAAACAAATGTTTCTTGTGCTGAAACGTTTTTCGGAAACGTTTCCGAATAGCTTTTACAGTGTATTAATCCGTTTTCTCAACCCGAAATGTATGTTAATCGGATGCTATCAATTATAAAAAACACATTTCCCTGTTCGACAAACTTTCTAATTTAACAATATTAACATGAACATTAAAATTAATAGAATAAACATTAACATTATTATTTAAATCAATATTATTTTGTTATTCTTGCCTGTATAAATTCGTTACGAGGCTGACAATGTACACGTTAGTATTGATAATATCCATAAATCCAATATTTCGATTAGAGAAAACTAATAAATTCATTTTAAAAACTACTCGGAAACGTTTTCGAAAATTACGTGCAGCAAAATATTTTTTTTTCATAAATGTTTTTTTAAATCGCGGAAATTTATTGGTTTTAGAGCCTTCTAAATATTAAGATTCGAAATCTTTGGCTAATTAGGAAAAGGTTATATTATATTGTCGTAAATCTTAAGAAGCAGATAACGGTTTGTATTTTTACACTGTAAACTGCCATTCGGACGACACTCAGATTGGAGCTGGATAAAGAAACATTTGTCGTTTTTTACACTGTAAACTGTCATTCCAGGTTAACAAAAATATTCTTCCAAAACTGAATTAAATACATACATACTATTATAAATTCTATTTTCGAAGAAAACTATTATTTGTTTAGTTTCTTTGAATTCATGCTTATGTTATACAAAATTTTTTTTTTCACTACTTACTACATACAAAATTCAAAAGTATGCAATATTCAGCTTTTTATATATACTGAATATGTACTGGAAATTTGTACAAACATTCTGAACACAAACATTATACATGCAAGAGTAACAAAATAATGTTAATGATACTATTAATATTAATGCTGTTGATTTGTCATATTTTTCTGTAAAACATGTGTTTGTTGAAAATTAACACATTTACTTGAGAATTTATAGAACTCGAAAAACATTGACATCCAGATTGACGTCCAGATTGACAAAAGTGAATTCATACACTATAAAAAGTTCTTGGAAAATTTCCAAAAATTCGCGGCAGCGAAAGAAATTTCATTTTTATAAATGTTTTTTTTTTTTTTTTTTTTTTTTTTTTTTTTTTTTAAATCTCGGAAACATATTGGTTTCCGAGGTTTTTGAAGAGCTTCAGAATATGTACTGTAAATTTATACAAACATTCTGAATGCAGAATTAAGCTGAAGATTGATACACATGATATGAAGACATACAAGTTTCGATAGCAATTGAGTGATCAAACCACCAAAACTAAAGCTTCTAATTATTGGATTGAGATGAAAAGACACATAATATACACTTTATTCTCCCTTTATTCCTAAATTTACAGTCACTCCCAAAAGAGAGCAGACACTGGGGAATTTCAGAAATATAGTATGATTAAAATGCACTAAAATATTTTATAATATTTTCTGCTGTTACAAAAATGGTTTGCAACTTCATCTTTTGTTGTTATGCATTTTTATCTAAAAAAAATTTCCTAAAATTACAAATGAGTTTAAACATGGTAGAATATTATATTTAGCACAGGAAAAAGATGAAATGCATTATCTCACTTTGTAACAAGAGTAAAAAGCAACTCCTTTGAAAATCGTCTGCTAATATTATGAAAATATGTTTTGTTGAAATATAGAATTGTTTATATTTTATTAGCATAGATACTTCTAGAAAATGCATTTCCTTGGCATTTCCGAAGTATTGAATCTGGATAGGATAAAATCTGTGAAAAAAATATGTTGTAATGATGAATTTAAAATAAACCAAACATGGCTAAATTTCATCCATTACATCACAGAATTCCAAATCAGGAAAATTCAGGCAGACCAATATATTTTAATCTTAGATTAATACTAAAACTACCATGAGCCATCATTTTGACGGTTACCAAATGATATATTCCGATTCGAACCAGAAATTTCTTTTTAAAATAAATTAAATATAAAACTTACAGAAGTACGTTAAATGTATAAGTTAAGTAGTTTTAAATAAAATTACTGGTGTGAAATAGTTTTAAAAAACTTGAGTAAAATTTCCGGTAGTTCTAGTGTTAAAGTGAATTTTTATTAGAATTATTACAAAAATTCCATGATTGTAAGATTTCAAGGTAACGTACTTAACTGTGTAGAAAAATTTACCATAAATATAGCTGAAAAAATATAATATATAGAGCAGATATCTGAAATGAATGGGACGAACAAAAAATTTTATTTCTGAGAAAATATCAGAAGCCTAGAGGTTCTTTTGAAAAATGCTATAAAAGAAAGATTTTTCAATGTTTTATTGTAAATAAAACTTTTTCATCGAAAACTTTATCAATTTGATTTACAGGTGAAGATAAAATTGCAAAAAAAAAAAAAAATCTAAAATAATAACTCCCAAAACACAACTTACGTATTATGAATAGAAGTCCATCGATGTATCGACGTTAGAGTATGAGATTGAATGTTCACCTATAATTCTACACTTTGCATCAGTCTTCCAATATTTTCTGGATGAATATTTTTTTCACACATTTTCTGAGATACGTTATAATAAAAAACTGAAATTGCAAAAATATCTATACTTATAAAGTAGCTTGATTTTCTCATAATCAACGCCGAGCCTCAACCGTTTGTCCTAGAACAATGAAACACAATGTAGGCGCGTACTAAGAAATGATTTTTGAAAATTCACAGCATAAGGGGGTCAAATAGGGGGTCGAAAGTTTTAGATAATTTCGTCTTTCCGGCATATCTCAGCAGGAGCTTTAAGTAGGAGCGTGAAATTTGTGATAACAATTCTAATAAAGAATAGTTAAACATGTATTTCAGGTGATTTTAGAAATTCAACCACTAAGTGGGTTAAATGGGGGTCGAAAATTTTGGGGATTTCACATTTTCACCATATCTCATCAGCAGTTTTGGGTAAGAGAGTGAGCTTCAAGATAACAAATCTACTTAAAAAATAATTAAACACGTATTTCTGTGATTTTAGAAATAAAACCGCTAAGGGGGTTAAATGGTGGGTCTAAAATTTTAGGTCATTTTGTCTTCTCACAATATCTCAACAACAGTTTTATTTAAAAGCGCGAAATTCAAGATAAAAAATGTTCTAAAACTTAGTTAAACACATATTTCATCGATTTTAAAAATTCAACCAATAAGGGTGTTAAATGGGAGTCTACGGTTTTTAATCATTTCACGTTTTCGCCATATCTGAGCAGCAGTTTTAGATAGGAACGTAAAATTCAGGATAAGAAATCTACTAAAAAATTAATTAAACACATATTTCAGCGATTTTAGAAATTCATCAATTAAGGCGGTTATATGGGGGGTCGAACGTTTTAGGTCATTTTGCCTGTTCGCTATATCTCAGCAGCATGTTTAGTTAGGAGCTCGGAATTCGGGATAACAAATCTACAAAAAATATAGATAAACATATATTTCAGCAATTTTAGAAATTCAGCAGCTAAGGGGGGCTTAAATAGGAGGTCAAATATTTTAGGTCATTTTGCCATATCTCAGTAGAAATTATAGGTAGAATCATGAAACTCAGGATAAGAAATCTACTGATAAAATAGTTAAACACGTATTTCAGCGATTTTAGAAATTCAGACACTAAGGGGGGTTAAATTTTGGTCGAATGTTTTACGCCATTTTGCCATATCTCAGTAGAAGTTATAGTTAGGAGTGTGAATTTCGGGATAACAAACCTATTAAAGAATAGTTAAACATGCATTTTAGGCGATTTTAGAAATTCAACTACTAAGAGTTAAATGGGGGGGGGGTCGATAATTTTCGATGATTTCGCCTTTTCACCATATCTCATCAGTAGTTTTGGATAAGAGCATGAAATTCAGGATAACAAACCTGCTATAAAAATAATTAAACACATATTTCAGCGATTTTAGAAATTCACCCATTAAGGGGGAGGGCTAAATGGGGGTCGAAAATTTTAGGTCATTTCGAATGTTCGCATCATTTTTTGTTATGAGCTTGAAATCACAGATTTAGGATAACATACCTACTAAAAAATAGTTAAACATGTATTTCCGCGATTTTAGAAATTCAGCCCATAAAGAGGGTTAAATAGGGGTTGGATTTCCAATGTTATTTTGCGATATCTTAGTAATAGGTAGATGCATGAAATTTAGGATAACAAATGTACAAGAAAATAGGTAATTATGCATTTCAGCAATTTTAGATAATCCATCAAGGGGGTTACACTGTGTGTCGAAAATTTTAGGTTTTTGTGCCATATCTCAGCAGCAGTTTAAAGTAAGAATGTGAAACTCCGCTTTACAAGTCTACAAAAAAAAAAGTAGTTAATCATGTATTTCAGCGATTTTAGAGCTAGTGAGTTTGTGGGAAACATCGGCTATGAACCCGATAGCGGAGATTAGACGAAAAACAGAACTATTACTGATTTTTTATTATATACTAGCCGGTCGCTTCCGAGTGGGGTCCAGATACAAAGTACTACTTGAGCCCCACCCCTAAATAATCACGGTTAGGGCCCAGTAGTATTTTGTTAGAAGGCTCATGAAAAAAAATATATGTTGCGAAATCTTTATTTAAGTGCTTGTTTATATTATTATTAGTTATTTTCGTATACTTTTAATTTAAGGTATTTTATTTATATTTTTCTGGTTGCATATAAAATGCACTTTCTGGGCCCCAAGCGAAATCAGGGCGGTACGCTGCACTATGTACCTGGGCCCCATTCGGAAACGACCGGCTGGACGGGCGAAGACCGGCTAGTTTCTAATAAAAATTCACTTTTGCGCAGGAATAAATTTTAATGATATGCCTGATATTTCTTGATTTTGTACCCAATTATGTACAGAATCACAGTAAACTTGTGAGTAAGTTCTTTAATTTCAACATTTCAACAACTTTTCTCTTTGATTTCTTCCATTTATTTTTGAAATTTCTTAACAACCATTTTTTACATTGTAACGACAAATATTTCCTAAGAAATTAAAAATATAATATAAGCAAGAACGAAAATATACAGTAACCGCTTCAGAATAACATTTGATTCTGAAAAAAGCCTTCTATGTCATTAGAAACCTCAGAAGCCGATCCACTTTCATGATTGGAAGAATCATTTTATAATAAAAGGATTTTTTGCTGCCATTGATTGTAGGAAACATTTCCGAACAGTTTTTATAGCGTATTTATCAGTTTTCGGAAACCTGAATATCGGTTTTTAGTATGCTATCAATTCTCAATTAAATATTTTGGGACTTTGCAATTGAATATATCCATTGAAGAGTAATAAAATTTATATTAAATATAATGTTAATGTTAATGCTGTTACTTTAAAATGTTTGTCTGTACTAGATATTTCTTGAACATACGAGGGGCAGTCGGAAAATAAGTTTCCCCTGGCGACTGAGGACAGAGATGTGTATGAAAGACAAAAATGCAATGAGACATTAAAGATAAAACATAACTTTATTTTTCCACATAAGTAACAAGTACATTGAGACAGTTGTCATACAGCTTTATAAGCTTCAAAAAGCCATCCAGGAAAAAATCAGGGCTTTGCATAAGGACGAAGCGATGAACGGCTATGGGCGAAAGACGACGCAGCAGGCGAACGCGAACGTGCAAGACACCGATACACCATTGGGTAGAGGTCGACCGCGATCAAGCAGATGGCGCTGTTGCAGTCAACAACGCCTTCTGCGCAGGCATCTGCTTGATCGCGGTCGACTTCTACCCAATTAGTCCAGTCAATCTAGGCTTGTGCCTGGAAAGTTTTGGAGAAGTTTTTTTCTCTTTCTTCCTTTATGTTTTTGGGTGTGCTGAACACGAATTTCATCTTTGCCACATCGTATCTGGTCTGCTTAAAAAATTATAAGCAAAAAACCATGAAAAAATCGGAGATTTTTCGGTTTTTCCATTCTATTCCAAAAAGGGTTAAATTTTTTTGAAAAAATTATTGCACCAAATTAAACTAGAAAAAATTTCCTACAGTTCCCATATACAATTTTTCTTTCTAAGATGAATAGTTTTGGCATACGAATAAAAGGAATTTTAGCGATATAATTGAAATTCCATCATCGGAGGGCGAAAACGCAATCCAATCATTATGCATCCATTTTACACACCAATTTGAAGCTGTTTAGTTGTTTCTGGTTGCATTTCAAATATGTTTACATTTTCTTACCAAGTTTTAAACCTTTTATAGCACTAAGAAAAAAATTGAAATCAGGTGATTAGGAAAGATATAAAAACACAATCACTCTGCATAGATGAAAGAACCAATTTATATTTTTCTAGTAATCTAATTTAAGTACAATTATAAGTATTGTAAGTTTAATATAATAATAACATACGAGGAAGATTATAAACAGGAAAAAAGAGGAATGCAGTGTTGTTCTCCAATTAATGCCGTTTTGGTCGCTTTGAAGGGCCTGGTTGATGTTCTTCAACAGGAGGTTCATCACTAACTTCTTCTTCATTATCATCACTTGGTGGCTGAGGTTGTGTCTCCACTTGACTTAAAATATCCTGTATTGGGTCGTCAACTTCTGATTACAAGTCATCTTCGATGATGAATGAGCTGACATTGTCACAATGGACATCGCAGTTCAGGCAGAGGAGAGAACAAAATAAACCTGATTTCCTACTGCTACACATTCCACTACAGTTTGTTTTGCATTTACAGGATATTTTTCGCAGAATATTTTCTGGTGCGGGAGGTTTGGTAGTTGTTATGGGTATGATGCCTCTCTTCGTTTTATTCCAGCCCCATTCTTAAGCATTTTTACAGTTACCTAGCCATAGCTGTACTTGATTGTAAACTCGCAGACAGTGATATCGAGCTGCATCTTCTGTTGAAGGGAGCGATGCAATATTTGCAGCGGTCTTAAAAGCAGATTTTATGTAGCACCTGTACCTCAGGCTGTTTAAGGAAGGTGTTGCTTTCCCTCTGAATCCGAACAGGTAAACCAGAAACAACAGCCCAGCTTTAATAACTTCGCCGGCTACACCACTAGGGCTTTTAAATATATCGACCACATTTTGCATGTTCCTCGGCAAATTTCTTAAAAATTTGAAGGTATTCTGATTTTCATTTAATGTACAATGCAGAAGTGGTATCGCATCCACTCATGGCATGTAGAAATAGGATGTGTTTGGCAATTAATTTGTCAACTGCACCCAAAAGTGAATAGATCTTTTGGGGACTTTTCCCTTTTCCTGTTTGCAAGAAATAAACATTGGGAAAATTGCAAAGTCCAATTAAGATTACAAGAAGGTCTACATCTTCATCAATGACTATCACGTTCTCGGGGTTAGGTACCAACTTGAGAGCAGTGTTGATAATGAGTGTGTCGGCATCTTCTTTTGCCTGCTTGCAAACCATATTTTAAGAGCAAAATTTACACATTAGCAGGGCAATTAAACGGTTTTTGTTCTTGTCGTTTGCGAGAAATTTCCCCTGAGAAACCGTTGGCACCATAGTCTCATTAAAAACAACCTCATTAGATACCGTTTTGCGAGATCGTCTATCACGCTCAAGAAATTTAGTGCTCATTTCAGTAATGTTTTCTGGGTATCTATCGAAGATAACTAGAGCATTCGCTGCGTATTTCGACTTAACAAAGTCCACATAGATGTCACAAATTGATCCAAATGATTGACTACCCTGCCATAAAACTCTGGGCAGTGAATACCCGCCATCTATGACATATATACATCTGCTCCCAAAAGTAATGTCTGATGGGAGTGGACTGAATTCCTTGTACAAAGAGGATTTGGCAGTTTTTCGCATTCCGGATTCGTCAAAAAGAGACAATGGGTAGGCAGAGAGTTCGTAAGTCAAATATTCCTCAAGTTCTTACTCAGATTGTTTTGTTACACTCACTCTTTGGAAGAGTGCTGTTGGGTTGATGTGAATATTTTCTTCACCTATCTTGACAGCGCTATTCATCACAGCTAATGGCTGCACTCTTTCATGACGCTTGAATGTAACGGAATAAAAATCGCTGTTAATGATTCTTGATATGCCAGCAGTGCCAATTTCCTGTGCCATATGACAGTTTATTCTCTCGTCTCCAACAACCCCAGTAGAGATTGAAATGAGATCATTTGTTTCTCGGAAAGGAATGTGTTGGTGAACCCAATCCAATAATTTATTCATATCAGCGTTGTCCCTTTCAACTCTGGAATTTCTTATCTCTACATGTTGTTCAGAAGTTATAAAAGCTATCCCGCTGAATTCTTCAATTTCTTCACATATCCGTTGAAGTGGCGTCATACCCATGGTCCATCTTGCCAAAACTTCTTCACGGACCCCACATCCATGAATGAGTCCACCTGTTGTTTTCACGGTCTTCATTAAAGATTACTCTATCATCATGTCAGTCCATGTTCTTGACCAGAATTTGTCCGTACGGCGAATGGTAAACCCCCCATCAATTGCAATTTTTTTAAAGTCATCAGCAATCCTTTTTCCTTCAAATGATGCATGTATTGAAGATAAAGATAAGAAAGAGCACTTGGTATACAAATAGGGACCACTGGCGTGGAAGTATGACAACATTCTGTATATAGTTTGAAGATGTAAATCCCAATCACCCTTTCTTTCAGATTCAATTAATTGTTTGACAGTGGCCACCATATCAAAGTATTGGATCCACAGTTTTGCTGTAGGGCCTTGCTGCTCGAGTGATATCATGTGCGTGATGCCATGGGAGTGTTTCAAGGACAACCTCCAACGCGTTTTGCATTCACAAAAACATTACATTCAGCGTTTCCACCCTGCGATGATGGAATTTCAATTATATCGTTAAAATTCATTTCACTCGTATTCCAAAACTATTAGCCATAGAAAAAAAACTGTGTATGAAAAATGTAGGAAATTTTATTCAGTTTAATTTAGTGCAATAATTTTTTTTTAATTTAACCCTTTCTGAACTACATGGGAAAAACCGAAAAATCTCCGATTTTTTCAGGGTTTTTCGCTTATAATTTTTTAAGAAGACTAGATACGAGGTGGCAAAGTTGAAATTTGTGTTCAGCACCCACAAAAACATAAAGGAAGAAAGAAAAAAAAACTTCTTCAAAACTTTCCAGGCAGAAGCCTTTTTTGGTCTAAATTTACTGGGTTAAATGGTGTATCGGTGTCTTGCACGTTCGCGTTCACCTACTGGGTCGTCTTTTGCCCATAGCCGTTCAACCCTTCATCCGTATACAAAGCCCTGATTTTTTCCTGGAGGGTTTTTTTAAGCTTATAAAACGGTATGACAAATGTCTCAATGTATTTGGTACTTATGTGGAAAAATAAAGCTATGTTTTATCTTTAATGTCTCATTACATTTTTTGTCTTTCATACACACCTCTGTCCACAGTCGCCAGGGGGAAACTTATTTTCCGACTGCCCCTCGTAATAAAATTCATTCTAGAAATGGTAGCATTCGGAAAACCTATTTTCCGGGTTGAGAAAACTGATTATTATACAGGGTGATTATAATTAGTCCCACTTTCAAAATGTAGTAAATAAGGATCCACTGGTCAGAATGACTTCACATTTGAACTGAATATACTGGAAGAAGGGAGAAACGGTATGGAGAAAGAGAATAAAAGTTCCAAAGTGTATCCATAGATGGCACTCTAAACGGCATAACGAAAGTGAATTCGACTAAAAGTGACATTTTTAATCGAAATACGACAGCTTAAGCATGAGTTGCACAGTAAACTAACCATACTGTTCAATGTGCATGATTGTTTTGGTTGTTTGATGGTAAAAATGACTTTCACATCTGTCAACAGTTGTGGTTCTGTTAATGGAAAGACCACCACCACGGCAACGTCGTACAACATTGGATGCGAAACATCGGTTTTTAATTGTCTTTGGGCCAAAAACCCCGTAAAAAGCACATAATGATTCGGTTTTTAATTACTCACGATTGTGATCGTCTTTTAATTTGCACAGTATGTCACTTACAGCGCCATCTATTGATACACTCTGTAATTTGTTTTCTTATGCCATACCGTGTCCCCTTCTTCTAGTATATTCAGCTCAAATTTGAAGTTATTCTGGCCAGTGGTTCCTTTTTTATAGCATTTTGAATGTGGGACTTTAATTATAATCACCCTGTACTATAAAAACTACTCGAAAAAGTTTCCGGAAATCAGTGGCAATAAAAAGTATCTTTGTTTGTATAAATGCTTCTTTAAATGTTAAAAATATTTTGGTTTTTGAGGTTTCTAAAGAGAAGAGCGCTATTCGGAATTGTGGTTCACTCAAAAGTGGTAATCATAAATTTGCTTTCATGGTTATATTAAATTTTGCTAGATGAAAAAACTCTTTTTTTTTCAGTGTTTTTTTTTTTTTTTTTTTTTTTTTTTTGAAAGTCTAAAACAAAATAATGTCTTTTCTAAAAACATCCACAAAATAAAATATAAAATATTCTATATTATAAAATATTCTATATTTCAAGAAACATTTTTAATTTAACATAAACAGACGATTGTCAAATTTGTTGTCTTTACATTTTTTATACAAAATGATATATTGCATTCCCTTTTATATTTATATTTTTCGATTATTTTATGAAAACTCAAAAGTGTCCAGTGACTTTTTGTGACGTAATTTTCTACTTATTTCAAACAATTTGGTAATTTTAAGAAACAAATCTTTTTTTTTATTCCAGAAAAAAAATCCATAACATATAAAGACGATGATTTTAAAAAATATTATAACAGAAGGAAACATTATAAATTCTGGATATTCGAAGATAATGATAATTCTGGAATTTCGAAGTATTTTGTCATTTTTCTCAGTGACTGTAAATCAATAGTCCTTTCTGTAATGCTATTTATATTTGTAAGAAAACGAATTAAAAATAAGACCAGTATTTAATATCGTTGTGAATTTATGAAAATCAAAGATGAAACTTAAAGAATTTTAATTTAAGTTATTTAAAAATGTCACTCAGCTTATAAATTATATTTTTATTTTGAACGGTATTCGTATGGCGCATCTCCTGAAAAAGTCAAATAGAAAATGAAATATTTTTTTAATGTATGATTGCATTCACGTTGAATAACTATTTTCTTAGTCTATTTAAAGCTGGTTTTAAAATAGAAGATGTTTCAGTATTCATTTTTAGGGTTGCGTTCATCTCACGAAACCCTATTCGTCTCGCTTCTCTGTCTGTACGTCACAGAGTGTGTTCTCGGAAACTGTATTAGATAGAGACTTGAACTTCTGTGTACTAACAGCGGAATAACTACTGTCACACTGGAAATCATAAAATTTTGAAAATGTCTTCATTCACGCAAGATATTAATTAAAACCATAAAAAGCCACTCATTAATGAAAAAAATTCAACTAAAGCGCAAAATTTAATCAATGCCCATAGAAAATTCTTTCTAAAACTCCAGAAGGGTTGCCACAGTCGGGGTACTGTAAAGATCCGCTCAGCCATGGAACCGCAATTACCGTCTTTTCTACGCCCTTTTCAAACAGATTCAAAAAATAGCCCAATCCACGCAAAATGCAAGATACGGGAGTAGCAAAAAATCGCGAAATAAAAAAAAAATCAAATTTCGCAAAATTCGCACCAGGGAAACAGAGATATCAATTAAAATTTTTTAATTTTAAATCGAAAAAAGATCAATTTTTATCTCTTGAAAGACGCAAGTGCGGGAAAGAGTTAACTGTCTGCCGAAAAAAGAATGAATCAAAACCGGTTTTATATATAGTGGACGAATACCGACTCTATTGACATTTTTAAAAATATGGCATTTATCGATTTGAAAATTATACCTTAATACGTATTTTGCAATGACAAATACAGAAATCTAATTTTAATAACACTGAGATTATTAGATCCTGAGATATTATTTTTTTAATTAATCGGATCGTTTAAAAATATATGTTTTTTAAATGCAAATTCTAGATCAGACACAGCGTCGCTTTCTCAGGAAAGAGAAGAATTGATAAAATGAGACATTTGAAAAAGACTGGAATTCTTATAGGCTATATGATTTTTTTCTTTTTTAATATTGGATTTTTGGATATGAAAATTATCTATCCTTGCTTAAAACGGGCTAGGATTTCAGATTTTCTAAAAAATTTCGAACCCGGCCTGTAATTTTTTAATTTTAGCAAAATCCTGATTTTCGTATAGGAAACATCAAAACGGGCCTCGCGCGCTATCGGGCCGGTTCAGATATTCGAAAAAGCGAAATAATAGACCAGAAAAGTTTTATTTTATAAAAAATATGATTTTAAAAAAAAATTAAATTTATTTGGATCTATTAATTAAAGAATGAAGTGTTTTGATGGGAATATTAAACGAAACCCTTTGTGTGATCTTCGATCACACTTTTTCACTTGTTAAGTCGTAACTACAGTAAATGCATGACGTCCCCCCCCCCCCCAAAAAAAAAAAATTGTAATTGAAAGATATTCTTATTTGCAAATATTTTTTTTTTCCTCACAAATATTTAATGAAGTTTAATGACAGGAGATAAAATAATAAAAAGAAAAGTGCATAAAATGTTGAATTATATGTTAAAATAAATAAATAAAAAATCCATAAAAAATCATAAGGAAGAAAGGAGTGTATTTACACTTAAATCAAAGTTAGCACAATATTTCGAAAACGGAAAAAAAACATAGAAATGACTAGTCTGAAAGAAATATTTGTCTTCCACAATTGGAAAAAGTAGAACAAACAGGTATGTTAGGGTAGGTATTACAAACAAATATATTTGAGGTACGTATATAACGATTTTACATATAGGTGCCATTAAATAAATTTAATTATGCTTCTAACAGCTTAGTCATGTTTTCTAAATTATTAATTATATTAGTTCCTTTTCAGCGTCACACACTTTACTAAAAAGTTCCAATATGCACTTAGAAAAATTTTATCTAATACAGGGTAACCGAAAATTCTTTGGCACAGTACGGTTTGGATGAAAACGCTTCTTATGATCTGAAATTTTGTTTTAGCAAATAAAAAAAATAGTTAAAAAATTTCTTACAGATGGCGCTGCTTCTGGAAAGATATCGAATACGTAGAATGCCTTTATACATAACAATAGCGAAAGACGCACAATGCGTATGCACAATTTTTGTCCAAACAATGGCAACCCGCACTCCAGAACTTAACAATATTGACCTTCATGAGTTCGATTAGACGAGTCAGACAAGTCAACAATCATTAGTTTCAGGATAATAAAGAGCTCGCCAAAATGCCTGGAGATATGTTTTTTTTTCCAAAATCGTATCGACCAATTAAATGTTTTTTGTCCGTATATCGCTATTATATCACAGAAGCAACCTATTAATTTTGGCGCGCTTTCTATCGCCAAACTAATGTTTGTTGACTTGTCTCTTTAGTCTAATCGAACTCAGGAGGGCGAGTTTTGTTAAGTTTTGGAACGCTGGTTGCTATAGTTTGGACAAAAAACTGTGCTTATGCATTGTGCGTCTTTCGCTATTATTATGTATAAAGGCATTCTATGTATTCGATAACTTTCCAGAAGCAGCGCACTCTACGAGCAATTTTTGAACTATTTTTTTATTTGCTTAACAAAATTACAGATCCTAAGAAGCAATTTTGTCCAAACCACTCTATCGTACGCCAATTACTTGATCATTTATTGAATTTTAAAATGTGTCAAGAAATTTTTGGACACCCTGTATATTAAAAATTATGTATTTTTTATTTAACTGAAAGGTTAAATTCTATACTGAATTCTATACTATGGTATCTAGACTGAATCGAATTTTTCCTTACTTCCATTAAATACCGTGTAACTATTTCCTGTTAAGAATTTTACTGACTTCACATTTTTTTTATGCAGTATAACATCTTTACAGCCATTTTATTTAGAGAACGAATACAAAATAACTAAATTATTAAAAATTTCCAACCGAACAATTTTTCTTACTGCAGTAAGGGTAGAAGGGGGATTTTCAAAGAACAAGTGCCACTGACCGCAACAAAAGTTCACAATTGAGCCTATAATTAACAGCCTTTTTGATCACGGGCCCTCCGAAAAGACTGAAAGAACTTCTTAAATCGTGAAAGTATTTTAGCGCTTTCGAATATTTCTTGCATCTGGACCCCCTTTAAAAATAAGGCAAGCCCTGACAATGGCTGCAATTACAACATCCACATCTGTAGTACCAAGAAGGCGTCTTAAGGACCGGGAATTCTGTAGAGCACCACGAGGTAGCAGCAATTAAGAAATCGCTTCTGTCCGAGAGTAGATATGATATATCTTGGTGACCGCCATTACCCAACGTACTCTCATGAAGTAAAATGTTACAGTATGATACAGTATGATACAGAATGATACAGTAAAGTGTTTGTAAAAAAAAGGTCCATTCGGTGGACACGTAAACTCATGGTAGACATGACATAGATCAATGTAACAGAGTCATTATTTTTCTTAGTCCAAAAACGAATTAAATGCTTAGCCGTTTAAAAAAAAAAAACGCCCATTTTTAAATATGATTCAAAGTAAAAATTAAGTCAGTATAATGTTAAATTACTCCTTCGGAGGCTTCATCTACAATGAAACATAAATATTTTAGATTATATTCTTTATTTCTGATCGTACTTATGATTTAAAATACATAAAAACCCATTTCATCTTTTAGCTACATTTAAATTACTCTACTTGTAATGTACTAGCTAAAAATATTAAAGTTAACATGCGTCGTGAATCTATTCTTCATAAATGAATAGGGCAGAAAAGCTCGCCAATCTAATTCAAATATGACGTGTTAAATAATGAATTTTCATATTGCAACAAAATGTTTGATCTCATACAACTAAATATTATCAAATGTTTTAAAATATTGACTTTATTTTAAATGACATTTCGGAAATTGCATACAGAATTTCATCTAAATTAACATAGTATATATTTTATATATAATGTCTGATTAAAGAAATATACATTGTTCGAAGCAGACTTTTCCTTTTAATATATAAGCACGTGAGGTGTCTTTAAATTAATATAAATTAATGAAATTAATTATAATGCTGCTGACATTATGCACTTAGGTATTTAATAAATTATCTTTTAAATATTAATAGAACTCTTTGTTTCAAATGACATTGATAAATTAATGTTTGCTTTGAATTAATTTTAATTTCTTGTACTTGTACCAGGAAAAGTAAAATTTCATACAGCATTGTGTCGTCACATTGTGGTTTTCTGATTTCCAGCGATTCCATATTAAATGAATACGCAGAATTACCAAACCATGGTTCATCTCAAAATGTCTCTTAATTGTGATGAAACATCAACACTGGCTCAAATTTTCATCTCCATTTGGGAATATGTAAAGTATAAACAGAACTAGAATCTCTATGCAATATTTAAATATGCTGCACTGTAAAAAAATACAAACATTTCTTAATCTACGAAAGTATTATATAACCACGGATGAAAACATGCAATGACCTAATCCGAGTTATGCACGATTTCGAATAGTGCTCTTTATCTTTAGAGACCTCAGATACCCATATACTTTCGATATTTAAAGAAGCAATTATATTAACAAAGTTTCTCTTCCTGCCATTGATTTTCGGAAACGCTTCCTACATTTTACAATGTATTAATCAGGCTCCTGAGCAAAAAAAAAAAAAAAAAAAGGGTTTTCGGATGTTATCAATTTTCAAGTATCAATTTTCATGTTCAACAGACCTGTTTTACAGACAAACGGGATAAATTATTAACATTAACATTAAAATTAATATTATATTGTTAATATTCCTTACATAAATTCAATTATACAGCTGATATTGTCTATTGAGAACTAATAGAACCTTAAAAATCTATATTAAAGTTTAAGGAAAAAGATTAATACACTATAAAAACTGTTCAGAAACGTTTCAGAGAATCAGTGGCATAAAAAGAGACATTGTTTTTACAAATGCTTCTTTAAATCTCGAAAATACAATGATTTCAAAAATTTATAAAGATAAATAACGGGGTTTGGAATCTGGATAACTCGTAAGTGGTTATTGTATGTTTTCGTTCGTGGTTGTATTATATTTTTGTAGATAAAGAAATATTTGTATTTTTTTACTGTGTGCTTTAGAGGATGCTGATATCTGCCTGGTCTTGTTTGGATCACAAATTTGGTTAAATTTCGAAATGTTCCAGATTTCAATCTCTGATCTGGTTTAGTTGTTGGTAGAGTGTCGGATTCTATTTAAAACACAGGACCCCGTCTGAACACACTATTTTCCGAATGATAACAATAACAAATTCATGGTTGATTCATGGCTAAAAATACACAAATGTTCTTGGTTTGACCCTAGAAACAAATGTTTGAATAAGATTTCAAAGTTTTTTTTTGCTGGAAACCTGTATGGCACCATATTTTGCTGTAATGTTGTATCAAATTTTAAATGTTGTTTTGTATTTCACACTAATACATTTTTATCTTGATATACATTAAAACTTTAAGCAGCATTGAAACGAAATAAATTATAAATGTTTTAAATAAATAAAATATTATTATTCTGTGATGACATACCGACGTCACATTTCCCTTTGAAAATGCAAGATTGGGAGTAACAGCAAAGTCCCTTACATCATGCATGGTAGAAGGGAAGAATAAAAATTTGGCTATGGTATTTAAACACTATGGGTTTTTAATAGCTTGGTTCAACCGGAGTTCCAGATTTAAAAATTAAAGATTACACTATCTATGGTTGCGTTAGTGCATTGTCAAACTTTGGATTAACACACCACAAAATTGTTAAGAGTGGCTGAGTATCACCAAATTTGGCGAGAATTTGATGCTGGTGGATATGAATATGTAGTTTCAAACGTATGAGAGTTGAAACAACGGTTTCAACAATGAAAGAAAATATGTGTGAAACCTTGTTCAATAAAATGCATAAATTAAATATTTTCATGACGGAATCTCTATTTCTTAATATGTTGTCTTGTTTCAAAATTTCAGGTACCCTGTATATTCCAACTGCTATATCTCAGGATTTTTTTAAGATAGAGGCGAAACAAAAAATTCTCCGGAATTTTTGTATTAAAGCTAAAGACGTCAGTAACACATACAAGGACACATATCGTTTTGCATTTGAAATCTTTACGTGGCCGCCATTTTGAAACAAGATGGCGAATGAAGCTGACCAATGAACACGTTCGAGACTTATGTAAATATTGTACACGTTCTCAGTCACATATAAATAAGTTCATAAATACGAGTGCTATCGCATGAAAAGTCACATATATATACGTATACAGTATGCCCACTAAAGTTGCCACCCTCTTAACTTCGGAACGGCTGCTGCTATATTAATAAAAGTGGTGTCTAGGTATAGTAAAGTAGCTACGCACTACTGAATGACACCGCCATCAGGTGGAATACTGCGGATTTAGCATTCCTATCTCGAAAACGGAAAGAGATAGGGGGAAAAGGTATTTACAAAGCTGCAGAGCATCCTTTATTTAGTACGAAAAAATACCTTGTGGACATTAATGCGAAGAATAGAATGGTTAAAACGCGTATTTGTGTTTCGTGATTTCCTAAACTGTCACATGACAAAAGTTTTTAGAAATAAAAAAATAACTTGTTATAACAATTTATTTGAGATGTTGAAACTTCTCACCGTCGTCATCTGCAATGCACATTTGGATCCTTGTTTGAATTTCACATTGCGCACGTTGGAGCGTTGTTGGTGACACGTTGGCACAAGCGTCCGTAATGCGTCGTTTAAGGCCCTGCAATGTTTGTGGAGGCGTCGTATACACCTGCTGTTTCAGGTATCCCCACAGGAAAAAGTTCAGTTGAGTCAGATCTGGCGAACGTACTGGCCAATCTTCGAAATCCCCATACCCAATTATTTGGTTCCCGAATTCCTTGACGAGGTACTGCTTCACTGGAGATGTCTTGTGATCAGGCGCGCTGTTATGTTGAAACCATAGCTTCCGAAGATTAAACAACGTCAGGTTCGCCATAAAATCGATTATTACATTCTGTAGCAGTTGTAAATATATTGCACTCGTTAACGTTTCATCGTAAAATACTGGGCCGATCATCTTGTTATTGTAAATTGCATACCAAATGTTAATAGCAAACCGCATTTGATGTGGAACGTCGGTAAAACATTTAGGATTTCCCAGTGCCAAGTAATGGATGCTCTGCCTATTGTACATACTATTCCCTGAAAAGTATGCCTCATCCGTCCACACTATACCTGCCAAGAATGTTGGATGGACTTCTCCTTCCGTTCAAGTTTCGTGACGTAACAGTGTACGTAATCACGAAAAAACAAATGAGCGTATTAACCCTTCTATTATTCGCATTAATATCCACAAGGTGTCTTTTCGTACTAAATCGATGATGCTCTACAACTTTGTAAATCACTTTTTCCGTATCTCTTCCTATCTTCTTCGAGATAGGAATGCTAACACGGCAGCGCTCCACTAGGTGGCGCCGTAGGCGGTTTCATTCAGTAGCGCATGTCTACGTTACTATACCTAGACACCATTTTTTTTTAATTTAGAAGCAGCCGTTTCGAAGTTAAAAGGTTGGTAAAGGACTTTAGTGGGCATACTGTATATATAAACCAACTCTTAAAGTGAGTATGATTTTGACGTCCGGGGATCAGGATTGGTGAAACTATACAGAAATCTTCCGGAATTGCTTTTTTCCGGACGGCTGCAATTGGTACTTCACATTTTTGAAGTGAAAGCTATCTGAAAATGATCACAAATTTTAGCAACATTTCTATAACAACAGACTTTCAACTGTCAAATGCCATATTATGACGATTGTGACGACCAATATAATTTAAGACTGTTGTTTCTTAAAAAACATAAGAAAAAGCAGTAATAATTCTTGTAAGCATTTATTGACAATAAATAAACACTATGGCAATCATTTCATAAAATTTCACATCATAGGCCAATTAAAACAAATATTTTCATGGGGACACCCTCCTAAAAATGAAAGAGTAGCATGCAGAGATTTACGAGCAAAGAGAAATAAATAAATGTGAGTTTGACTTTTATAATCTCATAGCATTACCAGTGAGTAATATGCTTATATAGCTTTATGCAAAGGTGCTAATTTTATTAATAAGCCTCCTGTTTGAGTTCAAATGAATTTGACCGGAATAAGTAAAGATGTATAGCTACGTATTTCAAACTCAATTTAAAGCTTGAATTGTATGAATTGAACGATGAGAATCTTATTCTTTAACCTATGATTTTTGTTTTGTTTTTCAATTTTATAACATATATATCCAGTCATACGGAGATTGTAGTTTTAAACTTCAAATCTGTTTATATATCTTTTATATTCAAAATTTATACATCAAATTTTTGTTTCGAATGAGGAAGTAATACAACTTTCAATAAATATTTTTCATTACTTCTTGCAAATGTTTACTTTAAGCTGTATTCAAGTATGCTTGAAAAATAAGAGACTGAAACAAAAGCAACATGCACAACATGAAAGTTAATTAAAAAAGCAATATGTCTTACATAAGATCAATACTGCATATATAAAATATTTCTAAAAGAACTTAAAATGATTCTTTTGCGAAATGCCTCTTGTGATATCCGAAAACAGAAAAGAAGTTATTTATAAGGATAACATTAAAGTACGAAGTCTGTCACGAATAGAAATAAACTGTAACTTTAAGTTGCGCAATAAACATTAATATTTGTTAAGCCGTTTTCCGGGTACTTTTATTAACATTTTTTGCGATTAATTATGTTTTTTTTATGTTTATATTCTAAAATAATCGGATAATTCCTTAAGGCTAGGGATTATTGTAAATTGCGTTTTGTCTTTTTTTATGTTAATGGATATTTATAATTATTTATTTCATTGTAATATGGGACAGAAAATATTTTTGCATTCCATTTTTAACAATCATTAATTTATTCGCAGAAAACTAAAATAAATTGTTACTTTTTCATCCTAGCTACGTATAAAGATTCAAGTGTTAATTGAATCGGGAGAATAAAATATCTCCAATATCTGTGTTCAAACTTTTCAAGTAATTTATCGATTGCATCATAGTGTAAATAAAAAACATCTTTTAGGACGAAATTAAATTTATGAGTGCATTAAAGCTTATTCAAAACTTGCGGGTTAATTGGGAGCGTGAATGAAAAGTTGACAACTTTTTGCGGAAATATTACGTGTCATTAATTTGCTTTTATATTTTCATAGTTATTGGCATTTTACAAAGCATGATTTGTTTAATCCTACGGTTGTTGTTAATAGTTTAATTTATTAGAACATAAATTCACTTACATTTTAAAAAATATATTTTTTGTAAGTAATATGCATGATATGATAACTAGCATAACACCTTTCTTTTAACATATAATATTGCTTATTTTTAATTATCATTAACAGCTCAACGTTCAATATGAAGAATGATGTTTTTCATATGTAATCCTTCAAAATTATATAAAAATGAAATAAACAGTGAGATAAAAGGGTTATTTTACTGAAAGCATCATGCTTGTACTTCTGTAGGAGAAATGATTTTTTTTTTTTTATCACACTTCTCTTTTTTTAAAAAAAATCAGTTTTCTTTTACAAGTGTCAAAAATTATTATCCATTTTAATTGACAGAGGGTTTCCTATCATTTATCATAAAAACACTGCGATTATTAGTCACTACTTTGTTGCGGATTGTAAATATGGCGTATTCCTCAATGGTCCCTATTGATATTATTTATTGACAAAAGTAATAAGATATCTTTGTTTATACTAAAATTTATTTTATGGAAATAGGTGCGTCTGTTATACGATACATGCAACTATATAAGTAGGGTGTGAATATGTAGGATCTATGCAATTTTGGAACATACATGTATGTAAATATAGAAATAAGGAAAATGTATGGGCAACTATAGAGATAGTATAACATAGAATATGAACGTAATAAAAAAAGCATATTTAATTATAAAAAAAGTCTCTCAATAAGGCAGTCATTTATTTATTTTCAAACACTGTACAATCTTGGGTTATAATCGAGGGGGTCGGGGCAAGAAAGTGCTAAGCCACATTTTTAGGGAAATAAATCTAACACTATAATCTGTTGCTTCATATTGTAAATTATAATATCCAACATATAATTTGTTTCTAATGTTACTTGGTGGCAGCCTATGTGACAGGTTTCGTTTTTGCCCCAGATGTTTATGCCCCCAATGAAGATAGCTAATTTACAAAAAACGTAATAGTAATATCAATAAAGTAATGCCATAATGTTACTCGGAATATCTCAAATGTTACTAAGACATTGGCGAAAAAACTTTAGGTTATATATCTTAATTTGAGTATTTGATTAAATTTTCAAATTGAAATATCTCAGAAGTTCAAAAATGTGGCTTGGCACTCTTTTGCCCCGACACCTTCAACTTTTATGTTTGATATAAAGCATAGCTACAGTTAAAGTCGTTTAATAAGAGAGCGGCTTAAACCTAGACATGGTTACAATGAGAAATGTGCCCGTTAAAAGAAATTCATCCTTTAAACTACATTAAGATTTTCAAGCTTTTTACGAGATACCAACGCGAGCAAAATATCTATTCATTGAAATGGTATTTTCGCCGAAAAGTAAGGCAGGATTTGGAAAGAAGTTCCTTTCGTATTGAACACTGTTCTTGCTCCATGATAATATTTTTACATCACAAACTGTCTGTCAAGATGTAAAGTTTTGTCATATTTACCAAACAGAATTTCAACCTTCAAAAAGATACCCCCTCAACCCCCAACAGTCAAGAAAATGAAAAGGAATGACCTTATGTCTCAGTAAGAATGCAAAAAGGGTGTAGAGTTAAGACGTTTTAAATACCGCCCCTGTGTAAGATTTACAATTGAGAAATAGAAAGGAAGAACGTAGAATAAAACCTTTAATTGATTCTTTCTTTAAATTCGTACCCTGGGCTATATTAACCAGCCTTTTCATGTCTCTAATAATTAGAACAATAAAATAAAAAGGCTAACAAGTCCAAAATAAAAGGATATGTGAAACAATGGCTCGAAAATTGCAGTGACTATTGTCATGTTAGCCGATTTTTCAAAGGAAAAGTGGAAGTGATCAGTTGTATTATTGTACATCATTGATGTCCTTTAGAATTACTTGTTCTTTAGAGGCTTTGAATTTAGTACAGTGATTTTGTCTAGAGAATACAAATGGCTAAAGCAAAGGGCAATCACAAAGGTAAGACTGGCTCTTTTATGTTAAATTTCTGATATGAATTAAATTTTAGCATTGAAATAATTAGAGTAATTTATAGTAATGTTTAGTTTTATTATGTTTATGTTTTAAGATTTTTATTATCATCAAGGGTATTACGAGGGATGATTAATACAAGAGCTTTTATAATTCCATTGCTTCACGAATTAACTGTGACGACTGCCACTTTGATAATAAATTATTTACATTTACGTATTAAATAAATTCTAAATACATATGAATAATAATGAAATTATATGCATAGGAAAAAGACAATCTACATATTTTCTCATATCTTATAATACGATATATTAATACGAAGTGGATATTTAAGGTTATTGAGAAGTACCAAAATGAAAATTGAAATTAATTTATTATAATGATTTTAAGTCCTTTAATAAGATATACTTAAATATTTCTGCGTAATAAATTTCGAATAAAATTAAAACTTCAATGAATCATATATTATTGTTATCTAATTCTTTAACAAATGAGCATGGAAAATGTAAATTTTCAAAACTTTCTCTAAATGCTCTAAAAAATAGTAGGGGAAAGAGGAGGAAGAATGGAAAAAAGAAGAAAAAAACCCGATAATTAACAAGTAATTATCACATTTTAACAATTAAAAATACGTTAATGTGAACATTACCTAAGTAGTCAATGCACTTTAACGGAATAAATCAACTAATCTGCAGATTAACTAGGTAATATGTGCATATTAATGTAATTCGCCATTAATGGTAACATACATACATTACGTATATAATATATATATATATATATATATATATATATATATGTATACACTATAACAAGCAATTTTGCATCGGAAACAAGAATCGCAATCCATGTACTTCTTGAAAAAAGACGCCTCCATACACTAGTTCAACACGGAATTTGTTTAGAGCTTTAAAAGGGTATTTTTTGAACAGACCACCTGATTTTGCACGAAATACACTAACATCGCTAAACTTGCTGAAAGTGCACAGTAATTTTATTAAGAAAGACAACAAATACAAATACAACTGCATTCCGAAATATAGAGCGTCAGGTATAGCGCAACTTGGTTGGGGATGGTGATCATATTCACTACTTACTTTAATGTCATTACATTTCAGATAAAGCAAAGTAGTAATGTCTGTACTAAATTTCATTCAACAATGTTTATTATTGTAAAAGTTGTGATCAAAATTATGGTTACGGACTGGAGTAATACATCCTGTATTTCGAATTGAAAACTGTGATTGTGACCCTTGTTTTCTGTGTAAAAGTTAATTACTGTAGTAAACTCTATACATCTAGAAATTTTTGAACAATTATTCCGAAATGCATATAAAGTAAAGACCTTAAATATCGTTGACTACAAAAAATCCAGAATTTTAGAATTAAGAACCACTTTACGTAAGGTAACAACATATGCAGTGTAAAAACACTACCATTCTAGTAGTTCAATATTTTCAAGCCAAAATTGCATATCATTAAATAAAAAATATAATGAGCAATGAAAAATATCTTAATGATTTTTATATTATATATACTATATACAATGAATAATAGTAGATTTTTCTTAATTTAATTAGTGCATTATTTAATATATATCATTATAATGAGATCAATTATAACGTTTTGACGTTCCCAATGCTAAAATGTGTCTGTTAACAATTATAATGGCATATGGATTTCTATTTACGTGTAAAGAATATTGACTTGATTATATGATTTTAAACTATTTTATATTATACAGTTTAACGGATCAAAATATAATGAAACAACTTAGGTTATGGTAAGGAATTAAAAATAAAAATACATTCATTTTCGTATTACTTTTAAAAAAAATACACTAGTCAGTTTTTTTCCATTAAAGAAAACTTTCTCTAATCTTCATATTTCTAGTTTATTGTCCAATTCTCAATGCATTTTTTGAAATAATTTATTTTGTATGACACTTCCTTTAGGATTCTAATCAGAATACATTTTCTTTTATATCCGTTGCGGAGTTTCTATCTCGTGTTTCAGACAAGGGACTTATTTTTCAACATTTTCTACATTCTTTTCTACTCATTTTGCATATGTGTTTCTTTAAAAAATATATATATGTTCTTTGAAGGTAAAATATTTTTTTATAATTTTATTGCGAAGTTCTGTTGATTTACATAATACGATTTCTCCTTTATGATTTTTAAATCATAAAACGTAATACAGAGAAAGTAAAATAATAATAAAAAAATCTAACAAACATTTTTTAATAAGGTATACACAAAGACAGATATTTGTGCACTAAATAATTATTACTCGATGATACACGTAAATACAAAATGTTCAGACAGGAATAAAATTGCTTACAAATTAATTTAGCAGGTACATTGTATCTTCATGTGTGAAGTAAATGTTCAGTTTTAGCATGTGATTGTATTAGAGCAACAAAAAATGAATGTTTTTTTTATCAAATATCTACATAGTTTAGACTCACTGCAAAATATTAAAACTATCAATCTTACAAGAATTTTGGGCACTAAAAGCAATATGTATGCATTTACCATTTACATACATCAATCATAGCTGCCAATTTTTCTTCATCATGCCAATTAATTTGTTTTCATTGCTGCAAAGTGTTAACATGATACTCGGATAGAAACACATTTCTGAAATCCTGCAGTCTGAGGCTTCCTTATTCTTATTCACAGTTGTGAAACTGCCATGCGGATGCATAGTAGTATTTCTGCATGGTTTCCTTCCCCATATTTTTTTTTCATATTTTATGACAGTCACAGGGGAAATAGCCTATTTAATAGCAGAATTTCAACTGTAACTATGCAAAGATTTTTATACTAAAACTAGCAGGTTCCGCCTGGCACACTGGTCGGTTTTCCTAAACGAACTACGAATTAATGAAATTTTTTTTGCCGAAAATACTTCCCAACGTATCTCTATTTACCCGACTTAAATAGAACAAAAAATCTGATCCCGTTTTACGTCAAATTTATTACCACTTCACTTTTGATTCCGAATTCCTAAGCTTTTACTTTTTCGGTTGAAAGCAGAAGTTACACTTCAAGATGGATCCATTCTAAAATATAGCACAGTGATTATCGCAGACTTTCATATATCACAAATAGTGAACGACGCACAGTGGGAGATTTGACGAATCTGGGCGGCCAAAATATTTTTTTTTGGTTTAAACTAATTTAAATGTGTTAGTAAATAAATTAACTTTTTACAATAAAAATTACAAAAAATTGCTTTATAACTTAAAAATCAATGACATTTTGGAACTTCATCCTGGTTTTTAATCTATAAAATTAGTATTATAAAATAAATGATAATTATGACAAAGAAATCGAATAAAATAAAAATATAATTGAATAAATTCTAAACATTAATTATAAATAATATGTACAATTAGTCAGTAATTCCCCAATAAGGTGGGATTTCTTAATCCAATGATAATTTAGAGTCATCATCTGTTGCATCATAATCAGAATCCTCTTCATCAAGAGCTTCAAAAGATTGCATGGGCAGTAACATTTCTAGGGTGTCTTTAAGGAATGATTTTGGATTTTTTTTTCATCGTGGGTGTCATTCCAGTTAACACTGGATCTGATCTCAATAGCAATTTATTGAGAACATCTCGGCTACAAGAAATTCTTGAAAATTTTCGTGCTAATTTTTTTACGAAATGAGCGAAAATATTTGTTCCGTGCTTCGGCTGCTTCTTCAGACCAATTGACCTATTGGCAGTATAGCTTTCTCTATTAAAGTAGGGCCATGTATTAATATTTTGTGCATTGTGGGTGACATTGGGTACCATTTATATAATTGTACGTAGAGTTCTGCTGTTTTCTCTGTATATCCTTTAAACTTGGTGAATTTTCGTGGCCACTGGATATGGTTTCAAGAATAACTTTAAAACGGTACATTGAATTTATATCAATGCCTGTAATATCAGATGCTACAGAGAAATCAGTAAAAAATCTCCTGCTTGTATTTCCATCGTTGCTGTTACCATATCCAGCCTTAGAGACATCTACAAGTAAACCTAATTTTGTTTTGAAATTTTCTTGAATGGTCAATTTTCTTTCTTTAGCGATAGAACTTTCATCTTTTGTTTATAATCTCCATTTTTTATGGGCAGTTTGTACATTAAATGCAACAAATTTTCAAACAAATTCTATCTTGTAAAATCGATAGTCCGAATTCTAACCTTTCGGGTTTGGTGTTTTCCTTTTTAGAAAGATCATTGAAATCTTTCGAAAACAGTCCACAAATCTAGCAACGCATTGTCGATTTTGTACTTGTTACTGCGTTGCATATTTTTCTATCGACCATAGTACGTATCATTTTATGTTTTCAATAAATGTACTTTTCTCTAATGTAACTTTTAAGAGCTGTACAGAGTTTAACGTATTTTTTATGTAATTAATCACGTCATTAATAATTTCATTTGTTTCTTTTTCAAATCTTATCTACATGGGTCGGCAATAACGTGGTGATGAAGGCAATGGATTTTGCGAAATAATTTTGTTGTTTACGCTGCAAATGAACTAAATTGGAACAAACAAGATATATGGTTGGAGAGCGCATTGGAAGGGGAATCATTCTCAAACTTGTGCTTGGATTGCGCTTGTTGCGATCCACCGCAGCACCATTTACATGTAAAAATTAAAGAACATATTTCGTCTTCATTTAAAGTTTCACTAAATAAATAAATAATATTTTTACTGTTAAATGAAGTAAATCTTGAATATTGATTTCAGCGCAAGTTTCTGTAATTTTAAAAGACTCTTTTTCTGTAAAGCAGTCAGTTTTATACCACTGTAAAAGACCGTAGCAAGGGTATACATTATTTTATATCTTATTATAATTTCATATTGGTTTCTGGTAAGGTTAGCTTCGGCAAATAATGACAATCCTTCCAAAGGAGCCATTTGAGTTTTCTTTTCCATCTGCTGAGTTCTCAAATATGCTGTTTTATATTTTGTTGTTCGCATTGGTGAATGGGTTATTTAAGTACATGGGAAGCATCTATCTTTCCAGAGGTTTCTAACTTTACATGTGCGGCATGTGTAAGTACTTCCACATCTGTCGAGCTCCTTAAGCTTTCAGACTTTCTTCGCTTTGACCTATCACTTGATTCGTTGAAAGCTTTTGCTGGCCTCCCTGAGCGATTTATTTTCATTGGAATTTCTATTGTACCTTCAAACCATTTCTTATAATTTTACATCTGGTTTATAATGGGCTGCAATCCATTTGTTTTTCAATTCACATTTAAATCCAGAGAAATTTAGCTTGAGTGTTTTAATTTCATCATCATCAAAAGTATCACTGTTAAGAAGATAACTTTCCAGAAAGTTTAATCTATTATGTATACATGGTAAATTTCGTTGTTGCATAATATTAAACAATTCTCTTCGAAGCATTACTTTGACGTTCGAAGCCCCTAGAGAAAAAAATACAAAACATAAACAAAAAATAAAGCATAATAAATGCATGCAATTTAGATTGATAAAGTCATTCTATCTCTTATTTTTAATGAAACAACGCAAGTTTTTGCTAACGTTTAATACAAAGATAAACAAAATTGACTCGACTTATTTTTAAACAAATAAATGTTAGTAATAAGCCATAAATTACTTCAATTTTTTGAAAAGTGATTAAAATAAGATAAACTGGAATGAATACATTGTTTTAAAACATTTTTTAGAAATGTATATATCTTTTATACTAATCAAAATGGCTGAAAAATAATAACATGGGGTTGCTTTGTAATTATCCATAAATTTATTTTCATTTTAGAATTCATATCAAAAATATGAATTAAAAATCAGTACATACTAATTTCGAATGCTTACTTCGAAATTTCGAAGAGGAATATTTATAGTGACTTCATTTTAAAAACCGGACCATTCCGGAGCTACTTCAAACAAAAACACAAAGGCAAATATTTTTGCCTATAGGCCTATATTTATTGTTACAAAAAGAAACGTTGCCGGGAAAGGTCGGTAAATATAACTAAACCCTTCGTGAAGTGGGAAACATGTAAACAAAATAATGAGAAAATATGCATTATTTTAGATTACTCTTGCAACTACTAAAACACTTTTTTCTCAATTAAAATATAAGAAAGATATAAATACATACCTGCCTCCTCACTATCAATAACAATTAGGTTTTAAATATTTACAAAAATTAAGTTATTCACATTCGAAAATGGAAAGTCAAAATTAACAACGATCTGCTCCAAATGCACTTTACGCAAGGCCCCAGTTTCAACTGATAACAGGAGGCCATTTTTCGATTAAGTGAGATAAAAAGGGTGTCACGTTATTCTCCAATGGTTCAGCTTCAACATGTATCCATCCATTCGAACCTGCGTTGTATTTTATGAAATCGACTTTTGGCCAGCCAGATTTGACAAATCTGGTCCCACAGTGCGACGGACACTTTGAGGATTTTGGTATATTAAAAACGAAATCTGTAGCTGGTATTTTTGTATAGTGGCTAGATAAAGGAAAAGGCATTGAAACGTTTACACATAACTCTACTAATATATGACAAGTAAGCCTCCAAAATAAGTATAAACTATGAGGAATAGCCCACAACACCATGCCAAAACATTCATATTTTGGTTTTATTATTGAAAAAAACAATTTCGTGTGGTTGAGACTCATAGAAAATGGCTAGAAGCTTTTCTTGTTGCTAATACGACAATTTAACATAAGGTTACTTATCTTCTTCACTTTTTTCCAGATGAGGGTGACCAATATCTTTAGTATCACATAAAAGTCTCCAATTTATGGTGCAAACCATGGTGTAAAACACATGCTATCCGTTCTGTACCATCCTGCAACCAATGGCCAAACAGAGCGGTTGATACAGATTCTCATTCGTGGATTAAAATATTAGCTTCAGAACCAGGTCTTTCCCAAACATAATTAAAATTTTCCTCCTGTAATTTAGAAAAATATGTTTTATATTACAAAGGAGGAAGGTTATGCGTCTTTATTTTTAAAGCGTTATTTAAGAACAAAAAGGGATGTAAAACTTCTAAAATTTACAAATATTGTCCAAAATAAGCAAAAGGAAGAAATTCCATTCCTAAAATAAGAGAATTGAAAGTCAATCAGAAAGTGGCTGTAAGGAACTTAATTCGAGAAGCTAAATGGAAAAAAAGACTGCATTATGAAATGAAAGTGTATTCAAACGTCTGAAAATAACAGATAGTTTAAAAATCTAACATAGGAACTAATGCGTCTTTGGCTAATGATGAAATTTTTCGAGAAAGATAAACAGAAAATTGCAAAGATGTAAATGCGGGTATAAAATAAGATGATTCTCATTTTAATTATGCAGTTCTTAAACTTCTTTAGTCTCTTTTGGTACATCCTGATATAATGTTCAAAACTGACTACTGTTCAAAATGCAAATAAATGTATTTATTCAACTGATGCAGACTCTTAAGTTCTAATAATTCCATGCCTTAAAATAATGCTTAATAACGCTTTTCTTGCATTCCATAAGTTTTAAGTTTTAGACTTTTTTCAGTTTAAGACTTTTAGATGAATCCCTGCGCGATTGTAAAACAAATAAGTTCCTGAGTGCTGTAGTGTCTAAGTAAGATGGTAAATGATAATTATAAGATCAGATAGCAGCACAAAAGCTCTCTAGGTAAAAATGCATCAATTAATTTTATATGCGAAGAGTTACAAAAAGACTATTTATTGTATGTATGTAGTAAGTCGGAGAATTTTATTGTTTTGAAATGTGTGTGTATAATCTTTAAATAAACATGTCTTGTTTTAAGATACACAATACACTGATGTCTAAAATTTAAGTCGCAATGAACAGAGTCTTCCGGTTTTAGACGTTTTGTCGAATATCTACTGAACTTCTTTACGAATTGTCCTTGAACTTCAAGAATGGAAAAAAAAACATGTTTGACTTCATAATTGTCATTGAATATTTAGTCGCAAGGAAATATTAGGGGGTGGACAATAATAATTTTAATAATAAAATAATATTTGCGATCACCCAAGTAACTGAAAAAAATGCTCATACTGATTTGTCACTGTAGTAAATGACTATGTAGGTCTTGTGCATTTATGTGCATTTGTGTAAGCATAGCACATATATTCGTGAAGATGTTAACGTTTCTGAGAAAAATTCAATTTTTTTTAATAGCATACAGAGTTTTCAACCAAATTTAACACGACTTTCCGAAACCTTGACAAAGAACAGCAGAAATAGTATACTGCAATTAAAAGTTTAATATATTGAATATTCGATGAGATATGGGTATTTGTATGAAATAAATATTAACTGCGCATGCACGAATTACAGCAGAGTTTGTTTGTCATGATTTGATAGTCAATTCTGTAGAGCAACTCATATAAAAAGACCAGTTATCTTGAAAACTCAGAAAAATACCTGCGATAAAGTGAGTTGATTGGAAAATTGAGGAAAAATCCTTTATAATCCATCTACATTTAGAAAGCAACTCACTATATCGCTTCTATCTTTCTGAATTTTCGCGCTTTTTGAATGGAGTTTTTATATAAGTTACTCTAGAGAATTGACTACCAAATCATGAAAAAACCCTTGGTATAGTGCGCAGGAACAGTTAAAATTATTTCATACTAATACCCATATCTCAGCAAATATTCAATATATTCATATTTTAATTTCATTATACTATTTGTACTGTCCTTTGTCCAGTTTTCGGAAAGCGGTGTTAAATTATTTTGAAAACTTTACATGCTACAAACAAAAAACATTTGAAAATTTCACAGAAACATTATCTTCTTAAATATGCGTGCATTGTAAATATACATTACATTGTAAATATAATTTCTGAGTTAAATTTAGTGATTAATAATATTCTTTAGATTTTTTCTATGAATACAGTAGTAACGGATTTCTTTAAACGGATTCGCGTTTTAAATAGATAATGTGCATGCGACGTCAGGCACTCAAGTAAAGCCGTTTTTTTTTCAATTAACTGTAGGCGAAAAGTAACAATTCTTGCGGAATTCGTAATTCATAATGTATTATTCCCTAAACATAATACAATGTATTCTAACTATTTGAAAATTACAAGAAACTTAGCAAACTTCAAGCAATTTAGCTCAACGTTTTGCCTACGTTAAGTTGAAAAACATGCACATTATCTATAAATATAAATGCATGTCTATAAATATCTATAATTATAAATGTACATGATTCATGAAGTGAAATAATTTATTTTAACTAGACACGTATCGGTTCAGGGAAAAAATCTACCCCGGTGAAAGTGTCGTCTTTTTTTAAATCATGTGCCGGTTTTCATTCAGAAAATATTATAATTTTATAGCAGTTACACAATGTAATTTCCACAGAATGTATTGGTCGCCAAAGGATACGTTTAATATTCTTTTAGCGTACAGTTTTCCAGAATATTAAATTTCGATAAAATTTAATAAATACATCAAAGTCGAAGAAAAGTTGTTAGTATATGTAATTTTCATTGGAGAATGGAATTTGCATTTGACATGGTTCACGTGAAATTTACAGAAGAGTCGACACCACGAATTAAACAAGAAATTGTTTCCTCCTCTTTTTTAAAGACACCATAATTATGGAAAAGAGCAAGAGAAAAGCCAATTAAAAATCCAGGAATTATTAGTTATCTTTCTCTGACACTTATATAATTCAGTAAAATTTTAAAATATCTAAATCTATAGTTGAAAATATATCTGCAGTGTAATTTTTGCCTCTCTTTGGAATACATTTCTGTCAAATTTCCAAACTCCTATAGTCCAAAACTACAATACAACAATCAATATGACAATTCTCCATAACTGGGGTCCTTTCTTTCAGATTGTTTTCGCCATTCAAATAAAAAAATATCACAAATATATGAGGGTTAAAAGTATTTCTTGCTTATTTTATTTATTTTTAAACTTTTATGCTCCACCACGTTTTAATTTATTTTTTAAATATCATATAACTTTAAATATAATATAATAATATTATATCATAAAGTGTTTTAAAAAAGCAACATAATTTATATTGATTTTTAGATTTTTCTAACCAAAGAAAAGTCATATCTAAGGTGATATGTTAGTTAACAAATTTCTTCAAAAATATTTACTAATATAATCACTTTGAAAAATATTCTTTGACACGAAAACTTAAATAATCAATTTCTATGAACGCAATAAATATAAAATAGAATAAATAGAAATGCTAAAATAGAATATCAAAGAAAAAAAATGAGTTTCATACTTAATTTTAGTGAAAGAGTATGAAATTTCAAGTGCATGAAAGAAATGTAAATGATCTTATATATATAAATAAAAATACGGAAATTGTCATTATCAGAAGTATGATCTACTGTAAAATATGCTAAATAGTTTGTTAATTGTATATGTTTCTTAATTAATCCATTAATTTTCTTTAAGTGTTACGTGAACGAAGTCACGGGTAACAGCTAGTCATAAATATAACGACATCTACTATCAATTTCAAGTTGATCGCATATATCTTTGTTTTTAAATACTTAACCTTTAGTCCATCGAATAGAATATAAATGTACTTTAAAATAAATTTCTGTCAAAAACTGTAACCTAAATGAATACTTTGGGATAGTTTTCAAAATACCCAAGTAAATTATTATAGATTAACACATTTGTAAGAAATATTTGTTTGCTCCGATAATGCATCATAAATAAATGTCATTGCTCCAATAAAATATCCAGTACTGCAGAGAAAGTGACAGGGCACAAGCTAATCTTTATCTCCCAAACATGAAGATTGTACATTCTTCTGGTCACCATACAAAAATGTCCAAGGATGTTATGCCATGGCATAGTGGTTGCCGTGGTAATAAGTTTCCAAATTCCAAATAAAAGAACACATGAAAATTTGTGCACCTTTTAATCATTCTTTAAATGTAAATCTACTTTTCCGACATATTGTTTTGTTCTCAGCAACAGTACAAGTTAAATCAAATTTTATTTAAATTTTTACATTTAAAATAAAAATATATTTTATGTATGTTAATCCACCTTCAAAGACATTTCAAATAGTTTTTTTCGCTGTTTCTTTGGCATTATCTGTATCTCTATCTTATAAAATTGGTAAATGTTAATTTAATTTAACTTACAGTAGCATTTAATGTATATTTATGTCAAGAATCAAATATTTTTTAAATAATAATTAATACACTTTACTAACAATCAATGTTTTAAGAAATTAAATAATTCGAGCTCAATTAGTTTCAGTAAATAAAAGTTTTGTAAAATTTCACCTAATAATGGATTTGTTGTACTTGAAATTGAATGATTTAAAATGTATGTAAAATGCTTATTACGCTCGTTGGAGCATATACAGTATTGTTTTTAAACTGACTCTTTTCAGAGATATCTGTAGCTCGTTCTGATAAGTAGAATATAAATAAACTTATTAAGGGAACTAATAACTCCATGCAAAAAATATTCCGAGAAAAAATATAGTTCCAAACATCGTCGACTGGAGGAAATGTAGGTCTACACAATGAAATAAAGTACTTGAAAAACAGGCAAAATTAATAACATACGTGAAACGCCACGATTTTTTCACCAAATTCACTTCCCCGGCGAGGAGCTCGACCACATTCAATATGACCGTCGTTCTCTAGGACTACACCTTTCAAACTTTGTGCAATATTCTCTAAGGCCGAACGTATCATGTCACAAGGAATATTACTCACTGCTTGTGTTATGTTGTCTTTTATGGTACTCAAGTTTCTAGTCCTACCAAGACAGACCTCCGACTTCAAATAACCCAAGAGCTAAAAGTCACATGGAGTTAGATAAGGGGACTGGAGCGTCAAGTCACCTTGGAAACTACGAGTGATTAACCTTTTGTCAGTCGAGTGATGGCGCAACAGCTGCTGTACCTTTACACCAATGTGTGTTGGAGCACCATCCTGCATAAAGATTATCTAATCCAGACATTGCCTTTTTTAAAGTTGTAGAACGACGAAGCCCATCAGCATTTCTTGATACCTTTGTGCGTTAACGGTACACGTTACTGGTACTGCCGCACAAATGTTTTAAAAGAAGAATGGTCCAAGGATGGATTTCGCATGTGGAGTCACACTAGAGTGTGACTTTTATTGAAAGCAACGGAGTTTCTGGAACCGTATTAGGTTCTTCAGAGGTCCAAATTCGACATTTATGAGTGCTAACAGTCCCATTTAGATGAAAATGGCCCTAATCTCTTCATAGAAAATTTCACGGGAAAGCGTCATCGATCTTCATTCTGTCAAGAAACGTCAGAGGGAATGTCAGCCGTTTATCAAAATTGTTGGATTGGAGTTGTTGCAAGCAGATGATCTTAAATGGATAATAGTGGAAAATTCGCCGCAAGTCTTTCCCTACCGTCAAAACATTCAAAACCAGTTCTTACGCAACCCTAGTGCTGCTACTGTTACCAACAATGGTTCTCTGTGACCTGTCAACGATCGTAGTTGCAATATCTGTTATTACCTCTTCTGAAACCGGTTTACTTCCTCTGCCGAACTGTTAACGAGAGTGTTATCTCGAACTTCAGAATCATATCTTTCACTTCATTAATTGATAAATGTCCTTTGCGTAGTTTGTGGAGTGTTCGAAACTTACGATGAGCGGTGGATGCACTGCACTGGTTACAATAGTACAACTTCACAAATAACAAGAGCTGTGGTAACGTGAGACGCATATGCAACCTGAGTTAAAATTGTTTTTCGGAGCTTTTCGCATGAGTTTATTGCCCAAATTAAGGACGCTGTTGTCGCATACGTAGGTATAAATTTGCATTTTTTTTCCTTTTCCTTGTTTGATGCTAATTCTCGGTTGTGCAGACTATAACACCGCCACATTTCCCCTTATCGGCAGTGTTTTGAACTATTTTCTGATCGGAATCTTTTTTAACATGGCATCAGTAGTCCCCTTATCAAGTTTATTGGTATTCTGGTTATCGGAAGAATGTACAGATGGTTCTGAATAGTATGGGACGTGTTATTGTGTATTGGGATGTATTAAAAAACATCCTGTAAATTCATTGAATCGATTTACATATTTAATTAATTATAAATGGATGCCAATATTGACACATTAAAGATATTCGAGTAAAAATAGAATTGAAAAAATTTCATTATGTTTTAAATTTTAAAAAAGGAAATGCGTTAAAACGTATTTTACACTCATTACTAAGTAAATCTATCGAATGTTAAAACAATGTTTTAATTCTTAATGATGTTACTAAATAAATCACACTGAAATTCAGCCTGAGCGAATTTGTTTATTTAACTGATCTATTAATTACTCATTAAATTGTTTGCTTCATCCAAAACTTTCCCGGTGAAAAATTTAAATTAAAAAAGTGTTGAGTGTGTTGGAAAAAGTTTCTGTAATTTTAAGCGATAAAATTAAAACTTATAACACATACTAAAATTTGACATTAAAGAGAAAACTTGGTCTGGTACTTATTAAAATAATCAAAACACTCAAAATTAATATTTCTTAATCAATTTTATAAAGATGTATACAATTATGATGTAAAAAATTGAGTTACATAAAACCACAAACTATATGCTGAAATGTTTGATAAAATAGTCGGAATGTTTCAATGTGCATTTCATTTAGACAAACTAAGATTAGCACATTTCTGTATGATCCATTATCTATTGTTTTGCAGCTCTATCTTTAGAACTCTCTCGTTATATCTTCTTTCTAGTATTTATTTGTAGAACGGTATTCATGAAATTTTGGTAAATTTAAAGGTTTAAAGTCATTATTTTCCTGTGCCTTTACGTATAACGATTTTCTCTTATAATATATAGTAAAATTTAGATGTAAATATTATTTTACTTTCATCGAAATTTATCTGAATGGCTTCTTCTTGATTTAACTGGGCAATTGTTGTAGTTTTTATATTAATATCAGTAATACAGTTCTACTTTCAACAGTTAACTTTTTTGTTAGTCATATATATATAATACGTCTTTGAACTATCACACTTAACATAAAGAATTTCATAAATCCCTGAGTAACTTTCAATGTTTACTGAGTCAGTTTGACTGCAAAAGATGGCCTTTAACTTTTGAAAAGTCCTACCTATCAAACATATATTGGAGCATTTCAGACTGTATTTTAATCTTTCGAAAAATACTCGAAAATATAGATTTGCTAGAACGTTTGGCTTCGTAGCTCTGCTATGTTTAAAGAAATTTATGTAAAATATTTTTTAATTAAGGTATTTAACTTTGAAAATAGCCTTTTCTTGAAAATTTTATTTTAATTCAAATTAGCCTCTGTTTATTACTATTTTTATATGAAATTATACAATTTTTACAATAGCAAATACAAACATTCAAAATCATTGATATTATTGACATAATTTAAATCAAAGTCATTGACATCATTTAAGCATTTTGTTTTCTGTCATTAAGAAAATTTCTTCTTTCCTGCTTTCCAAACAAGTTTTGATATAAAAAGTAATCATTTAACATTAACCAATTTAGTTTTGAAATACAAAATATTGAGTTACATAAGAAGAAATTCAATGCTTACATTTTACTAAATAAAATATTCGTTTTTCAAAGTACAGGAAATAATTTTTTTACTATATTCAGTCGCATTTAATTTTCTTATCTTTATATGAAATTTAAATAAAGAAATAATGTATTTTTTATTTGGTATTTATTTACGACTCTCTTTAATATGTATTTAAGTAAAATGCATTCCATTATAAAATTAGAGAAAAATAAATTCTATTACAAAATGTATACGAATACAGAACAAATTAAACACTTTTCATTTCATTTAATAAAAGTTTAGATCATTAATTAGAATTTTATTATCTGCTATTAACTTCCATTAAACAGAATATTCCAATAGAATTTACTCGAAGAGAATAATTTGGCGATTCATTATACAATTGTGCCATTAAAACACTTTCATATTCGTAGCTAATTAAATTTATTAGATTTGGATTGTTACAGGGAAATGTGCATTTATTCAAGCAAACTTAATTGTTTAGGTACCTAATGGTAATTTATATTATTCATCATTTTCAATATCAAAACTTATTGCTCGTTATCACATGAATATAGAAATTTTATTAATATTAGTAATAATTGAACACCTGTAGTTAATAAGTTATAGTTATCCGAATTTCGGTAAACAATAAAAAAGTAATTAAAAATTGTCTATACGTTAAACTATTATAATTATTTTTTCTAAATATTGGTTTTTAATAGTGTACGGTGCAATTAATTTTATGTTAAATGTCATAGGCAGACACAGGAGAAAAACTCATGTAAAATATGCAGTTGTTTAATAATTCGTTCGCTCTACAGCAGTTATTGCAAACACATTATAAACAGTTGAAGTTCGAATACGAAAATGCTATTAAATTATTTTTGATGTGTAATATATATTATTGCACCGTTACCCGACCGCATATGAGTCCTGAGAGTACATACAATTGACAAAGGCCGCATACTACTTGGAATTCTAGTAGTCTGACATTAATATGTTATATTTGAAAAATTTTATTCAATATGAAAATCGCAAACTTTGTAACAGCCTTGTTTAATTGAATATTTTGTAATATTGTTCTGTGATTAAATAAAACGAAATATTCAATTAAGTATTTGTAGTAAAACTGTACACACCCTCGTATTTTTCATTCATTTAAGCAAAAAGATATAGCGCTGTATCTTCATGGTGTTAGACATTCGCAAATGCAGTATCAGGAATTTATTACATAAGTATTAAAATTTATTTCCCATAAGAATTCTAGACATAGAGTTCTATCAGATTAGTATCTTATCTCTATATATATCTCCGATAATTGTTTTCAACTTATGGGATTTCTAAATTTATCACCACAATAATCACTGTATGGCCAAAAGTCACCGGACCCTTTCAATTTTAGACGTTTTGTCGAATATCTTGAGAAATACATGGCAAGATCTTCTTTAACTTATGTGATTTAAATAACAAATTTGACATCATAATTGCCAGCAAAAGTTTGATCACGAGGGTAGATAGGGGACCAAAAATAATTTGAAAAACAGAATTGCGATCAACCAGTAAAATAAAATTCTGGAAATGATCTGAAGCTGCAGCACATAGCTATATGTTATTTTGTGTTAAAAAAGCATGTTTACTCATGGAGATATCAAGGTTTTTTTTTTTTTCAAAGGTAATTTTAAAAGTATTTTCGCACGTTTTGTGTTTATAGCATGCAGGGTTTTAAAAGTAATTTACCGCCACTCTTAGGAAATTTGACAAAGAAAAATAGAAGTATTTTGCTATAAATAGAAAATAATTATTTGATATATTTCATGAAATATTTGTATTTGTATCATATAATTATTAATTGCGCTTGTGTTAACGATAACAAAAATGTTTTTTATTACTTTGTTAGTGAACTATATAGGGCAATTCATATAAAGAAAACCGGTCGAATATCGTTTAAATTCAGAAAGATATCGGCATTAAAAGGAGATGAATTTCAGCTTTTTCTAAAAGTAGCTTCACGATAAGGTATTTAGCGCGCATTGTCAATTTTTAACACTTTCCAACCCAGTTGAAAATTGTTTATGAATTCGGATTGTCTGCCGTCTGGCCGTGCTCTAACCCCCATAAATATGCTCAAATTGCCCTGGCATTTTTGTACGTTATTGTCGTTTACAATAGGATGTTACCTATTTCAACTGAAGTGTGTAGCACTTATAGTTTTTTTACAGAGACTGTCAAAAGTATTCCGTTACATTACAGTCAATGGGAAATAATTGTTTCAAGTGCAATATGATAACGCTACGTCATTTAAAACATAATTAAATTGATATATATATTTATGAAGCGTATTAAACCATGTTTTTGTAGAATATGGAGTGCAAAGCATTTATTATTCATTTACAGGGTCAAACAAAAGAATCCTATTACACATCGTTCTATGGGAAAAAATCTTTTGCAGTGAACGTTAGTGATGTTTGTTAGTGATATTTGTTAGTGATATTTCCCTATTTCAAGCATAATGAAAATTATATGCATTACTGAGGTACACTATAATTTTTTTCTCTTGTGTGCATTTTATTTATTTACAGGGACACACAAAAGATACTGATTACAGTACATGTGCGATATTTACAGTTTGTGTGTGATAAGTGCGTTTTCAACTTTTGTTTGCGTTTTAAAGTTTAACTAATTTTTTTTCATAGTACGTGTGTGTTTATAAACTCGGTTGATCATATACAGGGCTACACAAGGGAATTCGTAAGTATTACGGACTATGAGAGTGAATTGCTTAAGGGTAGTTTTTAATCGCGTTTACGCATTTTCCTGCTGAACTATATTTAGTAGACTAATAGATGTTTGTCGAATATAAATAAATTCGTATACAGGGCTACGCAAAGAAAAAGATACATTGTCGTTTACGATTGGTAATTGCTGCGAATGAGTTTTAAGTTGCCTTTTAGCTTAATATGTGGTGTGTACAAAAGTCTTCAGATAATATACAAGGCAAAAAGCTTTCAAGTGCATTTCCATCGATTGGCGAAAATTGCGAAATGTGAATATTCTAACTGAATTATCGTCAGCGTACGCGCAGCTAAAAGTTTTTTTTTCATACAAATGCTGATATTTCTACAAATATTTAATATATTTATATTATAAATGAAGAATGCAACATGTTCTGAACATGTTATGACTTCGACTCTGTTTGTGTGGCCATCTTTCTGTCTGTCTGCCTTTTTTGTGTTTTTACTCGTATAAATATCACCTGGATTACCATGAGCTTCGTATACGTATATATTATTGAGATTTGTCAGAGGACAATACTTCTTGAAAATGGGGTATGTAGCATATTTAGTTTAAACAGGGACACAGAATGAATTCAGTTACGCTATGGGCTATGGGGAAAATCGTTTATAGTGCATTTTAATAAAGTTAATTTATTTCAAAACTAATGAATTTGATATGCATTATTTAGGTGCAACACAACATTCTACCTGTAGAATATGGAGTGCAAAGCACTTCTCATTCATTTATACGGACACAGAAAAAAATATTCCTTTACATTATGAACTATGGGTAAAAACCATTACCAGTGGGTATTTTAAATATGTTACACTATTTCAAAGTTAATGAAATTCGTGTATATTGTTGAAGTGCACTAAAAAATGCTTATTGTAGAATGTAAAGTGCATAGCATTTATTTGTTCATTTACAGGGCCAGAAAAAGAAATTTTGTTACAATATTGTCTATAACCGATAATTGCTGGAAGTGTGCTTCCAGATGCGGTATTCGTTTTTAACCTTAAACAAATTTTTGTTCAGTCTGTATAAATAAAGATGCATCTGCCTTTATTTGCAGACCGTTTACGAAAAAAATGCATTAACGGAGTCACTATACTCGGAATATTGTCTTGTTCAGAGTATGAATGTATTTGTTTAAATAGGGGTCGTCTAAATATTGAAAATTGCACCAACTTCGATTTTTCAAATTGTAGCACCCACGTTTGACACCATATTTGGATTATTTAAAACAAGGATATCCGGAAATAGATATAGTATAAAGCTATTTGTAGAGCTTTTTATATTTTATATACTTTATAAATATACTTTAATCACTTAATATATAATTTTATTCGATTTTCATAGAGTTATAAAAGAAAATTCATTAAGGTTATATCCACAAATTAAAAAATATATATATATATCTTCCATTTTCACACCAGTAAAAAGATGGAGGCAATAGATGTATAAAGTAAACAAAAAGAAATTGGAAAAATGAAACAATGCAAACTTCTTCATGGAATTTCTAGTTGTGGTGCAACTTTACAAGACACCGACTTGCCAAGCTGTAGTCTATAACACTACATATATTTAACTGTAGTATAAAACTAGATGAAGAATACTTAAATTTAAAAAAAATAAAAGTATAAGAAAGATACAAAACATTTAATTAGAATATATATATAGAAAAGTTAAATTTTAAAATATTTAAAGTACAAAAGTAAAACAAAAAATAAAATAAAATATATGCCTAAATATATAAGAAAATCACTCATTATCATTAAACTAAAGATGTATATCCAGATATATTACCCCTTCATTATCCGTGAATCAATAGAAATCTATATGCGTAGCTTGAACATGTGCAATGAATTACCCTCTTTTGAATTACTTAAAATATGGCACGAGATAGATGCTTTACAAATTAAAAAAGCAATAAAAAATATGAATTTTCAGATTTACTGTTGACCATTTTTAAACACCTGCTTTTATTATACATATGATCTCGTAGTTTATGTTTATAAAGTTTATTTTCAAAAATTTTCCGAGAATAGTTTATTTATCATTTTTGATCTTGAAAATGCCGCCGTTTGTGCGTTCGAAACATGTCGATCTTTATATTTAAAGGTTTTTATAAGACTTTATGTGTTCATTTTTATCAACTTAAATAGATATATGAGAACCCCAGAAGCCAAGGAGTATAAGTGACAAAATTGAAAAAACTGAGCTAAGTGCACAGGCTATCTAGGAATAAGGCTATTTGTTTGGATGTAAAGATATATAAATGATTTTCTAACTATGTGCTGCGTTCAAGAGTTCAACTACTTAACCTATTTTCCGAAACCGTTTGATTAACAATATTGATTAATTATAAAAAAAATCGACTCCACTTTTATTTTACAGTTATTGAAATAAGAGTTCAAAGACTACTGTGAAATAAGCAGCAGTTTCATAGTTCAATCCAGTCAATTACTATTTGACTGGATGTTCAACTTTGAAATCAATTTACTCCAAATCTAAATTTTTTTCACTTGTATCCCTTGGCTTCTGGGAACCTCATATATCTTTAGTTTAAAATATATGCCATTAGTTCCTAAGCTACAATGTAAAGGTAGTAGCCAACAGCAACCTGAGACTTGCCCTTCTCTCTTCACATTATTTAATTCTCTCCAGCAGTTTACAGGGATTAAATTTTAGAGCTAGTTTGTATAACACTTTAAAAATATACACTGAGGACTTTTATTACTCTGTATACGGACGACACAGCAGTCTACGCCTCTGCACATCAGCCATACAATTTATACAAAAATCTTCAAAATCAAATTAACATTTTCTAAGCTGATTTATCTTTTGGCGTGTTAAACTAAATGAAAAGAAAACTGCTGCAGTTTATTTCTCGGACAATTTTACTTGTCCTAACCGTATAACCATTAATAACTTTAACTTGAACTAATAATACTAAATATCTGGGGGTCACTCTCGATAGAAGACTTACATGAAATAAACCTGTATTTACTGTCAGGGGTAATGTCGCAAACTTTTCTAAATATCAGTTTTCTCTCCTCAGTAGTAATACATTCTTCATTAAAAACAAACACCTTATTTACAATGATTTCTTTAAGTCTATTCTTACTTTTTCTTCTGAGGATTTGCTAGAAATACTAATCTTGATTATCTATACAGAACCCAAAATAAAAATCTTTGACCTATTATAAATGATCATTGTTATTTACGAAACACTACTGTTAGTAGACATCTTCATGCTACCTTTCCAAAAATAAATAAATAAATAAATAAAGAGTGCATCCCATTACTAATATTTTTATACAAAATCACTTATAAAATTTCTAATGAGGTTATAGCTGAGGTACCAGATTAGGATGTCTCTGACCCCTCTAATCGTAAATGCTATATATGCGCTAATTATTGATGACGAAACTTGAGATGTTTATCTCACTTAAATATTAATTTTTTAGCCACACACAGGGTGGCTTATTCTTTCAATCTCTATCATTTTTCATGTTTATGAAAAGTCACAGCAATCCATCGTTGCCACAGATTAATCTCGGGAAAGGAAACATTTGAAGTTGCTTAAAAAATTAATAACTCGAAAAGTATTTGTCATAAAATTGTTTTACAAACTGCGTTAGAATGGTAAAAAATTGTATTTTTCTTGATATAAATTTCAAATGTAATGATTATGTCGTTTTTCAAATATTAGATTTCAAAAATTACAAAACTTCACAATGGAGTACCGTAGCGAAACTTTTACGCGTAAAAAGATAATGAAAAAGGCATTGTGGCTCGACGTGTATCATGTATACTGGCCATAGCATGAGTAACGAATTATAGTAAACTTATTATTCTGTTAAAATATAAAAGTGAATTATGTATATACATTTTTAAAAAATAAAGAAAAACATTTTATCACAAACATCAACCAAATTTTTTTCTTTTATTTATTCCCTTATTCCAAAGATATCGTTTTATCGTCTGCTGCCATAGCAACATGAATTAAATTTCATTAAAAAAAATTGCTCAGTGGTAGAAAAATATTTTTCTAAATCGAATGGTTATTGAACAACTCAACACTTTAACAGGGGAATTTTTATTTGTTATTTAGATATTTTAAAATTGTTTGTTGTCATTGCGTTTTTATTCTGAGTTACAGCTAGTTTATTTATTTTTTTAAATAAAAGCCGTGTGTGGCAATCTATACTCGGCCTTATAGCAGAATTTTCCCCTCTTGTTTTCTTACTTTTTTGTATATATTTTTAATTTTAAAATATAATGTTAAAATAATTCACATATATACAATCTGTTACTTTTGTAACTAATAGAATTTTAAAATAAGGTTTTATTTTTGAAAATAAACATGAATCATTAAAATTTTTTTAAAGAAATTCCTACATAAACTTTCTGATAGTTAATTTCAATTTTCTTATATGTGATTGAACGGTAGCAGAATATGTTTCCAGACCTTTCAAAAGTAAAATATTGCTGTATTTTGAAAAATACTAATTAGAATTAACTATAAACTTTTGCACTACTATTTTAGACACCTTCCTCCCCACTTCTGTTTATATTAAAAAAAGGATATAGGTCATTATTAATATTTTTAATGTGAATTTTACAAAACATTTCATATATCCAATTATGATTTTGAGTAAAATAAGGCTTAGAATATGTTTGGGTCCAGTCAATGTATCTTATTGAAAAAAAAATTTTGAATGGGATGATTTTTTGAGAAGATATAAAATAAAGTTCGTCGCATGAATTTAACACTAACATCCTCAACTTTTGACCTCTTGTAACTCCATGAAGAATTACAAAAATACATAAACTGTATATTTTTCTGGCCTGACATGATACATGGAACAAAAATTAAATATCTAAAAAAAGTGTTAAAATTTGAAAATTGAAGTTGGTGCAATTTTTAATGTATGTACGACCCTTATCTTAATTTTTTTATTTATGTTATAAAAGAAGGTAATATACCCAGTCTAATGATATCTTGGTGTGATTGTATCATTAATGGTCTGCAAATAAAGACAAATGTATCTTTGTTTCAATATACTGAGTATACATTATGTGGTGTGTGTAAATTCCTTAGCTCATACACAGTGCAGCGAAAAAAAAAATTGGAAGCATTACTGTTTATTGGCGTGAATTGCTTTGAGATGTTTTGTAATTGTATTATGCATTTTCCATCTTAACTACATTTAGCCCAATGTGCTGAAGCCTCAATAACACAGGGAAGATACGTGAATCCTTATAACTTTTCTTGACGCAAAAGGGGGATAACCAGTCATGAAAGGTTGCTAAGTGCTGCGTGGAAATATTTATTTAAATTTGATAAGCGGATTACCGTAATTTCCGGTCAATAATCCGTCAAACAATTCTGTTTGACCCAAGAAATTTTATTTCATAAAATGTAACTTAGTAGATCGCTGTAAATATTTGTCTTCAATCATTGAATAAAATTTCTCTGTTGAAACAGAATAGTTTAATCCGCGTATTATAGGCCGAAAATTAAGGTACTACAGCAAGTCATTTGTCGCGCACTTTGCCACAGTGCGCGTATTGTTTGGCATTTTCCATATATATATAATCTCTGAGCATTAAAAAGGTATGGCTTAAACTATATTTATGAGTGAAAAAGTGTAAAAAAGAAAAATAAAGTATGCTGTAGTATGAAAGGCAATGACCAAAAGCTTAACTCTATAATAAATATTAATTTTGTATTGGCAAACTTCAGCTAGCATCAGTTGGCGCAAATTTTATTTTATTTTTGTAACCTGAGTTTCTTGGATGTGTAACAAACATTTACACTGTAATTTAAATATTTGATTCCATTTTGATATAACTGCTATTTAAAAAATTGTATAAAAAGTTTTTATATAATATACACTTGGATATAAAAAGGTACCTCCATAACTGTTCCAATACACGTGAAACAACATTGTTGCGAACATCGCTCGTGCTGACGTCATAAAGGGGAGGTATGTTTATTGCTTATGAATTATTGTCGTTAAAGCGCATTGTTTTACGATGAAAGTAAAATCGAAAGCGTATATACCACAAGTACAATTATTACCATACAGTTGCATATATACTTCATCTTAAAGGATGAAAGTCCATATTTTCTTTCGAGTATGATGTCATTTTCACCATCGGAATTATAGCACGTTTCCACATTTAGGTCATAATGTAACTCAATCATTTTAAAATGAACAGCACTGTGTTTTATCCATTGCTCTCTTTGGCAGGTTGGGTTTTTCTGTGGAATCTTCGTGATCGTGTCGAAAGTTTCGGGCAGTCTTGTACGAAGGGGCTGCCAATATGGCAAGAAAGCGGCAGGTGTCGGAATATCTGCCCCCTACGAGGTATACTCGCTAACCCATCCAGCCTCCGCAATGATATTATACTGAACAGTAGCGACCTTCTGTAATCCGGTTGCCATGCATTTCCCTTTGACTGGAGTATTTTTCATTTCTCATTGCGTCGTATACCAGCTGACAGCTGTTTTCGGGATTGATAAGTAATACCAATTACACACTTGAAAATCATCTTGTACAAAAGTGTTACGTAAGAAATGCCGTTGCCTCTCAGGCTTTTATAACGACACTATGGACTTCTTCCTTTGGTTTCGAGGCTACAAGAATTCGTTTGCTTGGGAATAACATTCAAATCCACGGCATTGAAAAGCGCTGTGTTTAGAAAATTATGATTATATTTTATGTTTCTATCGATTTTCAGATATTTTCAGGAACAGGTGTAGCATATGCAGGAATACTTTGCGCTATTTTAAAGCACCTTCATGCTTATGTTTCTTGTTATTCATAAAATGATAATTGTTTATTTTAAATAATAAGTATATACGGATTTTCTAATATATATTAACAAATACAAACAATTGTAGTCAAACAAAATAAATCTCAAGTATTTCACGTATGCATTTACCTATATTTCTGCTGCATCAAGTTATGAATTACATAAACAAACTTGCTAGTCACGATACTTTTACACCACGTGATTTCCATTGTGACCTCACATAAATATTATCCATAAAAAATCGTTTTAAATGCATCGTTTTAACATATGACGTACTTTTCACATTGAATGCTTTTCACCCGTGATAATTTAAATATTATAAAATTTGCTTTCTGTATTGAATATTCACATGTAAATTCATTCTTTTTGTTATAATTTTCCCCAATTACTCCTTTTAACGCGTGACCATTTAATCATTATTTTAAAGTTTTCTTTTTGTTTTTAACAGTGACGTGTTGACATTTTGAATTGAAAGGAAATATTATTATTTGCGTCGCACAAATTGGTAACAATTTTAAAAAAAATATATCTTTTCTAAATATGATTTAAATCTCTATTGAAATAATGCAAATTTGAATAAAAAATTGGAAAAAAGTCTACAAAAATTAGTCACGTTGAAAAAGTACTGCACATCGCAAGCTTTTCACGTATGTCCCTGCAAAAGTAGGTTAAATTACTATACATAGTTTTTGTTCCTATAAAACATTTTAACGGAACTATTTTGACTGATTTTAACATTAAATATCTCTTAAAATAAATATATGACTTAAAAATTGCCTGGTTTAGCATGTTTCTCAAACCTTTTTCTATAAAATTATAATTTTTCATATTTTTATCTGTGATAGCTCTTTTTATATTATCCGAGAAAGTCCCCCGGTCGCAAGAATTTATATAGGGTGGCAGAGGCGACAGCTTTAGTTACTTTAATGTAGAATAGAGAATTTAATTGTGAGTTTTTTTTACACTATTCTGTAAGTGTTAGAAAGTGTTTCATAATCTGTGAGTGACGCATGAGTTTTCTTTCTTTTTTGACGACTGTACAATATTCTACCTTATATATAAATGGCTTGGCAGTTTGAAGGTGTACATTAAGTGTTTTTAAAAGCTTTTGCGTCATACTTTGTCGATTCTTATTAGCTTAAACAAAATTTTAAATAAGATTTTGTCGTTTTGGATAAGGGTGTTAAAAATAGTTGACGTTGTTTAATATTACCATGATGAGATTTCGAATAAAGTAATACCTTGTTAAATTTATAAAAATCAGCTTTTTGAACTGAATTGAATCATTGTACGTAGTATATTGTACGTAGTATAGTGTAATCATACATGTACTTTTAACTTAACAAGTATGTAATGTTTTAACACGTTGCTTTACGTAGACAGGTCTACAATGTAAAGATCTTTTAAAAATAATTTAAGTATGTGATGGTTCAAGAAAGGTCACTGAACATTTTATGCATCGCCCTCTCTGCAATCATGAAGATGTTATAGTAAAGCCGCACACACCTCATTCTTGCGTTACATTTATTTCTACTAAAATAAATGTATACATATTTTGTTATAGTTGTACATATCTGTTGTATAATATTCAACAAAGTTACACTTGCAGCGATTGCTGATTTGTTACTTTCTAAAACAGTTTGTATAGTAATATAATTAGTAATAATGTAGAGGTTACAGTTAATTTAATATTTAGCAAAGAGTTATTATTCATTATGTATAATGTTTTCCGCTGTATATTAAATACATGTGTTGAGGGGGGGGGTGTAAAGGAATTATTCACGAAATTATTTTAGATTTGACTAGTTATTGTTTAAAAAAAAATTTAATAGTTTTCACTGCCCTGTGTTGTGTGGCAAGAATGTCTCCAGCAGAGAACTTGAACATGTTATGTAATTTAAGGAAGTTCTACAATAGTATGTATCTTTCCACCCCGCCCCCTGTCGCGTTTTTTGGAGGATTCAACTCTTGAAATATGCATTTTTAAAATACATTAATAAAGGAACCGGGAAAGAAATCTATGCTCTACAGATCTGGTTCCCAGTCTGAGCAGTCCCTTCTACGATTTCACTAAGAATAGGAAAACAAATATAACACTTAAGATATTGAACTTGACCGGCTCGTTTGGTTATAAATATGAACGGTTGATGTTCGGTGGTTTGAATCCACTCAGCTTGAGTTAGGTTATTGTGCAAAATTTTTAAGTTATGTTGTGAGATCAAAGGAGTATTAAAAAAATCAGAAAGTTCTTAATTAAATTTCAGTGTACGATACTGTTTTTAGTCTATGGTGTGAATCTATACAAAGTTTCTTTATACTATTATTCTTTGGTAAATTTTTTTAAATATATTTTTCCAGATGATAATTATTTAAGTTTTTAAATAAATATTTTTTTAAACATACCGTTTTTGTTTTATGTAATAGCTATTTTATTTCATGTTCTTAATTTGCTTAAAAATTCTGATTAAAAAAATATATATATATATATGACTTTAAAAACATGTAATTATTATGTAAAGTATGCCTCAGACTTACTACTTAAGAATTATTTACAACGTCATGAAAAATCATTCAATAAATCAAATTAATATTTTATTACCAGAAATTTCACTCATTCGGCAATTACGGAAACACACAGAGAGTACAACACACAGAGAGTACAACAGTAGGGAAACTTTTCGTTAATTAACTGAATGATTTATAACTCTTTTGGGAAATATAACATTTCTAATTTATGATACTACTGTGTCATAAAAACTTAATAAGGGCTATTACAGTGGATGAAAAAAAGTCAAGAAATAATATTAAGACATATCTTTAAAATACACAGACACACACATATATATATTCAATAGATTTTTATTGTATGAACTTTTAATATAATTAAAATGACTCAAAACTATTTAATAAAAAATTACTTGTATGTAGTTTTTTCAATGAATCTGATAATACAGCCTTAGATATCTTTAAATTGAAATGGGAAAGCGCATGAAAAAGAAAAGTTTATTCAATAGAATATAAAACAGTGTATCCCAAGAGAAAAAGATAATAAAATTTAATATTTTCAAGTAATAAATGTCTTTACATGCTAAATATATGTCAAAAGTCTAACTAGATTCGGTTTTTCTCTTTTTTATCATGAATAAGTTTTCTAAATTATAATTTAAAATTTTCATTTCACAAAAATTGGTATAACATCATTATCGTAATGTTACGGAAATGATGAGTATCATGATGCAGATTTATTTTAAAAGAATCAAAAGTGTATTTAAGGAACACATTAATAGCGACTTTTAAAAACCCTAATTCAAAGCATTAGAGAAAACGTTTAAAATATTTTTGACTAATGTCAAATGTATTATTTGGGGCAAATGTTCTATGTTAAATACGTTATCATATATGACCGATTCTAATCCTGTATCAGGTTGTCGAAATATAACTGTAGCGCCCTTACCCACCCCCCCCCCCAAAAAAAAAAAAAAAAAAAAAAAAAAAAAAAAACGTGCGCGGTTAAGCATGGTGACGTATTATTGTAAATAATTCTTAACTAGTCAGTGAGACGCTTGAAAATTTTTAATAATAATTACATGTTTTTAAAAAATATTTTACATATTTTTAAATCAGGATTTTTAAGCAAATTAAGAGTATAAAATAAAAGTATGTTATCTATTACATAAAACAAAAATTATATGTTTAAAAGAATATTTATTGTTAAAATTAAATAATTATCAAAAAACTGTATACATTTTCACCACAGAATAGTAATATAAAACAACTTTATATATATATTCACCCCATAGAAAAAAACATCATCGTACACTGAAATTTGATTAAGAATTTCCGATGAATACTCCTTTCAGCTCAAAATATATCTTAAAAGTTTTACACAAACACCGTACTCGATCTGTGCAGATTCAAACCGTCAAACATTAGTCTTAAGAATTCATAACCAGATAGGCCTGTCATTTGCGATACCTTAAATGCAATATTTGCGTTGCTATAGGGGAAAGGCGGGCAAAGTGGTCACCCTAACGTTTTGTGATTTTGTGTTACCCCTTAAAATACATATACATGACTGGCAATTTGAATTGAACTACAGTGACTACTTAGAAGTGTAAGAGTATTTATAATTTTTACGAAATAATAAAGTGGAAGTGAGAATTTGATTTTTTCCAAAAAAGTCAAAATGACCACTTTGCCCGTCTAGGTCGGGCAAAGTCCCTCCATGGCCACTTTTCCTATAGGTGTAAAAAAATTGAAAACAGTATTTAAATGATTAGAACAGTTTTATTGTCATAACAAATCGCATGAAACATAATGAAAGATAGAAAATGGTATGAAAATCCAATAAGAGTTTGACAAACCCATATAAAAATTATAAATCAGAAACAAACACTGCATTTTTTGCAAATGAACTCCACGTCATCTTCTGCGCGAAGTGAAGCGGTCTCATGAGCCCAGAGGTGACAAACATTGCACCTTATCCTACCTTCATCACTTGATCCAATCAACGGCCACTACTCTGGCCACTTTGCCTGTTTAGGAGCCATGACAGAAAATGCGTTCTACAATGGAAACTAATGAACATCCAGCGACCACTCACAAACCAATGTGAAGTTGAAAACATGTTCTTTCTTTACACATTCAATAAATAAATGCAAGTACAACAGGTTATTGTTTATTGTATGCAATATAAGTCACTTACCTTAGATCACAAACTTCAAAAACTGAAAAACCCGCTCTAAAATTATAAAACATGGAACCACGTTGTTCAACGATTGTCTGGTTACTCACTGCCATCAATCGAAATAGTTTGACCACAAACATGCCAGTGATCTGGAGACGTCATTATATCGGGTGACCACTTTGCCCACCCTGGCCAATTTGCCTGGCCTTCATCTACCTATTGTAAAATGCGAAAACTATTTATTTTTTTAAAAAACAATCGCTCGCATAAGTTAAAAAAAGTTCTCGAATAATTCGCTTACATCTGACTCTTGGATGGATGGATAGATGGGTTTAAATGGTGTAAGTTCCCACAGGGACATGCTGTGCCGAACAAGAAGTGTTAAAATAACGTTAATATACCCCAAAAAAATTAATATAGTTAATAAAAATTTAAAATTATGCTACACTAATGTGTGATTAAATGTGTATTGATTATTTATATTCCTTTTGATATTACTTAAATAAAAGCTAAAGCATGTTTGTAAAGTAGAGACATATAACTAATCGAAGATATTATAAGCGCAGAAAATTCTGAAAAATGAGTACAATTAGCAGCATTTTGTTGCAAATTACGAAAAATGAAATAATGAAAAACCTCCCCAAAAAATTTGAAAGGGGGAAAAAGAAAATTTTGTATTATTTTAAATTTTTAATAATATTGTTTTTTCGAATAGTAAAAGATTAAATTTTCTGTAAAACTGTAAAACATTTCAAAATATTAATAAAATTAAAATATAAAATTCCCAGCAAAAGTGTCATAAAAATTATAAAAGTGATTGCATATGGTATAGAAACATAGTTGTCTAAAAGCATTTCTGAATTATCGAATGTATAAATTTACAAATTCCATCTTACGACATTTATAATAAAAAAAAGAAGCATACAGTCCATATAATACATTTTATATTATTTGTTTGACAACCTCAAATATAATATTGGATATGGTCACGTTTTCTTCCGAATCTACTAGTTCTAAATATATATGATTTCAGGGCTTTTGTGCTTTTAAATAACAATATTTAAAATATTAAACTATAAATAATTCCAAAGCTTTTTAAATGTAAAACTTATAATTCTTAGCGTTAGATTATTTTAAAAAATGATTAAAGCCCTTAAGATCATTTAGAAAATACAAAATTTCAAAAACTGTATTCTGCATTCTAAACTCCATAAAATTATAAATTCCATACAAGTAATATTATAATAAAAAGGAAGAAAAACACAGTCCACCAAACGCTCTGTATATTATTTTATTAACCCCACTCAATATAATTTGTAAGCTTGTCACGTTTTCTGCAAATCCATTAGTTCGAAATATTTCTTTTCGAGGTTATTTTACTTCTAAATAAAATTCCTCCAAGCCAAGCCACTGATGCAGATTAATTTATTAATGATTTTCATGAATGGCCTGATAAAAAAAATGTATTTCAAGTTTTTCTTTTTCAAAGGAACAGAATTTTTAATTAACTTTAAAAAAATATGTTACTCAGCTCCTTTACACATATTTCAGTGTATAATTATGTTGCGACTATTTTAAAATTTCCTTCTATATCATAATAATAAAATAATTAAAAACAGTTATGCAAATAATTCTGAACCAGCGGGGAAGACCGAGCTATATTCTGTTAAAGTCAGCTTTGTGTTCAACTCGATATAACAATAAATTCTCTCTGTATTATTGCTATAAACATTTTGTTTTATAACAGTATTAATTAACAATCTTATAACCAATAAAATAACCAATCTTAAAACTATGTACATATTTCTAAATTATACATTACTTACAAATTTGCAACGAAAGGGCATCCTTCCAAACTACATTTTTAGCTCGTTGCACACTTTCTTCTGGTAGCAGAACTTTTAGGCCTGTACGATTTTTTATATGTCAGAAAGGAAAGTACAGCATCCCGTGCACAAAGGACTATGGACACTGATTGGTAGACTCATGTGTGTCGGCTAATGTTTTTGAAATTTCTAGAAAAAAATTTCAGTTTCTGAAAGCAAATTTTTTCGTTAAAAATCGCTAACATTTGGCGATATTTGGCGAAATGTTGCTAACGTTGCGATATCGTTTACTGCTAAGTGTTCTGAAACTTAATAACTGTTTCAAAATTCATTCACATTGAATTGCATTGACCAATAGAGACTTAAAAATGGTCCACTAATCGAATTTTCTTGAAAATGTGACATAGGCCAATGGTCTTCTCGTAATCCAAAACGGTGGGATACAAAATTTAGTCCAAATCGTTTTAGTCGTTTTTTACATAAAATTAGCTTGACCTTGACCCTTAGTGACCCTAAATAACCTATAAATAGAATTTTCTCTATCATGTGACCCAGCCTAATGCTTTTTCCGTTTTCGAATACGGTAGGATACAAAATTTAGTCAAAATCATCAAAGCCGTTTTCCAGATAAAATTAGCTTGACCAACAGTGACCCAAAAATGACCAACTAATCAAATTTTCTCGATAGAAAATTCATTCAGATTCTAAAAGCTAATTTTGGATGAATGACCATACTTGGCACATTCTTTCATTTGACGCCAAGCATGCGTTTTGGCATTGCTGATCTTGAATGTCGACTTACCCGCCAACTTTTGCCAATATCGCCAACATTTTGCCAAATTCGGCGAAATGTTACCAATGTTGCAACTTCGCTTACTGCCAACTGTTCAAGAAATTAATAACTGTTTCAATCTTCATGCATTGAGAATGAAATGCATTGACCCGTAGTGAGCCCAAAAATAACCCACTTATCTAATTTTCTCGAATACTTGACATCGTCCAATGGTCCTCGCGTGGCCGAAGTCAAAATCGCTGGAGCCGTTTTTTAGATATAATTACCTTGACCCTGACCCATAGCAACACAGAATGACCCATTATTCTAATTTTCTCGATTATGGGACCTAGCCCAATGGTATTTTCGTGCTCGAAAGCGGTAGGATATAAAATTTAGTCAAAATAGCTTGAACCTTTCTTTAGATAAAATTAGCTTGACCCTAAACATGGTGACCGAAAATGACCCGTTAATCGAATTTTCTAGATCATGTAATCTAGCCCAATGGTCTTCTCGTGCCCGAAAACGATATAACACAAAATTTAGTCAAAATCGTTACAACCATTTTTTAGATATAATTAGCTTGACCCGTAGTGACCCAACAATGACCCACTAATCAAATGGTCTCGAACATTTTACTTCACCAAATGGTCTTCTCATAATCCAAAATGGTAAGATAGAAAATTTAGGGAAAATCGATTCAGCCGTTTTTTACATAAAATTAGTTTGACCCTGACTCATAGTGATCCAAAATGACCCACTAATCGAATTTTCTCCAACACATGACCAAGTCAATGGTCGTCTCGTGCTCGAAAACGTTAGCACAAGCATTTCGTGAAAATCATTTTAGCCTTTTTTTACAGACAATTTGTTTGACCCTGATCCATAGTGAACCAAAATGACCCACTAATCGAATTTTCTCGAACATATAATCTAGCTCAGTGGTCTTCTCGTGCTCGAAAATAGTAGGATGAAAAATTTAATCAAAATCGTTTCAGCCGTTTTTTACATAAAATTTGCTTAACCCTGACCAGCAGTGACCCAAAATTACCCGTTAATCGAATTTTCTCGATCATGTAAACTGTCTCAATGGTCTTCTCGTGCCCGAAAACGATACGATATAAAAAATTGTCAAAATCGTTAGAGCAGTTTTTTGATAAAATTAGCTTGTCCCGTAGTGGCCCAAAATTGACCCACTAATCGAAATTTCTTGAACATGTGACCAAGCCCAATGGTCTTCTCTTGCCTGAAAACGATGGGATACAAGATTTGGTCAAAATCGTTAGATTTTTAGATAAAATAAGCTTGACCCGCGGTGACCCAAAAATGACACACTTATCCAATTTTCACGAACATGTGACCTAGCGCAATTATCTTTTCGTGCTCAAAAACGGTATGATATAAAACTTAGTCAAAGTCACTTGAGCCGCTTTTTGGATATACCAGAAGGACCCGAGCGAAGCTTTCGCACTGCAATCTTTGAGATTATTTCCTGGTACGTTTTAGCATGAATTTTCAATTAACAATTTTTTTTTTAATTTCAACAACGCGTTTTAACAAAATGTGAGTGTACTATGTCAGAAGCCTGTTCAAAAGCTTTTCGAATGATACCTCTTTCACCGTTGTATGTTTTGTATGTGCATAGAAAAAGGGATGTTGACAACAGAACTAAGATATGTGATCTGGATTGTTTTTTCATAAATGAAATGAAAGCTTTTTCAAATCAATGTTGCCACAAAAATAAAATACCGCATAATAGGATGCTCAACAGTGATTATAAAAAATGATAAATAGTACAAAACAGGTAAAATGTAACTTTTCGCACGGGTTATTTTATATTTATGATTAAAAATCAAAATTAAAATTGAAACGTTTAGAAGAAATTAAATATTATTGATTGATATCGAAGCAGTGGTATTTTACACGTGTAGCATAAAAGGTATGATTTGTTATATTACATTGAATTGTAATTTAATTATATTTCAATTTATTTTTCTTCGTCCCGTAATTTTCCCGTAGAAGATACCGACATCCTCTAATGCTGTTAAAATAAAATTGTTAATTTTTTTTTCCCTCACGCATGCCTTTTTCTTTCTTCGATGGGATTTTATTGTTAGGAATAAATTAGATGACATTCTCGCTTGACTAATGTTGTTTGAAGATATTTTTAACCTTAATTTCTCTGTAGAAGTTTAAACCTGCATCTAAAAAATATTAGATATTTCTAAAAATTATTAGACTGCAGTGCGAAATCTTCACACAGGTCCACTGGTTAAATACATAACATTGTTAAAAATGGTAAATAAAATAAAATAAATAAATAAAGGTACTTCTCTATTATCTCGTCGACCACTTTTCATAACAAAAAACTATCGCCAAACTGTAAGATTAAACGCCAAAAATGCAGTCCCATTTACTTGATGTCAGAAGCATTATACCTGTTTGTTATGTCATCAAGTGGTTTTTAATTCGACATTTGCATGTATTTTTCAGTATGTTTTACTGATTTATTAGATATTTCATTAATTAAAATAACAATTGTGTCCTTAAATTCTTATACTTTGTTTATTTATTTATTTTGACATTCCAATGGTAACGTTCTCCCGTTTATTTGGCGTTACAGTTTTGGCGATAGTTTTTTGTTAGGAAAAGTGGATGACGGGATAATAGAGAAGTACCTAAAAAAATAAAATATATTAAAGTTTTGAACAAACCGGTGTGATATTATAAAAGCATAAAAAGCTATATATATATTTCACTCGCACCCGGCTAACCGAAAAATACCATAAATAAACTACATACTTATCGAAAAATAAGGGTTACTATAATTAGTTAATTTGTGCAATTGTATTTGAGTTCCCGTATAATACATATGTATCCATTTTTTTATTATCATAAAACACACTGAATGATTATTTTATCATGAAACGCACACAATGATCAATTTATTATAAAACATACAATATTTAATTTAATATAAAACACACACAATCTTCTCTACCGGGTTGCCATATGATGCAAAATCTCGCCAAAATCGTCGTGTTTTCTAGGCATAAAATCAACTTTTTAGCGCTTAAAATATATCCCGGTGCGTCTGCGGAATCTGTACCAATATTATTTATATATAATTTACTTCTGCTTGTACATTTCAATAAGGAACAGATGTCGCAGATGCACCGGGGTATCTTTTTAGCGCCAACAGGGCGATTTTATGCTTAGGCAACCCGACATGTTTTAACAAAACCATGTTTTAACGAAATGTTAAGTGTGCTATGTCAGAAGCCTGTTCAAAATCCTTTCATATGGTATTTTATTCGTCGTTCTGCGTTTCGTATTTTCTGAGAAAAAGGGATGTTGATAGGAGAAATAATATATATGATTTTGCTTTACATAGTGATCCAAAATGTTCCACTAAACGAATTTTCTCGAACATGTGACCTAGCCTAATGGTCTTCTGGTGTCCCAAAACGGTAAGATACAAAATTTCGTCAAAATCGTTAGAGCAGTTCTTATGATAAAATTTCCAAACAGACACACAAGATTTGCTCATATTATAATATATGATTTGAAGGCTGGTGCTCCTCTTTCGATTTAAATTGGAGTTACATGGATCATTACTAACTCAATGGCGAATTTAAACCGCATCAAAATAAAGATAAAGCTTGCAACAAATTTGTCAGTTTTCTACTTCAAGCAAAGTACGACAACATACGGCAATAATTGTTCTAATGGCATCAGCAAAGCATTCAATATTTTTCAGAAACCATTGAAATTTGGCGGTTTGAGATTTACAACCTCGCTTTTCTGAAGTTTTCTTATTTTTTACCATTTTGTTTTTCGATAAAAAATTATAAAATTACTATGCACAAGTCTGAAAACATCCAAACAAGTAAAAATATATAAACGTTTTCTTTGTCTGTTTACCGCCTCCCGCCACCCACAATATCTAGGAATCCGCCTCTTTTGTTGGGGAATAAAAGACGAAGTAGAAATGGCGGGAGCGGTGGGTGCATTCTGATTATTGCGGAATATATGTTTATTGTAAATACAAAGTATGAAACCGAGCGATTTTTTTGCTCTTAATACATCTTATATAAGAATTAGGGACTCAGTCTCTGTATGCTGGCGAAGGGGCCAGGTAGGAGTAATTTCATGGAAGGGATAAAAAATCAGGTGCTTTATTATTATGCATTCATTGTAACTACAAAGTAACTAACAATTATAATTTTTTTTTAAGTATGAATATTTTAAATTAAAAATATTTAAAGGGTTTAGAACTTCAATGTGGTGGAATAAAAAGAGGAAACATAGGGACGAGAGCTGAATTCAGCTATTTGATTATTATTAATTATTCATTATTGCTACAAAATCATAAGAAAACAGAGAAAATTTTTTTGTAATATTTAAACCTCTATACCTGTAAAAGAGTAGCTTGATTTTCTCATAATCAACGCAGAGCCTCAACCGTTTGCCCTAGAACAAAGAAATTTAGAAGACATTTTCTTTACACAATGTAGGTACCCACTAAGAAAGAAATTTTGAAAATTCACACTCTAAGGGGGTTAAATGGGGGGCGAAAGTTTTAGATAATTTCGTCTTTTCGGCATATCTCAGCAGGAGTTTTAAGTAGGAGCGTGAAATTCGGGATAACAATTCTACTAAAGAGTAGTTAAACATGTATTTCAGGTGATTTTAGAAATTCAACCACTAAGTGGGTTAAATGTGGGGAGGTCGAAAATTTTCGGGGATTTCACATTTTCACCATATCTCATCAGCAGTTTTAGGTACGAGCGTGAAATTCAAGATAACAAATCTACTAAAAAAATAATTAAACGCGTATTTCAGCGATTTTAGAAATTCAACCACTAAGGGTTTTAAAAGGGGCTGTAAAGTTTTAGGTCATATTGCCTTTTCGCCATATCTCAAAAACAGTTTTAGTTAAAAGCGCAAAATTCAGGATAAAAAATGTACTAAAAGTTTGTTAAACACATATTTTAGCGATTTTAAAAAATCAACCACTAAGGGGGTTAAATAGGGGGTCAAAAGTTTTTAGTCATTTCACGTTTTCGCCATATCTCAGCAGCAGTTTTAGATAGGAACGTGAAATTCAGGATAACAAATCTACTAAAAAAGTAATTAAACACATATTTCAGCGATTATAGAAATTCATCCATTAAGGGGATTAAATGAGGGGTCGAAAGTTTTGGGTCATTTTGCCTGTTCGTCATATCTCATCAGCATTTTTAGTTAGGTGCTCGGAATTCGGGATAACAAATCTACAAAAAATATAGATAAACATACATTTCAGCAATTTTAGAAATTCAGGAACTAAGGGAGGTTAAATAGGAGGTCAAATATTTTAGGTCATTTTGCAATATCTCAGTAGAAATTATAGGTAGAATCATAAAATCCCAGGATAAAAAATCTACTAAAAAATAGTTAAACACGTATTTCAGCGATTTTAGAAATTCAGACACTAAGGGGTTTAAATGGGGGTAGAATGTTTTACGTCATTTTGCCATATCTCAGTAGAAGTTATAGTTAGGAGCGTGAAATTCACGATAACAAATCTACTAAAGAATAGTTAAATATGCATTTCAGGCGATTTTAGAAATTCAACCACTAAGGGGATTAAATGGGGTTTGATAATTTTCGATGATTTCACCTTTTCACCATTTGGATAAGATTTTGGATAAGAGCGTGAAATTCAGGATAACAAATCTGCTATAAAAATAATTAAACACATATTTCAGCGATTTTAGAAATTCACCCATTAAGAGGGCTAAATAGGGGTAAAAATTTTTAGGTTATTTCGAATGTTCGCCATATCTCAGCAGCATTTTTAGTTAGAAGCTTGAAATTACAGATTCAGGATAACAAATCTACTAAAAAATAGCTAAACATGAATTTCTGCGATTTTAGAAATTCAGCCACTAAAGGGGATTGAATGGGGTTTCGAATTTTTTATGTAATTTTACCATGTTTCAGTAATAGGTAGGAGCGTAAAATTTAGGATACCAAATGTACTAAAAAATAATTAAATTCGGATTTCAGCAATTTTAGCTAATAATCCATCAAGGGGACATTGTGTGTCGAAAGTTTTAGGTAATTGTACCATATCTCAGTAGCAGTTTTAAGTAAGAATGTGAAACTCCGCTTTACAAATCTACAAAAAAAAGTAGTTAATCATGTATTTCAGAGATTTTAGAGCTAGCGAGTTTGTGGGCAACATCGGCTGTGAACCCGATTTCGGAAGATTAGACGAAAAAGAGAACTATTGCTGATTTTTTATTATATATTTTGTGTGACATTTTTTCCAAGGAATATATTTTTTAATTTCCCATTTTATATATATATATTTTCGATTTTTCTCTTTTAGCAGTCGGATTTAAAATTTTAAACAAAATATCACATTTCCACCTTTTTTTAAAATACATTTTTTGAAAGTAAAAATTTGTGATGGATGGCCATATTTATGTACTAGGGTATGCACAAGGATGAATTACGGTGATTACCGTAGAGTCAGATTACAGGCGTGCAACTAAATTGGTCCTGTTAAAATTAATTCATTTTAATGATTTATGCACGCAAAATAATTGAACCACATTATAGTGATCGCTGCAATAACGATGTATGGCTGAAAAGTAAACAGGGCCCCATTATTTTGATCACCTCATTAATAATTTATCGGTGCCACAGTACCCATTTGCAATGATCGCCATTTATCTTAGTCAATCCGTTTTATTTATTTCATCTGAAAGCTCTCCGCTCATCTTAGATAAATACGCACAGGGCCAGTAGTATTTTGTCAGAGGGATTATGAAAAAATATATATATTAATGTCACGAAATATTTATTTACGTACTTATATATATATATATATATATTATTTAGTTATTTTCGTATAGTTTAAAATAAAGTATTTTATTTAAATTTCTCTGTTTTCATGTAAAATGCAATTTCTGGGTCAAGACAGTACGCTGCAGAATGTATTTGTGTTCCACTCAGAAGCGACCGGCTAGTATATATATTAGATATTGTAAGCCGAGCGGGGGTAGAAAAGATGAACTGAAAATTTTGGAAGAGGGAGAATTTAGAGGATTTATTATTTATTTTGTGTTACAAAAATAAAGTAACAAAAAACATTTTTAACATATTATGCCTTGTGCAAAAGAAAGAAGCAAAGAGGTGAAAGGCAAAACTGAATTTTCCGAAATCTTTTTATCTTGAATTAGCTGATTCATAAAAAATTCACAGTAAATACAAAGGCAAAATTTTGTATGCTAAAGAATCAAATAGAAAAAGAGACATTTCGTGCGTATGTGTGTGCGGGGAGGGGGATTAAGCTGTTTAATTAATTATTTAATTTTTTTATAAAATATTTTTTATTCTCACTGTGTAGTAAAAGAAAACAAAATCAAAATAAACATTTTTAAAGATTCTAAACTTTGTATTCGGGGGTGGGAAAGGGTAAGGGGGGAATGAATTTTACGAGGGCAGGGGAATTAGATGACGTTTTAAAAAAGTATGAAATGTTCATAAGTATCAACAGTAGAAGAATTTCATACGTGTAAAAATATCCTGCAGTAAATAAAGTTATATTTTAATAAAAACTTGCACCTTCTTGTGTCCGCCCCCGGTTACTTTCAATTACATTTAATTTCGATTAACAAATATGCATCATTTGGAACGATGTACGATGAAAAATGAAGCACCTACAACCAGTATGAAAACTAGAAATAATTTTAGTCACGATAACTTGCTGTTTTGAAAACACTGTCCGCCACTACAATAGAATCTAAATCTAGAAATGTTATAAAATTTTGATTAATTCCATAAAACGCCTCCTATCTTAGTGCTTATGCTTATTTTACTGTCCAAAATCGGGCCGAGTACCAACATTTATCTTCAAGTGCAGCGTGTGTACAATTCTACCACAATTATTAATATAATTATTCTTTATTTTTTATAGCGAAAAAATATTACAAATTCTTCCATATAAAAAGGGGAAAATTTTGCAATTTGAATATTAAAGAGAATTTTTCGGATGAGAATTATTGTTACCAATTGCCTTGCGAATTCCAAGAAATGTACGATCTTTACTGGTGGGAAAAATACTACCTTATTCATTTCTTATTAAACATATTTCTCATGCTAAAATTTGCATTTACGTCATGTTTTGTCATGTTTTGCCCAAAGGTCTTTTGACAGTCAACATCTAAATACTTCTTTTATTATGAAAAACCTACTTACTATATCACACAAATATTTTTATATTTGTTTCTTTCTTGTTAATTTTCAATATTTTCTGATGTAATTTTTATTTATATTTCAAAATAAATTATTTTATGTAATAAAATTTTCTGAACTTTTATCTATACTAATAAAAGAAAGTTTCGCTCTGTGTGTGTGTGTGTAGGTTGGCGATGGCTAGGAAAATTTACCGCACCTAGAAGTCTGTAAATTTAGATTTAGGTAGTCCAAACCCTCTCCTGGTGTACCTGAGCGTCAGAATTTTAATATTTTAATTACTTTCTGAAATATTAATTAAAATGCACAAAGAACTCTCATTAAAAATAAGCTTTTATTCTCTTCGGTTGGTTGGTTCACTGGTTGGTTGCATCGATTCTTCACAGAAGTAATTAAATAAACCAGAGTAGCCATGCATAAATAAGGATTTCTAACTAAATAGTGTCAATATGGATTAAGGTTATCAGCGTAGAGGAGCCATGCGATTGTTGCGCCACCTGTACATGACAAATTACACATACGTCCCACTGATTGAAATATTTTTCCAGGCACATTTTTCTTCATGACAATTAGTAGGTTTTTTTTTTTTTTTTTTTTTTTTTACATGGCATTTATTATTATGATGGAGATTGTTAATACAGAAAACTTTATTTAACAGATTCTTTCTTATATTTGCGGGAATGAAGAGGGGCAAGGGTCTAATTACATTTAAGCTTCAAGCTGTATTTCTAGAAAGCAGTTACCAGAATTTCCGAATAATAATGTAAGCCAAATTTCAAATTAAGTTCCTAGCTTAACCAAATGAATCAATCATTAAAGATGTATTGTGATCCTCCTAATTAGTTATTTGCTGAAGGCCACTTGAACAACGCCCGCCCCCCACCCGGCCCGTCCTTCAAGGTATTTTCTCTAACTCTGCTCCGTTTTCATATCTCAGCAATTATCTTTTCGATTTCAACGCAAGTGATTCCAAACATTATAATTAACTTAATAGTCACTCTTTATAACATTAAACTAAATTTATGAGTAGCGGTTACCACTATTTCCGAATACTTGGGTAAGCCAAATTTGTAATTAAGTTCCTAGCTTAAGCAAAAGAACGAATTTCAAAAGATGCATACTGCTACTCTTAATTAGTCATTTGCTGAAGGGTACTCGAACAACCCTCCCCCCGGCCCCTCCTTCAAGGTTTTTCTCTAACTATGCCCCGTTTCTATATGTCAGCAACTATCTTTCCGATTTCAACCCAAGTGATTCCAAACATTATATTTAACTTAATAGTCACCCTTTATAACATTAAATTAAATTTATGAGTATCGGTTACCACTATTTACAAATAAGAGTTTAAGCCAACTTTGTAATTAAGTTCCTAGCTTAACAAAACGAGCGAATTTTTATGCATGCATAGTGGGCCTCCTAATTAGTAATTTTCTGAAGGACACTCGAACATCCCCTTTCCCCGGCACCTCACTCAAGGTTATTTTTTCTGACTGTGCCTTATTGCAATAACTGGGCTAATAATGTTCCAATCTTCTCGAAACCAGCTCAATTTTGTAGTGCGCCTACTATACAGTAACGTAGGCAGCGGAGACCTGTCTCAGAAGTTCGTTCGGAAAGAAGTTTGTTTACAACAGAATGCTCCCCTGGCGGTGGTAGGGGGAAATAAAAGATTTTCTAGAGCGTACAAGCATGCTGGGTATACGGTTCCGAAGCCATCGTAGACCGTGGCCAGAGTTCCGTTTTTTAAGAGATTTAAGTTTATTACAAGGGCTCGGGCAACACCGGGCGGTTCAGCTAGTAGTATTTATATTGCACAACATTCCTATGTTGTTATTTATTAAGCGCAAGAATCCGTTTATTGTTGTCAAGATGTTAAAAAGATGTTTGTTATTTGTATATATTTGTGTGATATAAATTATTTATTCAAGGTGAATTACGCACTGGACTGAAGTTTATAACTTTTTCCTTATAAATTTATATTGTTACAAATATTATTATAAATAACTAATTGTATAGCGAAAAAGATTTTTAACAAGAAAAATATTTAAACCTTATCCTGGTGGTATATACAGTCACATTCATGCGCGCATACATAAAAATTTGCACAATTACTCTAAAACGTCTCTTTTAGATGAATTACATGGGCAATTACAATCATAAAAGTGTTTGCTAAGTCATCATGGGTTATTTTGGTTACACATATTTTGTCAAAAGTGATTATGATTATAAAGAAAAAACTCGTATTGATTAGATTATGTATACATTTGTTTATTTATACCGGATAAGCTGACTATACATTTTGCCACTACATTTCCTTCTACAATATTCACAAGGCAGGTGATAATTAAAAGAAAAGACTTATGGAAGTACTGAAACCGAAATAACCTTGACAATTATTATTTTTCTTTATCTGTCTTAATCTGTCTTCTTTTATTGTTGCCACTGCTCTTTTTTGTCTGTGTTTTATGCAGCCGTCTTTAGATTCGATATGAAATAATTTATATAGAGTACTGAAATCTTTAACATACATAAAAAAATTATTGCTATTTTTAAAAAGTTAAACACTCACATTTTTTAAATGTAACTATTTTGAGACATATTTCAACAGTTTGTATCAAATAATGGTTTGAAACATATTGTTTTCAATGTTTTCAACCATTGGAAACTGTATATATATATATATATATATATATATATATATATATAAACTAGCGGCCCGTCCCGGCTTTGCACGGGTAGACAATGTAATTTTCTATTACATTCGTTTTCCTGAATTTCGCTCTCCATCCTAAAACTGTTGCTGAGATATGCCTAAAACTTTCGAATCCCCCTTGAACCACCTTCGAGGAGGGGGGATTTCTAAATTCACTGAAATACGTGTTTAATCATTTGTTTAGCAGATTTGTTTTCCTGAATTTTGCGCACCTACATAAAACAGCTGCTGAGATATGGCGAATGTCCTAAAATTTTCAAAACCACCCCCTTTAAAACTCTTCAGGGGGAATTTCTAAAATCACTGAAATGCGTGTTTATCCATTTTTTAGTAGATGTGTTTTCCTGAATTTCACGCTCTTACCGCTGCTAAGATAGGGCGAAATGACCCGAAACGTTAGAATACCCCTTTAGCCACCTTCTGGGGGGAGTTTCCAAAATCGCTGAAATATGTGCTTAACCAATTTTTTAGTAGATTTGTTTTAATTAATTTCGTCCTCCTACATAAAAGCTGAGATATGGCGAAATGACCTAAAAAATTCGACCCCCCCCCCCTATAACCGCCTTCTGGGGGGAATTTCCTAAATTGCTGAAATATGTGTTTTATTCATTTTTCAGTAGAATTGTTTTCCTGATTTTCGCGCTCCTATATAAAACTGCTGCAGAGATATGACGAAATGATCTAAAACATTCGACCACCACCCTTTAACCCCCTCCGAGAGGGAAAATTCTAAGATCCCCGAAATACATGTTTAATCATGTTTTTAGTAGATTTGTTTTCCTTATTTTTGTTCTCTTAAGTAAAATTGCTACTGAGATACGGCAAAATGACCTAAAACATTCGACCCCCCTTTTAACCCCCTTTGGGAGGAAATTTCTAAATTCGCTGAAATACGTGTTTAATCATTTTTTTAGTAGATTTAATTTCCTGATTTTCACGCTCCTACCTATAACAGCTGCCGAGATATGGCGAAATGACGTAAAACATTCGACCACCACCCTTTAACCCCCTCCGGGAAGGGAAATTCTAAGATCCCCGAAATACATGTTTAATCATGTTTTTAGTAGATTTGTTTTCCTGATTTTTGTGCTCTTAACTAAAATTGCTACTGAGATACGGCAAAATGACCTAAAACATTCGACCCCCTCTTTAAACCCCTCCGGGAGGGGAATTTCTAAATTTGCTAAAATACATGTTTAATCATTTTTTAGTAGATCTGTTTTCCTGATTTTCGCGCTCCTACCTATAACTGCTGCTGAGATATGACGAAATAACCTAAAACATTCGACCACCCCCATTTAACCCCCTTATGGGGGGAATTTCTAAAATCGCTGAAATAGGAGTTTAATCATTTTTTTAGTAGATTTGTTTTCTGGAATTTCCAGCTGATACCTATAACTGATGCTGAGATATGGCGAAATGACCTAAAACATTCGACCACCCCCATTTAACCCCTTTCTGTGGGGAATTTCTAAAATCGCTGAAATAGGTGTTTAATCATTTTTTTAGTACATTTGTTTTCTGGAATTACAAGCTCCTACCTATAACTGCTACTGAGATATGGCAAAATGACCTAAAACATTCGAACCCCCTTTAACCCCCTTCGGGGGGGAATTTTCAAATATTCCTTCTTATTGCTTGCCTAGGCCATAACAGGAATCTACAGGCCAAATTGCGTGACCCTGACATTAGTAGTTATGGCTGGGCGTTGATGAGTCACTCAGTCAGTCAGTCAGTCAGTCACCGTTTTCTCTTTATATAGTAGTATAGATATAGATTTGTTTTCCTGAATTTCGCGCACCTACATAAAACAGCTGCTGAGATATGGGAAATGTCCTAAAATTTTCAAAACCACCCCCTTTAAAACTCTTCAGGGGGAATTTCTAAAATCACTGAAATGCGTGTTTATCCATTTTTTAGTAGATGTGTTTTCCTGAATTTCACGATCTTACCGCTGCTGAGATATGGCGAAAGGACCCGAAACGTTAGAATACACCTTTAGACACCTTCTGGGGAGAGTTTCCAAAATCGCCGAAATATGCGTTTAACCAATTTTTTAGCAGATTTGTTTTAATTAATTTCGCCCTCCTACATAAAAGCTGAGATATGGCGAAATGACCTAAAAAATTCGACCCCCCCCATTTAACCGCCTTCTGGGGGGAATTTCCTAAATTGCTGAAATATGTGTTTTATTCATTTTTCAGTAGAATTGTTTTCCTGATTTTCGCGCTCCTATATAAAACTGCTGCAGAGATATGACGAAATGATCTAAATCATTCGACCACCACCCTTTAACCCCCTCCGAGAGGGAAAATTCTAAGATCCCCGAAATACATGTTTAATCATGTTTTTAGTAGATTTGTTTTCCTTATTTTAGTTCTCTTAAGTAAAATTGCTACTGAGATACGGCAAAATGACCTAAAACATTCGACCCCCCTTTTAACCCCCTTTGGGAGGAAATTTCTAAATTCGCTGAAATACGTGTTTAATCATTTTTTTAGTAGATTTAATTTCCTGATTTTCACGCTCCTACCTATAACAGCTGCCGAGATATGGCGAAATGACGTAAAACATTCGACCACCACCCTTTAACCCCCTCCGGGAAGGGAAATTCTAAGATCCCCGAAATACATGTTTAATCATGTTTTTAGTAGATTTGTTTTCCTGATTTTTGTGCTCTTAACTAAAATTGCTACTGAGATACGGCAAAATGACCTAAAACATTCGACCCCCCCTTTAACCCCCTCCGGGAGGGGAATTTCTAAATTTGCTAAAATACATGTTTAATCATTTTTTAGTAGATCTGTTTTCCTGATTTTCGCGCTCCTACCTATAACTGCTGCTGAGATATGACGAAATAACCTAAAACATTCGACCACCCCCATTTAACCCCCTTATGGGGGGAATTTCTAAAATCGCTGAAATAGGAGTTTAATCATTTTTTTAGTAGATTTGTTTTCTGGAATTTCCAGCTCATACCTATAACTGCTGCTGAGATATGGCGAAATGACCTAAAACATTGGACCACCCCCATTTAACCCCTTTCTATGGGGAATTTCTAAAATCGCTGAAATAGGTGTTTAATCATTTTTTTAGTACATTTGTTTTCTGGAATTACAAGCTCCTACCTATAACTGCTACTGAGATATGGCAAAATGACCTAAAACATTCGAACCACCCTTTAACCCCCTTCGGGGGGGAATTTTCAAATATTCCTTCTTATTGCTTGCCTAGGCCATAACAGGAATCTACAGGGCAAATTGCGTGACCCTGACATTAGTAGTTATGGCTGGGCGTTGATGAGTCACTCAGTCAGTCAGTCAGTCAGTCACCGTTTTCTCTTTATATAGTAGTATAGATATAGATTTGTTTTCCTGAATTTCGCGCACCTACATAAAACAGCTGCTGCAGAGATATGACGAAATGATCTAAAACATTCGACCCCCCCTTTTAACCCCCTTTGGGAGGAAATTTCTAAATTCGCTGAATAACGTGTTTTATTCATTTTTTAGTAGATTTAATTTCCTGAATTTCACGCTCCTACATATAACTGCTGCCGCGATATGGCGAAATGACTTAAAACATTCGACCACCACCCTTTAACCCCCTCCGGGAGGGAAAATTCTAAGATCCCCAAAATATATGTTTAATCATGATTTTAGTAGATTTTTTTCCTGATTTTTGTGCTCTTAAGTAAAATTGCTACTGAGATACGGCAAAATGACCTAAAACATTCGACCCCAGTTTAGCCCCCTCCGGGAGGGGAATTTCTAAAATAGCTGAAATACATGTTTAATCATTTTTTAGTAGATTTGTTTTCCTGATTTTTGCGCTCCTACCTATAACTGCTTCTGAGAAATGACGAAATGACCTAAAACATTCGACCACCCCACTTTAACCACTTCGGGAGATTTCTAAAATCGCTGAAATACATGTTTAATCATTTTTTAGTAGATTTATTTTCCTGATTTTCGCACTCCTTCTTATAACTGCAGCTGCGGTATGCCGAAATGACCTAAAACATTCGACCACCCCCCTTTAACCCCTTTCTGGGGGAATTTCTAAAATCGCTGAAATAGGTTTTTAATCATTTTTTAGTAGATTTGTTTTCCTGACTTTCGCACTCCTACCTATAACTGCAGCTGCGATATGGCGATATGGTTTTCTGGAATTACAAGCTCCTACCTATATTTGCTGCTGAGATATGGCGAAATGACCTAAAACATTCGAACCCCCCTTTAACCCCCTTCGGGGGGGGAATTTTCAAATATCCCTTCTTACTGCTTGCCTAGTAGGGTGGAGTGAAAAACGAAAGTTGGAATTTTAATTTCGGATAGCAGCCAAAAGTTGCCTTTTAGTACCTATAATATGCATGCAAAATTTTATGAATTTAGAAAAACTCTTTTAGGGCTCTACCAGGACCTTTATATTTTCATTGTTTCACACAATAAGTTTTCACCATAAATTGTACATTTACAGTGTTTGTTGGTAATCTCGTTTTACATTCTTATATTTAAAATGTTTAGTGTAACTTCCTTTATCATTTCTAAATTACTTACTTTAAAAAAATGTAAACATTTTATTGAGTTTTACAAAATGTTTTTCTCATTTTTGTGGCAAAAATGAGTGCGAGTAACGGCAAACTGAAGTTTACTATTACTAGAAGTGCAGTGGAATGTCCCATATTTTGTGCTCTTTCAAAAATAAATGAAGTTGTTTTGCGAACAATAGCAGATGTTATAAAATGTTATTTAAATACAAGACAAGAATTAAAACAGAGTAGGAATGGTAAAAATCCATCAAAGTCATAGGTAATTCAAAGCCTAAGATAGAAGATCGAAGAAATTTGGAAGAAAGCATCAATTCTTGTAGTTGAGCAGATGATAGACAACGATATTTCTGAATACCAGAACCTTATTCGATTCCCCAAATCCAAAAGAAATGATAATTACATGAAGAAAGTTTGGTTTCTTGAAGCTGAAGCTGTAAGTAAACTTCTAGACATTTTGGCGTGCAAATGCAAGCCAATTCCAAAGTGTACTCGTGAAAAATCAAAGGAAGGGGCCTCTAAAACAACAGGAATTGCTTCTTGACCAAAGGTCAACAAGAAAGATGGTTATTGGCACACTCGATAAAACTGAGATACATAAATTGATATGAAGGCAATACAGGAAAACAAGGAACTCTACGAGATCTGAAATGCAGAGTTTGAAGTCTGCAGCTAATCCGGATAGTACAGTTTTTATTTATCGTGACAGTGGTTATGAAGAAAGAAGTAGTAGCTTTTCATCAGGGTGGGAAGAATCCGTATCGCAAGCATCTGCTTCTAAAGAAGAGCCACAAAGACAAATGAGAACACATCTACCTACGGTTTCCAGGGTCTCATAAAGGGTTTCTGATAGATGCGTAGCAGCAATAGTTTCTACAACTCTACAAGATGTTGGCATTGTAAAAGAAAACGATTCATCACATATAATTGACAGAAGCAAAGTATGCAGAGAACAAAAGAAAACTAGAGAATGTGCTAAAAAAGATGATCTGAAAGCTTTAGAAGCAGGAGTCGAAAGTACATTTTTTGATGGGAAAAAAGGTAAAACACTACAGCAAGAGAAAATTGTACATAGATTACATCGAAGAACTATATAAGTTAAGAACATGTATATCTGATTGAAGAGTCAATTTTAATGTAGCTGGAACACATTGTACACTATTCTGGATCAGGAAAGCATATTGTAGAAAATATTTTCAAATACTGCACTGAAAATAACTTAAACCTGGAAAAACTTGTAGCTATAGGTTGTGCCGAAACAGCTGTAAACATTGGGAGAAAGGATGGTGATATAAGAAATTTTAAAACAAAGATTGGCAAAACATCGAAAGATGAAAAGATTGAAAATTTGATTTTGAAAGATGCGTGAAATTAGTTACTGAAGCATCATTAGCAGTTGTAGGAATAAATGCAAGGGACGGATATAAACGAGCAAAAATGGTATCACGAAAGATAAAGAAAGACTTTGATACCAAAGGCCAGAGTTTTGATACCAAAGACCAATATCAATTAAAGTGAAATGTGAGATCATTTTACAGTACATCGTATATATTCCTTTTATTGTATTCCTATATATTCAGAAAACTGTCTTTCCTATATATTCAGAGAACTATCTCGAATCTATATTCAAAAAATAAAAGTGAGCTCTATATAAAATTATTTGCTTTTACTTTATCTTCTTTGCGAACAATTCACATTTTAAGGTTATATTTACCTTCAAGTTTTCAAAACATGACGACACTTGGATTGATCACAATTAATACTTTAATTAGTCATGTTTTATGGGTTAGTTTACTAAAATCAGGGAAATTCTGTAAATAAAAATAATTTGAATACTTTACACTACATGGTGCATATCTTGGATTTTCATATATAAGGGCATAATTTTTAAGAGGTGGTAGAGCCATAAAGATAAATTCCAAATTAAATGCAAAATTTAACCTATATTCAGTGTGCGAATAGACTAATTTTGAGACCTATCCCAAGAAAAAAATCCAAAAAGAAAATTTCATGATTATTTACACTCCTTTGGTTTTTCACGTATAAAGTGCATAATCTTTAAGAGCTGGTAGAGCCCTAAAGATAAATTCCAAATGAAATAAAAATGTAACCTAATATTCAGTGTGCCAAAAGGCAAATTTTAAGACCTATCCAAAAAAAAAATTCCAAAAAAAAATTTTATGGTCATTTTCACTCCACTCTATTGCCTAGGCCATAACAGCAATCTACAGTCCAAATTGCGTGACCCTGACATTAGTAGTTTCGAATGGGCGTTGATGAGTCACTCAGTTTGTCAATCAGTCAGTCACCGTTTCCTCTTTATATAGTAGTATAAATATAGATTTGTTTTCCTAAATTTTGCGCACCTACATAAAACAGCTGCTGAGATATGGCGAAATGTCCTAAAATTTTCAAAACCACCTCCTTTAAAACTCTTCAGAGGGAATTTCAAAAATCACTGAAATGCGTGTTTGTCCATTTTTTAGTAGATGTGTTTTCCTGAATTTCACGCTCTTACCGCTGCTGAGATATGGCGAAATGACACGAAACGTTAGAATACCCCTTTAGCCACCTTCTGGGGGGAGTTTCCAAAATCGCCGAAATATGTGTTTAACAAATTTTTTAGTAGATTTGTTTTAATTAATTTCGCCCTCTTACATAAAAGCTGAGATATGGCGAAATGACCTAAAACATTCGACCACCCCCTTTAACCCCCTTCTGGGGGGAATTTCTAAAATCACTGAAATAAGTGTTTAATCATTTTTTTAGTAGATATTTTTTCCTGACTTTCGCGTTCCTGCCTATAACTGCTGCTGAGATATGGCGAAATGACCTAAAACATTCGACCACCCCCCTGTAATCCCCTTCTGGGGGGAATTTCTAAAATAACTGAAATACGTGTTTAATCATTTTTTAGTAGATTTGTTTTCCTGACTTTCGCACTCCTACCTATAACTGCAGCTGCGATATGGCAAAATGACCTAAAACATTCGACCACCCTCATTTAACCCCCTTCGGGGGGGGGGGGAATTTCAAAACTCCCTTCTTATTGCTAGCCTAGGCCATAACAGCAATTTACAGTCCCAATTGCGTGACCCTGACATTAGTAGTTTCGGATGGGCGTTGATGAGTCACTCAGTTTGTCAATCAGTCAGTCACCGTTTCCTCTTTATATAGTAGTATAAATATAGATTTGTTTTCCTGAATTTTGCGCACCTACATAAAACAGCTGCTGAGATATGGCGAAATGTCCTAAAATTTTCAAAACCACCTCCTTTAAAACTCTTCAGAGGGAATTTCAAAAATCACTGAAATGCGTGTTTGTCCATTTTTTAGTAGATGTGTTTTCCTGAATTTCACGCTCTTACCGCTGCTGAGATATGGCGAAATGACACGAAACGTTAGAATACCCCTTTAGCCACCTTCTGGGGGGAGTTTCCAAAATCGCCGAAATATGTGTTTAACCAATTTTTTAGTAGATTTGTTTTAATTAATTTCGCCCTCTTACATAAAAGCTGAGATATGGCGAAATGACCTAAAACATTCGACCACCCCCTTTAACCCCCTTCTGGGGGGAATTTCTAAAATCACTGAAATAAGTGTTTAATCATTTTTTTAGTAGATATTTTTTCCTGACTTTCGCGTTCCTGCCTATAACTGCTGCTGAGATATGGCGAAATGACCTAAAACATTCGACCACCCCCCTGTAATCCCCTTCTGGGGGGAATTTCTAAAATAACTGAAATACGTGTTTAATCATTTTTTAGTAGATTTGTTTTCCTGACTTTCGCACTCCTACCTATAACTGCAGCTGCGATATGGCAAAATGACCTAAAACATTCGACCACCCTCATTTAACCCCCTTCGGGGGGGGGGGGAATTTCAAAACTCCCTTCTTATTGCTAGCCTAGGCCATAACAGCAATTTACAGTCCCAATTGCGTGACCCTGACATTAGTAGTTTCGGATGGGCGTTGATGAGTCACTCAGTTTGTCAATCAGTCAGTCACCGTTTCCTCTTTATATAGTAGTATAAATATAGATTTGTTTTCCTGAATTTTGCGCACCTACATAAAACAGCTGCTGAGATATGGCGAAATGTCCTAAAATTTTCAAAACCACCTCCTTTAAAACTCTTCAGGGGGAATTTCTAAAATCACTGAAATGCGTGTTTATCCATTTTTAGTAGATGTTTTTTCCTGAATTTCATGCTCTTACCGCTGCTGAGATATGGCGAAATGACCCGAAACGTTAGAATTCCCATTTAGCCCCCTTCTAGGGGGGAGTTTCCAAAATCGCCGAAATATGCGCTTAACCAATTTTTTAGTAGATTTGTTTTAATTAATTTCGCCCTCCTACATAAAAGCTGAGATATGGCGAAATGACCTAAAAAATTCGACACCCCCCCATTTAACCGCCTTCTGGGGGGAATTTCCTAAATTGCTGAAATATGTGTTTTATTCATTTTTCAGTAGAATTGTTTTCCTGATTTTCGCGCTCCTATATAAAACTGCTGCAGAGATATGACGAAATGATCTAAAACATTCGACCACCACCCTTTAACCCCCTCCGAGAGGGAAAATTCTAAGATCCCCGAAATACATGTTTAATCATGTTTTTAGTAGATTTGTTTTCCTTATTTTTGTGCTCTTAAGTAAAATTGCTACTGAGATACGGCAAAATGACCTAAAATATTCGACCCCACTTTAACCCCCTCCGGGAGGGGAATTTCTAAAATAGCTGAAATACATGTTTAATCATTTTTTAGTAGATTTGTTTTCCTGATTTTCGCACTCCTACCCATAACTGCAGCTGCGATATGGCGAAATGACCTAAAATATTCGACCACCCCCCTTTAACCCCCTTCTGGGGGGAATTTCTAAAATCACTGAAATACGTGTTTAATCATTTTTTTAGTAGATTTGTTTTCCTGACTTTCGCACTCCTACCTATAACTGCAGCTGCGATATGGCGAAATGACTTAAAACATTCGACCACCCCCATTTAAACCCCTTCGAGGGGGAATTTTCAAGAATCCCTTCTTATTGCTTGCATAGGCCATAACAGCAATCTACAGTCCAAATTGCGTGACCCTGACATTAGTAGTTTCGGATGGGCGTTGATGAGTCACTCAGTTTGTCAATCAGTCAGTCACCGTTTCCTCTTTATATAGTAGTATAAATATAGATTTGTTTTCCTGAATTTTGCGCACCTACATAAAACAACTGCTGAGATACGGCGAAATGTCCTAAAATTTTCAAAACCACCTCCTTTAAAACTCTTCAGAGGGAATTTCAAAAATCACTGAAATGCGTGTTTGTCCATTTTTTAGTAGATGTGTTTTCCTGAATTTCACGCTCTTACCGCTGCTGAGATATGGCGAAATGACCCGAAACGTTAGAATACCCCTTTATCCACCTTCTGGGGGGGAGTTTCCAAAATCGCCGAAATATGTGTTTAACCAATTTTTTAGTAGATTTGTTTTAATTAATTTCGCCCTCCTACATAAAAGCTGAGATATGGCGAAATGACCTAAAACATTCGACCACCCCCTTTAACCCCCTTCTGGGGGGAATTTCTAAAATCACTGAAATAAGTGTTTAATCATTTTTTTAGTAGATTTGTTTTCCTGACTTTCGCGTTCCTGCCTATAACTGCTGCTGAGATATGGCGAAATGACCTAAAACATTCGACCACCCCCCCTGTAATCCCCTTCTGGGGGGAATTTCTAAAATCACTGAAATACGTGTTTAATCATTTTTTTAGTAGATTTGTTTTCCTGACTTTCGCACTCCTACCTATAACTGCAGCTGCGATATGGCAAAATGACCTAAAACATTCGACCACCCACATTTAACCCCCTTCGGGGGGGGGGAAATTTCAAAAATCCCTTCCTATTGCTAGCCTAGGCCATAACAGCAATTTACAGTCCAAATTGCGTGACCCTGACATTAGTAGTTTCGGATGGGCGTTGATGAGTCACTCAGTTTGTCAATCAGTCAGTCACCGTTTCCTCTTTATATAGTAGTATAAATATAGATTTGTTTTCCTGAATTTTGCGCACCTACATAAAACAGCTGCTGAGATATGGCGAAATGTCCTAAAATTTTCAAAACCACCTCCTTTAAAACTCTTCAGGGGGAATTTCTAAAATCACTGAAATGCGTGTTTATCCATTTTTAGTAGATGTTTTTTCCTGAATTTCATGCTCTTACCGCTGCTGAGTTTTGGCGAAATGACCCGAAACGTTAGAATTCCCCTTTAGCCACCTTCTAGGGGGGGGGGTTTCCAAAATCGCCGAAATATGCGTTTAACCAATTTTTTAGTAGATTTGTTTTAATTAATTTCGCCCTCCTACATAAAAGCTGAGATATGGCGAAATGACCTAAAAAATTCGACACCCCCCCATTTAACCGCCTTCTGGGGGGAATTTCCTAAATTGCTGAAATATGTGTTTTATTCATTTTTCAGTAGAATTGCTTTCCTGATTTTCGCGCTCCTATATAAAACTGCTGCAGAGATATGACGAAATGATCTAAAACATTCGACCACCACCCTTTAACCCCCTCCGAGAGGGAAAATTTTAAGATCCCCGAAATACATGTTTAATCATGTTTTTAGTAGATTTGTTTTCCTTATTTTTGTTCTCTTAAGTAAAATTGCTACTGAGATACGGCAAAATGACCTAAAACATTCGACCCCACTTTAACCCCCTCCGGGAGGGGAATTTCTAAAGTAGCTGAAATACATGTTTAATCATTTTTTAGTAGATCTGTTTTCCTGATTTTCGCGCTCCTACCTATAACTTCTGCTGAGATATGACGAAATGACCTAAAACATTCGACCACCTCCCTTTAACACCTTCGAGGGATTTCTAAAATCACTGAAATACATGTTTAATCATTTTTTAGTCGATCTGTTTTCCTGATTTTCGCACTCCTACCTATAACTGCTGCTGCGATATGGCGAAATGACCTAAAACATTCGACCACCCCCCTGTAATCCCCTCCTGGGGGGAATTTCTAAAATCACTGAAATACGTGTTTAATCATTTTTTTTGTAGTTTTGTTTTCCTGACTTTCGCACTCCTACCTATAACTGCAGCTGCGATATGGCAAAATGACCTAAAACATTCGACCACCCTCATTTAACCCCCTTCGGGGGGGGGGGATTTCAAAAATCCCTTCTTATTGCTAGACTAGGCCATAACAGCAAACTACAGTCCAAATTGCGTGACCCTGACATTAGTAGTTTCGGATGGGCGTTGATGAGTCACTCAGTTTGTCAATCAGTCAGTCACCGTTTCCTCTTTATATAGTAGTATAAATATAGATTTGTTTTCCTGAATTTTGCGCACCTACATAAAACAGCTGCTGAGATATGGCGAAATGTCCTAAAATTTTCAAAACCACCTCCTTTAAAACTCTTCAGGGGGAATTTCTAAAATCACTGAAATGCGTGTTTATCCATTTTTAGTAGATCTCTTTTCCTGAATTTCATGCTCTTACCGCTGCTGAGATATGGCGAAATGACCCGAAACGTTAGAATTCCCCTTTAGCCACCTTCTAGGGGGGAGTTTCCAAAATCGCCGAAATATGCGTTTAACCAATTTTTTAGTAGATTTGTTTCAATTAATTTCGCCCTCCTACATAAAAGCTGAGATATGGCGAAATGACCTAAAAAATTCGACACCCCCCCCCCCATTTAACCGCCTTCTGGGGGGAATTTCCTAAATTGCTGAAATATGTGTTTTATTCATTTTTCAGTAGAATTGTTTTCCTGATTTTCGCGCTCCTATATAAAACTGCTGCAGAGATATGACGAAATGATCTAAAACCTTCGACCACCACCCTTTAACCCCATCCGGGAGGGAAAATTCTAAGATCCCCGAAATACATGTTTAATCATGTTTTTAGTAGATTTGTTTTCCTGATTTTTGTGCTCTTAAGTAAAATTGCTACTGAGATACGGCAAAATGACCTAAAACATTCGACCCCACTTTAACCCCCTCCGGGAGGGGAATTTCTAAAGTAGCTGAAATACATGTTTAATCATTTTTTAGTAGATCTGTTTTCCTGATTTTCGCGCTCCTACCTATAACTTCTGCTGAGATATGACGAAATGACCTAAAACATTCGACCACCTCCCTTTAACACCTTCGAGGGATTTCTAAAATCACTGAAATACATGTTTAATCATTTTTTAGTTGATCTGTTTTCCTGATTTTCGCACTCCTACCTATAACTGCTGCTGCGATACGGCGAAATGACCTAAAACATTCGACCACCCCCCTGTAATCCCCTTCTGGGGGGAATTTCTAAAATCACTGAAATACGTGTTTAATCATTTTTTTTGTAGATTTGTTTTCCTGACTTTCGCACTCCTACCTATAACTGCAGCTGCGATATGGCAAAATGACCTAAAACATTCGACCACCCTCATTTAACCCCCTTCGGGGGGGGATTTCAAAAATCCCTTCTTATTGCTAGACTAGGCCATAACAGCAATCTACAGTCCAAATTGCGTGACCCTGACATTAGTAGTTTCGGATGGGCGTTGATGAGTCACTCAGTTTGTCAATCAGTCAGTCACCGTTTCCTCTTTATATAGTAGTATAAATATAGATTTGTTTTCCTGAATTTTGCGCACCTACATAAAACAGCTGCTGAGATATGGCGAAATGTCCTAAAATTTTCAAAACCACCTCCTTTAAAACTCTTCAGGGGGAATTTCTAAAATCACTGAAATGCGTGTTTATCCATTTTTAGTAGATCTTTTTTCCTGAATTTCATGCTCTTACCGCTGCTGAGATATGGCGAAATGACCCGAAACGTTAGAATTCCCCTTTAGCCACCTTCTAGGGGGGAGTTTCCAAAATCGCCGAAATATGCGTTTAACCAATTTTTTAGTAGATTTGTTTCAATTAATTTCGCCCTCCTACATAAAAGCTGAGATATGGCGAAATGACCTAAAAAATTCGACACCCCCCCCATTTAACCGCCTTCTGGGGGGAATTTCCTAAATTGCTGAAATATGTGTTTTATTCATTTTTCAGTAGAATTGTTTTCCTGATTTTCGCGCTCCTATATAAAACTGCTGCAGAGATATGACGAAATGATCTAAAACCTTCGACCACCACCCTTTAACCCCATCCGGGAGGGAAAATTCTAAGATCCACGAAATACATGTTTAATCATGTTTTTAGTAGATTTGTTTTCCTGATTTTTGTGCTCTTAAGTAAAATTGCTACTGAGATACGGCAAAATGACCTAAAACATTCGACCCCACTTTAACCCCCTCCGGGAGGGGAATTTCTAAAATAGCTGAAATACATGTTTAATCATTTTTTAGTAGATCTGTTTTCCTGATTTTCGCGCTCCTACCTATAACTTCTGCTGAGATATGACGAAATGACCTAAAAACATTCGACCACCCCCCTTTAACCCCTTCGGGGGATTTCTAAAATCACTGAAATACATGTTTAATCATTTTTTAGTCGATCTGTTTTCCTGATTTTCGCACTCCTACCTATAACTGCAGCTGCGATATGGCGAAATGACCTAAAACATTCGACCACCCCCCTTTAACCCCCTTCTGGGGGAATTTCTAAAGTCGCTGAAATAGGTTTTTAATCATTTTTTAGTAGGTTTGTTTTCCTGACTTTCGCGTTCCTACCTATAACTTCAGCTGAGATATGGCGAAATGGCCTAAAACATTCGACCACCCCCCTTTAACCCCCTTCTGTGTGGAATTTCAAAAATTGCTGAAATAGGTATTTAATCATTTGTTTAGTAGATTTGTTTTCTCGAATTACAAGCTCCTACCTATATTTGCTGCTGAGATATGGCAAAATGACCTAAAACATTCGAACCCCCCTTTAACCCCCTTCGGGGGGGGGGAATTTTCAAAAATCCCTTATTATTGCTTGCCTAGGCCATAACAGCAATCTACAGTCCAAATTGCGTGACCCTGACATTAGTAGTTTCGGAAGGGCGTTGATGAGTCACTCAGTTTTTCAATCAGTCAGTCACCGTTTCCTCTTTATATAGTAGTATAAATATAGATTTGTTTTCCTGAATTTTGCGCACCTACATAAAACAGCTGCTGAGATATGGCGAAATGTCCTAAAATTTTCAAAACCACCTCCTTTAAAACTCTTCAGGGGGAATTTCAAAAATCATTGAAATGCGTGTTTATCCATTTTTAATAGATGTGTTTTCCTGAATTTCACGCTCTTACCGCTGCTGAGATATGGCGAAATTACCCGAAACGTTAGAATACCCCTTTAGCCACCTTCTGGGGGGAGTTTCCAAAATCGCCGAAATATGTGTTTAACCAATTTTTTAGTAGATTTGTTTTAATTAATTTCGCCCTCCTACATAAAAGCTGAGATATGGCGAAATGACCTAAAACATTCGACCACCTCCCTTTAACCCCCTTCTGGGGGGAATTTCTAAAATCACTGAAATAAGTGTTTAATCATTTATTTAGTAGATTTGTTTTCCTGACTTTCGCGTTCCTACCTATAACTGCTGCTGAGATATGGCGAAATGACCTAAAACATTCGACCACCCCCCCCCTTTATCCCCCTTCTGAGGGGAATTTCTAAAATCACTGAAATAGGTGTTTAATCATTTTTTTAGTAGATTTGTTTACCTGACTTTCGCGTTCCTACCTATAACTGCTGCTGAGATATGGCGAAATGACCTAAAACATTCGACCACCCCCCTTTATCCCCCTTCTGAGGGGAATTTCTAAAATCACTGAAATAGGTGTTTAATCATTTTTTTAGTAGATTTGTTTACCTGACTTTCGCGTTCCTACCTATAACTGTTGCTGAGATATGGCAAAATGACCTAAAACATTCGACCACCCCCTTTAATCACCTTCTGGTGGGAATTTCTAAAATCGCTGAAATTGGTGTTTAATCATTTTTTTAGTAGATTTGTTTTCTGGAATTTCAAGCTCCTTCCTATAACTGCTGCTGAGATATGGCGAAATGACCTAACACATTCGACCACCCCATTTAACCGCTTTCTGAAGGGAATTTCTAAAATCGCTAAATTAGGTGTTTAATCATTTTTTTAGTAGATTTGTTTTCTGGAATTTCAAGCTCCTACCTATAACTGCTGCTCAGATATGGCAAAATGACCTAAAACATTCGACCCCCCCCCCCCTTTAACACCCTTCGTGGGGGAAATTTCAAAATTCCCTTCTTATTGCTTGCCTAGGCCATAACAGCAATCTACAGTCCAAATTGCGTGAACCTGACTTTAGTAGTTTCGGCTGGGCGTTGATGAGTCACTCAGTCAGTCAGTCAGTCAGTCACCGTTTCCTCTTTATATAATAGTATAGATATATGTATATATATATATATATATATATTTAATTAAAAACCATAATTTATCTTGCAATGATTTTATAAAAATATTTGCTTACGGTTATAGCTTGCAATAAATAATATACAATTAATAGAATATATATTTTAATTTAAAATTATGCTGTAACTCCAAATCTTCCAATCACAGGATACATTTTCTGGTTCTAATATACTGTGTTCTGCTTCTATATCAAGATATCGAAAGCAGTATTAATCCTCTGGAAAAGTTACAAAATAATCCCCCTGTATCCAAAAATTTAGAATATTTCGTAAACCCTAATCCAATCTATTCCATATACCAAATATTTCTCAATACAATTTCGTATGGATATGGAGAACTGAATTTTGTAAGTGCGTTTCACATATACTTCATATACTCAACTGGATTTCGCATAGACCTGAACTCAGAAATTAATCCTATTATAGTTGATTCAACCGTATATTTTGATGCAACTATGTGTTGTTGAAAGACAAATTATTCTGAGCAAAATAGCCAAATAATACAATATTTAATTATTTAAATTATGTAATGTAAGGAAATACAATATTAATAATTTTGCAATTTATATATTTATCTCAAATAATCAGTATTTCAACAATAGGTTTTTATTGCATTTTGAATAAAATTATTTACATTTTTGTCTATCATAATAAAATTTACTTATGATTTTATTAATGCTTTATCCTAACTACTTTGAAAACGAAAATGTTTTCTAAACCTCACTGTTGGAATGGTATATTTGTTATCTATCACTTAGAAGAATGTACAGGCTGACTCACGTTAAAAATGTTAAAATGTAATCGCGATGTTTGAGTATTCATAATGTATTCAAAATTTTTATATGATTCATGAGAAATGAACCAAACACCATTTCATTTTTTTTTAAATCTTACCATTATTTCAGTCCAACTGCAGAAAATTTTGGAATTAATTTTATAAGAACCTTTAAAATATATTACAAAGGTACTTCGCGAGAAATATAAAGTTATGAATACTAAAATATTTGAACTGTACTAAAGTTGTAAAGTGTATGTGCTATCTGAACTGAGTAAAACTGAGTAATTAAAGTGTATTTAAGTTTTTCTAACAGTGAAAAACAGCTATTTTAACTTATTTCTTTTAATTTTTTAATTGTCTGTTCAACTTCAATTATACAGTCCATAATGACAGAAATTCAAACAAAACAGCAACCTACTAATTCATACTAACTTCCCTTTCCGGATACCAGCAGAGTAAAAAAATGTAAATCTTTCATTGTGAGATTAGAAATGGTTAAATCAGGAAAGCTATTTTCATTGGTTTTATGTTTATCTAGAGCTGGTGAGATGAATTTTTATATTTCTTTGTCGTTCAAGGACATTGGTGCAAGTGAACCTAATATGTACCCAGCTAGTAAAATACATTCATTCAAAATTTGGCAAGTGCCAACAGATAAACCGGAACAGGGTCATTTTGGAACAAATTTTAGATTAATAGATTTTTATATACATGATAGATTATATAATACAGATTACGAAGCTGTCAGTCATTTGCCACACCATTGAAGAGTATTGCCATAGCAACATCATACAGCCTCCTGAAAAATAAAATTAATGGTATGCCAATTACAAATATTATTCCAACTACGGTGGCAGTCATCCATAATCTCAAGAGAATCAGCCCATTTAAATTTAATTCTCTTTGCTTCGGACCATACGATGTTGCTATGTACACCGCCTCTCACCTACTGTGAAGGCGTGCAGATGATTGGCAAATTTGTTACATGTACCATTTTATCTATCACATACACAAAAATTAGCCTCAATATTTTTTCCCTAAAACGTTACGCTGCTACTCAAACTAAAACATTCACAAAATTTGCCGGGCTCCCATAAAAATAACAATAAACAAGTTGGAAGTTGTACGTTAAACGTGACATAAGAGGTGCGTTTGTTTTATAACTACAGTGCCCTCTCACTTATACGACTCTCAGTTATACGACTCTCACGGTTATACGCCGAATTCTCTTGGTCTCGTCCACGCTTTATGGAAAATAATGTTAAATTTCTCTCAGTTATACGACTGCTTCTCTCGCTTATACGACGCTTTAAACGGTTCAGGCGATTTTACATTTCTCACCAAAGAATTCATTTTCATTATCTTTAAAGTACAAATCATTCACGATTTCTTAGCTCTTCGTGTGTTATTAACGATGAAATCTATGGTGGGAAGGTGGTTGTATGGAATTCCCTTGTGCATACCATTTAACAAAAGCCAAATGACCGCCTGAGAAAATATGACATCGCAGAAAATTAAGAAATGTTTTAGCACATGTTGTTTTTCACAAGACCAAATTGTTAGTTTAAAGAATGAACCCGATTTTGAGAGCATATGGGAATCATTTAATGACGAAGACTGGGATGAAGGTATTAATTTCAAAGATTATCTAGAATGCGATGAAAACTTCCTCTATCAGAACTGAGAACTGCTGAAGAAATCTTTGAGGACATCAATAAGGAAGACTTGTGGAAGGGGGATGACTAAAATGACAGCAATGTTATTGCTGGTGTAATTTTTTCAGTAACAAGTGTCGCTTACATTATAAAATTATGTCGATCAAAATTATTATTCCCAAAATAGCTTAAAAGCTTTATTAGACTTTAAAAAATACATTATACGTACAAAATACGTATGCCGTGTTTACAAATGCGATTTTTTTTCACCATCGAGATCTTGCTTTGCGAATGATTACCTCCATGGTTTAATATTTTTATGACTCATAATGAACGAATCTCTTGTGTTTATTTACTCTATTGGATTGCGATATTCGGTTAACCTAATTTCCACTGAAGTTATCTCAGAATCTATACATTGTTGAATGTAACTCATCTCTCAAGCAAACATTTTTTTGGAACGATCTTTCTAAAAATGTAATTTTTATGCAATTTTATACGAAAAAATAATTTTGAATAAAAATGGCCGCTTGGCATATGAAAAAAGATGTGGTTAGCCCGTATTTATTTTCCCCAGTCACGATAGGATTTAACAGAATAAAGAAAACTTTCATTAATAACTTTTTAAATTTTGATTCGATTTTCATAAAATTTTAAATGACTCGACAAAATTCTGCAACGATTATATATATTAAATTTCAAATCATTCGATTTGGTATTTTTTTCGCTGTTATATGTGGACAGACGGACGAATATAGGTGCCACGTATATAAGTACAAAAGCACCTATAAAATGCTTCAAACTTAAAGTTTAAACCATCACTATTAAGACTCCTGTAATTTATAATAATCCATTAGTTTAACAATTAATTTTATCTAACTGTGAAGGCGTACAGATGATTGGCAATTTGGTTATATGAATGGTGCAAATGCAAAGTCACATTATCCACTTTTTAAAGGTATTGAGTTATTCGTATCACCGTGTTCACCTTTTGAAGACAAATCGGACTGTAATAGTAATTTGGACCATAAAAAACAAATTAAGGTTGAAAAAAATGCTGAAAATCTCGTTTTGATGCATAACTCACATTATCCAACAACTCTTTTGCAGCAAAACTCATACTCTCCAATTCAACCAATCAGGGAGGTACAGAAATAAGATAAGTGTAAAATGTTGCACTAGTTTAATGACAGTGAAGAAGTTTAGTAAATGTTTTGATGAAGTTTTAGTTCTAAGGGTAAAATTTTTGCACAAATTATTTTTAATAAATGTTTTTCAATTTTTGTTGTTTATTACCCTCCAAAATAACATAATGAAAACTAATGTTCATATATTTTTTTGAGGGGGGGGGAGGGAGGATTGTTGTTTTAAATTCATAACTATTTTGGTTTATAACTTACATTACCCATGAAAGTTTGCTGCAAAACTCAAATTTTCCATATTTAAATTTAAATTGTAGCTTTACCGCAATTATTACTGGTTTAGAATTATGTGCAACTAGTTTTTATGGCAACAAATATATCACACAAAATAAATTGTGCCAATATATCATATTCATTAATAATAATCATTTTTTTCATTTTTCTAGAAACTAGGTTATGTGGTGGAGAGTGTGAATTTTGCTTCTACACCTGTCATATGTACCATATAATCTATCACATATATAAAAATTAGGGACACTATTTTTTTTTCCTAAAGTGTTACGCTGTCTTTCGGACTAAAGCATTTACAAAAGTTGCCAGGCTCCCGTAGAAAAAAAATTAACAATAATAAAAAACTTCAAATCTTAAAGTTTAATCTTCACTGTTAAGTAAGGTACATTAGTTTAGCAATTAATTTTGTTTAACTATTGTACATCAAGTAAATATTGTCAATATTACTTGATGGAATAAAATTTATTAACCAAAATTTTATTTAAGTTTAACGTTAATTTAAATTTCACAAATAATCCGTTGAAAACGTGAGTTGCATTTTATTTTTATACACTACTTACTTTAAATTCGGTATTATCTTACAAGCTACTTTCAATTGTGGCGCGATAAGCATCGTGAATGTCATACAAGTTAACCTGCTGCCCTTCTTTTACGAATCTTTAATACAACCTAGTTACATTTGGTATAACTGTGTATTATTGCTCTGAAAATGATGTATGTGTAAAATAAAAATATCTGTCATTTTTAACAAAAATACAAATGGCCTTCTAGTTTTTTTTCCGGAGTGTGTATATTTAAAATACATCGAGGCCACAAATTCCTTCCCTGAATACAATAATTTATTGCATAAAAACTAAGATAATTAGGTATATGGTTGTTTCAATATGTTGTAAAGATATTTATGAAGTTTTTAATACAAGTACTTGCGTCAGTAAATTTCGATGTGAGCACCCTTGGTAGCTCGAAAAATGTCCAGGTGGTTTTTCCAACTCTCAGCACGTATTGCCTAACATTTGGGCTATCACACTAGACAAGGCGTCTATGATCTAGACCTTGAGTGGATATCTCCTGAATAATAAAATAATGAAAAACTTAATAATTGTATTTTGTACAGTGTGTCAGGTGAAGGATTTTTGTGCAAACTATGTTACAGTATAAAATCGTGTATAGGTCGACCCCCAAATTCGAGATGAAAACAGGTTTAATATCAGTAATTCAAAACTGTTTTCTACGCCTTAAATATTTTAGAATTAAATTAGATTAAATAATGCTTAGAAAACCATTCTGAATTACTGGCATTAAACATGTTTTCATCTCGAATTTGGAGGTAGACTTATACACGAGTTTTTACTGTAAGTTTGCTTTTCAAAGGGGCCTTGGATTGCCCAAGCTGTATGTCTAGAAAATCTTCCATCCAGATGGAAAAAAAAAACTTATGAATATGATTTTTCCTTAATAAAAATTTTACAGTATTACATTCAATGGTCATTTCGTAATATTTTTTTTTTTTTTTTGTAATCAGGGAAATACTTTATGACCACCTTATATAAAAAAATGAGAGACTGTTATTCCTTTTGAAATAAGATGATGTTTATATATGCCGTTGATTTGAACTACAGCATGTTCCTACACTGTTAAAAATTTGCAGCAAACTGTCCAGTCATTTGACCGTTTTTGTAGAAAACTGTTATATAACCGTAATTTAACTACATTCTGACCGTATTATTGCTCATTTTATGGTCAGAATATAGTTAAATTAAGGTCATGTAACCGTTTTCTAGAAAAACGGTCAAATGACTGGACAGTTTGTTGCAAATTTTTTAACAATGTAGTAAAAAAAAACATGTATATTCATCACAGGACCATTTCACAGAAACTTTTCGGATATAAAACTGGTTATGGAAGCGATTGCAAAAAGTAAATTTCAAGACTAATCAAGTTCTGTCAATACTATGTTTTCATTATTCTGTCCAGTTGTCAATTTTCTTTCACTTTTGTTCATCTGCGTTCTAATTGTTTTGTTAATATATTCGAATATACAAATTTAAATTTATTGATCTTGTAGACTGTTGCTCGAAAGCAGGGTATAAAGAGAACTTTTATTTAACATATAGCAATTTTATAAAAACATGTAAAGTGCATTGTTTCATAATTTGCGTGAAGTAAAATCCCTACATTGAAAAATAATTATGTTAATTGCAGTAAACTTTATCTAAAACAGCGCATAACACCAAACAAAATTTTGTAATAACATATTTAATAAATATTTTGATATTGCGACAGTTATTAAATTAGTTCTTGCCGAAAATAGTCACATTTGATATTTAGAATGTTTGTATTCAAATTTTAAATAAAATTACATTAAAATATGTATATTATACTCTTAATTTTTTATAAATAGTTTCTACTGCTTAGTGTTCTAAATATATTGTTGTTGCCGTTTCACAGCCAGTTAGCATATATTGGCGAGAGTGTTTTAGGTGTATCATTGTTTTTGTAACACGTAAACAGTTTTAGTCGAAATGAATATTGACCGATTTATCCCTGCAATCAGCTAACGGAAAAATGCCTTAAAATTAATTTATGAATTTTAATTAAGTTCTGAAAACATTAAAGTATTCTATTGGCAACCGAAACAGAACAGTGTACATAATTGTTTGTAATTCTGGCGTATCAGGAATTGAATCAAAAATAAATTAAAAATTCATCTTTACACACAAAAAGAAATGTAAGTTAAATATATGAGTATAAAATTTATTGATCAACATATATTGTCTTTTTACAGAACATTTAATTGATATTGTAACATAATTATATTAGCTTGTAATGCTTTATTATGAAAATGATTAAAAGTAATTCCGTACTTAAATGATAATCGGTTTTCGATTAATTTTAGAATTGGATTTCGAAAAAAAAATTGAAGTTGAAAACAGTAGAAATGTTGTCTGCAGGTATAGTTATAATGCAATAGTAAAAACTGATTTTTATCAGCAGATGTATAATAAGTAGATAAAATTAGCTTTCAGCCCGAAGATGCTTTCAAATGAAACACGAAACATGAAAATACATTGACCGAGTGATGTATATTATAAAGCAAAACTATTCCCGTCAGTAACGCTGTCGTCCTATCGAAGGAGTCAAAGACCTAAGAGATCAATTTTGAATTTATCACAAATTTATTACTTTCGAAACCACGCAAAATTTCAATTTCTGCATTCTGGAATAGGGAAAAAAATTACTATCAACTGCAATTTTAACAGTTTCTAAAATAACTTCCAATCATGATTAATATAAAACTGAATCGACAATAAACTTTTGTTTTCTACAATAATGTTAAGTAAAATTAACAGTAGTAATATAAATAAATACACGAAACTGAAATAAAACTGGCAGGGTTACGTTAATTTGGCCATAGATTGTGCAATTTTGGCCAAGTCAACAGCAGTGCTTTCTGCAAGAGATAAAGACGCGATCGGTATTTTGAAATATTTAGTTTTTACAGTACTTTCGCATAGACACATGCCATTGGCGAACGATAGAGCTTTTTACTATCAACAAATGATTTTTACTTCGGACAGAAAAGGCTTAGCATTGTTGTAGGTTAATCTTCCAGAATCGAGTTGCATGCTAAGTATTTACGAAAAACATGAATTCTGGAAGCTAATTATATTGTTTTAAACATATGTGGAAGCCATAAAAAGTATAAGCCGCATTCGTTTAAAATACGCCAAATGGCATGTCGCCCCGAATACGGAAGATTATCCGTTTGCACTTAAAACGTTATAAATAGTTCAGAATTTGTTTCTAGCTAATATTCCTTAGAAAAATTAAAACGTCCGAAAATACTTCAGATATAATCAGAATAAAAAACTGCTCTAAATAGTGGAATATTTGGCTATTCACCACTGCCATAATTCTAATACGAAACTAACGTTATTTAAGAAACTTATTTGAACACATTACTTGAGCCTTTTCATATAAAAATGATTTTGGTGTTGTTAGTAAACGATTTACAAATATATATTTTAAAAAAATCTTCAGGAGTTTTCAATATTTTTTGTACCTATGTTCTGTACAACGGGAAGAATATTCTGAAATCCAAGAAGCCCAAATCTGGTCCACTTATTTTTATTTAATTAAAAAAAATGTATATATAGAGTTATACTATAATTATTTCAAAGCGCTCTTAAACTTTTATAGATTGAAATGAAAAGATTATACTTTTTTTGCTGACTTTTTTATTTACTAGCTTATATATATTTTTTCTGTTTTAATATATAACTAATTATATTAATTTGGATATTGTATGCACTTGTAATACAAGCGTGAAATTTAAAGAACATAGTTCATTCAACTTCATACATAAAAAAATTATAAAGTGTTGATTTTATTTTATTCATTATAAGTTATGATTGATTTAATTTTTTATGTATAGATTTAACAGAGCAGAGCAATTATTTGGTAACGGTATTACGGTTCAGAGCAAATTTGTGAAATTTTATTGGAATCACATAGTGTTAATTAATTTTTTTCAAGTTTTGTTTCCTGTAAGCACAATTAGTACACACAGAGAAAACAAAATAAAAATTTACAACAATTAATGATATATATACTGATATTATTTCGAAAAATTTAACTGCTTGGTAACGGAATTACATGAAATCCATTTCTTGTAATTTTGTTACCAAGCAATTAAAATTTTCTAAATAATATTTTTATATTTTTTAATTGTTCTAAGTGTTTATTTTGATTTTTCAGGGTGCAATAAGTGTGCTTCCAGAAAACAAAAGTTGAAAAAAATTAATTAGCATTACGTGATTCCAATAAAATTTTACAAATTTGCTCTGAACCGTAATTCCATTACCAAATAATTGCCCAGCATTGGGAAAATTGACATCATTGAAAGTCCTGTGAAATATAATCTTTTTCCTTTGTAAATAACATAAAAAATATATTGTAGGGGGTCAACGAAAGTTTTTGTGAATTTTCAATTCCTAGATTAATATGCATGTCAAATTATGAGTAATTATACGAGTATTCGGACATTATAAAGAACAAAAAATGTACTCATAAATATTGTGCCAATATAATATTTTTGTTTTCTAACAGAATATTAAACATAATAAATCTATTTCTTTATGCAGATTTTATTATCTCTCTATATTAAAAAAAAAGTAACCACCGGTATGTTAAATGCTATTTATAAGTGCATTTAAATACTGAAACGAATTTTTCCTATGAGTGTTTTAAAGCATTTGAAGAGTATTTTTGTTATTCAATTGTTATGTTACCTGTAAAATGTACTGCAATCTTAAACTGAATTTCCTAAATCTTTTTAAACACAAGATAAAACTGCAAATTTTTATTAAATATCTTAACATATTTTCTAAACAATGTCCGTTATTTATTTTTGTTAATATGTCGAAACTATATATCATATATCTAAACTATTCCTATTATGTTCTCGATAACTATATAGAATTGAAACATATATTATTGTTCCAAAAATGTCTTAGGTTAATTGTCTTTCATAAAGAAGGAAATTATTTAATATTTCATTCTCCATATAACATGCATAATATGTGATTATCAATCCTTATTTACCTCTTTTTTTAAATTCAATTGAGAAGAAAAGTCAACAATTATTCTTACATCAATTTTATACATTTTTCCCTTATATCATGGTAATTTCTTTGATAACTGAAAAAGATATTTTTATTTGTTAAATAATTCAAATGTCTGTTCTATAAAAGTATTTTAATATTTTATTTCTTACATCCATTTTCATAAAAAAAACTATTAATCAAAAATAAAATCATTTAACTTTATTTGGTTTTATATTTAAAATGAATAACTAAATTTAATTTAGGAATTTAATTTTCTTTTTTTAAATGTTTTTCGCTTTAATTTTTATTTTCTATTTGCACTTAAAATTTCTGAAATATAATTTTATGTATTTCAATGCGCTTATTTAGTATGAATAGAAAATCAAACGTATTTAAATAATTTTATCATAAATTCTATTTGGAGATGGACGCTGATATTAAATTATTTTCCAAAGAATTTATAATGAATTTATATATCCTATTTATTCTAAGAATGTAGTGCGTGAACTTGCTTTAAGAAGTTTCCTGCATTTATATTAGACGTTCCGAATAAAAGATTATCAAGTCCATAAAACATTATACACAGCTTTTCGATTTAAAATTATTAAACTATCATGCATTTGTTTCAGACTCATGGGTGACTAACGCCATTCTACTGATGATATTTTGAATCTAGTACTTGATTTGTTATAGCAGAAAACAAAATAACGTCTTTAAAGCAAGAATTCAACTGATGCTTGCTCGAAAAAAGCCGTAAAACATTATTCAGAATTATTGTATGTAAAACCATTAGGCTCTCATATCTTTCATTCAGAATCATACATTCATTAGCGCCTCATTAGCCAGTCATTAGTGTCATCCTGCTGCTCACATTTTAAATCTAGGACTATATTTGCTACGAAACCGAACAAATTATTGTCTATAGGGTAAGAAATCATTTTAAACTTAATTGAAAAAAAGGCCGTAAAGCCATAAAAAATTATTAAGAGCTATCTGGATCTAAAATTATTAGCTTCTAATTCGTTTTATTCAGAATCATAGGTGAGTAATGCACTCCTGCTGCTAATATTTTTAAATTAAGACTTGATTTGTTACGTTACCGAATAAATTATTGTATATATTGTATTACGTTATTTAATACATGCTTTTTCGTTCAAGTAGATGAATCATTTAACTCTCAAAGGTACAAAAAAATAATAGTTTTGTGTATTTTGTAATCCCTATTTATTCGTATGGATTATGTTTATTCGTGATATATATATATATATATCTATTTCTATACAAAAAAGTCTGTTGTTTGTATATTTTCACTTCATTATTTATTACTTTCTCCATCAGAGAGTAACAGAATAATCTTCAGTTTAAGGTAGGGGGAGAGGAGGTGATATTGTTAATTTATATAGATGTGTTTGGATAAATTTATCGATACAAGCTTATTATATAGATATGTATGATTTTTCAAAAAGGGAATCCTGCTGACCGATTGTGAAAACTATTCTATTAAAAATTGTCAGAACAGATCGGTGCCAATAATTCTATAAATAGTCGAAAATATATCCTTATTTGAAATTCGTTAAATTTGGAAACTATATACTTGGTCAGTCACTAAATTTTTCTATTAATTTAGCTTTTTTTAATAATATTATTCATAATCTATACCGTACACTGCAAATCAGTATACACTTTTCAGAACACTTTTTAGAACAATTATTTTGTCACCTTTTCTAGTACACTTTGAAGCAGACTTTTTGGAACAGTTTTTAGAATACTTCTGAGAACACTTCTTTTGTTCAGCACACTTTTTTAGCGCACTTTTTGAAAGCGATGATTTCACATGTGTTCCCAAATGTACTCCCAATCTGTTCTGAAATGTGTTCCCAAGTTTAGATTTAACAAATATTCTGAGCAGAACACTTTCGGTACACTTTCGGAACACTTTCTGTAATAGCGGAACATATTCGGAACGCATTTCAGTACACATTAAGGTAACTGGAACACTTTTTTTGAATCAAAGTGTTCCAAATGTGTTCCCAATGTGTGTTGGGAATTTGCAGTGTATAATATTAATATTGACTAAAGGTACGTTTGTAGTATTTTATGTATAATAAAACAGACATATTTCGAAAAGTTTTACAGGTAAAAAAGTAATTCATTCTCAAATATGAACGCAACTTTTTCAATTGGGTATAAATATTATGTTTTTATGTTCATAAGTCCTTTTTTGAGTCATATATATTTATTGACTGTTTAAAAAAAATATAGAAAATAGTACGATTTTTATCATGTTAAATTCCACTATATCCATATAAAGAGGTTACCAAATGCTGATTATAATAAGGAATATTAAAATTTATTCAACTGAAGCTGTGCTGGACATTGCTTTGCATAATCAAATTTACGAATTCCCAGTTTACCAGTTTGTGAAATCAAACAAGTTACAGCACTTCACTAAATTTGATTTAGAACTTGTTAGATTAGTAAAAGGTAATTTGATCAATAGTTGCAGTTTGTTCATTACATTCTGTTATTAAATACTTGAGAGGAAATATTCAAATATATTTCGTTTTCTATTAAAGTCGATTATTTCAAATCACAGTTACCGATAAAAATAAATTTATTATTTATTTATTTATTTATTTATTTTATTTTTTATGTGTTATGAGTAAAGGATTTATTATTATAAAAACCAGGGAATACAACCTGAGCTTCTCGTTGTACAGAATATAGGTGAAAACTATTTTTATATTATAAACTCTAATGTATTTTTACATTTAATATGTATTTTTTTTATTTTGTCCCCTAACAACAACAAGAAAAAACATTTTAATATGAAAAATAGTAATTATGTATTTAAAAAAAGTTTTGAAATTTATTAAAAGCGATAGTTTCGTATTAGGCGCATGCCAAGGTTTATTATTCGAAGAAATGTTCAAAGAATTCATTACTTAATGAAGCCTTATTTCAGAGTTTAAGCGCGTAATTCAAATACATATTTGTTAAATTTGTGTACTTGGTCGCTGCACGTGATATATTAAAAAATTTATTGTAAATTATTTTAAAACCCAGAAACAATCAGTAAATCGAGATAAAGTTTTCAATCCAATTGCTTTTGAAAGAATAATTTTTTACTATTCGACTGTGTAAAAACTGAAATTGGACAAGGTCTAAACGGTAAAACAATTGTAGTAAAAACGAAATATATTGATGAGGTCATTGCAATCGTCAATACGACGTCAGCGCCCATAAAAGCAGCGACAAACACGACAGTGACACACCACCATGAAAGAGGCAAGACAAATGAATGGCCAAACTCAAATAATAAAAAACAAGAAACAGGCAATGTCGCAAGAACGGTGATAAAAACACCAGCGATAACCTCAAAAACAAAGCAAGTGGTGTCAGAAGACATTGTATAGAATAACTATAGCACATACGAAGCCATTTACTCTAATGGCGCCTGGTACATGTAAAATCCGTCGTGGGTGCAAAGACCTACAATTTCCCAGTGAATTATACCTCTGGAGGTGACTTGTCAAGTGAAGGTCTCGTCACCTCATAAAGGCTCTAAATTACGAGATCAAATCCTTTCTCTTTTTTAATTTTTGCATTTTTGTTAATTTACTAATTAAAAATGTTCAGTAGAAACCATGAACCTGCAAACAAAGAAAACTGGGGCACTGCAGTGAGAAAACTGCAGCGATGGCAACAAGGTTTTTGTCAGGTGGATCACAGCCCTGCAGGGATAGGCAAATACTAACTCGAGGTACTAACTCATCAAGCTAGCCACTCATACCCGGCAGGTATGGGCCTGGTTAGCGGTGTATATAAAAAAAATGATTGGAGAACCAAAAAGTTCATTTTCGTTTTTTATTTCAAGAAAGGTAAAAATGTTACTCATACGGCTCGTCAAAATTGTGTTGTATCTAGACAAAGTGCTGTTTTAGATGACACAGTTCAAAGCAGGTGTGAGACGTTTAAGCACGGAAATTTTAGTCTCGAAGATGATGTCTGCTCTGGACGAGAATCATCTGGCATCATCTATTAAGGAGGACCTCTTAAATGAAGCTATGACTGAAAATACACGTTACACAGTTCAAGATCAATCACACAGACAAAATATTACAAAGAGTATAGTGCATGATCATTTAATAGCTTCTTTTAAGAGGTCCTCCTTTACTCTACTTTATGGTCGTCTAGAGTGGGCATTAATTTCGAGGCTTAAATTTCCGTCTTTAAATTCTCAAACCACCATCTAACTGTATCATCTGAAACAGAACTTTCTCCATATACAGCACAAATTTTACGTTCAGCCTGACTAGCATTTTTACCTTTCTAGAAATGAAAGAGCATAATATTGGATTGTTCGAATAGTTCCTTCCGTTTGGTGAAACCAATTCGTACCGGAATATTCAGCCCGTCAATTATTAGACATTAGATATCGCAATTAATGTCTAATAATTAAATGATAGAATTTTCCGGCAGGAACCAACTTTTCCAAACGGAAAGAACTTTCCGAACAACCCAATTATGACGAAAATGAACTTTTTGGTTCTTCATCCTTATCACTGCACTGAAACAAAAATTATGCCACAAGAGAATTATGCAGCTCAAGCAGAAAAGACAATCGATCTTTTTTGAATCATTCAAGGTCAATCCTTATCCGAAGTAGCAAAATAAATTGAAGAAACTGCGCTTCGCTTTTTAAAAAACCGCGAAACTTTCCTGATGATCCAATACACCGTGCTTGGCTGTACAAACTATAATTCTCTAACATATAGAAATAAATAAGATGATGTATGAAATCCCTCTGATTTTCTAATACAAATATTTTATTCAGTGTGTTTCAAATTTAACTGGGAGAAAAGTATTTTGTTCGTAATTAAAGTATAATTTTGAACCTACTTAACCTTCTAAAAGGTTCTGTAATTTCGTATGAAATACTTAACTTTTAATGATAGATACAGATTGATTCTTTAATTCTTTTTTGATATAGTTCTGTTAGCTATATCAATGAAATCTCTAAGCATATTAAATCGGGCATGCGCTTCACGATGAGGTATCTCCAGCGTTCCCTAGCAGCGAACTGCAGAGTTATTGTTCCCAAACCTTGGACTTAGCTACCTTCCAGCAGATGGGGCAAGCTGCTCCTGGCGCATGAATCATAAGGGTGCAAATTAGAAAGGACAAAATAAAAGTTCGAAAAAATATTTGCATATTTTCTTTCAATATTAATCAGATATTATGGATGGATCAGAACTGTTACACTCAGCATATTCCTATTATATTCTACCTTATTTTCAAGAATAACTAATTTGACTTGAAACATGTTTTTATATCTAACTAAAAGAAATTACTTTTATTCGCAAAGTTTAAATTTTATTTCATAACATACCACAGCCTCAAGTAACTTCTCCGACTGAAACAAAACAATATTCTGGCAAATTGGACGCATTTATAGATTATTTTCTAACCAGAAGCGAAAACATGAAAATTGTGAAGAGTTTCTTTTCTTTCGTGGAAACTAAACATCCATATACTTGAACAATGTAGATTACAAAATACTTACTCATGGATGGATTTAGGCATATGCCACATGGACGACAAAATTTGAAGGGGAAAATTAATAGTATTGCTTTGAGATTTTGAAAGTATCGCAAATTTCAAATGCGAAAATGATAAGTATTTTCTTTTAAAACAGAGTAAAAGTTAGGCATAAAATCTGTTTTTCTTAGAAATTATTAATTGTAATTAATTAATTATCATCTCATGGTAACATGGTCGTAATGAAATTTTCGGCTTCTCAGATGTTGGAAACTTCATGATATTGTTTAGACCTTCTTGCAGAATTTGACACTTTTATCGGGATGGAAAACATGGTTGCCTTCGATATTACATATATTATTTCTGATGTCAACATCACTTTTCTATTCATATATAAAAAGCTCAACAAAGAGTGAGATATCATACGAAGTGTTTTTGAACAGGCTTTTAACATAATAAACACGCGTTTCGATAAAACACACTGTTTGATAAAAAATGCAGTTATTTACAAAAATAATGAAAAAAGTATAGTTAACAATCTCAACCACTGGGGTGCGAAAGCCTTACACAGGTCTATTTGTATTCTACTGTTTGTCAGGAGGTAACAAGTAAAAAAAAATACCATTGATACCATTCTTCAGGAAGTGATTTATTAAATTTTTTTGCATGATTTAAGATTCCCCCCCTTACATTTCACACATTAGTAATCAATAAAGGTTTGATTATAAAATGTTAAAAATCGTTGACAAATAGTATCAGCAATTATTGTCGTCAAATGGTTAATTACCTAAACCTTTAGAAATACATCTTCGAATAGAAAAATGTTTTAAAGTTGTTCTTCATCCTATTAAAAGCAAATTATATCAAAATAGTTATTTTTTAAAATTACGAAAAAAATATATATTCTGCCTGACTACTACATATTAAGTAAAACTTGCTCTGTGTACAAAAAAGTAAAACAGTAAAACAATAAAAGTTCATTTTTATACAACCTAAACTTACAGAATTCTGATAATTTTAATTTCATAAATTTTCAGCTTTTTTTCCATTAAAAACGCGTTTGGCGTTTTATCCAAATGTTATAAATCAACATTTAAAATTTTTTGACAATTGAGTGCTTTTTTTATTAACATTCAATATTGCTTCGAAAACCTTCAAAGGAATAATAGACGTTAAGGTGGCAGATTGCACTGGGCCCATTTATATCGGAAGCCACGCTTAATTCATAGTAAATATTAGTAGCTACCTTGTACTGAAAGAATTATAATTAATTTTAATGTTTCATTTGTATTTATTACGTTGAATATTCCATTGTTAAAAGACTTTGACTTTTAAATAAAAGGAAACATTTAAATCGAATTAAGTATATAATAAATTATTTTTAAAGCCCAATAATGTTTTACCAGAACTTTTTCTTCTGAGAAGGGGACGTAACAGTTTTACTTGCTCGAAGGCGCTCAATGCGTAGTTTCGCAACTGTTCCTATCTCGAAAACGGTTGGAGTTACAAACAAACATTCAATTCAACAGTTGCATGTGCTCTCGATTTAGGACGAAATGGTGTAAAAATAACTTTATTTGAAATAAATTCCTTTTATCCAATAACCAGATTTAATACGCCAAAAATTGCATTGAGAACTGTTGCATATTGTAATGCGGATGAACATATACTTATAAAACAAAGGCATGTAAGCAAGGTACAGTTTATTTTATAAAGAAAATCAAGTTTGGTATGTTTAATATGTCTACCATCGGCAGCGTGCATTCGACATACTTTCAATGATGAACAAATTAAGAACATTAAATTTGGTTTTCTTATTAAAATGAATTGTACCATGCTTAATTGTCTTAATTTTATTAGTAAATGTGCATCTTACATATAATGCCACACTTCTGTATGTAATTAGTGAAGTATGTGGTACCTACTTCATCGTGAAGAGCATATCCGTTTTCCTCTACATACACAGTACACACAACGTCCATTGCTATAACTCGTTTCACCAGTTATTAGAGGTAAAACCGAATTAAAGAATCACAAGTGTATGTCAAAGAGATAAACTTTGATTTATAGGTTTGTTGGTGTATATAAATATACTTGTAGATGAAGAAAAATAGTTTTACATAAACAATAATTTTGATGGTTATCCATCTGAATGAGTCTTTTAATGATGAATATATGCAGTGTGTCCACGTATAACCTGACCGACCTTTATTTTTGCAACCGTTGGTCCTAGATGCATACTTCTAATTACAACTAGTCGGATGTGCCAATCCCAAAAATTCCTTCTATCTCAGTCATGTTAATACTTCAAAATTCGCTATCACATCGCCAATAAAATCAATATTTTTCGTCATTATGTTGTACGTTAGCTGCTTGCGAATCGTCGGGTTACCGGGATGCGATCAACTGATGTATACTAAACTACGAAAAGTCCTTCTGGCCTGTACCGACAAGAACAGATAGCATCCCTATTTCTTGGTTTTACGATTTTAGCTAATTTTACCTGAAAACACGAAGCTAAAATCCGTGCAACCCAATTAAAGAAGATTCATTCAACATTGAATTTGAATGAGAATATCTCCAAATTAGTCCTCTACAGCCAAGTTGGCTTCATTTATGGCAACCTATTTTTGTCACCAATTATGGGCGGTATTTCATAATTTGACGTTGTCAAATATAAATATATAGTGTTAAGCATAAAAGAAAAGGAACAAAGGTAACAACAATGAAAGAAAATTTGTCGAAACCATGTTAACTAAAACTCATAAATTAAACCCGTTTATGGATGAATTCTGCTGTCTTGTTTGAAAATGTCAGCAACCCTAAAATTTCAAACCGCTATATCTCAGCCATTTCTAAAGATAGAGGCAAAACAAAAATTGCTCCGGATTCTCCGGATCAAGACTGAACATTTACCGGAAAAAACTTTTAGGATTTCTTATTTTTTTGTACATCTTTTTGAATTTGAAATCTTTAAATGGCTATCACAGCGCCCCCGTCAGGCGGAATATCCCCAAATTCAAGTAGGAACTGCTGGCCATAGCCAAAAATATAGAAAAAATATTGGTTTAATTATCTGCATAACATCATACACTTTTCGATGATACAATAGTGAAAATCGAACAAAAATGACAATCGCAGTGCCCCCTTTCGTCGAAATATCCCCGAATTCAACTTGAACCTGCAGGCTATAGCTAAAAACATAGAAAAAAAATTGGTTCAATTTGTAGCATAATTTCATACACTTTTCGATGATACAATGAAGACGGACAGACGGATATTTTGTAAAAACACGTTTTTCTGAATCTCTGACCCCTAAAACGTGTAAATCCGTCGAAAACCGGAAGTCGAAAAAAATTTCTATTACAATACTTTTTTCTATTATAGATAGAAGAAAGTAAAAATGGTTTAAATAAGGTAAAGAATTCTTTTTAAAACGATTTGGGTCAAGAAAAACATTTATTAAAAAATTACGAAATTTAAATTTTTTTACGTTCCCCCGATCCTATAAGTGATATTTTGTAAAAATTTGTTGTGACACTAACAAGTAAGACAAAAAAAGTCCCATTCATCTAACATTAAAATTGACCGAGTTACGAAACTTTGAAATGCATGACTTATACCACTTTTTTTCCTCTCAAAACAGATGATTTTGGCCATGCTTTCAGGGGTCGTATATAAAGTACTTAAACTTATTTCAAGGTATCTGCGCTTTGAAAGAAATCGTACGACTATTACGATTAAGTTAACTTTTATTAGTTAAATTTCAGATTAGTTAAAATAATTGTATTTTAACACATGTTTTATTTTGTAAGGATTTGAGGCTATGATTTCTTTTAACAAAAATTATGTTAATTTCATAAGGTTTTATTTAACCGAACGATCGCCGAAACGATCGCCTTTCCAGTTTAAAATTTGTACTCGAACTTTAACTCACTTTCAAATGTCCGAACGAAGTTAAATTTTACATACTGACTTAAATCAGATGACAATGTAATGATTTTCGACGCTTAAAAAAAATTCGGATAGATTACCGGTCAACAAGTTTAAGAAAGAGTTTCAGATTAGATAACACAAACCTGCGATGGTTGTGATTTTTAACTTTTATGATTACGTTTTATGTATTTTTTAACGCTGAATAAAAAAATTACCTTCACTTTAACCACATGTCCGGATTTTTCGCAAATCGTAAATTTCAAGGTTAAAAAATAGCGAAAAATCTTATACTATAAAATAGATGAATAACTTTTTTATTCAGTTTAATTTTATTTAATTCAATAATTTATTAAAATGTTTGGCTTATAATGGATTTCTTACAGCTAAACAGCTCAGATGTCCGATGAGTTTGACAGGGTAGGGGGGATAAATTTTAACTTTGAGCTTTTTAACTTTGAAATTTGCGATTTGAGAAAAATCCTGACGCGGTGGTTTAAAATAAAGGTCATTTTCGGATTCAGCTCTAAAAAATACTTAAGAATTAATTTTTAAAAGCTAAAAAACATTTCACAACCCAAAATTTGAAAGACAGTGTAATCTAACAGCATTTTAAAATCTGTATCATATTGTAAAGAATTGAGGCTGTTGTTTTTCATCCTTTTACTTAAAAAAAATTCTGTTATTTTTATCCTCTTACATGTCTGTACAACTTGTATATTTTGCATTAATATGTCAGAATGATTATACATTTCACATTTATATTAGATTGCAATGTTAATTTTGCTCTCAACTATTTTTTTTTATATATCTCACGATTATTTATATTTCTACTACATTTGTGAATGACCCCTATTTCGCAGTAAAAAATATACTCAAACTTTAAACAGCTGTTACTCGGTCAATTTTAATGTTAGATGAATGGAACTTTTTTTGTCTTACTTGTTAGTGTCACAGTAAATTTTTACTAAATATCACTTATAGGACCGGGAGACTGTATAAAAATTTAAATTTCGTATTTTTTCAATAAATGTTTTTCTTGACCCAAATCGCTTTAAAAATAATTATTTACCTTATTTAAATCATTTTTGTAATTAGAAGTATGCATCTAGGACCAACGGTTGCGAAAATAAAGGTCGGTCTGTTTGTACGTGGACACCCTATATATATATATATATATATATATATATATATATATATACAGGGTCATTCATAATTCCCTCCGTGGTTTCGAAACGTTATAGTAAAAAAACGAAGACGAATATGAAAAAAAGAAACATATGAAATTATTCCGAAACTATTCAAGTTTTACTTACATACATTACAGGTGTTCTATGTGTGAACCCTTGGTCACACGGCATACATCCATGCGATAGTCCAGTTCCTGCCATACTCCGTTTCTTTAAATTTCCGGTACCACACATGAATTGTTTTGTCAGTTGGTCCCTGTTTTCGATATTTATTACGAAAGGCCCGTTGAACTGACACCACTGATTCAGATATAAAGAAACGGAGTATGGCAGGAACTGTACTATCGCATGGATGTATGCCGTGTGACCAAGGGTTCACACATAGAACACCTGTAATGTATGTAAGTAAAACTTGAATAGTTTCGGAATAATTTCATATGTTTCTTTTTTTCATATTCGTCTTCGTTTTTTACTATAACGTTTCGAAACTCCGGAGGGAATTATGAATGACCCTGTATATACACTGCTCAAAACAATTAAAGGATATTTGAAGTTTTATATAAAATAAAGATATAAACGAAATTTTTTTTGCCGAAAATAGAAGAAGAGAATCACAAATGCAAATTTTTCTGGTTTTCAAACTGTGGAGTATGCAAATTTTGAGTTCGACGTCAAAAACGTCGCTTCAGCGGCAGCGAATGAAATTTGACTTTCAACTGGATAAAAGAGAATGAAGACAAGGATGATCGGCATTCAGTGATTGCTTTGTTTCGATGAGTACGATGTCTCAGCGAAGTCATTTGACAGATTCAGAAGCTTGGAGAATTGTTGGTAGGTTAGAAGGGGGCCAAACTGAAGCCGAAGTAGCGCAAGCCATTGGAGTGTCACAAAGTGTCATTTCCAGGATCTGGAACCATTTTTTGGAGAGTGGATGTGCAGGCCGAAGACCAGGGCAAGGTCGTAGACGGGCAACAACGCCCAATGAAGATCGGTATTTAGCGTTAACAGCTCGGAGACACCGAAACATGGACGCTACTCTTCTCCAACAACACCTTCGCTCGGCTACAGGCACCACGATTTCAACTCAGACTGTCCGAAACCGGCTCCATGCGGTAGGTCTGTATGCTCGCCGACCGATGGTATGTGTTAGATTAACATCAAGGCATCGTCGCGACCGCAGGGAGTGGGCAACCGAGCATGTCAACTGGAGGAGAAATGAATGGAGCAATATTCTGTTTTCTGACGAGTCCCGTTTTTCTGTGCATCCGGATAATAGGCTTATTTTCATCTGGAGGGACCGTGGCAGTAGAAATAATCCTGCGTTCGTGCACGAAAGTGTCAGATTTGGCGGTGGAGGAGTGTTGGTGTATGGTGGTATCTCCATTGACGGGCGCACTGACCTCTACATCATTCGAGATGGAGCTCTGACTGGTCGCCGATATAGGGATGAGATCCTCAGACCTATTGTAGTCCTTTACGCTGCAGCAATCGGAGATAACTTCATTTTAATGGACGATAACTGCAGGCCACATCGTGCAAACCTGGTTGAGGATTTCCTTTTCGAGGAAGGAATCGTTCGAATGGAATCGCCAGCGTGTTCTCCAGACATGAATCCAATCGAGCACGTTTGGACGCTCTAGGAAGACGAGTTTCTGGCCGCCAACAACACCCACAAACTCTCCAAGAAATGGAAAGTGCTCTTCTGGTAGAGTGGGGCAGAATACCCCAACTCGTCATTAATAGCCTCATTGAGTCCAAGCCTCAAAGGTGTTCAACGTTGCTGGCCGCCCGTGGAAACCATACCCCTACTGAAAATGATATTCTTTGAAGAAAACACCTTTTCTTATTCTTTTTTTCTCATATGCACAAATTGTGTTTTTTTCCTTTTGTACACAAATGCGCAATAAAATGCATTTTTTTCTGCCAAACATGTGTAATTTATTCTCATATAACCTACTATGTCTGTCGACCATGTATCAATCAGCTAAAAAGTTTCCCAGATACAAAATCCACCTAAAACTGCAATATCCTTTATACATGTTGTTTATACTATTGTGAAGGCAATGAACTACAGATATAATTTTAGAATAAATATTTTTTGTTTTATGGACATTTTCATGGAAAGACATCGATGAATTTTATGAAAATCAGCATGTAAAAAGGTGCGATATGCTATAAATTTTGAAACATTTAAAATATCTCTTAGATTTTAGTTCATTGCCTTCACCAATGTCAGTAGTAAGTGTAAAAAGGACATTAAGATACATACAATATATTTTTCTGTAGCGTGTTTTGCGTATTGGGCAATATTTCGCTAAATTTTAACACAAAATCCCCCATTTACAAAATTTCATCAATTAATGAAATATTTTTTGATTTTTTTCGCAGTTTCTAGTCATAATATTAACAAAAATAAGTTCAAAAAATAATTAAATAGCTTTTTTCGAAAAAATTGCTCCGTACGTAGTCAGGCACCTTAAATGTACACCAACGTACTCAACATGATAGAATTAGTAGAATAGATTAAAAGTGATCTTTTTAAGAAAGAAATATTGAACTAGCAAGCTGTGGCCATCACAGCACTTTCTTCTATATCATTTTAATATAGTAATCTAAGAAAGAAATTACATGAATAATGATTAAGAATATGACGTACTCTGCATTTTCTTAAAATGTAACATATGGAGTAATAGTCTAAGGTGAATAACAAAAAGATTGGCAGAACAACCTCACTCTTTTTTGAGTATTCAAAGAAAATTAAAAAACCATTTATACTTTTAATTAATTACCTTATATATATATAAATCTTCGTGCATTTCTACACAATAAATTTTTAGATACTTGCAATAGCCATCGCAGAAAATATTTATAGCAGCACATCCTCTTAATCCCATTACAAAAATCTAAATTGAATGCCTTAATGTTTAATAATATTTCAAATTAAATATGATAAAGTTCCATCCCATAGATACAATTCGTGTAAAACCTTTGCATTGCATAGCCACTTTCTGGAAAATATGGAGGAAAATCTAAACAACAAAACTTATGCCAAGGTCTATATAATAATGAAGTTACATGGAATTCCGTGAATATGTTCTTCCGTTAGAAATGGCTATAATTTTTTTTAATACACAGATTAACGCGAGGCAGAAAGCTACTCAAATTGTATCGAGGCACCTCTAAATTTATCAAAACCAGAAGGTGAACATTTATTCTCATAACGAATACTTTCTCTTTGTAAATATAGAAAAAGATCAAATGAAGTCATTCTTGTGAATTAAAAAATGCTTTGTTTAAGGAAAGCAAATTGAGGGTCTCAACGACATTTTCTGAAACCTCATATTTATTATTATCTAATTTTGTGTAATTTTTAAATCTTTACCAACTGCATGTTTTTTCAAGTGTGTTTAAGATTTAACTTTAATATAATTTTATCTTCAATAACTTTTAAAATCTAGTTATGTCAGACACCCTCATTTTTGTGCACGATCCGATTTGGTTTCTTATTTTAAAATATTAATATTAAACATCTCCTAATTGCGCCAAATTCTGGGGATGTAAGTCCCGAAATTCCCACAGTAATATACACAGTAATAATTTTGTAATATTTACAATAAATGAACCATGAAAGTTTTTAATTTTAAAATTATGAGAGCTTTAAATTAAAAATACGTTATAATATTTGGTCACATTATTTCAAAATTAAGTCTGCAAAAGTTCATCTTAATTTTTTATTTAAAAAAATAATAATAATTTAATACCATACTATATCATTAATACTTTCCTGTATTTCATCATTTCTGTGTAGAAGGTATTTAAGGTTCAAATATTATTTTATTCCCTGATTTCATTTTGAATCTTTTATTTTTCAATGTTTAATCTTTTGTCTATAATGATCAGTTTAAATAATTCTTTTGCTCGTTGCCAGGTATCGTAAAATATTCTTCTTGTTATAGAAAAATTAATAATTGAAATTGCAATCATTTTGCCATGACAACTAGAATTATTTCTGACCTTTTAGATACAATATCATTTTTGTCAAGGAAAAAATATTTTGTTTTGATAGGACTAATTTGTAATTATAATTTAAATAAAATGCATGATTCCTATTCAGTTAACAAAATATTTGTCTGTTGTACCAATTAATGCATTTCAATATGATTTATCATAATCATACCAAATGAATTACTGTGTTAACAATATTATTCATAATATATGTTAGTTCAAAGTATATTATAGTATCATAATCCGCTTTAAAAGTGTTGCATGTAATAAAACATTTAGTATAATATATTTTCTCTTTCATTTTCTTCTATTACAAGAAAATATCCGATCCGTGAGAATTTTTGCCTTCATGTGGTCGATTCACTTACATATTTTGGAATGTTCTGAATACTATATAACAATTCATGATCTGATGTCTATCTCTTTGTGTTGTACTTTTTTCTGTACACTGTTACGAGGGTTATTAAGTCATTAAGACATTAAGTATGTCCCAAACAATAATTAAATAAAACGTTACAGTGGTGATTACTATTTTTACTTTAACTATTTTTATTTCTGAACCTATTCTCTACTAATATTTATGCACTTATACCATCGTTTTATTAGTGCTCCAATACAAGCTTCAGAATGTTGTTTGGGCTGCTATCTTAGACACATTAGGACTTCATGTTGAACCTCTTTATCTGCAAACATCATCTTTCTTCCAAGATGTTTCTTAGTGGACTAAACAGATGAAAATCATTTGTGGCTAAATCGGGGCTATAAGGTGGATGGGGAAGATGTTGCCAACCAAACTTTTGAATTGTCTCCTGTGTTAGGCTTGTCAATAGGACAGAGCGCAAAATTCGGAATTTTGACACTGATTTCCGCATGCGTGCAAATGGTACCTAGTCAATATCAAATGAATATCATAAACTGTATGGTGCTGGCATCTGTTAACATTCATGGAACGTGCTTGTTACTACTTTAAGATATATCATAACAATTTGTGACTTACTTAATCACTCTCCATTGCAATAAATAATTAATGCACAGATACCTGGGAACTTTACATTTATTTGGACATTGATATACAGGGTGAGTTTTAATTAACCTACAATTTTTAACTGAAATAATTCTTGAGTCGTTGCAGATAGCACTACAAACATTTTTTTATTGAGAAGAACGTGGAAAAAGTATTTAATGGATAAGCATTTCAAAGTCAGAACCATCAGAGGTGATACAATAGCGCTAATTAGTCACAAAGTTGACAGTAACAAAATGGAGCGTTTATTTTTTTTATGCATGGAATTGAGTCAGATATGAAACTGTTAAGGCTAATAAGGCCTTTTGGCTTCTTCTTGTACACGAAATATTTCGTATGACTCCAAAGATAGAAATCGCATGGATCCATAACTGGTGAATAAAGAGGCCAATGCAATGCACTACGATAACGATTTGGGTATTGATAGGTGATAACTGGCTTCTGAATGTTGAATAACACTTCCGCAGAAATTGTGTTGCATTTTCACCACATAAATACTAATTTTTAACAATAAAAATACGATCTTCAGTTCAATATGACGCTTTGGGAGACATTTTCAAAATTGCGTGGAACTGACACTAAACAAATTCCTTTTATGTCCTCTTTCACTGCACGCATTCGTGCTGGCATCTAGTGAGGCCCTAGGAAATTATTTCAGTTTAAAGAGTGTAGGTTAATTAAAAGTCACTCTGTATATTGGTGCTTAAGAGATTTTGGTTTACAGAGTCAAGCTGATGAAGATGTTATGCAATGTTTTTCACGATGTTCTAGATAGCAGTGAAATTAAATTGCTATAAACTTGATTTGTCAGATGATTATTACGAAATACTAAACAGATTTAATTTTGGTTTTCACTACTTTACTCAACAGGGACGCTGGCATTCTCAGATTTTTTACAGTGAACATTATATCTATACTTCACTTCCTATTACACTGTTAAAAATTTTCGTTTATTGACAGTTTGTCTTCCGTGAATTTTGATCAGAAAGTTTCCGTTTTGTTAGAAAAATGGAATCTATCCCGTATATCTGTTGCTACCCAGCTAGAAAAAGTTTGCAAAAAAAGTGCACAAAATCCGAGCGTATTGGGCACCTCAACTTATGCATAAAAACTGCAAACTCAATTGCGCACAAAAAGTGCATAAACTGCATCTCCAAATAGTACACTTTTTAGACTTTTAAGATTACAGAGTTTCAAATACGTAATTATTAATGTAAAAATCTATCATCCAATGGGATTGCAGATTTTTGATCGCCATCGCCACACATGCGCTTCAACTTCTTCGCGTCTGTATCGCGCCATTTATGGACTACAAAGACGGGACATTCCTCAAAAACGGAAACATTCGGGCAACTCTGCTGCCAGTCCTTTTTCCGTAAATTGACGGAATTTGTTTTTAGAGTATACTGTTAAAAATAATCTGAAATTCACGGGTATTTTTTTCCTGAATTTCACAGAAAAAGTCCCTTTTCAGACAAAATGGCATTTTCAGTTATAAGCAGAAAATTTCCTCATATTTCCTGAAAACAACGGAACAGACGGAGAAAAAAGCAGGCAACGGAGATATTCCGTTATCTGCTGCATGTTTATTTTCAATGTTTAAAAAACTGACATGTTGCTGCATAGAAAAACTAAAAATTCAATAAATTAAAATTTCAAGTTTATTTAAAACAACAACAAGAAAATAGTGCTTTCGAATTTTAAAGAGCAAAAATTAATTTTTTTCTATAATTTTAAAATTATTTGCACTTTAATTTTTAAAGTTATAAAAAGTATTCGCACTTAAAATATATTCTAAACAAACAGATTAATATATATACAAAATAGCTAAATTAAGTGAAAAAAATCGATTCTATTTAAAAAAGCAACAAACAAAAATAATGCTTTCGAATTAAACTCATTCCTTTAAAATTATTCGCAATTTATTTTTTTTAGTTATAAAAAACACTCGCACTGAAAATATATTCTAAACGAACACATTTAAAAAACACATAATAGTTGATTAAAAATCGATTTTCGCAAAAAAGCAAAAAAAATTATCGAATTTAATTAAAAATATAATATTTATATTTTACATCTAACAATCGAATTAAGGATATATATAATTCATGTTTTTATCCTCTATTAATACTATAGTTTTCAACCATCATCTCATTACGAAATATCTCCGCAATTAACTTCAAATTTACCAGTTTTCTAAACCCCAAATTGTTTAAGTCCCAAGCTGCGATTCGAAGACATCCCGTATCATCGTTTCCTACTCTTTTTCTTGCAAGGACACGCTGGTCTTACGGTAAAGCACTCGGCTCAAGCCACTAACGTCCCCAGTTCAATCCTCATGTTTGGCAGAAAATGTTCTTGCATTATACCAAATATTAAATACTCCCGTAATAATCAATAGATGGCAGCACAAATAGAGATGACATTTTTTAAAACCGAGTTTATTTATAACGGAAACATACCGATTCTTCAAACGGAGTTTTCCCTTCCTTTATCTTTAAAATCGGAAAATGTACTAACGGAACGGAAAAAGTCCGGCAACTTTGCTGCCAGTAGTTTTACCGTAAATTGACGGATTTATTTTTAACAGTGTAGTTAGGAACGCACCAAATTTTTCTTTTACGGTTTTTAATATACCGTAATTTCCGGCCTATAATCCGCGGATCAAACAATTATGTTTCGACCGAGAAATTTTATTTAATAATTGAAGTCGAATATTTACAGTGATCTAGTAAGTTGCATTATATAAAATAAAAATTTCTGGGTCGAAACATAATTGTTTGATCCGCGGATTATAGGCCGGAAATTAAGGTAAATATATATAGGGCGGTGATAAAGTCTTTCCCTGATTACAATAATTTATTGTAGAAAAAACTAATATAATTAGGCTTACGCTTGTCTCAGTATATTGTAAAGACATATAAGAAGTTTTTAATACAAGTACTTACGTCAATAAATTTCGGTGTGAGTGACCTTTGTAGCTCGAAGAATGTCAAGGATATATTCCATTTCTCCCTACGTAGTGCCCAACATTTTGGGCTGTCACACTAGACACAGCATCTGTGATTTTGACCTTGAATGTTTCAATATCTTTTACTGGTGTTGCAAATACTCTGTTCTTTATGTACCCGCAAAAGAAAAAATCTAGAGGAGTAATATCGGGTGAGCTAGGAGGCCATGTTGATCCATCCCGTTCGATCCAACTTCCAGGAAATTTGTCATAAAAAATACATAAGAATATGAGTTTTCCATATTGGAAATTTTATAGTATTATATTCAATGGTTATATCGTAATATCACCCCCCCCCCGTATATTTTAATCTAATTTTCACATTGAACACCCAACAGGGTCAATGTTTTCTTATTATTATTTTAAGCTCAAAGTGACAACTGCAACTTCATGTTAAATTCAAAGAAATGTTTTACACATCCTAATTATAGTATTAGTGTGTACTTGAGATATTTAAATTCGTATATTAGAATCATACTAAACAAAATTTGTGATGACCTGCTACTTTTCTAAGCACACTGCTTTTTTCGCAGTGATTTTATTCTTCATTTAGAGATTTCTTCTCTAATCTTCGCTAAAATCATGTTACGCATTTTTCGCAAGATATATTTGGTAAAACGTGAATAGAATGTCTTATAGAAAATTTCTTTTAACACGCATCTTTATAATACCAAAATGTTTTGATAAAGAGAATTATCATACTGTTCGCTGCAAATGGAAAGATCCTGATTTTTGAAGAATAAAAAATTTAAATAAGAAAGACACATATGATTATTATCCACTGATGCTTTCCTATATAATATAAGGTAAAGCAAGGAGAGATGGCGCAGTCGGAGAGATTGCGCACATAGAGGTTCAGGGGGAAGGAGTAGAGTGAGCGCGCAGCGACTCCAGGTAGTTGTACAACAGCAGTAGTGGAGTGTCTACTTGAAAGTGCACGTTGAAAATTTTGAGCGTTTAAGGTAAAGCATTGCTATTTTGTTTTGTTTTCCCAAAGTAAGTGCTTCAATTTTCATAGCTATTCATAAGAATTTCTATACGATGTCAGTAGTACAATATATTTTTAACTTAAACGATTTCTCATAAGCTACTAATCTAGACTAACAATGTGAACATCAACGGTTCGTTTTAGTAACGACCATGTTTATATAAAAGGCCGCGCAATCTCTCTTACCGAAATTGGAGAGTTTTCGCATTTGCTACTTAGGAGATATGGCGCATTGTTTCCATTAGTTTCCATGCTAGGAGAGATTACGCAGTTTATTGGTAAATTTGCATAAAAAATGAAAAATTAAAATGGACTAATTTTAAGGTTTTTGTTATCAAGTAACTTAATGTTATTTTCTAATCTTATTTGGACTTGCTTTTTCTGATTCTTTAATTTTTTTCGTTTAATTAAATTTTTTTAATCGTTTTTAAAATTATTTCCTTTTTCTGATTCTTTAATCATTAAGTTGAAATATTCACTCCTAATATAATAATATTTGTTCACAAAAACCTTACAAATATGTCATTTAAGTGTAATTATTATTGTTAACAATTTAATTGTAGTTATTATTAGTAACAATCTCTCCTACCCATGTGCGCAATCACACCAACCCTGTAAGGACAGATTGCGCAAAATAACGTTTTTGGTTTTATTGCAACTGTTCTATTAAATTACAATATAACAACAAAATAGCAAGGGAAATGCATAAAAAACAAATGAAGTAAAAATTATTCATGGATAGTTTAGCAAAAAATTAGTATTTAGATTTTTATTGTTATTCTTTTGAATTGTGCGCAGACTCTCCTAGTTTTACCTTATTATAACGATTTAAATGAATTACTTCTGTAACTTGTCAAGCATGATACTTAAATCAAGAGAAATGGTTTGTTACTAGGAATGTTGGCTGCTAATAAGTAGAAAAAACATATTTTAAAACGCATTTAAAATATGCGAATGTTAATAAAAAAGTCTGTACTCCAGTACAGGGTTCGTACGCTTTTACCACAATTTTTTAATATGATTTTTAATAGTTATATAGCAGAAGCCTCGTTTAATTGGAGAATTCCTAATACTTTTCTGCTTTTAAATAAGGAGAAAAATTCTATTCAAAATTTGTGGTAAAAGCGTACGAACCTTGCAGTAAATATAATGAGAAATAATATTTTAAAATAACTGTGACGGTGCATTCCAAGGTTACTCATTATTTTTAGTCGACATCAAACTTCTTTTTCTTTTTCTATCTGACGATGCATGGTCCTCAATATATGTTTGAAAATCTTCTTAAAATTACATGTATAATTATATATCTAATTATCTGTTCATTTATATAGTTTATTTTATTGATATTTAATATTTATTATTAACAGAAGTTTTATTACACACAAACACACACACACACACACACACACATATATATATATATATATATATATACATATATACATATGTGCTTGTGTGTGCGCGCATTAATTATTATTATTATTAATACATAATAATAACAAATGCACAGGAATATATTCTAAAAACAAACATTTTGAAAATAATTAAATATAATTGTTATAATAATATTTATATATTTTTCTTCACAAAATTCATAATTAAAACTCTGATTTTTAGGTGTGTTCGTAATTATATAAATACGTAGCACCTATTGTCTTCGTTGGTCCGTCCGTCTGTCTGTCCGTCCGTCCGTCTGTCTGTCCGTCTGTCTGTCCGTCCGTCCGTCCGCATATAACAACGCAAAAACTACCCAACCGAATGGTTTACAATTTAAAATATATTATTATTTGCAGAATTTTGTCGAGATATTTCAAATTTTATTAAAATCGAATCAAAGCTTTAGGAGATATTAATAAAAATATTTATTAAGAAATTTGAATTTTTTTTTTTTAATCGGTGCTTTTTTGTTATAGGAGCTTCCGAAGTTGAATCGTCCAGCGACCGAGATACTTACTTTATTGCAGAAATTAATCTGCAGGTGATATAATTCATTTCACAGAATTAAAAATCAGAAAAGATCTGAATATTTATATAACTAGCTATATTTGTCACGTTTGACGTAAAATTTCCAACTTGTTTATTTTCGCATCCAATATCTCTTTGAATTTACTTCTTGAAATTCTGTATTGCTTTGTTTTACAAATACTTATACTTATTAATTAAAGTTCTTCGAAGAAAAAGCTATAATTTGCGTTAAAATAATTATATCTTAACAGACATTTTCATCTTGTTTGCTAAACAGATTGTCGAGAAGTTTGTTCTAAAGTACATAAATTTTGTGGTCTATTCTATTAATGTGCTACAGAAATTTCTCGCGTGATCTTTGAAACTATGCATGAATAAGCAAAATTTCATCATTATAACAACAAACAATTCATTGAAGTATGTGGAGTATTATTATATTAATTTTATAATTATAAAAGTAATTTATTTAAAAGTGCATTCGAAATATAAAAAAATGCAGATATTAGATAATTAAAACATACTCTTCGATTTTTTCAGCATATTTAACGTGTTCTTGAAATTATTTAGCAACATGCTTAAAATGTAAATATTTGTATATACGATATGTTAATTATTTCTGCTTTCAGAAATATTTCTTCAACACATTTCCTTTAATAAATTGAAAACAAAAATTCTTTCAATATAATATTTATCACAGCAAAAATGTCTATGGTGTACCCGTGTTACGACAAGGTGATTTATGGTTTTAAATATTTTTATTTTTATTTTACAGCAAAATTATTAGTAACAGGTTATTAAATTATTGTCATATTTTAAAACTCACTATGCTGGTTTACACGAAACTATCATTTTATTATATTACCCATGGTGTTGTAAAGTGGCAGTTTTAAAATTCCCCCCTCCTGCCTCCGCCCTCCCCTTACTTATTGATTAATGTTTACATGAATTAATAATATCCCTGCAGACATATTCTCGTTTCCAACCCTAGTTCCACGCAAAAACAAAAAAAAAAGTTAGTGGATAATATTCTTAGGTTAGCTAAACAATTAAACGATTCCTACTAACTTACTGACTTTTTACAATTTTATTTTTCACGTTACAGTTAGTGCACAATTTATTTAAAAAATGTAATATCAGTCAAACTTGAAAAGAAATAGAAACATAATTTTAAACCACAATAATTTATTTTAACAAGAATATTCATTAACACATGTGGGACAATTACCATGAAATATTATAAATAAGACAGGATAATATATTGACAGGATCATTCAGCAGTACCCCTCCCCATTACCTCAAGCCAACGTAAGGACAGGAATCAACTTATGATATACAGGAGATTGCACTACATTCCTATAATATTTGAGAAATCAAAAGTGATCCTATAGAAATTTAATGTAATGTTGCTGGCAATTCCACCACCTTATCTTATTGATATCTCTTAGTGAGAATATTTACAAAATCCCATTTGATAAAAAAATGGAATATACGAAATTCTTCTTATGTTATTAAATAATGGTAAAGCAGTCTACACTGGCACAACTAAACGTAAGTTTTCTGAAATAATTAAGGAGCATCGTTCGGACATTAAACAGTTTAAAAAGAAGACAGATCTTTCTTGCTTCTATTTGTATAACGAAGTCTATTGTGTTAACTTTAATTAGACGAAAATCATAGTCCTTTGTAATACCCCATTTGAAAGCATGATCAGAGAAACAATCGGAATCATTTAAAAGTGAGCATAATGCCTTCAACGATAATTAATCTTATAATATCCTTAAAATCTGTCATAATATTTTTAAAAGGTCTTATTTTTTATCTTTTTACAATATTTCAAATTTTTCCTCTTTCACCATGAACTATTTTGAACGCAAACTGTTTCCCCGTTCATAGATGCTCTTCACCCACACTTGTCTCCATACTTGATGCTCTTCAATCAAACAATCGATTCATCGCCAATTTTTTTCGCTTTAATTTTTCATATGTACTCACTAGATGGCGCCGCTGCAATTTTCCAATCATGTAATTGGTCAGAACTCTAATACTAGTCGCTTTCGTTTTTGGACTTTTAGATCACTTCAAGATCATATTTTATCCAGAGGACGTCGAAACGTAGATATTACGTTTTTATCATCATATTTAATTATGCAAGCTCATATAAAGGATCTTGTTTTGTGTTCCATTTAACAATTTTAAGTATTTTTTGCAAATACATTGTTATTTAAAAAATATTCATCATCATAGGAAAATATTAAAACACAGCTCCTAATCATTTCAATAAAATAATTGAGCTTGTTTCATTTTGAGTTTGTTTCATGAAGTTTTTGTGTTTTTATTTCTTGCGTTCTCCGATGTTCCTTTAATTATTTTGGCATACCCCGCATATAGGTACATAGGTAAGGAATGGATTCAATGGGTTTAATGTCTTCTTACTACTTACATTATAAAATAACAAGAGCGAAAAATCATGTGTCCAGCATAGATTATGAAACACTTTCCAACACAGCCAGAAAACTGTAACGAAACTTCACCGTTAAATAAGGTAAAATAAGATATGTAAGTAAACAGTTTAGAAAACATATACCACATTTGAAAATACAGTTTTCGAAATTACCTTCTAGTGTGAAAAAGTAGTCGAATTATTTTGTACAGCCCTGTATATGATCAATAGATGTGGATATATAGCATGATAAAATTTAGTTCAGTTAGAATATTCACATTTAGCAATTTTCTTCGACCAATGGAAATGCACTCGAAATCCTTTGTACAGCCCTGTATATTATCTGAAGACTTTTGTACACACCACATATTAAGCTAAAAAGCAACTTAAAACTCACTCACAGCAATTACCAACCGTAAACGACGATGTATGTTGATCTTTGCGTAGCCCTGTATATGAATTTATTTATATTCCACAAACTTATATTAGTCTACTAACTATATTATAGTTCAGCAAGAAAATGCGTAACCCAATTAAAAACTACCCTTAAGAAATTCACTCCCATAGTCTGTAATACTTACGGATTTGCTTGTGTTGCCCTGTATATAAACAACCGAGTTTATAAACACACACGTACTATTAAAAAAGTTAGTTAAACTTACAAACGCGAACCAAAATTGAAAACGCCATTATCGCACATAGACTGTAAATATCGCACATGTACAGTAACCGATATATTTTGTGTCTCCCTGTAAATAAACGCAATGCACACAAGAGAGCAATTTATAGCGCACCTCAATAATGCATATAATTTCATTATGTTTGAAATAGAGAAATATCACTAAATTACACTCCAAACGATTTTCCCATACAAAAATGTGTAACAGAATTATTTTGTTTGACCCTGTAAATGAATAATTAGTGTTTTGCACCCCATATTCTACAAAAAGCATGTTTTAATGCGCTTCATAATTATATATCAATGTTTCAAATGACATCATGTTTTAAATGGCGTAGCATCATCAAAATGCATTTGAAACGTCTATTACCTATTGACTGTAATGTAACGGAATACTTTTGACTATCCCTGTAAAAAAATTATAAGTGCTACACACTTCAGTTGAAATAGAGAACATGCTATAGTAAACAATATGTTACAGTAAAAATTTCAGAGTGATCCGAGCATTTTTACGCCAGTTAGAGCAGGGACAGACGGCAGACGACCAGACAAACTGAAGTCATAAACACTTTCCAACTAGGTTGGAAAGTGTTAAAAACATGTCCGTGAGTCACGTCGGACGTCATATTTACTGTGGCAAAATCACCTGACTAATATGTTTCGCATTTATTCCAATTTGTTTAGCTTTTAAACATCGCAGAATTTAATTATTTACATCGTCTAATACGCAAAAATGTTCTTTTAATTGCAATATGTTTGGAAACTGTATCACAAATCGTTGATGTTTTGTTTTTAAAATAATTTTCAAGCATGATTTTTTTAAATCTACACTGCAAACTGAAATGCTGAAATTCAGACATCTAAGTTTCTGAAACGGATGGTTAAAAAAAGAGCCACTTTAAAGTGTCTTAATTTTTAAATTACTTGTAAATGTCGTAATTTTTAAGGCACTTGTAGTGTCTGAAATATCGTCATTTTTTTACCCGGGCAAGCAGATGGTACAAAATTGCAAAAGAAGTTAATAAGTGCTTCTGCTAAAAGAAGTTATTTTAGTTCTTACTTCTTATAGTTCACAATTATTAATTCTCCATTGCCTTTGAAGTCTAATAATATATTATCGATATTTTGTTATATATTTTTTAAATAGTTGCGTGGTATAATGTATAATTTTGACATTCGATCTATATGGTATAATAAATATTTAGTGGATGGATAAGTATTTTAAACAACAGTCATCTATTCGGAAACATTCTCTGATATTGCTTTTATATACAGTGGCATTGCATCACAATCATCCCGCATATACCATTATATCAAATGAGGGCGTAACCAATCGGCAGAGTCGGAGGGGGGGGGGGTGTTTGAAAATTTTTGATGGAGCTAGTTTACAGCTTGTCTTTTCCTCTTCTATTTTAAGGAGATATAAATATAGACAGAAGAAGAAAGCAAGTCCCCACTGTCATAAATTTTTTGATTATAAAATTTTAAAACTATTAAATGTAATAAATGTTATTCGTATTCAAACATTATGAAGTCTAGAGGGGGCTCAAGTAGATGCAAGGAGGGCTCAGCCCATCCTGCTCCCATCTAATCAAATTCCCTGACTCCCCTTGTATCAAATTCAGAAACTTAAGTTTCTTAATTTAAGACATATCAATATTATTCTGACATTTCTCTCAGTTCTTTTATACCCTGATCATAGTAAGACACTTATGTGTCTTAAAGTCAGACATCTAAGATGTCTGAAATTTCACATTCAGACACTTAAGTGTCTGAATTCCTTTTTCAGACACACGTGTGTCTGAATTTAAGACGCCTCTATTTGCAGTGTATCTCTATCGCTTGCAGCTCGATTACTAAAAATACCATTATATCAAAATACGAAATTAACGAATTTTTATATGCTTTTGATATGATTTTGATATGCTTTTCCACTTAAATCAATATAAACAGTTCAGAATTTGTTTTCATCTAATATTCCATAACGAAATTAAAAGTCCATACACAAATAAAGAAAATTACAAAATAATATAACTGGAAGACGAATTTAACAGACAATGTAATAAAACTACGACGCACAAGCCACTGAAATTCTCAGAATTAAAATGCCTGCTGTAAGTAGTGGAATCTTTGGCGATTTCTTCGGCTGTTTACTCCTGGCATGCGGCTAATGCGAGAATATCGTTTTTAATAATTTTGAAAACTTTTTTTGAAAACATTATTGCTATTTTTTAGTCATGGGCATAACGATTATTTTGATTATTCGGATGAATCATTCGGGTATGCGCAGAAGCATATCTGTCGAACATCAATTTTTTTTTTATTCAATTACTACCAGAAATTTTGAAAAAAAATATACAAATGGTATTATATTTCAAATAAAGTGGAGAGTCAAAATACGTCCATTATAATTAACTTTTAAATATACACTAAAACACTTTCTATTTTGCTTAAAAGACGTCAACATAAACATTAAAGATGTTAAAATTTAAAATTTACATGTTTCAAACATGTAAATTTTAAATTTTATCATCTTTAATGTTTATGTCGACGTCTTTTAAGCAAAATAAAAAGTGTTTTAGTGTCTATTTAAAAGTTAAAAAGAAGATGTTTTTTATTTTAATTAGAACCAAAGATGGCCAGTGTTCCTAAGGTAGCCACACTCCCCCCCCCCCCCCCCTAAGTAGAATCAATTTAATTTTTAAACACAAAATGGAGCTACTGCATTGTCAGTCATGTATCTGTAGTGCACGTGGCTGAATTTATAGAGATCACCTTGATCATCCGACATTTTATGGAGTGATTTCACTTTTGAGGAGTAGCAGTTCTAATTTCCAGGTAAGAAGATATTTTAATTTACACGTGTTTAAATTCTTAGAACTTTGAATTATGATTAGTTTTCTGAAAGCTGATTTCTTTCTCGTTAACCACATTTACTTCAATTCTAAGAAATTCGTCGGATTAATACTTTTATGTCGTGCAAATGGCGAACATATGCATGTTCCCAAGGTGGCCATCGTAGAAAACAAATGTGAAAATCTGTGTAGTGAGGGTGATTTTCCCAATTTCAACATAAATATCTGAAAAAACGTACTACCATTTATTGTTATCATCAGAGATCACTCAAAAGAAGTCAGTAACTCCCAGAAGAAATTCCCTAAACTACCGTGAACAAAAAGTGCTTCAAAGTCTTTTCGTGTTATAAAATACGAAGATTTAGAAGAAAAACTCGAAAGATATAAAAGAAAGAAAGGATAAAAGAAATAAATAAATTATTTAAAAATATATATTTTATTTAAGTACTTTTTCCCATTTTAAAAGTGATTTAAATACATCGGACTCTTTTGGAACACTATTTGCCAAAGGTGGCCCACAAGCTACAATTTTGAAATTGTATTATAAAAGGAATTAAATTTAAATTTACAAAAATGTATTTTTGATATATGTTAGAGATAAGTGTAAAATTTTAAAAATCCAGCCACGCACAAAAACCAGAAAATTATAAAAAAAATCCTCAAATCTTAACTATGGCCCCCTTTGGTTTGCATACCTTAAATGTAAATATTCTTTTATAGTTTTCAATTAAAAAAATAGTTTTTCCTATGCTCTACAACCCGGGAAGCCCGTTTTGGATCCTATGTTATATGTAATAATCAATGTAATACTGACATTTTAAGAATATTATGTATAAAAAAATTAAATACGTTACTGAAAAAACTATACAACTTCATATGAAATGGGAAGTGTTTGAAGAAGTTCAACCTATATTTTATCTATGTGCATGGGCCTGTCCGCAGGGATTCCTCTAGCAACTACCATTTTCTATAATTGTATCTACTAATATTTAAAAAAAATATTTCTACGTAATACATTATTTTTTTAGGAAAAGTGATACAAAAATAATAAAAAAAATAGTTGCCTGTGCCAGCCTTCTTTCTGCAACATTCTGTAGATTGGAAGCCAAAACGATATTGTTGAGTGACGAATTTTTCATGCAAAATAATATATATTTTTTATTTTTGTAGAGTGATCTTACTGAGTTTGCACAATGATTTTCATGCAAATGGGTTATAAAGTTTTATTATATTATCTGAATTGAATATAAAATACTCGTTAAAGAAATTAAAATAATCTTTTATCTTTTACCCAAGATTCAAAGAGGGGGATTTCTTAATGAGAGGAAATAAATATTTTTCTATATTTTTTTCTGCGTTCTATTAACATGTATCATAGATAATAATCTACTTATTTAACTTAATGTATGTACAGATCTCTTTATATATAATTTAGTTATTAAGAAATAAAATAAAACTATTGTGTATATTTCTATTAAACATTTTTCTACTTATAAAAAAAGTGAATAAATATTTAAAAAATAAAGTAAGCTGACTCGAAATATTTTTATTTATTATCTTCGTTGAACATTAAAAAAATTCTGTTTTAAGTTCGTAAAATATAATCTCCAAAAAAGTACGAAAGATATAAATTCACGAGAAACTTTATTTTTGCGAAAATAAGTAAAAATTATCTGGAAGAAGAATAGCGCAGGCATATTTTAATTAAGATTGTAATTAAAGATAATAATGCATGCAAATAATGCATTTTAAAAATTTTATGCAGTCCTATAAAAAATCAAACTTTTTATTTTTGCAACATTCATCATCAAGAGGCTACATTGTTAAAAAATTAATGTATTAATTTACTGATTGAAAAAAATGGTTCACTTGAATAATTTAAAAAACAATTACTTTAACGATGTTACTCTTTTACTGTATAAGGTAAAGCTAGGATAGTCTGCGCACAATTCAAAAGAATAGCAATAAAAAATCTAAATATTAATTTTTTGCTAAACTATTCATGAATAATTTTTACTTCATTTGTTTTTTATGCATTTCCATTGCTATTTTGTTGTTATGTTGCAATTTAATATAACAGTTGTAATAAAACCAAGAAAGTTATTTTGCGCAGTCTGTCCTTACAGGGTTGGTGTGATTGCGCACATGGGTAGGGGAGATTGATACTAATAATAACTACAATTAAATTGTTCACAATAATAATTACACTTAAATGGCATTGCTGTAAGTTTTTAGGAACAATTATTATTGTATTAGGAGTGAATATTTCAACCTAATGATTAAAGAATCAGAAAAAGGAAATAATTTAAAAAACGATTCAAAAATTTTAATTAAAGGAAAAAAAATTAAGGAATCAAAAAAAGCAAGTCCAGATAAGATTACAAAATAAAATTATGTTACTTAATAACACGTTTGACATAAAATAAGTCCATTTTCATTTTTAATTTTTTAATGCAAATTTACCAATAGCCTGCGTAATCTCTCCTAGCATGGAAACTAATGGGAACACTGCGCCATCTCTCCTAAGTAGCGGATGCTCAAACTCTCCAATTTCGGTAGGAGAGATTGCACGGCCTTTTATTAAAATATGACCTCTTCTAAAACTAACCGTTGATGTTTACATTGTTAGTCTAGATTACTAAGCTTATGAGAAATCGTTTAAGTTTAAAATATTTTGTACTATTGACATTGTATAGAAATTCTCATGAATAGCTATGAAAATTCAAGCATTTACTTTGGGAAAACAAAACAAAATAGCAATACTTTATCTTAGACGCTCAAAGCAATCTACGTGCACTTTCAAGTAGACACTCCACTAATGTTGTTGTACAACTACCTGGAGTCGCTGCGCTCTCACTCTACTCCTTCCCCCCGAACCTCTATGTACGCAATCTCTCCGACGGCGCCATCTCTCCTTGCTTTACCTTAAATAAAACGAAATTTTTGTTTAATCTCGTCCGTTATAGGAAGTGAAGTTAGTTACAGCCGCCATCTTGATTGATTTGTTATTATTTGTTACGCTGTGAATCGTGTTTTCGCGTATTGAAGGTTTTGACGACTAAAATAAAATGAAAATGGTAAGCATACATATTTCGAATTGTGTTATTATTTGTTACCGTACCGTAATCATATGTTTTAATAATAATAATAATAAATACACAGGCCTGCAAAAAAATACTTTTTTTAAATTGTTTTAATTTTCATGACTGATTTTGATGTTATATTTAGTGTTGATTTCAAAAATGAAATCCATTTTTTTTCTATCAAGTAAGGATTTTTCACAAAGTGATTGCATATTTTGAAGGAAGCAGATGAAATCGCGAAATTTTGACATTTCATTTAAATTTCATTATTTCAGAAATCCATATAAATTACATTTATATCCTAGTTAAAGTAATTGTTAAGTATACGTACAAAGATACAATTCATTATTTTAAAATTTTTTCTTTACCTTAAAACGCTTTGCTCCTTTTCCTTTTGTGAACTTTGCAAGGATTTTCTCTTTTTAGCATCCAGCAGTAGTCGGCTAGCATGCTGATATTCCATCTTTCTTGATATCGCCTTTCCATTTCCTTTATATGCTGGTGAAATCTTTCATCTTGTTCCTCACTAATTGCACATAAATTTTCGAGAAAATAGTCCACGTGCGAATCATGAAATGAACTTTTAAGCTCATACTACAGCCTAAAATCTTTAAATTTTTTACCATTTCTTCTACAATAGATTTGTAGTTTGGGTCCTTTTTTTCCCCCAAGAAAGCTAGTACACAATTTCCTTAACTTTGCTTCGTATAAACCAGGGAACTGGTCACGAATGTATTTGAAGCATTGACCTTCTTTTGGGGCCTTGACAAATTGTTTCATTAGACCTAATTTTATGCGAAATTGTGGAAGTAACAACTTTTTGGATCAACCAGATTTCTTCTTTGAATATTTTTAACTCTGGGATCTAATGTATTCCTGACTGGCCATTCTTTCTTAATGTAATGTTTTCTGTCTCGGCTGTCGCATTCACAAAGAAAACAGCATATTTGTTGTTTTTTCACTGTACAATTACCACAAATATAGCAAAAACAATTTGGTGAATTAACACATCCTTTGGAAGCTATGTTCCTTTAATACAACAAAAGATAAAAGTAAAAATTACTATTATAACCTATAACTCACAGGAACGTCGGAACATAAACGCATGTGTACAGCAAAGAGCAAATAAAGACACTGATTGAGGAGCAGAGATAAGGTCAGTGAAAAGGGGTATGAACAAGGGGTGGATGGCAGACATGTGCAAGTAGGAGAGGTATTCAGTTTCACTTTGGTTCACATTCGGTTCGAACGTTCCTTTTTTGTAGTTTAATGTACCAATTTACTGTTTTGAATCCATAAATATGTTTATCAAACTCACATAAGTAGTACATTTTTGGTCTGAAATATACTAACTTCGTAAAATATAGATTGTGATTTGTGATGAATCTGTACGTGATTGATTTTTTTCATTATTTTTCCAGTAATCAGCATCCAAAAAACTATAAAAAACACCTCTTACTTTACCGAAAAATTTTTCATCGCAGACCTGTTTTATTTGTTATAAATGATACGTATGTCACCTAAGGCAGGCAAAACTTGAAAGTCTAAACAAGTAATGCACATATTCTGTCATTGATGTGGAACCAGATATATAATTACATTGAGAAGTAAATATTGAATATAAAAAATTTTATTCTTGAAAAGTATGAGCCTTTATCAGGGATTAACAATTGTTTTAGTGAAATAGCTAAAATTAGAATGTTTTTTTGCAAAATGTTAAAAGTATATTATGCTTATGGTTATGTATTTCTCCATATCCTCGCGATTTCTTCATGTAACATATTTTACAAATAAATTAGTTAAACATCACTATTAATTCAGAGATGATCTTTGAGATGAATTTTTTGTCAGAAGTATTTTCCTTATTTAAGAAATATTTACAATTAATTTACAATTTTTTAAAAATAAAAATATGCTAAAATAGAAATATAGAGAGTATTGATACACATTTTACTATTGGCCTAGAGAAACGAGTTTACTGCGCCGTGAGTAGCAAAAAACGTTTTTAATTCGAACTTTTGTACTTGGAAATTTTAAGCCTAAAGAGAAGATAAGACATGTTCGTCGTCATTTAAGATACATTCATTAATAGTTTATAATAATCTGTGATTGATTCTGTAAAATTATTTTGTTTTAACGACTATCGAAAATCTTCGTAAAGACATCATTGATTGCTGGAAGCTCCAATTAGAAGTTATATTGATGAAAAACGATCATTGGGATTATGTAACTGGTAAAGAAATAAAAACAGCTGAAGGAACCACAGACAAAAAAGGCTCTAGGTTTATCAAAAAGCTCGTGCTAAAATAATTCTTGACACAATTTCTAGCGAATTGTGTTATATTAAGCATTAAGTGGCTTCAAGTGGTGTATGGAATAGCATCAAAAATGTTTACGGATCGAGGGGACACACAAAGAAGGTAGCCTTATAACAATAGCTTTTGTTTTAAAAAAATGTCTGTAAGTGAAACGACGTCTGAACATTTTCTTCGAAATAGCGGACAAGATTAGATAAATGGAAATAAAAATATCTGATAACTTATTATCAATTCGTCTCCTCTACAATGTTCTACAAAACTTTGAAAATTTTAGATGTGCCGTTGAATCAAGAGATGAATTAACCAAAGCTTTAGAAATTAAAATGTTAGAAAAATTGGGAGACTTACATGGATAAAAATCTTAAAATTCACAGAACGTATATTATACAGAAAATTAAAGAATTGGTCAAGAACAGAAGGCAAATGAAAAATGGAAAACGAATCTGAAAAAACTTTCCGTGCGGATTTATCAGAATTTCAAGTGTAACACTACTAATAGAAAACTGGGTATAAAGCTTCCGAATTCAGAAAAAAATCGCTGATAGAAAACCAGCAACGTTAAATAAAAGAAATCAAGGATCGATGATGGCCACTAATTATGAAGAATCGACTAGTATGGCATTGAACGATGCATATCAAGAACCTTCTTCCTCGTGTTTAGACAACGGCTGTATATCTCACATGGATAAATCAGAAAATTATTTACTGAATTTCATACGCATAGAAATTCTACAATACAGATGCAGTTGATAGAACAGCGAAAATTAGAGAAATAGGAACTGTCCTAATTACAGTACCTAACGGGAATGGGATTACTAATCCCACACTCAAGAATGTTCTGTGTGCTGCTGAAATAAAATATATTTTACTCTCAACATCAAAAATCAAACAAGTAATCGTTCAGTGTTTTTTAAAGAACAATATGTTACAATAATTGAAACAAATTGTTATATACTAGTAGAAGCTGTTTGTCATGGTGATTTATATTATGTATGTAGAATCATCGAAAGAGCTGTGATAGTATAGGTACGTGATTTTGTAAAATGGCATTTTCTATTACGTCATTTAAATGAGTGTGGTTTAAAGAGGCAAATCGAAAAATGTGGTTACATATTTAAATTTTAATGATAATGAATACCTTAAAGACTGTAAAATTTTATCAAACGTGACCAAACTGTGCAAATTTTCCTACAGAATGAAAATTTCAGAAGTGATGAATTATTAAATCTAATTCACCCGAATTTATAAGGACAAACGCGAGACCCAACTTCTAAATATTACACAGATGTGTTGCATCTGTTGAAATATGTTTTTTCCCCGCGCACATGTAATGATCTATTTCATTTCCACGTTGCAACATAATTATTTTTTGCTGAAGGATAATTAAAGTTTATTAATGTTGAAATGTTTATAGTTCGGAAAATCACTTATTTCTATCATGTGAAGCTTATTAAAGATATGTGTTCCAGAAATGAAGACGATAAATATGAAATGATTAATATTCTCTATCGTCAACTAATAGGAACTCTTATGTAGTTATCAGTCGCATCAAAAATTGACAAAACTCATTCTGTACATTTTGTAAGTCAATTAAAGTATAATCAGGGTAAACCTCGTTGGATGGCTGCAAAGAGATTTCTAAGAATCCTTAAAGCTATCCACAATCAAGACTTAATCTTTAAACATGATGCTAAGTCCTTAATTCCATTTGTTGATGCTGTTTGGGATTCAAAGTTAAACGATAGAAATTCCTACACCTGATACATCTTTACATAAGCCGTGGTCTGTATTTTCGGAATCGAGAGAGCTGCGAACTGTTGCTTTATCCACAACTGAAGCAGATTACATGGCTTTATCAGAGGCTGCTAAAGCGATCTTAGGCGGTTCTTACATGAACTTTTCCCTGAAACTGTCAACCCGGAGAAGTGCGCAGCCGTTAAGAGAAAACCACGATGCTACGCATTATATCGTTTGAAACCGCACATCTGGCAGTTTTGCAGTTATGCTTGGCAAATCATTTCCGCTCTGCTGCAAATAAAATTAACAAATTAATGTTTTTAGGTTCACCCCACATGGGTTTATTCGTAACAGTTATCCTTTATTGACAACGAGTATATTAAAATAAAATAAACACTGAATCACCAAGAAACACATGTCATTAACATGTTTAACCTATCTCTATATATGTGTAACTGGTAAAAGAACGAAATTAAGTTTAAACTTTTCACAATACTTACGCACCGGTAAAACAACAACAGTATGTTTTGTGAAATATGAAAATACTACCAGATGGCGCAAAACGCGATGACTGAGTGGTATTTTTGTGTTTTGATTGTATGTAGTTGTTTTGTGTGTTGTTCATCATTAATATAAATATGTATCGCCCCCATAAATAAATAATTTTCACCAGCTAAAGTAGAATTTGAAGCTATCTATAACAAGAACCAGGACTGTTTGAGATCAAATATTTTCTTGCCTTTTACGATTCTATGCTTACGAAAGTTGATTCTGTTTTAATATAGATCAATCTATTGCAATATTTACGCGCAGATGAAAGAACGAGATTATGGTTCACCTCTCGGCATATTCACGTCACGATAAGGTAAGGAAATTGTTGTTCAAATAAGAGGAAAATAATGGTTGTGGCAACTTTTATCCATATTGTAGTTCATTGTAGAACAGAAATTGTTAACAGTGTAAAACCTCCCAAAAAATTTCTAATTCCGTTCCATTTATTTATTTATTTGAAATTAGATTTTATACAAGTTAAGTGACATATCGAGAAATCATAGCTGCGAGCATTTCCGCAGTTATTGTCACTACTTTTTTAAGCAGAACTTTTCACCTTAATTAATCGCAGGAATTCCATAAAGCAACTTTTTTCTAAATATAAATTATCACAAAAAGGGCTACACAGACCTAAATTTCGTATTATTGTATAAATTAAAGTTTTTGTAAAATAACTTTTATATCTAAACACCGTACTTGATTTGAATACCCTCTGTAATTTGAAGTAAATTTCTATCATCAACGGTTTAAGAAATAATTTCCATACCCCCTATTTTGAATCACACGGTGTATATATTTTGTAAACTTTTATTCTCAAAAATATTTAATTTAACCGTTAATTACAATGTTGTAAGAACCACTTATAAAATTTTGACCATCATAACAAAAAAAAATCGTAAATACCAGTTGCTAAATATTCCTTTAAATAATTGAAACTGCTTCTCCAAGAAAAACGAATCCTACAGTAGTTAAACTTTATTTGAATTATCTCAGTTTCGACAGTTATTTGCTCTAAGTAAATCAATATTTCATTCTTACATATGCAACCTAACTTTAATTAGATAAAATATTTCGTCGGTTTTCTCATTTTCTAACTCTGTGGGGAAGTATAATGAAATCGTAAACAACGACAAACTTGTTCAAAATTTAGAAGTATAAGAGTTTACAATTATAAAGTATAAAATTTGTTTCCGTTATACTAAATATCATTAGTAAATAATAATTATTGGAATATTATAAGTTAAATCACGATTGTATTTAAAGGAGAAGGAAATGAATTTATATTTATTCGGATATATAAGAGGATTATAAACTGTTGCTGAATTTATAGAAAATTTAAACTATTGTTTTTAGGAAAGGTATAATTAATTATGTTAATCCATGTACAGTCGTCATACTGTACTGTTTTTCAGAGAATTATAATTTATATTGTTAGCTTAAATACTTAGTGTTTAGCAATAATACAGGATTTAATATTTTATCCAACATGTTAAAAATTCAAAATCAGTTTCTAAAATATTTTAAAGATATAGCGTAAACATTTTAATCTTTATGACGTATATTATTTTCAGATGAATTGGTTGGAATTGGATCGAATATTTCTTTGTTCTATATCGAGTTATTTTGGTTTTGTTCTTTTCGATCGGGCCCTGTATACACGATTTTTTAGAAAGAAGACTGGGGTTTGATTAGAAGGAAACAACTGTTAGTTTACAATCAATACTTATATATTCATAAAAAATAAAATTTATATTGTATATATCATTCTATACAGTACTTCCACAAACTAATTTATTTATGATATTAATTATCTTTCAATTTGGATTGTAAGCATTTCGATTTCGGAGTGAGTTGCCGATCGACGAAGGTACAAGATAATCAGATTCCCAGCCCGGACCGTTCAGGAAAAAATGGAGAAAAGTTTCGGCCGGAGTTTTGTGAATGGAAATTTGCTCCCCCCACGGCCTAGGCTGGTGTTGGGCTTTGGACCAAGCCCTTTTCGTAGAGACTTCTAATATCTGTTTGTAGACTTTTACTAGCCTAATGTGAGGGCGCAATTGCACCATCGCCCCATCGAACCCCTTAGATCCACCATTGGACATTACTATCGATGGCGGATACACCAAGCATACTTCATTTTTCTAAATAAAACAAATTATACTTTGCTTAGACGGCCAGTTGTTAGTTTTATTAATAAAAATGAATTACTCTTATAATACCACATATTCGCATGCAATTAGTGGTTATTTACACTAATGATCGAAAAAAGTTACATTTAAGCATTTAAATAAAGTTATTTTTACATGAAAGACATCATTTAATACTAAATTGAGGGTGAACTACAACTATGTAATTGAGTTGCTTCCATAATTTTAACGAAATGCGCCAATTTATAAAATTCAAATATCATAACTCTGTATGTTTTAGTCGTAAACGATTCCTTTTTTGCTATTTTATTTGGTACAACCATAGAAAATGTTTTACTAAATATAACTTATAGGTTAGAAGTTCCGTATAAAAATTTAAATTTCGTAGCATTTTTTACTTCGTAATATATTTACCTAAATGAATTTTCATATAATGAATAACAACAGTTGATTAATTTTTGCAATTGGAAATAAATTTCTAAAACTAACTGATTGGTAGCACTGCTCGGCAAATGAAAAAAAATTGCCTCTTTGCGAAACAAATATGTGAACTATGTAAATCTGACATTTCTAAATCTAAATATGACATCCAATACGCCCAATACATAGTTTCTAATAATAATATATAATGACGAAATGTTATGTTAATTCAGAATGCTAGATAAAAATGAAAACATGAAAAATATATTTTCACTGTCTTTAATAACAAATCAATGAAATATATCAAAAAATATTTTTCCTCGATTTTTGTCCCGTGTATTGTTCTTTTAGTGTCTGCTCCTCTTTCGTATCTCGCAGTACTATCCAGCAACATATTTTACTTCTTTTTTGCCACTGTATCTTCGCTAATGTTTATATACATTTATTTATAGGTTATTTAACTGTTAACATATACTTATTTTTGTTTACACAATTTCTCTTTATCTTTTAATAAGACATAAATTAACTTAATTTTAAAAACAAGCCACCGCAACTCAAAAATTATAAAGTAATTTCATTGCCATATTTGGATTTAGTGAGCTAAAATGTATAAAGATCAACCACTATTTTTACAGTAAGGAATTTGGTGCCGACCATTGTTATCAGTTATTCGTCATCGATAATTGGACCCACTGTTTATTTTAAAAAAAACGACATTTTGTGTTAAAAAGGAGAAATATCATTTGTGTATAATTTTGTGGAAAGGTCTTCGAACGTAATATTATTATTTAAAATCATAATTTTTATTCCTATTTTTAATTTTAGAGATTCATAAGTATTTATAGCAAAATATTTCGAAACAGGTAAGTATTGAACTATATTCGAAAACACTTACATCACAATGTTCTCTATAGAATTTTTAAAAACTTATTCTTACTTGTCTACACTCATTAATAACCTCACGCAATGGTTTTAAACTATTTTGTTCAATAGTTTCGTAGAAGTTTTAGTTAAGATATTATAATTTTGTGCCCAAGTATGCTAATATGATATAGAAATTTCTCGCGTGAATTTTAAAATTTCAAGAAACTTTGTGTGAATAAAGTAAATTATATCATTACAAGTATAAGTTAAAGAACTAATGTGGTGTTATTGTATAAAGTTTATAAAAAAGAATTCAGTCTAATTGTATACTTATATTACAAGAAGTAAATATTCCTCAGTAAAGGTTACAGTCATACATGTTATAAAGTATTTTAAAGTATTATGTATATTTAAGAATTAGTTTAAAACTTAAACGAATATATAAAAATCGTCAATTTTATATTAATTAATCAGATGTATCTGTCAGCGTTAAAAGGGATGTTCATTTTCTCGTTATTTAAATGTTTAACAAATGGCATGCCAAATTTATTTCGTTATCGAAATATTTTATCAACTTATTTTATTTAATAAATATAAATTAACACTTTCTTTGTATTTTTTAAATATTAAAATAACTAGATTTTATTTTAATTAGAAACTAATTTATATCTGATAAATTAAAATATCAAATTTCATTTATGAAACATACCATTACTATATTTAATTCAAAAATCAGAAATTATATATTTGAACGTATTATTAATTAATATAGAAAGAGCCATAAATAGTAATAATACAGACTCATCTACTATTACGATTTATGGTACTTTTCTTTTAAACTTTAATCTATACAACTAGCATGTAGTAAAATGTTTATTAACAAGATTAGTAACTTTGTTGTTAAAATATACCGTAGGTGATTAAATATATTTTAAGCTGAGTAGACAAATAAATCTGAATGGAACTCGAATAATAAAGTAAGTTGTTATTACTTACCCATCATACGTAGTATAGGGTAAGTCTTGTAATCGTTTTGAAAATCGAAAAAAAAATTTTGACGGATTTAGACGTTTCAGACACTGGAGATTCCAAAAAACATATTTTTAGAAAAAAAAAAAATGCCGTCCGTCTGTGTGTCTGTGTGTCTGTGTCTGTGTGTCTGTAAACGCTCTATCTCCCGAAAAAATTGAGATAGAGACTTGCAATTTGGTATGTACTTAGTACGTAATAATGGGAAGAAGCCTATTCCATTTTAATAACCTCGATTAACCGGAACTATTTTTTTCGGACTCTCGAAATATTCGTTCTGATAAATGGTATATAAAATTTTTCGAAATTGTTTATTTTAAGAAATGAATATAAAATACAATAAAAAAACATAAATTTTGCATAAAGCATGAAGTCGATCGAATAATTAGTTGCCGAGATATTTGGAATACTATTTGCCACACTCTTCGATTTTTCATGACCCTGTATTTCATCCAAATTTCACTTCAAAGATATATTTTAATTGGAAATTTGACGCTTAATCAGATGCAATAAACTGCTAGTTAATAGGATTATTATTTTTGGAGTTATAAGGAAAAACCTCTTACAAACAATTCAGTAATCGAGCCTTTAAAGGCCTCTACGTCCTTAAATTTTTTAAGGACGTCATCAAGCCACGATTTTATTTGAATTGCAATGCATTTTATAAGTAGTTTACACATTTTTATTTTAATATTTTACATTATGCATATCCATGATGGGTAAGTATTACGGTGACCCCCAACGACTAGTTTTTAATAGCGTGGATTAAGTAAATTTTTTAAAGCGTTTCATACATATTCTTGATAAAATTGAAGATAAAATATCTTATAAAAAACAATTTAACAAATTTAAGAATAATTCTATTACCCGAGTTTTCTACTAATTGGAAACATTCCTTTTATAAAATTCTGTTTATTATCTTTTATAAAATGTTGCCTGGATTTACATTAATATACATTATTAATAATAATCCACATGTTTTACATTTTTTAATCTGTATTAATTTTGGTTATTTAAGAATAAAATAAAAAAAACTGCGTTTATTTTAATTAAGCATTATTTTTTTGTTACAGGTACAAACAAAGTTAAGTAAATAAATTGAAATAATTATAACGAAACTTCTAAAAAAGGCTTCTTATAATAAAACAGGAGAATTAACTGAAAAAAAGGAAGAAACATTAATTGGAGGAAAATCTTCTTTCTGGAAAGAAAGGTAAAAATAAATTCCCGTAGAGATTAGTAACAATGTATTTCAATAATTATTCGATATTTTGTGTTATGTAGAAAACTATTGTGAAAAAAAATATTGAAGTATAATCTTAAGTAATAGGAAAACGTGAACCTGAAAAAAAAATATCTGTAAACAAGCGCAATCTACAAAAAAATGTGAGATAATGAATATGTATAAAAGTATAAAAAAATCTAATCTATATTTTTTTTCTACTTCCTTCCTTGTATTTTATAATGTTAATTAGTTTGTATACTGCATTATTTTATTTTTTTATATCTGTATTTTTTATACTTGATTAATAATTGATGTATGAACTCTTGATCATATATTTTTACTTTTGCATTTATAATTAATTTCTACAAAATTTATTTTATATATTAGTTTATGTTTATAGTCTCTAATTAGAATTTATTGTTATTGCTAAAATAATTTGTAATTAATGGAACCCTCTTGTCAACAAATTATCACAAAAGTAGAGAAAAATATCTTTCTAACATTTAATGCTTCTAAAATACCACTATAAAGCATGTTGTAAAAGAATTTGTTTTTAATGCCGCCCACTCTTTCTAATTTTTCAATGATACACATATAAGGCTTAATGTAGCTAATGGTTGCACATTTAGGAAAGTTCATTTTCCCTACCTCATTAAAATAAAAGTTGATAGCAAAAAAAAAAAACTACAATAGACGAAAAGGAAATAAAAAATAATAATTACAAATACAAAATTCACTATAAATGTACAGAATTATGTTTATCGGGAATGAAAAGCTTTAAAACAGTCAGGACATAATTTTTCTTTGAGTCTTGCACAAATTACCTCGTTTTTCTAGGACATACATATAGATGGCATGTAGCTGCATATTTTCCATGAGTTTTGGTAAGATAGTGATTACCTCCATCTCTTCGCAGCTAGGCTGCAGCTTGTATTTTTACCCTTTTTTTTTTACTGCTGGTTCTCCAAAGAATTGTGATGGTCTACCTCTTTTTATTTAATTTGACGAGACTTGATAAATAAGTGATGTGGAAATAGAGGATTTAAACTCAAGCAAATCCAAGTTCTCATTATCTGGATCCATTTTCCTCAAAGGCCAGGAATTGACTGCCTCTACGTTTAATATGTGATGGAAAATGCGTAAATACCACCTTTTGTGTTGCAATGTACGTCAGTGAAGGCCGATTTAGGCCGAAGGTGATTTTTCAATTATATCTCAACAATGATCATCAGTTTGCTTTAATAATATAAAATAGCCCCTGGGAAAGTTGCCACGATTGAAAATAGATTTCCCTAACAATAATGAAAAGTGAATAAAAAATGATAAAAAAAACTCTGATAAATCATAAGAACAGATTATCCATAAGATACATTTTGGCGCTAAACTAAAATCTGTCAAAAAAAAAACCTATTTTTAGTTTATGATTAACATAAAATTGATATGTTGAATTCATTTATGTATATGTTGCATCAGAATATGCTAGGAACTGTATTTTATTATTTTTTTAAATCCATCGGATATTTAACTGTACAAGAGGGAAAAGATCCCCGACTGTGACGAAAAGGAATAATCATCCTGATTATGTAAATGAACCGAAGAAACCATACAAATAAATTACACTTGAAAACATTAAAAATCTCCCTATTTGCAGATTGATTTATTATTGTAGGAAAAAAAAAATCTTCAACTTTACATAAAAATTGATCAGCTTAAAACAATGGATTTTAAAACTTTTAATTTAAACATTTTAAAACTTTTTTTAACGTAGAATTTCGACGGTGCGTTTGGAGAGATGCAATCAACATGCGCATAGGAGCTCATTCGGTTGCATTCTCACAGCGGGGCTGGGGGGAGATGTGTGCTTTATTTACTGTGTTCTTTTATTGATTGTCTATGAGATGAACGTAAGGATAGACTATTTGTATGATACTTCATAGATCCAGGAAATTTTCTTTCTTGCCATGAGGAATATGGCGGTAATGTCAAACTGATTTGCATTACAAAGTTCTTTACGTATTGTTTGCATCGGAAATAGTACTGTAATTCACTGGTGGAAAAAACTTTTTAAATAAAATATTTGAAAGACTGTTTCATACGCACCCCTTCTTGTGTAATAAAGAAGCTTATTTTACTAATATTGTTATTGTAATTTTTTTCCGTCAAGTTTTGACGGGTTCCATCCAGTATGCATTTAAAATACATATATTACATACATTTAAAATACACTTATTTCATTATAAATACAAAAGAAAAAACAGAAACAAACAAAGAAATGAAAAAACCCAAAATCATTTTATTTTAATATCAAAGCCTATCCGCTTTATTTCTATATATGGCGTTATATTCGACTGCTTCCCGTACTTACTCAAATTCATGCAGCGTGTAATATTATTAAATACTTGAAAAAATATATTTTATTTCTAATATGACGTCATTTAATCTTATTTGTAATTCTTAATTTTTTTTTCACTTTCATATTCACGTAGAAAGTTTTCATTTGAAAAATAATTGTTGAGGAAAATTATTATTCCTGGTTTTGTATTTACTGGCAACGATAATGCTTAGCATCATAAAATGGTTAATTAAATTTTACAGGAAAAATAATCATTGATTCGCTATGAAAATAATTAAATTTTGAATTATTAAGTAAAATATTTGAAAATAATAAATAACACCTACACTATGTTTATTTCTGGGTTGTAATTCATCTATATGAAAAGATACAGGGCCATTAAATCCTCCGTTTTGACGTTTACTTCAGCCAAACATTCACACAAAAAATCGCATTTATAATATTATTAGGATATACCTGTTAACGTATACTTATTTTTGTTTACACAATTTCCCCTTATGTTTTAGTAAAACATAAATTAACTTAACTTTAAAAACAAACCACCACAACTGAAAAATGATAAAGTAATTTCATTGCCATATTTGGATTTAGTGAGCTAAAATGTATAACGATCATCAACCATTATTTTCACAGTTAGGAATTTGGTGCCGATTAGTGTAATCAGTTATTCTTCATTGATACTAGGACCCACTGTTTATTAAAAATATCGATATTTTGTGTTAAAAATTTGAAATGTCATTCGTGTATAATTTTGCTGAAAGGTCCTTGAATGAAATACTATTATTTAAATTCAAAACTCTCATTCATTTTTTTAGACTCGTAAGTACTTATATCAAAATATTTCGATATTGATCTATGTTCGAAAACACATCACAATGTTATCTATAAAATTAAAAAAATCTTATTCACACTTGTTTACACTAGTTAATTATCTTACGCAATGGTTTTAAACAAGTTTCATCAATAGTTTCTCAGAATTTTTAGTTAAGATATTATAGTTTTGTGCCCAACTATGCTAATATGATATTGAAATTTCTCGCATGACATTTAAAACTTTAAGAAACTTTGTGTGAATAGAGTAAATTATTCTATTACAAGAAAAACACAATAAACTTAGGTTGTGTTATTGTATGACATTTATAAAAAGCAATTTAATCTAATTTTATACTTGTACTAGCTGACCCGACCGGCCGTTCCCGAGCCCTTGTAATAAACTTAAATCTCTTAAAAAAACGGAACTCTGGCCACGGTCTACGATGGCTTCGGAACTGTATACCCGGCATGCTCGTACGCTCTAGAAAATCTTTTATTTCCCCATACCACCGCCAGGGGAGCATTCTGTTCTAAACAAACCTGTTTCCGAACGAACTTCTGAGACAGGTCCCCGCTGCCTACGTTACTGTATAGTAGGCGCACTACAAAATTGAGCTGGTTTCGAGAAGATTGGAACATTATTAGCCCAGTTATTGCAATAAGGCACAGTTAGAGAAAATAACCTTGAGTGAGGTGCCCAAGGAAAGGGATGTTCGAGTGTCCTTCAGAAAATGACTATTTAGGAGGCCCACAATGCATGCATAAAAATTCGTTCGTTTTGTTAAGCTAGGAACTTAATTACAAAGTTGGCTTAAACTCTTATTTGTAAATAGTGATAACCGCTACTCATAAATTTAATTTAATGTTATAAAGGGTGACTATTAAGTTAAATATAATGTTTGGAATCACTTGCGTTGAAATCGGAAAGATAGTTGCTGATATATAGATACGGGGCATAGTTAGAGAAAAACCTTGAACGAGAGGGGGGGGGGGTTGTTCAAATACCCTTCAGCAAATGACTAATTAAGAGGAGCACTATGCATCTTTCGAAATTCGTTCGTTTGCTTAAGCTAGGAACTTAATTACAAATTTGGCTTACCCAAGTATTCGGAAATAGTGGTAACCGCTACTCATAAATTTAATTTAATGTTATAAAGAGTGACTATTAAGTTAATTATAATGTTTGGAATCACTTGCGTTGAAATCGGAAAGATAGTTACTGAGATATGGAAACGGAGCATAGTTAGAGAAAAAGCCTTGAAGAGGTCCCGGGGGGGGGGAGGGGATGTTCAAGTGCCCTTCAGCAAATGACTAATTAGGAGGATCACTATGCATCTTTCAAAATTCGTTCGTTTCCTTAAGCTTTAAATTTAATTACAAATTTGGCTTAATCTGTAATTCGTAAATAGTGGTAACCGCTACTCATAAATTTAGTTTAAAGTTGTAAAGGGTGACTATTAAATTAATTATAATGTTTGAAATCACTTGCGTTGAAATCGGAAAGATAGTTGCTGAGATATGGAAACGGAGCAGAATTAGAGAAAAAACCTTGAAGGACGGGCCGGGAGGGTGGCGGGGGTTGTTCAAGTGGGCTTCAGCAAATAACTAATTAGGAGATCACAATACATCTTTAATGATTGATTTATTTGGTTAAGCTAGGAACTTAATTTGAAATTTGGCTTACACTATTATTCGGAAATTCTGGTAACTGCTTTCTATAAATACACCTTGAAGCTTAAATGTAGTTAGACCCTTGCCCCTCTTCATTCCCGCAAATATAAAAAATAATCTGTTAAATAAAATTTTCTGTATTAACAATCTCCGTAATAATAATAAATGCCATGTAAAAAAAAAAAAAAACTTAAACCCGACTAATTGTGAAGAAAAATGTGCCTGGAAAATAATTCAATCAGTGGGACGTATGTGTAATTTGTCATGTACAGGTGGCGCGACAATCGCATGGCTCCTCTACGCTGATAACTTCAATCCATATTGACACTATTTAGTTAGAAATCTTTATTTATGCATCGCTACTCTGGTTTATTTAATTACTTCTGTGAAGAATCGATGCAACCAACCAGTGAACCAACCAACCCAAGAGAATAAAAGCCTATTTTTAATGAGAGTTCTTTGTGCATTTTAATTAATATTTCAGAAAGTAATTACAATATTAAAATTCTGACGCTCAGGTACACCAGGAAAGTGTTTGTACTACCTAAGTCTAAATTTACAGACTTCTAGGTGCGCTAAATTTTCATATCCATCGGCAACAGACACACACACACACACACACACACAGAGCGAAACTTTCTTTCATTAGTATAGATTACAAAATAAGAAATAAATATTCCGCAGTAAAAGAAACAGTTATACATGTTATAAAGTATTTTAAAGATATATGTTTATTTAATTTATATGTTTATTAAGTTTAAAACTTAAACGAATATATAATAATCGTAAATTTTTATATTAATTAATTAGGTGTATTTTTCAGCGTTAAAATGGATGCTCATTTTCTAGTTATTTAAATGCTTAACAAATGTCATGCAAAATTTATTTCGCTATCGAAATATTTTATCAACTTATTTTATTTGATAAATAGAAATTAACATTTCCTTAGTATTTTTTTATATATTAAAATATCTACACATTATTTTTACGTAGAAAATAACTTTTTTCTGAGAAATAAAATATCAAATTTCATTTATGAAGTATATCATTAATATATTTAAATCAAAAATCAGAAATTATATACTTGAACGTATTGTTAATCAATATGTAAAAAGTCATAAATTGTAATGAAGCAGCCTCATGTAACACTGCGATTTATGACACTTTTCTTTTAAACTTTAATCTGTATAACTAGCATTTAGTAAAATGTTTATTAACAGGATTTTAATAACTTTGTTGTTAAAATATACCGTAGGTGATTAAACATATCAATATAAAAACCCTTAACGGGTTAAAAGTTGTGACGCAGCACTTTCTTTTGGCTCTAAGAATTTTAAATATAGGTCTTAAAAGCAATGATATCAAATTTGAGTGACGCTATGTTAATAATATTTTTTAAAATCCTCATTTTCTTTTTAGTTTTATTTATATTCACAGGTGCAATTATTACCTTAACATGAAAAAATATATAAAATTTATTTGCTGATGCTTTTTCATTCAGATCTCTCAGGAATTCAAAATATGGGCTTTAAAAGAAATGACATCAAAATTTGAGTGACACCTTGACGTGAATTTAGTAGGATTGTTTTAAATTTCAATTTAAATTATTTTTCGTTTGTCTTCTAAAGTATATTTACATATACAAACAATACTTTTAATTTTTCAATACACTGTTAAATATATTACTTTCACTGAGCCTATATTATGTATTGAAATGTATTTATTTCAATAAACTAATTTATGTTTTGTGCCACGCTATCCCAAATCATAAGTAAAATTTATGTAAATGATTCTTTTGCGTCATATTATCCACTTTTTTGCGGTTATTGATGAAAATGTCAATTAGTCGAAACTAAGCATAGGGTATAAATTAATTATTAGAATAAAATTTTAAAGAAATGCTAAAAAGACCCCTTGGACCCCAATAAAAATATGAGGGTGGTGGCCCGAGGAGAAGAGGAATCCAAGAATGAACTTTTAAATTATACAGCGAGAGAGTAACACAATTAGAAGGATGAAAATGCATGGCAAAACCCGTTTGTTCCATCTTCCTCCGCCATAGGGCGCAATCTTTTCTATACAAACATAGCTGAACATTTTCAGGCTGTCGATTGCGAGTCATGAGCCATACCTCGTCGTGATTGGGCCCATAGAACCCGAGATAGGACAGCTCCCCCTGGTGGTGAATTTTGGAACTAAAATCGATATATCCTGTCGATGCCGAGTCGAAAGAATTAAACTGCATTGTGATGGGACCCATAGAACTCGAGTTAGCTGCAAAATCCATTAGTTCCATCTTCTACCGCCAGGGGGCGCAGTCTGTTCTATACAAACATAGCTGAAATCTTTGAGGCTGTCGATTTCGAGTCGAATGAGCCATACCTCGTCGTGATCGGGCCCATAGAACCCGAGATAGGAAAGCGCCCCCTGGTGGTGAAACTTGGAATTCAAATCGATATATCCTGTCGATGCAGAGTCGAATTAATTAAACTGCATTGTGATGGGACCCATAGAACTCGAGTTAGCTGCAAAATCCATTAGTTCCATCTTCTACCGCCAGGGGGCGCAGTCTGTTCTATACAAACATAGCTGAAATCTTTGAGGCTGTCGATTTCGAGTCGAATGAGCCATACCGCGTTGTGATCGGGCACATAGAACCTGAGATAGAAAAGCGGCCCCTGATGGTGAAACTTTGAACTAAAATCGATATATCCTGTCGGTGTCGAGTCGAATCAAACTGCATTGTGATCGGACCCATAGAACTCGAGTTAGCTGCAAAATCCGTTAGTTCCATATTCCACCACCAGGGGGCGCACTCTGTTCTATGCAGACATAGCTGAAATCTTTGAGGCTGTGGATTTCAAGTCGAATAAGCCATACCGCATTGTGATTGGGCATATAGAACCCGAGAGAGAAAAGCGGCCCCTGGTGGTGAATTTTGGAACTAAAATCGATATATCCTGTCGATGTAGAGTCGAATGAATTAAACTGCATTACATACCAATTAATCTCGGAAAAAATTGCAAATTTCGTCATTTGGCAGCGTAAAAATCAAGAATTTCGTTGATCAATGTGTAAAAATCATAAATTTCATCGATCGGCACAGAAAAAACATGAATTTTGTCGATAAAGGGAGAAAAGATCATAAATTTCATCAAACAGGCGGGTAAAAATCATGAATTTCATTTATGTGCGCATGAAAAACGCAATTTTCATCAAATGCTCGCATAAAAATTTAAAAATTCGGTGATGGGGCATGAAAATAGATTAATTTCGTCAAGTTTGCACATAAAAATCACAAATTTCATCAAACGGGTGTATAGAAATCAAGGATTTTGTCGATCGGGTGATAAAAAAAAAAATCGTCAATCTGGCACGTAAAAAGTATGAATTTTGTCGATCAGGTACGTAAAAATCATGAATTTTGTAGAATGGGTGCATAAAAATCACGTATTTGTCAAGTGGACGCGTAAAAATAACTGATTTCAGTAAACGAGTAACATAATTTAACATCAAAATTAATAATTTCATCGATCAGGCACAGAAAAAACAAAGTTCTTCAATCGGGCACATAAAAATCATAAATTTTATTCATCGGATGCAGAAAAATCATTAATTTCATAGATCAGGTGCGTAAAAATCACTAATTTCAGCGATTGGATGAAAGAAAATCAAGAATTTTGTCCAACGAACACGGAAAAAACGTGAAGGGAAAAAAGAAAATCTGAAAATCCTGCATTAGGCCGGTTTTTTCCACATTTTCAATCGCCAGTTTTATCGCCGAGTGCTTAATTCATTAAAGCCTCAGTCACTGATACATGTACAAATGTTTCTCGCCTATAATTTAAAAAAAAATAATTAATTAAAAAAATCACAGAATACAGCAACCTCAAAAATATATGAAACTTGTTACAGCAGCTATGAGCTATCATTAACATATGTATGCACATTTCATTCTCTTGAAAACAACAACAAAAAAACATAACTGGATACAGAAAGTTTTTCATATAGCGATGTATAAAATAAACGAAATTCATTAAAGCAGCGATTTAACACATGTATGTGTCGATTCATTGTTATACTATTTGTACTGTTCAAAATTGGCAGTCGTTACCCGTCAAATGCATCTACATTATTGCGTTTGACAACGACAAAATTAATTAATAGATGCAAATTAATTTAATGTTTAATAAAATTACATGTTATATTATTTTGACGATATAAATTAAAAACAGTAGTTTAAAATAATTACCATTTAAAATTAATTAATATTAAAGAATAATTATTTTGGTTAAAAATAATTATAAAGCTAAAAATCCATGATAGGAAGAGCAGAATTCTTATCAAATATTTTGTCAATGCATTTAGAAACAACCCAATCCTTAATATATTGACCTCTTCGCAAGCGCCTGTAATGTCACAACAGTTAGAGCGGGAGGCGGCAGCACAGACAATCACCTCACCGAGTTCACGGCTGAAAGTCCAGAATTAGTTAAAACTTTATTCGTATATTAAAACGCAATCGGTCTGCCAAGTCATAACTTGGTGGAAAACCCGACTTTAGCGGTTGGCTCGTAGGTTTACCATTGTGTGTTCCTTCTCCCAGTCCTCTATGTTTTCATACCTATGGGTGCAGGAAAACACAATTGTAAACCTACGAGTCAACCGATAAAATCGGGTTTTAAGGAGTTTGCCACCAAGATATGACTTGGCAGACCGATTGCGTTTTAATATGTGAATCGAGTTTTAACTAATTCTGGAATTTCAGCCGTGAACTCGATGAGGTGATTGTCTGTGCTGCCGTCTCCCGGTCTAAATGTTTTGAATCTTTAAATTTTGAACTGTGCGCAAACAGTAAATAAATCGTACATAAAATTGGAGAATTTTTTTTTAATTTTTTGGCATTTAAAAATATATATATATATATATATATGTATATATATTTTTTTTTTCTAAAAAAATTTTCTGCAAAGTTCTGAATTTTGCAGAAAATTTTCCGCGCACGGCGTGTGTCTATATTATTGTGTATGTATTCATACGATTGAATATAGCGAATCCAAGAGTCAAGGATTAGATTTAATATTAGGTATTTTATTTATTTATTTATTGTTTCTTATTTATTTTGACTTGTTGGTTCTCCATTTCAAAATTTTCGTTTGATTAAGATGCTTAGATGGTCTATAGCATTCCCTGTTTTGTGACAGAGCCTTCCAGCTTCATAGTGTAAAATTTTTCTGCTGAATACTGCGCATATTTCTAGGTTCTTAAAACTATTATTTTGGTTAGTGATTAACCAAAAGCATTTTTCGGGTATTTAGTAAATGCGACTGAAATGATTATTTAACAATTGAATCAAATACAAAAAATCGTGTTAAATTAAAAGGAAAAAAATAAACTGGAAATTCCGAGAGTAAATTTTTAAAAGCAAATAACTCTTACATTGAATCACAGTAGTTTAAATAAGAAAACTTAAAATAATAACAAATTAAAGAAATAAATGAGGACTTAAAAATAAAAAAATATATCTGATTTTTTTTTTTCCAAAAAAGATAGTAAAAGAAATCTAGCATGCTGTTTTAGCAAGCTAGGCCAAACAGATATCCGAAAGCTGTGTTTTCTCGCCAAAATGGTGCGAAACAAAATTCACGCCAACCCCGGTGTGTCTGCGACAGCTGTTCCTAAAAATCTACCATCTGCACATTTTTTTTTTTGTTCTCTGTGTAAAAATAAAAATGTTACTTAATACTGCAGCTTTATGTAACATGCCTAGTAAATTTGTATGATTTTAAGCATAGGATATGCACGATAAAACATAGGATAATCTCTAGAATGCATGAAATTCATTCAAACTTTGGTTAATAACTTATATATATGTACGCTTCGCGTACATTAACTGAGGGAAAAAAATCCTAGATGCACAAAACACGCTGTTCAGCACTCTCTAGAATGCATGAAATCCATTCAAGCTGCGGTCAGTAATGTTCGCACAAATATTGGTTTACAGCAATCTCTAAAGTGCATAAAATACATCATATGAAATAAAATTAACAAAAATGCACTTACCTTTATTTCTCATTTTTCGTTTTTTTTAATATTTCACAGGAATTATCCTTTATGACATACAGCAAACCATTAAACGCCATAAAACACATTTTACAGCCATAATTCAACAAATATGACACACAACAAATCAAACCCACAGACAATAGAACCCTATTCTAGAATATTCTAATCTGTCAACCAACCAATCCACTCTAATTCCCTCAAAAACCTGCTCTAATTCCAGAACCATGCATTCTGCTCATGCTAGAACAGAACACAGAAGGCGTGGAAAAATCGTAGGAGACAAACCGGTAGCAAGAAAACTCATTTATCGCTTCACTAAATTCGACGACGCCAAGCGTCTCGCTTGTTCTAGGATTTAACCTATTTTTCTTAATTATCCGTCTTAGTTTGTGGATAAATTTTTGTGATGTCAGTTGAAACTGATCTCTTGTACGTATTGATGCATCACATTATTTGAATGCTATTTTTCTACACCATGATGTTGCTATTTAATGACATTTTTATTTTAATAAACAAAACAACTAATAAATCGGTAAAATATTATAAAAAAATTCAGATAAATGAATTAAAAATTATTTCTTGACAAAAAAACAACCTGCGTAACACATCTGACGTAAGTGAACTTGTTAAATCCTGTAATTTGGCAAGTTTTTTAATTAGAAAGTGGTTGAGGGGATAATGGAGAAGTACCCTAATACATATACAGGTAGAACTTCTAAAATCCGGAATCGCTCAAGTGTACAGTATTAGAAACTCTACAGTATGTGTTTCTTATTTTTAAGTCTGGATTTAATTTAAAATTTAAATTGTTATTTCTCAGTCTCTAAAATCTAGAAATTTCGAAAATATGGAATTGCAGAGTCCCGAGCGATTCCGGATTTTAGAAGTTCTACCTGTATAAGCGTCTTGCACTCATGAAGGCACCTATCTGTACATATGAGAGTGACGGAAATTTCGGTTTTGGGCGTTCGGTTTTCGGTTTTTGCTGCGTCACTCGAGATACTTTGTCTCTCATGATTTTAAACTGAGTATACAAATAAATCTGAATTGAACTGGATTAATAAAGTAAGTTGCTAATTTTAATAGCGTGGATTAAATAAATTTTATAAAGTGTTTCATACACATTCTTGATAAAATTGAAGAAAAAATATCTTAAAAAAAAAACAATTTAACAAAAATTTTATAAAAAACAATTTAACAAATTTAAGAAGAATTCTATTACCCGAGTTAGTTTTCTACTAATTGGAAACATTCTTTTTATAAAATTCTGTTTATTATCTTTTATAAAATGTTGCCTGGATTTACATTAATATACATTATTAATAATAATCCACATGTTTTACATTTTTTAATTTGTATTAATTTTGTTTATTTAAGAATAAAATAAAACAACAGCGTTTATTTTAATTAAGCATTATTTTTTTTACTGGTACAAACAAAGTTAAGTAAATAAAATGAAATAATTTTAACGAAACTTCTAAAAAAGGCTTCTGATAATAAAACAGAAGAATTAACTGAAAAAAGGAAGAAACATTAATTGGAGGAAAATCATCTTTCTGGAAAAGAAGGTAAAAATAAATTCCCATAGAGATTAGTTACAACGTATTTCAATAATTATTCGATATTTTATGTTATGTAGAAAACTATTGTGAAAAAAAAATATTTAAGTATAATCTTAAGTAAAAGGAAAACGTGAAGCTGAAAAAAAAAATATCTGTAAACAAGCGCAATCTACAAAAAATGTGAGATAATGAATATGTATAAAAGTATAAAAAAATCTGATATACATTTTTTACTACTTCCTTCCTTGTGTTTTATAACGTTAATTAGTTTGTATACTGCATTATTTTATTTTTTATATCTGTATTTTTTATATTTGATTAAAAATTGATGTATGAACTCTTGATCATATATTTTTACTTTTGCATTCATAATTAATTTCTACAAAATTTATTTTATTTATTAGTTTATGCTTATAGTCTCTAAATAGAATTTACTGTTATTGCTAAAATAATTTGTAATTAATGGAACACTCTTGTCACCAAATTATCACAAAAGTAGAGAAAAATATCTTTCTAACATTTAATGCTTCTAAAATACCACTATAAAGCATGTTAAAAAAATAATTTGTTTTCTAATGCCGCCCGCTCTTTCTAATTTTTCAATGATACAGATACGAGGGTTGCCTTTTAAGTTTCTACAAAAAGTAGGAAGAAAAATAATTTTTTGGGAACAAACTGTTTTATTGCTTTTCAAAATATTCGCCTTTAAGATTTATACACTTTTCCATTCGTTCAAACCAATTCTTGAAACAGTTTTTCCACTCTGAATTTGATATCTCAGAAACAAAGTTTTGGAAGGCATCAACAGCTTCTTTAGGTGATGAAAATCGCTGCCCACGCATTTTTTGTTTGATATAAGGGAACAAGAAAAAGTCGTTAGGCGACAAATCAGGAGAATATGGGCAATGAAACATTAATTCGACATTTTTATCCTTCAAATAATCAATTGTTTCACGTGCTGTGTGGGAGCTGGCTTTGTCGTGATGAAAATGATGTGGCGTTTTTTGTTGTTTTCCTGATTTCGTTGATGACTTTTGGCAAACAAATTTCTGTATACCATTTAGCGTTAACAGTTTTTCGATCCTCTAAAGGAATGGTTGCGATATGTCCTGTAAGACCGAAGAAACAAGCAATTATTTTCTTGGAAATGCTTCGTGAACGAACAACTTTTGTAGGATTCGGTTCATCTGGAAGCGCACCCAAACAGTGGATTGTTGTTTAGTTTCCGGCTCATACGAATATATCCAAGTTTCGTCAGCTGTAACGATGTTGTATATGTATTTTGCAGTTCCAAATTTGAATTTTTTTAGCATTTCCTTACACCAATTTGCACGAGTCTCTTTTTGAGCTTCTGTCAAATTGTGCGGAATCCATCTGGAACAAATCTTTTTAACAGCTAAATGTTCATGCAAAATCGAATGTAATGCAGTCTGTGATATGCCAAGGGATGCTTCTATCTCACGGTACGTGACATGCCGATCTTCTTCAATCATGTTGCGCACAGCATCGATGTTGTTTGGAATCACTACCGATTTTGGTCATCCTTCACGAGATTCATCACTGACAGACGCACGACCACGACGAAATTTTGCAAACCAATTGTAAACAGTCTTTTCTGATGGTGCTGCATTACCAAAAGTTTCACGAAGTGATACTAAGCATTCTTGTCGAGTGAGGCCTTTCTTAAAATCATAAAAAAATCATCCAACGCAAACCTTCACGAGTTATTTCCATTTTTTTCACTCACTTGTTTCTTTAGAACACTCACTGTAAACAAAATACGCAGACGATTTCTAAGATGCCACTGATTCTAAGATAAAAAAATGTACATTTTACGAATATCCTAAAGACAAATTTCTGTAGCGCCTTCTAGTGGTCGTTTGTAAAAACATAAAAGGCAACCCTCGTATAAGGCTTAATGTAGCTAATGGTTGCACATGTAGAAAAGTACATTTTCCTTACCTCATTAAAATAAAAGTTGATAGCAAAAAAATTACAATAGACGAAAAGGAAATAAAAAATAGTAATTACAAATACAAAATTCACTATAAATGTACAGAATTACGTTTTTCGGGGATGAAAAGCTTCGAAATAGTCAGGACATAATTTTTCTTTGAATCTTGCACAAATGTACCTCGTTTTTCTGCGACATCCATATAGATGGCATGTAGCTGCATATTTTCCTTGAGTTTTGGCAGGAGAGTGGTTACCTAAATCTCTTCGCAGTTCTGCTTCAGATTGTATTTTTACCTTTTTTTACTTTCTTCTATCTTTTCAAGACGAAAGTATTGGATTCATGAAAATTTTCGACTTCCGGTTTTCGACGGATTTATACGTTTTAGAAGGTCCTGAACACGATTTTATTATTTTTAGAACATGTCTGTCTGTGACTCTGTGACTCTGTCTGTCCGTCCGTCCGTCTGTCTGTATGTGACAAAAATTTTGTGGGCGCTCTATCTCAAGACCTAATGCTCGGAATTTAATATAACTTTAGATTGAATTAGTCCATGATATAAATTGGTGCCGATTAGGTTTTGGTAAAACTCGCCTGGCAGGTGGCGCTGCTATGCAGAATTTTTCGCGATTTCCGCAATAGCTCTATCTCAAGAACTAATTCTCGGAATTTAATAAAACTTCAGATTCAGTTAGTCCCTGATATAAATTAGTGCTGATTAGGTTTTGGTAAAAGTCGCCCGGCAGGTGGCACTGCTGTGCAGCATTTTTCGCGATTTCCGCAATAGCTCTATCTTAAGAAATAATGTTCGGAATTTAATAAAACTTTGTATTCAGTTAGTGTCTGATATAAATTGGCGCTGATTAGTTTTTGGTAAAAATCGCCCAGCAGGTGCCGCTGCTATGCAGCATTTTGCAGGATTTACACTATTTTAGCGATAGTCATATCTCAAGAACTATTGCACGGAATTTAATAAAACTTGAGTTTCAGTTAGACCTTGATATAAATTGGTGCTGATTCTTTTTAGTGTATGCGAAACCTGTTTGAGATAGAAGAAAGTTTTGGGATTGACACATCCGACTAGTTTTAACTGATGGTTCTCCAAAGAATTGTGATGGTCTACCTCTTTTTTATTTAATTTGACGAGCCTTGATAAATAAGTGATGTGGAAATAGAGTATTTAAACTCAAGCAAATCCAAGTCCTCATTCTCTGGATCCATTTTCCCCAAAAGACAGGAATTGACTGCCGTTACGTTTAATATGTGATGGAAAATGCGTAAATACCAAATTTTGTGTGCATGTACGTCGGTAAAGACCAAGTAAAGAATCCATTCGAGCTACACCTCCCATATTTGTATTGTACATACCTATTGCGGCTGATCTAGGAACTTGAATAATACATTTTTCTTTTCAACACCAACGGCTAGCAGTTCCTACAGGTCTTGCTCTTAAAAATGAGGAAACAACTTGGACCACAGAATTATTATACCATCTAGTAATGGTTATGTTCTCATTGTTTGTTACTAGAGGGAACGAACCTTTAGGCTCTTTTATCAGTACATTTATAGGCATATTGCTACAAGCTTCATTTAATCTATCGTTTTTTAAGTTCGTGTTTAATGTTTCATTCATCTCACATGCAGTTAATCCCCCCCCCCCCCTATAAAAGGGAACTGGTGCCTTGGTGGATCTCTGAAGTTAATTTGTGAAACTAATTTTCGTTTTGCGAGTTGACCGTGAATATGATATAAAGATATGTCATGGAATTCATTGAATTATTAAATAGTTTGCAATTTTGGTAATATGACTAGCAACCAGTTGAAACTTCTTTGTGAAACGTGAAAAGTACCGCTCTGTGAAGAATTCTATGTAGGTGTTGCTGTCACAATAATTACAACACTAAAATTAGTGGATCATTATAATAAAAAAATGACGTAAATTCTGTGTGCTGCACATCGAGTATATGATATCGCTGCAATTAACGAATTTCGGGGATCTGTTGCATACGGAAGACAACCAGAAAGTCGCATAATTGCAACTGTCGTCAACAATTTGTGGCGGTATTTTACATTCTATAAACATAGACGAGAGATTAAGAGTAATGTTACGACGGGACGTAACATAATCGTTTGCGACGTCTCGGAAACGACTCTATGGGTAAAATAAAAACAAAATAAACTTGAGTCATGGAAAACAACACTCATTTGAATCAATATTCACCTTTGTACTATAATAAGTATTCAAAACAACACAAATGTCACAAAACACATATGCGTCATTTAGTAAAAACTTTACTTAAGGTGTTTTTTAAAACATACATAACTGTATTTCACATTGATAAAAAAAACCTAGCGCTTTCGAGCAACCTTAGCTCGTCATCAGGGTTAAAAAACTAAACACTCAGACACACAGAAAACAAATAGTCTAAAACTAGTAAAAACATCATTTTCTGCTGAAGAATGGTCAAACCATTACAAACAGGTCACTAAGGGTGGGAAATCACTACTTATTTCGATATCGCCTAATCCCTTAGAATCTAATATTTTTCCGTTCGCGATCATAATGTCACCAAAGTTTCCGGGAATAAATTTTGTAAAATTTTCTTTTGACGTTACGACATGTCTGGTGCATCCGGAGTCTACCACAAGTTTGTTTGTGTTTAGCGCGTGTCCCGCATTGGCCAACGACGACTTATTTTCCGTAATTACTTTCTCGAAGTGAGCGGTTTCTTTTTTTCGCCTATCAACTTTGCTGCCAAAACAAAAGTTAGATTTTGAGCTGTTCTGGACGAATTTGTGGTTTCCCGAAGTATTTTTGTTATAATAATTGGGGTGATAATGATTTTGGGAATTTGTTGTTTAATATTTTAAGTAGAAGCAGGAGGAACGGTCGTGATTGTTACGCTTGCAATACATACAGAACTTTCTGGGTTTATTAGGCCTGTTTGTTGTTTTGTAGGCGGTCTCTCGTGAACTAGAGCTTGTGTTGCGATTTTCGCAACGGTGACGATGTTCATCGAATAATTTGTTTTTCACAAATTCAAACGAAAGGTCCGTTTCCGGCCTTCTTTTCAGTGCCGTCACTGACGTGTCATAGGAGCGAGGGAGTGAGCATAACAACAAGGCAACGATGTGCGAATCTTTGATCTCTTCCCCAATCGCAAAGAGTTTATCTTTGGGAGTCAACAAGGTGTTAATATGCGCCTGTATGTCGGCACCCTCATTTAATTTTTGTGAGTACAATCTCCTTAACATAAATAGCTTTGATGATAGGCCTGCCCTCTGGTGTACTGATCGTAAAGCCTCCCAGATGATCTTCGCAGATGTTAAATGCTTAACGTAATCTGCGAATCTTCAATGCAAAGGTTGATGGTCGCACACGCTCTGGCATTATTTTTTTGACAATCACCGTCAGGTGTAGCAGGAATGTCATCTGTGATATGAAATATATATATATGATCTGAAATATATATATATATATTTCAATATTTTCATATCGCACTATATACTTATTTGTATAGATATATATTTTTTTTCTTCTATATTCTTTTATGATAATTTCAACATAAATTATTATTTTATATCACAGGATGATATATGTAATATTTAATATTAATTGTCAGTCTCATAATCTATAAGAAGTAATATAGAAAATCGTGCACTCGGTAGCATACAGCTGAACGTAAACACAGTTGTTTGTCACGTATATAATTTATATATTTATATTCACAAATGAAAGGAAATAAATATTCCTTATCTTGTATTCATCATCGGAAGCTGAACCACAGATCTGTTAGTAGCTTTTCAGGATCGGAAGCTGTAATGATAATAATTTTTATTATTGACGAGATTCATTCGAAAGATAAATATTGATTATCCATCGATTGAGACTGATGCGCTGCTTCTGGACTAACTATTTTTATTTACAAAAGAAACACTAATGAGACTGATGAAAACAGGATAATTTAAGTTAACATAATAAATCACGTTGATTCCTCTGAAGCTCAGATGCTTTCAGATAATTAATTAAACGAAAGCATATTCGTACATATAGCTTGGATGTAACCAGCCGAGCATGATAAGGATCTGCGGGGCACTAAACAGTACATTAAAGGTCGAGATTAACAATATTCATAACACAATAGAAATTTGTCAATTATGCAGTTTTTCTAAAGTTATTCACTGTCTTTAGAACAGAAATCTGTGGTGAACATTCTGTCACACATCTCTGTCACACATCTGTCGTAAACGATTGAAAAGGTACTACCACCGCTGTATTCCTCTTCTTATTCAGGACTCATCCAGCAAGTGTTATATTAATGTTTACATAAAACGTACACAAACACACTATATGAATATCTCACAACCAGGTTTCTCAAGGAAACTTTGAGCAAAAGGATTGCTTACTTCTAACAAATTTAAATGCTTTCTATATATTTTTATGTATATTTGGAAATGAAGACGAAGCTATAAAATTTTATTATTCATACTTTCTGTATATTTCTATTTGATTAATGATTTTGAAAATGAAAACTAGTACTAAATTAATATCTTAACTAAATTATACATTTTATTAAATTTTCACCACACACACTTAATATTTGTCCAAAATTTGGTCATCCGATTTCTCAGATATATTGGTCCTGACAGAGTGTAAAACAAAAAATACAATAATACTGATTATACATTAAAGATATTCGACAGTTTTTTAGCAGCAAAATTATTATATTTTTTTTAAAGAAAAAGGAAGCTACCTTAATAAGAATACAGTAGATGCCGCTTAATGTGATCGCAGTTAATGTTATCAAATTCACCATGTCTCGACCCATTGAATTCAGCTTCATGCGAAAAGCATCGCTTTATGTTAACAATACATCGTTTAATGTTATCGAATTTTCAGCTGACTAGCTCCTGGAAAGTTTACAATTGAAAGCGAAGTTCTATTAAAAAACCCTTACAATCATGAAATCTAAGTAAAAAAATATTGTAGCAATTTATACTTATGTGTCTATTCTGTTTTAGGCTTACTTTACAGATGCAAGGTTACAGATCAATCTAAAAACGTAAATGAGTTGCATCTAACAACTGTGATAAACAATTCCAGAAACTTGCAAGGTAAAACTTCTCAGTATACTTCGGAATGTGAACAAAAATGTGTGTACATTCAACAGCAGGATTACGTGCCTAATTATTTCTTCATCAAATGCAAATCTTCTAGCCAAGCAATCGGTTGTTTGTTTAATATTGTTGAATTATCTTTAACTAGAAATGAAAGGGGCTACTACGAATGAAAAACGAACAAATTTAAATGTGAAAGAAAAAAATAGATATTTTATATCGTTATGATAATTTACATTAAACAAGTCAATGCAATGCTGCAGTTCAATTACAAATTTCTCATTCGCTTCTGTGCAAAATCCTTAAAAATCGCAAAGTTTTAATTAAAAAAAAGAAAAGTAGAATGAAAACAGAAAATACAAGAAACACTGAAGTGGAAAAGTAGAAAAAATTTAAAAAGCGCTGAAATTGTGGTTTTCAAACGTTCGAGAAAATGATGCAATAGTCAGTGGTCCACTCATGCGGAAACAGATAGTTCATTTAGTGGAGAAAAGTAGATAAAAATGGATTCTTTGTAAGTGAATGCAGGCTTCTGCGTTGGAGAAAAACTGTAAACATTGTTTTTAAGAGTGTCCATGGAGAACAAAAAAAGATAATCTGCCAACTACAGAAAAATTGACGAAAGTGGACTGGCCAAATCTTACATTTTCATATCCAACAGAAAATATTTATAACGCCAACGAACTATCCCTCTATTTTAGAGCATTACCAGAACAGACATATTTAAGAACGAGAATGCAAAATGCAATAAAATTTTAAAAACTTTTAATAAAAGCTTTTACTTATTGTAAAATGTAAAATCCCTCGTTACTTCAAAGGTGTTATAAAGCTTATACTTGTTTACTATGAGAATAAATCAGTATGGATCATACGCGTCATATTGAATGAATGGCTTCTAAAGTGGGATAATGAATTGAAACATGATATTCTTCACTTGCTTCATAACTACACTGTTGATGATTTAAGTGTGTCACTAAAATGCATCAATGTTGTGTTTTAACACCCAGTACAACCTCTCTGATACACCTTGAGAACCAGGAATAATTAGTGCATTTAAGACCTACCAGAGTTTCAGTGCGAAGATTTCGCACTGAAATCTAATATTTTTTAGGTACTTCTCTATTATCCCGTCGACCACTTTTCATAACAAAAAACTACCGGCAAACTGTAAAATTAAACGCCAAAAATGCAGCCCCATTGACTTGATGTCAGAAGCATTATACATGTTTGTTACGTCATCAAGTGGTTTTTAATTCGACATTTGCGTGTATTTTTCATTATGTTTTACTGATTTATTAGTTATTTCATTCATTAAAATAACAATTGTGTCCTTAAATTCTTATATTTTATTTATTTATTTATTTTGATATTCCAATGGCAACGTTCTCTCGTTTATTTGGCGATAGTTTTTTGTTATGAAAAGTGGTCGACGGGATAATAGAGAAGTATCATTTTTTATCAATATGTAATATTTATTAGATGCAGGTTTAAACTTCTAAAGAAAAAGTAAGGATAAAAATATCTGCAAACAACATTTAGTTTTTAGTAAAGCCAGAATATAATCTAATTTATTCCATCAAAGTTAGAGTAAAAACTGATCCAAGATTGCAAAAGGCACGCGCGAGAAAAAAAAATTAACAATCGTATTTTGACTGCATTAGAGGATGACGTCATTCGTTTCGGGAAAAACATAGAACATAGAAATATAAATCTAAACATTTCAACTTCAATTTCGCTTTTTAATCATAAATATAAAATAAACCCGTGCGGTGTTTTTATAATAATTGCTGAGCATCATATAATGTGGTATTTTATTTTTGTAGCAACAACAGCTTGAGGAAAACCTTTCATTTCTTTTATGAAAACAATGCCGATTTAGTTTTTAATTTTCGACAAATTTTGATCAAAAACATGTTTTAACGAATTGTTAAGTGGGCTATGTCAGAAAACTGTTCAAAATCCTTTCATATGCTGTCTCATTCGTCGTTCTGCGTTTCGTATTTTCTGAGAAAAAGGGATATTGACAGGAGAAATAATATATATGATTACCGGCATGAAATGTGAGCAAGTGTTTTAGAAGAATTAGACACACTAGTGTTGACACAGTCTAGTGTTTTAGAAGAATTAGATAAACAAGACATCAGTCGGAATGAATTAGCCAAGAAAAAAAATTGAAACAAATTTTTAGTATTGCTATAAAATTGAATATCATCTGCTACAATAAAAATTGTTTTGTAAGATCAGGATTCTGTGGAGCTAGAACGATGACGAATTGAAAACTTTGAAAATAACGGAAAACGTCCACGGTGATATGATGAATGAATAGTATGTGGCATCGTTGGCTATCGACAATGACATACTTGTAACTGCAAACCTCACGGAAGCTGAAATTTGCAAAAAATGTTGGAGAAGAAATACAAAATATCTATGATGCTAATGATGTTCAAAAGGAGACGACAGCCAACTCTTTGAAAGACAACATACAAATGCGAAAATGAGGAATATGTTAAAAATTTTGAAACGAGGTGTACAACATCGCTTAAACAATTTTCAAAAACAATATGGGTATGAACAATTCATTAATAGACTTTTAAGGGTAATTTTAAACAAACAAAAAGTACTGAATTCTTTCAATAAGTGTTTTCTATCACTGTAAAAGTCGTCATTTTAACAAGGGTGAGTAATAATTTCCTTAGTTACACAGCCTAGTTAGTACAACTAGAAGTTTTTAAATAGCTTATTGTTCTCAATCGGATATTGTTATCAAAAACTCGTGGTCCCGAAGCGATCACATTAAGCGGCATCTACTGTATTTATAAATCTTTTATAATTATTTTTATTGCAATAATGCAAATTTTATTGTCTCAATGGTTAAACATAATCCATTGTATTTTTTCCTTATTTTTCAAAAAGGTCGAAAAGGTATGTAAAAGTTTGTGGGACTACACAATTAAAAAACTTACACAATTAAAAAGAAAGATAAAAAATGTGATCTTCAAAGATGGATTTTGTCAAACGCGAATATACCTATAAACACTTTTTATAATTGAATCATTGATTACTATCTCTTAAAACTATCCCTATATCTAAAAACTCTCTCTTTGAACTATTTTTAAAATATTATCGGTTTACTGACGATTTAGAATTACAATTCATAAATATTTATAAATGATTAATTTATTTTAGAATAAACGTCTTACATTTTAAAATGAAACAATTAGTTTAATTCCACAATGATTTTTTTTTCTGAAGAAAGGGTAATTAGAAATATAAATTTTCATAGGTAAAATGAAAAATGATTTTGGATTCAGAGATTCTAATATATATAAACACTTGGTATTTTTTCTTCAGCTAAAATAATTGCTCAAAGATTACTATTAATGAAAGAATTTTATTGCGGTAGGGGGCGCGGGGGGGGGGGGGGGTCTGCCTGTTGTTAGGTACGTTTGCCAACACACGCCAGACTCTGCAGCCTTGAAAAACTTGTTAATGTCCTCTGTTTTAAAAAGATTACCCAGTAATGGAAGATTGAATGATATTATCACGAACGGCGACGATCTTCTCTAATCCGGTTGTCGTGCTTTTCCGTTTGATTGGGGCATTTTTCAATTCCCATAGCCACATCCACCGCTGTCGTGACAGACGACTGTTTTTGTGATTGATAAGCAAGATCAATTACACATGTGACAATCAGCTTGTATAAAATGGTCAAGTAAAAAATGTCGCTGCCTCTCGTACTCTTGTAACGACGCTATGTACAATATTCTTCCTTTGGGTTTGAAGCTAAAAATATTCGTCTGCTTGGGAATAACATTCAGAACTGCGGCATTGAAAAGCACTGTGTATTGAAAATGCATGCTTATGTTTTATGTCTATATCGAGTTTTAGATATTTTCAGGAAAAGGCATAGCTGATACATGAATTATTTTCTCTATTTTAATGCACCTTCAAACATATTTTGTCATGTTATTTTTACAATGTAAATTTTGTATTTTAATTAATAAGTACATGGATTTTTTTAACTGGTATTTATCGAATTATATGTGTTACGTATTAGCCGTGTATTTAACGGATAGAAATTCGTATAAAATAAATCTAAAATATTGTTCTGCATTTATGCACCCTCAAGCGATGAAATATATAAACAAATTTCTAATGAAATATACAAAAAAAAATTATCTGATGAAATATATAAACAAATTATCTGATGAAATATATAAACCAACACATTCATGTTTTGCTAGCCGCACTACTTTTACGTAATGCGATTCTTCTTACTATGACGTCACATAAAAATATTGCGCATAAGAAAATGGTTTTTAATGCATCTTCTCCATATATGACGTAATTTTTACCATTAAATGAGTTTCGCATGTAATAATTTAATTAATTTAAGGTTTCTTTCTTTTTTAATATTCACATGTAAATACATTTTCTATGACGTAATTTTCCCACATTTCCTACTTTTAACACGAGTTCATTTAATTATTATTTTAAAGTTTTCTTTCTATTTTTAATATTGACGTGTAAATGAAAACTTTTTAAATTGAAAGAAAATATTATACTATGAGCTGTTTTACAATTTGGCAACAATTTAAAATTTGACCATTTCTAAAAATGAAATGAATCTCCGTTCAAATGGTGAAAATTTAAATACAAAATTGAAAAAAAAACCTCAACAAATTAACCCGTTGAAAAAAATAATTTCTCACTGCACATCACAATCTTATCAGGTACATTCCTGCAAAATACGGTTATACTACTATGCTTTTTGTTCCTATAAAAATTTTTTAACGGAAATATTTTGATCTACTTAAAAATTAAATAACTCTTATAAGAATTCTTAGATTTAAACTCTGTCTGCAAAAGCGTGTTTATCGAACTATTCTATATAACACTGCTAATTTTTATATTTTTATCAGCAATAGTTTTTTTAATATTAACTGCGAAATATTTCCATCCACAAAAAATTCATTTATTGCAGAGACAGCTCTAGTTACTTTTTTTAAATACAGAGATATTTTTACTGCAAATATAGATAAGAATAGTCTAGCCGATACATTCATAAACGAATCACTGTTGCGAACTATGACGATGATACAGTTTCCAGCGATTTTTGTTATATATAATGTCGTTGTAGCTTTTTGCAGTTAATTAAGATGTAATTGTTTTCCTCACAATTTGATGCTGAAATGTATATATTCATTTTTAAGCATTCCATCTTTTGGTACAATATCTTTTGTAAGATTTTTGTTTTTGGTGTTATCTCTTCTTTTATATTGTACTAGCTATATGCATCATCTTGTCTTATGGTATTATCTACAGCAATGTTTTTGCCCTCTATTGTGAAAATTTTGAACTATTTTTTATGCTCTACATAATCACAGATGACTGAATAAAAATATGAAAACCTCAAGTCTCTCTTATCCTTAGCTAATTCCTTTCGTGTTTTATTTATCTTTAGGACTTTTGAAACAACCGGTAAATATAACCTTGTACTTTAAGCTGAATTTTATTATTCTATTATTAAGAAAAACAACAATAAAGTGACATATTAGGCAAAATGGTGGAATGTATTCAATCGTTTTATTCAATTTTTTTTATCACCAATGTTTGTATCAAGATATTTTTATAATTTTTTTTATTCTAATTTATATACTTTTACTTGCGTAGTGCCATATCTTATAGTTACCTTGATAAGATTTATAACTAATGCACGAAAGAGTCGAGAAAATGTCTATCTGCGATCAATTAGATTAGCTAGGATTAAGCTAAGACTAATTAAATATATTGCTAGCGTCTTGGGACAATGTAAGATTTATATTTTCTAAAATTGCGTAAAAAATAATGTTATTTAATCTAAAGGAAATATTTATTTTCTGAAGAAAAGTAAACATTATTTTACGAAAAATAACAATTTATATCAGATTCAATAATAAATTTACGAATTTATATATATATATATATATATATTTTATTATTATTATTATTATTATTATTATTATTATTAAACTGAGTAAATGTTTGTGAAATTAATAAAAGAAGTTTTTGAATGAATGTAATTTCATAAAATTGAATGAAACAGCTTATATATATACATATATATATATATTTATGGGGGGGGGGGTACACACACAATGAAAAATGTAAAATGTAATATTGAAAATGTAATTCCATTATCCTTTTTTTTTAATAAACATAAATATTTATTTTTAAAAATTTATAGATATACAGTTCAGATTGATTATTAGGAGTAATATAAATGTAATAAACACCACATTATCAATATAATATTATTTCATACACGAATTTAGGTAACTTAGAATGATGTGATTCTTTACAACAAAAGAAAACTTACCATGCTTATCGAACTAAATATACAAACAGAACATAATTGATTGCTGCATATAATTCTTTCTAAGCAACTTAATATGACATAATTCTCTGAATAATACTTCATGAATTACTTAGGTAGGTATTTGAATGCCTTGATATTGAGCACGCAAAGCATTCAATAGATTAGGGTGTGGTGTTTTATTTATTTTTATACTTTTCAGATAGAAATTTTGCATCTTGCCCACGGGTTTCCATTAGTTTAGCACTGTAAAAGTTTACTATGTTTCACAAATACAATCGCATTTCTAATTAACAAAAGATACATCAAAAACAGAATTGAATGAAATAAAAAAAATGTTTTGAAAGGAGAATACATTTACATAAACAAACAAAATGTATGATATTTAATAATTTTGTAAAAAAGTAATTTTATTTTTCTGTATTAAGTATTTATAGAAATAGTTTTAAATAAATTATTGTTTTATTGCTTTTCTTTATTAACAGAATATTAAATATCAATATTCTATTAATTATTACTGTTATTTTCGTTTGAACATTATCATAGTTTAAATATAAAAAAAAACTAGTTGTTTCTTTTTAAAACTAAAATTTTATATTTTACTTTATAAAACAAGAAGAATCTTAAGGAAAAAAGTCTTAAGTTTAAAAATTTATTTATTAAGATTTTAAAATAAAATCTAGCAGAACAAAATCTGTATTGGTACAAGTTTCCTTGTAAATTTTTTTGGTTCATTTTTCCTATGCTCATCTGCCTAAAGAAACCAAAGAATTTGTAAACTATTTGAAATAATTTGTAAGTTGTTATATATTGATTTTTTTATGTTAATTTATCTAATATGGTTTACGTTGTTAACTTGCGAAAATTTTCATAGAGAATATATTTTTTAAAGTTAATTTATTGATTGAGTTTATTTATTATGAAAATAACTACAAGTTTGAATAAAAAATAAAATAAAATATTTATTTTATAAAAATATTTTTGATTATCTTTCTTGTTCAAACAAAGATAATTTATAGAATTTGCGTTTATCCGCTTAAAAATCTAATAAGCGTTTTAAGTGTTTAAAAATTAATTAATATGAAAAAACACCATGGTTAATTACACAATTAAATAATTCATAAAGGAAGAAAGGTTGAAAAAGCTATTAAGTATTTTTAAATAACATTTAAGCATTAAGCATTTATTCAAGAATGGCTTTGGTTTTATGAAATAAAGAAAATATTGATATTTGTATTACATAATTACACACGACAAAAATTAGAACAGATGCAACAACTTTATGCAAATATAAATTTGCAAATAAGTAAAAAAGAAAAAAATACAAAACTTATTTTTATTTTACATACAGCCGGCGTTTCCACAAAAATTATCTTGTCAAAAAATTACTCTGCATAAATAGTCTCGCCAAGCAGTAAACATAACATTTCAGCCATAAAAAGAAGTGCTATCACAAGTAAGATTCGCATAAAAATCTATCACTATACGCGGTCTTTCTGATAACTATCCGACATTGAATCATACAGGAAAGTGTTTTAAAAGAAATTTTAAATATATGCTTCTGTTTTGCAATATCTATCTCTTTCAAAATACAATGTTACAAAATATGTAAAAAAAAAAACATGTATTTACATATTTAATGTTACTTTTTTGTACTTGTGCCTTTGTCGGATTGTTGGCTTTATTGCAAAAACAAGAGCCAATCCAGAAAATTTGCTATCATTTTCGTATTCAGCAGACCAAAACAACTTGAAATCCGTAGTCCAACCACGTGCCACGATATCACTGTCCCTCGTTGTTATATATGATTGTATTTAAAAAAATTGAGAATATAATGTAAGTACACTTATTATGGTTTTATCAGATTTCGTGTATCAGTTTGCAGTGTTTTATGATTTATTAATGATTTTAAAGAAATATTTAAAAGAAATACACACACACACACACATATATATATATATATATATATATAAGCAGTAACCATCACAACACAACCGAAACAGCTAAATATTCGTGTGAACAGCGCCAGAAGCTGCATATTAGAACACACAAATTCAGTATAATCAAGCAAAAACATGATTTTGGCCTGAACTAGCACCACCCCCCTCACCAGAAACAAGACAACACAAGAAAACACAATTAGAAAATATATGTAAAAATAAGCAGAAACAAGCTGCGGCCTCATCAGCAGTGGGTAAATTCAAAGGCAGCCAAGCATCCGAACAAAAAGATTAACAATCAGTGGCAGTGGGTTTCGACCAGAGCGCTGCGTAGCCAAAATTCAAAATGTTCAGAAACATATTTGAACACTACTTAACAGACGCTCCCCCCACCGTACCCTACGCCACAGTATAAGCGAATGCTGTACCAAAATCACAATACTGAATCACCATGGTTGAAACAAATGTCTCTTCGAAAATACACACAACCAAATCAGCCACGTTGCCACAATTAAAAAAGTAAAACACGATAAACAAACCAAATCCGTTATTCAGTACACAAACCAGTTTCGTTCCACGTCGGATGCCAACAAACACAGCCATCATCATAAAACCGTCCTTTTCAGGCTTTAGGAATTACAAGTCATTTACTGTTGAATGTAAGCAATCTATCAATAATGGAGGCAGTCTGCAAAATGTGAATATTTTTTGATAAAATTAAGAGGGATATTGTTTTTATAATATAAATGACTGATAAAAGAAAATAGTTCCTTATTAAACAGGTTTTTATTTGAACAAATTCTGTAAAAACGGTAAATTTGACCAATTATAATATTTATATATATACGTTTGTGAATATTTCAAGACCAATGAATTAATTGATTCACAGTAAACGGAAAACTGGTACGCTTATCAAAAGCTGAAATATGTAAACCATTTTTAATCAAAATTTTTAGATCCAGATAATTAGCGAGCTTGTTATCAACATTAGTTTTCTTTAATACTAAAGAGTCAGGGTAAATTTCATGAGAAATCAGCCCAAAATCCCCATCGAAATTTAAAACAATTAAATCATCTATGTATCTGTAAGCAATAAATCGAACATCAGCTGTATTGATATTATATTGAAACTCATAATAAAATAAAAATAAATTAGCGGCCGTAGATGAATAACTTGTACCCATCCCGATACCATTGATCTGCGAGTATATTTTGGAACCTGTATAAACATAATTGTTATAAAGACAGAAATGACATAATTTGAAAAATAAAGTAGAGTTAAAATCCATGACATCTAAAACCAACTCAGCTGTCTTTAAAAGTGCTTCCTTTAAGCTATTAATAGAGATATTTGTAAATAAATTTTCGAAATCATAAGTTTGGATGGAATGTATATTATCACTTTTTATTTTCCTTGCTATATCATAACTGTTCGAAATTATCCAAAAGCAGTTAGTATCTTTGTATTTGTATTTTAACATGTTTAAAACTTTTTTAAGCAGCTCTTCGAATTTCTTATTAAAGTTATTACTAATACTATTGACACTACTGCATATAAACCTGTATTTAACCGGTATTTTATGAAATTTGGGGGAAATAAATAAAAATGGAAATGATAAGTTTTTATTGCAAGGAAAAGGAATTTTAGTTTGTTTAGAAAATGCCAGATGCTTTTTAATAAGTGTTTGTACTAAATTGAATTTGTGTGTTCTAATATGCAGCTTCTGGCGCTGTTCACACGAATATTTAGCTGTTTTGGTTGTGTTGTGATGGTTACTGCTTATATTTTGTATTTTAATTGTGTGCAGCTTTTTTAGCGCTGAATTGGAATGCAATTGCTTTTTACTTTTCGGTTTTGGACTGGCTCGTTTTTCTCACTTTTTCTTGTTTTTTCTTATTTTTCTTGTTTCAGCAACGAGTATATTCGCTCGATAAAAATATTCATAAATATGTTACGAACAACAAATAAAATAATTATGGTTTTGGAAAAATGTAAAGATAAAAGATGTAAAACTTGACCTAATGGAGATTTGTCTGCTAATACATACACTCATATTATGGTTAACTTAAATTTTCAGCTCTGAAAAATTACACATGTCATATACCTTTTAACCTGTACAATTTGTAATCAGAAATATGTAGGTGAAACATCCGGTGAGCTTCATATGAGAATGAACAACCACAGATCTTCATCTAGTAAAGATGATCCTAATTCGTCTTTTGAAATTAGACACTTTCATATACATGGCTTTATTAATGTAAAAATTCACGTTTTAGAACAAGTTATAGATGATCCTTTCGGATTAAGGAGTAAAAGCTTTTACATACTTCGTTTAAGAACTTTATATCCGTATGGGCTGAATACAAAGTTAAGTTATCAAACTGGACATTCTACATGTATATATAGTCTTTTTTCATCAGTATTTATACCTTCGTTTCTTTATAATAGAGGTAGACGTGGAAGTCACAATAATAAATTATTACAGAGAAAGTATTCTGACATAAACCCCTCTATTATTTTACAGGATCTATGTAATGTATTTAGCAATAGTTATAATATCAAAGAACTTAAAACCATTTTATTTGGTTTAAAACTTAAAATTCTTAAAAGATTACAGCATAAGTTAAAAAGTTTTAAGTGTGATAATTTGCATTTTATAGATTTAGTTACTGATATTTTGATGTTTAAAGTTGGCGTATACAAACCTTCAAGCACTGATAAAGTTTATTTTGTATGTACATTTCAACAGAAAAGTTTTAATCATTTACAGTTGAGTAAAATTATTTCTCATTATAATAGCATATTTCCACTTAGAAATATTACAATTATTTCAACTTATAAATATACTAAAACGTTAGGCAGTATACTTTTTAATTACAGAAATGTTTCTCAAAATCTTGACTCTTACCTTAATTTAGATTGCCATTGTAAGGATTATGAAAATTTAACTTTCTTGGATAGCAATAGTCAGCACATTGTAACTGGAAATCTAAACATTATTGCTAACGTATACCTCCGTAATTTAATGAATTTTGGTACTAAGTATCGTATTAATAAAATATTAAATCAAAAGAGATCATTGGAAATATTTAAAGCTGAATTGAACACTTTTATTTTAAATTTAAGTTACAAATATAATAAACCAATCCCCCTTTTTACTGATTGGAAACTTCATATTTTAAATGATTTTAAATCTTTTCAAAACAGTTTTATTAATAATTCTGCATATACATATCATAATCTCAATACGGAAATTAGAAATGAAATAACAAAGTTAAAAGAAATTTTTGTTTTTTGTCCAGTCGATAAGGCTGTTGGTAATTTTGCAATTATTTGTAAAAAATATTATGCTGAAATGCTCAATGCAGAGCTGAATAATAGTTTAACCTACAAAATGTATAACTCTTCAGTACAAACACTTATTAAAAAGCATCTGGCATTTTCTAAACAAACTAAAATTCCTTTTCCTTGCAATAAAAACTTATCATTTCCATTTTTATTTATTTTCCCCAAATTTCATAAAATACCGGTTAAATACAGGTTTATATGCAGTAGTGTCAATAGTATTAGTAATAACTTTAATAAGAAATTCGAAGAGCTGCTTAAAAAAGTTTTAAACATGTTAAAATACAAATACAAAGATACTAACTGCTTTTGGATAATTTCGAACAGTTATGATATAGCAAGGAAAATAAAAAGTGATAATATACATTCCATCCAAACTTATGATTTCGAAAATTTATTTACAAATATCTCTATTAATAGCTTAAAGGAAGCACTTTTAAAGACAGCTGAGTTGGTTTTAGATGTCATGGATTTTAACTCTACTTTAATTTTCAAATTATGTCATTTCTGTCTTTATAACAATTATGTTTATACAGGTTCCAAAATATACTCGCAGATCAATGGTATCGGGATGGGTACAAGTTATTCATCTACGGCCGCTAATTTATTTTTATTTTATTATGAGTTTCAATATAATATCAATACAGCTGATGTTCGATTTATTGCTTACAGATACATAGATGATTTAATTGTTTTAAATTTCGATGGGGATTTTGGGTTGATTTCTCATGAAATTTACCCTGACTCTTTAGTATTAAAGAAAACTAATGTTGATAACAAGCTCGCTAATTACCTGGATCTAAAAATTTTGATTAAAAATGGTTTACATATTTCAGTTTTTGATAAGCGTACCAGTTTTCCGTTTACTCTGAATCAATTAATTCATTGGTCTTCAAATATTCACAAACGTATATATATAAATATTATAATTGGTCAAATTTACCGTTTTTACAGAATTTGTTCAAATAAAAACCTGTTTAATAAGGAACTATTTTATTTTATCAGTCATTTATATTATAAAAACAATATCCCTCTTAATTTTATCAAAAAATATTCACATTTTGCAGACTGCCTCCATTATTGATAGATTGCTTACATTCAACAGTAAATGACTCGTAATTCCTAAAGCCTGAAAAGGACGGTTTTATGATGATGGCTGTGTTTGTTGGCATCCGACGTGGAACGAATCTGGTTTGTGTACTGAATAACGGATTTGGTTTGTTTATCGTGTTTTACTTTTTTAATTGTGGCAACGTGGCTGATTTGGTTGTGTGTATTTTCGAAGAGACATTTGTTTCAACCATGGTGATTCAGTATTGTGATTTTGGTACAGCATTCGCTTATACTGTGGCGTAGGGTACGGTGGGGGGAGCGTCTGTTAAGTAGTGTTCAAATATGTTTCTGAACATTTTGAATTTTGGCTACGCAGCGCTCTGGCCGAAACCCACTGCCACTGATTGTTAATCTTTTTGTTCGGATGCTTGGCTGCCTTTGAATTTACCCACTGCTGATGAGGCCGCAGCTTGTTTCTGTTTATTTTTACATATATTTTCTAATTGTGTTTTCTTGTGTTGTCTTGTTTCTGGTGAGGGGGGTGGTGCTAGTTCAGGCCAAAATCATGTTTTTGCTGGATTATATTGAATTTGTGTGTTCTAATATGCAGCTTCTGGCGCTGTTCACACGAATATTTAGCTGTTTTGGTTGTGTTGTGATGGTTACTGCTTATATATATATATATATATATATATATATGTGTGTGTGTGTGTGTGTGTGTGTGTATTTCTTTTAAATATTTCTTTAAAATCATTAATAAATCATAAAACACTGCAAACTGATACACGAAATCTGATAAAACCATAATAAGTGTACTTACATTATATTCTCAATTTTTTTAAATACAATCATATATAACAACGAGGGACAGTGATATCGTGGCACGTGGTTGGACTACGGATTTCAAGTTGTTTTGGTCTGCTGAATACGAAAATGATAGCAAATTTTCTGGATTGGCTCTTGTTTTTGCAATAAAGCCAACAATCCGACAAAGGCACAAGTACAAAAAAGTAACATTAAATATGTAAATACATGTTTTTTTTTTACATATTTTGTAACATTGTATTTTGAAAGAGATAGATATTGCAAAACAGAAGCATAGATTTAAAATTTCTTTTAAAACACTTTCCTGTATGATTCAATGTCGGATAGTTATCAGAAAGACCGCGTATATTGATAGATTTTTATGCGAATCTTACTTGTGATAGCACTTCTTTTTATGGCTAAAATGTTATGTTTACTGCTTGGCGAGACTATTTATGCAGAGTAATTTTTTGACAAGATAATTTTTGTGGAAACGCCTGCTGTATGTAAAATAAAAATAAGTTTTGTATTTTTTCTTTTTTACTTATTTGCAAATTTATATTTGCATAAAGTTGTTGCATCTGTTCTAATTTTTGTCGTGTGTAATTATGTAATACAAATATCAATATTTTCTTTATTTCATAAAACCAAAGCCATTCTTGAATAAATGCTTAATGCTTAAATGTTATTTAAAAATACTTAATAGCTTTTTCAACCTTTCTTCCTTTATGAATTATTTAATTGTGTAATTAACCATGGTGTTTTTTCATATTAATTAATTTTTAAACACTTAAAACACTTATTAGATTTTTAAGCGGATAAACGCAAATTCTATAAATTATCTTTGTTTGAACAAGAAAGATAATCAAAAATATTTTTATAAAATAAATATTTTATTTTATTTTTTATTCAAACTTGTAGTTATTTTCATAATAAATAAACTCAATCAATAAATTAACTTTAAAAAATATATTCTCTATGAAAATTTTCGCAAGTTAACAACGTAAACAATATTAGATAAATTAACATAAAAAAATCAATATATAACAACTTACAAATCATTTCAAATAGTTTACAAATTTGGTTTCTTTAGGAAGATAAGCATAGGAAAAATGAACCCAAAAAAATTTACAAGGAAACTTGTACCAATACAGATTTTGTTCTGCTAGATTTTATTTTAAAATCTTAATAAATAAATTTTTAAACTTAAGACTTTTTTCCTTAAGATTCTTCTTGTTTTATAAAGTAAAATATAAAATTTTAGTTTTAAAAAGAAACAACTAGTTTTTTTTATATTTAAACTATGATAATGTTCAAACGAAAATAACAGTAATAATTAATAGAATATTGATATTTAATATTCTGTTAATAAAGAAAAGCAATAAAACAATTTATGTAAAACTATTTCTATAAATACTTAATACAGAAAAATAAAATTACTTTTTTACAAAATTATTAAATATCATACATTTTGTTTGTTTATGTAAATGTATTCTCCTTTCAAAACATTTTTTTTATTTCATTCAATTCTGTTTTTGATGTATCTTTTGTTAATTAGAAATGCGATAGTATTTGTGAAACATAGTAAACTTTTACAGTGCTAAACTAATGGAAACCAGTGGGCAAGATGCAAAATTTCTATCTGAAAAGTATAAAAATAAATAAAACACCACACCCTAATCTATTGAATGCTTTGCGTGCTCAATATCAAGGCATTCAAATACCTACCTAAGTAATTCATGAAGTATTATTCAGAGAATTATGTCATATTAAGTTGCTTAGAAAGAATTATATGCAGCAATCAATTATGTTCTGTTTGTATATTTAGTTCGATAAGCATGGTAAGTTTTCTTTTGTTGTAAAGAATCACATCATTCTAAATTACCTAAATTCGTGTATGAAATAATATTATATTGATAATGTGGTCAACATTTTGTTTATTACATTTATATTACTCCTAATAATCAATCTGAACTGTATATCTATAAATTTTTAAAAACAAATATTTATGTTTATTAACAAAAAGGATAATGGAATTACATTTTCAATATTACATTTTATATTTTTCAGTGTGTGTGTACCCCCCCATAAATAAATATACATTACATTCATTCGAAAACTTCTTTTATTACTTTCCCAAACATTTACTCAGTTTAATAATAATAATTTTTTTAAAAAAAGATATATAAAAAAAATTCGTAAATTTATTATTGAATCTGATATAAATTGTTATTTTTCGTAAAATAATGTTTACTTTTCTTCAGAAAATAAATATTTCCTTTAGATTAAATAACATTATTTTTTACGCAATTTTAGAAAATATAAATCTTACATTGTCCCAAGACGCTAGCAATATATTTAATTAGTCTTAGCTTAATCCTAGCTAATCTAATTGATCGCAGATAGACATTTTGTCGATGCTTTCGTGCATTAGTTATAAATCTTATCAAGGTAACTATAAGATATGGCACTACGCAAGTAAAAGTATATAAATTAGAATTAAAAAAATTGATAAAAATATCTTGATACAAACATTGTTGATTAAAAAAAAATGGATAAAACTATTCAATACATTCCACCATTTTGCCTAATATGTCACTTTATAGTTGTTTTTCTTAATAATAGAATAATAAAATTCAGCTTAAAGTACAAGGTTATATTTACCGGTTGTTTCAAAAGTCCTAAAGATAAATAAAACACGAAAGGAATTAGCTAAAGATAAGAGAGACTTGAGGTTTTCATATTTTTATCCAGTCATCTGGGATTATGTAGAGCATAAAAAATTGTTCAAAATCTTCACAATAGAGGGCAAAAGAATTGCTGTAGATAATACCATAAGACAAGATGATACATATAGCTAGTACAATGTAAAAGAAGAGATCACATCAAAAACAAAAATCTTACAAAAGATATTGTACCAAAAAATGGAATGCTTAAAAATGATTATATGCATTTCAGCATCAAATTGTGAGGAAAACAATTGCATTTTAATTAACTGCAAAAAGCTACAACGACATTATATATAACAAAAATCGCTGGAAACAGTATCACCGTCATAGTTTGCAACAGTGATTCGTTTATGAATGTATCGGCTAGACTATTCTTATCTATATTTGCAGTAAAAATTTCTCTGTATTTTTTAAAAAAAAAGTAACTAGAGCTCAAAATCTTTCAAATTCAATTCAATATTTCAAAATCTTTGGTTAAATGTTTTTTCTAAGTCTTTTAGCCATATGGATAATTTTCTGAAAACAATAGCAATGACAATTCAGCATATAAATGAGCAAAAACAGATTCCATATCTTTGTTAATTTCAAGAATGAAAAGAGTCGAGTCAGTCGAGTCAGTTTCTATAGCAACGGAAATATATTAAAAGAAACATCATTAAAGATTTTTTATAACATTCATTTGTAGAATAATGCACATGATCGACTTATCTGTAGTATATCTTTCTTTCCTTTTTTTCCGTTTTAGTTGTGCTTAATTTTCCATAATCAAAATTTGTATCTAGCAGGTCAAAATCAATCCAAACATTTCTTTATGATCAATTGATCGATTTTGATAGAATTTTAGATATTCGATCTCTAATTTAGATAATAAAGTATCGAATTTTAAAAATCGTTATATGCGTAATCTAATCAAAAAGGCGAATTCAATTGTTTGAAATTCGGACTTATATTGAGATAATTGAAACGGAAAACTAAATATAACATGAATCTTTATAGAAATTAGATAACGTTAACAGTTAAAGGCCACGATTGATGGAGTATTTTATCCATTTAACAAAAAATTCAAGCAATACATCCAAATTCATAGCGAATTGATAATCTGTTAAATGTATTTAACAATTATGCATTATGAAATATTATTCTGAAATATTGATTTCTATATTGCGATTAAGGCAAATGAAGCTTAACGACGATATGCAATATGGTAAGCAATTTCGATGATCATTTGACGGCAACTATGCGTTCATTATAATGATGACATCGGTTCATTTAGAGATAAATACAGTATAACATTTGAGATATATTTGATATATTAATAAAACATATTTATTGAAGTATATATATGCCCACTGTTTCCATTTCTTTAAGTAAAACCATCGTTGTTGTCTAAATCGTTGTTAGTAAATCGTTGTTGTCTCTAGCATTTATAGTCAAAATTGATGGAATTTTTCTAATTACGCAAAGCCATTTCAGGAAAGTAACTGAATGATTTTACAGCGATAATTCGCTAATGCATATGTTCAGTTCAATTTTGTTAGTAATTTTAATTTGTCACATAACAATAATAAGGATAAAGGCACAAACTCGTTTAGTACAGTTACGAAGTGCTCTGCACAGTACGCTGTGTATTAACTAAATGAAATGAAGTGTATCTAATTTGTTTTTCAATGAAATAACAACAAAGAAAAAAAATCACAAGATTCTTTAATATTTTTATGAAATGTCCTGCACAGCACATCTTCTGCCCTCTAAATGAAACTGGGTGTTTCTATAAAGCTTTTAATTGACACTTCACACAGGTCACATAAATATATAATGATTCCATTCGAAAATGTTAAAATTATGGACATTTTTTAAATGTATAAATACAGTGAAAAGTAAGTTAAATGATTGAATCAGAAAATTGTCATGTTAAAATTAAACTTAAAAAAATTAATGGTGGAATGGAGAAATTATTTCATATTATGCATGGTGTAAATTATAGACAGTATTGTATTAACAGAAAATATATGTGCAATCGAGGTAGCAACATTTAAAATATTTTTAAACACATAGTGTTCATTTTATTACCCCATTTCTGTAAAACGGACATATTTGTAAAATTTAAAAGACATATATTTTTTTTTATGTTCAGTGATAGAAAAATTAAAAACTAAATAGAATGTATATAAATCATTTTTTTTGAAGAAATTTATCTATTCTACGTATAATGTTTTACTGACATGTGTTCAATAGATCCCAATAGCAATGTAAAGTACTTTACACCACTAAAGAAAAATGGTTATGAGTATTTTTACATTCATTAAGGTACGGAAAATTCCAAGAAAATCCTGAAATCGATAACTAAATTTTAAAGTTCATTTAAATGATATAAAGGCATTTACATTTCATATTTTAACTAGTGTTAAAGGTACAGTTATCAAAAAAGTTTTTTGTTTTACTTTACAACCATACATATCCATATGTTTCTAATAATAAGATTAAAATTAGAAATGTAATATCCCATTAAAATCTTCAGTTCCATACATGGGTATGGTTTGTAGCTTCATTCATACCTTTCGTAACAAGTCCACCCCATTATGGATGTCATAAAACCTATAAGTGTTCTTTTAATAATTTTTTTCCTTGGAATATTATCGTTATGTAGAATGTGAGTTAGAAATATTAAACTAGAATCATTTATCGATATTACAATTTGCGAAACTCCATAAGATAAATCTTTTGTTTATGTCTGTACATTTTCCTTATAAATCTAATAGTTATAACAGGTTTTGCGGCGTTTAAATTTTAACATGTAACACGTTACACATTGACACACGTTGGGGCATTGGCATGTAAAAGTTATATACAGTTTATATTTTCGGAAAATGTACAAATTCTGATTTTATTATTAATATTATTTATTTATTTTATATTATACATTAGTAAAACTTAACTTACTATATTGTATTTCCAATATAAGAGAAATGCAATGCATAGTAAGATTTTTTGTGTAAATAAAAATTGTTCAATATACGCATTTTTGAAATAATAAATTGTAATTTTTCGTGTTTTAACTCTGTTGAAATGTTATAAGAAAGCATGAAAAATTAATAGTTATGAACAAAGCTTCAATTTTTATTCACATCTGATTAAATTAAATGTAAAGTATCTTTAAAAAATTTGAAAGAAGGAAATATAGTTTTTGTTTATCAAAATTGGCACTAATGAAGGATGGAATAATTAGAAAATAATTATTCAAGATATGTTTTTATGGAACGTCGTTTTTTGACATGACAGATTTATTATTTTTTGATATGAAAAGATATGTTTTTATGGAACGTCGCTTTTTGACATGATAGATTTATTATTTTTTGATATGAAAATATATGTTTTTATGAAACGAAAGACATTCAAAAGAAATATATTGTTTAACATTTCTACTGTGTAAATTAAGATTTAAAGCAAACAAATTTAAAAAGAATTAGAATCAATCATTCATTTATAACATGCACTTGCGCATTATCCAAAATTATACATAGGTATTTGATCATAAATGAAAAAATATATTATTCCTTTACTGTGTGTAGTTCAAAAGCATCTAAAGGATAGAAGCAAATTAATTATTTAAATTTGTTCTTGTAAATAGTTTCATTACATTGGAAAATGTCTGATCAGGTGTTTTAGTAATATAGTACAATATAAACTGCACGTTTCGTATATTTTCATAAACTGTAAATTATAATTAATTTAATCTATAGACTATTCATTTAATCTATAGACTAGTACACGAAACGTATAGACTCCAGTGGTCATCAAATGGCGTGCCGCGGTCTGGATCCGGACCGCGACGAAATTATGAATAACAGAAAATGATAATGTGTTTGCGTAGAACATGTGATATACAGGCGTAATCATGAACGCGGCCCTAACCGGGTAAATTCTAGAGAAGGGACGGTCTCCGCCCAAGCCCGACACGGTCTCGGGCTCAATTTTTCTACCAAACTTCGGTTTCGTATGGGCTCGGGTTCATTCTTTCTAAAATTTGAAATCTATTTTATTTTATTTACTCAATTATAGAAAAAATAAAAGAACTTAAAAATTACTTAAAATTTTTTCTTAAAAATTACTTATATTATTTCAAGTCATTTTAATGATATTCTGATCAGAATGCAGAGAAATAAAAAGTCGTGATTTTCTATTCTAGTATTAAGACGCTATTAAAAAAAACGGCGATCACCTGTTCATATGACGCCAATACAGAGGAGCCACAAAAGCCTTTGTACCGCTGTGGGAACCACCGTGATTTTCGTTTGTGACAAATAAACAGCAGGATATTTTTTTCATTGGTTCGTTTTTTTTTATTATTATTTAGAGATATAACACGAAAAGATCATTTTCTTCTGTTTTTAGTCACATAGCATTAGCTTGAGGTTTACGAATTTCTATATTGTGTACGCCTCATTATCGCTCTTCATAAGAAAATAACATTAGTGTTTTTTATATCTATTAGGGGGCTCAGACCCCTACTCGTTTACGCTCGACAACAACTTATATTTTAAAATGTACACCTTTTAGAGGAAATTGAAAAACCTTGTTCGATTCTTCATCATAAAAATAAAAATTTCTGCGAATTGTATGCATTTATTCATTGTACCTACTTCGTTAATGTGTCCATCAGATTTGCTAGTTGAGGGAGAAAAAAAAATTAGAAACCTTATAAGTATGAAGTATATTTTATTTGATACCAAACTTCTCTTTTTATAAGATTGAATATAAATTCTCATAAAATAACCGTGTTATGGAGATTATTAGTTATTTCTACGTAAGAAGTTGTTTAAAAATGAAATATCACTTTTGAAACAATTTTTAAATATTATGCAATTTTTTCTATTGCATACTTTTGGTATCGGGCTCGGGTTCTGATGACCCAAAATGTTTCGGGTTTGGACGGATCCGGGATAGGAAAAAGAGCCTGAATTCATCTCTAGAATCTCCCCTAATACTACTCCACGCCCTCCAACACATCTCGGCATTTACCTTAAGGTTTGAACAACACCTCATCTTCACTCTGCCACCTTTTATTCTTTTAGTCCAGTGCACGCGTTGTGTATATTCATTTAATTCTTATTCAGATTTCTTGTTAACGTTTCGTTTCTTTATTTTGACGATTGTGTTTGATTCGCATTATGATGGAAAGCAATAAAAGAAAAGTTGAATTGAAGAACAGATTCTATCAGAATGGACTGACTTATATTGCTTCACGTTGACAAACCGATTTGGAGCAGTAAATGTTTGTATTATACATTATCAAACTGTAGCTAAAATTAAAATTCCTGATATTATGAGACTAAACACAATACCCGATAGGAAGTAACCTCCCGAAAAGTGAAGTTCACAGTTTATGTTCAGATTACATAAAATCGGCACAAATCATGAGCCGATTTATGACTGAGCAAGAAAAATGTTAAGAGGCTTCTTTACATATTTCTTGGATTCTAGCAAAATATATGACGCCCTATAGTGATGCAGATATTGTAAAAGAGTGCATTTTGGGTGCTGGAAATGCGTTATTTTAGAACTGAAAGAATATCGTAGACACTATTCGACTTATTCCATTATCTGTTTCTTAGAGTACAAGAAGTACACAAGTTTTGTCAGAGGAAAACTATGCAACTTTTAAACAAACTTTAGCTACCACAGATTGCTATGCTTTGTCTTCGAACAAAACTTTCAACAGTATATATATACAGCACAGCTAATTATTTTTGAGAGCTACTTAGACAGATCCCATGGACAATTTTTTAAAAACTACTGACTATTTTGCCTATGTCAGTTACTACTAAGAATATATTTGTACAAGGTTTTTTTTACAGAGAATTTCAATCAAACGAAAATGAACATTAAAATGTTATATCTGTAACAACAGACTGAGCACCGGAAATGTTTGAGGGTAGGAAAGGTTTGGTTCAGAGACTGAGCAGAGTTACAAAATGCAATGAAACTATGATATCCTAACATTACACCATTCATCAAAGTGTGTTGTGTTGCAGACTGAATCTCAGTCTTCAGAATAAAATACAAACAGTGATACAAATAATTAACTTCATACGATCAAAATCATCTCTTAAGCACCGTCAATTGAAATCATTTCTTTAAGAGACTGATGCTCAGTTTTACGACTAGCTTCTTCTCAACAACGTGAGATGGCTAAGTAAATGCTTGGCGCTTGAAAGATTCTTTGCAATACCGGAGGACATCAAAGGGTGCCTTTCAACTACTGATCAAAAAGTAGCAAGTGAGTATTTAGGTTTCTTCAATGACGTCCCAGAAAACGTGACAACCATCGCAGTTTTGACTGATCTGTTTAGGCACCTGAATGTCTCAAACCTCAAACTACAAGGTGAAGGTAAACTTGTGTGTGAATCTCTCTCAGAAATAAAAAGTTTTCAAAAAATATTTACTTCTTCTCCGAACATATTAGAGGACAACGTTTGCACTTTCCACACCTTAAGTCTGTTTGTGATAGTATTAAAGGTATTTTCACCAACCAGTTTTAAGATTTTTTGGTAAAACCTAAATCTAATTTTCAAGACAAATTTTCCCACTTTGAAAAAATCGAGAGCGTTGTGAAGCTGGTCAACAACTCTTTTTCACTTATGGTTAATGGAGTAGGGAGGAGGGAAGCGGTGGATGTTTTCAAAAGCAATAAAGCTGCCCCGCAGTTGGAAATAATCGACTTGTAAGAATATGTTGTTTTAAAGAACAGTTCTGCTGAAGTTACAAAAACTCTTAGAGTGACTAATTTTGGATTAAAAATGTATGTAAAAATAAGTATTCAGAACTAAAAGCTTTAGCCATAATAAAATAAACTTTTACAAAAAAAATATTAACCGACTTAAAAAAAGCACTAAAAAGTATTAAATAATTCTTTACAATTCTCTAATGACAAAATGTTATCCATTAACCACAAATCTGATATCATGTGTCGGAATAAAAATGATAAATTTAATATGTATTTTATATGAAAAGCAATCAATTACTTTTTGAAGTCGGTGCCAAACTACTTTAAGTTTAGTAAGAATTGTGTATATATTGTACCTAGTATCTACTAATTTATCGATTGGGGTTGTTTGGCACCGACTTCAAAAAGTAATGGATTGCTTTTCATATGTATATATTCGTAAACTGAATCATAAGTCTGTATATTCATCTCTTGTAAAATATATTCTCTCGAAAATCCATGTTTGGTGGGTATTAAACTGTACATATTAAATTTATCATTTTTTTTCCAACACATGATATCAGATTTGTGGTTAATGGATAACATTTTGTCATTAGAGAATTTTAACGAATTATTTAATACTTTTTAGTGCTTTTTTTTAAGTCGGTTAATATTTTTTTTGTAAAAGTTTATTTTATTTCCTACTTTTTAGTTATTAATACAGTAATAGACAATTATCTTGATTTCAACATCTGCTGAATAAATAAGTAATTTGTAACAGAAATTATAATTTACCAAAATTATCCATTAAATAAATATTTTTTAATAAAATCTTTGACAGAATCAAATTCTTGTCAATCTGGACGACAACTGGAGAAATATCGCCAAATTTGACGATCAAAATATGTTGCCATAAATGAAGCCAACGTGGTTATAGTTGACTAATTTGACGAAATTCTCATTCAGATTGACGAGAATTGGGAATGAATCTTCTGTAATCGGGTTCCACGCATTTTTTAATTTTGAAAAATTTTTATCAACAAAATTGTTCTAATCATCAGAATTTGACGAAATTTAAATGGGACCGCCAGGGTGTCTTACACTTTTAAACAAATATATATATATATCAAAATCGGTGCACATTTACGAAAGTTATGCGTGAACAGGACTAAAACATACATACATACATACATTGGGTCGAATTATTAACATCCTCATTCTCTCACCTTCTTCTATCTAAATAGAAGAAAGTATTGTGATCAAAATTTTTTCAACTTCCGGTTTCCGACGGATTTATATGTTTTAGGAATCAAAGATTCCGAAAAACATGTTTTTACAAAATATCTGTCTGTCCGTGTGTTCCCTCTTTGTATCAATGAAAAGTGTGTCAAGTTATGAAGCAACCTAGAATTGAACGAAATTTCATTTATAGGTTTTTGTCAGGTCCCACTTGAATTTGCGGATATTCTGCCGAAAGCGGGCGCTGTGATAGCGATTTTTGTTCCATTTAAATTATTGTATCATCGAAAAGTGTATTAGGTTATCACAGTACTGAACCAAATTTTTTGTATGCGTTTTTTACTATGGCCAAATGTCCATATGGTCCCAGTTGAATTTGGGGATATTCGGCAAGAAGGAGGCGCTATGATAGACACTTAAAGATTTCAAATTCAAAAAGATGTACAAAGTCGTTAAAAATATTAGAAATCCTAAAGGTTTTTTTCAACTGAATGTTCAGCCTTTATCCAAGGATACCGGAACAATTTTTGTTTTGCCTCTACCTTAAAAAATGCCTGAGATATAGCATTTTGATATTTTAGAGTGGCTGACATTTTGAAACAAGACAGAAGGATTCCTCCATAAACGGTTTTAATTTAAGAGTTTTAGTGAACATGCTATCTTACAAGTTTTATTTCATTGTTGTAACCATCGTTCTAACTCTCACATTCTCAACACTATATATTCATTCCAGGTTCGATTCCTGGCTCTGGCTAATTTTTCACTCCATGTTGGATTATTGTATTTATTGTATGTATGTCTGTATTATAATATTTGTGTATCTTTAATTGCTGAATGCAGGCGTTGTTTATGTGTGTTTTACTATATATTCATGTTCGCCAGCGTTAATTTCTCTCCAAGCTAGGCAATATTTGGCGAAATATCAACAAATTTGGCGACAAAAACAAGTCGCCATAAATGAAGCCAACTTGGCTATAGCTATCATATTTGGCGAAATTCTGATTCAAATTGAATATTGACGAGAACTGCGACTGAATCTTCTGTAATCGGGTTCCATCCATTTTTATAGCTTTGTGTTTTGCAGTAAAATTAGCTAAAATCTTAAAACCAAGGAATAGGTAGGCTGTCTTTTCCTGCCGGTATAGACCAGAAGGACTTTTCATAGTTTAGTATACATAATATATCAGCTACAAATAAATTAATCTCTCGTGTAAATATGATTTTAAATTGAAACTGTTTGGAAGTAATGTTATTTGAGCATTTTAAATATGACTTAAGTTTTCCCATTTAATGTTTTGAACGTGTAATAATTTAATTATTTCTCTTTTTTAATATTCACGCGCAAGTATATTTTTTATAACGTATTTTTCTACATTTACTACTTTTAACACGTGATCATTTAATTATTGTTTTAAAGTTTTATTTCTGTTTTTGATAATCACGTGTAAATACGTTTTTTAATTGAAAGGGAATATTATTATGTGCGCTATTTTACAAATTGGCAACAATTCAAATAATGGACTTTTTGAAATATAAATTAAATTATCAAAATAATGGAAATTTGAATAAAATAATTTGTTCTAATGATCAGATTTTGACGCAATTGAAATGGGACCACCTTGGACCCTTACTCTTTCAAACAAAATAAAAATTATCAAAATCGATGCACATTTACGAGAGTTATGCGTGAACAACATAATACATACATACGGGTCGAATTGATAACCTCCTCCTTTTTTTAAGTCGGTTAAAAATGTGTACCATCTTTGGCGCAATATATCTGTGTGAAGCAGCATTCTCAAAAATGGCCTTCATTAAGAATCAGTAAAGATTTCGACTCACAGTAGACTTCCTTAACAGTTTGATGAATATCAGTTGCACCAATTTGACCCGAAATTTCAAGCAAGTTGTGCAAAATAAAACATGTCATTTTTCACATTGAACATTAACAACAATAAACTTTAGTGAGCAATCTTTTTGAATTTATATGTACTTTGTATTAATTGGCTTGAATTCTAAAATCATAATAAAAAATTAATGATTCGGTACTAATGCACTTAATTTCACTGGTATGTAATGTGATATGCACCTAAGATAACAAATGATTTCAAAGAAAAGTTTTACTAAGCGAAGTAGGTGGCCAGGTTAGTAAAAGGTTGGTATCGTGATGGATGGTGTGTGGAGAGAGTAGGCGGAGAATTAAGTCTTCTGGACAGCGAAAACTTGATTATAATTTGAAACGAACCCACGGAGAAAATAATTGGAGATCTTCTTTTATTTACCTTCATACACCCCCAAAATTACACAAAATCATGTATTTTCTTTCATAAGATGAATACTGACCCATATTGGTACACGTGTCGACAGTGTACTAAATACTACTATCTACTTTTAGGTAGCTGTAGGGATACGAAAAACAAAACAACATCAATAAAACTCGTTCCACAGCATATATATATATATAACTTCTAATCAATCACATTTTCATTAATGATACTGTTATTTGGTGAAGCTGGAAAAATTCATATTCAAAATGGTAGGTATTAACGTGATGGGTATTAACATTTCTTTTGTAATCATTATATAAGTTATTATGGGAAGTAGTTTTATTGGTATTACAGAAATTATCCTATCATCTTTAAATTGTGATGTAATTGTGGGAATAGTCTGAAACAGATAATTCTTTATTAGATATGTAGAGTCATTAATTAAACTGCAAATGCAATACGTTAAGTTGAGTTTATCTTACAGGAACTGGATTCGTTTATTTAGACTAGTTGAATGAATTTCACAATATTAATCGTGTGTATTGTTAGATTCGCTAAAAGATTTAACTGACATAGTAGAACAATCTCAAAATATTCATCTTTAAAATTGTAAAACGCATGACGCCAAATAATATATGTATACTTTCTTCCTCAAAAGTTATTTGAACACAGATTAACATATTCGGTACTTTTCAGTTAGCCGGACGCCAATGATATATATACATGTATACATATACACACACACATATCTTCACATATCTACATATACATATATATATACATACACATATATATGCATATATGTATGTATAAATATACAAATTTATGTATATGCATATGTATTTATATATGTACATAAATCACTGGCGCCCGGCTAACCGAAAAGTACCACATATTCTATAGAGCTTGGACGAAACACCCACTTGATAAAAACAAATATTTCCTTTACTAATTGAATTCAACCACAAAGAATATTATAAAAAATCTTAAAAGTCATTTTATACAAAACAAATAGAAGGATACAACCTATAAAACGGTTAATAATAAACGTAATAACGAAATAAAAAAATTAATCTTCAAAGAAAGGTATAAAACCTGGACAAAATTCTTAGAAATGCTTTCATTTGGTGATAAATGTCTATGGACAAAAAAAAAAGATTAACAAAATTTCACACCCAATCTTCTTACTGTTAACAACTTTATTGCTGATAAGATAAAAACTGATAAAATAGATGTTAAGCTGATAAGATTATAAGGCAAATTTTTTTCTCAATATTCCATGCATTAATATCATCCCTTAACCATGCCAATCTGACCACCATCACCCAGCTGTTTCTTATTAATGATACAGTTTAAAATTTCCTCGACATCCTTCTGGTCCTCTCCCCTAAATAAAAAAATTTACTATCCAAAATTTCAATTTTTTTAAACCCAATGCTTCTGTTTATGATAATAGTACTGATACTGTTTATAAACATTTACCTACTGACTTTATTCTTTATATCACTAATTTTATTAATTCTTTTCTAAAAGTTTGCTGTTTTCCGAAACATTGGAAAACATCTATAAGCTCCCCCATTTTTAAACCAGATTCTGATCAAAGTGACCTCCCTAGTTTCAACTTATTATCCTTCTTTAAAGGTTAAGTGGAGTTGTTGAACGTTTCAATCAGTCCTAGCTCTATGACTTCATAAACAATAACAACATGTCAGTGCCTAAATAATTTAGCTTCAGAGGTAAACATTCTCCACAACGTCTTTTGTACTGTTGAAATTTTAACTAAAGATTTTATTGCGAAGAAATCAGTTTCTGCCATCTTCTTTGACATTGTCAAGGCTTTAGACATAGTCTCGCATGTGAATGCAATTTACAAATTAATTCCCGTCTGGACTTACACATGTCATACACTCTTACCTTAATGATCATACTTTTTACATCTACATTATAAACAGCTTATCAACACTCAATTCCTGGCATCCTTCAATGTATTTGTTCTAGGAGTTTTTTCAAGAGTTCTAAGAGTTTTTTCAAGTTATTTTTTAAAGATATACCTCGTCAATAGTGAACTTATCTTGCTTTAATATGGATAATACATGTAATTACGCTCAACCCTTATGTTTTAGACAGAAACTTGCAAATATACCTTGATATGTTTATGATCTAGTACAATGCTTTGCGCGTTAAATACATAACTTCTGCTATTTACTATTTTAGACCTTTCTCATACCCAATTGACTTACCAATATTATCCTCTGTTAGAAAGATTATACCAAATACCTTGATTTTGCACCTTAATTTTGACTACATTTGCACTATTTTGTATGCTGGAGATTTATAGGTTTTATTGCAAAAACAAAATATCCAGCAAGTTTCTTTACAATTATTAAAGATTTCTCTAAAAAATAATTATACCGTTACATACATATAAGATACATAACAATCTCAAAAATATTTTTTTTCTCATAATTTCAGAGGATTTAATTAGAAACAATTATTATTATTTATTTAATGATAAATTATTTTTATTATCAAGATAACATATTATTCAATGTTATGCTCATTAGATAAATTTAATAGTGTCATTAAAGATGACTTAATGTAATACAGGAACGGATAATTATCGATACTTGTTTCTAAGACAATTTTTAAAGTAATTGTATGAAGGTTCATACTAATTATGGCAAAAACTCAGTCGGATAATAAATTAGTGGAAATCATTAACAAATATCGAATTATTCAAGTAATTAAGATAACATGAAGAACATACTTTGTTCACCGATAGTAGTTAATACTGGGATAAGTAAGCTAAATTATCAGGCTGTTACAAACTGAATAATGAAATATTTTTTTATTTTTCTTTCTTTTCGCCTCATTGTTTTTCTATAAATTTTAAATGTAATAGAGTTAAGTATATAAATCAAGTATATAAAATAATTAAGGCTCAAATATGAAGATTAAAAACATATCTGTGATATTTTTGAGTTATTTATTTTTTATTTTTAATTGCATGAAATGCATAAGTTATACACACCTGAAATTGCTAGAGAATCTCATTTAAAAATCTTCGATATAAAAACTGGATAATAATTTTATTCACAATATTTGTTTATCCTCTAAATTACATTTTAAATATTCAAAATCTGAACCCAGTTTTTGATATTATTAATTCATTCTTTATGAAAATATATTATGATTTAAGGATAAAAAATATATACAAATATCTTCTTATATATTGTCTATTTAAGTTTTATTTGTTCTGTAGCATAAAATTAAAAAATAAAATAAAATGTCACTTCATTAAACAAAATACAAATATATTTAAAGGTCTTAAACAAGGAAAAACAATTTTCTAAACAAAGACGTATATAAATTTCCTCCATATTGAAATGTTATTTTTTAATGAACATTTCCTAATGACTCAAGACTTCGTTAGTTATATTTATTACATTTTTAATCTGTTCCTTTTACTTCAACTTAATTAGAATTTTTTCTCATTACTCTAAACTAATTGCTTGAAGAAACAGACTTCCCAAAAGATTTTCTTTAAGCATTCCCTTTTTTCAATGTATTTAAATTTTTTCTACCGAAAATTATTTTTTATGAAACTTTTTAACTAGGTCTTAGTAATTAAAAAAATAATAAATATGCCATGTGATTTACATAACTTAAAAAAAATCTGATACTTAATTAAACATTCTGGTATAAAGATTTCAAGACCAGGTTTCCCAGGAATATACCACAAATGCAATTTGAATATCACTGTTTTCATATAGTATTTTAGCTTCATTTAATTGCAGAATTTTTGTAATTTAATGATATAAACATTATTGTTATGAAATCGTGGTATTAAAGATTTAATTGTGTTATTTCCTTGGGGACTTTGGTTCAGGTATTACTCACTTTAAAAACCATATTTCATTAAAAGAACAAGTAGTCAATTAAGGCATTTTAGTGACATTTTATATTTGTATTCAAGATGAAGTAGATATAAAACTGGCTATTGTGTCAAATATTCTATGCATGTTTTAATCTAAAAAACGAAGGTTTCTTCTTCAAGCGTAAATCATACTCAGAAACAAATTGTTTGCAAGTCCGTGAATTTCACTTGCACATACACAAAAAAAATTATGTTTCCAGTAAAAAACATACGTGGAGAAATATTCTAGTTTTTTTTTTTTTTATTATAGGACAAAATTTATTATCAAACATATATATATATATATATATATATATATATATATATATATATATATATATATATATATATATATATATATATATATTGAACACGGTTTTGTTGGCGCTCGGGGCAAACCATTGATGAAAAAACTGTTGAAATTAGTCTAAATGGAGCTGATGTATGCTGAAATAACGAAGATGTTTATATCGAGCAATAAGAAATTAACCTTTCGATAAACATTGTCACTTAGATTTCTACCTTTTTACTGTTTTGTACTAGTTTTTTTAAATTTAAATTTTCTCTATCTCTCATATTCAACCAATGTTGATTATATCAGTTACATTGGTCCCGCTTGAATCCGATATGGCGTAAATATTGTATTAATCAGAATTACGACCATTGTATAAGTGATGACTATATATTGGGAAATTTTGCAATGGAATAACAATGCTGCAGAATTCTTCGCTTTGCCTTGCTTAAATTTTCAAAGAATGTTAAAAACTGGTGAATTATTGGCATTATACTCAAAATATATTTAATGAAATGGCGAAATGTTATTTACTAAAACTGCATCAATATTGACAAAATGTTAACTTCCGAATGTTGGCAACGTGTTCCCGTGGCAACGTGCCAATAGTGTTTAAGGTATAATTAATATTTCCCAAGATATTGTCAATAGAATTTATTTTAGCTTAATATTGTTTTGATACTATAGATTTTCAATATATTCCCTAACCATGTTTTAAAATGGAATTTACTATGATTTCTGTCTATTCTGCTTTTTACATAGTTTCGTTTCTTACAAAATGAAGAGAATTTAAATTTTTAAGCTTTATTTTAATACTAAATGTAAAATAGAAAGTGACAGAAAAAAAAACAGCTGTTGGATTAATTTCACTTATACGTAACTTTTTTTTTTTTTTAATTCCGATATTAACTGATATAAATATAACTGGGAACCCTCTTTGTAATATTTAATATATTTATATTTATTTATATTTATTGTGACATTTATAAATTATTATAAGCGTTTGATAAATTAGTGTTACATCACTTTTTAATACAATAATATGTATATTTTTTTTTTCAAAAATAAGTTTTTAAATGAAATTATGTATAAATTATGTTTTCCAGCTCTATATTAATACGTTGTTGTTGTTTTTTTTTTAAATTTAGTTTCTGAAAAGTACCAAAACCTATATATGTAATTATGTCTATACTAAATGATATAATCACTATATTTTATATTATATAAATGTTTTATTAGTAACATTTATTTATAAATTAAAATACCAGATCAATTAAAAAATCAATATGCTTTTAAGTATCATATTAGCTTTCAACTGAAATTATGCGATTTATTCCTCCTAAAGTTTACCATTGTCTGAATATGTTAATTGTTTTCATTAAATATTATATGGGCTATTTTTTCATATAATATCATCTGTTGTTACGTGTAACATTAGTTTTAAATAAAAAATAATAATTTAAAATTTAATTTTCTAAAAATATAATTTTTTGCTCGAATTCTTTTATTAGAATCTCATTCCACTTACCTACAACTAGGAATTATTTATTTTTATAGAATAAGATTACGTAATATTCAAATATGAAGCATTTTGCAAATGGAATTTCAAGCTATCACTAGCATAAATTTGAAAACTTAGTAAAAGTTGAGAACAATTATTTCGCATGTGAGCTCCCAGGAATGTGCTGTAAACAAATTTACTTTAAAAGTTTCGAAAACTTTGAATTTCACTTGAGGAATTTCGGTGACATGTGAGAGTTTACTTAAAATAATATTTCAACAAAGTTGTTAAACTAAGCATATGAAATTCATTCATGTGTAGAACAGAATTACTTTGTTAATCTGGCAGAGAGTTATATAATGATATTGTTACTCGTGATAAATAATTTTATAAGAATCATCAGATTTTATCCCAATAAATATGTTAGGAAATAATTTAAAATTTCAACTCCCACATATTATTTTTAAATAAATATTTTGTGGAAGCAAAAATTTTAAATGGACGTTAAAAACATTTATACTGTAATATCTCATTCTTATCATGTTGCGAATTGGGGAAATATACAGGGTGACTTTTAATTAACCTACAACTTTTAACTGAAATAACTCTTGAGTCGTTGCAGATAGCACTACAAACATTTTTTTTTTATTGAAAAAACGTGGAAAAGGAATTTAATGGATATGGTTTTCAAAATGAGGATCTTCAGAAGTGATACAATATCGCAATTTAGTTACAAAGTTGTCAGTAACAAAATCGAGCGTTTATTTTTTATGCTTGAAAATTAGTCAGTTATGGAACTTTTGAGGCTAATAAGGTTTGTCGGCTTCTTCTTGTAAACCAAATTTTTCATATGACCCAAAAGATAGAAATTAAATGGATTCATATCTAGTGAATAAGGTGGCCACTTTTCTTATCAGATTCCTTACCATTGCTCTAGAAGGCTTAGGTCGGTTTCTGAATGTTGAAGACCACTTTCGTAGAAATAGTGTTGCATTTTCACCATATAAATACCAATTTTTAACAATAAAAATACGATCTTCAGTTGAATATGACGTTTTGGGAGACATTTTCAAAATTACTTTAATCTGACACTAAACAAATTCCTTTTATGCTCTCTCTCACTGCACGCATTCGTGCCGCCATCTAGTGAGATTCTGAGAAGTTATTTCAGTTTAAAGTTGTAGGTTAATTAAAAGTCACCCTGTATATAGTCCTTGAGATGTCAGGTATAAAAATTTAATTCGCTGTCAATTGTTAGAGTACGTTTTAATTCTTAATGTACTGAAAATGATTAAACCCACTTAGAGAGAACTTACATATATATACTTAATAATCCAGATTCTTTGCACGTTTTTAATAAATGAAATACTGTTGTTTGTTATTAGTATCTAATCATAAATAGAGTACATACTAATAAAAAAATATGTATGCACTGCGCTTATAATAACATTGCAATGATTGCGTCATATAAGTTACATTTTGTTAACACTTTCAATACCAGTGTTTTGTTAAACTCATCTACTATGGAAATAAAACCTTTTTTCTATCATTTATGAAAGATAAATATTTTATAAAATTCGAAAATCTAGTTTTTGTTTTTAATATAAGCAAATATGTTTTAACGAAATTATCAAAACAGTAGATCCTTTTTATATACAGTAGGTGTACAGAAAAACGGAGAAAAAAAAAGAATTATTAAGTAAATTAATGAATTTTGTTTTTAAATCTATTATTATACTTTTATTATTTTTATTTTCTTGAGGAGTCTTATACATAATTTATTTTACGCGAAATTCAAAAATCTCAATATGAGTCTCTATATTGTATTTGGTTATTTATTTTGTCATGCCACATTTATTTTAAACAGAAACTTTTATTGACACAATTTGTAAAAGGAGTTGAAAAATAAGTTAACGTAGTTTTGGAAATAATAATGATACTGTCAAAAAATAAGTGTTGCAGAATAAAAAGCAAAATAATAACATTTTCATTTCTAAAATCTGACACATTTACATAAGGAATATAATTCGAACTTAATTAGACAATTTAAAAGTAAATCAGAGATTTTTTGAAATTAAACTAAAAACATATTTTGTTATAAGAAAGATAAAATAAAGCAATCAGCAATAAGAAATTTAAAAACTAAAACAATATTTACAGAATTTTAGAACAGAAAAACATATCACACTTTTTTTTTAGTTTCAATGAAATTAAATTTTTATTTTAATAATAAACTATTTTAATATTTGAAATACGCATAGTTTAATGGATTAAGATAAGTATTTGAAGAAAACTTTAAATTTCTGAAAAACGTATTTAGATTTTCAAAGCAAAAGTAATCAGAAATAACATGTTTGTTGTTTATTTCAAAACATCTTTAATGCTGTATGAACTAATTAAAACTATATTTCTTTTTGGGAAATAAATTTTTAAAAGAAAGATTTTCCTCCCATTAAAAGCTTAAAACAAATAAAAAAATTGAAATAAGTTTTCCTAAAAAATATAACAGCTTGTGGGAAGAAAAAAATAGTAATAATGTTTTAAGAAGTAAATAAAGTTATATTTTCTTATTGGATCTTTCCTCTGCTCTTTTAAAAATGCAAGGAAAATATAAAATCTGAAATATATTATCGAAATAAGTTGAGTAATTCATCTTTACAAAAATGTAGACCTTTTTTTTTCAAATTATTTTTTATGTCTTTGATAAGTTTTCGGCGAAGTTATCTTTAAATTACTCTTTTGTAATACTTGTGACATTATTCTTGGCATCTTCTATTATAATTTAGTGAGTAATGGATTTAGAATTAAACTATTATTTAATGAGAATTTGAAAGATGTTTAAATTAAAAGACTTAAAAATCCATTCATTTATCTACATCACATTTATATATTTCTTACCACTGTAGCAATCTCAAATTTTATATCTATCAACAATATTGTGTAGAAAACAATTTTATCGTCAGTTATCAATATTAATAATCTGTTAACAATATTGGAAAGATAGATATTTCTTTCCTATGAACATCTACCATATTTGAGAAAAGTTTGCCCTCGAACATCACGCATGGACGATAAATTTCCTATCGATCTCAAACATTCTGAAATCTAATTTATTCGGTACAGAAACTTTGGCAAGTGTTTGAGATATTCAAATGTATAAAAGCTCTTGATTAGAAGCTCATTAAGAAATCACATTAATGAGGGGGGGGGGGTGTGATTTTAAGTAAAGTTGGTACTTAGATGGACTTATTCAATCATGAAGACATTTTTTACAAACTCTTAATATTGAGCAACACGTCCTTATTGGTAGCAATAAAACTTTAAGTAAGTTTTATAAAGGTGCAACGTGTAATGAGTCTTGATTTTAGGAATTTGTTTTCTTGAAATATCTTAAAGAACACTGGTTTATATGCAGCGAAATGTTGAAAATAAATTTGGATAAAATATACCCCAAAAATTTAAATAGGCGTAATATTGCCTGTGTAACAATTCTACGACACTGACTGTCTCCTTATAGTGAAATAAAAATAAATATTTATTGTAATTAAACATGTTATCAGTAAACAAGTTTTCACTTAAAATGGAATCAGAGAATTGAGATATATTATAATAAGTAAAATAATAATAATAACATTTTATATTAATATGAACCCAATATTAAATTATATTGCCATAGTTTGTAGATGTTCTTTCTTGGGTGTTTATGCAAGTTAAAATCGGCATCTGTTGCTATATTACTATCTGATTCTCAAGCTAAATAGTTATAAAATGTTTGAACATTTTGTTCAAGTAGGAGTACGCACGTTATCTGTTTGTTTAATATTTTTTTTAAATTAAAATATGACATTTTTATTACGAAAACTATTATACAATTTAAAATAAAATCGGGAATTTTGAATTGCATTAGCATGCTGCATAATATATCTGAAATAAATGTATTGTGATGGTATTTTATTTAATGCTGATTTCGGGTATAATATATTGATGACAATTTTAGATAAAACAAATAATATAAAAACCTTTTTCTACAATTTCAAACACAGCATTTTTATTTCCTCACATAACATAAAACTGATTTTTTTGGCTATTTTTCGTATCTATCTTTTTATCTTCTCTACATATACACACAGAGCCGATAGACAAACTGAATGCATCAACAATTTTCAGATATTTTGGAAAATGTTGAAAAATGTGGAGATACCGTTTCATCTAATATATATATAAAACACAAACGGAAATTTCGTTCCGTTCCTTTATAACTCGAGTTCTGCCGAATGCATTTTGATGGAACTTGCACTGTTCGAGAGATAATTTTTCAGGGAAGGTTTTAGTATGTAACACAACGTTCTACGTCTATTAGTTATAGAATTATTACAGAAAGTTCTGTTATTTTGGCCGAAAAGGTTACCATTGCTAATTTTTTGGCAATCATTACTGTTGCAGAAAGAAATGAAAAGGCTATACATGTCGAAAAATAAAAGAAAAACTGTTACTAATTTTATTAAAAAAACAAAAAAGAAAGAAAGAAAGAAAGAAAGAAAGAAAAAAAAAGAGTTTTGATGAGAGAATATTATAAAACGAAAATATTTAATTTAAACATGATTGGGAAAGTTCGTAATGCTTAAAAAGTTATTCAAGGGGCAAGATTTCTATATTGAAACAATATTTGGCGATGCATCTTTTGTCTTTGGCGATTTTGATTTTACTTTTGATCCCAAACAATTTGATTTTAAGCCACAAGGTGTATTATTTTGTTGCAGAAAGAATTGAAATGGCTATACATCTGGAAAAATAAAAGAAAAAACTGTTACTAATTTTATTTTTAAAAAAAGAAAGAAAAAAAAACAGTTATGATGAGAGAATTTAAGCCAAAAGGTGTTTTTTTTTTAAGTGTACGACTGCATTTTTGCAGTATTTTTTTTGGTACTTTTCGGTTAGCCGGGCGCCAGTGATATATGTATACATATATATATAAAGACACATATATCTACACAAATACATGTATATACATACATATATATACACTTATATGTATATATATATATATATATATATATGTGTGTGTGTGTGTGTGTGTACATATATCACTGGAACCCGTCTAACCGAAAAGTACCTTTTTTTTTATTCAAATGCAAACTATATTAATGACAATATACCTCTATTTACTTCTACATATATGAAATTTCGCTCCGGCTGCTTATAACTCGAGTTCTGCTGAATGGATTTTCGTAGAGCTTAAACTGTAAGATAATTTTTCAGGGAAGATTTTATTGTATGACATACTGTTCTACGTAGCTTAGTTATATAATTATTCTGGGAAGTTCTATAATCAGATCAATCCGATTATGAAATATTAGCTTTTTTAAAAAATTTTGCCGAATGGATTTCGATGGAACCTACACTGTTAGATAATTTTCTAGGGAAAGTTTTATTATATAACATATCATTCTACGTTGCTTAGTTCTAGAATTATAGGGGGAAATTCGAAAATCGGGTGACCATTTTTTTTAATCAAATATTAGCCTTTTCAATATTTGATTCCGATTATGAAAGATTAGCATTCTGAAAAAGTTCTACTGGATGGATTTTGATGAGAATTGTATTGTTAGTTAGATGCTATTTCAGGAATGGTTTTAATGTACTACAAATTGTTCTACGTTGCTTATTCAAACAGTTGTGTGTGAAAGTTATATAGTCAGGTGAACCCGATTCCGAAAGATTAGCCTTTTTGAAAGTTTTTAATGGGCGTATTTTTTGCGACTTGCATTGTTAAGTAGATAATTTGTAAGGATGGTTTTAGTATATTTTATATCGTTCTGTTAGTTTTAGAATTATGTGGAAAAGTTCTATAATCAGATGAACCCGATTATCAAAGATTAGCCTTTATAAAAACTTGTACTGAATGGATTTTGTTAGTTAATTTGTTTGCATTGTTAGTTCGACAATTTTTACTGATGGTTTTAGTATATTGCATATAGTTTTATCATTCGTTAGCAAACCTTAACTGTAAATGACCAAATAAAAGAGTTGGTCCTTAACAGCTAAAATTTTTACTGCACATTAAAAAATATAATAGCGCAATTACGTCATTTTTCAGTAATGTGGAAGGATATTCCAGGTAAATATACAGATTGCTTTCAAATACAAGGTCAAATTAAACGATATATTTCGTTTGATTCAAGGTTCATTTGTAGAAACCGACCAGCACAGCGGGCGTAGCTTGCTACTACTTTAATAAAACATACATTTACCAATTCATTCATCATAGCTTATATATAATTTTCACATTTTTAAAGAAACAAGTTAATTTTCAAAATGAATTATTAAATATGACTTGTTTATTTATTACATGCCATGAATTTCGTGTTTAATGCTTTTAACGCACAATTAAGTCCATTGAATTCACGCTAATGATTCCGTGCTATGAAGAGTTAATGGAATTTTCAAATTTAGAATACATGCATGCACTTAAGGAATTTACATGAAAAATCTTTCTTCTTTAAGTACTGTAATGAACACTTAATATTTAACGACTTAATACAACGGTATGAAATTTGCATATATATATAATTATAATATATGATTATTTTTTATTAATAATTTTAATAGTACTAAGTATTAGAAATAATTAGAAAATAATATACAATTGTGGATACCACCAATGCTGTGTTTCAGACCACAGCCCTTTTATGTGCAATCACTACACTATTTCTTACTTCCCTTTTCTAACTGGGGTAGGTAGATGACGTCGCCTTTTATCATACTCTTCCCGATTTGTTTTGACCGGGTCCGGTTCACCAGTCAACACATACTATTGTTTTGCCACTTGCAGTAGCTCACCAACAATTTTAATGTTCGGGTCCAATTGGAGAGATCGGAATTCGAACAAGAACACTTCCATTTGTAAATCAGTATGTTACTAGTTCAGAACTGTGGCATTTCTGCCTTCCCTTCATTATCTTCTCTATCCTAGGGAGATAAATTCTTGCTACATTCACTGTAGTTCCACTAATATTACAAAGTGAGATAGAACGCTTTAGCATTTTAAAATAAACTCTAAAAAAACTGTAAATTTATGAGCGTTTGCCCTTTAATTTTCACTGTCAACAGCCTTATTTGATGAAAAATGGTCTGATCCACTAAATGAGCGGCCTTATCCCTTAGATACTTAGAAATTTAAGAGCAATCCACAGATTCTTACAGTTCTAGTCCATATGTTAGCAAAAATACGGTACGACACCATACATTATCCTCCGCTAGGGTGTAACCCTTCATTTTACTCGTGTTTCTAAAATTTTAACCCGCCAAAATAGCGATTCTGTGATGATTATCTAAATTACTACGTGTTACGGAACACTGAGCAAAGTGTTATTGTGTTTTAAAGTGCATTATATCCTGTTCATTATAATGCTATATTACTTTCCCCGTAAAATTACGGGCTTCACAAAATGATGGGCATGGATTTTTTTTTTCACGGGGTATGACTGGAATCTCTGATGCCGGCTTCTGCCAGTAATTTTACTGCAATTTTTTTTACAGTGTAGCAAAATGACATATTTTTTGATTGATTCTAGTCATTTTTTAAATTGCTTACTTCAATTTTACTGCTTATAGAGAATAATAAAAAATTGTCGATACGTAAATAGTACAAAACATTGAAATTTTCAATACTAACAGCTTATTTTAACAGCATATTTTCTGTCCATTTTACCTTCCGGTACCAAAAAGTCATTTTGTCAAATATTTTAGGAATTATGAAGGTTTAAATTTTGGAACGCCTAACGTTATTTTCATTTTGAATCGTTCCAAAATAGATCGCAATGCTGGTAGACTTTTAAGCCTAATTCAAAAACAAATTGTCGAAAAAGCTACAATACTGAATTCGCATATTTGAATCTTCTACTAATCGATTTCTGTTAAAAAAATGTATGTTATCATCCATATATATAAAAAATTTTTAAATATTTCGAAAGTATACATAATTTGAAATTAATTTTCCCAAAATAATATGAATAGTAATCGTAACATTTTTAAGGGGTCAGGTAACCTTTAAAGTGTGAGAAATTTGAAAATTTTTTTATTAGCTTATAATTAAATATGATTGTTTAGGAACAATTTAAAATAAACCCCATGCAAAAATTCACTTTAGAAGAGGAGTTATGTCTAAAACAGTCTGAGCTTTTTGTATATGATCAAGGGACAGTTTGATCTTTGAAGTCAATTTTCTCAAAACGACAATTTTGGTCATTGCGTGCACGATTTAAGAAAAATTATTGGTTAGAATTTCATGAAATTTTGACTGAATGTCTTAACCAAACAGATGCACAAAATGACCTACGATTATGTTTCTCAAGTAACAAGTTTAGAATTTATGACTACTTTTGTAGTAAAAAAAAACTCTATATTTCGAATTTTTCTAAAAAAAAATTTTTTTCTCAAGAACTACTCATTTTATTTTTCTCATCGTAGGTCATTTTGAGAACACATTATATATGTACTCATTAAAATTTTTTTGAATGGTTTTAGCAATTCAAATGTGAAAAATCGTGCGCGCAGTACATGCAAGAATAATTCTTTCGTAAAAAATTTATTATATTTTAAATTAAATTTAAAAGCTTTATATGAGTGTTAACATTTTTGGAGAATTTTAATTTATAAAATAAACCTTTATTAATATGCATTTAAAATTTTATAATTCAAAGTCAAATAGTTACGGAGTTATGATAATTCTTACAGAGGTCTCCTTTTCATGTATTTTGTGAGTTCAAAGGTTACCTGACCCCTTAAAACCATAAATCGATATTTAGAAATCTCAAATATATGAATCTAAAATTATAATGCAGTTCATAGTTTGGTGATTAATAGTAGCATTCTTGTAGTTTTTAGTTATGCTTACAAAACTATCTGCACTGCAATCTATTTTGCAAGGATTAAAAAGTAATTTAACATTAGGAGTTTCAAACTTTAAACCTTTATAATTGCTAAACTATTTCACCTTTTAACTTCTTGTTTGATATCGAAGGTAACACTTACCTTGTAACAGTCATGAAGTCATCACTGTGGTTCCTGATGATCAATACTAGCTAAGTCGAATAGAACACAATGTTAAGTAAAATCAATCAATTTTTATTTACAAACTTTAATAGGGCAGGGTCTTGAGAAAACACTGCTTTAATTTGCCTTGTGCCGAAAGAAAGTCAATCCCCAAAAATACTTCACTCAGAAAATAAAACTTCAATTAGCAATAGCAATAAATAAATAACTTCAAAATATGACTTACGACTTGGAAGAACTTCAAACGTCGGTAAAGATATTTTCAGCAATTTTTAACTTCCCCTATGCAAGTCTAACTATCGTAGTCGAATTCCAACGTCTAAAAATGTCGCCTACGGCAGCTGAAATCGGCACTCCGCGAGCGCCAAACTCTTTTTATTCAATTAGAACAAAAATAAGGTAAAACCTACTCTTACCAAATGACGACACTCTTTCTCTAGAATAGTTGAGTCAACCAAATAGCTCGCCAAAGGCCACAGTGAGGAAGAACTCGATCCAAAAGTTCCAATTCTCTAGCGCGAATCAGTGATTAAATACTGCTATATCCATTGACATCATGCAGAAATTTGCATAAATATCGAAACAAAGAGAAAATTTACAAGTTCCGAGGTTTCCACACTCATTCATTGAAAGTTAAAGAAAGATAGCTTTGACACCATTTTTACGCATATTAACTCACCTGCTCTTATAAGTTAGCGTAGTCGACACATCATAACATATACGAAACAAATGTGCTGTGAAAATTAAGAATTACTATTGAAAACTTCAAAGTTTGGTACAATTTCTCGGAAGAGAAATCTTTCTCTCAAGCTTATTTTTTTAATACTAATTGAAAAAAACAAAAACAAAATATAAAATGAAATGGGTATTTTTGTTTTTCTATGCAACCTATAGAATTTGATAAATGATTATCGTTTAGTTTTTTTTCTTGGGAGTGGGGAGGTATGTGCTCAAAACTGACGTTTTCCATTAATAAAATTTCTCATTGCTCCGTGTTAAATGCCATAGATTTAAACCGGAAAAAAGATTTAAAAAATTGTATAAATCCAGTTTTTTACGAAGTAGTTTTTTTGTGTTGCAAACGTGCCGCTGAAGATAAACCCACATGTAGACAAAAAGTAACATAAGTTTATTTAATCGTTGCCATTAAAAATTGTCGTATATTGCAAAGTATAGCATTAGTCAGTGACAAATCCATGATATATTATGGCCAAGAAGAGAACAAGAAGAAAATGTGTGTACACGATATTGAACTATATGCATAGGTGTCAAATAATACAATTTTTAATACAATAATATTATGTATCCGAATTCTGCAATTCAATCAGACAAATATATTTATTTGGAAATAGCGGTTTAAAAAATTCGTAATATTTGGCACCTAAGCGCAGGATTTCAATCCCCAATCCTTTATTACTTGCACAGGTGCGCTATGGGCATCATTGAATGATAGGAATTTAAGTATATATACTATAAATATACAGTGCTGGCCAAAAGTTTGGACATTTTTGAAAGTTTCATGTTTTTCAAATTTGTGTGCTTGTAGAATATATTAATTTTCCCTTAAATACCAACATGTATATATCAAATTGAAGGTAATTTAGTGTAGAATTTAATAATAAAAACAGTATTACAATATCTGTATAACAAAAACTGTTATGCTCATTTTAGTAGAACAAACAAACACAAATCGTTTTTAATAAGGACTTGTTTTGTAATAAAAGCGTACTAGCCAATCACAAACACTGTTCTGAGGACGAATCAAATGTCTTTAACTATAGTTTAGGTTATTTGGATGGTAAAAGAGTTATTGTTGTGGAAATATTTTGCGGAATGGTGCATACTAGTACAATTAAATAGAGTATTGCTGTTTTTGAATATTTAAAGTCCTTTTTTTCATTAAACTAATTTTAAACAATGTCATCAACAAGAAGAACTAATTGAACATCTACAAAAAGAATCCGAATTGTCATATTGAGAGAAAATGGCCTCTCTTATGCTGAAATTGCAAGACAAGTTGGTGGTTCAGTGACTTGTTCTGGTGTACGAAAGTTCTGTTTACGTTATGAAAAAACAAAATCAGTGGAAAATAAGGCCAAATCAGGCCGAAAAAATGCACAAGTGCTACTGCCGATAAAAAAATTAAACGGTTATGCCTTCAAGATAGAAAAATTTCATCAGATGCCAATAGATGTGAAATTAATGCGGCGGGTATTGCAGTAAGTTCAAGAACAATAAGAAGAAGGTTATCAGGATTTGGACTACAAGTTAGAATTCCAAGGAAAAAACCATATTTAACTCAAAAGCAACGCGAAAAACGAGTTAAGTGGACAAAAGAACACATTAAATGGTCAGAAAATCAATGGAAGCAAGTAATCTGGAGTGATGAGAGTAAAATATCGCTCTTTGGTAGTGATGGTAGAAATACGTGAGACGTAGAGTAGGAGAAGCACTTCATCCTGATTGCATTGAAGCATCTACAAAAAACCCAACAAATGTCATGATTTGGGCATGTATGTCTGCAGATGGTGTGGTCCGAATTCAAGTAATTGATGGCATCCTGAAGGCCAAAAAATACATCGAAACTGTCCTGGAACCAAAATTGATACCTTCCATCAGGGATCTCTTCCCCAACAACGCACCATTTATTTTTTAGCAGGATTCAGCTCCATGCCACACAGCAAAAGTATGCAAAGCATGGTTTCAAAATAAAAGCATAGATATATTACCATGGCCAGGAAACAGCCCTGATCTCAATCCAATTGAAAATTTGTGGCGACGTTTGAAAATTCTTGTACGAAAAAAACGTCCATCCAATAAAAGACAACTTATTGAAGCTATAATTGTTTCTTGGCACCATGTGATTACGAAAGATGAACTCCAAACACTTGTTCACTCGATGAAAAGACGCTGTGAAGCTGTCTTAAAAAATAAGGGTTACCCTACCAAATATTGATTGTGTAAGTATCACTTTAAAAAAAATGAAAATCTAAGATAGATCTTACTATTAGTTGCATAAGTTTTTTTGTAATACAGATATTGTAATACTTTTTTATTATTAAATTCTAAATTAAATTACCTTCAATTATATATAAACGTTTGTTTAAGTGAAAATTAATATATTCTACAAGCACACAAACTTGAAAAACGTGAAACTTTCAAAAAATGTTCACACTTTTGGCCACCACTGTACATACAATCGACCAAAATAAAATGAGAACACCTCATATATTTTAATCATCAAATTATATATTTAAAAAAAACGAAGTTAGCCATTCGACTAGAAATATTGTCACTTGTACTACAAATGAATTTAACATTAGAAGTTCCAAATATCAGACATTCATAATTCCTAAACTTCTTGACCCAATAACGATCCGTTAAATCTGCTATGGTAAAATTTACCGAAGAAGCTAAATATGATACCAAAATTAGGTGTTTCGTGATGAAGTAGAAATTACGCCGCGCGTGAAGTTTTGCTGTGTGAATTTGGGAAGAATTTGACTGTAAATCATAGAACCATATTATTTTGTGCATCCCTGTAAATGAACGTTAAATTCAATGCACACAAGTAAGAAAGTTATAGTGTACCTCAGTATATCACTTAAATTCCATTATGTTTGAAATAGTGTACATCATTAAAAATCATTAAAATATATACAAAATGATTTTTTTTTCGCAGACCATTACGTTACGGGATTATTTTGTGTCAATCTGTTATTGAATAATAAATATTTTGCACTCCATATTGTACATAAAACATGTTTTATTGCATCCCAGATAAAATCAGTATATTTCAAGCAGTGTTACATCATTAAAATACACTTAAAACGATATTTTCTTTTTGAACGTAATGTAACGGAACGGAATACTTTTGAATGTCCCTATAAATGAACTATAAATGCTACACAATTCATTTTAAATAGCGATTGTACTCTTGTAAGCTTCAATAACACATAAAAATTACAGGGCAATTTGAGTATATTTACTAGAGTTAGAGTACGGACAGGCGGCAAATTGAAGTCATAAACACTTTTCAACTATGTTGGAAAGTTTTAATAACGGGATTTGTTTGTTTCCAAATTTGCGTAGTTATTAAATTTTTTGTTCATTTCTTGCCAAACGGTCTATTTATTTCAGATACCGACAAAATTGTAAAAACAAGCTGGAAATTTTACCTCAAACGTGACAAATGAGGTGCGTTCGTACTGTAGCTAGCTATATAAATATTTAGATCTTGATGATTTTTAATTCTGTGAAATGAATGATATCGTCTGCAGATTAATTTCTGTAATAAAGAAAGTATCTCGGTCGCTTGACGATTAAACTTTGGAAGCTCCTCTAACAAGAAAGCACCGATTATAAAAAAAAATCAAATTTCTTAATAAATATTTTTATTAATATCTCCTAAAGTTTTGATTCGATTTTAATAAAATTTGAAATGTCTCGACAAAATTCTGCAAAGATAATATACCTTAAATTTCAAACCATTCGGTTGGGTAGTATTTGCGTTGTTATATGCGGATGGACGGACAGACAGACGGACGGAGCAAGCGACGACAATAGGTGCTACGTATTTATATAATTACGAACGCACCTGAAAAGTATTTCGATGTCTTTAGAAGTTTTCGTGAAAAAAGTGCACCAATGTCAGATGTATTTTACATCTGATTTTTTTTTTTTTTTTTTTTTAACGAAATCGCTTAACTATTGTATTTTGTATTTTTATTCTTTGGCGAAGAATCAATATGTAGTTTAATTACTTACATAACTAAGAAAAATAAAAATTTATATCGTTTCAGTATTTCTCGATAAAAAGAAACATCAATGTCAGCTGTTTTACACAGGATTTCACAACTGTTGTCATCAATTAATACATGTGTAACGTAAAATTTGTAAGTATTTTGTTCATATGATTTCAAGAGAAATTTTTTTTTTTTTAAACTCAACGAGGTTATACTTCAATTATGAGGGATATATCGAATTTAAGAATCAGATTTTATGTATTTCATATATAAAACTAATCAATTTTTAAATAAATTTTCAAAAATGAAATTGCACCCGAAATCATTTAATTTTAAATTGCGTGAATTTTCATATTGCTAACAAAGGGACCAACAGAGTGAAAAATGTCCACAGCGGGATATAAATCCGGATATTAGGTATAACGCACAAATTCTCTACCACTGAGCTACCAGGACGATGCCCAGTATGGCATCTCTCACTCTCGAAAGTTGGTAAGGCTGCAATAGCAGCACAAGATGGGAAAGCCTCTATGAGCACACAACTTTGTGGCATACACGAGACGAAACAAATCCCAGCATAGGTGAACACATATATATAATTAATTAATTTTCAGCGGTGAAATTACGCCCGACATTATTGAATATTAAAATCGTGAATTTTCATATTGATAACAAAGCTTATATAAAAGAGAATGAACAATGTCCAGGACGAGAATCGAACCCGTATACTTGGTATAACGCACCAATGCTCTACCACTAATCTACCAGGACGATACCCAGTGTGGCGAGTCTCACTTTCATAAGTTGGTAAGACTTCAACCACAGATGGAAAAGTCTTCATGATCGCACAACCTTATGGCATACACGAGGCAAAAAAAAATCCCAGCATAGGTGAAAACGTATATATATATATATAATTACGCTTTGTTAGCAATATAAAAATTCATTTTTTTATATTGTATGTATTTCCTTTTTATTAATTTTTTTTTGTGATATAGCGATTTAACTTGAATGCATTCGTAAAAGCGAAGTCGTAGCAAAGTTATAAAAAAAATTAAGCATATTATCAGAAAATGAGTAAGTATATATATATTTTTTTAATCGAGACTTAAATATTTAGAACTATTATGAGCCGGTACAATACTCATACATGAACAAATTAAAAAAAAATTAACATTAAAAATTCAAGAGTTTTATTTTATGAAGTTTTCTTTTAAAGTCAATTTCCAATCAATTAAGAAGAAAGAAAAGGGTTTTTATGTGTTATTGAAATTTTGTAGAGTGAAATGTTTCAACATTAATATTTAATTATACACTTCAAAAAACGAAGTGAACTAGATTGCTGGTCCATGTTAATGTTAAGGTAGACAATACAATGTACTATCTAGAGTACGAAGCAATTAAGATTTTCAATTCACAAAGGGAAATAGTATGTTAATTAACCTAGGCGCAGAATTAAGTTACCTTCCTCATATCTAATGCAATGCATGATAGACGATTGGAACTAACCCATTAAATTAATTAATGGAAACTGAAGTGCAATCCTCGAGATTTCACAACATGAAATTCGTTAATTTACTAGTGTTTAGTTACTTTAATTGATGTATAAATATATATTATACTTTACGCTTTTAACATGTTTTGTTTTTGTCCAGCTACGTATATATTTAATTTAGAACTCTATCGTGATTTATTTTCAACCATAAACACATTACAAAGTTTATCACAAATTTTATATTCTAGGAAATAGAGCAAAGCTTGGTAAAGTAAATAGACAATTCTGTATATAGTCGTATATCCGTAACTGAAGTTTAGATAATTCAAAGTATTTATTGATACTAATGTATGATTATTGTCTTTGAAAAGAATTTTTTTTAAATGCTAAAAAAATCGAATATAAATAGAATTTACGAAATACTTGTTTGTATAAGTTCGATGATTATTAGGTTCGATGTACCATATGATCAATTTCTAAAAAAATTGATAATATGTCGGCAGTTTCAATTTAGATAAAGATATCTTTATGAAGCACAAAATCTTTTGTGTCTGTTAGTTATTGTTTTTTTTCTGTTGGGGCTCTCAAAGAACCAGTTTGTGTACCATTTTTAGAAAAACCGCAGATGACATAACAAATTGCGTCTATCTACCGTAAACTCAGTGACGGGAGACATTTTTCAAAGAGTGTCGAATAAATTCAGTTACAGTACGTATGTTATTCTTTAAGCTTTAGACTTCAGACTTGGATTTATTTATTTTAAATTTTAATGTTAATATAATCCAATGAAGTTTCCATCATTCACATACAATGTACTATTTCAAAAAATTAACTGCATGTATTTGTCATTTTAAATCATTTTGTATATTCAGTAAATGTATTATTTATGAAACACATATTCTACAATATATGTTTATTTGACATTTATAATACAAAACAGCAAATCTACTTTTACAAACAAGAACGAAAAATCCTGCGTCAAGCATATATTATTAAACACTTTGCAACACATTCCAAATACTATTTAAAGAAAACTTCCCCATTTAATAAGGTGAAGTATGATGTCTTAATTAACAATTTAGATAACGCGTGAAACTATTAAAAATATAATGTCAGGAATTATTGTCAATCGACGGAAAAGCATACGAAGTATTTTAAGCAGTCTTTTATAGTATCTATAGATTTGTATATATACTATATATACTATATATATTATATAGTATTTGTATATATATTATATTCTACATTCCAGTTAGGAAACCCACAGAACAGTTCAAAAATACCCTACAGCAAATTCAGCCAATAAACGGACATGTACTCGAGATCTTTTGTACAGCCCTGTATATAATCTTTTGAATTTATATACACTTAATAATAAGCAAAAAATTAGCTAAATTCAAAAAAGCGCCCCACAACTGGAAACGCACTTCAGAAATTATTATTGATAGACAGTATTGAAACCGAATTCTTTTGTGTGGAGGAACGATGTAAAAGAATAAAGGCAGCTATGCACACAATATTCTATAGTAAGCATTTTGTAGTGCACCTTAGTGATATATATCAATGTCAATATGTTTGAAATAGTGTAACATTATTAAAGTACACTGCAACGATTTTCTCCCATAGATCGTAATGTAAAGGTCCTTTGAGTGTCCTTGTAAATGTACAATGCGCATTATAGGATATATTACTATGAGCATTATATCCTATACTAAACATCTTGTAGTGCACCTTAGTGCGCCTCATATTATATAGATATTAATTTCAATAGGTTTGAGACAGTCTAACATTATTAAAATACACCGCAAGCGATTTTTTTACCATAGACCGTAATGTAACGCAAATCTTTTGAGTGTCTCTGTAAATGGACTGTAAATGTTACACACTTTATTTTCAATACCGAACAAGCCATCATAAATATCAATATCGTATATTAGTTGCGTGGTAATCCGAGTATATTTACGTGAGATATAGTATGTACAGATGGCTGGCAGACTAAACCGAATTCATAAACACTTTTCAACTATGTTGAACAATGTTAAAAATAACCAATTATTAAATTTCAACAATACCCCGTAAAAAAGTTTGTATTTTTCTTCACGGTGAACGTGCGAATTTAAGATAAATAATGTATAACTGTTCAGAAAAAAATTGCACTATAAATAATGTTACTGGTATTAACATATGTAATCTTTTGTCGCTTAATTAATAATATAAAATTAACACAAAATATAAAATTATATAGAAAAATAAACATTATATATAAAATTATATAGAAAAATAAACATTATATATAAAATTATATAGAAAAATAAACATTATATATAAAGCTTGTATATAAAAATTAACATAAGAACAAATTTACTATAACTATTGTTTTTTTGTAATGCAAGCAGTAAAGAAATTTATTAGAATGAAACCGCAAAATGTATCATATTCTCTTAGCTTAGACTTAGCCCATAACATTTTTCCGTTTACGGTAAGTTTCTGTTATATACAGTTGTCGTTTTCACAGGTGTTACTACATTAATATTCAACAAAGATCAATTTCCTTAAATTGAAAATTCCATAGTTTTATAATAAGAAAATAGAAAAGATAAATCGTGTATTTATGTAATTCTAAACTATAATTACTATGACTTTAATTTGGCGTAATAAAGCAAATAACATTCCAGATATACAAAACACATTCCATACATTTTAGTAATGGACATTTTTTTAAATAAAAAACTAAATGAAACATTCATGAGACATTTTTTAAAAGCTAGAGGTTTTCCTTCTTTTCATCTTCAAAAATGTATTTCGAATCTTTCTTTAGTAACTTCAATACAAAAAAAAAAAGTCATATTCGCAAAAAACTATTTTCCGTGCTTTTTTTTTTTTTTTTTTTTTTTTTTTTGTTAAATACAAAATGAAAATCCTTGTGAAAGCTCATCTGAATATTTTTCACAGAAGATTTGGAGAATTTACCATTGATTTTTCAAATAACGTTTTACTCTTTTTATCTGCTTCAACATTTTTTATCGCTATGTGACAACATGCTTAAAGATACAGTTTTTTAGTTATTATTTTCAAGGTTTAATGAATAAGTTTTCAAGTGCATATTTAAAATATAGCTTATCATGTTGTATTATGCTTTTAATACAATGATTTTATAACCTTTATTTATGATATTCATTCTTTAAATGATACTATTTTATTCAAAGTTAGGAAAATCGCATCGCTTATAAAATGCTTTTTCAAGAATAAATTTCAACTCTATTTCAATCCTCGAAAACGAACAGATCTATGTTTATAGCAAATTATACTGTAATTGATAGAGTCGTTGCAGAAAAAATCTGGTTTAATTCATTGTCAGATTGGAGTGGATACACAAGGAGCTCCGCTCGATTTCCGTTCACTGCACTTTGATAATACAAGATGTTTAATAATATTCTGAATAGGCATTATTATTGCTTTTATTTGTTGAAAACGTAAAACTGAAAAGGACACAAGTATTCAGAACTTGATCACACAGCTATATAAAATTATACTGTAAAATTATATCTCTTACATGAATAATTCATTTAATTTTCTATAAAAAATTTCGTTACTAAACTTTTTATAAATCATTATATAATATTCTTCTATATTATATTAATATATTAATATTCTTCTATATTATATTAATATATTAATATTCTTCTATATTATATTAATACATTAATATTCTTCTTTTATTTGATAAATTGTTATTTAAATATCTAGGGATATTTATTTAGATAATAAACCAAATATTATTTTAATGATCCAAAATGCGCCCTGATTTATAATAGCTAAAGAACTCTTTTGCCAAATGTCTAAATTAATTTACATGAAACATTTCAGAATCCAATTGAAATTACATAACATTTCCATGTTTCTTCAGCTGCAAAAAATTCTTTCAAAACTTAAATTCCTGGTATCACTGTAGAAAAGTGAGCCAGTTCGACAGAGAAACATTTTCTGTCCTCTTTTAAAAATAGAAAATGCAAACTATTCTGAAAGCACATCTTATATATTTTTTTTCAAGAAAAGAAGATTTTTGAAATTCACAATTGATATTTCACACAAACTGTTCTTCTTTTTATCTGCTGCCAGTTTTATATAGCTGTGTGACAGGTTTTGAATAGTTGTGTCGTTTTCAAATTTTGAGATTTCAACAAATAAAAGCTTGAAATGCTTATTTAGAATATTATTAAGCATCTTGTATTATTCAAGTGTAATGAGCGGAAAGAGATCGAAGCTATTATGTATCCACTCCAAGCTGACAACGAATCATACCAGATTTTCTCTGCAATGGCTCTATCAATTACAGTATAATTTGCTATAAACATAGATCTTAGTAAGAAAAATTTAATACATAGGCCCTGGTTATCACAACTCCATATGTGTAATTTAACGTCAAAACTTTAATGAGCAACGTATGGACAATTTTTATTCATATGCACACGAATTTTCAGAAATGGTTCGCTTAATTACTGTGTAACTTACAACAAACATAAATCACAGTATAATACAGCAGCCAGTTTTTTTTTTTTTTTTTTAAGATTTACTTTCTGATTAAAAAGGTCACGGTTTTAAACAAAATCACCCCTATATACGATTTTGATTAAACATCATTTCACTCAGGAATTTTCGAATAGAATATTACATCGCACACAACAACGTCCTTTTCTGCAAATATATCAGATGTTAACTGTTTTTTTTTGTGAGCAAATTAAATTTGAAAATACTTATAAGTATATGCAGAATATTTTATGATAGGGGGCAATGAAGGTAGTATAAAATTATGGGGACAGAAATCTACCACTCTGGACAGCCCGCCTTTCGGCTTAGAGCTATGAATGTCCAGAGAGTAAACACCAGATCCACCACTAGCTTGGCCTCAGCCAGAGGCCGGCCCCCGAAAGCAATAGAAGAGGCCTAAAAAATCCTCGAAGCAATACCCTGTCAAGGCCCTCGAACAGCATGAGAGGTAAGTGGTCATTCCTCCGACCGTCTGTGAAGATTTATTCAAAATATAAGAATTATATGTTAGTAACATTAATGCACATGAGACTACCCGCATTCGGGCGAGCCTATTGGGATTTGGTTAAAAATGATAAAGAATATATATTACATAAAATATGAGATATGATAAAAATAAATGAATAATGGTTATATACAATAATGCACAGGAGACTGCCCGCATTCGGGCGAGCCTATTGGTACTTGAGTATCAGTTGATTGGGCTAAAATGTACCCTATGGTTACGCAGTAGCCATGGGTTTGACATAAGTATTATTCATGGAGTTGTAGTAGTGTTGGACATTATAATTTCTGTTGATAAATGAGAACAATTCATTTAATTTTTTATAATTATCTGTTAGTTTTTGATTGTTTGTTTTTGTTGAATTCAAAGTGGTGTGGTATTAATGGGCATTTGCCAAATATATAATGGGTGACATTTCCAGTGCCTTTATTGCATGGACAGTTAGGGGAATTTCTTTTGTTAATTTTAAATAAGTAGGCTGGAAAGCTACCATGACCACTCAGGTAATAAGCCATTGTGAGGGTATTACATATAAAGTTAGGATTGACTGTTTTTTTTTTTTATTAATTTAGTGTCTTTTCCTTTGGAAGAAGCGTTCCATGCTGATTGCCAGTCAGTTATTGTTTTATTTTTGAAGAAGATTTTGATCTTGCTTGTTGGGAATTTAAGGCTAGTTTTTCCTCATAATGGTCTAACTCTACCGCATATTTGGCAAGTTGGTCTGCTCTTTCATTGCCTCTTATACCAATATGGGATTTAACCCATGTTATTGTTATTAATTTTGTTGGCATGGTTAGAAGAGATGAAAAAATATTTTGGATTATGTAGTTACGGGGGAATGGCAGCTTAAGGGCGTCTAAAGATGATTTACTGTCGGTTAGAATTAGGGTTTCTGTGTGGTTTGAATTTGAAAACCAATCTAGTGCTTTTTTGATGGCAAATAGTTCTGCTTGATAAATCGAATTATTATCGTTAAGGCGAATTGAGTGGTCATGAATAAATTGGTTGTTTAGTAGTACTGTAAATGCACTGGCTGTTCCTGACTCCATTAGTGAGCCATCTGTGTAGATTTTTAGTTTGTAGTTTAGTTCCTGTATTTGGTCTAGGTTGTCGTTTATTGTTAAGTTTTGGAGTTTAAAATAGTTAGGGAATTCGTAAGTGGGCGTCTTGAGCATTAGATTATCTTTTTGAAAAAGGGTATCCCCTATTTGTAAATCTCTGTTCCCATTTTTTACTTCGTTATAATGGAATTCATTTTTTATAACGATATTAATTGGAGCCACTCCTGTTAATATATGTAGGGCGTCGTTTGAAATTCTCCGGTATGTTCGTATTATGCCTAATAAGGCTAATCTTTGAATTGAGATCAAACGGCGTTTGCCATGGTATTTTAAGTTGGGAAACCATATGTCACTTGCGTAGGCTATTTGTCGCTGTATGACTGTTTTATACCAAGTTTTTAAAATTTGTGGGCGAATGCCGCCATTAAAGAATTTTAGTCTTTTAAAGCCTAGAATGAAGTTGTTTACTTTTGTCTTTAATTGGGTTAAATGGTCTGAAAAATTAAGCTTAGAATCCAGTACTAGACCTAAGTAGGTTATGTTTTTTATTACTTGAATACTAGTTTGGTTGATTTTAAATATAGGGTGGCAGTTAGTTAGTAAATTTTTGTCTTTTCCGAATAGCATTGCTTTAGTTTTTGCGGCTGAGATAGTTAATCCTAGTTCTAAGCAGAGGGATTGGAATAATTTAATTTTTTTGTTCCCATCGGATTCTAATGCTGCACGTGTATTTTCTTTTACTAGGATCATGAAGTCGTCTGCATAGACGACCATGTCCTCATCGAACGGGAGAAAATTTGTGATTATATGGTTGGCTATTAACAGCCAAAGCAAAGGTCCAAGACATGAGCCCTGGGGTCAACCTTTGAATGTAGAGATCCATTCGATAAAGTCATACCCATTCATGCCGACAAATCTATCACTAATATAATTTTTTTAAATAAATTTTAGATATTGTGGGAGAGGAGAGACATCGATAATTTTCGAAATAATTTGCCAGTCAATGGAGTCAAAGGCTCCCTCTACGTCAAAAGGGATGATCCCGCAATATTTGTGAGTAGTTAGATATGATTTAATTTTTGACTCCAGAGACCGGAGAGCATCTGACGTGCTCCTCCCCTCCCGGAAGCCGAATTGTACTCTGTGTAGTAAGTTTTGTGATTCTAGTATTGTCATTGTTCGAAGTTTGATGATGCGTTCTAGAACTTTTCCCATCATTGGTAGTAGTGTAATTGGTCTGTATGATCTTGGAGCTGTTGGGTCTTTGTTTTTCTTCCGGAAGAAGATAAGGACTCCTCTTTTCCTGATGCAGGGAAAATGTCCCATGGACAGGCACTTATTATACATGTGTAGGAGGAGATTGGGAAATTCTTTCAGCAGGTTTTTTATGATTCGTGCATCAATTAAGTCGAAGCCGGGGGCCTTTTTACTGTCCTGTTGGTGAACACAGAATTTAAGTTCTCTTTGGGTTATTGTGTAGCTGTTTTCCACTTCTTCGGAGATAGTGAAAATTATGGGGACATGAGGATTAAAATTTAAATGAAAATTATGAAGATGCAGAGGATATGAAAGAAAATTTTCAGAGGAAGTGAAAATGCTTGGCATGCGCACTATAATAATTGATTCAGGATTTTAATTTTTTTTTCTATATTTGCAGTTCCTTGATTTTTTTATTTGACCTTTCCTTCAACATTAATCTTTTGCTGAAAATTATCTTGAAAAATGTATTTTTTTTTCCAAACGTTTAGAGTCACAGTGTATTTTTAATTTACAACAAAAAATATATGATTTAAAAAAATAGAAATGCAATTTTCAGTCGCCCATGCATTTTCTCGAAAACTTGAGTAGTGATTTATTTTTCTACACTTTATTTTAATAAAGTATTTTCTTTTTAATCCGGTATTTTCTTAATAGCTACTTTTCACTATCATATGATAAGTTCTCTGAATTTCATAGACAAGTTAACTGCTGTGCTTCAATTATGAATCCTTTACCAGCCTATAATTTCTTTACCAAATGATAAATAATTCAGTCATATTAATTTATCGTACTTACTCTAGTTATAAAACGATATTGAGCCCAGTTTGATAATATTAACATAAAAAGTTTCCCCAGGAACGGTATGTTCGTAATTTGACAATAAATTAACAATATTTGCTATGCATATTTCGCTGTTTGATTTTCCAATATTTCTAATGAAAAGCCAATAATTTTGCATTGTTGTTATTTACTTGTACATATATTTCAGTATAAAACCAACAGTTCCCTAATAGTGGCATTTAATTAAAAAAATTTTCCTATGGTAACTCCACTGTTTTAGCAATATATTTTTTAACCTCTTATTCTCTCTAGGGTAGGTAATGTCCGGGTAGATCAGTTGGCAGAACATTGCTGCACTAAACCAATGACCTAGGTTCGAACTCTGGCCTGGATTCTTTTTCACTCTGTTTGTTTTACGCCTTCTAAGCAATGTAAATAAAATTCACGTAATTAAAGTTTAGATTTATTACTTCTCGGGCGCATTGAATCACTTCAAGTATTAATAATATTAAATTTATGAGTACATATGTGAAATTTTATTTGTAATAAAAAGTTCAAGAAAATTCAAAATATATATTTAAAAAAAATCCTGCTGTATAATTTTGAACTCAAACATCCTTCTAGAAAAGACTGATTATTCATGGGATATTTCAAAGTCAAAAAGTAATATGGCATAATTTATTTTCAGCAAGAAATAGTTTTCAAGATTTCACTTCTAGCTTCAGTAGAAAAATGCATTCGTTTAACAGAGACTGGTTTTCTGTCCTCTTTTTAAAATAGAAAATGCAAACTCCTATGAAAATTCATTCAAATATTTTTCATACGAGGATTTTAGAATTCACAAATGATATTTCTCGCAAGGTTCTCTTCACTATTTTTACATTTAAAATTTTATCGCTGTGTGACACATGTTTCAAATTCCATGACTTTTTTTAATTTTAAATAAAATTTTGGATAGAAATAAAATTTTAAAGTCAACTCAATTTTTTTTTTGAAATTTACATTATCAAGGTTCTATTACATTAACGTAGCAATTTTTATTCGTAATTTAACCTTATTGAATCTTTTAATTAATAGCTTTTTTGTATTTTTAAATCTCGAGTAGCCTGAAAAATGTTAGCCACAAAATATTTACAAAAAGTACTTCCTGCAATTCAAAATATAAAATTTCATACTTCATTTGACAAAGGTAAATTGCTTTTTAAAATGTATTATAAATTCAATATATTTCTTTTGTTGAATAAATATATGTTTAAATAATTAGGGTATTTTTTTAAGATGGTATAACAAATGACATCTCAAATGTACAAAATTGTCTGTATTTGTCAAAAATAACGATCCGCCCTTTGTAAAATATTAAATAAATTATACATAAGACGAAACGTGCAGACAATTTTTATCACACAAATTCTTGGTTCTTTTTATAGAATGAAAACACTTTTGTGCAGTATTAGCAATGCTGGCATCAAATTAATACATCTATTGTAGGAATAGCGGAGGTAGTAAATTATGCTGTGAATAATTAAATTTATATGATAGCACTTCTTATTATAGATTTATTTACTCATTACTTGATAATGACCACAGCGCCATATTTAACACTAACGGCCATTTTTATAACTAAATATTTCTATTGCACAAATTTCAACATGGTCAGAAATATTCAGGTTGTCATAAAGAAAGTTTACCTTTTTCAGAATCCCTAGTTGCCGCAACTTTCTACCAACCGAAACGAAATGAAAAACGACTATGCAAATAACAGCATTTCAAATAACAGCGCATGCAAATAACAGCATTGTAAACCACCAATAGCAACAGAGACGAGAGAAAAATGAAAAGTTTTACCAAGATTACAAATTTCCCATACTGCTTTTTAAATGTTTTCCACAAATGGTGATTTACGCATACGTTATAAGATTGGTGCTTGTGCGCCTCGTCTCGTAACCGTACATCCATCATTCTTGTTCGCCACAATCTAGAGCGTATACTTTCATATAACAATATCCCACATTTCATTTCGGTTGGTTGAACGAAGTGGCCGTTAGGGTATTCATATATTGGCAAAGTTTCTTTATGACCACACAGCATACCTTACAAATGTGAAGTCGTTAAATCCATCTCTCTTCGTTACAAACAGGGTTACATTAATTTGATCACCTAATTTTCCTTACAAATAGACCTGATTATTTTTTCTGTACAAATAGACATAACTACTTTTTCTGTACAAATAGACATAATATTCTTTTTTTGTTTTGGCATTAAACTTTCAGAAACTTACGATATTTCCAATCAAAGGTACATAAAGGGATCCAGGACGTATGATGTTAAATCTCTATTATAAAGCAAGAACACGTGTTTCAGTAGCTATAGCATCATATTGAGAGTTTCAGTATCTGAACAATTAATTTAGCATTTTACAGCATTTTTGTCTTTACTTAAAGATCGCATAATTTCAATTTTTACACCTTCGAATAGCACATGCTATTTTTTTTTATTTTTTCAAAACCGTATCTAAATTTATTGATTTTTTACAGATTTTAAAATAATTTTCAAGCATTATGTTTTTAAAAATATATCTCTCTTAAGTGCAGTCTTGTTATGAAAAATTGCACTCATTTGCTCTTAAAACAATATAAATCTTTCAATATTTGTTCTCGGCTAACATTATGTAATGGAAATAAAACCTCATCAATAAATAAATAAAACTATAAAATAATACAAATTAAACACAAATTTAGCAGACAAGTAATTGAACTATTCTCTTAAACTACTAGAATTATCAGAAAGAGAACAGGTGTTGTAAATAACGAAATCTTGGGTGATTTCTTCGGCTATTTATTCCTGGCATGCAGCAAATACAAAAGTGTCGCTTTGAATATATTTCAAAACTTTATTTGAATCAAAAATTGATATATCTTACATAAAAATGCATTGTGTTGCTGTAAGGGGCAATCTACAAAGTGAATTAAATGTAAAATATCTATTAGAGGTTTACAAAAAAAAATGCTTTTACCTATGTCTTCTAACGTGAAATGATCAATTAGGCTCTCCTAACTTGAATAAAATAAGAATTTTTTAACAAATTTTCAATCTTTTAAAATTCAATTAGTAGTATATTCGATAATAATAAATATATCCCCAAACAATTATACCGGACTCTGTTAATCTCATAATTACAGAATGTGTTAAATCTCATAATTAACTAACATCAACCTTTCACGAAATGACTCATCAGCCAAAAACAAGATACAAAATTAAAAAAAAAATGCACCATGCACTTAAAATAAAAAACCTGCTGCTTCACGTGTTGATTTCATAGAGATCAAACACTGTAACTAGTTCAGAACCATTCGCAGGAAATAACGAGCAGATAAGTTGGCCAAAGCGTTTCAAGAAAGTTTTCTCGAAAATGTCAGAAATACCTCAGAAGATCATTTATTTCTTCTATCTATAATAGAAGGAAGTATTGTAATCGAATTTTCTTTCAATTTCTGGTTTTCGGAAGGATTTACACATTTTAGGTGTCAGAGATCCCGAAAAACATATTTATACAAAATATCCGTCTGTCCGTCATCATTGTGTCATCGAAAAGTGTATCACGATATGCATAGAATTGAACCAAATTTCATTTAAGTTTTTTGACTATGTCCAGCACGTTCCCCTTGAATTTGGAGATATTCCGCGGGTAGGGAGCGCTGTAGTGGTGATTTGTGTTCCTTTTTTATTGTACCTTTAAAAATTGTACGAAGTTGTGTATAGAATTGAATCAAATTTCATTTATGTTTTTCACTGTGGTCAACAGGTTCCACTTGCTTTTGGAGATATTTCGCCGGAATGGGGCGTTGTAATAGCGATTTTTGTGCAATTTTCTCAATTTTTCGTATTCTGTTGGGCATCGAATTCTTTGCGCAACGAAGGGTTCTTCGCATCCAGGTTACTCGACCATTCGCAAGCATCTGACGTACAACAGAATGAAGAAAAATATGGATTTTATTAGCGATATGATAGCGAATTTGGGATTGGCACGTAGGACAAGTTTATTTCACATTGTAATCGTGAAATTATTTCGTCATAGAAGACAATTTTTTTCAGAAAATTGATTTAGGAGAATTACCAGCCCATAATGTTCCAGTACAACAATACTGGAACATTTTTTAGACAACTTTTTATGCACTTTTTAAGACAGCTATTGAAAAAGTATTGGTTCACTTTTCTGCTATTTTCAGTATACATTGATTGATAGTATCTTCTAACGATGTTGAATTATTTTACAGCGTGAAATAATACATTCTAAGGAATTTTTATGTCGAGAAAGGAAAACAATATAAGTGAAATGGTCCGTAAAATATTGTTATTCTTGGTTTAAAATTAGTTTTACCCATATGTGATATAACTGTTGTAAATATGCTTTGAAAATCACAAAACCTGAGATATACATATTTTATTCTTATTACAGCTTGTTTTTATACTACAAATGGTGTGCGTGGAATTTTTATGCAGAGTACATTTCAGTTTTTGTCTAGAAATCATTTAAAGAGCTCATTAATAATTTTCAATTTTACATATAAAGAAACTGTATAAACTACTTAAGTATTATTCAAAATATTTCGTATGTTGTGTTAGTGAATTTTACTATCGCACAAATTTATTACTTTTCATTAACAGCTATAAGTGTGAGTTGATTTAAATGCATGTTAATGATGTATTTTCTGGCTTCAGAAATAGCTATTTTGAATAGATCACTAACGTTATATTATATCGCTTCATATCTCGCTTGTATGTATGACTCAAACAATATATATTGGCTTTCCTTTACAAAACATCATTCCCATATGGATTATGATTAATAAGGCAGATAAATGTAACGAACTATTCAATCAATGCATGCACTGCCAGAACATTCGCTGGAACAAAGGATAGAAATCTGAGAAGGACAATGTGCTCTAAACTAAATTTATCAACTGTACAATTAGAAGCCATGAAAACTTATCTTTGCAATAATGGAGAGTAATATATTACAACTTCACACTATTCTGAGAACACATGGTCCCCTCTCTCTTCAAGAATCTGTAACTGAAAGCTAAATTATGGCATCCATATAGTAAATTGGAATTTTAAATACAACATTCGTACGGCATACTAAATATAAATAGCGTAGAGAAATTTTAATAAAATTAGGAATAGTTACATAACATATAAATTATTTCTGTTGTCAACATCCCTTTTTTGTGTACTTATAAAACGCACAACGACGGATGATGCATCGTTTGAGAGGTTTCTGAACCGGTGTCTGACATATTGCACTATCATTTCGTTAAAAAATGTTTTTGATTAAAAATTTCAGTTAATTAAAAATTAAATCGTATTATTGTTTCATAAATGGAATGTTTTTCTCAAATCTGTGTTACCACAAAAATAAATAAAATACCGCATTATATCGTGTTCAGCAATGATTAAATACAAAATAGTACAAAATATATACAAATAGTACAAAAAATAGAAAGTAGGACATCTCTGTACAGGTTTTTTTTTTAATATATTCTTTCAGGTCTGTAAGCAATTTAACAGATGTTGTAGCTTGGGATACGATTTTAGTAGGGATTTCGCTAATTTGGTGAGAATATACAGAAGTTTAAATTTTTTTAAATTTTTTATTATCCGACTTTTTAAAAATAAATAAAGAGATACTTTGCGAGCTATTAGAACAATTATATCATCAAAGTAAACTAGTGTAGCTAACGTAGAAAACACAGTAGTTCTAACATTAAACACATTTTTTACGTTAATATCTGTGAAATCATTAAAGATGCTGCCATACATACGATGAAAAATCGCTCAGTTGTTTTTCTCTTCGATTGTTATAAAATTACTATGATCGTTGAATATCTTATAGCTTTCAGTTCTTAGAATGCGATATCTATAAGGCGTGTTCAAATGAAAGTGATTGGAAGCGACGCATGCGAACAGCTTTCAATGTATTTTCATGAAACAAACGCGATAGTGAATGTGTATGTAGCACGCGTGCGCTTGCGCAAGCAGATTTGTGATAACTTCATTCGTCAGGACGTGGCATTGAGTTAAAAATGGATGGTGTGGATGCATCTGAGTCCAAAACGAATCAGCGAGCTGTAATAAAGTTTTTAACACTGGAAGGGTGTAAGCCGGTGGATAGTCATCGCAGAATGCTGGCTGTGTCGCCAAGGTGTGTGCCTAGGTACTGGTCCGTATAAAGTGGGGAGTCCTGGAACATCCACCTTACAGTCCAGATCGCCTTGCGACTATCACATCTTTGGACCGCTGAAGAAAAGCCTAAAGGGTCAACGATTTCACTCCGACGAGGACATAAAGGCTGTAGTTCTGAACTGGTTCCAAGATCAACCGACATCGTTCTACGCGACAGAAATTCGTAACCTTCCTCAGCAATGGGGCGCCTGCCTAAACGTCATGGGTGATTTTTTTTAACAAACTTTGTATGCCTTTCACTCATTAAATACTGTTGTTTCTATCTATGCATCTGTCTCATTTCTGTCCTTACGCATCTCATGGATACACACCTCGAATCACTTTCATTTGAACACCCCTCAGATATCTGTCGATTAATCAGTTGCGACAAATGTCTAATAATAATTTATAGATAAAATTTATTTTTAATCTCATGATAAACTAGTCGGATATGCCATCCCAAAACTTTCTTCCATCTCATACATGTTAATATTTCAAAATTCGCTATCAGACCGTCATAAAAATCAATATTTTTCGTCATTCTGTTATACGTCAGTTGCTTGCGAATGGTCGAGTTACCTGGAAGCAAGCAGCCGATATATTATACTAAACTACGAAAAGTCCTTCTGGCCTGTACCGGCAGCAAAAGATGGACTTGATCCATATTGCTTGGTTTTAAGATTTAACTAATTTTACTGAAAAACACGAAGCTAAAATGCATGGTACCCGATTAAAGAAGCGTTATTCCCAGTTCTAGTCAATATTGAATTTGAATGAGATTTTCGCCAAATTTGACAGACATAGCCAAGTTGACATCATATACGACAACGTATACTTGTCACTAAATTTGGCGATATTTCACTAATTGTTGCCAAGGATGGCGAGAAATTATCGTTGATGAATATTAATATGTAGTGTTTAGAATGTTTGAGTTGAAATGATGGATTTGATGAAACCATGTTTTCTAAAACTCGTTTATGGAGGAATCCTGCTGTATTGTTTCAAACTGTCAGCCACCCTAACATTTTAAACTGTTATATCTCAGCCGGTTTTTAAGATAGAAGCAAAACAAAAATGATCTGGAATCCTAGGATCAAGCCCACACATTTAACGCAAAAAAAATTAGGATTTCTAATTTTTTTGTATATTTTTTTGAATTTGAAATCTTTAAAAGGTTATCACAGCTCCCCTTCCAGGTGCAATATCTCCAAATTCAACTGGGACCTACAGGCCATAGTCAAAAATATATACAAAAAAATGCGGTTCAATTATCCGTACAACTTCAGATACTTTTCGATAATAAAATAAAGAAAATGGAACAAAAATCGCCATTGCAACGTCCCCTTTCGTTGAAATATCCCCAAATTCAAGTGTGAACTACTGGCCATAACCAAAAACCAATACATAAAATTTGGTTCAATTTGAAGGATAACTTCATATACTTTTCGATGATACAAAGAGGACAGACAAGACATTTTGTAAAAACATGTTTTTCGGAATCTCTGACATCTAAAACGTGTAAATCCATCGAAAACGGGAAGTTGAAGAAAAATTTCGATTGCAATACTTTCTTCTATTACAGGTAGAAGAAAGTAATATATATATATATATATATATATATATATATATGTGTGTGTGTGTGTGTGTGTGTGTGTGTGTAGTCAATAAATTAAAAGACAATTATGAATTAAAAGCAGTTTCGAAATCGTATGGAGATTTTTTTTAACAACGAAAAGTTCAATGAAATGACGACACTAAAATAAATGTGTGCAATCTAGAGACACGGCAGTGTGTCAGCCAAGTTCGTCTGACATACTAGTGTTTTATATTACACGAACCATTTCCAGCTGTTTTCGCCAAATTTCGACACTCTAATTTCAACAACTAAAAATCTATTTGACCTACGCACTTGTAATTTTAGATGTGCAGTAAGATCCCCTAATTACCCAGAATCCAAAATTTGATAAATAACGCATAATTAGTTTCCGAGATAATGATATTTGAAAATGTCTAACAATCAATAATTTTATCACTGACTCAGACTCACTCACGCTCAAAATGATCTCATATATCTACTGCACCTACATACTACATATTTGGTACGAAGTTCGTTTACACTATAAAACTAAGGAATCGAAAAAAATATGAAAATCGATTAATTACCCACTTGGGGGTGTCCATTTTTACTTTAACTTACAACTAACAGGTAAAACTTTAATTTGCCAAAAAATGTGCCAAATGTTGAATCCGGACTGTGCATGCAGTAAAATCACCCGAATACCAGGCATTTTTGGCTAATTTCAGAGAATTATTTTTTTTTAATAATGGTGCAATTTACATTTTTAGACACATTGTGAAAAAACAAAAACATGTATCGAAAGGAGAGAATACATATATCAAAATACGCATATATTTCGACACATACGCTTTTGAAATTCGTCTAATCCCAGGTTTAAAAATGTAAGCAAAAGAGAGTCATTCCTATGATTAAAAAAAATATTGATCATGGATGTGCGGCTACTATGAGACTAGGACAGTGTTTCTCAACCTTTTTTAATTGACGGCATACTAAAAATATATGTAATTATTTGCGGCACACCTGAATATAAAAAAAGGGTACTTTTTGGTTAGCCGGGCACCAGTGTTATATGTATCGATATATATTTATGTATATATAACACCGGCTAACCAAAATGTACCAAAATATGTATTAGTTGTATGACACACACACAAAAGAAAAAAAAATATTTACTTATAAAATTTATTTAATGAGAGGGCTGAGCCTGTTTTCTAGAACAAATTAAATCGAAACGAGGTTCCAAACTCGACAGACAAGTTCGCATTTCATCGTCAGTTTTTAAAAGTCTTTCTCGCTTTTTGGACTTTATTTCTGTCAATGCTGAAAATCCAAATTCGCAGAGCAACGAAGATGGAAAACGCAGAAGAATTTTAATAGCTTTCAAGCTGATTGCAGGATACAAATTTTTGACAGAAAGCAAAACTCATCTAAATTTTCTTGAAGAATATTGAGCGGAAAAACTTATCGTTTCTCAAATCAATTAGCTGTTCTTTTTCCATTGTTCTGAAATTTGGTGTCTTGCAAAATACAAATGGGTTGATTAACCATTCATATTCGTCAACTGAAAGCGAAGGAAAATAGTTTTTAAGTGAGGTTTGGAGTTCGTCAATGGTGCTTATCATTTTGTCTGCAATTGTTCTTTTCGACTGAGATTCATTGAGACAAGGAAAACAGTCAAAATTTCCTTTTGATATTTCAGATTTCCACAGTGTTCATTTTTCTTCAAATGATTTCAGTTTTGATGTTGATGTGACGATATTCTCCGATGGACCTTGAAGACTTAAATGTAGAGTGTTCAGCTTTTCAAACAAGTTCGGGAGAAACTGAACTTTAAGCCACCAAATCTCGTCGTGAAGATAAAATTCAAAGCATGTTTTTTCCTCTTCCAAGAACAAAACCACCTCGGCTTTCAGGTGTACGGGTCGTTTCAAAATAAGTCCATTCGAAAGCCAACGCACTTCGGTGTGATATAAAAGAGTTTTGTATTCGGAATCCATTGCGTCACAAAACTGAGAGAAAATTCGAGATTTCAGAGGTCGACTCTTGCTGAAATTGACCACTTGGATACCTTCGTTCATAACTATCAACATATCTGGAGTCAAAGATTTTGAAACAAGAGATTCTCTGTGAATCATACAGTGGATGCTTGTAATATTTGGATTTTCTTGGTGAACAAGTGTGATAAATCCTTTTTTGTTTCCCAACATTGATAGACATCCGTCTGTACAAACGCCCAGGCAGTTATTCCACAGCAAACAAAAACATGAAATATTTTGTTTTACAAGCTCAAATATGTCTATTCCTGTCGTCGTAATTACGAATTCTACAGAAAAGATACTCATTCAAGAATTTTTCATCTTTAATAAATCGAATGAAAGCAAAGAGCTGAGCTTTACTACTGATATCTGTCAATTCATCAATTTGAAATGACCAGAGTTCACTGTCGCACGATTGGAAATGCTCGACAATTTGTTTTTTTAAGTCTGAAGATAAATCTTCGATTCGGCGTGATATTGTGTCATTGGATAATGGTATTTTCTTGACCTTCTCTATTGCTTCTTTTCCCAGCATTGTCTCGACAATGATACCTAATGCTGGTACAATGATAGACTCGGCATCGGTGTGTCTTTTTTTACGTTGTGCTATTAAATGGGCAACCTTGTAGCTGGCGATCAATCCCTTTTCTGCCATCTTTATATAGTTTACAATTTTTTTTGCTCTTTTATTTTCCTGCGCGGCCAGGTTTTCAAAATATTCTCTTGGTTTGTTTTTTATCTGTGGATGTGAAGTTTCCAATTGCCTTTTCAGTTTACTAGGAACGAGAGCTTCATTCGCAAGTTTCTTTTTACAGATTACACAGACTGGCATTTGAGAGCCTTCCGTTTCAATCCGAATACGATGTACTTATCTTTATACTTCGGTTTTTTCTTTCTTTATCTTCCGTTTGTGAAGCACCAGATTTTATTTCAATATATTCGTCCATCATGCTTTCCTATGCTTCTATTTTTTGCATTTTAACAAATTCACAGATGTGAAAATCAAGTGTTTTACTTTAACTTTTTTTTTTAACAGCAATACGCACTCTTTTCTCGAACGAAAACAAGAGTAGAATAAAATGCACGGCGTCCAGCAAAAAAGTCCAAAACAGATTAAAATTGAGAGTTGAGAAGGCAAACGTCTGCTCCCCCAATTGTAAGAAAGGAAAAAAAAACAATCTGAATCGGATGGATGGGAACAAGGGAGGAGTGGCGCGCTGGAAACACTAATACAGGCAAAGGAGTGAAGAGGGAAGGTAGCACATGATAAATAGAAAATGCATCGTTGATCCGACATCATGCAATTTTAATTATTTGTCAAAAGCCCTCTTGGCACATTTGACAATCTCTCGCGGCGCACAGGTTGAGAAACACTGGCCTAGGCAGTCTAGCTGTGGTCAACCTTGCGGTCTCTTAACCTGCGGTAAGTTAGAGTGAATGTTATTTGAACTTGGCACCCACTTACATATCACTTCTTTTCTTGGCATTTTTGTTTTTACAGAACTTGGGTCGCTTTTTCCACAGTTATGCGAGATAAATATACCACTCCATCTAGTCGATTAGTGTCACATTAATGAATTACTGAGTAAATGATATGCAAGAAAATCGAGATCATGAAATAACACTTTATATTGGGTTGTTGGAAAGTTTCTTCCGTTTGGTAAAACCAATTCGTACAGGAATATTCAGCTCGTCAATTATTAGACATTAGATATCGGAATTAATGTCTAATAATTAAATGCTAGAATTTCCCGGTACGAATGAACTTTATCAACAAAACCCAAAAAACTTTCCGAACAACCTAATCTTACGCTTATATTACTAAGCTAGTTGTTCTAAGAGAAAAATCCTACATCTTTACTAGTCCTTGTGCGGTTACCTTCTAACAACAGGATGAAGGATCCATTTTATATAATGGATAGCCACGCTGCAAAGTTTAAGTTATAACTTTTTATGATGATATCAATATACTAGATTAATTTTAACACAATTATTCAAATTGGTAAAGAAATCATACGAGTTGTAATTTTTCCAACTGGACGAAAAATGTCCGGGCCAGGATTCGAACCTGGGATCTCTTGGCTGAAGCCAAGCGTTTACTGGAGCCAGCGTTTTCCAGCGTTTACTGGAGTTCCATTACCTGCGATCGATTCTGTTGAGCTGATTAAAATATCAGACCGGATGCTATGATCAATAAGGTTAACTGGATGAATTATGCCCTTCTGATCCTTCCGGGAAAGCTCAGTTAGTAGAGCGTGGCAGCTTCAGCCAAGAGATCCCAGGTTCGAATCCTGGCCCTGACATTTTTCGTCTAGTTGGAAAAATTACAACTCGATATCAATATAGTTTTCTATTTCATCACTATATTTTTATTATACATGTTGTTATTATGAGTACATTAATAATAAATGGAATGATTAATTGAACAATTTAGCATTTCTACATTTAAATGTGTAAAATTAATTGAAACGTCTCGATAATTTAAATAAATATAATGGATCACGATAAACAAATATTCAGAGGAAGGATTAATGAAATTTCTTAATTGCTTTCAGTATGTGTCATACAAACCTGTACATAATTAGGCAGTATCTCATTATGGTGCCTTATACTTAAAGTCTTTGTCGTTCATTGAGGCAACCACATTTCATTAATTATATTATGTTCCATAACAACAGCAACTATTTCAATCGTCTACATATTATTCCAATAAAGACTCTTAATTTGAGAACATTAGTAATTAAATGGAACACTTTACGAAAAAATTAACATTTTAAACTTTAGAAAATATAATTTAGTAAAAGGAATTGAAATTGTTTCATTATAGTTTAGAAAAGACAGAACACTTTACAATCATTTTAAACATTTTAATTGCATTTATTCGCAACGTGTCTACTTTTAGATTTAATTTAATAGGATTTTAGAAATAAGTCAAGTTTGAAAAGTATTTTTACGCTCAATCAGATCATAAATATCAATAATTCGATAACATACACAATAATAATGGATGATTTATCAAGACATTTCCACGTTTATTTTAATTTCCTTTAAAATTTATAGAAGAATTGTAAGGAAAATTAAGACCAAATTTTCAAACTCTGCCAGAAATATTACTTATCCATTAATTAACTTAAATTAAAAGAGCCGATATGATATTCTTGTTTAATATAAATACATTTTTTTTCTTAGCAACAAATTCCTATTTCTTCCATTATGGGATTTTACGTCGTCGCCAGAAACATGTTTCGTATTTCATATTAGAAGTATATCTTAAAAAGTAGTATAGTACGACGATATAATAACTATGTTGGCAACGCGCTGTCGCTTTCGACTATATCGCCCATACATTCTCTTCTAAATACTGAATAATTTACATTTACATCATCGAGTAGGGCTGTTAATTTATTTTCAAATTAAATGTGAAAACTACAGATCAATTTACTTATTTTTAAAAACATTTAAATTAATTTTTTGGGCATGATTTTTTTGTTCAATTTATCTGAAGGATAAACAATTTTGTAAATTCTGTTTTATAATTCGATTACAATTGGTTCCATTCCCAAGCATTACCACAAGGGTTACAGTGTCCATTAATTGAATGCGTGAAACATTAAAGATTAAATATCATTAAAAAATTTTCTTTACAAAGATCTAGAAAGGCAGCTTATTGTGTTTTTGTATCTAATTTTCCAGTTACATCAATCATGTAATGTTAATACAAATACTATATTATTTTCAAAAAGAAATTAAAGTTTACTTTTCTGCAAACGATAGTTAAAAAACAAGAACGAAAAATCATGCGTCAAGCATAGATTATGTAACACTTTCCAACGTTTCCAAAATAATTTTACGAATCATACTCTTTAATAAGCTAAAAGATAACATCTAAGTAATCCGAATACTTTTATTCAGACCTGTATAGGATCTATAGATTTGTATATATACTACATATGATGCTAAATTTTAGTTCAGTTAGGAAACGCGTAGCACAGTTTAAAATTCTTCGTCTGGAGTTAAATAATACGGAAATGTGTTCGCGAACTTTTGTGCTTCCCTGTATAGGATCTACAGAATTTATACACACCGACACCAAGTAATATACAAAAAGCGATTTAAAATTAAAATCGCATGCAGTAACTTAAAACGCACTTCCACGAATTATTATTAACATACAGTAGAGAATTCTTTTGTGTGTCCCTGTAAATGAACGATGACTGCTATACACACAATATTCTGTAGTAAGTCTCTTGTAATGTACCTTATATAAATTTCAATGCGTTTAAAATAGGGAAAAATTATTTAAATAAACCGCAGACGATTTTTCTCCATAGACGTAATGTAACGGAATTCTTTTGACTGTCCCTGTAAAGTAAGTATAAGTGCTATGCACACCCTATTCCATATTAAGCTTCTTCTAATGCACCTTAGTGATCTATATAAATTTCAATGCGTTTAAAATAGTGAAACATTATTTAAATAAACCGCAAATGATTTTTCCCCATAGACCGCAATGTAACGGAATTCTTTTGAGTGTCCCTGTAAAAAAGCTATAAGTGCTACACACTTCAGTTGAAATAGGGAACGTGCCATAGATAAGGATAATAACATATAAAAATTGCAGACGAATCCGAGCATATTTACGTGAGTTAGAGCACGGACAGACGGCCAGACGGCCATCCGGCCATCCGGCCAGACAAACCGAAGTCATAAGCACTTTTCAACTAGGTTGGAAAGTGCTAATAAACTTTTTAACCAAAAATAGAATCGACTTCAAAAACTACTAAAAAGCGAAAAATAAATTTTTTAACCAAAAATAGAACTGACTTCAGAAACTACTACAAAATAAAACATAATTTTTTTTTAGATAATAGTCAATAAGAAATTAAATTAAGAGCATTGTATTTACCATGCATATTAATATATTTATGTACATTAATTTGATTTTTTAGAGTCGGTGCCAGCCAAGCCAAATTAAAGCCATGTTATCATTTTTAAACATTTCATCCGATGTTATAAATGTGTATTTTCCAATGAGATTAGCAACTATATGTCGACAAACATTGCTTTGGAAATTAGTTAATCATTTAAATCATTGTATTTTCTACCATTTGATGAGTTATATGTATCTTTTCTATTGTCTCGTATTTATGTAGATATAATTTATACGCGTGTTACGATTTATATTGGATATTTTGTTTTCTAATTTTGTACTTGGTTTGGCTGGCACCGACTCCAAAAAATCAAATTAATGTACATAAATATAATAATATCCATGGTAAATACAATGCTCTTAATTTCTTATTAACTATTATCTAAAAAAATTTTTTTTTACTTTGTAGTAGATTCGGAAGTCGGTTCTATGTTTGGTTAAAAAATTTATTTTTCGCTTTTTAGTAGTTTTTGATGTCGGTTCTATTATTGATTAAAAAGTTTATTTTTCGCTTTTTAAAGGTTTTTGAAGTCGGTTCTTTTCTTGGTTAAAAAGTTTATTTATTTATTTATTACTTTAGTGATATCCATATTTACATTAAACCATATTGTTCCTAATATATTTTTTATTTCACGCTAACCTTGTCAATATATTCGAGTATCGAAGATTAGAAAATTTATCATTATTCTCATCAAATGTCTTTAAAGCCTTTAATGATATCTATATTTACATTAAACCATATTGTTGCTAATATATTTTTTTATTTTACGCTAACCTTGGCAGTAGACTCGATTACGGAATATTAGAAAATTTATCATTATTCTCATCTAATGTCTTTAAAGCCTTTAATGATATCTATATTTACAACAGTAGACTCGAGTACGGAAGATTAGAAAATTTATTATTATTCTCATCTAACGTCTTTAAAGCCTTTAATGATATCTATATTTACTTAAAACCATATTGTTTCGAATACATTTTTTATTTCACGCTAACCTTGGCAGTAGACTCGATTACGGAAGATTAGAAAAATTATCATTATTCTCATCTAATGTCTTTAAAACCTTTAATGATATCTATATATACATTAAACCGTATTGTTGCTAATAATTTTTTTATTTCACGCTAATCTTGGCAGTAGACTCGATTACAGAAGATTCGAAAAATTATCATTATTCTCACCTAATCGTCTTGGATAATGTATCATAGTAGGGCTGTATACTACAAATTTGATAACTGCGTGACTCACTGATTTCGGTGCTTATGCTTAATGTGTATTGATTTTTACGATCCGTACAAGGTAAATACACTGAGCTAACAATGTCGCCTATAATACTATTCGGAGTAACCCTTTCCTTCTTTCTTTCTATATTGTCACACTATAGTTAATATTATGTAGTAGAAATATTAAAAGACAATTTCAGAAACATTTATATACAACTGTATTGTATAATATAATATAGATAATTGGGTATTTTAAAGGCAGTTTCCAACTTGTGTGCCACAGGTGCGCCAAATATTTTCTGTAACTCGTACATTTGTATGGGAGTTGAAACAACAATGTATTTAATTATGCGCCAATAAACGCTCGTCAAAATATGCCAAACCACTGTGAAACTGCAACAATGGAACTTTTAAAAGATTCAAAAGTAGATTTGTTGTGGCATAATTTATAGTTTTTATCCGTACGTTGTATTACAATTATCCAATTCACAATTTTATGTAATTTTGCTTTTCAAATTTGGCAACACCCAAAAGTTTTAGTTTTTGTTTGGATCTTATAAAGTTTGTTCTACGAAAATAAATCCTATAAGTTAAAGCCGATTTAAATATGTCAGTCTATTTATTATTTGCAACTTGAAAGCCGTCTGCCCAACAACTGGTGACCCGAATGTAATAATTCTTGATAATATCCGATTTGCTTAAAATTTTGTATATACGTTCATTGTGATAAGGCACTCATTGGTTAAGTACAAAGAGAGGGGGGGGGGACAGTGGCTAATCCCCCCTTTCATTTATTTATGCAGAATTATAATCCGATAAGTTAAAGCTGATTTAAATATGTCAGTCTTTTTATTTGCAAATTCACGTAATAGAATATTTTAGGCTATTAAATGAAAGTCGTCTGCCAAACAAATTAACTATTTTTAAAATGTTTATTTTTTTTCGTTTTGTTGAATTTCTAAAAAAATACTGAACCAATTTTCATAAAATTGAAATGGGACCAATTCGAGAGTATTCTCTTTCGAATAAAAAAAAATCACATAAATAGGACGCATAGTTTCGGAGTAATCGGTGAATATACATAAAAAAAAAAATACATACGCGTCGAATTGATAACCTCCTCCTTTTTTGAGTCGGTTAAAAATTCAACTAGATTAGTATTTTTTTTTTACACAATAGTTTGAATAGAATCAAATTTAAATTATTTTATTCATTTCAATTTTATAGAAAAATCCACTCAGTGGTCTATCTCGGGATAGACAAAGCTGAACTTCAAGCAGAAATAATTAAAGTTTCGATTTCTACATATGAAACATGTGTCTTCGATCTCTACAAAATAATCTCTACAAAAATATTTTTTCATCGATGCTCATATGACGAAAGTGAAAGAATAAAATACATCCAGCTATACTTTAGAGAAAATAACTTCACGCTTTCACACTAGAACGCGTGTTCAATTAATATTTACTGTTACAAAAATAATAATTATTATTCAATATTTATCACACTGAATTCCAAAATTAAACATTGTTGTCAGAACTGATTATTCTAACTTAGCAAATGTCCTGAATACGTTTTCTGAAAGTTCGTGCAAATAGTTTTAAGATGACTTTTGCAGATGTTGTCCTTGATAACTGGGGTAGGAATTCAAATGGTATAAAACTGAGCTGTGTTGCCAGGCGCCAGAGTGGCGCCCGTCTCGCGCGTCAACCATCGCAGACAGAGGAACCTATAACGTGCACGACCGGGAGAGGCCTCCCGTATGCGCTATGACCTGTCGGAGTACCGCCACCTGAGCATCACTCCGATGGAACACATGAGCTGACGACAGAGGTCGTTACGTTACGCGGTGGAACCCAAAATCAGATGAACCACAACGAAGATACCTGATGAGTCGCCATAGAACACCCGACAGCTCCCTAGCCGAACCCCCATGTGAGGAGCCGGGTCCTCGGCCATATGTCGAGTTCCCCCCCAACGACCCTTGCTTTGCCGAGGCTTCCGGTCGTCGAGTCCTAGGGAAGGAGGAAACGACTAGTTCATAGGCCACGGTGAGTAAGAGGAGCTCCTCGCCAATCCGGGACTTCGAAAAAACTAGTCCCAGACGCATAGACACGCCTTGGCTAAGGTTGTCCCCCCAATGGCTTTGCTTTCGGTGAGCCCTACAGTCAGAATGTAGGAAATCTCCGATTGACTCCATTGGCAGTATCATGCACATGTAAAAAGAACACAACACAAACATAAACACAAAACAAAAACACAACAAATATTAAAACAACGGCAAGTTAGTTTAGAACCACTACCGAACTCTAAATGGCATGGAAAACACCTCAAAGAATGCTAAAGAAGCTGTCCCGGTCGAGTTTAGTAGATAGAAAGTTATGTGAAGACTCCCGCTAATCCAACCATCGGGCACGGCAAACTCCGATAGCGCATAGACGCGCTGGATTGGTTTTGAACCCAATAATTCGAGTTTTGGCTTGATCGCCGCCGCGTTAGGTATACCCTTCACTTCTTTCCTGGCGTCCTATTAATAGCATATACATTTACCGTTACTATTTCTATTCTTTATTTTTGTTCTTTCTATTATTTTTGTTATTATCTTTGAGTAATAATGATAATATTCTTTACATTTACTATTTTCACTTAATTATTTTTTAGTATTCAGTAATGAAACAAAACAGATAAAAGTTTGCTTTAATGTCTATACGCCGTTTTTATTATTTTAATTTCAAATACTTGTTTCATTCTTTATATTTAAAAATAGGCGTCAGTTCTCGGAACATTAATTTATTGCAAAAAAAGACAAAAATTCCGAAAAGTTTTATGTGTATTTAATCTGATTGTAATACATTTTCCAAATGACTTCACAAAATGGCCGTATCCTATTGTTATATTAATACTGCGCAATATAACAATATTCGTTAAATTTCAGTAAACCATATATTTTGTTATGTGGATTATACTATTATTTTTTTAATAAACGTAATTTTATCCCCCCCCCCAAAAAAAAGTTTTTTACTTGTGTTTTGCACCCCAGGCAGCATGCTCTGCAACCCTAAGAGCCCAGGTTCTATCTCCCTATAATAATAAGGAAAGAAGTTTGTCTTTGTGTGTGTCTGTCGACTGTGTTCTGAAGTGACCGTTACACCTAGACCTACAAAATCTGGTGGGAAGGTACCTCTATGTATGTAGTTTTGCACATCCCAGACCCATTTTGAAACTTTTTACGAAATGTTTTTTATTTATTTATTTTTATTTATTTTTTATTTTTTTGCGATTTTTAGCATTTTTGGCGGCGAGGCTCGCAACCACCCAATCAGATACTTCTTTCACCGGGACACCGATATTGTCCTTTTCACACAGATAAAACGATGGACTAAGAGCCTTTTCGGCCTCTTTCGAAAAACATCGAAATAATCGCTCTATCGACATGAAAATTTGCAAACGGAGGTAACAAAAATCGCGATTTAAAAAAAAAAATCATAAAAATCCGCCAATTAGAAACGAAGATATTAATTATTATTTCATTAATGAAAATAAATTTTTATCAATAGCTGTCTTTCACTGAACGAACAAGTCCATGGTTGCTAGAACAAACGATGCCAGAATTAAACAAAAACGAAAAATCATGCGTCAAGCATATATTATGAAACACTTTCCAACACAGCCACAAAACTGTAACGAAACTTCACCGTTCAATAAGGTAGAAGAAGATATGTAAGTGAACAGTTTAAAAAATATATACCACATTAAAAATACATTTTTCGAAATTATCTTCCAGTGTCAAAAAAGTAGTCGAATTATTTTGTGCATATATCAATAGATGTGGAAATATAACATGATAAATCTTAGTTCAGTTAGAATATTCACATTTAGCAATTTTTCTCCGATCGATGGAAATGCACTCGAAATCCTTCGTACAGCCCTGTTTATTAACTGAAGACATTTGTACACACCGCATATGAACCCTTACGAAAATAGTTCATAGAGCTTGTCTAGAACTCTATAGAATTCTTTACAAGTTTTATAGAATAACCGTTCTATAGAATACTATTCTATAGAGTTTTGAAGAGTTCTATAGAATATTTTTTCTAAAGAAAATGTTTATATGGAATTCTTCGAAGTCCTGTAGAATTGTTTTCTATAGAACAGTTGTTCTATAAAGTACTATAAACCTTATAGTATTAAGTTCTATAGACTAATGATTCTATAGATTTTTTTTGTTGTTTTCTATAAAAAATATATATATTTCTTGCTCTTTTAAAATTTATGTGTGTCGAAATTTATTTATAACTGCATATTAAAATTAAAAAAAAAATAATTTGTAATACATTAATTTAATATATAATAGTACTCATAGATTTAATATGATTATATTATATATGATTTAATTTAATTCTAATACATTGTGATTAAACTGTGAATGTAATAATATATCAGTCGAATTGCTGAATTAAATTATGATTAATTAATTTGTTGGTTAGTTTTATAATCATTATTTAATTTGCTGTTACGTTTATAAAACCATACATTTAATTTAATAAAATTTATTCACTTTTATAATATTGTAATTTTTATTCAAATATTTTAATCTGAAGTATAAATATTTTACAATTGTTTCAGTTTTAACAAATAATAATTTATTAGACTTAAATGTTTTTACGAGACTATAGGATTAAGAATGCAAATCACAAAATAAATAAAGTTGAAATAGTGTAATAAGAGTATTGCAACTGTCAATGGCTGCATCACGCTGAGACTACCGGTTCTTCGTCCGATCACTGAAGTCAAGCAGCATCCAGTGTGGCTAATACTTGGGAGGGTGACCACCTGGGTTCTATATAATTCTATACATATTTTTACAGAAGATTTATATTTTTCTATAGATATTTTTATAGAAGCTCTACAGTCATTTCTATTGAACTTCTACAGACATTTCTATTGAACTTCTACAGACATTTCTTTTCAACTTCTACAGACATTTCTTTTCAACTTCTACAGACATTTCTAATGAACTTCTACATATATTTCTGTTGAACTTCTAGAGATATTTCTATAGCTTTTGATTCTATATGATTCTATAATGCGTTTTCTATAAATATATTTTATAGAATTCGAATAATAACATTTTATAAGGGAATCTAAAAAACAACTTAAAATTAAATCGCAGCAATTACTAACCGTAAACGACAATGTATATTTTTCTTTGCGTAGCCCTGTATATGAATTTATTTATAGTCCTCAAAAATATATTAGTGTTTTAAGTATATTATAGTCCAACCAGAAAATGCGTAACGTAATTAAAAACTACCATTAAGCAATTCACTCTTATAGTCTGCAATACTAATGAATTCTCATTTGTAGCCCTTTATATAAACAATCGAATTTATAAACACACAAGTACTATGAAAAAATTTAGTTAAACTTAAAAACGTAAACAAAAGTAGAAAACGCACTTATCACACACAGACTGTAAATAATGCACATGTACTGTAAACGATATATTTTGTGTGTCCCTGTAAAATAACGCAATGTACACCACACTTTCAAGAGAGCAATTTATAGTGAACCTCAGTAATGCATATAATTTTCATTATGTTTGAGATAAGTGAAAGATCACTAAATTACACTGCAAACAATTTTTCCCCATAGTACATTGTGTAACAGAATTATTTTGTTTGACCATGTAAATGAATAATTAATGCTTTTCACCCCATATTGTACAAAAAGCATGTTTTATTGCGCTTCATAATTATATATCAAATTCCTCCTGTTTTAAATAACGTAGCATCATCAAAATGCACTTGAAACGATTATTTCCCGTTGACTGTAATGTAACGTAATACTTTTGACTGTCTGTGTAAAAAAACTATAAGTGCTACACACTTCAGTTGAAATAGGGAACATGCTATAGTTAAAGATAATAACATACAAATATTTCAGGGCGATCCAAGTATATTTACACGAGTTAGAACAGGGACAGACGGCAGACAAACCGAAGTCATAAACACTTTTAAACTAGGTTGGAAAGCGTTAAAAAGCAGCAATTTTAACTCAGTGATTTTAAGGAATATACATATTTTAAAATGTATATAAGATAAAAATGTCAAAATTGGTTTATAGACCCAAAATGATACGCTGATTAAGATTTTCTAAAAATCGAAAAAATCCACGGATAAGATTATATTTTATAAAAATCCTGATTTTTTATGGACACAAAATAAATAGCTATTTACGGAATTAATGATGGAATTAATAAAGAAAAATTTTGTTTAACAGAATTTATTGTATTTGCGAGGATGAGAAAAGGTCAGGAGGTGGGGGAAGCTTTTTATTAAATATCGCAGTTATTGTACTTCACCGGGCACAAAAGGGTTACCAGAGAAACGATTTCGTGCAGGGATTTTTAGAGTTACGTACTATTTTTTGAATGGACCTGGCAACGCCGGGCAGATCAGCTACTATATATTGAAAATTCATACCTTTTTTCCAAATGTTCACAACTTAGGGAGTAGTATACATATTTTGATTTGACTTGCACGGTTATTTATATATTATTTTATCGATGGTTTTAGTATAACACATCATTTTACGTTGCCCAGTTTTAGAGCTACGGAGTTTTCAGTTCTTAATATACAGCTAAGCTAAGTTTCTTTTAGTTTTATAGACATGTGTGTGTGATTATGAAAAAATAGAGTTTTAGAAACAAGTTGTTTAATTCATGCAATAGAGAATGGTAACAATCTTGGCTGCCAGTTTTACTGTCTGACTAACGATCGCCAATTTGACGAATTTCTCATAATTGGGTCCACAGGAAACATGTATTCTAGCGAGTGTGATTTGACGTAAAACTAAATATATTGTACAAAGAGGTTTTTTTTTTATTGTGTGTGTGTGCGTGGCAAACATGTATTGGTACTATTTTTTTTTTCAAACTCCTACATTTTACATTTGATAAATATGTTGAAAAAAATCCTTGCTTCTACCCTAAAATAACTGAAGGTGTAATTTTATGGAATGTACAAAAGTAATAAGATAAAAAAAAATCTTTTTTTTTTTTCGGGAGGAAAAGATTTCTGATATGACATCAGTAAAAATAAATGAACTTTTTTAAGAATAAATTTGTTTTTAACACTCAAAATCTGACTACTGAAAAAACAGATTTTTTTTCACTCGCGAAATAAACATTTTTACTGACTATTTAGTTGTAAAATTATTTGTTCGTAAAAAAAGCAGATGGATTTTCTTTCATTTAGTTTTTGTAAGTATGTAACCGTATATTATTTAAAAAGATCTTTTTTTAATGCAGAATTATAATCTATGAAAAGTTTGACAAGGAAAGCAAATTGACCTATATATATTATTTTCAGTGTACATGCTTTACACATATTTTATAATTTTCTGCGCGATGAAATTTCTAATACAGTTGGGAAATAAATATCAATAACAATGAAATTTAGAATAACATGCCTTACAGTTTCTGCATTATTCCCCGGTGGCACACATAAAGGTAATAAATGACTCTAATAAATGTTAGAGGGTATGTGTATTTCTACGAATCGTAATAGCGATTACAGTGAAAATGTTATATATATGTTTACCGTGTCAAAATGTCACTAGAAACTATAATAACAAAATACTGTAAGGAAAGTCAACATAAATTGAATAGGCTTCGTTTAATATTTTAGATAAATGATACTCCATACTTATGTGAAATGCATGTGAAATGCATGAACTACATTTTATTTAATCAATAAAAATTAATTTAGCGAATGGAATATTAAAATATAAATATTAAATGACAAAGAAACGTTTATCTGTAGGTAGAGAGCTTTGATTCGAATGATCTAGTGATTCATTATGTTTTCTTTTTGTAAACAGCATTTTCCATACTTTGTTAATGACGAATATTAAAATTTCGTTATCAGTTTAATGTGGTATTATATTTGTTTATTCTCGGTCGTTATCCTCAAGTGTGTTGTAAATGTTTAGAAGATATTGGCTTTTGTTTGATTTTTTGAATGCGATATTTCAACGATGGATATTAAAAGTTAGGAGCATTCAAGGAAGAATCTATGAACAAAACGTTGAATTTCACTTTCGCCTACTAAACTATTCACTGAGTAATTAAATGTTGTGACAAACTAAAAAACGTACAATTAAAACAAATATACAGAATTCGTCAAAAGTGTGTATTAGGCACCCCTACAAAACATTTGAATCGTAAAAATTATTATAGACAATAACATACAGTTTATACTAAGGCGTAAGCGGTGTTGTCAAACGTCAATAAATACATAGATCATCCTTTTGGAACGACTGGCTACTCTAAAAAAGTAATAATTTTTTTTGAAAAATTAATTCGAATGTTTTGTCTGTCTTTCTTTGACAGTCGCGGTGCACAGTAACCTACATGTGTGATCTAGTAGCTATTTCTTTTTTCATCATTTAGCTCTAAAATTCTTGTTCAGAATGTAAAATGACACTTTTTAGATCTATAAATTCCTAGTCATTGTGTGCAAAATGTACCTTAAGTTACTTGAAGTCTTCAAGTAATACACCTTCTGGTAAATCACAGTGTTACTAAATTTTCCAGTAGTATTAAATTTTCCCAATTTAGCATTTATACAAAAGTTTTCTTAGCTGAGGCCATTCAATATCTGAAAGCTCGAAGGCGATAGATAAGTAGAACATTTAACGTAACATTTTACAAATAATATAATAAAATCACTTGTTAACTTTAAATTAAAGTCGAATTACCGCTTAAGTAACAAAAAAACAAATATGGAAGAAGCACTACTGCCTTAGCTAGGCAATATAGAATAGAGCCGTTGCAGATTGATTTCAAGAATAGTAAAATGATTTTTCAATCAATAGCCCATCCATTATTTCCCATCCATTATCCGTGAATCAATAGAAATATATTTGCGAAAAGATAACATTTGCAACGAAGCCGCTTCTTTTGAATTACCTAAAATTTGGCACGCGATGTTTCAGAGATTGAAAAAGCCATAAAAAATTAAATAAATAATAATTTTCACGTTTTCCAGTTTGACCAATTTAAGCACCTAATTGCCTTGGACATGCGATCTCGTGGTTTATATTTACCACTTTCAAAAATCTATGCGAGAATATTCTATTCATCATTTAAATCTGAAGATGTCGCCGGTAGAGCGAATGAAACATTTGTAATCTGTATTAAAGGGTATTTTTAAACATTTCGAGTTATGTTTTTATCAGTTTAAGCAGTAATTAGACTTTAATGTAACATTTTGGTTTTTTATATACAGATTCATACTTGTATTCATGTCCGAAGAACACGAATAATCTTTTTTGGAACCTGATAATCCTAAGTTATCAAGATGTGTTCAATGACAATGCTTCTTCGGAATGAAGGACAACCATATGTTAGAATCTCACCTTTGTTAGAATACGAGAAGGAGCTAAATAAAGCAGATAATCTGTCTTCGGACACAGAAAAACAGAATGAAACTTATCATCAGTTAAAATCTGTCTTTTAAATATCTTCAAAAAAATTTCTACTTTCTATGTTTTAAAATAATTTCAAAATTTTTTATAGTAACATGTATCAAAAAGATGCAAAATTTGCCACTTGCTAATAGAAAAAAGATAATATGAAAATTTATTTTCACATATTTACAATTTTATGTAAAATAAATATTGGATAAACATAAAAAATATTATTTAATTTTTGTAAATTTAACTATATTTCAAAAAATTATTAAAAAATTCTAAAATTTCAAAACAAACAAACAAATACGTATTTCATGTTATGGAAATTTAACTTATTTCAAATTATTGATGTTTAAATAAAATCACGTGTTCAAGCTATTTTTAAATTCATTTAGAAATAAAAAATCACGAGACGTGTTAATTTATAATTTTCTAAACCACACTAAATTGAAAAGGAATAGGAGAGAAGGAAGTCTATCTTTAACTCTTTCCGAAAGATTTGCTAATATTTGTATGAAGTTTGGGGATTTTTTTTTTCAGTGAATTATTATTTATTTGGTACCTCTCATTAAAAAAAATCTCTCTAATTTGTTTACTTAACTTTTAAAAGACCATATAATTTTATTTTCAATAAATAATTATATTTATTAAAAATGTAATAAACTCCACTTATTATATTTAATTATTTTAAATTTAAAATAATATGATAAATATTAACTCTCGGAAAGTCGCACATGATCAGAGAGATTTTTTTTCTCGACCGTTTGGTTGAATAGAGTGCCTACCCGCATATCTTCCTGACCCATTGGGTGTCTTGACCCAGTAGTATAGTGATCTTGGCCACGTGTGCGTGTTTTTTAAAACAGGACTTTATAACTTTTAGATATCTAGCTACCGAATTGGTAAGTATTTTCGGATTTTTGGATTGCATTTTTTTTTCGCTTATCATATGTCCTGTTGGCGGGTTATTTTTTTTATATAACATCTTTTATGATAAATTTTCAATATTTTTTTATTGTCGTATTATTAAATTATAAAATACAAGTATACCTGCCCATTCATCGTTTTATTATAGGCGGTATAATTATAGGGGTATCATTGTGTAATTATAGGTGTATTGAATCTCGCCGATTCAATAAGACTTTTTATGGAATATCCGTAAGACTTTTTTTAAATCGATTATCAAACAATTTTTTTTTCATATACGTATGCATAAATTCATTGCTAGATTCATTAAAAAACCCTCTTTTGTTCCACATTTATGTTTTATGTGCACTTTATTGGGAAATTTTTAGAAACAACAATTTCAAACAACACTAATACAAGGTGAATTTTATATAATTTTGCATTATTTAATTTCTACAGGTATGTTATAAGATGCAATAAAGAGCTAAAGAAAGATTTTAAAAAAAATTGTTTGCCTATTTTTTCTGTTATGTTACGATTTTGGGTAGATTTCCATAAAAACTTCCGGTTCCAAATAAAGTTATACCAGAAAAAAAAAACGTTTTACCGATACAAATTCCGTTAAAAATTACGCCAATATTTAAAAATTGTAAATATATTAAATCGGTGTATGTATACATATCTTACACATAAAATTTGTGGCAGTCCCTTTAAATGTTTACAAGTAATTGGAAAATGATCAATTCGCATTTGTTTAAAAATTCGCTCGAATATTGACAAAAGCTAAAATTTCGCATATATATTTTCGAATAAGCGTAGTTTCAATTTCTAAGAATATATATATATGTATATATATATATATATATCTTTTAATATGTTACGAAAAGAAGGAATCGTAACATTATATCGAATTTTTTCATGAAAAATCGATTTGTTTAGATGTTTAGAACAGATGCATAGAAACCTTCCGTATGACTATAAAGGTAGAGACTTTTGAAGTGATAATAGACAAATATAATATGTTATATAATGAACCTATTTTTAAATTTTTGCTTAAGCAACATTTGAAAACACGGACTGTTTTCAGTAACATAAAAATACAGGCTGTTGAGAATGCAGCAAAATCAGGAAATAGCATTCATTATTATTTTTTAATGTGGTAATCAATAGTACATATGTATTCCACATTAACTTTTCACGTAATATAATACGGAATGTATTCTACATAATAATTTACATTTAATATAATCCATCAAAATATGTCTGGAAAACTATCGTTTAATGAAAAATTTATTTTCGCACAATTCGCATTTTCAATCTGCAGCAAAATTAAGCATTAGAAATAATGCTGCTGTGAAATGAAACTTTAAATATTAAAAACACTGTTATGTAAAATTTTAATAGAATTTAATGTGTTTATAGTTATTGTTTGTAAATAGATATTTCATTTTAATTATTGAAATAAAGTTGACAAATGTTATTAATAACAAAATTTAGTTTTATCAATAGCGTTCTATTTACCTTGAAAAATATATAACAACCGATGAAACAATATTAAATTAATAAAAAAAAATAAAAGAAGAATCTGAAGTAAGATGACAGTGTGGATTTTGATCCCAAACAGAGCAGACTCAAGATCACTGATCTGGACATTCGGCCATGACGCTTCCCTCGCTGTTGTGACAAAAAAAAAATTAAGTAGATGTAATAGTATTTGTTGTTTTAAAATTTATTTTTACTTTTGAGTTTTGAGTTTTGTCGGCTAATTAATTCAATGCTACACTGTTAAAAATATGCAGCAAACTATCCAGTCATTTGACAGATGTTATAGAAAATAGTTACATAATCGTAATTTAACTCTATCCTGGCTATATTATTGTCTATATTATGGTTAGTACAGCGTTAAATTATGATTATGTAACAGGTTTCTATAAAAACGGTCGAATAACTGGACAGTTCGCTGCAAATTTTAAACAGTGTATATTTTACCTTTGATCTTCTAGTAACCAGCATTATCTTGGGCGCATCGGTGACCAGAACGTCTAATGGTCTCTTTGTGAGTCGCGCACACAATATGCCGCCCTATTTTAAATGTGAAGAAGTATTAATATTTTGCCTAAAGGTATATATTATTTATCTTGTTTTATGTACAATATACTCATTTTCATCTCAAATGTCCAACAAACCTACCGCTTCATTCATGGTTTTCCTTTATCCTAAAAAGTAATGACTCCTTAAACAAAATTATCCAATGTATAAAATTTATAGAAGACAATGAATACATTTTTCAGAGCACTCTCCCGTATATGGACCCGGAGGATTAGTTGGGCCTTACCTGGACTATAAAAACTTTTTCATCCAATTTATGGTCTATAAAATCTTTTACACCCAATTTATGAACTATAAAAACTCTTACATACAATTTATGGACTATAAAACTTTTACATCCAATTTATGTGCAATATTCAAAAAGAGAAAATGTATTACTATGTAAAAACCTAATATGGCCTAAGACTCATTTGTAATTTTTTTTCAATAAACTTACCGATCACGGATTGTAGATGTCAAGCCATATGGTAAACTCCCCTACTTAATTGAATCTGAATCTGAATCTGAATTGGTAGGTATCTACAGATAGACATAACGAAGGGAGGAAAGTTCTTTTTTCAACTAGGTAAATCATAGTCCACGGTTGAGTATTATAGTTACGGTTTATTCCAACAGAGCGAAAAATGTCCGGGTCAGGCCTCAAATCAAGCTAGACAAGGTACACAGGTTCGAGTCCTGGGCTGGACATTTTTCGCTCTGTCGCAATAAACCTCGGCTATTATACTACAACCATTGAATATACATAACGCTTCGTAATTTAATTTACTTTTCCTAAAATTTTCTAAATATTATAAATTCTGCTACTGGCATTTTAAAATAATAATAATAGCACAACTGTTCTATGTAAACTAACAATTAATGGTGTCTTATTCTTTTTTTACTCAAAGCTTCTTCATGTAGGAGTCTTTTTTAGAAGCAGATAACGTATGAAAAGCCTATAATAAAAATAGCGTATAAAAAAAAATATTTTACAGATGAAGGATACAGAATACATAATGCATTTCTTCAATTAAACATTTCCACTAACATTTAATTTTTAGATGTACCTTTTATTGTATAATTGTTGAAAATGTAATAGGTAAACACATCAACAGATTATCTTATGTTTACAGATCATCCTATGTATCCTAGAGAGAATCCTATGTTGAAGTTAAACATGAAACATATTGTTTCAGATTATGTAACATATTCGCAAATATAAATTTTAATAATAATAATAATAATAATGTTATTTTGAGAAATGTCTGCATGATAGATAACATGAGTTATAAAAATTAAATATAAATATCTTATACTTTCAATATATTTTATAATTTAATTTTTAAAGAAAATCGCATCTGGTTTGATATCATAACATACGTACGAAGTAAGGAAGATGAAGCCAAAGTGAACAATTTCAAATATAACATTTAATCTTCAAAATAAGTTGATACATTTAATTTCCCTTAGGACAACTGTCCGTATCGACGAGGATTAGTATATTTCGAAATTCCATACTGGCAAGATAACGTCATACGATATTATTGTTTTTTACTTTATCGGATATTGTCTAGTTTTATCCCCATGCTGCTAATTAGGAGAAATATTTGTGATATAAATCAAGCATTTGTCATCAAATCAAAATTGCATTAAACATTTACTCTCGCATGAAATGGAACGTCAAAAGAAGATGCATAGCATCACAACCGCTAACAAATTGTTTACATTCCATATTATATTTTATATTCCGTATAAACTTCACACATATAAAATTGACATTGTAATACATATGGGTCATTCACAAAAAAAGTTCCAATTCAGAAATTGTTTATGTATTAAATCTTTTTTTTTCATTTCATACATTTTTTTAATTTTTATTACCTACATTAGTATCTCGTGTTATAAAAACTGGAAGTTTTTTCACACTTTTCTTTATATATATAGAAAAAATTGTGAAATTTTGTCAAATAAGTGAGCAAAATGTCCATTATATTACCACTTTATTACATTTTTTGACATAAAAATTATTTCTAATTCTTCAAATTTTTTATATATATATTTTAAAGTGGTGACAAATATTATAAAAAATAAATATTTGTTCACATACTATTACCAATTTGGATAGAAAACAAATATATGTCTACTCTGTTACTAGGCTTTAAAAAATTAGTCATACCAATTCTTCTAAAATATTCATTACAATAATATGAATTATTGCCCTACTATCTAATTCGGGAAGTTAAAATATTTTAGAAATATACCATAAATTTGAAATAATAAATATGTCAGTTGTAATTTAATGGATAAACTACACTCGTAACAGAGTGGTCAAATACAAGATTTCCATTAAAAAAAAATTGTTAAAGACATTATTTAGGCTTAAGTAGCGTTGTATTAATACATACACATATAAACTTACTATTAATTAAATTTAACAATCTTAACAGTTATTTATATTACATATAGTAAGATATTGTTGCAAAAATCTGTAAAAAAATATTTTCCCGCTTTATGAATGCAAATTCCATGTGGACAAAATCTTCATATATGTACACAGGCTTGAGTCATGATCTGTTATCTACTGTGTGATAGAATCATTAGAAAATCTTGGTAATAGAGTGAACATTACAAAAAAAACATTCTTTGGGAACATTTTATTTCAATCTACGTTATGTTTTTATAATTAAAATGTTTTCTCAGTTTATATTTTTCTTGAAAGATATGGTATCTAAGTTTGAAATGATGTATAATTTAAATTCATTTCTATTCTGTATCTTGTATTTTAAAGATTTTTTTTTAAAGTTTCTCATTAGGGACAGTCAAATTTTCAAAAATTGAGCATTATAAACTGAGAATACTTAAATATTTTAAGAAACTATTATTCAACAGATGGTATATTAACTCCCAAGAGTTGTATATATTTGTATAAAAAAAAAAAAATCTCTTTTTAAACTGAAAATTTAATTATATTGTTGGACACTGTTTTGTAACTTTATTTGAGAATGACCCATGTAAAATTCATATGAATATCAATATTGATTACGAAATACAGCGATAGATAGCAGAGACATTTCTTTTTAGGGGCGTTCGTAATTATATAAATGCGTAGCACCTATAGTTGTCCTATACACTCAGAAAAAGGAATTGATTAAAACTACAAAACATGTTTTGTTCAGTACATTTTGGTTGTTTTAGCAAAATTCAAGTAAAATTGAACCATTTTACTGGATTTAACAAAACATTCTTTGCTGACAATACAAAATTTTTTTTGGAATTGCAAAAAAAAAAAAAAAAAAAAAAAAAAAAAAAAAAAAAAATTCGTTGATTCAAAGAAAATTTCCATTGACCTATATTTAAACAAAACTTTTTATTTAAATATAGGTCAATGGAAATTTAGTTTAAATCAACATTTTTTTTTTTTTTTTTTTTTTGCAATTCCAAAAAAAATTTTGTATCGTCCGCAAAAAAATGTTTTGTTAAATCCAGTAAAATGGTTCAATTTTACTTGAATTTTGCTAAAACAACCAAAATGTACTCAACAAAACATGTTTTGTAGTTTTAATCAATTCCTTTTTCTGGGTGTAGTTACGTTTTTTATCAGAATGTTAGAATAAATTTTATTTCTTCCATTTACATGAAAAAACATTTGAAATTGCATTTATTTATTTTCAAATGAATTTTTATAAAATTCTGATGTGAAGTTATTTTTATAGTAAACCGATTATTTGCCCCATATAGAGTTTATAGATTAAGCATTAATTTTTTAATAAAATATTTTTTTTAAATTCATATACATAAAGCTTTTTTTTTTAAATATTTATTTCAAGTTAAATTCCTACCCTTAATAAGTTTGGTATAATGAAACAAAACATTGTGTATTTGTATCCTGCGTAGATGTATCCTCCGTTGCGATATCGTTGAAGAAATTAACTCTTACGTAATTATAAATTAAATTAAGCATAAAAAAATGAAAAAAAATATACAATCACCAATGTGCGAACAACTATATGGAACTTCCAAGTAATCTGGCCCCATTTTTCCTGATTAGACATTTTTTTTTACTATTTAAACCGCACATTTCCCAATCAAACTGTAAAAATAGATAAATATTTCTTAATCTTGGAAAATATAATATAATTACGTATGAAAATGTACAATAAACAATCCCGAGTTACCCGTGATTTCACAGGGAGTTCTTTATCTGTATAAATTGCACAAACCAATATATTTTTGAGATTTAAAGAAGCATTATAAAAACAAAGTTTCTTTTGCTGCCACGTATTTTCGGAAACATTTCCAAGTACTTTTTATAATGTATTAATAAGTTTTCTCAACCAAGAATATAGGTTTTTCGAATGTTATAGGTAATGTCAAGTAAACATTTTCATGTTAAAAAATAGGTTTTGTAGACAAACATGATAAACTAACAACATTAACATTAAAATTAATATTATTTTTTACTGTTGCATGTATAAATTCAATTACGCAGCTGAAAATATTTAAATGAGAATGGGTAACATCCTGAAAACTGATATTCCGGTTTGAGCAAAGTCATTAATGCATTGTGCCAACTACTCAGAAACGTTTCGGAAAATCAGTGGCAGCAAACGAAACTTTGCTTTTATAACTGCTTCTTTAAATCTCGAAAATATATTTGTTTTTTAGTTTTCTAAAGATAAAAAACGCTTTTCGGAGACGTGGATTACCCGGAAGAGGTTATTTTATATTTTAATTCTGGGTTATATTATAATTTCCTAGATTAAGAATCATTTTTCTTTTCATACAATGAACCGTGTTTGTTTGCAGAATTTCTAATGTTTTTTCGCGGTTAAATATGATGAAAAATGTTATTAAAATTTGTGGTAAAACTGTACGCACTCTTGATAACCTATATAAATGTGAAAGAAGTTAAAGATGAACAGTGAATATACGCATAAAAATTTTTGGAAAGAAATTTTTTACCCTCCAACAAAAGGGCAAAATTGTAATGTTGTTTCTCTCTCTCTCTCTCTCTCTCTCTTTTTTTCGTTTTTTTCTTTTTTTTTTTTCTTTTTTGTAATGTTGAAAAAAGATGATTTTTCCAACATTGTGTAAAAAACTTAATTACGTATTATATGAATGTAATACTTGAGAGTATTAATCATAACTCAACATATTAAAATCGCATTAAATCCGTAGAATTATTTTAATTTAAACATGCTTGTTTTGCAGTGAAACATTAAGCTTGGTGAACATATTAACACGGATGCGTCATTGAGACTGTTAAAGAAATTTCCCGCAGAAGGACCCGTGTATACCATTTATGTATTCATAACTGTAGTCGGCAAAAATAATAAAACATTTATCTCCCCCCCCCCCAAAAAAAAAAAAAAATCTGTGAACTATATACATATTACATTCCTAAATAAAATATGATGTCCAACTTGTTCGGACACGTACCTTTTTCCCGAGAAACAGTTTTCCAATAATAACAAATAATGGAGGAATGTTGTATTACTGTTGAATGCCAGATGAAAGTGAAAACATGAAAAGGGTATTTTCACTGAATTAGATAACTAATCAATGAAATATATCATGGAAATACATTTTGTTGATATTTATGTTAATTGTTCTTTGGATATCTCCCCTTCTTTCGTGTCCACCAACATATTTTAATTCCTTTTGTTACTGTTATATGTTTTCATATATTTGTGTATATACTGTTATACGTTTGCATATATTTATAGGTCATTTTCCTATTAACATACACCTATTTTGTTTACGCAATTCCCACTGACGTTTTTGTAACGCATATATTACCTAATATCCTTCATCCCCAAACGTACACTGCGTACGTCACGATTTCATAATACACTCCTACCAGACGTATTACACGTACGTCATGTATAATATTGAAGTGTACGGTGTTCAAGGAGAAAAAGGTATTATTCATTCCATATGAAATAAACATAATAATACATGACGATTTGAAACAAGAACGAAAAATCATGCGTGAAGCATAGATTATGCAACACTTTCCAACAGTTCTAAAATAACTTTGCAAATCTTTACCATAAGGTGCAAGATGATATCTAATTAAAGAATTTTGAAAACGCATAACATAACATAAAAATCCAATTTCAGGAATTACCAAAAATATTCAGAAAATATCCGAGCTTTTTTGTACAGCCCTGTATATGATCTGTACATTTTCATATATACTAAAGAGAATGCTAAATTTTAGTTCAGTTAGGAAACGTGTAGCAGAGTTTAAAATTTCCCTTCTGCAATTTCCGACAATAAACGGAAATGTACTCGAGAACTTTTGTGCTGCCCTTTATAAAATCTATAAAATTTATACACACCAAGTAATAGAGAAAAAATGAGTTAAATTTAAAAACGCGTTCAGCAACTGAAAAAGAATTCACAGCAATTATTATTAATAAGCTGTACATTAACCGAATAATTTTATGTGTCCCTGTAAATGAACGATAAAACTTATACACGCAATATTCGATAGTAAGCCTCTTGTATTCCATGTTAGTGATATACATCAATTTCAATATGTTTGAAATAGTGAAACATTATTAAAATAAACAGCAAACGATTTTTCTTCAGAGACTGTAATGCAAAGGAATTCTTTTGAGTAGCCCTGTAAAGGAACTATAAGTGCTATGCACACCACTTTCTATAATTAGTCTCTTATAGTGCACATCAATGATATATATCAATTTGAATATGTTTGAAATTGAGTAACATCATTAAAATAAACCGCAAATGATTTTCCCCATAAACCGCAATGTAACGGAATTCTTTTGAGTGTTCCTGTAAAAAAACTATAAGTGCTACACACTTCATTTTCAAAACCGAACATGCCACAGTAAGCCTCAATAACATTTATGAGTTGCATGACGATGCGATCATATTTACGCGAGTTAGAGCACAGACATACAGACAGACAGACAAATGACAGACAGTGTTAAAAATAACATGAAATAAACATTTAGGATACAATAATGTGGCGCTAAAGGGGCTTTTTGTAAATACAAGCCACCCCACATAAGTATGGTACGTGATACAGTAATTTTATTGCCATATTTGGATTTAGCAAGCTGAAATTATAAGGATCAAACATTATTTTTACATGTAGAGTTTTGGTACCGTCCAGTGCAAATGGTGCATGAATTTTAATTGAGTTTGTTTCGCAAGGAACACTTTACACTGATGCTTCTAGACAGCGATATAATGTAAACTATTCGTTTTGCTCGCAAATATTCTTATAATGAAATAAATATATCAGTTATATTATGTTCAATATAAAAAAAAATCATCGTAATTTGGCAGCCCACAATATTTTTTTCTCTCGTAATTTAACAATATTTCAGTTTGTTGCATTAAATGTGAAGTTGCGTTTTTTGTTTCCAAATAGTCTCGATGAAAATGAATAAATAAATAAATATAAAAAAAATTGAAAATTTTTTAATGTCCTTTCCAGAAAACATCCTTTTATTATTGTTATTGTTATTATTATTATTTTATTTATTTATTTATTTATTTTTTTTGAGAAAACAACATCATTCTCAAGAATATGAAATTCTTTACATAAATTCTATGAAAAAAATGTGTTAGATATTTTTTATGAAACAAAGTCCAGATGGTCTTTTTTGAATGTAAATTTGATTCTTTTACGGCTTCTTCTGTACTGCATTTTTTTCTATGTAAAAGTCAATAAAAATATTTTATGTATGGGTTCTTTTTTAATAGTATTCTTTTGTGAAAGAACAAATTTAAACTTGGTTTTTGGAAAGTTTCAATTGTTTAAAAGAGAAATTAATTTTAACGCGTTTTAGAAACGTTAAAAACACTTAATACTGCAATAATTTAGCAGCTATAATCCAAAAAAGTCAGTAAACGTCAGATAAAAATTTCTGATATAAGTATCATAGATTTCTACATTAAACTAAATTTCATTGCAGATTACATTTTGTTTCAAAATGTTGTAGTGAAATCATTTTTAATATTACAATAATATTAAGATTTTCTGCAAAATGTTTAAATTTATTTAAAATTTATTTGAATAAAATTTGAGATTTAATCAATTGTTAGAATCAATTGTTTCATTGTGTTTGGTGGAATTCCTTTGTGAATTTTTTTATATACTTTTAACAATTTTAGAATATCCTTTTTTTGTTCTAATCGAATTTTTACCAGATAAATATTGACAGAAAAAATGAGCAATATATTATAAAACAGAAAATACCCCAATTTATGAGTGAAAATTTCCTATTTATCTTGCATGATATTTTTAGAAACATGAAACAATAACTTTCATATCCATATACACTGCTCAAAACAATTAAAGGATATTGCAGTTTTAGGTGGATTTTGTATCTGGGAACCTTTTTAGCTGATTGATACATGGTCGACAGACATAGTAGGTTATATGAGAATAAATTACACATGTTTGGCAGAAAAAATGCATTTTATTGCGCATTTGTGTACAAAAGGAAAAAAACACAATTTGTGCATATGAGAAAAAAAGAATAAGAAAAGGTGTTTTCTTCAAAGAAAATCATTTTCAGTAGGGGGTATGGTTTCCACGGGTGGCCAGCAACGTTGAACACCTTTGAGGCATGGACTCAATGAGGCTATTAATGACGAGTTGGGGTATTCTGCCCCACTCTTCCAGAAGAGCTCTTTCCAGTTCTTGGAGAGTTTGTGGGGGTTGTTGGTGGCCAGAAACTCGTCTTCCTAAAGCGTCCCAAACGTGCTCGATTGGATTCATGTCTGGAGAACACGCTGGCCATTCCATTCGAACGATTCCTTCTTCGAAAAGGAAATCCTCCACCAGGTTTGCACGATGTGGCCTGCAGTTATCGTCCATTAAAATGAAGTTATCTCCGATTGGTGCAGCGTAAGGGACTACAATAGGTCTGAGGATCTCATCCCTATATCGGCGACCAGTCAGAGCTCCATCTCGAATGATGTAGAGGTCAGTGCGCCCGTCAATGGAGATGCCATCATACACCAACACTCCTCCACCGCCAAATCTGACACTTTCGTGCACGAACGCAGTATTATTCCTACTGCCACGGTCCCTCCAGATGAAAATACGCCTATTATCCGGATGCACAGAAAAACGGGACTCGTCAGAAAACAGAATATTGCTCCATTCATTTCTCCTCCAGTTGACATGCTCGGTTGCCCACTCCCTGCGGTCGCGACGATGCCTTGATGTTAATCTAACACATACCATCGGTCGGCGAGCATACAGACCTACAGCATGGAGCCGGTTTCGGACAGTCTGAGTTGAAATCGTGGTGCCTGTAGCCGAGCGAAGGTGTTGTTGGAGAAAAGTAGCGTTCATGTTTCGGTGTCTCCGAGCTGTTAACGCTAAATACCGATCTTCATTGGGCGTTGTTGCCCGTCTACGACCTTGCCCTGGTCTTCGGCCTGCACATCCACTCTCCAAAAAACGGTTCCAGATCCTGGAAATGACACTTTGTGACACTCCAATGGCTTGCGCTACTTCGGCTTGAGTTTGGCCCCCTTCTAACCTTACAACAATTCTCCAAGCTTCTGAATCTGTCAAATGACTTCGCTGAGACATCGTACTCATCGAAACAAAGCAATCACTGAATGCCGATCATCCTTGTCTTCATTCTCTTTTATCCAGTTGAAAGTCAAATTTCATTCGCTGCCGCTGAAGCGACGTTTTTGACGTCGAACTCAAAATTTGCATACTCCACAGTTTGAAAACCAGAAAAATTTGCATTTGTGATTCTCTTCTTCTATTTTCGGCAAAAAAAATTTCGTTTATATCTTTATTTTATATAAAACTTCAAATATCCTTTAATTGTTTTGAGCAGTGTATTGAGAAATGCAGTAATTTTGTCATGAATTATATTGTACATATGGCTTGAAAGCGTGGATATTATACGTTCTTTATGTTTCTTCATTTATTTTGATAATGTAAATGTACCAATATAATCTTTATCGTATATATTATATTGATTAAATTTTGAAAATAAATCTGATAATTTGAAAAAGAAATTTTGTTTGTTATGCGTTATAGTATGACTATATCTTTACATATACATTCTACACTTTCTGTGCTTTATGTATATGAATAAAAAATTCACTTTTATTAAAAAAGTAATGCTTAATCTTTAAACTCTATCTTTGGCAAAAGTGTCTTTATACATATATTTCTTTTATGGTTATTCACGTGTACTTTATAAAAAAAAAGTTGTTTAAACAATGTATTATTTGATGTTATAATTATAATTTTTACTATGTATCTCTTGAATATTTATTGCTTTCAAACAATATGGTAGTTATGAGTAAAATGTTAGATACTGGCAATTTAGGCCTTGGTGGATCCAGGACTAATGCTCGGTACAGGAAGATTATTAGGGATATTCCTGGATCGTTATCAGATAACCTATTCTATTGTCCCAAGCCTGTACTATGTTTTCGTGAGTGTAAAATCTAAGCGTTGCCTTACATGTCCTTTAGCTGATAAGTCCCAGATTTCAAATAATCACAATCATAATTTGGTAAAATTTTGCAAAGCATACAATGTAATCTATTCAGTGAAATGCAATTCGTGTAATATGGAATATATTGGACAGTCTTGTCAAAAATTACATAAACAGCTAAATTTACATCGTTCTCATATTGATAAATTTAAAAAATCTAAATTCAAACTACTCATAATATTGAATATACTCATTTCAAAAATCATGATTTAAAAAATATTACTATTAAAATACTTAAAATACAAAAAAAAATTTACTGAACGACTTTTTCTAGAATCTAAATATATAAGACATTTTAATACTACCTATCCTTATGGATTAAATCAATAAGTATACAAAAAATCACATCCTGTTTTTTCAGATTTAACTAAATATGAAAATTGTAAAAATCTTTATTCAGTATTAAATTTTTCAAACATAAAAAAAAACTTCAAGATTTGGTAGAGGTAAACTTAATAACAAAAAATACACTGATAATTTTGTGATACAACAAGAGCTTCTTGATCTTGAGGCACAATTTTGTAATGATTATTGTTGGATTGCTATAAGAAAACATATTTTTAGTATTAAAAAAAATATTTAAACCAATATTTCAAAGTATTTAAAAAGAATCAATATTCTCCACATTTTTGTGATATCTTTTATGATATTCTTCATTATAGAGCAAACCTATTAAATACAAGTTTTTCTAATAAACCGAAATATAAAACTAATATTACACAACTAATTATAATTTTTTTCCAATCATGTATTTAATAATATCAATTTAAACAATATCATAAACAACACTACTAATAATTTTCCAATAAAAAATTTTACCATTCACAAGACATATAAATATAATCGCACACTTGGGCGTAAAATTTTTAATTACAATTATTTTGCAAAACAAATGGTCTCTTCAAATAACTACCCTTGTTATTGTAATGACCGAAAATTTCAAAAGTACATAAATACAACACATGGTCATATTATTACTGGTGATCTTAATATTGTAGAACAACCTATTTTACAAAACTTAATGCATAATGGAACAAAATTTTGCCTTCCATATAAGTGTAATATCAAATCCATAATATTGCAGTTTATTCAAGATATAGATTTATTTATATATAAAATTGCTAATGATTACAATAAACCTATCGAATATTTTAGTGAATGGACATTTTCTGTAATAGATTAATTTAAAAATGAAATTATAAAAAAATATCAACATATTACACATGCAGCTTTTAAAAATATAAATAAACATATATCAGAATTACAAAACAAATTTATAATTACTTATGTAGATAAATCTCCAAATAATTATGCTATTATTTGTAAAGAGTACTATAAAGTTTTAATTCACAATGCAATTAACACAAGTAATATTTTTAATAAAACTAAATTAAATATTGAAATTAATAATAGAAAATTATTAAATTATCACAAATTACTAAAAATCAAATCTAATAATTTAAATTATCCTTATCTTGTTATAATTCCAAAATTTCATAAAAATCCAATTAAATTTCGCTCAGTTACCATCGGGTGTAATACATATAATAATAATGCAAGAAATTTACTACTTAATATTTTAAAGCAGATATATGATATAACGATAAAACATAGTAACCACCATTGCCTAAAAAACAGTTTTCAGCTTATTAATAAAATAAATAATATCAATCCAGTCAAATTCATAAAAACATTGGATTTTAATGATTTATTTAATAACATTGATATAAAAGACTTACATAAAACAATGTGTATATTATTTAAAGAATTTAAATCTCAATTAAAATTAAAAGATAATATTTCCGTAAATTTTTTTAAAACTTTACTAAATTGTACATTGCATAATAATTACATCATATATGACAATATTATTTATAAACAATGCCAGGGAATACCGCACGGTGGGGCCGCTTCTAGTATTCTCTCTGACCTTTACTTATATTATTATGAAATAAGTATTGGTCCGAACAATGATTATGTATTTTATCGCTATATTGATGACATTATCATATTTTATTTCAATGATAAAAATTGCACATCAACACTCAATTTTTATCCTAATCAGCTTACATTAAGCGAAAATGATTTGATTAATAATAATATAAATTTTCTTGACTTAAAAATTAAAATTAATGATAATTATAAATTAATTTTTGATATTTATGATAAAAGATTTGATTTTCCATTTAAAGAAAATATTTTTACCGATTGCTTCATGTTTACATAAATCAGTTTATAAAAATATAATTATCAATTATCTTCATCCTATAAAATATCTATGCTAAGATATAAATAAAAACAAAAATATTAGATTTATTCGAGATCATGCAAAACTATATGGTTATACAGTAGGTGCCGCTTAATGTGATCACTTTGGGACCGATGCTATTTGATAACAATAACCGATTGATAACAATAAACGAAAAGTTACAGGGAACACAAAATTTTAATTTTACCACAAAGTAACATTTTTTTCAGCTTCAAATATTAAAGATAACGACGATTTATCCAAACACAATAAATCGTTAAAATAGGTCAATTAAAAAAGTCATCCAAAGTTGCCTGCCTTGTTTTTTGTCTCAGTTAATTATTGATAAAACTTTCATACCCGTACTGTTCGCAAAAATCATCATCAGTGCCTCTGTGTTGTACCCTGAGTGTCAAGACACGTAGAGCTTCTCACATTTCAGTAGCAGTTGGAGGATTCTCAACAAGGTTTCCAGCTTCGGCTTCATCTTCATCATTTTCTTCGATAGAACAAAATACAGCTCGGCATACATCTTCATCAGTCATTGTTGTAGCCACTTGGGCGTTCTCATCTGTAGACATCTATTCCGCAAAGTCATTTTCAGTCATGTCGGATGGTATGAGTAATTTTTTCTCCAATTCCGGTACGTTCATACCTTCGTCCGCTTTAACGAACCCACCGTGCGAGAAACAGTTCTTAATTGTTTTCTCGGCCATTCCTTCCCACGACATTGTCAAAAAGTGTAGGGCTTGAAGGAGATTTGTCTTCTTTGCTAACGCGTTTGCACTGAGTTGTTCCATACCTTCCTTATTTTCCAAAACCCTCATTTGCATTTATCTACGGTAATATGCTTTCATCGCACGAATTATTCCTTGGTCACATGGTTGAATAAATGCTGTTGTATTGGCAGGTAAGAAAGTGATTTTTATATGCTTTAATGTAACATTTACATCATAGGCTTGGCAGTTATCGATGAGTACGCGATATTGTTTTATTTGCAGCATAATCAACAGGCAATTTCTTGACATCCTTAAAGCATCTTGGTTTTTGGCTTTTTCCTATAACAAAAATTTTCTTCTTCTTCCCAGTCATGCTCGCACAACATAGAACATATACGTTCTTTTGATACCTTACATCCCTTAGAGCTCTCGCTTTTAAACAGATACGTGTGTTATGGTAAGGCACGAAAATAAAGTCCAGTCATTGTAGATGTTTTCTGGTGAATAATCAGCGATTATTTTTGACCCTTCCTCGGAAATCCACTTTTTTGCAGCTGGAAAATCAGCATCATTTTCTTCCCCATGGGTACATCTGAACACAATGTTCTCTCTCTTTCTCCATCGATTAAACCACCTTTCAGTTGCGACGAAATCTTCTTTGTCCATTTTAAAAGCAAGATCTTCAGCTTTCTGCCGCATTTAAGGACCGTTTATGCGTGCATCCTTTTCCCTAACATTGGCAAACCAAAGTTTCAAATCAGCTTCGACTTCTTCATCTTTCCAAGTACGTCTTCGCTTACAGTTCAAATTTTCATTCAATTTCGCTTTGTTTTTAATCTCGTCGCGATTCTTTATAATTTTACAGAGTAATGGCTGAGAGATTCTTAATTCAGCAGCAGCATTTCTTTGACTCATTTTGGGTAAAATATCCAAGCGTTTTATGATGTCAATTTTGTCTTTAATAGTTAAATCATTGCGTTTTTTTCCTTTGTTAAAATATCTGCGATAAAGTTTTAAGTAAAACTGAACAGAGAGAAAAATTCCTACATTTTACAGCAGTCCAGGCGTCTTGCTGACTGATAAAGAGAGAACTCAACGCTTTTCTTGCTACCTAACCTCTTCCCATCCCTCTGAAAGGGGAGGGAAATCAACACCTGCGGCGGAATGCACATGCCAATGAAAGATGCCCTCTTTTAGAAATTCCTCGTTTTTCTTTTTTTTTTTTTTTAAATTACCCGCATAGCATGCACAGTCACAGTGACGTCATTGTGACATCACTGTGAGTCACGTACATCACGTCACATCTGCGACCAAAATGACACCACTTTGTAACGTCACACTGTGATCAAAATGTGAACGTCTTGAAGATCTAAAGAAAACTTAAAATAAACTTTAGAACATCTTATGGCATGAAGAAAATTACTTTTTGACAGCTTTAAAAATTTTTGTGACGTTGCAATGACGTCACTGCAAGTCACATAAGTCACGTAAAACCTATGACCAAAATGCCAACACTCTGTGACTTCACGGTGTGATCGGAGAGAGAATTTGGAAAAAAACTCATAAAATATAGAATTGAATTATGTCATGTACCTAAATCATTAATAAAAACATTGTCACACATTATTTAAATATATTGTTTTTCCAAAATAAAATAATAAATAAATATTTTTCTACATATATGAGACAGATATTTTTTTACAATTTTCATTGCCATTTTCATGAAATTTAACAAAATATACTACATAATACACAGGTAAAAATCCTTAAATAGAAATTTAGTAACGTAGGAAAGTTTTGGCGGAAAGTAATTCAGAAATAGATCTCCCATTCTAATAAAACTGTTAGCGATTTAGAGATTTGTTAGCATTTTAAATACAAACATTTAATTTTTTTCCTACCACCGCATAGAACTCATTTGCTAATTTTGTGATACTAAAAATATTTTAAAAATCTCCAATCTCTTATTATTTTGAAGGGCCACTCAACTCAATCATCAGCTTTCTGTTTAAAAAGTGAGGACACCATTTTTGCGAGTTCGACATCGGGGGTGCTCGGGGTGACCGTCGAACGCGTTCAAGATTTTTCTTGTACTGAATATTTAAGGTGGTTCTCAACTGACCTGCTCCACAACGCGAAGCTTTCTGACATAATTTCTGAATCATTTTTAAACGTTTTAAACATTTTTAGAAAATTTGATTGCAGAATAGTATTTATATTTATGTCGTAAATATTTTATAAAGACTATTAAATCCATTTTTATTTAAAATTTATGTTTACTTTGGACGCCTAAAACAAATGCAACTGATTAAAAAATATATAAAAATTTACATTTTCATAGCTTATTTCCAAGAACATTAAACTCTCTCATATAAAAACAGAATATTATAGTTTTATTAGAAGTTATTTGTCAGCCATATAAACTATAAAGCATTTGAAATGTCTTTATTTAACTATTTTCTTTCTATTCTTTTTCTGGAAACACCTGCTAGATGTTACTTTGTAGTAAACATTACTGCACAGATCATGATCGCAGAAGTTGAGGGCAGACAATTATTTTCATCGGCGGATTAGAGTGTGTGGTGTTCATTTAAGTTTGTGGAATTATATTGTGGAATTTATACCGTGAAAGTAAATTAACGTTTTAAAGTGAATCATCCATTTTAACCTATCCTTATGTCTAGCTGGGTGCGTTATTAAGGTCTGCGTGATATTTGATATCTCAGATCTATGAACACACCTAAGCTGGACACTTTGAAAATTAAAGCAGTGGATTTGAGTCTCATTTTTCAATGAAAAGGAAGCAGTCAACGACCATTAAAACTTAATCCCTAGAACTGGTGGTTTTACTTATAGATTAGCAGGTAACTTTTAATGTCTTCGCAGTTTTGTTAATAGTGCATATTTAGTAATGGTACATTAATAGTGCATTATTTAAATGTTAAGATGTTTAAATCTTTTTTTTTTAATCACTTGTATAAAATTTCATCTTTAATGTTTTAAATCGTTTTAAATAGAGAGTTTGGAAAAAAGCTTAAAGTATTTACTAACAATATGTATTCTAAATGTGAAGTGTTATTTATAACGAGGAATGTATTTATATTTTGCGTTTCTCAGTTCAATTTTCATAGTTATTCATTGTAATTAAAAACATTGCAATTTTTAAAACTATTAATATTTGATTTACAATTTGAAAATTTCTTAGCTAGTGGAGGTTTTGAGAAATAATTTTCTGGTGTATTTGAAATAATTGCGACAATTTAACTCATTACAAATTTAGTTGTCAAGATATGTCAATATTAGGTGCACAAAAATAATGAATATTGATGAAACAATAAAACAGCTATTCAGTTAAGGTAATTTTTCCAATTATGTTATCGAATTTTTTTCTATTGTAAAAATTGATATTTAAGCTTTGCATTTAGTATTCTATCAAAAACTATAAATAAAATAATTTGTAAAGAAAAAAAAAATTTTTTTTCTTTGCGTTTATGATCCTAAGTTTTAAATTTCATTTGCTTCGAAAAATGTTTTATTGCTTGATACAATGTTTATTATTTAATAATATCGCACAATACGCAGATCTATTATTTAAATGGATTCCTAATATAAATTTTTCACAATGCTTATTTAAAAATCTATACTTTTATTTTCATTAAATTTGTAATTAAATCCAAAATAACTAATTTCTGAATTCATTTTTATTCGGAAACACATGAAATTGGCAGGTGTTCTTATTCAGAATATATGTAATAGAATGGCATTTTCCATTTTTGACAAAAGATGTTTCAGAAAACACTATCAAAGTCGGTGTTTTGAACCGAATTTCCGACGCGCAGCGTCAGAAACGGAAAAAACGTGACCAAAATTGCTCTTAAGCATTTCATTTATCTAAAAATGGAAAACGCTATTCATTCCAAATCGCTTTAATAATCCGGCATGCAAGTGCCAAGCGTTTAAAAATTTGTTCATAAATGTGTCAGAAAGTTTCGTGATACTGAACGAGGGGAAATATGGCAAAGTATACACATTTAAAAACTTCAATACTTAAAAGCAAAATAGCATAGTTTTAATTATTGTCAATATTTTTGGTGGTTACATAAAACAAATGGAAGTCGAAGTTATTTTTAAAAGTGGTTATTTGCACAATAGAATTTCATATTATTAAAATATTTAATTTTATTATAATTGTTAATGGATTCATCTATTATTTTTATATTAGTATGCGTTTTTTACATTTATAATTTTCTTGTTTAACGGCTACATTAGCCGGTTTCCCAATCAGATTCAAAGTTTTAATTTGAATACGAGTTGCATAAAAAAAATGATTGCCGATCCAATCCTTATCGTCGATCTTATCCGAATTTGGTGAAATCTTGTTATCCGAATCTATGCGAAATCATTTATCAGCTTCGGTCGGGTTGTGGGCCTACAGAATTTTTGTTGTTGTTGTTGTTGGGTTAGTGTAAGATTACGAGTTGAATGTAAATATAGTTTCAGTCAACCATCATTCATGTTCAATTAGACATTCAATCATGTTCAAGAGGTATATAACCGGATTCGTGCATGACTCTAGATCCGAGCCGATATCAGAAATTGTATCGTAACACAATTTCTGATAAAATCTGGTTACTTGGTCGTATGCAAGATTCTATTCTGAACAAGACTTACAGTAAAAACATTATACCCGACTCGGGTCAGATCGGGATCACGAAAATCAGGTCACACGACAACTAATCCAAATCTATTCTGTAGCCAAACAAATCCAAAAAGATCGATCCGAAGTTTCTGGATTGTATTCGGGTAAAATCTGGTCACCCGACCCGGTGCAGTGTCGTCATAAACGTCACAAACTTGAACCATAAAAAAATTTTGATCCGAACAATCCGTATAGGATTCGGGTAAAATCTGGTCACCCTATCCGATGCAGATTCGTCACATTTTTCACATTGAAGTCGCACGGTGACTTCACAAAGTAGTCACATTGTGAGGTCACAGAAAGCCTTGAAAACGGCCATAACGACCTCGCATTTACGTCACAGTGACTTCACATCGACGTCACTTGACGTCACGACGACTGTCACAAAGTCACAGTGTGACTTCACAGTGACGTCGCCGTGATGTCACCATGCCTTACGGGTATTGATTGAGAAAAACAAACAAAATTTGAAAATTGTACGCAGAAATGATAACAATAAACGAAGGCGCTGATTACAAAATCCGACTTTTTTAACATGTGTTAATATACAAGCGTTCGGGACTTCGCAATTTGATAACATTATCCGCGATCACATTAAGCGGCACCTACTGTACTTTTTTTTTTGAAAAATTCAAATTTCAACTCTTTTAAATAACATTTATTACATCATATAAATATAAACATGTTAATAAATTATTGTTTTAGTGTGCTTATTTCCAAGAATATTTAACTCTCTCATATAAAAACAGAATATTATAGTTTTATTAGAAGTTATTTGTCAGCCATATAAACTATAAAGCATTTGAAATGTCTTTATTTAACTGTTTTCTTTCTATTCTTTTTCTGGAAACACCTGCTAGATGTTACTTTGTGGTAAACATTACTGCACAGATCATGATCGCAGAAGTTGAGGGCAGACAATTATTTTCATCGGCGGATTAAAGTGTGTGGTGTTCTTTTAAGTTTGTGGAAGTATATTGTGGAATTTATACCGTGAAAGTAAATTAACGTTTTAAAGTGAATCATCCATTTTAACCTATCCTTATGTCTAGCTGGGTGCGTTATTAAGGTCTGCGTGATATTTGATATCTCAGATCTATGAACACACCTAAGCTGGACACTTTGAAAATTAAAGCAGTGGATTTGAGTCTCATTTTTCAATGAAAAGGAAGCAGTCAACGACCATTAAAACTTAATCCGTAGAACTGGTGGTTTTACTTATAGATTAGCAGGTAACTTTTAATGTCTTCGCAGTTTTGTTAATAGTGCATATTTAGTAATGGTACATTAATAGGGCATTATTTAAATGTTAAGATGTTTAAATCTTTTTTTTTTAATCACTTGTATAAAATTTTATCTTTAATGTTTTAAATCGTTTTAAATAGAGAGTTTGGAAAAAAGCTTAAAGTATTTACTAACAATATATATTCTAAATGTAAAGTGTTATTTATAACGAGGAATGTATTTATATTTTGCGTTTCTCAGTTCAATTTTCATAGTTATTCATTGTAATTAAAAACGTTGCAATTTTTAAAACTATTAATATTTGATTTACAATTTGAAAATTTCTTAGCTAGTGGAGGTTTTGAGATATAATTTTCTGGTATATTTGAAATAATTGCGACAATTTAACTCATTACAAATTTAGTTGTCAAGATATGTCAATATTAGGTGCAAAAAAATAATGAATATTGATGAAACAATAAAACAGCTATTCAGTTAAGGTAATTTTTCCAGTTATGTTATCGAATTTTTTCTATTGTAAAAATTGATATTTAAGCTCTGCATTTGGTATTCTATCAAAAACTATAAATAAAATAATTTGTAAAGAAAAAAAAATATTTTTTTTCTTTGCGTTTATGATCCTAAGTTTTAAATTTCATTTGCTTCGAAAAATGTTTTATTGCTTGATACAATGTTTATTATTTAATAATATCGCACAATATGTAGATCTATTATTTAAATGGATTCCTAATATAAATTTTTCACAATGCTTATTTAAAAATCTATACTTTTATTTTCATTAAATTTGTAATCAAATCCAAAATAACTAATTTCTGAATTCATTTTTATTCGGAAACACATGAAATTGGCAGGTGTTCTTATTCAGAATATATGTAATAGAATGGCATTTTCCATTTTTGACAAAAGATGTTTCAGAAAACACTATCAAAGTCGGTGTTTGGAACCGAATTACCGACGCGCAGCGTCAGAAACGGAAAAAACGTGACCAAAATTGCTCTTAAGCATTTCATTTATCTAAAAATGGAAAACGCTATTCATTCCAAATCGCTTTAATAATCAGGCATGCAAGTGCCAAGCGTTTAAAAATTTGTTCATAAATGTATCAGAAAGTTTCGTGATACTGAACGAGGGGAAATATGGCAAAGTATACACATTTAAAAACTTCAATACTTAAAAGCAAAATAGCATAGTTTTAATTATTGTCAATATTTTTGGTGGTTACATAAAACAAATGGAAGTCGAAGTTATTTTTAAAAGTGGTTATTTGCACAATAGAATTTCATATTATTAAAATATTTAATTTTACTATAATTTTTAATGGATTCATCTATTATTTTTATATTAGTATGCGTTTTATAATTTTCTTGTTTAACGGCTACATTAGCCGGTTTCCCAATCAGATGCAAAGTTTTAATTTGAATACGAGTTGCATAAAAAAATGATTGCCGATCCAATCCTTTTCGTCGATCTTATCCGAATTTGGTGAAATCTTGTTATCCGAATCTATGCGAAATCATTTATGAGGTTCGGTCGGGTTGTGGGCCTACAGAATTTTTGTTGTTGTTGTTGTTGGGTTAGGGTAAGATTACGGGTTGAATGTAAATATAGTTTCAGTCAACCATCATTCATGTTTAATTAGACATTCAATCATGTTCAAGAGGTATATAACCGGATTCGTGCATGACTCTAGATCCGAGCCGACATCAGAAATTGTATCGTAACACAATTTCTGATAAAATCTGGTTACTTGGTCGTATGCAAGATTCTATTCTGAACAAGACTTACAATAAAAACATTATACCCGACTCGGGTCAGATCGGTTTCACGAAAATCAGGTCACACGACAACTAATCCAAATCTATTCTGTAGCCAAACAAATCCAAAAAGATCGATCCGAAGTTTCTGGATTGTATTCGGGTAAAATCTGGTCACCCGACCCGGTGCAGTGTCGTCACAAACGTCACAAACTTGAACCATAAAAAAATTTTGATCCGAACAATCCGTATAGGATTCGGGTAAAATCTGGTCACCCTATCCAATAAAGATTCGTCACATTTTTCACATTGAAGTCGCACGGTGACTTCACAAAGTAGTCACATTGTGAGGTCACAGAAAGCCTTGAAAACGGCCATAACGACCTCGCATTTACGTCACAGTGACTTCACATCGACGTCACTTGACGTCACGACGACGTCACAGTGTGACTTCACAGTGACGTCGCCGTGATGTCACCATGCCTTACGGGTATTGATTGAGAAAAACAAACAAAATTTGAAAATTGTTCGCAGAAATGATAACAATAAACGAAGGCGCTGATTACAAAATCCGACTTTTTTAACATGTGTTAATATACAAGCGTTCGGGACTTCGCAATTTGATAACATTATCCGCGATCACATTAAGCGGCACCTTACTTTTTTTTTTGATAAATTCAATTATCAACTCTTTTAAATAACATTTATTACATCATATAAATATAAACATGTTAATAAATTATTGTTTTAGTGTGCGATAAAATATAGCAAATGATATAGCAAATTACAATTAAAACATACATAAATACAATTAAAACATATAAGGACAATAATTAAGATGATTGAACATTATTTACACTTTATATAGTTAATGTGATTGTGCGTTTGCCGATCACCTTTATCTTAAGTGATACTAATGATCAGATGTAAAACATATATAAACACAATTAAAACATATACCATTAATACATATAAGAACAATACTTAAGATGGATGAACATTATTTACACTTTATATGTTACTGTGATTGTGCGTTTAGTCGATCACTTTTATATTAAGCGATTATAATGATCAGTTATAAAAGTCTATAAAATATGCATTGTATTAAAATAACTGTAAAATAACTTATACAAAATCACATAAAATTAAACATGGATAACATTGTTGATAACATTGTTGATTATAAATCACAAACATAAATATATGCAATATATATATATATATATATATATATATATTTAAATATTTTATTTGAATGTTTAATTTTAATAAAGTCTTTTAAATACTGCATTGCATTAAAATGATTGAAACAAATAAGTAATCTAATTATTATTACTATTATTATTAATTAAATTTTTTACATAATATTTACTCATGGTAAGTATCTTTGAAATACTATGTAAGGTAAATTTAATTCTGGTTAAATTTAATTCATATAATAGGATTTTGTACGATGTTAATGTAAAACTACAATGAAATTATTATTTTTTACTATTTATATATATTATTAAGTCTAATATAATAAATTTGTAAACCAAACTTAATTTTGAATAATTATTATTCCAATAGAGTTAATTATTATTCCAATATAAATTTGTTTTTGAGTGTATTTATCACATAAATAAATTTGTGTGTTTTAAATCAATTTGTGTTAAGGTGTAATAATTCAGGTGATATTTCAAAATATGTTATCTCAACTTAACCTTCGAATAATTTCTCTCAACTTGACTATATCATCAAGTATTTGATATTTTATGATGTGCGTCATGTGGTCATATTGGTATAAATTAGACCTTGTGTTGTTGAAGGATTTTGGATAATTATTGTAAGTTTTTTATTTCCATTTTTATTATTTCCAACTGTTATCTGGTAAAAATATTTTATCTATTCTTTACAAATATTTTATTTCCATTTATTATTTCCAATTGTCTTCTGGTAATAATTCAGTATACCTGGATGATTATACTGATCTTATATATGCTGGCATATATGCCAGTAGAATTATGAAATACTGATATATTTTTTAAAACACGTGTGGGTACATCCAGTTTGAAAATTATATCTACACGTGTTTTTTCATATCCAATTCTAATTTAAATCTCTTGTTATCCAATTTTCCATTATATTTAGTTCATATTTCATTTCTTAATCCATTTGTATTCACTTGATATCAACTCCAAATTATTAACATTTTATGGTTTATTATATATATATATATATATATATATATATATATATATATATATATATATCATTTTCTCTCTCTCTCCTTTTAAATATTCTTCATATTTTCAGTATTTTTGGCCAATTACCATTGAAGCACAAGCTATGGTAAAATTATGATTGCACTTGCTAATTTATTAACTATGTGGTATTCTGTCTACACATTATTATTAATTATCTATTTGGAGATTTAATTAGATTGTTACAAGAACTTGATATGTTTTCTGAAATTCAAAGATATTATAATTATATATATATGTGTTTGTGTGTGTGTATTACTAAAATGGAAGCTTTTAACATACCTTCGTATTTAATAAAAACCCTAATCGTCTTTATTAGAAAATTCTGTTTGCATCTACAGCCAGAATATCATAATTATTCATTGTTATAACATAATATAAGAGTTCCATTTTCTCTACTATTATTTTTTTTTGTCCTTTTTGTTAACTTGTTTTGCGTTTATCTCTTTGAAATTCTCGAGTAAAAAAAAGAAATCATTAACATTAAAACGAGTCACGATTTTACTTTTAATGTGATCTCTTATCTTTTAGTTTTCGCAATTCAATTTCTGGATTTAATCTAGACTTAACGCGATTAACAACTGTTTTTAGCAAACTTTTAAATATTTTTTGGTTAAATTGCTCGAAAAACAATTTACTTTGATTATATTCTTAAATTCTTAAAAGTGTAAATTGTTATCCAAACAAATAAACTAAGATAACAACTGGGGCAATTTTTTTATTAAGCTAATAAGGCTCATCATACCGTACACACTTTAATCACAGTCACGCACATATACACTCACACACACACTTGCAGATTGAAAGAGGCAGAAGTGGGGCGATAAAAGTGTATTTCCTTTTAGTGTACTTATGTGATTGCATGGCTACTTATTTTTTACTATAATATTTTACATTTAAGGTTATGTTTTATGTAGCATTCTCTGTCATAAAGTATTTCTGTGTATTCTTCATCTTCTTTTTCTATGTAACTATGATATCATTTGCCTTAAATCGCAAGCGGTAAAAATTATTTATGGTTCAACAGCTTTGCTTTTAAACGCTGGTAAAAATATACAGTTAATTTCCAGATTTACAATAAAATTGGATAGATAAAACATATTTGAGTTCCACGCATGCATTAATTTTATTTTAAGAGTTACGCTTAAAGCAGTTACTTGCAAAAGCGGGGGGAAATGCGCAATACGAAGGATAAAATTTAATAGTTAATTCATAAGGTCAGTGTTTATAAGACCATGAAATAGTAGAAAATTTTGGAAAGTAATCTTTCGGAAGAATGATTACCCTGTTTAAAAGCAAATCGTATAGAAAAAATGATGAATATTTAAATTTAATTTTCGGAATGAACTGTAACGCATGGAATATCTGGCCTGTTGTTATCGCGTTATCTATTAAATATCCAGTGGACTTTTCTAACGATTGCTGATGCGATATGCGTCGTTATTCAACCAACTGAAGTCAGCGCTCTCCAAAATTCATTTTTTAAAATAATTTTCAGTGATGCTATGTAGTACATTTGAAGCTATAAAAAGTGTTGCACTGTAAAAACTTGTACAATTTTCAGATTGCAGCATTAAAGCTGGAACTAAATTGAAGCTGCAGATTCCATATGAAAGGATTTTTTTTTTCAAGATAATGCAAATAAACTTAGCAGTTACATTTGTAATAAGAATTATTTTTTATAATTACCGAAAGGTTTAAGTAATTTTTACCTTACTAAAAGATTTATTTATGTTTACATGAAATAGTACGCATACAAAATAATATTAAAAGCTTTAAATTAACAAAACTCTAATCTTAAAGAAAATGTTTATACTAATAAATATCTTATATTCCAAATATCAAAGTTTTCGTTTAGAATAACATAATATTCTTTTTAGTATTCTTAGGCAATTTTTTTATTTTTTTATTTAGAGGTTTTAGTTTTATAGTTCACTGTTAAAGTTTTTAGTGTTCTTATTATTGTATTTTACTAATTCTTAATAGAATATTATAAAGGTATTAAGCTTTCTTTTTCCCGAATATAGAACGTATATTACGAAATTTAATATTAGTTTAACAATTCAGAATTTCTTATAAAATATAATAGATGAATCAGGTCCCGATGTGATGCGTTTGCATTCCATGGATTTTTCGATTTTACCTAGGGAAAATATAATTTATTCGAAATGTAGAAAAGCAAAGATTTCACAGGAAGTAGTATTATTTGCTAAAGTACAATTATCACTTATATTAATCTTTCAAAGAGTCTTATTTATTTTTTGCACGAGTTGACGCGTATCACATTTCTTTCGCGCGATAATTACGCTATAGCAAATGCAAGATGTTTCGAAATAGTAATAATTGATGAGCTTGACAAACAATTATTTATAAGAATAGTGAAAATATAGTTGTAATTTCGGCATCATATGTCAAGGTAAAGTGTAAGAACTCTCGCATGTGTCATATAATTTACGACAGCGTTCTCGTTGAAATTTTAAAATTAATAATTTCAATGAATAAATAAGTAAATACGTAACAATAAACATTTCGTCGTGAATCAATGACCTTAACATAAACTGAACACAAAAGTATAATGAATAATAACAAAAAAATAAAACTAGATATTGCTCTTTCTTTTCTACCTAATACAGAAAAGATCTAACATGTCATGAAAAAATCCAACAAAAACAAAACCTATATCTTATGTTGTTTTTTAGGAAAAATAACATAAAAAACGTATTGTGTTTTAAATGAAACAACAGACAAATTAAATTATAAAAATGTATTTGATCAATAAAATTTCTGTATATATATATATCACATAATCTGAAAAGCAAAATTCCCTATGTTAAAGATCTACTTCAAAAAAATAATGTATTATAACTATTTAAAATAATTCAATGACAATTGAAAGATAAACCCAAATTTCAACATAATAAAAACACGCATTTGAAATGTGTTAGGAAATGAAATGGAACATAATAAATAATATAAATAAATAACACCCTTATAAGATATCTGAATTGAAGTTGAACTCGCTGACTGAGAGCAAATGAATGTTAATTGGATTCAATATAATCCACAATAGAAAGAGTTTTGGAATTAAGGTTAAAAAAATGGGGAAGAAAGTAAATTTTATTAAAACTTTCACATCATATATTATTTATTTTACATAATTAGTAGGGTCAGGGTCCAGTGTCAAAATTCTGTTCTGCGTTTTAAATTTAAATAACATGGCTCAAAACCGTTTTTATATCAATTTTGTATACAAGTCCACTGCTGATGACAATGTATATTGAATGCATTAAACATTGAAATAAAATTATGTTACTTAATATTTAAAATTTTTATTTCTAGTTTTCTTTTTCAATTAAACACTCAAACATAACCATATTGTATCCCATTTAAAAAAAAAAATTAAGAATAAATTAACATGCGCTAATTAAAATATACATTGTTGCTGGGTAAATCTTTTGTATTTAAAATAAATATATTCAATATGCTGAAAATAATATCAGAAAAAATAGAAACATTTACGAAATTTTAATGTAACCTAATAAAACGTGCTTCTACAATATGAAACCTTAAATAATGTCGGTGGCGGTTGTTTGTTGAAGCAAGTGGGTAAGTGTGATCGAAGATCGCACGAAGTGTTTCAGTTAATATTCTTTTCAAAACACTTTATCCTTTCTTTAATAAATCCAAATAAATATCATTTTCCGGAAATAAAGTCATGTTTTTTATAAAATAAAAATTTACCTCTATTTTTCTCATTTTTTCGAAAATATGAACCGGTCCGATAGCAGGCGAAGCCCGCTATTATACTCTGTCATAATAATATCTCTCACGTAGACTAAATGCGATATTTAAAAAAAAATCAATTTCATAACTAAGCATGATGTATAGAGACCTTCAAAATGTTAAAATATGACAATATTTCCATAATCGGGTTTTTATCATGATTCAATACGTTCCTCAAACTCATATATATACTATTCTATATTACTCATATTAATACTCTATTTATATTATTCTCAAACATTTGAAAAATCCGTTAAACTTCCAATATGACATCAGATTAATTTTCTTTTTAATTCTCTAAATACGTCATATTAAGCTGATCTCTCTATTTACACATACTCCTATTCCTTGTAGTATTGAAAAATGTTTGAAAATTTTCGTTTTATTAACAATATGACGTCATATTATTATTTTTTTCAATTGGTGTGCCTTTTTATTTAATTTTCATTTTTCACGTGGAATTCTTTCAATAGGAAATTAATTACTGTAAAAATAATTTTATTGGGGATTTTTAATTATTGGCAATGACTATAACGAAATATGTTTAAATTTATTAGGTAAAGGCTGTTAGATTTTTGGTTTTTTATTTCTATATATTAAAATAATACGATTTTTTAAATTTTATAATTTTGAGCTTCATAGTAGCTATAAGTACACAAAATTTCATGCTTGTAAGTTATATAGTTTCTGAGAACCGGCTCTGTAACAGACAGACAACGAAGCGGGAGTAATAGGGTTTCGTGAGATGAACGAAACCCTAAAAAAGAAAAAAAAACTATGTTGGGTTCTAAAGTTGCATGTATTTCTTTGTAATAATGTTTATATCTAAAACACGTTGGCGAAACTTAACTTTAAACCACCATGCGTAATATTTTGTTAATTTTGTCACAGGAATTCTGCCAATTCTTTTCCAAATGAATACATTTTATAGACTTAAAATATTCTTCTTATGAATATAGAACTTCGATAATGAGAAAAAATGCTGTATCAATTTCTCTAACCCCCTGAACGCCGCGCCGAGCAAAAGGGCAAATTTGTAATGTTGTTTTTGCTGTAATTTTTTTTAAATGCTTAAAAAATCTAAATTTTTAAACTTGAGATAAAAAGATTAATTGCGTATATAAGAATAATCCTTGAGAGTATCAATCATTACTTGATATTTTAAAAATGCATTATATTTGTAGAATTATATTAATTTAAACAAACATTGTATTGCTGTGAAACCTACAGCATAGTGAACGGATATATCAGTTCGCGGCGGTGAGAAGGTTAATTTAATTAGTGATATAGATAATTCTGCAATAGTTACGGCTAAAATGATTCGTTACAACTATTGTATATGTTAATAGTTATTACATGCAAATATGTGTTTATGTATGGTACTTCTGTAAGTACATAAGATGGCTACAAAAATATAGTATGGATGTAAATACTGGAGATGTTTGTATGCAAGCATATAAATAATGAAATTGTACTGTTAAATTATTAAGTAGCAATAATTAAACCTGGATGTAAAATATATTTATGTTTTAAATTTAAACATTTTAGCACGTAAATATCCGCAAGTATTTACATCCATACTATATTTTTGCATCCATCTTACGTAAATAACATACATAAATGCATACTTGCATGTAATAACTTTTAACTTATACAACAGATGTAACGACTCATTTTAGCAGTAACTATTGTAGAATCTTCTATATAACTAATTAAAACAAAAAACTACTACTAAGGGTGTGTCTACTATTTAATAAATAATTTCCCTTTTCCCATATTACCTATTTGAGAATACAAATACTTCAAATACAGTGGTGTATGACTTTTGTTTGTAATGAAATTTGCTTCTAAAATACAATGGCGAACCTTATCTTTGAAACATCATTCGTAATATTGTGTTCATTTCACGATACAAATATCAAGGATTAAAACTGAGTGAAGTTAAAATATTTTTTTGGCAAGAAAAAATAGATACATAAACTGAAATTAAAAAGAAAATTATAAAAGCAGAAGCAAATTCAAAAGTCTGAAATAAAATGCTTAAAATATTAATATTGAGATACGAGAAACATGCTGATTAGCGTTTAGAATAAATTACCTGACGAAATACATTTGTGAAAAGATAACGCCTTCTTATGATATTTAAACTTGTGTGAAAAATACATACAAACAATAAAACATAGTTTATACCAAGGAGAAATTTAAAAATATTCTTTGTGTCGAATACAATTTGTAATGATTACATAAATTTGATTAGAATTTTTGAATTATTCAACTATGTTATAGAAAAAAAAATCAAACTTACAATACAATTTTTAAACCTAAAAAAATCCCTTGTATGGGAAAAATGTTTAAAATATTAGTCGGAAAATAAGAGAAAAACGTATGTTGATTAAGATTCATAATTAATATCCTGACGAAAAACATTTCTGAAAAGGAAAATGACCTGCATGCGCTGCTTAAACAAGGAACATTTTTTTTTCGAAGATTATGTAAACACCAGTGGACACATGCGAAGTTTTTGCGCTGCAATCTTTCAGTTTATTTTCTCATACGTTTATTCATTAATTTTTAATTAACTGTAATATTTAATAAAAAAGTTTTTTTAACGAAATGTAAGTGTACTGTGTCCAAAACCTGCTCAGAAACCTTTCGTATGCTCATTACTCGTTATGTACTTTGCGTGTGCACAGAATAAGGAACTTTAACATGAGAAAATTAAATATGATTCCTTAAAATAAAATTATCAAAATATTTTCATTTGAATATACAAGGGGTGTCCAATTGAAAAGGTACGAACCGTCGTAACAACCAAACCGGTTGAAATTTAAATTGCCGCTTTGGGATAATGTAGTGACCACTAGATATCTAGGGACGCCGACAGAGTGTTCAGCATGGTTGTGCGCATGTGCGAGCGTCCGCGCATGAAGGAAGAAGGAAGCAGGCAGTTGTGTGTCCCGTCCAATTGACGCGGCAGTGCGCGTAACATTTCTCACCGGGTGGTTCACCTTGTCGATGTGTTCGGCCGTGATTACCGTATTTGCCTGGCCTGGTCTCGGGTTATAACTCAAAAACTGCCGGCATTCACGAAAATGGGCACTCCACTTTCTCACTAACTTGTCGGATACACAGTCTCCCCGTATACGGCAACCATCCGGCGATTAATATCGGACGGATTAACCACTTCCGCAGTCAGAAATCTGATAACAACTCGCTGCTCCTCAATCGTCGATTTTTGCAATGGGAAAGTCATGATGTCCTCACACGCACTGCCACGTCAATGGGACGAGACACACAACAGCCTGCTTCTCGTCTTCTTCATGGGCGGGCGCCCGCACGTGCGCACAAACTCGCCGGACACTCCATTCGCGTCCCTAGATGTATCACTACATTATCTCAAAGCCGCATATTCCAAATTTCAACCGGTTTGGTTGTTATGACATTTCGTACCTTTTCATTTGATCCCATCGTATATTTAGAAGTAAATTTGAAGTATATAAAGCATCGTATATTTAACCCATCGTATATTATGCAGTTTTAGAAAAATCAGTAAAACTGAGAATTAAAATTATTTATACGGACGGAAAACCAGTAATCAAATAGTATTATGCAAATAAGAAAGACTTATGTTAATTAACATTAAAAATTAACTACCAGAACACTCGAAAAAATACATTAAAATATATATTTTTTAAAACTAAGAAAGAAACAATGCTAACTATTTGTTTTAACTTTGCTATTTTACAACACGCTTTGAATGAATGTATATTAAGAATGAATGTTTAACTTTCATTTTTGTTCGACTTAATGAACACTGTTTTAGAAATAAAATGAAATTAACAAATATGATTTGTAATACCGAAGGAAAATTACTAGTGTGAGAAATTTTTTTTAAATAATTTTACATATTCTAATAAACATTTAAAATTACTCCTGGACGGAACATGAGAAGCTCTGAAAGGATATTGACTAGGTATGACATTTAAACTAGTGAGGAAAAGACACTGAAGTTTATAAAACATTTCTCAGTCAGAAATGAAAATTTACAAGACTCTTTGAATACATACATACAACGATTGCATAAATTTTATTATGATATTTTATCTAATAAAAACTGTTGCAGAAACAAATCAAAATACGAAAAAAAATTAATAATATTAAATGAATATCCCGCTTTTAAAAAAAGTTTTATTAAAATACCCTAAGATAAAGCCTAAGAAATTTATTAAAATCAAAAGAAAATCCAGAGTTGGGAAAAATGCTTAAAATATCATCACGCAGATAAGAAAAAACGTATGCTGATTAATGTTCAAAATTAACTGCCTGAGGAAAAAAAAAGGTGTGAGAAAGACAGTATTTAAGTATTTTATTTTTAAAAGTGAGTAAACCCCAAGAAGATTGTAAAAGCATTACTTAGGCTGAAACGAAAACGAAAAAGCTGCTCTGCGTTGAACACATATTTTACAGATAAAGAATATTTTTCTAAAGAATTACATTTTTCTGATAGTATTATTTTTTAGGATATAAATAGTTTGAAATAAGAGAGTTCAAGGTATCAAGGTTCAACTATGCGGCAATGAAATAATTTATTAGCGAAGGAAAACAATTAATAAGGGGGATTTCATTTATTAAAAAAACTGATATATAAAAAAATCCAAAGATAATTAACAAAACAGAAAAATAATTCCTGATCATTAAAAAATGCTTAAAATATTAATACGGAATATATTCCGAGTAACGTTGAATACCTCTGAAAAAATAATGGTTGTGCATGCTGCATAACTAACAGAGAAAAGAGCCTGAAGATTGTGAAAACATTTCTTATAAATAAAATATAATTAATAAGACTCTTTGTGTTGAATATATATTTCACTGATGTTTTTATTATAAATAGTTTCACTTTTTTAATACAACAATTTTGAAAAGGTTTAAACTACACGTGAATGATATATTTTATAACATAGAAAAAGCAATGCAAAAGTGGAATTTCATTTATTATAAAATGATACTAAACAAATTCAAGATAATTATGAAAGCAAAAAAAAAAAAATCTTGTATTGAAAAAAAAATCTTAAAACGTACGACAGGTTTAAGAGAAATATTTTCATGTTGAACGTACAAAACTAACTACCTTACAAGAAACATATCTGAAGAGATAAATGCTGCATTATTTTATGTAATTAGTGAGCGAAAAAAATAGTGATGGTAAATGTTTATATTTTAGCAGAACTAGTTCATACCTTATACTTATTTTAAATCAGTACACTGAACTAGTTCAAATGAACTAGATAGTTACCTAATTTAATAAATATGAAATTTTTGTAGGTTAAAGTAGTTTTGTTAAAAATCATATCTGTTTTAAAAATATGCATGCAAAAGTCATAAACTGATCCCAAAAGAGGGTAGAAAAGAATGGGTCAGCTTAAATAAAAATCAGATGCGGTTTTGCCCCCTGGGGGGATTCCTGCCTTTGAAAAATATTCTCGTACTACTTTCCTGTGTTATGAGATATATGAAAAACTTTATTTTCATTTATCTCTGTTTGAGCATATATGAATAAAGCTCATGGAACATTGTAATAGATTCGCTAATATTCTAGCACGTCGGTAAAACAGTGTGGAATGTTACATAGTAATTTTATATCCTTTTCTAAACTCGAACCATAATAATGAACATTTATACAATTTATTTTAAGTATTAAATGCATTTAATTTTTGTTTTTTTTTTCAATCTAAAACTGGCCTTTTTTTGTGTGGCTCACCTACGGTTGATTTATCTTTTAAACAAGAATAAAAAATCATGCATCAAGCATAAATTATAAAACACTTTCCAACATTTCCAGAATGCTTTGACAAAACATCCCCGTTTAATAATGTGGAATATGATGTCTAACTAAACAATTTGGGAAACTTATAGCACATTTGAAAACCCAATGCCAGCAATTACCCCAGTAGAAGGAAAATATTTGAATTATTTTGTGCATCCCTGTATATGATATATAGATTTGTATATATACTACAGATTGCTATAATTTAGTTCAGTTAGGAAACGCATAGCACAGTTGTAAATTTTCCTTACAACATTTTCCTTACAACAAACGGAGATGTATTCAAGGTCTTTTGGGCTGCCATGTCAACAAAATCTATCTAGAAAATTTGTGCACACCAAGTAATAGGCAAAAACAGGTATCAAAACTTAAAATGCAATTCCAGAAATCATTCTTTTTTTACCGTACTGTAACCAAATTATTTTGTATATCCCTGTAAATGAACGATGAATGCTATGCACACCACATTCTATAGTAAGCCTTTTTTAGTACACCTGAGTGATATATATATATATCAATTTAAATATGTTTGAAATAGTATAACAGCTTTAAAATACACCGCAAGCGATTTTCCCCGTAGACCGTAATGTAACGGAATTATTTTGAGTGTCCCTGTAACTGAAGTATAAACGCTACATACTTCATTTTCAATACTGAACATGTCATCACTAACATATATCAATTGCATGGCGTTCCGACTATATTTACGCGAGTTAGAGCATGGACAGACGGCAGACAGATAAACCGAATTCATAAACACTTTTGAACAATGTTAGAAAGTGTTAAAAAGAATGAAGAGAACTGCTTTGCTGGCAAATTTCATATTACGCCAGACTGTAAAATGTATATAATTAACTTTCAAAATATTTAAGTTACATTTTAAATTTATTTTAAATACTCCTCAAAATTCTTCTCTTGAAATATGCTTACATTACAAAAGTAGCTATTCTCTAAATTTAATGAATTTAGAGCAATTGGTTGAAGAAGTGCGTTAAAAGTTTTGTTACTGTTAGTTGTACGACTTTTTTATTACGTCGTTCTCAAAATAGTCTCAATTGTACAACCAAACATTATACTATAAATATTTTGGAAATTATGAAATTTTTCTCATAAAATTATACAAATAAAAATGTCATTAAAATACGTATAGTAGAATTTATTTTACACCCTCTTTCCAGGATCACTATGCAATGCATACAATAGATATAAAAACCCTTTTTAGAACATATGAAGGTAATAGTGACTAATAGCGAATCTTTTATAATTCGAACCCAAGACTCAGTAATCGCTAAATCAATGGTTTAGTTTCATTATTGAGAAGGTGTGCTTTCTTCAGACTATTTGAAGCAATAAGAAGTGTTGTCGATTTGAGAATCTCTATATTACATTAAAAAAACTGTAAGCGCCCAATCTTGTTTTTATGATTTTCTAAAAATGTAAACATACTTTTCGGAAACCTTGTATATTACAGATATAGATGATGATATATGGTAATCAAAGAAGAACGTGGCTAAGGGAAAGTACTATAATTAATCTTAGGTGTGATTTTATACCATGTAAAATTATTTCTCTTTACATGTTTAAAACTTTATTTGTCATTATATGCATTTCAATAGTTCAATTTCATTAATCAGGAAGTAACAATGTAATGAAATTTTCTAAAACGTAAGGATAAGTCTTCTCATGTTTATTTAAGATAAAGTTAATTAATTATTCGCATTTATTGTGTCACATATGAATATTATTGCTCAGTTTAAGAATTCCTTAGGGATACATCTAAGACTGCTAATTATTGAAATGTGTCTCTAATACTGTTTGAAAAATTCAAAATTAATGACATTCCATACAAATATTCTACATAAATTTTATTAAATAAGGCATTTACTGTTTATCAAAGTTGATATAATTATATAGGTTGCGACGTTTTTGGTTAAACTAATGTATTTGTATAACTAGAAGATTAATTCATTTATTTATCACAAAATAAAATTAATGATTAACTTATACAAACTAACAACAGTATATTTTTTAAAAAGCAAATATTCAAATACTGTTTTATACTGCAGGTTTAAATTATGATTGGAACTCAAAAACTACAGAATGGTTAATTTTTATCCCTTTTAAGAGATGCTAATTTAATTTAATAATATCCTTTTTCGCATGTAAATAAATACCGTCAATAAGGGAGTTCGTTAACCTGCTGCACAATGTAATGTTCTTTAATTCTCTAAGGCAGCCACGGATGAAAGAAATGATGGCTGACAACTATGAGATACCCTTTAGCTGTATGCACTGTAAAAAAAAATCCTGTGGTTACTAAAATTTTTTTAGTAAATTTGTATTCCACAGAATTTTTTAGTAGCCGGTATTATAAACCGGAATATTTACTAGCTGTTTTCTAGTAATTCTTACAGATTTTCTTGTAACTAAGTAAGAATTAAAAAAAATTTTTAGTAATTGCAAGGATCAATGAGAAAAACTATAATTTTTTTAGTAGATCGCCCGATTTTTTTTTTACAGTGTAATGATCCTGAAATAATTTAAAACCTTGTCAGCGCTGCGAACCGATATATCCATTTACTAAGCTGCATGGTTCACTGCAATACAAGCAATATTTAAATGTGTATATTTCTACAGATATAACGTAGATTTAAATCATTGAGTAATGATTAATATTCTTAAAGATTATATTCATATACGTAATTAAGTTTTACATCATTTTAGAAAAATCTTTTTTTTCTAATTACAGAGAAAACAATATTACAATTTTGCCCTTTTGTTTGGCGGTCAGAGTTAGTAAATACTTTTTAACATTTTCCAATATGATTTATTCGGGTATTCGATTTGCCAGTTTATCTGTCCATGCCATAAATTTAATGAATATAATTGGATTGCCGCGAAGTTTATACATGTTATAAAATTTTACTAAATGATGTTTCATATTGATAAGTGTCATCTCTAGTAACATCTATGGCTCGTTTAGAGGGGTCGTGAAAATAATTCGAATATACTTGTTTCAATATATTGTAAAGACATTAATGAAGTTTTAATACAAGTACGTACGTCTGTAAAATTCAATAAGAGCACCCATGGTAGCTCGAAGAATATCTTGGAGGTATTCCATTTCTCGCCACTTATTGCCCAAAATTTGGACTGTCACGCTAGACACAGCATCTGTGACATGACCTTGAGTGAATATCCCTGAATATTCAAAACTATAAAAGCCTATTATAAAAACTTAATAATAGGATTTAATACAGTGTGTCATGTGAAGGATTTTTTATGTAAACTATGTCCTGTTTGCTTTTCAAGGAGTACTTGGATTAACCAATCCGTATCTCTAAGGCATCATCTAAACTGATGAAAAATAACTTAAGAACATGACTTTTCCATAATGAAAAATTTACAGTATTACATTCAATGGTTATTTCGTTATATTTTTTTGTAATCAGAGAAAGGCTTTATGTAAATCCTATATTATGTCTATTGAAGATTATAAGCGTTTAGTTATATTAATGATGTATATTAATGATTTTATACACTGTTGACAATTTTGTGCTGGGATCTTTTGGTGCTACAGTAACTTAAACTTGTCTGTTCTAAAAATAATTTGTGTCGGAGTTATTGTTTATATAAAGAGATGAATATAGTTTTACACATTTTCACAATACTTTATGGGCGTAAAGTTAATAAGAAATGCAAAACAGATTTGAAAAACTGGTAAGAATAGTTCTAAATAAAATAAGATAATACTCTTTAATTTTTTTAACAAGAAAATATTAATTATAATGTTATATATTCCTCACTGAATTTGTACAAGCGTATTATCATTTAATTCCAGTTTTTAAAATTGTGAGAAAATAAAATGTTGAAACAGAAGCCTTCCGCAAACTATCTACCTAAAAGCAATTACTTTTTGAGATTACGGTGAAGAAATTCTAATTAACATGCAAAAATAGCATTCAGAAAGAAAAACAGAAAAAAATGCTGCGATATTATTAATTATTAAAAATGTTCATGTTCGAAGAGGAAAAGTTACAAAAGAAATCTTCTGACATAAAGAAAGTTAATAACATTTCCTTGTTTGAAAGTTTCTTTTGGTGATTATTTTTTTGCTCATATTATTTGAAAGAATGTTTTCAAATTAATATTCATTGTTATAAAACTATTCCCTTGGTTATGGGTTTTTATATCGCATATAAAAACGTAGTTTTGTTTTTGTGATGGTCATTTTGCCATTCACTCTCTTTTGTTTTACATCTGATGGGGAAACAAGATAGATCAATCTTATAACACATAGATTAGAATACATTTTTCAATACTCGCTGATTGAACATTACGCAAATTATATTTGGATTACCTATGTTATTACTTGAAAAATTCATATTTTTTTATCCTTCTTTATCTTATATATTATAGAGATAATTACAAAAGAAATTACACGTAAATTAAGTGTGGATAATAAGTCTCTTGTTAGAACGCTAAAATAATTTTTGAAAATCCGTCAAGCATGCATTTAATTAAAACTTATTTTAAAAAAAAATATTTAACCAGAGACTATAATACGGAGGTTATTAAAAAGTAAGTTCCAGAACACTATAATTTCTGAATCTAAAGTATGGAACTACTATACTACCTAGCATCACGTCCACAATGACTCTAAACAGTGCCTTAGCATACCAGAGTTATATGGAGTAATGATGTGTCGCGTGTAATCATGCACTAATAATATTTATGACGATAGAAGTTCCCCGATAATTGTGAAAAGTGTTCTGAAATTTACATTTTAAATGCATTGAAAGAACTCGCTTAACATTTATTCTACAAACGCTACCAAACTCGCAACTATTCTAAATTCCATCGCCAGACGCATCACGCGTTCCCGTTCTACGCTCTATCGACAAACATACAAGAACTTATCCTTGTACATGCATCCTTTTGATATACAAGAATTGCAGCAAAAACTGCATTATTTTAAAACTATTTTTGATGATCTAGCCAATGAAGCATGAAGAATCTGTTTCCCTCGTATGCATCTATCAACAGTTGTCCAGCGGGTCTTTTTTTTCGCTGAGTCACTATCAAATTGCTTCTAAGTACGGGGTGTTTCCGAAATGTAAAGATTCACCTCAAACAGCAGGAAAAAAAGTTTTAGCGAGCGCGTTGGCAACACATATTGTAACCTTTAATATTTGACATTACAATCGCAGTCATTCTTTATTTGTACGGTGAGTCTGTTACGTGTAGCTCGTGCTTATATAATGGCTGCGTGAATTCCGAATCCCGCCAAATGTGAAGTACCATCCGTCATACGTCTGTTTCATGCAAAAGATGAGAGTCCAGCGGATATTTACAAATAAATTGTATTCGTCTGTGGGAACAGTGTTAATCGGCAAAATATAACGAAATGGTGTTGTGCCTTCTCCGGAGGTAGGACAAATTGTTCATGAAGAACCCAGAACAGCTAGACCATCTGTGCCTCCAGCGACCTTGTACACAGCGACTACCACTTATTCCTTTACCTGCAGAAACATCTTACAGGGCAAAACTTCCATGATGATGAAGATAAAAATCGAAGTTGAAATGTGATTTCGACAACAGGCGGTAAACTTCTATGACTGTGGGATACAAAAGCTTGTATCCATACAAAACAAATGCTTGGACAATCACGGCAACCATTTCGAAAAACAAGGCATATACCAGTAAGTAATTTCTAATGGACATTCTTGGGGCACCGGATGATATTAATGTATTTCAATAAAAAAGAAACATGTAGATTATTTTACATAAAAGGCCACTTTTGCACACCGCGCCAAAAGAAATTTCGAAAAAAAAATATTTCGATCTACCCTAATATAGAGGTCAAATGTCAGATCCTTCTGCTCAGTGGTCGATAAGTTAACAAAACAAAACTCTAAATATACTCACTCTGTATCAATATTTGGGGTTTTTGCAATTGTGTATGTATATGCAGTTTCGTACAGCTACATATAAGTATACACTATTTTTTTTTTCATTTACTCTGTGTTTGCATTGTATCATCAATGTTAAAGACAGAAGTATCAGACATTTCTGCTTTGTGCAATACATTTTTTTTTAATTAAAATATTTATGTATTCTAAACTAAATTCTAATGAAGTAGAAATTTTCCTTTAAATTTTAGCATCTACTTCTTGATTCTTTTAAATAGAAGATTGCAGATTTCATTTTCTAAATCTATAAAAAAAATAATGTTATCTTTACAAAGCTCTTCATTACAATGCTAACATCAGAGTTTCTTAAATAAAACGTTCAGTTCAGCTTCACAATCCGTTGTTATCGTGTAGATTAAAACAAAAAAAAAACTTTAATTTTCTCTGGCTAAGATTGTTTTACTTGTATATAAATCGTTTATCAGAGTTTTTTCTTCCTTTCTTGAAACGGTCTCATTTCCCATAGTGCCATTCTTAATTTATTTTCTCCATGAATATTTATAAGATTTTTCTGTTCAAGATTAGTTTCGTTTATTTATTATTGAATATTCATAAGTTCTCCTTTTAGTTCTATAAATAATAAGTGGAAAAAGTCAATATCTGCAAATGGCTTATCCTTCATAATTTTCTACGTTATGATTAAAGTTAAAAATGATATTTTGAAACATTATAAAATATTTTTTAACCTAAAAAAAGCAATAAAGAGAAAAATTAACACATGGGCTGATAAGTTCCCGGTCTAATAAAGAAAACAACTTTTTAACCAAACTTTATAACTTTATGACTTTATAACTTTATAACTTTAATAAATAACTTTCTAATAATAACTTTAAAAATAAATAATAATAATTTAATAATAATAATAAATTAATAATAATAATTTTATATTAATAATTTAATAAATGAATAATAATAATAATTAAATAATAATAATAATTAAATAATAATAATAATAATAATAAATTAATAATAATAATTTTATATTAATAACTTAATATATGAATAATAATAATAATAATTTAATAATAAATAACAATTTTATAACGAAAAAGCTCCAAACAGTGCTCAGAATCATCGATTCGTTGTTGTTTTTGGTCAAAAGTCAACACGTGCGGCAGCCACTTAGAAAACAGCTTTTTCATAGACAAATGTTCATTCAAAATAAAACATATACGTTCCTTGGATATCTTCAGAGTCTCAGATATCTCCTACAACTTCACTTTACGGTTCCCCAAAACTATTTTGTGGACTTTTTTTTATGTTTTCCGGTGTACCCAGCTCTTTTGCGTGGTGCATCACTGGTGTCCGTACGACCACGTTTAAATTTAGCAAACCAGTCAATAATGGTTGATTTACCTGGTGTAGTGTTCGGATAACGCTTAACAAGCCAAGCTTTTGTTTGAACGGTGTTTTTTCCCATCAAATAACAATTCTTGAAATTCTTGTTTATCCAATTTTTTGTTTATCAACAAAGTCGTTCAACTGAAACCACTCTAACGTTTTATCCACACGGCGAATCGTCATGACATTTTCTCTGCTACCTTTTAAAGGTTAGTATTTACGAAAAAAGCATCGGTTCGGCGATTGGAACGCCATCTGTGTGCCAGACCAGGAACTTAACAGCCGATGTGTTATTATATGTTAAATTATTATGTGTTAAATGTATGTATATTATATATTATATATATGTACAGTGGCGGACAAAAAAACTGCATCACCTAGAAAAATTAACATTTTGCAATGCTAATGAGTTATTTCATTCAAATAAATTAATCTTAGTTGCTGCAAAGCAAGATAAGATATCATTCTACATTTCTGTTGTATAATATACCCCTTATGAAGTATTGCGTCATCAAATTTTTAAAAATAGTGCGGCAAAAGGGAAAAACGGTCATTTGTCTTGTTCTTTAAGTGGTCAAATGATGACTTCCTATGTTCAATTGAAGCAAGAAAAAAAATGTGTGATACTTGCTTTGGTTAAAGAAGGATATCCGACAAGTGTTATCGCTAAAAAAAATTGGTTGCAATCAATTGACAGTTTGGAGGACGATTAAATTAGAAAGTGAAACTTGTAATGTTGAGAGAAAGGCTGGATCGGGCTGAAAGAGGGTGACCCTAAATTCTGATGATCGATATCTGAAACGAATGTATCTGAGTAATCGTCATTCAAGTGCTCCTGACTTAAAAATCTCTTTTGAGAATGTCTGTGGTGTTAATTTAAGCGCAAGAGCTATCCAAAGACGATTTGTGGAATGCGGTTTGCATGCGTATCGCCCAAAGAAAAAGTATTTACTTGAAAAAAAAATTATGTTTAAACGACTTTCTTGGGCAAAAGAGCATGTCTCATGAACAAAGGCTCAGTGGGATTCAGTAATGTTTTCGGACGAATCTAAGTTCAACCTACATAGATCAGACGGTAAACGGTATTTTCGAAGAAGTAAAAGTGAAGCTTATCATCCAGACTGCATATCGCCTACTGTAAAATTCCCAGTCAACCAAATGGTCTGGGGATGTATATCCAGCAAAAGTGTTGGACGTCTGAAACTTATTACTGGAACTGTGAATGCACCCGTTTATACCGAGATTTTAGAGGAGTGTTTAAAACCAGTTATTAAGGATGATTTTAAAGGTGCTAGAAATTGTATTTTTCAACAGGACTCTGCACCGTGCCATACAGCAAAATTGGCAAATACAATCTAACTTATTCATGATTTATTTTGTTGCCTAATTTACAAGTTTTAATCTCCATAACATTAAGGATATTGGAAAAGTAATTTTCACCCAGTTTCCTCCCTTTAGGTGACGGCCTACCTGAAAAAATCTGGCATTAAAGTTTTGGAATGGCCTGGGAATAGTCCTGACCTGAATCCCATTGAAAATTGTTGGCATATAATGGGTACAAAAATTGTTGCTCAGAAGCCTGCTACTAAAATAAAACTGCTGGAAAGCATTATTAGGGTCTGGTTGCATGAAATTGGCCAGGATTACATTCATCATTTGATATATTCTATGCCAGACCACTGCAAGGCTGTCATCGCAGCTCTTGGAGGATCTACTAAATACTGAAGTGATCCTTATGCATGTATACACATCTAAGTATGTATAATATGACTGCTGTGTAAAATTTACATTAACTACAGAATTTGTGCATCTATTACTTTGTTCCAAGTTTTTTTAAATATTGCGTTTTTCACTTTTTCCCATTTTTCAAAATAATTATGCGTAAATAATTTATAAATCCCAATAAAATTTAATTTAGATTAATCTTACAACTGTATTTTATCGTAAAAATATCATCCTTCCATAATACCTGTACTTGAAAAACATTATTTGCAGCGTTTTCCACTTTTTCGCTGGTGATGCAGTTTTTTTGTCCGCCACATTATATGTTATTATTAAATTATTACTTGTTATATTATAACAAAATAGTTTCAATATATCAAAGTGCAGTATGTTTTTAACTTAGAATTATTTGTTTTTGTTAATAAAACATATTTAACACTATTTTTTGCGAAATGTTCGATTAACGTTAATTTTGCGTGTGGCGTAAGAAAACTTATATGTTTTCTTTCAAAGGGAAATTTTTTTAATTAAAATAAAGCAAATTCCAAATTTATAATTTAATATATAATAATGAAGAACAATATTTGTTTGTTTGTTTCCAGTATATGTTTGTGTATGTGGAACCAGCAACACGCAGAGAAGCGCGATTTGTGCAGAAACTTACCTGTATGTGAAAAAATTTTGCACCTTGGCACTATAGTTTCAAAATTATTTCAGTTTTTAAATTATTTAATTAAGGACCTACATTCTCTATTCGTATAAAAATAGCTTTTCGCAGAACTCGTAGAACAGATTTGAAATGTTCTTTGGCCTTAAACTGAAGAAGAAGAGGTTGAAATGGAAGACGGCCAAAAGCCAATTATACACCAATTATACAAATAGATCGATTTAGAGAATTTACCAATGTGAATTATGCACTTTTTACAACATTAAAAAAATAATTTCAGTTTGCACACCGCACGCTTCTCAACTATATCCTTATAAATTATGGTTAAATTCCTGTGCATAGTATTCGTTTCTATAAAACTTTTTTAAGAAAAGGATTTCGACCAACCTTAATATTAAATACCTTATAAAATAATTCTTCAATTTTAAAATTGTCAGCTTCAGCGTATTTATCGAACATTTCTTTATAAAACTACCAATTTTCATATTTTTATATGCAATAGTTTTCTGGATATTAGTACAGAAGGACTTCAAGGCACAAAATCTTCATTGACAGCGGCAGCTGCGGCGGTGGTGGTTAATTTTTTTTAACATAGAGAGATAACGCAGAAAATGAAAGGCTTAAAAAAATACGAGATATTGTTTTAATCAATATAATATGATGAATGTTCCTTTCAGACGATTGAAAAGTGATACATAATTCTGCTTCAAAAAAACTGTATTGTCTTTTTATAATTCTAATGCAATGTGCAAAAGTCACAATTTTGTTTTGCAATAAAATTTGAGCACATTTAAAAAAAAAGAAAACGTATGACTGCGATACATTTTTATTGTGTTTTCATGTCCTTTTTGTTTTCTTAGCTTTTTTACAAACCAGTGACGGAGCATGACGCAAAAATTAATGTAGACTATTTTCTAATTTTATTTGAAGCTAAATGTAATTCGTTTTATTTATTTTTAATTTTATTCTTGATATGGCAATAAATCTTGGTATTTGAGGCGTGCAATTTGAGAAAATAATGTAGCTTTAAAAAATAAAATATGATTTTAATTTTAAATATCAATAATTTTATTCTATATCTACAGGGTTACTCAAAATTGCAGACTTAATTCCATACGATTGAAACTCCTAAACCATATGTTTAATATGCATTCTATCCCTCTACACAGATAACATTTCGTTGGCAACAGAATGTATTCTACATCTGATTAAGAAATATACTTAAGTTATCGCTGTGTAAAAACGATTTATTAGTACATAAAAAGACCTTTCACAAGAAAATTAACTTTTTTTAAAACTTATGAATTAAAAAATTCCTCATAAAAGTCGTATTCATCTACTTGCTGTCATTGCATAACGGACTATTTTTAGTAAATAATGCAAATGCTCTCGCAATATCACGTTTTTCAGTGAAAATAATTCTTTGTTAATTGCACAGGTTATTAATGTTAATATCTATGCAAATAGTAAATAGATTAGCGTAAAGTTATGTTAAATTTGTATGCTAATTAAGTTGTTTATATATTACACGAAATCGATGTCATGTAATTACGCTTTACTATAAAAAATAAATTTTAATTTTAGAAGGCACTGGGTGGATTATTTCGTATACTTTTAAAGCAATATTGAATTTAAAATTTAAATAAAAGGAATTTTACATACAATTTTTAACGAAATGTTTAAAAATAAGAAAGCGATAAAAACTAACGCTAAAAATGGAAATGGATATAATATTTTTTGTTTTTTTATGAAAAATAAAACATGCTAAAAATGGTAACAGTATTCTTTCAATGTTGAAAAGTGTATCATGAATTAGAACGCACTTTGACATACATGAATATTCTTTTTTATTAGGGTTTCGTTCATCTCATGAAACCCTATTGCTCCCGCTGCGTTGTCTGTCTGTCACAGAGCCATTCTCAAAAACTATGTAACTTACAGAGTTAAAACGTCGTGTATAAATCAGAATATCAGCTGTGAAGAGCTGAAAATATTAAAACTTGAAAAATTCGTATTATTTTAATAAATAGACATAAAAAACCAAAATTCTAATAGCCTTTTTCTATTAAATTTTAAAAGTTTTCGTTATATCAGATGCCAAAAATTTAAAATCCGCAATGAAATTCTTTCTACAATAATTAATTTTCTATCAGACGATTTTCACGTGAAAAATGAAAATGAAATAAAAAGTTTCACCAATTGAAAAAAAGATAAATATGAAATAAAATTGATTGACGTCATAGTGGTAAATAAAACGGAAAAGTTCTAAGATTTTTCAATAATACAAGGAGTATGAGTATGTGGATATACACAAAGCAGATTAATATCACATCATTAGAGAATTAAAAATAAAATCTGTCGTCCTATTGGAAGTTTAACGAATTTTTCAGATGTTTGAGAATAATGCAAAGCGAGTATCAATATGAATAATAGAGAATAGTAAATATATGAGTTTGAGGAATTTATTGAATCATGATAAAAACCCGATTATGGAAATATTCGCATATTTTAACATTTTGAAGGCGTCCAACATGTTTAATTTTGAAATTATATATTTTTTAAATATCGCATTTAGTCTGTATGACGGATATTATTATGACAGAATATAATAGCGGGATTCGCCCGCTATCCGGCTGGTTTAGATTTTCGAAAAAAACGGAAAAAGAGACCGGTAAATTTTTACTTTATAAAAAACATGACTTTTTTTGTTGTTGTTGCTAAATTATATTTATTTGAATTTATTAAATAAATGATAAAGTGTTTTGAAAGGAATATTAAACGAAACCCTTTGTGCGATCTTTGATCACACTTACCCACTTGTTTTAAGTATCCACCTGATAACCTCATTTACAACAGGCTTCACGTTAAATGATGGATAAAATGCTGACTAATTTTATTACCCGCAAGTATGTTATATATGTAACAAGGAAACTGTACATTAAAATTTTATTTTTTATTACTTGAACAATTTCGCATGATCCTATATTTTTAATGAAAGGAAAAGAACGGAACAGATTTTCCTTTCCTTAGGAAACAGCCTCTATTTTGAAATTTGAAACATTTAGTAATTGGATTATACATTAATGCATAATGTACAAAAAAGAACAGAAGCAACCGATGTCATACGGCGCCATAGTTCACATTTCTATTGGTGGTTCCTATAACGTAAAACTAATCTGCGCCGCCAGACACCTAAGGGGCGCCCGTCAGCGTCTAAACCGCCGAACCCATGTCCTGAGGGACATATAACCCGCACGACCAGCGTCGGCCTTCTGTATGCGTTTCGGCCGCCGGAGCACCGCGACCTGCGCATCACTCTGATTTTACCCAAGTGGTGATGAAATAGGTCGTTACGACAAACTGAGGTTCCTATAATCAGAGGAGCGAAATACGGGTGGTCTCTGATTGGCTCCATTAAGAGGATCATCCATATGTAAAACAACAAACAAAACATATCACAAAAAATGTTAGAAACTGTAAATGTTAGAAAACGTAGGAAAAATAGGTTTAGATCCATTACTGGAATCTGCAGGGCATGAAAAATTCCCGCAAGACGCTGAAGGAGCGGTTCCGGTCGAGGTGAGTAGCGTGAAAAGTAGGTGAAGACTCCTGCTAATCCAACCGTCGGATACAGAAAAGTGTGACCACGCATAGACGCAGTCGACTGGTTTTCGACTCGAGGAACCGAGTTTTGGCAATGATAGCCGCCGCGTTAGTCCGCGAGCTTCCCGCCCGGTTCCTCGTAGTCAGACAACAAAAGAAATGGGTGGACCCCCCCCCCCCAAAGATTTTTCTTTGTCCACAGCCACCTGAGGGGCCGCCTTCGGACTCGAGCCCCACTTGGTTTTGGGCACCTCTTGCGTTGCTGAACCATTGAGGTCGGCCCACAACTGCTTTAGCTGCAGAAGATAACGCGGTGGTTGCGGTCCATCCGGCACATACACCCGCACGCCGGTAACTATCTCACCTCTGCCGCTGGAACGATGCAGATGGATGCTGCACGCCACATCTCCCACCGCCCAGCGTCACTACAGTGTCACCACGCTTCGTGCTCTACGAAGCTCGATCTCGCCGATCATTTCCTCGGATAAACTTTTGAAGACGGTCTATCTGCCATTGGCTTGCTTTTGCCCAGCGCCACCGACCTCTGGGGCGAAGGCTCCCCTTAGGGGGACCCCTTGCCCAAGCAATTGGAGATGGCCTACAGGGCGTCCTTCCACTACCTACGGAGGAGGCTCCGAGCATTAGCCGATTCCTCGCGATTGCGAGGGGGGGACCCAGACCCGACGGTCCATTGGGACCTCACGGCCCCACGACGTGTCTTTGGCATCCCCGGCTTTTTCGGACGTCCTTTTCCACTGGCGGACTTCGATGATGGGGCAGTTCGTCCGTCTTCTGCCACCCGTCGTATCGAAAAACATCTCCTGTGGTCGTGAGTCCGGTCCTCTTCCCCACTTAAGGGACCGAGTCCGAACAGCCCGACGGGGAGTCGCGCAATGCTTGGCTACCGATCATCTTCCCCACTTAAAGGGCCGAGTCAGGACCACCAAGAGGGACACGCCAGGTTCCTATAACGTAAATCAGGAATGAAGTATTTTGCCACTTAAAACCTAATATGCTAAATTTTTATGACATAAAGAAAGGAGCTTTTAATGGCTTTAATTTAAATTGATGTTTACTTGAAGTTGTAAATCGAGGTTTTCGAGAATCAAAACGGAAAAAAACCACGAAATTGTTAATCCCTTAAGACGCAGAAGAAGAGAATGAAAAATTAAAATCAATTTGTGTTATCTATGGAGAAAGAAATATATTTATAATTCTGAATAATCCGAACTGTTCATATTTATTTTTATCAATACGTCTTCGTGCTTAACAGAGATAGTGACTGTCTCGGAGGTCAATTATCAACAGATTTGGCGTTTTGTTATGTTGAAATGTGTTAAAATTGTTTCAAATCCTTCTTTTCCTAGAAAATATCCCAAATTTGGCTATTTCAAGAACATTCAAATTGGGAATGTTGGTGTTATGTTTAGATCAAATTAGAAATCTTGGATGAAACCTACTTTACTGATTGAATTGTAAGAATTATAATAATAGAATAACGAAACAACACGAAAAAATTCCCTTATTTTTTTAAAAATGCAACTTTCCGGTCACCAGATTAAAAAAAATAAAGTTTTAAAACCATTTTCCCTCCAATATCACTTCCGTGTGTCATCCGCGTCATCAGTATGTGATACACAACTCTAAAGCTTGCTTCAGTAAACGTTTATTACGCCATATCATTTCATATTTAGATTAGCAAAAAACACTTTTCATGAACATTTAATGTTGTTCATGCTGTACTGCATTCCTGTCCTGTAAATAATTTAAAATGATAAAGAGTAATGGAGTATTTCAAAAAGTCAGGATTCAATTTTTTATTTCAAGAAAGATAAACAATTGTTTAATTCTCAAATGTTTTACAACTTTTATAAATAGCTACTAATAAAATTATTGTAATATTATTTTAGAAGATTTTGTAAAATGAATAAGCATGTAACGTTTTTCTCTTTAATTTGCACTCGATATTCATACAACTTATTCTACTTTTAAAGGATTCTTTATATTACCTCGAATACAATATCAATTAATGGTGTATAATTTTCTATTTTTGTATAATTAACACTATCATCCAAAAATTTTTGTGTCAGTATTGTTTGTAATGACTATATCTTAGACAGTATAGATAACACTGTCATAATGTATTTCCGCAACACAAAAATAGGGTGTCGATATTTCACCAATATTGCTAAGAGATATTTTAACCAATAATAATATTTAAAAATTGTTTCCCTGATGCTTTGCCAGTATTGATAATGTAAACTGAAAGTTTCTGTGTTAGTTGTGTTTCATTGCAAATATTTTCAACGCAAGGCCAATAATTTACAAACACTGGCGCGTAATTGGAAGTACTTCCAGTGACTGTTTAATGTTGCATTAAAGTATTGGAATACTTAATTACCAATATATGACTTCTGCAAAAAGAGGTTTTCATTTCTAGAAGTTAAAGTTACAAGTTTACTAATTTTATTTAACGAAAAAAATTGCAAATTATTATATGCTAATTAAAATTTAAAAACATTTCCATTAAAATATCTGCTTGAGAAAATTATATTAAATTAAAATAAAATTTTAAAATACAATGCAATAAGATATCAATTCCGTTTTATTGCATAACATTTATGTTTTCAAACGTTAAGAATATGTTTATACCTAATTGAAATTTTAATCACTGATTGTTTTGTAAATTAGACAGATTGGAAAAGCGTCCAACCCTGGATTCGAAGCAGAATCATTGGCATTACGCGTCGCTGCTCTATACTTGACCTACCTGTACGAAATCCCGCAGGGCACTTTTCACTCTTATAAGTTAGCAAGGCTGCAACCTCCACGATATGGAAATTTTTAGCGTGTATATTTAAAATTGATCGTAGAACGTTTTCTGTTATAATTGCTACATTAAACTTTAAGTTACATTTTATTAAAATCTTCTATTTTTTTTTTAACGTAAATAAGGAAAACGTAATTAAGAAATTATAAGACCACCTTAGGAAAATAGCATATTATACGTCACAGTAGAATCATTATAAAACCTTTGTATATCGTGAAAGTAATCCCGAGAAGCAAAAGTGCAGGTTTAGATAGTGTTACTTACGATATATATGAAGATGCCGCGGGGTAAAGAGTTGTCTGCGACTGAAGTAAGATTTTTTTTTTTATATATAAGGGTGCTGGTAAATCTGAACGAGAAATAGCTCAGTTAATGAAGCGTTCTAAAACTGCCATTCACAATGAAATAATTACAAAAAAATTAAAATAAAATTAAAATATCTGGAAGTAAAAGGATTTTGACAGCACGGGAAGATCGACAAAATAATTCGATTATCAACTCAAAAAGGTCTTTCGACTCGGGAAATTTCGAACGGTTTCAGCAAAAGAACCTCACACGTAACAGTTTGGAATATTCTGAAATCAAATAGTAATGCAAAATGTATGAAACTGTTGAAAAAAAAAACGGAGGTTAATGAGACATCATAAAGAAGAAAGACTGAAATGGGCTAAAAATGTCATGTCATGGTATAAGAAATGGAATCAAGTGATATTTTAAGATAAAAAAAATCAATTTTGACGATCTGGATGGTTATAAACACTACTGGCATGATTTGAGAAAGAAAGCGAAACAATGCTTCAGTCGACAAATCGGAGGAGGAACAGTAATGGTTTGGGGAGCTTTTAGTCATGATGGATTATGCGATTTAACCCGAATTTCGGGACATATGAACTCTGCGCAATATCAGGTTATGTTATATGACCATTTGACATCGTTTGGACCTTTTTCAGGTGGTGCCAAATGGATGTTTCAGAAAGACAATGCTTCTTGCCATGTGTACAAAACCACCCAGCAATGGTTTAAAAAAGAAACAAAATCATGTTTTGTCATTGCCCAGTCGGAGTCCAGACTTGAACACTATGGAAAATCTATGGGGCGTATTAGGTCGCAAAGTGAATGCTAATAATAAATAGTTTTTATCTTCCAATGAACTAGAAATAGCCATTGTAAAAGAATGGCGCAATATTTCTGAATCTGTACTTAATCACCTGGTCACTTTTATGAAAAACAGAGTGTTTGAGGTTACAAGCAAAAACGGAGAACCAATATCGTATTAATTTACATATTATTTTTGCTTTTAGACAAGTAGTCTTATAATTTGTTGACAGTGTATTTTTCAGTCATTGCTTATATTTTTGTTAACATACTTATTTATTGCATTATTCAAAATTATTGCAAACTAATTTTAATCAATATGTTGTAATTTGAAATATCATGTGTTTAAACTATAATTAGAACCTTTATTTACTTCATAATTTTCAAAATGAAAGTAGTCCTATAATTCCCTAACACACTGTATTTTCTTTCATTTTCGCAAAATAAATGGAGTGATCGGCATGAAACAGATCTCCCCCCGTATGGATCTTTCCCGACCCCCGTATGGATCTTTCTGGGTTTTTTTGTACAAACGCCGTCAGATTTTTTAAGTTGTTTGCAAATAATAATAAAAATTACCGGCTGATTTTTACAAAAAATTGTATATTTGGATGCACAAAACTTTTCTGTGTATGTATGGTGAATTTCAAATGGATACTTCAAATAGTGTTCTTAATTTTCGATAAATAATGAAAATACTTAAATTCATTCATTTCCGCTTGCAAATGAAGAGCAGATATGCGCTTCTTTTGCGGTTTTGAGAAAAATATCAGTTTTTTTCATGGTTTTTTTTATAATAGCTCGGCTAATTGCGGTCCGATTTGTTCGAAAATTAAAACTCTTTTTTTCGGCGTCGATCGGTACTTTGAGCGCCCCTCAACTCCTGTGCTGCGCGGAGCCTTTCCCAGCGGAACGTGAAAAACCTCTAAAAATCGCATAAAATGTGTAATCAAATATCCAAAAGCAGGCTTTGAGGTGCAAAACTGCAAACGTGCTGTACCTTCCTACTAAATTTTGTAGCTCTAGCTGCAGCGGTCTCTTCAGAACGCAGTGGACAGGTACACAGACAAACAAACTTCTGTGTTTATTATAATTTGTGCATTTTGAAATGCCCATGTCATGTTAACCGTTTTTCGACTAGACGACTAATTTTGTTACTGTATATTTTCATAATTTTGTGCACTTCTGTTTTTTTTTTTTTTTTTTTTTTTTTTCATTCTTGATATTCTAGCAGCTCTCTTCCAGTAATACGTCTCTGTCGCAAGGTATTCCTTCTCTGTTGCTATTTTTATAGTTCATATTTAGTCCACTGCATTTTATACGAAATGAGTAATATGCAGTTTACGAGTGTGCAATTTCATTAGATATTATTCCAGAATGTCTTGAACTTCTCTTTTATAGACTGCATTATATTTATATATACTAATATAAAAATTTTACTTAGAATTTTTAAATATGTTTTTCTATGTTTTTAAAAATCAAAATTTCCGACATGTTTGATGTGTATTTCTATATTTTTTAAAGAATGCTTGTTTTCTTTATTGTTGGACATTTAAATGCGGAATATGTGTTTACGTATAAAGGAATATAGGTCGTATGTTAAGTACTAAGCTGCGTAGTTTGCAGAGATTTATGGAAAAGTATTCATTAATTTCTTAATTTTATTAATATATACTAATTGTTTAAAAAATAATAATGTATAGGTTTATTTAAATTTTGCTTTAAACTGTTGGACAGGAACTAGTATATCTTTGTTTTGGTAAAGTTTAGAGAAATTTTTGTAGCAATTTCTTTAAAACTTTTTCTCTATATTAGAGTAGCACAAAGGTACTTCACGCTTTAAAACGTTTTAATAGAAAACAACTACAGTTTTTTTTTTATTTATTTATTCCCGAGAAAACAAATAATAAGTAAAAAAAAATTATTTTCTTCCCGCAAAATTATTTTGCTAAAGGTGTTTATTAAAAACAAATAATTCAGAGTTAGCAAGTCAGTTTTCTATATAATATGTTTGTTCTATCCGTGAGTATAAAATCTAACATCGATGCTGTATATAATTATTTTGAAATATATCTTGTCATGACCCTACAGACATACATCTGTCACAAACATTCTAGAAGATGATTCCATAAAACATAAAATGTTACTCTCTTTTTTTTGTATTTCTGTTATAAAAGTGATTAGTATTATCTTATGCTGCATTTCAAGATAAACATACACTGACACTGCTTGTCTTATTTTTTGAAATATATATACTTTTTTAATCTTTAAATGATATACATTAAACATGTCAAAAAGTCCAGTGAAGAAGTTTTTATATATAAAAATGTACGAATATAAAGAGTTAGAAAAAAAAATATTTTGCTATGCACTCGACATGCTTAAATAGCAAAAAATATGTATGAACTGTTGGATTTCGGCTACATTATTATCGTTGCAAAATGTATTTTATTTTGCAATATTACATACTGTACACTTTGGAAATTTATCTAATGTAAAGACGATGACGCATTATATTAAATTATTTGTCATGATTTTTATCGTGTTAATTTCAGCGACTAAAACTTCTAATAGAAATTGAACGAATAAAAAAATTCCATTACAACTCAATTATCACCAACAGGGAAAGCAACAGAGAGCTGTGCTCTTAAAAATGACGATATATATAAAGGAAAAAAAATTGTATCATTAATGAAATATTTAAATAAAACTAATTCAATCAACATTATCTTTTTTTTTTTCTCATATTTCATTCATTTTATATTAACGAAAAAAAAAGTCTTCAGGGCTTTTTTTGAAATGATGTAATAATTAGGTAACTGTTGTTGTGTAGCAGCTATATATTAGTGCAGTAGGAGCTGGAATTAGTTGGAATTCGTTTTTGGTGTATGTGAAACCTGTATGAGATAGAAGAAAGTTTTGGCTTTTTATTTTAGGAAAGGATTACCCCCCCCCCCCACCCTTAATTCTTTAAAAATATTGAGCTTATTTTTGATCGCCTGCTTTTAAATCTACCCGCTGCACTGCTAATTCTCTGTTTACTGGTATAAATAAAAGGTACTTCTCCATTATCCCGTCGACAACTTTCAAATAAAGAAACTATCGCCAAACTATGCGATTTAACGCCAGAAATGCATTGTCGTCAGATGCGGTACAAAGGTTTTTTATGTAATCCAGTGTTTTTTAATTCGACGTTTATCTACACTTTTAATGATGTATTACAGATTTATTAATTATTAAAATAACAATTACGTCTTAAACGGTGATGCCATGATATTAAAAGAGAAAAAGCATTAAAAAAATGTTGTGATTAATAGTTAAATTTTAGAATGGCAACATTGTTCCATTTTTTTACTTGGTGATAATTTAGCTTGGCGATAGTTTATTTATTTATTTATTTTTTATGAAAAGTGGTCGACGGGATAATGGAAAGGTACCAAATAGAATGTTGTGTTGTTTAATCTGTTTTTTGTAAAGTGAAGCTTTTTTTGGAATGAAAAAAATACATATATTTATTTAAACTCATTTAAAGTATCAAAAACGGGATTTTTCTTCTTCTTCACGCATTACGTTAATAAAAACAAACACAATGTAAAATCTGCCATTTTACAAAAAAAAAAAAAAAAAAAAAAAGATTATACAGTTTCAGATAGAAAATACTTACGATATGTAGTTTAAATTTTGCTTCTAATTAAAAAATATAATATAATATTAAAAAAAATAACAAATCTCTAATTGTTTTCAACTCAAACGTACTAAAAAGAATAAAATATTTTATTTTCAATAATTGAGAAAAATGGAAAATTTTCTATGTCATTAATAACTTCCATATATTTATAAAATATCATACATTTATATTAAGGAATAAATAACAGTGCAGTAAATTTTTATGATACACTTCTGACAAAACATATAATTAGGTTTTTTTCTTTCACAAAGATATAATAAAGGAATTTTATCAAGAAAATATCTCACAGCAAGTCCATAATAAAAATTTTAAACCCTAACTTTTATTAATTAAAATATATTAATGACGAAGTATAAATATGTGGAAGTTATTAATGATATAGAAAATTTTTCATTTTTCTCACAAATTGAATAAAAAATAATTTGTACGTTTCAGTCCGTTTTAGTTGAATAACCGTTAAAAATTTCGAAATTTGTATTTATATTACATAATTTATAATCATTTTTATATGTAGCTAATGAACCGCTAATGCTTTTGATAATAATTAAATAAATTATGAAAACTTTGATAAGCATAGATTCTTATATTGTTGTCGCATCTTTAGCTATACAATACATATTTTTCAAGATAACTGTAAATAACAATAAATAGAAAATGACGGATCATTCAGAGAAGAATGAAGGGAAGCGTTTTTTTTTTCTTTTAAACTTAGGATGGGATTTAGATCTACAAAATTAAATTATCTCTTTTAGGAAATTGTCGAATAATCTATAATATCAATATTATTTATGATAATACCTTTATAAAAAGGGAATATTCAGTTAAACAAAGTTGATAAATAAGTTGCTGAGTTTTAATTCCACACGCGCACACGTAACACACAACATGTATATCATCATCATCAACAACAACAACAACAACCGTTTTTAATTCACTGCTGGATGTAGGTCTCCCCCAAATTTTTCCATCGTTTCCTCTTTAATGCATTAGTCATCCAATTTGCACCGGCCACTTTTCTGATTTCGTCACTCCATCTTACTTGAGGTCATCATCTCGGTGTTTTAGATCTCTGAGATACCACTGTAGGGTGTTTGTGACCCATCTAATGTCTTGTCTTCTTGTCTTTCGTCTGACTTTTTATCCAAGTTATTCACTTTCTGTCTCTTCTAGTTATGACTAGCATACAACTTTCCATACTTCGCTGAGTTGTTTATAATCTTTGTACCATCCATTTTACTAGGGTCCAGGTTTCTGCTCCATAAGTTAGTACAGGCAAAACACATTGGTTAAACACCTTCCTTTTCTAAGAAAGAGGCATGTTACTCTTCAGAATAATATTGTTCTTCCCAAAAGCACTCCATCTAATTCAATACACATTGTTTAGCATGTTTGAAATAAAATTATTTGGCACATATTCTAAAGCCTAGTAAAATATAAAGCATGCATTCCAATATTTTTTCCCAATATGCTTTTATCACCAATTATATTTGCGTATTCACCCCATTCAAGTATCTCTTAAATTAAATTATATTTAGTCATCAGATATAAATTTCGAATTTCCTGTGATGTGGAATTAATGAAATCATATTTATCACATCAACAGCCACTAGTTATTTTAAACATGGCATTTTAATTTATAATTCATGTAGGAAATAGTCTAATCAAGGCATTTTGCAGCAAATATAAACTAGCAAAGTAGATGCATAGACTTATATATATCGTGTGTTTATGTTTAGCTAATTAGTTTGTATAAGGGTCGCTTAAATGAAAGTGGCGTTTCTTTAATAACTCCGCAATTTGAAGAGAAAGATGGCTGCGCATGCCCCTATAGAGGGCACAGAGAGATGGGAATGCATGCGATATCGTCAGTCCCCGCCAGATGCGTGTGTGATAGCGTGGGATCATGTTAAAAGGCATCGTCCGCATCATGGATGTCTCCAAACGGTGTCAAAGCGCGGTCGTGCTATTTTTTAACAGCGGAAAATGTGAGTGCTAGTGAAATCTATCGTCGAAGGCAAAATGTGTATGTCACGCAGATCGGAATTCCAATGGTGTAGGGATTTTCGTAGTGGAAGAAGCAGTACTGACGAAAGATCACGACTTGGTCAAGGCATGTTGTTATCACCAAGGACCTACAAGGTAACTTTGTCTAGCCTATCTGTTACGTCTGTATTATTTCTTTCTTTTGAATACTAATTTATATTAATACCACTAAACTACTTCTCAAACTGACTGTAGTGCCACTTTCATTTGGGCCACCCATATATAACATCATAATGTGTGATAATATACACTATATGGCCATTAATGACCGGCAACTTTCAATTTTAGACATTTTGTCGAATACTTAAAAATATACTTGTCAGATTCTTCTGGAATTTTAGGATCCAAAAGAACAGGTATGACTTCATATTTATCATTGTTGATTTGATAAGGAGGACAAATAGGGGACCAAAAAAAATAAAAGAAAAAAAAAATACTTGGGATCAATCTGTAAAATAAAATGCACCAAATGATCGCTACAGAATATACATAGGCAGACATTATAAAATATGTGTATTCATTTGTGTAAGAATAGCATGTATAGTAATAGAAATATAGCGATTTTTTTTTAAACAAAAAAATTCTTGCATGTTTTTTGCTTATAACATAAAAGGTTTTAAACCCAATTTAACGCCAGTTTCAGAAAAATTGACAAAATGTAGTAGAAAAAATATAGTGCAATTGGAATATAAATATATTAAATATTTAAGGAAATATGGGCAGTTGTATAAAATAATTTTTATCTGCGCATGCGTGAACGATTACAAGGAACTTTTTGCATAATTTAATATTCAACTCTATGGATCAACTTATTAAAAAAAATCAGTCAAATATCGTAAAAATTCAAAGAGATATCGGCGTTAGAGTGAGCTGCTTTTTAGTTTCTCACTAAAACTCACTGAATGATAAGGGATTTTCCACAAATTGTCATTTTTTATTTTATACTATTTTCCAATTTTTAATGATACTTTAGTTCTCTTTGAAAAACTACCCTAACGAGCTTATTCGAACAAAGAAAGAATTATCAAAATCAAAGGATCCATTCCAAAAGTATTATAAAAGTATTATAAGTTTTCCAAGGCGAACTAAAGTATCAATAAAAAATGAAATATAGTATAAAAATTAAACATGACAATTTGTGGACAATCCCTTATCATTTAGCGAGTTTGAGTGAGAAACTAAAAAACAGCTCACTCTAACGCCGATATCTCTCTGAATTTTTACGATATTTGACTGATTTTTTTTAATAAGTTGCTCCATAGAGTTGACTATTAAATTATGCAAAAAGTTCCTTTTTATCGTTCGCGCATGCGCAGATAAAAAATATTTTATACAACTGTCCACATATCCTTAAATATTAATTATATTTACATTTCAATTGCACTACATTGTTTCTACTATATTTTGTCAATTTTTCTGAAACTGACGTTAAATTTGGTTAAAAACCCTGTATGTTATAAGCAAAAAACATGCAAGAATTTTTTTAATTTTTTTAAAAAATCGCTATATTTCTATTACTATACATGCTATTCTTACACAAATGAATACACATATTGCACAATGTCTGCCTATGTATATTCTGTAGCGATAGATCTTCTCGTGCATTTATTTTACAGGCTGTTCCCAAGTATTATTTTTTACTTTAATTTCTTTTTGGCCCCCTAATTATACTCCTTATCAAATCGACGTTGATAAATATGAAGTCAAACCTGTTCTTTTTAATTCTAAAATTCCAGAAAAATCTGACAAGTAAATTTTTAACTATTCCACTAAATGTCTAAAATTGAAAGTTGCCGGTCATTAATGGCCATATAGTATATATACGATATACTGGATTTTTGATCAGAAAATAGCATATGCATTAGAAGTGTAGCACTCATTCAATACAGAAGATGAAATTTTGAAACAAAAATATATGGTATATAAAACCGTTTGTTTCATTAAAATTGACATGTTAAAAATAGTATCAATTTGACAAATAAGTAAAGAAATATCCTCTAAGTAACGGTAAGTAAACGCACTAAAATTATGCAAAAATCTAAATTATTCAATGAAAATCATTTTTCACATTAAGCAAATATTTAATGCACGTAAGTTTGCTTCTTCTTTTATTTATTATCATATAATATTGTAATTGGTATAAATGTTCAAGGCAATTTTTCATTAATTCCGGTTAATTAAATAGATATTAATTACCTTTTAATATATTTACTGGATTAATAAAATTACTTTTGTAAATCACTTTTTTTTTAATGTATACTTCAGAACATTTTTAATTGTTATTTTCGGCATTCAGTTTCAATTTAAATATTGTATTATAGTTCAAATATTTTTATATATACTATGGTATTAGTTACTGAAATAAGTTAATTACTATTTTTTTATAATTTTAAATAGAATTATTCAAATTTGGTCAATTATACTATATACAAGATGGAAGCATTATTCCTGTCAAATGTCACACAATGCAAGTGGTCAAACGCATCGCTGCTGCTATAAGGTACGAATGCACATGGGAATATCTATACCTAGTACTAACTATCTCATCTTTTGGATGATTATTCTATTAAGTACGATTTAAATCAAAATATCCTCATTAACTTTATTTACTGTAGCAGAAGAGGTTGCGAATGACAAAGTAAAAAGTATTTTTTTTTGGTGGTAGGGAGGGGGGAGGGGAAATTGTAAAATTCGGTTTTATCTTTTTATTATCAAATCAAATGTCTGAAAATCTACATTTAACTTGTCGCATATGCCAATTCCAAAACTTTCTTCTATCTTGTACATGTTAATACTTCAAAATTCGATATCACATCGCCAAAAAATCAATATATTTCGTCATTCTGTTGTACGCCAGCTGCTTGCGAATCGTCGGGTTACCTAGATGCGAGCAGCCGATGTATTATACTGTACTACGAAAAGTCCTTCTGGTCTGTACCGGCAGAAAAAGATAGCCTCCCTATTGCTTCGTTTTAAGATTTTATCTAATTTTCCTGAAAAACACGAAGCTAAAATGCGTGAACCCGATTACAGGAGAGTCATTCCAAGTTCTCGTCAATATCGATTTTGAATGAGAATATCCCCAAATTATATATTTGGGGATATTCATATAGTTAGGGATATTCATATAGGACATAGGCAAGTTGGCTTCATATATGGCAACGTATTTTTGTCCCCAAAGTTGGTGATATTTCGCCAATTGTCGCCAAGCTTGGCGAGAATTTGACGGTGGCGAAAATAAATATGTTAAGCATTTAAGAGTTGAAACGATGTTACAACAATGAATGAAAATTTGCCGAAACCATGTTCACTAAAACTCACAAATTAAATCCTTTTATGGAGGAATCGTGCTGTATTGTCTCGAAATGTCAGCTACCTAAAATTTATAACTGCTATATCTCAGCCATTTTTTAAGATATAGGCAAGACAAAAAATGCTATGGAATCTTTGGATCAAAGCCAAATATTTAACATTTTTTTTTTTTTTTTTTTTTTTTTTTTTAGGATTTATAATTATTTTGTACATCTTTCTTCATATGAAATTTTTAAATGGCTATCACAGCGCCCCTCCAGGCACAATATCCCCAAATTCAACTGGGACCTGCGGGCCAAAGTCAAAAATTTGGTTCAACTCTCTGCATAACTTCATACTCCTTTCGATGATACAATAGTGAAAATGTAACAAAAATCACTATCACAGCTCCCCCTTTCGTTGGTATATCCTCAAATTCAAGTGGGACCCGCTTGCTATAACCAAAAACCTATAAATGAAATTTGGTTTAATTTGAAACATAACTTCATATACTTATCGATGATATAAATAGGACATACACACGGACACAGACTCACGCACAGACAGACATTTTGTAAAAACATGTATTTCGGAATCCATGTCCCCTAAAACGTGTAAATTCGTCGAAAACCGGAAGTCGAAAAAAAATTCGATTACAATACTTTCTTCTATAACAAATAGAAGAAAGTAAACAAAGGCTAGTAATATACTTCCTTATTGTGCATATCAGCAAAACGGTTTTTTGAGATAAAATAAAGGCAGTGGGTCAAACGTCATATTCCTCCTATATTTGTAATATTTTTTTAATGAACTCACCGTTGACTCAAGAATAAAACTGACACAATTAATCGTTGGTTCTTGTAAGAACTTCATTAAATTAACTGTTGGTAATGAACAGTTAATTCAGTAAATTAACATTTTAAATACAGTATTAAATGTTGATTCGTGAAAGCGAATTCTTTAAATAAACATTGATTCACTTAGCTGTTTATTGAATAACTAATTGATTCCATTAACGCTTGATATATACATGGAATAATTTCAATTTAAATGCGTTTTGTGTAAGCGGATCATTCAAATAATAGTTCTTTTTTATAAGAAACATAATAAATTAATTTTTGATACATATTACAAAAGATTCAGTTACATTTTCTTTCACATAACATGAGATTCAATTAAAATTTGACAAAATAATGTCCCTTCTTATCGTTGACAAATAGCTAATGTCTGAGTCGCCAATTTTACAGGTGTAAATCCAACTGCTTAAATATATCAAATGTTTTCTACATCATATAAAATCCACTTACATCAAAACAATTATTGTTTCTTTCTTTTTTTTTTAAGTTACGAAATAAACATTTCATAGAACTTCTGGAACCTATAAGATGTATTTAGAAAACCTTTTCTAATGGCATTGAAATTTAAATAGTAACAATTCTCATCTTCTATAACAATCACTTTCCTAGTTATGATACATTAAATTTACAAATTTTCAGCACTTTCTGGCATTAAAAATGTGTTTTTCCATTTTAAGTGTCAAAATGGTAAAACTGGTAAATAGAAAACAAATAAGAAACATGAAATTTGTCAATTGCTGTCAAAGAGAATAGCAGACAGCAAGATTATTTTTGTCAAAGAGCGTAATTTTTTATCTAAATATTGCTTGATTTGGACTATTTATAATTTCTATCTTTCAGGAACAGAATCTTCTATATTTCGGCAGATTTCTGCTTAAAATAAAATAGCTTAAAAACTCTCATCCCCTCCTCTTGTTCAAATTTCCACTACAACATTTGTCTTATGCAGCTTACAGAATTTAAAATATTTAAATCATATTACATTTTTTGTCCTATTTGCTACTTTATTGTAAGAAAAAATAATAAATTATCTAATTTGCTTTTTCTTCACTACTAAAATTTCGATTTCTCTTAATTGTTTCCGAAGAGTTCCGAACAGTCTTTATAATGCTTCAACTTAAAAAACTACCTTACATTTCAATTAACTTCAACCTGTATATACCTGTAACACTGCAGCAATTATAGTGAGACCACAGATGCCTTTCCTTAGAAACTACTAAAAGTAAATGTGTAGAAATTTCTGAATTACATTATGAGTTTTGATTTCTAATCTGAGTTGTAGTGTAGTCACAAATTACTTGCATATTTTCATGTGACTCTGTACTATGTATGCATATGACTACTAGAATTATAAAATTTTATGTGTACAGATTCTAAAGAAGTAGCATATACTTTTTTGAATTATTGTACTGATTTATGAGTGTGTCTCGTTTTTCGTGAAAAGAGGTAATAAGACATGTGAGTTTATATAGACAGGCTGAGAACCCATATATTACGAAGAGTGGAATAAATATTTAAAAGATAGTTTATTACCATTTTTTTAAATATTTACCAAAAAAGAAATCAATATTTTAAAGAAATCCCTTTTTCATGTTCATTAAAAATTTAGAATTAAAGAACTAATTGACAAAAATAAATTAATCAGTTATTCTAAACTATAAATCTAAAGGTCAGAGACCTATCGTCAGCTATAGAAATCATCTTTGCTAATTAATCTCTCCAATTTTTAATATAATCTGCATTAGATTAAATATCCTACAATCTAATTATTTTTTAATTATATGTACATTTATAAACATGTAAGATTTGTCGGAGCTTCCGGAAATTTTGAAGTATCACATTAAACATAATTATATGCAATGATATGATAAACTCTTTATTATTTTACTTTTGGTGAATATGTATCCTTTAGGGGGTACTACCTCACTGAACCCCCTTTGTCATTTTTATTTTATGTTCTCAATTTCCAGTAATTGTTCTATTTCATTATTCGAGTATATCGCTGAATGTATTTACTATTGTAATTTCATTAGATTTACCCTCTCCTTGGACAAGTGATTTTATCCCATGCTTTAAAAAACACTTTTTTCAACCAATAATTTTCATCATATGTTGCTAAAATTGAATGCAATTTCGTCTAATAAATATACTTATACAAATGTAAATTCCTCTTGTGACATTTATATTAAATTTATACATTCAACTTTTTATAATTTTCGTTTGGAAAACCGATTTTGTCATCTTTCTTTAATAGTTTAAACAAATCCTCATCTATTTCATTTAAAAAAAATCGCCTGAAAATCAGCTATTTTGTTTTTAAAAAAAATCCGCCAAAATAATGCGATTTATTTGAATCTTTTTATTTATTTATTTTTTTTTTTTATTTACAGTTGCTAGGCAACTATTTAATGAAAGAGAGGAAAAAAAGGAAATACTTTGGAAATTTTTGTAAAAAAAATGAGAAATTAATATGTTTTATATATCTAAAATTGATGCGTAAAATGTCCCAATAATTTATACAATTAATTTCAAAATTCTAATAAATGAATTTGCAAATTTTCAAATCGACCGGATTAATTTAAGATCTCCATAAAAGTTAATGTTTAAATCAATTTTCCCAATGAGTCATTTTTCTTTAGACTAATGTTAAATTTTGAAAATCGTCTGACTTCCCATTGAAAGGCATTATGACTTAAAAGAAAATGTTCTATAATTTTTGAACGAATGAACTAAATTTAACCAAAAACTATATAGCTAATTCCGGGTACCTCTTCAACATATCTACTCACTTCCAGAATAAAAAGATGCTTTTTGTGGCAATTATTGCGAGACATACAAACAAACATTAGACAGACACCAAAAACTTTTCCGGTCTCAACTGACGTTTCAGTAAAAAAAAGTATTTTTTTCCAAAAAAAATAGAAAAAAAGGAAATTTTGCTATTTGTAATTAAAACGTTTTAAAAAAAAATCTCTGGAAAAGTTTTAAATAAATACTATAATGGTATATGCTTTAACCTATATATATAATGTTATATGATTTAACATATATGAAAAAAATAACAATATGAGAAATACTTGCGTTATTTTGAATTGTAATAATTTAAATTTTTAAAAAAACTACATTTTTGATGATCGATCTATTATACCAAATATTTAAAAACAACTTTACATACAATTTTTTTTCACAATATTTACTAAAAAAAGAAATGATTATTCTTTTTAAAAAGTTTTCATTTTTACTGAAAAAATAGTATGCGAAAACTCATTAATAGAAAATTAATCTTTTTTTCAAAGGAAGCAAAAATTGTCAAAGACAATTTTGCAAAAGGTTTTATAAAAATGAAAAAAAAAATTATTTATCGACATAAAAAAAGAAAGAAAGAACCGTAATTTTATATTATTAAGTTGAATTTTGTTGCCTTTTCTCTATTTTTAAAGGTTATTTATGGCATTAAAATGCAATTGAAAAATAGTAAAACTTACAAGACAGTATTGCGGACATATTGCTATTCTTAAAAATATTTTACGGCATTAAAATACGTTGAAAAATAGTAAAATTAACTACATTACTACAGACTTAATGCGACTTCGAACAAAGTTTTCAAGGGGGGTTTTAATTACTTGAAAATGCATTAAATATACGGTTGAAAAATAATCAAATATACAAGACATATTTTCAAATTTATTTCGTCATTGAATGACAGTTTTTTTTTAACTAAATGCTTTGTATTTTTTAAGCCGCTTAAAAAGAATACTACGCTACTGTGGTAAGCTTTTGACGGTTTTAAAATAAAGTGAATTTCTGTAATTTTCGAAAAACTTGCTTCTTTACATAAACATGGTCGGAAAATCAATTACTACGATTCTTACATGTTCCTCTATAAAAAAAAAGCCTAGGCTATTATTAAAGAGCGAACGTATATTTTAATGATTTTTTTAATGCAAAAATATTGATTATTGCTTTCGAACACTGATAAAAATTTATGTAATTTATTATAAAAATACCTGATCACGGAAAGTAACCATTGTTCTACCATTGTCTTATTGAAAGTTATGATTTCTTACCTACTGATTTCTGAAAGTTGCTCATCTCGAAATTCAATTAAAAACCATTACTTTTTGCATCAATTTAAATACAGTTTATAGTACGCCTTTTTCACTGGCTTGTGAACTTTGCATTGTGGAATATAGAATGTTGCCTTTGATTTTTTTTTTTTATTTTATGAGTTTAACCACATTTGTGAGAGGCTAATTGTTATTCTTCTTTACCATTTTGAGAGCATATTTTCAAATTATTACATTTCAATTTTCATGCAGTTTCCTTCAGAAGTACTGTCTTTACTGGTTCATGTATAGAAAAATATATTTTATGACAACCCTGTATATCAAGAGCGATAATGAATTGTTCAAGTAAAATTAATATTATTACATTTAACTCCTGTAATATAGTCTTAAAAAATATAATGAATTTTAAGAAGTGTCAAATTGATTCATATAGCATACAGGGTAATTTCTTCATCCTGCTTTGCCTTAAATAACTGGTAAACCGAGTTAGCTATAGCCTCGAACCTCGTTTCTAGATGTAGAAAAATGGGTATGAATTTCATCATGAGGTATCGCACAGAGCCTCCTAGTGGAAAACTGTAGAGTTGATATCACGAAAACACTTGGACATTCAATTGCGAAATTGTAAAGCGTTGTCGATTTACTATGATATAATATCTTACATGTAAAATTAACTTGATTATAAACCTTAAAATGTAATTTTTAAAACAATCTCACGCTTTAAAATGCAGCAAATTGTATCCAGAATTGTAGCATTGTTAAACGATTGAACATTGACTAATAAAATATAAATACAGTGTATTTTATTAATAAAATTGTTTAGTATGCGTAATGTGTCCATCAGCATGCATACAAATGGCCATCATCAATTATTTGAGACAAAACTGAAATAAGGTACTTATTTATTATATACATAATAAATATGAGGACTGTATATACATAAATATATATATATATATACATATATGTGTTAATGTGTGGTTCATGTGGTGCACAGGTATCTTTTTTAATCCAAATGGATTATGTACTTTATAACTCTATTTAAAGTTTTATCTGTATATTATAGGTATGGTTTCTTTCCTTTTTAATATTGTTTTTTTTTTCACAGGTTTGGTTCATTGATTATAACTGGTAGTCCCAAAATCATATGCTTTAGCAATGTTATGGCTAATATGATGATGAAACTACTCATTTTATTTGTGGTATTTAGGCTTTTGGGACTTGATAATTCTGTCTAAATTCCACAAATTCCATTTCATTCATTCAATTTCATTTATTCAATTTTTAATTTAATTTCTTCTTCTTTTAAATAAGTTTTTGGTATCTATATTCAGTGTGTTGGGGAATACTTTCATTGTCAACTAATTATTACATACTTAATCATTATTTCATAGTTTAAGTTGGTGTTATGGTAATGTTTCACTTATGGTTATGTATATATATATATATATATATATATATATATATATATATATATATAATTTGTTTAATACTATTTAAAATCGAATAAATGATCTTTTAAGTATAAGATTTAATTGAAACTGAGATTGTTACGACTGTATGGTTTGTGCGAACAGAATGTAGAGTAAATGGAACATATTCCTTTTGATGACACAATATCAATTTTGGGATAAATTCCCATCTTGTATAAGCAGATGAATTCTGCTACACAAATAATTCTGCAGTAAATACAATCGAAAATGTAGAAAATATATCCCAAATAAAAGTCCCAAAATGTTTTAGTAAAACAGTTTTAAACCCAGCCGGGTATGACACGGAATGATCAATTTAACTATTACTTCTGTTCAAACATTGAAATTATGGCCAACCAGACGTTATGCACTTTTAGCGCAGTGTCCAATCTGCTCTTATAAATTCACTTCACATTAACAGCTACCAAATGTCCGCCCGCATCTGTAAGCGTGATGATTCTTCATCCTTACTTACATAGAAGTTTCCGACCCTGTCGACAAAAAACTTCACGAATCATTCAGAAGTGAAAAAACCATATGTGTAATGTAAAATTTCGTAATCGCCGGCAACCCCCAGACTAGAGCACGTATAGTGGTTACCCACCTGCAATATTAGTAACAATACAATTTGAATATGACTTATATAGCTTTCAAATTATACAATGGTATAACCTATGATTTGCTATTCCGCTATGCTTGAAAAGTATATGAATATGTAGCACATGATACACCTCTTCGGATCCTTAATGTATTAATCTTAAAGTTTCTTCTACTTGATCTGTGCTTTTTTTTTGCAGAATTACTTAAGAATATTTTGTGATCTATTTAGTATTTTAAATAAAAACATATACATTTGAAACCACTTTTAAATTTTGTAAAATGTTTCTTTAATATTTGTAAATACAGCCGATGTCGTTTAGATAAAATTTCAGATGCAATGAAAATTCATTATAAAGATTTTTTTTTTCTCAAATGGAGTACTTTTGTTTGAAGAAGTATTAGACATCTTTTCCGATATATTTAATATTTTTAAGGTATTTGATGATATCTAATGTTACAAATAAACTGGAAATTTTATTTCAATTTCATTAAATACCACGATCATTTGAATTGATGACCAGATGCGCGAGAATTTATACCAAAAAATATGTTACCTATAAAATTTTCAGTAAAATTAATTTTAAATATATCGAGTAGATATTTGTGTTTCCGTAGAGTACTTTCTAATGGGTCTCGAGTATATTACCATCAGCATGGTCAAATAGCCTCAAAAATACTTCCTTAGCAACAAGGTACATATAACTTTGAAATATGTATACTTTGGATTATGTATGTTTTATATAATATTTTGAATTATTAATTTTACATCCAAAATAACATTAAATTTATAATAATAGAACCTCGATAACGGAATTATGTTATTTTTGTTTCTTGAAAAAGCTCTAAAAATAATTTCAGAAAATTCCGATTATGAAAGATTCCTCTAAGTATAAAATGTAAATTCATTAAGTTTTTTTTTTTTTTTATATCGGAACGTGGAAACACGTACAATTCGCTTGCAAACAACCTAAATTGAATATTACATAAGTTTTCCTTTAAAATTATCATAATTTTCTTATAGTTATATATTTTTAAAAGCTACATTTTGCATTCTACTCATTTTGTATGGTTTTCATGCGATTAAATAACGATCAAACGATCGTTCATCGCTCTTTCCTATCTCTTAAACGTCAATCAGGAGCAGAATTATCGAGAAATCCCCGTCACTATGATACAGATTTTAACTTCTAGGTGTAGCAAACGATTGTAGAAAATCTCGATTGTAGAATTTCGGAATTAATCGATGACTATCGAATGTTATTTTCCCTGATGACGATTTTTCTTGATTGTTGATTTATCGAGAATCGCCAATCACTAATGAAATTTATATGCATCCCTGAAATGAGGTAAAACAGGCTTTCTCAGGAGTATAAATTGAATAGCATTTATAGTTTGTTTACAGGGTTCCACAAAATACTTCCATTACATTATGAGCTAAAGAGAAAATTATTTGCGATGCATTTTAATGATGTTATGATACTTCAAACAAAAGGAATTTAAAAAGAATCACTGAGATGCGATACACCATGTTTTCTAAAGAAAATGGAGTGCGTAGCACTTATCGTTCAGTTACGGAGAGGCATAAAATAATTCAGTTACAGGTCTGACTTTAATCTATTGCTTTGCGTGATAAAATGAAAATGCATTAATAATATACACTTAATGTTGGAAAATGTTTCTTAATTCATGTCTGATGCATGATTTTTCGTTCTGATGTTTCTTTAGTCTTACTTTATGTCCTTCTAAAAAAACTTCAAACAACTATTTTAATAAACTTACAACTACTATTTTAATAGAATCTCCTTTTTAGAAAGTTGGTAAGAAAATATTGTCTCTTTAAACGTTTACAGTGAGTCCTCCGTAGTCGGTTTCGGTTCCCGTCGTACGCGGCCAGAGCAATCCGGCCTTGATTGCTGATAGCGTTAACGGAATTGAAACGCGATTTTTCGTTTCAAAAGTCTGAACGTATTCGGAAACAGACGCATTCTCATTGAAAACTTTTACACTAAGAGACTTTCATTTATCAAACAATGATAGATAACATTGAAAGTATTTTAGATATGCTTATTACACGTGGACGAATTACAGTTTATCACATGTGGATGCCGCATGATATTGAGTTGGTCATGACTCAAAACAGACTTACAGCTACAACCACGTGCAAAATTCTTATTCACCTTAAAAGCGACATTAAAAACATTTAGCACACATCCCTATCAAGTTTTGAGTACGAAGATTTGAAAAACAAAATATATTCACCAATTTCAGCAAACATTTTAACTCACTTACTTAAAAATATTCATTTAAGTTCCTAACATCTACATCTCATATCATTCAGGCATTCATTCAAAAAATTACAAAGTATCATTTTTTAATTCTGTAAAAAATAAATAAAAATACAAAACTTAAGATTATTATACTGTTTACAACTATCCCTTCATCTTTATCCAATTGTTACCTTGTACTTTAAAAAAATAAATAAACTTATTTCACTGTACAGGTTTTATTTTACAAATATGTAAAATAAACATTACAGTTTATTTTCTCTATTTATCAGTGATTGAAATTCCTTTCTCAACCTACGTTTCCCATTGCTCGATTTTTCATTAACGTTCTTCATGAATATTAATAAGTTTTTTTTTGTTAAATGATAGATACATTTATTTAATAATGAATATTCATGAGCATCCCTAAAATTTACATAGTTTCTAAATGGAAAATCTAATAACTGTGACACACCACCAATCATTTTTTTTTTCATTTTCTGTGTAATTATATTAAACATAAAACATGACATTTACATAATTCTTAACGTGAAAATAAAACAATGATGGTAAATTATTCCTTATTTCGTAATATAAAAGTGAAAAACCTATCGTTGCCCCAAAACGCTATATTTGGTTATTTTTAAATTAAGGAAAACAAAATTCTAATAAAATACCAGAAGAAGCTTATTTCTCCAAATTAGAGCAATAAATTTCCAGTTGTACACACCTGGCAACTATCTCATTAGTGTTACATAATTTGTTGAGATCCTATATTTATTTATTTTACTGGAAATGTTACTTTACTTTGTTAAATCAAACATAGTTTTTATTGCATTACGTGTTGATAAATTAAAAAATTGCAAACTTGAGAAGTATTTTTAAAACTCAGGAAAAGCTGTAAATAAAGTTGCATTTTTTAAAGAAAGATTACTTTAAAGTACACATAATTTTTCATTTGATGGAATAAAGATTGAAGCAATATTTGAATGAATATATATGCGATCAAAGCGAAAGCTACTACATATCGTGGCATCCTATGTTAGTTTTAGGCTATAATTTTTGGATGAAGGACTGATATGTTTTATCTAACAGATTTTTGTCTTATCATTCAAAACATTTGATGAATATCATATTTTTTTGTGTAAGAACAATTCTTTATAAATTAATTATATATATAATATCATTCGAAATTTTAAAGAAATAAAAATAATTCATAAAGTAAAAATTAAAAAAGTATTGCAACATTTTCTATTTTGCCGGAAAATGTATATGATTTACAAAACTTAAATGCAATCAGGTACTCGCACGTTTTATACAATTTCTATTTCGAAATTCTGGTTAATTCTTAACTCCGGCAAACATTACCGAATTCACTAAGAGTGTTGTAAACTAGAGATATTGAGCTAGTTGAGGATTTTTACTATTTCATCCTTATCGTACTTATTTCCTTTCTTATTTTTTATAAAACTTATATGTATTTTGTACGTTCAAATTTCCACATCATATATATGAAAATATATGATGTACAAAACTGAAATGCAATCAGGTACTCGCATGTTTCATAAAATTTGTATTTCGAAATTCTAGTTAATTCTTAACTCCGTCAAACATTACTGAATTCACTAAGAGTGATGTAAACTAGAATTACTGAGCTAAATGTTGATATTTACTATTTCATCCTTATCATCGTTATTTTCTTTCTTATCGTTTTATAAAACTTATATGTATTTTGTACGATCAAATTTCCACATCACAACTGATTGTTTAAATAATTCTTACGAACTTTTCTTTACTGCACGCTATATAAGATACGCCATAATTAACTTAGCTAGATATTGTCTTAATAAATTTTAAACAAACTATTTTATATTTGCAAAATTTACGATAAAATAAAATTTAAAATATGCAAATTATTTATCAGGTATTATTGATACATCTTCACTTTGAAAACTCTCCTTTCAAAAAGGAATTCCTATTTTTCGAAGGACCCAGGAAATATATGAGAAGCCACGCTTTGTATAAATATATTCAGTTATAAATTCAAGAAAACGTAATGGATATGAAAGCCTCTTGTTTAATTTTCTATTTCTAGGCGTATAAAATTTTTAGAGGGAGCTTCACAATCTATTTCAATTCAAACTGTGCTTTCCCTTGAATTCTTATCTTTCTGTGACAGAAAAGTTCACAAAATCTGAAAAAAAAATCTTATTTTTTTTCTCATAGTAGATGGAATATATCGCATAAAGAAGGACAATACAACGAACTATATGTCGGAATTTATAGCAAACATTTATCTTATTTAGGAGAACACATTTATTGTATCTCCATAATATACATAAAAAAAAAACGTAAACGCATGAAATCTAATATAAAAGGAAAATCTCATACATGTAAAAAGAAACAATCGATATATATATATATATATATTTGTATATTTTTCCCTGATTATTGTAGAATATGTCATATTTATTTATTTATTTATTTCTGGAGTGTCGATAAATACAAAAAATATGACCGTATGTAGCCTACGAGATTCATGATCAAGTGATCTGGTATCAAGTTGTATTTTATAAAACATATTTATGAAGATTTAACAACCAATAAATTCTTTGAAAATGTACAAGTACTCATACTAATAACGAACGTTTTAAGATTATTTGTTTATTACTTGTTTATTGTTTCAAAATATTGGCACCTTGTCATTTGAATTTTGCGAAAATTTTTTAAATATTTGTGCATCTGTTGTTTTAACATTTTTTTAAAAATGGTTTCAAATATATTTCCTATAAATGATTCATATTGGTATAAGCAGGGCTTTACAAATTTGATGAAATCTGGTGGCCAGCAAAAAATCCTAGTCGCCAGTAAAAAATATCACCCACCCACCTCCGTCACTGATTTTCAAAAAGCACAAAATATTTCTATGAGTTAATTGAGAAAAAATAATGACAAACACAGTTTAGGTTTATTAAATACATAATTTGCAAAGATTAATATAAACCAAGTTTTCTAATGAAATTCATCAAAATTATATATCATTAAAAAAAACTATAAAGGCTGCTGGATTAACAGGCATATTCGGGAAATTCTGATTGCCGAATGCTTCAAATGTCCAGATAGTTGTGTGCTACAAAATCTATATCTGATGAGAGTGGGGTAGGGGAGGGCATCGATGGAATAGTGAAGCAGAAAAACAATTCTTTTCCTTTTCTCCATCGAAGTTTGTCAAATAATTCTGTTTATTATTATTATTATTATTATTATTATTATTATAAAATTTACATTTGTTGAACGAACTTACTTTTACCACATTAAAAATGCTGAAAAAGATTTAAAAAAATGTCTTTTCTGCTTATTTCTTAGGTCAATTTTTATACAACAGCAACAATATTAATAACGCCAGATTAAATAATTTGGTGACCTAATAGGAATACTTGGTCGCCAGTGGCAACCTGGCGACCGTATTTGTCAATCCCTGGGTATAAATATCAAGAAATACACTCATTCATAAGTTTTTTTATAGGATAGAAATCATCTTGAAATCTTGTAGCCACTCTCAGCAACTTCATCAAACGTGGAAAAATGGGAATGCATATAAATATTTTTAAAAAGCGTTATATATTAAGCAATATAAAAATTATTTGATAGAAAGTTTCGTATATTTTTTTAATCTAGATTTTGTGACTAAATGTTAGTTATAAATTTAATATTTATTATAAAAAAATTGTCATGTTAGTTGACCATATTTTTGTAATTAATTACACATTAAATTCATTACAAAACATCTTGAAATCTTGTAGCCACTCTCAGCAACTTCATCAAACGTGGCTAAATGTGAATGCATAATTTTTTTTCTAAAAAGCAAATGTTCTTTGATAGAGATTATTGATTTATCAATCAATAATGATTTTTTAAATCTATATTTTGGGACTAAATTTGAGTTATAAACTTAATATTTATCATTAAAAGATCTGATAATGCTAGTTGACCATATATTTTTTAATTCACTACTCTTTAAATTCATTATTTTTGTAATTTTATCCTTAAAAAAGATGGATTCAGCCTGAATAAGATATTATTTGTACTTTTATATACGACAAAATTTATCAAAATTAATTAAAAATATACATTTTTTTATATTGATTTTTTTTGTGGATGTTTCCATTTGATTTAAACCATTCAAGTACGGAAAATAGCAAAAATGTTTTAATTAATAAAACTGACTTTTTAAAGTTTAGATTCATGAGAGAGATTTTTAATCACAGAGAATGATATCTACCAAGCCATGCAGTTGGCCTGAAATTATTCAATATAATTTTGACCATTTGTTTTATATTTTTAAGCCAAAGTGAAATGGTTAATATCCAATAAATATGCGGAAAAGTATTCAAAGTTGCAAGCTACACTTTCATTTCGAGCAATCGTAAAATGTCTGCTTTTGAAACTTAGAAATGCAAATAACCGTTTATCACTCATTACGTAAATAAATACATATTTCTAGATTATAATAATGCATAATTATACTCCTTCATTGCACTGAAATATTGAAATGAATTTTTTAATATAGAATGCTGCATTAATTTTTTATTTAACATTTTTTTCTAAAATAATTCAACTGTAATTTTTTTTAATTTTTTTGAGTATTTTAAACTATAAGTAGAAAAACAAAACAAAAAAAAGATTGGAATAATGAGGGCTAATTAATTAAAATAGAGTGTGCCTTGCATCTATAATGAACCAATTTTCAACATTTCGAGAATTTTTACGAAATCTTCGCCAATGTTGACTTTATGCTGGCCTATAAATTATTCTCCTTATTCAAATCTATATGTAAAGCTATTTTTATAGCAATGTAAGTGCTCTGACTGGCTATTCTATAAAATGAAGTGTGTAAATAAAAAGTGGCATAATTTACTGCCTACTGCAAAACTTCATTTTTAACTTTTAGTAGAGCGATTTGAAATTTTATTCATTTTTAACAAGACAATCTTCAAGCGTATAAAAGTTCATTTCTATTCCTGAAGAAAGTGCATTAAAAAATATGCGCATCAATAAATATATAAAGTAAAGATTGTCGTCTCACAAGCAGTCTATGTCTAAAAATATTAAAAAATAGACCGAGATTTACAGAAAAAAATATCAATAGAATTGATAATTGAAGATGATAATAGAATTGATAATTGATATAGTGATATATCTAAATAGAAATGATAATTGATATAATGATATATCTAAATAGAAATGATAATTGATATAGTGATATATCTAAATAGAAATGATAATTGATATAGTGAGATATATAAATAGAAATGATAATTGATATAGTGATATATCTAAATATAATTGGTAATGGAAAAGATCTGTAAAATAGATTAGTGTAATATTTCGAATTTTCATGCATATTTTAATATTTTTAGCGGATAAATTTACTTTATATTTCTCTATTCAATGTAGGCTATACTTTTACAAGAAAATTTGTGTTTCTACTTTATATCGGTATCTTTGACAATACGGACTTATGCGAAATTTTTAAAAGTATGAGACAGAATTTATTATCCTCTTTATTATGAAAACATTTACCAGAACTAGACATGAATAGCTTTATTATTTTTAAACTGGCATGAGCGTCATAACTTCATGAGTGTCATAACATAGCGCCATGATTTTCATCATGTAAATAAGATTCACTATTTCCGTACACTTCTCTTCATTTAACTGACTTGAATTTCATATGTAAAATTTTAGAGAGAACAATCACTACGTGTGAAGAATATACACGATTTTTCTAATTTACTATTAATTTCTTATATGTATTTATAAGAAGTATATATATATATATATATATATATATATATATATATATATATATATATATATATATATATGTGTGTGTGTGTGTGTGGAGTTTTTACGAAGATGGTTTTTTATTCCATGAAAAAGTGGTAGTTTGTAAAAGATGGTGCAGTATTGCAGTCGTAATCAATAATCAGGACGAAGAGGTTTAGGCAATGATGAGACACCACAAGAGTTTCGTTAATAAGGAGCAGCCAATTTCCGGATAAATTCATATTTATGAACAGGAGCGATGCAAGTAACAGTTCCCACAGTATTCAGTATAAACTTATAGCCCTCAGGTTTGACGATGGCTCACTACATCGTTTAAAATATCTTAAAGAGCTGATATCAAAATTCTACGTGACTTCAACACCAGATAACCATTTGGTTACACTTCGAAACACGACAAAAATCTGCGCTCCAAAAGCATGCAAGCCAGTTTTGCTCACGACGCGTAGAGTTGCTGAATACGACGTCACGAGCACCCAAACCAATGAGTGAGAGGCGAGTTCAAGCCAAGCTAATAAGGCGCGAGGGAGAAGATTTAACACGAAAGAATCTCCAACACAATGGCGCATTAATTTTGAAGTGAAAAATACCCAGCGCGCAAAGCAAAGCATGGAATAAAATTTAAAAAAAAGGCTTTTAAAAACATTCGAAATAACAAAAGCATCTCTCAGAATTTTATAGATTGGGGAGCTGATAAAAGTTACGAGTAAACTTTAAATTTTAGATTAAGATTTGGAATAAGATAATTTAATATACGGGTTATTACTTTTAAAAAGACATTAAATAGGAATAAATATTATTAAGAATTAAGGAAATACTGACTATGTCAGAAGTGAGATTAATTTAAAGGACTAATGCGAAATAAATGCGAAGGATATGCGAAGGAAATAATTTTTTTATATAACATGTATATATATATACATATATATATATATATATATAAAAGAAATGAATCATTTAATTTCCATTTTACAATCCAAATAATCAACATTAGTTTTTATTTTAAATGGAAGCTTTAATGTTAATGTATGTGGATAAAAGGGAAGTTAAAATTAGCATCATTACCTTTAAGAAGTATCAACAGTAATCATGTATTTTATATGTATAACATATAATATATTTATACATACCTTTTATCTATCCATACATATGTAAGTAAATATCTGCGAAAATTATATCTATGTGTGTGTCTGTGTGTGTTTATGTAAATTTTTTCTTTTTTACTTGGCGACCATCTTATTAAGAAATATTTTTAAAAATCCACCCGTAGAATTTTCATTGTTATATGTCCTATATAATATATTCAATGAAATAGTTACGATAAAGTACTCGAGAAAATACTTTAGAATTTTACAAACACTGTTTAAATTGCTACAATTTCAAATTTGTTTTAAATACTTTTAGAAGTATATTCCACAAAACTATCACACTTTTAAATAAAACTTCATAGAGATTATTATACGATTTATAAGCTGAAATTGCAATATTTTCCAGTTTTGTTTCAAACAACTATAGAAAACTTTAGATAAAAACTATCTGCATTACAATTCTTCACGTGCCTCTAAGGATTTAAATTTGATATATTTTCCACAGTGCTATAAATCGAAATATCTTTCAATACTAAGGATTGTATTCCTTTCGGGCAAAACATAGAAAATGTTTCTTTCTATAACATTGGTTTCCTATCGACAATTAAATTGCATCCATTTCCGAGAAATACTTACATTCATGAAATATGTTTTTTTTTTTTAATTTTAAAATGTTTCGTAATAACTTTTTAAAGAGTAATAATTTAGAAACTTTGGAATATTTATTTTTAAACAACACACCAAAATTATTAATTTTTAATTTTACAAATATCGATAATAGATATATTTTTTAACTAAAATAATCCCCTGTTTTTATTTCTATTTTATAATTTTTATAAATAACATAATCCTAACCGGACATGTGCAAAAATGTTTGATCCACGATCTTTAACTGTTGGCTGATTCTTGTCTCACGTCAAACCCCTAAGAAATTTTCACCTTGGCAAACGTATCATTGGCGTATTTTTGGGCGGTACACCCAGAAAAAGGAATTGATTAAAACTACAAAACATGTTTTGTTCAGTACATTTTGGTTGTTTTAGCAAAATTTTCAGTTGAGATAAAACAATTTTTTTTTTTTGCTTTATTGTTACACTTTTGCTTTATTGTTGTTGCTAATATTGTTAACACTCTTACAAAATTTTAACAAAATTTCATCAATTTTACTTGAATTAAAAAATCTGTTTTTTTTTTTAAATTTTACAATAATTTAGTAGTTTAAATTTGTAAATCCAGCAAAATTTTGTTGTTTTTTTCAAAATTAAAATTGTTGTGTAGTAGCCATAACTTTCTCACGTAATTCGATTTATTTGACTTATATATAGCTATATAATTAAAGGATTAACATAATTTTTGGGTAATTAAAACTGTTTTTCATTGGGACGGACCAAGGTAGTTTTAAAAATCCCCCTGTCTCATTTTTTACATTCTTCTATCTTTGCAAGAAGAAAGTATTGGAATCATGAAAATTTTCGACTTCCGGTTTCCGACGGATTTTAGAAGGTCCTGAACATGATTTGACTGTTTTAGAAAATGACTTTTCAATCACTCTGTACGTCTGTATGTGAAAAACATTTTGTGGGCGCTCTGTCTCAAGAACTAATGCACGGAACTTAATAAAAATTTATATTCAGTTACTACCTGATATAAATTGTTGCTGATTAGTTTCTGGTGTAAATAGCGCAACAGGTGGCGCTGCTATGCATTTTTCGCCATTTCTGCAATAGCTCTATCTCATTTTCAGCAGTGAATTACGTCTGTAATCTTTGAATAATAACCAGTGAAATTTTAGCCTGCTCTTTGCAGGCGTAATTCACTGCTGAAAATGAATTAAAAATTAACTAGGTGTTGCCGTATGCTAGGTTTTGTATTGTCGTCTCATGTTTGCCGCAGAAATTTGCGTGCTCTGATGACATTTCCATCTTGTGCAGCGGTTGCAGCCGGTACGACATATATAAGAGTGAGAAATGCTGAGTTTGGATAACGTTCCTTGTAGCTCAGTGGTAGAGCCTGAGATCGCTGTTCTGAGTACCCTGGATCGAGTCTCGGCTTGGGGTATTTTTCACTCTCTCGGTTTGCGCTTGAAAAAAAGCAGGATAAAAATTCACTTGTTATTATCCAAGGATTACATGCGTAATTCACTGCAGAAAATGAATTAAAAAATAGTAAAAATTGCATATTTAGATTGGTTCATTTAACAAAAGTTTTTGCAGTATAAACAAAACAATTTCGTAATTTAAGATATTTTATTAGTTAAACAAACAAAATATATATTGTTGAAAAAAGAAAATAGATTGCTAAGATAACACATATCATATATCTGTGTAACAAAGAGAATTTTGTTAATCCAAGTAAAATTGAACCATTTTACTTGAATTAACAAAACATTTTTTTGCTGACGATTCATTTTTTTTTTTTTTTTTTGGAATTGCAAAACAAATAAACAATATATATATTTTTTGGTTTATTCAAACAAAATTTCCATTGAACCATATTTAAACGAAAAGTTTTGTTGGGTAAACCAAATTTTTGTTGATGCAACAAATGCAACAAAATTTTTTTCTTGGGTGTACCATTGGCCAAAAAACTATTTTCCAAAATATGTCCAACAGTGATCCAACTGCCAGCTGTTTAGTATACCTCTCAGATACAGTCAAATTTTGACGAATATATATATATCCTTTTAATCAATGTCTCTGAATTCGTTCCATACGTAGATAAAAAGAACCTATTAAAAATATAACTAACAAAACAATCACAAATTATAATATGTAATATGTAAATTTAATAAAAATACTCTTAACGAAAATAAACATAAGTAAAATACAAAATATGATTTACAGTATTACACATCAATTCCTTTCTTCGTCCCGAAATCTTATTATTTCATACGTTTCTTTATTTTTATTTATTTTTTTCATTTTATCCGTACTTCCTTGGAAGATTTCAATTTAATGTACAAAATAAAGTTAATCTATATCATGTCCATTTTAGTATAATAGATTTATGAAGATTTAGTAATATATACAGTTGAGTTTTTGGCCAAGATTTTTATATTAGTTATTATTTTCGATCCTGATCTAAAATATGTGAATTGTTATTTTTTAGATAAGGAAATTATTTCTTATACTTAACTATATGAATAAGTATTTATTAAACATCCTGAACATAAAATGGTATATATGTGTCCAAACATCAAATATTATTATGACTTTCTTTTGAAATGCAGAATGTTTTCATGCGATTTTAAGTCATTTTGGGGTGGGAAGAGGCAGGAGATGCCAGTATAATGCTCGTTATATTAAGATAATTTTCATAGATTTTATAAAAACAAATTGACAATTTATTTTTACACTGCAATTACCTTTATATTATATAAATCTTATACAATAAATTTCACGATAATAAAAGTTTTTTTCGCATGAGGCGGCTCACAATACGAAAATTATTCGTAGTCGTCACCACAAGACACCTATGATTAGAGTGCACTGCTGTTTGATATTGGAGGTTCAAAATACAACCAAGCTCATAGTAGTTTTAACAATTTTGAAAAAATATATATATCTGATTTTTATTATTTTTTTTAATTTTAAAATGAAATTTGAGATAAAAATGCATAATACTGGTTTAGAAGACACGTTCGTGAAAACATAGGAATGGTACTGACAAAGTCAAGAAAAGTACCTGTCTGCTATAGATTCACTCGAAATTTTAAGTCGGAAGCTTAATTACAATCACGCAGTGTCCAGCAGTTCGAAAAACAACATTTTGTAAAGGTCGAATTTAAATGTTTAAGGTTTAAAAAAAAATTCTAAAAGGTTTAGAATTCTGTAGATTCCCGGGGGTTATAATTGAGCGCTGAGCACAACAGTGGTTGTAACAAAGAGACATGTAGAATAACTATTTAAAAAAAAAAAAACTTTTTTTAATGTTCTTTCAACGGCATTTTCCCTTTTATTAGACACTATTTGTGAGAGTTAAAAAAGGAAATACTCATATGTCTTTACTTTAGTTACATTACTTTTTGTAATCATTACTTTTTGTCACATTTCAGAGGTACATTAGGACAAAAGAAAATCACAACAATAGTCAAAACTCTTATTCTAAAAGTCTCATAATAAAGCTGTTTCTATCATAGTTCATGATTTGCTATATTTCTGTTACAGAGAAATATTCATCAAGCTTATTATACAATTTATTTTCACAGGAACTTTGAACATTTAGAGCAACATCCATATTTTTTCATTTTATTCTATCTCTCTTTAGTAATTAAAATAAATAATCATCTATTACATTTAAAAAATCATATTAAAAACTAAAATCCCCCGAAAATCAGTTATTTTGTTAATAAAAGTTTGCGCCAAAATAATGCGATTTACTTGAATTTTCTTTTTATGATTTTCTTTAAAATACAGTTGCTAGGGAACCATTTAATGAAATACATTGGAAATTTTCATAAAAAAAGAGAAATTAATATGTTTTACATATCTCAAATTGATGCGCAAAATTTCCCAATAATTTCCTAATAATTAATTAATTTCAAAATTTTAATGGATATATTGCCAAATTTTCAAAGCGATCAGATTAATTTAAGATCTTTATTTAAAACTATTAGCGTTTAAATAAATTATCCCAATGAGTCATTTTTCTTTCGGCGAATGTTAAAACTTGAAAATCGTCTGACTTCTGATTGAAAAGCAATATGACTTTAAAGAAAACGCTCTATATTTTTCGAAAAAATTAACCAAATTTAATCAAAAGCTATATAGCTAATTCCGGGTACCTCACCAACATACCAGTTATCGCGAGACATACAAACAAACAGACAAACATACACACGAAAAAAAGTCTTGTTTCAACAATAAGCCTCAACTGAAGTTTCGGCAAAAAGAAGTCTTTTTTACCAAAATGACTTCAGAAAAAAGGAAATTTTGATATTTATAATTAGAAACTTTTTAAAAATAAAAAAAAAATCACTGGAAATGTTTTAAATAAATACTATTATTTTATATGTTTTAACTCGAGATTTTTTTTTTTGAAATACTGTCGTTGTTTTGAATTGTGATAATTTTAAAAAGAATATACTATACATATCTATGATGATGGATAATTATAATATGATTATAACAAATATTTAAAATAAACTTTACATACCATTTGTTTTCATAATATTTACTAAAAAACTAAATGTATATCCTTTAAAAAAATATTTTTTTCTATGCTTTAACTTAAGGGGAAAAAATAGCAAAATTTAGAAATACTGTGCGTTGTTTGAATTGCGATAATTTATTAAAAAATATACCATATATAGGTATGATGATGGATAATTATAATATGATTATAACAAATATTTAAAATAAACTTTGCATGTCATTTTATTTCATAATATGTATTAAAAAACGAAATTATTATTCTTTTAAAATATCTTTTTTTTCATGTTTACTGAAAAAAATGAAAAATTTGCTGTTTATCAACATAAAAAAACTAGTCGTTGGGGGCCACCGTAATACTTACCCATCATGGATATGCATAATGTAAAATATTAAAATAAAAATGTGTAAACTACTTATAAAATGCATTGCAATTCAAATAAAATCGTGGCTTGATGACGTCACAAACTTTAAAGGCTCGATTACTGAAAAGCAGATTACTGAATTGCTTGAAAGAGGTTTTTCCTTATAACTCCAAAAATAACAATCCTATTAACTAGCGGTTTATTGCACCTGATTAAGCGTCAAATTTCCAATTAAAATATATCTTTGAAGTGAAATTTGGATGAAATACAGGGTCATGAAAAATCGAAGAGTGTGGAAATAGGATTCCAAATATCTCGGCAACTAATTATCCGATCGACTTCATGCTTTATTCAAAATTTATTTTTTTGTATTGTCTTTTATATTCATTTCTTAAAATAAACAATTTCGAAAATTTTTATATACCTTTCATCAGAACGAATATTTCGAGAGTCCGAAAAAAATTGTTCCGGTTAATCGAGGTTATTGAAATGAAATAGGCTTCTTCCCATTATTACATACTAAGTACATACCAAATTGCAAGTCTCTATCTCAATTTTTTCGGGAGATAGAGCGTTTACAGACACACACACAGACACACAGACGGACGGCAAAATTTTTTTTCTAAAAATATGTTTTTCGGAATCTCCAGTGTCTGAAACGTGTAAATCCGTCAAAAAAAATTTTTCGATTTTCAAAACGATTACAAGACTTACCCTATACTACGTATGATGGGTAAGTAATAAAGAAAGAAAGACAACTTTGAAAAAGTGATTCTATATTATTAGGTTGAAAATTTCTGTTTTTCTCTATTTTTAAACGTTTATTATGGCATTAAAATGCAGTTCAAAAATATTAAAAATTACAAGACAATATTGCAGACTTATGTTGCTATTCTTAAAAGTTTTTTACCGCATTAAAATGCGATAAAAAATAGTAAAATTAACTACAGTACTACAGACTTGATGCAACTTTGAACAAAGTTTTCAATTATTTATTATATACATGATAAATATGAGGTCTGTATACACACACACACACACACACACACACACATATATATATATATATATATATATATATATATACTTTTATATATATAATTTGTATAATACTATATAAAACCGAATAAATCATCTTATAAATATAGTATTTAATTGTAAATGAAAATTGTTACTACTGAGTGGTTTGTGCGGACAGAATGTAGAGTAAATGGAACATATTCCTCAGGATGACACAATATCAGCTTTGGCATAATATCCCATGTTGTATAAGCAGATAAATCGTTACACAAATAATCCTGGAGTAAATACAATCGAAAATTTAGTAAATACGTCCCAAAAAGGAGTCGCAAAATGTTTTAGTAAAACAGCTTTACAACTCAACCTGATAAGACACGGGTAACTCAACTTAACTAATATTTCTACTCAAATATTGAATTTATGTGCCAACCCGACGTTATATACTCTTAGTGCAGCGTCCAATCTTCTCTTATAAATTCACTTTGCATTAACAGCTACCAAATCTCCGCCCTCATATGTAAGCGTGGTGATTGTTTATCCTCAAATACATAGGAAGCTGCCGTACCTGTCGACCAAAAACGTCACGAATCATTCAGACGTGAACAAACTACATTTACATTGTAAGATTTCGCAATGGCCGCAACCTCCGGACTAGAGCATGTATAGTGGTTGCCCGCCCGAAATATTTGCAGCCGTATAATTTGAATATGACTTATATAACTTTCAAATTATACAATGGTATAACCTGAAATTTGCTATTATGCAATGCTTGCAAAGTGTATGGATATGTAGCACATGATACGCCTCTTCTGTTCCTTAATGTATTAAATACAAAGTTTGTTATACTTCGCATGTACTTGACATGCTCCCGGCTCTAAGTACAGTGCTGTTATTATCTGCTCATTGTGTGAACATCGACTTTGTAGCTGCATTGCTTTCTCTCATAACATTACCAAGCCTTGAAGTGATGTATTTGTATGATATGTGCATCTTTTTGATGAGGTACGTAGTCTGTAGTTTTATCCGAATGTCCCATAAATGAGAGATACATTATGTTTGCCAGTTAGTGATTGCAAATATTTGGGCGGTTGCCCAATTTTTACTACGTTTTAGAGAGGTTGTGGATGATGACACGTTGCTCCTGTTGTTTTGATTGCATACTTGTCCATCTCTAAAACTCATGATTATTCAGGTCCGACAGATTCTGTAGTTAGATGTGGTTACAGACATTTGACTACAAGCAGTTAGGATATATTCCAACCAGTAACGAAGCATTTTGCACGCCAATTGTGAAGTATGTGTAGCACTGCTTGGACTTGTCTCCACCTACAAATGAGAAAATAAGCTTTTAGATCTGTAACATTTTGAGTAAATACCTATATACATATATGATTACTGAAAAATTAAATTAATATACATATTCTAGTACTATTGTATTTTCTTTAAAAAAATTAATGAGTTAAAAACGAACAGAAAATTTGCTTCTATTTTTGCGACAAAATGATTGTGTATAAAACAAGCTACATAGTATATAATTTTTAACGTTATTTAAGGAAATTTGTACTGTAAACAATTATTTACTTTATTTAAACTTCCATTTGTAAAAATAATAGAAAAAATAAAGAACAATTAATAAAGATAACCTTAAAATAACAAAAAGAACGAATTGCATTGTAAGATTTTTTTCCCACAACCTTTTATCAAAACTTCCTTTTTGATCAAATTAATAAATATTTATTTCTTAGAATTGTTTGATGTTTTTTATTCTAAATTACTATGAATTTTCTTGTTTCTACACAAAATATAACTGCTATAATTTTGCTATGTAACACCTGGAACAAACAAAATGATATATTGAGATTATCCACGATGCCACATCTGTGGCTGTTCTAAAACTTATCCTTATGCCATTTTTCAAATAAAAAAAAATATTTTTTGTAATAGTTTCCATCAAATCATTTATAAAATCTTGTCTAATAATTGTTACATTTATTCATTGGATATGTATTTATTTTTAAATAATTTGATAAATTATATTGACTGGTATTCTAAAGAAAGCAGTTTTAAGTGGAAATGTGAATAAAAATAAAAGTAAGAGTAAGTTTTAAAAAAGTATATATTTTTAATATTTTTAATTTCATTTATTCAATATGTTTTTAACAATTTCATAAATTTAAAAGTAATAAAAGTATTCTAAAGAATTTAATATTTTCAAAAAGAAAATGAATAAATGGAAAAGTACGAAAATTGAGAATTTTTTATTTTTCTATAGCTGACATTCTTATGATTTAAATATGAATTGAATACATTTTTGGGTCTATTTAATGTAATAAAAGGAAACATTTACATAAATAACTACTTTCAAATTTAACTAAATGTTTAAAATGTCATTAAATACTTCTAAATCCCTACAGATATAAATGAGATTTAAAACAAACTCTTTGTAATGAAACTTCTATTTCATACTGCGTACTTCTGTCTTTAAGAAGTATTAGACAATTTTTCATAACATATTGTCAATTTTTTATTTAAATACATCTAATTTCCTTTAAATCAAAATCAGATAGAACGAAAATTCGTACTAAATATTTTTTTCTAATGGCGTATTATTTAGTTTGCAGAAGCACTAAAGAATATTTTGTGATCTATTTAATATTTTAAAGGACAAAATGTACAGTTGAAACCATATATAATTTACTTTTTGCAGAAGTACTGCTACACATAATTATCAATTGGTGTCCAAAATTCTTCATTATTGGTTGGAATATACCCTAACTGCTTGTAGTCAAACGTCTGTGACCACATCTAACTAGAGAATCTGTGAGCTATGTAATAGCTCACAAATATATATGTACATATATAGTACATATACATTTAGTATATATGTACATATATAGTACATATACATTTAGTATATATGTACATATATACTAAAGTACAACATTTTAGTATGTAATATTTAAAACCATTTTTAAATTCTGTAGAATTTTCCTTCAATGTTGGTAAATACAGCCGATGTCGCTTAGATAAAATTTCAGATAGAATGAAAATTCATTATAAAGAAACTTTTTTTCTCAAATGGTGCACTTTTGTTTGAAGAAGTAATATACATCTTTTCTGATCTATTTAATATTTTTAAGGTGATTGAATATATCTAAAGTTAGAACTAAAGTGGAAACTTTATTTCAATATCATTAAATACGACGATTTCACTTTGAATTGATCACTAAATGTGCGAGAATTTATTCCAAAAAAAAATATCTGTAAAAGTTTTAGGAAAACTAACTTTAAATATATCGAGTAGATACTTGAGTATTCTGTAGAGATCTTTCTAATGCGTCTGTTGTATATTACCATCAGAATGGACAAGTATCCTTCAAAACACATTCTTAACAACATGGTACCTATAACTTTGAATTATGTATTCTTTGCATTTTGTCTGTTGTATATGATATTTTAAATTATTAATTATACATCAAAAATAATATTAAATTCATAGTAACAGAACCTCGATAACGGAGTTCTGTTATTTTTCTTTTTTAAAAATCTCTGTTATACAATAACTACAGCAAATTCCGATTATGAAAGTTTTCTCCTTACACAATGCAAATTTATTAAGTTTTGCTTATATAGGAAGCTGGAAACACACAAAACACACTTGAAAATAACCTAAATTGAATATTACATATCTTTTCCTTTAAAAAATATCATAATTTTCTTGTAACTATACATTTTTAAAAGATATATTTTTCATGCCACTCATTTTTTTCGTACGATTAAACAACGATCAAGCGATCATTTTTCGTTCTTTCCTCTCTCTGAAACCTCAATCATGGCTAAATCATTGGAATAGCAAAATTAACGAGCAATCCCTGTTACTAGGATCAAAATTTTAGCTTCTCGGTGTAACATACGACTGTAGAAAAACTTGATTGCATAATATGGGAATTATTCGATGACTATATCGATTGTTACTTTCTATTTAGGCGATTTTCTCGATTGTTGATTTATCGAGAATCGCCCATCTCTAATGAAATTGATAATCATCACTGAAGTGAGATAAAACAGAACTTTTCAGGATTATACATTAAGTGGCATTTATAGTTCGTTTACAGGTTTACACAAAATAATTCCATTACATTATGATCAAGAAGAAAAATCATTTGCTATGCATTTTAATAATGTTATGATACTTCAAACATAGTGGATTTAAAAAGAATCACTGACATACGATACAACATTTTTTTTTAAAGAATAGGGTGTGCGTAGAAGTTATCGCTCATTTACATAGACGCATAAAATAATACGGTTACAGGACTGATTTTGATCGATTGCATTTATGATAAAATGTACATTTCTTAATAATATTAACTTAGTGTTGGAAAGTTTCATAATCTATTTCTGATGTATGATTATACGTTCTTATGTCTCTTTGGTCTTACTTGTTGTCCTTCTAAAAAACGTTAAACGGCCATTTTAATAAAATTACTGCTACTACTTTAATGGAATGTTTTTTGTTTCAAAGTTGGTTTAAATAATTGTTTCTTTAATATTTTCCAGTGAGTCTTCCGTAGTCGGTATCGGTTCCCGTCTTAAGCGGCCCGGGTATCTCCGCCGTGATTGCAGACAGCGTTAACGGTATTGAAACGCATTTTTCTTTGCATAATGTTCAGAAATAGACGCATTGTGACTGAAAACATTCACCGTAAGATACTTTCATTTATGAAACAATGATGAATAACATATTTCAGATATGATTATTGCACATGGACAAATTGCAGTAGATGGTATCACATATGGATGCCGTATGGCGTTGAGTCTTTCATGAATTGAAACAGATTTACGGCCACAACAATGTGCATAATTCTTTTTCACCTTAAAAGAGATATTGAAAACATTTAACAGCCATCCCTATCAAGTTTTTCGTACGAAGATTTGACAAACAAAATGTTTTCACCAATTTCAGCAAACACTTTAACTAACCTATTTAAAAATACTCATTTGAATTCCTAACATTTCCATCTCATATATACCCAGGCATTCATTCAAAAAATTACAAAATATTATTTTTTAATTCTCTGAAAAATAAATAAATTACAAAACTTAAGATTATTATACTATTTACACCTATCCCTTCATCTTTATATACAATTGTTACCTCGTACTGTGAATAAATAAATAAATAAATAAACTTCGCTGTATAATAAATAATATAATAATAAGCTTCACAGTAAATAAACTTCACTGTATAAATAAATAAATAAACTTTCACTGTACATGTTTTATTTTACAAATATGTAAAATAAACATTACAGTTTATTTTCTCTATTTATCAGTGATTGAAATTCCCTTTTAAACCTATATCTCCCATTGCACGATTTTTCATTAACGTTCTTCATGAATGATAAGTTTTTTTTTGTATTAAATAATAGATACATTTATTTAATAATGAATATTCATGAGCATCCCTAAAATTTACATAGTTTCTAAATGGAAAATCTAATAACTGTAACACACCACGAATAATTTTTTTTTCATTTTTATGTGTAATGATTAAACATAAAACTTGACATTTACATAATTCTTTATGTGAAAATAAAAAATGATGGTAAATTAGTCTTTATTTTGTAATATAAATGTGATAAATATTGTGTTGCCCCAAAATGCTATATTTTGTTATTTTCAAATTAAGGAAAACAAAAATCTAATAAAATACCATAAGAAGCTTATTTCTCCAAATTAGGGCAGTAAATTTCCAGTTGTAGCACCTGGAAACTTTCTCATTAGTGTTACATAATTTGTTGAGATCCTATATTTATTTATGTAACTGGAAATGTTACTTACTTTGTTAAAACAAACATAGCTTTTATTGCATTACGTGTTGATAAAAAAAAGTAAACTTGAGAAGAATTTTTAAAACTCATCAAAAGCTGTAAAAAAAATCGCAATTTTTAAACAAAGATTACTTTAAAGTTCACACAATTCTTCATTTGATGGAATAAAGGTTGAAGCAATTCAATATTTGAATGAGCATATATGCGATCAAAGCGAAAGCCACTACATATCGTGACATCTTATGTTAATTTTAGGCTAGAATTATTGAATGAAGGACTCATATGCTAGGGAACCGTGGTTACCTTTGTAGGTCTCACATCCCTCGAGTTACGGTAAAGCAAGTGCGGGTCGGGGAAACCTGACTTAAGGCCTAGGGCCTGGCTCCCTCGTGGGTATCTAGCCTCGAAGTTGTTGGAAAACACCGGCCCGTCCCCAAGTGTTTCGCGGTGTTTTCATCTGATAATGGGAACCACCGCGTATCGCAGCGACCTATGTCGTTCACACATGGGCTAAGGGTTTGGGGGGTCCGCAGGTGGCTGTCACCCGACCTTTCGAAGCTCATACGGAGAAACAAATCCGGTCGTGCGCGTTATAAGTCCCTCTGGACTTGGGTTCCGTAGAACTCCTATAATAGAGGCTGACGCATCCTCGCAAATTTGGCACATAAATTGGAGCCCAGGTGAAAAACGAAGCTAATCAGAACAGAATCTTAGGCAACCCCAACTCCGGCTGCGGTAGATTGATACTGAACTGGGTACCAATACTCCGAAAGAAAATGGATTTGCGTCAGCTCCTAGGAGTCTTAGGGTTCGGTGGTCGAAGACGCGCCGGTCGCCTCTCAGGCGTCTGGTGGCGCAGCCTAGTTTTATGTAACAGATATTCGTCTTATCACTGAGAAAACATTAGATTAATATTATATGTTTTTGTGTAAGAACAATTCTTATCCTCTTTTTTGTAAATCTGGAAATTTTGTTTAAACGATGAAAATTCGAGTATTATAAATTTATTATATAGATATAATATCATTCGAAATTTTAAAGAAACAAAAATAATTCATAAAGTTAAAATCAAAATTATTACAACCATTTTCAATTTTGCAGTAAAGTGTATATGATTTACAAAACTGAAATGCAATCAGGTACTCGCATGTTACAAAAAATTTGTATTTCGAAATTCTAGTTAATTCTTAACTCCGTCAGACATTACCCAATTCACGAAGAGTGATGTAAACTAGCCTTCTCACCGCCGTGAACTGATATACCCATTCACTATGCTGTAGGTTTCACAGCAATAATAGCATTGTTTAAGTTAATATATTTCTACATATATAATGCAGTTTTAAAATATTGAGTAATGATTGATACTATTAATGCTTATACTTAAAAACGTAAGTAAGTTCTTTTATATCAAGTTTAAAAAATCATCTTTTTTAGCATTTAAAAAAAATACAGAGAAACAACATTACAAATCTGAAATTTTGATCGGCGTTCAGGAGGCTAGAGTTACTGAGCTAGTTGATGATTTTTACTATTCCCTCCTTATCGTACTTATTTTCTTTCTTATCGTTTTATAAAACTTATATGTATTTTGTACGCTCAAATTTCCAAATCACAACTTATTGTTTAAATAATTCTTACGAACTTTTCTTTACTACACGCTATATAAGATACGCCATAATTAACTTAATAAATTTTAAACAAACTATTTCATATTCTCAAAATTTACGATGAAATAAAATTTAAAATATGCAAATTATTTATCAGTTATTATTGATACATCTTCACTTTGAAGTTTCCTTTTAAAAAGAAATTCTTATTTTTCAAGGGACGCATGAAAAATACGAGACGCAACGCTTTGTAGAAATATATTCAGTTATCTATTCAAGAAAACTTAATGGATATGAAAGCCTCTTGTATAATTTTCTATTTCTAGGCGTCTAAAAATTTTAGAGGGTGCTTCTCAATCTATTTCAATTCAAACTGTGCTTTTCCTCGAAGTCTTATCTTTCTATGACAGAAAAGTTCGGAAAATCAGAAAAAAGTCTATTTTTTTTCTCTCATAGCAGATGGAATATATAACATACAGAAGGTCAATAAAACGGACTATATGTCAGAATTTATAGCAAACATTTATCTTATTTAGAAGAACACATTTATTGTATTTCGATAGAAGATATAAAAAAAATATATAAAAAAAGTATGAAATCTAATATAGAAGGAAAATCTCATACATGTAAAAAGAAACAATCGATATATACATTTTTGTACATTTTTTACGTGCCTTTTGTAGAATATGTCATATTTCATTTTTTTTTTATTTTTAGTGTCGATAAATACAAAAATTATGATGGTATGTAGCCTAAGTGATTCATAGTCAAGTGACCTGGTATCAAGTTGTATTTTATAAACCTTATTTATTTAGATTTAACAACCAATAAATTCTTTGAAAATGTACAATTATTCATACTAATAACGAACGTTTAAATTTGTTTATTATTTCAAAACATTGGCACCTTGTCATTTGTATTCTAGGCAAAATTTGAAATATTTACGCACTTGTTGTTTTCTTTTTTAAAATGATTTAAAAAATATTTCCTATAAATGATTTATACTGGCATAAGTATAAGAAAATACACTCAAAATTTTATTCATTTTAACAGGGCAATCTTCAAACGTATACAAGTCCATTTCTATGAAGAAAGTGCATTCGGAAATATACACATTAATAAACTTATAGCGTAAAGATTGTCATATTACGAGCAGCATGTGTCAAAAAATATGAAAAAAAGACAGAGGTTTACAGAAAAAAAAATATATCAATATAGTTGAAGTAAGTAGGATCGGAAAGATCTGTAAAATAGATTAGTGTAATATTTCGAATGTTCATGCATATTTTAATATTTTTAGCGGATAATTTTTTTAATTTCTCTATTCAATATAAGCTATATTTGTACAAGAAAATTGGTGTTCATATTTTATATCAGCATCTTTTATAATAGGGCCTTATGCGCAATTTTTAGAAGTATGAGACACGTTTATTATCATATTTCTTATGAAAACATTTACTAGAACTAGAGATGAATAACTTTCTTAGGCGTAAACTGGCATGAGCTTCATGATGTTGGATGCCATGATTTTCATCATGTAAATAAGATTCAATATTTCCGTACATTTTTCTTCATTTAACTGACTTCAATTCCACAGGTAAAATTTTAGAGAGAACATTCACTAGGCGTGAAGAATATACACTTTTTATCTAATATACCAGTGATTTCTTACATATATATATATATATATATATATATATACATTAAGAAAATTAAAATTTCTATTCTAAAACATTTTCCCATATAATATGTTTTCTAATAGACTAGTTTATTCAATTTTCACATTTCTTTTAAAATATTCCAATAATTATTTATACCCTAATTCCAGTTCATCTAAATGCGTGCGATATCAGTTATTTTTCTTTTCAAAAACGTAATAAGAACAATATACTTATTATTATTAATAAATGTTTTTATTTCATAGCTCATATGTCTAGTTTCAAGGTCATTTAATTTTTATTCCAATCTAAAATGTCAATAGGATTTTCAATTCCCTACTAAATTATCTGTTCTGTGAATTTCATTTTATTTTACCATTTATTTTTATTACTCTAAAAGACTTCCCGCACATTATCTCAAAGACACTCTTTTACACTTTTTAATTCACTGAGAAAGTAATTCGCATTGCAGTATTGTAAACTTGCGCAGTCGGGATTTAGCGCTTTGCATGCGTTTCGGAGACAGGATTTTTCTGTGTTTTGAATTGACAAAATCCCGGCACTACATCAGAAAGTGGTGGGAATACACAATCGCTCTTTATTCATACTCTAATGATATAGCTTACGACTGATTATTAAGTAAAGTTGAATTGGTTTAAAGAATCGGTTTTGATCGATTCGTAGTGGGAAATGCTTGATGCTGTGAACTATTGATCGGATTATAAACACGTTTCCATAATGGATATTTGTGTCCGAGTCGTTTCACTGGGAAAATACTTAGAGTCTTCGATCGTACACTAATTTAAACATCGGTGACTGCAAATTTACTAATAACATACCTTCTATGTTTTTAACTGTTTACTGGTTTACGGATCATTGTGTGTAAGATATACTATTAAACAGCTACCAAATGTTTGGCATAGAATGATGCAATGATTTTGAGTGGAGTCTTCGTTATGAATAACAGAAGTGAAGAGTTATTTATGATAACTGACGAGCCGTAAATTTACTCTAACCAGTGACTGTGCAGACCTATTAACACACATTCAAACACATAAGCACACCCACACCCATCTCTCTCTCTATATATATATCCACTAATTCCGTATTAATTAGATGAAAAGTAAAACTAATTGCTAAAACACAATGAATTAGTAAACTTATCCAAAACTGAAACATAAACAAACATATATATATAAAGATTGTTATTTAAACAATAACAATGACCCAACTGTATAACAACTAAACAGAACTATTCAAGAAACTTTCAAATAAATAAATGGGTAATTTGAACTTGAAATAAGTGCATAGATTTTGACATGGAAGCTGGGAAAAGCATTATTTATGCAGAAACACTCCCTAGAAATGTCACAATCATTAAAAAAAGAAAGAAAGCATCATTTATACAGTGAATCGTTGTTACAGTGATAATTGTTATTATACAGTGAAAAGTCAAAAGTCAATACCACATCCTCGTAATCCTTCACGGACAAACAACAACTTGATACGAAAATGAATTCAGTTCTCTGCGATGACTCCATCATTTCACTTTTCATAAAACCATGGAGAAAATTAATCGAGAACTGCAATGGATAACTCTGATGAAAGATTTATTATACATATAAAATGCCTACTATTTTATCCGATGTATCTAAACTTAGTCAATCAAGACGTTTAATACCATTCAAAAAATATTTCCAAAAATTGAAACACAAATATTAGAACTAAAATGTAAAATCTTTATAATTTCAAAATTGAAGTTTTTTCTTTAATCATAAACTCTACTAACCAGATTAGCTCGTTTAATTTCCTTTTTAACATCCACATAATCAAAATTAGTTTTATTTTGGATGAAAGCTTTAATGTTAATGTATGTGGATAAAAAGGAAGTTAAAATTAGCATCTGTACCTTTAAGTTGTATCAACAATAATCATGCATTTTATATGTATAATATATGATATATTTATAAAAACCTTTTATTCATTCATACATGTGTAAATAAATATCTGCCAAAATTATATATACGAGGGCATTTCGAAAGTAAAGATACACCGTACGCCGGAGGAAAAGAAAAGTTTTGGCAAGCATGCTGGCAACACAGGTGTTAACCTTAAACCGTTAGCTTTCTCCTCGCGGTCGTTCGGCATTTCAACGTTGATTCTGGTTGGAGTAGGTCGTGTTTAAAATGGTTCCGCCGATTCAGAATCCCACCAAATGTTAAGTGCGCTCCGTCATACGTTTTCTTCATGCAAGAGGTCAGCGACCAGCGGATATTCACAAAGAAATTGTTTCTGTTTATGGGAACATTATGAATCTACAAAATGTAACGAAATGGTGTCGTCATTTGTCTGAAGGTAGGACCGATGTTCATGACGAACAAAGGACAGGTCGGCCATCTGTGATCTCTGATGCCCTTCTTCAGAGAACGGAGGAAGCAATTCGTGCGAATAGACGTCTCAAATTGAAAGAATTGCATCAGACCATACCGGAAGTGTCAATGACAATTACACGACGATGATGAGATCAAAGATGAAGTTGAAATTTGGTTCCGACAACAGGCAGAAACCTTCTATGACTGTGGGATACAAAAGCTTGTGCCCCGACTTAACAAATGTTTGGATAACGGGGGTGATTATGTCGAAAATAATAAATAATCCAGTTAATAAGATGTAACTTACGTTTTCTAAATAAATGTTTTTTTTTAGGAATGCGAGCCATTGTATATTTACTTTTCGAAATGCCCTCGTATGTATGTGTATGTGTGTGTCTGTGTGTGTGTGTGTACATGTATACATTTTCTTTTTACTTGGCGAACATCTTATTAAGAAATATTTTAAAAAAATTCCACCTGTACAATTTTCATTTTTATATGTCATATATAGTATATGCATGAAATAGTTAGTATAAAATACTCGAGAAAATATTTTAGCATTTTACAAACACTGTTTAAATTGCTACAATTTCAAATTTGTTTAAAATAATTTTCGAAGTATATTCCACAAAGCTATTATGCCTTTTAAATAAAGTTTCATAGAGATTATTATACGATTTATAAGCGGAAATTGCAATATTTTCAAGTTTCGTTTTAAACAACTATAGAAAATTTTAGATAAAAACTATCTGCATTACAATTCTTCACGTTCCTCTAAGAATTTAAATTTGATATATTTTCCACAGTGCTATAAATCGAAATATCTTTCTTTACTAAGGATTGTATTCCTTTCGGACAAAACATAGAAAATGTTTTTTTCTATAACATTGGTTTCCTATCGACAATTAAATTGCATCAAATTCTTAGAAATACTTACATTCATGAAATATGTTTTAAAGTTTTTTAAACTTTAAAATGTATCGTAATAATTTTTTAGAGTGTAATAATTTAGAAACTTTGGACTATTTATTTTTAAACATCACACCAAAATTATTAATTTTTAATTTTACAAATATCGATAATAGATATATTTTTGCAATATTCTTTTAATTAAAATAATCCCCTGTTTTTATTTCTATTTTATAATTTTTATAAATAGCATAATCCTAACCGGACAAGCACAAAATTGTTGGATACTGTTAGCTGATTCTTGTCTCACGTTAACCCCCTAAGAAATTTCCGCCATGACCAACGTATCATTGGCGTACTTTTTGGCGGTACCATTGGCCAAAGAACTATTTGCCAAGATATGTCCAACAGTGATCCAACTGCCAGCTGTTTAGTATACCTCTCAGATACAGTCAAATTTTGACGGATTTATATATATATATATATATATATATATATATATATCCTTTCATCAATGTATTTGAATTTGTTCCTTACGGAGATAAAAAAAAACTATTAAAAATATAACTGGCAAAACAATCACAAATTATAATATGTAATATGTATAGATCATAAAAATACTCTTAACGAAAATAAACATAAGTAAAATAAAAAATATGATTTACAGTATTACATATCACTTCCTTTCTTCGTGCCGAAATCTTATTATTTCATGCATGTTTCTTTGTGTTTGTTTGTTTGTTTTGTTTTTTTCGTTTTATCCGCACTTCCTTGGAAGATTGCAATTTAATGTACAAAAGAAAGTTAATCTATATGATGTCCATTTTAGTATAATAGATTTATGAAGATTTAGTAATGTATACAGTTGAGTTTTTGGCCAAGATTTTTATATTAGTTATGTTGTTAATTGTTATTTTTTAGATAAGTAAATTATTTCTTATACTTAACTATATGAATGAGTATTTATTAAACATCCTGAACATAAAACGGTATACATATGTCCAAATTTCTAAATGTACATCAAATATTATTAATACTTTCTTTAGAAATACAGAAAAAATTTTTTATGCAATTTTAAGTCATTTTGGGGTGGGCATAGGCGGAAGATGTTCGTTATATTAAGATAATTTTAATAGATTTTATAAAAACAAATTTACAATGTATTTTAACTGCAAATACCATTAGATTAGACAAATTTTATACAAAAAATTTCACGATAATAAAAGTATTTTGCATATGAAGAGGCTCGCAATAAGAAAATTATTCGTAGTCGTCATCACAAGACACTAATGATTAGTGTGTACCGCTGTTTGATATTGGTGGTTCAAAATACAACCAAGCTCATAGAACTTTTAAACAATTTTGAAAAAATATATATATATATGATTTTTATCATTATTTTTAATTTTAAAATACAATTTGAGATAAAGATGCATAACACTGGTTTAGAAGAGAAGAACTGGTTCGTCAAAAATTAGAAATGGTACTCAGAAAGTCAATCAGTCACAAGATAAGTACATGTCTGCTATAGATTCACTCGAAATTTCAAGTCGTTACACCCATAAAAAGGAATTGATGAAAACTGCAAAATATATTTTGTTGAGTAGATTTTGGTTGTTTTAGCAAAATTCAAGTAAAATTGAACCATTTTACTCCAATTAACAAAACATTTTTTGCTGACGATACAAAATTTTTGTTTGACAAAATTTATGATGACCTATATTTAACAAAACTTTTTCTTTAAATATAGGTCAATGGAAATTTTGTTTGAATCAACAATTTTTTTTTTTTTTTTTTTTTTTTTTTTTTTTTTTTTTGCAATTCCAAAAAAAAAAAAAAATGTATCGTCAGCAAAAAATGTTTTGTTAATTTAAGTAAAATGGTTCAAGTTTACTTGAATTTTGCTAAAACAACCAAAATGTACTCATCAAAGCATGTTTTCTAGTTTTAATCAATTCCTTTTTCTGAGTGTAGCTTAATTACATTCACGCAATGTCCAGCAGTTCGAAAAACACCATTTTGTTTAAGATTTAAAAAAAAAAATTAAAATTTATAGAATTCTGTCAATGTACGGGGGTTATAATTGAGTACTGAGCATAACAGTGTTGGTAACAGGGAGACACGTAGAATAACAAATTAAAAAAAATCAAACAAAAAACAAACATTTTTTGAATGTTTTTTTAATGGCATTTCCCCTTTTATTAGGCATTATTTGTCAAAGTTTAAAAAGGAAAAACTCATATGTCTTTACTTTAGTTACTTTACTTTTTGTAGCGTATTATTCTCGGAGGAAATAAAGAACATCTATCTCTGATACTAAATTAACAGAAAACAAAAATATTTATTTTTTCAAAACATAAAAATAAAATAAAATCTTAGCGTTGCTTCCATTTCCATTTAATTTTTTTCAGAAGTGAGTCTAATACTTTTTAAGGTAACTAACAATTATACTTTGTTTTTTAAATTTGACATTTCAGAGGTATATTATGACAAATGAAAATCCTAACGGTAGTCAAAACTCTTACTGTAAAAATCTCATAATAAAGCTGTTTCTATCATAGTTCAAGATTTGCTATACATATGTTACATCTAAACGTTCATCAAACTTATTATACAAACTTATTTTCTCTGGAACTTTGAACATTTCTAAAGCAACATCCTTATTTTTTAATTTCATTCTATTTGCCATATTTAATTTTCCCCAAAACGAAATTTTTATTGCTGTATCCTGCAAAAGTTTAATGCAACGTTAATTATGCATTAAAATGTGTTCAAAGACCTAGTTAATGTTGAGACACACGTTTTTAAATTAAAGACTACTCGGGCTAAATATGTTAATATAATGATGTAACAAAAGTTTGTTAACGTGAGTGATACTACTTATGAAAAAAATCATAAATATATGGTGTGCCTAATTGAAAACGAGACGTTTACTGTAGCTAATCGAAGTATATATATATATATATATATATATGTTTGTAGATATATGGCGCGGTCTTTTGCTAGTTTAAAATAGTAGCTAACATCTTTGCTTTCTGTTTTCTGAGATGTGATATGTTGGTTTGAGCGGTTGTATTTCTCCAGATTAGTGAAAATAGCTGTTACCCAATTTCTTCGTGGTACTGATATACGTTTCTGAAACTGAAACAGGCCATCAAAACCCAGCGCAAAAGAAAGCTTATGGAAGAGATAGTGTTTCTCCTAGGCAACGCTAAACCACATGCTGCCAATAACGCTCTCGACTTAATAAAAACATTTCGATGGGAAACCGTCAAGAATCCTCTGTAAGTTCTGAAAACTACCTATGTAACAGCTATATCTTTGACCCCTTAAAAATCAGTGAAAGGTGAAAAGTTCACATGTGACAATGCAGTGCACAGCATATTTAAAAAAGTAGATTTGTAAGTAACCAAGGAATACTGACCGCCCTGAAGCCAACCGCGTCTTTTGCTGTGATCATTACATCTATGTCAGTGGCTATTATGTGTACTTGTTATGTTACACATTAGCTGCAAATCAAATATACTTTAATTAAAATTTTCTATAATTAATATATTCTTTAGACATGAATGTAGTCTGTTTTTCATACAGAACACTCACTATATATCTCATTAGCATTATATATTCACATCCATAAAATGTGAGAGTAGCGATTACATATTTTAATATAAAGTATGGCTTCTTGAAGTTATTAATTTTAAATATTTGCCAACAATTTTACAATTAATTGTCTGACAAATTTATATTGAGGAAGTCTTGACCATGCAAATTCAATTTGTGAGAAAAAAAGCATGTATTTTTATTAATGAATATTTAATAATCACATTATTATCTAATAATCATTACTTCAAAAACATTTTTATCACAATAAGAATGGTGTTATATTCAAAGTTTTACTAAATTTAGCAAAAAATTAAAAAACACGTAAATTCTAGTTCGAGTTAAAACATGCATTTCTCTTTAACATTAATTTGTTGATTATTTTATACTTTATATCTCACTAACTTATGACTCAAAACTGATGTAAAAATTTATTTCCTTGGGATTTGTTATATAAGTACAGAATAAATTTATATGGTGTTATTACTGAACGTTTAAAGGTTAGATTCAATTTAAATGTATAGGTGCTCTCTTATGACAAAATAAAACACATACAATTATAAAGAATTAGCTACAAATTAAAATGGTGATTTTCTTTTTCCGTGCTTTAATAGTAATTGAAGTTATAACAAAATTTCTATTTTTTGTCAGACTGTACCTGACGATATTAAGAAAATAATTATATTCTTTACCTTTTAATAATCGAGAAAATAAATCTTAATATAAAAAAAAAACAATGAGTTTTTTTCTTTCAATCGACATAACAATATATTTTATTAAAGTTGCGTATTGAAAACAGTTATCTCAAAGTCAGGACGTCAGCATTTGATAAGACATTGTTGTAGTAGAGTGTAAAAAATTATATAGATGCTGTATATGATTATGATAAAATGCATCTTGTCACGACTCTACAGAGTTACATTTGTCGCAAACATTATAGAAAATAAATCTACAAAGCGTCAAATGCGGCACTTTTTTCGGATTTTTTTACAAAAGTGAATTTAAAGCTGTATATTAATAAAACATTTTTGCTTATTATAGTTTTCTAAATATCTATCTTTGGTCAGTCAGTATAAGGTAACGTATCAAAAAACGTAATATCAATTAAACGAATCAAAAAGTTAAAAAAAAAAATCCTTAAAAAATATATATATATGAATATAATGAATACAAGAAGAAAAACTTATATCCTCGCCTTCTATGATGTAAACATAACACAAATATTGCTTAATTGGGCTTTTATGTTATCGAGTAAATTATGTATGTTAGCATCCGATGGACTGTCGAATTTAGAGATGATTTTGAGCAGATTTTTCGGAAAACAATTCCGAAAGATTTTGAGTCATCGGTGCCTGAGCCTGCCCGAATCAGAAACCAAAGCAGCAGAAAATAGTCGATAATAATTTTAAATTATTTCAGGATTAGTTTTGTCATTTTAAAATATATTTTTATACAAAAATGTGTATTAATATTTAACATCACTCATGACTACGTTTCGTGATTTTCATGTTCTGTTTGAAAATCTGTTTAAAATAGCATTTTTTTTTAGCTTATACCCAACAACTGGCAGAAATCTGCAAAAGTGACAATCCTTATTCTTTTAAAATACCATTGCACAACTATGCAGAAAGACGAGAGCTCTTTCTTTCAGTAATCCTGAAAAGGACTTCTAACAGAAAACAAGGATAGACAAGGGATTTCTGAAAGCTTTTCCATGCTACAAATCATTGACATTGCAAAGGCTTCAGAATCAGATAGAATATTTATCTTTATATTCCATCAATAACAATTCAATTCCCTTTCAAACTGATTTTTAAAGGGTTGCAAAATACTTTAAGAATCTTAGACTACATTCCTTTTTTTTTCAAATAATTTTTCGCTTAAAAAATAAAAAAATAAAAAAAAAATTAAAGAAATATTTCTTTTACGTTGAGCTTGTGCCTGAAGATTTATTTTAAAATCGAGGCCAAGACAGTTTCGGTATCGTCTCAGCAAGTCTCATTTGGATTCGAAATGTCTGATATGCAAAGGTCAGGCTATGGGGTCAAATCTCTTAGCATGTCCACGTTATGTGTTTGTCCATTTTACCAGTCAGTTTTATCTTTGTGGTTTTAGGATTACAAATAAATTTATGAATAACTCTTTCTTCACACAATAAGTGAAATATTTTGAATGTCTAAAACATTTTTTTTTTCAATGCATTAAATTTGTCCTGTGATAATTTGAAATTTTTTTATGAAGAATAAAATTGCTTACATTTAATATTTTTTAAACTTATAATATTCTTATATACATTTTTTGCATATATTTCTACAATTTTTTACATATTTTTTTTATTACGAGTGTTGCCTTTTATATTTTTACAAACGACCAAAAGAAGGCGCTACTGAAATTTGTCTTCAGGATATTCGTAAAATTCACATTTTTTAAATCTTGGAATCAGTGGCATTTCAGAAATCGTTTGCGTATTTTGTTTACACGTTTTGTTGATGCCTTCCAAAACTTTGTCAGGCAGTGGCGCGGACGGTAAAGCTCGGTCCCCGTAAGATCACCGAAAGACAAGCAGCATCGACCAAGGTCAATGCTTGGGAGGGTGCAACCTCGCTCGATTGCGTCTGATGTGGGACCGTATACGTTAATGGGAGCCGGGGCACGTTAAATCTGTTTGTGGCTCTAACGTCCTCGATATTTTATATAAGCGTTACCTCTGGGGGTGCCAATCCACATGCAGGTCTCTCATCAGGAATTGGTTCGAAATTAGGAGACTAGTTTCAGTGTTATATGGATGATGTCAGCTGTATAGAAATAAAAAGCTGTTCACCAGGCCCTTGGGCCAAACCAACCAACCAACCAATCCAAAACTATGTTTCTGAGATATTAACTTCAGAGTGGAACAACTGTTTCAAGAATTGGTTTGAACGGACGGAAAAGTGTATAAATCTTAAAGGCGAATATTTTAAAAAGCAATAAAACAGTTTGTTCCCAAAAAATTTCTTCCTACTTTTTGTAGAAACTTAAAAGAAACTTTACCCTCGTACTATCGAACGATTAGGCATATATTCTATGAAAAGAAGGTAATTATTTTCCGTAAAAATAAAGAGAGACAAAGAAGGAAAGGAGAAAAGAATTTACATAATAAAGTGTGGTGCCATCTATTGGTATTGTAATGAAGTTCAATCTATATATTTGAAAAAAAAAAAAATTATCTTAATTTTTTTTTTTTTTTTGTAAAATGTTTAAGGAAAAAAAACAAACTTGGAATTGATCTTTCTTGTATCTAAAAACTGAATTCTCTAGGAAATATTCCAATGTCTGTATCCTTGTAAAGAGAGAGTTAATGTATAGCCGGTGTCCAGTCTGTTACAAGTGGAGAGGTTTTTATTTCTTTTAACTATTGATAACAAATATCCTGTAAAAATTCCTGACATGATGTTATGAACCTTTTTTTTCTGTGGAACCTGTAAGTTGTTTGCGGTCATGTTTTAACAAGTACTATCTAATAAATTAAAATTCCTTTTAATGGAAAATTATGTGTTTCTGAATAAAAACCATTTCGTGATTGTGTCAGAAAGTATAAGTTAGTTAGAGCAAGAATGAAATGCGAAGGAATCATTTTTTTATTGTTTTAGTTTTAGAATGAACGTTTTCTATAAATATGACATCATTTTCTGAATAGGAGAGTTTTTCATTAACAAGATTAGGGCCAAACGTCGTTTTATACAAGAAGCAGAATACATGGAACGGGCGTAAAATTTTGTACACAGATAAATATAGATTTTTTTACACGGTTATATACATAATTATAGATTGTTGTAAATGAATAAATGCAAACTCTCCTGATGTGTAGAGTTGCAAAAATCCGGTTTATTTCCGGGTTTATTTCCGGGTTTATTCCCAGGTTTATTCCCAAAAGACGTGGTTTATTCCCAAAAAACCCGGTTTATTGCCAAAAAATCCAGTTTATTCCCAGGTTTAAACCGGGTTTTTTCTAGCCTTTGCAACTCTACTGATGTGCATAAAAAAATCACATACTCCGAAATTAGACCTAGTGCTTCTTTAGCAGTAAAAATTAATATAAGACCCGGTGATTGTCATACTCGGTGAAACATTGTGTAAATGTGGGAATAACGGAAAGTGTATGTAAGTATGCAGTATTTAATAAAATATAATTTAAACATTAAAGAAGATATTTACATTTTTTACCACTCAAGTGTAAACTAGTTTATTTGAATAAGGCAACATCTTTAAATTTTCTTTACCTTTTTATTTAAAAAAAAATGGAATTGTATTACTTAAGTACAATATTATTTTCATTTATTTAATATGTTTATATTTCATTATATTTATTTGTTATTTTATTTAAACAAAAAACAAAATTAAAAGCGACAAGAAGTATTCCATTAAGGCGATTTTTTCATCGTATTAATGCTTATTATTTATTTCAAAATTTACTACATTTAGCACATTGTTATTTCGAGTGTGAAAAATAATGAAATCATATTTCTGTGTGATATATCATATTCATCTTGGCATAATTCAGCGTTCCACTACTTAATAATATCGCTATAACGGCTGAGTACTTTCCATGACTATACGCCATTTAATGTATTTTTAAATCATCTAAGCGCTGGAAATAATAATAAAAAAAGAAACGGCGAATTTACAGATGACTTTAAAGAAAATCCTCACTTACTTAAGAAAGATTACGTAAAAGAAAATTAATGGAATTTCCTTTGGAAAGTTAGAAAGAGATGATTGATGCATCTTTTAAGTCTCAAGGAAAATACATTTATAAAGTAAAACTTGTCAATTATCAATCATTTACACTTAAAAAAACTAGGCACAACAAAACTATATTTTTACGAAAACTTTGCAATATACTGTGTTATGTTTGAAAAGTGTTTCGTAATATTTTCATTAACAAAAACGTCGTCCGAGGTATCCATGTGAATGCGATTGTTCTGAAAATGCAACGCAAACACAAATTGGTCCCATAAAAATGTTTTTAAGATGCTTGTAAAAAATTTAACAATGAAAAAAAAAAGCTTACGCTTAAAGAATTCGATTGTGGTTGTTTGTGTTAAAATTTAAAGGAAATTGGTCGAGTGGTTCTCGAACAAATCAAGATGAAAAGCTTGATAAATGTCGTTTTGAGGAAATGCGTTTAAAGTTTAATGTTTGGTTAAGCGGTATTTATTTACATAGGTAAATTTTCCGTTGTAACTGTTTCAATATTCCGAATTTCAAAAAAATGTTTATGGACTATATTCTAGGCACTCAAATATATATATATATATATATATATATATATATATAAACGACTGTTTGTGTACCTCCTTAAAGGTATTCTTCAAATTTCAAAAAAATGACGAAAATCAAGGTTCGATCATTATAAAGATGTTAAAATTGATCTGCATTCGTTTTCCTTTAAATGTACCAGAAATGCAATATTTAAATTCATTTTTCACTGTTTTCTTTTTTTCAATAAATTATTAGGATCAAAACGCATAATCTTCAAGACATACTTTCCTTTTGACTTTCTACTTCTTTTGAACGATCCTTAATGTGGATTTCATTAACTTAGAAATCAAATTTTGAGAAATATATACAGTTTATACTTTTTAAGTAAAAAAAAAAAAAAAAAAGTAAATACTTATATTTAATGTATTTTAACATGCATCATGATATTTTATTTTTTTAAACTATTTATTTTTTTTTTGAAAATCTAAACCCTACTATTATAAAATACATTAATATAAAAAAAATACTTAAAAAAATGTTTCAAAAAGTTTAAATTGTCACAGAAGTTAGGACTAATTTCTAAAATTCTTTTTTTGTAATGTTACCCCAAGAATTGCATTTCTATTTGATTAAATCACTTTCCTCATAATCTTTACCCCTTCCCCACCAAACAAAAAGTCAAAAGATATTATTAAATAATGTAAATAAGAAGTTCAAAGTTTAACGAGTCTTCTCAAACGCATAATATTTAAGTTTCTTAATTATTAAATGTATGAATATATATATCTCTTTAATTCGTAATATTCAACTACTTTGAATTTGTCATTGTTGCAATAAAATCAGGAGATAATAATAATATTTAGTATAATGGTGCAATATATGATGCATATGTATGTATACATGCACACATACATATCTCTAACTATAAAAAAGAAGGACGTTTGTGTGTCTCTCTCTCTGTGTGTGGAATCTATTCTGAACAGAAAAAAATTGGTGAGAAGGTAATTAGGATATACAGGGTGGTTCTAAAAAACTTTGCCGATATATCGAACTCTAGCGGCCTGTACGTTCAACCGATTGACATGAGATTTCATTTATAGTTATTCACAGGTATGAGCTCGGTATTCTGTGAACGGCAACAAATTGGCGCTCTCGGTTACGGTTATACCTACAGAAATGGCAGTGCCCATTTTTTTCATCGCAAAATGCTCAGCGCATGCGAAAACCCTAAAGAGCGTTGGAACGGTACGGGTATCGCAATAAACGAACGCGTTATACACGCACAAAAACAGCTCTGCCAACGGCCAAAAAAAAAAAACACGATCAGGACGCACGAAGTAAATTTGCATGTGACAGAGGCAAAACACCAATCACGGAACGCCGTTCGCCAGAAAATCAGCGTAGAAAACGCATAAAAAGTGGGGTGGGAATTTTAGCTCTTCAGTAGGGAGCACGCACATTCCGACGAAACGACTCTTCCAGCGAGAGTTCGTGGTGAATTGGTAAAACTCTATTATCAAAATGGGATGAATGCTGCGAAAACCTTGCGTGTTTACCGTCGAAACCATCGCCGAATACGTGGCCCATGTAGCCCACAATTTCTTCGTGATTTAGTCAAGAAATTCGAAGAAACTGGCTGCACCTGTGATAGATAAAAAGCGATCCGGACGACCAACTGTTCCTGAGGATACTGTTATGAAAGTGCATTACACAGTGACTGCAGGACACATGCAAACTGCAAGAGGTGCATTTCGTGTATTGGATATACCGAAATCAACGGACCTAAAGCTACTGCGCTTTGTAATCCGCATGTTTCCTTATCTGTACCAGCGAGTCCAGATGTTGGAAGTGGGGGATCATCAACAACGTATAGGCTTTGCTGATGAATTTATTATCCGATATGATGGAGATTACGACTGCCCTATTCACATATTATTGACGGACGAGGCACATCTCACCTTAACTGGCAACGTCAACACCAAAAATTGTGTGCATTGGGCAGAAATGAATCAGCACGCTGTGGCACCAGTACTTTTATACGACGTCAAAGTTACTGTGTGGTGCGGCATTGCAGGCACAATTATTCTAGTTAGCCGTACTTCTTTGAGGAAGCGACACCAAAAGGATTTGTAACTTGCTCTGTAACAGGCTCCCGCTATACGGCAATGCTGCAAAATTACGTCATACCAGAATTGCTGCAGCGAAATGCACTGAATGACTTCGTTTGCATGCAACATGGGGCACCTCCACATATGGCGAAGTCTGTTCGAAAGGACCTGGAACAGCATTTTGGCGACCGTGTCATCTCACGCCATTTTCCATTTCCGTGGCCTCCGCGATCCCCCGATCTTACTCTTATGGATGTCTGAAAGAGATATCTCAAATCTAGAGTGCACATGTGCAATCCGCAAACTTTGCCGGATTTGAAAGATTCTATCAAACGTGAGATTGCAAAATCCCTCATCAGATGTTACGTTCGGCTGTCACAGTCGCCCGCATGCAATGTGTAATTGTCTGCGATGGCACCCATGAGGAAAATGTGTAATTAAAATAAAAGTTTTCTATTCTCCGATCTGTGTTGTAATCAGTGAATGGTGTACTGACTCTGTCATATGTAAATTTCCTCCGTCTTTTTTTTTTTTTTTTTTTTGGACGTTCGCAGAGCTGTTTTTTGTGCGTGCATAACGAGTCCATTTCTTATGCGTACGGTTCCAAGGCTCTTTAGGTTTCCGCATGCGCTGAGCATTTTGAGACAAAAAAAATGGGCGTTGCCATTGGAAAATTTAGAGTTTCTGTACCTATAACCGTAACCGTGAGCACCACTTTGTTGCTGTTCACAGAATCCTGAGCTCATACCTCTGAATAACTATATCTGAAATCGAACCTCGATCGGTTGAACGGACCAGCCGCTAGAGCTCCATATATCGGCAAAGTTTTTTTTATGACCACCGTGTAGTTACTCGGGATAGTTGATTTTATAATCACCCTGTATACAGCGTAGTTTTGATTCAAACAATAAAATGTGGACAAAAAGGCATACATAAAAGTTTTACTTTAACATTTTACTTGAAAATACTCATATTAAAGAATTTTCGCTCTCGAGGTATGTTATTCTTTCATGAAATTTTATACAAGCATTAGTTTAAAATGTCATTAAAATGGCAATTAGTATTTAGTTTCATTAAGTTGCCTTGAAATTTTTTTTCATTCCCTTAAAACATAAATATTGGGGAACATTTAGTATATTTACTAAATATGTATGGTTGGTTGCGAATCTTAGATCAACACAGCGAATGTTAATGGATACTAAATTCGTGACTAATTAACTAATTTATGGTCATTATCTAATATTATTATATTTTAAATAGAAAACTTTTGCTTTCGAAAATAATAACAAAATTGAAGGTATTCTGTATATTCAAAATATATAATTTTTGCGAAATAAATTATGAAATGCAGCTTAAATATTTTCCACAGAAATCTATTTCTAGAAACTTTAAACATGTGAATACAAACTTGCAGCTTATTTCACCAAGTTATTCTTGAGTTATGCTTAAAAAACTACATGCATTACAATCCATTTTTCAATGGTTACAAATGAATTTAATATTTGGATTTACAAACTTTAAATGCTCACAATTCCTAAACTACTCGACCGAGTTTTCCGTTTGGTATCCTAACGAAAAAGCCAGGAATGGTGTCAAAATTCGGTTCTTGTATTGAAAATTTCAACGTTTGTAATATTTTCATTGTGTATACCCTATGCTTATTTTTTAATATAAGCTGAAAGGAAACATAATTTCCTTCCAAATGGTTAATTCCATTTTTAATTGGATAATTTATGGATTAAAATGTATGTATGTAGTTTTGCACCTCCACGCCCGATTTTGGAATTTTTTAATAGACTACTTTAATTTAATTTTTTTGCATTTTTTACGTTTTGCTGCAATTTTTCCACATTAGTTACAAGAATCCAGTTGCAATCTTATAGCCCAATATAGTAATTTTTTTTTTTCTAATTTCAATAAAGTTTATTCGAAAATCCTACAACAATGTATGAATTTTTGGCGATTTTTTTTCTTTCGCCACTAAGACATTTTCCCCAGAATGCTTGATTAGTTTATAGGCTGCCTCCATTATATACAGCTTCAGCTAGGTTCAAATTCTTCATTTTTTTTATAGCTAGGAGAGGGCTGATTATTCTTTAAAGATAAAAAAATCGCGATTTTAAAAGGGAACAATGGGTTGTTAATTATCCGGATTTGGATTTTTCATTCAATTTTTTTTATTTTAATTTTTATGCGTATTTTAACGTTTTTTCATGTTTTGCAGCGTTTTTTGTTTCAAATGACGTCACAAATCGCCCATTGGAAGTCAAACACCGCTGGATGGCAGTTGCGATTGTTAGCTGAGAGAATTGTAGTCAACCGGGCAATTGTGATTGGGACGAAAAGGTCATCAGCTGATTGCAAATTCCCTATAGTAAATTTTGTCCTCTTTTCAATAAAAACTATTCTGAATTCGGACAGCGATTTGTGAAATTTTCGCAGTTTATTTTATGCGATTTTTCATGTACGTGACATCATTTATGTATTTGCTTTCAGAAACTTATTGAATTTGTAAGTGAAAAAACAAAACAAAAAAAAAACGTCATTTTGTTTCTTTTTGAACCGCGTCCTTTTGTTTCTGCTTCAAACGTTAACGATAATTCTTAATGCCAAACATCGTTGGTATAATTTTGAGATAAGGGGGGGGGGTGCGGTCGTAATATAAATATCGCGTATAAATATCGCGTGCTCTGATCGAAACTCCCTCCTCCCTCTTGCACCCCAAATCAATTTTTAATATTGGTTAGATTCAAACGAAACTTCTTCTAACATTCTTCTCAGATCTCTCAGATACTAAATAAACTCCGTTATAATTTTTCAGCCCTTGGTTGCTTTATTTCTGAATATTAATCACCAAGATGTGATTTGTTTTCTCAGGTTCTCTGGGTCCGATTTCAATGGAAATTGGTTCATTCAACTTAACTTGAACTAAATAAGATATAGATAACTAAGTAAGATATAGATTTCGAGCCCTCTGGAAGTGGAAATTGAAACTAAAAGATATTACAGCGCGTACGAGTGCCGGAGTTTCGTTCGGAAAAAGGTTTGTTTAGAACTGAATGCGCCTCGTGGAGATGGAAACTGTGCTTAAAAGATTTTACAGTGCGGACAAGTGCCGGAATTTCGTTCAGAAAGAGGTTTGTTTAGAACTGAATGCGCCCCGTGGGGATGGAAAATGTGCTTAAAATATTTAACAGCCTGTGTGCATCATGCCTTCCATATGGTGCCTTAGGTAGCGGACACACGTGTCAGAAATTTATATAGAACTAAATTACACCCCCTAGAGGTGGAACTAAAAATATTTTTCTTCGTGTGCGCCGAAAATGGCTATTTTTATCGAAACCGCAAAAGAAAGTTACCGATTTCATAATCCCAGACAACGGAATTTTCTCATTTTCACTCATTCTCGAGCATTATGAAAGCTATTGGAAGTATTAATTCGAAACTCACAGTATGTAGTATGTAGTTTATTTTTTAGATTCCGAAAATGCAAATTTTATGAAAATCAGACGGGAACTGATCCGTTTTGAATCAAATGATCCCGACATTTGAGTGGGTGCTATTGGATTTACTTCCGCTTCGGGGTCCGTCTCTCTAATTTTCGAAATACAAAAGGGTTTCCAGATGAATGGTTTCGTACAACGATTTTTAGAGTAATTTCGCGTTTCGTGTTATTTTTTTCACGGGACCGGGCAACACAGGGCGTAACAACTAGCATATATAATATACATACATATGTAATATATATCGTCATGATCAACAAGAACTAATTTCATGCCATTCATTGTTTCATCCAGATCTATCTATTGCTTCCTGTTTAGTGCTTTGGTGATCCAATTAACTCCAACCCCTTTTCTGATTTTTTCATTCCATCATACCCGAGGTCGTCTTTGCGGTAGTTTTACATCTCTAAGATACCACTGCCGAGTGTGTTTTTTCCATCTATCACACTGTCCTTTTACAATGTGCATATTTCATTTTAATCGTTTAATTCTCTGGATATGTCAAAAACATTCGTCTGCCTTTCATCTAAATTATTGCTTTCTGTTTATTTTAGTTAGCTCTACCATGCGTATTTCCATACTTGGCTGTGTCGTTTGTAGTCTTTGTACGATCGTTTTGTTAACTTCCATGTTTCACATCATTAAGTTGGTGCACACAAAATAAATTGGTTAAATACTTTTCTTTTTAAGCAAACGGGCATATTATACTTCAGAATAATGCTTGTCTTCTAAAAGCACTGCATACATTTCTTATTCTTCTGTGATGATGCTGTTGTGCAATGCTATTTGCTGTCCACGGTATACATAACGCTGCACTTTTTTAATAGCAGTGTTGATGTACACGATCTTCTTTTTTGGTGCAAGTTAATTAAATATCACCTTAGTCTATTGCAAATATATAGTATATATATATATCGTAACCAACAGCAAACTATTCATAAATTCATGTGAATAAAGTGAGAATGCTACAGTGAAACAAACAAATTAAAAATGTCATACTTACCTATATATATAAAAGTGATGAAGACAATTGTGCCATATATAACAGGCATAGATTAAAATTCACATTGTATACAGTATGCCCACTAAAGTCCCTTGCCACCCTCTGAACTTCGGAACGGCTGTTGCTATATTCATAAAAGTAGTGTCTAGGTATAGTAAAGTAGCCATGCGCTACTCAATGAAACCACCTACGGCGCCACCTGGTGGAATGCTGTGGAATTAGCATTCCAATCTCGAAAATGGAAAGAGATAGAGGAAAAAAATGATTTACAAAGTTGTAGAGCATCATCGATTTAGTACGAAAACACACCTTGTGGACATTAATAGAATGGTTAAAGCGCGCATTTGTTTTTTCGGGATTTCCTACACTGTCACGTGACAAAGCGATCTTAGAAAGAAAAATAAACAGCAAGTTATAATAATATACATTTACCAGAGGGCCCGTGCGAGGATTTCGCACTAAAATCTAATATTTTTTAGGTACTTCTCTATTATACCGTTGACCACTTTTCATAACAAAAAACTATCGCCAAATTGTAAGATTAAACGCCAAAAATGCAGTCCCATTTACTTGATGTCAGAAGCATTATACGTGTTTGTTACGTCATCAAGTGGTTTTTAATTCGACATTTGCGTGTATTTTTCATTATGTTTTACTGATTTATTAGTTATTTCATTAATTAAAATAACAATTGTGTCCTTAAATTCTTATATTTTATTTATTTATTTATTTTGATATTCCAATGGCAACGTTCTCCCGTTTATTTGGCGATAGTTTTTTGTTATGAAAAAGTGGTCGACGGGATAATAGAGAAGTACCATTTTTTATCAATATGTAATATTTATTAGATGCAGGTTTAAACTTCTAAAGAAAAATCAAGGATAAAAATATCTGCAAAAAACATTTAGTTGTTAGTCAAGCCAGAATATCATCTAATTTATTCCATCAAAGTTAGAGTAAAAACTGATCCAAGATTGCTAAAGGCACGCGCGAGAAAAAAAATTAACAATCGTATTTTAACTGCATTAGAGGATGACGTCATCCGCTTCGGGAAAAACATGGGACATAGTAATATCAATCTAAACATTTCAATTTCAATTTCGATTTTTAATCATAAATATAAAATAAACCCGTGAGGGTTTTTTTTTTTATAATAATCGCTGAGCATCATATAATGTGATATTTTATTTTTTTGGCAACAATGTTTTGAGGAAAATCTTTGATTTCTTTTATGAAAACAATGCCGATTTAATTTTTAATTATCCGCAAATTTTAATAAAAATTATGTTTTAACAAAATGTTAAGTGTGCTATTTCAGAAACCTGTTCAAAATCCTTTCATATGCTATCTCATTCGTCGTTCTGCGTTTCGTATTTTCTGAGAAAAAGGGATGTTGACAGGAGAAATAATATATATGATTTTAGATGTTCAGACTTCTCACCGTCAGCTGCAATGCATATTTGGATCCTTGTTTGAATTTCACGTTGCACACGTTGGAGCATAGATGATGACACGTTGGCACAGGCGTCCGTGAGTCGTTTAAGGTGCGTAATGAGTCGTTTAAGGTCCTGCAATATTTGTGGAGCGGTCGCATACACCTGCTGTTTCATAACTGGTTGTTTCTTTCTTTCTAAAAGATCGTTTTGTCACGTCACAGTGTAGGAAATTACGAAAAAAACAAATGCGCGTTTTAAATGTTCTATTCTTCGCATATCGTCCACAAGGTGTTTTTTGTACTAAATCGATGATGCTCTACAATTTTGTTAATCACTTGTTTTCCCTATCTCTTTCCATTTTCGAGATAGGAAAGCTAACTCCGTAGTTCTCCACCAGGTAGCACCGCAGGCGGTTTCATTCAGTACTTTAGTATCCTAGACACCACTTTTATGAATATAGCAGCAGAAGTTCCGAAGTTAAGAGGGTGGCAAGGGACTTTAGTGGGCATACTGTATATATGTTACGGTCAATATGATTAATCCGGTCACTTTCAATAATAAGCCTTTCATGACGATGCCAACTGAATGTGAACTGAGTGTATATTTCCGGCTTCCATGATATTCTCCGTATTTCCTTTAGTTTCTATCCGAGTTTTTCGAATTTCCTAAAAATGTATATTTCATTTAAAATGGTCGCAAAAGTCACTAGTTCCTAAATTCGTGTCCAAATTCTTCGTTACGGTCAAACATATAACAGCACAATATACGAGTTTTGCTATTCATTGTTGTACATAATTGTTTTGATTCATTTTTATACTAAGATTTCATTGTTGGGTTTGCTTTATATTGTTGCTTGGGGCACTTTTGAAAAACTACTATCCTCTTCGATCTATATATGCACATTCTAGGCAGTTTCTTTAAGAAAAAGCATGATTCGTACTATAAAAAGACACTATTACAGACACTTCTTATAATTTCTAAATTCTAACTACTATATTATTCAATCTCTTCATCGTATAGAATAAGGTCCGTAACAGTTTTGTTGTAATTCCTGATTCAGTCTTCACCGGTGCTTCAGGTTCTATAACCATACACAATGGATTTGGATTCGACTAGAACTGTGATACTTTGCATTTTATGAGTTTTCAACGTTTTTTTGACAGTATAAACGCTTTTTTCCGCATTTAACCTGCTAACAGTGTGACAGTGTTTTTGTATATATGTTTAATGGTTCAAAAATAGTAGATAGAAAAATATTGGTATGAAGATGTATATTTGAGTACTTTACAAATTTGTTTGTTTTATGCAGTTGAAAAAATCGACATAAACATAAAAACATTGTCAAAGATACTTTTAAATTAAAAAAAAAATACATGACGTGAAAAGACGTCTCAGATTCTTTGAGATGGAATAGAATAGTCTCTGTAAAGAATAAAATTCTTTATTTTTAAATAATCGTAATATATTTAAACGCATATTTCAACATATGCATTCGATGTTCGTTTCAGCAAAATTAGACTGTACGAATTATTTTATGACACACATTCAGAATCCGTCTTGATTTATCTTAAATATTATATTCTCCAGAAATAAAAATTGTGGTAACATCCAAACACAAATTTTACTTCCTTTAATGGGAAAAACTAAATGTAAGTGATACATAAAATTTTAACAAAACTAATTGTATCTTACAGTTTAAACTTAGCGTATCGTCGCTACAATGCGAAACTATCGAATATGAAAAAATGCATATTTCATTACTTTTAAAAATAGGCCGATTGTCATCCCTAAATTTTATTAGAATTTTTCGCCTAGTAAAAATATTAATAAAATTCTGTGAAGTACAGGACTGCCAGTTTGGCTTTCTTTTTTGTTCAGAGATGCCAATTTCAGACCAGAAAGTTTGAGAGAAAAAGTTTTACTTACAGTAATCACGAAATGTCTGTCATTAAATAAAGCAAAAGTTTCTGTTTGAAATTTCTGTTACAAATTCGGAATTTCCGAATGAAAAATGAGGCCCAATTGGCAACCCTTCTGAAGAATACTATTAAAATTTAGTGGTGACAATTGACCAATTTTTAAAAGTAATGAAACATGCATTTTTTCACATTCGACAGTTTTACATGGTAGCGACGATATCGTCGGAAAATACAATTTAAAGATTTGAACCGAAAGAAATACGAAATTTTCGTATAATAATTTTCCTTACAAATTAAAAACTAGTCGTTGGGGGCCACCGTAATACTTACCCATCATGGATATGCATAATGTAAAATATTAAAATAAAAATGTGTAAACTACTTATAAAATGCATTGCAATTCAAATAAAATCGTGACTTGATGACGTCACAAACTTTAAAGGCTCGATTACTGAATTGCTTGAAAGAGGTTTTTCCTTATAACTCCAAAAATAATAATCCTATTAACTAGCGGTTTATTGCATCTGATTAAGCGTCAAATTTTCAATTAAAATACATCTTTGAAGTGAAATTTGGATGAAATACAGGGTCATGAAAAATCGAAGAGTGTGGAAATAGGATTCCAAATATCTCGGCAACTAATTATCCGATCGACTTCATGCTTTATTCAAAATTTATGTTTTTTTATTGTCTTTTATATTCATTTCTTAAAATAAACAATTTCGAAAATTTTTATATACCATTTATCAGAACGAATATTTCGAGAGTCCGAAAAAAATTGTTCCGGTTAATCGAGGTTATTGAAATGAAATAGGCTTCTTCCCATTATTACATACTAAGTACATACCAAATTGCAAGTCTCTATCTCAATTTTTTCGGGAGATAGAGCGTTTACAGACTCACAGACAGACACACACACACAGACGGACGACAATTTTTTTTTTCTAAAAATATGTTTTTCGGAATCTCCAGTGTCTGAAACGTGTAAATCCGTCAAAAAAAAAAAATTCGATTTTCAAAACGATTACAAGACTTACCCTATACTACGTATGATGGGTAAGTAATAGGCATATTTTTCTACTTATTACACATCTGTAATCCAAAGAAAATAAATTCCAACCTTACCAGTAAAGCATAATAATAATTGTAAGTTTTAAAATACACTTTTAGACACTTTTTAAATAGTTTGAAGAAATTTGAAATATAAATGTTTGTGAAAACTAGTAAAATTTAAACTTCTCTCGAGGCTCCGTTAAATTTACTTTGCTTCATTTGAATTAAACTTAATTTTATCTTATATTTTATATTTAACATATTGAAATATGTACTGTTTGTAAATAAAATTATAAAGTCAGAAGGATAATCAAAATAACTATATAACATTGCCAAATATTTAAGTTATGTTTTAATTTATAAAAATATTATCATTTTAGAGTTTTAAATAAAGTTCAAAACATTTAATTTCAAAGCAATTTAGTTTATTTTTTAATTTATGAACTTCTTTTCAAAAATAATCGAAAATGCATACAGAAAGCTGCAGTTTGTGTTTTTTACAAATTAACTTTCGAATTATATTGTAAAAGAGATTATTTGCTATCTGAAACTTTACATGAAATCATAAAAATAATCAGTATACAGAAGATAAGAAAATGTTTTCTCAAGCAGAATCTTAAAAGCACACAACATTTTTGTTAAAGATGATAATTCTTTAAAGTACATATAAGTAATAATAATAAGTAAAGAAAAAGGGCACACATTTTGCGAAAACTATTTTAATAGAAAAATTAATGTATTTTACAAATTACTTCTCCGTATTTACGAACATGATAAACTAACATTTCTATTCGAGGGATAAACATGGTACTTGTACTACTGAATTTGATAAAAATATTTTATAAGGAAAATAGATTATAAATTTTTTACGTTCAGTATTTTAAATATTGGAAAAGAGGTATATTTAAAAAAAATATATCTAATATATTAATATTTTTCTTCCAAACTGCTTTCTATGTTTTAGTGTATTTTACGACAATTGTCAAAATAATTAATTTCACTTTTACTCTTAGGACATTTTATTTTTTTCGGACCTTGTGCGCATATGTGCTATGTGTGATCATAGACATATGTGTGTGCGCATATGTCTATGATCGTGTATACTGTGTGTGTGTTTTTCATTGATCATGAATCATTGTTGTCTTTGCTTATATTTAATTACACAGCACACAGACGTAACGAGTACAGAACATTGATAAACACATATAAGTAAACATGGTGATATTGGGGTAATAAACCCGCTAGTAATAATCTAGTTTGAACACATTTGTGGGGAATAAACCCGCTGCAAACCAAAACAGAATAATTGGGGATAAGACCCGCTGAAAACAAAACATGCCTTTTCGGCAGTTAGATCAACAACCAACTGCTGGGTCACATGACCCCAAATCTGCGGAGCTCGTTCGGCATGCGCACAAGGTCCGAACACGCCTTGCAATGTGTATAGCACATTCAAAATTTGTGAAATAGGAATGTTTTTATTTAAGGGTTTTGAAGCGGAATGTCTATTTACACTTTCTAGAGTGGAACTTCTGTTTTCTAGAAATGACATTAACTCTGCGAATTGCGGGTATTCTGTTTTCTTGACATAATATTCAATTTTTGTGTTTCTTTGTCTATATTTTGTAATATGATATTGATAAGGATGGCATCTGAGAAATTGTTTTGTTCATATTCTAAAACCTTTAAATCCCTTAAGTTTTTATTTACACAATCGATAAACGATCTCAATTCTTTTGAGGATTCGTGATGGATTTTTTCAATTTTATTAAAATACAGATTTTAAAAGATTCAGTCTGTCTTTTTCTGTCAGTTTATTCAGTAGTTTACTTTAAAGAAGAATTTTTCAAAAGTACCGTATATTCCGGCGTATAACACACAATTTCAAATAAAAGTAATTATCAAAATTTACAACTTCGTGATATGCGCCGGATATAAAAATGAAAACTTAGAAAGTAAGCATAAAAAATGAGATTTCTATAATAAAGAAGACAGGATTATTTGAATGAATGTGGGTGCGATTTGAAACATTTTGTAGGGATTCAAGCAGATAGACATGGTAATAGCGAATGTCCTCATCTCGCATTTGTTTATTTAATTTACGTTTGCACTAGTTTATATAATTTTTAATGCTCTTTTTTGAATATTTATGCTACATATCTCATGAAGTTCGTTTGTAAAAAATGAGAGTGCGCATAATACGACGAACATACCTAAACATAGAAAAGTACAGTCTCAAATCGTAAGTGCGCGTTATACGTCGGAATATACAGTATGTTGATTAAATATAATCAGATAGCTGCAATTGTTTTTCCAGAAATTTATTTTATAATTCAAATGGGATTTACATTTAAATTATTCATCATAATTTGTGTATTTCATTTTACGTGGAAAATGGTACCTAGAAATTTAATTTCGGTTTCGGAATGGATTTTGATAGATTCGCTGAATATATATATGCTGATGTCTCTTATTTTTGCAACATTCCCTTGTTTAATTTGATTGTGTTTTTTTTTACGATAGATGTCAAAATGTAATGAAGGATGTCGGTTTTCCTAATAGAAGATCTCATTTCCTTTACATACGATTTTGGAATCATTTTGCATATTTTCATTTACTTTTTGTTTTTGAGCAACTGCAAAGAAATAATTTAATTGTCATAAATATGTAATTGCTGACCTACTTGGTTACAGCTTTGTCAATATAACTACTAGTTGTCTTGTACATCATGGTGCAAAAATGATATTCTAATTATATTTCTTTTTTTATTGGTAATGAAGAAATTGAATAATCAGATTAGTCGATAAAAACGAGATTGATAACGTTTTGCATATAAGCGGATATAATGCCACCAGATTCATGATAAAATAAAAGGAGCATATAGTAATTATTGGCTATGATATGGCATGTTGTGAAGTGAAAAAAAGGTTTTTAAATACGACCCATCTATTTCACATGCAAGCCTAGATGTGAACGGCAATCTTTTGTGAATGATGCAATTACGGCGACGGTAGAAAAATAATTTACCCTGGTACACCGAATAATAATTCATGTAATATGTATGAAATAAACTTAAGTGAGATAAAATAGCAGTGCACGGAAAATTACTCATATGGAACTGTCTGTTTCTATGGTGCTAATTTATGGGTTTTCATCTTGGGAACTTCATTTTGCCACATTCACCGTATTTCCCAAATATCTAGAGATTTTTTAATATTCCATGAGATGAACATTATAATATGTGGTTGGCAATTGTAAACAAAAATATTATCTTCATTGAGTGAGAATGGTGATGTTGTGCACAATCGGAGAGTATTTGCAAATAATGTCTGCATAAATTTAAGAAAAGGATTGCAAAATGTTTGTCAATATGTTGAAAAGTCTTTAAAATGTAAAATTTTATTTTATTTTATTGCCTTTCTTTCATGTAGAAAAGTAAAGATTTTTAGAATCTTAAAACTTTACCATTGGCTCCTCTTATTTATTTATTTATTTTTTTTTGGGGGGGGGGAGGGCGGTGGTAAATACTCATAAAAATTTATACATTCAGCAGACGCCTTTATTTAAATATAGTTAAGTTGAAAGGACAGTACTGCCACTGACGTCTATTTTTTTTATTTTGTATAGTAGTATTTCCAAACAAAAACAATCTACTTCGAAGATTAGTTGAAATTTTCCATAATATATATTTTTTTAAACTGCGGTGTACAAAATAATCAAAATAGTAGCTTCTAGCAGAGCCATGAAAGGAAAATTTAAACACTTTTCGGTAAATAAAAGTTGCAGTATGTGTAGTTTCACATGCAAATTTTATTTTAAATTTATATATATAAATTTATATATATATATATATATATATATAACTTGCAGACACACACATATCACAGCCTGTTTATATATTTTTAAAATTTTTAAAAGCGTTAAATTTTATTTATTTAACAAACACATTCTTATGACTCAAATCATTTTCAATGAATACGAATAGTGATATGTATGCATTAATTTACATATTTGATATTTTATAATTAAGAAGTTTGCAAAATTTTTACAAATAATATTGATGTTAGTTCTGAAAACTTAAAATATATCTTTTCAAAAAAAAAAAATGACAGAAATGTTTTAATTTAATAAAATGCAGAGAAATGAAACAAATATTTACAAGACAATTTTAAGACAATTGTGACAATTACTGAAAATTAAAATTGTGTTCATTTTTTATTCTATACTCTTTAATGCAAACAAATATTGCATCTGAACGAACAGTTTAGTCTTTTTATTCTTCACACGCGAAGTTGCTGCTAGAGTACTAAAAGACTAGTCACACCGCAAAAATCGAAAGTTAATGTTAATTGTTTTGAAATGTCTCATATGCATTTCAGTATTTTTAAATGTTTATCATCATCATCATCATCATCATCATTATCACCATCATCATCATCATCATCATCATCATCATCATCACCATCATCATCATCATCACCTTTTCAATACACTACTGGATTTAGGTCTCCCCCAGATTTTTCCATTGTTTTCTGTCTAATGCTTTAGTCATACAATTAAAACCGGTTATTTTTCTAATTTCGTCACTCCATCTTACTTGAGATCGTCTTCTTGGTTGTTTTACATCTTTGAAACACCTCTGTAGGGTGTTTGTGCTCCATCTATTGTATTTTCTTCTTACAATGTGCTCAGCCCATTTCCATTTTAGCCGTTTAATTCTCTCAATGATTCTCTCATAATATATTGTACATATATATAGAGAGAATCTGTAACTGAGCTGTTATTTTTTCGATTAAAGGCAATTTTTATGAAGGTACTTTAACTTTTACAACCAATTCCGAAATAGAAACTGCCCCCCCCCACCCCCCCACCCCCCCAAAAAAAAATCTGCAAGCAAAATCGAAAAATTAAAAACGTAACCTGGTTGAAACTGACTTCAGAAATCCTATGCAAAATAATAATAATTATGTTGGAGTGAGCGAGCGAAACATTTTTATGTGCGCAATCCTACTTGCGCACTGCCTGCTTTCCCCTCCCACCCACACACACTCAGTCTGCGAGCGACCGTTAGATTGGAGATATGTACGGAGAAGTATAAAAAGTTATTTCTGTGCGATACGATAAGCAAAGATATCGCTGTGTGATTAAGAAAAATTATATGTTTAAACTAATTGTTTTGTGTTGCAGTGTGTCGTCCAATAAATTGTTTTGTTCTGTAGAGATCCATGGTTTACTTCGTGAGTTATATTAATAACAGAACAACAAATTATTATAATAATAACAAAACAATATTGAAATGCAAATGATGGATTTCAAAAGAACGCTTCCATGGGTTAGCTCGCGAGTGTCGTCGTGCGACTAGTGGCTTTTAAGGTTTCGAACTACAAAAATGTTAAGCCATCATCTCCTAAGCGAAGTCAACCATTACTTCAATTACTTCATTCTGAATAAATTAACAAAATGCACCCTTACATATTTATAAGTTTACTAAGATCCATAATGTAACAGAAATATACTGAATTTTATATAATATATATATAAAATCTTTTACATAGAATATATTATATAGATATGTAATATAAGTAGAATTATCTTCTTTATTGACAAATGTAACTAATATACAGAATTTTAAATAATATATATAGAATATATTATCTATCTATATATATATATATATATATTTGATAAATTCTATTATCAACTCTTTTAAATAACATTTATTACATCATATAAATATAAACATATTATGTAATAATTTATTTTGTTTTAGTGTGTGATAAAATATAGCAAATGATATAGCAAATAATACAATTAAAACATATAAGGACTATTATTAAGATGGTTGAACATTGTTTACACTTTATATAGTCATGGTGAATGTGCGTCTGCCGATCACCTGTATATTAAGTGATACTAATGATCAGTTGAAAAAGTCTATAAAATATGCATTGTATTAAAATAACTGTAAACATAACATATACAAAAAAACACAACTCATCAAGATTATCATATTTCATGATGTGCGCCATGTGGTCGTATTGGTATAAATGTTGATCTTGTGATGTTTAAGGAAATTTTGATAATTATTGTGAGTAAGATATTTTATCTGTTCTTTACAAGTTTTTTATTTCCAATTTTACTATTTCCAATTGTTTTATAGTAATAATACAGTATACCTGGATGAATATACTGATCTTAGCATAAATGCCAGTATATTTATGAAATACTGTATTATTTTTAAAACACCTGTGGATACATCCAGGCTGATGATTATATCTACACGTGTTTTTTCATATCCAATCCTAATTTAAATCTCTTGTTATCCAATTTTCCATTATATTTAGTTCATATTTCATTTCAAAATCAATTTGTATTCACTTGATATCAACTTCAAATTATTAACATTGGTTTATTATATATTTTTTTTTCTCTCTCTCTCTTTTTTAAATATTTTTCATATTTTCAGTATTTTTGGCCAATTTAATTAGAATGTTACAAGAACTTGGTATGTTTTTTGAAATTCAAAGATATTATAATTATATATACATATATATAGCATATATGACAGTAAAATTATGAAATACTGAGTTATTTTTTAAAACACATGTGGGTACAACCAGGCTGATGAGTATACGTACACGTGTTTTTTCATATCCAATTCTGATTTAATTCTCTTGTTGTCCAATTTTCCATTGTATTTGGTTCATATTTCATTTTTAATCCATTTGTATTCACTTGATATCAACTCCAAATTATTAACATTTTATGGTTTATTATATACTAGCAAGCTACGCCCGCTACGCTGGTCAATTTCTTTTAACGAACCTTTAATCAAACAAAATATTGACATTTCATAAATAACTTTTATATTTTAACAGAATAATAAGGCTACTATAATTTGTGACTCGTGCTATAGCCAATATACACGTCAGGACACGTCGCCCTTATCATTATCTTTTTACGCATGAAGGTTTCGCTATGGTACTCCATTGGAAAATTTGGTAATTTTTGAAATTCAATATTTGAAAAACGGCATAATCATTAGATTTGAAATTTATATCAAGAAAAATACAATTTTTTACCTTTCAAACGCAGTTTGTCTAACAATTTTCTGACAAATACTTTTTGAGCTATCATTTTTTTCAGTAACTTCAAATGTTTCATTTTTCGAGATTAATCTGGTGCAACAATTAGCGAAAAACCCAGTCTTCAGCAACGCATAGTTTTTTATTAAAGAGGCTGTTGGAGCAGGGATTGTCACCACCAATTTGCCACCATCACTTTTGAAATCGGTTCCGTGGTTCCAGAGATTCCATAGAAATTGTAATTTAGAATGACTTCAGAACGCTTTTCGCTCATTTCACCCATTTAAATTTCGATTTTTTTTTTAAATTTATTCTTAGAGAGTATTTACATCTTATAAGTAACTACAATGCTAAATTTCAAATTTCTTGCCCCTTCAGTATAAAAAAGTCGCAATTTTCGAACATTTTTCGATCCTGCACTCCATTGATGTTAGTGGCACCGACATAAAATATAGCCTATGTTGGAGTAGGGATTGTCCCCATCAATTTGCCACCATTACTTTTGAAATCGGTTCTGTAGTTCCAGAGATTTCATAGAAATTGTAATTTAGACAGTTTTTAGAACGCTTTTCGCTCATTTCACCCTTTTAAATTTCAATTTCTTTTTTATTTTGTTCTTAGAGAGCATTTACATCTTATAAGTAACTACAATGACAAATTTCAAATTTCTAGCTCCTTCAGTATAAAAAATAAAAATAAATCTGCCCAGTTAAACTGAGGGCATTGAGTTCACAGGCTATTCACACTAATTGTATTTTATACTCTTATTTCAAAGAATTTGAAATAAGCCCATCGAAAAATAAAGAAATAAACAATATATTAGGGGGGGTCATCTCCCTGTTACCCCCCCCCCATAGTTAACTAATGAACCCCTTAAACTAATCAGGTAAATCTCTAATTACAATGAATATATATACAAAATTTGAAGAAAATTGGATAATTCTGCATGAAAAACCCATTTATATTAAGGCGGGATTAGCCCCCTCCGTCCCCCCCCCTTTATACTTAACCAATCAATCCCGAAAACTAATCAGGGAAGCGTCTTAACGCAATGAACCTATAAACAAATTTTGAAGCAAATGGGATAGTTCTGCATGAAAAAGCCATTTACATAAATTAAGGGGGGGATTAGCCCCCCCGTCCCCCCCTTTATACTTAACCAATCAATCCCGAAAACTAATCAGGGAAGTGCCTTAACACAGTGAACCTATAAACAAAATTTGAAGGAAAACGGAATAATTCTGCATGAAAAACCCATTTATATAAAAATTTATATAAAATAAGGGGGGATTAGCCCTCCGTTCCCCCCTTTATACTTGACCAATCAATCCCGAAAACTAATCACGGATGCGCCTTAACACAGTGAACCTATAAATAAAATTTGAAGGAAATGGGATAATTCTGCATGAAAAATCCATTTATATAAATTAAGGGGGGTATTAGCCCCCCGTTCCCCCCCCTTTATACTTAATCAATCAATCCCGAAAACTAATCAGGGAAGCGTCTTAACCCAATGAACCTATAAACAAATTTTGAAGCAAATAGAATAATTCTGCATGAAAAACCCATTTATATAAATTAAGGGGGGATTATCCCCCCGTTCCCCCCCTTTATACTTAACCAATCAATCCCGAAAAACTAATCAGGGAAGCGCCTTAACACAGTGAACCTATAAACAAAATTTGAAGGAAAACGGAATAATTCTGCATGAAAAACCCATTTATATAAAATAAGGGGGTATTAGCCCTCCGTTCCCCCCTTTATACTTAATCAATCAATCCCGAAAACTAATCAGGGAAGCGTCTTAACCCAATGAACCTATAAACAAATTTTGAAGCAAATAGAATAATTCTGCATGAAAAACCCATTTATATAAATTAAGGGGGGGATTATCCCCTCGTTCCCTCCCTTTATACTTAACCAATCAATCACGAAAACTAATCAGGGAAGCGCCTTAACACAGTGAACCTAAACAAAATTTGAAGGAAAACGGAATAATTCTGCATGAAAAACCCATTTATATGAAATAAGGGGGGATATGCCCCCCGTTTCCTCCTTTATACTTAACCAATCAATCTCGAAAACTAATCAGGGAAGCGCCTTAACACAGTGGACCTATAAACAAAATTTGAAGGAAAACGACATTATTCTGCTTGAAAAACCCATTTATATAAATTAAGGAGGGATTAGCCGCGTTCCCCCTTTATACTTAACCAATCAATCCCGAAAAGTAATCAGGGAAGCGTCTTAACCCAATGAACCTATAAACAAAATTTGAAGGAAAACGGAATAATTCTGCATGAAAAACCCATTTATATAAATTAAGGGGGGATTAGCCCCCCCCCCCACCGTTCCCCCCTTTATACTTAACCAATCAATCCCGAAAACCTAATCAGGGAAGTGCCTTAAAACAGTGAACCTATAAACAAACTTTGAAGGAAAACGGAATAATTCTGCATGAAAAACCCATTTATATAAATTAAGGGGGGATTAGCCCCCCCCCACCGTTCCCCTCTTTATACTTAACCAATCAATCCCGAAAAGTAATCAGGGAAGCGTCTTAACCCAATGAACCTATAAACAAAATTTGAAGGAAAACGGAATAATTCTGCATGAAAAACCCATTTATATAAATTAAGGGGGGTGAATTAGCCCCTTGTTCCCCCCCCCTTTATACTTAACCAATCAATCCCGAAAACTAATCAGGGAAGCGCCTTAACACAGTGAACCTATAAACAAAATTTGAAGGAAAACGGATGTTTCTATGAAGAGTTATCGCATTACGTACGTACATACATACATACAGAACCGGGTGGCAAGCTCTCAGGGCTTGATAGCCAGTTTGATAGCTAAAAAATCGCAATTTTAGAACGTTTTTTGCTCCTGCACCCCCTGGGGTTAGTGGCACCGACATAAAATATAGCCTATGTTGGAGCAGGGGTTGTCACCATCAATTTGCCACCATCCTTTTGAAATCGGTTCGGTAGTTCCAGAGATTACCCCCTACAAACAAACAAACAAACATACAAACAAACAAACAATCTTTACTCCTTTATAATATTAGTATAGATATATATTTCTCTCTCTCTCTCTCTCTCTCTTTAAATTTTCTTCATGTTTTCAGTATTTTTGGCCAATTACCATTGAAGCACAAGCTATGGTAATATTATGATTGCACTTGTTAATTTATTAACTATGTGGTATTCTGCCTACACATTATCATTAATTATCTCTTTGGACATTTTAGTAGAATGTTACAAGAACTTGATATGTTTTTTGAAATTCAAAGATATTATAATTATATATATATATATATATATATATAGAGAGAGAGAGAGAGAGAGAGAGAGAAAGAGAGAGAGAGAGAGAAACATTCTCTTTATTGACCAATAAAAGTAAAAGCAAGTAATGGGAAATCTCCCATAGTCCTTATTTATTGAAAACTTAATAAATTTATCAGGTTTGTACGAAAGTTGATATAAGTTCTTTTTTATTTGAGTTGAATAGTAAATAGAAAATAATTAATAAATGATTCTCCACCACACCAGAACGACCATTTCATTGGGAGTTTCGTTTCATGAACGTCTGCATTTATCATAAAATAGCAGGAAGTTTTTAAAAGATCGAAGTCAATGAATATCGCTGTTGCTTAAATAAATGTATTGGTGTGTCTAATTAGGCATTCTGTTTAACCATTTCTCTAATATGACTATTATGCACATTGATAGTTTATAACATTTTAAAAAAATTTCCGGTTTTGAGTAAAATTTTATAAATTGATTTAAAAATTTCGTTTATTTAATTTTAGATTATAGTTACAGAAATAAAATTTTGATCTTTATTTTTTTATATATACTATCATTCAAACAAAAATAAATATAAATATACAAATAATATATTTATTTTTATCAAATCGCATTAGTGTGTCTAACTGTATACCTTTAACCATCTCTATTTTAAATTGTAATGCTATATATTATAGTTTTAAATAATAAATAACAACAATGTTATGTATTATAGTTTTAAAATATCAATCATATTTACTTTTTATAATGCATATTAATTTAAATAAATTATAAATCTTTTAAGAAACATTTTCTTATGATTTACTTTAAAACTGTAAACATTTATAAAGCAAAAGTTTTAATTTCATTTAATACAAACTCCGCTTCTGTAGTAAAATGATAGGTAATTCGATAATGTTTAAACACTCTTAGCTAAATGAAAAACAAGACAAATTTCACTTTTAAAGTAATCAGTGAGAAGCTACTTCAATGCTAAGAAATATTAACTTAAAATGAATAAAAAAAATATATTTATTGAGTACATCATCAAACTTAGATTATCATTTAAAGATGCTATTAAGAGCTTTGTTATTTTTAAAACAATGTTACTCTGTGACCAATGTGTCTGTTGCATGTAGAACTTTAAATAACTCTAACCATTTCGGAATTCATTATAAATTCATCACCAATAGTAATCAATTTCTTAATAAAAAGTCGTGCAAAAACATTTAAAGTATATCTCAATTGATTGTTTTGGTATTTGTGAAGCATCAATTGAGTTTTAGGAAATGTCTTCTAATTTTGACTTTTTAATTATAATTATTTTTAAAGTTAACTCTAAAAAGGAGGAATAATTATCTAGTTTATATATAGTAAAACAAATTAATTATAGTTAAAAAGAACCATTTTTAGGTCTTCAAAAATATCCCAATATGAAAATAAATTTTTTTAGTATCATAAAATTCTCAATAAATGGAAATCTAAGTTGATAATTTTCGAGTTGGCTAAACGTAACTCTACTCAATGGCTTTTACGTTACTTAAAAAAGTTTAACCTCAGTTATTTTATTCACAAGAATATGCTTTTCAGTATCAAAAAGACGAGAATATTTTAGCAATTATATAGCTAATTTCCTATACCTGTTGCTAGTATTACTAGAATAGAAGCTGGGTGATAGGTATTTGGCATTAGAAAAATGTTTGCAAGTTAAAGAGAAATGAAAGGAATGTTTCATTTCTCGTATTTATGAAAATAATACGATTTTCGCAATGTTTGTAAGTTCTCTGCACCCTTTGGACAGTTTTCGCAGGAGACTTTTGTGCTGTTTATTGAAAAGCATTCTTAGAATACAAATAAACCATACCCAACATTCACAGTAGCAACAAGTACTTAAAAAAGGATGCAAAAAACGATGCAAATCATAAAGTAGTGCTGGCCTATTTTTCTGTTGTACAACAAAATAACCCACTATCAAATTAACATTTATCATAGATAAAACAATATCAAATATCAAATTCATGCCACTTTCATTCTTGTCCCGCTTCTTAAATAGTTATTTCAAGACTGGAACATAATGTGGCACCAACACAAACGTGTAAACTAAATGAAATCCTACGTTTTATCAAAACTTATTTTGATTGAAAAGAAAAAGTACTTTGAAACGTGCTACTGTCGTCGCGTTATTTGCACTACTTTTTTCAAGAGTGCCACTTTTGGCAAATGAATGGTATCCACTCCTGAGTTAGATTATAAAAATACATATATCATGAACAAATACAACTTTTTAAACAGGCAACATTTCTGAAACTATAATGCATTTAAATTATTGATCACGTTTGAAAAAAAATCTTTTCTAAAGACTAAAATGTATGCAGTTTATTAAAATTTCATATTCCAAAAAATGAATTCATTCGATTCATATAAATTTTCATTGGGAATTATTGTTATTTTAAAAATTGCTCTTGTATTGAACTTTCATATGTTTAAAATAAAAAACTTTACAAACAAGAATGTTAAATAAATATTATGCCGCATTTAAAAAAAAACTGCATTCAAACAATTTTCTACATCTTCTGATCCATTTTATTAAACACATATTTGAAGATAAAGTTTAAATAAATATTTTTATACATGAATATTGAAATGGGGAATTTTTCTTCTTTTTCTGAAACAAAATATTCGCTTTAAGTAATATTTTTACTTTTCATATTTTAGAAACCGCATTTAACTATGATGTACGTTTTTTTAGAAAATAGCTAATGATATGTAAATAGTTTTTTTCTTCATGGAGCTATAAAGATATGATTTTAATTTACACCACAGACATAGCTTTAAACATAGAAAGAAATCTTCTGTGTTTACATTGTAAATATATCAAAAAATATTTCAAAATTAAGCGTTTTCATTGCATGGCTTATAAATTTTGAGAGGAAATAATAGAGAATGTTATTTTAATGAATTTAAATGAATTCTCTAATTAACAAATTTTAACTATTTTAATATAATTATTACGACTAGTTCAGATAGTTCAGATAAAACTGGTGTGTGAAAAAATCATTATGTTATTGCTATGTTAACATTCGTAATGTTAAAGAACGTTCTTGAAATACCTGACTAAATTTAAAATTTTAATTAATAGAAAATAATCATTCTGCGTAGTTTTGATTGGTCCTTAAAAATCCTTTGAAAACATTAACCACATTTTATGATATTTCTATTTACTCATGGTATTTACTCACAGTAAATGTAAATTATAATGAAATGTAACAAAGTATTTTTATTAAACTTTTGAAAACTTAAATATCTTTAGCATGATAATTTTAATTCCTTGTACAACAAAATAATTATAAAGTTTCAAATGGTTTGCTGGGGAAGCAGTCTTTTACATTTACAGCTGGGGAGGGGGGGGGGATATATTGAAACAGTCTTCACCATTTATTAAAGATATAGCATTACTTTTATGCAACAACTCTTTGGAATCATCCGTTTTTACGCTTTTCTTTTTCGTATCCGTTTTTCCTTTTTGTTTACCTTCATAATACCCTTACTGAGTGTGCGAGTTTTATTGAGATGCTACAAAAACAGTCTCAATTTTTAATCACACCCTTTTTCGTTTTAACTAGTGGATTATTTATGCTATTGCGTCGTTGCATACTAAGAACGTATACATTCTGCACTTTCTTTATATATGTTACGGCCAAAGCCCGAAATCGGCCAATTCGCGAAATGGCCAGAGGCTGTCGACCAGTTCGCGAATTGGCCAGATGCCGTCGGCCAGTTCCCGAAATAGCTATAAGTAGTTGGCCAGTTTGAATGTAAGTGCTTGACAAGTTCGGTATTGAAAATGAAGTATATAGAGTTTTTAATTCATGTACATGTTCTAAAATTCCAAATATCTGTTCACATTACATAATATATTAATCGCGAATAAAAAATATTTTCCTGTTCTAAAACAATTAAAATTTTGACAATGATTGTCTTTGTGTCTTTGTGGTATAGGACCTTTGAGTTTGTCCAAACGAACAAAAACATCATAATTTACAAAGTTCCAAAACTTTAAAAAATTGTAATTAGGATTTTTCCCCTTTCTACCTGAAGTACATTATTCGTAAGTATATTGAACAGAAAAATAAATATTGTATATATAAAATGATATTTGGACTTAATAATAATGATAGTTAATAATACTTAATATGATAATTATTTTTACTATTAACCCCCTGACTCAAAAATATTACTCAAAAATATTATGTGACTTAATGGTCTATGGGGAAAATCAATTGCGGTGTGCCTTAATGCTGTTACACTGTTACAAACATAATAAAATGATATGAATTTTTGAGGTGCACTAAAACTTGATCCTGTAGAATAAGGAACACAAATAATTTATCATTGATTTACAGGGTCACACAAAATAATTCTTTCTTTTTTGTTTACCTTCATAATATCATTACTGAGTGCGCGAGTTTCATTGAGATGCTACAAAAACAATCTCGATTTTTAATCACACCCTTTTTCGTTTTAGCTAGTGGATTATTTATGCTATTGGGTCGTTGCATACTAAGAACGTATACATTTTGCACTTTCTTTATATACAATGACAATACTTCAGATACACACAATGAAAAAATTATTCAGCGAAGTTGAGAGACAAAATATGTCACCTTAGATAATGCTAAGAAAATATTCAATGTAACGTAAAACATGTTGTATTGATGACATTTTTACTTAAGAAAAACTATTTTATCACTATTAAAAATAATTATTTTCTGTAAAATAAAAAATCTTCTGTTGTAAGAGTAGGTGCATTTGCTCTATGGGTATTTTATTCCATTACATAAACTAAACACAGACCGTGTTCAAAGACAATCATTGTCAAAATTTTAATTGTTTTAGAACAGGAAAATATTTTTTATTCCTGGTTAATATATTATGTAATGTGAACAGATATTTGGAATTTTAGAACAGTTTCTTTATATTCAGCGTTTAACTTTTCAAGCATAAGTTATTAAAATTCTCCTCCAATTTGAGGAGAAAGATCTTGTAATTTGAGAAAAATCAAGTTTACCTTCACCATAAACTTGATAAATTTCAAGAATGTAAAAAAAAGTAATGCTACTTCATGAAATTTTCATTCATCGAAAAAATGAAACACAGAACTGTTGAACAGATGTAATATTTCACTCTTTGAAAGGGAAAACGCGCATATTATTACAGAATGTGTTTGACTTTTAATTATTGAAACTCAGCTCCTTTCAGTAGCTGGAAATGAAATGAGCATTTCATTTGGCTACGAAATAAGAATGATTCAAATAGATCCTGTCTTAACAGAAAATTATTGCAATTATAGAAAACTATTAAAAATTTTCCTATATTCATTAAAATAAGAATTGAAAACATTTTGGCAGTATTAAGGTGGTATAGGACCTTTGAGTTTGTCCAAACGAACAAAAACATCATAATTTACAAAGTACCAAAACTTTAAAAAATTGTAATTAGGATTTTTCCCCTTTCTACCTGAAGTACATTATTCGTAAGTATATTGAGCAGAAAAATAAATGTTGTATATATAAAATGACATTTGGACTTAACAATAATGATAGTTAATAATACTTAATATAATAATTATTTTTACTATTAACCCCCCTGACCTCCGAGCAAAAGGGCAAATTTGTAATGTTGTTTTTATTTTTTCAATTGTTTTCACTTTTTTCAATTTTTTCCACTTTTTTCACTTTTTTTCACTTTTTACATTTTTTTAAATGCTAAAAAAATATGAATTTTCAAACTTCATATAAAAACTTAATTACATATATAAGTATAATCCTTCTTTTAAAACATTGAGTAATAATCATTACTCAATGTTTTAAAACTTCGTTATACGAGGGAAAGTCATTAAGTAAGTCACAAAAGATAATTAAATAATAAATTTCAATGATATTCACTTGAAAACTATTTTTATTTTTCAACATATTTTCCACCAATATTTATGCACTTATATCACCGTTTTATCACTGCCCCAACACCAGCTGCATAACGTTCTTTGGGTTGCTGTCTCAACCCCATTGGGACTTCAAGTTGAACGTTTCGATCATCTGTGAGCATCATCTTGCTTCCAAGATGGTTTTTTAGTGGACTAAACAAATGAAAATCGCTTGGGGAAAAGTCGAAGTCGTATGGTGGATGTTGAAGAACTTGCAAAATGATGTTCACAGATGATGAAAAGATTCAACTTGAAGTCCTAATGTGGCTGAGACAACAAACCAAAGAATCTTATGCAGCTGGTGTTGGGGCACTGATAAAACGGTGATATAAGTGCATAAATATTGGTGGAGAATATGTTGAGAAATAAAAATAGTTTTGAAGTAAATATAATTGTAAGTTATTATTTAATTATCTTTTGTGACTTACTTAATGACTTTCCCTCGTATTTATAGAAATATATTAATTTAAACAATGCCTCTATTGCAGTAAAACCTACAGCATAGTGAACGGATATACCAGTTCATGGCTGTGAGATGATTTTTATATTCAAAATTTCATGCTTTTTAAAAAAATAATGAAAGAAATTGTAAACTAATTTTATTTTTTTTTAAAAAGGCTTGAAAGGAATGATAATAAGGAATAATAAAGCCTCAATCCATGTTTCATTTATTTTTTGTAAATAGATAAGAATAAAAGCGCTGAAACATTAGTACATTTTACTTATTTTTATCTATATTTTATGTACAAGTATTCTTTTTATGTCCCTTACCTTCAGTCATTTTTATCTATCTCTGAGTATCTTCTTTTTACAGCGTTTTCTATATACTTATTGGATGGAAGGCAAAATACAAAACAAAACAAAAAGTCTGTAAATATAAATATTTATATACATTTACATGACTATAAAGACAACTGCAAACATAATATAAAATTTTCAAACAAAATCTTTCTACATTTAAATTTGAATAGAAGGAATATATAAATAATAAGAAATACGATTAATATTAAATAAAAATATATTTAGACGGTTATGCATCTTTCAGTGACATTATTTAGCTCAACAAATTTAACAAATGCGTATTTATTATTACTGCTATTATGCACTTTAAAACGTCAAACCAATGATTACTTCATTTAAACACGGATATAAAGATATAAATAATATGAATAACATATGTTATTAAATAACAATATTATATGGCTTATATACACTTTTCAAACACTTTTCTTTATTTCGTTTTATAAAGTTTAACAAATGAGCGTGTATAAATATTGTTATTGTGCAGTAAAAATTTTCTTTAAAAAAATATTACTGAGTTTAAACATGAATATAAAATTTTAAATAAAATATTTTATGACATTTATACACCTTTCAGGAACTGTGATTAAATTCCCTAAATGTTATATATCAGAAATTAATATGTTATAGTACAGTGCAAAGAATAAAGTATTATTATATTTATTGTCTACATGACAAATTAAAATTACAAACAAATTTTACCGTCACTCTTCGAAAGGTTATGTACTGTGATGGATTCTGAGAGACCTGTGCACGAAATTCCCCAAAAGCCTCAATCCATGCGTTTTGATTATGAATTTCAATTTAAAAGAAAAAGGACTGCACATAAATTTGGATTTCACTGTTTAACGGATACGAAATGAATGCATATGTAAACAAACGCTACTATTTAACACTTTTATTAGACGATTAGTTTAATTTTTTTTAACGATATTATGTAGTTGCCTGTAATAATTATCTTTATTTCATAATGTACAGGGTGATTCCAAATAATGTTTGTCATTCCACAGTTTTGTATTTCCTGCCTTATACGTTGAAAATGAATGATGAAAATTACTTTTGATACAATAATATGAGGCGGAATTTATCTCTTTGAGTCATTCTGTAATATATATATGACTTGATCTACATATATTTTGTAATCTGATATATATGACAAATGATAGTTATGGATGATTCACTGAGAAGTGCGCAAAATTAAATTTAAAAAATCCAAAACACTAAAATTTCGATTATAAATGTCAATTTTAATGAAGAATGATTGTACATAATTTGCAGTTTACGTTTAATTGAGTAAATAGGATCACAGTACATATGTAAACTTGCATTACCATCCATGGCTTGATGTACAGTTCAGCGTGGTCTGGCGATTAACCGAGGGGCTACGACGGAAAATATACTGATGACGGAAAATATACGAAATACTTAAAAAATAAATCTTAACCAAGACTTATTTTTTCTTTGTAGCATATAATTCATAAGGGCCCAGAGAAAATATCGAATAAGACGTCTTGGTTATCAAAGCCTTCTAAAATTTGCAATCTAATATTTACGCACGAAAAGTTTTTGCATCTATTTAAATACATTGTTTTCTTTTGATAACACTAGGCAACATTATGCAATTCAAATTTGGTGGTTATCGAATTCACATTGTTATGAATTTTGATTGTTGTATCAAAGTTATTCCAAAAGCCAGCGTATGTCATAATGTGTAATTGTTTGAATGTCTCATGTGGATTTAAAATGCATTGAGGCTTTGCTGTAATCAAACTTGTAAAGTGTATATCAACTATGTAGTGCACTCGTTTATGATGCAATTGTACTTAAAAAGCAGTTTCACGTTCTAGTATTTCAGTAGAATTTTACGAGTTGAGAATGTAATATAAAGTTCAATATTGCATTAAACAAAGACATACTGTCCCTATAAATTATATTAATTACTTAATTAATCAACTCTATTAAATGACGATAATGAAATACACTTTCCGATTTCTTATAAATCGTGTACATCAATTTTTTACATACAATACTTTAAAATTTCAAGCTTAATTTACTCTTACAAAAGCAATTGTTAAAATTTTAATTTTCTAGCATAATGCTCTTAATTGTGGGTTTAACATATTAAAACTGTATCCTCTAATTGCTTTCAGTAAAATTATTTTCCAACTTCTGACGAAATATTTCTTAAGGGAAAATGCTGCATCAACACGCTTGTTAATGTCAGTAGGGAGATTTAATATTTAAAATTATCAGGTGCATGTATTGTTAAACAGAGTTAATATTAATGACGTTTTTAAAGTTCATGTCACTTATTTTCTATAAAATTAAAATTATGAAAGCTCTAGGAATAATTTAAATCTGTGTTGTTTTTAATATTAAATATTTACAATTTAACAAAGTTGTACGAAAATATGATATAAAACAGAGGGCCCGTGCGAGGATTTCGCTCTGAAATCTAATATTTTTTAGGTACTTCTCTATTATGCTGTCGACCACTTTTCATAACAAAAAACTATCGCCAAATTGTAAGATTAAACCCCAAAAATGCAGTCCCATTTACTTGATGTCAGAAGCATTATACGTGTTTGTTAAAACATCAAGTGGTTTTTAATTCGACATTTGCGTGTATTTTTCATTATGTTTTACTGGTTTATTAGTTATTTCATTAATTAAAATAACAATTGTGTCCTTAAATTCTTATATTTTATTTGTTTATTTTGATATTCCAATGGCAACGTTCTCCCGTTTATTTGGCGATAGTTTTTTGTTATGAAAAGTGGTCGACGGGATAAAAGAGAAGTACCATTTGTTATCAATATGTAATAGTTTTTAGATGCAGGTTTAAACTTATAAAGAAAAAGCAAGGATAAAAATATCTGTAAACAACATTTAGTTGTTAGTCAATCCAGAATATCATCTAATTTATTCCATCAAATTTAGAGTAAAAACTGATCCAAGATTGCTAAAGGCACGCGCGAGAAAAAAAAATAACAATCGTATTTTAACTGCATTAGAGGATGACGTCATCCGCTTCGGGAAAAACATGGGACATAGAAATATAAATCTAAACATTTAAATTTAAATTTCGCTTTTTAATCATAAATATAAAATAAACGCGTGTGGTGTTTTTTATAATAATTGCTGAGCTATTTTTTTGGCAACAATGTTTTGAGGAAAACCTTTCATTTCATTTAGGTAAACAATGTCGATTTAATTTTTAATTATCAGCAATTTTTAATCGAAAACATGTTTTAACGAAATGTTAAGTGTGCTATGTCAGAAGCGTTTTCAAAATCCTTCCATATGCTATCTCATTCGTCGTTCTGCGTTTCGTATTTTCAGAAAAAAAGGGATGTTGACAGGAGAAATAATATATATGATTGAAAATATATCCATAAAAATAATATATCAGAAATGTCTTTCTAATGTATTTTGTAAGTTTTGTGACAGAATTTTACACATAATTTATTTTAAAACCATCATATTAAAAGAGAATGTTAATGTTTTAACAAGAACAAAAAAATCATGCGTCAAGCATAGATTATGTAACTCTTTCCAATACTTCCAAAATAAATTTTCAAGCCTTTACCGTAAGGTGTAAGATGATATCTAACTAAACAATTTTGAAAACGCATAACTTATTTATAAATCCAACTTCAGGAATTACCAACAATATTTGGAAAAATATCCTAGCTCTTTTGTGCAGCCCTGTATGTGATCAATAGATTTGTATATATACTAAATAGAATGCTAAAGTTTAGTTCAGTTAGGAAACACGTGGCACAGTTTAAAATTTCCCTTCTGCAATTTCCGAAAATAAACGGAAATGTACTCGAGAACTTTTGTGCTGCCCTGTATACAATCTATACAATTTATGCACACCAATTAATAGACAAAAATGAATTAAATTTAAAAAAGCAACTGAATGCAGCAACTGAAAAAGCATTCTCAGCAATTATTATTAATAAGCAGTACCTTAACCGTGTGTCCCTGTAAATGAACGATGAAAGCTATACACACAATTTTCTATAGTAAGCCTCCTGTAATCCACGTTAGTGATATATATCAATTTCAATATGTTTGAAAGAGTGAAACATTATTAAAACAAACTGCAAACGATTTTTCTTCATAGACCTTAATGTAACAGACTTCTTTTGAGTACCCCTGTAAAGGAACTATGAGAACTATGCACACCACATTGTATAATTATTCTCTTATTGTGCACACCGGAACCCGGTTCCAATCTTTTAGACGAATATAGTAAGTTTTTTCCTTAATTGAATAAAGTTTACGAAAAATTCATACAGCGATTTTTGAACGTATGGCGAATTTTTTCCTTCGACACTAAGAATTTTGCCCAGAATACTTGATTGGTTCGGTAGTTGCTTCCATTTCAGCTCCAGCTACGATTACAATCATATATTTTTTTCTCTTTTAGCTTAGAGAAAGTTGATAATTCTTTATAGATAAAAAATGATTATTTTAAAATGGAAGAACGGGTTATTTATTATCCATATTTTTTTATTAGATTTTTTTAATTGCATTTATATACATTTTTTAACCTTTACTCATGTTTTGCAGCGTTTTTTGTTTCAAATGACGTCACAAATCGCCCACTAGAAGTCAAACCCTGTTGGAGAGCAGTTATGATTGCTAGTTGATAGGATTGGAGACACAGCGGAAAGTCAATTGTGAATGGCAGATGAAGAGGTCGTCAGCAGATTGTACTTCGAAAAGCGAGTTGTGAATTTTTCGCGATTTGTTTTATGTAATTTTTAGAGAATTTTCATGTAATTTATGTATTTCATTTCAGAAATTAACAACAATAACTTTCTGTTTTTGTGTTTAAGGGAAAAAAAGTCATTTTGCTTCTGTTTCAAAAGTTAATGGTAATTCCTAATTTTTTAACGTTATTGGTTTAATTCTGTGTGTGTGTGTAGGGGGGGTGAATGTTGGGTTGTAATTTAAATATCGCGTTAATTTTCTGATCGAAATTCCCTCCTTCCCCCCCGCCTCCGAAATCAGAACATTTTTTATTATTATTCCGTTTCAAATAAAACTTTCCTCAGGTCCTCCAGGTACTACATAAACTACGGTATAATTTTTTCACTCCTTGGTTACCAATATTTCCGAACATTAATCAGCAGGGAGGGGTATTTTCTCGGGTTCTATGGGCCCACTTGCAACGAGAATTAGTTCATTCAACTTAACACGAAGTAATTTAGATACAGATAACTAATTATGATACGGATTTGGTGCCACCTGGCGGTAGAAATGTCACTATAAGATTTTGCATCGCGTGCGCAGAATATCTGCTATACGGTGTCGTAGGCAGCAGAGACACGTGCCCGGGTTTCAAACGGAAAGAGTTTTATTTAGAACAGAGTACATCCTTAGCGGTGGAAAGTGGAACTAAAATATATTGCTTTTAAAATTTGTCCGATTTAAACAAAGGGCCCGATTTCAACGAAAATTGATTCATTCAATTTTACATGAACTAATTAAGATATAGATAACTAATTAAGACATAGAGTTGGTGCCCCTAGATGTGGAAAGTGGAATTAAAAGATATTCAGCGCCTGCACAGCATGCCTTCTATAGGTTACCATAAGCAGCGGGGACACGTGCCGGAGTTTCGTTGGGAAAGAGATTTCTTTAGAACAGATAGAACCCCTTGTGGTGGAAAATGTAATTAAAAGATTTTGCATTTAATCTTGGTCCGATTCAAACGAAATATTTTCTGACATTCTTCTGAGGTCTCCCAGGTACTAAATAAACTTCGGTATCATTTTTTCAACTCTTGGTTGCCACCATTTATGAATATTAATATCCAGAGGTGTGATTTATTTTCTCGGATTCCATGGGCCTGATTTCAACGGGAATTGGTTCGTTCAACTTAAAATGAACTAAGTAAGATATAGATAATTAATTGAGACATAGATTTAATACCCTCTGGCAGTGGAAAGTGGAACTATTAGAATTTTCGCGTGTGCATGACACGCCTCCTACACGGTGCCGTAAGCAGCGGGAACGAGTGCCGGAGTTTTGTTCGGAAAGAGTTTTATTTAGAACAGAATGCTCCACCTGGTAGTGGAAACTGGAACTAAAAGATTTTGAAGCATGTCTGCTATACACGGTATCAGAGGCAGCGGGGACACGCGTCAGAAAATTTGTTTAGAACAGAATGCATCTCCTGGCGGTTGAACGAAAATATTTTCCTGCGCGTGCGCCGAAAATGGCTATTTTGTTTGAAACCGCAAAAGAAAGTTACCGATTTGATAATCCCAGACAACGAAATAGTTTCATTTTCACTCATTCACGAGTATTAAGAAAAATATTGGAGGTATTGTATCGAAACTCACAGTCTGTACGTAGTTTATTTTTCTGATTTCGAAAAGCCAAATTTTGTAAAAATCCGACGGTAACCTTTTTTTTTAATTTACCAAAAACTGACCCATTTTTAATCACATGGTCCATAGATTTGAAGAGATTATTAAATTTACTTCCGCTTCGGGGTCCATCTCTCCAATTAATTTCCGAAAGTCAAAGAGTTACCAGAGAAACGGTTTTATGCAGAGATTTTTAGAATGATATTGCATTTCATATTTTTTTTAACGGGACAGGGCAACGCCGGTCGTATCATCTAGTAAAATAAATAATTATGTTAAACTCAAGCTTTTTTGTAATTTTTATTTAAAATTTTGAAGCTTTTACGTAAAGAAAATAACTTCCATTAATTACTATCCCTATTAAACATGTTCCATTTTTGTCAGTCCAAAACCAAAACTTTAGGTATAGACGGAAAATAAATTATATATGGTTAGAGAAAATCAATTGTTTCTTATAACTTAAAAAAAGTGTTATATTGGAAAATAAATACTAACATTTAAAAATTCAAAATTTTAATGCTGAATACATTAATAATAAATGGGATATATAGATAATTTACATTTAGTTTACAAACGTAGTATTATTAGTTAGAATATGTTAGATTTATTTTGTTCTATTTATTTAATTTGTTCACAAAAATCATGTAAAGACTAAATACTGGTATGTAAATGAGAACAGAAATCCTCAATTTCAAAATTCGAATAGCGATTCCACATATAATCATAGACTAGATTAATTTTAACACAATTATTCAAATTGGTAAAGATATCATATGAGTTGAAATTTCCCAACTGCGCGAAAAATATCCGAGCCAGGATTCGAACCTGGGATCTCTCGTCTTACGCTGCCAATGCTGTACCAGCTGAGCCATTCCGGTCGAATATTGAGGACCTAATAATACCCAGTTAACTTTATTGATCATAGCATATTTTTCGCCCAGTTAGGAAATTTCTACTTATATGATTTCTTTACCATTTTGAATAGATGTGTTAATTTTAATCTAGTGTTATCAGGTATCTAGCGTTTATTGGAATGTCCTTACCTGCAATTTATTCTGTTAAGCTGATTCAGTTATCAGACCAGATGCTATGATCAATAAGGTTTACTGGGTGAGTCAGGTCCTCCAGATTTGACCGGGATAGCTCAGTTGGTACAGCTTCAGCCATGAGATACCAGGTTCGAATCCTGTCCCGTACTTTTTTCGCCCAGTTGGGAAATTGCTACTCATATGACTTATAATCATAGAGACAACTATGGGAGAAAGAATTTTAGAGGTAATAGAAATAATGGAAGGAGTCATCCATACAAGCGTCCCAATAATTTGAACTTATAGATTGTCCTTGTTGTAAGAAGGAATACTAATTCACAAGAAGTTAAAACGAAATTAGTAGGTATTGTAATCAAAAGAAAACAAATAGTGCAAATTCTAAATCGATTAATGTAACTAAAAATTCTAATGAGGAAAAAGAGAATAATTAGCGTGACATTTCAAAACCTTACATGTTATGGCCTGCAGTTCTGAAAATAAATTTAACAATCTTCCTATCGTTAAACTTAAATTTATTAATTTAGATAAACCCGTTCTCTTGGATATAGATGCACATCGCTTGCTGCAATAACCAAGCATTTTAGTAGTGATTAAACAACAATCCAAGGTTGAACATGTATTAGGAGCAGTTAAAATTAAAACTCTACATAAAAAAGCAGTTCCATCCTTATCTGCAGTTAACATAAATGTAAAGATAAAAACTCGTTGGTTCCACAAATTATTTTTTTTGGAACTCAGAGTAACTGGGATTGTAACTATCAAATCGTCTTACGATATGACTTCATTAAAAAAAGGAAAATATTATTAGATACATTTAATAAAAGATTATCAATAAATAAAACCCATTTTGAATTTAGAGGAACTTCTCAGCCTCAAGATAAATCTAATAACAATAATCAACAAACTGAAAATAATATAACTGCTAAAGTTGCAAACAATGTCAAACTTAAACCTAATTTTTTTTGGAATAATTAAGTAAGAAAACCGGCAGGTCATTCATTATCTTAAATGATAATATTAACACCATTAAAAATTTCTAATAAATGTCATATTGAGAATTATTTCCATACTGTTGAAAATAATTAATATATATTTTTTTTACAGTTGTTGAGAATACACTAATGTCATGTCATATTATATTTGCCCAAAGTTGAAAAACTGAGAAATGTAGAATATTTTGAAGGAGACGAAGAAACGAAACCTGCTGAAAACGAAGTTTTGCATGTCAATATTCTAAAGAGGTTTATAATAATAGTCTAAATACGTTTGTAATTTGAGACAGGCACAACTTTCCTAATCTGATTTTAATCTAAAGCATTGAGATTAAAAAAAACAGACAGGAGATTTTGGAAATTTTAATGCAAAACTTTAGAATATTTTCTAAAAGTTATAAAACACTTTGTTTAACGGATGGTGTTAAACGAGAATTCAAGCTTATGCATAATTTACCGATTTAAATTAAATCTTGCTATATTCCTAAAATAACTAAGAAATTTGCAAAAGAAGAGATTAATAAACTATTACTTGTTGTTTTAGTAGAAAATTCTTTATCTAACTATAATTTCCCGCTTATATTTGTTAAAAAGAAACCCATTCCAGGCAATTTTCTAGAAGATATCAAATGGTAGTATTCTATAAATTGGTAAATAGTATGACTGTGTCTTTTACTATTTACTTACCTAAAATTTCAAACATTTTGCATAGTATTACTGACAAAAGATATTATAGTGTGCTCGATATCAAATCAGCATTTGTTTCTTATGAGTTTGCAAGAAAAAGTAAAGATAGATTGATATCGGAACGCTCTTTGGTAGATACTGATACGCTGATGGTAGTGTAACGATTTCATTAAATCTCTCACAGTCTGCTAATTAGGCAGAGTAATCAAAGATAGAAGTTCCCAAGAGTTGGAAAACTTTTCTCACGCTTCGCTGTGGTGTTACAAAAATGTCGTTTACTACAATAGGAAAAGATGAGCTTCGATCAATCTTGTGAAACTGAAATTGCTAGACAGCAAACATTTCTCTGATCTGTCCGACTACATGTGCGGTCTCGAATCGTGAGAAAATTGCCCGTGTGAACATTCTAAAGTTCAGGAAGACCTCCCAAAAGAATGGTTTATCCAATGACTTAAAAACTGAAACTAATGGCGTAAACTAAAACTTTTTTGATTGGTGATCGGGGAATCTTTGTTCGAGCAAGCGGACCGGAAAAAAGAATCGAGGGGAAGTTAGTCAGAGTTTTGGCAGGAGAACGAGTGTTGGTGGAAAACACTCATCTCAGGACGGATTCCCATCTGAGGAGGGAAGGAAAGGTTTGCTGACACATTTTGAAGAGAGAGGATTTCTCTTAAGGCAACGGCAAGATCATCGCTTGAACTTTTTATGAAGAGTGCAAAAGAACTCATGTTAAGATTTCAAATTACTGCACAAGATTGGACCTTTCATTGATTTATTAATTGATTGTAAGTTGAAACGAACACGCTAAAAAAAATGTTTATAATGAGTTGTAATATTAAGAAATTCGAGAATGATTTTTAATAAAAGTCATTTCGAAGTAACATATTGAAATTGATCCACATGAAAAGGCCACACGCTACCCCTTTTAAAAGATAACATCATGGATTCATTATAGCTGGTGACAAGCGGGTCGGATATTTCAACAAAAATTGATTAGCATCAGTGAAGAGAGCCCAGACAGTAGCAGTGACGCCCGCCCGCATCTAAGCGCGCAAGATCTGACGCCAGATCAGGAGAAGAAAGCAGAGCCCGAAGCAAGCCCTTGCACTGGTACGACAGACACAGCAGTTCCGTCATCCGAACGTAGAAACAGAGCCCGAAGCAAGCCCCGGCAGTGGCACGACAGACAGCAGCTCCGTCCTGGAAGCAAGCCCTTGTGTACAAATAACAAGCCCGAAGCAAGCCCTTGTGTACAAATAACAAGCCCGAAGCAAGCCCTTGAAATGGAAACATCAGGAGCCGACAAATCGAGATAACCTGTGCAATCGACGACGTCTAGGCCAGACCCGAAACCGGCGACAAATGATGCAGACCAAGACTGTAGAAAAGGTAAGCTCAATTCATTTTTGAGTGGCTCTCATTTTGTTTACATATTCTTTGGTGAGGAAAATTCATTTCTGAGAAATTTTTTATTTTTATATTGATATATGATAAATTATGATAATTTTTTTAAATCTAATAACTTTTAACATATTTGGAAAAATATATGTATATTTGTTATCAGCATAAAATTTGATAGTGTGAATTTTCTTTTGGTAGTAAAATAATATAAGGATTGTCAGGCTAAATGTGTATATATATAATTTTTTTTTCTCAAAAAAAAAGAGATAAAAATTTTGATTTTTCAAATAAGTCGATTGTCTAGTTATTCATGATTGAAAGATTTCAAAGGTGTACTTTTTTATATTATTAGTGAAACAATAGATGTTATTGAAAATCAAATATTTTGCATATGTGATGTTAGGAAAATTTTTTAGCAGTTGCAAAAAGTGGTCATTTTGTTACTGGGAAAATTGTTACCTGTGGGGTCAGAAATATCAAGTATTGGTTGAATTATGTGCACAGAATTTCAAATGTCTAAATTTGTTTTAAATGTGTATGATCGACACCAAAACGTGTCAGTGTATTGAAAATTTTACAATATTGAAAATCTATTTTTATATGTATATTATTTTTATTATTCCTCAAATTGAATTGTATTTAAAATTGTTAGTATTATGTGGGTAGTAGCAGAAAATTTTCCATAAAGTGTTAGAATCCCTATTGCATAAATTAGCGAGCGAAACTATCATTTTCATCTTTATATTGTATTTACATAAAATTTTAAAATGCAAGAAGTAACTGATCTGAAACAGTGCAGGAAAATTGATTTGCAGAATTTAGCGGAAGAATTGGGAGTGGAAATAGGGAAAAATGACAGGATACCGGTAATTATAAAAAAAATCGAAACTGCCGATGATTACGATAAAGATTTTGCATTTACGCAAGTTGCGTATATCATAAAAGACGCGAAGACAAGATAGCCGCGGATAAAGAGGAAAAACAAAGGAAGAAAGAAGAAAGAGAAAGAGAGGAAAAACAAAAAGAACGCGAATTTACGTTGGAACAACTTAGATTGACGCAAGATGCAAATAGACGCAGTTCAACAACCAGTGGCGGGTCGGAACGCCCACCTAAATTGCCGCTCCGAACAATCATGCATCGATTTGATCCGGAACGCTCGGATATAACTTTGTTTTTAAATTTGTTCGAACGACATGCGACCAAAGTGGAAATAGAGACAGGTGACTTAGTGACGCATTTATTAGCTTTAGTGCCGGTCGAAATTGCAGAGTTAATTTTAAGGGAACCGCAAGATCAGACGGATAACTTTGAATACGTCAAAAAGTTTTTGCTTGAACGATTCCGTATGAGTCCCGAATCGTATCGTCAAAAATTAATGAAACATCCACGCAATCCAGATGCTCCGTGGAAGGATATTATCTTTGAGATCAACAGTTATTTAGAGGGTTGGTTGAATGGTTTAGGTGTTGCGGATTTCAGTAGTCTGAAAAATTTATTGATAACTGACCAGATAAAGCTCCGTGCTTCTAGTGAAATGAAAGAGCATTTCATTGATTCGAGGGCAAATTACAAAGACCCTTTAATTTTAGCTAAATGTCTGGACGAATATGAGGCAGTAAAAGGGAGTTCAGATAAAAAAGAGAATGCGAGATCTTTTTATGATAGGAAATCAGAAGAAACGAAACTCGAGGAAAATTCTGGAGAAGAAAAAAATTCCGACAAAAAAATAAATAGGCGAGACAAAGAAATTAAAGACAGGGAACGTGTCTTTGAACGAAAGAGGCGCTGTCATACGTGTGGAAGCGAATTTCACCTAATGGCCCGTTGTCCGAAAAGACAAAGGGATAGTACGGAAGTAAAAGCATTCGAGAGCATAAATCACTTAGGCGATATAAGCGAAGACAAAAGCCCGACCTTTTTTGAGTGAAAACAAAATAAATGGGAAGAAGGCGTGTGTACTTAGAGATTCAGGTAGCTCGTATTGTGTTTGCCCATGGAATTTGGTAAATAAAAGCAAATTAGGCAATGAATATGTTTGGCTTAAACAGACATTTGATAAATATCCAAAACGATTTAGAGTGGCACGTATAAAAATGGAAATAAAAGGTCTCGGATATGTAAATACGAAAGCGGCAATCCTGCCTAGACACTCTAAAATTAAACACTATATCTTAGGTAATAAGACGCAGGCTTTAATAAATGAAAAGATAAAGCGAAAGCAAAAATGGCAAACTAATTCCAGTTTTGAGAACCCGGGGATTGAGATAAACCCTTTAACAGATCCCCAAGGGAAGGAAGAAATTCTTTCATCATTCCCCCCCGAAATGAAGAACCACCGTTCTCAGTGTATTGCGGAAAAAGAAACCCTTTTGAAAAGGTCAAGGAAAGTTGATGAGTTGGTTTTCGAAAGGCAGGGAAATTCGAAAAATAAACGCGAAAATATGGAAGCGAGTGTTGACAGGAAGGGTTATCATTCGAAAGTTAATCTGGAGGAAGTGAGCGGATTCACAAAGAGTTTTCTAAAATCCTTCGAAATTCTGTTGAAAGAGAGTAGGGACAGTGGAAATTCACGCCTTTGTGACACTCTTGTTAAAGAAACTGAACGGTTGTGTAAAACGTATTGTTCGGCAAACACAAGTAAAGAAATTCAGTAGTAAGTTTTTGAGTAAAATCCAATCTTTTGTACATATTTGATTATTTTTAGTTTTATTGTTATTTTGGCATGTGTAGTAAAAAAGTATCTTTCAAAAAAAAAAAGTCTCTAAAGCTAGATGTTCAAGCAATGGTAAACAGTATATAAGAAATTAAGTCACTGATGTATATAGAGAGGTTAAATTGAAATGTTATTTGAGCCACTCAAATATGTTGAGCTAACCCTTTTTTTTGCAGATTTTCCGCGTTTTAACCCGGAAAATGTTTTGATGGTGGGGGTGTTGTAACGATTTCATTAAATCTCTCACAGTCTGCTAATTAGGCAGAGTAATCAAAGATAGAAGTTCCCAAGAGTTGGAAAACTTTTCTCACGCTTCGCTGTGGTGTTACAAAAATGTCGTTTACTACAATAGGAAAAGATGAGCTTCGATCAATCTTGTGAAACTGAAATTTGCTAGACAGCAAACATTTCTCTGATCTGTCCGACTACATGTGCGGTCTCGAATAGTGAGAAAATTGCCCGCGTGTGAACATTCTAAAGTTCAGGAAGACCTCCCAAAAGAATGGTTTATCCAATGACTTAAAAACTGAAACTAATGGCGTAAACTAAAACTTTTTTGATTGGTGATCGGGGAATCTTTGTTCGAGCAAGCGGACCGGAAAAAAGAATCGAGGGGAAGTTAGTCAGAGTTTTGGCAGGAGAACGAGTGTTGGTGGAAAACACTCATCTCAGGACGGATTCCCATCTGAGGAGGGAAGGAAAGGTTTGCTGACACATTTTGAAGAGAGAGGATTTCTCTTAAGGCAACGGCAAGATCATCGCTTGAACTTTTTATGAAGAGTGCAAAAGAACTCATGTTAAGATTTCAAATTACTGCACAAGATTGGACCTTTCATTGATTTATTAATTGATTGTAAGTTGAAACGAACACGCTAAAAAAAATGTTTATAATGATTTGTAATATTAAGAAATTCGAGAATGATTTTTAATAAAAGTCATTTCGAAGTAACATATTGAAATTGATCCACATGAAAAGGCCACACGCTACCCCTTTTTAAAAGATAACATAATGGATTCATTATAGTAGAAATATATGGGGGAAATTCTCGCATTTAGGTGTCATGCTTGCAAAGATTGCTAATAACTTCGTGTGGTTAGAGGAAGAGTTTGTTTAACATATACTCGAAACGAAAACAATGCAATGTATGGAGTAACCAGCATGGTCTCCACACTTAAATCCAATTGCGCAAGTCTGGGATGCATTGCAGCGACGTCAATTCCCCTGTTGACTGACCGGGTCTTGGAGATTTCACACTTTTTGTAGAGTGAAACAGAATCCCTACTAAGTCAAAACAACAACCTCATCGTTTCCATAGAAAACAGGTTTTCAACAGTCTTAGTTGTTGGAGAGGACTACACACTATATTAAAAATATTTCATGCTCTTCATACAATACTGTTTTTGTGATTTACAGGTATCCAAATTGGTGTTTTGGAACGTCTCTTCATATTCATGACATCATTTAAAAAAAAATTAATTTCCATCGTGATGTTTTGATATTAAGTACAATGTTTTACTATGTTTAATGCTAAGCAATGTCTTGTTCTCCGTTTTACGCATTAATATATGAAGAGTGTAGATGCAAAATTCACAATCTCACACTTTTAGAAAAATGCAAAAAAATGATTATTATGAATAAAAATGATATATTGGCACAATTGTTTTGTGATATATTTGTTGCCATAACTTATGGCAACAAATATATCACAGAAATTGTGCCAATATAATTATGCCGCATGGTTGTCTCATCATTTTTAACACTTTCCAACCGAGTTGAAAAGTGTTTATGACTTCGGTTTGTCTGCCGTATGGCCGTCTGCCGTCTGGCCGTGCTCTAACTCCCGTAAATATGCTCGGATTGCTCTGCAATTTTATATGTTATTGTCGTTATCTATAGCATGTTCCCTATTTCAACGGAAGTGTGTAGCACTTATAGTTTTTTTACAGGGCCACTCAAAAGAATTCCGTTAGATTGCGGTCTATGGGGAAAAATCATTTGCGGTTTATTTAAATACTGTTTCACTATTTTAAACGCATTGAAATTTATATATATCACTAAGGTGCATTACCAGAAGCTTAATATGGAATAGGGTGTGCATAGCACTTATAGTTACTGTACAGGGACAGTCAAAAGAATTCCGTTACATTACGTCTATGGAGAAAAATCGTCTGCGGTTTATTTAAATAATGTTTCACTATATTAAACGCATTGAAATTTATATATATATCACTAAGGTGCATTACAAGAGGTTTACTACAGAATATTGTGTGTATAGCAGTCATTGTTCATTTACAGGGACACGCAAAAGAAGTCTCTACTGTCTGTTAACAGTAATTCCTGGAAGTGCGTTTTAAGTTACTGAACGCGATTTTAAATTTAACTCGTTTTCTGTCTATTACGTGGTGTGTATAAATTCTGTATATCCTATACAGGGCAGCACAAAAGTTCGTGAACACATTTCCGTTTATTGACAGAAACTCCAGAAGGAGAATTTTAAACTGTGCTACGCGTTTCATAACTCAACTAAAAAATTTAGCATCCTATGTAGTATATATACAAATCTATAGATTATATACAGTATAAGTACAGTATAAGTACAGTATAAGATCATTAAAAGTATTCGGATATTTTTCCGAATATTGTATATGTTGGAAATTCCTGAAATTAGGTTTTTAAATATGTTATGCGTTTTCCAAATTGTTTACTTAGATGTTATCGTTCAGCTTATTAAACGGTATGATTTGTAAAATTATTTTGGAAGCGTTGGAAAGTGTAACATAATCTATGCTTGACGCATTTTTCATTCTTGTTATTTGTGACCATACTTTTTTGTTCAGTGTATACAAACATTTCTATATATGTGAATTACATGTGAATACAAATAAAAACATTCTTTTTGTTACTAAATTCTACTTTGTTCTCTTTTTCATATCATATAAAAGACTATTTTTGTAGTACACAAAATCTTTATTAGTATTGGTGCTACAAAGTATAACTAATGAGCCAATGAATAAAGAGTGTGCATTTAGTTTTTAAAAGAAAATTTTCTATTGAATCGCTTCATAAAATTTGTTCACTTCCAAAATAAGTTTGCAAATACTTCTGTTATTTAACATAAGTGTAAAATATTGAATAAATCTGCATTCTATAATATATGTTTGCTTTCTTTACATAGAGTAAAGATATAGTCTAATGAAGTAGTTAAGTTTCTGTTTTGTAAAATTCCGCTATTCGTGAAAAAATAATTTTGTTAAATTTTCAGGAATATATTTTTTACATGACCTTATAAATGCTACTTTAAATTTTGTATGTGTTTCTTCAAATATTTTTTTTGTAATGCATAGAATGAATGTCTTATAGAACATGAATTTTAAATTTAAACTCAATTCTACTTTGATTTGTAAGTTATCTATTTTATTTTTAAGAAGCGCAGCAACTTAGTGGTCAGGGTATTGCGCTACCACACTACAGGTCCACAGTCCAATTCCAGACTGCGGACTGAATACCAAGCTTGCGTGGGATCGACACATTGAGGTTCCCGCGTTAAGCTGACAACCTGATCGGGTCATATGCTGTATAACATTTCAAAACCCATGATCAAGAAAGCAGCGCTGGGCAGTGTAGGCTAGCCTTAATGAACTTTAGCGCAACAGGTTTAGTTCATTTTATTTTATTTTTAAAAAGAAATTTTAATTCATTGAAGATGTTTCAGATAGCATAACAATTTTACATCAAGGAATTCAGATAAATTTTTATTCATTTTAAGAACTTAGAGCGCTTTAGATGGCATGTTTTCTTATTCCTTTGAGTCGCAAGAAATACTCGTGGACAAATACTCACAGATGAGGTTTAATTTTAAAGTTTGAAATGCATAGAATGAATGTATTATAGAACATCAATTTTAAATTTAAACTCAGTTCTACTTCGATCTGTGATTTCTTATTTTATTTTTAAGAAGCCCAGCAGTTTAGTGGTCAACGTGTCACGCTACCATACTACAGGTCCACAGTTCGATTTCGAACTGCGGACTGGGCAAGGTTTTCGCAACCTTTCATCCTTTCGGGGTCGATAAAATGAATACCAAGCTTCCATGGGATTGAAACATTGAGGTTCCCGCGTTAAGACGACCACATTGCCGGGTCATATACTATATAACGCAAAAAGGATTATAATCAAGAAAGCAGCGCTGGGCAACGTCCCTTACTTTCCCCTAACTTTCCTTAATGAATTCTAACGGCACTCGTTTAGTTTTTGTATTTATTTCTAAAGCAAAATTTGAATTCACTGAAGATATTTAAAATTATAACATGTCGAATTTAAATCAAGGAACGCAGATAATTTTTTATTCATTTTATGAACTTAGAGCATTTTAGGTGGCATGTTTGCTTATTCCTTTGAGTCGCAAGAAATACCCGAAGACAAATACTCACAGATGAGATTTAATTTTAAAGCTCATTTTCCTCGCTTCCCATTACTGATTTACTATGCTATTGAATAAATATTTAGAAAATAAGTAGAATCAGTCAAAGCCAGCTCAATAGACACATTGTGCATTAATTTTTGCATAAAGGAATGTTATCTACAGGGAACAGATGGCGGAAATAGAATCTATTTTCGCCGAAATAGAAAACTAATTAGCACTTCTGTGCAACAAATGTGCTTTCGGAAAATTCACTGGTAATTCATTATCGGCCTCTGTCGAAATTAATTTGTGATTGTTGATACATGTTTGTTGTATATCGGGCAGTAATTATTTCCTGGAGTAAATAAACCATAATTGATTTTAAATTGGCTATAACATTACACATGTTTGGATACAGTTGTGATTAATATAACGTTTAATCTTTAATGCGAAGCATTAAAGTTTCGTTTAATTGATTAATAAAATATTGTACTAATTATTATGCTACATTCCATGTGCGTGAATATAGCATGGTAATAGTGAGTGATAAAATGTACAACTAGGAAACGCAGCATATTAAATTATAAACTCGCTTTTTTTGACGCAAACCATATGTAAGTAAAAGAAGTAAATCAAAAGATGTAATTCTTCTAATCTTTAAGTTTATTTAAGTTATTCATTTATCTCAGAATGTGTTTTATCAAGATTTGTCATGTTTAACTCAAAAATTAAAATTAATTTATGAAAGACAAAAATAAAATTATTCGTATATTTTTTACAGTTTTTTTTTTTCTTGAAAATATAATATTAGAGACCTTTTCAAAATATCATTCTTGTAATAAAAAATACCCACAAAACTATTTGTTTAATAAATATATATTTTTGAATTTTTATGTGTTTCTGTAAATTGTGTAGAAAAGATTTTATTTAATATTTTATGTACTCAAAGGTGAAAAAAAATATATACAAAAAGTGTTAATAATTTAATAGATATATAAAATTAAAAATTGATTAAAATTAGTGTCTAACTTTTAAACGTTCAAAATATCTTGTTTAAGGAATTTACATTTTAAATGGTTTATATATATATATATATACTAATAGAATCCTAAAAAAGGATAATCCAGTATGAGAAAACTGATTAATACACAATAAAAACTACTCGTTAGCGTTTCCGAAAATTAGTGGAAGCAAAATAAACAACTTTTATTTTGTAAATGATTCTTTAAATCTCTAAAATATAACAGTTTCTATGGTTTTTAATGATAAAGAACGCTTTTCGAAATCGTGGGTAACTCAGAAGAGGTTATTGTAGATTTTCTTTAGCGGTTCTATTATGTTTTCATAAAAAAAATTGCTTTTGAAACGTTTATATTTTTCTTTTTCCATGGCGTGGTTCGTATTCTTAATATGGACCGGGACACACAATTAATTTTTTTTATTTATAAATATTTGTTACATATTTTAAAAATGTATATATATATATATATATATATATATATGTATATACACACACATACGAGAGAAAGTCGTTAAGTAAGTCACAAAATATAATTAAATAATAACTTAAATGGTGCTCACTTCAAAACTATTTTTATTTCTCAACCTATAATCCACCAATATTTATGCACTTATATCACCGTTTTATAAGTGCCCTACCACCAGCTGCATAAGATTATTTCGCTTGCTGTCTCAGCCACACTAGGACTTCAAGTTGAAACTTTTCATCATCTGTGAACATGATCTAGCTTCCAAGATGGACTTTTAATGGACTAAACAGATGAAAATCGCTTGGGGCTAAATCAAAGCTGTATGGTGGATGTTGAAGAAGTTGCAAGATGATGTTCACAGGGGATGAAAAGGTTCAACTTGAAGTCCTAATGTGGCGGAGACAGCAACCCAAAGAATCTTATGCAACTGGTGTTGGGGCACTGATAAAACGGTGATATAAGTGCATAAATATTGGTGGACAATATGTTGAGAAATAAAAATAGTTTTGAAGTGAATGTCATTGTAAGTTATTATTTAATTATCTTTTGTGACTTACTTAACGACTTTCTCTCGTATATTCCATATATATACACACCCCGAAAGACAGTATACAATAATCTCTTCCGAGTTACCCTCGATTATGAAAAGCGTTTTTATCATCAAAAACCACAGAAACTGTTATAATTTAGAGATTTAAAGCATCATTTACAAAATAAAAAGGTTATTTTGCTAACATTGATTTTCGGAAATGCTTGCGAGTAGTTTTTATTGTGTATTAATCAGTTTTCTGATACTGGATTATAATTTTTTAGGATTCTATTATTTATCAACTAAGCAACCTCAACTGTGTAATTGAATTGATACATGCAAGAGTAACACAATAATATTAATTTTAATGCTGTTCATTTACATATTTGCCTGTAAAACAGTTTGTTGAACATTTAAAAGTTTACTTATTAATTGAAAATTTCCGAAAAACATATATTCCAGGGTAAAATAATAATAATAATAATAATAATGCACAGTAAAAAATACTCTGAAAAAATAAGTGGCAGCAAAAGGAATTACATTTTTATAAATGATTCTTTGCATTTTGAAAATATATCACTTTCTGGTGTTTCTAATGACAAAGAGGGCTTTTCGGAATCGTGGGAAATTTGGAAGTCGTTATTCTATATCTCCATTCGTTGTTATATTAAATTTTCCTTGATTAAAATATATGTGTCTTTTTTTACACTTTATGGTATGATAATTCACAGAATTTTTAAGTCAAAACTGAATCATGTCTGTTAATAGGTGCGTTCGTAATTATATAAATACGTAGCACCTACTGTCGTCGCTTGGTCCGTCCGTCTGTCTGTCCGTCTGTCTGTCCGTCCGTCCGCATATAACAACGCAAAAACTACCCAACCGTATGGTTTGCAATTCAAAATATATTATCTTTGCAGAATTTTGTCGAGACATTTCAAATTTTATTAAAATCGAATCAAAACTTTAGGAGATATTAATAAAAATATTTATTAAGAAATTTGAATTTATTTTTTTTTAAATCGGTGCTTTTTTGTTATAGGAGCTTCTGAATTTTAATCGTCAAGCGACCGCGATACTTATTTTATGACAGAAATTAATCTGCAGACGATATAATTGATTTCACAGAATTAAAAATCAGAAAAGATCTGAATATTTATGTAACTAGCTATAGCACGAACGCACCTCATTTGTCACATTTGACGTACAATTTCCAACTTGTTGTATTATAGGATATAAATACTAGCATTTTGTTGATTTGTTCTAAGATGAAACACATTTATTTTTCACACGTCAGACCTCATGCATGTATTAAAATGAATTAATGTCAAATTTATTTGTTTTCAGACATTTTAAAAAAATACAATTTTTATCATGTTTTGTTTAATTACATATTTTAAAAGTTCATAAACGAAAGATCTTTTGGCTACCTTAACGAACATAAAAAACCATTAACTTTCATCTTAATATTAAAACATAAATTATGTTTAAATGATGTGTATTCTTAAAAATAAATATAATCCTTAAATTATATGTTTACATAATGAATTTTTACTGATATGGTATAATTATGTAGATTCAAAATCGTTTCTTCGGTCTACAAATATAAATGAACTTTATGATATTCAAACAATTAACTTATCGATTTTCTTTAAATACAGATAAAAGCTTATTTTATAAATTTTAAGGAAAGTTTTTGTCAAAATTACTGCGTTTATGAAAATAATCATTAAGCACAGGGAACTTCAAATATATATTTTTTCTTTTAATGACCAAACGAATTTATATCGAAACAGAAAAAATAATAATTTACTTTTTTACTTATTTATTCTTCACTCTTAAATTTTGATTTTATATAACTTTCTTTTAACGTATGCATGAGTAATAAACCGCTGCTTTTTAATTTGTAATAAGAATAAAACGAGACACATATATTCACATATGAATCCAATATATTATTCAATATGATTGAAATGCACAATTTTTTCTTTAATTTCTGTCGGGAAAAATATAGTTGAACTATGTATTTCATAAACTTGAAATATTTTATATTTAAAACGGAGTACAACAAGATTATCTTTATCAAAGTGGTGGGTTTAATTGCCTATGTTTTATTTCATCACGGATACTTACTTAGTTTAGCAGGTCCAGAGCTCATTTAAGTTAGAAACGTTGCATTGTTGTTTAGTACAAAAGACGCCGATTCAAAAAAAATACTTTTAACACTGTCGGAGAAGATATATTCGGATACTGGCATTAGTCGAAATTCCCCCTTTGAAAATGCGATGGTATATTATTTATACTACATCATTTTAATCTACAATATCCCAGAATATTTTAATAAAATATTTGTTTTACAATGTATACTTGTAAAAAATAAACATTTATTTATTTTACAATGAATTTGTTCTTAAATTCTTGTGACAGTCAAACATTTCAAGAGAATTATTTTGTCTCTGAAATAAACAAGTTGGCTTATACAAATGATTTCTTGCGTAATTGATAGCAGAGTCACTGACATTACGCGAATGGGCACTGTAAACAACCAGGGGTATTATTCATTTGAGATACTGATTAGTTGTGTTCAGTATGAGTGCAAAAAAATTTGGCATTTGATTTTCAGTATTATTTTTGTTGCGGAATTCTTCCTATCATTCATTTAAAAGTCTAAAATGAAAATTTGGTCTTGTTCTGTTCATTAGTTTAAGCAACAAATTCCTTCAAACAAAAGAATATTATTTTTGACCATCTTGAATATGAACTTGCTTCACTCATTCGACTTAAAAAAATGTAAAAAGTTGGCCATAGAATGTCACATTGTAATAATAATTAACGTAAATTGGTGTCTTTCTCTGTTATGTGCGAACATCAATATTTATTTTTCGAAAATACTATCAAGAAAAAAGGGCACAGATGTCATATACGCACCACGTTGGCGTTATTTTTTTTCCATGCCAATTTGGAGAAAACTTTGTTTTTGAATATTAGTTACAAATAGCATACAATAATAGCACGGGATTTTTTACTTTAACATAAAAATAAAATAACGTAATAAATGAAATAGCTTCTATTATTTTAAAAAAGGAAAAAAATAAATAAATGATAGTTTGATATAAATAAATATTGATATACATAATAAAAATAATTTATAGAATTAAAATAAAAAATGAAAGTAAATAAACGACAATATAAACAAAATAACCGGGTTACCATGTGAGGCAAAAAATTGGCATTTTGTTGCAATCGCGCCAATGCATTTTGTTGCAATCGCGTCTGTAACATCCGTGCCGAAAAAAGAGATAATATTAATGCATCTGGTTCCAATGGAAAACATCATGCTATAGTTAAAAAAACAATAATAAAGAAAATAATTTAACAAACATCTAACGAAATACTTAAAATTTTTACTTTAACTAATATACACTATATGGCCATTAATGACTGGCAACTTTCAATTTTAGATATTTTGTCGAATATTTAAAAATATACTTGTCAGATTCTACTGGAATTTTAGGATCCAAAAGAACAGGTTTGACTTCATATTTATCATTGTTGATTTGATAAGGAGGACAAATAGGGGACCATAAAAAAAATTAAAGAAAAAAATAATACTTGGGATCACTCTGTAAAATAAAATGCATCAAATGATCTATCGCTACAGAATGTACATAGGCAGACATTGTACAATATGTGTATTCATTTGTGTAAGAATAGCATGTATAGTATTAGAAATCTTGCATGTTTTTTGCTTATAAAATACAGGGTTTTTAACGAAATTTAACGCCAGTTTCAGAAAAATTGACAAAATGCAGTAGAAATAATATAGTGTCAATGGAATATAAATATATTAAGTATTTAAGGAAATATGGGCAGTTGTATAGAATAATTTTTATCTGCGTATGCGCGAACGATAACAAGGAACGTTTTGCATAATTTAATAGTCAACTCTATGGAGCAACTTATTTAAAAAATAAGTCACATATCGTAAAAATTCAAAGAGATATCGGCGTTAGAGTGAGCTGTTTTTTAGTTTCTCACTAAAACTCGCTGAATGATAAGGGATTTTCCACAAATTGTCATTTTTTTATTTTATACTATTTTCCAATTTTTTATGATACTTTAGTTCTCTTTGAAAAACTACCCTAACGAGCTTATTCAAACAAAACAAGAATTATCAAAATCAAAGGATCCATTCCAAAAGTATTATAACCTGGTGCAATAAAGTTTTCCAAAGCGAACTAAAGTATCAATAAAAATGAAATATAGTATAAAATTAAACATGACAATTTGTGGACAATCCCTTATCATTTAGCGAGCTTTAGTGAAGAACTAAAAAACAGCTCACTCTAACGCGGATATCTCTCTGAATTTTTAAGATATTTGACTGATTTTTTTTAGTAAGTTGCTCCATAGAGTTGACTTTTAAATTATGCAAAAAGTTCCTTTTTATCGTTCGCGCATGCGCAGATAAAAAATATTTTATACAACTGCCCATATTTCCTTAAATATTTAATGTATTTACATTTCAATTGCACTATATTGTTTCTACTACATTTTGTCAATTTGTCTGAAACTGGCGTTAAATTTGGTTTAAAACCCTGTGTGTTATAAGCAAAATACATGCAAGATTTTTTCAATTTTTTTTTTTAAATCGCTATATCTCTATTAATATACACGCTATTCTTACACAAATGCATACACATATTGTACAATGTCTGCCTATATATATTCTGTAGCGATATATCATTTCGTGCATTTTATTTTACAGGGTGATCCCAAGTATTATTTTTTTCTTTAATTTTTTTTTTGCCCCCTAATTATACTCCTTATCAAATCGACGTTGATAAATATGAAGTCAAACCTATTCTTTTGAGTTCTAAAATTCCAGAAGAATCTGACAAGTACATTTTTAACTATTCGACAAAATGTCTAAAATTGAAAGTTGCCGGTCATTAATGGCCATATAGTGTAAGTATCATGTAAAATACGTCTTTTCCATTCATAAAAAATATGTTTTACTATCTAATTATCATTCCATGTGAGCAAAAAATAAATAAAATTAATATGTAGTTCGAAGATATCTTTAAGCTACTGTGTTATTGACATGCTATGCACCTAAATTAGTGTCTTTCTCTGTTATGCACAAACATCAATATTTATTTTCCGAAAATACTGTCAAGAAAAAATAGATAATTTTCAAGCATGCGTCATTATTCTCGGATCATAGGACTTTTAATTTTCCGATATTTCTTTTCGGATAGCCTATTATATATTCAATGCGAGACGCATTTATTCTTGTTCTTTTCCGTTCTTTTTTGTTTATTTTCTCTTTTTTGATAAAAATATATATTTAAGTAAAGCAAACAACAAAAAAAAGATTAATATAAGATTAATATCTATCAAAAAATTCGATGACGTAAACAGCAAAATATTTTCCAATGAATCTATTTAAAAAAATCCCTGACGGCTCGGCCTACAGGCACAGATAAACTGTAAAAAATGACCAATGTTTCTTATTTTATGAAAATATGCTATAACCACGAACGAAAATATAATATAATCTTCTGAGTTATCCGAAATATCAAATAGCATGTTACATTGTCTTTTGAATCCCCAGAAACGAATACATTTTCAAAATTTAAGGAATAATTTATAAAAACAAATTATTTTTAGCTGCCCGAACTTTTCAGAAACGTTTCCGAAGGGATTTTATAGTATATTAATTAGTGTCCTCAGCCTGGAATACCTGTTTTTTGAATGCTATTCATTCTGAAGTAAACATTTTCATGCTCAAAAAAATGTTTAACAGACAAACATGCAAAATTAACAGCGTTAACAATAACATTAAAATTAAGATTATTTCTTTACTCTTTCATGTATAAATTAACTTATGCGGCTGAAAACGCGTACTTGAGAATGGATAACATTCGAAAAACAGGTATTCCAGCCTGAGGATACTAATTAATACACTATAAAATCTCTTCGGAAACGTTTCTGAAAAATTCAGGCAGCTAAAAATAATTTGTTTTTATAAATTATTCTTTAAATTTTGAAAATGTATTCGTTTCTGGGGATTCAAAATACAATGTACCATGCTATTTGAAATTTCGGATAACTCAGAAGATTATATTATATTTTCGTTCGTGGTTATAGCATATTTTCATAAAATAAGAAACATTGGTCATTTTTTACAATGTAGATTTCGAAGACGCAGGCCGTGTGGCGCTTGTTTGTCGGGAATTGCGGAAGAAATGACCTTTTTACGATGATGCGGCACTTGGAACCACCTACTTCGAAACCTAACTTGTTTGCAGGCGGAGCCGGCAGGGATTTTTTTTTTTTTTTTTTTTTTTTTTTTTTTTTGCTATAACGGTTGGTCCTATAAAAAACTTGTCAATATAAATGTTTTAGATAATATTAAGAGAATTAATAATAAATTTAAGCGGATTTGAAATCTTAAGAATTGGCGAAGTTATGAATTTTTTCTTCTAAACCCCCCTTAAGGCAATTTTTAATTATATCAAAAATCTGTCATACATAAATTTTCGGCCCTTCTCCTAGAAGTAATAATAACTTCAGACGGATTCGATACGTATCATAATTAAGAAATTATCGTTTTTTTTCTGTTTTCACAAAAAGCCCCCTCACCCCCTCCCCCTTCGTTCGATTTTGCCCATTAACGAACTTGACCGAGATTTTACGCCCCTTGATTTTATGTATCAATTTCGAAAAGATGCGGGAGTTGGAACCGCCTACTTCGAAAAATAACTTGTTTGCAGGAGGAGCCGGCAGGGATTTTTTTTTTTATTTTTCTTTATTTATTATTATTTTTTTTTTGTTATAGATGTTGGTCCTATAAAAAACTTGTCAGTATAAAAGTTTTAGATAATATTAAGAGGATTTATAATAAGTTTAAGCGGATTTGAAATCCTGGGAATTGACGAAGTTATGAATTTTTTTCTTCTAAAAACCCCTTCCCCCCCCCTTAAGGCAATTTTTAACTATATCAAAAATCTGTCATACATAAATTTTCGGCCCTTGTCCTAGAAGTAATAATAACTTCAGACGGATTCGATACGTATTATAATTAAGAAATTATGGGGTTTTTTCTGTTTTAACAAAAAGCCCCCCCCATCCCCCCCCTCGGTTCTGTTTTGTCCATTAACGAACTTGACCGAGATTTTATGCCCCTTGATTTTATGTGTCAGTTTCGAAAAGATGCGGGAGTTGGAACCGCCTACTTCAAAAAATAACTTGTTTGCAGGCGGAGCCGTCAGGGATTTTTTTGTTTTTAATTTTTTTTGCTATAACGGTTGGTCCTATAAAAAACTTGTCAATATAAAAGTTTTAGATAATATTAAGAGGATTAATAATAAATTTACGCGAATTTGATATCTTGTGAATTGACGAAGCTACGATTTTTTTTTCTTCTAACCCCCCCCCCCTTGGGGCCATTTTTAATTATATCAAAAATCGTCATACATAAATTTTCGGCCCTTTTCCTAGAAGTAATAATAACTTTAAACGGTTCGATACGTATATTAATTAAGAAATCATGGGGGGTTTTCTGTTTTCACAACCCCCCCCCCCCCATTTCCCCACCCTTGGTTCGATTTTGCCCATTAACGAACTTGACCGAGATTTTATGCCTCTTGATTTTATGTATCAGTTTGTAAAAGATTAATGCGGAATTTTTCCAGCTATCGTGGTCAGAAAAAAGTGACATAGATAGATAGATAGATAAAGTTTTGAACTGGGGGTGGTTTTGGGTTCTGGGAGTCATGATCGGCGTAGATCTGCAAAAAATTTTCAAAATTTTCAACTTAGGTGAGAATGTAATAGGTAGTATTTCTTACGAAATTTACCTAAAAAATACCCACTTTATTCAATACATTATAAGAATAACCTAAGCAGAAAAGATAACTGAATTTATTGAAGAAATATTTTTAATTTTATAACTGTTCAAAATTTCCTAGAGCTATATTTTAAATTTTAAAACTGAAGAATCTAGAATTGAAAAGATCTGTGTGTAAAGTGAGTAAAATTTGATAGAAATAAAATATTTTTTTCATCTTTTTGCAATCATTCATTTCATTAATATTTCAATTTAGAATTTTAAACAGTCAAAATAAGTAAGATTCCCTTAATATTAAGAATGACATTTTGCCTTCATTATTAAAACTTTTAATTGTTTTATTCGCTTAAGAAAGCGAAAAAAATGCAAAAAAAAAAAAAAAAAATTAATAATCTGACATTATTTCCAGATGAGTTGTGAAATATTACTTTTTCTTTAACATTTCTGAAACACATAAAACGTTTTAAAAATGCACTTTTTACACCATTCAATTAATTAAAGTTCTTAAAATTATGATCCCATTTTTTATTTATTTTAAACATATGTTTTGCAGTTCAGTTTTGTCTCTAGGATTTCATATTCGCCGATGTAAAAAAAAAAAAAAAAAAAAAAAAAAAAAAAACCATAAATGAGTTATGAATACATTGCTTTCTTTCGTATAATAACCTGAAGATTTTTCAATAGTATGCAATTTTTGGGTATGGGTTTAAAAACATCTCATGAAATAGGAAGGAAAAACAATTGTTTTTCAGAACAGTCTTTCTTAATTTTTTCCCTGAAACATTAAATAATACAAATTTAGAAAAAATAATCAACCAGCAATGCAAAAAAATCTATATATTTAAAAGACGTTCTTGAAATGTATGTGTATGTGTGTATGTTCCTTATTCAAATCTACTGTTTTTGTCCAATTTCAACAAAACTTGATGTACTACATTTTAGAACACGAGTAAAATTACTCTCAACTTTAAAATTTTATCAGACCATTATTTATCACTTTTTTTTTCAAACATCTCCCATAGTTTGTTATTACAGAAGTCTAATTTTTTTCAATTTCTAATGCAATTTATTTCTCGTCGCCATAAAAAGAAACTGCGTGTGGACATTTTTTTTATAAACCAATAAAAATTCAGATTCTCTTACTATAACTTTAAATCAAAAATGGACGTCATTTTGGGCTGATAATGTGATTTTTTTTCGAGTATTACAAAGATTACTATAGTGCGTTTAAACGAGAAAGTACATTTAGTTAAATGTGTTTGGAGATAAAAAGAAATAATTTAGCTCCTAATTTTACAAAGGTAAATTGTATCCACTAGTTTGTTAATATTAAAGTAAATTTTCCAAGAAAAAAAAAATACATGTTTTTGCGCACTCAAACTTTATGATTCAATGTATTCTGCATAATCAAAAATCGCCTGTCAAATATTAACATTTAGAAATCATTACATCTCAACTTTTTTCATCGTGAGCTTCAACCAAGGAGGCATATTTAATCTCCTTGTATTTACGTGGTCATTAATTGCAAAGTATTAATAAAATTGGATTTAAAGAAAACAAGACAGTATTTTCCATTAATTACTCTTTAATGATGGGTGTTAAAACAAACGGGATTAAAAGTAAAATTGTTTATAAAAAAAAAAGACAATATTTCTAATGTAAAACATTTATTTTCATTTAAAAAAAAAAAAACTAATATATTTTTTATAAGTTCGACAAAGTGGTGACATTTTCATTTCACCAGCTTCGAAATTATTATCCAATTCTTAAAAGAACAATATATTTTTGAGAAATAATATTTCGCATCAAAAATCACATAATTTCAAAACGTAATTTTAGAAAATTTAGTTTAAATTACATTGTAAATATTATATATTTGCAATTAAACTTAGTAAAATTAATATTACAGTTCAATTTAGTATTTAATAATATTAAATTTTAAACTTTTTCTATGAGTACAGTAGTACTAGATTTCTTTAAATGCTTTTATGTTTTAAATACATAATGTGCATGTGACATCACGCACTCAAGTAAAGGCATTTGTCTGAACTAATCGTAGGAGAAAAGTAACAATTCTTGCAAAGTTAGTAATTCATAATGTATTATTTCCTACAAATAATATAATGTATTCTAACTACTTGAAAATTACCAGAAACTTTGCGAAACTTCAATAAATTTAGCTGAACGTTTTGCCTACGTTAAGTTGATAAACATGCACATTATCTATAAATATAAATGCATATTTGTACGTGGTTCATGAAGTGAAAGAATGTTTTCAGTAGACAAGTATAGGTTCATAGAAAAATATATCCCCGGTGAAAGTGTCGTCATATTTTAAATAATGTGCGGGTTTTCATTGAGAAAATATTGGTATTTTATAGCAATTGCACAAAGTAGCTTAATTTCTACAGAATGTTTTGGTCACCAAAACATAAGTTTAACATCCTTTTACCGTATAATCTTCCAGAATAGTAAATTTCGATAAAAATTAATAAATATATTAATGTTGATGTAAAAGTTAGTGTAACATAATTACTTGTTTATTATGTACATAAGAAATATTATATAAAGAAGAATATTATTTATTAGAGGCGTAACTTGTTTATAAATTTAATACTAGTAGCTGAACATTTGCGTTCTGACTTAATGTTGAAGATCAAATGATATTAGAAGAGGAAAGAAGCTCTAAAACAAATTAGTAGGCTCTCTACAAGATCTACTTCTCTGGTGTGTTCAAAAGCGTGGATGATGTGAGCATTCATTCTACACTGATCGAAGTTTTTATTATTGTGTAGAAATTGTAAAAGTGTATTTGGTTGAAGAAGTGATAGATTTGAAGGTAGAGCCAAACACTATATTATTATATTTCGTATAATACTTATGGACATAGAGAAACTAGTCATGAACACCATCTTTTTTATTGAAGATGCAGTCTGTAAGATATCATTGTTACTAGCGTGTTCCTCAGTTTGTCAGTATGACCCAATAATGTGATAAGTACGTACAACATATTTACTTCGTTGATATAAAATGCACAAGATAGTAGAAAAACAAGTAATCTATTTTTTTTTTTTTAAAGTCAATTCCCACTTAGGTCAAAAAGATTTTTTTTTCCAGCGATCTACACGCTTCGCCACTGATGGTATTTATTCCTCAATTTATATCCTGCTAAATATCTTATATAACAGAAATTTTTGAAATGTATTGAAAATTAAATAAAAAATAAATAGCTAAAATATAAAAAAAATAATAGCTCGAAAAGTATTTCTCATAAAATTGTTAGACAAACTGCGTTAGAAATGTAAAAAAAATGTATTTTTCTTGATATAAATTTCAAATCTAATGATTATGATCAAATATTGATTTTCAAAAATTACCAAACTTCACTATGAAGTATCATAGCGAAACCTTCACGCGTAAAAAGATAATGAGGCTGTTCACGGACGAAGATCAGGCGGCGCGCAGGCGATGGGGACTAAAATATGGAGTGAGTCTATACTTTTGAACAGAAATGAAATAGAGTGAGTCTATACTTTTGAACAGAAATGAAATAGAGTGAGTCTATACGTTTGAACAGAAATTAAATATAAAACTAAAATTAATTAATTTAAATTAATTAATGAATTAATATTTGAAAAAAAACTGTATTAACATCAATTGTCATCCAGTACAAGTTTTAAAAAATGTATTTGAACTTCAATGGATGAATAAAGAGTATTTTATTAAAGATTGAAAATTTGAACAATATATATAAATATATATAGCGTGTGAGCTAATAGTAGGAATTGAAAAAAAAAAAAAAAAAAGGATGTCATGAGGAGAAAAATATTCTTTTATTGTAAGGCTTAGCACTAGCTAACATGCCCGGCGTTGCCCGGCCCCGTGAACCTTAAAAATAACTAAACTGAATTTTGAATAATTTTATATTTTTAAATGAAAATCTATCCAAATGAACTGAAGGACAGTCGTTATAGTCATTGCCAATTTAATGTCGATTTAATTTCTGACGTTTTGATATATTAAATTTTCAATCCTTACTAAAAGTTCCTGAGAAAACCTAAATAATACAAAGCACTCCCCCACCTTTCCTCTTTTAAATTAAAAATAATATACAGTATTGGCCAATTTATTTGCCCCATTCGAAAAAAAAATCCAAAACCTCGTTTCTTAGATGATTATATTAAAATTAAATAAAAATTACATACACTCGTGACATCATAATTAACTTTTATATTTTAACAGAATAATAAGGCTAGTATAATTTGTGACTCGTTCTATAGCCAGTATACGTCAGGGCACATTGCCGTTAACATTATCTTTTTACGCGTGAAGATTTGGCTATGGTACTCCATTGTGAAGTTTGAATTTTTGAAATTCAATATTTGGAAAATGGAATAATCATTAGATTTGAAATTTATATCAAGAAAAATAGAATATTTTACCTTTCTAACGCAGTTTGTCTAACAATTTTCTGACAAATACTTTTCAAGCTATTAATTTTTTCAGTAACTTCAAATGTTTCATTTTCCGAGATTAATCTGTGGTAACGATTATCGGAAAACACAGTCGTCAGCAACGCATAGCTTTTTACTAGGACTTCCCTCAAAGGGATTAGTCTGAGTGATATTGCTGAGAACATAGGGTTAACAATTACAATATAAAGAAAAAGAGCAAATTAATGATAGAATTACAAAATCTCATTTTCTTAACCGCGTATTGTGCAAAACTTGGAAAAAAAACCGCCGGATTTTTTAAAACGCCAAGCTTTTTAAAGTTACGTAATTGGATTTGCAGCCAAAAGATTATTTTATCAAGCGTGGCTTAACGCAAATTTAATTTCATTGTTGCACTTTTTTTTGTGTGGGAATTTAAAATTTTTCTTCCTTGATTATATATCTATTATTTTTATAACTGTTTATAGAAACACTTACACTTCAAACCACATTGATAGCATGCTTTGCTACAAACCAGATAGCAAAACTATTGTCTAAATTACTATTAAAGAATACAAAAAATCTTTAGATGACTTCTGTAAAATAATTTTGACATTAAATCTCCATATCGGCAAAATTGAAAAATTATATATACTTCAAAGTTAAGCTTAACAGATACTTCTTGATTATTCTCTAGGAGGCTCTGTCCTCTGCGCCTTTACTGCGCCAATCCGCAGACTTTTCTTTTGCCTGTCTGTCTGTCTCTCCACAATCTGTTTGTTTCCCTATCTGTTCTTCTGCCCGTTTCTCTAACCGATTGTCTATCTCTCTACACATCTCGCTACCTGTCTCTATATTTCTCTACCGGTCTCGCTACCCGCCAATCTATTTCTCTAACCGTCTAACTACTTGTATGTCTAGCGGTTTCTCTATCCAATTCTCTACCCATTTGTCTATCTGTCTCACAACTTGTCTATCTGTCTCTCTACCCTTCTGGCTATACGCCTCTCTACCCATCTTCTTACCCATCTCCGTACACAACTACTGTCTCTCTACTCGTCTGTATACTCTGTATACGTCTGTATCTCTCTACTCGTCTCGCTATCTGTCTGTTTTTGTATCCGACTCTTTACCCGTCTCGCTACCAATCCCATTACCCGTCAGTCAACTCGTCTCTGTACTCATCTCTCTACTCGTCTCTTTATCTACCACGCTATGCGTCTCGCAACCTTTCTCGCTACATTCCTGTCTACCGTCTCGTGACCCATCTCGCTACCCCTCTGTCAACCCTCTTTCTACCTTTCTCTCTAGCTGTCTGTCTATTCGTTTCACTACCCGTCAGCCTACCTATGTCGCTACTCGTCTCTCTACCCATCTCACTACCCGTCTGCCTACCTGTTTGTTTACTCGTCTTTCTACCTCTCGCCATCTCTGCCCAACATTTAAATAATTCATTTAATATACAGAAGCCGTTTATCAGTTATGAAATGCAAACTGAAGTAATTTATCTAATAAGTGTAATCAGATGCAATTTTTTTTAAATACATACATAAACCTGAATAATAATTCATCAGTTTTGTGTTCATGGTTGTTTATATCATTTGACAGTAAATCTCAACTTCTTAAACCTGAATTATCTGAAGCTTTTTAAAAATAACCACAATGTCTGTATAACTGCAAAGTACCCTGAGGGCTATATTAGCTAAATGTTATTAAGTTAAGTGAAAGTTTCGTTATCGCGTTTGCAGCCAATTGCTTATGTCAGAAAGCGTGGCTTAACGCCATTTTAAACTCATTAGTAACTTGTTTTTTTTTTGTTTTTTTTGGAGGGGGGGGGGGGTTCAAATATATACATATAAATTAAAACTTTTGCCTCCATGCCATTAGTGTTGTTTGTATTATTAACTAATACCTTGTAGACCGAGCTTCATTTGAAACAAATGTAAAAGACTTCTACAGTTTTTTTTAGGAGAAACTTTCGTAATTGGGCCTAAAGTCAATCGGAGCATTTAATATCATTATTGTAACTCTTATAGAGTTAAAACAATATTGTTGCTAGCTTTACTCTTGTTTGAGACCAGCCTTGCCTGTGTATCTGAATGGGGAAAAGTTTCGTATCCAATGTCGGTTGGCGAAAAAAATTTTAAATGGTGCCAAAGATAGTTTTAGCATCTTACAAAATTTTTCAAGAGAGCGGTAAAACATGTTTTTCAAATATTTACAAACATACGTTTATTAAAGCATGTTTTTGCACCATCTTAAAAATTTAAGCACGATGCTAAAATAAAATTTTATCGCCATATTCGATATTTTAATAAGTAATGAAAATACATAAACAAACTTATTTAACAAACCTAAGAGGCATTTTTGTGATAAATAATTGTTATTGTCAGGGGAGTAAATTGTAAACAATTAATAAACGGCTAGTAAATAAGAAATAGCATATAAAATCTAAAAATGAAGAAGTGGTCCGTATAAAAATGCAAAACATAACATTATATGCTTGATATATGTAAATCTTTTTTTATTTTTTAATATTTCCGAAGGCACAGATAAAAAGGTAAAAATCTCTTTTCCAAATGCCATTACAATTTAATATATATAAATATATACAAAATAGAGAAATATCTGCAAAAAAATATATTTACATAATACTACATCTGGAAAAAAATAAGATTTAGAAAAAGTAAGCCAAATTCTGCTGATCCCAACAATCACATCGAAAAACTTATCACCAAAAAAGAACTCGCCAAATCTTACGGCACAGGAGATGGATTTTTCCCTCTGAATGCAGAATATTAGTCTTTTTCTTGTACGATGGGTGATTATAATATAATTGTTTCATTTCACGTACTACATACCGTTTGATATATTGGTACTTTTATGTCATCCTGGCGCAGTTGATAAATCGCCAAATATTGTTCTTATAACATTTTCATATTGAATTCATTTCATTTAAATATAAACCTGTCACTCATTTAATTTAAAATACATGCCTTTCATTAATCCCATTTAAAATGCTAAAAAGAGAAAAAAAAGAAATAATGCCATAAATCGAAACCTTTTATTTAAACACCAAAGATTTTTTTTTTATTTACACACGCGAAATAAAAAAAGCTGCTATTGCTGAGATTTGCGCCAAATCTCTAATACCAAGTCTACCAAGTTATTGCGGGGTTTTTCTTTCAAACAGAAAAAAATCCAGATTAATTTTCGATTTCTACTAAATTGAAATATATTTTATTGTGCTGAATATTAGTGCTTGCATGTTTTTTTGCTCCATGTACTCCATGAACTTTTCAATTCCGATTGTCTACGAAAATCTCCCGCCGGTGAAAATGACGTACGCACAAAATTTCGTGACGTATGTACTTTAATTGTGCTTTTTTATCTATTTTTTTAATATAATTTCCAAACGGTTTGACATTTATTCTTGGTAATAAATAGACGACGTTGTCACCTTTATAGGTACCTGCTGTAAAAATTTGAACGAAATCCGTTAAATATTTTTTGAGTTATGCTTGACGAAAGGTTTTAATATCCATCGTAGCTATATATGGGGCAAAGTATGCTGTGCTGTGTATGAGTCTTCGTTGCACTCAGACAATTAATGAGGATGAGTTGCCAGCTTTTGTTTTTTTGAAGAATGAATAAGTACATCCTTATTATGCTATTTTTGTAAAATCGGTGTAGAACCACTTTGAATTGTCTAACTACCTACTTTTTATTTTTTTCATGTATTTTGTGCTTAATTATAGTTCGTGATTGTTTTGAATCCATCGTAATCAATTCAAACATTTTGTGGTGAAATTATTTTAGTTATGTAATACTTGCACACATATAATTGATTTTATTTGTTATATGTTGTTATTATTACACACTTTTATTAAAGTCAACTTGGTTTTTGTATGTAAAGATAGAATTTTGTAATCAATTTTTAACTCATTTCATGATAGCCTAAATTATTTAAATATATATATATATATGTAGCACTCACTGTAGCATAATTATACTTTTCGTATATCGGGGTTGAAAGAATATTTCTTTAATAACACCAGAAGTAAAAGATTGCTGGCATTTTCATAGATTTTATTATTTCTTGACGCAAAACACACACATCACAAAAACTTCACATATGACACGTATATATAAGATTTTACTTTCACATTTCCGGAGAACAAAACACATCACGTTCTATACATAACCACACTTAAAAAAAAACATACTTCCTTCGGCAAAACTCACATGACAACTGCTCTGAACGAAAAAAATTCTAGATCACGTGATGCGTGGCGCATTTCGCCGGGAAGAGTCTAATTTTCGGGAAGGGGTTTTCTGCGTTACGTATATACCGGGTGATCCAAAAGTCAGGACGAACTTTAAAAATGAATAATTCGAAAACGAATCAAGATACAAAGATACGGTTTACACCAAACGGATGGAAAAGAAACCGGGTTTTGTGTGGCAACGAAAAAACAGTTCTGTTGGCGACCAAAAGATGGCGCTATAGTGTTTTATTGCACCAAAAGATGATTTACAAATGAAAAAAATGTTGACAACTTACAAGTCAGCTTAATTACAGTTAATTAGTACTACAGTAAATGTTCAATGTGCTGTTAATCATTCAGAAGTACAGCTGTGAGACGAGGCACCACACTGTTTACAGCATTTAGTAGCGTTTCTTGCGTTATTCTAGCGTTATCTTGCAGAAATCCGAGAGCGCTATCTGTTGGTCGCCAACATAACTATTTTTTATTTCGTTGCCACACAAAATCCGGTTTCTTTTCCATCAGTTTGGTGCAAACCGTATCTTTGTATCTTGATTCGTTTTCGAATTATTCATTTTTAAAGTTCGTCCTGACTTTTGGATCACCCGGTATATGTACACAGCTGAATTTCCGATGACAATACAACATTCCAATATTTTCAGAACTTAATCATAAATTAATAATTTTAAACGCTAAAAATCGCATAAAAATTAAATTAAAAAAATCTATTAAAAAAAATCCAAAATAGTGCTGCGAAGTGCATTACGACAAATATAGAGGTACCTTCATACCGAATTTTGTAGCTTTGCGCGCAGAAGAACAATACACTTTCACGTTGTTGGTTGTCATATATCGCGCAGTGCATACTTTGAAAATTTTAAGAATAAATTTAATTTTCAGTAAAATTTGGAGCATTTAATTAAAAAATTGGATTTTACACGTAAATATTTTTTTCCCTTACTCATCAAAGAATTTAACAGATAAAGTAATAATTAATCTAAGAAAATCAATAAATTTCTATTTTGTTGGTTGACATCATTCTCGTTAACTTTTATGTAAATTATCTATTTTGTTAAATGTGTTATAAAAGAACATTATTCCTGCAACCTTTCAATTATCGAATATTCCAATGATGTCGCTTATTAATTATACTTATTTAATACTTATAAAATATTATTGTTAGATCCATTTATGCAAAAATCGATATTTCAATAGACATCCTTCCTTTGTATCATTAATTAGATCATAAAAAGTTTCCTCCTTAAATTTAATATTTTAATAGTTTATTTAATGATCTGGTGCAAGTTTAATTATCTGTGTTTGCATATACCTTAATGTTTATTTAAATTACCTATGTTTATTTCTTTAATGATGTTGTAAAAAACCCAATATACATGATTCCACTACTATAATCTGGTCATCCCAACGATGTATCAATTAATTACACTTAATGGAATGCACAATAGTTTTGTTGAAAGAAAACATTGAAATACAAAACAATAATCGATGTTTTAATATACTTCATACGTAAGTAAAAATTAATTAGATGATAAAATTCTGGTTTTTAAATTTAATATTTTATAATTTTATACAATGATTTAATGTGGGATAATTTATGTTCTCACGTATATACTAATATTATAAAAGAAGAAACGTTTGTTTGTTCGTAGGGAATAAACTCTGGCCAGCCAACCAAACCGATATATTTTTTAAAAGGGTGGCAAAATGATGGTGAATGTTATCTGCTCCAACATTTTATGTCTATAATACTACTTTCCGCAGCGGTGCAAGAGCAAAAAAAACATTCTAAAATTGCGATTTTGTGATACTGCCGTGAATGGAAACATGAATTTTGACATGTTGTTTATTTTAAAAACATTAAATGTTCGCTAAGAATTGTTTCTGAAGAATTCGAAATTTAATAGGGTGGAATGAGTTAAAATTGTTCTAAAATCATTATAAATTACGATTTATATGGAAATATTAGGATTAGAAAGTTCAAACATAACATGACTGTTACTTTTGAAATACCCGCATAGAGCAGTCTCTGAACTAGTCGGATGTTCCGATTCCCAAACTTTCTTCTATCTCATACATGATAATATTTCAAATGTCGCTATCACAGCGCCAATAAAATCAATATTTTTCGTTATTCCCTTGTAAGTCAGCTGCTTGTACATCGTTGCGTAACGTCGTAATAAGATTAGTAAATGTCGGGCGAAGCACCCTTTGCTGCAAAAGCAGCCGATGTACAACACGAGAAAATCTCACAAAAATCGCTATCATAGGCTTCAGGTTGAATAGGTCCAAATTAAATTGGGGCCTGCTGGCCATAGCCAAAAACATATGTATGAAATTTGGTTCAATTCTATTCATAAATGATAACACTTTTCGGTGATACAAAAATGAAAATGACAAAAAAAATTGCTATCACAGCGAGCCCTTACGGTGGAATATCCACAAATTTAACTGAGATCTGCTCGCTATAGCCAAAAAAATAAATATGAAATTTTGTTCAATTCTATGCATAACTTCATACATTTTTCGATGATATGTAGAGAACACACACACGGACAGACACACGTTTTGTAAAAAAACATCTTTCTCGGGATCACTGACCCCTAAAATATGTAAATCCGTCGAAAACCGGAATTCTAAAAAAAAAAATCCGATTTAAATACCTTATTCTATTATATATGTCTTGCTGCGAATTATACGCCAGAGTATATCGCCATGGCAGCAAAATAAAGTGATGTTTGTAAAAATATGGTAGTTGTTTTAAACATAGCAAAAGTATAAGAGCAGTTATCTATCAAGAAATGTCAGCATATTTACAAATTTTTTATTAAAATATTTAAATTCACCTAATCAACATTTGGTAAAATCAATTATTGTTACTTGTTCTGGGCAATTAAAACGAATTTTACCGTATTCGGGGCCTAGATAGGCCGTTATATCGAGCTCTATTTAGTATAGAAGACAAACCGTTAGCGCTGCCTTCGAGATCATTCTTTATCGTGTTGATGATTAATGACCAAGAGTATTGACGAGAATCTCGATTACGGAAGATTACATATAAAAAAATTGCTTTAATCTATCAAAACAAACTTTTCGAAGTGGAGACTTAGTTGGATTGTTTTCTCGTACTTGAATAAGTCTTATTTCATAAAAATTGTCGAAATTGTTTTTGATTAATAACATCATTTTGAGTAATGAGCTTGTTTTAACCATATAAAACGAATTTTCCCGAATTACAGACCTGCGTAGATAGTTTTCTCGTGCACGAATTAATATAGGAGCCAAACATTGTAAAAATCGTTCGAGCTCTTTTCGATATATTGCAGCATTTTTAATGTTGATGACGTTTATCTTAAATGTCACGACATTTTTTTCTTCGGTTGTTAGTGATAAGCATCTGTTTCTCTTAAGGGATATATCATTTTAAAAAGTAAATGTATTATAACAAAAAGTTTATTTTTATAAAATAAGGAAGTCTCCTTATTTTTAAATTTATATTGACCGTTAATTAATATCCAGTGATAATAAAAGAGGACAACGAAGGAGATTATTTAACTTGACATACTTTGTAACATAATTAATCTCTTTACGACAAAGTATAATGAGCGAATCGTTGTTCAAAAGATTATTAGTTACATACAATATTTACTTCCTCTCGGATCGTAAGTAATTTGTATGCTTTTATTAAACATGTCTCAAACAAGCCTCCATAATATTAATGAGGGGATTGAATTTTTAATTTATTGAGAACTATTAATTGCAAATGGAACAGTAATGATAAGTTCTAAATATTATTTTTCCCTGAACTAGTCATAATTTCCAATAAATGTAAAACATATTTTAATGATAATTTAAATACGAAATAATAAATGTTAAGTAACTAAAATGATTGACTTAATTTAAATATGATTTTGGTTAACAGAAAAAAAAAATAATAATCCATTTGAAATTAAATTTCACGCAATGTAATAAATTCACATAAAAAGCCATGAATATGTTTGCGTACTTAAAACATTTTCTTATTAGTATCTTTAAATGATTTTTTTTTAAATATTTAATATTTGGTATTTACGTTAGCATTTTGCATAATGTTATTATGTTAATAATTCGATGGATGCATCGAACAATATTTCATATCATAAATATTTTCTAAATTAAATCATTTCATTTAAGTCATAATATTTTAAATATACCAAAGTTTTCGGATCAAATTGCCTCTGAGATCCAATCTTTAATTTGACAAAAAAATTTGAAATATTATATATATATATATATATATATATATATATATATATATATATATATATATGTATATGTATATATTGCAGTCATAATAACTTTTGATAAAAAATAAATAAATTAAGAAATAGCTATCATAAATTGCAAAGGCCTTCACATTAACCACATATTCATGTCTCTTAAATTTCATGTCACTTGAAGAAGTTCACAAGAATTTTCGAAAACTATTCCAAGCTTCAAAGACCATTCAAGTGTCTTATGTCTTCGGATCAATTATTCATAAAGTTTTAAAGCGAAATAAATCTGTCCACAGTCTCTTTACTTAATGAAGTGAAAAAAATCAAATTGTTACATTTAATTTGAGGGTTTTGTTTGTCATTGATTTTTAAAATATTTCATTTTATATTTTTGTGTTAACGAATACTGATTAAAATGCATAATAAAGAGGTATCATTACGTCATAAAAGAGGAATTGTTTTCTCAAAATTCTAAAGAATAGAAAATTTTCTAATTTTCGTGAAACTTTCTCTTTCAATATTTCGGAAAGGATTTTTCCTGTGTTATTCCATTTATATAGTACGATTTTATATTTTCAATGTTAAGAGTTTTACAATGCTTTCAAATCCAGAAAAAGGTAAATACATTTAAAATAAAGACAACCCGAGCACAGAAATAATGAATTGTTATAGTGATTGTTGTTTAGTTGTTTAGGATTGTGGAAAATTATCCAATATTCACTGTTGTTTTAATTTGAGGGAAAAAAAGTTTGTTATATCTTTTGTGTCTATTGAACCCCGATTATGGTAACGGAACAAAATTTATAATTTAAGTTACTCCAACCAGACTTCAAAAGAATATAAAGTTTTGAGCAAAATAACAGTTCATTAGGTTATTAATAATTAGTTCTATTATGTAATAAATTAAATTATGTAATAAATTAATCTTTTCATAGTGTTTGGTTAATGGGTTACGGCGATATTTGTGAGTCAAATCATAAAAAAAACAATCATGTAACATAAAGTGGCATCCATTTTAACGACAGCCTCAAAAATTAGTTTTTTTTTTTTAAATAAGCTATCTTTTGTTATGGAGAAAAAATCGTTCAAATCTAAAATAAAAATTGTTTAACCCTTTATATCCTGAATTAATTTTCCAGCTACTTTTTAATTGTATTTTTGCATCATTGGATAAGTTTTGGTGCAGAATAAACATAGGAAAGAGGAAAATAATTTGTATAGTGTTTTAGTGGTTAATTATGCAACTGTAACCACCATAAATTTTTTACCCTATGATATAAAATAAAATAGTAAATTTCAAATAATAAACTTCAAATAAAATATAGGAAATGTTCACCTGTAGAGTATAGAAAACAATAGAAAATAATAGTACAAAATAACCGGTAATAAACCACTAAAATTACTCAAATGAAGAACAACATGTATGTCAACTCTATTGAAAAATGGATTTCAAATGTAGCGTGGCAAAATCCCTACAATGCAAAGAAAGAGGATATGTGCTTGAATTTGCCGTCTCCTGTCTGCTGTCAGAAATACACTCTTTATGCCATTGTGATATTGATATGTTGTCCCCGTTAGGAAAAACGGTCATATTACGAATATATAGGTGTTTTATTAAAGTGGTACTTATAAGTACCGTCAGGATAAAAAGGGTTAATCACCTTCCATGTAAAATATGAAAAAACAAAAAAGGGGTAATGATGAAAAATAAAGAAATGGATAATGAAAATGCTTGTGGAACTATTAATTCCATAGTGTTTTTTTTATCATAAATGTAGATGTTGGATTTATATGAATTCTTCTTAAAATATCAGTTTCGGAATTATATTATCCCTTTTATAGCTAATATACTAAAAAATAACTACCATAAATGCACGGAGGCAGATGTAAAAGTTTTTAAAAAAATTATCCACATCCATTGCTCCCATTTTGGGAACAACATATGCTTTCGGTAATTGTGATTGATCTATTATACATATTAAGTCCTGATTGGTGTTGTTTTATATAATACACAGTTAAAAAGCTATTTTGACTAAAAAATATAATTTTTATTATAAAGTTATTTTTAAAAATATATATATTTCTTTCGAATGCGGCCAAAAAAAATATTTCTCACCTTTTTTAACACATTTTAAAAAACAGAAAATTCAAATGAAACTTTAAAAAAATCTACAAAAATCATCTCATATAATCAGAAAGCAAATGACATGAAACTTTTACCAAATTAATAAATACTCATTTTGGAAAAAACATTCTAAAACAATATTCCCAAACTTGTACCAATGGTGGCTAATGGATTTTAAAAACCATTTTTAATGAGAAAGAAATCCTTACATAATTCCTGTGCATTTTTTTGGAGTGTAAATAAACTCTAATAAATACTGATTTTAAGCTTTTCAACTGAAAATTTATAACATATTCCATTTTATAAAATAGTACGTAGAGTTTGGTTTCGTTCAATTAAATCTAAAGTCACTTGATTGAAATAATTTTAAGAGTTTTGTGTTTATTTAATATTTTTGTGTTTGTTTATTAAAGTTCAAGAAATAAGTATTTAATATTGCAAAGATATTTTACGAATTACAGTATATTTGGATTTCACCAAAATATTTTATACCATATCTTTAAAAGACTTAAAATTTTCAGAATGTTTTCTAGTCGAAAGTATTAAATTTTACCTCTTTACGTTTAATAAATTAAATAATGGTATCATAATCATAAATTTCAAATTATTTTGTCTTACATTAACTTCAAATTCATTTCTCATAAATTCCATTCCACTTGAAATTTCTCACAAGAAAGTTGAAATTTGTTCAAAGGTAGAAGACTCTTTCAAATGTTTTATCTCCTACAAACTATTTATACTGTTTTATAGAAATAGAAATATTTCTGTATATATTAATGGAAAAGTTCACGTGGTTGCATTTAAGTTACGTTTTTACTACCTATGATTTCAAACTTTCGTTGTTTAATATGTGTTTGTAAAAATGAATCGTTATTTAAATTCATAGAAAAGAAATGTTATCTTTAAAAATGAATATTTTAAAATAAATTCTTATATACTTCAAAACTGCTGTTTGCAACATTTCCTTAAGACATTACTTTGGAATTATTTCGTTTATATACAGTATGATTCTATTTTTTTTTTCAGAATAATCTAATAATTAGGGGAGAGAGAGGGGGGGGGGATCTGAGCACTTTTCAGTAAAGTATAATTTTCACCACTATATATAAGTTCTGAGAAATAACACTGTTTATAAATAAGAGAAAAGCATTTATTTTATGTATGAAAAAATTAATACAAACAACATTTAATTAAATTAACACACATTTTTATTAACCGACTCAAAAAAGCAGGAGGTCATCAATTCGACGTGTATGGATTTTTTTTTTATTGTGTGTTCACGATTACTCCGGAACTATGCGTCCTATTTATGTGATTTTTTTTTATTCGAAAGAGAATACTCTCGAATTGGTCCCATTTAAATTTTATGAAAATGTGTTCAGAACTTTTTCAGAAATTCAACAAACACGAATAAAAAATAAGCATTTTAAAAATAGTTAATTTGTTGGGCAGACGACTTTCATTTAATATCCTAAAATATTCTATTACGTGAATTTGCAAATAAAAAGACTGACATATTTAAATCAGCTTTAAATTATCGGATTATAATTCTGCATGAATAAAATAAAGGGGGGGATTAGCCACTGTTACCCCCCTCTTTATACTTAACCAATGAACACCTTATCACAATGAACGTATATACAAAATTTTAAGCAAATCGGATATTATCAACAGTTATTACGCCCGGGTCACCATTTGTTGGGCAGACGACTTTCAGGTTGCAAATAATAAAAAGACTGACATATTTAAATCAGCTTTAACTTATCGGATTTATTTTCATATAACAAACTTTTTAAGATCCAAACAAAAACTAAAACTTTTGAATGTTGCCAAATTTGAAAAGCAAAATTACATGAAATTGTGAATTGGATAAATATAATACAACGTACGGATAAAAACTATAAATTATGCCACAACAAATCTACTTTTGAATCTTTTAAAAGCTCCATTGTTGCAGTTTCACAGCGGTTTGGCATATTTTGACGAGCGTTTATTGGCGCATAATTAAATACATTGTTGTTTCAACTCCCAATGTACGAGTTACAGAAAATATTTGGCGATTTATTACCTGTGGCGCACTAGTTGGAAACTGTCTTTAAAATATCCAATTATCTATATTATATTATACAATACAGTTGTATATAAATGCTTCTGCAATTGTCTTTTAATATTTCTACTACATAAAATTAACTATAGAGTGACAATATAGAAAGAAATAATGAAAGGGGTTACTCTGAATAGTATTATAGGCGACATTGTTGGCACAGTGTATTTACCTTGTACGCATCGTAAAAATCAGTACACATTAAGCATAAGCACCAAAATCAGTGAGTTACGCAGTTATCAAAACTGTAGTATACAGCCCAATTATGACACATTATCCAAGACGATTAGGTGAAAATAATGATAAAATTTCTAATCTTCCGTAATCGAGTCTACTGCCAAGGTCAGCGTGCAATAAAAAATATATTAGCAACAATATGGTTTAATATAAATATAGATATCATTAAAGGCTTTAAAGACATTAGATGAGAATAATGATAAATTTTCTAATCTTCCGTAATCGAGTCTACTGCCAAGGTTAGCGTGAAATAAAAAATATATTAGCAACAATAAGGTTTAATGTTAATATAGACATCATTAAAGCCTTTAAAGACATGAGATGAGAATAATGATAAATTTTCTAATCTTCAATACTCGAGTCTACTGCCAAGGTTAGAGTGAAATAAAAAATATATTAGCAACAATATGGTTTAATGTAAATAGGGATATCACTAAAGTAATAAATAAATAAATAAACTTTTTAACCAAAAAAAAACGACTTCAAAAACTACTAAAAAGCGAAAAATAAATTTTTTAACCAAAAATAGAACCGACTTCAAATACTACTACAAAGTAAGAAATATTTTTTTAGATAATAGTTAATAAGAAATTAAATTAAGAGCATTGTATTTACCATGCATATTATTATATTTATGTATATTAATTTAATTTTTTGGAGTCTGTGCCAGCCAAGCCAAGTACAAAATTCAAAACAAAATATCCAATATAAATCGTAACATTCGTATAAATTATATCTACATAAGTACGAGACAATAGAAAATATACATATAACTCATCAAATGGTAGAAAATACAATGATTTAAATGATTAACTAATTTCCAAAGCAATGTTTGTCGACATATAGTTGCTAATCTCATTGGAAAATACACATTTATAACATCAGATGAAATGTTTAAAAATGGTAACATGGCTTTAATTTTGCTTGGCTGGCACCGACTCCAAAAAATCAAATTAATGTACATAAATATAATAATATGCATGGTAAATACAATGCTCTTAATTTAATTTCTTATTAACTAATATCTAAAAATATATTTTTTTTACTTTGTAGTAGTTTTTGAAGTCGGTTCTATTTTTGGTTAAAATTTTTATTTTGTTTACTTTCAAAGATGGTTTTTTTGTTCAAATGTACCCCTGCATGGGGCACATTTGAACAAGCATGTGGTACTTTTGAACAAATAATCTTTTCAATGTAAGACAGACATAAACAAAACATATACACACTTATTTTTGCTTAAACAGATATGACCAAATACTTTAAATATTTTACTAATTATATAGTTAATGTAGTTCACATTAAAGTAAAAAAAATATTCCATTTGGAAGTTTACAATGTTTATTGGAAATGACAACAAACGCATTGCTCGTTCTGTTCCTCCTGCACCGTTAAAAAATTTTCTGTGAAATTACGGAGAATCTACCGGTAATCTGTTATCTTAAGTCTTATGTAAAATTACAGAGATTAGAAAACAGATCGCAATTTTGTGCCAAATTCGCAATTTTGTGCCAAATATGTCTTTTGTGATTTAGTCGGAAAAATTACTTTACTTTCAATGTTTACCATCGCTTTTCAATGATTTGGTTTAATGTGATGATTATTCATAAGTATAGAGACTTAAAAGAGCTTTTATTTTTCTAGTCTTTAAATAAATTTAACTAATATTTGATGCTTCCATCTTTCGGATTAATATACGTTTAACTTAAGGTATGTTTTCTTTTCATATCATATGAAGCGAACTACTTTGTAAAAATTGTATTTTAAAATATTGTCATTGTTTTTTTTTTCAACTCGTGTAATATATCATTTAGAATTCCTTTCAAAGCCTAGAATCACACGCATTGCAAAAGTGTGAAACATTTTTTTTTTTAACTTATAACGTGCAATAAATAATTTTTTTGAGGATTTTTTTTTTTTAATGAAGAAATTTGATTTTGTTTTTTCAGGAATTTTAATAATGTTTTCGACAATTTTTCAAGACTTTTTCGAAGTTTTAACACAATATACATATTACATATACATTTTTTTTTTCTAACAAGGCGCGAATATTTTTGTAAAGGAATTTGTTTTAGTAGTAAATAAAAGAAAAAATAAATTTAAAACATATAAGTTATTTTAAAAAATTGCCTTTTAATATTTTCATATACTTAAATTTAGGAAATTAAACTTCATTAATTTTTTTTGTAATATTTATGTATTTAGAAGGGTGATATATTTTTTATAATGCATATATCATTAAAATTCTACGATTCCTAATAATAATATATTATAATTTTTAATAAATATTAACACAAATTATAAAATAGACTAAAATAATATTTGAAAATTATTTTACGTAAATTGTAAATCCAGAATAAAATAAAAATTTATTCTTTAAATAACCACATTAGCTTTCCATCTTTTGATCAAAGTGATAATCGATAAAAATCCCCGCTAACTCCGCAGAGATGAATTTCCCCTTTCTAAAATATTCTAATTTTACATTAAACAATTTTTAAACCAAATTTTTTTTCTTTAATATTTTTAACAAAATTGTAAAAGAATTTTAAAAGTGTGTATTTTGAATTACAGGTTTAACAAATATAAAAATGTCTTTAAATAAAGACATGGAAATCCCTACAGGGGATCTAATATAAGAAAAGGGAAATGTCTGTAAAATGATAACCGATGCATTTAACGGATAACTAGTGTAAATTTACAGAGAGTCTCTGTATTTTTTCGGTGTTTTTACAGAAATTTTTAACAGTATGCTAATAATTGTCTAGGAATCTTAAAACTAATAGGTATCATTATAAGGGACAGACCACTTGTCTTCATGCTGTGATAAAAAATAATATTAATATACCTCCTCCCTTTTCAGGTAATTTACCATGTATTCTTCTGCTTCATTGTTTTTCTCTTCAATTTGTCCAACATAATGGGGAATCTTTTTTTTTTTTTTTTTTTTTTTTTTTGCTCGAAATTTTAACAAAACCTAAGTCATTTATTTTAATATCAGCAACATCAATTTTTTTCTATTTCAACACTTTCCTCATTTTTTCCATGATGAAATGACTCATTACCATCATTCTCTAATAAGAAATCTGCAGACATGTCATCGCTGCTGGTCTCAAAAGCTTTTTCATGACGACTTTTTTTACAGATCCTGTACAAAACTATTTTAGTTCTCTTTATTAATTTTTCAATACTTTTAGCTTCAATGCGATTTTTTTCTGGATATTAAAATCCTAGTTTTACCCATTTTTCCTCCATTTATATGTTTTACGACGTGAAGCTATAGAGTAAGGTCGGACCAATTCTGGTGTTAGAGTAGTAGAAAAAGTCTCATTAACTTTAGAAGTACTTGTTTTTGGTTCTACATTTGCATAAATGCAGGCATTTTCTGGCAATCACCTGAAGAAGCATAAGAAAGATCAGCTTCAATCTGCATAACTTCAATGGTGTTCAAAGAATTTGCTACAGATTTAATCTCTGAAACATAAGGTGTATTATCTAATACTGACCTATCAGTTACTGTAGAGGATTCAAAATCATCATAATGAAAAACAGTAGCATCAAAAGACCATTATATATCTGTTTTTGCAAAGCCTGCATCGAGTAAATGACAGATCAACTGCTTCAAGTATCATACTTGGGAGCTTATATACTGAAATCGTTTTACATCAGGATTAATAAGTAACCAGCTATTCTCCTTTTGAGCAAGTTTTGGGATGAAATGATAGAGTACCGATACATATAACGGCTGCAGGCTGCAGTTTATGTATAGAGTAAGGTAGAAATATACACAAAATATTGCCGTTTTCTTGAATGAACTGAATAATCAGTTCTAATATTTAAAATTATATAAATGATAGTCAATATACTTCATATATACATATTAATTTTAAAACTTGCTTTAATTTAAACAAGAGGTAGTTTTGAACATGTTGAAACCTACCCTATTAGTTTTGTTTAAACCTTCCTCCTATACCACCATACTGGAAAAGTAAACTTATATATGTTATAAACAGATTTACTCAAGATTTGTTATAATGATAAGAAAAGCATAAAGCTACTAACTAATATGTCACTAAAGATAAACAGCCGAAGTCAACAACACAGCTTACAACAAATAACTTAAAAGTTTAATCATAAGATGTCGAAACACATAATCATTATTCGTGACTGAACTTTAAATACAATGTGGTAAAAAGCATATGACACATTTGTAAGTTAGTGTTGTCAACATTACATCCGAAAAATAAGAGTATTGCGTTATCAGATAAAAAAAATATGGTCACTGTTCAAGACTGCCCTCAGTTCAAATGTTCTCTCCCTTACATTTGTTTTCTTTGTGCGTGGCATAAGTATATAATGCCGAAACCATAAATATAAAAGTAATCCCAAATTAAATACACTGACTTTGTTGACACTTCTCATCTAGAAAAAAGTATTCAAAAAATATTTCATATTATTTATTAACGTTTTGATAAATTATGATTATCTATATTATTGTCTGAGTGCAACGAAGACTCATACACAGCGCAGTATTACTTTGCCCCATATATAGCTACGATGGATATTAAAACATTTCGTCAAGCATAATTCAAAAAATATTTAACGGATTTCGTTCAAATTTTTACAGCAGGTACCTATAAAGGTGACTACGACGTCTATTTATTACCAAGAATAAATGTCAAACCGTTTGGAAATTATATTAAAAAAATAGATAAAAAAAGCACAATTAAAGTACATACGTCACTAAATTTTGTGCGTACGTCATTTTCACCGGTGGGAGATTTTCGTAGACAATCGATTTGAAAAGTTCATGGAGTACATGGAGCAAAAAAATATGCACGTACTAATATTCAGCACAATAAAATATATTTTAATTTAGTAGAAATCGAAAATGAATCTGGATTTTTTTCTGTTTGAAAGAAAAAAATCCACAATAACTTTGTATTAGAGATTTCGCGCAAATCTCAACATTGGCAGCTTTTTATTTCGCGTGTGTAAGTAGGAAACAATTCTATGATGTGTAAATAAAAGGTTTTGATTCGTAGAATTATTTCTTCTTATTTTCTTTTCCTTTTTAGTATTTTAAATGGAATTAGTGAAAGGCATGTATTTTAAATTAAATGAGTGGAAGACATGTATTTTTAATGTATGTATTTCAAATGAAATGAGTGAAAGGTTTATAGTTAAATGAAATTAATGAAATATGAAGATGTTATGAGAACAATATTTGGCGATTTATCAACTGCGCCAAGTTAACATAAAAGTATCAATACATAAGTGAAATGACAGATGTCATATACGCACCACGTTGGTGCGATTTTTTCCCCACCAATTTGGCGAAAACTTTTTTTTTGAATTTTAGTTACAAATATCAGGCAATAATAACACGTGATTTTTTATTTCAATATAAAAATAAAATAACGTAATAAATGTAACTTCTACTATTTTAAAAAAGGAAATAAAAGTAAATAAATAATAGTTTGATATCAATAAATATTGATATACATATAAAAATAATCTATAGAATTAAAATAAAAAATAAAAGTATATAAACACAACAAACAGTTTTTGCCAAATTGGCAGGGGGAAAATCGCGCCAAAGTGGTGAGTATATGACATCTGCGCCGGGAGTTTTACCCTTTTATCTTTCGGAAATATCAAAAAATTAAAAATACTTATATCAAGCGTATTATGTTTTGCATTTTTATACGGACCACTTCTCCATTTTAAGATTGTAAAAGCTATTTATATCAGATATTTCTTTCCTGAGATTCCCACAAGTTACTTTCGGTAATATTTTAGTTCACTTATTAATTGTTTACAATTTGTCCCCCCCCCCGCCTGACAATAACAATTATTTATCACAAAAATGTCCCTTAGTTTTGTTAAATATGTTTGTTATGTATTTTCATTAAAATATCGAAAATGGCAATAAAATTTTATTTTAGCATCGTACTTATTTTTTTAAGATGACGCAAAAACATGGTTTAATAAATGTATATTTGTATATACTTGAAAAACATATTTTCCCTCTCTCTAGGACAATTTGGTAAGATGCTAAAACTGCCTTTTAGCACCGTTTTTAATTTTTTTCGCCAATCGCACCAACCAGCGCATGATACGGAACTTTTCCCCATTCAGATACACAAACAAGGTTGGTCTCAAACAAGAGTAATGATAGAAACAATATTGTTTTAACTCTATAAGAGTTACAAACGAAAGATATGAAAAACGAAATTATATGAATAAATAATGATATTAAATTCTCCGATTAGCTTTGGGCCCGTTTACGGAAGTTCCTCCTAGAAAAAAAAAAACTGTGGAAGAAGTGTTTTACATTTGTTTCGAATGAAGCTCGGCCATAGTAATACAAACAACACTAATATTAATATGGCGGTAAAACTTTGAATTTAAGTGTAAATATTTGGAACCCCCCCCCCCCACACCCCCCCCCCAAAAAAAAAAAGAAAGTTACAGAAATGAATTTAAAATGGCGTTAAGCCACGCTTTCTGACATAAGCAATTGGCTGCGAACTCGATTACGAAACTTTCACTTAACTTAATAACATGTATATAATAGCCCTTAGGGTACTTTTCCTTCCCAGTTATACTGACCTTGGGGCTTTTTTAAAAAGCTTAGTTTTAGGAAGTTGAGATTTACTGCCAAATGACATAAACTACAAAGAAAATAAACCTGATGAATTATTATGCTGGTTTATGTATGTATTTAAAAAAATTGCATCTGATTACACTTATTAGATAAATTACTCCTGTTTGCATTTAATAACAGATGAACGGCTTCTGTATACTAAATTGTTTAAATATTGGGAAGGTGGCGAGAGGTACAGAGACGTGTAAAGTAGACAGACGGGTAGAGAGACGGATAGCGACATAGATAAGCTAACGGGTAGCGAAACGAATAGACAGACGGGTACTGAGACAAACGAGGATTGACAGAGGGGTAGAGAGATAGGTAGGGAGACGGGTAGCGACACGAGTAGCCAGACCGGTAGACAGGCATGTAGAGGGAAAGGTTGCGAGACGGGTAGCGTGGTGGATAGAGAGACGAGTACAGAGATGAGTACAGTGACGAGTGGACAGACGGGTAGAGAGAGGGGGTATATAGACTGACAGACGTGTCGAGAGACGGGTAGTGAAACGGGAAGCGAGACAGTTTGAGAGACGGATAGACAGATGGGTAGCGAGACGCTTAGAGATGCGGTGGAAAGACACGTGGATAGTGAGACGGGTATACAGACGAGTAGAGAGGCAGTAGACAGATGGGTACGGAGAGAAACACAGTATAGAGACACGGCTAGACATAGAAGTAGTTAGACAGACGGTTAGAGAAACAGATAGATGGGCAGCGAGACCAGTAGGTAAATATACGACATGTAGAGAGACGTGTAGGGAGACAGTCAATCGGGTATGGAGATGGGTAGAAGAATGGATAGGGAAACAGATTGTAGAGAGAGACAGACAGACAGGCAAAAGAAAAGTTTGAGGTTTGAAGCAGTAAAAGAGCAAGGGGGTAGAGTATCCTAGAAAATAATTAAGAAGTATTATCTTCGAAATATATGTATTTTTTTTTCAATTTGATTTTTACAGAAGTCATCGAAAGATTTTTTATATTACTTTAGTAGGAATTTAGGCTAAAGTTTCGTAATCAGGTTTGTAGCAAAGCATGTTATCAATGTGGTTTGAAGTGTACGAGTTTCTATAAATAGTTATACAAATAAACGAGGCGGAAAATTTTTAAATTCAAATGTAAATATTTGTCACAAAGAAAATGTTGCAACAATGAAATTAAATTTGCATTAAACTACGCTTGCTAAAATACTCTCTTGGCTGCAAATCCGATTACGAGACTTTGGCGTTTTAAAATATCCTGCGTTTTTTTTTTCTTCTTAAGTTTTGAGCAATTCCCGCTTAAGAAAATGAGATTCTTTATCAAATGTTATAAAATATATATATATATGAAAACATAACAGTATATATGAATTTATATATGATATTTTGTAATTCTATCATTTATCGTAATTTCCGGCGTATAATCCGCAGATCAAACAATTGTGTTTCGACCCAGAAATTTTATTTTATAAAATGTAACTTATCAGATTTCTGTAAGTATTTGACTTCAATTATTGAATAAAATTTCTGGGTTGAAACAGAATTGATTGATCCGCGGATTATACGCCGAAAATTACGGTAATTTGCTCTTTTTCATATATTGTATCTTCTTTATATCGTAATTGTTAACCCCATGTTCTCAGCAATATCACTCAGACTAATCCCTTTGAGGGAAGTCCTAGTTAGCAAATATGTCAAAATATTTTTAACATTAAATTAAAAAAAATATCTTCTTTTGAAAATTGTTATAATAAGACGTTTTATATAAAAAAATTGATGCCGCAACAAAAACAAGATTTTTTTTTTATGTGTGTGTGTTTCGAACTTTTCTTATGAATACAAAATATGTATAGCATCTTTAAGATTTCTTTATTTAAAAAAAATACTGAAAATTATAATGTATGGAATAGTTTACTATAATTTTTAAAATTTATTTTATTATGGGGAGAAATTTAAGCTGAATGGAATGTTTTATCCAAATAAATTTTGATATTTGTTAAGTTCTTTTACTTGGACAGTGAAGTCATGGACGGACAGTGTTCGAAACTGGTTCCGATTTAATGAAAAATACTTCTATGATCAAGGTATTCACCACTTTATGTTAAAGTGGGACAGGTGCTTATGTAAATTTGGAGATTAAGTTTGAAATGAAATACGTATGTCATTTCAATCTCCTGATCTTGTTTCATTTGATTGACCCTAATATTACAATTGCCACATATTAGTGCTATAAATGGTATTCCTTTTGTTTTCATTCATTTTTTTCAATTTATGGCATTCAATTCAGCATGATTGATCTCTAAATAATTTTAAAATCTCACTCTAATGCACTAAAAATATCTAATTTTATATATTGTGTGTTTAAACTAAACTATCACGTGTAACACATTACGTAGCCACTAGCGTTAATCTATTTATACTACTATAGTTAAGGCTTCTATACTAGAGAGCTGGCGCATCGTCCGACATTAATATTCCCAAGTGGGAAAGCGTTGGCGCTAGTTTTTCCTGTAGGACCCATTTGGCGCATTTATCGCCTTCTTAGTTGCTTTGCAGAATTTATCAAAAAGTACGATAGGGAATGAAAGTTCTGAATAAAATACATATTCTTAATCGTTGATTTTCATTGCAAATTGTAGCCTGCATGTTATTTATTGTTCAATAAAATTAGAAATAAATTTATTTACTTTTTATTAAGAACTTATTTACTTTTATTACTTTGGTTTTACAATGAACATTCATTTCACTAATTAATTATACAAGCAGTGTTGAATTCATGGAGTGACCCGGGGGGGGGTGATACAAACACGAAACATTTTGTTTTCTAATGGTCTAGAAGTGCACCCCCATCCCCCCTTTGATCCAAACGTATTTCTTAGAAGTGGAGGGGGAGTAGTTTGATCGTTTTTATCATTATGTGTTTTCAGTCTTAAAGAAAAAAAAAAGGCTTTTATTTAGGGAGTGACTCGAGGGGGGGGGGAAGGGGCGAGATATAACCGCGGAAGATTTTGTTTTTTAATGGTCTAGAAGCGCACCTCCCCTCCCCTCCTTTTAGCCAAACTTATTTCTTAGAAGGGGAGGGGGGTGTCGTTTGATCGTTTTTATCATTATGTATTTTCAATTTGAAAGAAAAAAAAAAAGCTTTTATTATTTTTAGTAAGTATGCATGTTTCATTGGTGCTATCTTTTGCATTTAATCTTTTTAAGAATTTTGTTACTAAAAAAAGAGTTACATTAAAAAGCAAAATATTTAACAATTAAAATTTATTCTTCAAGTGTACTTTTTTCCAAAAAATAATGATATATATATATATATATATTTTTTTTTTTTTTTTTTTTTTTTTGAGTGTATGTTTCATTTTTGAGTGTTCTTCACTTAACAGTGTAATGAAAAAATATTATAAAATTATTTCTGATGTAAAAGTATAATTGAAGAAAAATAATATTACAAATATAATTTCAGCTTTTACTTTGTGATAAATATTTAAAAACTTCTATTTAAAGTAATTTTTAAAAAGTTTTCATGTGTAGCAATTTTTCATTACTTTAATAATATGAGAACTGTTCTTTCCAAGAGGAAAATGTAATGATCCTTCACAGTATCCAGATATCCTTCGTTATCTTAAACAAATTTATATCTTAAAGTTACAATAAAAATATACTCCATTTCTTAATAACATTTAATTATGAAAATTGTTTAAAATATTTATTTATATATTTTCTTAAATATAACTGTATTTTGATGAAATATTAATATTAAAATTATCTTTAAGCAAATTTAGGGATTTTTGTTTTTTCGAAAATCAAAACAGAACCCATTTATTTGGTGAAAATGAATATGTAAAAAAAAAAAAAAAAAGAAAAAGAAAAGAAATCTGTACTTTTTAAAAGTAAATTTCCTTTAAAATATTCTATTTTATATTATGGTTCTTTCGAAAACCCTCATAAATTTTAATTATATATTAATATTCTTAAGTTTTCCATAAAATTTCAGTTTAATTTTGTGCTTTTGAAAAAAAAAAAAAAGTTGGAAATAAACATCGTTTTCCCGAAAATAAACTAGATGGCGCTACGCCCTTGAAATCACCGTTACCGCCAAGCTGGCGAACAAAAAATTTCGGGAAGAATAAAATCTACAATTAATAGTTAAATTTGACAATTTTTCATGTTTACGAGGAAATTGAAGCATGCAGGGATACTTTCTTGAATGATTCGTAGAATTAATAGCAGAACAACTACCCATAATTAAACCTTTAAAGTTAAAAAATAGACAGAAACTAATTCAACGCCATTGAAACACATTACGTGAACCAGTCCAGCGGGAATAAAAATGCCTGACGAGTCAGCCTATATATTATAGGAGCTCTAACTATAGTTACTATAAGGTGACGATACCGGGTCACGCCCATCCTCGAAAAAGAAAAAGAAAACATATCGCGGCCATGTTAGGCTTAAGCATTCCAAATCCGTATTATAAATCGAAGAATTGCCTTATTTAATCTACATTGTATCACATTTTTTCTTCTTCATTTTCTCTAAAACCTTCAAAAACTAAACAACTATAATGTTTTAAATTCTAAATTAAAAATAAGCAGCTAAGAACAGATTAGCGATATAAACAAATGCACATAATCAAGTTCAAAGAAATTTGGTGGCGCCATCTAGCAAGTGTAAAAAAAAATATTGATATAAAATATGACATTTTTTTCAGAATTAGCATTTATAAACTGCTCTGGGCGGAAAAAAAGAAAGAATGAAAAGAAAAAGACAAATTGTATAAGCAAAGATTGCTGCATTTTTTTTTCATATTGTGACAAAGATTGAATGCTGGAAATTATGAATTTATTATTAGCTTTTTTAAAAGCCTAACCTAACATTTTCTTTCTTTGAGCAAATTATTGTTTATAAAATATGCCTTTGAAATGTTAACAAGATAAGTTTATGATGAGTTTACTTTTTTGGAATTGAATTTTGTATTACGGATCCATGTTGTGAAATAGAATTTTGAGAAAAAGGCCATTTTTACTGAATAGAATTTTTTTAAGGGCCCCTAATTTTTGCTTGAATCGACCTCATATATGAGCTCTTTTAATCATTATAGGTAATTAAATTGCATTTTCCTGCTTTTATTGGCAATAGTTCTAATTATTAATAAAATAGTTTTAATGAAATTTGTAACAGATTTTTGTTTTATTTTTAAGTTTCTTATTTAACCTATGCATATTTTAAGCTGAAATTAATATTATAATTCTGCAAATTATTTTGTGTTATTTAAAAAATGCAACAGTTTTTTTGCTTTATTTTTAACCTATGCATATTTTTATGGCTACTTTACCAACGCATAGCTGCCAACTTACGCCAAAGAAAATTCAGTAGATTTCTTTAAAAAATCAGTTGATTAAGCTGCTGTCTGAAAAAGCCATGATTCAAAGTAACACTTTATTCACATTTTGGAAATGAAAAATAGCATTAACCCCTTAACTGTGGGAGGTATTTTGACACCATCAACTAAAAATAGGCACAATACGCCAGTTTTTCCGTACTAAAATATTTGCTTTGTGTAATAGAAAATGGTCTGCCGATTAATAAAGCGAACGTTGCGTTAAATAATTACTGGTGTGCAAAAGCTTTTAGTAACAAAACAAGCAAACTGTTCTTGCAGGAACTGAGTTCGGGCTACACAGTTAAGGGGTTAATAGAGAAAAAGTATGGATTTTCTTATTCCTAAAATCAACCAGTCTAAAATTTTTGCGCAGTACTTTTAATCAAACATTCATGTTTAAATTACAGTTAAAAGCATAAGAAATAACCATATTTTCTTCATCTGGAGGTTGAATTTTGCAAACAGAGTTTTTGGGGGTGATTTTTATGACTTTCCACTTGGAATGATCTCGTATAGCACTAGATGACAGTAAGACAACATTACAGAAGCCCCCATATTGGATCTTCGATTAAATCACACGCAATATTTCAATTTATGTCACCTGTTTAAATGAAATAATATGCCAATAATCTAACTTAACGTTCTAAACTTAAAATAACACTTTTCCGCCATTTTTGACGGAGACATATGCCAATTCCAAATAAATCACAACTAATACTATTTTAGGATTTGGTACGCATAGACGTTCCTGTCTGTTTCGACCTCGTAAAAAAAACTAAAAAAAAAACATGCATAAATAAGGAAAAAAATTTCGTAATCTTATTTATTCAAAACAGTGTAAAGATAAAATTATTTAATCTATTGCCACTATATTTTTATAATTATAAAATCAAAACTGAGCCAACAACAGCTTATAATAAAGTACAACTAATAAATAACGCGATTCACTAAACATTGAATAAATTGTTATTATTATTTTTAATGTTCAATCAGTTCTTTATATAAAAGCAGAATAGCTCCCAATTGTCAATGATACATATTCTTCAAATTGACTTTCAAATTTGATTCAGAATGACAGTAAAATTTTGATATTATCTTTACAGTATAAAATTTATATAATGAATATTTAAATTCCACCAAAAAAAAAAAAAAAAAAAAACATACATCATGTTCTTTTACACAAATTTCTTGATATTTTGAAAAGTTTGAGAAAAATAAAATAAATAATTCTGGACCTTCTCCAGACATTTTCAAAAGAAATGATTGATGTGTAGCGATTTCACTGTTATGCCCTTAAAAAAATCTCATACTTTAAGATAACTTTTCAAAATCTTATATCATATTTCAGATACAAAATTTAAATAATAAAACATATCAGTTTTTATATTTTCTCATCCTGAACTATTTATAAAAATCATGATTATAGAATAAAACATAAAATACGAATATTTATTATTAAGTTGTAAAAACATTTTTAAAAAGTGTTGTACTGAAAAGTATTGAAATAGTATTTTCTTGTACGAAAAAAAATAATTTAGAAAATTCAGCATAACCTCGTATTTAGAAATGATTCTAGAAAGATTCCTCTTTTTATTATCAGAAAAGTTTATTTAAACCCCGAAAACCTATTGTTTTCTGATGTTTCTACTTGGTACATTATCAAAGGATTTTTGGAAGGTATGGAATGTTTCTCTGAAATTGTACATAACTATGAGGCTGTAAAATGTCCAAGAAAACGTTTCTGTTATAACAGACACAATTACTATGATTTTGGTAACAGTTTACGCTGTTTCATTTAAAGTCAAATAACTTCCCACTTTTGTTTTAGCAATACAAAAACTTTAAAAATAAGTTATCTATTTTATTGTATATTTTAGTCATTTCAAAAGCAACAAAGCCACAGATTACAAATCTTCGACGATTCAAAATTTCTTCGATGTTGTTGCACAAAATTACTATGTCTTTGTAAGTTTTTTTTTTTGTTTTATGTGCTCATCATATTCAAATTATCGCATATCATAAGCAATAATTTAATAATTTAATGCAATTAACACAAAATATGCAATGAAACTTTTTCAATTTATTCTGGAAAAGTAAGCTGACCCGTTGCATTTCTTTATAATCGATTCCAATTCTTTACACATATTTTATTTAAAATATATTGCCAATGTTGTAGAATTATTTTACATTATTTTGAATGCATATGGAATACATTCCAATAGGTATTCCTTGAAAAAACATCTTTGGAGACAATAATTGGAAGACGAAAGAGTGTGTTTTATTCTAATAACTGAAACGTAAATCTCAGAAACTGATTTATGTGATTTTGGTTTAGTTATCTCGTGGGATTTGGAAAAAAATTCTACGATCGTGAGTAACTGAAATTTCATTGTCAGACTGTATTCCTGCTTTCCGTAAAAATATTACACATTTGTCAACACGATAGCTCCAAAAATATTTTTCCTATTGAAACAAAATTGCAATGGAAGTAGATAGTGCTATAATCTTGCCAGGGATTAAAAAACAGGATTCATCAACTGAACACCCGAAAAACGTCCACACAAAAATTTCATAGAAGTTAAGATATTGTACTACTTACTGTATGTTTTCACTTGTTATTCATATAAATATTTTTATTTCTCGGGTTCATGTTATGTCTACAAAACAAATGTATTTCATATAAATGTGACTACATTTAGTAAAACCTTTTACTTTTACGGCACATTTGGTATACGGAAAAATTGTATTTATGAGGAAAACCCGATTATGGAAATTTCGTTATATCTTTATATTTTGGGGTTACCGGAAACGGTTCTCGATGTTTTTAAAACGATTTTTGCATGTATGTGTGTATATATGAGAGTATACGTCCTACCGTTTTAGGTCAGAGTAGATCATTTTTAGAGTTTTTACAATACTGCGATACTAAAACGAAAGTTTCAGATTTTTTAACCAAATATTTTCATAGAATTTTTATGATTGCCTTTTTTTTATCATGAAAAACGTATTTTAAAAAGAAAACAATTTTAAATGTAAAATGGTTAATGACGTCAGTTTTACATGCACAACTATTTTACTCATTTGAAATTAGGGCCTAATAACTTTTAATTTTAAATTACGTGGAATGAATTTTAAATATTTTTCATAGAACTTTAAAATATACATTTATTTATTTCAAATATATCAAGTTCATAAATTTAATTATTTTAAAATCAAACTCAACCAATGGTGTAATTCAACTCTGTTTTTAAACTTTCTTTTCAAGTTTATTTTAACATTTTAAGTTTATCCAATCTGTATATTTTTATTTAAACCAGACAATCCAGCATTAAAAATTGATTAACAAGCACGTAATATAGAAACTAATTATTTTACATATATACATTTAAATATGTATTATATTTTTACGTTAATAGGTCTACTTCCTAGGATTCAAGCCTCCACGCTTACCGCAGGCTGTAATTGGGGAATTTGATGATTACCATGGGCATTTCTGACTGAAAAATTTTTACCAGTCATAGCTATTTGTAAATCTTGAAAAGTAAAAAAAAAGACTCGTGTTCACCAACTCAACTTTCTTTAACGCGTATGCTGTCACCAAGGACGAATCCCGGGGTTTAACTTTGCCAAAAATTGTTGTTGCCATTGGTCCAAAGGAGTTGTCATTAATACCAGAGCTCGTTTAAAAAATATTCTCATCGAAGGGCCTTTCGCAAATGATACGCGTGAAGATTACGTTAATACGTAATTTTTACAGTATTACAGACGTATCAAAACATCTTCCAATGTTATGACACGAGGGTAGCGTCGCAATTTTTGAGCGAGGGCAGACGATATACGCCATAAGATTATTCGTCGGATGCTTAAATTTAATCTTTTTTATGTCCGCATACGATAATTTGGGGCAACAATTGCAGTTAAGCTGTCGTCTTTAAAAAGTAGGTATAAGGGGTTGAAATTTTCTTCTAGGTGAAAAACACACAGGAATACCTTTATCAGCTGTATTCTCAGAAAATGTGTCGACCGTGCAAAACATGCTGGTAATTACTGTACCTACTAAATGGTATGGAAATGAATTAACAATGGATCCGAAGATATGTTTAAGATTATTGATGAAGAGCTGCATATGAAAAAGTTATTTTGTCGTTATGTCCCCCATAATTTAACATAACAGCAAAACGTGGAGCGCGTCATAATGAATAAAGAAAATCTAAATTTACGTAAGGATTGGAACCTCATTATTGACAAAATTATAACTGGTGATGAGACGTACATACTTCTTTTTGATGTTCGAACACACGTCAAGAAAGTAAATTCTGTCTTGTTCTTTGAATATAGTCCCAAATCAATAAGGGTGAAAAGACCAATGATGCCGTGTTCTTTAAATGTACAGAACTACTTAAAGCCATAAAGTTACAGCGACCGAAAACAGTTATAACTAACTGGTACACCACTAATTGTCTGCAACGCTTTTTTCAAGAGGTGAATGTTAGGGGACTCATGCATCACCACGCGAATGCATCTGTACATTCATCAAAAATTACAGTCGAACTTCTTATAAAATATGAAATGAATAGTACTTCCATACTATCATCCTATTTCTTTCTCTCTGGAGCTTTTTGGCTATTTTTTAAAGTGAAAAGATACATTGAGTCTGTCCTCATTCCGAAGATAAATTCATGACGCTATAAGCATATTTTTCATCTCTTCCAAAAAAGGGATTGCTTAAGGAATTTAATATTTGGATAATTCACCAACAAAATTGGATTGTTCATGGAGGGAACCAGTTTGATCACTTCTAATAATTGGTAAGTTTAACTTATACCATGTAACCGTATCTGAAAAATATCAGTGTTATCCTCATATACTGCATTAATTCGTCACTTAATGGATAAATGTATTATATTCAAAACATTCACACACAAAAAAAAATTGCATTTGATAACCTTTTGTTGAACATAATGTTTGTGAAAGGGAATAAAGAATATATTTGTATTGTAGCCGTCTCCAGAAATATTCTATTCTTGTGATTTTTGTTGTTACATTTTCACCAAAAACAGAAAAGAATTCCATTATTTAGCATAATTTTCTTGAAAAAAACCTCTTTATCTTAATGAAACAAGTTCCTTAAATATAACTTACTGTCGAAAATAATTCTCTTTCGCAACATTGGCATTAAGCAAAATAGGATCATTAGGAACAGTAATGTACACAACGTAAATTATGTTACTCATGTAATATGGACGAATATTTATTTTAATTTCAAGAAACACGCCCTCAGAGTAAAAATATTATTTAAACTTCAGAATATGTTATAAGAATTAAAATAAGAATATTAAATTTAAAAAAAGGGCAACTTCGAGAATACATTTTAATAAGTATTCTTTTTAATTTTCAACACTCTAATGATCGCTATGGAAGAACAATTTTGTAACAGATGTAAAGCTATAATTCTGTATAAATTAAGCATTAAGGATTATTATCTGAAATGTATTTTTTTATTCCTTAAATGGAAAAAAATATATTTAAGTAATATATTTATTTGAAGTTAGTTAACATAAATTTAGGCTTGAGATTACTTTATATAGAAATAATATTGAATATTTTGAGTATTTATTTTATTAAGACGCATAAAAATTAGAATACACTGTACTAAAATTTTAGATGAATAAAATTCACTAATATGATGCGGAACATATACCTACCAACTTTGATTTCACGACAATCGAGGAATATTTTCCCAATTTCAATTTCTTGTAGTGTTTTTCATTCTGTTTGAAGCTGTTTTAATTCTTGTATATGATATAAAGAAATGAAAAAAGACACTTGAATGTTTTGCTAAAATGAGAAATTACATAAGGTACAACGAACAGCAAAATTTCCAGTACAACAGTTTAGAGTCTACCAGTAAAACTGCAGTAATAATAAAAATAATAAAACCTACTCTTCTGGTAAAGAAGCATCCCCTATGCCACTTCATAACAAAATGGACGTAGCGAGATGCGAAAGTTGCGATTCTACTGGTATCTACATTCTTAATATGAATAAACTTTTTGAAATAGAGGTCATCTACGCATTAAAAATTGAACCAACTTTGACTTTTCAAATGGCATCACTCACATTTGTCACTTTATTTGATTACTTTAGACCAAAACAACCTCGTAAAAAGTATACTTTTTACACTTTTGTTAAAAAATTCATGGATTTATAGAAATAAAATATATTAAGGGTTTATCCATACGAAAATAAAAAGCACTGGAAATGAGCAATTAGTTGCTTTAAAAGTTACACAGATAAATCAATATAAAATAAACTAATTTTCTTAATAAGAAACATGCCATACAGTTTACCAATTATTTTCTGAGTTTGTATGTTCTGAGGAGGATTTGGCAATAAAAGATCATTAAAAGTAAAGTTTTAGCGCCGAATTTTGAGCGCCGAAAATAACCTTTATCTATGTCTTAAAACAGATGTTGGTGTTATGTTTCGAATGAGCTACAAACTTACAAATCCATATTTTTTCTAATTCTGATTCGTTTTATGTAGAACATGATTCATGAATTGTTTAATGGTTTATTTTATGAACATCATAACTAAAAATATGGCTAAGAATATTTCAATCGGATGATTTTTAGGAAGATCTATTGAAGATTCAAATTAAAGTATTTCTTTGAAACTTCCAGCAAACACACCACGTCATTCATGGTATCCTTTATCCTAAAAGTAATGCCTAACAAAATTATCCAATGTATAAAATTGATAGAGGACAATGAATACATTTTTCAGAGAACTCTGCCGTATGTGTACCCAAAGGATTAGCTGGGCCTTACCTGGACTATAAAAACTTTTACATCCACTTTATTGACTACAAAAACTTTACATCCAATTTATGGGCCATAAAAACTTTTACGTCCAATTTATGTACAATATTCAAAAAGAGAAAATGCAGTACTATGTATAAACCTAATAGCCTAAGCCTCATTTGTATATATTTTTTAATTTTCCGAGCAGAGCATGTAGCGCTCAGCCTAATGGCACGAAATTGTCACTAGACAAGGGTACACCAAGGGAGGGGGGGGGGGGGGGTTCGTCTTTGAAAATTTAAAGTGTGAAAGGAGATATTTTAAGCGTAGGGATGGTTTCTTCAAAGCAAATAATCAAAGCAAAATATTGTTTCACGATATTTATTTATTGGTGGTATAACACATTATAGTTTTACAATAATTTTCACAAAAAGGGAAATGTTTTTAACCTATCCCAACTGAACTTAAAATATGTTGGAGTTGACGGATTTCGATTTCATGGCAGTAATAGAACAGCTGAAAAAATATATTCCTGATTTCCTTAAAGGCAGCTAGATAGATTTTACTAGTCTTCCGTAATTCGCTATTTAAACTACTCGATGAAATTGAGTGGTGGCGTATTGAAAAATATTCTTTACCAGTTTAATAATAGATTAAAGAAATATCCCTTATGACTAAATAGACTATTTTGCTAAATTTAGTTTAAAAATGTAAGAATAACATCGACAATATTGCTTGTGAAAATTTTAATAAATCAAATGTTATCTTTAAGCATTCAGATAGATGACTTTTTAAAACCAAATAAGGGTTGACATAAATAGTAAAATATTTTGAGGTAAAATTTAGTAATTTTAGTTTTAGAAAAAGAATAACATCTTAAATTTTGGACTGCAGAATTTTTATTAAAATAAACATTGTCTTTGAAATTTTAAAGAGACTATTCATAAAAATCTTTATCATAAATAATCTTTATAATAATATATGTTGTGATTGTAGAGCTCACTTTAATAATTTTATCTCAAAAGTTAAAGAAACGTCTTAAATATAGATTTTGGAAATTTAATTATAACCATATTTATGTATAGAGATTAATCTAAACAATTTCTCCTATTTCATGAACCACATTAAAAAGTGAAGAACTTTAAAACATAATTAAGTTTTCCATTTACAAAATAAACCTATACATTTACTATTTTTTTTCGAATGATCCGATATGTTTAATTTTGTCTTTCTCCTCCCATCAGAGGTGATGTTATATCAAGGCAGATAATTGCTCTTAAAATAAAAGTCTCTCCATAAATAGCAATAAAAGATAAATAAGTTGAATAGTCCAGGTGTTATATAAATTATAGTTATGTTATTGGGAGTGATAATGTCTGCGTTAAAAATGTGATTTCATTTACTTTTTGGATAGGTTGAAAAGTATGTTATCGTCAACAATGAATTTTATATATATATTGCTTTTTTCTACTATTTTTCTTTTTTTCCCTTTTCCTACCTCAAATTCTAAAACATGCATACAAGTTTACTTTAATAAGAATTCTGTTACTTTTTATAATACAATTTCTTTATTTTTATTCATGAAATATCCCAATATGTAATATATTTTGTATAGAAAAAGGAAAAACATGTTTTTAAAAAAAAAACATTAAATTTTGCATATATTGTAATTGTTGTAATTTGAGGCATATTACAGTGTCTTTTATAGAATGCGTATTAGAATCTATAACCATATTTTATTGAAATATACTAAAATGTCGGATAAATAAAAGTGCAGTAGTAATATTAGTTAATAGCCCCATTTGTGTTGATATATAATTTGTAATGAGTTATCTTTCTGCTCAAATTCATTTAAAACACATAATGTGCTGGAATCGTTTAAGACAGCTTCAGTTTCTTGAATTCAACCTCAGAATATGTAACCCTGCATACTAAACGTATTAATGCTGTATTAAATCTGTCTTTACTTGTAATAAAGTAAAATCTACCCAATAATACTTGCATCCTTGAAATATACAGAAGAAATGAATTATGAGTGAGTTAAATTGAGTACAGGATGATAACAATTGATCGATTAAATATTACGCTGTTATATTACATGAAATTTGCATTGTATCAGGTTGCATTGTATAAGTTGCACAAGTTTATATTCACATTAAAGTTTTTATATGCCTTCCTCCAACTACAGGGACAACTTCTAGACAGTATCTGACATCATTCTGCTCACCGAATTTACCAGATCTATCCAACTTTTTTCTCATCGAATCATATTGCTAGAAGTGGTACATAAACTGCTTATTTTATACTGCACAAATAAATATCACTATTTTACTGAACTCTCGAAGGCAAAAAAAAAAAAAATCTTGTATTTTTTAATAGCCATTGTGTAGCAGTGTTTTAGCGTCTGTATTTGAAACTTTAGTACATTTCCTTTTACATGATATATAAGTCATTCACATGGGATATATTGCTCGGAATGACACTTTGAGATTGAGTTCATCTATGTTGATGCAGATATGTTATTGCTCAAGACCACTGACTGCACTAAAACTCTGCTATGGCACTTTAGTTTGATAAACTTACAAATGCCAAAAGTATTTTGCGTCACTGTATCTTGCTTGCAATTGGAGCTCCTGTACACTAAATGATATTCAGGAGCTCTCTAGTTATGCTACTTGAAGCTTTAGGTCATCCCATTTGAAATTATCGTAAGGTAATTCACATATCAGGCAAGTTTCAGTTTAGTCATCCTATATGGAAGAATGTTTAAACAATCTATGCATCTAGGCACATATAAAGTAAACAATTTTATAATAAAACTGGATTGTTTATTAGCAATCATAAACAAAGAATGTGCGTTCTGAAGATTTACTTAAAACCATTTTACAATAAACAGGATCATTTTTCTCAATACATTACATTTACAAGATCAATACAACCAATCGTCTGTTCATATGTAATGAATGCAATAACATTTCTAATAAAATGTTATCGGGAATGAAAAATTACTTTTAATTTGAAAATCCGAAAACACTATGAAAGTAATTACGAAATTGACACGCAAGAGTTTAAATCTGCCTTCATTTAAAAATCGTATAATCATAATATTTCACCATTTCATATATTCCGCATAGTTATGAAATTCTCAGTTAAATTTTGTATATGTTATCAAAGAGATTCGGCACCCTTAATTTTGCGAAAAATGGCGAAAATATCGATATTCAATTTTAGTTATATCTCCAATATATTCCGATGATGGATTTAATGATTTAATATGTACAAAAAATCTTTCATCAGCATCCATATGCTTTTAAAGGTATTTCAGATAAAATTGTTAAAGTCTCTTTCCTGAGATTGTGTGTTTTCAAAATGCTAAAACTTCAATATGTATTCCTATTTTGACGTACTTTTTTGAAGTATCTCATTTGATATAGTTCTGTTAATTAATGAATTTCATTTAATAAACAAATTACGTAAATGTCTTCTCTGAACAATGTTTTTATTTTTACGATGTCTCTGTACTTTCAAACAATTTAATTATTTCGAAATATCACTCTTATTAAGAATACTCTCAGTATAAAACAACTTTTATTTTTTTAACAATATCATTTATCTTCACAGCATAATTTATTAATATTTTAAATTAAAAGAAATTATAGAAGGATGCCGAATAGAACTGTACGATATATTGATTCACTGGTACACGATAACACGATTTAAATTTTACAAACTAAACCAGATTCATAAATATGTTGAAATCGATAAATGGTTTATCGCGATGCTTCTTTTCATCGATATATTCAAGCGATTTATGATTCTTTGCTAGCGATGAAGTATATTCTCCATATACACTATATGGCCATTAATGACCGGCAACTTTCAATTTTAGACATTTTGTGGAATAGTTAAAAATATACTTGTCAGATTCTTCTGGAATTTTAGAATTAAAAGGAACAGGTTTGACTTGATATTTATCAACGTCGATTTGATAAAGAGTACAATTAGGGGGCCAAAAAAAATTAAAGAAAAGAAATAATACTTGGGATCACCCTGTAAAATAAAATGCACGAAATGATCTATCGCTACAGAATATACATATGCATTCATTGTACAATATGTGTATTCATTTGTGTAAGAATAGCATTTATGTTAATAGAGATATAGCGATTTAAAAAAAAAAAATCAAAAAATTCTTACAGGGTTTTTAACCAAATTTAACGCCAGTTTCAGAAAAATTGACAAAATATAGTAGAAACAATATAGTGCAATCGAAATGTAAATATATTAAATATTTAAGGAATAATGAGCAGTTGTATCAAATATTTTATATCTGCGCATGCGCGAACGATAAAAAAGAACTTTTTGCATAATTTAATAGTCACCTCAATGGAGCAACTTATTAAAAAAAATCAGTCAAATATCGTAAAAATTCAGAGCGATATCGGCGTGAGACTGAGCTGTTTTTTAGTTTCTCACTAAAACTCAGTAAATGATAAGGGATTGTTCACAAATTGTCCTGTTTAATTTTTATACCATATTTCATTTTTTATTGATACTTTAGTTCGCCTTGGAAAACTTTATCGCACCAGGTTATAATACTTTTGGAATGGATCCTTTGATTTTGATAATTCTTTTTTTGTTCGAATAAGCTCGTTAGGGTAATTTTTCAAAGAGAACTAAAGTATCATTAAAAATTGGAAAATAGTATAAAACAAAAAATGACAATTTGTGGAAAATTCCTTATCATTCATCGAGTTTTAGTGAAAAACTAAAAAACAGCTCACTCTAACACCGATATCTCTTTGAATTTTTACGATATTTGACTGATTTTTTTTAATAAGTTGCTCCATAGAGTTGACTATTAAATTATTCAAAAAGTTCCTTGTTATCGCTCGCGCATGCGCAGATAAAAATTATTTTATACAACTGTCCATATTTCCTTAAATATTTAATATATTTATATTCCAATTGCACTATATTGTTTCTACTACATTTTTTCAATTTTTCTGAAACTGGCGTTAAATTTGGTTAAAAACCCTGTATGTTATAATCAAAAAACATACAAGATTTTTTTTTTAAATCGCTATATTTCTATTACTATACATGCTATTCTTACACAAATTAATACACATATTGTACAATGTCTGCCTATGTACATTCTGTAGCGATAGATCATTTGGTGCATTTTATTTTACAGAGTGATCCCAAGTATTATTTTTTTTCTTTAATTTTTTTTGGTCCCCTATTTGTCCTCCTTATCAAATGAACAATGATAAATATGAAGTCAAACCTGTTCTTTTGGATCCTAAAATTCCTGAAGAATCTAACAAGTATATTTTTAAATATTCGACAAAATGTCTAAAATTGAAAGTTGCCGGTCATTAATGGCCATATAGTGTATTTCATAGGTTTATTTATACTAGTTTATATAATATTTATTTTGTAACATTATTTATATAATATTATATATATTTATTATTTTATATATATTATTATATTATTTATATAATATTTAGTTTATATAAAGCTTACTCTAAGCGTACAAAGACAACTATGCATTTTCTCACGGGTGGGAGTGCGACGTCTTTTTTACTACAGTACTTTGTTCTGTTACGCTGTTACAAAGTGAAGATGTGTATCAATATTACTAAAATAAAATAGAGACGTTAGATAAGCAATTATACATATCGATAGAGAACATTAAATTTTAATAATATTAAAATAATATTAAAAAATACTTTGTAAATACAAATTATTAATCATAAAAATAAGATTATTTCATAAAAAATGTATATTAAGCATGATTTAATGTAGGAAGACAAAGTTACGGAAATCTATTATATTAAAAAAGATGTATTAATTTCAATAAAGTTATCTAGTTTTATATTCTATATTTTTTGCGAAATTTTTATATGCCCAAAATTTTACAATTAACAATTTTTCAGCTTTTGACTTCGTGGTATGTGCTATTTTACTACATTTTTAATATCCGTACAAATATAATGTTTTTATGTTTATTTCATTGTTTTAGATGGTCGTGAAATATATGTATAATATCATCTCATGTTTTCATTTTTTGCAAAAATCCTATTAAATTATTTTATTTTACGTAAAAAAAGTAATAAAAAAAAAGTGTAAAGTATAATTTTCTTTCTGTGAATATCTACAGTCGTTATGTTTGGTGTTTTACAAAAGATCTTGTAACAAAATATCTATTACATTAGTTTAGAAAAATATGCTTAAGCTTGAAATAATTAATTAATATACATTTTTGCTAAATCAACCTCGTCAAATAAATTTTTAAATACCCGCAAAACTTAATCGGAAATCGGTGAAATCGTTTTAATCCACAGTAACATTGGGGAATACCAATGACTTTCAGACAATTTCCATGAAGTATTTGAGAGCTGATTAAGGCAAATCACTTTTGTAGTAAAATGTGTGAGAGTGCGCCTGTTGTAAGATTAACTATATTTTCTTAAGTTTAGCGTAATGTGAATAATTTTTAAAATAGAAAGATTTTAATTCTGTTTAGTAACAATTGTTATTAATTGCAACATCTAAATGGGACGATTCCTTGACCTGTCTTAAAAATCACGTTATATATAAGTAAAATAAGTCTGGCGTTTACGTGAATATTGGAAAAAAAATATTTTTTGGGGTTAGAGGATGTTGGTATTAAAAATAATAATGAAGAAAAAAAAATATATTTGTTAAGAAGAGTAATGGTAGTGATGCGGAAATCCATCAATGAATAATTGACATCCAAGTATTTAGAATGCATGAAATTGAAACAAATATGTTTTCGACTTTATTCGAAATATGATTCAGTAAACCTGCCAATTTTTCATATTTGTACAACGCTTCATAACAAATAGCGAGAAGTAGAGGTCGAGATATAAATGAACAATAAATATTAAAAATGCATTTCAGACAAAAAATGTACGTGACCGTCATGTTTAGCGTTTTACGAAAGATCTCGTAAATGAAAAAGTAAATAAATACATTTTTTGACCTATGTTTAAATAACCGACGTTCCTCTGTAACATCGAAATGCAAATTCAGTAATTTATATCTCACTAACTAATTAATAATATTTGACAACAAAATTGTGTTTTACGCGTTTTTGGAATGTTGAACGTAAATTTTCTACAAAATTGAGGTGTAAAAATTTAACATTTAAAAGTTCAACATATTCATTATACCAAAATAAATCATATGTAAATATAAAAAAAAAAAAAACACTATAAACATTACTGTACGATTGAAAATGTCACTTTTTTAAACTTCGTATGAATTACATTTGAAATTATAGCTATATTATTTACTTTTTTATGCACTGTACAATTTGGAGGTAAATTCTCAATAATTTAAAGAATAAAGCAGTTTACTCCAAGAATAACGAGCTTTACTCTACAATAGGCATTTATAATCAATTTCTGACTATATGTGTCTCGATTTATTTATATTTTTTGGAACTCAATTATTTATTAATTGGCCTTCTTAAATCTGAAATTTTAACAAAGTTAAATAGAAACGAAATATACCCTCGAAAACTTTAATACGCATGTTTTACAATTTTTTTTTTATTATAACTCCCAGCAATTAAAATCTGAGAAAGTACCTATTATTTATTCATTATTGAGCATATATATATATATATATTTAAATTATCCTTTTTTATTAAAGTGTAAAATGTTGGTCTAGAATACAATAATGTGAAATAAAATCTATAGCTTTTGTTTATTATGCATTTTATTATGTCATTTTAGTCAATGAAGAACTGAAGAACATTAACTTTAAAGACTGTAATAATACATTCTGTAGATTCAAATCATGAAATATTTAATTATGTTTTTCATCGAGACAACTTAAACAGATAATTACTCAGCGTAAAAAAAATATTAAATCAATTTTACAGAGTATTTACTTTTTGAGTTTAAGGTTTGCTTAAAATTGGAATAATTTTTATGATTAAAAATTCAGTTTTTTTTATTTCGTTTATTTAACTTGAATGCGTAATGACTTGCACATAATCGAATTAAAAATTAAATTAACGTGTACTGGGGTGCATTAATTTCAATGGTTCAAAAAGTAAATACATTAAATATATATAATCATATATATTAAGACAATTTTTTATTTTAATTGAATTAAATAAGGTATTAATAATGATTTTAAAAAATATTATTGAAGTTGCATTTTTTGTTATTTATCAATTTGTAATGATTGATTAATTTTATTATTTCTATTAAAATAGAAGAATGAAAAAAAATATTTTATTTGAGCACTAAATTCATTAGTAAAACCTTTTTGTTTTTTAATTACCATTATTTAATTTATTCTTTAAAATATTTCCTTGTTATGAAATAATACATATCCTTTAAATTTCGGGATTTAAAGAATAGATTTTGAGGCCAGTGTAATTGGAATAGTTTTTGAGGCCATTGTCTGTCATTGACATATGTTGATAAGTGGAATTTTTCTATGGCTTCAGAAATATTATGATAAATCTTTATTATTTATCTTTAACCTCAATATCATTAAAACTCTTACATGGGTCACTCTGAAAGTTTGGCAGTAATTCAAATTTGCAAGAGGGAGGGCATACGGAGTGGCCTCATAATTAAATATGGGCCTCAGTAGGTGGCATTTCAAATAACCCTCGCAACCACCTGTCACGTGTTTTCCAGAGCTAGTTGAAACCAATAACTGTACTGCCTAAATCACACTATGGATGTTGATCTCGCCCCTAATGATATTTTAGGATTTCAAAGAAGGTTTAAATGAAAAAGACTGATTTAAAAAAAGGCAAAAGCTTTTCCGACTACACATCTGTCACATGCTACCATATAACTGGTTTCCAGAATTTAAGCATGGAATATTTGATTTAAAAAATGACGGGCGAAGTGGAAGGCCCTCAATGGAATCCTGAAATAAAAATGCTGAAAAGCCAAATTTAATTTTAAAAGATAACTAATATATTACATATAAATCTATTTAGCAAACTCTGAATATTGGATTGGCAGAAATTTTTAAGTTGCTACATGAATATTTAAAAGAGAGGAAATTTCGTAGCATATGGAAACACTATCAGCAGACCAAGGAGCAAAAGGGCACAAGAGTGCCATGGTGCCATGAAATGTTAGTGAAATTTTATTCTGGCATCTCCAAGCGTGTTAATGAAGATGTTACAGAAAATGAAAATTGGATTTACCAGTTTGATCCACAAATTGAAAGTCAATCTTCAGTCTTGGTGTTTCAAAATGAAAAACCACCAAAAATAGTCAAGCGGCCAAGGAGCATCGGCAAGAAAATGGCGGACATGTTTTTTACCAGAAGTAGTTATATTACCTCAGTACCTTTGGAAGAGCGAAAAAATGTTAATGACAATTAGTACGCAAAGATTTGTCTACCAGAGGTTATTAAAAAGTAGGAACAAAAGTGACCAAAGACGGGGGAAAGAGGCATTCTTCTTCACCATGACAATGTCTCAACTCATTCTGCTTCAAAAACAAAGGAATTCTTGAAACCAAATCACATTAAATTGGTTGGGCATCCATCATGAAGTGCTAATCATGCTCCATGTGAGTTTTATTTGTTTTAGAAGTCAAGGAAATCATTTGTGGCATAATTTCCTAGTGTGAATGTTGAGCTGGAGTGATATTGGACCCTGCTTGAAGAAATCGGCCTGGACGATTGGAATAAATTAAAAAGATGATTTCAAAGATTTAATATGTGTATTGAGTGTAAAGGTGCTTATTTGATCAAAAAGTAAAATGTTTATATTCTGTAGATTTTTGGTACTACGAAACGTTCAGCGTGAACCTTGTATTACTTTTGTTTATTTTCATGAAATTAATGATAGAAAAATCAGGAAAATATATTCAATATACAAACCCTACCTCAGAAGTTAACTAACTAATAGCCCAGTAATTTTTTTATTTACCCTGTAGAAATTATGTTCGCTTTCCATAATCACTGTTCAAAATGTATAACAGACGCAAAATTTCAATTTTTCCACAAATGATTGTAATGAGTAATGAAGAATTGTGCCAAGAACCATAAACCGAAACATATATATATATACATTTTCATTTAAAGATCATACTTATTTATCATAATTAATGACACGATATTTTTCTGGCGTTTGATAGAAATACCTCTTTCAGTTATTTATTTTTAATATTAGGAAGGAAACGCTATTGAAATACTGAACTGATAAAAGATGATTGAAGAACTGATTGAAGAACTGATAAAATTCAGGTTTCATCTACACTTCTGATAGAATTCTGCTATCCATACGTCCACCAGTATGTCTGTATTTTTGAATATTTTTCTTGTGAATGATCAAGCTTTCTTATTCTAGTTCTTTCTTCAATATCGCTTCTTATATTATGACGTAGTAATAATTAGGAAAACAACCGTTTGGATCATGGTCTAACACGATTATTTACAAAGAAACACAGGCACAAAAAATTAATAAAAATGTTGCTGATATTCCTAATATGTTTTTAATATTCTTCTTATAAATAATTATATGTTCATGTGAAACATATTAAATTAATCCTTTTTTAATGATGTAATTTAAAATCGGAGGAAATTCAATTAATCGTGTGTATTTTACCACGTGTGACTAAAAAAATCCATTTAATCATGTAAAAGCAATTGTATTTAATAATACTATATGTAAAATCATATTATTTCTGTGCAATTAATTTCAGGGTATTCATTACGAGTAAAGAGAAATATGAACTATAATCTTTAGTTTAAATTTTATTTATTTTATTGTTTGATATCATTAGAATTTAATGAATATTTTCACAATAAATGAAATATACCTTCTATTAGGAATTTCTAACTTTAATTAAATGATGGCGAAAGTACTACTGTTAAGCAAATGGACAATATTTATAAATCGTCATTTTAAAACTGCTCCTTCAAACTAAATATTTTTAGAATTTTTCTTTTTACATTTTCATTTTAAAATATGCATAAAATACCCTTTTATTATCATTAATTTCTTGCCTGACTTCTTAAAAGAAAATAAACGTGATACCACATAGAGCTGAGCTTACGATGACTTTCCTAGTGAAAGAGTGTATTCACCGTATGGTATACAATATTTATAAAGGAAAACACTTCTGACTAGTGACAATATTAAATACGTTAAAATGAATTAAAACCACTACATTGAAACTTTTTAAAAAATGCTTGAAATGTCAAAATAATTACTTTTAAAGAGAAGAATTTGTAACAATCTTTTCGGAGATTTTAGCTTGAAAGTAAGTCATGGTGCAAAAATTAATAAATGCAGTGAATTTATTTCAATAATAAGCAGGAAATATAAGCATTGGTGTTGATAGAATTATTTTCGATTGTTTGGAAACTAAGCTCAAATTAAGACGAGTTAAGAGGGATACCTCCTTTCAAAAACGTGTTAAAATATAAAGTATTTAACTCAACTCATAATATCATAACAGTTTCTTTAATGAGAATTTAAAACCTTACATGAAAAATAACTATAAATTCTAATTGAAACCCATGTATCCCGGTCATCCTATATTCGAAAACTAGAAATATTATCCTTACTAAAAAGCTGACACTCGCAGCTACTGTCTCTGCCAGACACTGCAAATCAGAAATTCCACTTCAAATCAATCTCTACGTAGTGAGAATTAAAGAAAGAAAACTAACTTCGATAACTTTTGTTCCAAATCCGAAGTTTCTTAGTAAAATCTCACCATATATACTACAAAACTACAATAACTAATTAGGATACGTCTGCAAAATACTCTTGACAACCAAATTCCAGTGATCCATTGGCACTGTATGAAAGTTAATGGGAGTCAGAATAAATTTCTCATTCACCCTTAATTTTACTAAAGCAAAAGTATGCAATCGGAAGCAAAACTCACTCGCCCACTATATTACACCTTATAAAGAATAGGTACGCATATTGCCCTAAATTTTCTGCACTGAATAGGACGGTACTATCCTTATACCGAAGAGAAATCAAATATATATATATGTGTGTATATCCACTTATTCATGGTGCCTTTTCTTCTGAACAGTAAAATTGTCTAAAAAAATATTAGCATTTATTCTTTCAAAATATATATTTTCTAAATATTGGTTCCATATCATTTTTTTTAAAATTAGCATTCCTGTTTTCCAAATAGAAAACAAAAACAAAAAAAACTCATAAAATATACAATTATTAAAATACTTTTTCGGTTGTAATGGGTTCTTTGTTTTAAAAAATATTAATATTTACCATTACAAAAATATTCTCTTAAGGCAGGTTTCATAAAAAAACCTTATCGAACGCGCCACAAGATTTTGTTTCTTTTCAGTGCCTCCAAAGATATCGTATTTTTTTCTATTTCACTTTTCTATTTACAACAATCTGGGACATCATTCCGCGTTTTAAATGATGACAAGAGATTGAGCAACGGGACTGTGCAAAAGTTGACGAAATAGTACGTAGCGCGCCCAGGTGTACGCTGCCGAAGTCAGTAAGGCTACCAACACTAGTTTAGTTTCGAAAGATTTTCGTTTGAAAATATAAAATTATACAAATTCTGTGTTCATTTTCACAAACAGGTCAAAGTGTGCATTGCTGTCGTCTTTGGAACAGTAACGTTGCCTTATTTGGAATTTTACTCCTCGCTAAAAAAGATTCCTAAATAATTAAACGAGATTTTATTTCCAACGGCATACAAAAATAATTCGTTAACAGAGAACATATCATGTCCCATATTTGAGTATTTTATGCCACCCGATTCATGGATAACATTGAATCAATAAAATTGAACTAACTTTAGCAATATAAGAACACAGGAGAAAAAAATTAGTCAATGGAGATATTTCTTTAATACAATATAACATTCCCTCCGGTTTTGATAAGTAGTTGGATTCGTCGAGGAATGTAGTCAACAATGTTCTGCAGGTATGACATGACACATTTAGTTGACACCACGCGTTCATATTTACACTCTTAAAAGATCCGTGAATTGAAGATTTATTTCCGCTGCATTTTTTATTTCAAACCTGCAAATTTCTCCTTTGATTTTTTCATTGTCCACAAAAATACAGAAAAGTCACCAATTAAACATAAAAATTACCTATAATAATTAAATCTAGAACTGTATTTTCGACAAATCACAGAAGCTCTCTGGCAAATGTGCTGCGTAGTAATATTTCGTATTAAAAACGGAATTTTACCCACTACCTTTTCCGTACAAAACACGAAAAAGTCGTGAACCGAAGCTAAACAAATCCTTAAATTATCCGATGAAAGAACTACAATTTCTTCAAATAAGAAAAAACATCTTTCTAATCACTGCAGATCTTACGACAATTTGCTGCTGGACTTTTGACAATTTTTGACGAATTTGTTTCGAGAGTGTAGATCACATAAGGCCACGAAATTTTGGGGATGCTGAAATCAGTATTATATTCCAAATATTTTCAAATATTTCCTATGCAGTTAAGATTAAATAAATTTATGAGCCAGACGAGGATGTTTTGATGATATGGGCCATACTGTGATGATGATCTGTGTGATCTTATCAAACCAATCACGTATCCAAGCAATCCTGTGAATAAGGCGAGATGCATCTTTAAAATGGTTGTGTCTACACTGTAAAAAAAATCACAGTATCTTTACAGCAAAAAATGCTGGCAATATGGGTGCCAGCGCATTTTGCTGTAAATATGCAGCAATTTTGTTTTTCATATGTAAACAGCATGTTTGTAAATTTTACAGCATTTTTTTGAAGTTAAATTTACGATAATTTTGTTTTTTAGATTTTACAACATATTGTAACTTTTGCAGCCTACTTTGATGTTAATTTTACAGCACTGTTAACAGCATAACTGTATTTTTTTTTAGATTTTCTTTTTTATAGATTTGTGTTTGTATTTTTATCCCCCCATCCCCTCCGTGTTTGTTTATTTTGTATTTTTTTTTATATACTGAGACATCTTTTAAAGACTAAGGGAAATAAGTTATTTTTATGTCTACTTATATCATTGTTTTAATAACATTATTATATAACCAATTCTGTTATACATATGTAAGACACAAATTTAGCACCATTCAGCAAAATAATAAATAAAATTATAACACACCGAAAAAGCAATAAATGGAAATTTTTAACAATTATAATTCATTGTAAAGAGTGTTCCATGTGCCAATTTCAAATATACAGTACAATATACATTGAGAAAATTACAAATAACTAATTTGTGCATCTAGTTACGACTTACTTTCATTGTTAGAAATGGACAAAAGCAAAATGGGATATGCTGCTATATAATGATGCGATAATAGTAAGCAAACTCTTGGAATATTTTATGGATTAATAAAATAGCATATCCGGATTAAAAATAACAATTTCAAAATTGCATATAAAAAATTGAAAATAGATGCGCGTTAAAAATTAACATTTATAATATTTGAATAACACCCGACCGAAATTGAGCTCACTGGTAGTATGATAGCTTTTAAAAATTTAATAAACTACAATAATATATTAAATTAAAAAAAAAATATTCACTTAAGTAAAGAGAGTTAATCTAAAAATTTTGAAGAATAAAATAATTATATATTTTAGATTAGTAAGTATATTAAAATGCAAACGGATAAACTGGAGCTTTGAAAAATATATAATAACGAAATAAAGCATATCTAGAAAATAAGTTACTTTTTAGGGTTTCGTTCATCTCACGAAACCTTATTACTCCCGCTCCGTTGTCTGTCCGTCACACAGCCATTCTCAAAAACTGTGTAACTTACACAGTTGAAACTTTGTGTATAAATCCGAATATCAACTGTAAAGAGCCCAAAATATTAAAATTTGAAAAATTCGTATTATTTTAATAAATAGAGATAAAAAAACAAAATTCTAACAGCCTTGTTCCATTAAATTTAAATATTTTTTGTTTAGCAGATGCCAAAAATTAAAAATCCGTAATGAAATTATTTCTACAATAATTAATTTTCTATCAGACGATATCCACGTGAAAAATGAAAATGAAATAAAAAGTTTCACCCATTGAAAAAAAGATAAATATGAAATAAAATTGATTGACGTCATAGTCGTAATAAAACGAAAAATGTCTAAAATTTCTCAATAATACAAGGAGTATGAGTATGTGTAAGTACACAAAGCAGATTAAAATCACGTCATTAGAGAATTAAAAATAAAATCTGACGTCATATAGGAAGTTTAACTAATTTTTCAAATGTTTGAGAATAATACAAAGCGAGTATCAATATGAATAATAGAGAATAGTAAATATATGAGTTTGAGGAATGTATTGAATCATGATAAAAATACGATTATGGAAATATTTGCATATTTTAACATTTTGAAGGCGTCCAACATGTTTAATTTTGAAATTATATATTTTTTTAAATATCGCATTTAGTCCGTATGACGGATATTATTACGACAGAATATAATAACGGGTTTCGCCCGCTATTATATTCCTAAACCGGCTATTCTAAACCGGCTGGTTTCGATATTCGAAAAAACGAAAAAATAAACCAGTAAATTTTTACTTTATAAAAAACATGACTTTTTTTTTGTTCTTGCAAAAATGAAGTTTGTTTGAATTTATTAAAAAAAGGATAAAGTGTTTCGAAAGGAATATTAAACGAAACCCTTTGTGCGATCTTCGATCACACTTACCCACTTGTTTTAAATATGCTACGTCAGAGTTGCCAAGTCTCCGGATTTTTGTACACCAGTATTTTCTTAGAGAAAATGTTGTTATTTTAAATCGCAGAATGCTCCGATTACATCAAACAATATTTTCTGTACTAAAATACTGGTATCTAAAAAGCCGAAGACATGGCAGATCTGTGCTACGCATATTACACATGAGTAAATAATAATAAAGTCCTATAAGAAAATATAGAAAAAGAAAAAAAATTAAAAATAATCTAAACTTGAAACATCATCTTTTTTTATAATTTAAGACTAAATATTTAATCTTTATACTAATTATTCAAAAGCTAGTGTTTGTGAAAGTTTATATATATATGATCAGAAACGAAATTTGTATCTTACATTATATAAGAGAACTGACTATTTAATGATTATTAAATCAATGACACAAATAAACATAAAAATAAAACTTACTCCTAATTTTTAAAATATATATCCAGTCTTGTATTTATGTATCCAAAAGTGCCACCATGACTTACAATAACAAGCACATATTCAGAACGACGACACTAACGCTACTCTAATAATAAGTTTCTGCTGAACGCGGCCTGTGCGTACCTCAATTGGAATGTGGTCAAGGCGCTTTTGGTGGTGTTGAATTTACAGCAATTGCTGTAAATCTGTACCGAAATTACAAAAACGCTGTTTTTCGAACCAGTGAAATGATTCACAGCAAAATCAGCAGTAATCTTTTCCGTTTTTTTTAAGCAGTGTACAGCATATTCATCACGAAGATGTTAAATGAAGGATATCACCTGATCCCGGAGAATATTCAAATAAAAAACGTGGATTATGTTAATAGTCAGCTCAATCAGTAGAGCAAGGCATAGTACCATAAAAACTGTGAAACCATCAGAGAACAACCTCCATTTGAAGTATTGTTTCCACACGCGGCCACTGTAATGTTCATTTGGCTGCCGGTGTACACGAAACGTCAGTGTATATCGCAAAAAGGGAAAATTAGTGATTCGTCAGATCACACTGCGCACATTTAGAGAACTAGTGTCCAAGTTCGGTGTTAAAGACCCGTTACAGAATGCAGCTTTATGTTCTGTTGTGATCAATTGCCTCTAATGAGGTACTCTGCAGGAAACGATTATTGCATACAGTTCCATTCGTAACATTCGCTCGGAGACAGGTTACTATGGACCTTCATTCATTGACTGCAGCAATTATTTTTGGGTTTGTAACCGATTTTCATCGACAAACCGTTTCACGTGTTTCTGGTCCCACTGTCTTAAGATATTTTTCCAGCCTTAGATTTGATGTCATGCTTTATGGCCACCTATAGTACACCATTAATTCCAGACACGTTGGACAGTACGCTTGGATAGACGAAGAAATCAGGAGACTTTTCTCGCTGTGTGTTCGCCAGATCATTATAAAAGCTTTTTGACACTCTGGAAAATACCTTTATTATCCAATAATAACACACTATTTCCCTTCTTCAGAACGACATGTACTCTCCGTATTATGATCACGAAGTACTGGCTTGGTTTAACTTGTGACACGTCCGAAATATCATCCTTATAAGTGTTACGGAAGTGTATCATTTACGCTCGAGTGTGACTAATATTTTGGCCGGTGCTCTTACTTTGCGTATTTTCACATCCAGCGAAGAACAACATACAGAACTATCTTACAATAAAAGCTGCTGCTAAAACCTCATTTTTTCCACCGAGGATGTCCATGAATTATGCCCTCAAGTGATTATTCTTACACTGTCTGCACTATTGTAACTCATAGTACTTAAATTGACAGCACTCGTAATTAAATAGAATTATATTTGCTGCTTTAATCAAGCTATACTACATTTATTACATTTTTGATTAATTTTCCTTATCCATTCAATCATATAAAACAACAGACCAAGCTAGCAGGTAAAACGTATGCATACAAAAGCAAAACTAAACAATTAACTCAATTAAACTAGGATAAAAAACAAGAGTATATTATTATTTTTTAATTATTATTAGTATTGTGGTAGCGTGAGACGTTGTATATATAATTAATAAATTCCATTTATCGTTTGTAACGAAAAAAACTTTATTTTAAATTAACACATTAAAAAAAAACAAAAGTAAAAATGAAAAAATATGATTATTCGTCTCCATGCTGTGAAATTACAATTTCAGACGAACTTCGATTCTGAAGTCCACTCAAAAGACAACCTCACTCAAGCTTCTTTTCACCACCCACTGATTCAACATTCAACTGCCGTCAGCAATTTCACTTCCCAGGGGCTTTCCTTGCATTCCTGGAATTTCCCAGAAAACATTGCATTTCGTAGGGGCCCAGTTCTTTGTATCCACAAGAACAATACTTTACAATTCTTATCTACTCATTCAGATAACATACCATTCAATACAAAGCATGTATTGCAGCTTGGCTTATCTCAAAGTGAAAATGAAATTCACACTATTGATAGAATTTTTGTCAATAGAGATCAATCTGTCAGATTATTTTCATTCCAGAGAGATTATCCTTTTTCCACAAATAAGGGAGGAGTTGAAACATGTCAACTCATCACAACACCTCCCCCTAAGAAAAAATTTCCAGAATAAATTTGGCATATACATTAATAGAATAAGCTCCTTCAATCAATTTCTAAAGAGGTCAACAAAGCACAAAGGAATTTTGAATAACACATGAAAAATTCCTATAGAAAACAAACACATTCCCATACTCAGTATTTGATAGACCACACTGTCAACAGGATTTACTATAATCCCATAACTACAATACCTAAGTATAATTCCAGGAATAATTTATACTATTGATGCCCTAAGAAACAATTTTGAAATATTTCACATACATATAATACCAAATACAGATTACACTTTACATGATTCTAACAAAAAAAATTAATAATAATAATAATAAAGAAAGAATAAATCCATATATAACACAATGCCTAATACAATTCCTTAAAAACTTGCCTAACAGCCTAAATTTAGACGCTTCTACAAATAAAAAGAACGCATACTAAATTATGCAATTATTAAATTAATGAAGTTTTACCATTGCGAAAATATTAAGCATTAAATGATAATTAAACACATTACAGATATTACAATAATGAGTACTCCCAAATTTAGAATAAAATTTAATTTAGAGAATTCTCCCCAAAACCAATATCTAAATTACTTCTATCAGAAAATCTTTTCGACAATAAATTTCGCTTTACAACTTCATGATCATAATTTTTCCTTTCAAAATCTTCTTTGACTTTAATAAATCTTTCTTTATGATCCGTTTTAAAAGCAGAATGCTCCATTCTTTTTAACTTTGAATCTCCATATCCACTTTCTTGGTATTTAGCCCCACAATTTACTCTATTATTATTATTATCTTTCATCCCAGAGTAAATTTTTCTGGCCACAGTCATAGGTGAACTCAATTTCTTTCTAATTCTATTTCTAACATGTATAAATCCCATACTACCAACAAAATACCTGGGTATATTTACATCATGCTCAGAATTCTTTTCCCGAAATTGACCTCCTTTACCTGATCTTTTATCACTATCCGTTCGAGACGCATCATCTTTTGGATCGAACAATTGAGACCCTTTTTCCAAATTCTTATCAGTCACGTCTCCCGGTGAATTTACCTCTATCTCATTAACAGACTTACTATCCCTTTCACAGATTTCATTTACAATCATTTTTCTAACAAATTTTTGCTCATGATCGCTAGACAATCTGAAGGTTCCCTGACCATTTAATTCTCTCTGATTTTCCACCTGTTTACACACTGAATTTTGCTTATCCATATTTCCTAACTTTAATAATTCATAATCAGCTGGTGTTATAAGGGGCGGAGAATTTAGTTTTCTCACAACTGCAACCACCACATTTTTTTCAACATACTCTTTTTCACCTTCCATCAAAGCAACCGGCACTGACACCAAATCCGCTTTTTGTCTATTTCCGAGGGCCGGTATAAGAAAGACATTTCCCACTTTCTTAGCACTCCACGGAATGTCATTAGCATCAAAAACCGCAATTTGCGCACCTGTGTCCTTAATCGCTTTTACTTTCTTACCATTCACGCATAAATCAACAATAGGTAATTCGGTTTCCACACCTTCCCTATTATTTTCACTTTTCCCATCACTAGTAATGATCCAAGCTATGCTTTTATCCTCATAATTAGTTTTACTTTTTAATAATTCCGGACAATTTGGACGGATGTGACCCACAGCGAAACAATTATAACATTGGACTTGTCTTTGCTTTTCGAAAGCATTGTCCCTCTTAAATTGGTCAGTTTTCCCACTCTCTTTCGTATTCTCAAATTCCGATTTTGATTTAATTTCCTTTCTACTTTTAGAATTAAAGCTGTCTTTTTGCTTATCCTGAAAAGATTTATTTTCCCACGGTTTTCTATCCGACCTGTTAAATTCTCTTCTTATACTCTCAAATTTATCCGATTTTTCCGCGAGTTTAGAAGCAATCTTTATTTCCTCCCAATCATCTATAAATTTTTCTTTTATCTCAAAAGGGACACGTTTTTTTAGTTGTTCCGTGAGCATTAATTCTTTTAAGGATTCGAAATTCCTCACTTCTAATGACTCTAAACAATTATCAAGATAACCCCTTAACTCATAAATCAGATCCACCCATAATTCACCAGATTTTCTTTGATGAGTTTCAAATTTCTGTTTTAAGGCGCCTGTACTTATCCTAAACCTATCTAACAAAACTTTCTTTATATGTTGAAAATCATCACATTTGTCTGCTGGTTGTTTTACTATAATTTCGGCAATATCAGAAGGTAATAAAGGAATTAATTGACTAACCAAATCTTCCTGAGAAACTTTAGCTTTCTCAGCTTGCCTTTCAAAAATCATAAAGAAAAGAGTTATATCAATTAATTTAGAATCAAAACGCGGAACTAAATCCTTTAAATTTACCTTAGGAGTTCTATGAAAATCTACATTTGATTCATTAGATGAAACACTAACAACATCCGCAGAATTTTGAATACGCAATTTTTCTAATTCAAATTGCTGTTGTTTCTCAAGTTTTTGTAATTCAAGTTGTTTTTCGAGTTTATCTGCCTCAAGTTGTTTCTCAAGTTTATCTACCTCAAGTTGTTTTTCAAGTTTATCTAACTCAAATTTCCTAAGTTTATCTTTTTCCTCTTGCGCAATCCTATCTAATTCAATTTGCCTCTCTCTTTCTTTACGATCTTTTTCAATTTGTCTCTCTTGCTCTTTACGATCTTTTTCGATTTGTTTTTCCTGTTCTTTCCGCTCTGCCTCCTGTTCAAGAATATATTGCAAGTGAAGTTTTGCGTAACTTTCTTTATAATCTTCAGCACTAACAATGGCCGGAATTATAGCTTGATTTTTACACGTTTTTGACACACTGGTCTCAAATTCCTCTGCTAATAATAGCAAGACGTTTTTATTATATTTTACTAAATAGTCTGCCATATTTTCCCCCAAAATATAATAAATTTCAAAATAACAGATATATTCAATTTACAATAATACAATAAATACAGAAATATAATTTTCTTCACTATACGTATAATAATGTATTCAAAAACGACACAATTTCAATATAGCAAATTCTCATGCAACAGTGACGTCTTTCAAACTGAGTATATCCCCCAAAATAAATTTTATACCCAACAGTACAGTATAACATCAATTTATTTTGAAACATTAATCATAATCATCCACAGTATACCCATAAAATTAAGCTATAACTTTATTACTGTAATAAATAAAATGTATATAAACAAAACTCTTATTTCCAAAAGTTTTATACAAAATTATGATTAAAATACCCTGATTAATAATCTCAATTAATCAATAACAATTTACTATATTCCAAGTAAATTTTAACATATACATAAGTATATAATTTTCTTAACCCAATATTATACCAAACAGATACCAGAAATCAACAAACATAAAAATTCTAACCAAAATTTAAATACCAAATTAATAGCTTCCCTAGAATTCTTAAATTTCACATAGAGTTTTGTTCCCCAAAATTAAAATTTATACACAAAATTCAATTTAAAACAGACCTCTATAGAAGATTTCATAAAAGAGCTTACCTCCAGATGCAGATATTTCCTCCACACTGATACCAGGCTTCCAAGCACTTTTAAAGATGACACGCACACAGATTTTTGAAGATTTGAAGACACTGATGAGGCACTAAATTGGCTTAGATCCATATGTAGACAACTCAGATGGTACACCGCATATCTTCATTCCACTGGATATATTAAGAAGCACAAACACGTATCACCAAATCTATAATTGACTGTTCATACACTACACAGCTTTTGTCGATAAAGTTCTTTTACCAGTTCTCAGCTTGCTAGAACTCCGAGAAAAAACCACGACTCCAATTATACTTCAAAACTCCACAATTCTGCTTATCCGTTTTCCACTGGCTCTTCATCTGTTTAATCAGGTTAACATAGATCCGTAATCTAATTTATTCTAGATTACATATCCCATTTGCTGCCACCAATTAATTATATATACTATTGCTGTGGTAGCGTGAGACGTTGTATATGTAATTAATAAATTCCATTTATCGTTTGAAACGAAAAAACTTTATTTTAAATTAACACATTAAAAAAAGAAAACAAAAGTAAAAATGAAAAAATATGATTATTCGTCTCCATGCTGTGAAATTACAATTTCAGACGAACTTCGATTCTGAAGTCCACTCAAAAGACAACCTCACTCAAGCTTCTTTTCACCACCCACTGATTCAACATTCAACTCCTTCCACCTTCAACTGCCGTCAGCAATTTCACTTCCCAGGGGCTTTCCTTGCATTCCTGGAATTTCCCAGAAAACATTGCATTTCGTAGGGGCCCAGTTCTTTGTATCCACAAGAACAATACTTTACAATTCTTATCTACTCATTCAGATAACATACCATTCAATACAAAGCATGTATTGCAGCTTGGCTTATCTCAAAGTGAAAATGAAATTCACACTATTGATAGAATTTTTGTCAATAGAGATCAATCTGTCAGATTATTTTCATTCCAGAGAGATTATCCTTTTTCCACAAATAAGGGAGGAGTTGAAACATGTCAACTCATCACAGTATCATTATCATGCTTGTATTTCCAATTGTCACATTTACTAGTCTCCTAGAACCTTTTGAGTTCAGAATTTTCCCATGCGAATTAGCCTCTTTTGCGAAATGGATATGTATTTTTATTTCTGATGTGATATATATTTATTTTACTGAATAAAACAAAATATTTTCTCACGAATATAAAAGAAAAAACCTATAAACAATTTATTTATTAGATGTTTGTCGGAAATAAATAACTTTGAAGACAAGATTAGTATTTTTTATTTCATATATTCTTTTTCTTTCTAAATCCAATACCTAAAAGTCCTATCCCTTGATACGTAAAATCCATTAAATAAAGTCATTAGACATTGGGAAACTGGTATAGTATTTAAATAATGTCGGATAATTTTTTAACAAGGAAAAATATCTGAAACCAATAAAGACATTACTTATAAATAGAGATACTTTATTTCAAGATTTTCTTATTTATACTATTATATAAAGAGAGAACGTCTGACTGACTGACTCATCAACGCCCACTTGAAACCACTAAAGTCCGAATCAAGGAATTTAGAGAGTAGATTGCTGTTATGACCTAGGTAAGCAATAAGAAAGGATTTCTGAAAATCACCCCGCCCCCCGCGAAGGGGGTTCAAGGGAGGTCGAACGTTTTATACTATTTCGCCATATCTAAGCAGCAGTTTTAAGTAGGAGCATGAAATTCAGGATGACAAATCTACTAACAAATGGATAAACACGTATTTCAGCGATTTGAGAAATTTACCCCTAAGGTCGAATAAGAGTCGAATATTTTACGTAATTTCGCCATATCTCATCAGCAGTTTCAGATAAGAGCATGACATTCAGGATAACAAATCTACTAAAAATAAAGTTAAACACGTATTTCAGCGATTTGAGAAATTCACGAACTAAGGGGGTTAAACATCGGATATGAACCCGATTATGGGAGATTAGCTGAATAAGACAACTATTACTGATTTTTGAGTAGATATTATACTTGAGACAGGACAAGGTTAAACGGAAATATTTATAAAAAATCATTTATAAATCTGGGGGATTTAGTATGATTACGTCAAAATAACATAAGTGTTTTCTTATTGTCATTTTGACGGTTTCTGAAAGCGAATGCATTGTTGTGATCGGAATATTTTTAGGATATTACATTGCTACTTATGTTATCTGAAAGGCCAAGGTGAACTCGGACGAATCCAGGTGATTTTGCTAAATTAGATTAATTTTATTAATTTCAATATGTACATAGACCGCAAATTTTTTTTTATCGGACTTTTACAAATTGTTATTTAAAGTTTAAAATTTGTAAGTACTGACAATTATGTCTCACACCCGCTTTTATCCGATTTAGATTTTTTTTTAATTACCTACCCACTTTCGACTCTTCCCTACCCACTTTCGATTCGCGCGAAGCCGGGACGGGCCGCTAGTATGTTGCAAAATTGTTTTATAAATTTCTTTAATGCTAGTAAAATTGCTCTTTTAAATCAATAGTCGAGAAATTGCCCGGCTTGCGTACTAAACTTGGCGTTATCTTATGTAAAATGAATAAAAATTAAATAGCCTGAAAAGTAAAGTGCTATCTATCTGTGCTCTGTGCGCCTTGCGCCAGATACATAGTTAAAACGACAATCATTATAATTGGATTTCCCACTGTAACAAAGCTCTGAGCACATCACATTTCTAAAACTAAAAAGCGAAAATCCCTTTGACGTGGCCCTCACTAAAAAGAGCCCTGTGTTCTTCCTTCTAACAGTAATTGGTCCGCCTATCTGAAATGGGGTCCTGCGTGCTTTACGCATTTATACCGCAACGGTGAATATCACAGTGACAGATGCCTTCACTAGAACAGTTCCTGTGCGCCCAGAGCCCATAAACAATTAAATCCATTACTCACTATACCAGCTTTACCCACCCTTCCATTTTGAGCCCATAAATCATTAAAATAACAATCAGTGTAACGAGATCCTGCAGTATGATCGTCGCCGCCATAAAATATTAAAACCGCCTCAGCATAACGTACAATGCTCAATGGTTTCAGCACAATGGTTATACACAGTAAAACGGAGGCCCTCTTTCAATGTACGAATTGTTGAACTAAAACCGAATTCTTCAAATATTCATATGTAATAGAAACAGTGTCGCTTAGGGTCAAGTATTTGATTGTTTACGATAAAGCAAAAATAATAAAAAAATCCTGTCAAACATTTATTTGTAAATAACTGTGTAAAATAATCTCACAGTTAACTATATAATAGTTTTTCTAAAACTAATGTAACAATCCTTCAATAAAATTAAATACTTTCTGATATATTCTAATGAAATTAAAGTACTAATCACTATATACTCCATTTAATAAATAAAATCAAAATCTACTTCAAACTAATGACTTCACAAATCTCTAATGCGAAACAAACGAAATGCTTTCTTAGTTATTGTAGAAACACCACTGAATATGTTGTGAGGTAAAATGTGTTTTCATTTCCCGAAATAAATGGAAGGCAAAAGATGACAGTATATTTTGAAATGCTTCGTGAATAAAATAGTATTTCATATTTTTGGAAAAAAATATTTATATGTTTCGTAAAAGTTCTCATCATAAAGAGATATATACTTTTCTTCTGGATTGCAAGGATTTGATATCCAGAAATAAGAAACAGCGTCACTTTTTCCTGAAACACTCCCTTTTATGAAAAAACAATGTGAAAAATCGAAACATTGATTTACGAATTCCAGATCATTTTTATTTTTAATACGAATATAATACAACAAATATTGAACAAAAATAATTAAATGGATGTATTTAATAAATGGGAGCTTTTGTTTTAGCAGTAGCTACAATTATAAAATATTTATATTTCGTTCCAAAATTTAGTGCACTGGTTGTAAAATTTATCTGTGCAAGTTTTACCATGGCGTTGTAAAATACATGGAATAGTAAAATATTGAACAGTAAATTGGTAAAACGTTTGTTCTTGAATCGGTTAAAAAATGAGATATAAACAATTAAAATACCTTATCATAAAGTAGGTAATGTTTTCCATGCAAACAAGTATTAATCAGACACAATTTAATAAATTAAATAAAAATCTACTTCAAACGAATGACTTCACAAATATCTAATGCGAAAAAACCGAAATGTTTTCTTAGTTATCGCAGAAACGCTGTGTTGTGAGGTAAAATGTGTTTTCATTCCCCGAAATAAATGGAGGGCAAAAGATGACGGTATATTTTGAAATGCTTCGTGAAAAAAAATAGTATTTCATACTTTCTCTGTTTAAGTTGAAATACTACACACTTTGAACATCCAACTTCCCTGCTCTTCATTTATAGCCAGCGTTCTCACAGCAGACAAGGGATGTCCGACGTGGCGGCCGCAGGTACCTTGGTTTCTTTTGAAAGTTTTCGTCGAGATTTTTTAAATGTTTCGTGTTAACTGGAGTTTTTAAAGGATAGAAATCCTTTTTAAAGAATACCCTTTTTTAAAAATCAAAAATCAATAGTATTTGCATGTTATTATTTTTTTCATTTCTATTAAAACAACTAAGGTTTTGGCTTCTTTCTTTACAAAACGTTTTAGATACGTACTCTTAAAAAATGTAATTCTATAGGTACTATAATTTATGTTACATATGAAAACTATTGTTGAAAAGAGTTCATAAATCATAGAAGGATTATGGCTACGACTATAATATGTATGTGCATAGTACTATATAAAACCTGTACGACGTTTAAGATTAACACTAAACAGGGACAACTTACACCAGTATTTAAAATAGTAATTTTTTGTCATATTTAGTGTAAAAATTGTACATTTAAATAAAGTGACCCTTATTATGCAAAAATACGGGTGATAATTAGCCACTGTGGTAAACAGACTATTCCACAACATCAGTTAGATAATATTGTTCATGTTTTGAGCAATGTGAATAATGAAGTTTTTCCTTGTCTAGAATCAGGTGAGGTGCGACATTGTTTACTGCAAGATGGGAAAGGTCTGTTCTATCCAAAAAGGTTCGCTTTTTTAAGAAATAGAGTTTTGTGTTCTTGAATATTAAATGTATGAGAAATAAGTTCAGAAATAGTATTTCATACTTCCTCTGTTTAAGTTGGAATCCTACACACTTTGAACATCCAACTTCACTGCTCTTCATTTTTAGCCAGCGTTGTCACAGCAGACAAGGGCTGTCCAACGTGGCGGCCGCAAGTACCATGGCTTCTTTTGAGAGCTTTTGTTGAGATTTTTTAAATGTTTCCTGTTAATCGGATTTTTTAAAGGATAGTAGTCATTTTTAAAGAATGCTTTTTTTAAAAATCAAACATCAATAGTATTTGCATGTTATTATTTTTTTCATTTTAATTAAAGCAACTAAGGGTTTGGCTTCTTTCTTTACAAAACATTTTAGATACGTACTCTTACTTTGCGAATTATTATCTCCATGGTTTAATATTTTTATGACTCATAATGAACGAATCTCCTTTGTTTATTTACTCTAATAGATCGAGGTATTCAGTTAACCTAATTCCCACTGAAGTTATCGCAGAACCTATAAATTGTTGAATGTAACTCATCTGTCAAGCAAACTCTTTTTTTCTGAACGATCTTTCTAAAAATGTAACTTTTATGCAATTTTATTCGAAAAAATAATTTTGAATAAAAATTGCCGCCTGGCATATGAAAAAAGATGGGGTTACCCCTTATTTGTTTTCCTCGGTCACATGACTTGCGGTTTTATTATATAGATTACGTACGATAGGATTTAACAGAAAAAAGAAAACTTTAATTAATAACGTTTTAAGTTTTGATTCGATTTTCATAAAATTTGAAATGACTCAACATAATTCTGCAACGATTTTATATATTAAATTTCAACTCATTCGGTTGAGTACTTTTTGTGCTGTTATACGCGGACAGACGGACAGACGGACGGATCAGACGAGGACTATAGGTGCTACGTATGTATATAATTACGAACGCACCTAAAAAGAAAGAAACTTTTATTCCATTGTATCATATGGTGTCATCAGTGATTGTGAATGAACTAGAAGGTTCTTGTAATTTGAAATCCTACTAAAAACTGATGGAAAGTAACTGCACAAACCTTATTTTATTTCAATAATTTATTACGATATTAAAACTATAAAATATCACTATGTTTGTATAACTTGTAACCCATTATGAGATTGATTTTATGAAATATCAGATATGATTTTGAAAATTCATATTAAATATTCACCTTTTAAATTAATAAAATTGCTTTAGGCGAGATCGTAAAAGGTTATATTTACTGGACCGAATAGTTACTTCTTTTTTGACGCACTTATATTTCACGGTCTCATAATCATAAAATGTATGACTTCTTTAATATATCATAAGGCCTTTTTCAACGAAATTTGATTTTTTGACATATGTTTGGGCAGAAAATAAATTATACCTTGCGTGAAGTTCAAGATTGCGTTTCCGATTATAGTTTTACAAAAACAAAAATCGTTTTTTATATATTTCTAAGTAATTATTTGTGATTTCGCACGAATAACCACTTTTTTGATTACATCTTTACAGATTATTATACCTTCAAGATTCAAATTTCTTATACTGATGAAAATGTTTTTGATGAAAAAAAATTATTTTGATAATGATACATGTTAACAGATTATTTTAGCGTTAGAATATTATCTCTAATATTGTAAAATAATATCGGGACAATAATATTTTTCTTGTCCATATAATTTCTTTATACTGGACAACATTTACAAAATATTCATTAAATATTGATCGACCTTTGAGTGTTTACCTTTTGCAAATGTTGCACCATATTTCACATGCATATTTCACTATATGACATATTTTGCAACTTCGTTCTCAATATTTACATTGTAAAGCTAGTGTTTATGCAATAATGGCATTTTATTGCGAATATATATAATCTAAAGCTAATATTTAATCAAGATTGGTATTTTATTGCAAATATATTTATTGTATGAAACATTAGCATATCATTGAAACATAATATAAACAATATTGGTTTAATACTTGAGATAAAATAAGTGCAACAGTAACAGTAAACGGATAACGTATAAACAGAAAGAAAACAGATTTTGAATATATCTTTCACACAGCAAATTTTCTAGAAAATGGAACATACAATCTTAGCTGTTACTGACTCTTTTGCCATTATTATACATGGGGCCATAACAAAAGTACTAGAGTTTATATCAATTATGAAAATTCAATGGAGTCAAACTCAAAAAATATTTGGTGGCTGTACTGTTACAATATTGGACATTTGGTGTAGCGGGAGAGTACACGTTTGATCAGAGTAAAAATAAAAACCGTTTTAAGGTATAGCAGCTAAATATTAGATAAAATATCATAAAATCACGCAATGTATTTCTTAATTCCTGTGCCAATAAAATTAGAAAAAAAGTATTGACTCTTGGGAAATTACCTGGAACGCCTCCGTTTATAGTACCTGTGGGTATTTAACCTACCTAAATTACGTCTAATCAGCAATATTGAGCACCTGGTGGTGAAAACACAAGTGTTTATTTAAATTAAATCTATTTCAAATAGGGAAATTAATATATACGCCACGTTTTGTTGTATTTAGTGGATGCTTTACATTAAAATTCTAAACATTTTTACCTTCATTATAATCATCGTGTTAGTATATGGCACAAACATTTTATGTCTTGTATTTTTTAATGTATTTAACTAATTCTAAGAAATTTTCAATGATATAGTATTAATTTTATTTATTTTTCAAAATAAATTTCAAAATGATTTATTAATTTCTATTTTATTTTGCATATTCGTTTAAGCTGCAATCGTCCTTATTTATTAATGAGCTCTGCCATAAATTTGTAATTTTTTTTGTAAGTTAAATATTTATTGGACTAAATATTACAACAATTACCAAATTAAAATTAAATAATTTTAAGTGCATTTATAAATAAATAAGTTATTATAACTAAACGTTTTTATCAAGTTATTATTTAATACTTAGTCTGGTACTATATACTTGCATACACATACGCGGCAAATACACAAGTTGTGTCTTTTCTCTAAAATTCATTAAACTTTCAGATTGATAATATAGAGAACTAAAATTATTCAAGTGTTTTTCAAGTTATACTAAGTTAACTTGTTTTCACATAGATTGTCAAAAACAATTATATTATGACTAATTAATTCGAAAAATTCGATTATTTACAGATTCTTTTTATTTATCCGAAATAAACTCACGTTATTTTTACTGACTATACTCAATTTTACAATACCCACAGTACGAGTTAGACATTAAAAGAAAAAAATAACTTTTTCAATGTATGAGCCTCTAACAAGTGAATACGAATTTATTTCGAATGTCTGTTATCATTTATTGTTTCAACTGCTCTTCTTTGCTGAGTTTTATGTTGGCATTTTTGTGCCATTTTTATTTAAACATTATGTGTAGGGTTCTGAAATCTTATACTTCTGTGCAAAATATTATGATTGATTATTCAAAAATTAAAGATTTTCCTTTTTATTTAAATATTTGAAAATGTATTTTAAAACCAGGCGTAATTTTAAATCCTGCAATCTTACAAAAATATATGCTTACATTTATATCTTACAATATAAAATTACTTAAATTTCGAATTACATTATAAATCAAAAACTTTCAATCGCAGAACACATTTGCTTGATAAAATATTTTTTGTGCTTCTCATACATTACGATATGGTAAACAGTAATATTCCATAGAAATCATAAAATATAATCCATATGTAGCAAAGATTTGGAATATTTCATAAACTCTAATCCAATCTATTTCATATACCAAATATTTCTCAACAAAATTTCATATAAATCTGAAGAACTAAATTTACTAAGTACGTTTCATATATACTTCAAATACGTAACTGAATTTCAAATAGTTCTGAACCCAGAAAATAATTCTCTTATAGAAGATAGAACTATCCCATATTTTGTAACTAAGTTTTGTTGGAACATAAATATTGGAATTTCTGACTAAAATAACCAAACAACAGATTATTGCACAAATTTATATAATGTAAAATCTCCAAAGGTTTTAATTTTTCAATTTATACATTTATTTTATAAAATATTTATTTCAACCGCATGTTTTTTATTATATTTCGAATAAAATTGTTCTCATTTTTTGTTTATCATAATTCATTTTATCTAATTTTATTTAATTTACTATCGTAATTTTTTTCTTACATAATCACAGAGTATAATCACTAATTATAATAAAAATATCGATAAAATGCTTAAGTGATACAAATAGAAACCACAAAAGGCTTATAAAAACCTTTTAATGATCGACATACGTTTCAACGCTCATACGGCGCTATTTTCAAGATAGATAACGATAAACAAAAATATTCTCGCAAAATTTTGAAAATAAACTTGAAAACATGAATCACGAGATCATATATGTAAAAATAGCAGGTGCTTGAAAAAGCCAACTGTAAACGTGAAAATTAATATTCCGTTTCTGCTTTTTTAAAACTGAAAAGTACCTCGTGCCAAAATTTAGGTGAATCAAATGAGGCGAATTCATTGCAAATGTTTACGTTACGCATGTAGATTTCTATTGATTCACGGATAATAGATGGGAAATAGAGTCTTAATGGATAAATTATTTTACTATTTTTAAAATCAATTTTAATGTATCGGTTCTATGTAATCTTGCAAGTTCTGTAGTACTTCTGTCACATTTGATATCTACCATATGCTGTTTTAATCTTGTTTTAAACTTTCTATTGGTCATTCCTATATAATATTGTAATGTTCCATCTGCTCTGGTGTCTATCTGGTGGTCAACTATCAGGTGTTTATGAAGTCCCGTTAAACTGAAATGCTCTCTTTTAAAAACAGCAGTACTATCAGCTGGTTTCGTAAGACGAACTAGTCGTACATTAAACATAAAATAAAAATAAATAAAATAAATCATTTGCTAACTATTAAAATAAACAAAAATTATTTCAACAAGTCATAACTTTCTAAATTAATCTATTGTTTAATCTGAAAGATAACAATTCAGATTACCATGTCAAAGCTTAAATATATTCAATAATTTATAAGTAAATAATTCAATTTCATTTTTTACAAATAAAGAGGCTAAAATAATGCAGGGCAGCTCAACTCCACCAATACCTTCAATGAAAGAACTTAAAAAAAATGTCATTATTAATTGAGCTTGAGCTTCAATCCATGAACTCGTAACTTGAAAAAAAAAAATTCTTATTTATTCTTCTTCCAGTATACCAAGACTAGCCAGAAGAAAATTCAAATCAGCATCTTTCTTTACTTTACTGAATCATATCCCATTACCCGTTCTATAAAATAGACTTTAGGGCAATCGTTTCATGTAGTAAATTCCAGAAACTGTGTAATTTTAGTCTTTTATTGTCTGATTAAAACTGATAATTTTAAATTTGTATGCCAGACCTAAAATGTTCATTGTTTTGAAATTGTATTTGACCTCTAGAATTTAAATATAACAATTTATTTTAAGTATTAAACTTTCAAAAATTAAAATTTTGTTCAAATATTATCTAAGTGTGGTCACATTTATACAAAAATTATTAAGCACTCCTTGGACAGAGGTACCTGTGTGCATCGCATACGCTACGCGCTCGGCCTGTAGAAATATATAATATCAAATGTTAAGCGATTGTATCATTATTAATATATTCATTTATTTATATGAAAGTTTCTAGTTCTTCAGTTTGGAGTTAGAACTTTCTGTTTATGTTACAATTTTCCTGCATAAGTTGTTGCTCAAGCTTAAACTTAGTTTAAGTTTAATAGTTAGATGTGTTTTAAATTTTAAGTTTAAATTTTCACTTAAATAACAGGCAGTTACTGTATGTATGTATATTTTTGTATATACACGTTACTATTACTATTTAAAAACATAAAGTATTACTTTGTACCTTAACAACATATTGAAATTTACGGTTATATTTTTCCAATATGCACGAATGTTACGGCATATGAAGTAAAGAAAGGCAGGAAAACAGACTATGTGACAAATATTTTTGGATCCTGATGGAACGTATACTGGGAAAACGAGGCTTTTGAAACAAAAAATGGTTTACCCAAATTGTAATATTTGTAAAAAATATACACTACTGGCCATTAAAATTGCACCACCAGGAAGGAATGCATTATAAAAAAACATTATAAAGGGACAAAACATTATAATGTGAAGGACAAGTGATTACATTTTCAGAAAATTTGGAGGTGTAGATCCAGAGAAAACACTACCCAGAGCAGCCACCCCTGGCCGCAATAACAGCATTTATCTGCCTAGCCATGGAGTCCAACAAAGATTGGATGTCATTTACGGGTACAGAAGTCCATGCAGCTTCAACACTAGGGCACAGTTTATCAACCGTAGTGATGGACGAGTGATGGCGGGCCAGTCGCTCAGAAGCCATTGACAGATAATTTTCAACTGGTGAGAAATCAGGAGAACGTGCCAGCCAGGGCAACAGTCGAACATGTTCTGTATCAAGGAAGGTCAGGATAGTACGAGAAACATGCGGTCGTGCAGTGTATTGCTGAAAAACAAAGTTCCGGAGGCCGCGAAGATAGGGCAGAACCACGGACAGTAAAACCTCAGAAATGTAACGGCTGCTATTCATATTGCCGCAATGGAAACAAGGAGTTATCGAGACGTGTATTCAATGGTACCCCACACCATCACTGCAGGTTATGGGCCTGTGTGAGGATGTCGAATGCAAACTGGCAATGTGTATTCTCAAGGATATCCCCAAACACGGATGCGGCCTTCATGATGCTGTATACAGAGCCTGGATTCATCTGAAAAGACTTGAGATGCCATTCCTGTGTCATATACAGCATCATGACGCCAGCATCCATGTTTGGCAGCATCGTGGAAAACGCACATTTCCAGCTTAGATTCAACATCGTCATACTGTCATATGAAAAGGAGTGACAGTATGAGGTGCCATTGGATCTACGTCTTGGTAACCTCTTGTTCGCATTGCTGGCAATTTAAACAGCAGCCGTTACATTTCTGATTTGTTACGGCCCATGGTTCTACCCTATCTTCGAAGCCTCCGCAACTATACGTTTTAGCGGAACAGTGCACGACTGCATGATGGCCGTACTATCCTGACCTTCCTTGATACAGAATATGTTCGACTGTTGCCCCGACGAGCACGTTCTCCTGATTTCTCACTAATTGAAAATGTCTGGTCAATGGCTGCTGAGCGACTGGCATGCCACCATTCGCTAGTCACTATGGTTTGTGAACTGTGGTATAGTGTTGAAGATGTATGGACTGCTGTACCCGTACATGACATCCAATCTCTGTTCGGCTCCAAGCTTAGGCAGATAAATGCTGTTATTGTGGCCAGGGGTGACTACTCTGGGTTGTGTTTTCTCAGGATCTATACCTCCAAATTTTCTGAAAATGGAATCACTTGTCCTTCCCATTATATTGTATTTGTCCAATACATATCATTCTACTTTTTGCATTCCTTCCTGGTGTTGCAATTTTAATGGCCAGCAGTGTGTATGCGTGGAGATACATTCGACAGAGAAACTAAAAATCATGCAGCAGGCATAAATTACGAAACTCCTTCGAACACTATAGTATATTGTTTAAATAAATCATTGTTTTCATATATTTGAACGAGATAACTAAATGAACGATTTAAAAAACCCCATAATACAGTTAAAATTCCTTTTCAACAGTTACTATACCTTGCCAGTACTGTATACGAATTCCTTTTTGGAGCATTGTACATGATACATATAGGTACATACCATATAGTAGAACTGAAATTTATTTCCGGTAGATAACACATAAAGCAAATAAATACATTTTTTCTGATATTTACCCATCTGTACACCATAATGTATTGGTATCTTTTATGCAATCATGAATATGAATTTATTTATATCCCACGTTTAACACCTTACAATATAGTAATATTTAAGAACTAAAATAACTTCTTAAAACACCATCAAAACGTTAAAATGCGCTAGGCTTTTCGAAAGATCTGAGTCTTTCTTCGACAGGCGCAAAAAGACGTGCGCCTGCTATGAAAGCAGCAGAAAGACCAGCTCAGATCTTTCGAAAGGCCTAGCGCATTTTAACGTTTTGATGGTGTTTAAAGAAGTTATTTTAGTTCTTAGTGTTTCACACCAGTTTCAACTTATTTTATTAGTAATATTTGCTTGTGCTACAAACTTCGTAAAGCAGTCGAAAATTCATTTTCAATAAATTCTGCATACTATCTTTAATCTGAATTATTTTGGATAATCCTGTATTTATGGGAGTTACACACACAACATAACATACCAAAATTTAATTCAGAGGGAAAACTTGTAACACAAATGAAAACGCATTTTGAGCAATGACTTTCAATAAGCGGAAACGTATACAAAATATTTTGTGCAGTACTGAGTATTATAGAAACACCTGTTAGTATACAAAAATATAGTGCAGCTGGAAAATGCATAACAAGGTAAAAACAAACTTCATGTAATTCACGCCCATTGACGGTAATGATTACGAATTCTTTTGTATATCCACGTATGTAATTCATATATTTTATACACGCTACGCACCACACTAAAATCTAGTTATGTTTAAAAATGCATCTTACACTTGACAGCACATTTCCTGCAATTATCGCCCGTACTAAATTCTGTAACCTATTTTTTTTGTGTGGGTTACTGTACATAAATTCTAAATGTCATTGCAACATATTTCGATTTCATCAAATCATCATTTCGATTGCAACATATTCGAAGCGATTTTCATTTGTTTAGTCAACTAAAAAACCATCTTGAAAGCAAGATGATGTTCACAGATGATGAAAAGGTTCAACTTCCTACTAGAAGTCCTAATGTGACTGAGACAGCAACCCAGAAAATATTATGCAGCTGGTGTTGGGGCACTCATAAAACGGTGATAAAAGTGCATAAATATTGGTAGAGAATATGTTGAGAAATAAAAATAGTTTGAATATCATTGTAAGTTATTATTTAATTATCTTTTGTGACTTTCTTAATGACTTTCCCTCGTACATTGCAAAGAATATTTCCTATAGATTATTATAAAATCTAATTCCTTTTTCCGTACCTTTCAATAAACAGTAAATGCTACACATTTCATACTCCATAGAAAGCATGATGTGGTCCATTTCAGTCATGCATAGGAATCTCGTTCTGTCTGAAAGGTTGAAACATGATTAAAAGTCATCAAAAACAATGTTTCCTATATACCATAACGTAACGGAATTCTTTTAAGCGTCACTGTAAACAAACTATAAATGTTTCACATTTCAATTTCAAAAGAAAATGTTCTAAAGAAAACATCAATAACATATGTCATTTACATAAAAATATGAGTATATTTATGAGAGTTATAGTACGGTGAGTAGATCAGAAAAACAGCAGAAAAATATACACTTTTGAATTATGTTGAAAGAAAAAGACAAACAAAAAAACTTACAAACGAATGGTATAGCCTCTGTTGTTTGAAGTCTTAATAATACACTGTAGTTTCTTTTCTTAACATGAGGGGGTTAGAAGGACAGAAGAGTATGACTAAAATTTAAAAAATCTACATTACCATATTTTCACTGAACGTATATTAATTTCTGTCCTGTGAAACTGTCAAATAAGTTATAGTTCACTTTATGAGTCGCCAGAGGGCAAGACAAGTTGGACCGCTTAATGCAATGGCCATACGACAAGTTTCACCACACCCTGCATTTCTCAAATTACTCAATATTGATTTATTCCACTGTAATTCTAATCCCCTCATATAAGAGTTGAAACAATATATTAAAACAACAGCGTTTTTTCTAAAGGAAAATATTGTAGATTAATACTTATCTAATGGCATCGTTGATATTTTAGCATGAAAACTCTTATTCAGAATTTTAGTTTATAAATTATATTACATATATTTAAAAAAAAAACCTCAAAGAAAGAATTTGATAAAATTAATTTCATTCTTCATATTTTATTAAATGCAAATACTTAAAATAACTTATTTTAAAAATACTATATTAAATTTTTGAAATATCATCATCAATTTAGACTTTTTAAATGTAATCTTAACATTTTATTAAAATTCTTTTCTGTTATATAATGCCCGAATTATTCTTTTTTATGCTTCGATTCGCGCTTTATTGTTTTGCACAGATTTATCTAGCCTGCGGCAGTAAAATCATAATTTAATTCATAAAAAGCGATAGAAATTGCTTTGACAAATGAGACAGCTTTGTAAAAAATCTTCAATATTTAATAATTTTCTTAAAATACATAAATATCTAAAAAATTTGCATGTATAATGCCCACAGCTAAATCCACAAACTCCTTTGTGTTAAAAATCTGGTTCTGAGAATTAATATTTTTCAAAAGGAAGATAAATTTGACGCCATAGGTGCAAAAATTAATATTTTAAATTTTAGATAAATAAATCACAATTGAAAACTTTAGACATATAAAATTAATAATGCTTCTAGATACGTTATGCTTAAGCATCTGTTTTAAAAACAGGTCCATTGTTCTGTTTTATTTATTTTTCATGGATGTATGATATATACAGTGTTAGTGAGGAATTTATGTTTTTTTTCCAAAAAAATTTATGTAATAGAATAATGTAATACATGTATATATTTATATGAGATAAAACTGATATTACAATTTATAGCTGAAATGTACGAGGTACCTTTTAATTTTTTTGAGAATTTTTAAATAACGTTGAGGACTATATTATCCGTAGTCGCTCACGAATTATTTTCGAAAAATCAATCTTTCAATTCGCATAGTAAATATACTCTTATACTATATGGTGTTAAAAAGTAGTTTTTAAGAAATGTAGATTTTTGATGATTACAAGGTTCCAGCCAAATAAGTGCTAATCGAAAACTAAATTTAAAAGTACTTTTAAAATGTAATTTTACTTACCCATCATACGTAGTCTTGCAATCGTTTTGAAAACCAAAAAAAAAATTGACGGATTTACACGTTTCAGACAGTAGAGATTCCGAAAAACATATTTTTAGAAAAAAAAAATTGCCGTCCGTCTGTCTGTGTGTGTATCTGTGAACGATCTATCTCCTGAACAAATTGAGATAGAGGCTTTAAATTTGGTATGTACTTAGTATGTAATAATGAAAAGAAGCTTATTGAATTTCAATAACGTCGATTATCCGGAAATATTTTTTCGGATCTCGAAATAAGCGTTTTGATAAAAGGTATATAAAAATTTTCGAAATTGTTTATTTTAAGGAGTAAATATAAAAGACAATAAAGAAACATAAATTTTGCATAAAGAATGAAGTCGATCGGGTAATGAGTTACCGAAATATTTGTAATAATATTTTCCACACTCTTCGATTTTTCATGACCGTGTATTTCATCCAAATTTCAATTCAAAGATATATTTTAATTGTAAATGAGACGCTTAATACGAAGCAGTAAACTCTTAGTTAATATGATTATCATTTTTGTAGTTATAAGGTTGCTTCTTTTACGCAATTCAGTAATAGAGCATGTAAAGTGTGTGACGTCCTCAGGTCGCGATTTTATTCGAATTGCAATGCATTTTATAAATAGTTTGCATGTTTTATTTTCATATTTTATATTATGCATATCTATGATGGGTAAGTATTATGGTGGCCCCCAACGATTAGTTTAGTTAGGAGCCCTTTATCTACTCCAGGTTAACGAGAGTTAGTGGTATTTCTTAGCGTTAGGCAAAATCGGACATGTTGTTTCTATGATGTCACTCATAGCCGGTGAGTAAAATTTGGGAAGTAGTGAAGAGCATGATTCTATGATTCAGATTGACTATATGGACGATACTCTAAAATCCCCATTTTCCCTTAAAAAAACCGTTATTTTCTCAGAAATCATTAAATGTGTATCTGGGGAAATCTACATAATTACTGCATTTTGCGCTTCTTCTGACAGAAATAAAATAATATCTCCTTAAGACTTTATACACTGTTAAACTAGTCGTTGGGGGCCACCGTAATACTTACCCATGACGGATATGCATAATATAAAATATGAAAATAAAACATGTGTAAACTATTTATAAAATGCATTGCAATTCCAAATAAATTCCTGGCTTGCGTAAAAGAAACATCCTCATAATTCTAAAAATGATAATCATATTAAATAACGACTTATTGCGTCGGATTAAGCGTCTCATTTCCAATTAAAATATATCTTCGAATTGAAATTTGGATGAAATACAGGGTCATGAAAAATCGAAGAGTGTTAAAAATAGGATTACAAATATCTCGTCCACTCATTATCCGATCGACTTCATTCTTTATGCAAAATTTGTTTTTTTTAATGTTTTTTATATTCTCTCCTTAAAATAAGCAATTCCAAAAATTTTTACATACCTTCCCAGACAACCACATTCGTCCTTCGGACGCTCTACAATGATCCTAAAGATCCTGTAGTTGCCATATCCTATAAAACTATCCGGTGAATATCCGGAGAACGGTGAAGAATGGATCATCGAATTGTATTGTCCCCAAAACATCCCCCGGAATCCTAAAAATCGGATGCAACGCGCCCTCGGTTTACTCGACGAAGCAACCTATACTCACCAGAAATAAAGTTTATTTTGTTTTGAATTCTTGTGCATCTTGTCTCAGAAATGGAAATACTTTATGAATAAGAAGTTAAAGAATGTCGTTTTAAGGTAAGGATTTTCTTTGTTTTTTATTTGTAATGATTTTCTTTGTAACTTCCGCTTATATGTATTTTAGCTTGAATATTTAAAACTTTATAACATATCTGTGTGAAAACTAGTTTTTCCTTACATTCATTTGGCAATAAATATGGGATAGAAGGAAAATAAGTCATCAATAATATTGTCAGTCAATTGAAAGTCTTTGCTACAATGTATTAAAGCTTAACCAAGCAGAGTTCAATGAGTTGTATTTTTAGTTCTAATATTAACAGTAAGCATGTATGATGCAAACATATGTGATGCAATTTTCATTTCATTTTTTTTAATATTTATAATCAGGGGTATAAAAATTGGGCTCTCACCATAAAATTTTCTAAGTATTATTCCCTTAAATTTTATTACTATACTTCACATAAATTATATCAATATTCTTACTAGGCAAAGAATGCTAAACATTTAGTGGTAGCAATCAGCCCATTGGTGCCTAGATTTATACACCCGTTTATAATACATAAATAGTTCTTTTAGATAGTGTTCCTGTTTGATGATTTTCAAAGGGTCTTCCCTTTTTTTTATGTGCCAATGCAACTTGGGGATTCCCAGTATCTCATTTGTGCCCTCTATTTTTTATTATTAGTATTTTTTTGGGGGTGGGAGGCACAAACTTTAGGAAACAGTAGTTATGTTGCTCTGTATGGCTCGCATTTTATAAGACCAAATTTACCCTACTCATATGTAAAAGAGGTGTAGTAACTGCATACGGTATTGTGTTTTCCGAATTGTAACGCATTTTCCATTTGAAAATCGCACGTGTTTTCTAAATTATCTAGATTTTCCTCATTAAAGTTATTCACATGTGTTCATCACACATAAACATTAATGAAAAATGAAGGATTATCGTACAAAAAATTAATTCATAATATATTCAAAGCAAATACTTTTTTTCTTCAGTTTTGCTTCATTAAATATTTTTGTAGCAATTGTTTTTTACAATCATCCTTCAAAATACACAAAACTAGCTAATTTTTTATTGATTTATAAATTTTACATCTAAAAATTATGATTATGATACCTCTATTAATATTTATAAAGAAACAAAACTATTTGATTGATTTTAAAATTTTTATTTCTAAGCATGGTAGGTAAATTAAACCTCTTATTTTAGATTTTTTTATAAATTATATGCAGGGTTTCTTTCTGCATAACAAAGCATATAATGCACGGAAATCTTATCTTATTCTTATGTTCAACTTCTCTCTAAAAAAAGTAACATAATTTCAGCTTACTTTGATAATTCCAAGGGCTGATGCAAGTTTTTTTTTTCCCTTGGGGCCCATTTTGTGAAAAATAAGTTATTTTTGTAAAATTTATTATATATTTTCATGAAAAATACTATTTTGTTACCAAAGATTAAATCCAGCTACTCAAATTCAAACCGAGCATTTAATAATAATATCTTCTTTAAGTCCTTCTGCTAAAATTTTTCTTTCTGGTGAACTTGTTTTCTTTTCAAATTACACATTTTAAAAACAAACAAAATAAAAATAATTAATGGAGAGTATATGTTTTTGTTTTTATAGAATGGAATTTTGTGAAGGGCCTATTTTATTAAGAGGAATTTTGTGAAGTGACCCTAAATAGGCCCCAAATTTTTCCTGGATTGACCCCTGCAGGGGTGTAAAAACTGGGCGCCAATGGGCTGATTGTCACCACTAAATTTTAATAATATTCTTCACTTACATTTTATTAGTGTACTTCGCCTGAATTTTACTAGTATATTCTTATTAGGCGAATAATACTTAACATTTAGTGGTGGTAATCGGCCCATTGGCACCCAGTTTTTACACCGCTGGATCCCCGAATGTTTGCCAATGATGAATTCAGAAGGTAGACCGATATGAATATGCCCCCCCCTCCCCTCTTTTTGTGCAAAGTTAACAAAAATGCTCTTTTGTATAAATCTGCCTTGCTGTTTTTGGAAGAAATACGAACTCTATCTTAATAGTTTCTTAGTTGCAAAAATGTTTTTGGTACAAATGCAGTTTTTTTTGTGTGTGTGCCCCAAAATGGGGATTTTTGGCCTGGTATGGCAATCTGATAATACAATACAGACTGTGTGTTTTATATTAAATTAAACATTGTGTGCTTTTATAATAAAGTAAATGTGTGTCTTTTATCATAAAATAAACTAGTTCAAAATAAATTAAAATTAGCATGCTGTTTTTGCATGCTATGCCTAGCAGGGTTTTCTCACCAAAATAGACACAAAAACTTTGCACCAGCCCTGGTGCGGCTGCAACAGGGCAAACAGTATTTTTTTAAGTAACAAGGCAAAGGCTCTTTAAAAGATTGAAATAACTAGATAGTTTTACTTAACAGCTTTTGTGAAATCAAAACACATTGTGTTATATTTCCCATAATTATACTGGAAATATAATTTAAATAATTGAAAAAGGTATAGAAATATTTTTCTTTAATGCAATTCTTGAAATTTAGGATGAATTGCTTTTATAATTTTATAAGTATCTTTATTTAAAATTGTACATTAAAAAGCAATATTAAGTCTCTGTAGTCTTAGTATTATACTTACATATTTGGAATGTCTTGCATATATGCCAAATAACTGCTTTTTTTTTTTTTTTTTTTTTGTTTTGTTTTTTTTTTGTGCAGAAAAACAGTTTTTGCTGAGTAATGTTATATAACCATGTTAGGCTTAAATATAGGTAAAAATTATCTTTTTTACTCACTGACCAGTACATGGATTTTTTTACTCGCTAGTATTTTTCAGCACTGGCCAATAACAAATTTACAAATACTTGATAAAAAGTTTGCGAAATTTGTCAAACGATTGTGGAATAAATAGCGAAATTCGTCAAACGATTGTGGAATAAATAGCGAAATTCGTCAAATGGTGTCAGGAAAGAAATCGCAACATTCGTCAAATGATCTCGGGAAAGAAATCAGGCATTGAAGGAAGAAAATTAATTTAGTCTAACTGTCGTGAAAAAATTCGAGAAATTCGTCAAATAGGTTCGGGGGGGGGGGGGAAATCGCAAAATTCATCAAATGATCTCGGAAGAAAAATAATGAAATTTGTCTAACAATCGCGGAACAGAATTGCAAAATTCGTCGAACGGCAGCCGAAATAAAGAGCGCAATTTGTTCGTTCATTGAAAAAATTGTGAAATTCGTCAATGATAGCGGAAAAATCGTAAAATTCATTAATCAATAGTGGAAAAATCGCAACATTCATCAACTGGTTTTGGGGGGGGGGGGGAAATTTTCGAATATTATCAAATGGCTTCGAGATAAAAAAAATCACAATCCATCAAATAATTTCGGGGAAAGAATCATGAAATTCGACAAATGGTTTCGAAATTTGTTGAGCGACAGTGGGGAAAAATCTTTTTCTATTCAATCGTCGCAATTTGCGAGTGTGACTATTAAGTTTGACCAGTGGTGGCAATAAAGTCAATCGCCAAATTTTCAGTATTACTCGAAAATTGTCGAGTGGCGAGTGCTAATTTTGTCCTATAGGCTTAAAGGGGGGAAAATGTAAATTTTTGTAAATACTGAGATTTATCATTTAAAAATTAAAACAAATCAATTGAAAGTAAGTAATTTACAACATAGAAAAAACATTAAAAAGTAATTTACAACAAAAAAAGATGCAACAGCCAGAGAGACGAGGAAGGGGAGAGGGGTCATAATAAACAAAAGTTACGGGAAAGTGGGGACATCTTGGGACATTCTACAATAAACTTTTCAATATATTTTTTTTCTAAAACCAGTTTTATACTAAGTAGTTGTAAAAAGCCGAAATATGTTTGCATGACAAACTAATTCATTGATTGTCCTTTTCTTATGGCATTCTGATTTATGTATTGCTTGAGTGAGAAGCTGACTCCAATCTGATTATTTGAAAAGCAATTAAATATGTGCAAAACATTAGTCATAGACTGGAAAAGTTAAATGTGTAAAGTCCAACACCTAACATAATAAGCATTCAAGCAAGAAAAAAAATTGGTTGCTCTAACTTCTTAATAAAATATTACTTTGCTTTCTTTTATTAAATACACAATTATTTTTTATCAAAGTCTAGTGACATTCAATCATTTAAACATTTTGCCCCTGACAGGGTTAAGGCATTTTGGATCTATATGCCTGATTGCTTTTCTGGGATTAATTTTTTTTTCGCCATAATAAAAAGAAAGTTCGAAGTGTAGTCAAAACAAGAAACAGCACAAAAAGAAAAATTCCCCAAAATATCTGCATAGCATTTTATTGGTTAATGCTGTATGATTTTCAATTAAAATAGATTATTTTAGTTCAATGATTCTTTGGTTATTTTCATACCATGACATCAGCAGTTACAGAACTCTATTCTTATTTGTTAATAAGAAATGCTTTTCTGAGCATTTTCACACTTTCATCCTCCATCACACACACACAACTTGCAGATAATCTTTTGCAAACTTATGGCATTTGATCAAAATGAGCACATTAATCCAGCATTGTTGGGACACAGATTTAAAAAAAAATTACAGCCAATTCTGGTATAGACAATTCTAAAAACAAGGATTAGTAAACAGACATTGCCATGCTTTTTAAAAATTTCAGCTGGCTTTTTTTTTTCCATAACAGGTATTTGAAATTAATTGTTTTAGCTTAAGCTGATTTTTAAAATAGTATATTTTTAATTTTTATTATGAAAACACAATGTATTAATTTACCTTTTTTTTTTCAAATTAAGTTAGAATATACAAAGTATAAAATTACTTTTTTTTTCTAAAAAAAAAAAGTAAGATTTATTTCTTCACCCTCCACTCTGCTTTTCTGCTACAGACACTTCACACGTTTTCGTTTCAAATTGCAATTCAATCCTAGAACTAAAATCCCGGAACTGTTGATGACAGTCATATGACTTATGGTTATATTATAGAGATATAAAAAAAAATCATAGGTGAAAATGTGGATGTACTTTTTAAAAAAAACAGATTTTCATTGGTGTGGCGGGTATTCCCAACAATATGGTACATATATAAGTACATGATCATTAACCATTTCAGCCCTGATATTATTTTAATGGGTAAAAAAGCATTTTTTAACCATATTACATTTGCTGTGTGTTCAAATACTGCCCACATTTTAATTTTATTTTTGAATTTTTTACTCCATACAAAAATAAGTCTTATTTTAGAGCATTATAACTTATAAGTTTGATAAATCATAGCTTTTATAAAAAGAAATTTTATGTTCTCATAACAAACACCAGTTCAGCATAAGTGCAACAAGCATTTTAAAATGAAACACACATAGTTGTAGTTTGTTAATCTGTAAAGTATAGGATTGCTGTACTAAATCTAGTGCAGCGGAACGGCGAATACCGTTTAGTGTCAGTTCAAACCAATATTGATGACTAAAATTGTGCATTTACAGAAACTTCTCCATGGAGCGTGTTTCGTTCACCTAACTCGACCTGAACACAGCAAAGTATAGAAAGATGTACGCTAGGCATAACTAGAAGAGACAGAAAGAGAATAACATGGATGAGAAGTTAGACTAAAGTTTTTGACATCATTGACAGAATTAAACGGCTGAAATGGAAAATGAATGGGGCATATTGCAAGAAGATAAGACAGTTGATGGACCACAAACACCCCACAGTAGTATCCCAGTGATGTAAAACAACTAAGAAGACGACCTCGAGTAAGATGGAGTGACGAAATCAGATAAGTGGTCGGTGTTAATTGGATGAATAAAGCACTAGACAGGAAACAATGGAAAAATCTGGGGGAGAATCCAGCAGTGGATTGAAAACAGATGATGATGATATCTAATCTTTATTTAGCATACTTACACGTTAGACATTATTAACTACTTAGTTGATCTTTACTTTTTATATTTTAATCAATTTTTACATTTTCTTAATATTTAGTACTTTATTGTTTTACTTAATAATTTACTTTATTATAGACACATTCATTGTAATTTCAAGTGCATTATTACATTCGTAATACTGCTTAAAAAATGTAAACAAACCAAAAATCTGCAAATAATTAAAAAATCTGCAGAGCCTCAGTGTTATGATGGACCCATGTGGATTTGGGGAATCTACTGTAGTACATTTTGCTTGTAATTACCATCATCTTTAATTATTAAAAATATGACATTACCATCAGTTATAAATATTAAGACTTTTTTTTATTCAACACAAAACAAGGTAGGAGCTTTCATGCTGTATGACGTATTTCAACATAAAATAAGATGTGCTTTTACTTTTTCATAGTTGTTCAAATATCCCATAAGGCTTAAATAATAAAGTTCCTAAAATAACTTAATAAATTTTACTGTAAGATCTTTTGAAGAAACAAACGGTAACAAATTATTGTATATCTTGTGTATATATGCTGATTTATTCATTTTGAATGAATGTGATGCACTTATAAAGTTAGGTAGAAATGTATATTTTTTTCTTTTCTTCTTTACAGACATGTGCCGAGCAAAAATTTCTGTGACAACAGCAAGGTGGAAGAAACCAGATTATTGCAAAGGGAAAAAAAAAATATATTTTGTGATTTGGAAGGTTGTAAATAAAGTTTTGTTTTGTATTTTATTGTGGAAAGTTATAATAAATAAATATTTGTTTTGTATTTTATTGTGGAAAGTTATAATAAATAAATATTTGTTTTGTATTTTATTGTGGAAAGTTATAATAAATAAATATTTGTTTTGTATTTTATCGTGAAAGTTGTAAATAAATATTTGTTTTGTTTTTTATGTGAATTTTTTTACTGTGCAATTTGTAACATTATAGAATTAAAAAAAATAATAATAAATAAGATAATTCAACAGCGGTTATCATTTTCCCCATACTATCTTTCATGACATTGTGAAATATATTTTTTAATTTTTATTCCTTTACCGATTTCTAATTAAATTGGGAGTAAAATTTTAACATTTTCAGGTATTCCTTTCTGATTGCTTTTGCATAAAGATTTAATTTAAGTTTATTAAATTATATTCAGCACTTAGTGTAATATATGCAGTTATTTAAAATACAGAAGTTGTTTATTCATTAAAGTAAGAACAATGAAAGCAAACAATATCTTAACGTTTCTCCAATTTGTGTTAATACTTTGTGACATATATAAAATGCATTTTCTAGGCCATTACCATTTACATAATCTTGGTACCGTCTCATTTTGTTAAAGTAAGATAATGTATTTAAGTACAAAGGTAAGTAAAACAAATTAAATCTGAAGTGGTATAGCCAAATTATCACAGCAGTAAATGTCTGCTTTGGCCACTAAATATGACAGGGCATACTTTTCTGTCTTTCATTTGCTTTGAATACAAAAGTATTAACTGGTGTCTTATGAAGTAGCATTATTCTAGAAAAACAATGTAAAACCATCATCAGAGGGACAAAACGATACTTTTAAATTTCATGTGGCACCTTATGAGAGACAATCAAATGTATAACATTTGTTGCATATACCGGGTGTTCCTAAAGTGGATCCGGTATTTACATGCTTTTTTTAGTAAGTAAAACAAATAATTGCAAAGTAAAAAAAAAAAAAAAATGTTATTTAAAAAAAAACTTAAGGGTGTATTCAAATCCAAACTGGACCATCCAGATGATATAATGCAAGTGTCCTATAACCGTCTAAAATGTGTCATGAGATGATATCCATAGGACGATGAAAGGTGTGACATTTTGAAACTTAGGGGATGTCCTGTAACTGTCGAGAGGACCATTTCATCGGTACGCAGGATATCAGCTTGTCCTAAATATGAGATCTTTTGGATGTTTTTAGGATGTGTTTGTGTTGTCTGGGTTTTATCAGCACGGTTATTTCGAGATTTCGAAAAAAATAGTTCCGAATAATCGAGGTTACTGAAGTTCAATAGGCTTCTTCCCATTATTACATACTAAGTACATACCAAATTTCAAATCTCTATTTCAATTTGTTCGGAAGATAGACCGTTTACAGAAAGACGGATGGCAATTTTTTTTTCTAAAAATATGTTTTTCAGTGTCTGAAACGTGTAAATCCATAATTTTTTTTTCGATTTTTAAAACGATTACAAGACTTACACTATACTACGCATGATGGGTAAGAAAAAAAAATGAATAGCTCTTAATCTAGCAAGAAAATTTAAAAAATATATAAAATAATCCAAATTAATTTTTTTTCAATAATCTTGAAATGCGATCCTGTTTCTTCAAAAACCTTGGAAACCAGTAGATTTCTTATATTTAAAACAAGCATTTCTGAAGCTAAATTTTGATCATAAAAATCAATATCATCAGTTGGATCATCAACTGGATATCACTTGGATCAGTAAAATCTGTATTCACAAGCAGCTAAATTCTTTTTGCTGCCTGTGATTTTTGGGGATGCTACTGAGTTGTTTTTAATGTATGATAATCAGTTTTCTGAATCCGGTATCAACTTGAAATATCGTTTCGAGCGCTATTAATTCACAAAAATACATTTAACATACTCAACAAACATGTTCAACAGAAAAAAACTTTCTAAATTCACACCAATAATATTAACATGAAACTTAAGATCATTTTGTTATTCTTTCTTGTATATATTCTGAAACTCAGCTTAAAATGTTTAATTGAGAATTTATAGCATCTAAAAAACCTATAATTTGTTGATGCCTGATTGAAAAATTGAAAATTACATTTTAAAAACTCTTTGGAAACGTTCTGAAAGCTACGGCAGCACAATAAACTTTTCATTCAGAAATGCTTCTGTAAACCACGAAATCTATTATTTTATGGAATTTTACAAGATAAAGGAGCATTTTCTTTTATAGCGGGTAGCTCGTAAGATGTTTCTTTTATTTTCGTAAATATTCTTGTTAGACATAAGAAGCATTTCACTATTTTTACAGTGTAGTGTCTTAAAGACCATAGAAGCAGTTATTTCCAAGAAGTACAATCATGCGTATTGAATTCAAGTGAGATTGGTACAAATTTATGTCGGAGATCGACAATTTATAGTCAAACATTCACGCATTATTTATAAGTGTAAAATTGACAGGCATGCTTAGAAGAAACCACCCGATAAATTACCAATGCTGATTCTCATCGTTTAAAAAAGAAATCATTTATTATTTAATGTCTTAAATGTTATGCTAGGTCATTACTAAAGCTTTTTAAAAAAAATTCAACTTTTTCTCATACTGAAATTTTTACTTTTGCTCCAAATGACATAGTAATATCCTTGAAATTGAAACTGAAATGTTTACTGAGCAATTCAAAAGTATGTTTTATGAAAGTGTTTTCAAAATTTTATTTCTCACCTCTAAATTCATATCAAATCTATTAAAAAATAAAAATAATTTTCATTGATGTTTCTAAAATATGAAAAGAATAACTATAATTAGTTTGTGAATTTTTATTTTCTTATTTTGAATTTTCTTTCTCTTAAATTTTGCTTTCTATTTACATATAAAAACTCGTAATAAGTATTTAAATCCGCTTTGGTCTGGGTAAAATTTGAAAATCTTCTTACATATTTTCTTCGTAACTTCAAATTGAAGACAGAAGCTGACGTTGCATTTCTGAAAAATTTATAATAAGATTCAATTTGTGCCTATCATTTTCCTAAGACGTTGCTTGTCTTTATATGAGGCATTTAACACCTTAAAACCCGATTTTAGCGGTTGACGCGTAGGTTTACCATTGTGTTTTCCTGCACCCACAGGTAAGAAAACATGGAGGACTGGGAGCAGGAACACACAATGATAAACCTACGAGCCAACCGCTAAAATCGGGTTTTCGGGTGTTTTCCACCAAGATATGACTTGGCAGACCGATTGAGTTTTAATATACGAATCCAGTTTTAACTAATTCTGGAATTTCAGCCGTGAACTCGATGAGGTGATTGTCTGTGCTGCTGCCTCCCGGTCTATTCTAAATATATAAAAATATTATAAATTGGAATGATTTTTGGTGAACTCCTCTGTCTTAGCAAACGTATGGAACGAATAATTGAAAAGAAAATGTATATATACAGGAGGAAAACATTTTCTGGTTTCCTTGTCATACTCAAGAAGTGGTAAGGTGTTTTCAGATTGTCACGGAAGCCGTGCCAATCGTGTTCGCAACTGAAGCTAGAGATGGTTTTATATTGGTGCTTTGCTGATAATATGGCAAAATTTTATTCTAAAAAGGACTATAAGCCAGTAGTTTGAATAGCTAATGTAACAAAGATGTGAAGGAGGGTCAATGTGTAGTCATCTACGAGTGATGACTTTTGGTTAGTATTCACTAATTAAAAGTAATTATGAGCTGCAAGCTGCGTACGTTTTACTTTAAACTACTTTAATATAAATTGTGAAAGTTTCTCTCCTGTGAGGAACGAGAAAACAAATTAATTAGCATAGAACTATTTTACAGATAATTTAGACATCCAAAAAACATACAAATTTCACTATTTACGCATAAAAACAATTTTTTCCATTATATAATTAAATTCCATCCTACTATACAATCAACATAAATTTGTCAAATTATTGTTATTTAATTCAGAATTTAATGAGTGTCAAATATGTAACGGTGAGAGGTAAATCTCATTTATATTATATAAATAAATAAACGAACAATTACAAATGTGCAATGGTTTTTATTAATTGTCTGTTACTTATCGTTTCCACTACTTGTCGTCAATTTCTAATGAAACTACTATGAACTATTAAAAGTATTAAATTTTAAGTTGCGATTATTCTGAGCTATATGTATTACTTACCCATCACACGTAGTATAGGGTAAGTCTTGTAATCGTTTAGAAATTCGAAAAAAAATTTTTTGTCAGATTTACTGTCGGATTTATTTTTTTGTCGGAGACACTGGAGATTCTGAAAAACATATTTTTAGAAAAAAAGTTTTGCCGTCCGTCTGTGTGCCTGTAAACGCTCTATCTCCCGAAAAAATTGAGATAGAGACTTGAAATTTGGTATGTACTTAGTATGTAATAATGGGAAGAAGCTCATTGAATTTCTGAAACCTCGATTATCCGGAACTATTTTTTTCGGACTCTCGAAATATTCGTTCTGATGAAAGGTATATAAAAGTTTTCGAAATTGTTTATTTTAAGGAGTGAATATAAAAGACAATAAAAAACATAAATTTTTCATAAAGCATGAAGTCGATCGGATAATTATTTGCCGAGATATTTGTAATCCTATTTTCCACACTCTTCGATTTTTCATGACCCTGTATTTCATCCAAATTTCAATTCAAAGATATATTTTAATTGAAAATGAGACGCTTAATCAGATGCAATAAACCGCTAGTTAATATGATTATTGTTTTTGGAGTTATAAGGATGTTTCTTTTAATGCAATTCAGTAATCGAGCCTTTAAAGTTTATGACGTCATCAAGCTACGATTTATTCGAATTCCAATGCATTTTATAAGTAGTTTACATATTTTTTATTTTAATATTTTACATTAAGCATATCCATGATGGATAAGTATTACGGTGGCCCCCAACGACTAGTTTAAGTTAGTATTAAATCGAATTGCAATATACCTTTTTAGATTTGTTCTTCTTACAAATATAATACATTATAATAAATAGGGAATCAATAACAAGATTCCCGTGTTACAATATACAGATGAAAACCATTTTGTTATTGAAAACTGTAATAGATTTTATACATTTAATATAATTTTAGATTGCCCACAAGCAACACCAAAAGGCATTTTTATCTGAAAAATATCAAAGTTGTGTTCAAATAAAGTTTTGGAATTCATTAAAAGCGGCGCTTATCCATTAGTCTTATGCCGGGAGTTACATCGCCGAAGATTGCGCTACTTACGGCAACCTTTTTGATTCTGATAGTTTCAATGGTTTAAGTGAGTAGTTCAATTACATGCATGTTAATTTTGCGTTTTTTTATATATAATATTTTATTAATTATTGATGAAGTTTAATGTTTTCTTATGGAAAATTAGCCGGAAACAAATGCTGAACTATTTATATTGTTTTAAACACAAACTGATTAATCTTCCCAAATCGGGCTGCACTCGATCGAGATAGATTTTTAAAAATGTCATGCTTGGAAATTAATTTAAAAACCATAAAAATCCATTAAATTTTGAAACAAATTGAATTTGAAATAACATTTTTTTTTTATTCGATTGTGTAAAAATTGAAAATGTGCGATGTTTAGAAGTTTCAAAAATTGAATTAAAACAAAATGTATTGGCCAGGTGTTGCTATCGTCAATATGACGTCACCGTTACTCGTGGACGTATGTCTGCTTTATAATATAGATTAAATAAATTTTATTATGTGCGACAATAATTTTAATCTTTCAATTCGTGGTTCCAAATGTATTCCATATTATATTTTATGTTCATGAATTTTTGCTTATTTCCTTTGCCATCCTGTGGGAATAAAAATATCCAGCAGTGATTAATTTTCAAACAATATTTTGTATATTTTTCGATAAAATAAATTCAAATATTTTTTTAACTCTTTTTTCTAATATTTTATTGTAAAATATATATAGCACTTTAACAATAGGATGTCTCATGATAGTATTTCGGTTAAAAATAACTAATGAAAACCTCACAAAAATTCTATTCAATCTGAAGATATCTCAAAGGAATTCACTTAAAAGCTGTGTTCAAAACTTGTAAATTGGAAAATCTGAAATAGTATTTTTTTTTCTGATAAAACTTTCTAAATATACTTTCTAAATAGTTTCTCCATAACAATGTACAATTTTTTTCCCAAATATAACATGTTTTTAATATTTATAAATAAATAGAAGATTTAGATTTATGAAAGTATTATAAAATCATTAATTTTCTTTAAAATACAACTGAAAAATTAATTATAGTGTTTTAAGATTGAATTTAGCTACTTGTGTTTTATTTCTAAGTTTGACAGTAAAAGTTGTAGATAATCAAAGTTAACATAGTGTATTTGGATTACATTCAGCTTTCCTCTCATTTGTTGAGGGGTTCAAAATAAAGTTTATGGAAGTTAACTCCTAAATTGCTGATGATAATAATATAATTACAGTCACAAAATTTATTCAAATAAAGTAAAGATTTTATGTATGGCATTTTTTATACAAGAGGCTATATATGTATTAAAAATATATATACAGAACTTTTCCCGTAAATTATATTTAGAAAATGTTATTCCTCTCTGTAAATAAAGACAAATATTCCTTAATCTAAAAAAATAGAATATAATCACTTACCAAAATTTACAATAACCTCTTCCGAGTTAACTACTAAAGGTAGTTCCGAAGTTAACTACAAAATTTCTGCTGATACTAATATAATTACAGTCACAAAATTTATTCAAATAAAGTAAAGATTTTATGTATGGCATTTTTTTTATAAAAGCGGCTATATATGTATTAAAAATATATATACAGCGCCTTTCCCATAAATTATTTTTAGAAAATGTTATTCCACTCTGTAAATAAAGACAAATATTCCTTAATCTAAAAAAATAGAATATAATCACTTAACAAAATTTGCAATAACCTCTTCCGAGTTAACTACTAAAGGTAGTTCCGAAGTTAACTACAAAATTTCTGCTGATACTAATATAATTACAGTCACAAAATTTATTCAAATAAAGTAAAGATTTTATGTATGGATTTTTTTTTTATAAAAGCGGCTATATATGTATTAAAAATATATATACAGCGCCTTTCCCATAAATTATATTTAGAAAATGTTATTTCACTCTGTAAATAAAGACAAATATTCCTTAATCTAAAAAAATAGAATATAATCACTTACCAAAATTTACAATAACCTCTTCCGAGTTAACTACTAAAGGTAGTACCGAAGTTAACTACAAAACTTCTGCTGATACTAATATAATTACAGCCACAAAATTTATTCAAATAAAGTAAAGATTTATGTATGGCATTTTTATACAAGAGGCTATATATGTATTAAATATATAGAGAGAGCCCCTTTCCCATAAATTATATTTAGAAAAGGTTATTCCACGCTGTAAATAAAGACAAATATTCCTTAAAATAGAATATAATCACTTACCAAAATTTACAACAATCTCTTCCGAGTTACTCACGTTTCCGAAAACAGTTTTTTATCGTTAGAAGTCTCAGAAACCAATATATTTTCGAGATTTAAAAAAATCATTTATTAAAATAAAGTTAATTTAGCGGCTACGGATTACCGGAAACGTTTCCGAATAGTTTTTATAACGTATTAACCCGTTTCCTCAAATCGGAATATACATTTTTCGGATGCTACCAATTTCCAATTAAACATTTTCATCTACATAACTGAATTTATAAGTAAAGTAGAGTAATAAAATAATATTAATGTTAATGTTAATTTTATTAATTTAGCATGTTTGTCAGTAAAATATGTTTGTTGAACAAGAAAATGTTTAATACCATCCGAAAAAACTATATACTCCGTTGCGAAAACTGATTTTTACAGTATAAAAACTTATCGGAAACATTTTCTAAAATCAGTTGCAGCAAAAAGAATTTTCTTTTTATAAATTCTTCATTTAAATCTTGAAAATGTATTGTTTACTGGATTTTCTAAAGATAAAAACGCATTTCAGAATCGTGTGTATCTTGGAAGTAGTTACTGTATATTTTCGTTAGTGATTTATATATATATATATATATATATATATATATATATATATATATTCCTAGATCAAGAAACATTAGTCTTTTTTACAATGTGTGTCTACGTAGGACTTTAAAGTTTCATGCCCCGATTGTAGTTTAAATTATCATTAAGTGAAAAGTGATGCAGAATTAATCTATACCGTACTCTAATAAATGTAGATTTTGTATGGCATACAAAATTCTTTGTTTTAACATGTTTCGTAAAACAGTCAAATTTACGAAGCCAAATATTTGTAAAAAGGAATATTTTATTACCGATTTGCATATTCTTTTATAAAGGTGAATGATGTATAGTGGAAAATGTCACACCCGACAAATCTCATTTACAGATAAATACACAATGTATTTACTTTTATTATTTCATGGAAAGATGATAGATTTCATAAAATATTATTATTAGTTACATATGTGAAGTGTTTTTCTAAATATATTTTAAAAAGGCCAATAATTATTTACATTACGTCGGTTTAATGAAAGAATCCTTTGTAAATTTCAAATTATTTTATGTACTAAATTTTCTGATGCACTTACAGATAATAAGGATAAACATTATTACCGGGTATTGAATTTAATTAACAATTTAGGACATAAATGGTTAACAAAATCTTTATTTTATGACAAAACATTACCAGGTATGGTGCTTTGCATTTTATAATTTTTCAGTGTTTTCACTATTAACGTAGAGACATGTTTTCGGTGCGACAAAGTCTGGACATACACAAAATTTAAAGTAACATAACTCGGTGAGTTTTCCCGTAGAGGAATGGGAATATTTTTTTTCATCATACACGTAGTGTAACATTTTCTGAAAAATAATGTATTAAAAAAAGGTGAATTTCAGAAATTAAATTTCATATTTTATAATTCATACATCCTTCTTGTACAACGAATGCCATATCTGAAAGCTGTGCTTTATTTGAATGCATTTTTAACACTTTCCAACCTAGTTGAAAAGTGTTTATGACTTCGGTTTGTCTGGCCGTCTGCCGTCTGCCGCCTGGCCGTCTGCCGTCTGCCATCAGCCGTCTGCCGTCTGTCCGTGCTCTAACTCCCGTAAATATGCTCGGATTGCCCTGCAATTTTTATATGTTCTTGTCGTTATCTCTAGCATGATCCCTATTTCAACTGAAGTGTGTAGAACTTATAGTTTTTTACAGGTACACTCAAAAGAATTCCGTTACATTGCGGTCTATGGGGAAAAATCATTTGCGGTTTATTTTAATGATGTTACACAATTTCAAATACATTGTGATTGATATATATTATTAAGATGCATTACAAGAAGCTTAATATGGAATGTGGTGTGTATAGCACTTATAGTTACTTTACAGGGACAGTCAAAACAATTCCGTTACATTACGTCTATGGAGCAAAATCGTTTGCGGTTTAATTAAATAATGTTTCACTATTTGAAATGCATTGAAATTTATATATATCACTAAGGTGCATTACAAGAGGCTTACTACAGAATATTGTGTGTATAGCAGTTATCGTTCATTTACAGGGACACACAAAAGTATTCTCTACTGTCTGTTAACAATAATTCCTGGAAGTGCGTTTTAAGTTGCTGAACGCGATTTTAAATTTAACTCACTTTTTGTCTATTACATGGTGTGTATAAATTCTATACTTCATATACAGGACAGCACAAAAGTTTGCAAACACATTTCCGTTTACTGAAAGAAACTCCAGAAGGAGAATTTTAAACTGTGCTAGACGTTTCCTAACTAAACTATAATGTAGCATCCTATGTAGTATATATACAAATCTATAGATCATATACATGGCTAAATAAAAGTATTCGGATATTTTTCATAATATTGTATATGTTGGAAATATATGTTGGAAATTCCTGAAATTACGTTTTTAAATATGTTATGCGTTTTCCAAATTGTTTACTTAGTTGTTATCTTTCAGCTTATTAAACGGTAATGATTTGTAAAATTATTTTGGAAGCGTTGGAAAGTGTTACATAATCTATGCTTGACGCATGTTTTTCCGTTCTTGTTTAATTAGAAGTATGTTTCTATCATCAGTAGTTTAATAAATAATCCCTATAACCACTCTTTTGTATTATTCAATATATAAGGAGTATCCAAAAGTCTCAAAAGAAATAAAAATTCAACAATTCGAAAAGTATACATTGTAGCATAACACTGTTTTCAGATAAATACACAGGAAGACATACTTTTTTTTTCAAGGCAACAAAGTTTTTTCCAATATTTACTATCTCCAGTTAGCTTCCAAGGGGTCCCAAAAGCCTTTTACCTTCTCTATTTAACACGTTCACTACCGAGTACGCATGCGTGGCGTCGTTTGGTCACACATTTCTCATTCTACTGACGCCACCTATACGTCCTCTGAGAATAACACGTTCGTTACCCCTTATTAATATTCCTGAGCAAAGTTACAAGCTTTACAAGTGTTCCTATGGCATGGCGCTTCGTTTTGTCAAGTACGATGACGGACGCATAGTTTTTCCAACGGTCTAACAAATAAATGCCCGAGAGACGCCACTTATGCGTCATCGGTACTGAACGTTGTACATATGAGAATCTCATGTAACATAGTTTGAGTGCGGTAATTCTAGTGCTGAAAAATGTATCAGGAATTATCTTTTAGTGAGCTACAGATTACGTTCGGACGTTTAATAGGTATTCTCACTAATGGGATCCGTCTATTTGAGCAATTGTAATACTAAAAGAGTTGTGAAATGTGCTGCAAACCTGTGTAAACAGCTGATCAAATTGAAACGACACTAGGTGATGGAAATTCTATGATGTACCAGGAATTATCTCTTTGTGGGCTACAGATTACGTTCCGACGTTTAATAGTTATTCTCACTAATGGGATCCGTCTATTTGAACATTTGTAATACTAAAAGAGTTGTGAAATATGTTGCGAATCTGTGCGAACTGCTGGTCAAATTGAAACGACACTAAATGATGGAAATTCTATGATTCGGACAATATAACATATCTAATTAAAAAAGCCCACCTACTTGTTTAGTGGTTAGGGCTCTGGATAATGGACAAGAGGTACCGGAAACGAATATCAATTCAGCCATGGGTGTTTGTAGTGAATCGGAATCCACTTTAAAGGGGAGTCCCGGTCTGTTTAGCTCTCATGTAAAAAAGGAGACTTTAGTTCCCGTAAGCAAACAATAAACCAACCTTATTAAAATACTTATGTATTTCTGTATATTTCTGTGGAAACTACATCTCGTTTTTTTTACTTATTGAATTTTTATTTTTTTGTGACTTTTAGATTACCCCGTATATTTCCAATTACTATTCTCATACGTTTTCATATTCAAACTTGTTCATTTTTATCGAAAATTTCAAACTTGTAAGAATTAGTTGCATCCTTTTCACCGTCATAACGAGGAAATTCGATAACGCCAATTACTAAATATTTCTTTAAATAATTAAAGTTTCAAAAACATCTGGCTTTCCATGAAAAATGAATATGACCAGATCCAAACTTATTTTAATTATCTCAATATCGACAGTCATTTCCTTTAAGTAAACCAATAATTTTCTCTAACATACGCGCCTACTTTTAATTAGAGAAAATACTTGGACTGTTTCTCATTTTCTTACACGGTGGGGGTAGTAAAATGAAATTGAAAACAGCGACAAACTTATTACAAATTATGTATACATGTTTATATTTAAAAATATATAATTTGTTTCAATTTTACCAAATATCACTATTTTAAGGAAAGTTATATCTTAAAATAATGATTGTTTTTAAAAGGAAACAAAGTGCATGTATGTTTAGTGAGATATAGAAATCGAATAGAAAATTTGCAGAATCTATAGGAAAGGAAAACTATTGTTTAAAAAACCATGTGATTAATTAATGTAATTTATTTACATAGTGTTAAATTATTTCAAAAGATCTAAAAATTACTTAGCGTATATATTTAGTGATTTTGTAGTAATACTAATAAATAGAATTTTTATCCGATATGTAAAGAAAATTGCATCTATGTGGATGATATTTTAAAAATGTTACCATAAGTGTTATTGTCCTCATGCGCTATAATAATATCAAGCAAAAAATCATAAAAACATATTTTAATATTTTACGTATTGATAATTTTCAAAAAGTATTCAAAACTGTGTGATTTGTACATTATATCAACTATAAATCTTTCTTTTTAACTGAGTAAATAAAAACAATAAAGTACAGGACAATGGATTTTAACATATATGTAATGACTTTAAAAAATTGACTATATAATATACTATTTAATCACGAGCTTTTCTAATAAGAATAAACTTTTACTCGAAACTAATCAGGATAGTTCATAAATTTATCCATTATTTTAACATAAGAAATTTGCATTAACATAAGTTTTGCCATTGTTGAAATAATTTAAAATTGTAGTGAACATTTACTTAAATTTACGTATATACGTTATGATTTAAAAATTAAAAGTTTCTCTGAAATTAAGAAAATAAATTTATTTAAAAGTGTGTTTTCGGAAGTTGTAAGTATTTTGAAAATTTAGAAAATACATAAGTAAATGTATATCTCATAAATATTTGAAATCAAATTGTCATTCATAATGTTGCCATGTTTTCTGAATAAAATAGTATTACAGCCAGAAAAGGGAATTGATTAAAACTACAAAACATGTTTTGCTGAGTACATTTTGGTTGTTTTAGCAAAATTTTTAGTTCAAGTCAAAAAATTGGTTTGTTGCTTGGACAAAAAAAAAAAAATATTGTTAATATTCTTACAAAATTTTAACAAAATTTCATCAATTTTACTTGAATTAACAAAATCTGATTTTTTAATTTTAGAATAATTTTGTAATTTAAATTTGTAATTCCAGCAAAAATTGGTTGTTTTTGTAAAATTTAAATTGTTGTGTAGTAGCCATAACTCTCTCACGTAACTCGATTTATTTGACTTATATACAACGTGTGGCCAGAAAGTTCGGTGAATGAATTTTTATTTCAAATACAGTATTGTACAGCATCAAATACAATTTTCTGTCCTTCAAAATAATCTCCATGGATGGTAATGCACTGTTGAGAACGAGTATATAAGACCTGGAAACTACTGTAAAACAGTTGTTTCGGAATGGCGTTCAGCTCGGCTGTCACATTGCGTTGAATGTCGGTGATGTCCGTAAATCTCTTTCCCTTCAGGGCTGACTTCAATCTGGGAAGAGGAAGAAGTCTGCAGGTGCCAAATCAGGTGAATAAGGGGGTGACCAAGTGTCACAACTCCATTCGCGGCCAGGAACTTCCGTATAACCAAGGCGGTGTGTGGCCGGGCATTATCACGGAGAAGAGTCCAGGAGCCTTGCATGGCGTACTCAGGGCGAACGCAACAGATCCGTTGCAGTAAACGCTTCAGAATATCGGCGTAGGCAACAGCATTCAATGTGGTACTCTCAGGGAGGAATTCTTAGCGAATGAGACCCTTAGAGTCGAAGAATGCGATGAGCATTGTTTTTATGCTCGATTTTTCTGACCGTACCTTGGTTTTTTTGTGCGACGACGGACTCCGCCACTTCAAACTTTGTCGTGCCAAACTCCAAACTTTGCCCTGAAGGGAAAGAGATTTATGGACATCACCGACATTCAACGCAACGTGACGGCCGAAATGAACGCCATTCCGAAAGAACTGTTTTACAGGAGTTCCCAGGACTTATATACTCGTTCTCAACAGTGCATTACCATCCATGGAGATTATTTTGAAAGACAGCAAATTGTATTTGATGCTGTACAATACTGTATTTGAAATAAAAATTCATTCACCGAACTTTCTGGCCACAGGTTGTAGCTATATAATTAAAGGATTAACATAATTTTTGGATAATTAAAATTTTTTTCATTGGGAGGGACCAATGTAGTTTTAAAAACCCCCCTGTCCCATTTATTACTTTCATCTATCTTTACAAGAAGAAAATATTGGAATCATGAAATTTTTCGACTTCCGGTTTCCGACGGATTTTAGAAAATCCTGAACACGATTCGACTGTTTTTAGAAAATGACTGTCAATGACTCTGTCTGTCTATATGTGACAAAAATTTTGTGGACGCTCTATCTCAAGAACTAATGCACCGAATTTAATAAAACATTATATTCAGATACTTCCTCATATAAATTGTTGCTGATTAGTTTTTGGTGTAAATCGCACAACAGATGGAGCTGCTATGTTGCATTTTTTTGCGATTTCTGCAATAGCTCTATCTCATTTTCAGCAGTGAATTACGCCTGTAATCTTTGAGTAATAACCAGTGAATTTTTATCCTGCTTTTTGCAGACGTAATTCACTGCTGAAAATGAATTAAAAATTAACTAAGTGTTGCCGTATGCTGGGCTTTGTATTGCCGTCTCATGTTTGCCGAAGAAATTTGCGTGCTCATGATGACATTTCCAACTTGTGCTGCGGTTGCACCGGTCCGACATATATAAGAGTGAGAAATGCCGAGTTCGGATGTCGTTCCTTGTAGCTCAGTGCTAGATTCTCAGAGCACTGTTCTGAGGACCCGGTATCAAGTCCCGGCTTGGGGAATTTTTCACTCTCTCGGTTTGCACTTGAAAAAAAGCAGGATAAAGATTCGCTTGTTATTATTCAAGGATTACAGGCGTAATTCACTGCTAAAAATTAGTTAAATTTGCATATTTAGATTTTTTCTTTTAACAAAAGTTTTTGTAGTATAAACAAAACAATTTCGTAATGTAACATATTTTATTATTTAAACAAATAAAATATATTTTGTTGAAAAAAATAGATTGTTAAAATAACACATAGCACATATATATGTAACAAAAAGAATTTTGTTAATTCAAGTAAAATTGAACCATTTTGCTTGAATTAACAGAACATTTTTTTTTTTTTTTTTGCTGACGATACAAAAATTTTTTTTGGAATTGCAAAAAAAAAAAAAAAAAAAAAAATCAACAATATATTTTTTTTTTGCTGATTCAAACAAAATTTTCATTGACCCATATTTAAACGAAAAGTTTTGTTGGGTGAACCAAATTTTTGTTGATTCAACAAAACTTTTTTCTGGGTGTAACTTGTTTGTTAAAATAATCTTTCATTTGCCCTATCTTCTATATATATAAAATGAAAATTCGTATTTCACTCCGACATCTTACAACTTAGATTCTACTGAGGATTTTTTATGTTAGTTAGGTAACATTTCGGGGTTATTGGTATTTTACTGTTAGCAGGACGCAAGGGATATATCTCTAAATATTCTTTCACTTGCCGTCATTCACATTCTTCTCATTGCAATTAAAATATAAACATTTCAGCCGTTTTATTTAAAATAGACAGATTTGATTTAAAAGGCATATACCTATACATCTAATCCCATAAGAAGAAAAGTTAAAAAAAAAAAAAAAAATACGAGAAAGCAATCGGACCGATATGCAGGTTTTACAGCTTATTAGAAGGGGCTTGACCCGTGGTGTTCGGCAAAATAATTTTTTTTTACCTCTGACGATTAATTTTTTTGTGGGGTTAATTTAATCCCAACAGCCCAATCATGCATCAATCAATGAAAGGCCATAATTAGGAAAAAAATGTCTATTCATTTTTACTGGTGGATGTTTGCTCCGCCAGTAATCAGTGACTGAGTTTCTGCCATACGTGACAACATAAACCGAAATTTTGGATGAATTAAGTGTTTTAGTAAGGCAAATTTACTTGTGAAAATTTGCCACGGTGATAATCAGGTCCTGTTGCCCAATGTAAATAAATAATAGTAGCCATCTTGTGACAACAACCTACGGTTATTTCACTCGCTAGTAGCAAAAACTACACTATATGACTCCTCCTCTTTGTCCATAGCTACAATAAAAAATGTATTCCACTCAGAAAAATATTTTAAAACTATATTACATTTTTAATAATTGACTGAAAATTATCGATTTGCCACTTCACATTTTAATATTAAATTTAAGTAAAGAATTATAAGTTTGTAACGTATAGTAAAAAAAAAAAAATGTAAAAATAAATCTATATTAATTTGTTTAAGAAAAAAAAACACATAAAAATACAAGTTACTAATGTCTTTAAAAAAATTTCTATAAAAAAAAAATGTGCCAAGTTCTGCTTAATTTATTTTCCTTAAAAAGGTCTGATATCTGAAATTCGTCGAAGTTAAAAGTCAAATATCCAAAATCTTGATTGGAAAATATTTTCCTGCGATTTAGCCAATGTATTCTACTATTTGTTTTTTCGAATTATGTAGAATTGTCAACATGACTACTACAATTATTTGACAATTTTATGCCTATTGAGTTAAAAAAGTTTCGACTTACTATAATACAATTATAGAAGCATATAAACGACTACAGAATTCATTTCAGTAACCCATATAAAATGAAAAATAGCAAATTTAACATTTATGGTTTTTTGATAAAATTGTTTTCAATTTTTTAGTTTTTTCATAGAGATTTCCTTTTGAATAATAAAAACAAATATCTGAATTCAGGAAACAATTACCAAAGGGTAGTCCGACAGAGCTAATCTAGAAAACAAAATAATCCGTTTCTTCAAGATTAAAAACAGAAAGCGTTCTAATTTAATTACGTCGCCTCGGAATATAAATTTCTGATTCATATGAAATGAATCCGTTTTATACTAAATAAATTTAATACTGTACGTTAATGTTCGATATAATTTTTTTGCGACTGTATAAAAAACTATACATTTCATTTTGATAATTTTTTTGAGTAACGTGCTGTACTGACTATCAAATATTTTTTTTAACTTTTCTACAGTAGTATTTATTATCGTTATTATTACTTCTAAGGAGACTCTGGCCCCTACGAGCTACGTTCGCCAGTCCCCGTTCTGACACCCAACTCTAAAGTCATGCTAATATGCTTTGCACTAAAACGATTACGGGAGATTGAATTATAATTAAACCAACTGTGGCGATCATATGTTATCAGATTTCCATTCATTTCCCTTTTACATAGGAATTTTAAGGCCGAATCAGCTGCTATCGAAACAGCTAATAACTGGTTCCGTGACTGATCAAACAAGATCAATTAAACATTTGAAAATAAACTTGTATAAAATAGCTAAGTAAACAATGTCCATTTGCAACAATAGGTAAAAGAATTTGTCAAAATAAATGAATTTATTGTGTGAATATGTTTCTTAATTGAAACTGTTTGGAATTATCACTTGCGTAATTTTCCCATTAACAACTTTTAACCCGTAATAATTTAATTATTTTTTCTAAGTTTTATTTCTCTTTGTGATATTCACGTGGAAGTACATAATTTTCCCCATTTAGAGCTTTTAACACGTGATCATTTAATTATTATTTTCAAGTTTTATTTCTGTTTTTAATAGTGACGTCTCAGTACATATTTTATTTGAATAGGAATATTATTGTGTGCTATTTTACAAATTGGCAACAATTTAAAAAGAAGTATTTTATAAATATGAAATAAATCGCTATCGAAATAATGAAAAAAAAACATAAATAAATAAACCCTCAAAATAACGGTCGCATTAAAACAGTAATTGCACGTTGCACATCGCTAGCTTGTCAACTATATCCTTTCACATTATGGTTAAATTACTACGTATATTTTTTGGTCCTATAAAACTTTTTTAACAGAACTATTTTAACCGACTTCAATATTAAATATCTCTTAAAATAATTTTTCGATTGCAAAACTGTCTCCTTTAGCGTGTTTTTCAAAGATTTCTGCAGAAAATTACCAATTTTTATATTTTATATGCAATAATTTTTCTTACTATTAGTCTAGAAAGACCTCTTTACACAAAAAATACATTATCAGCGGTGACAGCGTTAGTTACTTTTTTCTAGAATAAAGCGATTATTATGAAAATTAGTGTTTAAATAATATAATCAAAGAAATCCTTTCAAAAATCATAAACACCTATCAATAATCTTGATGAACACTAAAAATTCTTTGGGTGTACCTTGTTTTTTGTAGATTTATTCATCAAAATAGTAAAATCAGCAACATGTATAGATGAACAAAATTCTTCCTAGTGTAAAAAAGCATTTTGTTGAAATGTTATCACCAACATTTTTGAAACAATTATCGTTTTACATTCCTTTTAAAAATATCTTTATAAATAGTTTGATATAAAATGTAAATAAATATCAAGTACTTTTTAAAATTAAGTTACGTAAAATTATTTTTTATACATTGAAAAAATGCATTTAATCGTTGAATAATTCATGTTGCGATAGAGACGAAGGTGCAAGAGAAAAGCTTATTTTGCTACGAAGTAGCAACCCTTTTTTAATATTTTTTAAAAAAGGGTACATGTTCATTAATTTTATGGAATTTGCATTATAAATTAAACCGAAAAAAAATCAATTAATTTAAAAAATAATAAAATAACAAGGATTCTTTTTCATAACAGATTATTTTTTGGAAAGTTAGACAGCCTTATGTTTTCAATTAATTTGACGAAGTTATTGCAAATATTGTTCTTTAAAGACGCTAAGTAACTTAAATGACACATAATTTTTTTTAAACATTTATCTGAATAAAACTTTAACAATTGCAATTTAAAAGAATTTGACTTTAAGATTAATGAAAAACAATAGTACATAGATTTTTCGCTAATAATTTTATTGTTCAATTTAATATTTTTTAATCATTAATACTATACTGCAAACAATATTGGTCAAATTCTAATTATTATTAATTAAAAATTAAACGATTGCAATTCAAAAGAATTAGACTTTAAGATTAATGAAAAAACATTATTTCACAAATTGTTTGCTAAGAATTTGATTGCTTCATTTAATATGTTTTAATGATTAATAATAAAGTACAAATATTACTGGTTGAATTGCTATTATTTTATTATCTATCTAGCAAAAATTTATATTTCATTGGAAGTATTTCCGTTAAATTCAATAACGATACATAATTTCCTCCAATTTTACCAGTATTGGATAGATTTGTATTAAATGATTGAAAAATCTATTTCAAACTGAGTTTAATTTGAGTTTCAATATATGCATTTATATTATGTCACTAGTAGAATATACAACAGGCACACAAACTTTTACATTAACGCTAAAAGAATAGGAAGTAGCATACGAAATGACAATCAGTATATGACACGAGTCCCACAGTCGCTATCCACTAACTCAGCCAATAATATGCCCCGATTTTGCTCTCCAAATAAAATCTGAACTTTTATTAATATTTTATTAACTTTCGTCACTTTATCATTAATGAAGATATTTATTGGAAATTTTTATATTTACTTCATTCGATTCATGTAATTTTTTTCGAACTCAAGACACAAACCAGAAAAAAGCAAAAACACTGACTATAGGTACTCTCATTTTCCTAAGGTATTTGTCAATACAAACAACTCCCCTGATAAAACTGTATGTATTTTCGGAACTTCTTGCGATGTCATCTCGTTTGATGCAAAATAAATAATTAATTATTGAGACCAAGTATTAAGCTGCAATCGCACGTACTAATCTATCATAAACATTATTAGATATTTCCTCATAAACAGATTTATTTGCAGGAAAATGATCGAAAACGAACTGTGAGATAGTTTACCTCTCGTAAGATTGTCAATGACGAGCTTATTGGTATTTCTATTTCCTACAGTACATATCAGCTGGAATTTCACCAATCAGAGCACTATAAAAGTCGTTCTTATCAGGTCTTGGACTTTACATACCTTTTTAGGTGCGTTCGTAATTATATAAATACGTAGCACCTATAGTCGTCGTTTGGTCCGTCCGTCTGTCTGTCTGTCTGTCCGCATATAACAACGCAAAAACTACCCAACCAAATGGTTTGTAATTTAAAATATATTATCTTTGCAGAATTTTGTCGAGACATTTCAAATTTTATTAAAATCGAATCAAAACTTTAGGAGATATTAATAAAAATATTTATTAAGAAATTTGATTTTTTTTTTAATCGGTGCTTTTTTGTTATAGGAGCTTCCGATGGATGTTAAATCGTCAAGCGACCGAGACACTTATTTTATTACAGAAATTAATCTGCAGACGATATAATTCATTTCACAGAATTAAAAATCATCAAGATATGAATATTTATATAACTAGCTGATACATATATATCTGAATATTTATATAACTGGTTAAGATATTTGCATGAAGAGTGTCATAAAATATATACTTAACTAGCTGTTTAAACCCGTTCTACGCACGGGATATCATGAATTTAATTCTAAAACGTGCGTACGAACGCACCTCGTTTGTAACGTTTGACGTACAATTTCCAACTTGTTAAAATATGTGGAAACGACTCCTCACCGATCGTGCCTTGTATTTCTTACATTTACTCGTTCCACTCAGTCTTCAAACGAACGCAACTTGCAACGAAAATAAGTCACTTGAAGGAAGCAAGAGACAATAGCATAATAGCATATATTGCAGATCGTATGACAGTACGTGCAATTGAATCTTTGTTGTGTGACATTTTAGATGACCATTATTGTATTTATAAAATAAAGTGAATTAAAATAACTTTTACGAATTATACTGAAATTTATTAGTTTTTAAATATGCAGGAAATGGCATATAAAATAGTGTAGTACGAATCATGAATAATGTAAACAGTATCGTTACACTACTTATTCCAAGCTTTCCATTTCCAGCCATTGATATCTCGAAGTTTTACCTATCGTTCACTTAACAGAAATGGCATATTTTCAATGTCTTTTATCAAACACTACTATTTCTTTATTGAATTAAAATTTTTATTAGAAATGCTTAAACATTTGTCGCTGTAAAATCAGATTGAATTCACCCCAATCTGTCATACATTTTATAGGCAGGAAATTGTATATACAATAGTGCACGAATCGTGAACAATGGAAACAATATTGTTACACTACTTATTTTAGTTTTCCATTTCCAGCCATTGATATCTCGAAATTTTGCCTATCGCTCATTTAACAGAAATGGCATATTTTCAATGTCTTTTATCAAACACTACTATTTCTTTATTGGATTAAAATTTTTGTTTTCTATTTATATATTTTTCCCCATAAATGTAACAATTGTGTGGTTTCGGTAAAACTGAAAAATATAATCCTAATAGCCAAACTTTTATTGTTATTGTCACCATTTCGTTGTATGATGTGGACGAAACAGTCCAAGCCACTGATGTAGATAGATATGCCCATTTTTTGAAGAAATGATGAAACATTTGTCGCTGTAAAATCAGATTGAATTCATCCCCAATCTGTAAGACATTTTATAGACAGGAAATTGTATATACAATAGTGTACGAATCCTGAATAACGGAAACAATATTGTTACACTACTTATTTTAGTTTTCCATTTCCAGACATTGATATCTCGAAATTTTGCCTATCGCTCATTTAACAGAAATGGCATATTTTCAATGTCTTTTATCAAACACTACTATTTCTTTATTGAATTAAAATTCTTATTTTTTATTTATATAAAAAAATCACGTAAATGTAAAAATTGTGTGGTTTTGGTAAAACTGAAAAATATAATCCTAATAGCCAGACTATTACTGTTACTATCACCATTTTGTGATAGGATGTGGACGAAATATTCCAAGCCGCTGATGTAGATGTTATGTCCCTTTTTTGAAGAAATGATGAAACATTTGTCGCTGTAAAATCAGATTGAAAGCACCCCAATCTGTCAGACATTATGTGACGAATTAAAAAGTAACATTTTTGTTACTATATTGTTTGTGACAATATGTGATGTCTTGATGACGTCATCTAGACTGTCTGTTCAAGCAGATAATAGTTTACATAATAAACAGTGTGTAATGTCAGAGAACTGAAGATTTTAGTGACGAGAATTTCAGAGTCTGTTTCATTGTCTCTGTTTTCACTCCAAATAAAAACCAATATATTCCACATCTTTTAGACTAAGAAATATCTACGACTAGAAAATTGAAATAAATATTCATATTGGCTTCTCCAGAAAGCTCATGCCGGTTGGGAAAATTAATTCGAACCGGGAAATTCTATCATTTAATTATTAGACCTTTATTCCAATATCTAACGTCTAATAATTAATGGGCAGAATTTTCCGGTACAAATAGATTTTAACAACCGGCACGAACTTTCCGGACAGCCCACTATACAGGGTGATTCATAAAAGATGGGCAGAACTTTAAGGGGTTATAGTACACTTAAAGACAAATAATATTAAATAGGAGACTAAGGGTCCCAGACGTATTCCCAAGGAGATAGGGGGCATTAAAGTTTAGGGTCCGAAATTTCAAATGATTATAAAACATGGAAAAATTGGTCGATTCGTTTGCGGTTTTTACAAAAAATTTTCTTTATGCCAGTATTTTCTTGAAATAAAATTTTAAAGTTCAATTTCAAAAAATGCCGATAGGGGGCGCTTTAGACTTTGGAGTAACAAACAACTATTTTTTAACGTTATTTTTTGTATTTCTTTAAATGATTTCGAAAGCTTAGACTTAAACTTAAATTTTGATCTAAAAATCTGAGTCCTAACGAGTAGTTAAGTAGCGTAAACTGAAATTTGAAATTTGAAACCCTTCTCCCCCCAGAACAAAAATCAGTTATTCCCGATCTTTGTGTCGTAGATTAGGCTCTAACTACTGCCGCGTTTTGCTAAAATTATTCTTTATGTCAGTATTTTCTTGAAAATAAATTTTAAAGAAAATTTTCAAAAAATTCCGATAGAGGGCGCTTTAGACTTTGGAGTAACGAACAACTATTTTATACCGTTATTTTTTGTGTCTCATTAAATGCTTTCTAAAGCTTAGACTTAAATTTTCAGCCCAAAATCTGAATCGTTAGACGTGGTTAAGTTTCTGGGGAGAGGGGTTTGAAATTTCTACTCCTGAGCACAGTTCAGTTTACCATGTCCGCACATTGTGTGCTGTGATACGAGGTAAAAAGACACAAATTAGGATTATGTTACCAAAGCATATTTATTAACATGTAATCACAATAAATGTTCAAAATTGTGACCACCAGAGGTTATGCACGCAGAACAACGGCGACGAATGGAACGGCGAACATTCGCGAAAACATCAGGCTTTTCGAGCACTTCCCCTACAGCGGCGGAAAGTCTGGCGACCAGTTCCTCGGGGGATTCAATGGGTGTCTCATACATAAGAGCCTTCAATCGTCCCCAAAAAAAGAAATCGAGGGGTGAAAGATCTGGCGAGCGAGCAGGCCAAGCAACAGGACCACCTCGACCAATCCATCTGTTCGGAAATGTGATGTCCAGATAGTTGCGGACGTCTCGTACGTAATGGGCTGGCGCTCCATCGTGCTGGAACCACATGACCCGCCGGATGCGTGGAGGAACAACGTTTAACAGGTCTGGCAGCACATGTTGCAGAAATGTGAGGTATGTTTTACCGTTGAGGCGTTCAGGAAGAAGGTACGGTCCGATTAGGTGGTCTCCGAGGATTCCTGCCCAAACATTGATGGAAAAGCGTCTCTGATGAGCATGTGGATACGTAGCATGTGGATTGACATCCGCCCATACATGTGCATTGTGTGTGTTAAATGTACCTTCACGTGTGAAGGTACATTCATCGGTGAAAAGCACAGTTCGTCCAAAATGTGGATTTAGCGCGTTCTGCTGCAGAAACCAGCGGGCGAATTCAATACGATTTGGATAATCCCCTGGAGACAGTTTCTGGACTCGTTGCACATGAAACGGGAGCAAATGTTCATCCTTCAGTACCCTCCAAGTCGTGGACTGTGAGGTATCCACCTGGCTAGCCACTGTTCGTGTACTTGTACTTGGCTGCGCCGCTACTACATCCAGAATGGCTTCTGCAACAACTACTGATTCGTCCTTTTTTGCACGACCTGCATTCGACCGGGAAGCGAGAAATGATCCCGTCTCACACAACTGTCTGTGCAAGCGCTCGAAAGTTTTGCGGTTAGGCAACCGCCTGTTAGGAAATCGCTCTCCGTACATTCGTTGTGCCTCTGCACCATTTCCATCTGCCGCTCCGTAAATTAAATGCATCTCAGCCTTTTCCTTATTCGTGAAGGGCACCATCTTCCGATTCATTACTACAGCGACTTACACTTGACTCACCGTTCAGTGGTTTTTAGGCCTGAATCGTGTCGAAATTTTGCATACGTGTTCTTCTTCTTCCCCATTTGACATTTGCATACTTTCTGTTTCCTTCTTCACCCGGTGACTAGCGTCAGGAATGGAGCTTTAACGTTTGCATGAGCGACGTTTCCAACTGTGCCAGTGCCTTTATGAGTGAATTCCGACTATGCAGTCCTTGACGAAAGTTGTATTTTTGCCTCGTATCACAGCACAGAATCGTTGGGCATGGTTAAGTAGTGCAAACTGAACTATGTTCAGAAGTTGAAATTTGAACCCCCTCCCCTCGCTACTGAACCACGCTCAGCGATTCAGATTTTGAGCTGAAAATTTAAGTTTAAGTCTAAGCTTTAGAAAGCATTTAATGAGACACAAAAAATAACGGTATAAAATAGTTGTTCGTTACTCCAAAGTCTAAAGCGCCCTCTATCGGAATTTTTTGAAAATTTTCTTTAAAATTTATTTTCAAGAAAATACTGACATAAAGAATAATTTTAGCAAAACGCGGCAGTAGTTAGAGCCTAATCTACGACACAAAGATCGGGAATAACTGATTTTTGTTCTGGGGGGAGAAGGGTTTCAAATTTCAAATTTCAGTTTACGCTACTTAACTACTCGTTAGGACTCAGATTTTTAGATCAAAATTTAAGTTTAAGTCTAAGCTTTCGAAATCATTTAAAGAAATACAAAAAATAACGTTAAAAAATAGTTGTTTGTTACTCCAAAGTCTAAAGCGCCCCCTATCGGCATTTTTTGAAATTGAACTTTAAAATTTTATTTCAAGAAAATACTGGCATAAAGAAAATTTTTTGCAAAAACCGCAAACGAATCGACCAATTTTTCCATGTTATATAATCATTTGAAATTTCGGACCCTAAACTTTAATGCCCCCTATCTCCTTGGGAATACGTCTGGGACCCTTAGTCTCCTATTTAATATTATTTGTCTTTAAGTGTACTATAACCCCTTAAAGTTCTGCCCATCTTTTATGAATCACCCTGTATATATATATATGTCATGTGTAATATGATTGCATGATTATTCTGAACTTTCCGTGTTTTAAACTAGTGTTAAATCAAACAGCATACATTTTTTTCGATGTTTATATTCAAAGAAGTATATATTTTAATACTAAAATAATTTTCATAATGTGTAAATCACTTCTTTTTTCATAATTCGTGATTCCAAAAGAAATTCACATGCCTAAAAATAACGAATGTTGAGTACTTCATTTGCTGTTCTGTAGGATGAAAAAAACATCGAAACACGTTAATTAAAAAAAGATTTGTATTTTTGGGTACAATATTTCAAACAATTTTAAAAATATGTTGTCTAGTACATTATACATTTTTTACAGCACTTTAACAAAATGATGTCTCATGCCATTACTTCGGTTAAAAATAACTGAAGAAATCCTTCCAAATAATACTTTCAATAGTAATATCCGGAGATATCTCAAAGGATTGGATTTAAAAGTTGTCTTCAAAACTATCGTAAATCGAGAAATCTGAAATAGGAAGATTTTTTATTATTTTCGGATAAGACATTCTAAAAAGTTTCCCAATAACAAACCAGTACAAAAACATATTTCTTGTTATTATTATTTTTTACTTACATGTAAAAAAAAATAGATTTATATTATATAAAGTATTAGAAATCTTTTAATACTCCATACATAATTTCAAAAACAACTATAATGGCTTAAGATCGACTTTAGACAACTTATGTTTTATTCTTCATAGAAAATTTCTAAAAAATCGAATCTTTATTAGTATATTTATCTTATATTCTAATTTTCTACCACCCACACATCCCCCTCCCATATATATATATATTTATATTGTCTGAAACATGTTGAATTTTTTCCATTATATGAAATTTGAAAGATTGTGCCTGTCATAACGGAAAAATTTAATAATGTCAATTATTAAAAATTTCCTTAAATAATTAAAATTTTCAGCATCTGCTTTTCTGTGAAAAATGACTAAGATTGGATCCAAACACATTTTTGTTATCTGAATGTCGACATTCAGTCCGTCTAATTAAACCAATATTTTTCTCTGACATATACAGATCATCTTTAATTAGAGAAAATATTTTGTCTGTTTCTCATTTTGTAACTTTGTGGGGTTAGTAACTGACACTGTAAACAACGACAGACTTCTTTATAATTTGGAAGCATAAAAGTTTATAATTATGAAGTACATAATTTGTTTCAGTTTCACAATATATTGTTAGAAAGTTTTAATTAAAGGAAAATTGAAACTTAAATTAATGATTACTTTGAAAAGGAGGAATTGAATTTATATTGTGCAAGATATTTATATTGATTAGAAAAAGTCTTTCAAATATTTCGAAAAAATTTTGCTCAAAGTTAAAAAAAATATATTGCTGAAAGTAAACATACGTTGAACGAATGTAGTTGATTTACAGTCACAATGCGTTTTTTTAGAAGCAAAAATTTCTAAAGTAGTTAGATTAAAGATTTAATTTTCAAGTAGTACTACGGATTTCGAGATTTTTATGTATCATGCAAAAACAAAATCATTAAAAAATGTTATGTGATAATTTAAAGATTGTAGCGTAAGCATTTATCCTCATGCAGTATACTAATTTCAGATGTATTAGATTCGATTGGCGAATTATATTGCTAAGTATTTGTTTCTTAACAGTTATCTATTGTGAACGTAAACTAGGTCGATACTGGTTCTTGTAGACCTCGTTTTTTTATAAACGATATTTTATAAGGAATTGTAGAGCATTTTTCGAGGAACGCAATATTAGAATATAATCATTTCTTATGCATCAATAAAAGTAACGGCCCCACCAGTGGATGAGAGGTCCTTCTCTCAAAGCTGGTAGACGGGAGGTGCTGAGTTCAAGCCCCTGTCGCGCTCGCCGACCTAACCGTTCGGAGTTTTCCGTGGTTTTCTTCGAACTTTGCCGTAAATACGGGTTAGTATCCCTTAAAAAGACCCCCACGGAGGTCACTCCCCCTAGGGCCTATATCCCTCGTGTTGATAATTGGCCGTCATAAATCAACCCATCAACCCAACCCAATAAAAGTAATGTATATGTTACATAAATCTTTCGGAAATATATTACTATAAATAAATTTAATTACGGCATTAATTAATTTTTTGGATTTCGAATCGAAATCGTTTTAAGCACTTTGATTTCAAGCAGTTTGTCAATTTACAATTATTCGGCTAAATTAACATTCGTATCATATTACTAGTTTATATAAAAGAAATGTACAGTTTAAGTAATGCATAACCTGAAAAATGCAATTTTATAAAGAAATGTATGTCATTCATTCATTATGCAGTTGCATGTAATTCCGCTCGTAGTTCAACGACAAGCTGCTTACACTGGATATGACGCACGAATAGTTTTGAAAATATAACTGCTGAACAATTACGACCAAATGATGCCACTGTCGAGCTGTATAGAAAACTAGTGTGTGCATTTACTGTATAAAATAGCGAAAATATTTCAGAATGGCAGTAGATAGATAAGCACCTCAGAAAGTTACGATTGCGCTTTATAGATTCAGTGCAAAGCCTGCAAAATAAATTAGAAGTTATTCGTGAACAGTATTACGAATTACCTGAAATCACACAACCTCAATTAAAAGAAATAGAACAGGATACAGATGACGTAAGTGACCGATTAGAACATTTGGAGGTGAGTGTAAAACTTTTTTTAACCTCCTTTGATGATAGATCTAATAATATTCATATTAATGAAAGCAAAACAAAAGTACGCTTACAAGAAATTCCATTGTCTTCATTTGGAGGTGCATACTGTGATTTCGCAAATTTCAAAAATCAATTTACGAATTTGATCATTAATAATGATCATTTAGATGATAATCAAAGGCTATTTTATTTAAAAGCCTCTTTAAAAAATGATGCTAAACAATTAGAATCTCCCGATGATGACTTTAATTCATTATTTCAAGCTCTCATGCATAGATATGAAAATAAACGACTTTTAGTCGACTCTCATATTTCTTCAATTTTAAATTATGAAAAAACCCAGTATGAATCTCCCAAAGAATTACGAAATTTCTTAGATTGTATTAATAAGAACATCAGAGCCTTGAAAGTAATGGAATATAATCAAAATAGCTTATCAGAAAGTGTATTCATGAATATAAGTTTACAAAAAATAGATAAAGAAAGTCAAAAACTATTTGAAATTTCTCTTGAAAATACAAAGGTTCCAACTTTCGATTATGTAATGTCATTTCTGGAGAAAAGATGTATTATGTTAGAGAATGTTTCTAGGTTTCATGGCGCCAGCCAAGTGAATTCGAAACATATCAAAAGTAATTACGTAGTAAATAAATCAAGGTCATTTTTTATCAGTGACAATAAAAATAAAGTAAATCCATGTATTTTATGTAAAAATAACCATTCATTATTTAAATGCATCGCATTTTAAAATATGTTCCTAATAGAAAAAGCTTTGTAAGCAAAAATAAATTATATATAAATTGCTTGAGGCTACATCATAGCGAATGCAATTCTAAATTCACATGTAAAAAGTGTTCCTCTCGACATAATAGCCTACTTTGCGAAAATGTGAATGATTTTCCAGAAACGCAGATGGTTCAACCCTTAGAATCGATAAAAGATAAACAATTAATTATTTCAGATTCCGAAAATAAGGATAAGGTCTCTTCTTTATTAGGCAGTAATCTTTTAACTAAGGACTAAAAGAATTGTACGTTATTAAATACTGCAATTATTTTACTAAAGGAAGCGTGGAAATAAAATTAAATTACTAAGTGTCTGCGATAGCGGTTCGAAGATAAACGTCTTATCGGATAGTGCTTGCAGGAAATTAAATTTAAAACCAAAACCCTTTAAATGTAGAGTTTCCGGAATTAACGGTTCATATCAACAAGTGAAACAAGTCGTAAATACGGATATATCTAATGAAAATGAAAAATTTTCAAGAAATATAGACCAGGTTGTGCTGCAAAAAAATAACAAATCATATTCCGATCACGGAATTAGACATTTCAAATTTATGCATTCTTAAATACATAGAATTAGCAGACAGCAATTTTAATGTTCCAGATCAAGTTGATGTTCTAATTGGTAGCGAATTATTTTTTGATATTTTAAATGGAGATAAAATACGGCTCTCAGATGGAAAGTGTATTTTACAAAATACAGAATTCGGATATTTAGTGACAGGCACACTTCACCCGTTAGTAATCAATCCTTTTGTTGTCTCTTAACTGAAGATAGTTTGGACAATACACTTAAGAAATTCTTTGAAATTGAATCCTTACCTGGAGACAATGACGAATTTGTGAAGGGTGAAGGAGAAACATTTTGTGAGGAGCATTTTAGAAGCACATATAAACGCGATCATACCGGTAGATTCATATTGCAGCTACCAATGAAAGAAAATGCTGAATCAGTTTTAGGGTCATCTAAAGGAATTGCAGCTATAAGATTAAGTAATTTATGGGCTAAATTAGATAAGAATAAAACAATGGCTAATCTATATAGAGATTTCATGGAAGAATATGAATTTTTGGGGCATATGACTGAAATTAAAGGTGAAAACACCAATGGGGTATCGTACTTCATTCCACACCATGCTGTCTACAAACCAGAAAAAACCTCCACTCCCCTACGCGTGGTTTTTAATGCTAGCTCAAATACATCTAGCGGTTATTCACTTAACTCTATTTTATTAAATGGTGGAACAGTACAGCAAGATTTGTTTTCCATTATAACTAGATTCCGCACACACAAATATGCAGTTTGTGCAGACATTAAGAAGATGTGCAGGCAAATACTGATCGACCCATTGCAGAGAAATTTGCAAAAAATTGTTTGGAAGTCTAATAAGGATGCACCAATTAAAATATTTCAATTAAATACGGTAACATACGGCACAGTTAGTGCCCCGTTCTTAGCTATACGTACATTAAAGGCGCTTGCTGACGAAGAAAGAAAGTATTTTCCCAAAGCTGCAAAGGTGATATATAATGATATGTATGTTGCCGACTGCTTGTCAGGTTCGGGTTCCTTGCAAGATGCACAAGAGGTACAATCTCAATTGATTCTGATTTTAGAAAAAGGCGGTATGGAACTACACAAATGGGTATCTAATCACCCTGAGTTATTACAAGACACCGCTATTTCAGAATACGCATTTGAAGATCACTCGCAGCAAATTTCTGTAAAAACATTAGGAATGTTATGGAAGCCCCAATCGGATAATTTTTCTTTTAAAATTACTATTATCCCTAAGGATAATTACTCCAAGAGAGAAGTATTGGCCAAAATCGCCAAAATTTATGATCTTCTAGGCCTTGTTGGCCCGATTGTCACCAAAGCAAAGATTTTTATGCAACAGCTATGGGAACAAAAGCTTGATTGGAATCAACATCTGCCTCCCAACTCTCTTCGAGAATGGAACAATTTTTTTATTAAATTACAAGGCATAAATAATCTTGTCATTTCTCGATATGTTCTGTCGGACAATATCGCAAGATTAGAACTTCATGGTTTCTGTGACGCATCAGGGAAAGCCTATGGAGCTGCTGTTTATTTACGATGCATCTCCACGACTGGACTATTCAGTTCGAATCTTCTACGCAGGAAGTCTCGGGTGGCTCCCCTAAAGCCAATGACCATCCCAAGATTAGAGCTCTCAGCAGCTCTACTATTGACGAAACTAGTTAAAAAATTAGTTCCCACTTTACAGTTGTGCTTTGAAAAGGTGTGGCTGTGGACTGATTCTTCCATTGTACTTTTTTGGCTCAATACTCCACCACACAAATTAAAAACTTTCTTAGCCAACGGAGTGATTATGATTCAGACTCTTTCTGAGAATTATCTGTGGAATCACGTATCTTCCAAGTCTAATCCGGCTGACGTCATATCCAGAGGTGCATATGCCAAGGATCTAATAAATAATGACTTATGGTGATTTGGTCCAGAATTTCTTGAAAGAGAAATCACAGTTCCTAGACAGTGCCCCAATCCCACAGACATTGACTGTGTAAAACAACTGAAACCAGATGTCTCTTTGATCACAATTTCTAATGAAAATAACACTTTTTGTGATCGTCTGTATAAATATTCTCATAATTTTTTAAAAACTAATCAGAATATGTAGTTTCATTTTCAGGTTTCTTGGCAATGCTCGTAAATTAGAAAGGACTTGCAATCAGCTGACGGCGAACGAGCTTCAACGAAGTACTCATTTTTTGGTGAAAAAGGCCCAGGAAGGTAAGTTCGCAGCGGAAATAGTTGCTTTGAGGAAAGAACACACTGTTCCTTCGTCCAGTAGCTTAAAATCATTAAATCCCTTTATGGACGAAAGTGGCTTACTTCGTGTAGGTAGTAGATTAATCAACTCCAATTTGCCCTTTGAAGCCAAACATCCATTGATTTTACCAAATAATTACGTTCTCACTAAATTAATCTTTGAATTCTCCCATGAAAAGTACTTGCATATAGGTGCACAAGGATTAGTCCATCAAGTACGCATGCAATATTGGCCCATAAAGACTAAAAGCATAGCAAGAAAAATTGTACATTCCTGTGTCACATGTTTCAAGCACAATCCCAAGACACTAGATCAATTAATGGGAAACGTCCCACAACAACGTGTAACACCAAATTCAAGCTTTTTAAATTCAGGCGTCGATTTTTGTGGTCCATTCCACATCAAATATAAGAATCAAAGAAAAGTAGTTTATTCAAAAATTTATGTGGCCATTTTTATATGCATGTCTACTAAGGCAATACACTTAGAAATATTAAGCGATTTATCCTTAAGCGCTTAAAAGATTCTGTGCTAGGAGAGGCAAGATCAGTACACTAACCTCAGATAATGCCACTAACTTTAAATGTGCGTCATCAGAATTAGATAAGTTTAAGCTAGGTAATAATAAAATTACTCTTGAGGACTTCGAAACTCTTATCATACAATTCGAAGGCATTCTAAATTCCCGGCCTTTATTTCCTTTTTCAGAGGACATAAATGAGTTTGAAGTGCTTACCCCAGGCCATTTTTAATTGGCCGACCCATCACCAGTATTCCCGAGCCTACTGTTATGAATATCTCCGATAGTAGATTAAATCATTGGCAACGCATTACTAAATATGTTCAGTACATTTGGAAACGTTGGTCTATTGATTACCTAATTCATTTGCAGCATCGCGGTAAATGGCAGTTCACAAAAAATAACGTTAAAGTAGGATCCCTAGTGTTATTAAAGGAACAAAATCTGCCACCATGTAAATGGGCACTTGCCCGGATTGTAGAAATAGTCCCCGGCAAAGACAATAAGGTGCGTGCAGTTAAAGTGAACAATTTTTAGTGAATTTTTACAGGGCATTTCAAAAATTTGTCTATTGCCAATTGGTGAAAATTTAATGTAAATAGTATTTATGTAGTATTGTATTTGAATATTATTCTTAATTAATTATATAACCAATTTACTGTATATTGTTCATTTTGTATTGTAATATTATCTGTAATGTATATTAATTATATTCTAAGTTTAAATTAATTGCTGAAATATTTTATATTAAATCCCCGGGCGGCATGTTCCGTCGCATAAGTACGGTTTTGGCTCCATCTAGTGAGCGTTGTATTATAGCTCCCCTTAGGAGCATTTTGTAAAACAATTCATTAAGCTGTGGGTCAATGAATCACTCGCACGTATTGTAAACACCGCCCAGTTCACGTGGTGATATTAATAATAAAAAATGCAGTTAAACGTAATAATTTGTGTTTGTGAACGTCAACTGTCCTGTACGTGTTAATAAAAGTTTAAAAAGCAATCTCAACTCATACAGACCATTTTATAACGACCAGAATTTGTTATACAATTTGTAACATTGTAACAAATCTACAATGTTTTCTGTGTAAAATTGTACAGTCAGGCAAGGTACACTCTACAACAAAATGAAAAAAATTATAGAAAATTAAAACAGAATAAGATTTCTAATTGCAACTAAAAATTTAAATCTTCCCATGTGTATTTGTACCAACTTATATAACACCAGGTGCTTCACAGAGTATAGTGAAACTTTTAGTTCAGTAACTCTTCAACGGGTGGAACTAGTGACGAGAACTTGTGCACGCACGCAGTGAACCAAAGAAACAGAATATTTTGTTGTCGTCAAAATGTACTGATATTCATTCGGACAGTATATGTATCTATTTATCTATCTATCTATCTAACTATATATATATATATAATAACTAAAATAAATTGCGGATTATGTGAGAGTCACTGTTGGAAAATACGAGAAATAAATATATATTTAAAAACGATGAGGAATTTGGTTTTGAAAAATAGGTTCATCAAACTCAATAAATTTCATGCAATTTGAGATTCAAGAAAGGAGAATTCGTTATGGATAACAATGTTTTAACGTGAAAGTAAGAAGTCGAAATATTTCTAAACCCTTTGTGAGCTGTATATGAGAAAATACTTTCAGAATAGTGATTAAAGGGGGTAAAAATAGTTTTGAATGTCATGGCCTCTATAATCCACTGGTGTTTGTATTGCTATGCTAATTTCGAGAGGAAAGATTAACTGTAGAATCTGATGATTTCTAAACAACTTAAAAATGTTTCGATATATTTTGAGACGTGCCAAAATTTGGAAGCGTGGGTTACGTAACACTTTTAATATACAGTAGAACTCCAATTATCCGAATCAATTGGGACCGGACACCATTCGGATAATCAAAAATTCGGATAATTCGATTTTTTCTGAAAAAAGGGTCTATTTCAATTAATTACTGGATGTATGTTCAAAACGGGAGAAAAAACTATTAAATAAAAAGAGCTTTTAATTAATTAAATGAAAAGGCAACACTTTTACATGTTAAGCGTACTGACAAGTGCTGTACATTATGTACGTACCGTACTGTAAATTTAAGTCATTGCTTGCTGAATATCTCGGTTAAAGTAGGCTGTTTGACAATCTTCATCCGTTTTTGGGCAGCCAAGTCGCGCATCCGCTTGACAGTGAGAAGTTGCATGTGGTCACACTCGGGTTGACGCTCCATCCAGTTCAACGCTGTTTCAAGGCCAGCAAATGCTTCACTAGCTGATGGTCCCATGTCTGCTTCAACTTTGACATTAAGGTCATCTTATTCCTCGACACTTTCTTCTCTCATACTTTCAATAAGTCCATCATCATTTAGAATTTGGAACTCAGGATCTGACGAATCACACACCATCCACTTTCCTATATCTTCAACACAAACTTCTGAACATCCAGGAATTCCAGGAATATTCTGAACATCCAGGTTTCTGAATTCCTCAAGTGGCACGTCATCTTCATCTTCTCCTGTCTCTTCCGCGGAGGGAAGGGCAATAGCGCGCGTAGACAGAATCATTATTTTGCGAATCGCAGTACGTTTTCGTCTTAATTTTTTTTTCTGAAATTTGAAAGCGATTCGGATAATCAGCGATTCGGATAGTCGGAGTTCGGATAATTGGAGTTCTACTGTACTTCAGGTTTAGTTAAACAGTTTTTTCTGCTCCTTGAAGTTTTTGTGTAGTGTTATGAAAGACACACAATGTAGTAATAATTGCATAGTGTGAACATTAACAAAAAGTGTGGAGGAATTATAATGGCAGCCAACGAAGGAACCAAACTTGATCATTTTCAACCATTTCTTTTGCTATGTAATCCAGATAGGTTGACTTGCATAGAACTGCTTTTCAACCTACCTGGATCAATTATCATACGTGTCCTATCACTTGAGCTCCCAAATCATTTAAAGATTTATAGGAAGATCTTTCAATGTGAATTTTGAATTGCATCCAAAATTTTACTGGCATAATAACATATCTAAATATAGGCATATCTTAAACATTATCTGCTAAATTAAAACTGGGAAGCCACAAAAAAAAGTTAAACTGCGTTAAATTACATGAAATAACACTTTATCACCAGTTGGAGAAATGTATGTTTTGAATTACATTGGTTTTATTGAATATGGAATGTTTCATTTTCTAACTAAACATTTACAAGCAAATTAGCGTTTTTGTGGAATTTCTTTTAATTTTGCTTTTCTCTTTATTCTGATAAAACAAATGTAAGAGACAATTTGGAAGATATGCCTTCCAAGCACGATAAGCACTCAATGTTGGTATTTTAGCAGTAGTTTACTTTCAAATGTACTTCTTCGTCAAACATACTCAATAAATTGCATTTTTTATTATCGGGGTCAGATTCATACAAATTCTAATATATTATCTTTGTTGTTTAGTGCAGTGATTTATGTGGACGTGGCAATGCTATAAATTATGGTTGCGTTGAAGAAAGAAATAATGAAATAGGTATTTGAATGTCTTGAATTTGATATCCTTAAAGACTTTAAAAGTAATAAGCTTACCATGCTGAAAGACATGATGCGATACTTTTTAAAGAAATAGTCTAATTTGTATCCAGAAACGGCCTGTAAGTGTGTCGGTTGTCTTTAAAAAGCCACGGGATTAGTAACTCGCATAAATAATTTTTTGCTTTTTATCTTTCTAGGCGCTTTCCAATTTCGTTCAACTAATTGCATTACAGGACAAATATAAGAAATTACGAAGGTTGTACAAGTGATATTTAAAAAAAATTACGTCTGTGAATAGAAAAATAAAGATTTATAGCAATCGTCTGTTTTTTTTTTTTTTTTTTTTTTTTTTTTTTTTTGAGTGAGCATCATGCAAATGACACCATTGTTGTTGAGTTTACAGTGATTTGTGTGGACGTAGCAATATTATAAATTGTTACTATAGAAAATTTAGCCAGACACCTATTAGAAGAGCTCAGATGTGTTTACGTACAATAAAAAGTTGTAAAAGTCGTAGAAATTGGCACGGAAAATCCCAGAAATTGACACAAAAGAAACAAGCTAAAAAGTTCTGAAGGAAAACACGGAATCTGAATTTTAATGCGCATGATGCTTCGAAGCTTGATGCACACAAATGGTTGAGCAGTTAACGAACTCAAAATTGAAGGAAATATATTTTTGATAAATATGTAGGAAATGAGTATAAGATGAATTTTAAAGTTCGGGGTTGACAGACAGTTAACAGACGAGCGTTTAATGAAAATCTTCTGTGTCATATAGCGATAATGTTCCTGCTTGTTTTTCTTCTGTATATAAAATTGGATGAATCTGAGTCAATATTTAAACCTATATATTGCAAAATACTTGATACAATTGTACCAGTCACATGATGAGAAACATGGTAACGACCGTTAAGAAATGAAGTAGATTTTAAATTTACTTTCATCTACAAATTAGAAGGATGGCTTGTTTTAAAATCCTTGTCAATATCTTCACTTTCATCAGAAGGACATTTGTCTTCAACTTTGAATTCATTTACCATTGACAGTGAGCTGTCCGGCCTCGAAGCCTCATTGCGTAATTAAATGGAGTTTACGAGATTTAGTTAGTTCTATTTTATTTTTTATTGAGACACTAATCCTCTCATTATACGTTATAATTAAAGGAAAACTTTAGCCAAATAAAATACGTCATGTTTATTTATGCATAGTTACAATTTATATGAGTGTTGTATCAAATAAAATCCCGACTTTTGTACACTCATGTTTGCTTTAACGCTAAGTTTTTGTTTGAGAGAAGCTTTATATTAATCTCATACATAGAACTTTCGTTATTTGATTCTGTTTTAGGAAACCTAAAAAATGGATGTATTATAAAAGAAACATATTTTGCAAATTACAATTTTTTGTATTTTTTTTTTGATTAATTAACTCTTTTGCTGTTACTATCTAGAGATAAATTACAACCTTATAAGAAATACATCTAATCGCGTTTCCATGCCTGATAACCATTTTTTAATTTCAAGGCTTTTGGACTGTCAAATACATTCAAATACCTTTTTTGCAATTCTTTTCATCGATGCAAATATAATATATGCCAAAAATGTCGCAACATCGTAGCAAATGATCTGTTGACTGACAAAAGAACGCAGTGAATAGAAGTATTTTGAATCAATTCGCAGCTAATTCGTAATCGGAAGGTCTTGTCTGATATTCATTTTATTATTATTACTAGCTGTTACCCGTGACTTTGTTTACGCAACATGTAAAGAAGAATAAATGCTTTAATTAAGTAAAATATTTTACTCTCGATAATTAAAAATTCCGTTTGCGTTTAGCAATTATTACTTACCGTTTTTCGTTTATATTTATGTTTTATAGCTACATTTTTTTATAAGTGAATTAACCTATATTATTATTCACAACTTAAAAGAGACGGCGCATCTATTATTTGTCGAGAATTAAATAAAAATCATGAACTCGTGACCTCATAATTCACTTTTATATTTTAACAGAATAATAAGGCTAGTATAATTTGTGACTAGAGCTATAGCCAGTATACACGTCATTACACATTGCCGTTTTTATTATCTTTTTACGCGTGAAGGTGTCGCTATGGTACTTCATTGTAAAATTCGGTAATATTTGAAATTCAATTTTTAGAAAACGGAATAATCATTAGATTTGAAATTTATATCAAGACAAATACAATTTTTTACCTTTCTAACGCAGTTTGTCTAACAATTTTCTGACAAATACTTTTCAAGCTATTAATTTTTTCAATAATTTCAAATGTTGCATTTTCCGAGATTAATGTGTGGCAACGATTAGCGAAAAAGCCAGCCGTCAGCAACGCGTAGCTTTTTTTTAGAGGATTATTATTATTATTATTTTGTACTTAGCAACTAGAGGTTTAGCGTTCAGATTTTATAAAGTTTAATAATAATAGAAATAACTTAAATGATGGGTGTTTTACCTATGCGCGAACGGCATATAATAATAAATTTCTTAGCTTATTTATATTTCATTATATGTCTGTAATTCACAACTTTCCTCGGTATAGATATGAAAAAATAATTGTTTTTAATAGTTTTCGTCCCACTTTAATCTATATTACTCATTTAAAACAATATATTTTTTAATCCTTTAATTCTTGATGTTCAGGAGTAAATTTTCTGACACAGAATTAATAATCGTTTCCGTACCATGGCCGTATTAACACACTTATATTAGACTACAAATAACATTACACTAGAAAAAAGCACTTTCATTAGAATAGTCTGCTTATATTTAAAGAATTCTTATTCACACTTAATTACTCTCATACACTCATTTTAAACTAGTTTGTTCAATAGTTTTCCAGAAGTTCAAGTTAAGTTATTATAATTTTGTGCCAAAGTATGCAAATATGATTTCGAAATTTCTCGCGTGACATGTGAAATTTTAAGAAACTTTGTTTGAATAAATGAAATTACATCACTGCAACAACAAGTTAAGAAATGGGATAGTGTTATTCCATAAATTTTATTAACTACTACTACTAGCTGCGTATAAATCTGATGTGTGGCATTTGTGTTTCATAAGTTCTTTGGATTTTTTTGGAAAAATAAATAAATCTAATTATATTCTACATTAAAAAAAATATTTATAATATTAAGTTTGTAATCTTTTGATAATAAGCAGGGAATCATATTTACTATGTATTAGTTTAATCAAGAATTATTAAAAAAAGAAATTCCTTTAATTGTTTTAAAAAAAATTATAACATTTCGAAAATTATTTTTATTCAGTTTCCATAGAGTGCCTTCATCAGAAAGTAACAACATAAGGGCAATAAAATCTGATTGGACGAGATGGTTACGGAAAATCTTGGGAAGCTTATCGTTATCTTTATTTTGGCGGGCTTGCAATTATTGTAAGGCTAGTATTTCTTCGCTCATCCAACTCGCCGTAGCCCGTAGTTTAAAATAGACATATTATCTATATGAGGTTATTTATTTACCTTAATTTCGGAAAATTGTATTTCACATGTATTAAACATTTTGCAATGTTTCAGGTTTTTGGTAAAAATTTGTAAATGTGGATGTCAGCTGCATAATTTTTCTTTACAATACGTTTTTTGAAATAGAAGGAATTTACAATTTTTAAAAATATATTTATAGAAATAAAATAAAACTAAAGATATTTGTTCAGCTTTGGATAGACTAGACGACAATCGTGACATTGCACCCATTCAAATTGACTTTTATTTTATCTCAGTATGAATGAAAACAAAAACAATTATAATACTGCCGATATTGTCCCTTTGGTTTTTCCTTTACGATAGCAAAATTTGGCTAGCATCATTACAGGAATTTCAGAAAAATAATTACAAAAAATTACTATATCGAAAACTAATTTAAGTTTCAAAATTCCCAGAGTTATGACATCATCGGATACATGTAATTTATTGACATCAGTTTCATCGCGCATCAATCCATATTCTTGTTGGAACATTTGTGAAGTACTAACATACAGTATTTAGTATGACAGTTTCTTAACAGTGCGATTTACCTTCATTTACTGAAGGTATTCTGAACATTATCTTCCTTATCATTGAGGCTGATTTTGATTTTGAATGCGATTACAGAATATTAGCTTTTTATATTTATTAAGTTTCATATTTATTAAGAAAGTCGAAACAAATGTTACGTCAGGCCAGGAAAGAAGTCGAAAATCTGTTTTTAGACTTCGGGTAGGGAGTGAGTGACCGGGGGTAGGAAAAGTGACGTATCATGCTGTGTGACGTCTATCGCTTAACGAAATACTTCGGCATGCCTATAATTGATGGATGGAAACAACAGATCACAATTCCACTCTAAGCGGGAGAATGAAGCTTGCGTCACTCGCAACTGTATGTGAGTGGATATGTGAAGTTTGGAATTCCATCTCAGCCGAGATGATAATAAAGAGCTTCAAAGTGACTGGAATTTCCAATCAGATGGATGGAACTGAAGACTATATGATTTACAATAATATTGACTGTGCCAGTAATGACGAGGACAACAACAGTAGCGGCAACGAGATTTCCTAATTAGCGTTTAAATAATGTTACTAGCATTGCTGTATTAAAAAGTGCAAGGAGTTAAATAAAGATGTAGAAATACTTCTATTAAGTAAGATATTTTCAGTTTTAATTTATTCTTTGAATACATTTCTTGATTCATATATATATCGTGTGATTACATCCAGCTGCAAAAAATTATTCCATGTATAACGCGCAATATAGATTTTCCTTCGTAAACAAACAGGTTTTCTTACTGAAAGCTAAGAGACAAATATTTTTATTTTAAAAAGTAACAGATGTTTTTAGAATGTTACAATCGTTCCGTTTAAACTACATATCTTTTAACTCTATCTAAGATAAACTTAACAAACAAAAACTATGATTTAGAGCATTTGTTAAAAACCGTTTTTAATGTATTGTAATCTTTTTATATAAGAAATAAGTAAATTGTAGTTTTAATTGGAAAAACCTATTATATAAAATCTTTTAAATCATTAGCATTTTTTAAAAAAGAGAAGTTATTTCAAAATGCAAATTTTGCTTTGGAAAAAAAAACTACTACCGTCTAATACACCAGTACTTTTCTCAAAAATTAATAGATTTTTTCTTAGCGTGTTTTATTCGTTCTATTCAAACTTTTACACTCTACATAATTAATTTACTACGTAACATTAATTTTTACACTCTACATAATTAATAAAATATATATATATTAGAATACTCGTAAAACTTGTCTTTAACGTATTATAAACATTTTATTTAAGAAACAAGTAAATCGTACTTTTATTTAAAGAAAACATTAATTTAAAAAGTTTTAACAAATTAGTATTTTTAAAATAAGAGAACAATAGTTAAAAATTACATATTTCGTTTCTCAAAACAAAAAAAAATAAATAAATAGAAATGTGCCGTAATGACGACGAACCCATTGAAATTATTAGATTTTTCTAGTGGGTTTTAAACTTCCAGTAAACGTGCATATTGTTATTAAATCTGTATTGTACTTAATTAAAGATACACACACACACACACGCATATATATATATATATATATATATATATGTGCGTGTGTGTATTAGGGATATTAGTATTTATTTTTCTATAGTGTTATGTTTTTTTTATTATTTAATAAATAAATAAATCGCGCACACACACACGCATATATATATATATATATATATATATATATGTGCGTGTGTCTATTAGGGATATTAGTATTTATTTTTCTATAGTGTTATGCTTTTTTTTATTATTTAATAAATAAATAAATCGCACACACACACACGCATATATATATATATATATATATATATATATATATATATATATATGTGTGTGCGTGTGTGTATTAGGGATATTAGTATTTATTTTTCTATAGTGTTATGTTTTTTTTTATTATTTAATAAATAAATAAATCGTTGTTTAAACAGAAGATCCCAATAAAGAAAATATTTTAACTAAAATAGTCTTTTTAAAATGAGAGAAATTAAGGCAAAAAATACTAAATATCTGGAAGATCATGGCCACAATGTCCATATCTGTTTTCTTGACCAATATCCCAGAGATGTCATATACAGTACTTCCACAAAATAAGATCAGGGTCTTAATAAAGCCATCATCCTATATATTGTAGGTAATAGTCTCGGGCCAACAAATGACAGCATATACGCAACCGTTTATATGTCCTTGACATGTGAGGATAGTTTCAACCACAACCGATCCCGGCTTCGTCGTCATTTTCAGACGACTGAATCTTTCGGCTCGTCTTTCTTAATAACAGTAAGTAAAATTTCATATAAAATTAGCGTAAATTATTGATTGATTTTTCGAATCTTTGCAGAATGTATGAAAATTTTTAAGGATATTTCACAATGTTATATTGAAAATTTTTCTATTTTTAATCTGTTTGTGTTTGAAAGTAAAATATGTGGAAAACAAAAGTAATTTTATAAAGCCAGAAAGTACAAGTCCTGGTTTTATTTATATCGTATATTATTAGTAAACTAATTAAACATTTAATGTGTCAATATTTGTAGAAAATTATATACTCTATCAAAGCGGTGGTAAAGAGAACTCAATAAAGTGAGGAGCAAATTGAATCAACAGTCTTGGCTGTTTGTAACGGCATGCCCGTAAATATTGCAGCCACAGAATGTTGTGTTACAAGGATAACTCTTTATTTTGTTTTGCCATGGTGAAAAATATCTGTTAATTAAAGTGAAATAAAGTTTTTAGAAAATTATGGCATTATTTAAAACACATACACCTAATAAAGCCACTTTAATGTGTATTTTGTTTTGAATTCTAATGGTCACAGTTAAACAGCGACAGGAGTATGCATGATATAATATTGTACAAGTATGTGTAAATATTACATCCAAAAACATTTAGAATGTTAATGCTGATTAAACACGATTTACTGTTATCTGAAATATGAACGTTTCCTTATTTGATTCAGGTACCTGATATAGCTTGAGAGGGTTATACATGTAGCTCGAGTTTACGTGGGCCTTGCTCAAGTCTGGAAGCGAACATCGCGGCTATAGTATGGCGGCAAACTGAACTAACCAGTTAGCTATTAGATGTTTGGGTAAAATAAAAACTTTTTTTAAAAATTTATAATAAAACTCAGTTTATTTTTTAAAAAACGGCAAAATTGAAAACTTTACTTGTTAGGATACTCATAATAATCATCTTTAACGTGTTTTAAACTTCAATTTTGATATAATAAATGATAGTTTAAAAGAAAAAAATCCGTTCATGAGTCTCCTTACTATATTCTGCTTGTGATTAAATATTAAAGCTGATTCGTAAATATTATAAGGAAGTTCTAATCGTTTCATGTGAAAATAATTAATTTCCGATTTTAAAGTCTGTCACCATGCTTTTGAAGTTAATCTGCTGTGTTCATACTATCATGTTTGCTCTTCCTATTAATTCTCGGAAGAATTGATGGAATGTCGCATGATGTGTGTGTATGTCATCTAAATTATATTCTATATAAATTATCACGACTAATGTAAACTCACGGCTGAAAATATTTGCTGAGAATAATTTGAAAAGTCAATAATTAAAAATCGCACTATATGTCAGAAATTTATCACTGACGCAACTAAATTTCAAGATGAAAATCACAGATATCGCATAAAGTATTTACTTTTTGTTTAATAAATAATATTCAATTTTATTGATTAATGCTACATTTTAATAATAAAAATGAATCCTCTGTCGGGCTCAACCTGTCTGTAACATCATTAAGAACTTTTCTATGTGCCGTTTCAAATTTTCTTATTAACGTTATTAATAAACGCTTCTAAACATTCAAGAAGTTACGAATATGTAGGAATAATTATTTTGTTTACCTGTTAAATTAATGTTTTTGGACAATATATTTTTTTTTTGTAATTTTGTTTGCATCACACATTACATTTTCTTATCTAACTTCAAACTACTTAGCGTTTATCGTCTCTCAAACTCAATAAATTATTAGAAGATCTGTTATTAATTTCACTTTTAATCCTTTGCAAATCAAAGGGTTTAATTTTTACTTACCCATCATACGTAGTATAGGGTAAGTCTTGTAATCGTTTTGAAAATCGAAAAATTTTTTTTGGACGGATTTACACGTTTCAGACACTGGAGATTCCGAAAAACATATTTTTAGAAAAAAAATTTTGCCGTCCGTCTGTGTGTCTGTGTGTCTGTGTGTCTGTAAACGCTCTATCTCCCGAACAAATTGAGATAGTGACTTGCAATTTGGTATGTACTTAGTATGCAATAATGGGAAGAAGCCTATTTCATTTCAATAACCTCGATTAACCGGAACATTTTTTTTCGGACTCTCGAAATATTCGTTCTGATGAAAGGTATATAAAAATTTTCGAAATTGTTTATTTTAAGGAGTAAATATAAAAGACAATAGAAAACATAAATTTTGAATAAAACATGAAGTCAATCGGATAATTAGTTGCCGAGATATTTGTAATCCTATTTACCACACTCTTCGATTTTTCATGACCCTGTATTTCATCCAAATTTCACTTCAAATATATATTTTAATTGGAAATTTGACGCTTAATCAGATGCAATAAACCGCTAGTTAATAGGTGTGTTATTTTTGGAGTTATAAGGAAAAACCTCTTTCAAGCAATTCAGTAATCGAGCCTTTTTATGACGTCATCAAGCCACGATTTTCTTTGAATATCATTGCATTTTATAAGTAGTTTACACATTTTTATTTTAATATTTTACATTATACATATACATGATGGGTAAGTATTACGGTGGCCCCCAACGACTAGTTTGTCAAGTTTTCATATGTCAAATATAAAAGATTTTATAATTTTTATGTATATTTGCATATGAGTACGAAATTATAGAACTATGTTATTCCTTTTTATATATTTCACTGTGATTTGAGAATTTCGAATTAAAACCGACTACTAAATGCATGTCCTAACTAAGTTATACGCAGAGTTAAGTTTTCACAACAATAATTTAATATTTGTCCAGATTTGGTCATATATATTGATAATAACACAAGGTTAAAAGAACACTAATTCTCAAAATGAAACAAATATACATAAGATAAGCAACGAAGGGTTCGTACACCGCAGGGGATTCAGGGATTTTGAGTACCCTACAGATTTTTCATAAATTAATGCTCGCCGCATTTTATCACAGATTTTCTTTATTAAATAAGATAAATATCCAATGGTTGGAGTATCATAGTTGAGATTTTTTCCAACAGAGCGAAAATATGCCGGGACCAGGACTCGAACCTGGGTATACAAATATTATTTTACAATATATATATATCCTAACGGGATAGCAGTAAACCTTTTTGTATTATTTAAGCAGAAAAAAAGCTACCTTTCTGTGGATAATTGGATAGAAAAAATATTTTATAAGTATTATTATAGTTATAATGCAAATTGTATTGTCTCAATAGTTAAAATAAAAATAATGTTAATTAAATATCTTCTTTATTTTCTTAAATTGTCGAAAATATATGTAAGTCTGACATTTTAACGTAACACAATATTATAGACAGATTTAAAATATAATTTTTAAAAATAGATTTTTTTCGGACAAACATGTAAAACATTATTTGTAAATATGAATAATACCGGGTGTCCCATAAAATTTCGAAAGGTCGACATAAAAAGTAAAGGTTTTTTTTGAGAAAATGTATTTGAATGTGGTTTGCGACAAGATTATTCGCATGCAGGGAAATTGTTTTTTGGTAATTAAAGTATATTGAGGAAATTTTCGTCAACAGAGGACGTTTAAATATTCAAATTACAAAATTTCGTAGAAAATGATGTTCATTTGCATGCTAATATTTACAAGATCATAGCAATACATGTTCTACGTGCTCGCCCCCAAATGTAATTACACTTTGCAAGCAAGTGAGAACACCGTTAACTTAGGTATGGATGCAGGAGGTTTCGTTGCGTATGTCGTCCTTTAACTCCGCTAAGGCAGACGGACTACTGGTCAACACTTGATCCTAACACTTGATACTTTACGTAATCCAACCTGTGTCAAGTCCGGTGAGTGAGGAGGGGCCAAGCCTTTTTACTATAACGACTGATTTGCCGATTTTGTCAATTGTGCTTATCAAGAATTGCATCACTGGAGAATTGATATAAGGAGGTGCCCAGTCTTATATGAAAATCTCTGTGCTTAAGAGATTACATTCCAGTAAGCTAGATATGATTTTCTCCTTCCCATTGCCAAATATTGGTCTCCAGTAACTGAACATGGCTTCCATCCTGATTTTGCACAGGACTCTTCAAAGAAAAAAGACCCAAAATAATCGTCGATTGGAAATCACGCAAACAATAACAGCTCCTCAGTATAGGGATGTGGTTTGCCCTGTGCCCAGATTCTACAGTTGTGGATATTAACTGTTTCAAAAAATGAAAAATAAGCCTCATCTGTCCAAACATTTTTGAGAAGTCACCATTTTATCTCATCATCTTCCTCTATTCCCTTCATGAATAAATAAAGATGGATTAAATTGCTAAAATGTTTTCTTCATTTCCTGCCTTCCCATTACTTTGTTTCTGCAAATGAAATAAGATGCTTATTTAATTTAATTTGATTACTTTCTCTTCCAAGTTTGATAAAAAAGAACAGATGCACAAAATGTGCTGAGTTTTTTATTCTAAATCACAATGTATCACTAAAGATGTCAGCTTACTTCTAATTTCAAACAATAGTTTTGATTTAAAATGCACAACTGCAAAAGTGCTGTTACCCCACCAATCCAATCCAGCAATAAATAATTTATTAACGCCACAAATACCTTGGATGTATCATACATCAAGATGGATCATGCCAAAAAGATGTTAAAAAGAGAATTTCGGAAGGCAGAAAAGCGATTGCAATGTGGAATTCCGTTCTATGGAATAATAATATTCTCCCTACAACTAAACGATTTATTTATTGTGCAATCGTGCAAAGCATTTTACTGTATGGTGCGGAGACATTGACCTTAAATCACTTCCTGAAAAAAAACTTCTCTCCACCGAAATGGACTTCTGGCAAAGATCATGAAGGACTTCAAGCCTGGTATTAGTAAAAAATTCAAAAATAGCTGAAATCATACAAGTCAAACATGATGCTCTACATATTTTTGAATATAATAACTTTAGATGGTATAGACATGTTCGCAGGATGAAAGAAGAACGCCTTCCAAATATCCTTTTAGAATGAATCCCGAAAGAGAGACAAAGGAGGGTATTGACAAAGAATGACTTGGTAAAGTTATATTCAACGGTCATTGAAAGAATATTATTTAAATGATGTTATTGCCCTGGAGAGAGAGGAAAGGAAAAGAACTCTCAAAGCTATTTGTATGGGTCGGGGAAACCCAATGTTTAGGGGAAATTGCTAAGGATGATCATGACCTATATTACGAAATTTAAAATTCCGTCCTATCGTAAAGTATTCTAAAAATATTTCCCGTCTAATATAATTACCAACCCTAGTTTATTTAATTCTATCCTATATTAAAAATATTTTAGTTTTCTTTTTAAATTACTTGTAAATTCATCTAATTACGTACATTAATATTTTATTTCGCCTTTCAAAATCCTACTTCAAAAGAACAATTCACATATTAATATTTTTTCTTTCGAAGCCCGTTTGTTTAGCTTCAAGTTCTTTTCATTTTTATTCAAAAGCCGATAATAATTCTACTAAAATTATTTGTTCTACGATTATAATTTTTAATTTACCATTTTCATTCCTGTATTTCAAGCTTTTCGCCTGCTTTCTTTCAAATACTTCAGTAAGGGTTTTTTTCCTACGAAGCCGGAAAATATAGGCCATCATTTTACGCTTGATCATTCGCTAAGACTCGTTTTCGCATTGCAGTAAAAAATCGTGCGTCTGGAGTATTTATATTCTTTGGAGATAGTTTTTATGTGTGTTCTTAGATTGTCAAAATAATCCGGACACCAGGAAGTTGGATTTTCTGTGGAACATTTTTATAACATCTTTTATAGAGAAAAGTGCTGGCTGCATGGGATTCAGTCGGCATTATGCTGTATCTCATAACAATTGTATGATGGTTTTAAAAGGTTTTGAGAAAGATTGTTCTGGATTTGTTAACTTTAAAATAAATGGTTTTCCTTATCTGACTGCAAGTTATTTCTGGGAAAACCCTAGGGATTTTGCTCTTTGCCATCTTATTATAGCAAACTATACTTAGCCGACGATTATGGATGTCATCGGCGTCATGGATGTAAAAAATATTGCTAGCGCTGCATATTAGCACGAGTGTCGGCTGGCATATAGAGAAATATAACATCGTATAAAAATGGTACTACTGGGCTTTTAACCTCGAGCAGTAAACAAAATTTTTGGTGAACCCTACAATGTTTTTTGTAAGTGTGGAATGTTCTTCATGATCATTAGAGATCTACTAAAATCATGCCTATTATTGATATTATATAGAGAGTATACACTTCGTAACAGTAAGTGGTCTAACAAGGAGAGTGCCAAGGTTGGTAATCACAGATTTTGATTATTTTTATATATGTTGCAGGTTAGAAGCCCCTTAGTCTCAGGTTCAATGGATTTTATACAACGCTCCTTAGTTCTCGAGAAATGGGGGGGTCTAATATTATAACACAACTTAAATACTTACTTTGTAAAGGAGTAACTACGTTGGTCGTAGCTCAGTTGGTATAGCGTCTGCTCGTCGTTCCGAGGGCCGGTTTCGATGCCAGAACGCGCTACGTTTGTTTTTCTCATTTTTTTATATATATATACTTGTAATTATAATTTAATAATCTCAATAAAAAAAAATACTTAACATGATTAAATTTTAATTTAGCATTTTTGATTTTTTTAAAATCACTTTTAAAATGTATTCCATATATGCTTTATTAATGCAGCGATATTGAACAATTGTGTCAATTCGTGATTGTAAAGAAACATCATTTATAAATTGCCTTAACAAAACGCCTTAAAGTCAATGCGATGATAATACTACTCTGTTTTTAAAGTAAGAAGCATAATTATATTAAAATTTTGCATAAGAATTAAATTACAACATTTATTTTATTGTAACTAGAGGGCACCACAATAGATTTTCGTTATTTCTATTTTTTTTTTAGAATGGTGCAGTTAAGTGGTTTTTGTTTTCAATCTTTATCGCACAAGTGCGTATTATTCTATAACAGCTTATAATCGTATAAAAATGGAAGAAGCAAGTTGTAGTTCACAAGAAGATCAATCTGAAGTGTCGGGATTCGATGAAAATCAGAAAAGTGATGTCACAAATGCGTTGAAGCACTGTAAATTTTTATTGTAAAACAATGGATTTTTAACAAATAATCTAGCATCTGAAATATCTACGTTTTCTATTGCGATAGGAGAAGAATTCTATAATTCGATAGTAAATATGCTGATTTTGGAACGATTTTTTAATTTTTACTAATCAATAATAGATCCAATTTTTATAATGCTCTTTCAATGATGAGAAATGTTTAATAATGGTTTAAAAATCAAAAATGCTAAATTAAAATTTAATTATGTTAACAACATTTTTTATTGAGATTATTAAATTATAATTATAAGTATATTTATTTATAAAAAATGAGAAAAACAAACGTAGCGCGTTCCGGCATCGAACCCGGGCCCTCGGAACAACAAGCAGACGCCATACAAACTGAGCCATGACCAACGCAGTTGTTTTGTAACAAAGTAAGTATTTAAGTTGTGTTATAATATTAGACCCCCCATTTCTCGAGAACTAAGGAGCGTTGTATAAAATCCATTAAACCTGAGACTAAGGGGCTTCTACCCTACAACATATATAAAAATAATCAAAATCTGTGATTACCAAGCTTGACACTGTCCTTGTAAGAATATAGTATGTATTCAAAGCAAATTATATATATATATATATATATATATATATATATGTGTGTGTGTGTGTGTGTGTGTGTGTAAGGTAAAGCTAGGATAGTCTGCGCACAATTCAAAACAATAAGAATAAAAATTCTAAATATTATTTTATTGCTAAACTATCCATGAATAATTTTTACTTCATTTGTTTTAATGCATTTCCATTGCTATTTTGTTGTTATGTTGTAATTTAATAGAACAGTTGCAATAAAACTAAAAACGTGATTTTGCGCAATCTGTCCTTACAGGGTTGGTGTGATTGCGCACTTGGGTAGGAGAGATTGTTACTAATAATAACTACAATTAAATTGTTAACAATAATAATTACACTTAAATGACATTGTTGTAAGGTTTTTGTGAACAAATATTATTGTATTAGGAGTGAATATTTCAACCTAATGATTAAAGAATCAGAAAAAGGAAATAATTTTAAAAACGATTAAAAATTTTTAATTAAAGGAAAAAATATGAAAGAATCAGAAAAAGCAAGACCAGATAAGATTACAAAATAACATTAAGTTAACACAAAAACTTAAAGTTAGTCCATTTTAATTTTTTATTTTTTATGCAAATTTACCAATAAACTGCGTAATCTCTCCTAGCATGGAAGCTAATGGAAATAGTGCGCCATCTCTCCTAAGTAGCAGAAGCGCAAACTCTCCAATTTCGGTAGGAGAGATTGCGCGGCCTTTTATATAAACATGGCCGCTACTAAAACGAACCGATGATGTTCACATTGTTAGTCTAGATTAGTAGCTTATGAGAAATCATTTAAGTTTAAAATATATTGTACTACTGACATTGTATAGCAATTCTCATGAATAGCTATGAAAATTCAAGCACTTACTTTGGGAAAACAAAACAAAATAGCAATGCTTTACCTTAAACGCTCAAAACAATCAACGTGCACTTTCAAGTAGACACTCCACTACTGCTGTTGTACAACTACCTGGAGTTGCTGCGCGCTCACTCAACTCCTTACCCCCGAACCTCTATGTGCGCAATCTCTCCGCCTGCGCCATCTATCCTGGCTTTACCTTATATACGAAATGATATCATGTTAAACCTTTTTAAAATGCAAAATTGAAATTCAAAATTCAAAATTTAAAATCACGAAAACATTTTTCTAACTTTATAAATCCGTATTAAGTTTAATTTGACCCTGTTATTTTGGTTTCCCAGCCTCACAATTATCACAATTTTGATCTATCTTTAAGATAAAAAGTACTGAGTTTGTATTTCTTGTAGCCGTTTTTGGTTTGTGGCACCCAGGTCATAACCATGTCTTGCTGTCGTCATCAGATCCCAGACATCAATCAAAAGTTAATTAACCAATTAACTGTTTTTTTCCTCCCATTCTCAGTGGCGCATTCTAGCAGAAAATATTCGAGCTAAGCTCTAACAAAAAGCGGTAGCGCGCCTTTTTTGCGGGCTTTTTGCCGTCTTCACCTGCTAAAAATACTTGCAGCTAGCGTGTCGCTCGACCCCGGTCCGAAAATGCCGTCTTCGAAGGGCCAGGCTCGGTATTCCAGAAGATGAGCCCGTAACATCGGCATTCATTACCCCTGGGTCTGACGTAAAGAGAGCTTGTAACGAAAATGATTCCCGGAAAAAACTGTTTTTATTTCGGACACGACTACACACCTCAAAAGGAAATTCCAAGTACCAAGTTACCAGAAATCTAAAAGAACTGGTATGACGGAAAGAGAACGCGAGTTCTTTACAATCCAAATAACGATTTTATTTTAGGATACGCCAGTATTACTTTTCAAAGAGAAGAGTTAGTTTAAGTTCCTAAGGATTTTTGACTGGAAAACGGGTCATTTAAAATATAATTTGCGCATAAATAATTGAAAATGTTTTCTGATACATAAGTTTCGGGAAAAATATGTAATCATTTGGTAATTTGATTTATTTAAAATATCTGCTGAAAGATTACAATTGAGGGAAACACTATAATGCACACTTTTGTAGCATATATAGATAAAAATTTCATTATAGATAAAATACTTTACCATCCTGTATTACTAAGGTAAAAACAAACAACTTTTACACAATTAGTAATGACCATTCCGATATGTTAACGTCATATTAATTGTCACAAACCATGACAGAAGTACATTTTGCAGTGCTTTTTGCAGTTTATTTTATCTGATGTTGGTATGGATATATTCCGATAACCTGAATATAATTTTTTACTGCTACATTTAAAGCCTTTCATTTGTAATATAATCATTTTTTTTAAATCCATTTTTTGTACAACTTCTCTTATAATATATTTATTTTTGACGTGATCATAATTTTGAATTTTTTTAGTATATGAATACTACACCCGCATTTAGAGAAATGATTTCGCCCTCTATTGTTAAGGTATTGAACTATATTTTCATTACGTACAAACACACATAACACAGTGAATATTAAAAAACCTGCAATGATGAAATCTGAAAAACACAAGTCTCTCAAATATTTGTATCATTTTTGCTTTAAATTTCCTTCCAGAATTTAGTAAATATAAGTTAGTATTTTAAGCTGAAATTTCATAGTTCTTTATTAAGTAAAACAAGAAGAGGGCTAGAGAATAAGTAAAGTAGCTTCATATAATGCACATTTTTCCCAGTTTTTCTTTTCTAATGTTTGTATTAAAAGATTTTTATCTAATATATTTTCTTCTAATTTCTTTTTTTTTTCAGATGTTCCACATATAAAGTATTGCAATATAGTTTCCTTGACGGAAGTTTTATTTACTGAAGGAAACGCTCAGGAACAATGTCTATATCCGATAAATTGGATTAGCTGGACTTATGCGAAGACTAATTAAATATATTTCTTGTGTATTGTATAACGTTAAATTTATACATTTTCTGAAATTGGGTTACAAGATTTATACCGTTATTTAATCTAAAGAAAAACTCGCTTTAGTCAGAAATTTAAACAACATTTTATATATAACAAGAATTAATAACAGCTTTAATATTAGATCCACAGACATTGTTTGTACATCCTCTTTTTTTACTAAACTAAGTAAATTTGTCTGGAATTGATATAGAAAGTTTTTGCCAGAGAAATAATATTAACTAAAATTTAATAAATCGTTTTAGTTTAATATAATACATGTGTGTACAGATATATATTAAAGATATATCGGAAATTTAGTTCCATTATTAAAAAAAATATAAATATTTAATAAAAAAAAAAGATACGTATTTGTTTAAAAAAATAGATAGACATACAATTCAGTTTTATTGCTAGGAACAGTGAAAATGCATTACACAAAAAACTCATAACATCATCAATAAAATATTTTTTACACATTAATAGAATTATTTTAATGAATGTGAATCTTCAACACAGAAGCCAATTTTCCACGCTTATCGTACCATTTATACATATGAAGTGAATTGATTACAACAAGTAATTCATTATCAACAGTTTCATATGACATAATTCTCAAAATAACAATTAATTCAGTTATTAGTTCGATATTTGAATGCCTTTATATTGAGTTTTATAAGCACGCAAAGCATTCAATTGATTAGGGTGTGGTGTTTACTTTTTTAAAAACGAAGGTGTCGCATGTAGCCGACCACACCCGTGTTCATTAATTTAACACTGTAACAGTCTATCATCTTTCACAAATTCTATCACATTTCTAATTAATGCAAGATACAACAAAGATGGATTTGAATATGATTAAAAAATATTTTCAAACAAGGATATATCACAGCAAATTTTGATCTTAATTAAGTATTTTTAGAAATCCTGTTACATAATCGACTTTTATTGTTTTGTTTTATTAATATTATATTATGTATCATTACAATATATTATTAATTTGTGCTTCATACTTAAATATTTATTCTTAATTAGACGTTCTAGATAAACAGATTGTTGTGAAAACGACGCCTAAACATTAAAATTCAATAATCCATTAAGCGTAATCCATATCAAGATGAAATAACTGACACGTTTATATGGTAGCTCATACATCCTTAGCATGGTGGATTAAATATTTTTTTCAATTTAAAAAATATATATAACAGTGCAACGTTTGACTCTGTAAACATTCTCAAATCAACATCAAAATGCAAAATGCAAAACTTTATTTTACGAACAAAAATTGTCGCACTAACTATTCCCAGATTTTTAGTGATTAAATAATACCACTTGAAAAAATGGTGCCCAATAGTAAAAGAAGTAAAATGAATATTGTCGCAAAGGTGTTAAAATTAAGGATACATGGAATATAATGGATCTGGAATTCAGTACGAATTGATCTATATTTGTACAGGAGCTGAAAGTGAAAGTATCTTCATAAAATTAAATTGCAACTAAAATCGAAAAAGTAACGAAGTACCCGGTTACAGATTGACCTCAGATATCATATACAAAAAAATTGTTTTTAACAATATTCAAATGCAAACCAAAAATTTGTAAAGAACGATGCGATTAGTTCAACGGAGATTTCATGGAATTTGCATAAACGTTATCTTAAATTAAATCTAATACGCTGGACTATAATTTGAACTAAAACTTTTGTAAACCATTAATTAGATAAAGAGTAATTAACTTTTAATTACAAAAATTAGAAAAGCCACTAATTTTTACATACATTCAACGTTATATTTTTTTTATACTAAATACAGCTTCACCATTCTAGTTTATTTTCATTATTATATCAATATTTAGGTAGGGTAAAAATTTTGAAGCTATTCTTCAAACGGTTTCGGAGATATCATGCGCCAAAAAGTAAAAAAAGTAATTTTGCGAAAAAGTCGTTTAAAGTTTTAATTGTACTTTAAAAATGTAAAACTCATAATAAAAGAAACATAACTACAAAAACGTATCTTATTTAGTATTAAAAATAAAATCAGATGCTTGTTTAAATTGATAAATATAAATTAGTTTGTAAAATGCTGCAGAACATAGGAACTTGCGTCAAAAATAAATAAAATTTAAATGTTGAAAAAAAATTAATTTTAAACGTACAAGTTCAAATTTTGTTTTGAATTGATTCCTAAGTGAATAAAATATGCGCTTTTTATAAAAGGAAATCATGTAATGCACAATATAGGCCATTTTTGAGATTCTGATATTTTAATATCTGATTCACATGCGTTACAGCACAGCAATTCTTATAGTTTACTAAAAATAATATTAATATCAGAAGGTCCGTAATCAAAACTGTCAATTAAATCAAAATCATTGTCAAATTTATTAATTTTTAGTTTTTTAAAAGATAAATTAACATCTTAGGACATATTTTTGTAATAGTATTTTGTATAGTGATTACCATTAAACTGGCAATTTCTTTCGCACTTAATAGTTTAATAATTCTTCACTATAAAATGGATAATAAATACCAAGAAGTGCAATAAAATTACAAAATTAGAAAATATTATTCTGAAAAGAACAGTTTTGGTTCAAATTAAGCACTTAGAAGCCCATGAAAGAAAACAGCTAAGCAAAATTGTGAACATGTTTCAGAGTAAAAGTAATCAAAAGTAAACAAGCTAGACGAAAGTGGAAGTTGAAGTTAATGTTTTAAAGTTTTCTTATTATTATGTACGGAAATTCAACTAAAAACATTTAACGCATTTTAGCATATTTCCAAAGTTGCGATGATGTGAAAGCGTAATAACAAAATGTTAACAAACAGCCATGACAGTTTTCGCAGGGCATTTAAATACGAAAGGAAGGAGTGGTATGTATATTTTCCCTAATATATCAGTAAATGATTATCGCACAATTAAAAGATTGGTATCAAGTTGATCATAATAAAATCATCTTTCTAAAGATTTAAAAATATAAAAATCGAATTTCTGACCATTTTAAAGAAGTACCTTAAAAGCCTACTCTAATCACACGACAAACCTCGCAAGCTAATGTTAATCATATGGGGGCATTCTTTTCATATTTTAAAAGATTAATTTTTCATTTTGCCTAGGATAGCCTATTCAATTTCGAACCTAATATATTTTTTTTTACTATTTCAATTTTAGTTGCAGATTGTTTTTATGAGGGTACTTCCACTTTCGAAACTGGTTTTGAAATATAAAGTAGCCTCTAAAAATAAATAAAAAATAAATAAATAAATAAAATATGAGGGATTAACCTCAGATATCCCGTAATAAAAAATCATTTAAAAATATTTAAATTGAAACAAGAAATTTGAAAATAATGCTCCCATATGTTTAACATTAGCTTGCGAGTGCTATCACGAGACAAGTGTAGACTCTTAAGCTTACATTCAATCATATCATTATTTGCGTAATTGCCAAATAAGAAAATAATTACGGCATTTTGCGTTTTAATGAAAAACGCCAGCAGAGAAACACCGAAAAATTCCTATTTTTCAATGTGTGCCAGTAATTCAGAAATGTGTAAGGGAATCTGACATGTTCGATTTTGGTAATGTTGTGATTCTTTTCCACTTTATAATATATCACACATAGTGGAAAAACATCGATCCTATTTATTTCTTATTAACACAAATTATTGTACAATAGATTCTGTTATTAATCGATTGGTAAAAAAATCTTTCTTCAAAATTGTATGCACAGATTACGAATTTGGGACCAACTACAAATTAGAATTAGAATGAACTTTTAAATTTTTAACATAAACAAAAAGTTTTAGCAAAATACAATTTCTATATTCGATTTGAAATGTCAAGTGATCTGTTTAGAAGGTTTTATATTCAAAATTATTCAAAATTTTGACGCTACAATGCTAAATTCTTTTTATACATTTTTACTTATGTTTCTTAAAACATTAACCTTGCATGAAACATGCTACTTACTTCGTAATCTATAAAAAGCATGTTGTGATCCTTTTTAATTTCATTATGTTTCAAATATTGTAACATCATTAAAATGCAACGCAAAAGATTTTTCCTGATAGATCACAATTTATTTGTGCATCCCTGTAAACGAATTATAAATGTTACTGATTCTATACTTTTCATAAAGCATGTTGTAATCCACTTCAGTGGTACACATCAATCTCATTGTGTTTGAAATATCGTAACATTGATAAGATACATCACAAGCGATTTTTCTCCCATCGACTATATCGTAACAGAATTCTTCAGTGTGTTTCTGTAAAAAAAAAAGTGTAAATGCTACACACTTCCTTTACAAGGTCAAGGTCAAACCGGGCGGGGAGTCCTACCTTCGGCTTAAGCTGAACTTGTCCCGCCCAGCAGGTTTGTTTACTATGCAGCAAGACCCCAGCCCAGGGAGTGTTGCCCGGAAGGACCACTCAGGAAAGTGACCCCTCACAATCGAAAATTAACTGTCAAAGATTACAATGTCAATCACAAAGGCTATCCAATTATACTGAACGAACCAAGTTACATACAAAAATGCGCTGAATGAACAATTGTGATTGTAAATAAATATATAGAGATGTAGCACTTTTACAAGATAATAAATAAAATTGAGAGAAAACTATAAATACAAAACAATACTAATAGCTCATTTATTAAACGATAAAAAAATAATAAATGCGATATAGACAAAGAAAGTACTCAACTATAGTAAATGCCAATAACATATAAAAATTACATGGCAATTCGAGTATATTTAAGAGAGTTAGAGCACAGACAGACGGCTAGACAGATCAAATTCATAAACACTTTTTAAATATATTCGAAAGTGTTAATAAAAAAGAGAGAAAAGATGAAAATGAGGATTATTTTGTCTGCATGTCGACATCATTATCGATCTCTTTCTTTCATTAAAAGTAAAAACAAATATTTTTAATCCGAACAGATAATTTAAAAATTTAATGAATTAATCACATTATTAATGATAAATGAAAATTACAAACAAAGTGAACTTCAAAAGCGAAGTTTAAATTAGTTTATTAAAGAAAAGAAATTGTCCTCTGACAACGACATCTATAAATAATTACATCATAGAAATTTTTAATTTTAATTTCAACCAAGGAGATTAAAGAAGTTTAAGCTCCTTGCATTCATCTTCGGGATTACTGAAGTTAATTATACTTCAGCTGTTAACAAGAATTAAAGAAAAACTTAAATTTTCAATTAATTATTTTTAAAAGATAGATTACATTCTGCAACAATAGCATAATTGATGTAATTTTTTAAAGATTTTTCATTTCAAATTCCATTTTATTTCATTTCGTGTTACTTTTATAAGATATTTTAAATGCATGTGATGAAAATACTTAATTTATTTTCATGACTTAAATCCGGTTTCAGATTTTTCTTTTTTTAAGCGATATCGGATTTTAGTTCCATTATTAATTATTTTTTATTGCTTTGAATTTAATGCAATAACTGCTATATTATTACTGTAAGTATTTACATATTTATTGAATTTTGATGTAACTTATGATTCCACTCTACGGTAAATCTTTGGCCATTTGGTTTGTTGGTAGTTTGGCGTTTTCAGCAAGTGTTGTTTGGAACCACATAATAATTCTTGTATGAAACCTTTAATGATATTTACCTCCACTTTAAACGGCAATGATTATCAAATGCGAATTTACAACAATAAACACGATTGTCAAAAATTAACCAACTTTGCTAATTATTCCATTTTCAGCTAAGGCTTTGGGGTTGTGACTTAAATACGATGGCGAAATGAATGACTTTGGTGTTCTGACTTAAATCCTTTGGCGAAATGAATGAGTTTGGGGATGTGGCTTAAATACTTTAGCAAACTGAATGACTATTGGGAAGTTAATGCAGAATAGCATGAGATTCATTTTTCCAAATTTGTAAGAACAAACGAAATACATATGCAAATCATCGAGTTAATTTATAGTTAGTTTAAATTGAAAATTTTGTTTTATTAGTATGTTTTTCAGCGTGTACAAATGTAGGAATACAAAATCACTTAGTTTATTTAAATAAGTAAATATACAGAATTGTATAAGAAAATTACTTATTATGTTATTAAAATAAAAATATACATGATAAAAGTGATTTAAGTAAACATGAAAGCTTAAACACCTTCTAATAATCTAATGTACTTGTTTCGTACACACAATCGGTGACACTCTCAAGAACAATAGCATACGTATATCGTATAGAAAACTAATATCCAATCAGTCCACCATCCCGCATAAGTGCTTAACCTCCCTTTCAAATTTTCTGCATTTAGATATTCCATTAAGAGGCTCTTCATTCTAAACCCTATTCATTTGACTGGTGAATAAACTTATTACGAATTCCCTTGTGTAGCCCTGTATATGATCGACAGAATTTATACACACTTTGGCTACACGTAGTATGCAGAAAAATAGTTATACTTAAAAACGCAAACCAAAGTTGAAAACACACTTATCACACATACAGAGCAATTATAGAAATAAACTGTAACCGAACTCGTTTGACTGTCCCTGTAAAATAACTATAAATGCTGCACACTTCATTTTCAATAGGGCACATGCTACAGTAAACGTTAATAACATACAAAATTTTCAGTGCAATCCCAGTATATTTACAGGAGTTAGAGCGATGGACGGACAGACGGCCAGATGGACAGACGTACAGACAAACCGAAATCATAAACACTTTTCAAGTAGGTTGGAAAGCATTTGAGATTCCGTTAACCAATGCCAATGGGTCATTGCAATATTATACAGGATTGAAGAAGTGAAATTTTAAACGTATGAAAGAACATATAGCAGATATAAAATACAAAAAGAAAAATGCAGCTTTATCCAGATTACACAACAAAATCCTTTACAGATGAATTTTAAGAATAGTAAAATAATTTATCTATCAAGATTTTATATCTCTTCCATTATCCGTGAATCAATAGGAATTTACTTGCGCAGCGAGAGCAATAAATCAGCCTCCTGTGAGTTACCTAGAATTCAGCACGAGATGATACATACATTTAAAAATAAGATGATATAAATCACGTGTACTGATAACCATTTTTATTAAAGCACCTGCTTTCATGATACCTGATGTCTCGTAATGTTTATAAATGAAGTTTATATATATATATATGTAACAATAAAAAATTTTCGCCATTTTTCCTTAGTTAAATTATTCCAAATTCTTACAATTCTAAATTTGTTTTCCCTCTCTTTTTAAAATATCTCTTAAATCTATTTTATATTTTGTTCCATAACTTAATCAAAATATTCTTTTAATTATCATTCTAAAAATCTTAATCTGTTAAAAGCTACACGTATTTATTAAAACCTTATTCTATTAAATTGCAACACTGCTTCTAAAAGCACCTGCTTAATTTCTTCTTATTTTGAGACATTGAGTTTTATTCTTTGGAACATTTTGTAATACCATTTTTATTTCTATTTAATTATCATTCGGCATCCAAGGATTCCTCGCATCTTCCCGCTCAAAGCTTTTTTACCTTTTTAAATTGCCGCTTCTGATAAAGAGTTTTGACCATACGTCAGGTACACACCCTCTTGGCCTAATTTTTTCAACCATTAGCGAGCAGGCCCCGCCTTTTCTATCCCCCTGGCTCCCTCCGAACATTGCCGAGAGGAACATTTCTTCTTATTATTTGTTCGAAGGAATTAGATTGTTCCGTAATCTCCTAGAAATATTTTTCCCGCATTTTTTAGCCTGCGGTCTGGTAGAAAATTTAGTCCCGTAGGGCTGATTGGTCGAAAGATTGTTTAATGACACTGTATTCTAGGGTGTTAGATAATAGTTATACGCTGATTTTTCCCGCGTAGCGGCAGATTGTTCCTGAAGCTCGGTGTAGATGTAACCCTGGCGCGTACTTCGTGACGGTGGAATAATCTTCTTGGCTGCCTATAGAAAAGACGACTGCCTGTTAAGAACAAATATCTTCTTCAAACATCGAATTAATTCACCAAGTTTCTCCACAGTATTAAAAATCATCATTTACGGAATTATCATCTTAAATTAGTAAAGCATGGCCTCAACTTTTCTTTGTATTCTAATAAATTATAGAGTGGAACCGACTGCTTATTATTTTCCTACCATATGTGAGTGGGCCAGCTTTTTCGCGCTTCTGTAGCTTTGGGCAAAATTTTGGAGTACTTATACAGTTGTACTGGCTTCGGAGAAAGATCTTATACGAATTATTGTCCACTAGAAGCCGTCACTGGGTTAGTCTACATTGTTTCGTCGGTAGTTTGTTCTTCAATAAGCTCTAATGTTTTTCAAGTTTTTAATGAAGTGGAATTCGGTGGAGTTTGTTCATATCTGCTGTCAATAAAGTCATTGCTCATCTATTAAGTCTTCTTTAATGCTTAGAGAAAATTTTTCGGGGGATCATTGCCTCTACTCAGTGCTAACACGATTGTACTGACACTACTTTTCAGATGTGACTCGTACTCCGAGATTTGTCTTCATAGTTTGAATAAATCGGGGTAATACCCTGTACGGATGCCATGGCTGGATTTCATTCACCTCGACTGCGCCTACATCGATCTTATTTCCGGTAAATTTCGTGGGGTTCGGGGACTGAGATGTCGTCCCGAGTGTCTGACAGAACGAACGTCTCAAAGTCGACAGTAATAGTAACTTCAATAACGTCTCAAATATATATATGAAACAAATTAAAAAATTTTCGCCGTTGGCCTCATCAAAGCTATAATTCTGTGTAAATCCCATTATTCTAAATTATTTTCTCGTTCTAGTATTTCAACTGTCAAAATTCCACCTAGCTAAAAATACTTTATTCTAAATTCATTCTCTTAAAAAATGGCTCTGAGCGCTGTTCTGTTAAAATAACACACTTTTTGTTTCATTAAATAAATGCATCCTAGAATTTATTTATTTTAAATATCAATCTCCCAGCTAAAAATATTTTAATTCTCTTGAAATAACAACCTATATATATATATTTTTTATTATTTCCCTATGTTTTCTGACAAAACAATATTCTTTCTCAAAAATATAAAAGCTAATTTCAGTCTCAGTGTAAAATTTTATCTCGGCATCTTGCCCATTCTCGGTAAAACCTACGTATTTTTTTTCTTCTTCTTATTTGTTCGAAGGAATTAGATTGTTCCGTAATATTCTAGAAATATTTTTCCCGCATTTTTTAGCCTGCTGTCTGGTAGCTTCAAAATCATAGCGCCAGAAAATTTAGTCCCGTAGGGCTGATTGGTCGAAAGATTGTTTAATGACACTGTATTCTGGGGTGTTAGATAATAGTTATACGCTGATTTTTCCCGCGTAGCGGCAGATTGTACCTGAAGCTCGGTGTAGATGTAACTCTGGCACGTACTTCGTGACGGTGGAATAATCTCCTTGGCTGCCGATAGAAAAGACGACTGCCTGTTAAGAACAAATGTCTTCTTCAAACATCGAATTAATTCACCAAGTTTCTCCACGGTATTAAAAATCATCATTTACGGAATTATCATCTTAAATTAGTAAAGCATGGCCTCAACTTTTCTTTGGATTCTAATAAATTATAGAGTGGAACCGACTTCTTATTATTTTCCTTCCATATACACACCATGATTTGGAGGCTCGGCACCACGACTACAAATTCCTCGGTGAAAAATCCTCGCCTGGATAATTTGATCTACAAAAAATACGGTGATTCAAGTGAAAACGTGACATATATGTGTTACCGATTGTGTGTACGAAAAAAGTACACTCTAAAAACGACATTTTGAAAACTGAGCAAAAGATACTCAAATCTGAGTGTGTCGCATAGTCAAAATGGCTCAGAATCAAAATTACGCATGTTTGAAAAATGTATATACTCATTTCTGAAATCATGCACACACTCAAGAATAAAACATCATGTTTTCATATTTGAGTATGTAAATGTTTAAAAAATGAGTATGAACTGACTTCTATGTGCTCATTTTTGAGTATTTCCGTGTTTCAAAAATGAGTTTGAACTGATTCTAACCAGTTTTGAGTATGTCCATGTTTAAAAAATGAGTATGAACTGACCTGTATGTGCTCTGTTTTGAGTATATCCATGTTTCAATATTCTAAGTATTTCTGGTATTTTAGAATTGAAAGCATTGTGTCGTCATATTAGAAACAAAAAGTTTCATAACAAAATGAAAACATCGATTTACTCATATTTTAAGTATCATTTTTCCCCAGTGTAGGTCTGTTTTTTAAACTTTATATTTACTGTAATCTCGTTTAGCATGTATGTTGTTATTTTACGTACATATATGGCTATTAAAACATTCTATGGCATCGATATCTGAAAAATAACCGGAAATATATCTTCTTATTCAGTAATATTCATTTATTTAGTTACTAACTGATCCATCCGGCGTTGTCCTGAATTCAGTAACTTTCTTTTGCGCTTGCGATAAAAATAGTCAATTTCGGCACACATTTTGTTTTAAACAAACCTCTTTCTGAACGAAACACCGGCAATCAGCCCGCTGTCTACGGGATAATATAATACCTAAGTTTAAAACAAATATATTGTGGAGTTCGGTGTTTCGAGATCTTTTGCACAATAATCCAAACGATTTACATTTTTTTTAAATTAACTTAATTAGACCCCTTAAATTTTTCCAAAAAGTATTTGTGAATGGCTAATAATTTAGAAATTTGTGGTTAAACAGCCTTTATAAATCTGCCAAGTTTAAACTTTCCACTTTCCGTAGTTTTCGAGAAAAACCACTGTGACAGGAGGACAGAGAGACACACGAGTAATCTTATAATAGTTCCGTTTTTACTTTTTAATTACGTTACCCTAAAATGAAAGCAATTTAATAATTTAAATTAGTTCTTCCAATTATTTTTTACAATAAAACTATTAAAATATTTTTTTTCAATATGAAAAGCATATGTTAATCAATTTAAAAATCTGTTTTAATAAAAAATTAACCCACTTTATTAAGCTGTTGTTTAGTTTACTTACTAAAGACACGTTCATATACAAAACAAAGGATTTATAACGAAACATCAAGTGTTTTCTGTCGTTATTTTAATGATTGTTTAGGAGAACAAAGGCGAACTTTACACAATGACGTATTGGAAAGCATTCAAGTTCACATATCCACAACGATTATCGTTTAGTAGAAATTGAACCTTAACATAAAGGTTGAATTTTTGAATTTTATTAAGTTAAATCCTAAAGTATTGTAAAAATGTTAAAACTTTACATATATTACGGTGCATCCCATTACAAAATATTAACATACACTTGATAAGTTACTCCATTTGGAATTTTCTGGTAAATCCTTTTAAATAAGGAATAAAGTTAAAATTATTTTTCCCAAAGCGAAAGATATTATGCATTGCAAATGTAACATACAGGATTGTCAAGCAGTTAGTTTTCCTGGATGTAAAATCTGAATGAAATAATACGTTTCTAAGCATTTGTAACTGTAGCAAAATAATTTCAGTTAATTATTTTATATAAATAATTAAATGACTCGTAAAAGATGTAATATATATATACGTCAGAAGAATGTGCATAATTATATTCTATACATAAATATTTATCCTTTATTTACGTTTTCTATATTCAAAATTATCGTCTAATTCAAAATAGATATTTTTTATTTCCAATTTCAAAGAAATACAGTACAAAAGAAAATGTGTGTATAAACAAAATTCGTAAAGATATATTTTAAAAATGATAAATTGCATTTGTTATTTCTTTTTAATTCTCTGAAAAAGTTTTTAGCAAACACATAAAATATTTAAAAATATCATGCTTTTACAAAAAATAATCAAAGACAATGTAAACTAATTTTATTTTAAAAAAAGACGTGAAAGGAATTACTTCTCGTTTATTTTCTTCTTTTCTAAATAGATAAGAATAAAAGTCTGAAATAATTAGAAAAAAAATTTTCAAGATTATTTTATAAACATTGCTTATAGGCTTTCAATTAAAATATAAGATAATTATTTTATTATTTATATTAAAACTTAATTAAAATCAAACTTTCACAAAAAAAATTAGAATCATACATCTATTTTTTGAAATATTCACTTTTTATTACCAAACTATTATACATTTCAACACCAGTATTACATCACAAAATTAATTTAATGTTGATATTGCCTATTATTGAAGTATCTGAAGGAGGAAAATATTTTAATTATATTAATTTGCTCTTCTAATTCAGTTTTTAATAGAACTAATCAAATATTATTTTAATATAAAACATGGGGAAATAAATTATAAAAAATATTAAAATAATATAATTATTGGGCTTATATAACACTATTGTATAAAGACACACACAAAAAAATCATTAAATTTTTTTCCCTTCAGAAGCGAAACTAATGAAAATCTGGAACAATTACTACACAGTTTTATTCAAGCCATTCTTTCATAGAAAAATATTTTTTGAGTTTCAATAGAAATACGGGGTAATTATAATTAAAGTTTAAAAAAAATAACCACGGATCAGAATGACTCGATATTTCATCTGAGTATACGTGAAGCATCAGTAATTTGTTTTGAGAAAGAAAGAAAAAGTTCAAAATGGATCGATAGATGGCGCTGATCTCGTCATACGAAGCCACTGAGCTCCACAATAGCACGAAGAGCTAACTTTTTATTCTGATACATTGTATCCAGCCCATGAATACAATGCCAAAGATTTTCCTCAGAAAATCTTTTGACAAAACTCAGATTTCCTCCCATAGAATAGTATGAGGTTGATATTTTCAAATTAGATTATCATTTTAAAATATAACGAAGTTGCTACAATTTTCATTGATATGTATTTTTTATTGTAGAAACTACAGTTTTTATTTAAATTCATCGTCAATATTTAATTTGATATTACTTAAAAAGGAAATTTGATATAAGCTCAATAAAAAAAATAGAAAACATGTTAAGTATTACGCATAAAAATATGGAAAAGCTGTAGAAATAACTAAAAGTAACAAAAAGTATGCGGAAAAGTTAAAAAAAAATGACTGTAATATTAAGAAAAGTGCAGGATTCATTACTTGTGCGCAATGAAAGTGTGATGCGGTTGCGGCAGAATGTGGATCGCCGAGTGAGCCCTCCATATTATTATGGGGCTCAGTGTACGATGCTAATTAAAAGACACGACATGCGCACCGCATATTACACATGCGATAAAAATGCGAGGAACATACACTTCCTGCGTCTAAGAAGGTAGTTAGGACTCTATTAATGAAGGATCGGGGTCTGCTTGTGTAGTTTTCTTTTATAAAAACGGTGACTGTGCGAGAATTGCACTGAAGAAATTCCAGACATTAAAGGGTTTAAGAAGCGGCACTGGCCCGATGATTGACAAAGAGTGCCACAACAGCATGTCACGTCTTTTAATTAGCATCTTATGACGAGTACAGTGCCATCTATCAGTCAACTTTTGAACTTTTTTTTTCTTTCGCAAAACAAATTTCCATGGCTTCACATATACTCAGCTGAAATATCAGCTCATTCTGTCAAGTGGTTGTTTTTTTTTTACAGCTTTTTAAAAGTGCAACTTTAATTATAATATCCCTGTATATTAGATAATTGCTTTAATCTTTAAACTAAGTCGTAAACTAAAGTAAATGTTCACAAAAAGCTTTGGAATTGTTCATTGCTTTATAAATATCCGTTTGTTACTTCACATATATTCGTGTATAAATGGGTCATCATAAAAATTCAATGCTCATACTATCATAAAAAAAAATTAATGCTCAAATATTCTATTATCTGAAAGAGAAAAAAGAATAATCATTTAAATTTGTTCTTCGAATTAGTTTTTACAAAACATTAATAAAAATTATTTTTTGCCACAGATAACATATTGTAAGATATTAGATAATTAAAAAAATATAGTCATTTGATTAAGCTATTGTTTAAAGAAAGTATTATAAGCCAATTCAGATATAAAGCAATACATTCAGAATGGAAATAACTTTTGTTTTCTTGATTAATTTTAATAATTGCTTAAGTTAACAAAGACGAACTGAAGACAATGTCGTATTGAAAAGTATTACATTTTCGTTATAAACGGTCATTATTGTTCTCTTCGATTTTCGAACCTAACATTCAGCTTGAATTTCTAATTGTATAATATTCCATTGTATGGGGAAACGCTTACTTAGTTACTTTAATAATGTAAAACGGTATATACTAAGCATTTGGAATAAATTATTAAACCGATAATTATTCTTATAAAGTCGTATTATTGATTTAAGTAAAAACATATGATTTTCCATCGTGAATTTATTGTTTTATGTATGAATGGGCCTATGATGCATTCTCTAAACAATAGATTAATCAAGTAAATATATCGTGTATAAATTATAATTAATTTAAGATCCAGGAATTTCATTTTTTATATCCACATATGTGGTATTACTATGCTTGTGCTTATTTGTAGTACAATTGCCTCCAATTCTTGAAATACTTAGGTGGTCCAGACACAAAAATTTTGAAACCATCACATTTTTACTCTTTTAGCTTTAAAATGAAGTAAAATGTTTGTAACAAATAATTGAAAATAAATTAATTATAATTAATATAATTAAAATTTTCAATTACTTAATTAAGAGTAAATTAAATATAATTAGACATTTTATTAAACTATAGTTGATTTTATCGTCTTAGGGCTTTATTTTTGACGCTCAAACAAGGTGATAATCCGAACCAATGAGTAAATATCATAGAAATGTTTTAATAAATGTCTCACATAGTAACGAAAGCAACTTCTAAAAATTTTATTAAATAATTTTAATATGTATAAATAAAGAACTGAAAATATAGCTTCATAGATCATAAGGATATTTGGGATTTTTAAAGGCCCGTCATTTTTAATGGTTTATCGCACCTTATTAATTAACGAATTAGTCCAAAAATTAGCAATTTAGTTCCACTGTCCAGTTTGGTTCTAATCAGTCCATTATTTTGGACGATATCGTGAGGACACAATACTATAATATATCATATTATATTTGGATTTTTAAAGGCAAGTTATTTCGAATGGATATTTGGATATAATGTATTTCCGAAGCTAAAAGGAGGTATAAACCCATTCATTGTATACCAACGAGAGTCTTCTCATATGCTTCAATCACTAAAGTTATGTCTCACTTACTAAAGTGAACAACTCCTAGAAACGTTATTGAAATCAAAGACCTTTTACATGCATTAATAATTAACTTAAAATATAGCCCTATTGACCCTAATGTTATTCTTGTTTTCAAAATGCTGTTATTTTTTTACGATTTTTTTTTTATTAATGAACTCACCCAAGATATCGGTCATTAAAAAACACCTCAAATTTGTATAATCTAACATAACTAAGCTGCCACGGAAACGCTTTTTCCCCATAGATCACAACGTAACAGAATTATTTTGCGAGTTCCTGCAAACAAAATATTAGACCTACACACTTGATTAACGAAATCATTCAAAGATATTTGCAAGATCTATACACTGCCCGAATTGCGTTCAAATTGGTTCAGTATTTCACATGTTATCGTGATAAAAAAATTGCATGATACATATATACAGGGTGTTTCACTACCAGACCGACAAACTTTGAGAGGTGATAGTAGACATGAAGACAAACATTATTAAATAGGAAATCATGGGGCGCAAACGTCTTCTGTAGGAGCTAGGGGCTATTAAAGTTTAAGGTCTAAAACTTCAAACGATGATAAAAAACGGAAAAAAGGGTTGATTTGTTTGCGGTTTTCGCTAAAATCATTCTTTATATCACGATTTCCTTCAAAAAATTTTTGAAAGGTTACGTTCAAAAGTTGTCGATAGGGGGTGCTTTAGACTTTAGAATAACGAACAATTACTTTTTACCGTTATTTTTTGTATGGGGTTAAAATTATTCTAAAGTTTCGGCTTTAACTTAAATTTTAAGCCCAAAACTGAAAACATTGGGTTCGGGTAACTAGCGAAAAATGAACTGTGAACAGAGGTGGGGGGGGGGGGGAGGCTTTAAACGCTCATAAACATTGAACACACTAATCTATTTTGTTGCGGTTTGCGTGTAGGTCATTTCCTTGGTAATTGTTTTAATCAAAATGACGTACAGGGTTGGTGTCCTCATTTTTTGATAGAGGGCACTTCCGACACATCTCCGACATTTCAATGAAATTACTCCTTGGTGTAGACAAACATACTTCCAGCAAGTTTTAGGGATGCAAAGACGACTCGGAATCACATAGGAATGTAACTTTGGAAATGCCTTTTTTGCGACTTATGATTAAAAGAAGCAGAGAAAAAAGCATCAGAAAGAAACAGAGAAACAGCGACACGTTAATGTGACAGAAAACAGTTTATTTAAAGGTTTTATTACAAAAGGTGTTCGAAATTACGACCAGAAACATTCCGGCAAGCTTTGACAGCGGCGTCGCATGGAATTCCTCACGCTCTGGAAGATTCCTGGCGTCTCTGATAGATTCCTTGCAGCTACAAAAATACGAGCCGCGAGGTTTTCAACTGAAGATACGGTAGTCTCTTACACCCAACATTTCATTTGACCTCAGCAGAAGAAGTCCATATATGATAGGTCCGGCGATCTGGCAGGCCAATGAACAGGGCCACCACGACCCATCCACCGCTGTCCAAATGTTACGTTGAGGTGTCGGCGAACGTCATTTGTATAATGTGGAGTAGTCCCATCCTGCTGTAACTAGAGTTGCAAAAGGCTAGATAAAACTCGGTTTAAACCTGTTGGAAATAAACCCGGGAATAAACCCGTTCTTTGCAACTCTAGCTGTAACCACATAGAGCGGCGCAACGAAAGAGGAACATGTGCTTCTTCCAGAAGTTCCGACAGAACTTGTTGTAGGAATATCAAGCATGTCCTTCCGACCAAACGGCAGTGTAGAATGTATTGTCCAATAAGGTAGTCCTCAAGAATGTCGGCCCAAATATTGATAGAAAAACGTCTTTGAGCAGCACGTGGACTCGCACCATGGGAGTTCGCCAAAGCCCAAATATGGGCATTATGTTTATTGAAGGTCTTGTAAAGGTTGCTTCAACCGTAAACAATACAAACGCCGCAAATACGTTGTCTGCTGCAATCTGTTGCAAATACCATTTAGCAAACGTCTTCCTACCTGGATAATCTTTAGGGTTTAATTCTTGCACGCTTTGCAGATGGTATGGGCTCATTTTGTTTTCCGATAGTATCCTCCAGACAGTTGTGTGCGAAAACCCCACCTGTTGGCTTATTGCACAAGTACTCGTGCTTGGATGGCCTTCTGCGATACTTAACACTTGTTACTCATTGTACGGTGTCCTTGTCGTTCGTTCTCGATTCATCTTAACTTTCGTTAAACACCCAGTCTCACGAAGCCTTCCATTCACACTTGAAAATTTCGTATGATGGGGTGCACGCTTATGCGGAAAACGATCCTTGTACAACCTCAGAGAGGCGTGTCCGTTACAGTCCGCAACTCCATATACGAGCAACATGTCGACCAGTTCATCGTTCGAATACTGCATCCTAGTACCTTTGGAACCGGTTCAGAAATGTTCACTTCAGCGTGATCGCTGTTTACGCGCCTTACCGTTCAGCGCCATCTACCGCAAGGAAACCGCAGCGCCATCTATCGTCATTGTCAAGCTTGCCGGACATCGTCTGGTCGTAATTTCGAACACCTTTTGTAGTAAAACCTTTAAATAAACTGTTTTCTGTCACAATAACGTGTTGCTTTTTTCTCCGCTTCTTTTAACCATAACTCGTAAAAAAGGCATTTCCAACGTTACATTCTTATGTGATTCCGAGTCGTCTTTGCATCTCTAACACTTCCTGCAAGTATGTTGGTCTGGTAGTAAAATACCCAGGAGTAATGTCATTGAAATGTCGGAGATGTGTCGGAAGAGCCCTCTATCAAAAAATGAAGACACAAAAGCTGTACGTCATTTTGAATAAAATAATTATCGAGGACCTACACGCAAACCGCAACAAAATAGATTAGTTTGTTCAATGTTTATGAGCGTTTAACCCCCCCCCCCCCCCTCTGTTCACAGTTCAATTTTCACTAGTTACCCGATCCCAATGTTTTCGATTTTGGGCTTAAAAAGAATAATTTTAACCCCATACAAAAAAATAACGGTAAAAAGTAGTTGTTCGTTACTCTAAAGTCTAAAGCAACCTCTATCGACAATTTTTGAACGTAACCTTTCAAAAATTTTTGAAGAAAATCGTGATATAAAGAATGATTTTAGCGAAAACCGCAAACGAATCGACCCTTTTTTCCGTTTTTTATCATGTTTTGAAGTTTTGGACCTTAAACTTTAATGGTCCCTAGCTCATACAGAAGACGTTTGCGCCCCATGGTTTCCTATTTAATAATGTTTGTCTTCATGTCTACTACCACCCCTCAAAGTTTGTCGGTATGGTAGTGAAACACCCAGTATATGTTATTTTTCGTGTGATAAGCATTACCCACTCTAAGTTTTCTTTCATAGTGATTGAAGCAGCTGTTTTTTGAGAGATAATTTAAAAAGTCCTTCCGGCCTGCACCGGGAGGAAAAGGTAGCTTTCCTATATCTTCGTTTTAAAATTTTAGCTAATGTTACACGAAAGCAGTAAGCTAAAATGCAAAGAAAACGTTTACAAAAGATTCGTTAATACTGAATTAGAATAAGAAAATCTCCAAATTATTGAGCTATAGCCAAATTGGCTTCATTATTGAAGACTTATTTTGGTCGCCAAATTTGGCAATATTTCGCCAAGTGTCGCCAAGTTTGGCGAGAATTTGGCGCTAACGAATATGAATATATAGTTTTATGCGTATGATTGGCAAAATGATTACAACAATGAAAATTTTTGTAATGTGCTGTCTTGTTTCAAAATGTCATCCACCTTAGAATTTCAAACTGCTCTATCTCAGCCATTTTTTAAGATAGAGGTAAAACAAAAAATGCTCTGGAATCCTTGTATCAAGGCCTAACACTTAATTAAAAATAAATTCGGGTTTTTATCTTTTTTGTATATTTATTTTAGTTTTAAATATTTATTAAATCTTTAAGTGGCCGCCATCTTGAAACAAGATGGCGGACCAAGCTGGCCAACGAACTCGGTCGAGACATTGGTGAGCTTAATACACACAATTAGTTTCATCCAAATTGATTTATATGTCAGATATATATATATATATATATATAATTAAATCAACATTTGAACGGAGGGTGGTTTTGGGGTCTGGGGGTCATGATCGGTGAAAATATATAGAAATTTTCTGGAACTGCTTTCCTCCGAACGGCTGCAATAAGTAGCTTTATACTTTTTTGTATTGAAAGCTACCTAAAACTTGTTCATACTTAAGAAATTGAACTCTTTTCTGAAGCTTAAGAATCGTCATCTGTCATGTCTTTGTTTCTAAAGATGGAACTTTTGAATCGATTTTTCAATCATTATCATATGCTGGAAATAAACTGATAGTCACAGATGTATTTTCGAAGACAGTTTTCGAAAGTTTTAACATTTTAAAATCTAAATTATCAATTAATATTTTAATTGTAAGGCATTTTTTCCTTAGCTCAACACAAGTGATAAATTGCCAAATATTCTGTAACACGTATAATCGTATACGATATAAAAAAAATGGATTTAATTATGTGCAAATTCACGCTCGCCAAAATATACTAAAAGGTTATGAAAATGCAACGATAAAACATTTTAAAAGCTAAAAATTTAGAAAATAAAATAAAAATATAAAATAATGTGTGTGATATTTAAAACAAGAATACGCTTTTATCAATTAATAGTTTGAAATAAATTAATTTATGATTATATGTTGAAAAATCAATTTAGAAATCCAAAAAGATATTTTAAATAATGTTTCATATTTTTCGTGTTTCCATATCTTAAAAAAAAAAAAAAAAACAGAACAAAAATTATACATAAAAAAAAAATGTCATTTGTTTGCGCTTTCTATCAGATGTAAAATATGCAGTTCATAATAAAGTTCTGTGTCCACGTCAAATTAGTGTATTGTAACAGAAAATGTTTGGAGAAAAAACAAGTTGGAAATTGTACGTCAAACGTTACAAAAGAGGTGCGTTCGTACGCACGTTTTAGAATTAAATTCATGATATCCCGTGCGTAGAACGGGTTAAACAGCTAGTTAAGTATATATTTTATGACACTGTTCATACAAATATCTTAACTAGTTATATAAATATTCAGATATATATGTATCAGCTAGTTATATAAATATTCAGATCTTGATGATTTTTAATTCTGTGAAATGAATTATATCGTCTGCAGATTAATTTATGTAATAAAATAAGTATCTCGGTCGCTTGACGATTTAACATCCATCGGAAGCTCCTATAACAAAAAAGCACCGATTTAAAAAAAAAAATTCAAATTTCTTAATAAATATTTTTATTAATATCTCCTAAAGTTTTGATTCGATTTTAATAAAATTTGAAATGTCTCGACAAAATTCTGCAAAGATAATATATTTTAAATTGAAAACCATTTGGTTGGGTAGTTTTTGAGTTGTTATATGCGGACAGACAGACAGACGGACGGACAGACAGACGGACAGACAGACAGACAGACGGACGGACAGACGGACGGACCAAACGACGACTATAGGTGCTACGTATTTATATAATTACGAACGCACCTAAAAAAACATTAATTGTAATCATGAAATTAGGTGTGATTTGAAAAGTAAATTTAAAATGATTATAAAAAACGTTTTTTTTTTTTTAAATTATTTTAAGTGTTAATGCCCCATTCATACATCAACAATTTCTCCAAAATTTTAATATTCAAGATGTAAAATTAAGTGTAAATTTTGGAAAAACTTTATTTCAGAAATATTGTTTAAATGAACATGCTGGAAAAGACTTTAATTTTTCAATTTTCTGATAAAATAAGAATGTATTCCACGACCGTAGGATTAAATTTTCATTGAAGAATGAAAATCGCGCTGTGACTGATAACGATTCTTAAGATTTTATCATTGAATATAAATTATGTAAATTAAACTCATTGCGGAAATTTTAGTGTCGTGTCACACGTAAACGCATTAATAAATTAATTTAAACTTCATTAATTTTAACAAATCTGACTTCATTCATTTGGAAGAACAGAAAAGTAATTAAAATTATATGTACAGTCGGCCAAAAAAACTTACATTACAGTCTACTACAAAATAATAAGACCACTCAGAATTTCACATTTTTTCAACAAATAAAATATTACTTTTAATTTAAAAGTAGTTGTATGAAAAGACATAACTCTATAATGTTTATTTAGCTCAGGGAAAAAAAGTTTGAATATTTTTTTGTTTCATGCCAAACGATTTTACGCAAACCTGCTGTTTCATAAAGATAAGACCACTCTTATATTATTAATAAAGCAGACGATTTTATTTTGAACTAAGAGTTTAACTGTAACCTAAACAATCTGTAAAATTTAAAAAGAAGAATGTGCAGAAATTCTGGATTGTATCTGATTCTTTCAATTTATTATTAAAATGCCTCATCGGAGTGAGCTGTCTGAAATAGAAGTGAAAAGAGTGTTGTTCTACAAATGAAAAGGTAAATCTGAACGTGAAATAAGAAATATTTTTAATCATTCTAAAACTGCGATTCATAATGTTTTAAGTAAAAAAGAATTGTATGGAACGCATAAACGATCTGGTCGTAAAAAGAATCAGATCGTATCAGATCGTGATAATAGGTGAACTATCAAACTGGCAACGAAAAAATACCAGTCGACTCGTAAAATAGGACAAAAGATAACTAAAAAGGTATCACATGCAACCGTGTGGCGAAGTTTGAAATCTAATGCTGGTGTTATTCATCGCAAATTAAAAAGTAAACCACCACTACTGAAATGTCACAAAGAAGTTCGTTTTAAGTGGGCAAAGAACGTCATGTCCTGGAACTCTGCATGGAAATATATTGTTTTTAGACGAGAAAAAATTCAATCTTAATGATCCAGACGGCAATAATTGCTACTAGCGTGATTTAAGGCAAAGATCACGCGAGTTCTTCAGTAGGCAGATAGGAGGCAGTTCAGTTATGGTGTGGGGCGCATGTTCATATGCAGGAAAATGCAATCTACAAAGAGTTGAAGGCAAAATGACTCGGACAGTTACCGACGGATGTTATTTCGAAGTCTGATACCCTTCGGACCACTTTTAGGAGGTGTAAAATGGAAGTTTCAACAAGATAATGTTCCCAGTCATTCATCGAAATCAATATTCCCGAATCGTTCCTTAAAAAATTAATTAACTCTATGCCAAATCCTGTGTTTGAAGTTATTCAAAGAAATGGTGGAGCAACATCTTACTTCATTTGAGAAAACTGTCTTTCCCACAAGTGGTCCTATAATTTTGTAACAGTTCTTTTTGACACTTTTTAGCTCACAGGTTATCAAAGCCTGAGAGCTTATGTGCCCGCCCGTTCTGTATGTACATGTACGTATGTACGTACGTAACGCGGTAACTCTTGACAGAAATAACCGTTTTGCTTCCAATTTTGTTTATAGGTTCCTTGCGATAAGGCGCTCTCCTGATTAGTTCTGGGGATTGATTGGGGATTAGTTCTGGGGAACGGGGGGGCTAACCACCCTTAATTAAGATAAATGGTTTTTTCATGCAGAATTGTCCAATTTTCTTCAAATTTTGTATATAGGTTCATTGTGATAAGGTTCTTTCCTGATTAGTTTTGGGGGTTCATAGGTTAAGTATAAAGGGGCTAACGGGGGGGGGGAATCCACCCCCTTAATTTAGATAAATGAATTTTTCATGCAGAGTTATCCGATTTTCTTCCAATTTTGTTTATAGGTTCCTTGTGATAAGGCGCTTCCCTGATTAGTTTTGGGGATTGATTGGTTAACTATAAAGGGGGGGGAACGGGGGGCTAACCCCCCTTAATTTGGATAAATGGTTTTTTCATGCAGAATTATCCAATTTTCTTCAAATTTTGTATATAGGTTCATTGTGATAAGGTTCTTTCCTGATTAGTTTTGGGGGTTCATAGGTTAAGTATAAAGGGGGTAATGGGGGGGTTAATCCTCCCCCCTTATTTTAGATAAATGATTTTTTTCATGCAGAGTTATCCGATTTTCTTCAAACTTTCTATATAGGTTCATTGTGATAAGGTTCTTTCCTGATTAGTTTTGGGGGTTCATAGGTTAAGTATAAAGGGGGTAATGGGGGGGTTAATCCTCCCCCCTTATTTTAGATAAATGATTTTTTTCATGCAGAATTATCCAATTTACTCCAAATTTTGTATATAGGCTCATTGTGGTAAGGCACTTCCCTGATTAGTTTTGGGGGTTCACTGGTAAAGTATAAAGGGGGGAACGGGGGGGACTAACCCCCCTTGATATAGATAAATGGGTTTTTTAAGCAGAATTATCCGATTTTCTTCAAATTATATACATATGTTCATTGTGATAAGGCGCTTCTCTGATTAGTTTTGGGGGTTCTTTGGTTAAGTATAAAGGGGGGACGGAGGGCTAACCCCCCCCCCTTAATTTAGATAAATGGATTTTTCATGCAGAATTATCCGATTTTTTCAAATTTTGTATATAGGTTCATTGTGGTAAGGCGCTTCTCTGATTAGTTTTATGGGTTCATTGGTTAATTATAAGAAGGAGAAACGGGGGATGGTTCCCCCTCTTAATATATTGTCGATTTCTTCATTTTTCGAGGGCTTATTTCAAATTCTTTGAAATAAGAATATAATTTACAGTTAGTTTGAATAGCCTGTGAGCTCAATGCCGTCAGTTTAACTGGGCAGTTTTCTTTTATTCGTTATATTGATGTTTTATTTTTTCCGAATTAATTTCATTTGTGAAAGTTGCTACATTTTACTAAAACCTTGATGTACTAACATATAATATTCTTTATTTTAAATGAAATATTTCTTTAATTACCTAAATAGCAAAATATGTTGTGGTCTTATACTTTTGTAACAGACTGTAAGCATACATTATGAAACACCTTCACACACTCTTCAAGAATAATTTAACAAAACTTTGCTGTTTAATAAAGTAAATAAAATACCTAAGTAAAAATTTACAAAAACGCATTACACAGTTGAAAATCAGATTTCCCCAATTACCGCCCATAGACGCTAAAGTACTGTATTTGATCAATAGATTTGTATATATTCTGCGTGGTATGCTAGAACGTACTTCGAGGAATTATCGCTAATGAACAGTATTTCGGACACAGTACTGTACCTGAATTCTCATATGTTTCCCTGTAAATGAAGAATAAATGACATGCACATCCTATTCTACAGCATGTATCTTGTAGTAAACCTCAGTATTGCATTTATTTTTTATTATATTTTAAATAGTGTGACATGATACTCTGCAAAATATGTCCCCCCGTAGACCATTATGTAACTGAATTTTTTTGTATGAACCTGTAAATAAAAAAATAAGTGCTTTACACCCCATATTCTATTTAATGCAAATGTAGTGCACTTCATAAATACATATCAATTTCATTATGGTGTAACATAATTAAAATGCACTTGAAACAATATTTTCCCATTGACCGTAATGTAACGGAATTATTTTGAGTGTCCCTGTAATAGATCTATAAATGCTACACACTTCATTTTCAATAGCAATCGTGCTATAGTAAACGTTAATAACATACAAAACATACAAAACATACAGGTCGACCCAAGTATATTTACGAGAGTTTGAACACTGTGAGTCGGACAGACGGCAAACAAACCGAAGTCATAAACACTTTTCAACTACATTGGGAAATGCTTATAAAAAAGAAAAGAAATACTTTGTACACTAGTACAAATGTTTTAATTAGTACATTTTAATTTCCAAATTGTTGCAGACACAAATGAAAATAACCATAGTACTACAACTTGTTTTTATTTATTTCATGTTAAAAAAAAAGCTTAGGAGTCGTTTTCAATGCTAAAGTGTACTACATTCTATAATATTCAATAGGAAAACCTATCTCTGACATATATTTTTTTTGGTATTGCCACTTTAAGATACCAAATTCCAAGTCATTGTATTTTTGCAATTATAAAGGTTTAAAGTGTTGAACTCCTAATGCTAAATTCATTTGCAACCATCCCAAAACGTATTACATACTGCAGGTAGTTTTTAAAGCACAGACATAAAAACTTTCTGGCGGAGTGAGCTGTAATTTTGTATATGCATAGTTCGAGTTTATAGAAATTAATATCTGTTAAAAACTTCAATTCATATTGTCGGATTCCACTTCTCCGTCCACACAACTTCGAAATAAATCCGGTCTTTTGATATGCTGCCACCACCGATATGAATACGTGATATCGGGCACGATATTTGATGTATATTCAAGAAAAACCTAACTCTTTCAATTAAAGTTAAAGTAACAATTTATTAACAATATTTACACTTAAACTCGGATGTAAATTATCCGGTTTAACACTAAATCAAAACAATTACAGAAAACGCTCTACGTGTACCGTTAGACTACGTCAATTCATTCCGCACTGAGATTTCTATTCATCTCACACCCGCTCTTTCTTTCGAGAGATACCGTTCAACACACGTGGCTCAGATCATCAACTCTCAACGACCTTATCCCTTCACTACCCCGTTCGAACTAACTTCACCTCTGCTCATTCCCCAGCGCACCCGCTCTTTCTCTCTACGGTGCTGCTGTTTTATTTCCAAGGGTCGCTTGACAACCGTTCCTCCCTCTTGACTGATCTGTCTTCCTAAATAAAAGGGTGCATTCTCTTTCTTATCTATCAAAGACCACATTGCAATGGAAATACCTCTTTCATTATGTCCAAGTCGCCACCCTCCGGATTAAGATTTTTCTTAAACCAGACTCTAACGGTACACAATAGATACAGATACAATACGCTAATCCCTTAAGAATAGCTTTCAACTCTTGCACCTGTGAGAGAAACCTGACACCCCCCACCTTAGCGGAAAATATGCCTTTTAGGGGCTAATTTTCCTCAAACTATGTAATGTCTGAGAAGAGTTCAACAGTTCCTTGATAGGTTTCTTCATTACTACAATTACATAAATATTTCAAGGTGTCTGAAAATTTAACTACTGACATCTCTAATGAACCATATACTAAGGTGATAACTACAGAAAAAAAATTACACAAAATGCTAATACACTGTTATAAACACAAGATGTACATACAATTATAGATACACAAAAAAGATAAAGTTACACTAGTATTATGTCATTTCCATGTCAGTCCTTAGGCTGAGATTGCTGGAGGCGGAACTTTTTCATTCCAGTGCTTCCTCGTTAACTTAATTGGTACATCCCTTTACGCAATGCACCCACTTGAATGGCTAACTTCTGCCTCTGATGCCCCAATTAAATCTTCCTCTAACCAATCAGGTACTTGCCCGTCCAAGTCCTCTTTGTACGTAATAAAGACATTGTACAATTTCTGCCTTATCTTACCCCTCTCCGGTTTACGACCAATCCGATTTTTCTCCATTTCTACCAGTTCGATAGGACCCATAAATAATTCCTTATTTTTCCTTTAGATTGATTTTATGTCCCCAACTTGAATATTTGTTAACCCTTTTATCTCAAATCCCTTCCTGTCTTTATTTTCCGGTTGTTCTCGGTCTAACAACAGATCTTTCCTACAGTCTTCAAACTTTCCCGTCACTATCCAGGACAATATCGACTACTTTATTTTTAGCCAAAAATGCTCTCATTTCATCTTGATACACCAGTTTCTTACTCCCGTCTCCTAACTCAACTATAACTGCAGGTCGACATATTTCCTCTTTCTCCTTATTACTCACATTCATTTCCCTCGTTAATCGACATTCTACACATGATTCGCAATATATTTTAGCTTCCTTCGCCATATTTTCCAAATAAAATGAATGCTTGATTCTTTCTAACATTTTCTTAACCGCGTGATGTTCTCCATATAAGGAGGTATGCGCTAGTTTTAGAATTTCCTCCCTTCTAACTTTAGGTAATACTAATTGAGCTACAGTTTCATCTACTAATTTCTCTTTATGATACAATAACCCATTTACAACATAGTAAGACCCTTTCTCATTTTCAGCCAATTCCCAAGCTTTCTCTAAATCTTTACAACACATTTGGGATTCCTGAAATACATTTAGACTACTTTCCGTAACTTGATTAATCTTACTTTTCTCTAACTCGGCTTTTCCTTCTCATGACTTTGAAAATTTACCGATCTCGTTTTTACGGCATAACAGTCACTCTTATCATTTCCAATCCTTTCCCTTTCCTTCACTTTATCCCTACTACCTTCCTTACATTCCCTTTCTACCGATTTTCTTAATGATTTCTCGTTGTTTAACCCTGATCATTCATTAGCCACGTCAGGATGTAAAATTACCTGTTCCTTACTATTATCAATTATCGCGCAATGTACATCCTGATGAATTACATTAGTTTGACCGCGTTTTAGAATAGCTAAAGGTAATTGAATTAACGGCGATTTGACTGCCTTACCAAATATCCTTTGTAAATAGATACTACCAGCCACTCTTAGTTTCTCTGCTGATACTAAATCTTTATGAACGACGCTGATTTCGCAACCAGAATCCACTAATCCTTTTGTTATCTTCCCATTTACACTAACTTCCACTTTCTCAAGCTTATTTAACTTCTCTTCAATAACTTTAGTTCTCCAATTCCCTTTTGCTCCGATTCTTGCCGTACTCGCTCCCCTTGGTAATTCTTTAATTCCTCGCACTGAGACATTATTGATACTAGCCCTTGGTTCTTGTCGGTTATTAATTTGATTACTTCCTTCATTATTTCCTTTTGTACAAAATCACTGAACATGTCCTCGTAAGCCACACTTGAAGCAGGTAGGCATCGCATCGTTAGGCTTCTTATATTCCGGTTTTCTACCCAAAAATGGACTAACCTCATTATTCCCATTTTGTCTCCAATTACTACTAAATCCCTCATCTTTTTTCCTTCTAGAATCTTCATTATTAACATACCTTTCTTTACCTTTATAACCCTTATAAGTTACCGCATAAGATTTTTGTTTAGCATCGAAGAAATTATCACATTCCCTCGCAATCTTAGAAACTTCTAACCAATTATTCTGTTGAGTTAATCCAATATGCGTCGCGGTTTCCTCATCTAAAGTATTTAACAACTTATCCGTGACAATTAACTGATTAACCTTCTCCTACGTATCTGCACCTCTAATCTTACAGTAATTTTGCCACGTTGCTATTAAACGTGACACAAATAATACATGAGTTTCATTTTGATTCCTTCTAGCCTTCTTGAAATTTTCCAAACACGCCTTCGGTGTCGGCTCGTGTTCCCTTAGAACTAATTCCTTTAACTTCTCATAACTCTCAATTTGTTCCCTAGTAGTGTATATTAGCAAGTTATCGGCCTTATCTCCTGTCACGTTGCAAACGTGCCACTTTCAACTATTTTACGATGTTATCGTACCCACGTGCATATTTCCCATTTTTGAATATTTAATCCTAATAATTCTAATTGTTTCTCTGTAATATTAATTTAAATCATCATTCTCATTATTTGGCATTTTAAAATCCCTTTAATTTAACATCTCATTTATTTCTCTACGTTAATTCTGTCATATTTTATCATTCCCTCTTTAAGTTCTTAATTATTCTGTTTCATTGCGTTTTGTCGATTCGTGATTTCGAAGCGATCGGCACTCACGGATGCTTCTCCGCCTTGCGTTTCGCTTGGCGCGCATCGCAGTTCGTTATCGCCCTTTGGCGTCAACACGGACTTACGCTTTGGCGTTCGCGCACCTGTTACACAGGTTTTTCACCGCCAATCTCTGGCTAGCGCGCATTTTTCGTACCGGCAAGCAGTTCGGTAGTTGGGACAGTTGAGCTCTGCCTGTGCACGAGTTAGTGGCTTCTCGCTAAGGTCTCCCGTTTGCCGCGAGGCTTCCGTGGGAGCCATGTTAGTAAAGTTCAAAGTAAAGGTTATTTTCGGAAGATGATGCGTGTGTGTGCGAGTCCACCAATCTCATCCCATTCTAGTACATTTTAAAGTATATAAATAAATAAGTGTAGCTGCATTCCTGTCTCATGTTTTCAACACACTAGATGTCTGACTCGAGTTCTTTCAACGCTCTGCAAAGGGTCGATGATCCGATACCCCAGCATTTCGGTAAGGTCTTTTTGCATACTTTTCTCGGGATAATTTAGCTGTAAACGATAGCGAAGTACGGACCTGATGATGGTTATTCTCCAACGCAAGATCGCTCGTGAAGCTACGTGCTCTTAGGCCTAGATAGTTTCAGCACGTGGTATTGAAAAACTTTCAAAGTTAAGAAGTTCTCAAGAAACGAGCGAGCCACTTAATTATGCGATAGATGGTGCCTAAGTACCAGCTCGTATGTTTACAGCGTGTGTTAAATTTTTGATAAAATAAAGACGTTTTTTAAACAGTAAGAAGACCAGCAGATGAATTTGAAGATGACTGCAGTACAGTGCATTGCTTCAATGTTTTTCAGGAACCATTGATTGTTTTTTCAACGTTAAGGAAGTTTTCTGCGAACGCTATAAAAGAAAAATTAAGTATTAAGTATCCTGTGTAGAACATCGTCATTGAAAAATGAATCATGGATCGAACATTTATTACACTGAGGAACTCTTGATGCCTTGTACAAAGTGTGTTATGCTTTATTGCAGGTTAAGTACTTTAAGTGCTGGTAATATAAAAATAAACAATTAAAGTTATCTGCTGACGGAAGCGCTACTCACTTCATTTCCTTAATTTTTTCTCTTATATATATATGTGTGTTTAAGTGTTCTATTTAGGTCAAAGGTATCGTGTATTATTTGAAAATTTTTCATATTCAACATTTATGATTATTTGAGAAATTTTCATATTTAACATTTTTGATTATTTTAATAAGTTTTTCTTAGTGTTATATTGCAGTAATCAACCAGCTGCAAGATCGTTTTCTTGCAATTTTTTCAAGTTTTCATGGTAGAAAATTCTCAATATGCTATTTTTTTATCACAGTGAAAGTTCTTTAAAATAAAAACCATGCATTGGCATTTCTTCAATAGTTCAAAAAAAAAAAAAATCAGTACTTTTCACTGAACTTTAATAAAATTTTTCTTAATCACAGGAAATATATTTAATCTGCTATGTATTGTGTATTTTTGTGTTTTATGCAGACAGGTATTTCTTGTTTAAAATTTAAATATTTTCATCGTGCAGGATCAGTTGAACTCAAAATTTACCAATTCACTGTTCCAAGCTTGCACTCTTAAGTTCCTATTTCTATTTTTTTTTGTGTCCAAGTGATAATTAGTAATATTCTGCAGTTATTATTATGTTATTTTTATCAATTCATTGCTTGAAATTACGTTCTTTTTAATTTTAAGTGTTAAGTCATTGATTGTTCATGAGTGCTATGAACCCTTTCATCTGGTTATTTCATGGCCAGGAACAATCTGGTGAAAGTATTTTGCGTTATGCATTGCTTGTTTACCGGTAGCAGGTATTGTGTAACAGTTGTTCATTGCTCTCATGCTCAGTTAATCTTTTTAAGGTTTTTATCAAGCATCATTTTAATAAATTTCTTTAAGTATTTCATTTTAATTTATCTCAAAACTGTTTTTCACTGTGTCATGATTTTCAAAATTGCATTTAATAAGGTGTTTTATAACTTTATACTTTCATAAAGTATCATTTTTGTATGATTTGTCAATCATATTATTCATGTATTGTGTTTATAATCTTGAGAAAAGTCTCAAGTAAGGAAAAAAAATAGAAAGTGTTTGAATTTCAAAATAAACTATAAACTTATTCAAAAAGCTTGTTTTTCAAAGTAATAATAAATTAAAAAAAAAAAAAAAAATCAAACATTATATTTTTTAATGTGATGGAACACCAAGAAATTTTATCTTATGGTATTGAAGCAATTAAATTTTTTCAATTTTATATGTGAAATACAGTGGGAAATTATGTTACTCAGGTAGTATAGTAGCAATTAACGGGTTTTTCAATAGTTTTTTTTAAGTGTGATGAAATATTGTAGATATAAAATTTTCTTTGGTGTTGAAGCTATTAAATGTTCTAAATCTCAAATTTTTAAGTGATCTTTGTATTTTTCTGTTGTAATGTTGAAGAAAGTAAATTTTCTTGCATAATTTTTAATTAAGGTTACAGTTTCTGAACTTCTAGGTATATAATTTCTTTTATACAAATATGCAGCATTTTAACATTTATTTATCTTATTCCAATTTTGCTTATTTTAATTCATCAGTGCATCATTCGTACCAATAAGCATTGTATTTTAGTGTATTTATTTATTCATTCTTGTGTTTTATGTGTGATATTTCAGTAGTGACACACACAGTGTTAGGTTGTTGGGCGATCAGCCTTCACAGTGTTTTTCGTTATTCACAGTACCATGCATTAATATTCTACTAGTGTCGTGTACTTTTGTGTTTTGTTGGTATGATGGCTTTAAGCACATGGTCGTAAATTCCATAGAAATATTTAATTTTCTTTCATAATTTTTAATTTTTAAATTTTTCTTACCTGTGACACATTCGGACTATCCCAGTCCAGTAATGCAACTTCTGTTTGTCCTCCTAACTTGATAATTGTTTGAGGTGGCTCTTGTCAGGCAACAGTTGACAATTGTCTGTTGCACTTACCTTTGGGTGCTTGTTTTCTTCAATAAGTTCTGTCACTTTTATCTTTTGGTTTTTGTGTTGCAATCTTTATTTACATACAGGTCCTTTACACGCACACAGTGATTGGTTGTTTAGTGAGTTGCCAACCAACATGGTGTCCACTTTTTGTTTTTTTTGTACACCAACACTTTTGTGACACACATTTCGCATTCGATGAAATGTGCTGGATTTTTAAAATTTTCATTTTTCATAATTTTGGCTCACAGTTGCCTCTTTCAGGATTTTACTTACTTAATTTATCTTGCTTTAGTCATTGGTTTTCTTGTTAGAGTGTATTGTAATTCTGTGTGTTCTAAACTTATAAAATACTTCATGTTTACAATTTTTAAATTTCAATTATGGTAACGTTTAAAGTTTCATATGCTGCTTATTATTTGTATGTGTATTTAAGTGTATTTCATTATTGCCTGTTCATTTATGAAGCTGTGTTTTTCAAAAAAAATATATTAACTTTTATTTACTTTAAATCTGTGCACAATAGTTAAAAAGATTAATTTTTTTTTGCTTTAGTTGGTTAACTAAGCAATTAACTTTTATTCATCTTTGAAATCTATTTTTAAAGTATGTTCTAAAATTTTGTTATTGATTTCATTGAATTTTTCAAAATTGGATTTAATTTTTGCACAAGTTGTGTCTTAAAAATATAAAAATTTTTTGCACTTTTTAACTTAATAATTCTCAATTGCTCAAGCAATTCTTTTCAAAAGTATGAATTAAGCTCATACAGTACCATTTTTCATTTAAACTTAGAGCTAAAATGTATGTATTATTATTATTGTTCTTGTATTGTGTGTAATTACTTGCAGCTTAACTTTAAAGTCTATTCAACACTGTATCAATGTATTTAAAATTTAATCACCAGTTCCTGTTTGGTGCTAATATAAAATCAAATACTTTAGAGGTGAATCTTATGTGCACTTAAGTGTGAGTACCACACATATTGAATTTTTAGTGTTTTGTTACAATGTAAGTCACCACATTCTAAAGTTAGCTAAAGAAGTATTTATGATGGCAAATTTTTCAAGCTACTATCAATGAAATTTTTTTTAGTGAAATAACAATGTTTATTTAGCAAGTCACTGGTATGACTTGACAGATCTGTAAAGGTGTAGCTTAATTTGCAATTTTTGATACTAATACTATGTTGATACTGATTGTTTTTAATACGACTGATTGTCAAGTCGTCCTGTCAACCCCATGTAGCCCTTGGTGACGGCTCGCACATTCCAGATTTTTAAAATTTTGTAAAATTTTTCTCTTGCATTCAAAATTTATCCTTATTCCAAATTTTTCTCAATCGTTCAAAATTTGTTTTTCAGTCTAAATTTTTCTTTCCCTTTCAAAATTTTACAAATTTTCGTTTGCCCGGGAATGTGTCACGTTGCAAACGTGCCACTTTCAACTATTTTACGATGTTATCGTACCCACGTGCATATTTCCCATTTTTGAATATTTAATCCTAATAATTCTAATTGTTTCTCTGTAATATTAATTTAAATCATCATTCTCATTATTTGGCATTTTAAAATCCCTTTAATTTAACATCTCATTTATTTCTCTACGTTAATTCTGTCATATTTTATCATTCCCTCTTTAAGTTCTTAATTATTCTGTTTCATTGCGTTTTGTCGATTCGTGATTTCGAAGCGATCGGCACTCACGGATGCTTCTCCGCCTTGCGTTTCGCTTGGCGCGCATCGCAGTTCGTTATCGCCCTTTGGCGTCAACACGGACTTACGCTTTGGCGTTCGCGCACCTGTTACACAGGTTTTTCACCGCCAATCTCTGGCTAGCGCGCATTTTTCGTACCGGCAAGCAGTTCGGTAGTTGGGACAGTTGAGCTCTGCCTGTGCACGAGTTAGTGGCTTCTCGCTAAGGTCTCTCGGTTGCCGCGAGGCTTCCGTGGGAGCCATGTTAGTAAAGTTCAAAGTAAAGGTTATTTTCGGAAGATGATGCGTGTGTGTGCGAGTCCACCAATCTCGTCCCATTCTAGTACATTTTAAAGTATATAAATAAATAAGTGTAGCTGCATTCCTGTCTCATGTTTTCAACACACTAGATGTCTGACTCGAGTTCTTTCAACGCTCTGCAAAGGGTCGATGATCCGATACCCCAGCATTTCGGTAAGGTCTTTTTGCATACTTTCCTCGGGATAATTTAGCTGTAAACGATAGCGAAGTACGGACCTGATGATGGTTATTCTCCAACGCAAGATCGCTCGTGAAGCCACGTGCTCTTAGGCCTAGATAGTTTCAGCACGTGGTATTGAAAAACTTTCAAAGTTAAGAAGTTCTCAAGAAACGAGCGAGCCACTTAATTATGCGATATCTCCTAACATATTTAGCAGAAGTTCGGCCTGCTGGGTTTCCGGTACATTTTTTGTTTGGAATGCCCATTCTAAACTGCTAAAAACAGATTCCATCCCTCAGTCCCTTCTGGAACTTTGATAGACAAAGTTTTAACACTTTTAATCAATTTCTCTAGGCTACTCTCATTATTATATTCTCTAGACCCATTAGAATTATTTGCCGAACTTTGAATTTTTATCCTTCCCAACTCTAACTCATGATCCAATCTCAATTTTTCAGACCTTTCTTCTCTATCTAACTTTTCTCGTTGTAACTTTTCCTCCCTTTCTACCTTTTCCCGTTCTAACCTCTCATCACTTTCTAACTTTTCCCGTTGTAACTTTAAATTTTCCTCCCTTTCTAACGTTTCTCGTTGTAACTTTTCCTCCCTTTTTACCTTTTCTAACCGCTCCGTAACAATAGTGTTAGATAATTCCATAACGGCCCCCTCTTCATATTCGTCGCTCTCCACTATCTTTTTCTTAAGCTTAAACCTGGTATCATCTTCCGAGACTTCAATTCCTAACTCTTCACATATCGCCTGAAGATCCACCCTTTTTATTTTTAGTAAGAAAGCCATACCTTCTACTGATAATTATTACCACCCAACAACAATACTTAATCACAATATCAAATTAATACTTCCTCAAATCCTACCCTCATAAGTTACCTCCACATATTATACTATTTAACATATTTCAAATAAGTAATAATAAAATGATAAATTTCCTTAAACAACGTTACCCCACAATTTGCTTCCAATAACCAAGTAACAATAATTTCAATTTGATTAGTATGCAATACAGATTTTAAATTTATCATAAATAATAAAATACAATTTACACAATAATACTGATACGTTGCAATTTGAACAAAACACTGATGCCAATCACTACATAAAAATATCCACCTAACAAAAATTTGCATGAAATACACATAAATTACTAAATTTAATCTCAATAACATATTTCAATTTCAAAATTAGTTCTCACATTAAAAAGTAGATCACAGCACTTTTTTTTTTCTCTGGGCCTTCAGTTCTTCCTTGAAGGTTATTTCAATTTAATTTAAATTCTACACAAATTTGCCTTCCTCATTTACTATTAATACTTCAAATTTAAAACAAACAATATCACTTAATTTAAATATTACTTTAATAATAATTTAAATTTAAGATATTTCAATTATTCCTTCCAACTATTAACACAATGCATTAATTTTAATCATTAATCTTATCCGTTTAAAACAATTAGAAAATCACTTCTAGTGATTAATATAAGATCCTTTTCTTAAAACAATAGTGTAAAATGGCTGTTAATATCTCATTTGATTTAGTTCAATTATTATATTGCACCTAAATTATCAAAAAATAACCACAACATTAACTTAAATTACCATCAATTATACACAATAAAAAAAAGTAGGTTCGAGAATGTCAGTAGAGTAAAATGATCAAAACACCTTACCTCGTACTTCATTCGCTGGAGCAATTATCTGCTCACTTTTCCACAGGGTATATCTTGCACTCTCGGGCAACAATCACTGTAACTTGAATCACTGTGTCCACAAACACTACACACAAACACTGGAACTAACACTACACACAGCACCAACACTTCCGCTGGACGATCCGGCAAGGCACTCTGTAACAAGGCTAGCTGGCACTGGTCTACGATGATAGGGCATACACACTTCCGCTAGACGATCCGGCATAAACTGACTGTAACACGTCTAACTGGCACTGGTGGTCTACGACGATAGGGCACAAACACTTCCGCTGGGCGATCCGGCACAAACTCTCTGTAACACGGCTAACTGGAACTGGTCTTCGGTGATTCAGATCCCGTCGCTGCCAACATTGTCGGATTCCACTTCTCTGTCCACACAATTTCGAAATAAATCCGGTCTTTTGATATGCTGCCACCACCGATATGAATACGTGATATCGGGCACGATATTGGATGTATATTCAAGAAAAACCTAACTCTTTCAATTAAAGTTAAAGTAACAATTTATTAACAATATTTACACTTAAACTCGGATGTAAATTATCCGGTTTAACACTAAATCAAAACAATTACAGAAAACGCTCTACATGTACCGTTAGACTACGTCAATTCATTCCGCACTGAGATTTCTATTCATCTCACACCCGCTCTTTCTTTCGAGAGATACCGTTCAACACACGTGGCTCAGATCGTCAACTCTCAACGACCTTATTCCTTCACTACCCCGTTCGAACTAACTTCACCTCTGTTCATTCCCCAGCGCACCCGCTCTCTCTCTACGGGGCTGCTGTTTTATTTCCAAGGGTCGCTTGACAACCGTTCCTCCCTCTTGACTGATCTGTCTTCCTAAATAAAAGGGTGCACTCTCTTTCTTATCTATCAAAGACCACATTGCAATGGAAATACCTCTTTCATTATGTCCAAGTCGCCACCCTCCGGATTAAGATTTTTCTTAAACCAGACTCTAACGGTACACAATAGATACAGATTACAATACGCTAATCCCTTAAGAATAGCTTTCAACTCTTGCACCTGTGAGAGAAACCAGACACATATGTTTTTTAAAAATTAATTAAAAGCAATATTTATTTTCAAAATAAATTTCCTAAAAAATTGCGAACAGGAACTTATAAATTCTTTTACAAGAATCGATTTCTAGAAGCTTCAAACATGCGAATTGTTATAGGTGTTTCCATCAATTGATTTTTGAGTTATTCTTGAAAAACTGTGCTCACTGCAATATTTTTTGCATCGATTACAAATATATAACATTATATATATATATTTTTCACTTTAAACTTCATAATTATTAAAACACTTGTACGAATGATGTTGCGTTTGGTATCTTAATTGTTAATAAAAAAAATAGCTGATATGAGGTTTAAATTAAATGTTCTCATTGAAAATTTCACAGATTGGTACAATTTCAGTCTGAAGATTAGGTGGAAAAAGACACACTTTTTTCTTCTCTGAAAAATTCGAGATGAAAATACATGGGATGTTCACTTTTTTTGGCTGACTGTAGAATTGTGTGTAATTCTGATATGTTTTACAAAGTTTAATTCCACATAAAGGAATCTACAACATATCTACTCCTGAAAAATACATAACGTGTGATGCTTGATCGATCACTTTTTTTACAATGAAATAAATTTAAATAAAGTTCAAATCCAATCTATGAAATTAAGAAGAAAAATTTAGCTCACAGAAATAAAAATACATTTCATTATTTTTTTAAGTTATTTTAATAACAAAACATATTTAAGAAAAATCTTAGAAAAAAGTGGTTTTGTCAAAACAAAAACGAAAAACTTAAACAAAAGAAACTAACTTTTAACAAAATAATCGCAACATCATACCGGTCACAATAACATTTTTTTTAGTTTTAATTAGATATTTCATGTAGTAAGGAAAACGAATACAGATTTTTTTGTATCTAAAATAAACTCATGATTATGTAACCATAAGTGATTATGTTTGTAATTCATTTTATAAGTACAAATTTACTTTGATAAAACTGATTAATTAAAAGATTATGTAACTAAAATAGAATTGGAAAGATGATAATGAGATTATATTTTTAATCCCATGAGCTTATATTTTTAATTAATGTTTTCCATACTCTTACATTAATTAAAATATTTTTTTTTCAATTTGGTTGTTTTTAAATTTAATGATTTACCAATACAGAACAGCAGGTAATTATACAACAACTCTATACTGAAATAAACAGCTTTAATTCATGCTAGTTTAGTTTATTTTATGCAGAACTTCCAATTACAAAGTAACTATAAATCTTAAAATTAAAAACATGAACATGAATAAGAAACATTAACTAGTTAACCGTTCAATTCTAAAATAAAGGTATTTGTAATTTTCTCGAAATAATTGGAATTTATAAGATTACTGTCTAAAAATAAGACTTGCGCATAAAAATGATTTTATTTCTCGGATTTTTTAATTAAAGTAAAATCATACATTAGAAAATTTTGATTTTTTCTTTACCAGTCTCTCTTTTGTATCAACATGGACATTACTAACAAGAACAATTTCACACCAATCAAAGCTATAGTAATCTAGAGTTGATTATGCCTATTGTTGTAAAACAGAATATATTCAGCAACTATTGAGATTAAATAAAACTTTCAATAAAAAAGCTTTATGCATAATATAGTTTGTTAAAGATTAAAATCCTGTATTTCTTTAAAGCTTTAAAAGTGAATAGATGTTGGGTAATAAGATCATGGGTAATATTTGAAGTGGAATAAACTCTGTCAATGAAAACGACATTGAACATATTTATTGCTTAAGAGTTAGAGAATAATACACTGTCAAAGTGGAACCTGTGTATAACGGAATGTTGCTTTCAAGGCAAAATATTCAGAGCCAGGCGATGAGTAAACCACAGAATAACAATTGTTAATGCAGAAATCTGTCTAAAATAGATTTTTTTGTCAGTTTTTTCGATTGAATTTTTTGTAGAATTCATTGTATTATGAAAATTAAAGAAACCAATCTATGCTACCTGGGCAAAGAGCACACCGCCCTTCTACAGAACACAGATAAAAACCGTTTTATACTAATAATTTTATAAATGTACAAAGATTTTTTTATACTTGATATTCATTTTTAGATTGATCGGTAATTATACTAAAATCCTTTTTTATATGAAATATATCGATAACTTAATCTTGTTTTTAATCTCCCTATTTACATATAAATACATATATACCCTATAAATTATTATCGTTGTTCAGAAATTTGACCATTATTTGAAAGAAAATACATCTTGCTTTGGCTAGGTAATGTAGGTGAAGTAGGGGTTCTCATCCAGCATAGACAGTCGATTGCCAATTACAGTAACGCTGCCACTTTTCCCTTTGTTCTGAATATTTATTTATGTTACTGAAATAGTTACTTCACACTACTACAGCAAACAATGTTTATTCTTGTGTCATGTGGTAATACATTTACAATAAATATACTTGGAAATCACTTATTAAAAAAACGGCAACTGTTTTGATATTTTTAAACAAATTTTACTTAACCGTACATTTTTTATTCTATATCTATTCGATTATGTAAACATTAAATTTATGCGATATTAAAGTCTGAAATAAATAATTTCCACGTTGTAACTCTCAGATATCTGTAACCGCATTGTTTCTACGATCGATATTATGTCAGTGTTACTGATAATCAAGACATAGATTTTATAATATAAATTCTAAAAACTCATTTATAAAAGTTATCAATCAATAATACTTTAATTCAATATATCCCTAGCAACTAACCAATATTGATTATATAGATTGTAGCATGTCCAATATTGCGCCAATATTGTATTTTTTATTTGAAATTTCAATATCTGCTAAGAATTCGCTTCATATCTAATATATTTCCAGTAAAATGCCACTATTAGAGAAGTGTTGGCAATCCAAAGCATTTGAAATGAAATGCCATTACTGCAGTAAAATTTGCTTTAAATTGAAAATATCGGCAAAGAAATGGTGAGAAATTTTTTGACATTAAAGATGCAGAATCGGCATATTAAACACCCTAAATTTAGGGGAAAATTTCTTGCTAATATCGGCAATACATGCTAAAATATAGCCAATATAAACATTGTAAAAAAATTCCGTACATATACGGGTGTTTTAATGTGAAATGGTTGTCTTTAAACGAAAGCTTTTACTTTTGAGTGAAAATCATACATTTTCTCGAAATAAACGAAAAAAATCCTTTTAATCGTTACTCGTTGAATGTTGAAAACAAAAATTTTCCTTCCAAGACAAAGAAACGGAATCCTTTTAATTGTGACAAAACAGAACATATCCGGTTACACTTTCGTAATTGATGTTTTAAAATATAGCCAAGTCGTCTGATGTAGTCATGTGGTGAAGACGACATCCTCTGATGGCGAGTACCAAAGTTCGAATCCTGCAGAAAACAGGTATATAAATAAACGAGAGTGATAATATGCGATACAAATATATGTTCCTAATAAATATTTTTTTTTTAATGTTGCGCTATTTCTCATATTTTTCTAAAAGCAAAAATTTCCGCCTTGAATAGCGGAAAATTTCCTTTGTGAAAACGTAAAAATTCCAAAACGGATAATAAGGCTGCAAGTTTGCTACTAATATATTTTCCATTTATTACGGGTTTTTTTCTTACAGTGAACTATATATTCATCCGTTTGGAAAATGCAGGTATAATGTCAAATAAATTGTACAACAGGAAAATAAAGCTTCTTTACAGTTATTAAAATGTACATTTAAGAGAAAAAAAACTTTAGCAAACCGTTATAAAAATCGTTTTAAAAAACCGTTTGTTATAATTAACGTAACATATTAAAAAAAAATTCTACCATACTTTCTATCGATTTCATTAGAAAAAGTATGCGATAACTTATTTTAAGATTAATTATTTGCATTATTAGAATTTTTATACTCATTAGAGAAATATATAATAGTGTTGTGAAGAATGACTTATATTATAGATGTTTATCGATATTGGTTTATGAGAAAAATTTTAAGTTAATTGTACGAAACTCTTTTTAATTATGGCAAAGAGCTATGAGTGAATAAGACATTAGTGAAAATCATTAACAAGTATTGGATTATTAAAGTAATTAAGATAACAGAAAGAACACACATTGTTAACTAACATCTTAGTCTGAGATAATTAATATAAATTATCGCACTGTTTCCAAACAAATTAAGAAAATATATTTAATTTATTCTTTTTTTAGTCAGGCTGCTATTCTACAAGTATTAAAATAGAGTTAAATATATAAATCAAATACATAAATCAACTAACCTTAAGCTAAAATTAATTGAAAATTCTTACATTAAAAATCCTAATTTACAGCACTGTATCATGGGAAATATTATTTAAAAACCCACTTTAATTTGTTTGGTCATTCAGAATAAAATTAGGCGATATTTTTTCCGCAGAATTAATTCTCCTGCCTCGAACCGCCGCCGAGAACAATAAGTGAGCTGGAAGCCGCCGCGTTCCCCGATAAACTGCTGGCCGATGCTTTTAACATAATGGAATTCTCTTTTAAATTTTGCAGTGAGATCTTCCGTGATCGGGCTCACCCCCTTTTCAACAGTCTCGGTCTAGATCAGCGGTTCCCAACCTGGGGTACGCGTACCCCTGGGGGTATGTGGTGGGTCTGCAGGGGGTACGTAAAAATAATATCGGTAATGGCGGAAATCACAAAAATGGTTTCACTGAAAACATGTAAAGTTGATACTTTTTGGGTGAAAAAGTTAGTCCCATGTGTAATTCTAATATGTTACCCTCAAAATGAGGGGAAAGGCTCAATATAATAATTCATTGATAATTCAATGTCACCAGCTCCTCCCACCGATTATCTTATTGCATGAGTACTTATACTATATTTACCCCCATCTTCGCGAAAACTGCCATTGATCATTATATAATATTGCTTTCCCACCAAATTTCCCTCATTGTTCTTTTTTCATTAATAATTGGAGAACACTTGATTTACGTCAGAGTTACCATTCTTAATGCTTTATGTTTAAAATCGTTCTAAAGCAGGCCCTTATTTTTGTTTTCGAATAGGTGGTGTTATGTCACTAATTTATATTAATTAATAGGAAAACTTCCTTCTTTTTAATGAGTATTTACTATTGAATACATTACTAATTTTCAAAAAGCATATTTGCGTTATATGACTGAAACAAGGGGGTGGGGGTGTGTTTCTGATAAAAGGGGTTACCCCGAAATAAATAGCCCAAGCAAGGGGTACATGAAGGAAAAAAGGTTGGGAAGCGCTGGCTTTAGATGAAGGCGCGATTCCGTTTGTTACGCGAAGGATGCGTGGGTGGAGTAGTTTCATAACGTTTATTTCTATTTAAAATTTCGATATGTGAATACAGGTTTTAATATATATATGTTTTTTATATTGATTCTTTTTTATAATGTTTTATGATTTAAAGTTTAAAAAAATTAAGGTATTCACATTTTTTACATAATGTTTTTTTTCTTCTTGTTGTTGTTGTTCTGTAACATAAAATATGTCGTTGCAAAAGACTTGCTAAACCAAGAGGTACATAAATTTACAACATTTTGAAATACTACTTTTGTTTTCCAAAAATGAACATTTTCTACTGATTACAGACGTTATTAGTTATATTTATTACATTTACAATCTGGTATAAGTTAATTAGAATTTCTTTTCACTGATATCTAAATTAATTTATTTGAGCAACAGATTTCCGGAAATGTTTTATTTTAGCGTTTGCTCCAAAAAGTATATATTAACATACTTTTAAACTACTTATAAGTTAATTAAAAACTATTAAATTTTTAATGTGTTTAGCTTAATACTTTTCAGAATTTTTCACTTAATTAACTACTGATATGTAAAGGGTTCGTGTCAGGATTTCTATGGGAAATACGACAATTGAATTTAAATATCACTATTTTGTAAATAAGTAAATCGAATCTTTTTTATTAGGAAATAGCGGTATACAAAAAATTTAATTGTGGTATTTATCTGGGAACGTTTGTTCATGAAGTGCTTTTTTAAAACAATCTCCGCATTAAACTAAAAAGTACTCAGTTAAGGTAGAACAACTTTAAATTTGCATTAAAATTACACTTTATATAGGACAAGATTTTAATTTTAATTTTTACCTAAATAATATCTTTTTAAGCGTAAACCCGAGTCTAGCACGAAAAAAACCCATTTTATAATGTTTTCCCAAATGCAAAAGAGACTACGGTAACATTTAAGAAGTGTTTAATTGCAGAATTTTGTTTTACAGATTATTTGAGTTGCATTTAATGTGTAACATGACAGCTACACATAGCTGCCATTGCTATTTATGTACTGTTCCCAAGCATAGAAAAGGATTGGATATTTTAAGTATTGAACACCTGGATTGCTACGTATGTATCCATTTTTTGACGGTGCTCTGCACTGCCTTGTTACAGGTGAACTATATTTCTTTCAATGACTTTCAAGAGGCGGAGATATAGAAGTCCCATGGAAAGATATCGGATATGTACGGAGGCTATTTGAGAATTTTCCATAAATATGAGCCGAAGATGCTGACGTTGATCATAAATGAAACTTTACGATAACTTTTGTCTTGTAAACATAGAATGTTACAGTTTTCCCTGTTTTACTCTTTTGGACCAGATTTTTAAAAAATATTAAATTTTATGTATTCTTAAAAGCAACCCAATATTAGTTATATCTGATTTATTGGCTATATCTGGTGCTAATATTCCAACGAAATACAATTATTGTACACATCTAGGAATTACATTGAAAATTGTTACAATATAAAGCAAATGCTTCAATTTTATTGCTTGACAAAGTATAAATTTGAAGATAAAGATTAATATTTGAGACATATTGGTTTTATATTCGAAATATTTTCAACGAAAAGGAAAAATATTATTTAATATTATTGCACCACTATTCGAAAAAAAAAGACGTCCCCGTTTGTGGCATTATAGTCAATATTATTTATAGTATAATTAATATTTTTCGATCTATAGCAAATATAAATAATATTGGCGCAATATTATTTTGGCACTATAGAAATACATATCATTTTCCATTAGGAATTTCAGTATAAGTTCACATATTTTGCGCAAGAAAGCGATTCTCTGAATTAATGTTATTCCTACATTGTCGTCTATTACGAAATGAAGAGAATTTAAACCTTATAGCTATATTTTTACAATAAATACAAAATCAAACATTATACATCGGTCAAATATACAAAAAAGAAACTGCCAGATAAATTGCTCATATTTTTCCATGTTTACTGGTACGTAAAAAAAAATAAAAATAAAAAAATAAAATGTTTTTTGAACTACTAAGAAAATTTACGAAAATGAAATACAATCTCTTTCGAGTTATTCATGATTCCAAAAAGCGTTCCTTTATCTAAAAATCTCCAGCAACTAATGGATTACTGAGATTTAAAATAATATGTCTGAAACAAAAGTTTCCTTAGATACCCGTAAGTCACGAAATAGTTTTAAAAATGTAGTAATCAGTTTTCTCAAACCAGTATCAATAGGAAATATCCGTTTTTTGGATTATATCAATTCTGAAGTAAACATTTTTATTTGTGTAACACATTTATACATGGAATAGTAAGAAAAATCCATTATATATGCTTTTAATATAGCATGTTTGATCGCTGAACATGTTTATTGAACAGAATAGCATGTTAAGCTGTTTTTTATATATATAAATTAAAAATGAAATAATATTTTTTAAAATATAATATCAACTTCCGTCATGATTTACATTTATTTCAAATTAAAATACTATTTAAATTAAAATAATCAATTTTTCCAGACGGCATTGTTATTTTTTACTGCAATTATTTTATAAAAGACTCCTTAAAATTAGACGTAACTGCAGATTATTTATGACTATATTGTTTAGGTTCTTTTCGGTTAACAAGGCGCCAGTGATATATATACATGTATATATACACACACATGTATATACACATATATCTACACATATACATATATGTATGAATATATATATATATATATATATATATTTTTTTTTTTTTTGTATGTACATATATCACTGGCGCCCGGCTAACAGAAAAGTACAATTATTTATCTCCTAAAGTTGAATTCCCCAGATTGCATTGTGTAATATTCATAAATGAAACATTTTTCAAACGGAGGTTTACGCTATAACTAACAATATTTTATAATTTAGTAAAATTTGAGAAGAGTTGTTTCACAAGAGAGCTTCCAAGAGTCCACTGTAAACAACTTTTTGTTTAAAGTTTTGAAAACTGTGATATTCACTTGCAAAATTTTCATAACATATAAGAATGCATTCTGCATCCCCTAATCTAAAATTTTCGTAAATTAAATGTCTGAAAATTTTATTTATGCATGGAAGAATGTTACTTTGTTATCAAAGCAGAAAGATTTATAATTGAATTTTAAATCGATATAAGATTTGGATAAAAATCAACAGATATATCTTAATAAATATGTTAAGTGAATATTTTGAAATATTAATTCATACCTTCTTAGTATTTTTAAATATATGTTGTGAGATTACTTAATTTAAAATTTGCATGAAAATATGTTATAATGTTATGAAATCTAATTATTTTTTATGAGTTTATAAGATTGAAAATTGAATAATCATATATTTACATTGAGCTGGTAAGTATCTTTGAACTGTCAAACGTAGTAATCTCTTTAATACTTTTTATTTTAAAATGTTTAAAACCAATACATCTTCAAAGAAAAATTAAAACAGGTCTGCTCTTTAACCTTTTGCTTCAGGAGAAATTAAGTTTTTTACATTTTAATGAATTTTGAGTCATAAGTGAATGTGTATATATTTTAAGAATTGATGCATTTTATACAGGATAACACTTATAAAACTAAATGATATAAGCTATTTTTTTCAATCTTTTGTAAAATAGAGAGAGTGTATTAGAGTGTATAATAAAAAAAAAACAATCATATAAATAATTAATATGATATACTACCGGCACAAGTGTCTTATTCTTTGAATTATAACAGATATTTTTTTTTCATAAAATCTGCAAATCGGGAAAAGTTTAAAAATATAAGTACACAAAGTTTAACTGTTTAATCAAATGTTAGATAATTCCGTGCATTTTAGGTAAAAAAAAAATTAATTAAAAAAATAATAATAATAAATTCGAGTGATAGCATAGCTGACATTTTCGCATTTTTGGTATCACTAAAATTTAATTAATAAACATTTTACCTTATTTAATCGCAGATTCCGGCTATTTAATAAGGAAAAATTTACTATTAAATTTTAGTGGAAAAATAAATGTAAAATTTGGCAGTCCTAAATTTCAGTTCTAAAAACACTTCCGTCTCCATAAGATATTTTTTAATACATTCAAAATACAGCAAACAAGTTATAGCAACAAAACAGACCAAATTTCCATTTTTTTTTTAAATAGGTAAGTATAAAGTGTACTATTAAGTTAAGAAATAATTAACAAATTCAAACACCAATATATGTATACGCTATATATATACTGCTAAAATATATACACATATATATATCATTTTCTTAAAGGAACTTTGAAAATAGCTACAATATTATTTCATTTATTTATTTATTTATTATTATTCATTCTTCTTGTCATGCAGCATTTATTCTGAATTGAAATGCTCATTTCTCTATCTGAAAAAACATATTAAACGTTAGTTAAAATGTGCTTGATAATTGTGCCAATATTTATTTTAGAATTTTGAAGATTAAGTATATATTGTGACTAATAGTACTAAGTTAATGATATATCATTATTTGCTACTTAAATTAAAGATATCTACCAGAAAATTAATAAACACTTAGTTGTCGTTCCGTAATAGGAATTATGAAACGCTGGAAATAAGATTTTTATACCGATGATCCCTCAAGATTGCCAGTTTTACAATTTTCTTATACATCGATAACTAATGCTCAGAAATGAAAATTCGTTTTAGGAGGTTTTGTACGATGCAGTTTCTATTGGTGACGAAGAAAGACATATTATTACGGATGAATTTTTAAAAATTACATTATGAATTAAGGTGACAGTGCACTTTTAAATCAAAAAAATTTATTTTATTTATACTTATTTAGAAAAATAATTTCTGAAAAATTAATACCAATCATTTACCTTAGCGATAATTATTTACTGAGGTATTAGGTAAAATTTACACACCACTTTCTCATTTCCCAATAAAATGCCCCAAGACGTGTGTCATTTGTCACATGTGCCAGATGTCATTTGTTTATATTTTGATGTCATGCTTTCATATTATCGCAAATTTAAAGATATGATAAAATTCGTCATTTGTTTTTTGTTTAATACCGCAAATAATAATATAAAAACTTTAAAACATTAACTTCAACTCCCAATTTCTCGAAGTATATTTACTATCATGCCTTTGCTCTGAAACGTGATCGCAAATCTGATTAACTCTTTATTTTATTCGCTATTTAGTACTTAATTTGAAATAAAACTTTTTTTTCTGAACAATATTTTTCTGATTTTGTAATATTATTGCACTTCTTATTATTTATAAGCATTTATAATGATTAATAGCGCAAAACTGCTTTGGTACAGTGTCCAAGAAAGAATCAGTTGAATGGCAATCGATATAGAAAGTGCAATGATGAAAATATGTAATAAGGTGCTAATTCAACTTATTCAAAAATAAAAAGTAATCAATTTGATAGTGATTTTGTTTCAAGTGACAGTTTAGGATACGGATTTATTGAAACTAATATTTTGTTAAGAAAACTATCCGAATTTTTGGGCCTCCAAGCATGTAAATCGCATATTGAAATAACAGAATCTCCTAAAAAATAGCTATATTTTGCATTACATAATTTTATTTTACAAAGTTCATATTTAATTTACTTAGCAATCAATGCGATACAAAATTTAACTTGTAATATTTATTTTGTTTTCAAAGACTAAGTGCTACATTTTTACAATTTGCATCTATTTATTCTGAAGTATTTTACAAACTGTTTTATATTTATCAATTTAAACTAGCATCCGAATTTATTGTTAATATTAAATAAGTTATATAAATAATAGTTGTGTTTCTTTTATTGCGATTTTCATATTTTAAAAATACAAATAAATCTTTGAATAGCTTTTTCACAAAATGACGTTTTCACGCGTGATATCTCCAAAACCGTTTGCGGTATAGATTCAAAATATTTACCCTACATATATGCTCATATAATCATGAAAATGGACTAGAATTATAAAGCTGTGCTCAGTATGAAAAAAATTATAAGGATGAATGTATGTAAAAATTTGTGAATTTTCAAATTTTTGTATTTTAAAGTTAATTACTCTTTATTTAATTAACCATTTACAAAAAAGTTTGTGTACATTATATCCCAGAGAATTATGTTTAATTTAAGATAAAGTTTATTTAAATCGCATGAAATTTGCATGAGAAATCGTGCGCGCGGTGCAATATGTTATCCAACGTAAAAAATTAAACATCACTTTGAAACCAAACCCCAGATTTTTTTACCTCTAGTATTAAAAGCAAGTGAATTCCTTTTAACCATACTGTTCAATATCATCTAAAGAAACCTGAAAATTATGTGCTTCTATAGTCGTTACTTTTTTTAAATATTAAACTCATAACATCATGAACATGTTCTGCGACTGTTCAAAAACATTGTAATTTAAAATACGCTTGTGCGTTATGTTTGGCCTTTTGCAAAGTATTACTTGTATCAGACAGTAGTGAAATGCACAAATTATTATTCGAAGGATGTTTAATTAATGAATTTCTCTTTCGCTTTGAATTGCTCCCTTTCCAATATATTATGTATCAAAAACAAATAATTCAAATTGATGAACATTTTTATATTTTCACTTTTTTCGGCCTGTGAAACTTTAATATGGAATAAAAATAAAGTATTTCTTCTGAACCATTGAGCTAGATTAAACTTTAAGAATTAGATGATCCTTTATGAAAAAATATTAAATTCATAGAATTATATAGATCTTGGCGCAAAATAAAAAGCTTTTAATATTTTATTTCTGACATTGATGAGAATTGAAAATGCGACCATTCTTAGTTTTTTTTTTAAACCAACTTACACTGATTTTCAATGAAAAATGGTAAAGTTTTAGAAAAATGTGGCGCGCCGCACTGGGGAGTGTTTGAAGCAAAATTCTGGCCAAAATTACTTTACATGTGTTTTAAAGTTAAAGCTATTACTGTTGACTTACTATTAGTAAATAACACTTAATTAATGTTATACATACATAAATATAAGCATATATTATTTTTTTTAAATTATAATACATCGTTTACTTAATTGTCTACTGTTTATAAGAAAAAAATAATTGTTAATATGTTTGTTTTGTTTACATGTAATATTTAATTAAATGTAGTTAATTTAACTACACATAAATTTTTAATTATTTATATAAATCAATGTGTATAATATATATATATATATATATATATATATTACATTTAGTAATTTAGTAATTTAGCCCAGTCGAGTCTCTTTAGTATAGAGATGCTGTTTTTGAATATTTTTAATAGATTTGCAGTCCTCCCAATAAATACTCACATCTAAAACTGGCAATATGCGGAATGTTTTTTTCAATTGCCTTTAAAACTATAACCAATACGATAATAATTCAGAAATGGTTCGACAAACCCCGACACAGCTTTAAAAAACTTTGAATATATTTGATAATACAGAGTGTCCCAAAAGTCTCCGTACAACTTCAAAAATGTATTACAAAAAAAAAAAATAATAGGCTGTGAAAGATCCAAGATGTTGTAAGTTTTAAAAGGGGTAGCGTGAAACCTTTTAGGATGGATGAACTTCAAGATATACTTCGAAAAGAATTTTATTATAAAATCGATCTCAAATTTACTAAAATTACAGTTCATCTAGAAATAGCTTGGAATTTTCACAACAATTTTTTATAGAGTTCGTTCGGCTTTTAATTATTCACGGTCAATGGAAAGTGTCCAGCCTCATACAGCGTTTTGTGTTGTCACAATTCAGCAAATGTTCTCATTCGCCTTTCATAAATAGTCACTCAACGGTTTCACCGTTAACTTAAGAGAGATTGTCTCTCTGTTCAAAAATCAGTCAGCAGGAACCTATGTCCCTACCAGGTTGAGAATCTCTTCCCCCCGAGTCAAGTGTTGCTCCACAACACCTTGCTTCCAAACTCTGACTGCCTCCTCTCTTTTCTGTCCGACCTCCGATCAACTCCTCGAACAATAGCATCTTCGTTCACCACTAAAAGAAGTTTTAGGTCACGTCATAAAGTAAAGTTTTCATGTGATTGGATAAGGGTTCTTTTTGGGAGGTCCTACTGATATACGAAACAACCCAAAGTTCTCACGGTGTGGGCCTCACACGATGTCGGCTAGATGACAGGTACGCTTCTTTCACCTGGTCCATTCTTATTGCTGTCTACAAAGTTTGGGGTGGCAAGATTGATAGTGGACTTATCGTTACCTTTGTAGTTGGCGACATTTTTGTAACTTAGAAGAAAAATACGATGAATGTCTCAAACACATGGGAACTCCTATACCTGATTACCATGCTTAATTAGCAAACTGTGTGAGATTTAATGAATCTCTCACAAGGTGTACAGCAAAAATAATTACAACAGTACATAGAGTAAATTAAAAAGTTCTTTTTACTACCTTAGTATACTTGTACAACAGATCCTTTCGTTGCACGAAGAATATCAAGTCGATATTCCAATTCCATCCACGTGCGTTTCAGCATGCTAACATCAACAGTAGTTACAACTGCTTGATGAAATCTGAGCAAAAGTTAATAGTCTCATGAAATTGAAACAAAAGATCCAAACAGCAGTAGCTACTGTTGATGTTAGCATGAAAAACGTTCGTGGATTGAATTGGAATATCGTCTTGATATTCTTCGTGCTACGAAAGGATCTCATGTTGAAGTTTACTAAGGCAGTTGAAAAAAACTTTTTAAGTTACTCTATGCATTGTTGTAATTATTTTTACTGTAGGCCTATTATTTTTTTAAAATAAATTTTTGAAGTTGTATGGAGACTTTTAGGACACCCTATATATTTCAATAAATATACTTCAAAAGTAAAATAATTTAAATGCACATGTAAAATTATACATTTTACCACAATAAAAAAGCTGAAACATAACAGAAAAACGCGTCTTCTCACAAAGAATCTTTCATTTCAACTTAGGCTAGGATCCGCCGTATATGATTCATACTCCTGAAATACACATAGATCGATGCATCAGTTAGTCGGCTATTATGAAATATGCTTTTTACAATTGTGGAGCAAATTTTAATTTCTGCCTTTCTGACAGGTATTTGCATCAAATACTCCACTGTGCGCTGTTTTCACAAAAACCTGTGCGCAAGCTCGTAAATAAAATGTTTTAAAAATATAGCGTTAAAAATCAGTGGCATTCTTGTTTTAAATTTCTTAAGTTCCCTTCAACATAACCTTATTGAACCACAAAAAGTTCAGTGTAGTTTAGTTTAAAATGTTGAAACATACATAAAATTTAATAAGAGAAGAATTAGAATAATTTCTTTTCTGATTTAAAGGTACCTAACATCCTTGATATTTTTGTCTCCAGAAATTATATACGGACATACATTTCTTTTTTTTTCTTTCTTTTTCTTCTTTTTTTTTTGGTTAGTATTTACTATCTATGAGCCTTTTTTATGTTAGAAATTATCTGGCAGCCTTTTATCTTGTGTGTTTCCAGTAATGATCTAGAAACATTCATTACAATTTTTCTCTTTTATAGAAATTATGTGGGTGTATTCAATATGATCGATTTTTCTTTGTGTGTGTATCTGTATGAATTAGAAAGAAATCGATTTGAGATTTTTACTATATTGCAATGTATATAAATTCGGGTGATGATTTTTACCAATCCATACAGCAGTTAAAGATGATGTGTACGATAAAGATGATAAGTAACATGTTCTCTTTTTAACACTTATGTAAAGTTATCAGTAAAGGCTTCAGTTTATCTGTGCGCACATCTGTCTGTCGTCTACCATCTATCTGCCAGATGTCGTTGCTCTAACTTCAGTAAATATACAGGATTTTACATGTGATTGATGTATGTTATTGGGATTTATCATGGCATGTGTGCTACTACAAATGGAATGTATAGCATTTATAATTAGTTTACTTGTATATGCAAAATAATCCCATTACATTATAGTCTATGAGGGAAAAGTCTTTTGCGGTGTATTGTAATGATGTTATACTTTTTTCAACGTTATGAAATGATATGCATGTCTGAGGTGCACTAAAACATAGAATATGGAGTGCGACGCAGTTATCATTCATTTATATTTCACAGAAATGAATCCGGTTAATTAATGGTCTACAGAGAAAAATTGCATCGTGTTTTAACGATGTTACACTATTTTAAATATAATGAAATTCATATCATTATTGACGTGTACTACAAGATGTTTATAGTAGAATATGATGTGCATAACAATTATAGCTCATTTACAGGGATGCATAAAATATTTCGGTTACGGAAATGTCTTTGTGATATTCATTTTTAAGTTGGTAACTATATTTTCGCATACTAAATGGTGTGTATAAATTCTATAGATTAAATCCGGTCTACACGAAATAATTCTTAAGCAATGTTTTGTAGGGTGAATTGCTTGAGAATGTTATTTTATTGAGTTAAGCTTTTTCCAGCTGAACTTTATTTAGGATGTTTTCTAAAGGATGTTTTTAGTATATAAATCGTATACAGGACTACACAAAGAAATGGGTACATTACCATCTATTGATGTTATTTTTTAAACGTTTCTGTTCAGTTGTGAATATGCATTTTTTTCTTGAATTAAATTTTCGTTTAATATGATGCGTATAAAAAAAAATGTGTCTAATATACAGGTCTATACAAAATTAACCGTGTGCATTTCTGTCCCTTGACGTAAACTGCTGACTTTGAATTTCTACTGTTTTATGCGTTTTGTAGCTAAGCTTAATTTTAGCATGGATGTTGTGCATATACAGGCCTATAGATAGAGTACAGAGATACATACACAAAGTAATTCGAGTACCTCTCAGATGATATCTAAGTAAACAACTTAGAAAAAGCATAAGATATTTAAAATCCAGATTCCATCAATTATACCGTTCATAGACTGACATGGACTTGAATTGTTTTGCGCATCCCTGTACATGATCTATCACACAAGTGTGCTTAATAAACTTAGTTACAAAATGTATTACACAGTAGAAATTCGCCGTCAACAGTTTCGATTGTTAGCAATTTTGGCCGAATGCAGTTTCGTCAGTTGGCGTAAACTGCTGGCGGCTGTATTACTAAGCGTTTTGTTACTAACCTTAATTTTTGTACGTGTATATACAGATATATAGATCTAGTAAAGGGATGCACATATGAATTCGCGTACCTTTATGTCTATGGGCAGTAATTGCTGAATATTAATTTTCAAAAATGTTATGCTTTTTCTTAGCTGTATACTTAGATATCTTCTTCCACCATTTTAAATGGTAAAGCGTCGTTACCAGTATTCTGGAAGTGTTGTAAAGTACCTTATAATGTATGCTCAACCATTTTTTTTCCTTTCTTCAATTATCATTTCGATAAGAATGCGTTGAGAAAACGATGAAAATAAACTTGACAATACAGTTAAAACATTTTTTTTTAATATTCTTGCTTCTAATTATTCGCTGGAATTTATATATATAATCATTTAATATTAGCACATGCATCCTTAGAAATATAATATTATATTCCTTGAATATATCGTTTTAGAATTTTTAAATAAATTAAAATTAAAATTTCCATTTTTTTAAGTTAACAAAATATGTAAGATCTAAAACAATTACAAAGAAAAATAATGTAAACATATACACTTTGTGTAGAAGTGGCCCAGTATTTTTTTATACAAGATAAATACATAATTTTATTTAATAAAGATAATACAAAGTTTATAAACATTAAAAATTCAAAAAGAAAAACACTATTCACAGTTTTTGAGAAATGAAAACATTAGATTAACATTTCTTTTCAATTTTAATTAAATTAAATATTTATTTTCAACAAAAGCTATGTTTTAAATATTTGATTTTCGCATTGTTTCTTAGAAGAACACTATTACTGAAAAAAAATACTTAAATCTTATTACATTTGTTTACATTTTCATAACATGTTTAATCAAAAAGTGTATAGTGTTCATTTTAAAAATTTACAAAATAATTAAACGCTATTTCTTTTCCGAAAGATGTTTTTTCAAAGAAACTTATTTTTTCGAATTAGTAACGTAAAATATATTTAAACTTCGAAATAGATATTTCAATAAAGTTATTTATTGTGGGTATGTACAAGAATAATACGACTTTTCAGAAGTAAAAAAAATCTTTTTTTTTTTTTTTTTTTTTTTTTTTTTTTTTTTTTTTTTTTTTGTGTGTATGTGAAAAATAAAATTTAAAATTAATTATCCAACTTAATTGAATAATTCATGCAGTGAATTCATGAAAAATTAAACAGTTACAAAATCACTTTTAAAAATAGTTTTATGTTTTTAAAATGTTTTTCCTCAAAGATATCATTAAGTAAATGCACTGTAATATTTGTGCACTGTAATATTTGTGATGTTACTTAAATGTAAACAAGAACGAAAAATCATGCGTCAAGCATAGATTATGTAGCACTTTCCAACGCTTCCAAAATAATTTTACAAAACATACCGTTTAATAAGCTAAAAGATAACATCTAAGTAAACAATTTGGAAAACGCATAACATATTTAAAAACATAATTTCAGGAATTTCCAACAGATACAATATTCGGAAAAATATCCGAATACTTTTATTTAGCCCTGTATATGATCTATAGATTTGTATATGCTAGGATGCTAAATTTTAGTTTAGTTAGGAAACGCGTAGCACAGTTTAAAATTATCTTTCTGGAGTTTCTGTCAATAAACGGAAATGTGTTCGCGAACTTTTGTGCTGCCCTGTATAGGATCTACAGAATTTATACACACCACGTAATAGACAAAAATCGAGTTAAAATTAAAATCGCGTTTAGTAACTTAAAACGCACTTCCAGGAATTAGTGTTAACAGACAGTAGAGAATTATTTTGTGTGTCCCTGTAAATGAACGATGACTGCTATACACACACTATTCTGTAGTAAGCCTCATGTAATGCACCTTAGATATATATATATAAATTTCAATGCGTTTAAAATAGTGAAACATTATTTACATAAACCGCAGACGATTTTTCTCCATAGACGTCATGTAACGGAATTCTTTTGACTGTCCCTGTAAAGTAACTATAAGTGCTATGCACACCCTATTCCATATTAAGCTTCTTCTAATGCACCTTAGTAATATATATAAATTTCAATGCGTTTAAAATAGTGAAACATTATTTAAATAAACCGCAAATGATTTTTCCCCATAGACCGCAATGTAACGGAATTCTTTTGAGTGTCCCTGTAATAAAACTATAAGTGCTACACACTTCCGTTGAAATAGGGAACATGCTATCGATAACGACAATAACATATAAAAATTGCAGGGCAATCCGAGCATATTTACGAGAGTTAGAGCACGGAAAGACGGCAGACGGCCAGACGGCAGACGGCAGACGGCCATACAGCCAGACAAACCGAAGTCATAAGCACTTTTCAACTAGGTTGGAAAGTGCTAAAAATGTGCAATTTGTTCACTATATATTCGATTGTGATTGGATGCTGGATGTGATCGATTTGACTGGTGATACAAATTAACAAACATTGGCTTAGCGAAGGTGGCAGGTTCGCAAAAATACTTCGCGATTCTTTTTCTTTTTTTTTTAATCGGCTCAACAAATCAAAATTTATATCTTCTATGTCGCCTCTCACTTATAGAGGCATTCTGAATCCACAAAGAACCATATCCACAGCTAAGTCCAAAAGAAGTATGAAATTTTCAGCAACAAAAAATGCATTTAGTTAGTTGCGGAAGTTCAGACTGATGTGGATGAGCATTTCAAGTAAAAGTTTGAGTGAAAGTTGGCCATTAAGTTAAAATAGACCAAAAATTTTGAAATAGACGACTTGGACATTTACAAAAATTTGGAACTAGAAAATTGAAAATCCGATGAGTTCCCAAAAATTAAAGTTATTTTATCATCTGTTTATAGGGGGGAAAAGAAGGGTATTTTAACTCAGGGAGTTGAAATACTCAACATATTTTAAGTAGATAAAGTGGGGTATTGTTTATTATGTCTTTTTTAAATTCTAAATCGAATGAAACCATCTGGTAGTCAATTCCATAATTTGTTAAGTTACGGCACGTTTCTTGAATACAAATTCGAAAATTCTACTTTAGTACAGGTTAAAGTAAGGTTTTACAGCAACAAGTGGTGGACAATCACGCAAATTTGGAAAGAACTTCGTTTTGGCACTAGAAATGAAGATTCGATGAGTCCTCCAAAAACAAAGTTGTGTTACTATTGTTTGGGAGGCAAACGTAGGCATTTTAACTCAGGGAGTGAAGAACTCGTAAATAGGCAAAGTGGGGTAATGTTTACCATATATTGTTTAATTTTGAATCGAATGACATCATTTGCATGTCGATTCAATAACTTTTTACAAAGTGACGACAGTTGTTATGAATAAAAAAATCACAAATACACTTTATGAGAGAGCACAACTTTATTACACTTATTTTAATTTCGAAACATGCTCTTTATATTATGTTGAACAACCTGAAACTTATTAAATGTCGTCAAAATAACAATATTAATAATCATTGTCATTCTTTTTCAAGATGATTGACATTCTGGATGTAAAATGAGTGTATAAAATAAATTAAAGTGTATAATATAAATTAAAAATTTGCTCTATCATAAAGTATCATTTTAGAATTTTATTCATAAAACCTGCTGTTACTTTGTACAAAGTGATTTTATCGACTTGCAAATGATGTCATTCTATTCGCATTAATTATTGAACAAGACATTCATGGCGTGCGGCTCAGTATTGGATAAAGCAAGGAGTGGAAGAAAAAGAGTATCAGAGGAAAACGTCAACGATTATCGCCTTAACGTGCAACCAAATATAACTTGATATTTACTGTATTACTTACCAAACATTTATCTGTTCATTTTTTTCTAATAAAAGCTTGAAATTGTAAAGATACATTGTGAACACCATGTAAATCACTGTCGTGTTGTTATTGATCTTTTAAAGTTGTGTTTAATTTTTATATCTAAAAGATACCTCTATCTGAAATAACCATATAAAAGCCTCTCTATGAATCCAAGCTGTACTTTTCTTACATTAAATGGACTGAATTTGCGGCAATCGTTCATATTTCATTATTTTTCGTTATTTGTTTCTTTATTTTTATTTGTATATATTTTTTTCTTGCTGCAAACACACACACAAAAGCAAACAGACGAACTGAAGGCATAAACACTTTCATATGTGTTGGAAAATTTTAAAAATACAAAGATGGTATTTTATAGTCTATAAAAATATATATTTAACAATACTTTTTTCATAGCTTATATATATTTTTTATTATTTTTATGTTTACTTCATAGCACAAATATCATGTTTTTAGAAAATAATTAAGCCCATTAAATTGCCTCTTAGTATTTCCTGTTATGAAGGATTAATGGCATTTTGAAAATTCTTCGTTGAGTGACTGAATACACTTAAGGAGCTTACATGAAAATTCTTCTTTTTTTTTAAGTACTTAAATAAACACTTCACGTTTAGAGTGCTTAATGCAACAATATAAGCTTCAAATATGTTTTAAGTGTGTATGGTAAAATAAATTTTTGAATATTATATTTGCGTGTTTATTATTTTTAATTGTACACTATGCAGTTGGAGGAATTTGAAAGAGATACACAGTATCTTTACAATTATTACAATTTAAGTTGAACGCTTTATTATTTTAAGTAGAAGTACTGTTGAGGAAAATATCTGTAAACTGATGTGTTTAATATATTGGCTTGTAGAAGACTCTTTTTATTATTCTCACGTTAAATAGTGTTTTTCATTTTATAAATGAATTTCATTAAATAAGAGATATAGCATTTTTGATTGAAAACATCTACTACAATTATGTAAAAACCGCAATCTGTGACTAACGAAAAACTCACTTGTAATTTTTATTTTTATTTTAAAATAGTGTCTGGACAAAAAAGTCTAAAAAAATTTTATTTGTATTTTTTTTAATATTCTCTAGTGCTTTTAAAATAAAAGAACGCAAAGCTCATGTAAATCCGATAAGTAGAATCGAAAGAGTTGAAGCATTTTATATTAAAATGTCTGCAATTCATGATTTAAATGTACTTATCTGAGAATATATTTTTTTTTCATTCGTCCTATTTAAGTTGTTCTATCTAAATTTCTATGGAAGATAAAGTTGTGACACTTTGTAAAATAATTTTTAGTTAACTATTATTCAAAATGTATTCGAGTTATTTTGAAAATATGATTTTTGTAGTAACTAATATACATGAAATAGTAATTTTTTTCTTAATATTTCTTAATTGTTTAAAAATAAATATTTATCTCAAAATGAAAGACGTATGAATAAAAGAACTATTCTCTGAGAAATACTAGTTGATTCTGATGTTAGTGGAGAACTCCACAAATGTAAATTTTTAATAATTATTTAAATATAACAAGGAAGTCTGTAGTAACTGATGCAGTAACTGTTTACAATTCACCTCTAATATACTAAAATTTGCTTTAGAATACGATCTGATAAATTGATGATAACAAGAATTTATATTTAAAACTACTGTGTCTGCAAACTTGTGTTTTGAGAATTTATCCTAGTATCTGCAATACCTCAAATTATAAACATAGCTATTTTTTTTTCATTATTATATTAAAAATGTGTTAAATAATTTAGATTGGAAAAGAAATGTACATATAACTATACATTTTTAAAAATAAAACTAGGAAAATGTATTTAAAAGAAAAAAAGAAAAAAAAAATGCATCCCAAACCACATTAATGAAAAGGAAAATACGAGAATTTAAGGGTGCAATGTAATAACTATAAAGTGGATGTATGAAACAGTTCGAGCAAAATACTGACACGGGTTGACGGGTAGCCAAAGATTTGTATGATCTAGAATTTCATGTTTGCACACAGTGCATTCTCTATTGAATCCTGTATTTATTTCGACTGCTTTCTTTAAATGTATTGCTTACTGATACTAACTACAATAAAGGGCTAATTGGTCAAATAAAACCATAATATGATATACAATTCCCAGTCCCACTACACTCAGAAAAAAGTCTTGTTGAATCAAGAAAAATTTGGTTGACCCAACAAAACTTTTTGTTTAAATATAGGTCAACGAAAATTTTGTCTGAATCATTTTTTTTTTTTTTTTTTTTTTTTTTTTTGCAATTCCAAATTAAATTTTGAATCGTCAGCAAAAAATGTTTTGTTAATTCAAGTAACATGGTTCAATTTTACTTGAATTTTGCTAAAACAACCAAAATGTACTCAACAAAACATGTTTTGTAGTTTTAATCAATTCCTTTTTCTGGGTGTATGATCTAGAATTTCATGTTTGCACACAGTGCATTCTCTATTAATGGAATCCTGTATTTATTTCGACTGCTTTCATTAAATGTATTGCTTACTGATACTAACTACAATAAAGTACTAATTGGTCAAATAACACCATAATATGACATACAATTCCCAGTCTCACTACAAACGTAATGAATCACCATTTCTCGGAGAAATTTTTTTTCTTCGTAAGCATGTGCCACAACTCTTCTCTCCTGGGGAACTATCTGAATCATTGTGATCATAAGTAATTTACTTTTGTTTGTCAGTAATGAGAAGTTAAAAAAAATAGATTTCTTTCTGTGGAAGATGTGATTGTTAGATGCATATTAGATTCATTAATATTTGTGTTTTTATATCAAGTGCACTGTTAAAAAGTACCTGCTCAAAAGTGACGTATGTACAATTTTTTTAAACCAAAATGACTTTAGCAATAAAAGAAAATTCGAAACGAAAGATTCGTTTTTGTTTATTCACTATAAGAAAAAAAAATCCGTGAAAAATGTTTTAAAGTTTTTAAGATATTTTGTACACTTATTTTTATGTTACGTTTATATTAGTAACAGAAGATTAAAGTCATATTTCATGTAAAAATGTTTTTCTTATAATTTTTTCAGAGTTGAATTTTATTATAAAAAAATACATGTCATGCTCAAATAAAAATACTAGTTATACGTACTTAAAAACATTTTTCTTCATTAATATTATATCGCTTTACTATATTTAGCTTATTAAAATTTTCAAGAGAAGTTTCGTAATAAATATGCATATAAAATTTGGAACTATTTTGTATCGTCGTGGAAAAAGATTTATGTCCCAGTACTAACTACGCCACAAAGCCTAATAATATTAGAAATGTTATTGTGTGTGTGAATGTTCGGCTGAAGTAAACGTTCAAAAGTAGAATTTAATGGCCCTGTACCTTAGAATATAGATGAATTATAACACAGAAATAAACATAGGGTAGGCTTTATTTATTATTTTCAAATATTTCTCTTAATAATTCAAATTTTATTATGTTCATAGAGAATCAATGAATATTTTTCCTGTAAAATTTAACTAACCATTTTACGTTGCTAAGCATTGTCGTTGGCAATAAATACAGAACATATAATAATTTTTCATCAACAATTATTTTTCAACTGAAAAATTTCCATGTAAAAATGAAAATGAAATTAAGTAAATAAGAATTACAAATGATATTAAATGACATCATATTAGAAAAAAAAACAACATTTTTCAAGTATTTAATAATAATACAAACTGCATGAATTTTACTAAGTACGGGTAGCAAGCGAATATAACGCCATATATCGAAAATAATGCGGATATGCTTTGATGTTAAAATAAAATGTTTTTGTGTTTTTCTTTTTTCTTTGTTTCTTTTTTACTTACCCATCATACGTAGTATAGGGTAAGTCTTGTAATCGTTTTGAAAATCGAAACATTTTTTTTGACGGAATTACACGTTTCAGACACTGAAGATTCAGAAAAACATATTTTTAGAAAAATTTTTTTGCCGTCCGTCTGTGTGTCTGTGTGTGTGTCTGTGTGTGTGTCTGTAAACGCTCTATCTCCCGAAAAAATTGAGATAGAGACTTGCAATTTGGTATGTACTTAGTATGTAATAATGGGAAGAAGCCTATTTCATTTCAATAACCTCGATTAACCGGAACTATTTTTTTCGGACTCTCGAAATATTCGTTCTGATAAAAGGTACATAAAAATTTTCGAAATTGTTTATTTTAAGAAATGAATATAAAAGACAATAAAAAACATAAATTTTACATAAAGCATGAAGTCGATCGGATAATTAGTTGCAGAGATATTTGGAATCCTATTTTCCACACTCTTCGATTTTTCATGACCCTGTATTTAATCCAAATTTCACTTTAAAGATATATTTTAATTGGAAATTTGACGCTTAATCAGATGCAATAATCCGCTAGTTAATAGGATTATTATTTTTGGAGCTATAAGGAAAAACCTCTTTCAAGCAATTCAGTAATCAAGACTTTAAAGTTTATGACGTCATCAAGCCACGATTTTATTTGAATTGCAATGCATTTTATAAGTAGTTTACGGATTTTTATTTTAATATTTTACATTATGCATATCCATGATGGGTAAGTATTACGGTGGCACCCAACGACTAGTTTTATTTTGTATTCCGCATGTAATGCGTGTATTTTTAATGTATGTAATATCAGTACAGAAACTCGTAACTAGTTAAAAGTTTTTGACGAAGCACTTTACCCCTTATGGCTTCAAGAATTTTAAATATGGGTCTTAAAAGGGTTGGTTGGGTTGATTATTGACGGCCAATTATCTACACTTGGGACATAGGTCCGGGGATAGTGCCCTTCGTGGGGGTCTTTCTAAGGAACCTAATCCGTATTTACGCATGGATAAATCCACGGCTCGAAGAAAACCATGAAAACTCCGATCGATTAGGCCGACGGGCGCGATTGGGATCGAGCCCAACACCTCCCGTCTACCAGCGTCGAGAGCAGAACCTCTCAGCCACTGGTGGGGCGGGTCTTAAAAGGAATTATATAAAATTTGTGTGACGCTATGCTATTATATATACATACATATATATATATATATATATATATATATATATATATATATATATATATATATATATATATATATTTCTTTTTTTTCTTTTTACTCAGAGGTACAAATATTCTTTTTAACGGGAATACACATATATAATATTTAGGTGCTGATGCTTTTTTATTCACATATCTAAGTCCAAATATGGGCTTTAAAAGAAATTATATCAAAATTCGAGTGACGCCTTGAAGTGAATTTCATAGGATTGTTTTAAAAATCAATTTAAGTTATTTTTTGGTTTATCTTTTAAAGTATATTTAAACAAACAAACAGTGCTTTTTATTTTCCAATACATTGTTAAATATATTACTTTCACTGAGCGTATATTATGCATTGAAATGTATTTATTTCAATAAATTGATTTATCTTTTGTGCCGCACTATCCAAAATCGTAAGTAAAATTTATGTAAATGATTATTTTGCGTCATAGTATCCAAACAACACAGGGAAATATATGCAAGTGCATAGTATGACGTATAATTACCATTTATTTAAATTTGTTAGTAATTTGTTAGTAAATTTGTCGTAAAAATCTTTACGACCTTGATTTTTGGGAAGCTTATCATATATGGAAGAGTTCAGGCAACTTAGTTAATGATATGTCCGGTACACCACATTTACAAATGTCTAGCTACTTGTCATTTAAACCATTCTCTTTGCTTCCCTCTCCCTTTTTGTCTCCTCCGTACTTAAACTAGTCCAGTTTGTTCGGGCGCTTCTATTGGTCTTCTACGTCACATGTATTTCCTGACTCCGTTGTTGTTTTAAAAAACTCACCGCCATTCAATTTTGGGAGAGGGAGGAAGATGCAAGCATATTTACATGGCTTAACTTTTGAATTCGAAATTTAATCTTTTAAATTTGGCACTGATGATGGAGATTTAGGGGCTTCAAAACAGCTGTTGGCATTTTATATATTTTTATTTGTGCTATTTTATATTGTTCATTTATTTTTAAGTGTTGATACTGTCCAAGATGATCAAACTAAATAATATATTATTATTTTATTTTCTAAGCAAACTATTAATATATAATTATGAGTAAAAAATAATAAATATGCAAACAATGACAAGTTTCTGAATGTTGAATTACGATAATTAGCAAAGTCTTTAAAAATAATTTAGTAATCCCTTCTTTAATTACTCTGATATAAAAATTAGTAACTTGAAATTCTCTATTTTCTTACAAACTACGCTTTTTAATTTTATGGATGGTTTTGCGATAAGTTTAAATAAAATTAAAAAGCGTAGTTTGTAAGAAAATAGACCCATATCAATTATCAGGTGTTTATGAAATCCCGTTCACCAGACCAGATGGAACGTAACAATATTATATAGAAATGACCACTAGAAAGTTTAAAACAAGATAAAAGAGCATATGGTACATATAAAATAAGACAGAAGTACTACAGCACTGGCAATACTACATAGGACCGAAACATTAAAATTTGATATTGAAAATAGTAAAAAAATTTATCCATCAAGACTCTATTTCCTATCTATTATCCGTGAACCAATGGAAATCTACATGCGTAACGTTAACATTTGCTACGAATCCGCCTCATTTGAATTACCCAAAATTTGACACGAGGCACTTTTCAGTTTTAAAAAAGCAACAACGAAATATTAATTGAACCACCAATTGGAAGAAAGGAATAAACGCCAGTTTTTGACACATTCATTTTTCTACACTTTTACATTCTTTAGACGTAGCGCTTAATGGTGAATTCGAAGAAAAGAACAAAAACCATTCGCTTCGTATAGATTCATGCGGCCATAAAAATAGTTAGTTAGAAGAAGGAAACAAATCCTTCCTTTATTCCCTTCTTCCAACTATCAACTGTACGAGTATAGAAATAGTGTTTCTTTTTGCCTGTCTTTGGAAAAAATGATACATCTTAAACGTGCTAAAAAGTTTTATAATAAACAGAAAAAAATTTTGTCCTTGTGTCAGGAAAGAAACGATGTAGGAGCCATTGTATTTGATTACATGCAAATTCTGCCCATTCCTAAAATCCCAGTTCAAGACATGTTTTATTTAAGAAAACTATGGCTGTATGTGTTTTGTGTTCACGACTTAAAGACGAACTCAACTGATTTCTACACTTACCATGAGGGCGAAGCTAAACGGGGCCCGGATGAAGTATGCAGTTTATTGTGGAAAACTTTACAGAACATGGATCCCTCTGTCAAAGAACTACACGTTTTTAGCGATGCTTGCGGGGGACAAAATAGAAATAACACCCTTATAAGATTCTTTCTCACTCTTGTTGCAATGAATCGTTTTGAGAAAATATATCAATAATTTCCTGTGCGTGGCCATTCGTTTTTACAGTGTAACAGAAATTTCGGACCGCTAAAAGACTCATTAGGAGAAAGAACAGAATTTACGTTCCAAAAGAATATAATAATCTTTTGGGTTTTTCAGTTAAACCCATTACTTCTAACGACATACTTGATTTTAAAAACTCATGGCAGCGATGTTTCAAGTAAAGCTGTAAGTCATTAGACAAGGAAACAACATTCAAGATTTCACAATATAGAAGCTTTGAGTACAGTTCAAGTCATAAAGGTTACTTGACATGTTCCGAATTAATCGATGGTTTCATTAAAGCTACATTTTTGCTCTAAAAACCTTCTACGAACCCGAAAATACCAGAAACTCCGGTATATGTTACTAAAATACCCATAAATGAGAAAAAAATGAACGACATACAAAAAAAATTCAAATATATTCCTGACGAATTCAAAGATTTTTACGATATTATTCTGACCTGGCCAACTACAAGATTCGAAAGTGAAGAAATAGATGAATAATGGAGTGTCCCTACGTCTTTTCTAATAAATAAATAGTTTTTGTCATTATATGGTTTATTATTTCAAATTATTTTGTATATAGTATATGGTAAATTGGAAGAAGGGAATAAATCCAACACATTTACATATACATATATAAATGAATATTATATATTTCAGCCAGCTCTATTAGTAAATAAATCAGAATTTATATTTTCTTCATTATCATTGATATCACATGAGCCTATAAGTTGAAAATAAAAGGTTATAAAGTTTTTATTAATTATCTCCATTCTTCGTTTTTGGATTTATGCCCTTCTTGCAATTGGTGGTTCAATTTTCACGTTTACAGTTGGCTACTTCAAACACCTACTTTTGTTTACATATATGATCTCATGATTCATGTTTTCAAGTTTATTTTTAAAAATTTGCGAGAATATTTTTGTTATCGTTATATATCTCGAAAATGGCGCCGTATGAGCGTTGAAACGTATATCGATCATTAAAAGAATTTTTTGTATAAGCCTTTTGTTGTTTCTATTTGTATCATTTAAGCATTTTAAATATATTTTAATTTTAATTAGTGATCTTATTTTGTGATCATATAATATTTCTTTATTTAATATGTTTCTGTTTAATTATTTTGAACTTTTATTTGTGAAAAATCCATATAAATTTCCAAATGTATGAATTGTTCATTTTTAATGCAGAAAAAAAATACTTTTCAAAAGACTAACAAAAGACATTTGAAATATAAATTATATGACCTTTCTGAATCTTTTCAGCTCCAAAGTGAATTTTCCGATTCTGATGTCATTTTAAAAATGTTTCACGGGGTATCGTTCTCTAAACATTTTTTTAAAATAGAAAATGTAAACTATTCTAAAATCTCGTATGCATGTTTTTTCGAAGAGTGTGTTTTGAATTCAGAAAAGTATTTTCACATAACTATTTTTTTAATCTGTTTAAAAACCTCTTATCACTTTGTGACAGGTCCTAAATATTTGTGTCCTCCTTGTTCAGAGGAGAGATTTAAAGTACATATATTTATTATTATATAATGAATTGTAATATATTTTTTTTTTGCTACATAAAATTTTTTTGTAAGATTACTTTTTTATTCTTTCTCAGGTAGCAAATCAACATTGAGCCAAAATTGTCGTTATAGGAATAATATATTGCTCCAACAGGGCAATGATTAAAATTTTCTTAAAATTGCAAAAATATCGGCAAAATAGTTTTTACCATTTCATTGTCAATATATTTTATACAAACCCAATATTTCTGCAATATTTGCTTTCTCTGCATATATTTTCAATTTAAAACGAACGTGTCTATAATAGTAGCATTAAATAGCTGATATTGTCACATTAATTTTTTATTCTTTCTCAGGTAGCAAATCAATATTGAGTCAAAATTATCGTTATAGGAATAATATATTGCTCCTACAGAGCAATGATTGGATTTTTTTAAATTGCAAAAATATTAGCAAAATAGTTTTTACCATTTCATTGTCAATATTTTTTTTATACACAGCCAATATTTCTGCATTATTTGCTTTCATTGCATATATTTTCAATTTAAAACTAACGTTTCTATAATAGTGGCATTCAGATATTGTCGATGTAATTCCAATTGTACACCAAAACTTTGTTTAAATAGAAGCATTTCCGATCAAACGCAATATTGGGGCAGTGTTGGTCCCACAATATCACCAGAATTGCTTTTTACCGTGAAATGATTTTTTTTTTCAATGTCTAGCTAATTTCGGGATTTGACTCTAATTCACAACTAGTAAAATGGCCAAGAATTATCTTGTGAAATCCAATTTTCCATTCAATCACAAGGCTGTTGGGAACCACACGATAGATTTACAATATGTATCCATGCACGCACATTAACAATATTTTAATTAAAACCGGTGTTTACCTTTATTTCCAGTTATAATGTATGTAAATCTATTTTTAAGAGTTAAAATAAATCAAGATGCAATTTTAATACAAGATTTACAACTGTTGATGAAACTTTTCACTCACGTAATCTATACAAGATGTCTCAAAAGTCCTCGACACATTTTAAAATTCAATAAAAGATCAAACAATTGGCGTAGGAGAGTGCGATTTGGACGAAAATGTTTCTTATGATCTGAAATTTTGTTTATGCAAATAAAAATTAGTTCAAAAAATTTCTCATAGAGGGCACTGCTTCTGGAAAGTTATTGAATAGGTGGAATGACCGTATACATGACAATGGCGAAAGACGCACAATGAGCATGCACAGTTTTTGTCCAAACTATGGCAAAAACATTCCAGAAGTTAACACTACTCGTCTATTCCTCTTCATTCTTCTATTCGAACACAGGAGGGCGAATATGTAACCAATTTTATTCTAAGAGTTTGAGAAAATATAAATTTATAAATATATATTGAAATTATTGTTTAACAATCTGTAATATGTTACTTATCAATATAATTATGCTTTTCGCTAGTATTCTCAATTCATTAAAAAAATAATATTTTTTTAAAATTTAGTTTTGCCGTGTTTTTGGCCAATGAAATAGACTAAAACTTGATTTTGTTATGCTGAGTTAATTATTTCGCTTTTTAATATTAGAAGGTTTATCCTGTACGATTTTAACAATAGTTTTTGCATTTTGTTCGGATTTACATGTCTTACACAGGCTCAAAGTTTGTATTATTCGTAGATTTTGATAAAAATACGCAATTTCCCCTAATTTTACCTCAATTATTTATATGAGCGCAATCGTGCATCGCTTTCTTCTTTACATATATTATAAAATACATGACAATGTACAATAATATATGTAAAAATAAAAGTGTTGCAAAGCTGCGCTCATAGTAAAATATTAAAAAATATATTAAAAATTGAGGTAAAATTAAGAGAAATTGCGTATTTTGCATCAAAAACTACGAATAATATGAACTTTGAGCTTGCATAATTTATGTAAAAACGAACAAAATGCAAAAAAAATATTGTTGAAATCTTACAGGATAAAGCTTCTTATATTAAAAAGCGAAATAATTAAGTCGGTATAACAAAATCGAATTGTAGTCTTATTTCATGGGCCAAAAACACGGCTTATGAATCCTGATCCTTTTATTCGCTTTTAAAATTCTATCTAAGTGTAATTTTCAAAACTTCTTAAATCATATAAAAGAAATGACTAATTAACTACAAAATTAGATTTTTCTTGAATGTTCTGGAATGTGTGTTGCCATAGTTTGGACAAAAACTGTACATACGCATTGTGCGCTTTTCGATATTGTTATGTATAAAGTCATTATATCTATTCCATAACTTTCCAATTGCAGCGACATCAATGAGAAATTTTTGGAACGTATTTTTTAATTTGCTTAAACAAAATTTCAGATCATAAGAACCATTTTAGTCCAAACCGTACTCTCCTTCGCCAATTGCTTTACTTTTATTGAATTTTAAAGTGTGTCACGAACTTTTGGGACACCCTGTATAATAAAAAATAATGCGCCAATTCCATTATAATGTAAAAATACCCAAAATAACTTGTAAAAGACAACGTGTGTTTATTTAATAGTTGTTGAATACAATTTCAATAAATTAGTAATTTTATTGCGTGCGAAACCACAAATTAATATCAATAAATTTTTGAACAAATAGTTTGGGCTTTTAATTGTAATAAAAAAGGCCAACTAAATTTTGTATTATAAATTTCCGTATACTTCAATAATATATATATATATTTAACTGACAACATTTATGAATTATTCATGAAACATTCCAAAATCAAATAGAAATAGCATGACATTTCCGTTTCGCATTAGATGCAAAAAATTGTTTTGAAACTTTCAATACTTGTTTCAGTATAAAAAAAAAAGAAAAAGGAAAAAAAGGTAAAAAAACCGTTTCAGAAAAAATCATTTTCTGCCTTCGCTGTTATTCTGAAAGACTATCTGAATAGTTTTCATTTTAGCGTTTCTGGCACAAATGAATTTTCACATAACGTTTAATTCTATTTTACTTCTTTAAATTTTTCTTATCTCCATATGACACATGCTTGAGATATGTAACCAATTTTATTCTAAGAGTTTGAGAAAATATAAATTTATAAATATATATTGAAATTATTGTTTAACAATCTGTAATATGTTACTTTTTCATATAATTTTGTTTTTCGTTAGTATTCTCAATTCATTCGAAAAAATATATATATATAATTTTTTTTTAGTTTTGAAATTTGATTCGGTTTTAAAATTCTATCAAAACTTTTTTAAATCATATAAATGATATGGCTAATTAACTACCAAATTACATTTTTCTTTCTCTTAAAGGGTCACGTGTTCTGAAAATGACCAAAAACTCGATTTTTAATTTTTAAAAAAATCGCATAAAATTTTCCGTTCGAGCAAATGATATATTTAAAGAAATTTAGGTAAGCGAATAACAATTGTCAAACTCTAAAAAAAATTAAAGCTAGATTTTGTAAAAATAATTAGTAACATTTTCATGAAGTTTAATTTTTTTTTTTTTACAATAAATGAATGTACATGTATATAACTGAACATTTAAAATGACAAATTAACTACAAAATTGACTAATTAACTACAAAATTAGATTTTTAGGCCACGTGTTCTTAAATTGGCCAAAAGCTCGATTTTTAATTTTAAATATTTTCTGAGTTTTAAAATAAAATCGCATAAAATTACAAATCGAGCAAACGATATATTTAAAGAAATTCGGTTCAGATACCCAAATAACGAATGTCAACTTCTAAAAAAATATTTCAAGCTAGATTTTGTAAAAATATTCGGCAAAATTTTCATGAAATGTTAACAATTTTTACAGTTAATGAATGTAAATAAAAGAAGAACATTTAAAACTCCAGTTAACGTTTTTATACAGTTTTTTAATTCTTTTTGAAAAGCTTCCGATCTTTTGACTTCAATAGTTTAAAATCTGTATTATAACGCAAAAACAGGTCCATGAGTAATGACGACTCTTATTGGTGGTAGCTATAAATCTCTTTTGCTGCATTTTTCTTTTAAATTTGAAATATTACATAATTCCAGTTTTTACATCATCGAATAAAAATATAAAATATTTTCCAATGTAATCTGTTTGAAAACTGTATCTCAATTTACTGAATTTTCATAATTTTAAAAATAATATTCAAGAATGATTTTTTAAAAATCTATCTCTATCTTGTGCTGCTTGATTACGGAAGATTAATCCCTTTCCGGCTAATATTCCATAAAGAAATGAACACTTTATCCATAAATAAATAAATAAAAGAATATAAATAAAAAGAAAATTTAACAAATATGTAATCGAACTACGTGATTAAACCACTGAAATAATCATAATCAAAAAGTCTGGTTTAAATAGGGAAAACTGTGGCAATTTTTTTTATCGGCTATTAATCTCTGGCATGCGGCTAATACGAAAATGTCGCATTTAATAAATTTCAAAACTTTATTCAAATACATAATTGGTATTTTCCATATAAATATGATTTTTCGTATTGTTAAAAATCAATATAAAAAATTTATTAAATATAAGAAATAAGTTAGACTTTTCATTTAAGAATGGATTTCACCTATTTTCTGCAAACCAAAAAGTATGTTTTGTAATGCGGAAAGGCCTGGTTAAATCTTCTCTTTTTTTGAAGGAATGCAAAATATGTGTTTGCACAAGGTAATTTTCAGAATACTTAATTTCCTAAGGATTATACAATTACATCCTATGACTGCTAACGAACGTCCCGAATTCAGTCTATCAATGCTTAAAAAATTACGTATATATCTAAATAGCTGACCCGCCTGGCGTTGCCTGGTCTTGTGTAAAAAACTTAACCCTCTTAAAAAACGAATCTCTGCCCCAGATCCCCACTGCCTTCGCACCGCATACTGAGAGTGCTGCGTGAAAATTTCTTAATTCCTCCGTCATTCTATTCTAAACAAAGCTCTTTTCGAACGAACCTTCGGCACGGGTCATTGCTACATCTGGCACAGTATAGATATAATGAATGAATATTATTAAATTTTAGGATTTTTAACTTTGTATTTCATATAAATTTAATTAAATAGGATTCTCACTTCTTTTTAACACTTCTTTTTTATGCTGTTTCAAATATAATGAAATTGATACACATTACTGAGGTTTACTAGAAGATACTTGCTGTAGAATATGGTGTGCATAGTATTTCTCGTCCATTTAAAGGAACCCACAAAAGATTTCGGATACAGTACTGTATCCAAAAGACCGTCTATTACAGATAATTGTTGCAAGTACGTTTTCCGTTATGGTATGCGTTCTTAAGTTAAACTAAATTTTTGGATACTACTTACGTTAGTACTGTGTATGAAAGCTATAGATCATATACTGCGCTACACGAAAGAATTCGTAAGCATTACTGAGTATGAGTGTGATTGCCTAAATGTGGTTTTTATTTTCAAACTGAATTAAATTTACTATACTAAGACATGTTTGGAAAATATAAATAAAATCATATGCAGGGCCACGCAAAAACTAGATATATTGTCGACTAGAGATGATAATTTATGTAAATGTAATGTACAAAAACAACTTTTCAAAAGTAAAAAAAAAAAAAAAAAAAAAAAAAAAAAAAAAAAAAAAATTGTGGCTAAAAAATGGTGTGATATCAAATTTCCAAGCTATTATATTGCTTATTTAACTTTTTTCCATTAAATAAGTTATCATATATATAAGTCGAGTGCCTATGTATATGTTAATAGAAACGTTTTCTCCTGTACTAAATACATCCTAACGAGTTTCTGAAAATTCAATTTTTTTCAAATTATGCATGATGGGCTTGGCGGCCATCTTTGCTTATTATTCACAAAATTCTAACCACCCAAATCCGTAGTTAAAATCCGAAGTTCAAAATTGTTATTTAAGCAAATATTTAAGAGTTTCATTTACAGACTTGTATGCTCTGAAAATTGTGTCTTAAGATAATGATGACTTATCTAAAAGATTCATCTTATGATTTATTTTTTACAGTAACTAATAATTTCAAACTAGTAAAAATCAATTTATCAAAATATCAGTCTTATCTAATTTATATGTCCGTAGTTAGAATCTGAAGTTCGAAAAAACATATTACATTGCAAACATATTACGCTTTTACTTTAGAAATTTGGGTGCTTAGAAATATGGAAAGATGGCCGCCAAGCCCATCATGCACAATTTGAAAAAAAATTGAATTTTCAGAAACTCGTTAGGATGTGTTTAGTACAGGAGAAAACGATTTCTATTAACAAATACGTAGGCACTCGACTTATATATATGATAACTTATTTAATGGAAAAAAGTTAAATAAGCAATATAATAGCTTGGAAATTTGATATCACACCATTTTTTAACCACAACATTTTTTTTTTTTTTTTACTTTTGAAAAGTTGTTTTTGTAGATATCATTTCTTTTTTTTAAATATATTGAACATACATTAAATAATCTAAACATGAGAAATAATGCAAAATTACATTTTGCTTTCAGTCATTGTTTAAAGGGTTAACTAGAAATACCAGTAGATTTTTCAATTAAACTAATTACACTCTTAAAAACAACATACTAAATGTGGCTTATTATAATACTTGTTATCATCCGTTAAAAAATATCACTAACTAATCTATTAAATGAATAAAAATGAAATACGTACATAGCGTGTACGCGCTGCATTTGAAATCAAACGTGATATCACGCTCTTTTATTATTAGCACTGCTGCCTTCGCCCGCTAGCGGGCCCCTAATTTACAACGGGGCCTCAAATCTTGTAAAACGTCGAATAAGATAAACCACGAACCACCGACCTGGTTCCCTGCTGCCTTCGGCACCGGATAATCCCTTAATTTGCACATCGAATTGTATAAATCTCTAAACAAACGAACTTCCGACACGGGTCCCCGCTGCCTTCGGCACCATATAGCAGTCGTGCTGCGCACGCTCAAGTTCTATCTTCCCCCACCAGGTAGCGCAATCGGTTCTATATGAACCTCGAGCACTGAAATCGTTAAGGCTATAGATGTCGAGTCGAATGAGCTATACCCCGTCGTGATCTAGCCCTTAGAACCAGAGATAGGAAAGTGTCCCCTGGTGGTGAAAAAACGAACTAAAATCGGAAAGCTCTACAGATGTCGAGTCGAATGAGCCATAGAAACAGAGATAGGAAAGCGCCCACTGGTGGTGAAAGCTAATCGCGTTTGGGGGGGGGGGCAAATTGGGGGGATGAACACCGGAGATGCATAATAAGATTAGGCGGTCACAGACTTATCCAACGATGTATCACATGGGGGATATGTGTAAAATTCAGAAAATGCCCCCCCTGCATAATTTGATTAAGCGTTCACAGACCTTTCCAACGATATATCACATGAGAGGTGTCGGCAAAATTTAGAAAAGTGCTCCCTTTGGGGGGGGGGGGAAAGTGGGAGGATGGACCCCGAAGATGCATAATATGAATAAGCGGTCACAGGCCTTTCGAACAATATATCACATGAGTAGTGTCAGGGGGGCGCAAAATGTGGGGGTTTTACCTGTGCTGTATAACATGAATAAGTGGTCACAGACCTTTGTAACGATATCTGACATGACGGATATCGTTAAAATTTAGAAAAGTGTCCCCCTTCTTGTGTAGGTAAAACGCGCTCCGCCCCTCCCTATAATTTTTGACGCAGCTTTATTTTTAAAATTTATGTTATGTGTTATAAAATATCGTAAAGTTTCAAACAGATAGCCTTATTATACTTCCAAATTTTGTTCACGCCCCTCCCCGAACTGTGATGCACCATTATTTTTTATAATTTTTTTAACATGTGTTATAAACTATCTTAAAGTTTAAAACAGATCGCATTGGAATTTAATATATTTGCTGAAATTACTATTATATGTAGAATAATATAGAAATAAACCCTCCTGTAGATTGTAATTAAGATATATGAACAATTTTTATAATTTCTGAAAGCTGATTTTTATTTATTTATTTATTTACCTATTTATTTATTTTTTGTTTGTTTATTTATTTATTTATTTATTTATTTATTTTGCATTGCCTTGTGCATGTTTGGAATTTCTTAGCAATTTCTAAGATTTACATTATTTTATTCAATTAAACATTGTACTGTTACAATAAATTTAAATGAAAACTTCACTTCTAAAACAAAAATAATTTAACAACTGAATTTCATTAATTTATAGAAAAATGACGTAAAAGGTATTCCTGCGAACGAAATGCCTGTCCTTTACCATGTTTTTTTTTTCTTTCTTTCTTTTTTCTTTTTTTAAAATAAATGAATCAGTTTTAATTAACTAAAAAATTTTTGTTTACGTTTGGAAAGAAATTTTAAATGCCGATAACTCTTAATGTATACATTTTAGAAGGTACACCTTCCCTCAAAAACTAATTTATTTTTAAAGATCTTTCTAAAAACGTAAATTATATATTTAAAATATTTTTTAAAGCACGAACACGTCTGATTACTTTATTTTACAATATTATAAGAACACGCATTTTATCAGACAATTAAATGCACTAAACAAACACGAGTGAAAAATTGACCTGGGCCAGGACTCGAACCTGGGACAGTACGCATAGCGTGCCGACGCTCTGCGACTGAGCCGTCCAGACCGATACGCTTGATGGGAATTTCTCATACTCATTCTTGTTGGAAACAGTCATCTGCCACAGTTTGCAGTCATATTTAAAAGTTTGATAAAATGTGTGTTCTTATAATTATGAAGTTTTATTAAAAAAAAATATCTTCAGAAGAAAATGGCTGACTTGCAGATGAAATTTGATGTTGTTATAACTTGTAACTGATTTGTGCTATTATAATACAGATGGTACATGGTCGTTGGCATGTTTTATCTCTGTTTTGGCATAATTTTTTAATCGTCATGTTAATTAACAGTTTTTTGCTAATTAAGGATAGAAAATAATATTTTTTTACACTGGATTTTATAAAAGCACATAGATTACGTAATTACTTGTCCAAAAATGCAATCCTTTTTTTATTCTGCCCAATATTAAGGCCTGTAGCTTGTTTGGAAAAAAAAAAGTTTGACGAAGAAAATAGTGATCATTTTCAGTAACTCGACGTTTTAAAAAAAAAGCTATATCTCTGTTTATAAATCACTTATGAAGATGAGTTTGGTCTTAAATTGAAGAAATTCTTCATTAGATTCTTCTAGTTTTCGTTTTTTTTTCTGCGACGCTTGGTTTATTTGATATCTGATATTTTAATCCGGCATGTTTTGTCGATTTAACATTGCGAAGTTGATTTCTGTAAGTAAGCAGTAGCGGTCTAGTTCAGTTCTTGGCGTTGTTTGTGTGGCGTTTTTTTTTTTAACTTGGCTTGGCAGAGCGACCGCCCTGCTTGATTATATATATAGAATAATATAGAAATAAACCCTCCTTTAGCTTGTAATTAAGATATACGAACAATTTTTAGAATTTCTGAAAGCTGATTTTTATTTATTTATTTACCTATTTATTTATTTTTTGTTTATTTATTTTTTTTTCGTTGCCCTGTGCATGTTTAGAATTTCTTAGCAATTTCTTAGATTTACAATATTTTATTCAATTAAACATTGTACTGTTACAAAAAATTTATATGGAAACTTCACTTCTAAAACAAAAATAATTTAACAATTGGATTTCGTTAATTTATAGGAAAATGACGTGAAAGGTATTCCTGCGAAACGTTTGGAAAGAAATTTTAAATGCCGATAAGTCTTAATGTATACATTTTAGAAAGTACATCTTCCCTCAAAAACTAATTTATTTTTAAAGATCTTTCTAAAAACGCAAATTATATATTTAAATTATTTTTTAAAGCATAAACACTACGCCTGATTACTTTATTTTACAATATTATAACAACACGCATTTTATCAGACAATTAAGTATACTAAACAAATATGAATGAATAGTTGACCTGGGGCAGGACTCGAACCTGGGACCTTGTGCATGCCGTGATGACGCGCTGCGACTGAACCACCCAGACCCATATCCTTGAGCAGCAATTTCTCATACTTATTCATGTTGGAAACTGTCATCTGCCACAGTTTGCAGTCATATTTAATTGTCTGATAAAATATGTGTTCTTATAATTATGAAGTTTTATTTTTAAAAAAAATATCTTCAGAAGAAAATGGCTGACTTGCAGATGAAATTTGATGTGGTTATATTATAACCTGTAACTGATTTGTGCTATTTTAATACAGATGATACATGGTCGTTGGCGGGTTTTATCTCTGTTTTGGCATAATTTTTTAATCGCCAAGTTAATTAACAGTTTTTTGCTAATTAAGGATAGAAAATAATTTTTTTACACTGAATTTTATAAAAGCACATAGATGACGTAATTACTTGTCCAAAAATGCAATCCTTTTTTTATTCTGCCCAATATTAAGGACTGTAGCTTGTTTGGAAAAAAAAGTTTGACGAAGAAAATAGTGATCATTTTAAGTAACTCGACGTTTTTAAAAAAAAGCTATATCTCTGTTTATAAATCACTTATGAAGATGAGTTTGGTCTTAAATTGAAGAAATTCTTCCTTAGATTCTTCTAGTTTTCGTTTTTTTTTCTATGACGCTTGGTTTGTTTGATATCTGATATTTTAATCTGGCATGTTTTGTCGATTTAACATTGCGAAGTTGCTTTCTGTATATAAGCATTAGCGGTCTTTATTCCAGTTTATGGCGTTGTTTGTGTGGCGTTTTTTTTAAGCTTGGCTTGGCAGAGCGACCGCCCTGCTTGATTTCAGTATATTTAAGCGTATTTGTGCCTGAATTAAATTTTAGCTTAATATGCGGCATGTATAAAAATATGTAGGTAATATATAGCGCTGTACTCTCTTAAAACGAAAGAGCCAAAATAACTCAAGTTGAGCCGAAATCCACTCATCTCATGATTTGAAAGTCAGCTTCTCATGAAGAGTTGAAACAACTCGAGTGAACGAGTTGTTTTTAAGCAACTCATGATTGAGTTATCTCTATTTTACTCATACTTGAGTGAAATCAAATCAATGAAGGTTAAATCCAGTAGCACTTGAGTTATTTATAACTAACTCATACTTGAGGAGGGGAAGGAGAATTAAAATTCATGGTAAAATGTAATAATTCATTGTAAAATAATACATTTCATGAACAGGTAGATTATTATTTTAGAAAAAAAAAGTAATTTGCATATTGAATGTATACATATTTATGTTTACATATATGTATATATTCAACAATTAAGTGAAAAGTATCTTTTTTTTTTTTTTTTTTTTGTTGTTGTTTCTGAGCTGCTTGAAATATATACCCCCCCCCCTCCCGACCCAAAAAGAGAATTTTAAAAGGAATATTTGAAAAGATAAGAATTTCTGCTAATTTAAATATTTTAATCTTTTTTTAAAATTTTGTTATAATGATTATGTTTTCTATGCAATATTATTCGATACATTGCATGATATTTTTCAGTTTATATCAATATTATCATTAAATATGTTTTAATCCTAATACTATTTAGGAATATTCACACCGTGAATATCCGGGAATGTAGATATTTACCTTATTTTTAACAACATACAATAAAAAATATGGGATTTATACAGTTTCATAAATCAAGTATATTTTAAAATATTAGAATTCAGACTGAGAATAAAATAAGAAATATAATTTGTTTACTTTAAAACAATATTTTTGAAGTCAGACAAGTCAATTTTCAATTTATAGTATTATAAAAGTTAGAGTTCTGAAACATCGCTAAAAATATATACTATCAGGGCTCGATCCAAACAAAATTTTGGGCCTATTTAGGGTCCCTTCACAAAAATCAATTTAATAAAATGTATCCCTTCACAACAATCAATTTGATAAAATGGGCCCTTCACAAAATTCCTTTTACTAAAATTGATCCTTTCACAAAATTCTATTCCATAAAAACTTATTATTTATTATTTTATGATGTTTTAAAATGTGTAATTTGTAAACAAACAAGTTAAAAAAAGAGAAAAACTTCAGCAAAAGGATTTTAAAAACTTTTTGTTTATAAATGCCTGGTTTGAATTTGATTAGCTGGATTTCATCTTTCGTTACAAAATGTTATTTTTCACAAAAATATAATAAATTTCACAAAAATAACCTTTACTTTTCACAAAATGGGCCCCAAGATAAAAAACTTGCATCGACCTCTGACTATATAAACAAACGTACCGCCAAGATATTTTCTTTAAAAGTTTAAATTGCTACTAAATGATATTTATGTAAATCATATTTATTGAAACAACATTAAAAAAAACATAAAGGAGAGGCAAAGGATTTATTTCATTATATTTTAGAGTATTTTTTAATATTTATCCTTCCAACTTAAAAGATCTCTAAATGTTCGCTCGTATAAATAGTCCTAAATGTTAGGGTTAAGACATATTTAATAAAAATATTGATATAAACTGAAAAATATCACGCCATATATAAAATAACAATTAATATAAAACAGAATCATTATAAAAAACATAATTAGAGTATTTAAATCAGCAGAAATTCTTACCTTTTCAAGTATTCTTTCTTTAAAATTTTAACAACGTGGTGTTAGCCGCGTACTACACACCACACGTCTGTCGTCTGCTCAGCGGATATGGGGACAGTGAGGTCACGTCAACTGCGTCAGCTTACTGGATTTCCGCTAGCCAATGAGTGCTTATTATCGAGATGAGTTGTTTAGTATTCGCCCTTCAGGAGTGCAATAGGAAAATAAAAATTCAAATCATGATGAGTGAAACATTTAAAAATCAACTCATTCACGATCCAATAAATTAGAGCTCTTTTCTGAGAGCTCTTTTCCACTCTTTCGTTTTAAGAGAGTAGAAAAGTATTTAAGTATGTTTGCGTATATTGATAGAAATTGCTGAAGGTGAATTTTCAACCTATTTTGCATTTTATTACTAAATTTAATTTTAGCATACTAAGTAGAATATGTATAAATCTATAGATCAAATCAAGGGCTGCAGAAAAACATTGGAGTAATTGTCCGAGTATGGATTGTAATTGTGGAAATATGGATTTCAAATTTGCTATGCGCTTTTTAAATGTTTAACGAGGTATCCTAATAATATTATAAATCCGATTGTGTGCAAATGTTAGTCTGAAGCCAGCGTCAAAATGGAGAAATTAATGGCCCTGTATTTTTGCATATAGGTGGATTATAACCCGGAAATGAACATAGACTGGTTTTTGTTTATTTTATTCAAATACTTCTCTTAATAATTCAAAATTTGATTATTTTCATAGAGAATCAAAGCACATTTTTAGATAAAATTTAACCATTTTACTTTATCGTTGCTAGGGCTTTGATCGTTGCCATTAAATAAAAATGCGGAAATATAATTTTTCCTCCACAATTAAGTTTCAATTGAGCGATTTTCAAGTGAAAAATGAAAATAATTAAAAAAAAGATGAATTTCTGTGATATTTGAAACAACAATATGGAGTATTTGTTATTATACATGAAGTATGAATATCGGTTACATTAAAAAGATCTTTTTCTGGCAAAAACTGCGTTATAATTAGAAAGAAGAATTAACAATAATTATATTATCAAGAAAAAGATTTCGCTTGAACCATGGAACTATGAAAAGGATCCTTCTTGGCTTGAACAAATATGACGTCATAAATAAAACATGTATTTTCAAATACTCGTAATATTAAAAAGAGTATGACTATCAGTGTATAATAAAAGTATATACCTAATGGACGTCATATCTAAGATGAATAACTGAAATATTTTTTTGATACTGATTAATAGTAAGCTTGAATATCAGTTACAAACAAATGTGAGTTTTCTGCTAAAATTTACGTCATTATTGCCAGGAAAAGAAAATTAACAAGAATTATAGCATTGAAAAGAGATTTCGCTGGGATCAAAGTGACGTCATAATAAAACGGGATTTTTTAAATATGTTCCAAATGGAGCGTGTATCAATTTCATACATTAATAATCACTGAGTACAGTGAAAGAATAGAGAGGTAATGAACCGTAAAATCAGTTTGCAATATGAAGCCGGTTATCGCTCAAATCATTAGGCCCAAGGGCTGACTTCATTGGATGGAGAGAGGCTGCACGTGGAACAAGGACTGGATTCATTGGACGGGGAGAGGTTTTCAAAGCAAACCGCCAGTTGTTTGGGCCGACTATAGGGTTGCATGTTCAGCATCACGCCAAACATGAACATTTCATCTCTATTTATTCTCTGAACTCTGTGATTAATAATACAAGCATCAGTAAGATTATCAGGAAAAGAAAATTTAACACAAGTCTATTAAGTTAAAATCTGACTGTGTGTATTTCGCAACTACTCCTCTTAATGCAACGCGATTTACTTAACACCGGTTATCATTGATGAGGATGTCATATAAACACTGAGAATTTAAAATTTTGAATTAGATTCCGAGATATTAATATTTTTTTTTGTAAATTTTAACTAAATTTCTCTAAAAATGTTACTTAAATTACTCCATTTTTGTGGATAAAAAAGGAGAAATAAAACGGATTAATATAATTTTATGCCTTTTTCTCATTAAAACTGAAAAAAAATTATTTTATTTTCAATTTGAATAGTTGGTGAAAAAAAAAATCTTGATTACAGTAAAATTTTCGAAAAGTAAAAACATATTTCCACATATTCAAACTTTATGAATCAATTTATACTGCAAAACAAAAATCGCTTGTCAGCATATTGTCAAGAAATCAAGATATGTTTCAGCTATAGATTAAACCAAGGACACAAATTTGCTGTTACATGTAAACGTAACACTTGCAATTGCAAAGCTTTTTGCAACCCCAAATTACATGCAAACGTAACATTTACATGTAATTTGCACCCAAATTAATTTTTATTTGAACCGTAATAAATGTTAATTTGCAATAAAAATTACATGCAAAAGTAATGTTAACATATAATTTTTAGTTGCAAAAAGCTTTGCAATTTAAGTGTTACGTTTGCATGTAATTTTGGGCTGCAAAAAGCTTTGCAATTGAAGCTCCTTGCATTTAGGTGTAGAATTATTCCTCCCTATTCACAAGAATTGAATTTAAAGAAAAAGCATATACTATTTCCAATGAATTATTTTTAAATGATGGCTGTTAAAACGTTTCTAAAAGTCGTTAAAATTAAAATGGTTTATCAGGTAAAATTGATATTTCTTTTTTACCCAATTCGTCGATTTACACGATTTTATTTGGCCGTCCTTTTTCTATTTGTTGCAGTCTCCTTTTCGCGGTTATTTGGCACAAAATTTCACCTTTTTTAAACTGATTTATGTCAAGGCCCCTATGACAAAGAAATATCGTATTTTCTTCTATGAAATGTGATAAAGAGTTAGCTAAGTATTTACGTTTTTAATTATCGGGAGTGAAATATTTTGCTTGATTAGTACATTTATTTTTCTTTTAATGTTACGTGAACGAAGTCACGGGTAACAGCTAGTCTTATATAGATTATTAAATGAACAGAAAAGTTTGTAAAAGTGTTTTCTTAGTGGTGAAAAGAGTTTCATAAGCTATGCTTGACGCACGATTTGTCTTTCTTGTTTTAAGTGGACAATGTACCTTCTCATGGTGCAACAATTGCATCAGCTTTTTAAGTTGAATGTTGGTTGAGAGCATTTCTCCTGATCTGTCATTAAAAGATTTTATTAGTTTCTCCACATTAAAAGAATCACCACAAAGACATCAATACACTTGTGAGACTCATAATAGAATGTGTGAGAATGCATGAGAAAATACCTTTCTATTGCAAACAGCACTGTGGTAAAAGAATTGTAGCACCAAAAGTCCAAGGATATAGATGTTAATATTTAGAATAATAAGGATTGTACCAATACAGATTTCACATCAGCGGATCTAAATATTTTTCACTTTTTACTCATATTTTATGTTTATTTATCATCGGGGTTAATTACATTCAAAAATAAAATCACTATGAAATTTTGATAACTTTAAAATTCAACATTCTAAAATTACTCTATAATAACATTTATATGTTTATTTATATTCATACTTTGAATTATATATAATCAATTTTGTAAATTACAGTAAAATATTTTTAAAACAAATTTCGTCAGCAAAATATTTCTAAAAATATTTACACAAACACCGCATATGCTGTTTGAAAAGTTTAAAAATACCCCTAATTTAAGCGAGAAAAAAATTCGTGTGTACATCTTTCTGGAGAAACACATGAATATTATCATTATACTAAATCTGCTTCGTTGAAACTATCGAGATAGATATAATTCTTAACTTGACTTTGGGAGAAGACATGCTTTTTTGTTATGTTTCAGCTTTGTTATTGTGTTTAAATGTATACTCTGACAGGTGCATTTAAATTATTTTACTTTTAATATAAAAAAAAAATAATTAAAATTGAAAATGCGTCAGTTTGAAACCTTTTTAGATCTAATTTATGATAGATCTATTATAGATCTATTATAGATCTATTATAAATCTATTATAAATCTATTATAGATCTATTATAGATCTATTATAAATCTATTATAGATCTATTATAAATCTATTATAGATCTATTATAGATCTATTATAGATTATAGTATATATATTTTATATTTAAATATTCACTGAAATATATTATCTAATGTATTCAAAGCTTTTTAAAGCTGTGTTGGGATTTGCCGGATCATTTTTTAATTATTATCGAATTGGTTATACTTTTGAAGACAATTTTTTTAATGTTAGATATCTGTGTTTTTGGAAGTACGACGAATCTATTTAAATCACTCAAAATCCAACATCTCTATACTATAGAGACTTAACTTTGCTGAATACTAAATGCAAGTATTATATATATTGTATACATTTGTTTATATATAATTAATAAACATTTATGTGTAGTAAAATTTACCACGTTCAGTTAAAAATTACTTGTAAATAAAACAAACCTATCAACTATTACTCCCCTCTTATAAACAGTAAACAAATAATTAAACGTTGTATTAAATATTTAGTTTTTAAATAAATGAATACATTTATGCAGATATAACATTAATTAAGTGTATTTACTAATAATAAGTCAACAACAATGGTTTTAACTTTAAAACACATAAAAAATGATTTTGGACAGGATTTTTCCCCAAAATACTCCACTGTGTGGCGTACGGAATACGCCGTTTGTAAATGTTACATAATTTATTGTATTTTCTGTAATTAAATTATTATTATTATTATAAATGGATGTCTATAACTTATATACTAGTAATAGACGTTGTATTAAAAAAGTCAAAATTTGATATTGAGGATTAGAAAGGCGTTGACATAAAAAAAAATATATATTACAGTCCTCCGCATCTGTTTTTATGTCACTACAAACAGTCCCTGTTATGTTAATTCTAATTAAATTGGTGTACTTTTATCAAGTTAGTGTTTTTTACATTTATACCACTATTGAATATTGGCATTGAACAAGAATATCAACAAAACTTCTTATTTAGACTTTAAAATGCATTGGCGTCATATAGAGTAAGGGGATATTGCTTTTATGTTACTGCAAACCGTTCGTGTTATATAAATTCTGATTAAATTAGTCTGCTTTTATCAATTAGATGTTTATTACTTTTATACTACTATTCAATACTGAATTGAACAGGGATATCATTAAAACTTTTTATTTATTCTTTAAAGTACCTTGGCGTACATAGTACTTCGTCCGTATTTTAATGTTACTGCAAATCGCTAATGTTATATTAATTCTAATTAAATTAATCTGGTTTTATTAATTTTGTTTTTAATAATTTTATACCACTATTGGGTATTGTTTGAATAAGGATATCATTAAAACTTGCTACTTAAGCTTTACAATGTCTTCGTGTATACAGTCAGAACAACACTAAATACCGGGCTTGCTCATTCATTCTCATTCCTTCACAAATAGTGCCTGGCCGCGACCAGCGATTGGTACAAAGCCACGCACCCATCGTTTTGTGCCAATCTCTGTATGTATTTCGTCTCGGTCAGCCACCATTTGTGACGTCATGAGAATGAATGAGTAAGCCCGGTATCTAGTGTTATCCGGATACAGCACGCCGCCCATGTTTGTTTGTTAATACAAACGGTCTATGTTTTCTTATTTACTAGCTGACCCGCCCGGCGTTGCCCGAGCCCTTTTAATAAACTTAAATCTCTTAAAAAATGGAACTCTGGCCACAGTCTACGATGGCTTCAGAACCGTATACCCGGTATGCTCGTACGCTCTAGAAAATCTGTTATTTCCCCCTACCACCGCCAGGGGAGCATTCTGTTCTAAACAAACCTCTTTCCGAACGAACTTCTGAGGCAGGTCCCCGCTGCCTACGTTACTGTATAGTAGGCGCACTACCAAATTGAGCTGGTTTTGAGAAGATTGGAACATTATTAGCCCAGTTATTGCAATAAGGCACAGTTAGAGAAAATAACCTTGAGGGAGGTGCCGAGAGGAGGGAATGTTCGAGGAGTGTCCTTAAGAAAATGACTAATTAGGAGGCCCACTATGCATATGCATGCATAAAAATTCGTTCGTTTTGTTAAGCTAGAAACTTAATTACAAAGTTGGCTTAAACTCTTATTTGTAAATAGTGGTAACCACTACTCATAAATTTAATTTAATGTTATAAAGGGTGACTATTAAGTTAAATATAATGTTTGGAATCACTTGCGTTGAAATCGGAAAGATAGTTGCTGAGATATAGAAACGGGGCATAGTTAGAGAAAAACCTTAAAGGAGGAGGCGGGGGGGAGAGGGTTGTTCAAGTACCCTTCAGCAAATGACTAATTAAGAGGAGCACTATGCATCTTTCGAAATTCGTTCGTTTGCTTAAGCTAGGAACTTAATTACAAATTTGGCTTACCCACTTATTCGAAAATAGTGGTAACCGCTACTCATAAATTTAGTTTAATGTTATAAAGAGTGACTATTAAGTTAATTATAATGTTTGGAATCACTTGCTTTTAAATCGGAAAGATAGTTGCTGAGATATGGAAACGGAGCATAGTTAGAGAAAAATCCTTGCAAGAGGGACCGTAGGGGGGGGGGGGTTCAAGTGCCCTTCAGCAAATGACTAATTAGGAGGACCACTATGAATCTTTCAAAAATCGTTCGTTTGCTTAAGCTTCGAACTTAATTACAAGTTTGGCTTATACAATTATTCGGAAATAGTGGTAACCGCTACTCATAAATTTAGTTTAATGTTATAAAGAGTGACAATTAAGTTAATTATAATGCGTTGAAATCGCTTGCGTTGAAATACTTGCGTTGAAATCGGAAAAATAGTTGCTGAGATATTGGAACGGAGCATAGTTAGAGAAAAAAAACCTTGAAGGGAGGGCCGGGGAGGAGCGGTTGTTCAAGTGCCTTTCAGAAAATGACTAATTAGGAGGACCACTATGCATCTTTAAAAATTCGTTCGTTTGGTTAAGCTTTGAATTTAATTAGAAATTTGTCTTGAACTATTATTCGTAAATAGTGGTAACCGCTACTCATAAATTTAGTTTAATGTTATAAAGAGTGACAATTAAGTTAATTATAATGTTTGGAATCACTTGTGTTGAAATCGGAAAGATAGTTGCTGAGATATGGAAACGGAGCATAGTTAGAGAAAAAAAACCTTGAAGGAAGGACGGGGGGGGGAGTGGGTTGTTCAAGAGTCCTTTTAGCAAATGACTAATTAGGAGGACCACTATGCATCTTTCAAAATTCGTTCGTTTCCTTAAGCTTTGAACTTGCTTAAGCTTTGAACTTAATTACAAATTTGGCTTAAACTATTATTCATAAATAGTGGTAACCGCTACTCATAAATTTAGTTTAATGTTATAAAGAGTGACTATTAAGTTAATTATAATGTTTGGAACCACTTCCGTTGAAATCGGAAAAAAAGTTGCTGAGATATGGAAACGGAGCATAGTTAGCGAAAAAACCTTGATGGAGGTCCCGGGGGAGGGGGGGGATGTTCAAGTGCACTTCAGAAAATGACTAATTAGGAGGACCACTATGCATCTTTCAAAATTCGTTCGTTTTCTTAAGCTTTGAACTTGCTTAATCTTTGAACTTCCTTAAGCTTTGAATTTAATTACAAATTTGGCTTAAACTGTTATTCGTAAATAGTGGTAACCGCTACTCATAAATTTAGTTTATTGTTATAAAGGGTGACTATTAAATTAATTATAATGTTTGAAATCACTTGTGTTGAAATCGGAAAGATAGTTGCTGAGATATGGAAACGGGGCATCGTTAGAGAAAAAACCTTGAAGGGAGGGGTTGTTCAAGTGTCCTTCGGCAAATGACTAATTAGAGGACCACTATGCATCTTTCAAAATTCGTTCGTTTCCTTAAGCTTTGAATTTAATTACAAATTTGGCTTAAACTGTTATTCGTAAATAGTGGTAACCGTTACTCATAAATTTAGTTTATTGTTATAAAGGGTGACTATTAAATTAATTATAATGTTTGAAATCACTTGCGTTGAAATCGAAAAGATAGTTGCTGAGATATGGAAACGGAGCATAGTTAGAGAAAAAAACCTTGAAGGGAGGGCCGGGGGTGAGGGGTTGTTCAAGTGTCCTTCGGCAAATGACTAATTAGAAGGACCACTATGCATCTTTCAAAATCCGTTCATTTGCTTAAGCTAGGAACGTAATTACAAATTTGGCTTAAACTATTATTCGGAAATAGTGGTAACCGCTACTCATAAATTTAGTTGTCTGAGTGCAACGAAGACTCATACACAGCGCAGTGTTACTTTGCCCCATATATAGCTACGATGGATATTAAAACCTTTCGTCAAGCATAACTCAAAAAATATTTAACGGATTTCGTTCAAATTTTTACAGCAGGTACCTATAAAGGTGACAACGTCGTCTATTTATTACCAAGAATAAGTGTCAAACCGTTTGGAAGTTATATTAAAAAAATAGATAAAAAAGCACAATTAAAGTACATACGTCACTAAATTTTGTGCGTACGTCATTTTCACCGGCGGGAGATTTTCGTAGACAATCGGAATTGAAAAGTTCATGGAATACATGGAGCAAAAAAAAAATATGCAAGCACTAATATTCAGCACAATAAAATATATTTCAATTTAATAAAAATGGAAAGTTAATCTGGAATTTTTTCTATTTGAAAAGTATTAGAGATTAGTAAGAGTAGTATTAGTATTAGAGATTTGGCGTAAATCACACCATTAGCAGCTTTTTTATTTCGCGTGTGTATGTTAGGAACAATTCTTTGATGTTTAAATAAAAGGTTTCGATTTGTGGCATTATTTCTTATTTTCTTTTCCTTTTTAGTATTTTAAATGGAATTAGTGAAAGGCATGTATTTTAAATTAAATGAGTGAAAGACGTGTATTTTTAATGTATGTATTTCAAATGAAATCAATGAAAGATTTATATTTAAATGAAATGAATGCAATATTAAGATGTTATGGGAAAAATATTTGGCGATTTATCAACTGCGCCAAGTTAACATAAAAGTACCAATACATATGTGGGTACTTCTCTATTATCCCGTCGATCACTTTTCATAACAAAAAAACTATCGCCAAATAAACGGGAGAACGTTGTCATTGAAATATCAAAATACATAAATAAATAAAATATAAGAATTTAAGGACACAATTGTTATTTTAATGAATGAAATAACTAATAAATAAGTAAAACATAATGAAAAATACACGCAAATGTCGCGTTAAAAACCACTTGATGACGTAACAAAACACGTATAATGCTTCTGATGTCAAGTAAATGGGACTGCATTTTTGGCGTTTAATCTAATAGTTTGGCGATAGTTTTTTGTTATGAAAAGTGGTCGACGGGATAATAGAGCAGTACCTCTATGTGAAATGAAACAAGGCTCAGATGTCATATACGCACCACGTTGGCGCGATTTTTCCCTCCACCAGCTTGGGGAAAACTTTGTTTTTGAATATTAGTTACAAATAGTGTGACAAATAGTACACGTGATTTTTTATTTCAATATAAAAATAAAATAACATAATAAATGAAACAGCTTCTATTATTTTAAAAAAGGAAATAAAAATAAATAAATAATAGTTTGATATAAATAAAGGCGCGGATGTCATATACGCACCACATTGGCGCGATTGCAACAAAATGGCAATTTTATGCCTCACATGGTAACCCGGTTATTTTGTTTCAATTGTTGTTTATTAACTTTTATTTTTTATTTTAATTCTATAAATTGTTTTTATTATATATATCAATATTTATTTATATCAAACTATCATTTATTTATTTTTATTTCCCATTTTTGAATAATAGGAGCTATTTCATTTATTACGTTATTTTATTTTTATATTGAAATAAAAAATTACATGCTATTATTGTATGGTATTTGTAACTAATATTCAAAAACAAAGTTTTCGCCAAATTGGCGGGGGGAAAATCGCGCCAATCTGGTGCGTATATGACATCTGTGCCTAAATTAATATTGATATACATATAAAAATAATCTATAGAATTAAAATAAAAAATAAAAGTAAACAAACACAACAAACAGTTTTCTCCAAAGGGGCGGTGGAAAAATCGCGCCAACGTGGTGAGTATATGGCATCTGTGCCGGGATTTTTACCCTTTTATCTGTGCTTTCGGAAATATAAAAAAATTAAAAAATTCTTATATCAGGTGTATAATGTTTTGCATTTTTATACGGACCACTTCTCCATTTTAAGATTTTAAATGCTATTTATATCAGATATTTCTTTCTTGAGATTCCCACAAGTTTTTTCCGGTAATTTTTTTAGTTCGCTTATTAATTGTTTACAATTTGCCTCCCTGGCAATAACAATTATTTATCACAAAAAATGGGTACTTCTCTATTATCCCGTCGACCACTTTTCATAACAAAAAACTATCGCCAAACTGTAACGCTAAATAAACGGGAGAACGTTGCCATTGAAATATCAAAATAAATAAAATATAAGAATTTAAGGACACTATTGTTACTTTAATGAATGAAATAACTAATAAATCAGTAAAACATAATGAAAAATACACGCAAATGTCGAATTAAAAACCACTTGATGGCATAACAAATACGTATAATGCTTCTGGCATCAAGTAAATCGGACTGTATTTTTAGCGTTTAATCTTAGTTTGGCGATAGTTTTTTGTTATGAAAAGTGGTCGACGGGATAATAGAGAAGTACCCAAAAATGGCTTAGTTTTGTTAAATTTGTTTGTTATGTATTTTCATTTCTTATTAAAATATCGAAAATGGCAACAAAATTTTATTTTAGCACCGTACTTAATTTTTTAAAATGGCTCAAAAACATGGTTTAATAAACGTATATTTGTAAATATTTTAAAAAACATGTTTTTCCGCTCTCTAGAAAAATTTGTAAGATTCTACAACTGCCTTTGGCACCAGCCAGTACATGATACGGAACTTTTCCCTATTCAGATACACAGAAGAGGTTGGTCACAAACAAGAGTAATGCTAGCAACAATATTGTTTTAACTCAAGAGTTAGAAACAATAATGATATTAAATTCCCCGATTAGCTTAGGGTCCGATTACGGAACTTTCTCCTAGAAAAAAAAACTGTAGAAGTCTTTTACATTTGTTTCGAATGAAGCTCGATCAACAAAGTATTAATTGATAATACAAACAACACTAATATTAACATGGGGGCAAAAGTTTGAATTTAAGTGTATATATTTGGAACCCTCCCCCTCCCCAACCACCCACCAAAAAAAGAAAAAGAAAGTTACAGAAATGAATTTAAAATGGCTTGAAGCCACCCTTTCTGACATAAGAAATTGGCTGCGAACCCGATTACGAAACTTTCACTTAACTTAATAACATGTATCTAATAGCCCTGAGGACAATTCCCCTTCCCAGTTATACGGACCTTGGGGCTTTTTTAAAAAGCTTGACGCAGTTCGGGTTGAAGAAGTTGAGATTTACTGTCAAATGACACAAACTACTATGAAAATAAAACTGGTGAATTATTATGCTGGTTTATGTATGTATTTAAAAAAATTGCATCTGATTACACTCTTTAGATAAATTACGACTGTTTGCATTTAATAACAGATAAACGGCTTCCGTTTACTAAATTGTTTAAATATTGGGAAGAGTTGGCGAGAGATAGATAGACGTGTAAACAAACGGGTAGACAGACGGGTAGAGAGACGGATAGTGACAGAGATAAGCTAACGGGTAGCGAAACGAATAGACAGACGGGTAGCGAGGCAGGTGCAAAAAAGGGTTGACAGAGGGGTAGTGAGATGGGTAGGGAGACGGGTAGCGTGGTGGATAGAGAGACGAGTACAGAGACGCCTTGACAGACGGGTAGAGAGAAGGGTATATAGACAGACAGACGTGTTGATAGACGAGTAGTGTAACGGGAAACGAGACAGGTAGAGACACGATTAAAGAGTCGGGTAGAAAGACAGACGGATACTGAGACGGGTATACAGAAGAGTAGAGAGACAGTAGACAGATGAGTTCGGAGAGAGACACAGCTAAGACATACGAGTAGTTAGACTGGTAGACACGTTTCTAGCAAAGCATGTTATCAATGTGGTTTGAAGTATACGAGTTTCTATAAATAGTTATACAAATAAACAAAGGAATTTTTTTTAATTCAAATATTAAATGTTTGATTTAATATTTCAATATTTAATATTTTATTTTTTAATATTTTATTTAGATATTTGTCACAAAGAAAATGTTGCAAAAATTAAATTAAATTTGCGTTAAACTACGCTTGCTAAAATACGCTATTGGCTGCAAATCTGATTATGTGACTTTAAAAATATCGTTTTAAAAGATCCGGCGGTTTTTTTTTTAAAGTTTTGAGCAATTCCCGCTTAAGAAAATGAGATTATTTGCCAAATGTTATAAAAAAATGCATATGAAAACATAACAGTCTATGAATTTATATATGATATTTTGTAATTATATCATTTAATTTGCTATTTTTCATATGTTGTATCTTTATCTATCTCTTGTCTATCATATGCTGTATATTCACTTAGATTCTTGTTGATATCTTCTTTATATCGTAATTGTTAACTTTATGTTCTCAGCAATATCACTCAGACTAATCCCTTTGAGGGAAGTCCTAGTTTAATGTTATAAAGAGTGACTATTAAGTTAATTATAATGTTTGGAACCACTTGCGTTGAAATCGGAAAAATAGTTTCTGAGATATGGAAACGGAGCATAGTTAGAGAAAAAACCTTGAAGGAGGTGCCGGGGGGGGGGGATTTTCATGTGCCCTTCAGCAAATGACTAATTAGGAGGACCAGTATGCATCTTTCAAAATTCGTTCCTTTCCTTAAGCTTTGAATTTAATTACAAATTTGGCTTAAACTGTTATTCGTAAATAGTGGTAACTGCTACTCATAAATTTAGTTTATTGTTATAAAGGGTGACTATTAAATTAATTATAATGTCTGAAATCACTTGTGTTGAAATCCGAAAGATAGTTGCTGAGATATGGAAACGGAGCATAGTTAGAGAAAAAACCTTGAAGGGAGGGCCGGGGGGAGGGGTTGTTCAAGTGGCCTTCGGCAAATGACTAATTAGAAGGACCACTATGTATCTTTCAAAATTCGTTCGTTTGCTTAAGCTAGGAACGTAATTACAAATTTGGCTTAAACTAATTGGCTTATTCGTAAATAGTGGTAACCGCTACTCATAAATTTAGTTTATTGTTATAAAGGGTGACTATTAAATTAATTATAATGTTTGAAATCACTTGCGTTGAAATCGGAAAGATACTAGTTGCTGAGATGTGGAAACGGAGCGGAGTTAGAGAAAAAACCTTGAAAGACGGGTCGGGAGAGGGGGGGGTAAGGCGTTGTTCAAGTGGCCTTCAGCAAATAACTAATTACGAGGATCACAATACATCTTTAAAGATTGATTCATTTGGTTAAGCTAGGAACTTAATTCGAAATTTGGCTTAGACTATTATTCGGAAATTCTAGTAACTGCTTTCTAGAAATACACCTTGAAGCTTAAATGTAATTAGACCCTTGCCCCTCTTCATTCCAGCAAATATAAAAAAAGACTGTTAAATAAAGTTTTCTGTATTAACAATCTCCATCATATCAATAAATGTCATGTAAAAAAAAATAATAATAATAAAAAAAACGACTAATTTTCATGAAGAAAAATTTGCCTGGAAAATATTTCAATCAGTGGGACGTATGTGTAATTTGTTATGTACAGGTGGCGCGGCAGTCGCATAGCTCTACGCTGATAACTTCAATCCATATTGACACTATTTAGTTAGAAATCCTTATTTATGCATCGCTACTCTGGTTTATTTAATTACTTCTGTGAAGAATTGATGTAACCAACCAGTGAACCAACCAACCCAAGAGAATAAAAGCGTATTTTTTATGAAAGTTCTTTGTGGATATTAATTAATATTTCAGTAAATATTTAAAATATTAAAATTCTGAAGTAATGGTGCACCAGGAGAGGGTTTGGACTACCTAAATCTAAATTTGCAGCCTTCTAGGTGGGCTAGATTTTCCAAGCCATCGCCAACAGATACACAGACACACACACAGAGCGAAACTTTCTTTTATTAGTATAGATAATCATATTTGTCTACTTTTATCGATTTGGTTTTTATTAATTTTTTATTACTACAGTAGAACCTTCATAAGTTGACCACCCAAGTGACTGTAACTAAGTGGTCAACTTAGGGAATTTTTAGAAAATATTTAGTACAATATTAGAAAAAAATTTGTAAATTTTTTAGTATTTTTTAAGGCAAAATTTAGAAAAAAAAATAGCACTTACTCATTTTTATCTGATGATACAATATTACAATTTTTGATAATTTCAAAGATTACAATTTTTGAAAGAATAACTCAATTTTTGTTTGAGTCCTCTTTTTGTTCATTAGGTAACTGCAAAAAGCACTTTCACAGTTTACAAGTCCATTAAGCATGCTTGGGCATTTTTCTGCAGCGAAATCTTTAAGTTGCTCCATCATGCGCTTGACATCGTCTTCCTTTAGAGTTGGGTACTTTTCAGTTTCGTCGTCACTTGGATCATCATCCTCTTCGCCATCCATTTCTTGTACCTTAGAGTCCTCACTGTGCTTAGTTTCAGAGAGTATCTCATTGAAGATTGCCTCTGGGTCTGGTTCAACACATGTTACTAACACATCGTTCATGGTAACATAATCTCGACTCCATCGACTCCATCAAAAACTGGCAAGGGAGATAGAGGAAGCTTCATCCTCGTGCACCGATGTTGTAGCTGTAACAAATCCAGCTTTCTTGAAGCAGTTCTTAATCGTGGTTTGCGTTACTTTATTCCAAGCAGAATTCCAATGAACAGCATTCAAAGCATTTACTGACGCAGCTGTTGACGATGTCAATGCAGAAGGACCACAGGTTTGTGTTTTCATGATCACCCGTTCCAGAAGTTGAGCTCTGTGATGCACTTTGAAGGACTGAATAATGCCTTGATCTAAAAGTTGGGTTTTCGAAGTTGTGTTTGGAGGCAAACATTTTAGCTTCACATTTGTAAGATTATTCACTTTCGGGTTGCTGGGGTTGTAAGTAGAATACACCGCTTCTTTTCCTTCATTTCTGCGTCAATTCCTCTAACCTACTCTTCGAACAAAGCACTGGTCATCCAAGCGGATATATTCGCTCTCCAAAAAAATGGAAAGTCTTCAGATTTACAATTTTAAATGCACGAGGTTTTGCGGATTTGCCAATCACCGTAGGCTTCAATTTTGCCCCAGTCATACTAGCACATAGAAGAACAGTAAAACGCTATTTTGAAAGTTTTGCTCTTTTGCAAGTGTGACCTTTCATTACTAGACTTCTATCAGGCATTGCTTTAAAGAAGAGACCGCACTCATTAGAATTAAAGATGTCCTGCTCTTTAAAACCTTTAGCAAACTCTAAATTTGTCAATAAACTTCTCAACCACTTCAGCTGAAACCTCATTCGATTCCCCACACAAAACGTTTTGAGAAATCTCGTATCGTAAGTTTGAATTTTTGAAGCCAACCTGCTGAAGGTTGGAAGTCCTCTATTTCGAATCCTTTTGCAAATTTTTTTGCTACTTCCTGAAACATAGTTCCCGATATTCTTGCATTGATTGATCTCATCTCTTTAAACCAACGAAACGTGGCTTCGTTCACAGCGTCGAGACACGTTTTTCTGCGTTTTCTTTGGAGTCCACCGTTTTCGGAAGAATATCTTTCCAGATATTATTCCTTGCGTTTTAAAATGTTGCTCACTGTTGTCTTTCTCACACCAAATTTTACCGCTGTCTTTCTTTGGCTGCAGCTTGCAGAAAATTAAGAAGATCCACTTTCTCCTTTAATTTAAGTTCTTTTAGAGCTTTTCTTTGTGCCATTTTTAATGAAAATTCGCAAATAAACGACCAGTACGAGATAAAAACGTATTATATAAGCTTTGATATCCCTTCGTGTATACAGTACGCTGCCCGTGTTTTTATGTTACGACAAGCTGCCTGTGTTTTTAAATTTTACGGAAGCATGATAACTTTTCGGATTTAAACCTAAGCATGTTTTATAAGGATTTTTGAACGTCTGGGAACTAGGTAGATCAATGCAAGCTTTTGCAGAAAACAGCACAGGTAATTTGAACGTTCAAAGGCTAACTATTTTTGAATTTCTACTGAAAAGTGCAATCTTCTCTGTTTTTATCGGGGTTGTGCTTCGGGGAGGAAACTGAGGTAAAACGATTTCTCAGAATTGTTTAATCGAAAACCAAAGTAACAAAAACTGAATTAAAATATTAATAAATATCCAGTTCTTGCGTGATGGTTTGTTGAATTTTTGAATTTTATACGAAGTAATGGACCATCAAATTTAAATCATCAGTTTCCGACAAAAAAATCTTATTTACTAGTGTTTATATAATACGAACGAATGAAAATTTTATAAAAGGAACCCGACAAATATATAAACATTCAATAAAGGAAATCCCAAGAATCTTCTGCCTAAATATATTAAATAAAGCATTAAAAGACACTGTTTAAAAAATTGCTTTAAATTTATTCGACTCTCCGCTAGTTCGTGCTCTGTGTGACAGGAATTGCTTTAAACTTTTTATTTTTTTTAAATAGGCTTCTAGAAAACATTTATGAAATGTCAAGTATTCAGAATATGTATATTTTGTAGCCCGAAAACTTTTAATGCATACCAATGTATAATGGATTAATCGCTAGAAATTAATTTACATATTTTACAATTGAAATATTTTAATACATTTACTAAAAGGTTACTTAAAATTAATATGTGCTATGAATGTTTTAACTGAAATTATAAACTACTGAGTGAAAGCCATGATATAGTTTTCAATTACAAACTCATCAACAGCGACTGGATCATAAGATATCAGAATCCTGCGCGGATATAATCCATAACTGTCAGATACTGCAAAGACAAGCTTCCATGGCACCCATCTCTGAGTTTGATCGATTTAGTTTCTAGGGCATTCTCTTGTTGAAATTTCTATCCTTTGTTCCAGCGACGGTATTTGTAGTGTCATATAATGATGGAATAGCCGTTTCTATTTAGTATATTTGTTAATCATAGTCCATACGGGCATAATATATTGATGAACATAGCCATTAGTCATACATACGAGGGAGATATGGATAAGATAATACTATTATATTATATTAGTAATCTACACAAAACAGCGTAATTCCTAGAGCAATAGAAAAAAAAACTCACATCATTAATGTATATGTATGTACTGAAATCGGTTAACTCTTACCTGGTAATGAATGCATAAGAATAAAAAAATATGTTTCTTCTAATGCTAACTCATTTTTTATGAAATAATTTTTTTAATAACACCTGAATAGCATATATATGCTTATTTACATTTAAAATAACATTATAGCATTAATATTCTGATTAAACAATTTCTAACCAAAAAACATAATCTATCTGAATTTTTGTGCAGAAAAACGTAGACAGCAATGCATGAAAAATGCCATTCATACTTTTTTTTTACTTTGAGTATGTTGGCTCTCTTAAAATTAATTATGCATTCGGATTTCGTGGTTATTGAATTCTATTTCGCACAGATAGAGCGCCGGCATATATAAACAATTTTAAACAAAGACAATGGAAAATTTTATGTAATTTATTAGTTACTTTTCATTTTGATATAAAAAAAACATCCAATTTAATTTACTTTGCGTGCAACATCAGCTAACAGATAAAGGATATTTGTCAAATTTAACCAGGCATATGAAAATTTAAAAGAAATATTTTTGGAAAATTTATTTATTTTTATTTTTATTTTTTTTTAAATTAAAGTAAAGCAATGTATAAAAGTTATCTAAAAATTTAAAACGCTGTTGATAAAGCGCATAAATTTACTCATATCAAAATGTTGGAATGACTATTCATTAACGAACAGTTGTTTTTCATTACATTATTTATAATTTGATTCAAAATACAAGAGACAAACTTTACAGATTATTAGATCATATTAAAAAATACACCTGTCTTTCAACATTTTTAAGGGCGTGTTTGTATAGAACGAACACTTAATTTTAATTCCAAACTGCCACATGGCACCCAGAAATGTTTAATAAAATTCTCCTGTCTTAATATATCTGAACAGTTGCCGAACAGTTGATGTCGGTTAAGGGGCTTCTGAGTTGCAAACAACCTAACGTCCAGTCTATTCTGAGTAGAGTGCCTTGTATTAAATTGAGCGTTGGGAAAAGTTAAGATGTAGTATTAACTACAAATAAAAGAACAATTACAATAAAAAGGGTAGATGTAAAATAAAGAAAAATATGATAATAAAGGATCAGGTTCCATAAGACGTGTTTTTGGCACATGAAATAAGACAAAAATTCGATTTTGTTATACTGACTTAATTATTTCCCTTTTTAATATTAGAAAGTTTCTGTATGACTTCAAAAATATTTTTTTGCATTTTGTTCGGATTTATATAACTTACACAAGCTCAAAGTTCGTATTATTCGTAGTTTTTGATGAAAAATACACAATTTCTCCCTAATTTTACCTCAATTTTTAAATATTTTGCTATGAGCACAGCTTTGCAACACTTTTATTTTTACATATATTGTACATTTTCATGTATTTTATTATAATATATGTAAAGAAGAAAGTGTTGCACGATTGTGCTCATATATAGATAATTGAGGAAAATTTAGGAGGAATTACGTATTTTTCATCAAAAACTACGAATAATACGAACTTTGAGCTTGTGTAAGTCATATAAATCAGAACAAAATTCAAAAACTATTGTTGAATTTGTGCAGGATGAACCTTCTAATATTACAAAGTTAAATAATTAAGTCAGTATAACAAAATCGAGTTTTAGTCTTATTTCATGGGCCAAAAACAAGGCTTATGGACCCTGATCCTTTGGAATACAAAAGCAAAGCCAAAGAGATTAAAAATATAGTCTAGATATATAGTCTAGATATATAGTCTAATATAGTCTAGATAGTCTACAGTCTAGAAAGTGAAATGGTATAGCTGTAGTTAAAAATAACTATTAGTAAAGAAGTTGAAAAAGTAAAAAGTAGGGTTCGGAACATGTTCGTGAAGCTGCACATAAATGCCAGGTGGTAAAAAGGCGGGCAAAGCATAAACAAATAAGGCAGTCAAAAGATCCGTACATTTTTGGGTGATTCGTAATTACATAAATACGTAGCACCTATTGTCGATGTCTGGTCCGTCCGTCTGTCTGTTCGTCTGTCCGTCCGTCCGTCTCTGTGTCCGTCCTTCCGCATATTATTTTTGCAGAATTTGGTCGAGACATTTCAAATTTTATGAACATCGAATCAAAACTTTAGAAAATTTTAATAAAAGCATTTATTAAAAAATTTGATTTTTTTTTTAAAAAATAGGTGCTTTTTTGTTATAGGAGCTTCTGAGGTTTAACCGTCAAGCAGCCGAGATACTTATTTTATTACAGAAATTAATCTGCAGACGATATAATTCATTTCACAGAATTAAAAATCATCAAGATCTGAATATTTATATAACTAGCTACAGTACGAACGCACCTCATTTGTTAGGTTAGTCGTACAATTTCCAACTTTTTTTTTGGTATATCTTAGATATTAAATTTTAATTTAGAAATTAGGTATTTAAAATATACAAATAAATTACAAAGTAGAAATAAAAAGAGAGAAAAAATATATTAATCCTGAAGAAAAGCTTTTAATTATTTCGAAATAAATGTGTTTGTAAATTCTGGTGACATTTAATTATTTCAACATTTTAGGAGCAGAATTAATTTGATTCTGAAAGGGTTAGGTTAATGAAATTATTCTGCCAAAAATGCAATTTTGAGTGAAAGAGTACATGAAATCTAAGTCCGAATTTCGTTCACAACTGTAACAAAAGAATAAAGTATTGTAATGATAATAACAACAAACGGCACTTGTCTACTTTCGTGTCGATCACTTTCTATAAAAAGAAAATCTGTCGCTAAACTCTGTGATTTAACGACAATAGTACAAAAGTGTGACGTCATGATTAATTTCAAATGCAGTGGTAGCACGTAATGTCTCTATTCCATATTTAGGTGCGTTCGTAATTATATAAATACGTAGCGCCTATAGTCGTCGTCCGGTCCGACTGTCTGTTCGCATATAACAGCGAAAAAACTACCAAACCAAATGACATGAAATTTAATATATATAGTCTTTGCAGAATTTTGTCGAGTCATTTCAAATTTTATGAAAATCGAATCAAAACTTTAAAAGATATTAATAAAAATATTTATTAAGTAATTTGATTTTTTTTTAATTGGTACTTCTTTGTTATAGCAGCTTTCGAGGATTAATCGTCAAGCGACCGAGATGTATCATTCTATTGAATCCTATCATACGTAATTAATTCAATGATATTACATTATAGGTAATGATACTACGTTGCCATGTTGATTACGTCCTATTTAAAATGGAGTCATATTATTTCCACATTAATGAATTTAAAAACCGAATTTGTATACTAAAATTGTTTAATTATAGCAATCCTATAATCTACCGACAGTTTTTGGATAGCTGTTTTCAAAGAAATATATATTAAATGGGAAAAATAGTCTAAGTATGGATTTCAAGTTCTGAAATTTTTAATGCTAGGCTTAAGTTTCTCATTGGAATATTCAGTAAATATCAACAAATGATAAAATGTTGACAACTTAAATTGTACACATAATTAATTTCACTGAAACTTGTTATAGTACGAAAGCACCTCATTTATCAAGTTTGACGTACAATTTACAACTTGTTATTTATTTTGTGGATAAGCCATATTAATATTTGAAATGAATGATGTAAATTATATGCTATTACTTTGTTTTCTATCGCATCTTGAGAAAAAAAACTGAGATCCTTCATCTACAGAATATGGCGTGATAATCTATGGCATTCTGCCATCGAAAAAGTATGCATTAATCGTCATGATAGCTTTATCTGAAAGCGAATAAACAATGTCAATGTAATGTTAAAAACTGTTTCTTGGAATGCAGTGTTTGTCATTTTTCTGTCGAATTTTACTCCTGAGACTGAAATTATAGTCGAGGCTCGTTTTGACCTTAAAATTGTACGAGTAACGATAACAATCGCTGTGATATTTAGTTGCTTTTCGATGCAAGGACTAAAGAGTTAACTCTTTTAAGTGTTTATGTCGGGTGTTTTATGTCTTTTAAGTGTTTTATGTCGTAAAACATGTCGGGTGAAATTAAAAACTTATATTGAATTGGTAAGAGCAGTTGATGAAAGTGTATTGAAAAGTATTAAATTGTGAAGAAATTCGGGATTCCAGGTAATTCTTTATCAACTATTTTACAGATTAAAATTAATTCGTTTTTTAAACTAAAGAAAAAAAAAGAAAAAAAAACCCATCAAGATTTTATTACGTACAACAGAGAACGCCTTTGTTTTACAAAGTATAATGATGTCGAAAAATACCTTTTTAAGTAGTTTTTCCTCAGTAAGAGCAAAAAATGGACCTATTAATGGATCTATTTCGAAAGAAAAAGGGATAAATTTGATAAGAGTTTTGAAAAAGAAAGATTGTTATGCAAATATTGGATGGCTACAACACTTTAAAGATCGTCATGCAACTGTTCTTAAAATTGTAAATAAAGAAAGTGCACAAGTAAAAAAATTTGTAATCGAAAAAAAATGTTGATATGGATAGAAAATGTATTTAAACAATTTAAAAAATAGAGTGTTTACAATACTGATGAAACAGGACTTTTACCAGAACACAATTTGCATTGAAAGAAGAAACATGTTCTGGTAAAAAATATTCCAAAGTTAGATTATCTGCATTATTTTCCTCGAATATTGTTCTATCGGATAAGAGGAAGATTTTAGTTACTGGATATTTTGAGAATCCTCGCTGTCATAGAAATGATGAATTACCTGTAGAATTCCGAAATCATCAAAGGACATGGATGACTTCAGAAAATTTCGGTTAATGGTTGATAACGATTTTGATAACGACTCGCCAAGTAGGATAGACACATTTTGCTTTTGATTGATAAATGAACGTCCATAAAACGAACATCCAGCTCAAAAACATTACACTATGAAGTTTTCTGCCAAATTATACACACACACACACACATACATATATATATATATATATAGTTAGTATTATGGTTGTGTTATATTATATATTTAGTGTTATATAAGTTTTCAGTATTTATTTAATAATAGTACAAAAATTGCATTTTATTTAGTATGTAGTTTTAGTAGAGTAGAGTACATAATCTTCTCTATATTTTATAGTATATAGGTTACTTTTTTACGTATACATGTCAAAACTTTTAATATACGACTGTATACTACTAACTAAGCATGTGATATGATGGAAACAATGTGGTTTAATGTGAATGTAGGTGACACTAATTTACTGTCTAGAAACCTCTCTGTTGAAAAAATCCCTCTCACTGATATTCACGTACTGTCGTAATCATAGTTAGTTCCATTTTTCATTAATAATGCTTATTTATGGTTTACACTCCAAACATTAAAAATTCCATATATCATTAAGATTGATTATTGTTTTGAATAATGCGTATGTTGTTTTGTATTGTAATGCGTGTAACCCATAGATAGAATGAACAATAATGTATTAATTTGTTTCTTATTTTGTGCGTGAATTTTAAATATATTTTGTATTAAAAAAGTCACCAGTTTAACTGAATTGTCTTATAAAACCTATCTGTAGTTAGAATATGTACTAGAATATTTTCAAAATCCTACTGACTCCACGCTAACATAAATAAATTTAATGCATCACGTTGAATTAATATTAAAACTAACGAAGTCCGAAGATACTTCATTGTTTTAAGTATGCGTCCTACAAACATGCACGTAATAATGCAATTTCCCATTGTAGTGCGTTATATTTAAACTATTTGTTCGTGCTTTTAGGCAACCGCATTTCATTGATTAGATTCTGTACCATAGCAATTTGAATCATCTATACGTTATTCCAATAAAGGATGTTAATGTGAGAACATTTATAATTAAATGGAGTGATTTACTAATAACTGAACAATTTAATCTTTACAAAAGAGAATTGTGCTAAAGGAGTTTAAACTATCTCATAATATATTTAATTTATATTTTCCTGAGTTATATTCGAACGATGATGTTATTCTGTTTTTTAAACATGGTTTAATATATGATACGGAAAAGCAGTTTTTTGGTCAAATTAAATCTCATAATAGTTAAATTGAACATTCTTTATGATCTATTATTTTATTATATATTTATAATTATTATAAATTCATAATTCTATGTAAGATTTTTTTAAATATATTAATGCCAAACACAGGGTGTCCGAAAAGTCTGGAAACGGTCGAATAACTCTAGAAATATACATCGGATTAAAAAACGAAAAAAATAAATGTTCAATATTTTTGAAAATCTTTTTAGGGATTTCGAAGTTGTTCCCTAAACTCTGATTCCTGGGAGTAAAGGAGGGGAAATTTTGAAATCTTAAATGATAATTCCCTCCCTTTTTTTATTGCAGATTCGGATTCTACCAGAAAAAATACGTAACTTTTGTATTTAACATTTTCTTCGGAAAATCGTAGATGGTGCTGTAATCGAATAAAATACAGTGAGAATCGTTTCTATTGAAATGTCTCGAAACGGTCGAATAACTCGAGAAATATATGTCGTAGGCTAATTTTACAAATCCGGCTCTTTGCAATCAGCCTAGGCTCTTTGCAAAGAGCCGGTCTAATTGGAGAATCATTTCCCTTTTCCCAATCAGCCGGATGTTTTTCAGGTTTATTGCAAAGAGCCTAGACAGTGTTGGGCTAATTGGAATATGGTCATTTATTTTTCAATCAGCCTGACATTTTTTAGACTCATTGCAAAGAGTCTAGATAGGGTTAAGCTAATTGAAAAATGACCATGCCTATTTAGAAAATGACCAGTTCTTTGTCGAAATATTGTGTTGTACCCAACTCGAACCTGAAAATTCCATTCGAAGTCGACCCAAACCCGACAGAAAAATTCCATCGGACCGTAACCCGATCCTAAAAGGACAAAATAAATTCCTTCGAGTCGCAACCCGACCCGAACCAGAAAACTCAAATTAATCCGAAATCTGACACGAACCCGACAAAAAAAAAAACCATCGAACCGTAACCCGAAACGAACCCGATAAAATAAATTCCTTCATGTCGCAACACGACCCGAACCTAAAAATTCGATGTTAACCAGTAACCCAACCCGAACAAGACATAAAAATTACATCTAACCGTAACCAGATCCGAACCTGAAAATAATAGTTAACCCGAACCAGGAAAAAAATCTATCAAACCGTAACTCGATCCAAACCCGACAAAATAAATTTCTTCGTCTCGCAACCCTACCCTAACCTGAAAATTGAAGTTAACCCGAACCAGAGAAATAAAATCCTTTGATACGTAAACCGATCCGAACTCGGCAAAATAATTTTCGTCGTCACGCAGCCCGATCTGAACCAGAAAATTGAAGTTAACCCGAAACCCGAACAGAATCCGACAAAAAATCCATCGAAATGTAACCCGATCCGAACCCGACAAATAAATTCCTTCGTGTCACAACCCGATCCAAACCAGAAAATTCAAGTTAACCCGAAACTCGACGCAAACCCAATAAAAAAATCTATCGAACCGTAACCAGATCCGAACCCGACAAATTAAGTTTCGTAGTTATGCAACCCGATCCGAAACTGAAATTTTAAGTTAACCCAAAAACCAATTTGAAACTGAAAATTTAATTTAACCCGAAACGTAACCCAAACCTGAAAATTAAAGTTAACTCTAAAAAAAAAGTCGAAATGCAACCCGACTTGAAACTGAAAATTGAAGTTAACCCGAAACCCGAACCCGTCAAAAATTTCATCGAACCGTAACCCGATCCGAACCCGACAAAATAAATTCCTTCGTTTCTGGTTTGGATCGGGTTGTGACACGAAGGAATTTATTTTGCCGGGTTCGGATCGGGTTATGGTTCGATGGATTTTTTGACAGGCTCGGGTTTCGGGTTAACTTCAATTTTCAGTTTGGGTTAGGTTTCGGGTTAAATTAAATTTTCAGGTTCGGGTCGGTTTTGGGTTAACTTAAATTTTCAGTTTCGCTTCGAGTTGTGTGACGACGAAATTTATTTTTCGGGTTCGGATCGGGTTACGGTTCGATGGAATTTTTTTCTTAGTTCGCGTTGGGTTTTGGGTTAACTATTATTTTCGGGTTCGGGTCGGTTTGCGACACGAAGGAATTTATTTTATCGGGTTCGGATCGGGTTACGGTTCGATGGATTTTTTTATCGGTTTCGGGTTGGGTTTCGGATCAACTTGAATTTTCTGGCTTGGATCGGGTTGTGACACGAAGGAATTTATTTAACCGGGTTTGGATCGAGTTACGGTTCGATGAAATTTTTGACGGGTTCGGGTTTCGGGTTAACTTTAATTTTCAGTTTCGGGTCGGGTTGCGTTTCGACTTTGTGTTTCGAGTTAACTTTAATTTTCAGGTTTGGGTTAGGTTTCGGGTTAAATTAAATTTTCAGGTTCAAATCAGTTTTTGGGTTAACTTAAAATTTCAGTTTCGGATCGGGTTGCGTGACGACGAAATTTAATTTGTCGGGTTCCGATCGGGTAACGGTTCGATAAATTTTTTTTCGGGTTCGGGTCGGGTTTCGGGTTAACTTGAATCAGGTTGTGACACGAAGGAAGTTATTTTGTCGGGTTCGGATCGGGTTACAGATCGAGGGATTTTTTGACGGGTTCGGGTTTCGGGTTAACTTCAATTTTCAGTCTGGGTTAGGTGTCGGGTTAAATTAAATTTTCAGTTTCGGGTCGGTTTTGGATTAACTTAAATTTTCAGTTTTGGTTCGGGTTGCATGACGACGAAATTTATTTTTCGTGTTCAGATCGGGTTACGGTTCGATGGAATTGTTTTCCTTGTTCGGGTTAACTATTATTTTCGGGTTGGGGTCAGTTTACGACACGAAGGAATTTATTTTATCGGGTTCGGATCTGGTTACGGTTAGATGGAATTTTTATGTCTTGTTCGGGTTGGGTTACTGGTTAACATCGACTTTTTAGGTTCGGGTCACTTTGCGACATGAAGGAATTTATTTTGTCGGGTTCGGATCGGGTTACGGTTCGATGTTTTTTTTTGTCGGGTTCGTGTCGGATTTCGGGTTAACTTGAGTTTTCTGGTTCGGGTCGGGTTGCGACTCGAAGGAATTTATTTTGTCCTTTTAGAATCGGGTTACGGTCCGATGGAATTTTTCTGTCGGGTTGGGTTCAGGTCGACTTCGAATGGGATTTTCAGGTTCGAGTTGGGTACAACACAATATTTTGACAAAAAACTGGTCATTTTCTAAATAAGTATGATCATTTTTCAATTAGCCTAACGCTATCTAGGCTCTTTGCAATAAGCCTGAAAAACATCAGGCTGATTGGGAAAAGTGAAATGATTCTCAAATTAGACCGGCTCTTTGCAAAGAGCCTAGGCTGTTTGCAAAGAGCCGGATTTCTCAATTTGCCTACGACATATACATCGGTTTGAAAAACGGAAAAAAAGTGTTCAATATTTCAGAAAAATCTATTTAGGGATATCAAAGTTGCTCTCACCAACTCTACCTCCCCCCCCCCCCCCCTGGAGAGAAAGGGAGGCAACTTTGAAATCTTAAATGATATCCCCCTCTCTTTTTTTTCTAAATTCGGTTCTACGAGTAAAAATACGTAACTTTCGTATTTAACAGTTTCTTCAGAAAATCGTAGAATACGGTATAATCGAGTAAAATGCGGTGACAATCGTTTCCATTGAAAAGTGTGGAAACGGTCGAGTAACTCTAGAAATATACATCGGGTTGGGAAATGCAACTCTGGTATCCCGAAATTGATCTTTCAAAAATACTTACAATGCATTTTTCCGTTTATGCATAATACTTCCATACAACAATTTTGTATAGAAACAAGATATAAAAAAAAATATTTCACCAAATTAAAGTAGCAGTTATTAATGATTTATTTAATAAGGAATCAAATTGAGCTAATGTGTAATCCCTACCTCTAACGTAACAGATTCTGCTACAATGGTTTCTTTATACACTGTAAAAAAATTTGAAGTAAAATTACGGGCAGAGGACGGCAGCAGAGATTCCAGTCATACCCCATAAAAAAAATCCATGCCCATCATTTTGTGCAGCCCGTAATTTTACGGGTCAATGTAATACAGCATTACAATGCACAGGATATAATGCACTTTAAAACACAATAACACTTTGCTTACTGTTCCGTAGCACGTACCACGTTAGATAATCATCACAGAATCGCTGTTTTGGCGGGTTAAAATTTTCGAAACACGAGTAAAATGAAGGGTTACACCCTCAGCGGAGGACAATGTATGGGATTATCGTACCGTATTTTTGCTAACATATGGGCTAAAACTGTAAGAATATGTGGATGGCTCTTAATTTTCTAAGTATCTAAGGGATAAGGCCGCTTATTTAGTGGATCAGACCGTTTTTCATCAAATAAGGCCGTTACCCGTGAAAATTGAAGGGCAAACGCTCATAAATTTATATTTATTTCTGAGAGTGCATGATCGGAAATACGCAACATTAAGTTTTCTTCGAACAGTGAAAACAACAAACGACGCTGTCGATAAAAAATAATTTTATTTCGAATGATTTCGTTTTAGTAATAAAAAGACTGGTATTGCGATTAAAAAAATTATGCGTATTTACTGTCTGTGAGTACTCTTAAATTACACAGTCGGTATAAAGATCAATTATGATCATATGCAAAGTACCATGTAATTGGAGCTTTTGGAGTAATTCATGAAACGTACTACAACTTCTTATCGTTACACTTGCTTAAAATAGCATTTTACAAATATTTTTTTTTATGTTCATAGTTAAAGTCTACAAGATTTTTGTAAGTCATTCGTGATTTTTTATTTGAAAGGTTGTTAGAAGTTTTATCAAATGTGACATTATTATAAAGTTAATCTACTTCAAAAACTCCTGGTAAATTATATTTTATTTTATGTATTAGCTTTAATAGATTAAAAACTTGAATAGGTAGAAAACATAAATAAAAATTAAAAAATATTAACGAATATAGTCAATGAAAAATCATACTTAATCAAATTTCTTTCTCAGAAGTTTCCATTTATTATTTTCCAAGTATTCGTAATATTACACCCCATTTTGTGATGTGTTTTAAATGCCATAAGATACCGAAACTTTGGTTTCTTAAATTCATTGCTACATAATACTAAATACAAAGAATGTGAATTATCACTTTACTAATCAGCGTAGAACCATTAGTGTGAAAAGATGTCCAGACCGGGGTTCGATCCCGGATCACTTGGTTCAGCGCACCAAGTGCTTTACCAATTAAGCTATCCAGACGACACCTATTCTAGCATTCTCTCACTCTTATATGGCAAGGCTACAAACACGCAGCACAAGATGGAAAGTCAGTCATGAGCACAACACCGTTGGAGTGCATGAGACAAATTAAACCCAGTATCGGTGAATACACTTATTAACTTTTCAGCAGAGCTCAATTTATGCTGTAAATTAATGAAATACAAAGAATGTGAATTATCAGTTTTCTAAACAGCGTAAAACCATTACAGTGAAAAAAACCGGGATCGAACCCCGGTCTGGACATTTTTTAACTCTAATGGTTCTACGATGTTTAGTAAAGTGATAATTCACATTCTTTGTATTTCATTAATTTACAGCGTAATTTCAGCTCAGCTGAAAAATTAATAAGTGTATACATAATACTAATTTTGTCTGAGTAAAGATATGACCTCCGTCTGACCGCCGCAGAATTCGTAGAGCGCAGCGTTTCGCGTCATGGTCCTTTGCTACGTCCCTTTTTTACCGAGACTCTTGCGGGAGACAGGTAGAAAGGAAAAAAATCTGAACATTGAAACCGGACAAATTTAAAAAGAAAAAAATAACAAATTAAACACATTGAAAAGCGGGTAGGGTTGGGCCCGTGCCTCTGAAGCTAACGAACAACCTTTGCGGCTTCGAGCTGTATGTTCGTGTCGAGCGGCGGCGGTCAGGGCAGGGGGGCTGGGACGACCGGTGCAAAATTCGCGGAACGCGGCGTTTCGCGTCACGGTTCTGTCCTACGTCCATTTTATACCTAGACTCTTGTGGAAACCAGGTAAAAAGGAAAAAAATCTGTAAAATATCAGTTTAATTATCAATAATCTAAATTAATGTAATAATAAATTTAAGGACTTGAAACATTTCTCAACATTTTTTATTGTAAAATGTTTAAGTTAAATATTTTTAAAAATTACTTACTTTCTTTGCCACACTGTCTGGATGGTAATTTGAAAATACAAATGAAAATATTTTTTTCTATGAAGACATAAGCAGTAGTTCTACCATTTATTGGCTTTGTTTCAAAGCAAAAATTCATTCAGCTATATAGAAGTAAAGTAAAAATGTAAAAAAAAATGGAACTGTTTAGTTTTTATAAGGAAAAGAACAGAGGTCCACATTTGGGTATTTCACGACTGAAGAGGTTATGTGACTAAAAATAGAACAAAGTTTTCTAATTTTCCTTTGGCATCACTACATACGGAATTATACTATTACCCCATGATTACGTTTTACAATTTTTATGTGCCTGAATTCATTATTTATACCTAATCACTGACACAAACACTATTTTTCATATTAAAATACCATTGTACAACTACAAAAGAAAAATATAAGTTATGTTTTCAATAACACTCAGATTTTTTTTTTTTTTTTTTTTTTTTTTTTTTTTTTTTGTAAAATGAAAGGTAGAATTTATTTTCATATTTAAAATGTGCTTAATGTAAAAAAAAAAAAATACCAAACGTTCTCTAAAATAACACTTTTTCAACATCATTATAGTATATTGAAATTTTGGGGAAAGAAAAACAATGTTTTTATTTTTTTTAATCATCGTGTAACCAACTATATTTCTTTATTATTTTTCAAAAGATGACATATTTGATTTCCTCATGAAATAATGATGAATAGCAAAGGATTTAAAAATAAAACCCCTTTGGATTTCTACAAACGCATTCTTCCAGTAGAATATCTAAAGGATTTAAGAAATCTAACAAATATTAGAATGATTGTGTATTTCATCGAAATAAATAATGATCTCGGTGGAAGTGTATGTTTTATTATCACGGCTTATTATCTTTGGAAACGTACAATAGAGAAATTCTCCTGGGAAATTACAGCATAACGTGAATGAGTATTGCTAAATATATAGGATAAATTATGCTCATTCTCATGTAAGGACTAGCTGGATACCCGTGACTTCGCTCACCTAAGATTTAAAAGAGAACCAATGCATTAAGTAAACAACAGTTAAATATTAATATCTACATATAACCAACAAAATATTTATAACATTTTCTAATACGCATCGCTTTCGTTGTTTCGTTTCGTCTTGTAACATTTTTTGAAATATCAGATAAATTTCATTTCTTTTGAATGTTTAAAATTTTACATGCTTTCACTAACCTTAGGCGGATCAAATAAACTTACTTTCTTTGTCAATTTCCCCGTTTTCATATCGTTTTCCCAAATATGCATTTATTCTAAGTTTTTGTGAATGCAACAGAATGTTACATGGCTAGTGAATATTTTGAGTTAACTTCATAATTAATTAGGTATTAATACATATGACTTTCGGATGATTAGATAAATCAAAATCAGCATACAAAATTATACTAGATTAATTTTAACACAATTATTCAAATTGGTAAAGAAATCATACGAGTTGTAATTTTCCAACTGGACGAAAAATTTCCGGGCCAGGATTCGAGCCTGGGATCTCTTGGCTGAAGCTGCCATGCTCCAAGAGATCCCAAGTTCGAATCCTGGCCCGGACATTTTTCGTCCAGTTGGAAAATTACAACTCGTATGATTTCTTTACCAATTTGAATAATTGTGTTAAAAGTAATCTAGTGTAATCACGTATCCAGCGTTTACTGGAGTTCCATTACCTGCGATCTGTTGAGCTGATTAAAATATCAGACCAGATGCTATGATCAATAAGTTTAACTGGATGAATTATGACCTCCAGATTCGACCGGGATGGCTCAGTTGGTGGAGCATGGCAGCTTCAGCCAAGAGATTCCAGGTTCGAATCCTGACCCGGACATTTTTCGTCCAGTTGGAAAATTACAACTCGTATGATTTCTTTACCAATTTGAATAATTGTGTTAAAATTAATCTAGTGTAATCACATATCCAGCGTTTACTGGAGTTCCATTACCTGCGATCTATTCTGTTGAGCTGATTAAAATATCAGACCAGATGCTATGATCAATAAGGTTAACTGGATGAATTATGACCTCCAGATTCGACCGGGATGGCTCAGTTGGTGGAGCATGGCAACTTCAGCCAAGAGATCCCAGGTTCGAATCCTGGCCCGGACATTTTTCGTCCAGTTGGAAAATTACAACTCGTATACAAAATTATGCTTATATTCTTAAACACCAATAACTTTGTACAAATAGGAAGATATAGAAAAAAAACATAGTAAAACATAGTAAAGGAAAAAACCGTTACCTCAAGCCATACTTAAAAAAATGACTAAAATGTTTTTTTTCACTTGTGTATAAATTTACTGCATTATATTTCATACTAGCTGAAGTATCCGGTCATGACAATGATTTTAAGAATGTTTGTTTAATAAAATCAAGTTCAAAATTAAACAACATGCACTATAAAAACATAATAAAAAAATCATGCTAAATATTTCACACATGAATCAAATAAAAACTCATTATAAAAACATATAGCTTTCATTCATCATTGGAGCAATAAAAGATGAAAATTCACAACTGCTAAGATTCCTTCAAATGTAACTTTTCATGTAAACGAAATTCATGTGTTGCAATTCTGAAAAGGTAATGTTTTAATTTAATTTTTTATTTTGAGTTTTAATTTGTGTAATTTTCAATCATTTTTCCTTTAATCCGGACGACATATTACCTACTTACTTAGTAAATAATCTGTGATCCAATATGAGACCGAGATTAAAACCCTTTGCTGAATAGTTGTTTCCCAGTATTTTGTTATTTAAATAAGTTTTTCATAATACAAAAAGGGCGAATAAAAAATTCTATGAATTTAATTTAAAAAAAATCTGAAATCTTTATTTCAGTTCTTCATTAAGAATAAACGGACCTAAACTTCATAGCATGATACTATTGTTTTTAAATAGTGTCAGTCAAGAAATCTGAATTTTAAAAAAAGTAGCCGGTTGGCAACACTGTCATAGCTTATTTACAATACCTAGAAACTCCATTTTTGGCTATAGCTGTTGCCGTTCTAATATTTATGGGAATAGAAATGATTTTAGTGGGCACTGTGTTTATATTAAACTAATGCTCCTTACACAGAGACCGTCGTTATTTGTAGTTTAACGAATGGAAACAATACTACATAAATAAACGCAAACTAATTTCTGTCGTATTGATTTTGTGTCGGTTTACTAAAATGTTTAAAATATTAAACGGATCGCCAGACTACTTTTGTTTTAGTTATTATCCAAACTCTTGAACACTAGGGAAAAATGGACGAAAAAGTAAAACAATCGGGTGGAGATCGGCCTCAGCGAAAAAGTTGATAAATTTTAGTTAGATTAAACGTCAAATTTTCGCGTAAAATGTCAGTGATAGCAGAAGAAGTGTTGTTTCAAATTAATTTAATTATTTACTAAACGGTTGAAAACAAATTCCATTCCATCAAATCATGCTCAAGGGAACTCGTCAGTTGGCGTTCTGATCGATTATGGAGGATTAACCTGAAAGTTTAGGTGGAAATGTAGTTTGGTTATTATTCCAATATTTAATCTACAACCATTATTATCGTCACATATAAACAATAACTGAAACAGCAAAAGTGGTTTAACCCTCTCAGGGGCAACGTACTTTCATACGTAAAATGCTGAAAAGATTTACTGACTGACGAATTTACAAACTTTATTTGCAAAAAAAAAATAATATTATTCTTAACTTATTTAATAAAAGTAAAATTTTAAATTCCAAATGTCGGGTGCCAATTTGGCATTTATGAACTAAGTGGTCCAAAAATGTACCACCTCTATTCAATGGGTTAAAGTGAATGTGGATACCCTTAAACAGCTGTCACAGAAACCAATGTAATGTGCAAAAATATACGTACTAAAATACACCATTTGGTAGCGTAAGTAAACGCGTTGCAACTGACGTGCAAGTGTACATTCTGGAGTATAACGGCCGAAAATAGTGAGTTACGAGTTTCTGTCAAGATATACGTATGCTAGAAAACTCGAATACATTGAAAAAAAAACAATCCTGCCATGATGGTAAAATATTTTTGTTATCCCCATTGGAAACGCACGATTTTACAAAGGATATACCAACTAATTTAAAGTGGGAATACAAGTAACATACCTAAATGAAAACTACATAATTAAAGGTGACAGATCTGGTAAACAGTGGCGACTGTTTTTTTATAATATGGAGCTATTAAAAGATTATAAGCTAATATTCCTTAATCAATTCCGCAGGTAATGTGGGTATCTTTGATAAACAAAGAAGTTATCATCAATTACCATTAAATGTTAACTACACATAAACAAACAAACCAAACAAAACTTGGTTTCAACAGGATATTTACATTTTTGACAATTTTTTGATGCTAAAAATTCAACTAGTTTCGAACACAATTACGGTGATTTACTCTGATATTTTCGGTAATTACCTACCCATGTAAAAATACTTCCACATGTACACTGTACATTGTACAGTATTAATATGAATCATATTATTATGAAAATATAATAACAGAGCTAATCCTATAATCAAAACCACAGCCAAGGTTAGCGTAAGATGTGAGCGATGCTGGAAACCAAGTGGATTCAAATGTATAAAATTAGAACATTGGTTAAAATAATTAAATTGATGACTAAAAGTAATGAAATAAACTAAATATTTTATAAAACAATCTTAAGAAAAAGTTAATTTTACACTGTATTTTCACCTATTCTGTACCAAATCGCACTGAAATTTGTCTTTTGATAACACTTCACTGGGGAAAATACAGACTATTTTTAAAGTGTGTGCATCAGACGTAGTTCTAATGAAAATTCTATGAAACTCTATGTAGTAGTTTTTTGCGTTCTGCACCAACAACACACAGACAGACTTACAATTTTATAAAATTGCATAATTTACAAATATAAAGTAGTTCTAACACCTGCAGTGTACTTTGTAAAAAAATAATTAATAATGGAATATTTAAATACAGTCATTAAATACGAAGACAGATTTGGGGTTATAAATGGAGTTTTTGTCTTCTTTTTCGCTAAAAAAATCCACGGAGCTACTAACCATGAAGGATCATGACCTGCAGTGCAAAACTCCGCTTTGTTAACTACGAGTTTTGGTATGCAATATACCCATATGCATATATCTCAATTAAGCATTTAACCTAATTTGGAATACTCGTGTTTTGTTTCCAATCACGCTTGGAACTTATATTATCCACTTCGAGAGTATAAAAATTGCAATGAATATTGCCCAATTCCAGAAGCGCATACAGGGCTGTAATTTGACACAGCAAGACTGACATTTGGCGTCTTCTCCCGTATTAAGTGAGGTCTAATTTTAACTTTAAATATCTAGTGTCTCATTTTTTTAGAGATACATTTTTCTTCTACGAAGTAAAACATTCATCCAGAGCTTTTTAATGTAGCATTCAACTCCAAAATGGATATGAATATTCAACTTTCGAAATCATCTATAGAATATTTATTTTATTAAGTGTTTACAATTGTTTGATCTCGGTCATTACTCTCAAGTGTGTTGAAAATGTATAAAAGAAACGTTGTTTATTCCTAGTATTTTACTCTTGTGAGTTTAAAAAAATGCATAAACAGAATGGTATCATCAAGTTCAGCTTCCCCCACCTAAATTGACATTAGAAAACACGATTAAAAGTTTATTCTGAACTAGAGCTCCATAACAACGACTATGTGGAATATTTCGGGCCTACAGTACTCTCAAGAATGCCCAAAGAACTAAAATATATCCATTAACGGAGTACGGAAAGCACATTAAGTTACACAAAGTCTTCTCTTAAGTACATTTTTGTCAACTACATCTAACATTGAATTTACGCATATTAACTTTTTTTTAAACAGAGTTTTTCCACACCGAGCTCATTTGTCATCTAAAAAGTTAGAAATCATGAGAAAAGTCGATAATTATATATAATGTTAAAGTTAGATTTGGAGCAAACATTTCACACTCATTTTCGCAGAATACGGACTTCTCTTATTACCCGATATCTGTCCGTCAACGATATCGCTATATTTTACTACCGGAATAACAATGCAAAATTGTGGCCCATTGCGATACATTCTTAATTGGATTATAGACATATGAAACATGCATTTGTTAAAATGGAAGATGATGAGATGTATAAAGCACCTTTCTTCAAAAGCAAAAGAATCGCCCGTTCCATATCGTCAATTAAAAACAATTTCCACTAAATACTTTCTTCATTTTGTTGATTTAATTCATTTCATATTTAAGCATTATAGTGTGTTAATAAGTTATTATACTATTGTAAAATTTGCTGTTTCCTAAAGAAAAACAGACAATAAGTATATTTTATTTCGTATATCAAAATTCATGGCAAAATATGTCTTGATATAAAGCAATTAAATAATATTTTCTTTTATTGAAAAGTTATAGTTATTCAAAAACTGTTAAAATGATAAATAGGTAACTAATAGCACGAACTAAATCGCGCATAAAAAGTATTACTGAAGTTTAAATAAACTCACGTGGAAAATAAAGACTATCTTTAAAGTGAATAAAGAAAATAAATCATGTTTTTGTTTTATTTTATAATTTCTCAACCACACCTTGTGAAAAAGAATTATCAGAGAAAGAAGAGCATTTTGTTAAATCATTCCCAAAATTTTGTTTCTCAGTAAATAAACATATATATATATATATTTTTGGTTTTGCAGTAAATATTTATTTAATTGGCACAAAGAAAAAGAGAGTGAGAGATGTTTTCTTTCTGCTTATGATTTAAGTGTCCTAATTATTTTATTTTTATGATTATTTTTATCTACTGAAATTTAAACATCATGCACACTTTCAATTATTTTAAACTTTGAAATTTAAAGTAATATGAGAGATATTTACAGACCAATAAAAGATAAATTTTCACTCAATGATTTTTGTTTTTGTAAATATGCTCAAACATGTTTCATTTGAATCATTAATTTTTATGCCTTAAGCTATGAAAATTTTATCCTGTCTTATATACTGATAGAAGAAATGTACAAATATGCACAAAGTGTTGTCGTCTTTTTTTAAATCTTTAAAATACTTTTCCTCCAAAACAGATTATGAATAGAGCTACGGGGCATTTTAGAACAATTTTTGCATGTATTACTCTGATGCTTTACATAAAAGTAAAAATTAATGATTTTTACTTATGTTTTTATTTTTACTTACGATATAGTTGCTTGATATGGGAGATTTTTTTCGTAAGTATCATGTGCACAGAAATAAATCTTTTCTACCTGTAGGATATAAACAAAGACCGCATTATTATATAAATATATTTTTCAACAAAATATTTAAAATATTCATTGTCTTTTTATGTATGTATAAAAATTTCGAAAGTGAAAAAAAGAAAACAGTCAAAAACATTTTAAAGTCTAATTTTAAGCCTAATTAACAGTGTTTCATATCATAAAATTTAAGAATATTAATGTTATTTTTGAAGGATTCGTCATAATTACTAAAAATTATTACAATTTTAAATTAAACTCAGGATAGTTTTTTATTAATATTTAATTATTAATTATTAATTTTTAATTTTTAAGAATATTGTAGTTGGTACGATTATCATATTATACTTTCCTGTTTAGTTTATAAATTATTTGAAGTATACCTGCGATATTTTCTATTTAAGTATTTTTAATTCAATAAATTAAATGCTACTGTACAAAAAAAAAAAGGATTTCGATACTATTGTGGACAGCAATTGAAATTTAATTTTGAAATGTATTCATTGGATGATAAATTCAATTTTCGCATGCAATGTATAAGTATGATTCTCAGACTTATGATTTCCTTTTATTTACTATATGCGATACTTTCTACTTAGAGTTAGCCGTATTGCTAATAAATTTAGAAAACGTAAGGAGATGCAAAATAAAGAAAAGTGTATTCGTTTAAAAAAAAAAAAAAAAAAAAAAAAAAAAAAAAAAAAAAAAAAAAAAAAACTATGATTCCGTTAAAGATTGAAATATTAAAAATATGTTTATGTGCAACAAGTAACTAAATTTTGACCAGTGTAATTATATCGGTCTAAAATTGTGTAATTATCTATAAAATGTGTATAAGAAAATCTTTTAAGTCAAAATTGTTGGCTATTTTGCTCCTAATATGTTTACAAATATTTTCTGTTACTTTGAATATACCTGGAAATGTGTACTTAATAAAATATAAATTGATTTACTCGAATTAAAAAAATATATTTCTAAAAAATGTGAAACTTCTTTTATAAAATATGTAAATAACTTATTGTAGTTCAATTAATAATACTCAGGAAACGGTAAAAGATGACGAAAGGTGGACACGAAATTTGTGTAAAAACATTTTTCTATTTGAAGACAATAGATAATTTGATGAAATATATAATTTCGCATAAGAAATGCAAATAAAATAATTACAAATTTGAAACTAATCTTATAAAATAAGTAAATAAATCATTTCAAACTAGTTTTAAGTATAGATATGTTAGTCAATGATATATTTTATGCACCAATCTGTTTGTCTGAGTAACAGTTATTAGAAAAATGCAAAAACATTTCTGCAAAATTACGATCATATGTAAAGAAGAGTATTTATTTTTTTTTCTATATATTAGACGCATACACATTTTTTTAGAAAAATTATTTTCTATAATCTATGAAATTTTGTATTTTACGCTATTGCATTAAACTTCAACTTGCGTTTTTTCATCTCAAAAGAGCTGTATAAAGATAAATAATCCGTCAAGTGCGCATTTTACTTGCGCAAAAAGGATTCCGTGCAATTAATTTATTAATTACTGATTAAATTTACCGCAATATTACAAACAATCATTGCTAATATAATATTCGACATACCTAGTAATGTTTAAGATATATATATATGGTAGAAGGCAAGACCTTTGAAAAAAAAATTCTTAGTAAAAAAGTAGATAGTTAAACGAAATATCAGAACTGTTCAAAGGCAATGAAAAATTCGGGGAATATCTCTCACTCTAAAACAAATACCTTGTACAAAGTTTAAACTTGGCAGAGTGCCAGCCACTCTTCGGAAGGAAATCGAAGAGTTGTTCAAGAGAAGTCACCTGTCAATCATATTTGATGTAACAGTAGAAAATTTTAAGGGGATTTTCAAAAGCAAAAACAAAACAAAATATATGCTGAGCAACGCGAAACTTTCTGACTCATTTTTACATTCTTTCTATCCATAGTATTCTAATGGAAAGTTTTTTCGACATTCAGTTTTCGACGGATTTACACGTTTTAAGGATCAGAGATCCCGAAAAACAGGTTTTTAGAAAATGTCCGTGTGTTCATGCCTGTGTTCTCTGTGTATCATTGAAAACTGTATGAAGTTATGCATAAAAAGGAACAAAATTTGATGTATGGCTATCACCAGCAGGACTCAGTTGAATTTCGAGGTATTCTGCCGGAATTGGGCGTTGTGACAGCAATTTTTCGCGATTGTTTAGATTTTTCGCAGTTGTGTTGTACATCGGCAGCTCGTGCAGTGAAAGGGTGTTTCGCGTATAGGTAACCCGGCGATTCGCAGTCAGCTGACATACACTTGAATGGCGAAAAATATTGATTTTATTGGTGCTGTGATAGCGAATTTTGAAGTATTAACGTGTATCAGATAGAAGAAAGTTTTAGGATTGGCACATCCGGCTATAAAAGTAGCATGATACTTGCAGACATGATTATGGAAGTGATTTGTAATTGAAAAAATGTTCATTATAAATAAATTACATATTGTGTTATAAGCGATTGTTGTCTCAAAACTGCTCACTTTTAATGCCTTAGAATTATTCTATGAATTATTTTTCAATAACTGACTTCAATAATTGAATTCAGTTGGAATGTCAAGCATTAACTATTTATCACTATGATTTGCCTTACCTAAAACAAAGACCTTGTGCATCCAAAGGAGGTTGATAATTTGCAGCGCCTTCTAATCCGCACAGCATTTTTATATATAGATTTTTAATTAACCCTTAAAGACACGGTGGCAAATTGAGTGCGCCGCTCAATTAAAACCTGTTGCGAATCCCAAAGTAATTACGTGATTAATTCTGATTAAAATAGTCATTTTTAACTTTTTTATGTTTATTTCTTTTATACTGCTGCCTGGCATTACATTACGCAAATATGTCATTAAACTTGTGACGGCCATCTTTGTTATCAGGCCGTGTGGTAGAGCAGGAGAACGAAATGTCTATTTTAAGACTAAAACCAGTTTATTAAAACCAAACAGGTAGGGAAGTTGAGCGAGCTCCACTTGTTTTTTCCTGACTTTAATAAAAAGAAATATTTTAGCTTGCGACTTGAAGCTGCGTAAAAAATCAAAACTATACAATAATCAAACTATCAAGGCTCAAATTCACGATGCAACAATTTGATATTTCAAACTTAATAAGCACTGATCCAGGCTAAATTCAACTCAACAGGAGCGTAAAGCTTAACTATAAATGTCGAGGCCAAATATCAATCGCAAGACTCGATGCGAGGTCTCGAGGCTAAATCCCAACGTCAAGTCTCAAGGGCAATCTCGTCTAAGTCTCTCCTCTCTCTGCCTCTCGGCTAAGTCTAAATCTCCCTGCCTCTCGACTAGGTCTCCTCTAAAATGAAAATTCACCACTTATGTACTCCACAGTATCGATTGATCAGCTCCAAAAAATTTGCATAACTGAAGGAAAACAGCGACTCACAATTTCCGAGATTCAGACATCCATCGAACGTTAAAGAAAGAGAGCATTGATAAAACTTTTACGCACATGGCCGGTTAATTGACAAAAAGTACGATCTCATTCAAAACATCGCCTACTCACGTGACGAGAGTAGTCGATCCCTTACAAACTTTGTTATTTATGCTTTTAAAGACTATGGTGCATAGAGTGCGCCGACCGTGTCTTTGTGTGTGTACAAACCGTTCGTATTTTTCAAGGTTAATACATCGCCTAATTACGCACAATTTTTTTTGAAAATCGTTACCAACAATCCTTGGACGGTGCCGCATCGATAGTTACTTGCAGCGCCCGCAAAGTAAAGTTTGCGTGTAACGGAAATATGCGAATTTCTAAAAAAAATCTATGTATCCTAGGGTAATCGCTATAGTTTTCCTGCTAGGTTTAAATAAAATCCTACTACCCCTAATTTTTTCATGATTTTAGTTTCAGTACATTCGGAAATTGGGTAGGAAGGACATATGCTGTTCATTTTCATCGACATCTTTAAAAATACAATTTTTAAAATTAAAACAAATATATTTTTCAGTTCGGTGTGACGAGATCTTTCGAACGATACCCCACAGGATATATTTTTTTTATTAACATAATTAGCCCCTCTAAATTTTTCATAAATGTATTTGTGAATGGCTAATATTCTGTGAATATGTGGGTCAATAGCCTTTATAACTCTATTAAGTTTGAAATGTGCATGTTCCGTATTTTTCGAGAAAACCGCCGTGACAGATGGTCCGACAGACAGTCACACGAATGATATTATAATGGTCAATTTCTACTTTTTAAGCTCTTAAACCCTAAAAATATAAAATAAATCCTGAATCCTTTTATGCCTTCTTTACAAAACCACCTTTTATTTCGAAAAAGCCATGCACAAGAATCCTAATTTTTAAATATAAGTTCTACTCACAAAAAATTTTTATATTATTTTTGTAAAAAATGTTTTTTTGTGGTCTTTGTTGAATGAAAATTTATTTTTATTTTCCACTAGTATCTACATCTGCATGAGCTTGATTTTAAATTTTATGAACAAAGCAATGTTGCTTCATTATGTAAAACAGTAATATATATTCTTATTTCTATGAAAGAAAACATACTTTATAACTAAATCAGATGCGCATTTAAAAAATATAATAAATTCATTTTTTCAAGCTTTGGGATACAAGTCTAACTTTTTTAAAGATTTAAATTGCGGTTTATTTTATTACATTCGCGTTTTTGTTACTATTCTTGAATAATGTATATAATAAATTAAATTAAATATTTTTTTCTGCTATGTGTGTTTTATTAAATTTTCTTTTAAAAAATAAATTTTGTATCTCATTTCTGTCTAATTTTCTATAAAAGCACAGGTAAAATGTTTTTCAAGAAAAAATTGCTAACTAAGTCATCCATAAATAGCCGAATAAATGCATCTGTAACAACATACTGTAATTCTTTCATTGTTTATCAAAAGGGAGGTTACTCAATACCTCTATAATTCTCATAGATTAGAAGCAAAATCAGAGCGAATTTTAATTTTCCGAATTATTGCACAGTTTAAATTTTGACGTCGGATGGCGTTTAAATATGTAGTTTCACCTGGCTTTCATGGGAGTTCTTAATGTTATTTTCATTAAAAGATAATCTACAAACAAATGGCACAAAAATTAGAAAATTTAACATTTCTAAAAAAACATGTATTAGCTATATACATTGAGTCAGTTACAAAAATTGGGATTAGGTACTATATCAGTAAAAAGCCTTTGAAATCTTCCTCCCTCCATTTTCTGCTCGAAATTTTATTTTTTAGGTGTGTTCGTAATTATATAAATACGTAGCACCTATTGTCGTCGTCTGGTCTGTCTGTCTGTCTGTCCGCCCGTCTGTCCGCATACAACAACGCAAAAACTACACAAGCGAATGGTCTGAAATTTAAGATATATTATCTTTGCAGAATTTTGTCGAGACATTCTAAATTTTATGAAATTCGAATCAAAACTTTAGAAGATATTAATAAAAATATTTATTAAGAAATTTGATTTTTTTTAATCGGTGCTTTGTTGTTATAGGAGCTTCGGAGGTTTAATCGTCAAGCGATCGGGATACTTATTTTATTACAGAAATTACGAAATACAGACGATATAATTGATTTCACAGAATTAAAAATAATCAAGATCTGAATATTTATATAACTAGCTATAGTACGAACGCACCTCATTTGTCACGTTTGACGTACAATTTCCAATTTGTTTCCTTTGAAACCGGTGAAGAGATTGTAACGGAGGCTGCTGTGATGTTAGAAGTAGTAGCGTGGAAATTCCATGAATCCGTTTTCATTTAAAACAAAGATGCATTTATTATATACAGAAGTTGATAATGATAAATATTGCATGATGAGGTGAGAATTTCACAACAAAATAAAATGGGTTCTTTCTACCTCATAATCAATACCAATTCAGTACAAGTCCAATAATATTATAACTGAACTCACGGCGCATTCAAAGTTTTTAAAAGTTATCTTTACTGCTTAGGCGTGAGGCGAATAAGAGTTTCCCGAGCTGGGACCCGTCACAAAATAGGTTCGAAATGACAATACGTTTCCGTAACGACGGGAGATCCGTTTATTTTCTCTCCCAAGGAATTAGGAGAGACTTCTCAGTACTGACAACCGATTGATATTCAATCGGGATATTGGGCTCTTTGGACGGCTTTTTCAGAACAGGAACCTTCAGTGGTCGCCCGATTTATTTACTTTTTCTCTCGGTATAAGGATTATGGATCTGCAGTTAAAAATTGCTAAACCAAACTCATTAACTCCCTAAAAAAATTCTGCACCCATTTATAAACCTTTTGTTTTCGTCCCCAGAACAAAAGTTATTACACCGGCCTACGCTAGTTCCACCAGTTGTGCTAGTGAGTGATCTCAAGTCGAAGGTTTTCTCCCATTGCTGGAGCAGGTTTCTCTTGATGTCACGGTGATTTTGAGTTTCACTATCGCTAGGATCTACTTGTGAAGTCCTGCGGTAAGATGAGAGGTCAACCTCCCAGCTAGGTCCATTGTAGTAGATGTCACTCTAACATCAAAATGTAAAATGAGTGAAGATGAATCGCGACGTTTTATCTTTACCTGTAAATTTGTGGATTTAGCCTACAAACTGAAAGAAGTATATTTTACATGGGAAACCCTAGGTTGGTTTCTGAGCTGTATACAGGGTTTCTGTCAGTGAGGAATTGTGCATTTGTCACAAGATAAATCTGCCAAGTGAAAACATTGGCGAGTACAAAGTCTATCATCTCCCCACCCCCTCAATATATATTATCTTGTATTTCATAAATTCATAATTTTGCATTTCGTATATTCATAAAGAAAACAAATCCAGTCATAAGAAACAACATCCGTACGTCTGTATTGTGCATGCGAAATATATCTGATGTTTTCGGTAAACGCGAAAATTCTTCAGAGTAAACATAGTTAAAATGTTTTTAAGTTAAAATCACTCTTTCACTTAAACTGGCAGACTCAGCATGCATTGCTAACAATTAATTTTTAAATATTCTTAACAACCAACTTAAATTATCCAAAAATGTTAATAAATTATTTTTTCTAAGATGGCCCATAGATATTTATAAATAAAGACTATTTAAATATGATGTGAATGTGACATCAAACAATTGAAATTTACGTTTTGAAATCCTTCATAAAAATCTGAATATATAAAATAGAAAGTTGAAAAAGTAGAAAAATTCAAATTCTTTAAAACATTATTATCGGGACGCAATGTAGAATGCAAAATGTATTTTTTTTTTAATCTGTGCCCTTATTATTAAACAAAATTTAATGAATTTTACCATTAAATTTTAAGTAGTAGTTCTAATTAATTGTTTATATACAATTCAAAATATTTATTCCCCGGTTGCTATAAAATAAATACACAACAACATTCCATTTCACTTTAACCAATTTATTTCTATTGATCTTAGAACTAGAGAAAACTGTTTAAATTTAGTTTAGAATAATCTTTAAGCTTCTAGTGAAAATTGACGAAGAAGTAATTGCAAACTAAATAATTCTAAAAATACTTTAAACAATTTTAAAGCTTTTTTTTTTACTTTAAAACTTTTCATCATAATTAGTTTTAAATCTAAATGATAGATTTGTCTAACAAAAATTTATCGAATGTTACCTTGAAGTCACCCTTTTTCTAATGTATATTATTTGACTTCAATGTTTTATCTATTTATTTGCTTAATTTTTTTACATACTTTTTTACATTAAAATGTTTATTTAAAAACTACTACTATGCGCACAGCTACAATGCGACTACATACACTGCTCAAAACAATTAAAGGATATTTGAAGTTTTATATAAAATAAAGATATAAACGAAATTTTTTTTGCCGAAAATAGAAGAAGAGAATCACAAATGCAAATTTTTCTGGTTTTCAAACTGTGGAGTATGCAAATTTTGAGTTCGACGTCAAAAACGTCGCTTCAGCGGCAGCGAATGAAATTTGACTTTCAACTGGATAAATGAGAATGAAGACAAGGATGATCGGCATTCAGTGATTGCTTTGTTTCGGTGAGTACGATGTCTCAGCGAAGTCATTTGACAGATTCAGAAGCTTGGAGAATTGTTGGTAGGTTAGAAGGGGGCCAAACTCAAGCCGAAGTAGCGCAAGCCATTGGAGTGTCACAAAGTGTCATTTCCAGGATCTGGAACCGTTTTTTGGAGAGTGGATGTGCAGGCCGAAGACCAGGGCAAGGTCGTAGACGGGCAACAACGCCCAATGAAGATCGGTATTTAGCGTTAACAGCTCGGAGACACCGAAACATGAACGCTACTCTTCTCCAACAACACCTTCGCTCGGCTACAGGCATCACGATTTCAACTAAGACTGTCCGAAACCGGCTCCATGCTGTAGGTCTGTATGCTCGCCGACCGATGGTATGTGTTAGATTAACATCAAGGCATCGTCGCGACCGCAGGGAGTGGGCAACCGAGCATGTCAACTGGAGGAGAAATGAATGGAGCAATATTCTGTTTTCTGACGAGTCCCGTTTTTCTGTGCATCCGGATAATAGGAGTATTTTCATCTGGAGGGACCGTGGCAGTAGGAATAATCCTGCGTTCGTGCACGAAAGTGTCAGATTTGGCGGTGGAGGACTGTTGGTGTATGGTGGCATCTCCATTGACGGGCGCACTGACCTCTACATCATTCGAGATGGAGCTCTGACTGGTCGCCAATATAGGGATGAGATCCTCAGACCTATTGTAGTCCCTTACGCTGCAGCAATCGGAGATAACTTCATTTTAATGGACGATAACTGCAGGCCACATCGTGCAAACCGGGTGGAGGATTTCCTTTTCGAGGAAGGAATCATTCGAATGGAATGGCCAGCGTGTTCTCCAGACATGAATCCAATCGAGCACGTTTGGGACGCTCTAGGAAGACGAGTTTCTGGCCGCCAACAACCCCCACAAACTCTCCAAGAACTGGAAAGAGCTCTTCTGGAAGAGTGGGGCAGAATACCCCAACTCGTCATTAAGAGCCTCATTGAGTCCATGCCTCAAAGGTGTTCAACGTTGCTGGCCGCCCGTGGAAACCATACCCCCTACTGAAAATGATTTTCTTTGAAGAAAACACCTTTTCTTATTCTTTTTTTCTCATATGCACAAATTGTGTTTTTTTCCTTTTGTACACAAATGCGCAATAAAATGCATTTTTTTCTGCCAAACATGTGTAATTTATTCTCATATAACCTACTATGTCTGTCGACCATGTATCAATCAGCTAAAAAGTTTCCCAGATACAAAATCCACCTAAAACTGTAATATCCTTTAATTGTTTTGAGCAGTGTATGTTAGCCACCCGGTTACTCAAAATTGACGATCAGTTGGTGACATTAATATTGCAGTGAATGTTTCTATTTGTCTAAAAATGTCAAACTATTTGGAGCCACACACTAGACACTTAATATTTGAGAAATATTAAAAGTAGCGGATAAATATTGCTGCAATAATATTTTTATATTTTATTATTTTAGGTTCGACTCATCAAAAATGGGATATATCAGCATGACAGTGACATAAATTCAACACATTTCATAGCTCACAAGAAGATATAAAGATTAACATGTCATGGTATATTTTGGCCATGGTTATAAAAGAACACGTTTTAAATTTTCTTTTAATTTAAAGTAAATAAATGTTTAGTGCTTATTTGAAAAAGGGGAGAAGAAAAAAAACATTGTTCATGTCATCAATAAATTTACCAAGATATGTCTGTCCCGTAATACACAATTAATGATATATTTATTTACAAAAGTAATGCATATATAATGGTATCGCTTTTGTCATGATTAGTACCTTGATTTCATGTAGGAAATAAACAAATATCGAATACTGAATATTGTATCCATTCTATGTGGCCTCTAAAAGTTATCAATAAAATATATATTTCAATTTAGGAACAACAATTTCCTTTTACTACTCACACGAAGACGCTCTCAATTTAATATTATACCAATGCCAGGGTCCTTTTCAAATTTCGCGTACGCATTTCATTAATTGTAAATTATTTATTTTTTGACGGGATATTTCTAAACAGATTCTTTTTTAAATTTTAGATTTAGGATGCAGAATTTTCTTTTTTTTATAAAATAATTTTTTATCTTTGTTCCAGCTACTTTTAACTGCAGTTAACAAATGACAATCACTTGATTGACTGTGTGACTAATTAAAGAAAGCACATTTTCATCACGTTTTCATAGTTACACTTATGATCATATTTGAGATTACTGTGACTTCATATTGACTCACAGTGTTATTAAAGTAATATTTCGATAAGTTTTTTTTATTTTAAATTGTATTTTTATCACATATTTAAAATAGCTTTTCATTCATATTTATAAAACTCTTAGTACTCCAATTGTAATAACAAAGTGTGATTTTATGTAATGAATAAAACAGATTTAGCACATTTAAAAACTGTCAAACAATGTAATCAAAATCAGTAAAAACCCAAACACAAAAAGGAAATAAAGAGTATCTAATAATCATAGTACATAATCGCATTTTATAACTAATAATGCATAATCTTTAATAAAAAGCTATGTGTTGCTGACGACTGGGATTTTCGATAGTCATTGCCACAGATTACTCTCGGAAAATGAAACATTTGAAGTTGCTTAAAAAATTAATAACTCGAAAAGTATTTGTCCGAAAACTGTTAGACAAACTTCGTTAGAAAGGTAAAAAAAATGTATTTTTCTCAATATAAATTTCAAATTTAATGATTATGCCGTTTTTGAAATATTGAATTTCAAAAATTACCAAATTTCACAATGGAGTACCATAGCAAAATCTTCACGCGTAAAAAGATAACGATAACGGTCATATGTCCTGACGTATACTGGCTATAGCACTAGTCACAAATTATAGTTCCCTTACTATTCTGTTAAAATATAAAAGTGAATTATGATGCCAAGAGTGCATAATTTTAATTTAATTTTAATATAATCATCTTATAATCAACGTTTTGAAATTTTTTTCGAATGGGACTAATAAATTGGCCAATACTGTATATTATTTTGAGTTTAAAAGAGGTGGGGGAACGCTTTATATTATTTAGGTTTCCTCAGGAACTTTTGGTCAGAATTGAAAGTTTAATGTATTAAAACGTCAGAAATTAAATCGACTTTAAATCGGCAATAACTATAACGAATGTCGTTCAGTCCTTATGTTCCGTCATTTAAAAATATAAAATCATGTAGCATTGATTTTAAGTATTTTTAAGATTATTATCACGGGCCCGGGCAACGCCGGGCATGTCAGCTACTAAGTAATATAATTTAATGGGCCTACGTATATATATATATATATATATATATATATATATATATACAGGGCATCCCAAAACATTGAACTCGACATTTATTCCTTAAATATTGATCATGGGCAGATATTATAAATTACAAAGTCACGTAAAAAAGGGTAACATAATTTTTTATACATTTCGTTCCAAATTAGTTTTACAAAAAGGAATGAGATAAATTATGTGATTTATTTAAGCACGGATATATGTTCAAATGCTCTATTCTTCATTTTATATGCATAAAATATGAGTTTTAACCATATTAAATCGATGGCATACGTTAAAATGATTTATTGTTCAACTAATTTTGTGCCTTAATGCCATTAGATAATGATAAAAATATACACTGAAGGTAATATTTTACGGTCGAATGGACTTCTTAAAACAATTTTGGAACTCATGCATTAATTTTAAGAGTTGTTTAAAACAGTCGCTTCGAGAGCCGAGGTTAAATGTGAAATATGAACGACAAAGTTAAACAAGGACTTAATAGCTGTATCTTCTATCTGACCATGAAATAGCACTATGTTTGAAAAGAAATCATTCGGAAGAGTGGTTACATTTCCTACATAGCAATTTGTGTGCAGAGTATATATACTAAATTATTAAATGCAATTCTCGGAATGGATTGAGACTCTAACATGACCCATTCTTTTTGTTCTGTCTGTTATTAGCCACTAACGCATTTTTATGAATGTTGATTGGTGCTGTGTGGTTATTTATCAAACTGAATTCTATGAAAAGTTTCTCTTCTAAAAGTGATTTCGAATAGGTCGGTGTAGTACGTTTGACATGATACGAAATGCTGTAATTTAAAAGTCTTATTTTAACTAGAATGCTAGAATATATAAGATATGCTACAAAATTACCTGAAAAAGGCAGAATACTGGCCAAATTTACGGACATTATTTCTCTTCAAAAATTAGGAAAATAATGTAGCAATCACAATTAATAAGAATTATATCCTGAAGAAGAGGAATATTATAAGCAATAGTATCTTTATTTTTAAGGGCGGACGCATATTTGTTGGGCAATTTCGTATGTGAAAATTTGGGTAAATATTAATTACAATACACCAATTCAAAAATAAATCACTTAAATTGCATTATAAGTTTCCGAGTATACTTTTTATCTCAGTTTAAGTTTTTGTGGAAGAAGATTTATAAGCATAATGAAAATGTAAGTTTAGAGAAGGGAAATTAGGAAAACTGCATACCTCATTATTACTTGGTTCTTAAAGCCAGAATTTCAAAACAATATTTAATGTTACTTTGCGTTCATACTCTGCACTTTATTTTTTATATCATATATTTTTATAATAGCTTTTTTCATATTTATAAAAGTGTTAGCACTCCTATTGTAATAACAAAGTGTGATTCTGTGCAAAGAATAAAACATAATTAGCACATTTAAAAACTGTCAAACAATGTCATCAAAATTAGCAAAAACCCAAACACAAAAAGAACATAAAGAGTATATAATGTCATAGTACATAATTGCCTTTTATAACTAATAATACATAAGTAATATAATTTAATGTGCCTACATATATATATATATACAGAGCCTCCCAAAACATTGAACTCGGCATTTATTCCTTAAATATTGATGATAGGCATATATTATAAATTACAAAGTTACGTAAAGAAGGGAACAGATTTTTTTATACAGTTCGTCCCAAATTAGTTTTACGAAAAGGAACGAGATAAATTATGTGATTTATTTTAACACGGATATATGTTCAAAATCTCTATTCTTCATTTTATATGCAGAAAAAATGAGTTTTAACCATATTAAATCGACGGCATACGTTAAAATGATTTATTGTTTAGCTAATTTTGTGCCCTTATGCCGTTAGATAATGATAAAAATATACACTGAAGTTAATATTTTACGGTCGAATTGACCTATTAAAAGAATTTTGGCACTCATGCATTAATTTTAAGAGTTTTTTAAAATAGTCGCTTTGAGAGGCAAGGGTAAAAGTGAAATATGAACGACAAAGTTAAACAATGACTTAATAGCTGTATCTTCTATCTGACCATGAAATAGCACTATGTTCGAAAGAAATCATTCGGAAGAGTGGTTACCTTTCCTGAATAGCAATTTGTGAAGATTATATATACTAAATTATTAAATGCAATTCTCGGAATGGTTTGTAACTCTAACATGACCTGTTCTTTTTGTTCTGTTTGTTATTAGCCAATGCGGCATTTTTATGAATGTTGATTGGTAATGTGTGATTATTTATCAAACTGAATTCTATGAAATGTTTCTCTTTTAAAATTGATTTCGAAGAGGGCGGAATAATACGTTAGACATTATACAAAATGCTGTAATATAAAAGTCTTATTTTAACTGAAATGCTATAATATATAAGATACGCTATAAAATTACCTGAAAAAGGCAGAATACTGGCCAAATTTAATGAAATTATCTCTCTTCAAAAATTACGAAAATAATGAAACAATCACAAGTAATAAGAATTATTTCCTAAAATAGAGGAATATTATAAGCAATAGTATCTTTATTTTTTAACTGTGGACGCATATTTGTTGGGCAATTTCGTAATTAAAAATTTAGTTAAATATTAATTACAATACACCAATTCACAAATAAATCATTTATATTGTATTATAAGTTTCAGAGTATACTTCTTATCTCAGTTTTTTTTTTGAGGAAGACGATTTATTAGCATAATGAAAAATGTAAGTTTAAAAATGGAAAATTATGGTAAAACTACATACCTCATTATTAATTGCTTCTGAAAGCCAGAATTTCAAAACAATATTGTGATAATGTAACTTTGCGTTTATACTCTGCACTTATCTTTTTATCATAATATCATTTTACATCTATGATTACACAGTCACAAGTATTACAAAAAGATCATTTCTATAATTCGTCACATTATTACTCTCAGTTTATTAACAACTTGGTTATCATCAGGTTGTTAACAACAGTGTTGTTACCGCAATCGCTATTTTAAGTTATCTTCGAATAGATTGAATCAAATTACAGATTGACGTGACAGTGATTTTAATGTGATTCATATTCCACTTTACTTGGCGATAATGATTTAATTAAGAGTCACATTTTGGTCACGTTACAGTTACATTTTTGGTGATACTTTGGTTACTGTGATATTATGGAATTGCAAACCCTTAGAGTGTCATTGTAGGAGATTAATAGCTTTTTGACTTTTCTTAAAGCATCTCTGGGTAGGCTAAATGTAGGCTAAATACAGGCTCATCGAAAAAGAATGCTGTGATTTTGCAACCTTATAAAAAAATAATTCTTAAGTGTACGGAAATGATTCTTGTTTTTAAATGTAGTGAAAGAATGTTTATCCTCTGCTCACTAGATGGCATGCAGGCTTGAATGAGAAGTTCCCTAACTCGTGAATTGGACGATATGGACCAATTCCGTGGCCTCTAAGAAGCCCAGACCTTACGCCTCTGGACTTTTTTTCTAGGATACATTAAGAACACTGTATACAGTGGAAGAATAGCTGATATCAGTCATTTAAAACGTCGAATCATAGCCGCCAAAATGATCAGAATGTATTGAAATGGATATAAAACTTGGTACTTTTCTTTATAGTTTAAAACCAAATTTATGTTATTATGTGTTGTTAGATTTGCGTAATACAAATTTGTAATCCCGGCATTATTTTTTGATGACCCTGTATTATCGCAATGTATTAATCTAAAATTTTTTAATACGAATATTATATTTTGTCAATTAACCAAATTATGTTAAAGCAAAAAAAAATTTGCTGCGACACTTATAATAAATGATTATTGAAATAACCACTTTCTTACTTTTGCAACTGAGTGAGAAAGTTCCACGCCGAACCAGTGACCGCTTGGCTTAAGATGCCAATGCTCAGCCATGTAAGCTATCCTGGACGAACTTGGCGAAAACATTTCACACAGCTAATTTTATTGATCACTTACGAGATGCATTTATCAATAAGGTTATCTGTGTGAAATGTGTTCGCCAGATTCCTCCAGGAAAGCTAAATTGTAAGAGCATTGGCAACTTAAAACAAGAGGTCCCTTGTTCGAATCGTGGGTGAATACTTTTTCACGTATTTGGAAAATTACAACTCGTTCATGTTTGTGTCAAGACTCTCTCAACAATCTAAATTCTTATAATTTAATAAATAATGTGTCTTCACACACCATAAAATATTTACTTCTTCATCCAAAAAATCTTTGAAAGTTTGAAATGAATATCATAATTTTCTGTAAGGTCCCAGAAAAAAAAAACAAGATGCCATCAATTACAGTGATTTTGACACTGTGTCGCATGCATTGTATAGAGTAATCTTACGTTATGATGACAGACAAACGCGAGAATTTTATTTCCACCAAATTATACGCTTCGCGAGTTACGCCTAGTAAGATTAAGTGCAGGAGACGAATATCCTAAATATCTCAGTTTTGAGACAACATGAAAACTATCATATCTTCCCCTGTAGCTGTTTCGATTACACCTCTTTATCCTCGTATTCTAAAGTTCCTCTGAAATTCTTCCCTCAATAATTTTTTCTAATTTTATTAATGATTATCAATTTTTTTATTTTAAAAATTCTCACCGTTTATTAATTTTGTAAGTTAAACTTCAATACTGAGATTGTTATCTATTAAATAAATAAATACATAATAATAATAAAAAAGCGCTTTACATGTTTTACAAATGTATGTTAAATAATAATGGAGGGGTTTCACATGCACTGCGTAAAGTTTTCCAACATTATGATGACAAACGCGAGGATTTTATTTGCACCAAATTATTACCACCATCTTCGCGAGTTATGTCTAGTAAGATTAAGTACGGAAGACGAATATCCTAAATATCTCAGTTTTAACACAACATGAAACCTATCATATCTCCCTCAGTAGATGTTTCGATTACGCCTCTTATTTTCTCGTATTCTAAAGTTCTTCTAAAATTCTTCGCGTAATAATTTTTCTAATTTTATTAGTAATTATCAAATTTTTAATTTAAAAAATTCTACCGTTTATTAATTTTAGTAAGTTAAACTTCAATACTACGATTTTTATCGATTATATAAATAAATACATATCAATAAAAAAATACGTTTAACATGTTTTACAAATGTGTGTTGAATAATAATAATAATAATAATAATAATAATAATACCAAGTTTATCTCTAACTCAAAACAGATATCACATAGTACGTACTTGCTGCTTTACATTTTGTAATATTCTAAGCAAGGTACTAAAACTAATTCACAAAAAAATCACAAAAAATAAAATAAAATAAAATAAAAAGGTAAGAAAAAAATTTCCAACTTTTTATAAGTAGATACTAAGACGATGCATCCTAAAATTAACGTTGTTGAAAATTAATGAAAATGTCGCAACAGGATGTAAATTTTTACATAAATATTTTTGTAAAAAAGTATATTTTAATGAAATTTTCAGATTCTAACAAAAGCGTTCTTTATAACAATATTTTTTCTGATAAATAAAAAACTTACAAAAAACCTGAAACACGAATTTTATAAGTAGGGATTTTGATATACTACAGTAAGAAATTTTTAATTAACTTGAAAGACAAATTAAGAATAAAAGTTATTACACAGCAACTGTTCATTAAATTTAATAAATTACGTTTATAATATACCACATTGAGAGGTAACACGAAATTTACTTAGATACAATTGCATAACTTTCAAAAATTTCACAATAATTCTTCCTCAAATATTATTTTCGGAAATTTACTGCCACAATTATCTTGTTAGAATAAATTACAATTAGATTAGAAAACAAAACTGTTGACTGCAATTTCTGGAATTCAGACACTTAAGTGTCTGAAACGGATGGTTAAAAAAAGAGACACTTTAAAGTGTCTTAATTTCTCAGACACTTGTTTGCGTCACAATTTCAGACACTTGAAATGTCTGAAATATTCCCATTATCTTTACCCGAACAAACAGTCAGAAGAAAGTTTCAAAAAAAGTTAAGTGCCTTCTATGTAATCATCTTTACTTTCGATTATACTTAGATTCCTTTCATTCCCACGCGAGAGTCGATCTAGTCCAAGAGCCAGCCGTCGATTTTCCTATGTATAAGATACAAGAGAAAATCTGCCGGCATAAGTACGCCCTTACAAAGACCTCTAGGAAGCCACCTTTTAAAATTATTTATTCCTGCCGGGTCATGGATTTTTTGCGAAACTTCCGGTATCAATTTTGAGTGTTTGCCTATGTATCGAATAGAAGGATCAAACATATATCCCAATGTACGTTTCAAAGTGTACATTAAGAATACATTTGTCTGCCAGGTCCAATCCTGCCAGAACCAACTGGCAGACTTACTTTTATGACGTCAATTTTGAGTGTTTACCTATGTATCGAATACAAGGATCAAACATAAATCACAATGCAGGTTTCAAGGTGTACATTAAGAATAAACCGGTCTGCCAGGTCTAATCCTGCCGGAACCAGGTGGCAGACTTACTATTATGACGTCAATTTTGAGTGTTTACATATTTATCGAATACAAGCACCGTACATACATAACAATGTAGGTTTCAAAGTGCACATTAAGAATATATTGGTCTGCCAGGTCCAATCCTGCCGGAACCAGGTGGCAGACTTACTTTTATAACGTCCATTTTGAGTGTTTACCTATATATTGAATACCAGGACCGTACATACATCACAATGTAGGTTTCAATGTGTAAATTAAAAATACATTGGTCTGCCAGGTCCAATCCTGCCGGAACCAGGTGGCAGACTTATTTTTATGACGTCAATTTTCGAGTGTCTATTTATGTATCGAAAGCAAGGATCAAACATACATCACAATGTAGGTTTCAAAGTGTACATAAAGAATATATTGGTCTGCCAGGTCCAATCCTGCCGGAAGCAGGTGGCAGACTTAATTTTATGACGTCCATTTTTAGTGTTTACCTATGTATCGAATACAAGAACCATACATACATCAGAATGTAGATTTCAAAGTGTACATGAAGAATATATTGGTCTGAAAGGTCCAATCCTGCCGGAACCAGGTGGAAAACTTACTTTTATGACGTCAGTTTTGACTGTTTGCCTATGTATCTAATACAAGGACCGTACATACATAACAATGTAGGTTTCAAAGTGTACCTTTGAAATATACAGGTCAGTCAGGTCTAATCCTGCCGCAACCGGGTGACAGGCTTAATTTTATTACGTCAATTCTTAGTTTTTACCTATATATATAATACAAGGATTAAACATACATCACAATACAGGTTTCAAAGTGTACATTAAGAATATACTGGTCTGCCAGGTCTAATCCTGCTGGAACCAGGTGGCAGACTTACTTTTATTACGTCAATTTTGAGTGTTTACCTATGCTACATATATATATCATACCTATGCATGGTCAATATTATTAATCGGGTCATTATTAATAATAACCGGTTATTATTAATAATGACTAGATTAATCATATTGACCGTAACATATATATAACAATACTTGTTCGATAACAATAATTGTTATAAGAATCGAATGGTTATTATTAATAATGACTAGATTAATCATATTGACCGTAACATATATATAACAATACTTGTTAGATAACAATAATTGTTATAAGAATCAAATGTGTCATCAAGGATATTCACTAGACTTTATAAAGCAGAATAGACCGACATACTCTATGCTTCAACAATCAAAAAGAAGGAAAGTTTGCATTTGTCTAGAGCGTCTACTTAACCTTCTCACAGAACTACATCATTTTTTCTAGGGTTTGAAACCCATTGAGAAGTATGTTTAACCTTTCTATTCGATACACATAAAATTGATGTAATAAAAGTAAGCGTGAGGCATGCCACCTGAAGTTCGGGATGATTAGACAAGGCAGAGACGTATATTTTTATTGTATATTTTGAAATGCACGTTATTATGCATATTTCATACTTTCATCATCGAAATTCACGTAACAAAAGTAAGTTTTCGTTCTGGTTGTGGGAGGATTAGACCTAGAAGACGAGTAAATTCTAAATGTAAAGTTTGAAACCCACATTGTGATGTATGCACGGTCCTTGTATTCGATACATAGGTAAACACTCAAAATTGACATAATAAAAGTAAGTCTGTCACCTGGTTCCGGCAGGATTAGACCTGGCAGACCAGTATATTCTTAATGTACACTTTGAAACCTGCATTGTGATGTATGTTTGATCCTTGTATTATATATCCTTGTATTATATATATAGGTAAACACTCAAAATTGACGAAATAAAATTAGATCTGTCACCCGGTAGCGCCAGGATTAGACCTGACTGACCTGTATATTTCAAATGTACACTTTGAGACCTACATTGTTATGTATGTACGGTCCATGTATTCCATACATAGGTAAACAGTCAAAATTGACGTCATAAAAGTAAGTCTGCCACCTGGTTTCGGCAGAAACCAGGTGGCAGACGTCCAATTTATTCTAAATGTGCATTTTGAAACATACATTGTGATGTATCTACGGTCCATGTATTCGATACATACGTAAACACTCAAAATAGACGTCATAAAATTAAGTCTGCCACCTGGTTCCAGAAGGATTGGACCTGGCACACCAATATATTCTTAATATATACTTTGAAACCTACATTGGGATGTATGTACGGTCCTTGTATTCGATACAGAGGTAAACACTCAAAATGGACGTCATAAATGGAAGTCTGCCACCTGGTTCCAGCAGGATTGGACCTGGCACACCAATATATTCTTAATATATGCTTTGAAACCTACATTGGGATGTATGTACGGTCCTTGTATTCGATACATAGGTACACACTCAAAATGGACGTCATAAAAGTAAGTCTGACACCTGGTTCCAGCAGGATTGGACCTTGCAGACCAATATATTCTTAATGTACACTTTGAAACTTACATTGTGATGTATGTATGATCCTTGTATTCGATACATAGGTAAACACTCAAAATGGACGTCATAAAAGTAAGTCTGCCACATGGTTCCAGCAGGATTGGACCTGGAAAACCAATATAATATATACTTTGAAACCTACATTGGGATGTATGTACGGTCCTTGTATTCGATAAATAGGTAAACACTCAAACTGGACGTCATAAAAGTAAGTCTGCCACCTGGTTTCGGCAGGATTGGACCTGGCAGACCAATATATTATTAATGTATACTTTGAAACCTACATTGTGATGTATGTACGGTCCTTGTATTCGATACATAAGTAAACACTCAAAATGGACCTCAAAAAAGTAAGTCTGCCACCTGGTTCTGGCAGGATTAGAAATGGCAGACCAATATATTCTTAATATACACTTTGAAACTTACATTATGATGTATGTACGGTCCTTGTATTTGATACATAAGTAAACACTCAAAATTGACGTCATAAAAGTAAGTCTACCACCTGGTTCCGGCAGGATTAAACCTGGCAGACCAATATATTCTTAATGTACACTTTGAAACCTGCATTGTGATGTATGTACGGTCCTTGTATTTGATACATAGGTAAACATTCAAAATTGACGTCATAAAAGTAAGTCTGCCAGCTGGTTCCGGCAGGATTGGACCTTGCAGACCAATATATTATTAATGTATACTTTGAAACCTACATTGTGATGTATGTACGGTCCTTGTATTCGATACATAAGTAAACACTCAAAATGGATCTCAAAAAAGTAAGTCTGCCACCTGGTTCTGGCAGGATTAGAAATGGCAAACCAATATATTCTTAATATACACTTTGAAACCTACATTGTGATGTATGTACGGTCCTTGTATTTGATACATAGGTAAACATTCAAAATTGACGTCATAAAAGTAAGTCTGTCAGCTGGTTCCGGCAGGATTGGACCTGGCAGACCAATGTATTCTTAATGTATACTTTGAAACTTGCATTGGGATATATGTTTGATCCTTGTATTCGATACATACTGTGTTACCGAGTTAAGAAAGACTCTAGAACCGGTCTCGCCACAGTCCTGTTGCCAGGGCAACTGGTCAGTCGACTTTAATTTACGGAAGTCCTGCATTTTCTTTTCATGCCGAGTCTCTCCCGTTCAATCGGTCATTCCGAGAATTATCGCAGTCTTTTGTCCTTTTGCTCCTACGGAGGAAGGTTCCCTCCCTGCAAGTTTTGGAACCTTCGAAAACAGGAAACTTACTCAAGGTTTTTCTAATGAGAGCACCATAGGCAAACACTCAAAATTGACACCGGAAGTGACGCAAAAAATCCATGACCCGGCAGGAATGAATAATTTTAAAAGGTGGCTTCCTATAGGTCTTTGTAAGGGCTTACTTATATCGGCAGATTTTCTCTTGTATCTTATACATAGGAAAATCGACAGCCGGCTCTTGGCCTAATCATAGGATCTTGTAGTTACAAGATTAGCCTTACCGATTGAGCTATCAAGACATGTGAGTGAGTACTTTTAAATGGAAGAAATGAAATGAGTCAGCTGCGTGTTGATATTTTTATAGGAAAGATGATAATTTATTGGTGATGTCATAATACTTACAAGAGAGGAACAAGCTTGGTTATCACAGATTTTGATTATTTTTATATATGTTGTAGGATAGAAGCCCCTTAGTCTCATGTTAAACGGATTTTATACAACGCTCCTTAGTTCTCGGGAAATAGGGGGTTAATATTTTAACATAACTTAAATACTTACTTTGTAACAAAACTACAGCGTTGGTCGTAGCTCAGTTGTTATGGCGTCTGCTCGTTGATCTGTGGGCCCGGGACCGGAACGAGCTACCTTTGTTTTCCTCATGTTTTGCTTTTAAAATTTACTTGTAATAATTTGTATAACCTCGATATCTCGAATCTCTGGGGAAGAGAAAATATTCGAGATATAGAGGTTTCGAGTTATCAAGGTTTTGACAAAATTAAAAAATCTAAATCTTAGAAATTGAGTTTTGCTGTAAAGATTCATTAAAAACTATATGTACAATCTACAAATAATTAAAAAATTACTATTTTCAACATTATAATATAATTTCAAAATTGTGTTATACGCATACCTGTTTTGATTAAATACAATATCCAATTCTTCATCAAGAAATACATTTAGTTTCTTCTGTAGAAAAAATCTTTAATTGAAGTCTGTCGTCTCACAGAATCTTTTTGCAATTGCACAGTTTTCTGTAACGTAACAATGGCACCAAACGCTTCTGTTCGAATATTATTGTTTGTTTCAAGAAATCTCCGCAGCTGGTCAACTGGCTTCTCGGCTTCCTGCACGGTAATTTTTTTTCGTTCTCTTGTTGATGGAGTAGTTCTTCGATTTCTTCATCAGAAACTTCTGTATTAATGCTTGAAACAATCCAGGAGTAGTACTAGCCCTAGATGATATTTCAGGACATACTTTTTTCGATATTTCAGGACACATTTGCTTGGTATACTAACCAAAAAAACCCTTAACTCCCTCTTCAATACATTTTATAATCATAAATAATACACTACATACACATTTTTTTGTTGTAAAAGTATACATTTAAAAGAAAAGTAATTTTACCAGAACCCTTTGACCAAGCTGCAAAAAAATTGCGATTTTTGCATTGATGAAGGACGAAAACCTTTATTTTTCTTCTCTGATCGACAAAATTTGCAAAAAGATTTTAGTTTTTTTATAACTGATTGGTAAAAATTGGGATTTTTTTATTTATGACTGAGAGACGAAAACAGCAAAATTTTTAAATGATTAATCAATATAAAAATTGCGAATTTTGGTAACCGATCAGAAAAAGTATTTTTTTTTTGTGCAAATTGATGAAAATCACTATTTTTAACGATAGTATGAAGAAAATTGTGATTTTCGTGATCGTTTTGCATCAGTAAAAAGGTACACCTACCCCTATTTGATGATTTCAAATGCCGATATAGCACAAAACTTGCAAAATTTCAGGAATATTAGGACAGACTACCATAATTCATGACATTTCAGGACGTTTTTATTTTTTTCAGGAATATCAGGAATTTCAGGACAAGTACTACCCCTGAATAATCTCTTCATCTGTAATCGTGCCGCGTACTTCAAGCTCATTGTCTACATTAAAAAATTCTTCGAATGAAATTTCAGTGTCATATGCCATTTGTATTGATTCCCAGTGTTCTAGATTCAGTTCTCACTCTTCAGTTGTTTGCTTAATGGAATCAACTTCCTCTGTTTCACTGGAATTTACATTTTCTAAAAATTCTGCTTTGATGAAACAATTTCTTATTGTTGTTTCTGTAACATTTCTCCATGCATAGTCAGCCATTCGCATTGACTGGTAAGATGTTGATAGGTGTGTTAGAAGGTTTACCTTCACCGATGTTATCCAGGAGTCTTCTCACAATTTGCGCTCGTAACCAACCTTGAAGCTACTGATTATCACCTGGTCAAATGGTTGTAACTTTGAAGTCGTGTTTGGCAGCTAAAATTTAACAGTGATATTTTTGGCGGATGCAATGCAGCAAGCGTGTGACTAAATTGCTATTGCTCCTTTGAGCGTACTTTCCAGTGTAGTTTTGTTAGTTGCGGTTTATAAGGCCTTCCATTCTTATCCTTTAAGTCTTTGTATCTGTCGCAAATACATACATAGCAACTTTCGATAGCTTAAAACTACCCGTTTTAATACTTTCGTCATTTTTAAAACAATAGAAAATAATACTTTAATACGTGAAAAACATTCCTTTTAAAAAACATAACGAATATCTTTTTATTATCTCACTTCCGTGCCGACAAAACATTCTACAAAACTATTTCTACAACAACAACATTTTTTCACACAGCTTGGAAAAATACAGTTACAAAAACAAAAAACATCTTGCTCACACAGCTTAGAAATTTACATCTACAAAAACAAAAACATATTTCTCACACAGCTTAGAAAGATACATTTATGCAAACATCGCCTGTTAGTAGGAGCCAAGAATACGTTTAATTCAATTGGATTCGCGACAATCTCCCACCTTGAGTTTTCAACAGGAAAACTCAACAATATGCACAACAAAATTCAAAATAAAACAAAATATGTGTAACATTATACTTACATTCCATGGCCAAAGTATAGATATTCTTAATCCTAATTTTCAAAGACAAATTATACAAATTTCTGCAAAAATTCAAACAAAAATTAAACATATTATTACAAATTCAAATTAACACTAGGAAATGAGATCTACTAAAAAATAAGGAAAAAAGTTTGAAATGTTCAGTGTTAAAAAAAAATAGTCTTATGACTGAAAACGTTTTGGAACAGTCACTGTTCTACCACTTCTTGTTCGTAATATTGGTTCTAAAGAGTTTTCTTTTGGAATCTCTAGATTATACAGTTTTTGTATTGGTCTTAAAAGTTCACCATTTTCAGTTTTTACCCGAGCAACTCTCGGGTGACCATCTTTTCCAGAAATTAGTTCTTGCACTTTGCACACGAGCTAAAGTCCAATACGTACGTTTCTTATCAGACTCTACGAGAAGGACATCACCAACGGTCAGTTGCTTGGCATTCTTTTGCAGGGAATTTTGTTGGCGTAACTGCCCTAAATACTCAATACGGAATCGTCTTCTAAGATGTTCTCGAACTTGTTGTCTATACTTTGCTCTTCTGTTTAATTCTTGTGCGTCAATTGCATCAAAATCTATCACATCTGAAGATCTTATTTCTTGAAGAAACATTAATGGTGTTAAAGGTGCTAGATCATCCACATCTTCTGAGACATACGTGAGTGGTCTAGCATTTACAACTTGTTCGCAGTCACAAAGAATTGTGATAAGCTCTTCATAGGATAATGAGGCTCTACCTAGTATTTTCCTCAAGATGCGTTTCACCATTTGTATCAACCTCTCCTACCAACCACCCCACCAGGCAGCAGTAGGCGGATTGAATTTCCAACGAATCTTTTGTACAGCTGCTGCAGCTGAGATCTGTTCCCAATCGATGTCTGAAAAAGCTCTATCTGCACCAACAAAATTTTTACCATTATCAGAATAAACGGTCGTCGGTCTTCCTCTTCTCGCTATAAAGCGCCTAAAAGATTGGAGGAAGGTATCTGTTGCTAATGACGTCACTAATTCTAAATGTATGGCCCTGTACACTGCACAAGTGTACAACACAATCCATACCTTTTTTCCATTTTTCAAATATAAGGGCCCAGCTAAATCTACTCCAGTTATTTGGAATACTGCCGCATCTTGAACTCTTTCTGCTGGCAATGCAATAGGTTCTGACTCTGTCTTCTGTGTACTAAATATTTTACAATGCACGCATTTCTGAACTACTGCTCGAATGGTTTTCCTGGCTTTCAGGATCCAGTAGTCTTCTCGTATAGATGTCATCAAAAGAGCCACTCCTGCATGTAATACCTCTTGGTGTTTCCAGGAGATCAATCGATGGACTACAGGATGGTCAGACGGCAAAAGAATTGGATACTTAAAATTGACAGTATCTTCTCGATAGATGACTTGTGTTTTTACTCTGATGATACCATCTTCATCACGGATTGGTCTTAGGCTACGAATTTTCTCATTATTTTTTCCATCAAAGCTGTCTTTCTGGATCAAAATCATTAATTTTCTTTCAGCTTGTTCTATTTCTAAACATGTAAGATCAGATACTTCTTTTAAATTCGGTTTTCTTGAATTACTTATGAATCTTAGAATCCATGCAATCAATCTTATTATTTTCTTGTATGATGAAAATCGTCGATAATACCAATCATTAGGTTTCGTGTTCTTGTTTAATGCTGAAATGACACTTTTCCGTTTCTCAGTATTAATAACTTCTTCATCTGGTGATTCGACACTTTGAGGCCAAGTAAATTCTGGCTCAGCCAGCCAGGCTGGTCCCTCCCACCATTTTAGCTGCAAGAACTGTTCAATGGAACAACCTCTGGAAGGAAGATCAGCCGGATTAAATTTTCCTGAAATATGTCGCCACTGATCTTTCTGTGACAAAGATCTGATTTCTTCTACACGATTCCAGACAAATGTTCCCCATCTATCATCTCGCTTTATCCAGCTTAAAGCTGTGGTTGAATCACACCAATAACAGATCTTCAAATTTGGAATTCTTAAATCAGCAATGACACGACTACCCAACCTGGCTCCAATGCAGCATGATAAAAGCTCTAACCGCGGTATAGTTCGGTTCTTAAGAGGAGCTACTCTTGCGCGTGCTTGTATAAAACTCACCAAAATTTCATTTTTCTTCTTTACTCTCAGAAAAATACAAGCAGCATATGCGTGTTTACTTCCGTCACAAAATATGTGAAGACTTACATCATTTTCAAAATTATGTAGATTCATCCAGCGCTCAAGTTTGATGTCAGAAATTAATTTTATTCCTTGCACCCACTTCAAAAATTGTTTAGCTAAATTCTCTGGAATTAATTCATCCCACTTTAATTTCAACTTCCAGCATTCTTGTAGAATAAGTTTAGGGAGCAAAGTCACGGGTGAGGCAAATCCCAAAGGATCAAAAACCTTCTGAGCCAATGAAAGTAGAGCTCGTTTTGTAGGAATAATTTGCTCTTCCTCAATAGGGCTGATTTTGCAAGATAGGGTATCGTTTTCTAGATCCCAGTTTAAGCCTAGTACTGGTATTATGTTAACTGTTGAAGTTTCAGACATAATTTGAATTGGATAATTTGACAGCCATCCCCTTAAATTGAATTTCGCGGAGGACAGTAACATTCTCGATTCAATTATGAACTTGTTTAACTCTTCAGTTGTGTTGAAACTACAAACACAATTATCTACATACAAAGATTCATTCAAAGTTTCTGCTGTAGAAACAAAATTGTCAGGTGTACTTTCCAGATGGTGTTTCAGAGTAGCCGCTAGTAAAAAAGGGCTGCAATTGATTCCGAAAACTACACGTTTATGTCTGTAAATTATATTATCCTTCCATAAAAACCGTAGATAGTCTCTATCACTTTCTGTAATACCTATCTGTAAGAATGCCTTTTCTATATCAGATACTGCACCAACAGGAAATTTCCGAAAACGATGCAATATTGTCGGAATCATTTCTATCATATTTAATCCTTTATCTAGACAATCATTTAATGAAGGAAAACCTTTCACATGAGCCGAAGCATCAAAAACCGGCCTTACTTTAGTAGTTTCACTCGATTCTTTAAATACAGGCCTGTGTGGCAAATAATGTATTTTGGATTTTTTACTATCGACCACCCTTTCAATTATTCCTGCATTTAACCATGTATCAAATACTTCATTATAAACTTCAGTTTTATTAAAATTTGATAACCTTTTCTTCGTTGCAGCAAGCCGTTTTTCGGCCAATTCTCTATTACTAGGTAAGCGGGCATTATCTAGTACCCAAGGCAATGCTACTTCATACCTCCCATCTGAATCTATTCTTATGTTTCTTTTAAAATGTTGCATAGTTTCTTCATGAATTTCATTTTTAGTTTTAGATTCAACCGGATCAGTTATACCAAGAATATCTAGCTTCCATAAGTCAGCAACGGAACTTTCGTTCCAAAGAGACGAAATAACCATAAGAGAATCATTTGTTTCAGATTTAATGCCTGGAATTTTCCCCATGAGAGTCCACCCCAAATGGGTCTTTACAGCAACCGGACCACTTTTTAAAACTTTAATATTTCCGGTGAGTAATTTTCCCGCCACATCGGAACCAATTAACAATTTAATTTCGTTTTCGGTTTTATATACATTGTTTTCAACATCCGAAATCTTAATACCATATTTATTTAATTCTTTTAACCAAGGTCCATTTGGCACCTTTTTTATATTAGAACAAATAACAGGAACATCTAAAACATGCATATCACATTTATAACTATTATCAATACTACTTAAATGAATTCTATATTTGTTGTGGTTTGTCTCATTTGTTTCAACACCACCAAATAATTTATGAATTAATTTAACTTCATCAATACTTTTATAATTCAAATACTTAATTACATCTTCTGATAAATATGAACGCTCTGAGCCCGTATCTATGACTCCCCGTACAATTTTTTCTTTGCCATCGTGCTTTACACGTACATGCAAAGTTTGTAATAACACTGATGGGTCGGAACCTTGAGTAGTCAAAACAGTATCACTACTCCCTGACTCATGTTTACGACTTTCTAATGCCGTATTACTCTCTTCATTACAAACATTTTGACACATTACAGCAAAATGCCTTTTACCACAATTTAAACATTTAATCTTCGATTTACAGTGACGTGAAATATGATTTTTCTTAAGACAGACAAAACAAGCCCCCTTTTTCAAAATTATACTTCGTTTATCTTCAAAAGAAAGCGAATTAGCTTTAAAACATTTTTCTGATAAGTGACACTTGTCACAAAATATACATGTTTCCTCATATTTCTTAATTAAATGTTTATCCTTAGATTTATCACTTACAAATAAATCAGTAGCAGTTGGCACAGAATTATATTCAACATTTTTAAATCTAGTAAAATTCTTAGATTTATCAAAACCAAAACTAGTACGCGCCAATAAAATACGTTCTTCAGACAACACTTCATTTTTTAAGAAATTAAGTATAGAATTTAATTCACTCTTACCTTGATCAGACTTCTCACGATCCCGTTCCCAAATTCGGAGAACATCATGAGGTAAACACGATTCCGCCAACGGGAATAAAATGCTAGCGTATTTATCCTCTGTGACCCCAAGAGATTCCAACGATCTAAGTTTGGTTTCTAGGTTGTCATATAACGACGACAAATTACACTCTCTTTTCGATGTATTATTATTACACAATACCAGCTGCAGCAGATCGCGAACATAAATTTGTATCAGAGTGTCTTCTCTTCCGAATCTTTCTTTAAGATGTTGAATTACTTTAGCATAATTTTCAGCCGATATAGGATAACTTTTCACAATTTGAGACGCTTTCGATTTCGGAGTAATTGCTTGCATCAGATATACGAACTTCGAGTGATCGTCTAACACAGTGTCTTCGTGAATTTTCTTGAAGGTATTCCAAAATGCTAGCCACGATCTTGAGTCCCCATCAAACGGCTGCAAACTAATTTCAGGTAATCTAAGGGTGCGGGATCCCATTCTTTCGTTTTCTATCGAATTAGATAAAAGAGGCTGATGTTCGACGGTAGGCTTAACAAAAAAATGTCTTACACTTTGCTTCACTGTTATTAATTTTTCATGGTATTCCTCGCATGCCTCGAACTCTTTTACATAATCTTTTTCTGGAGACCCATTCGCCAACATAAAATTTAATATTTCGTCATCTGTGGAACGTAATCTTGATGCTTTGTCTACTAATTGATCTAAAAGCTCTTCTATTAGATTAACATCTGGGCTTGACTGGTTAATAGCTTCGTTTAAAGCATTTAAAGTCTTCGTAAATGCGCTTCTAAGGGGTGTTCTTTTTATTTTTAACGCATCCATACTTGAACAGTTTTCCACTTAAAAAATATTACTTCCTATGTCCTTCTGTTCGGGCGCCAAATTGTCGCAAATACATACATAGCAACTTTCGATAGCTTAAAACTACCCGTTTTAATACTTTCGTCATTTTTAAAACAATAGAAAATAATACTTTAATACGTGAAAAACATTCCTTTTAAAAAACATAACGAATATCTTTTTATTATCTCACTTCCGTGCCGACAAAACATTCTACAAAACTATTTCTACAACAACAACATTTTTTACACAGCTTGGAAAAATACAGTTACAAAAACAAAAAACATCTTGCTCACACAGCTTAGAAATTTACATCTACAAAAACAAAAACATATTTCTCACACAGCTTAGAAAGATACATTTATGCAAACATCGCCTGTTAGTAGGAGCCAAGAATACGTTTAATTCAATTGGATTCGCGACAGTATCAACAAAGGGATAAAAGAATGTGAAACGGGCATCTAGATCAAACTGTTTTTGCAGCAGATAATAGTCAAAGGTGAAAAATAAAATTAATTTCTGTGGAAAAAATTTCGATATATCAAGGGTTTTGAAAAATATATTTCGAGATAACTATGGAAAATACGTAAGAATATTGATAAAAATGCAGGGGAAATTTCTTTTTTCGAGATATCAAGGTTTTCGAGATAAAGAGGTTCGAGATATCGAGATCCGACTGTATTTAATAATCCTAGGTATTTAATAATCCTAATTAAAAATGATAATATTGGGCATTAATTGTAATGTTAACCTATTTATTTTTTATTTGTAACTAAATCATTGTATAAAACATCATTAAACAGTAATTTTTTTTAAAATCACTTTTAAAATGTTTTAACGTTATTGAACAACTGTGTCAATTTGTATTTTTAAAGAAACATCATTTATATATTGCCTTAACAAATGAAGTCAATGCAATGATAGAACTACTCTGTTTTTAAAGTAAGAAGCATAATTACATAAAAAATTAGCATAAAAATTAAATTGCGATTTTTTTTTTTTTGCATATTTAATATTTTAAATTTTGTAATCCGTATGTTTGCGCTTTGAATTAATTTATAATTAATAAATAAGGTATGATTTTGTAACGATTTTGGAATTGTTACTAGTTAATAATGGATCTATTTAAACAAAAAAACTCTTTAAATGATGAGAAATATTTAATAATTGCTTAAAAATCAAATAAATTAAATTTAAATTTAAATATGTTAACATTATAATTAATGTACGATATTAAAAATTTTAACTGAGATTATAAAAGTATAATTACAATTATATTTATAAAAGAAAGAATGATAAAGACAAACATAGCGCGTTCCGGTCACGAACCGGGGCCCGCAAATCAACGACCAGATGCCATAACAACCGATCTATGACCAACGAAGTAATTTTGCTACAAAATAAGTATTTAAGTTGTGTTATAATATTAGACCTCCTATTTCTCGAGAACTAAGGAGCGTTGTATAAAATTCGTTCAATCAGAGATTAAGGGGCTTCTATCCTACAACATATATAAAAATAATCAAAATCTGCGATTACCAAGCTTGGCCCTCTCCTTGTTAGTACTTTTAAGTAATGAGATCAATTTATTTATATAGTATTTCTATGGTTACTGGATATTTCGACTGTAATTTCATTAATATAATTTATTAGAGAAATCTTCTTTGCTTAACAAATGGTTAGCACATATTTAGATTCATTTGTTGCTGAGAAAATTGAAAATTTTGAAGAATATTTTGCGGAGATATGGTAAATTTGAGATGGTGGCTAAGATTGTAAAACTTTATTATTTATGTGCGGTGAGGAGATAAGAATTGTAAATATTTGTTTTTAATTTTATGTGTTAAAAAATTGTCACAACGGATGGTTCAAGATAGTTTTGGGTTCAGGCAGCGGTGGACCGGCGAAAAAATCTCCCCCCCCCCCCTAAAAACCGGGTTTTGTAATATAAATATGATTTTAAAAAAGATCAAATTTAATCTTAAAAGTGACTGCAGAATGATTTATATGATAACAGAAGACGTAAATACGCATTTTTTGTCAGCGAACCCCTCTGTGAAGTCCCTGAAACCTTCTTAAAAGACTATTTAAATTTATATTTTCTTTTAATGTTATGTGTTTTTATTTTAGCATAAACGGGGGATGCAGGAGGGCGCAGCCTCCTGACAGAAAAAAAAAACGGTTTAATTTTTTTTTAGAAATGTTGCTAAAAACCAATTTTAATATTTAATAATTCTTAATTTTTAAATTTTACATGACTTTTATTTTAAAGCTTGTTTGCGAATGGAGCCCTGACACAAAAATCGTAATTTAGTTTACTTCGTATAATAATTCTTCTAATTACTTCCTAATAAATACTTGTTTATTCCCTTATATCCCGTTGAAGTCTAATAATATGTGCTGCCATCTATTAACCCTTTTTCATATATATTTCGGAAACATTATCTGATATCCTCCTGAGACCCCGGGTCCATCCCATTGGAAATTTTTATTTTTCGTATAAAATATTTAATTTCTGGAACTTAAAACTTACTGTCTTTTATAATGTATTGTCTAAACCTGCTATCTGTATACAGAAAGAGTAAAAACATCGCAGCAAAATGTGTATTTTAATCATTTGAAAATGGCGGCGAACAGATGAAAGATTGCTGAAGCTAAGTTACACAGTTTAAGCTCAAATTTCATATATTGTTTTAAGTGTTTTGATATTAATGCAGCATATATCTAATTTTAAATAATGTATTAATGGAATTAAACCGTAGTTTAGGTGATTGAATGTATATTTTGGAGAATAAACACATGTTTTTATCGATGTCCATTGCATTGGACGTTGGGTCTTCATCAGTTTCTTACATTCATATTAGGATCTTTTTTAATTCATAAGGGGAAGATTGGTTTTTAATCAAAATTCGATACTGTATTGAAAAAAAGTCAATATAGAAGTAGATAATGTACATTTCTTTTGGCAATTAAATAATTAATTAAACGTTGTCCTACAAGTGTATAATTCTACTGACGAAATGCTTGTTCCAAATTAGTACATTGTTTAATTTTTTTATTTCAATAAAACGAGTTTTTTTTTAGTATTTAATAAATAAAGAGATTTATAAATAAACATTTCTTTTAATATGTTTTTCTTTTCTTATACATTTCAATATTTTTGTAATATTTTTTCTGTTAGTATGTTGTTTCTAATTAAATTAATTGACTTAATCAAATTAAAATAAGCAAATTTAAATAAAAATATAATTAAAGATAACAACAGAGGGCCCGTGCGATGATTTCGCACTGAAATCTAACACTTTTTAGGTACTGCTGTATTATCCTGTCGACTATTTTTCATAACAAAAAACTATTGCCAAACTGTAAGATTAAACGCCAAAAATGCAGTCCCATTCACTTGATATCAAAAGCATTATACGTGTTTGTTACGTCATCAAGTGGTTTTTAACGCGACATTTGAGTGTATTTTTCATTATGTTTTACTGATTTATTAGTTATTTCATTCATTAAAATAACAATTGTGTCCTTAAATTCTTATATTTTATTTATTTATTTATTTTGATATTCCAATGGCAACGTTCTCCCGTTTATTTGGCGATAGTTTTTTGTTATAAAAAGTGGTCGACGGGATAATAGAGACGTACAATTTTTTATCAATATGTAATGTTTCTTAGATGCAGGTTTAAACATCTAAAGAAAAAGTAAGGATAAAAATATCTGCAAACAACATTTAGTTTTTAGTCAAGCTAGAATATCATCTAATTTATTCCATCAAAGTTATAGTAAAAACTGATCCAAGATTGCAAAATGCACGCGCGAGGGGAAAAAAAATAACAATCGTATTTTAACTGCATTAGAGGATGACGTCATCCGATTCGGGAAAACATGGGACATAGAACTATAAATCTAAACATTTCGATTTCAATTTCGCTTTTTAATTATAAATATAAAATAAACCCGTGCGGTGTTTTTTATAATAATTGCTGAGCATCCTATAATGTGGTATTTTATTTTTGTGGCAACGATACTTTGAAGAAAACCTTTTATTTCTTTTATGAAAACAATGCCTATTTAATTTTTAATTTTCAGCAAATTTTAATCAAAAACATGTTTTAACGAATTGTTAAGTGTGCTATGTCAGAAGCCAGTTCAAAATCCTTTCATATTCCATCTCATTCGTCGTTCTGCGTTTCGTATTTTCTGAGAAAAAGGGATGTTGACAGGAGAAATAATATATATGATTATAAGCTTATCAATAAACTCATTTTTATTTCTTTTAAATTTCCACTTGGCATTCAATTGCCAATTGTAGTAGTTGTGCCACTAATTATTATCATTATGCTAGGAAACCAAGTGTTGTTGTTGAGAAAGATTTAAAACATAATTCTAATTGAAAATTATTTTAAAGTTTAATATTTATTTAAGTGACAAATTTTATTTTAGGGATATATACAGTTAAGAAACATGCTTGATACTTACACATACTTGAAAAACAAATGTTTACGAGATAAATAATATTGTTCGTTTATGTAAAAAAAAAGGTGCTTGAAACTATATTCTGGATACAGCATCAACAAAATAATAGTATTTAGTAGTAATTGTCTATAACTTAAACTGAATTGATATCATAGGAAAACCAATGACGATATTCTGTACATAAATACTAGAATATTAATACCTGAAAACATCTGTTTAATGATTGGAGTCAACATAAATATTTTACAGGAGGTCCAAAAAGTCTTTCACCTCTGATTACAAAATGTAATCATATCTGCTATATATAAGATAGACATTGGGAACTGGTGCCAAAATGTTTTAAAAGTAAGCTTTTTTTTTTGTAGGTTTACGCAATGTGGCTGTAAGTGAAACAGTGTCACTGTCTATTAAACCCGACCACGTACCGAGAACTGTTCCACCATCATACTCAGCTGAAAAGATGGAAGAAGTGAGGCAGTCATTTGTAGGAAGTCCCAAGAAATCAGTGGCTCACGTGAATTGCAGATGATGCCAAAAGGGTCTCGTGATACCACAGGACACACTGAGCTTTTTCATGATTTGTGAAGATTCCTAGACATTGCTACAATACCGGAAACTTGCGACATAAAAGCGTGGTAAGTTTTCGAACATTTTGGTACCAGTTTCACATATATATACGATACTCGTATATAGCGGATATGAATAAATTTTGTAATCAGAGAAAGACTTTTCGGACGCTGTATAAATATTAAATAAATATTATAAATATGTTTCATTTAAAAATAAACATTTATATTTGCCTTTGAAAATATAAAAATTTATAGTGCTGTATATCCCTCTGTTTTCAATAATGTATTGCGTATTGTTTTGTAATGTATAAGTAAATATAGCTGACATTTTTGCCAGAGAATAATTGGAAAAAATCTTCCTTCAGAGAACTTCACATTAATTTTGACAAAATACTTTTAATTTGTGCATGAGTAAGAAGGATATAAATTTTCAGTAGCTAAAATACTTAGGGATCCCATCGATATATTTCTGTCAATAAAAAAGTAATATAGGTATGAGTAATAAATATTTCAAAGATTAAGACAACATTGATTTTTTAAATATTACATGTGCTTATGGTTTACTAGTAAGGACATAGTAAGAACTAATATTCAAAGCTATCAACGTTTTTTTTATTACATAAAATGTCTGTTTCATATTTCTTTAAATGTAATTTCATTAGGCACAAGTATACAGAAAATTAAAATAGGAAGTTTCAAGCTTTTTTTTATCAAATTATCAAGCGAAACATACCTATAGATATTGTTATATACTTGATAAAATGATAGATAATTAATTTCATTTCAAAATTGAAACATTTAATTCCTGTATGATTTCAAAAACAGGATCGCAATATTTTAAACTATAAAATAGCTTACTGTTTTTATAAAGCAGAAATTATATTCAATGGCAAAATGCATATGTTTCATATGTATATATTTTTTAAGGTGAAATAAGTAGATTTAGGCAGTTTTTCAAACATTTCAAGATAAAAATATTAGCGAGATTTTGTATATGGTTTGAAAGAAGAATGAGACTATTTTTCCCATAAATATGTTTCGAGGAATATTTTTTATGGAAGATGAGCTGTTATCGATGGCCAGCTAAGCAATTTCATCTTTATGCATCTAAAATATTCAAGAGGATTTGACATCGAGTGTGATTTTTGCTTTGAATTTCAAAAGCCGTTATTTCGCCTTCACAGAAATATTCTTCGAAAAGCAAAACTGTTATCCATTTTTTCAGAATGAAAGAAGTATAAATAGCTAAGCAAAAATTTCCTTAAATAAGTGTATACTAGAGATTCAAATATATTTTTAAATTACTTCAAAGCACATATTTTACTCAGAAACATATGAACGTATGATTGTAACATATTATTTTCCAATAAACAGTTTTAACATGGTAAGAATTTTTTTGTCAAATATTAGTTGAATTTACTATCTTAATGTTATTTGCATATTTTGGAAACATCTATTCCAAGAGGAGTAAATCAGAGATTTCAATGATCACACATGCTTTCGTACAAAACAACTTTATTAGAATATGTCAGGTGTTGCGGATAATGTTTTATTCGATTAAAATGGTACTGAGCTGCTCCGCCAGGCGTCTACGGGCGCCCGTCAGTCACTGGCTGTCTGGCTGTCACCCGCCTTGAGGATCCGCTTTTGGCATATGATCGGGACAAGCCCCAAGCTCAAGGCAGGAAGGTCTCCACCGTCCAAACGACACCACCGTCTCCGGATTAACTAAAATTTCTTACACCATCAATCATAAGTGGCAGCCCTATTTATCAGGGCGTGCCATGGGAAAACATTTACAAATTGAAAAGTAAATTATAGTAAATTATACAAACTCTAATTCACAAATGGCAGCCCTATTTATTCAGGGCGTGCCTGATTTTATACAATGTTTGAATATTATAGATTATATACACAATATTTAAAGCTACAGTTTTTTACAGGTAAGTAGATTTAAAAAAAAAAAAAAAAAAAATGTATACACAATAATTATATAAGTTACATGTTTTACAAATTTCAATATTTACACATTATACATAATAGCTCTTTGCAAGATGATAACAGTAATTTTCTAAGTTTGACAACATTTTCCATTCTTTAAAAGACAACCCTAAGAAATGTCTGCCCTCATGATTAACCATGCAAGAAGTAGATGAATGAATATATGAATTGTAAAGTAACAATTATGTATTTACAGGTAGTACACTTGATATATTTACATTTTACTAGATAATCAATTATATTGATTATTTTAACTATTTAATTGTTAGCAAGATTTTCCGAACATTTATACACTTAATTATAATGAGTAATGCAATGAATACTACACTCGAATAATATACAAATATACACGATGAATAAAACAATGGAAAATTTATATTTGAATAATAATCACTTATATACAATGAATAAAACTAGAGTAATATACTTGATGAATAAACACTTATAAACAGAAAATATAGTTAAAGATACATAACACCGCAAATTAAGAGGACAACCGTCTCCATGAAGCGAAATAACCTTCACAGGACGAGCAATAGTAGGATTAAAAAATATTTTAGATTTAAAAATAAAATTTGTATTTTATAAAAGAATATTTCTCATTTAAGATATTGTAATTTTGATATAATTTGCCTAGTGATTCATTATTATTAATAATATCCATCATGTCCTCGAGGAGTGTTGGAAATTTACTAAGAAATTTATATTTCATAAATCTACACTTCCCGAAGACATAATGGATAGGATCACCTCTCTGGCCACAAACACATAGATCATTATCCATTTTACCGATTTTATTTAAGAATGTAGGAAAACTGCCGCAGCCCGTGAAAAAATATATTGAGACTTTATCTTTAGTTATTAATTTAGTGTTGACTTCTGGCACAAGCTGATACGTAAATCTGCCGCTCCCTGAGTTATCCCAGTTGTACTGCCACCTTTCCAGTAATTGATCTTTGATACATTTATTTAAATATGAGCGTGGAAATTTTATTCCGCGCTCTACTGGAAGGTTGGAGTACTGAGCAGCATCATTAGCCAGCTTGTCCGCCAGTTCGTTGCCTATTGTACCCGCGTGTCCTTTAACCCATGTTAGATAAAATATTTTGTTTTTATTTTGATGTATTAGTTGCTGTATATCATAAATTGCTTTAAGTGTTGGAAATTGATTTGTTAATGAAAGGATTGTTGATTGACTATCTGATAAAATTTGAAATTTATTAAAGTTAGAATTTATTGCCCATTCTATTGCTGTTATGGCCGCGTGCAGCTCTGCTTGGTAGACTGTGTTTTCTGGTTGAATTTTAGTAGTTTTTTCGTCTATTTTTATGTTGTTCTGAAAAATCACCAATGAGAATGTATTAGAATCCACCTTAGAACCGTCTGTGTATATGTGTATAATATCTATGTTATTTAAGATTTTGTCTATTGTTATTAGATTATTTAAAAAGTTTTCTGGGTTAATTGTGTATTTGTAAAGCTTTTCTTCTATGTCATTTTTAGTTATCACCTTATTATCTTTTAATAATATCTCTGTGTTGTTTAATATTTTATATTTTAAGTTTTTATGTTCTAACGTTAGTAATAGTGGTGGAATACCCAGTAGTGTCTGTAATGTGTGAGTTGAAGTATTTTTATATGTTTTTGTTATTGATATTAAACATAATCTTTGTATGCTCTGGAGGTTACGTTTGTCAATAACTCTTAAATCGTCGAACCATACCTCCGAGCCGTAAACTATTATTTTCTCTAAGACTGTGATGTACCAGGTTCTAAGGCGTGATCTATCCACTCCCCATGTGGCTGAAAAAACGCGTTTTATTGAAGATGTTAATAATACTATTTTGTTTTTAATTTTTTGGATGTGTTTATCCCATTTAAGATTTGATTGGAATGTTATACCTAAGATATTTAAGTCGGTGACACCTTTTATATTGGATTGTTTTAATTTAAAGATTGGTGGACGACTCACCAAGGCATTTTTACCCAACAGAATGTACGATGTTTTATCTGATGATATTTTTAGCGAGAGTTCTTCACATATTTGGGCAAAAAGGGCAATTCTTTCATTCGCCTGCGATTCTAAATCTCTTCTATTGTTTGCGCGTATAATAAGATTGAAATCATCGCAAAAGGCAAAAATATTAGTGAATTTAGTGTAGAATATTTTTAGTATTTGATTGGCCACAAGGAGCCACAGGAGAGGGCCGAGACACGAACCCTGTGGTCAACCTTGGGAAGTAGGACGTTTAATGTTATTATTTAGGTAATCGGTAATGATGAGTCTGTCTGAAAGAAAGCTTAGGAGAAAGTTTATAAGATATTTTGGGACTGGCAGGGTTTTGAGAATTCTGCCCAATGTTGTCCAGTCAATATTATCAAACGCCCCCACAATGTCAAATGAGACGAGCGCGCAGTATTTATTTGATTTTAGATAATTATTAATTTTATATTTTAATCTGTTAAGTAATTGTACTGTACTTTTTCCTTCACGGAAGCCAAATTGAGATTTATGTAAGTAGTTATTGTTTTCTAGATAGTAATTTAGTCTATGTTTAAGCATGCGTTCTAGGATTTTGCCCAGCATCGGGAGAAGGCAAATGGGTCTATATGAGGTTGGGAGTTTAGGATTTTTATTGTTTTTTGTGAAAAATATAACGTTAGCTATTTTCCAATTTTTTGGGAAATAATTTAAATTTAAACATTTATTGAAAATATCACGAATTAAGTATTTGTATGATTTGAAAAGATTTTTTATGAGGTATGCGTCTATTTTATCGTGACCAGGGGCTTTAATATTGTTTTGTTCAGATAATGCTGTTTTTATTTCTTTATTTGAGAAGAGTGGGGGGGAGGGGACTATCTCCCCTGCTGGGGCTAAAAGTAACGGAACAGTTGGATTTATTGGAAAATGATGTGTTAAAAGATTTTGAAATGTTTCTTGTTTTGTAATGTAAGGTGAAGAACCTTCCAAGGATGTGTGAATAAAGTGTTGGTTTGATAAGTTTTTGTTTGTTGCAATTTTGAACGCCTGCCCAAAGGTGTCTTTTGTATTATTACAGAATTTTTTCCAGGAATTTAATTTTTCGCTTTTTATGTGTTTTTTATATAGCGCTCGCTCACGTTGTAGAAGCGTTCTCCATTTTGAGTCACCCGATGACCTCCATCTTTTCCTTAGAACTGATATTTTGTTTCGGTGGGATCTTAGCGCGTCAGTCCACCAGTCAAAAGTTGGGTATAGTTTAAGTTTTTTAGTTTTTAATGTTTTTTGACATGTTTGGTTAATTTTGATATTGAAGTCTTCTAGCCAATTATCCAATTTGTCATAGGTGTCAACCGATGTAAGTTTAGTGTGTAAGTCCGTGGCCAAAGGTCTGAAGAATTTGTTAAATTTTTTGAAGGTTGTATACTTTGTTTTAAACCTTTTGAGATCTATTGTTGAGGGTGTTAATGAAAGAGAGAAACAAATATACCTATGATCAGATAGCGATACGGATTCTGTGTCCACGTACCAGGAGTCGACGAAGTTGGTTAGATCCTGAGTGCACACGGTGACATCTGGGTTTCCCCGACATGGACGACCCGACTCTCCTATGAACGAAGGTGGTGATTCCGTATCGTTTATGAGTGTTAAGTTCTTTGAAAGTAGTAGGTATGTTAGGATGGATCCCCGTTCATCCTCCTTTTGGTAGCCGAGCAATGACAAGTGCACGTTGAGATCTGCTCCCAAAATCAGGTGCTGAAGGGGCATGAAGAAATCCAGCCATTTTAAGTCCTCTCGGAAGTCTCCTGATGGTTTTGAATAACAGGATCCTATTGTTATTGGTCCTGTAGATGATGTTAGATTCACGAAAACTGAATTATGGTCGCTGTAACATTGAACTACCTCCACATCAGGGCGTGTTACTATGATTGCAGCTGTATTGTTCCCCGATGTGAAGGTTTGCCAAGACTTGGAGGGGACTGCCCATATTTTTCCTTCCTGTGAATAATAGTCCTGAATCAGCAACACTAGGATCTTATTCTTGTTGGCATGGCCCATGAGATTCCCAGTTGCTGCTTTAGATTTTTGTAAGTTTATTTGAAGAAAGGTCAGTTTGTCGATTTTATTATCTATTTTGTTAACTATTGTATTGGATGAAGCTGAGGTTTTATGCTGTATGGGGGTTGGATGAATATTGTCTATGTTGAATTTAAAAACTGTTGTTGTGCGTAGATGTTTTTCTGTTGGATGTAATAATGGAAGGCTGGACATTCGGAAGAGTCAGCCGAGTGAGGAAAGTCGCCCTGCGTTCCTGAGCAGTTCACGCATTGATGTTTTTGGGGGGATTTAGCCAATGGGCAAACAGAAGAAGCATGTTTTTTTGTGCAGTATTTACAGGACGTTTGAGATCTGCAGTTTGTATTAGCATGTCCAAAGCGCTGGCAGTTGCTACATCTGATTATAGGCAGGTAGGTGCTCACCCTACATGTAGAGAATCCAAATTGAATTTTTCGTTCCCGTAGCATATGGGCTGCTATATATTCCTCGACCTCCAGGATTAGTTGGTATTTTCCGTTTCTCTTTATCTTTTTGAAGACTGCTACTGGAGTTTCTGGATTGTAGAAGCTTTCCAACTGTTGCAATATTGTTTTCTCTTCTAGTATTTCTGGAATCCCCAGTATGATAATTTTCTTTAAATTTGTGGATTTATACGTTATTTCTATTATGTCTTTAAGTGATGTTATGTTTTCGATATTTTCCATTAGTTCAGTCGTTTGGTCGTCTGATGTAGTTTTGATTATTAGAGTGTTTCTATCTTTAGCTATTGCACAATATATGTTGGTTGTATTTGACGATGTTTTTATTTCTCTTGTTAGTATAAGTCTGATTTCATTTAGTGCGATATTAGTTGTGGACTTCCTCTTAATTAGAATTGCTGAACTTGAAAACTGCCGGTGATTCTTCATTTCCCTGTTGTGGATTTTATTTTGTAGATGGATTCTGGAGTACAAGCTCTTTGATGTTTCTCTCTGATCTGTTGTGGCCGCCTCTTCCTCCTGTTGCATCTCCTTTGTATTTGTCAATATCTTTTCCTTTGGCCTTGTTATTGTTTTCTCTATCTTCATCAATTTCTCGAGTATCAATTGTATATCGGTTATCGTTGTTTCTTTCTTATTGTTCTCTAGAAGTTCTTCCACTAAATTTTGTTTCACTTCCAATTCCTCCATAATGTTCTGTAGTTGTTTTTCTTTCTTCTCCAACTCGTCCGATAAGTTTCGTTCTCTCAATGCTGTTTCTTCCTGCATTTTTATATAGCTCTCATTAATTTCTGTTCCACTGGCAGCTAATTTACTTTCTTGTTCATTGATTACCTTTAGTTGATCTTTAATAATTTTGTTGAGGAGTTGTACTTGTTGTTCGTTTTTCTGGTTCTTATTTTGTATATCTTCTAAGTTTTTGAGATTTTCTTTGTGGTCATTGTACATTTTCGTTGATTTGGAGAATATCATGTCTAGGTATTTCTTTTTCTCACTCGACACTCCCTTGTACCTTTTTGCGTTCAGTTTTACGTATATATCTATAAGTTCTGGGATGTTTTTCGTTTGAGCCATTTTTTTGTTGAATCTATATTCCTCTGTTTTTGGTGTCGATGTAAATTTGAATCTGGATGGGACCAGTCGTGGTTTTCTATTATTTGTGATTTTTGAGTCGCTAGCTAAATCTGCAGCTTCATCTTCACTGGTACTCGACTGATGATCTACGATGGATTTTTTCAGATGGACCAATGTTGGTGTCATTGAAATATTTTGTTCTAATATCGAGGTTTTCTCATACATAGTTCTTTTGTTTAAGTCATGATGTTGTTCATGAGATGCATTACCCTCATTTTCACTAACTTTATCACTCTCTTCCATTTTACTTATCTGTTATTGTTATTTATGATTTTTAGTCAACAGTATATATGAGTTATATTATATTTCAATTAATTACTGGATCAGGCTCATTAGCTCCCCATACATGGTAAAGAAAAAATGGAATTTTGAAATTAATAGACTCGCCAAAATAGAAGAAAATAATTTAGAATATAAAATAGAAAAAGCCTAAAAAAAAAACACTACGTCCAAATCGGTAATGGATCCCGTGCTCAAAAATGGGTGATCGCAAAATTTATTATAATGAATGGTATAATACAGTTATAACATGATATATTCAGATAGCAATTGTTGGAGGTTGTTATTAATAGTGAATTAGACATAAAATTATTATAAAAAGTTAATTAACACCAGGTGCAAATATATACATGAATATATAGCAACATTTCATTTGTAAACCAGATTTTATTTACTAATTTTGGATCTAATATTATGTCTGAATACTCTAGAACAGATAAAATGAAGACTAGTTTTAAACAATTACAGTCCTTAAGAAAATAATACCCTTGATTATAGACCAACAAAAAATTTATGATGAAAATAAAGAATTTTTTTTTTTTTTTTTTTTTTTTCCCAACAATTTTCCATATGAACACTGCAATTAATTAAAAATGTATTAATTGAGAATTAGGTTAGTAATTCACCAATTAAGAGTTAATTGGGACGGATGCAGATGCTGTAGAAAAATAATAATATGGTTGAGCTGAGTGCAAAGTTCGGCTCCCGCAACAGTAGGAGGGAAGGGTCACCAAACTTACCCATATGGGAGCTACATCAAGAGATCCATGCTGCACTTGAGCTATGGGAGTATAGTAATGGGATAACTATTCCAAAGTAATAGAGGGCGCTACGAGCTGTAAGTAGTATTTGGTTGAATAATTGAAAGATTTAAAGACTGTAATAGAGGAGCTATCCGGGGATATGTGACATGACATGATTTTAAAAATCTATGAAAGATGCCCCTTATATAGGGGCCAGGGCCGACCCTGATCAGAAAAAGTTAAGTGTGATACAACAAGATGAAATGACTAACCTATGGCCATTGATACAAGGTGAGAAAAATGATAATGAGATTAAATATTAGGGGATAATGGGGTAATGGCCCTGATTTAAGGGTCCAGGGGCCGCCCTGTAAGAGGAAAAGCATTTTAATGTATATGAATGAATAGGTCTCAGCGAGACCTTTAATTTGAGTGGTCGGAAGATGGGGTTTTATAGGAGTTAAAATTTTTGAAAAAGTTAAAAATGCTTCCGGAAGCCACCCACATAAATTAAGGGCTAAGAAAATATCAGATATGAAGAGCTCTAACTCAGACCTTCAAATTGAGTGGTCGGAAGGCAGGGTTTAGACAAGGTTTTATTTTATACCTTAAAGGGGGGCTAGAGCCTCCCCTAAAAAGTTTAGCATTAAAATAAACCCCAAAAACGGACTCAGCGGCCCCAATACCCTACTAATAGGGAAAACAGGCCAATCTGAGCAAAATAAAGAATTATTTTAAAGTCGAAACGGACGGAGTACGTTGGTTCGAAACCAAATGTGTAAAAGATAATGTTTAATAGTAAATAGCAATATAAAGGCCCAACTAGGGTAAAGTATAGAATACTGTACTGAAAAAGCATCAATTAAGGTAAAAAGGACGGTAGCATAGTTAATATTAAGAGATAATTGAAAGAAAGTGGTAAAAGCTAAACTATATATATATATATACATATACATACACATATATGCATACATACATATATATACATATATATATATACACACACACACACATATATATATATATACATTTTTTTTTTTTTTTTTTTTTTTAAAGATATTAAAAGGGACGACCCATTAGACCAGCTCAATGAGTATTTAAGTGAGTGTAAAAGGAAAGCTATTGATGTATAAATCTACAATATACGGAAAAGCCCCATAATTCCATGCGCCAAGAGAATAATGCTGAATGTCAGCCTAGCATCCATGGCCCAGCATAACTATACCCATAATGCACCACGCAATCCCCATAAGCAACCCAAAATACTATGCGACTGAATAATTAACTATTGTTTAACAAATCTCAAAACTGGACGCCCACAATGCCTTACACCATTTGTTTATTGTAGGCAACAAGTTACACTAATAGCCATGAGGATTGAAAAATTTTTACCCATAATTCCAATGGAAAAATCTTTATTTTGTATTTTATAATTTACCCAGGATGCATATCTTCCACTTACTGGGCACAAGAAAAACAATTGAGAGCTCCATGGGTTTTCAGATAAAAATTATTAAACTTCCTATATTTTATGCTATGGACTGATATTTAAAGGTATCCTGTCCCTAACAATTAACAGCAGGAGCCGAAAGAAGACAACTCAACTAAACTCCACCGCAAAACAGAACCATAACCAAAAACGGCATCAATCTTGAAATATTTAGAAAAAATCATAGAATATTGACATATAAAACGCATATATTTCAGTTAATAATTCATCAATTCTAAAAACAAAAGCGGATTTAGAATCCACAGTTAATTTTATACTTGAATCAAACAACAGTTAAAATATAATATTTTAATTAATATGATTAATATCACAAATCTAAGAGATAGTTACGATTCAATACGTTTTTTACATTACGATCACCGTGTCAAGAATAAGAAAATGAACAGTTTTAAAAATGCACATATTAAACCATTTAACACTTTAAAATATCTCAAAATGAAAGCGAAACTTAATCTAAATATCCGACACTATATTTAATTAAGATTTAAATTAATAATGATAGATTAATCAGGATATTGAACACAAAAAAAAAAAAAAAAAAAAAAAAAAAAGTAAATATTGTCATATTATAACGGTTCCGATATGAAACACCAACTACCAGAATACATTTTCGAGACAATTTACATCATAAAAACCATTTAAAAACCCTCTCCAGACCTTAATAATTAAGTAAATTAAGTCAAATGAGCATATTATTACAATTTACATAGTTAATAATAGAATTAATTAAGATTTAAAGCACTATTAGAAAGTAAACAATGTCATGATAAAAAAACGGGACGAATGATACACTAACCACTAGAATACAATTTTTAGGCATTTACTTTTACAGAAACCACTCAATAACCAGCACCAGACCTTTATTAATAATTAAATTAAGATAAATGAGCAATTAGAGAGCCTGGGACAGGATAATTAATATAAATATCAGGAGATAAATGTAGCGTGGCCTACCTGTTTGCAACCCGGAGCTAATATGTTCCGGGAGGAAGAAAATAATTTATTAAAAATACAAGATGATAATCGATTCTCTTGAAAATTTTTGTGCATGGTAATAATATTATTTATAATAACATATAAAAATTTTAAGAAGGTCTGAAGACGGGAAGGGTGATAAATAAGTACATGAATAGAATAGTATCTGGACTAGCGATCGACCCATTTCTAGTACACTTGAACATATGTAAACAAAAAACACATTACGATAAAACAGGCTAATTGTTCCAATTAAAGGGTGTAGAAAGTTCTGCTATTACAAAATATGAAGATTGAGATAAAAAATTAAGTGCTTTGAGCACGGGAAGGCATAATAAATCATTAAAGAAGATGTGAAAAGGATGCTTCCCTATAGTGTACTACACCTGAACAATTTTAAAATTCAAAATAAACAAATCGGGCTAAATGCTCCGATGTAAGTGTGTACGAAGAACTGCTTTTACAAATAAATAAGATTAAAAACATTTTTATAAAGATATGAGCATGGGAAGACATAAAAATAAATAATCAAAGAACATGTAACGAGATCAAAACATGGCTGTCAAAATGGCATGATCTCCATGTTAATCGCCAAAGGCAAAGAAGCGTTTACTAAAACGCTAATAAAATAAGAACTACTGGACCGATTTGGACGCGGTTTGAACCAATATGTTTAGAAAGAGTTTAGACGTCCATATTTACCATGATCCGGGGTGCCACTCGTCTTGGTCCCTAATTTATTTAGCCTTTCATGGGAGCTCCAGGAAAGCACGTCAGCGACGGAAGAGACACACACTTCATTCACTGCCCGTCAGTCACATCAACCGCCGTTCGCAAGTTCTGAGGAACTTTTAACAAGAACGACCAGGATATTCCTGTGTGCTCTACGGGTGGTGGGGACACCGCCACCTGCGCATCACCCCAATTCTCCCAAGAGATTTATGACATAGGTTGCTGCGATTTGCGGTGGATCCCACCCTCTTGGAACACCACGACTTCACATTTGGGGACGAGACGGTGAACTTTGGGAACCGGACTCCCAAATAGGAGCCAGGCCCCGAGGTTTAGGCTAAACCTAAATTACTTATTGAATTTCAGAAATTCAATAAATAATTAAAATAAAAATAATTATTTTTTTAATTTAATATTTTTTGACTTAAAATTTATATTTTAATATTTAAAAATAAAAAATCAGTAATTCCAGAGGTATTTAAAACTGGTGTATTTTCTGAATGAAAAATCTAATTTTCAGATTTTCCGCCACTTTCGAGTACATACAATAATAAATAGAAATTTGTTTTTAGAATTACAAAAGTATGTATTAATAAAACAATTTTTAAAGGAAACAAATCATCTTTTTGAATACTTATTACTACAAAAATCATATTTACAACATAAAAATTCTTTACATTTTAATGAAATTCATGTGTTTAAATTTAAAGATGCCGAAGCTTGAAAAAATATATTGTGAGATAAATACGTTTAAGTCCTTTTTAGACAACCGCAAATGGTAGAACATACAAAGTGTTATACAATTTGATCTATATCGGTATTTAGATGCATTTTCGCCAGTACTAAAAACTTACGGAATATTTCAAAAGCCAAAAAAGCAAATAAAAGATTATTTTCAAAATTTTTGTATACTAAGCACATTAAAGTAAAGTGGATTTTCGAAAATATTTCTCGATATATTATTAAAGTATATTTCCAAAGATTCCGTTAACAAAATTTTATCGTTCCTCTTACATTTTAACTAAACAAATTGCTTTCCCAATACGTCCTGGGAACAAATAATTCCAGTTCCGTCCCCAAATATAGAATAAAATGTGAGCCTGATTCCGGCCCGGCCGAAATCTGCTGAAAAATAATAAGCCCTGGGTCAGACACGATGTAACTGTCCGATACCGATCGTTAAGCTTGGAATGTTATATTACTTACCCATCATACGTAGTATAGGGTAAGTCTTGTAATCGTTTTGAAAATCGAAAATTTTTTTGACGGATTTACACGTTTCAGACACTGGACATTCCGAAAAACATATTTTTAGAAAAAAAATTTGCCGTCTGTTTGTCTGCGTGTCTGTAAACGCTCTATCTCCCGACGAAATTGAGATAGAGACTTGCAGTTTGGTATGTACTTTGTATGTAATAATGGGAAGAAGCCTATTTCATTTCAATAACCTCGATTAACCGGGACTATTTTTTTCGGACTCTCGAAATATTCGTTCTGATAAAAGGTATATAAAAATTTTCGAAATTGGTTATTTTAAGAAATGAATATAAAAGACAATAAAAAAACAAATTTTGCATAAAGCATGAAGTCGATTGGATAATTAGTTGCCGAGATATTTGGAATCCTATTTCCCACACTCTTCGATTTTTCATGACCCTGTATTTCATCCAAATTTCACTTCAAAGATATATTTTAATTGGAAATTTGACGCTTACTCAGATGCAATAAACCGCTAGTTAATAGGATTATTATTTTTGGAGTTATAAGGAGGTTTCTTTCAAGCAATTCAGTAATCGAGCCTTTAAAGTTTGTGACGTCATCAAGCCACGATTTTATTTGAATTGCAATGCACTTTATAAGTAGTTTACACATTTTTATTTTAATATTTTACATTATGCATATCCATGATGGGTAAGTATTACGGTGGCCCCCAACGACTAGTTTTCATTGGCACGGCTGGCTCGTTTATTATTATTTTTAATCGGCCCGGTCCGTTAAAAAATTGCCTTTATTCTGCCAGCTCAACTCGTTTAAAATTTTACCTTCGTTTTACTGAGCCGGGTACGAACAACGGACCAGGACCGGACCCGTTCAGACCTTTAGTGTATGTGTCTGTTTCATGCAAAAGTGTATATCACACTGAAAAATAAATAACAATATTTACTTAGAAAATCATTATATTATATTATCTATGACTTATCGAATAAGTATATTTTATATGTTATAGATTTTAAGGAATATTGAATTATAAATTAATGCATATATGTTATTTTGAAATATTTTGTAGGAGTAATTTAAAGATTAAAAATTGTATTTAACGATTTATAAGTTTGCATTTGAAAGTTAAGCTATATTCACAGCGAATCTAGTCCATTTGTGTATAACAAAAATTCCATTTTATTTATATTTCTTCATTCGGAGTTTTTTATCATAGACTCTTTCATAAAACCAAAATTATATAAAAGCCATGTATATAAACAAAATCTATGTATATTTTTATATTTCAGAGTTAAATATTTAGAGCTAGCATAAACCAAAGACAATTATCAACAAATATTTTTAAAGATTTTTCGAAGGAATGGAAAGGTTTGGAAAAAAATTAGTGTTTACTTGGACACTTTACTATGGTTTTACATTAAGTTTTTATCTTATTGTTGCCAAAATCGCTGTGATTTTGACAGATAATTGACGATTGATGATTTTTTTTCATTAAATTTTTAGGCGTGCTTCTATAAAAAATCAAAAACTACAAACTAAAAACGATATGAAGTTTATTTGAAAATCATTTAGTAGATTTGTTTACCTAAACAACATATTAAATTCTCCAGTCGACTGACGAAATTTTACGAAATTTAAATGCCTGAAATTCGATAAAAGGAAAACACATTCAGATAAACAAAATTACAATTCCTTTTTTTTTTAACTTCATGAATTCGATGCGATACATTACTAAAATGTGCCCTTTCGTACAATAAACAGAGAGAAAAAATGCGTTGGATATTCATTAAAATAAATGCACACGTTCAAATTGTGTAATGTCATTTGTTGAAAGTCGCTTGAACATTTTACATATTTATAAAACTAATTATTTCTAATGGATAAAATATATAAATATTTTTTCCAGTCAAGAATTTCATTTCGCTTATCACTGAAGATCGTCGCAGTAAAATACAGTTATAAAACTAATTAAAAAATAATCATTAGTATTTTTGATTACTGACATCGGTTGGGTGTTATATTAGTGGAAAGTAAAAGTGCTTGAAAAATATTATCATAATATTATTTTTCTTTTGCTATAAATAATTGTAAGTAATTACAATTAAATATGAATGTTGAAATCTTGGAATACTATAAATTACATCCAAACAAATTGTTCATAATATTGATTTAATATCCAAGTTTACTTGTGCATCAGTTGATTTAACAATATGGTATATATTGATAATTATAATGCAGTATCGGAATTTAATGAAATGTGTTGTAACTAACATATGTCCGTTTAGTTTATTTAAGATAAACTGTATAGTATACATATGATTTAAACCGTGCCTTACTTAATATATTCATAAACCGAAGCAGAATTAGAGGAATATTTACTGTGTAACAAATATGTGCTTAAGAGATAGTGAAACTAGTTTTAATTGATTAAATTTTATTTAAAATGGTAAAAATAGATTTATATATTTAGAAAAGTTTATAATCAAAATCTGAGTCTTGGCCTCTTCTTCATGCGTATATTTGCGTAAATACAGAGAAGCTGCTTACAAAAACATTCCAGTGCTTTGGAAATTTTGTCTTTATTTGTCAGAAATTTGAAATTAGGTAAATTTATTTTAGTGAAATTCGTTTCATTGACGTTTAAAAAAATGTATTTTAGTTGGATATTTTTACATTTAAAAAATTTGCATAGTTTAATTTTTTTTCATTTAAACGCTTGAAGATTAACGATATTATACTACATTTTGAAAGAGATATGAATAAAATAAATTAAAAAACGGAACAATAAAATATAAAATAAAACATTATACAATTATAATATAATATATATATATATATATAATATATATATATAATATATATTATATAATAAAATATTATGCAAAATTTTAATATTGCTATAAAATAAAGCTAATTAAAATGTACATTTTGCTGCTAACTTACTTGAATTTAAATTTAAAACGTTGAATATAGAGCAAAAAATTGCAGAACGGCGTTAATGTATTTTTATTAAAGATAACTATTAATTAAGTTTATTTTAATAATCCTGATCACACAGCAAGAAACATGAAATAGTGTTTGTAAATGTATTGCGTTAACCCGTCAGCATACGCGCTGGGATAAAATCTACCCCAGCTCACAACTATTACTTAAAAATGTGCGAAAATCGTTCGTGATCATTCTCAGCTTTATAGTACCTTTCAAGCTGAAAGATATCAAGATGTGACCGAAAAGAATTTACCTCCGGTTGTGAGATTTTTCATTCTTTTGTTGTAAAAATGTCACGTGGGAGGAAATTTTACCCCACGCATGTTATAACGTAACCCATAATGATAGGAAAATGTTAATGCAAATGTTTATGTAAAAAATATAGTGTGCAAATAATAATATAATTTTTCTTTTAAACGTTAACAACTCTTGCACATACAGTTTCTATGTATCAGTTTGATATTTTTTTTTGTATTTTTATGGCTGTATTTGGATTATAAAAGCTTTGTATGTAATGATATGCAGAAAAAAATCTTAGTGCTGGATTTTATGTCTTTATATATATATATATATATATATATATATATACATATATATACTGTTACATTATTACTGTAAATCAATAAAGAACATAATTTAACTTAAAATAAGAGGTTATATATATATATATATAACCTCTTATTTTAAGTTAAATTATGTTCTTTATTGATTTACAGTTTATTTCAAAATATAAATTTTTGCTTATAATCAAACCGGGGGGAGGAATCAACACCTAAAAACCCATTGGGGTCAAATTTATTCCGCGCGTGTAGTAACGTAATGGAAAGGGGCGCGTGTGCTGACGGGTTAAACAAATTAATATATTTTGTTATGTTCTAAAGTTGTACGTTTTTGTTCATAATAAAGTGTGCTTCGGAAAAACTAAGAGGTAAGTTATATTTAAAACACAATTCCTTATGTTCTATTAATTTTCAAATTTTATTCTATTTGTAATTGTATTTTATGACGTTATCTTTCCAAACAGATATTATTTTATAGACTAATGCGAAATCAGCGGGGTTATTTTTAAAAAATTCTTTAGCGATTTCTATGTTGTAAATTAAACATATGGATAAGCTTAAGGAGTTACTACTGAAAAGCAGTTATTAAATATATTGTATATGTTCAAAAAGTTACTGTATGCAACTATGTACAGGGTACCCACTAAATTACTGTCCAGTCTCATAAATTTCAGAACGGAGAGAGACGTCAACACATGACGTCTATCAATAATCAAGCTATAAGCTATGAAACCGCTTACAACGCCACCTACCAGTGAACAGCGCAGTAAATCAAAATTGTCGAGAATTCTCGATTTAGTACGAAATGTTGTTTTACACATAAAAACTTTGTATTAGAAGCTCTAAAATTATTTTTTATATCCTGTCACAAGCATAATTTCGTTCCAAATTCCACGCAGAAGTGTCGCATTTTAGGCAGATGCTCACTTACTAATAAACAAACACATATATAATAAAGATACAGTTTATGTAAATAAGAAAATCAAGTTAAGCACGCGAAATGTGCCAACTATCAGAACATAAGCATGTACAATGCATTCATGCCGATGGTAGACACAAGACTTTGTTCCTTTATTTTGTACCGATTTTGGTACAGGAATTCTAACTCCACTATTAGCAGGTTGGTGGAGCGAAGGCGGTCTCTTTGGTTAGCGCAAAACTACTTTACTACACCCAGCTACAACGTATATGACTATAGATGATGGTGTTCTGAAGTTCATTCAGAACAGCAAACGTATACAGGGTATAGGACTATCCACCAAAGGTTCAGGACATTAAGGACTTCAGGAATTCAAGGTATTAAAGGTTCAGTAGACACTTTGGGTGTTAATATGTATGTTTAATAGGTACGTATATGTATGTATGTGAGCAAATGGAATGCATGTAAGCATATAAAATGTTAAAATGCAAAAATATATGTATTGAAAGGATGTTTAGAAATAATCTATGGTCCATAGGTCCCAACATGGTAGCATATAAACTATGGTCTTTTTAGACTGAATGTAATAAAAATATATTTATCAATCTTAAACGTTTTGACATGTAAATAAAACAATGATGATTAGACAGTGTTTGTTTGTTTATTTTTTAGTGAAAAGACATCAATTTAAAGTAAAATGTATGTTTTCAACAAGCATTAAATACATATTTCACTTGAAAAATACCTGACGATTAATTTTCAAAAGTATCAAGTTGATTAAATAAAAGTAGTCGAAAAAAAGGTTCAACCGATTTGAAAATTATTTTCTATAAAAAAAGGGGGGGGGGGATATTACATTAATCGTTACTTCTTACTCGCTCTACCTAAGTCCCTTTCAGTATTTTAACCAAATAAACATAATTTTCGTGTCTGTAAATAGTATATAAGCGAAATTTGTTTAAAATTTTTATCCTATCAAATTGGTGTTACTTCTTAATATTTTATTAATTTTATAAGATTAAACGTATGTCGGTTAAAGTTCTGAATTAGCACCCAGATAAAGAAAAACTCGGGACAAAAGGTGACTGCGTACTTAAACGCGCAGGAAAAAACACTAAATCCATAGTACACATTGATTTATGAAAACATCGGTCACGTAGATATAAAACATTATTTCAATAAGTATTTAAAAATATTGCATAAATTTGATTAAGATGTTTGAATTAATGAACATTATTAAAAAAAATATTTCAAACTAGGAAAGAAAATTATTAAATCTTAAAAAATATCATTATGTACGCAGGTAAGGAAAAAATATTTTGATTAATGATCAGAATGAACTACCTAATTCAGAAGAACTCTGATAAGATAAGGAATTTATGTTATTTATACTTGTTACTTAAATACACTGAAGTTTAAAAAAAGTCTTAGACTGTGAAAAAAGTAACACGATTCTTTCTGCTGAATATATATGTAGAACTATAGGTAAACTTAATAATTTTTTCATTAAGGAATACTGTTATGGAAAAAAATATATTTAAAATAGCAAATGAAATTAATAAAACTAAATGAAAAATATAGCAAAACAGGATTAAAATAATATTACTGAGAATATTTATGCTAATTAACGTTCGAAATTAACTGCCAGACAAAAAATAACATTCGGAAAAAATAAAAATTGCTTATTTTAGTTAAAGTAGGAAGGAAAAAACTTCTAAAGATTGTGAAAACATTGCTCAGGTAGAAAAAGAAATTTGAAAGACTCTTTTTACATGTATTTAATTTTTTTACATAAATTTCATTTGCAGAACGTAGAACTCGATGCAGAAATCTTTATAATAAGCATTTATATGTAGAAAAATGGAGAAATGTTATTACAATATATGAAGCTTGGGTCTATTTAAATAATTGTAATAATAGTGATCCATCTATTATTATCAAATTGACGAAAAAAAATTAAAACTTGGTTCAATGTATCTAAAGAAAATTTTATCAAAGTTTTTATGATTGTTGCTGGCTTTGTATTTAACGGCAAATTAAAAACTAGTTGTTGGGGGCCACCGTAATACTTACTCATCATGGTTATGCATAATATTAAATACGAAAATAAAACATGCGTAAACTATTTATAAAAAGCATTTCAATTCGAATAAAAACTTGGCTTGATGACGTCATAAACTTTAAATGCTCTATTACTGAATTGCGTAAAAGAAACATCCTTATAACTCCAAACATTATAATCATATTAACTAACAGTTTACTGCGTCGGATTAAGTGTCACATTTCCAATTAAAATATATATTTGAATTGAAATTTGAATGAAATACAGGGTCATGAAACATCGAAGAGTGTGGTAAATAGGATTATATATATCTTGGCAACTAAATATCCGATCGACTTCATTCTTTATGCAAAATTTATTATTTTTTATTTTTTTATATTCACTCCTTAAAATAAACAATTTCGAAATTTTTTTATATACCTTTTATCAGAACGATTATTTCGAGAGTCCGAAAAAATTAGTTCCGGATAATCGATGTTACTGAAATTCAATAAGCTTCTTCCCATTATGACATACTAAGTACATACCCAATTTCAAGCCTCTCGCTCAATTTGTTCGGGAGACAGAGCGTTTACAGACACACACAAACACAAACACACACACAGACAGACGGACGGCATTTTTTTTTTCTAAAAATATGTTTTTCGGGATATCCAGTGTCTGAAACGTGTTAATCCGTCAATTTTTTTTTTGATTTTTAAAACGATTACAAGACTTACCCTATACTACGTATGATGGGTAAGTAATAAAGAGAGTGGAGAGCAATGTTAAAATCAACTCCACGTACTATTAGAAACATATTTTACTCCCATTCTTCAAATATGAAACACCATCTCATTATCCCCGTGACACAAATCTGTAAAGTAAGCAGTCACACATCACAATCCACTGTTAATTTCGCCGAAAAAAATGGAAAGAGGAAACGCATATCTGGGCTATACTCTTTACAGATATATCTGATAAATCTCCTGATGTATCACCCATCGATTTGTGCGCCTTTGGACTTTTAAAAAGTGCGTTATCCAAAAGACGACCTACAACCCTTCATGGAGTTTGGAAAGCTATTCAAAAGGAATGGGCAAAATATACCTCTTCGAAAATTACAAAATGCATTATTGCTATAGAAATTACGGTGTAGAGAGGTAGATAAGAATAAGGGTTAGCAAACTGAACTTTTAAAAAATTCTGTAAATACTTGCTGGTGAGAAACACCGCATTCATTTTTTAAAAATTAAAAAAAAACTATATTTATAAAAATACAAATAAGTAATTTTAATTTTATGTATAATAATCTCATATATACTTATATCTTTGGACATTTACCTATAGAAAAAGTCTGAGCATGAAAAGTAAAGTGGCACCTCACGCAATGATATTTTTATCAGGAAAATTTGTAACCCTCGGTCCCTGTGTCTAGTACTCCAGAACGAAAGGAATATATTTATGTGTAAATTTATTGCTCCTTCATAAATCCCAACCGTAATAGGAAATTGCATTGCATCATAAAGCAGGTGTTCGACTGGGTATGTTCTTGGCTGAGCCTAAATGATTGGGTTTCTCTCTTCCAAAACTCGTCCAATCTCGAACCACTGTTTTCAGCATGGTTCGCTCCAGGCCGGTACTATAATGCATATTGCTGAAAATGAAAGCTCTCTGTTTTTGGTGTCTTTTAGGCTCCATATTTTCTGTTTTTCCTCTAGACTATTCATTCAGATTCAATATATTCATTCAGATTTGAATTTACTCAGGTTCCGATGACTTCTTAGAGAATATTCACTCAAATTTCATGTTTCAGGTGCTAACTTTCAGTCAAATTTGTGTCTATCATGGTTATATGAGTACTTAGAATATGTTATTATTCAACAGTGCTTAAAGTATACTCTTCCTAATTTTGAATCTAGAACGTTTCCAATAGATTTATTAAAAAAATGTTCTCTAATAATTGTGAAGCTGTCTTACTTAGACTATCATTCAGTAAATTTACGTATTAATTAATATTGTGCTATGTTGATAAGTTGTGTCATCTAACAGTGTACTGTAATCTGTACAAATGCTAATGGATGCTACCCTAGGATGTGGAGGTAAACCTTTATATATTAAAGTGTGTATACTTAGCTTATTTGTAAATCTGGTTAGCCGTCAGTCAGAATGAGATTGTGATTAATTTGATGATTAATTTTATTAACCGTTTAAAGTAATTTTTATTATGCATATGTCATGCATGTCTATGATCGAAAATACAAAAATGTTTTTTTTTTCAAACCTTTAAATGCATAGTGGTATTTTATTTAACCATATTTAATGTCTTTTTGTTTAATTGTACGTTTTATGTACATATGGTAAATAAAATTTATTTATTAATTTTTAATTACTTCGCTGTATTATTTTAGTAATGTAATTTATTTAATTAATTTTTGCATCGACTTTTAGAGGTGTATTATTTTAAAAACCCTTGTCAATTTTACAGGTATTAGGCTAAAGTTTATTTTTAACAGTCCTAGATATGTATTTATTCCGAATTCTAATGCAGCTTATTCCAATAATTCGACAGATTACAAAAATAATCACAACGTTAATGTACATTCATTCCATTTTATATTTAAAGTAATTGTTATATTTAAATTTTATTCTTGCTAATTATCTCTCATCCAGAAATTATACGATCCCTTATTTTTATTACTTACCAGCAAGCTACGCCCGCTCGCTGGTCAATTTCTCTTAACGAACTTTTAATCAAACAAAATGTTGACATTTCATAATTCACTTTTATATTTTAACAGAATAATAAGGCTGCTATAATTTGTGACTCGTGCTATAGCCAATATACACGTCAGGACACGTCGCCCTTATCACTATTTTTTTACGCATGAAGGTTTCGCTACGGTACTCCATTGTGAAATTTGGTAATTTTTGAAATTCAATATTTGAAAAACGCATAGTCATTAGATTTAAATTTATATCAAGAAAAATACATTTTTTTTACCTTTCAAACGCAGTTTGTCTAACAATTTTGTGACAGATACTTTTCGAGCTATTAATTTTTTCAGTAACTTCAAATGTTTCATTTTCCAAGATTAATCTGTGGCAACAATTAGCGAAAAATGCAATCGCCAGCAACTCATATAGTCCAAGTGCTACACGGCAAAAATAAGGTGAAAACTGCACATCGTGATACAGTTATACCGTTTTGTCAGTATCTACTCTATATTAATACAAGCATATAAGAAGGGGAGACATCGCGGAAAGTGCGGGGAATTCAAGATGGCGGCCGTTATTCAAAATGGCGTCAATTTCGGGAATTAGTGCAATTTCGTTTCTATTCATCGTATAAAAGCATGTTTGATGGAAATTTAGATGTTTTTAGATAAAAAATATTATTTGTAACACTTTGCAGCACAGTCGAAAAGTATTCATGAATTCAGTTTGCCTATTTGTCTGTCTGTCTGGTCGTCTGTCTAGTCGCGCACTAACTCAAAAAAAATCCAGATAATTAAATCCAGATAATCCAGATAATTAAAATATGGTATTGTAGTATACCGTAACAAGTTCGGTATTCATTTCCAAGTGTGCATCACTCATAGTTCATTTACAGGGGCAATCAAAAGTATTCGGTTACATTATGGTCTGTAGAAGAAAATCGCTTGCAATGTGTTTACATGATGTTATACTCTTTGTAACATATTCAAATTAATATACATTAGTGCGGTGCAGTACAAGATACTTACTGTAGAATAAGCAGTGCATAGCAGTTTTCGTTCATTTACAGGAGCTCACAAAATAATACGGTTACCTTTACATTAATGTCTCCGAGCACAGTGCCTTTATAACTTGTGTATAAATTCTATAGATCATCAGCTAAATCGAATGTTATTAAGGGAGGTGCTAGGTATGAAATAACTGCAATTTTTAATAATAATATCCCTATTGGTCAGTATCTTTTTTACATTAAAACAATGCATATAAGAGAGGCATAATGAAGTGTCTTAGGAATTTAAGATTTAGGCTGCTATTCAATTTTTTCCGTTTTCGTCATATAAAAGTGTCTTTGATGTCATTTTTGTTTTTTTTAATCAAATATTTTCTTTTTAAGATCAGAAATATGCTTAAAAAGAAACTAGTTCAATTATTAAAGTATTTTTTATTGTATAGTGAGTAAAATGAATGGAGTAAATAAATAATAATAATGCATTTTACGAATGCCTTACTTATGCAACATATTAAAAAATGAATGTTACATAACAAATGAATGACATAAAATTGCAGAATATAGAAACTTTAGTTTCTAGCATATTATTTCTCATTCACATTCGTTTTTACAGTTGCACAATAATGTGCAAGAAAGACCAACCTTCCTACAACTACACTTATTTTTGCAGATTTTGCACACACATTTTATTAGTTCTTTGCAAGAATCTGCAATCTCGGGCAGCTCCGACCATTTTAATTTCCATAAAAAATTATCCAACCACCATCCCCATTTGTTTGGAGAGGGGGAACATATTTCCCGCTCATGTGCTTAGTGCTTGTCCCAAAATGTGTCCAGCTTGTAAAGCACTCCGTAAAATATTTTGCTCTTTAGTGCACCCTTGGTTGGTGGAAGATGTTCAATAGGACGATTTTTTGTCATAAACAATTCCTGTCTAGCACCATTTACACTTATGCTGTTACATGTTGAACAGTACAACAATACTATGAATTTTTCTAAAATATTTAGAATATCGTCAGGTATGGAAGTTTGCGGTTTTGATAAAAATGAAAATGCAATAGTAGCATCTTTATAGAGAATCCATGTCTTTTAAGCTCACTTTTTTGTTTTTCCTGTGAAACCAGGATTGCTGTCGTAGCCTGTGAAAGGATGGTATCCTAGTAACGGCATTGCTTTTTCTTTTCCAATTGCTGCAGCTACAGTATGGACGGGAATAAGTCTGTAATTCTTCCCTGTTCCAAATGCAATCTAAACAGTTTTCAGGTGTCTATCTGACAGAGTAAAGAAATGTGCAATTGCTAAAATTACTACATCAGTATCTACAGAGCGTATAACGATATTTTTCAATCCGTTTTCTGCCATGTCTTTGAGGTGCAAGATTATCCTTGTATTTAATTTATCCTTATTAAATACAAGGATAAATTTAATCCTTGTTAAATTCCCTGATACAAGGATAATTTATCCTTGTATCAGCTTCTTCATGACCAAGGCAAGTCATTCCAATTAAGGAACTTAGTGCAATATTATTTTCTTTAACTTCTTCACCTGAAGTGGTTATAACTTGTGCATTTTTAACGTTATTTATAGCTAGTGTTCCAAGCAGATTAAATTACTCTTCTTTATTACTTGAATTTCTTAAGAAATCTTGTCAATTTTTAGGTAGTTTGACATGCGATAGCACTTGCCGCCTGGTTCCTGCACCCCCTTTTTTGTCTGGTTTCACCTCTAATGCTTGGTGTAATGTATCTATCTCATATAAAATCTATTCTTAGGCAACTAAAACTCTCAATGTCGTTACGTAAATGGGGTTGAAATGTGTTAATGTAGTAATCATTAAAGGTTTTTGAAGACTGGTGAGGCTTTAAAATGTTAATAAGAACTGGCCCATCATAAATTAAAGCATCGCATGTTCCTGGAAAGGTGTTTCTATTCTTCTCAATAGTTTCCTCTAAAATGCGTGCTAAATCACTTTTACGGCTGGGTCGAAATTCACCGTTAATTGGAAAAAGCAGGGGGAAATGGTTGATTTTCATAGTTGAAAAAATTTTGCAGGTCTAACTGACGATTCTGTGCAACTATTAAAAGCCTGGAAAATAGCTGGACGTCTGTTTTTAAAACCTTTAATGTTGCATTTTTCTGGCTGATGTTTTTTGCCGGCGTACTAAAGAGAGAAATTTTGTTTTTTTTCAGAGGTTGAAATATTGATGAGGAATTAACATGAAAACGTAAATGGTACAGATACTGACACTGAATATTTACAAAATTCATCTTTATCACGCGTTTCAATATATAATCGTGCATCGCGCTATAAAACTATATATAGAACAAATCTTTCAAAAACAAAAAACTTTTCATTTTAATTGTCAGATTGATCGTCTGCGCACCAAAGTGTCTGAGAGTAGAGTAAAAAATCGCAATATTAAAATGAAATATGTTTTGGAATTTTGGAACAAAACCCCATATTGAATACATCTCATTTTGGGTGGTGCCTCGTCATCAGAATTACATTGTAATAAATACATAAATACACGCTACATTGTATATTTATATAAAAGAAAATGTTAATATGACAATTTGCAATTCTTTCATATCTAGCAAAGTTCAAAAATACATTATATAATAAAAACGCGCTTAGACAGCATTGTGCTTATTGAAAGTCCTGTGACCGTATTATTTTGTGAGCCCCTGTAAATGAACGAAAACTGCTATGCACTGCATATTCTATAGTAAGTATCTTGTACTGCACCGCAGTGATGCATATTAATTTGAATTTGTTACAAAGAGTATAACATCATTAAAACACATTGCAAGCGATTTTCGTCTACAGACCATAATGTAACCGAATGCTTTTGATTGCCCCTGTAAATGAACTATGAATGATGGACACTTGAAAATGAATACCGAACTTGTTACGGTATACTACAATACCATATTTTAATTATCTGGATATCCGGTTATTTTTTTTTGAGTTAGTCCGCGACTAGACAGACGACTAGACAGACAGACAAACAGGCAAACTGAATTCATATATACTTTTCGACTGTACTGTAAAGTGTTACAAATAATATTTTTTATCTAAAAACATCTAAATTTCCATCAAACATGCTTTTATACGATGAATAGAAACGAAATAGCACTAATTCCCGAAAATGACGCCATTTTGAATAACGGCCGCCATCTTGAATTCCCCGCACTTTCCGAGATGCATCCCGTTCTTATATGCTTTGTATTAATATAGAGTAGATACTGACCAAACGGTATAACTGTATCACGATGTGCAGTTTTTTCACTTCTAGCACCTGGACTAATAGCTTTTTATTAAAAAGGCTTTAGAGCAGGGATTGTCACCATCAATTTGCCACTATCGCTTTTGAAATCGGTTCTGTAGTTCCAGAGATTCCATATAAATTGTAATTTAGAATGATTTTAGAACGCTTTTCGCTCATTTCACCCTTTTAAATTCCAAATTTGATTTGAATTTGTTCTTAGAGAGCATTTACATCTTATAAGTAACTACAATGCCAAATTTGAAATTTCTAGCTCCTTCAGTATAAAAGAAATCGCATTTTTAGAACATTTTTCGCTCTTGCACCCCCCTGGGGTTAGTGGCACCGACATAAAATATAGCCTAATGATTGATCAGGGATTGTCACCATAATTTGCCACCATCACTTTTGAAATCAGTTCTGTAGATCCAGAGATTCCACAGAAATTGTAATTTAGAATGTTTTTAGAACGCTTTTCGCTCATTTCCCCCTTTTAAATTTCTTTTTCTTTTAATTTGTTCTTAGAGAGCATTTACATCTTATAAGTAGCTATAACGCCAAATTTTAAATTTCTAACTCCTTCAGTATAAGAAAAATCGAAATTTTAGAACGTTTTTCGCTGCTGCACCCCCCTGGGGCATTGGCACCGACATAAAATATAGCCTATGTTGGAGCAGGGATTGTCACCATCAATTTGCCACCATCATGTTTGAAAATAATTTTGTAGTTCCAGAGATTCCATAGAAATTGTAATTTAGAAAGTTTTTAGAACGTTTTTCGCTCATCTCACCCTTTTAAATTTCGATTTTTTTTAGAATTTGTGCTTAGAGAGCATTTGCATCTTATAAGTAACAACTATGCCAAATTTCATTTTCTAGCTCCTTCAATATAAAAAAAAATCAAAATTTTAGAACGTTTTTCGCTCCTGCACCCCCCTGGGAGTAGTGGCACCGATATCAAATATAGCCTATGTTGGAGCAGGGATTGTCACCATCAATTTGCCGCCATCACTTTTGAAATGGTAATGTTGTTCCAGAGATTCCACAGAAATTGTAATTTAGAATGTTTTTAGAACGTTCTTCGCTCATCTCACCCTTTTAAATTTCGAATTTTTTTTTTAGAATTTGTTCTTAGAGAGCATTTACATCGTATAAGTAACAACCATGCCAAATTTCATTTTCTAGCTCCTTCAGTATAAAAAAATCGAAATTTTAGAACGTTTATCGTTCTTGCACCCTCCCCCCCCCCTGGGTGTAGTGGCACCGACATCAAATATAGCCTATGTTGGAGCAGGGATTGTCACCATCAATTTGCCACCGTCACTTTTGAAATCGGTTCTGCAGTTTCTGAGATTCCATAGAAATTGTAATTTAGAATGATTTTAGAACGCTTTTCGATCATTTCACCCTTTTAAATTGCGATTTTTTAAAATTTCGTTCTTAGAGAGCATTTACATCTTATAAGTAACTACAATGCCAAATTTCAAATTTCTAGCTCCTTCAGTATAAAAAAAATCGCAATTTTAGAACGTTTTTCGCTCCTGCACCCCCCTAGGTGTAGTGGCACCGACATCAAATATAGCCTATGTTGGAGCAGAAATTATCACCATCAATTTGCCACCATCACTTTTGAAATCGCTTCGGTAGTTCCAGAGATTACCACCTACAAACAAACAAACAAACAAAGAAACAATATTTACTGCTTTATAATATTAGTATAGATTGCAGACCTGCTGTAGACAAATCCTCGGTAATAATGCGGTTTACCCTTTTTCCCCTACTGTATATCTTTGGATTGTTCACTTTTAGGTAGTAACCTTGTTATATTTTATAACTTGCCTAGAACTTCCCAGAAGTACCATGAAAATTGTTTAAAATGTGCGAAAACCCTCTGTATTTGGTTTGTATTATTCTCCAAATTGTTCTAATATTTTTTTCGTAAACGTCAGTTTCTTTCTTCAACTCGAACGTTTTTAATCCTCTTTAAATGCACCGTCACTGTCAATACTACTGTATTTTTTTTTTCAATGTCATATCTTCTAGTAAGTTCTATACCTTCATCAGAATTTCACACCATAACAAATAAAATTCTCTCTCGCTCTATTTCTCTTTCATTGTACGTCATTTTTTGTTTGAGTACAATTTTAGAAAAAATACAGTAAAATTACAGTGCATCGATCCTCTAAGCAAGTGGGAAACTAAAGTGAGAAATTCCGGAACAATGTTTTCATGTTTTCATTCGGAACAATGTATTCATCATCAATGTTTTTCAAAAGAAGGTTTTTGTGGCTGGAGTTAATTCTGATCACCGCTCGAATGTTTCTGGATTAACGTTCGAAAGGAACTGTTCGACGAAAAGCAATTTTGAAAAGGATAATTACTGTGTATGTTATTTTAACTAGTAAGGGAAAAAAACTGGAAGATTAAAAAAATGCTTAGACTGAGAAACAAATTAATAAGACATTGTGTTGAATATATATTTTGAACTCTTACATAGGTTTGATTCTAATTTTTGAATTTATGAAGACTGTCACGCAGAAATAAATTCAAACTGATAAATAAAATTATTAAAAGTAAAAAATAATGTCATGTCTGAAAATACTCGTATTACGAAAATAAGAAGAGAACTAGGCCTATTTACATTTAGAATTATCTGCGTGTCAAAAAAAGAAAGAAAAATTAGAAAAGAAGATAATGGCTCCATATATTATTTAAATTAAGAATGGAAAACACAAGGACACTTACATTCGGAAAACATTCATAAGACAGAAAAGGAAATTTAGAAGATTCTTTGAATATATATTTAGAAAGATTACATGACTTTGATTATAACGTTTGAAATAATGAACTCTCTTATAGGAAGGAAAATGCAAACAAAGAAAGAAATTTATTAAAAACAAAGAAAAATCCTTAGTCTGAAAATATTTTTAAAGTATCATTATACAGATAAGAGGAAACTTATGCTGATTAACATTCAAAATTAACTGCTTGTCGGATAAAAACTTTGAGAAAGAGAATGTTTATGAATATTATTTAAAGGAGGGAGTATTACACATCCCAGAAGATTATAATAACATTGCTTAGACTGAAAAAAATTTAAAAATATTCTTTGTTTGAATATACACTTTATAGACATAGACATTTTTATAAATAATTAAGGTAATTTCTTCATTGGAGGAGACTGTACAAGTAGTACAATTAAACTTTAAACTTAAAAAATAGAGTTTGGAAGTCCTACATTTAGTACAGTACGTGGGGTTGCTGCTGGAACCCTGTATTTGTAAAATCTCAAACTACAGAAATTTCAAGTCATCAGCTGTTGTGTGTAGAGAGTTCAACTCAAACGGTATGTTACGAAATCCTTGTTCACATGTTCTGTGGGCGGGGTTATGCTCACGGCGCGCGTTACGTAGTGTGACGTAACATCGAACTTATTAGAAAACAGTTTTGTATTTTTCAGTTGGAATAATTTGTATCGTGAACAATGGAGCTTCTTGGCGGCTCTCCTGAAATTTAATAGTTTTTCAGTCTAATAATTATTTTTAATTTACTTTTCTGTTTAATGTGCTGTCGAATAAAATATGAAAAGACATCAAGACTATTATGAATCTATCATCCTCACACCTCTCCCAGAATGTGTATTTATTGTGTTTCTTCTTCAAAATTACGTTCTTTCTGACTGTATCTGCTGCTGAGTATCATTATTTTTTACGGTATGGCCATGTGGTTATATTTAGCTCTATTTGTTGTCATTTTGCATAAGGAAAACCTTTTCGTTGTTGTTGTTTATACCTGGGTTTAAGCAATTTGTTGTACTTTGTTGCATTTATATGACTAAAATTAGCATGAAGAACACATTTATTATGTGTTTTTTCTAATCTTGCATCAACCTTATTTATTTTTATTAGTATCCACTTCTGATACTCTGACATATTCCCCTATCCAGTAGGGTACAATAGAATCATGTACTTGTTCATTTGCTTTTTTGTCTAATAGTGTCTTTTTAAAATATTTTGAATATTGTTGAAACGTTTTATAATTTCGGTTCGTCTGTTTGTCTGTCTTATTGTTGTATCTCTTCACGACTTCCCGCACTCTAATTTTCGAAAATAGAATTGGATTATCGTGTATCTGGCATATGTTATTTACGGTAGTGCGCTTTCTGTGGAGCATGAAGCTTGTAAACAGAGCTTTGTTTACAGGGATACGAAAAAATTCTGTTATGTTATGGTCTATGGAGGAAACTTGTTTTCAGTTTAGTTCAACGATTTTATACTACTTTAAAAATAATGAAATTAATCTGCATTACTGAGGTTAACTACTATATGCATTCTATAGAATATAGACTACTTAGGGATATGGTGGCGCCCGCCGCCTTCAAAAGTGTACTCTTTTGAAAAATATACTGCTTTTATATGTCGTTAATAGGGGCGATCCGAATAGTCAAAGGGCCCCATAATGTTGCAGGGGATGGGGAGGCTTATTCGTAATTGATAAAACGAAAATCGATATAATGTGGACCCTAAAGTAATGCATTTCATGTTTTTTTTATTTGCAATAATTTTAGAGTGTTCCCTACTCGAGCAGAAAGGTGTCCACTATATTGGATTTTGCGCCCTTTCTAATAATATAAATCACTCTGAAGAAAATAAATTCTGTATAGAATAATTTTTATGGTTGCAACTTTAACAGCACTGTCTTACATAGAAAGTGTTAAATGAGATATGGGACTCTCACTGTTGAAGCCGTCGCAAAAACTAAGAACATTACAGTAGAAATAAACGAAAATGCCCTTAAAGAAACCTTCTACTGTTGCAGTTATCGTGGACATTTGTACCATAGTTCTTTGTTTGAGATTCACGTAATTAGAATAAAAGATTTCAAGGATTAAACTTCATGACAATCATATGTTTTCCTAGCGAGAAAAAAGAATTTATGAAACCAAATTGATTTATTAAAAAATAGATAAGTAAATAACATTAAATCGAGAAAGAAAATTATAAAAAACAGAAAATAAATCCAATCATGGAAAGAAAAAATCGCTTCAAATATTATTACAGAATTTACTATTATGCTTAACTTGGGTATTTAATTTTCTGACGAAGAAAACTACAAAAAAATAATAACTGCATATGTTATATAAATAGTGAAGATAAGAATCTGAAATTTATAAAAATGCTGCTTATAGAAAGACTTAGACAGAAAAAAAAATTGCTTATGTAGAAAAATATATAATCGCTTTATGTTGAATACACATTTTATAGACATTTTATATAAATAGTTACACTTTTCCCGTACATCTGGGGATGCAAATACAGTAGAACAAAAATTTTACGCATTGAACTACACGTGAATGAAATATTGCATTAACGAGGAGAAACAATGCATAATGAGAATTTCATTTATTATGAAATATATGTATACACAAAGTATATAAAGAAAGATAATTATGAAAATTCAAAATAATATTTTGTTTTGAATGAAAATTGCTTAAAATATTATTACGGAGATAAGAGTAACTTTATTATCATGAACTTTGAAAATTAACTGTCTCATAAAAAACATTTCGGAAAAGATAATGGCCGCATATGTTACATAACTAGTGCAAAAAATAAAGCACTCTGAAAATTAGAAAAAAATATTATATATGTAGAAAAGAAAATAATAACTCTGTTTTTGTTGAATATAAATTTAGAGCGATTAAATCACTTTCATTATAATGATAGAAATCATAAACATTGTTAAAAAGTTTTTTTCTGAATTCATTAACGAATTTAAATACGAAAACAATACTAAAATAAATTGGTATTTAATTTCATGCATGTACATGTGTAAATTTAATGTTTATATACCAAAAATATATAATTATAATTCAGTGAGGAATTTTTATTATACAAACGAAGTGGAACCCATCGAAATTTGACGGAATATTTTAAGATGGAATTGTGATTGAACTTGTAATAAACCTAGTAAACCTAGTAAAACTTGTAATAAATACAATAAAAAATCAAGCTTGCAGCAGACTTACAATAATAATTATTATTTTGAACTACAGTTAACAAGAAACTAGTTCCATTAATTTCAGCTTTTCAGATTATTAAAAAATTAAACTTTATTCATCTAAGTGATGAATTATGTTTAATCAGGATAAGTAATCACGGTAACGTAAGGCTTTCATATCTGATAGTACGGAACGCAAAATCAGTGAACATTACATCATATAAACACAACCATGGTAATTTCTTTCAAAGAAAACTAAACATAAAGTCATTTTTACTGGCACAAAATTTTAATACACAATTCTCAAATTCTCTATTTACAAATTACTTTAACGCGGAAAAAGTTAATAAATATACATACAGCGTTAAAAGTAAATGATGTAGGGTATTTTAATATACTAGAATAAAGACAATAATAAACAAACACTTACCAAAACAAATTTAAAGGAAATAACAACTCAAATATTTTTATTTTATGTCATTACAAGCAGAGAAGACCAAGCTATGCTCGGTCGAAATTAGCTATAAAACTGTAAAATTAGCCCAAAAACTGTAGGATACTTCATTTAGTTTAAATCGTCTGAGTCGTTTTTAAGATAAAAATAGCTTGACCCATAATGACCAATGACCAAAATGACTCACTAATCGAATTTTCTTGAACATGTGACTTGGCCCAACAGCCTTCTCGTGCCCGAAAACCATAGGATGCAAAATTTAGTCTAAATAGTCTGAGCCGTTTTTTAGATAAAATTAGTTTGACCCACAGTGACCCAAAAATGCCCCACTAAACGAGTTTTCTCGGATATGTGACCAATGATTTTCTCGTTCCCTAAATTCGTATGATACAAAATTTAACCAAAATCGTTAGAGCCGTTTTTAGATAAAATGAACTTGACCCGCGTTGACCCAAAAATCTCCCACTAATCGAAAGTTCTTGAACATGTGACCCAGCAAAATAGTCTCCTCGTGCCCAAAAATGGTAGGATGCAAAATTTAGTCAAAATCGTTTGAACCGTTTTTTAGATACCATTAGCTTGACCCTGACCCACGGTGACCCAAAATGACCTATTAATTGAATTTTTCTCGAACATGTGACCTAGCCCAATGTCTTTCTGATGCCTCAAAACGGTAGGATAAAAAATTTAGTTCAAATCGTTTGATTGAGCCGATTTTAAGATAAAAATAGCTTGACCCATAATGATCCCTGACCAAAATGACCCACTAATTGAAATTTCTCGAACATGAGACCCAGCCCAGTGATTTTCTCGTGCCCAAAAATCGTAGATTACAAAATTTCGTTCAAATCGTCAGAGCCGTTTTTAAGATAAAAATAGCTTGACCCATAATGACCTATATCCAAAATGATTCACTAATCGAAATTTCGCGAATATGTGACCTAGTCCAACAGTCTTCCAGGCCCAAAAACCATAGGATGCAAAATTTTGTCTAAATAGTCTGAGCCGTTTCTTAGATAAAATTAGCTTGACCCACAGTGACCCAAAAATGACACACTAATCGAATTTTTTCGGACATGTGATCTAGCCCAATGGTTTTCTCGTGCCTGATACTCGTAAGATACAAAATTTAATCAAAATCGTTAGAGCCGTTTTTTAGATAAAATTAAATTGACCCGCGTTGACCCAAATATGACCCACTAATCGAAAGTTCTTGAACATGTAACCCAGCCCAATAGTCTTCTCGTGCCCGAAAAGGGTCGGATGCAAAATTTCGTCAAAATCGTTTGAACCGTTTTTTAGATTCAATTAGCTTGACCCTGACAAATGGTGACCCAAAATGACCCACTAATCGAATTTTCTCCAACACTTGACCTATCCCAATGGTGTTCTGGTGCCCCAAAACGGTAGGATACAAAATTTCGTCAAAATCGTTAAAGCCGCTTTTAGGATAAAATTTGCATATATATATATATCCACACACACACAAGATTTTCTCGTATTAGAATATATTATGATATAATAAGAGTTCAATATGACTTCCTCAAGTTACACGAACAACGTCCAGATGATAGTCCATTTCATCCCACACTTGTTTCAGCATGTCATGTGTTTACTAACAAGGAAGGTCTCCATAAGCGCATACTCAGAAACTTTTGAAAAAAAAATTACAGAATGTTCTTCTCATGAGGATATATACGTCTATAAAAAAAAATTTCTGCGGAACCTCGATATAACGTCCGTAAAAAAAATATGAAAATTTCGTTTATTTGGCGATTTATCACCGGTTGGAAATTAACCCTTACAGGGACAAAGTACTTATGTGTCTAAAATGTTGAAATCATTGAGTCACACCGGGATTTAACAACCAATTTATTTCCAAATAAGTAAAAGATTTTCTTCACGTATATTATAAAAGTAAAATTTGATTCCAAAATTCCGGTGTCATTGTGGCATTTTGGAATTAAAATTAATTGGGAATATTATATCCTTCCGCCCTTCAAGGGGTTACAAAAATACGTTTTTATGACAAATACTCTTTAAGGAAAAACTTTTTCATACTGAACTTTTTTATGCATGTTTAACTTACATAATAAATAAAATTTTATAACTACAATTTTGTGTACACACTTATATGTCTATATAAGGGAATTTAACGATTGTATTTTACGATTTAAAACAAAATTGATTAAAATTGTTTTAAGTTCAAAAATAAGCCCGATTCTGAACACTGTCAATTCAAGAAAGTTTTTGTTGCTATGGAAACAACGACTTCTTCGATATAGAAATCTATAACGAATCCGCTTGTCACCGGGCTTTTCCTTTTAAAATACATTTAAAAAATACTTGTAAAACCGTTGAAGCCATTTATATTAGAAAAAATTGTCGAATGGAATATAAAACAATAGGCAAAATTTCATTCAATCGGTAATAAAAAGAGAAAAAAAACGTGAGTGCTTTATTTAATCTGATTTTAAAAATATAGTAAATTAATATTAATACAAACGTCCAGTGAGTTGAAAATGTTGAACGCAAAATGCAAACGATTCTGAACAAGAGGGTATGGTATCATGAGCCATAGAATTAAACATTCTTATATATTTTTTAAGCTTATGACAATTTTACGCTTTCAAATTTTACAAAAATCTCATAGACAGGTCTCATAGCAATAAGTTTTTCAAACTCTTCGCTTACTTTAATAAGCCTTTCAGATTCATATATTTTTAAAATTTCGATTGTTAACTAAAAGTGAAAAAAAAACATAGAGGTTCAATAATTCAATAATACACATAACTTAAATGTCAGCTTCGCTATAACATTTAATAGATATTTGTAGCTTCCAAAACATAGAACATATTTTTTTCAGGGGTAAAAATAAATAACTGCAACAAAAAGCAGCTTGTATGTATTATACAAAAAATAAAAAATATTTCATCGTTTAAGTTTAACTACATTAAATATTGCTTATTCGAACAATCATTTTACAAGCAATTTAAAATGCATTAAAATCGTTTGCGTTTGGCGAAGGAAAAATGTTGCTAGTCAAATCGTGTGTTTTTGCGCCAAATACTCGAAAGTATTTTATTTTTTTGCAGATTTTCTACTTGGATTCCTCTGTTAAATTTCACTGCTCCTTTATTACATAAATGTGTACCTTCATTAGCATTTTTTACAAAATTTTCTGAGTATGCGCTTTAAGGAGACCTTCCTTCTAAGTTCAGAGCATTAACTATGCGCGTTCGTAGGTGATCCAAGTTGCGTGGCAGCGGTGGCTTATACACTTTGTCTTTCACAAAGCCCCACAAGAAAAAGCCTTAAAATCTCTGACTTTAGTAACACCAAACTTGCTGAAACTTGTGTGTTATGAAATCGACTATCGTCTGTACGTTGTCTGCGTTACTCGAAGAAGTCATATTGAACACTCATAATGTCATAAAATAAGAATATTTGAGTTGTCTTTTCCTTTAAATTTGTTCAGGTAAGTGTTTGTTTATTATTGAGTTTATTCTAGTATATTAAACAACTGTATATCATTTCTGGTATATTTTCATCATGAATTGCATGAATTTTTCTAGCTGTGGAAAGTTTTGTTGTTCTGATAATATCTGTATTAAACTCAAAAAACCGAAAGTGAATTTTTGGTGAAGGAGTACCTTATAAACAATTTACGTTATTTAATTATTTATACTATATTTTTCACATGTTATTAAATGGTTTTATGAAGGAAAATGATGTAATAAAGAAAAAATGCAATTATTCTTGTAAAACGGTAAAAAAATTAATTCTTAAAATAAATAAATAAATAAATAAAAATTTAAAACCATGTTTCTCTTACAATTTTAAACTTTTTGAAACTATTTTTTGCGTACTTTTTTAACAAGTCCACTTTATAAATGTAAGGACCAAATTCGCAAAAAAATAGTATTAGATTAAGAAAAAATAAATTAAATAATATGACTTGTATAATAGTACAATAAACAAATAGTATCAATTTTTATTTTACACTCTGTAATACTGAAAATCCGACCTTTAATTTTCTGAAATTTATACTAAAAACTCTGAAAAAAATCGCCCATAAAAAAATAGACATCCACTGAAGAGTATATTTTTATCATACCGATTTATCTAAAAACGCAAACTGGGAAAGAAATTAACCATTGAAACTCCGAATAATATAAAGAAAAATGGATGCAGTAGTAAAACTTGATCGCATGTTTTTAATTATCGGATGCTTATGGCATTTCATGATAATATACTACGAATGCCTAAATAAATTTTACGCAAAATGTTACAAATTAATATTTCCGTCAATTTTCGCAAAATGAAGGTTATCGAGTACCTTTAGGATACTTCTAAAATATAAATATACTATTAGAAAACTTTATACTTTTGAGATACATTAATCCAACCTAAGAAAACATATTCTATATATAACAACTATGACGTGATAGACCGAGAACTGGTGAAGAAATTTACTAAAGTTTCATGAAAGTCATAATAGTTAAACAAGTTGGAAATTGTACGTTAAACGTGACAAATGAGGTGCGTTCGTTTGTCTCACATAACGTGATATAACTAGTTTTATAATGTAAAAAAATCATCGTTATTATTCCAGTGAAATAAATTATATTGTCTGCTATAACCGGAAAAAAATATGCCCTTTTTTTTTAACGTATGCCATGTTTACAGATGCACATTTTTTTTCGTCACCAGACAGAGCTGTAAATTCACCAAGGATATCTTGCTTTGTGAATGATTACCTCCATGGCAAATATCTCTGTGACTCACGATGAATGAATATTTTGTTTATTTACTTTAATGGATTGGGATATTTGGCTGTTAACCTAATTTTCACTGAAGATATCTCACAATCTATAATTTTTTTAATGTAACTTATCTCTCAAGCAAACAAATTTTTTGAACCATCTTTCTAAAAATGTAACTTTATGCAATTTTATTTGAAAAAATAATTTTGAATAAAAATGACCACTTGGGATATGGAAAACGATGTGATTAGCCCGTATTTGTGTTCCTCAGTCACATGACTTGCTCTTTTACAATATAGATTACGTATGATAGGACTTAATAGAATAAAGAAAACTTTTATTAATATCTTTTTAAGTTTTGATTCGAATTTCATAAATTTTGAAAAGACCGGACAAAATTTTGCAACGATTATATATGTTAAATATATAAATGTTTCAACTATCCTCGAATATTTATGTGCAGACTATAAAAAAAACCCTACACACCATAAAACTTAATCACCAAATTGTCGGACTGGAAAAATTGATTCAGCTATTGAACTATAGCTGAATCAATTATAGATTATGTCTTCTTTCCATTTATGTTTCAAAAGATAAGCTTGTAAGGTATTGACTACTCGCATCACGTGAGTAGGCAATGTGTGAATGAGATCGTTTTTGTCCGTTAACCGACTATGTGCGTACAAGTTATAAAGGCTCTCTATCTTTCTTTAACTTTCGAAGGACAGCTGAATCCCTGAAATTGTGAGTCGCCGTGTAATTTCGATTATGCAAATTTTCTGGAGCTGGTCGATCGACACGGAAGTATATAAGCAGCGAATTTTGACTTGAGTGCAGAGCTCAGAGGAGCTGGTGAGCGCTCAGCAGAGACTTGGCCTGGGAAGTTGAATATTGCGACTGAGATTTAGGTTTAGCCTTGAGACCTCGCATCGAGTCTCGTGATTAATAATCAGCCTTAGTATTTTTATACTGGAATTTTATGCAGTGATAAAGCTGACTTGAACCTGCATCAGTGCTTATGTAATTTGAAGGATAAGAGTATTGAATCGTGATTATATATTTAAAAAGGTTAAGGTTTAATTATATTGTTTCGTTTTTGTTTAAGCTACAAGTGTTAGCAAGAACTCTTTAGTTAATTTAATTTTTTAGGAAAATTTCGTGGAGCTCGCTCAAACTCCCTACTGATTGTGTTAATAAACCAGTTTTTGGTTTTAAAACAGTTGTACTTCTTTCCTCGTGCTCTACCACACAGCGGACATTTTAAGATGGCCGCTACAAGCTAAGGGTATCTGTCTTGATACTGGTATTGTACGAAAGTCTGAAATTTTCAAGAATAACACCCAATTTTTACAGCGTATTTTTATTTTTCAGTATATTTTATTTGAAGTTGCAAAACGGGAATTCTGTCAAATAGTTTAAAAAATATGAAGGTTTATAATTTGGAATTTATAAGTCAAATTTCTTCTATATTTGTTGCAACACAGATTGCAGTGCAAGCAGTATTTAAAGCATAACTCATAAACTACTTGTCGGGATATGTTTTGATTTGTCTGTCTGTTTGTCTTCCCTGTCTTTAAATTTCGTATATGTACATAGATTGCCACAAAGTTGATACATGTTATACAGTTTTACTATAGCAAAAATCTAGCATCAATAGTAGCATCTAATTTTTTTATGCGACAGTGAAAATAATTCAGATACTTTTTAAATGCTTCAAACAATTGTTGCCAAAAGACCACTTTGATAAATGTTTGAAGTCCATTTTAATGATGTTATACTACTTCCAAAATTAATAAATTGTTATACATTTCTTTTTCTTGTTTAAAGTGGTTTTTGTAAGAATTTCAGTTTATATAAAAGGACAAACATATTTTTTTTACGATTCCTAAAAGAGCTTGAGAATATCAGAAATATAAACAGATTTAAAATGCTAGTAAGAATAGTTGTTCACGAAACGAAGATAATTATTTCAGTATTTTGTAATAACATTACTTTAATCACCATTTCATAAAATGCACCTTTACGTCGGTGCACAAGAGAATAAAAAATCAATCTAAATTTTAATAAAGTCGCGAAAAAAACATTGAAGCAAAACCCTCAGCAAATCCTTCACACAAAAGCAATTACTTTTAGAGATTACAGCGAAGAAATTCTAATTAACATGCAAAAATAGCATCCAGAAGGACAAAAATAAAACACACCAAAAAGCACACCGACATTATTAATTATTAAAATTTTCATGTTTGAAGAGGAAAAAATACAGATTAAATCCACTGTCATAAAGAAAGATAATATCTTTCCCTTCTTTGAAAGTATCTTTCATATTATCTTATTCCTCATATTATATGAAAGAATGTTTTGAAATTATTATTCATTATTATGAAGTTTACTTTTGAGTATGAGTTTTTATACATATCGTATATAAAAGCCGTAGTTTAGTTTCTACTATTCTCAGTTAAGATTCACTTTATTTTATATTATAATATATAGAAATGAATACAATAAAAAGAAACCTTAAATCGCGTAGATGATATATCTTAATACGCTCTTTGATTAAACATTATGCAAGTTATTTTCACATTGCTTTTGTTGTCGATCACACAATTTTTTCTCCTTTGCTTCATATATCATTGAGAAAGTTACATAAACATTTGCATATAAATTAATGAGTGAACAAAGAAATGCGTCTTTTATAAACGCTATTCAAACCCTGTCGAGTAAATATTTCATTAAAACAAATTACAAAAAATTGTCATCCATAAATACAAAAATATTATGCGTTATTCAGAAAGTAAGTTCCCGAACGCTTTAATTCTGAAATTGAATGATCTAGTTCGTTGCCCATGCGGCATCGCGTCGTCAATAAGTAAAGACTTCGTATTAACATCGCGGTTTATATTATATAATCCTGACACGTGTAATCGTGCGCTAATGATGTTTAAGATGAACAAGTTCTCGCCCAAGGGAAAGTTGTTCTGTAATTCACTTTTTGGACGCAATGTAATATCAATATGCAAGCAATATAAATCCACGCACAGATCTGTGAGATGTTATGAGTGATGAAGTAGTCTGAATATGAATTTGATTGTCCGATTCAGGTAGAAATAACGTGCATGGCTTCTGTGGATATCTGTGAACAAAGAGAAACTGGACCATCTGTCTGACCAACAAAGTGAATTTCACATTTGTTTGTGCATAAATTGTGGGTATCTATCGATTTGATCACAATGACGAAGTAAAATATGTCATAACATCCGCTAGCCTCATAAGCGGTTATCTTCTATAATCCTGGCATACGAATACTTCTACCTCTTTATGATAAGTGTCTTAATGCCCTGGGTCACTATATACAAAAATTGTGTAATGCATTTCCTTCGTTAATACAGATGTATTTATGTCCACACCCGAATCCGATTGTTTTAACACTGTCACTGATATTACTTTGGGACCATACATTTGAAATGCAGGGCAATCGTGAATCCCAGAATGAAATATTTCAATTTAAACGTAGCTTTACATTGTATGAGAAAACATCATTTATCTACTGTTTAGTTCAATAATAACTTCCATGCGTAGTAATATCAGAAATTTGTTTTGAAATTTCGTTTTATATGAAAATATCATCAACTAACGAAATAGCAGTGGAAGTTTGTGGTTATGGCAAACCAAATCCTAAAGTACAGCTCAGTGGCAATTCATATAAAACGTGCTATTCCAAAAGAAATGCATTCATTGTACGTGAGCTACAAATGCGATAGGAAATTTGATATACAAAGGTCATTCTGCAGAGGATCACGACATGGTAAAAGTGTATTCAGTCAAAACACACTAATAATTACTGTGATTCAAGAATTGCTTAAAAATGTCTGGAAGGATTTTCAAGATTGAAAAAATCTCTGAGAAATATTACAGTGCTCATATTGATGTGCATCCTAATCTTTTAATGTTATATTCATATTCATAAAAAAATTTTGAATCGTTTATCAGATCCTTTTCAAACTGTCTGGTTTTACACGTTGCGATTCTTCATGAATTTCGTACATGAATATTAATAAGATTTTTCTGTTCAAGATTAGTTCCGAATATTTATTTTGGAAAATTCATAAGTTCTCTTTTTAAATACACATGTAATGTGGAAAATGGCAATATCTGTGTTGGAATTACAGTCAATTGTATAACTGTCTATGTAATCTACATTAATAAAAAGGGTATATTTGTCTGTGTGTTTGCATTTTCGCTTGTTCGCGATTCATGGACAAATGTATCGCATATAGACTGTCTGAAAATTTGGATGAAAATAGACGAAGACAAGTCCGAATGCACCAGAGAATTTTTCCTTTTTTTGAAAATTAGCCGATAAATTAAATAAAAAGAAATTAAAATCACAAACTACCAGTGCTGCCAATTGTGTCTGCGCCAGTCCGGGCTTTCTTCGGTTCTTCGAAGGGGGGGAAAAGCTCCGTTTTTTCTACATTTTGAAATTACAATCGTCGGGTCACCCGTAAAATCACAAACAAAGGAAAAATGCGTAACTTTTTATTGCAACCTTTCGGTTCTAACGGTATTGTTTGAACGGTTATGTTGTGACATTGAAAAAAGATTTTTTTCAATAGCTCGATTATGTGTTAGTTTTCTATTTTCCCATTTCTTTTGCAATGTGGAACTGCCATCCGCGAGGCCAGGTTTAAAATACAGGAAAACAAAATGTATCCTTCCCGTTCCTAACGGTATATTTTGTTAAAAAATATTAATATTCACTGTTGCGAAAATAATTTAATTTTCTGAAGTTCGATTTCATGGTGGATTTCATGTTTTTCGATTCGTTTTCACGTTTTCCGTTTTTTCTTCATTTTGAAACTGCCATACCTGTTTATCGAATGGAGATACAAAAAAATAATAACCACTTATTCAAAGATTATTTTCCTGTTCTAACGTTATCTTTGGTTTCAATAATATTATTATTTACTATTTCAAAGAAATATTTCTTGGGGGTCGATTTCATATTCGTTATCATTTATTCCGTTGTTTATGCAAATTTAAAATATCATTCCGTTTTATACGATGAAAGTACAAAAATACGTCCCAAACTCTAGTTTCGTTTGGATAAATTTTCATTTAATAATATAAGATCATATAAATCTGAACGTGTTCGCTGTCGAAGGCAGTGGGACCCCCCATAACTAAATACGTCCCGTAGACAAATGTCTGAATTCAATATATTTTTACCTTATATTTGTGATTGTTACCCCGACTCCGGGCAACACCGGATGGTTCAGATAGTGATTAAAATAAAAAATGACACTTTTTAAATATTAAAAATTATTCCTTTTTTTATTTTATAAAGACGAAAAAAAGAGAATAATTTATTATATGTATTTTTAATATAAACATAAACAATACTTCTATGCATCATGTGCTTTAACTATGTCATTCCTTAGTTGGAGGCAGGCTATTATTCTGATTGTCTTATATGGATAAATTAACGCTCCGAACATCACACAACGTACACTGTAAAAAATGACCAATGTTTCTTATTTTATGAAAATATACTATACCCACGAACGAAAATATAATATAATCTTGTGAGTTATCCGAAATTCCGAATAACGTGCTCCATTGCCTTTTGGATCCCCAAAAACCAATACATTTCCAAAATTTAAAGAAATATTTATAAAAACAAAGTATGTTTCGCTGCCCGTATTTTTCGGAAACGTTTCCGAAGGGTTCTTATAGTGTATTAATTGGTGTCCTCAGCCTGGAATACCTGTTTTTCGAATGCTATCAATTCTCAAGTAAACATTTTCATGCTAAAAAAATATGTTTAACAGACAAACATGCAAAATTAACAACGTTAACAATAACATTAAAATTAAGATTATTTCTTTACTCTTTCATGTATAAATTAACTTATGCGGCGGAAAACGTTTACTTGAGAATTGATGACATTCCATAAACAGGTATTCCAGGCTGAGGACACTAATTAATACACTATAAAAACCCTTCGGAAACGTTTCTGAAAAATACTTTGTTTTTATAAATAATTCTTTAAATTTTGGAAATGTATTGGTTTCTGGGGATTCAAAAGACAATGGAACACACTATTAGGAATTTCGGATAACTCAGAATATTATATTATATTTTCGTTCGTGGTTATAGTATAATTTCTTAAAATAAGAAACATTGGTCATTTTTTACTGTGTAGATCTTTATTTAGTACTAACTGGCTTGCGCCTCGAAATCATACGAACCTCGTAAAAAACTGCCCTAATACTTCGTTAACACCAGGCAGAGCTTCAAAGCATATATTTAAGCGGCATTAAAAAAAGCACAAAATACGTATTTTACAACATCAATTTCAAGTAATTTAGGCAGTCTACGTCATTCGTATGTATTAAATTTCTCTTTTATATCAGAGTAAACATTTCATTATATAAATTCCGATTTCACAACTGTATAAAACTGTAATAAATTTCGATTATTAAAAAAAATATTTTCTTTTATTCCATAACTAAATTGCAACTATCAATTGCATTAATATGACAGATATTTTTTTCTTCACTACAAAGTTTGTTAAAATTCAAAATTTTATAAGCAGTGACATAGCTAATACATGTTTTACTACAATAATACATAATATTCCTTATATTTTAATTATATTTAATATGAAATATTCATTATATTTATAATGCAAGCACAATTGATAAAATGCAGTACAAAGTGAAATTTCAAGAGAAAGTTTATTTGCTTATATAATTGCCGACAGCTTGCAACAAAAAACCAATTATATACTTTAAAATTTAAAAAGTTTATCTCAAATTAGATCCTTATTTTTTTTAAATATGTCTAAAGAAACCTGTAATAAATTTAGATCATTAAAATTCATCATTTACTACATAAGTAAATTTCAACTATTAATTGCATTAACATGACTGTTTTTTTTAATTCTCTTATTAAAATGCATATTTATTTTCACTACAAAATTTCTAGTATGTTAAAATGCAAAATTTTATTTGCATTTATATATTTAATACATGTAATACACGGCATTATATATTCCTTATATTCTAATTACATTTTATAAGAAATATTCATTTTATTTTCAATGTCTTCAAAATTCAATGTCTTCAAGTTGCATAACAAAGTACAATTGCAAAAGAATGCTTCTTTGTTTATATTAATTACTGGTAGATGGCGCCAAAATGATACTTAGACACGAAGTATAATCAATGTATGGAGGATCTAAAATCAATTCCCGTAATGATCTCTATGACAAAAATGCAGTGGTTGATTGGTTAAAAGAAGTGATTGTTTGTTGGAGAATTAATACATATTTAATATTTATAACGTGCACAACGAATGCCAAATATTTTTTGACACCAGGCTACATCGCCAAGCCACATCCAGAATTCGCTTTGCTAACGATTATCTCCGTGGTTTAATATTTTATACTTTCACGACAAATGAATCTGTTATTTTGTTTACTTTCATGAAGCGAGTTAATGAGCTGCCAACCTAATTTCAACTGGTGTTATCTCAGAATATATACATAACTGAATGCAAGTCATCTCTCAAGCATTAATTTATTTTGAACGATCTTTCTAAAAATGTAACTTTTATGCAGTTTTATTCGAAAAATAATTTCGAATAAAAATGGCCAAGTACCACATGAAAAAGCGAAGCGGGCATCAGTCATATGTTTTACGCTTTTATATATAGATTAAGTTACTATTTGTCAGAGGTGTTAATAATTTATTTATGTTTAACGTTTCGCATTTTTCCTAGAGACTATTTTCAATGCGTTTTCTATTTTATTAAAGAGTCTATTCCTATCATTTGCAAATACAAAGTTCATCCCATTGTGCTAAGTTGGGTTTCGCCATAGACAGGTTTATAACTAGTGATTTTGCAGGTAGCTATCTAATTTGGGATTTTTTTTCTAGTCCGGTATTCATATAGTTTTATTTAAAATGGTTTTCAGTATAATCTGAGATACACTATTCATTAGTGATATATTATACAAGATATGCAGCTTCCCTGTATGAGTACAGATTCGCAAAATATGCTCAGGAGATGCGCAGATGGTAGATTTTGTGTCATACCTAATGGCGTCATCCTAAAAGCGCACGCATTAGCATTATGCCCTCCGTCCACAAGGTAGCGCAGTTGTTTCAATTTTGCGGCTCTGTCCTAGTATTATGTTGGAACGCTTAATATGTATACGTTTTGTGTAACACAATCTAGTCTGTTCATTGGTCTGAGTTCTGGAGACTACGGTTGTTCCCAACGATAAGCTAGAAATTCAGCCCTAATTCCGCGCCACGTAAGAGAAATATATATATATATAGACTAACTGATTATATATTTCTGCAAAATAAATTATTTTTACTTCATTAAGAGAGCAACAGATGGCAGCAGATGCAACCTAGACAGTTGATATTTTTACTATCTCCGATTTTTCATGTGAGTGAAATTCGTAAATAAATTCTAAATAAGAGTTGAGAATTCATCTGGAATTAACAATATTACTCATAGTTAAAATTGAGGAATCATCTCAGATGCTTTGGATTACGTACATGTTATTTTATTTTTAATATTTACTAGTTTGATTTTCACTGCTCTGACACTGACCACCATATTGGAGGCGGAGCTGATCTATCTAACACAATCTAGTCTGTTCATTGGCCTGATCTCTGGAAACTACGGTTGTTGCCAACGTTCAGCTAGAAATTCAGCCCTATTTCCTCGCCACGTAACAGAAATATATATATAGATATTTATATAGTTAACACCAGTAGATAGACGATAGTTGGCCATAACAGTTTGCATTCACTTTATCTTACGGCAGTGGTGCCCAAACTTTATTCTTTCATAATCCACCTTTTTTGTAGGTGTTAAAATTATTTTTATAATCTATCCAACTGATACACATCCCTACAATATATATAGACGAATACACCAATAATAATCTTAACTTGAATGCGGAATATTATTAAATCAAAACCTTGTTTTATTACGTTAAGAAAAATACTCTTATTAATGTATATATTGTAAAATGCGCTGTTTAAAAGGCAATTCTATTTATAACATTGTTTTGTACCAAGGAAGAAGGTCTAAATTATTATTGAAGCTTGTTAAATTTAACGTAAGGCTTTTCAATATCAAAATTTTATATAAAACTTCGTGAAGTTATTTATGCAGATTGTATTATTTTCCCCTCCTTTAATGTTCAAACATATTCTGTTCGTTATCGTTTTACAGCAGTTAAAAGTAATAATATATTTTTGAAAATCTGACCGATCTATCTTCGACGTATAAAAACGTCGATTTTGACCCATCAGTGTGCCAAGACCTGTAGCTTAGATGCCATTCTTTTAGCCAATATTGGTAACATAAGCAATGAAAGTTCTCCCGGAGTGCTTACATTTTTATAATATTGCAACAATAATGACAAGAAATATGTTAAGAAATATTCATAAAATTTCAAGAAATACTCAAACAATATAGTGCTGAAGTAAAATCAAAATAGTTTCTAATCGAAGCAATTTCTAAATCAAAGCAATTTCTTATGTAAAGTCAATATTACTGCGTTACTGGTGCTTCATTGCAATTGCTTTAAATGTGAACGCAATGTTTTAACAACATTGGTATATCACTTTAAGTACTTCAAATGAATGCAATATCTTCGCAGTATTTGGATCATAAATAAACATAAGCGTGAAATCTAAATTTAAACGATCGACACTACTGCAGTATTGGTGCTTCTCTGCAGTTACTTTCAAAATGAAGGTAATGTTTTACCCACATTAGTATATCATTTTAAGTACTTCCAATAAATACAATATTGTCGCAGTATTTGGACCTTGTACAAACGATTTAGATTTGCTGCATAAAGATATTTTATTTTCTAGAAATTAAAGTTACATGTTCACTAAACTTGAGAAATAAAAAAAGTCCTTCCGGCCTGTACCGGGAGGAAAATGTAGCTTTCCTACATCTTCGTTTTAAAATTTTAGCTAATGTTACACGAAAACAGCAAGTTAAATTGCAAAGAAACGTTTACAAAAGATTCGTTAATACTGAATTTGAATAAGAAATTCGCCAAATTATTGACCAATAGCCAAATTGGCTACATTTATGAAGACTTATTTTGGTCGCCAAATTTGGCGATATTTCGCCAAATGTCGCCAATTTTGTCGCCAATGTCGCCAATTTTGGCGCTAACGGATATGAATATATAGTTTTATGCGTATGATTGGGAAAATTATTACAACAATGAAAGAAAATAATTTGCGAGTAATCGCGTTAATGTGCTGTTTTGTTTCAAAATGTCAGCCACCCTAGAAATTTAAACTGCTCTATCTCAGCCATTTTTTAAGATAGAGGTAAACCAAAAAATGCTCTGGAATCGTTGTATCAAGGCCTAACACGTAATTAAAAAATAAATTTGAATTTTTAATTTTTTTGTATATTTATTTTAGTTTTAAATTTTTAAATGGCCGCCATCTTGAAACAAAATGGCGGACCAAGCTGGCCAACGAACTCGGTCGAGACATTGGTGACCTTAAGACCTTAATACACACAATTAGTTTCATCAAAATCGATTTATAAATACGAGCGTTATCGTATGACATAGGTCAGATATATATATATATATATATATATATATATATGGATATATATATATATATATAAATCAACATTTGAACGGAGGGTGGTTTTGGGGTCTGGGGGTCATGATCGGTGAAAATATTTCGAAAGAACTGCTTTCCTTCGAACGGCTGCAATAGGTAGCTTTATACTTTTTTGTATTGAAAGCTACCTAAAAGTACCTAATAGATAAACTAGTCGTATATGCCAATCCCAAAACTTTCTTCTATCTCATACATGTTAATGCTTCAAAATTTACTATCACACCGCCAAAAAAAAATTTAATTTTTTGTCATTCTGTTCATATCAGCTGCTTGCAAATCGTCGGGTTACCTTTGTCGAAATATCTCCAAATTCAAGTGGCACCTGCTGGCCATAGCCAAAAACACGGACAAAATGGCTCAATTATCTGCATAACTTCATACACTTTTCGGTGATACAGTAGTGAAAATGGAACAAATATCGAGGGCACACCACCCCCTTTCGTCGAAATATCCGCAAATTCAAGTAGGACCTGCTGGCCATAGCCAAAAACATAGAAAAAAAAATAGTTCAATTTGAAGATAACTTCATACACTTTTCGATGGTACAATGAGGACAGACAGACGAACAGATGGACAGACGGACATTTTGTAAAAACATGTTTTTCGGAATATTTGACACCTAAAACGTGTAAATCCGTCGAAAACAGGAAGTCGAAAAAATTTCGATTGCAATACTTTTTCTATTATAGATAGAAGAAAGTAAAAATATAATGCGATAAACAGAAGTAAAAAAATCTCCCTATAAAATATATGCAATAGACAAATATAATAAAGTAATATAAAATGTGAAGTAAAATATATTCATTGAATATTAAATGCAGAAAAAGTATAATTTCAAACATCAAGAAAATTTTTATAACTTGTATAAAAAGAAGAAAATAACCTTGAGTTCGTTATTTATTTGCTTCTTCAGTACTTTTTTAATATTTTGGCCGAAAACTTTCTTAGGAAGATTTATTTTTAATGTAAAGAAGATGGCAAATCTATATCGTGTATATTGGATTACAAGAGCTTATGGGAAGTCTTAGTGTAAATAACTTCTTAGAACAATAATAGTTTCATTTTAGCATTGTTTCGAAACTGTCTTAAAAGATCTGTATTGTTATTTAAGGAAAGGAAAACATTTCTTATCGTACTGTATATGGCTGAGATTTTATTAAGCCTATAGTCACCTGGCAGATTTGTGAGTATTTTACTTAAAAATTATTGGAAGAAAATACTTGGATACAGATAAATGTTTTTACAATGATTTGAGTTCAGCTATTCTCAATAGTCTTTTTCAACACTTTCCAACATAGTTTAAAGTGTTTATGAATTCGGTTTGTCTGTCTGTCTGTCTGCTATCTCTCTGCCGCTTGACTGTCCGTGCTCTAACTCACGTAAATATACTCGGATGCAATCGATATATGTTATTGAGGTTTACTGTGGCATGTTCTGTTTTGAAAATGAAGCGTGCAGCATTAATTGTTCATTTACAGGGACATTCAAAATAATTCTGTTACATTAGGGTTATTGGAAGAAAATCGTTTGTGGCGGATTCTAACGGTGTTACATTATTTCAAACCTATTGAAATTGATGTATATCACTGAGATGCTCTACAAGAGGCTTACTATAGAATATTTTGCACATACAATTCATCGTTTGTGTACAGGGACACACAAAATAATTCGGTTATAGTACTGTATATTAATATTAATTGCTAATTGCACGTTTCAGTTGTGGTGGGCGGTTTTAAATTTAATGGTGTATTCAAATCCAAACTGCTTATTTTGACACACATTTGTAAATTCATTTTTGCTCTAAAATGCATCCAATTGGCAGGTTCTCTTATTCAGAAACTTTATAATGTCCGTATTGTCTCGATTTTTTGATAAAGGCAGAATATATTTCAAAAAATGCTGTCAAAGTGGACATTTTGAACCGAATTTCCCAAAGCGATAGCGCTGGAAGCAAAAAAAATGATCGTACTGTGAAAATAATTGTCTGTAAATCAATTTCTAATTAATTGAACGAAAAATAAAAACATGGGGCCCTTATAAATGTCTTTATAAATCACGCTGCCAAGTTTCCTGTTGTTACTTTTAAAAATGAGTCTGAGAATGTGTCGCAAAATTTTGAGTTGTTGAGCGTGGAAAATATTTTTTTTTTAATACCGCCTTAACTAATTAATTAAAACATTGCTGCCTAATACTTGGTGTGTATAAATTGTAAAATAATTTATACAGGGCAGCAAAAAAGACCTCGAGTACATTTTGTTTAGTGACAGAAATTGCTGAAGGTGAATTTTCAACTATGTGCTATGCGCTTCCGAAATGAATTCAAATTTAACATACTATGTAATATGTATGCAAATCTATAGATCATATACAGGACAACTTAAAAGAATTCAGATATTTTTCCGACTACCGATGGGAATTCCTGAAATTCAGTTTTGAAGTGTGTTATTCGTTTTCCAAGTTATTTCCTTAGCATCCATCATCTTTCTCCCTTATTAAACGCTGAAGTTTTGTTAGATTTCTGGAAGTGTTGGAAAGAGTTTCATAATCTATGCTTGAAGCATGATTTTTCTTTTGTGTTTTTTTCTTTTCGTTTGTTTTCTTTTCAGCTTCGACCAATTAAGCACAAATACATTTTTTTTTAAATTTCTGCATTCTTTGCGTAAAATCATTTCTTATTATGGTGTAATGGCTGTAATTGAAATTTTTTAAATAATGTAACGCTAAAAAAGTTGAAGTATCCATTAAGTAGTACATTTTCATTTATATACATCATTTTGACTTTGTTTTATGCACATTTTAAGGAACATGATTCATTTTCCTTTTAGTCACAGCCAATTAAGAAACGTATTTGATGAAATCTATACTAATATTATAAAGAAGTAACGATTTTTTTTGTTTGTTTGTAGGGGGTATTCTCTGGAGCTACCGAAGCGATTTCAAAAGTGATGGTGGCAAATTGATGCTGACAATTCCTGCTCGGACATAGGCTATATTTTATGTCAGTGCCACTACCCGCAGGGGGATGCAGGAGCGAAAAACGTTCTAAAATTTCGATTTTTTTTTGTAGTTACTTATAAGCTGTAAATACTCTCTAAGAACAAATTTTAAAAAAATCGACATTTAAAAGGGTGATATGAGCGAAAAGGGTTCTAAAAACATTATAAATTATAATTTCTTTAGAATGTCTGGAACTACAGAACCATTTTCAAAAGTGATGGTAGCAAACTGATGGTAAAGGTCCTTGCTGTAACATAGGCTATATTTTATGTTGGTGCAACTAACCCCATGGGGGTGCAAGAGCGAAAAGTTCTAAATTTCGATTTTTTTTTATAATGAAGGCGTAGAAACTAGAAATTTGGCATGGCAGTCATTTATAAGATGTAAATGCTCTCTAAGAACAAATTCTAAAAAAAACGAAATTTAAAAGGGTTAGATGAACGAAGAGAGTCGTAAAAACATTCTAAATTACAATTTCTATGGAATCTCTAGAACTACAGACCCATTTTCAAAAGTGATGCTGACAAATTGATAGTAACAGTCCCCCCTGTAACATAAGCTATATTTTATATCAATGCCACTACCACATGGGAGGGGGTGGTCGCAAGAGCGAAAAACATTCTAAAATTTCGATTTTTGCTTATTCTGAAGATGCTAGAAACATCAAATTTGGCATGTAGTTACTTATAAGATGTAAATGCTCTCTAGGAACAATTTCTAAAAAAAATCGAAATTTAAAAGGGTGAGATGAGCGAAAAGGGTTCTAAAAGCATTCTAAATTACAATGTCTATGGAATCTCTGGAAATACTGAACCGATTTTAAACGTAATAATCGCAGATTTATAGTGACAATCTGTGCTCTAACATAAGCTATATTTTATGTCAGTGCCACTACCCTCAGAAGGTTTCAAGAGCGAAGAACTTTCTAAAATTGCAATTTTTATTAAAATGAAGGGATTAGAAACTTGAAATTGAGAAAGGTAGTAACTTATAAGATATACATGCTCTCTAAGGAGAGTTTCTAAAAAATTCGAAATTTAAAAAAGTAATATGAAGGAAAACTGCTCTAAAAGCATTCTAAATTACGATTTCTATGGAATTTTTAAAGATACAAACTTCAAATTTGACATAGCTGAAACATTTCGATTTTTTTTTACTAACAGGATAAGAAACTTCAAATTTGGCATGCCGGTTACTTTTAAGATACAAATCCTCGCTAACAATGGTTTGTAAAGAAATTCAAAATTTGAAAGGGTGAAATGAGCGAAAAGCGTTTAAAAAGCGTTCTAAATTGCAATTACTGTGGAATTGTTAGGGGTAGAAACGTAAAATTTTACATGGCTGTTGCTTTTAAATCATAAATGATCTCACAGAACAATTTGAAAAAAAAATCGAAATTTAAAAGAGTGAAACGCGAGAAGTGTACTAAAAACGTTCTAAATTACGAATTATTTGGAACTATTAAGTCTAGAAACTTAAAATTTCGCCTTGCTGTTACTCACGTAGTAAAGGATCACCCAGAACAGTTTACTAACAATTCAAAATGTAGAAGGACAAGAACCAAAAAAAAAAAAATACTAAAATTGCAATTTATGTGATACAGCTGATACAGAAGCTTTGTATTTGGCATTGTGGTTACTCTTAAAATGCAAATGCTCGCAAAAATCGAAATTTAACACGCTGAATTGAGCCGAAAAAGGTCTAAAAACTTCCACATTATGAATTAATTGGATTTATTCGGGTTAGAAACTGGAAATTTAGTATAGTTGTAACTTTTTAGATGCAGACGCTCGGTATAAACAGTCCATTAAAAATTCGAAGTTAGTTAAAAGTGTAAACTGAGCAGAAAACATTATACATTATATATTTTTCAAAAATGCTAGCGATAGAAACTTAGAATTTAACATGCCTGTTATTTTGTATGCGTAAATGCTTCCACAGAACAGTTTTTTCAAAATTCGAAATTTAAAAAAATGTGCAGAAGCAAAAAACATTCTAAAATTGCGATTTTAGTGATGCTGCTGGTATAGGAAGTTGAAATTTGGCATGGTAGTTATTTTTAAGATTTCAGGAAATGTGAAATAAGCTGGAAAAATTCTAAAAACCATCTAAACAATGATTATCTGAAATTGTTAGGGATAGAAACTTGAAATTTTACATGGCTATTACGTTAGAGACAGAAATGCATCCACAGAACAGTTTTTAAAAATTTTGAAATTTAAATGTGAGCAGGAGCAGGAGCAGAAAAGTTTTAAAATTGCGATTTCTGTGATATAGTTATTACAGATTTTTTTAATTAGTGCGGCTTAATTAGTAATTTCTGAATTATCTGTGACAGTAAAATTTCCTCTAATGAAAATAGACCAACGAATACACATTGGCATTTTTCAAGAATTATGCGAGCAAAGCCGCTGGTTTTGCTAGTATTGAATAAAGAAAATTAAACTTCATGAATTACTCTTTTCTAGTGTTAATGGTACTTTTAATTGGAAACTTAATTTTGTAATTAAACAAAAGTTATTTCTTAAAGCCTTCACACAATTCTATAAGATTTGATGTTTTAGTTTAAGTGCAACTATCTATTTTTTATATTAGTAGATATTTAAGTTCTAAATTGTTTAACAACAAATTTATTTCTGTGTCCAAACAATGTATTTTTGTATTCCCGTATATTAATATTGAGTAAATTTGTAATATTTTCAATAACACCACATTCGAAATGTGGCCTTAAAACAAACATTATGTTAAAAAAATATATATAGCATTCATTTTGTAAATATTTTTTTCAAAACTGCTGTTTTCAGCTGGTGGGTGCGATTTCACGGTGTACATGACCTTTAAACTTTCATAAAACAAATTTTCGGCTTTTGTTTTATTATGAATTTTCAAATATTTCCAAAAAATATGCAAAAACACCGCATTCAAATATTTGCGTTATTTCCTGAGTTATAACCATTTCTGCACGTCTAGTACGATGGAAGGTGAGTGAATATTGAAAATTTAAGAGCCGTTTTCTCAGATTAGTAAATTTTGAGTTTGAGCACACTGTTAATTCCGAACTATATATAAGCTACAGTTTTAAAAATTTAACCACCTGTAAGTTTCTTCATAGTGTAAAAGCAAAAACCTTTTTTTTTGCGCTTGAAAAAATATTATTATTTATTTTTATTTTTTCTTTAATTTAGTGATAAAATTAATTTTTAGATCATATGTTTTTGTGTATTTATTTTATTTTAAGTTAGAAATAAATATGTTATGATTCCATTTTGGTCCAAAATTGCTTTCTACATGCTTAATTTTCAGTTTTACCATTCGTGCATCACTTCGTGTTTTCCATTCACATATTAGTGATATGAATACTTAAAATTAAAATTAAAATATTAATTTTCCTAACACAACACTTATTTTTGTGTGCAATATGCTTAAAAATATATACTTTAGGAAGAAAGGAAAAAGAAAATCATAATTGCATAGTCTTTGAGTTTTGGTACTTGTGAAAATGGTTATGTTTATTATTCTTTCGACAAAATCAAAGGCTTAAAATTTTTACAAGATGTATTCACAAGATGTATACACAAAAACACATGCTTTAAAAATTAATTTTATCACTAAATTAAAGAAAGAAATAAAAATAAAAATAAAAAATTTTTTCAATCGAAAAGAAAAGGTTTTTTTACACTACGAATACACGTACAGGTGGTTAAATTTTTAAAACTGTAGCTTATATATGGTTCGGAAGTAACAGTGCGCTCAAACTCAAAATTTACTAATCTGAGAAAACTGCTCTTAAATTTTCAATGTCCACTCACCTTCAATCGTAATAGAGTTTTAGAAATGGTTATAACTCAGGAAATAACGCAAACATTGAATGCGGTGTTTTTGCATATTTTTTGGAAATATTTGAAAATTCAGAATAAAACAAAAGGCGAAAATTCGTTTTATGAAAGATCAAAGGTCCAGTGCTCCGTGAAATCGCACCCGCCAGCTGAAAACAGCAGTTTTGAAAAAATGATTTACAAAATGAATACTATATATATATTTAAGCCTTTGATTTTGTTTGATTTGTTTGCTTTGATTTTAAAAGTCTTAAAATTTTTACAACTAATAGAGTAAATACATGTGTAGTAAATTACTAGAAATTGGATCATCCAACAGTTAATATTTAAAAACATATTTGTCTATAATTTAAGAAAATATCTAATTGGGACTTTGTGAAGTTTTATTTTTTGTTATCAAACAATGCATGTTTTCTTTTGTTAATAAGTCTTTTTAATTGGATGCTATGTGTCATCGTATATAAAAAGATAGCTCATATTCCTATGTTGTATGATTCCTATCATTATGCGCGCTGTACATTAGTTCTTTGGAAAATATTTATACATTTCTAAATTTCATTTACCAAAAACACAAGGAAACATAAATAATTGTTTTAAAATAATAAAAATTTTAATTTATAGATTTGTTTAAAATCTCGTTGAAATTTTTTGCAATTTGTACTGTCAACTGACTTTAAAACTTTCAATACATCTTGACAATATAAAGATACCTGACCAATTAAGACATTTAAATATAAATAATAATTTTTTTATATAAAATCATAAGATAAAAAAATACCCACATTTCTTATTATTTACTTACTTTATTATTTACTTACATAAAAATATTATGTTAAAATTGTTTAATGAAAACAAATATGTCAGATACAAAAAGCCATATTTTTGTAAGTTTATTATGCTGTCCGTGAGTATAAAATATCATATCTAGGCTGTGTATGATTATTTTGTAATAAAATGTTGTTATGACCATTCACAAAAATATCTTTCAGAAACATTATAGAAAATTTTTCCATAATACATCAAATGTTACACCTTTTTGGGATGATTTATTATAAAAGTGTTTATCTTTCTCAAATGCTACATTTTAAGATAAACATTTCTTGATACTGCTTATGTTGTTTTTGGAAATATCTGTGTTTATTCAAGCTGTATGCGATATACATTAAACGTTTCGAAAAGTTTGGGAAGAAGTTTTCACAAAAGAATATATGAATGTAATGAACAAAATAAAATAAAAACTTGTTTTTGTTATTTCCATAACTCGACATTTTTATAACGTTGAATGTATTTCCAATTGTTTGAACTTTCTTATAGTCGAAAAATATAATTTGTTGTGAAATTAAACGTCACTATTAAATTTAGAATGTACATGTCAAACGAATACTAATTTGTCAATATATTTGCAATTTTTACCGATGATTCCACAAAAGTTTCGTCCGACGCGCGACCAAAATATTCCAGGACATTAATTTGTCAAATGAAAAATATGTTACCACTAAACGGTCTTCATCTTGAAAACGAATCAGGGACAGTTAATTTTAAAACAAGAAAAAAGAAATATATACTAATTTCTACTAAAACATAAATTAAAGTTTATGCACTTGGAGTCTTTATCTGATACGTCCATGCAAATACGCGAATATTGCAGCACTATTGACCTCTAATATGCGTGTAATATTTGAGGAAAATGCTTCTGTTAAAGCGGGTTAAAAGTAAATTGTAAGATTTTATCCAGACGAACAGTAAAATATATTAAATGAAACAGTGTGAAAACTATGACATCTAGATTAATATTATCGGTGCCGTAAAAGTTTGACCCTCTCTTTAGTTATCGTAACATATATTCTGGCTAAACTTTCGAGAATTCAACGGTGTGGTGTTAGATTTATATTTTGTACGAATTTAATATTTTCTGTGAATCATCGAATTATATTTGGACGATTGACTCAAGTGCGATTGTTAGTGTACAAGAATTGGCGGATATTATTAATATTCTGAGGACGAATTACTTATGCTTATTACTTTTAAATATTGTGTTGTTACAAAGTGGTTCCATGTTTAACAAAATATATCATTTCCTCTCAACATTCTTTTTTATTTGTTTTAAGAATTAAAAATGTCAGTAAAGAAGGATCAATTTCGACATATTACGTTTTTTATTTACGGAAAGTCAACATGCTTTGCGGAGGAAAAAGTAAAAACGTGTTGTGGATAATGTTGCCTCCGATGACGATTCAACGTGCAGTAAGTTGTAATGAACATTTCGTGCAAACAGTTTCAATTTTAGAGATGCACCATATTGTGAAAAACCGACTGACGCTTTTGCAACAGCATATTCGCGCTATCTAAAATTTATCATCATCGAAAAACTAGAGAGATCGAACAATTTTTTTAAATTAATCACTCAGCAGTATCGAGGCGACCACATACACTTGCAATGGTTAGCAAGATCTATGTATGGATGCCGCAAGCGTTAATGAAGAAAAACTTGATAAACCTAATTTCTCGTTGTGATTGTTTATTGAAATTTTCTATTTTAAAGCATTTATGTACAGACGATGAAGTAGATTGTGTTTAATTGTATTAACCCATCTTTGCATGAGTTTTTCTTTTACAATTGTGTTTTTTTTATACATATATTAAATATTAGACACCAGAAATTTTAAGATAGATTTTAAGCTTTGTTCAGCAACATAGCTCACGGGAAATTTACTGGATTAATATTTCTATATAAATATAGTGGTGGCGAAGAAGTTGATTTATTTATTAAAAGTTAAATAAAAAGTTATGGAAATTTACATCACTATACAATTAAGGGTTAAGCATAGAAGTTCATGGTCTTTGACTTGACCACTAATGATAAAAACACTGTTAAAAAATTGCAGCAAACTGTCCAGTCATTCGACCGTTTTTATAACAAACGGTTACGTAACCATTAATTCTGTTCTGACCATAATATGGGCCATAATATGATCAGTATATAGTTAAATTACTGTTATGTAACCTTTCCTTTAAAAACGGTCAAATAATTGGACAATTTGCTGCAAATTTTAAACAGTGTAGATAACTATAACTAGCCCATAAATTATCTGAGATATTGTTCATGACGCAGCAAACAATCGACAAGAAGTAGCTTGAATTCATCAATGGATACAACATTGTCTTCCATAAAGACAATGCTAAAGCACATGTGTGTTTGACTTTCTGAAACCAAAATTGTACAACGTGGTTGCATTATGGATGAATGCGGATGAAAATTGGCATGATTTTTGCATGTTCCCAATAATATATATACATTAATTCGTCACGAACAAGATTACAGTTAAAACGAAATGGATTAACCTACAAAATGGATTTACAACCTTGTGAGCAATGTTGAAACAAAGTTTTAAAGTCTGATCGATTTATTCTTTGTAAAAAGTAAATTTATTTGTATTATATTTATTTGTGGATCAGTCTACAAACCAAAAATGTTTTTTCTATGTAGTTCGTGAGACTGGAAAACATTCGTTTATTGCGAGATGTTACTTGATAATTAGTCCATACATTTGAAAAGATATTTTTAATAAATCAACAACCAATCTGCCATAAGCGGCTTGAGTTACTCAGAAAGGACAATGTGTTCCATCAAGTCCAGTCCGAGTTGTCCAGTTTTTATGCAATGCTTAGGTGGCTTGCTGTTTTTGTCAAATATAAATACGCTATTCATAGCGGGATTAAATAAACATAAAAAAAACAGAATTAAAGTAATTATTAAATTGTTACTCAATTCGGTTATAATATTAAAGTCTTTAACTTTGTATATATATGTATATATATATATATATATACATATATATATATATACATATATATATATATACATAAATACACAGAATTACAATATCAAACTTATAAAAATGAAATATTTAAGATTTCTGAAAATCAGATTAGGAAAGTTTAAAACAAGTTTCTTTATAATATTAAAATTAATGAGAATAATTTATTTTACAGTTACCTTTTTAAGTATTTATTTTTTGCTTTTGTCTTGAACAAATTATTTTAAAATATTTGATTATTTAAGGAACAAAACTTTCTGAAATTTTGAAGTTCATTATGAATGTACTTCTCATCAAAACTTATCAACTCCATCGTGTCTGTTGCCTCCGGCGTTATTTTAGATAAACTAATTTATGAACACATTGTTTGAAATTTTGAAAATCAAATTATTATGTACATGTTCTGAAACCTAGTAAATTATAATGCATATAGTTGGTTGGTTTTACACAATATGATTTTATCTCCAATTATGTTCTACGAATTCATCACATTCGTATACGCTCAACTCATAAATTAAATTATACTGATTGATCAGATATAATTTTCGAATGTCCAGTAATGCGAAATGAATGAAATTCTATTTCATTACATCAACAGCTCTACTAGTTATTTAAAAGGTGAAGCTTAAATTTATAATTATGGACATATGAAATTCTCTCATATTCCGTATCATTCTATCATATCATACAAAAATAATCTTCGAAGAAATCTCCAAAATAAACATTTCTAAAATAATTCTTGCGAGTAAAAAATTCGTCATTTAAAAGCAAAAGAACTGCGCTTGATTGTCGAAACATCACTACTTCTTCTTCTTCTTTTTTAAAAATCTGTTTTTATTACATTTCCAAATTTTAAATGGCAAGACTTCTTTGGGGTATCGCTGCTCTTTTTAAATATTTGTCATGATGAAAATGATATTTGTCAAAATCAGTATATTTGACATAGTATGTGTTCTCTTTAGAATACATGTCAAATTTATTTTTAAAAATGTCCGAGAAATTCCTTTTCATCACGTGGTTTCGTTTTTCTCAGCACATATTTTCGTTTTTTTATATCTGAATCTTAACAATAATTTAGTTTAAATTCATCTTCATATTCGTCTAATGATTTCTGGACATCTTTAATTTTCATCGGAGCAAAATTCCTCAATATCTTACTTGACATAGATCAATGTTTTAAAGATATTTTTTCCTGCGCACTTCTAAATTTGGTTGTGTCATTGGACTTTTCCGTAATCTGCCTGAAAATCATCTAATTTTCTTTGAAATTGTTTTTGTCAGTTTTCACTCTAGAGCATTTTTTTATTCACCCTGTTTGAGTAGTTGTTAGTTTTTAATATATTTTCGCTGTATTCGCTGTATTTTTGCTTTTCATATAATTAGGACACTAATTTTTCGAGCACATTTCTGATTTTCTGCGTGATTTGGCGATATTTCACTTTTATTTTTTATTCTATCTTAATTTCCGTGTCATATTTAAATTGCAAGAATGTTACCGCGATTCATGAATTGCTTTTTAACGTTATTAGTTTTTCAAATTAAAATAATTAATGTTTCTAATACTTTGTGCTTTATTTTAGCTTACTTACCTTCGGTAATTAGAATTTATTTTTATTGCTGTAATGCTCTAATTTCGTTGCTAAAATAATGCAATTAACTGATTCATGAATTTTTGCGTTTCTTTAGAGGATTCTGCTTAAATTAAAAGTAATTTCATTTTAATGTATAACATTAATTATAAATCTCATGTATTATTTTTGCGATTTATGTTTGTACATCAATACCAAAAATATTTAATTTACCTTTATGAATGACGTCAGTGCCAATAATTAAAACACAAAAATGAAGTAACCAGATGGCATAAAAGTTTCTGTACTAACCCTAGTTAAACGTTGCTCTAATTTCACACAATCTTTAGTTTTCTCATAATTGCTCTTTTTTTTTATTGTCCTTTGGCTCCCATATCCACCAATGAAATTCCCTGTTGTCCCTCCTCCATTGTCAAAAACAAAATTATGTAAGATTTTAAATTTTACATCAATACCAGAAATATTTAATTTACCTTTATAATTGACGTCAGTGCCAATAATTAAATCACAAAAATGAAGTAACCAGATGGTATAAAATTTTTCTCTACTAACCCTGTTAAACGTATATTTGTTGCTTTAATTTCACACAGTCTTTAGTTTTCTCATAATTACACTTTTTTTTAAACTTTCTTCGTTTTTAAAATTTTCCTTCGGCTGCCATATCTACCAATGAAATTCCCCATTGTACCCCTTCATAAAAAAAATCTTATGTAAGATTTTAATTTTCGCTGAATGTTCTATTTTGAATGCTACTTCCAATTCTTACTTCTCCAAATATAAACGAAAAATAATTAAGAATTCACCTTTATAAAAAATATACAGCTCATAAAGAAAACAGCGAAAAAGTATATAAATCATGAACTCACCTCAAATCAATTTTGTAATACTTGTAATCTAACTTAACATTTTAATTAATTAATATATATATATACAGGGTGATTTTTTTTTAAAGTTGTGAAAGTAAAACCCTATAACAAAAGAACCACTGATCCAAATGACCTAAAATTTCACCAGTATGTTCCCAAAGGAATGGAAATTGAATTTTTTAGGCGTGGTTAAAAAAACTTAAAATCGCTCCGACAGATGGCGCTGTACATGCAGTAAAGTCGGGAGACGAACTTGCGCCCGGCACACGCACATTGGCGATAAAAACGTGAAGTACGCACATCTCGAGTTCATTATTCTACGAAAATCCTCGCAATGACTGCGCCATTGACGGACCGTGTGTTGTTAGTGAAACTGTATTATCAGAATAATGACAGCGCAGCAACTGCTCTTTAAGAAAAGGTCCAATGACGACAGAGGGTCTACGGAAGATGGTTTCTCAAAGTACCGTGCATTGTTTTCCTCCCAATGAAGATATTCTTTGTTTCTACCAACTTACAGCGCCATATGTCGGTGCGATTTTAAGTTTTTTTTAACCATGCCAAAAAAATCCCCATTGCTTTGGGAGCATACTGGTGAAATTTTAGGTCATTTGGATCAGTGGTTCTTTTGTTATAGTGTTTTACTTTCAGAACTTTAAAAAAAATCACCCTGTATATATATATAGTTTTCAGAAAATTCACACAAACTCTTTTTTTTCAAATGCACTCCAGCACGGACAACATAAATTTCGCATATAAAGCGTTTTTTTACGGGCGTTGGATCCCACTTATGACACCATTTTAAATGATATACGGGGTACGTTTTCCTGGGTTTATTGTCAGTTATAAAAAAAAGGTATGTACAACAACTCAATATGCACAAAGATAAAATGTCACATTTTTACTAGAGTGTTTATCTGCCGCTAAAGATAAGGTGGTCAGAAAAAACGTTTTTAAGACAGTTTTAATCCCTTTTTTCTGCCTAGACTCTCACGCCAGCTCTCTTTTTACCTTTAAATTGTGATGCAACAAAAGAGCGCGCACAGAACACTGCTGTGCTGCGGTGTGCTGATTTTGGAGGCTCAGATGCAATCTCCTACAATTTAATAAATATAAGAAATAAAATAAATATTCCAAAACAATATGCATTGTACAATGTAAAATTTTTAACATACATTTATTTTGGGAATATAGAAATAATACTTATTGGAATTTAAATTAACATTACTAAAAAAGTGCATTAAAATTATTTAAAAATCATATTTATAAGATGTTATATACATATTCCGATATTAACCCCGAGATCTTTCAATCTCTAACATGATCATTTTCAAGGGGGTTGCCTTAACAGGTAAGTAGTAACCCAGTAGTCTTTAATTAACCACAAACTATTATCTGACTAGCAACTTTTTTTCAATTAAAAATACTGAATTTTACATTAGAAGTTTAAACTGTTAGATCTGCATTATTACTAAACTGCTTCACCGAATGACTTCCTGTTAGGAAACGCAAGGCAAAACTTGCCAAAGAATTCAACTATGATAACATAATTAGGTATTCGTAAACAAATATTCGAAGTATGATACAGTTTCTGTGTGAAGAATACCCCTAAACTTATTTTTTAATATATGTTTACAGAAGACATAAATCCCAATCGAAGGGTTATCTTCGTGTTTCTCTGCTCTTACTTGCCGATAGAATAGATTGGAAGTAACTATTTGTTGGAGCAACAGAACATCATATTCTATTTTATATGAACTTTTCACACGATTATTCCAATAACAACATATTACACGATTTGTTTCGAGTAACCAAGTCAATATAAATTCCATTTTTGTTTGATAACACACATTTATTATCAAATCAGGAGAGTCTTCTATAAGTTGAAAAAACTGATTAAAAAGAAAAAACAAAGAGTCAGTTATGATCTACAACAAAATTAAATAAATAAACACATGCTTGTAAAGATGAATCTATAGTGAACATAATAAAATATATTTGAATACAAAGGGTGATCACTTTAATACACAGCGTACAACTAACAGAATGAAAAAAATGCCCAAAATGCCTTTGGTATTACGCATCAGTGCTCTACCATTTAAAGTTATTCAGGGGACATCCAGTTTAGCATTCTCTCACTGTTATATCGCAAGGCTACAACTCTGCAGCACTAAATGGAACGTCAATCATGATTACAAATCCAGTGGCATGCATGAGACAAATTAAACTCAGATTCGGCGGTATATAAATATTCACTGATACTCGGTTTAATTTGTCTCATGCACTTCATGCATGCACTGAAGTTGTGCTCACGATTGACGTTTCATCTTATACTGCCGATTTGTAGACTTGCCATATATGAGTGAGAGAAAGCTACAATGGATGTTGTCTGGATACCTCAAATAGTTGGCAATGGTGCGTAATACCAAAGTTCCGGGTTCGATCACCGGTCTGGACATTTTTCTTCACTCTGTTGCTGGAAGTTGAGTAGTAAAATGATAATTCACATCCATTGTATTCATTAATTTCCAGCGCGATTTCAGTTTTTCTGAAAATTTAATTCCATATAAAAAAATATTTTCTTAGAATAAGAAATACCGCAAAAGAAATAACGAAAGAATTGACCCTTATTATGTTGACTCATTTTGAGTTCACAAATGAACCGTAATTTTCAAAAATAAAGGCAAAAAGCCACCATAAAATTAAGAGATGCGCAAGGCCATACCATTGGACCTTGACTTTCTTCATCAGGCGCAGAAAAATGACGTGACCATTTTGAAAGCAGACGTAAGACTGCTTTTAATTTTAGACTGCGCATTTCTGAATGACTTTTTTTAGACTGCGCATTTCTGAATTTTATGGTCTTATTAACAGGCTTTTTTCTTCATTTGTGTTTCACACTAGTTTGTTCATTATTTTTTATACTTTCGACAAATGATTTCTTTGTAATATATGTTTATGAAAAGTATAGTCATTATAATACAAATGTACGGCATGCAAAAAAATAAAAGAGAAACAGAAGTCTTATATGTTTTTTTTTTCTTTTTTGCTTTATTCTATATATATATTTCTTTTTAAGTGGAAATTTTCGACAAGATCTGAACATATTTGGGGAATATATGCATGTCTTTCTGTATGCCTCTCTGCCAGTCTCTGTATCTATATATCGATCTGTTTGTCTGTCTATAACACAAATTTTGTGGCCACTCTATCTCCAGAACCGATGCACTTGATTTAATTAAATTCCATATTCACTTGTGTATAAAGTGACATAATTTGGTGCTGAGTAGGTTTTGGTGTACATAATCCATCGGGTGGCGCTTCTGTGCCGTGTCATTTCCCATTTCCATGATAGCAATTTCTCGGCATCTGTGGGGTTAAATTTTATTAAACTTGTATATAATTAAATATTAACATAAATTGGTTTTAATTAGATGTGTCTATTGGTCATCAGGTGTTACTGCTGATCTTATTTTTCCCCCCGATTTCAGTGATGGCTATATATCAGCATTTACACTGTAAAAAATGAAGTACTGAAAAGAGAGTAAATCAATGTACTGATATCGAATTGAGTACGTTTGTATAAAAAATGAACCCATTCATTCTCAATTTTCAAACATCGCATGTTATCAAACTCAAACGAAAGGATAATTTTGTACTTTGTAATGCTTTATTTCATTCATGGTGGCATAAAATATGTTCATTAACAGAAAAACAATGCATTATACCCTGCAAATTAGGGAATAATATTAATTTTTTATTCGTTGGAAGGAACTATATCTTGCATCTCCTTTTTATACATTAGATTACATTGCGTTGTTGTTATGAGTGCTTCCTATATTTATACGCGGTCAGTTCGGTCTGTGTGCTGTGTGACATGAATTTGTTTGAGAAGAAGAAAATTAGAAGAACTGTATTATTAAAATTTTGCAAACAACTTTGAAAGTAAGTGCTCTCTGTTAAATATTTAATAATTTTTTTTCATATTTTATGTAATCAGATGTACCTTCTGTAAATATTAAATTAAGGTAAAAATTAAATTATGCACAATATTTTAAAATAATTTAAAAGTTCTTGAAATCAATGCTCTTGTCATAAAATTATTTGATTTGGGTTTCTTGATAATAATTTTTCTTTTTTCCTAAATAACTAATGAAGTCAATGTTTCTTATTAATAATTTTGAGCGGGACATAAATGTCAGTACATTTTGTGTTACTATTCAGCCATCTTGGACGCCATCTTACTTAATTTCATATTTTTATGACCAAGTGCATTGTTTTTAAGCACTTTTAAATTATTTTAAAATAGTGTGCATAATTTAATATTTACAAAAGGTACTGCTAATTCCATAAAATAAGAAAAAAAAATGTACTAAATATTTAACTGAGCACACACAGAGTTCATATTTGAATACAACCATGGCATCAAAAATGAGTACATCACCGTTCAAATTTGAATACATCCATGAGATCAAAAATTTGTACATAACGGTTCATATTTGAAAGCATCCATGAATAAAAAATGAGTACATGTGTCAATTTTGAGAACATTTTGATTGGAGCAATTTTTAGTATGTGACGTATTTAAAACGGAGTACAGTTTAATCAATTCTGAGAATCCATTTTTTTTGTGTATGGGAACGTATATCATCAAATACATTTTACCAGATGTTTATTAAACGCTATGTGAATTCAATTTTGGCTTTCTGAATGTAACAAGGAGAGCTGTTTCCCTGTGTTTTTCACGATAGCTTTTCTCGACATCTGCAGGATGAAAATTCAACAAATTTAATACTGAAGAAGTTTCTTAAAACCTAACAAAACCACCTGGCGTTGCCCGGGAATACCTCGAATGTTTACAATTCTAACACGTAAAACATTTAATAAATATCGTTTGTAAACAAATCTGATGTACTCACTTACCTTACAGTCATTAGGTCGAATGATTCTACCCGCTAAATCAGTGGTTATAACTCTGCACACCCAGAAAACCGTAAAATAAAAAAAACAGCCTTCAGAAATAATTTAAATATAACAATTCTTTTTTGAAAATTACAATTAAAAAGACTTAGATACCGGTTATCAGTAAGTATTTTCGTCTTTTGTGAGTGCATCTGGGCTACAGAGATGGTAATTTTAAACTACAGAAGAAAACGGAAAAATTAAAAAACAAACTTCAGAAATTTTTCTTTTGAAATAGTAAAAATTTCTACTTGTTAAATGAAAGAACCACTAAGACGAAAATACTAACTATCAGTATGTATATATTTTTTAGTACTTTTTGGTTTTAGCGGCCCCCGAATCGCCAAACGACAAAGATTTAACGCCAAATTGAAAAGCATATATTATATTATAATAAAATGTGATGCATAACATTTCATGACGCATATGGCCCCGTAATAGTCATATGTGACGCATATATGACGTATATATATAACATGTCCGTTCAGAACATGTATAAGATGTGTATACATGGCATATGACGCGTAAACATATAGTAAACATATGTCACCTCTTAGAAAAGTTCATATGAGACTGAGGGTGGAGTTTGCCAAAGGACGCATTACTATGGGAAAAAAGTGGGATGATGTTGTCTTTTCCGATGAGAAAATGTTTAATTTGGATGGAACAGATGGTTTTCGCTACTTCTGGTATGATCTCCGCAGAGAAAAATAAATTTTCCCAAAACGTGCATTTGGAGGTGGCTCAGTAAAGATCTGGAAAGATTTGGGGTGCACTAGTGAAACTACTTCAATAGTTTTTGTGCAGGGTAGAATGAATTTTGAGAGTTATGTTGATGTATTGGGTGATAATCTCTTACCAGAAGCACCGTTAATAACGAGTGGAGACTATTTCTTTCAGCAGGACAATGCCTCAGTACATGTTTAACAAACTTCAAAATCATTGTTCGGTGCTAATTTTTATTGACTGGCCAGAAGCCCTGATCTGAATCCAATGGAAAATCTGTGGAGTATACTGACACATAAAGTATACAAAAATGGTATAAAATATGAAAACAAGCGCGAGCTCATGTCCTCCATAAAAAAAGGCCTGTTCAAAAATTTCGAAAAAAATACTGAAGGAACTGTCAAAGTCCATGATGTCAAGACTGATAAATGTGATTAATAATAAGGGGGAGATTATTAATTATTAGTGTGTTTCAGGCAAAAACATTCATTGACTTTATAATTTTGTCTAATTTTTACAAGGACATATTTTGTTAATTATGGCAAAGCATTCATATTTTTCATTTTCCAATGTTTTGCATTCTACAATGATTTCTAAAATAAGAAAGCATTTTATGTTTAATTTCACTTTATTTAGTTCAGAAATATTTTTTTTTCTGTGCAATTTTCAGTTGTTCTTATAATTCTGACCAACACTGAATTTCTGGAATGCTCATTTAGTTCTGATAAATTCACCTACAGTAGCATACTCAATATCACTGCTCTCGTATGTGATCATGATCATTTCTAAAGTTCACTTAGGTGTTGTGACATATCCGAAGTTAAGTCAAACATTTTCCGCAATTTTGACATAACTCTTCTTGCATTGTTCATAATGACATCTGTCGTCATTTATTTTATCGTTATGCTGCTATGAAAGTTTGATCGTAATTATTCCATTTGTCTTCCTTTTGTTGCAGATAGATCATTCCTGCTGAATTAGAGGTTTGCACCAAAGAGGAGCAACGAGCAGTGATTTGGTTTTTGTGATCGGGAGGTGTAGCAGGTGCCGCAAATCATCGAAAACTTTCGGCACAGCAGTATCTTGCCGCAACGGAGTGTCTAGGAATGGATTGAAAATTTAAAAAATGTTCGCACAAGTGTTACACATGAGGAAAGAGCCGGACGACTGTGTACTGCCACAAATGATGACAACATTCAGCGTGCACGTGACACAGTTCAGTTAGACAGACGAGAGACTATTGATGAAGTCAACTCAAAGAGGCATTAAGGGGCCGTCGATTCACCTCGGACCAAGAACTGAAAGACGCAGTGCATGCGTCACTGCTCAGCCGAAAACCTTTTCTGAGAACATCGGGAAGCTTGTTCAACGGTGGACCAAGTGCGTTGAAAAGCAAGGGAACTCTATTGAAAAATTATGTTAACGTTAGTTTCCTATTTGTATAGCAATAACTAAGTTGCGGATAATTTTTGATTTACCCTCGTATTTGTCTGCACGAACCTATGATTTATTCCATCAATATAGAAGAATTTTGGCGGCTTTGAAGATCTGTGGTATTTCTTGGAATTTCTATCTGTCTAACAATGACAAAATAAAATGTCAGATCTATCAAAAAGAAATGAAATACATAAACATATATCTTATTAAATTTCATCAAGAAATATTTTTAAAATTTAAAAATAACAAGACAATTTCTTTTATTTTTACTCAAAAATAATTAGCAATACCAAAAGCCGTAAAAAAGGTTCATCATTAATTTAGTAATATTTTGTGGTTAAAACTATTTTTTCCATTTCATTTTACATACAGAAAAATAAAGAAAAAATAAAACGCACAAACGCAAACCCTCCAAATAACCAAAAGAATATTTTATCATTTAAGCTTTCCTTTCTTTAAAAAAAATCATGTTAAAAGTTATACATTTTTGAAAATCAAAAGAATTTTCTATTATTCTATTATTTTTTTAGAAAAAAAATGATTACTTATTTTAAACAAAATACCTCTTATGAGATTCGGTTTTTAACAGCCGCCGAAGCAAAGTGATACATTGAGATTATCCACTAAAGAATTTTTATGTCACATCCTTCATTCCAAAAGCTTTTTATCTTGATATTTTTCGCCAGAAACATTTTCTGAATTTTTTGTAACATAGAGTTTTTGGGAATATTTTAAAATGATTCCATAAATTCTAAAAAAACTTATTATGGGGAATAAAACGTTTTCAAGTTAAAAATTCAACAAAATATTGAAAATTCAATAAAGGAAAAATCGGAAAAAAGGACTTTTTGTTTTCTTCAAATGACATTCTCCTTTTTAAAGAATAGATAAATAAAATTTACGTTTCAGTGATCGATTTAACATCTTTAAGTGAAAAATAATCATTTAAAAATATATCCAAATTATCTAACTGAAAACTATTACTTCAATGTCTTTACATACTACCTATACTACTTACCTTTCACACAACATCAAATAGAGCGAAAATGTGTTATAAAAATAGTTTTTTTTTGTCAAATAGACACAAATTACTTTCATAAGACTTTTTAGTCGTCTTCATAAATTCATATTTTGCTTTTTGACGGTTACAAAATACACTTCTTATTTTTAGAAATGGATAACAGTGCATTATTATTAACAGTGCAATTAATAGTGCAAACACTTACGTCTTCGTATTTTGTTTTATTGCTCTTACTCTATTTTTAAATATTAATAATTTTAATTTTCAGATAATCGTGTAGGGGGGAAATGTACTTTCGAATGAAATTTGTTAAAATAAAATTGCATCTCAATATGAAACTGGCAAATAACGTAAAGCAGAAAATTATCTTGAGTGTCGAAACTCGATTTCACATTTGCAGGCATGTTGTTAATCATAACTTCAAAAACTGGGCCGGAGAAATGTGCTATGGCAATGTAATCGAATCATAGATAACTACTTTGACAGAAACTGAATCGAAAGAGTGCTTTCTAAAGTTGCGATTGAAATTGCCTATTCACACGCTAATCCACGAAGACGAGACAAAGAATAGCTATTCTTTCTTCGGTCGAAATCAGAAGAATTGGATTTAGAACATATTTCTCAAAAGAGTATAGAGACTTTATAATCATTCTGTATTGGAGAATTTTTGTGGTCTATTTTTAAGGGGTAAATACACATATAAAATTATGTTTCCTAACTGTAAAACTTTTCTCCAGTGTTGTTACATATGGCTTACTATTAAAAAATCAAATGCAAATATTACGAAAAATAGTTATATATATATATTTTTTTCTAATGACATAATTTTTATTTGAAGTGTCATTAGACATATTTTATGTATTTCATATTTTAAGGAGAAAAGTTCTAAGGCTACGTTCTAAATTATCCAACAGCAAAACTATACTACAATGTCATTAAATACTGCAGACTTCCATTGGATCAAAATCAGATAGACCGAAAATTCGTTATAAAAAATATTTCTTTTCAAGTAGCATTCTTTCGTTTTCAAGACGTATTGGAATTATTTCGTAGTGTAAAGTTGGGTAAAATGATAAGAAAATTACAATTCAAGTATGCACTCATTTTATCTTAGATTAAAAGTTTTTGTAAAAAAATTAATGTATTTATGCAATGAGACCACTATCTTCATAATTAAATGATATACAAACATACTTTAAAAAAAATAAACAAAATACTTTTCCTTGTTGTTTATACCAATTTTCCATCAGGCATGGTGTAAAATGAGTAGTAAGTGGGGTAAAGGGGGTATTGGTGAAAAGTCTATCCTAGTAACTAAAATAACTATACAAAATTGTATAGAAATATGTTTATTTTGTTGCCAGAAAGAATTTCATTTAGCTATACGTTGAATTTGAAAAAATTAACGCTCACGACTGTTATGTTATCCTTAAAAGTTTAAAAATTTCAGATTTCAAAGCGGTACAGGTGTCGTCATTTTCGAAAAAATATATTATAATTACAAATTGATGATTTGTTATCGAATTTTTCAATTAAACCTTTATCACTCATAACTGTAATCTTCTCAGTAAATAATTTGAATTATTTTTATCCCTGCGTGTTCTACTATGGCCCAATTGCTTCGCGATATCACAATCAAATTTTAACTAAAAACGGAGGTTAATGTAATTTTGTCTAATGTCACCACTAAGTAAATATAAACGAGAGGAATCCTATTCGTCTTAAAATAGTGAAATACTTTTTACGTTGTACTCTGATCCTGCTACAAAATCGGTGTATTACCACAGTATTTCTAAATTTGTTGGATGTTTCCCATTACATGAAATTCTGTCATCCGTTCTCTCGCCTCGTTTCGAGCTTGCTTTTTAGGTGCGTTCGTAATTATATAAATACGTAGCACCTATAGTCGTCGCTTGGTCCGTCCGTCTGTCTGTCCGTCCGTCTGTCTGTCTGTCTGTCTGTCCGTCTGTCTGTCCGTCCGTCTGTCTGTCTGTCTGTCTGTCCGTCTGTCTGTCCGTCCGTCTGTCTGTCTGTCCGCATATAACAACGCAAAAACTACCCAACCAAATGGTTTGCAATTTAAAATATATTATCTTTGCAGAATTTTGTCGAGACATTTCAAATTTTATTAAAATCGAATCAAAACTTTAGGAGATATTAATAAAAATATTTATTAAGAAATTTGATTTTTTTTTAAAATCGGTGCTTTTTTGTTATAGGAGCTTCCGAAGTTTAATCGTCAAGCGACCGAGATACTTATTTTATTATCGAAATTAATCTGCAGACGATATAATTCATTTCACAGAATTAAAAATCATCAAGATCTGAATATTTATATAACTAGCTGATACATATATATCTGAATATTTATATAACTAGTTAAGATATTTGTATGAACAGTGTCATAAAATATATACTTAACTAGCTGTTTAACCCGTTCTACGCACGGGAGATCATGAATTTAATTCTAAAACGTGCGTACGAACGCACCTCGTTTGTAACGTTTGACGTACAATTTCCAACTTGTTTTATTTGCGTAACATTTTCTAAAGCTTATTTGTTCCATTTGCCATACATGCTAACTGAAAATGGCTTTACGAATGTCATATTTCAGATCTTTGTATGGAAAGGAATGACAGATACGAAAAAAACCCTTTGAATTGGATGCCTGTTCAGGAACATTTTCTGCTGCAGTTGATGTTGAAAATTGTGTTATATCCACTGTGTCTCACCTCAGTTATAAATTTCTGTGTTCGACAAAACATTTGACAGCATTTTGGAAACCAGATCTTTAGAACATTTCACCATATGCCCACACTTCAAAGTTACAACACCTTTGGATGCTTTATGAATACTGCTATATTCGTACCTTTTCTTCAGAATTTTATTGCAGGAATGCTTCAGTGGGGCGGTAATGACCAACAGTCAAATGTTGTAAGGTGTAACTTGTATTTGTTGGAAGACAAAGAATGATTATTTCGTTCTCTATTGCGTTCTTTATTCCTTGTGATGTAGGTGGGCACCATGAGCGTGAAATATCAGAAAAATTGGTTTTGATAGTTATTTTTTACATGTTCAACTTGAACATTTTAACTCGAAATTATACACATTATAGAAGTATACTTGTGAAATAAAAATAAACATGCTTGTAATATGTATGATTAACACATAAATAAAAGTGGAATACGCCTTATATGGATTTTTTAAAGAAACTTTGTGTACCACGTTTTTAGATCATTTTCATATTTTAATATTTGTAAAATTTTAAATATATCTTTAAGTTTAACTAATACCTGTTTTAAACCATCGCATAAAAATGATGTTAACGTTAGTTTCCTATTTGTATTCCAATAAAATTTATAACTACGTTGCGGATAATTTTTGACTTACCCTCGTATTTGTCTGCACGAACCTATATTTTATTCCGTCAATATAGAAGCATTTTGGTCGTACGGCTTTGAAGATCTGTGGTATTTCTTGGAATTTCTAACTGTCTAACAATGACAAAATAAAATGTCAGATCTATCAAAAAGAAATAAAATACCTAAACATATATCTTATTGAATTTCATTAACAAATATTTAAAAAAATTAAAAATAACAAGACAATTTCTTTATGAATGCTATGTGTCATTATGTGTGAAATATGTGCTATGAATCATCAAACAAAAAATATTTAAAAATTTCTTACCTGCTTTCGACAAACTGTAGTTCAGAATCACTAATAGATGATTAAAAGGTACATAATAATCACAAACCAAAGAATATATTAGTCTTTTGAAGCTTTTAAGAGAACAATTAAATATGAGTCATTCCTTAAAGAGAAAGAATCTTGTATATGATGTCAGATTCAAATTGAAAACTTGCTAATGGGGTAAAAATATTTTCAACAAATGTTTGAAAATATTTTATGAAGTTAAAGCTTATTAATTAAAAGCCTAATGTCATATATTCTAATACGAGCAAATCTTGTGTTTGTGTATGTGGTTATATATATATATATATATATATATATATATACATGCAAATTATATCGTAAAAACGGTTCTAACGATTTTGACGCAATTGTGTATCCTACCGTTTTGGCACACCAGAAAACCAATGGCCTAGGTCAAATGTTCGAGAAAATTCGATGAGTGGGTCATTTTGGGTCACCAAGGGTCAGGGTCAAGTTAATTGTATCTAAAAATCGGTACAAACGATTTTCAATAAATTTGGTATCCTACCATTTTCGGACACGAGAAGAATATTGGTCTGGGGGTCACATGTTCGAGAACTTTTAATTAGTGGGTCATTTTTAGGTCAACTCGGGTCAAGTTAATTTTATCTAAAAAAAAGGCTCTGGCGATTTTGATTAAAGTTTGTATCATACGAGTTTCGGGCACGAGAAAGATCATTGGGCTAGGTCACATTTCGGAGAAAAATCAATAATTAGGTTATTTTTGGGTCACTGTGGGTCAAGCTAATTTTTTCAAGAAAACGGCTGATTCTATTTAGACTAAATTTAGTGTCCTACAATTTTAGGGAACAAAAAGACTATTGGGCTAGGTCACATGTTCGAGAAATATCGATTAGTGGGTCTTTTTAGTCATGTGTCATTATGGGTCAAGCTATTTTTATCTTAAAAAGGGCTCAGACAATTTGAACTAAATTTTGTATCCTACGGTTTGTGGGCACGAGAAACTCATTGGGCTAGGTCACATGCTTGTGAAAATCCGAGTAGTGGGTCAGGTTTTGGTCACTGTGGGTCAAGATAATTTTATCTAAAAACGGCTCAGACTATTTTGATTAAATTTTATATCCTACGGGTTTCGGGCATGACAAGACAATTGGGCTTGGTCACATGTTCGAGAAATTTTGATTAGTGGGTCATTTTGGTCATGGGTCATGATATTTGAACTGAAAGCTAATTTTGACCGAACATAGCTTGGTCTTCCCTGATCGTTTATATTATAATGCAAACGTGTCCGTGCATTAACGCTGAGGTCATTTTGCGAACTTGACGATAAAATTTCGGTTTTGCGATTTTTGCTACTATAATTTAAAAAATTTCTAAACATCGCATATTGTGATTTTTTACACCGTTATATAGGGAACAAATCTACTGTAAATGCAAGTTGTTTGAAAACTGTATGGCAATTTACTCATTTATTATAGAATTTAAATTAAATTTCAAGCATGATTTTTTAATTTAAACCTATCTCTATCGCTTGCAGACGATTACAAAATATTAATCCGTTTGCACTTTAAACAATATAAAAAGTTCAGCATTTGCTTCCAGCTAATATTCATTAACGAAATTAAAACTTTATTAAGCAATAAATAAAATAGTATAAATAAAACACAAATTTAACAGACATGTAATTGAAATAAGCGCTTAAATCCGCTGAAAATATAAGAATAAAAAAACGTCTGTAGATGACGGAATTTTTAGTGATTTCTTCGGCTATTAACTTCTGTCACGCCAATACGAATTTATCGCTTTTAACAAATTACAAAATTTTATTTGAATATAGAGTTAGACAGATTTCTGATAAAAATACTCTTTAGTGTTGTTACGGTTCAATCTTAAACAATTATTAAATGTAAAAAAACTATTACAGCTTTCAATAACAAAAAATCCCTGATGGCTCAGCCTACAGGCACAGGTAGATTTAGAAGATTCAGACCGTGGGAAGCATGTTTGTTGGGAATTGCAGAAGAAATGAACTTTTTGCCATGATGCGGCATTTGGGACCACCGACTTTGAAATCGACCTTGTCTGTAGGCGAGCCATCAGGTATTTTTTTTGTTTTTAATTTTATTGTGCTATAAGGGTTGGTCCTATAAAGAAATTGTCAATATAAAAGATTTAAGAGGATTTATATTAAATTTAATCGGAATTGATATCTTGTGAATAGGCGAAGTTATGATTTTTTTTCTTCTGAAACCCTTCATCCCCCCCTCCCTTGAGGACATTTTTAATAATATCAAAAATGTGTCATACATAAATTTTCGACTCTTTTCCAAGTTGTAATAACTTTAAAAGTAGTCGGTACGTATCATAATTAAGAAGTTATGGGTTTTTTCTGTTTTCACAAAAAAGCATCCCCCATTCCCCCCCCCCTTTGTTCGATTTTGCCCATTAACGAACTTGACCGAGATTTTATGTCGTTGATTTTATGTATTAGTTTGGAAGAGATTTGTGCAGAATTATTGAAGTTACCGTGTCCATAAAAAGTGACATAAATAGATAGATAGATAGATAGATAGATAGATAAAGTTTTGAACTGGGAGTGGTTTTGGGTTCTGGGAGTCATGATCGGCGTTGATCTACAAAAATGTTTCAGAAATTCCAACTTAGGGGAGAATGTAATAGGTAGTACCTAAAAATAAATGGTTTTCACATATATTCTCTATCTTGGGAAGCCCGGGTTAAATGCTCTAGTATATTTAATAGATAAGTTTTTGAAAATTATCTTTTTATCCGAATGTCATTTGTACCCCACTTCAACGTATTTATTTAATACTTTAAGGGGTAAATATACATTGAAATATATATTTTTTTTAAATGTCCTAATCACGAAACTTTATTTCAATGCCATTTCATTCTTTCAATTTTCTTTCGATTGAAAAATTGTTATAAATACATATTTTGCATTTCCTGTCAAATAAGTGGTTTTCACATATATTCTCTATCTTGGAAAGCCCGAGTTAAATGTCCTAGTATTTTTAATAGACACGTTTTTAAAAGTTACCTTTTTATCCCCCTATCAATTTACCCCACTTCAACGTATTTATTTATTATTTTAAGGGATAAATATACATTGAAATCTTTTTCTTTTTTTAAATGTCCTAACCACGAAACTTTATTTCAATGTTATTTCATTCTTTCGATTTTCTTTAGATTGAAATCAGATAGAATGAAAAATTGTTATAAATAAATATGTTGCATTTCCAGTCAAAATCTCCTTAAACAAATGCATTTCAAACAACACAAAATTTCATTACATTTTATTTCATTACATTCATTAAAGTGTAAATAATATTTTTCTATAACATAATTTTATTATTTCATTATAAAAGTATTTTAAAATATTTATTTAAATTACTCTATTAATTACTGAAATATATTCATTATTATATGTTCATTATATTTAAATCTTGTTAAAAATCGTAGGTATATTCAATTGCTACAATTAAATGCCAAAAGAGAAGTTAGACCCTGGACAAATGTCTCGCTTTTGCCGTTTTCAATAATAATATCAGACGACAATACCTATTTTAATTTTTAATTACATACCTCATTTTATAATTTTTTTACATGAAATACACTTTACTACGAAAAAATTACGACTGAAAAAAGAAATTTATGATTGGCGAACAGAAAATTTAATTCTTGGATTGAAATACTGCAAAAGTCCATGATTATTTTTCTTATTTTCAATGTGAATGGCTTAAAATCATCATTTATTAAAATAAAAAGCTTTTCATATGTTTCCGTCATCTGCCTATCTGTAAAACATTTTTTAAAAATTAACTATAGGTAGTGCGTCAAACCTCCTGTATTATCAAGTATTACCAATTTTTTTCTCTTCCATATGGTGACGTAGCTATATTTAAAAATGTTTATTATTCTGACAATGTTCGCACGATTTTTCAATAATTGAAAATTACTTTCAAAAAGTAACTTTTGATTTTCTGGAGAAAAGAGGTATTTTTGTAAAGCAAAACGCTTGGTTGTATATCAATATTTACTTTAAAAGCTTAATTTTATACTCGGATTTTCTTTGTTAAATGAAAATTATAAGAACTATGGCATTATAATTCGTACGCAAATGATATTATACAAATTTCTGTATGACGTCAAAAAGGCTCATAAAACTTTAACTACAAATTATTTTGTACATGTAATGAAAATAAGTGTTTCATCTCATTGTGCACAAACATTATCAAATAATGTTATGAATATTTTCTAAATTCCTAAAATATGCTATAACTAGCGGCCCTCCCTCGCTTTGCTTCGGGTTAACCTTGAAAACCTTCATCTCTTTGTGTTTTCTGTAGACCTTTTTAATGTGTACAATAATTAGTACATTATTTTGATAAACCTTGTAGGGTTCAGCCTGCGTTTGCAATGTATAAGCGGAAAAAATGAAATTATTTACGACATCAGATTAAAAACCTCAAAAATAACAGTATTTCTCCACTATTTAATGGATGTTATTATACATATAAACCTTCCTCTTGAATCACTCTATCTATTAAAAAAAACCGCATCAAAATCCGTTGCGTAGTTTTAAAGATTTAAGTGTACATAGGGATATAGGGACAGAAAAAGCGACTTTTTTTATACTATGTTAAGATTATTATACATATAAACCTTCCTCTTGAATCACTCTATCTATTAAAAAAAACCGCATCAAAATCCGTTGCGTAGTTTTAAAGATTTAAGCGTACATAGGGATATAGGGACAAAAAAAGCGACTTTGTTTTATACTATGTTAAGATATGGCATAGTTTCAACAGAAATAAATTCATTTTTGTTCTAAACTATACTTCACGCATTTTTAGGAATATCATAACAACAACAACAAATAATAATAATAATAAATGACGTATCGACAGGGTGGGCAGAAAATCCGTATAATTTTTTAAAAATACAATAAAAATATATACGAAAGAGCACTTTGTACGAAAAGCACTGGCGGGGTAAGTAAGTTTTTTCCATTCAAATAGTTTGTAGTTCTAAAACTCACCTACAGAGGGTGCTAACGAAATTGTATTATACGGAAATATGGAAATGAGTATGATTGTAAAAGAACCGACGACACCCCGATATATCACTTATTCGATTAATCGGTGAAATTTGTGTGCGGTACAGATTATTGCGCAAACTTTGGGGCATGTTGGGACACACTAATGACTATACGCAGCATAAGAAGCTCAAGATAAAAAAAATACATTTTTTAAATATTTTACAATGCGTGCATAATTAATATATAGCCATGAACTATTAATAGTACAAAATCTAACATTTGTAGTAAAAATAGCCGAATAGTGATAATTGCCAATGGCTTAATATATGTTTTAAAGAATTTGTTCTGTACTGATGATTCTAATTCATAATTAACTAACAGGTGCTTTCATGTCATTAATGACAAATAAATGTTATGTCATTAATGACAAGTGAGTTTACCGTGAGTTGTTATATGCTATTTGTTCTTCCTGTACTCAGTATTGTATCTCACTATTGTAAATAAGAAATTAAACAATGAGTTCCTTCCCTTATTTCTTGTAAATTAACTTTTATAGTAAACATTTCAGTCATTGTTTTTTAATAAGCAAACGGATCAGTGAATATGTTGCATTCATTGTGCAAAATAATATATATATATATATATATATATATATATATTATTAATCAAAATCTTTCCCCATAGATCCCGATTTTCTTCTGTAGACAAAAGCACAACGCAGTTTACACAGAAATACCCAAATTGGCATAGTGTATTTTAATAATGATTTGACAAAATATTTATAATTCTCACAGAGAGTTAGAGTTTTTGCTGTCCCTTAGATGCTGCTTGTCTCTATTTAAACGATTGTGTGAGAGGAAAAATGTCTTATAATTCTCTAAATAGTGTTCTGCCATGCCTGAATGCAAATCTCATTAATAAAGTTTATAACAGTACAAATTTCTTACAAAACTGAATTGTAAACAGTGGAATAATTTGTTAAATTAGAAGGTGCAAAATACTTTATTGTATATGAATTAAATAATGAATATTTACAGCAAACTATAGGTAATGCAACTTGTAACATTCTACCTTTCAGTTATCATACGGGTTTGTATAATTTAAATTGTGCGCCTGAAATATTTCAGAGAAAAATAGAAAATATTCTTAAAAAAATTGATTATATTACTGAATTTTTGAAGAAGTTATTATTAGTGCTAATCAAAGTCGAAACATTCAGAAAGAAATGGAAGAAATACTTTTCTGAGCATGTTATGATATTAAATAAGGAAAAATTTAAATTTATAGTTTCTGAAGTTAGCTATGTAATCTATAAATATCCACAGAAAATACATAAACCTATTCCAGAAAAAAGTAAATGCAACAACGAATGTTCATATTCCTACAGATATGTCCCAATAGAGTTCATTTCTGGGTTAAATTTCCTGTTATAGAACCTTCCTTCTTATCATTACAGATTTATCGGAAACGTTATACAGATTAGTCTATAATAATGTAAAGTGGTCATGATAAAATCATTTCAAAAAGTTGTTATGTAAAACTGCTGTTTTACAATTGTATGATGTTAACAAAAGTGTTGTTTTAAACTGTGATGCTTCATAATATGGCAGTGGTTGTGTTTTAAGTCGAGATTAAGTCAAAACCAATAGCTTATGTATATAGAACAAAGGATAAAACTGACTAATGGATAAATTATGCAATGATAGATAAAGAAACTTTATACGTAATATTTGGAGATACAGAATTTCAGCAATATTTACTAATAATAATAATAACATTAATAATAATACAATAATAGTAATATTATAAAGAAGTAACATTTTTGTGCTTGGCGGGAATAATCTCTGGAATTACTAAACCGATTTAAAAAATAACGAGGGGGAAATCATGATGACCATCTCTACTCCAACACAGGCTACATTTTATGTAAGTACAACAACTTTTGAGGGGCTGCAGGAGCAAAAACCCTTTTGAAATTACGATTTCTCCGATACTGTTGAGGGTAGAAATTTGAAAAATGGTGTGGTGGTTATTTTTAAGATGTAAATACTCGTTATGAACTGTTTCTAAAATGTTCAAAATATAAAAGTTCAAAATAGGCAGAAAATTTTCAAGAAATTTTCTAAAAATTTTATTCGACACTGATGGGAACTTGAAATTTCACACGACTATTACTTTTAGGACGTAAATGCTCGTAATACAACATTTTCTAAAAATTTAGAAATGTAAAATGGTGCAGGAGCGAAACACTTTCTAAAAGTTTCTATTTTTTGCGAGACTGCTGGTGTTAAAACTTTTGCTTGATGTAATTTTGTTTCATGTTACTATTAAGATATAAATGCTCTTTAGGAACGGTTTCTAAAAAATTGAAATTTAAAAAGGTGAAATGAAAGGAAAACGTTCTGAAAACATTCTAAATTACGACTTATTTGGAAATGTTAGAGCTAGAAACATGAACTGTTTAATTTATTTTTTCGAAATAACAATAGAAAGACCTCGTGCAGTTTGAATATGCAACACAAAGGGCTGCTACGCAGTAATAAATAAATTATGTAAATATTGGGGAAATAATTGTGTGTATGAAACAGTGAATAGATTGTGCGAAAGTACTTGTGAAAGTGTTGTTTCTCTTGGTTTTTATCTATAACGCCAAAGACCCTAATACAAGGAAATGCCAGCTTAATATTCTTTTTTTTTTCAGCTTCACTAATCTAGAAGAATTTTATAGAAAATTCATTTTCACAATTGTCATTAGCAGATTGTTTAATTGTAACTTATTCGAGAAAAGTTCCGTAATCGGGTTCACATTGGCGTATTTTAACTAGCATGATTTGCAGAGAAAATATGCACAAATTTATAAATTACTTAGAATGGTACTTTCACAGGCCAAAGGTATGCAGACGGGATATTCAGATCTCATGCTTTAGCTGACCTTGAAGCCATTCCGTATTCCTTTGTTTTAATGCATGCTAATTCATAAACAGCTCGACTTGTGGAGAAAATGTTTGACAAGGAAATAATAATACAGCGTATGTAGTAGTCAGTATGTTCTCCTCAATTAAATCCGATCAAACGTGTCTGGGTCACACTCAGACGACGCATGGGACTTCGAGAGAGCTATTTTTGAAAAGTGACTCCTATTGACAACCCCATCGCATACAGGGAACACATATGTGCAACAATCTTAATAGTTCGAGGGGACCACACAGTATAAAACATTCATTTGCCAAAAACACATTTTTGACATTTATAGGTACTCTAAATGGTGCGAAGGGTCTCTTCATATCCTTGAAATAATTTCAAAGATTTAAAATTCCGCTCTACGGTGTTTTAGTGTTTTATTTTCTGTATTACATTTAATATACACGTACTTTCAATTTTATACCTATGCATGGCTGTCTTGCATGGTTCTCTCTAATTGTTTTTTGCTTCCCTATTTTTTAACAGTGTATATGAATTTATATATTATAATTCTACCAATTAATTTGCTTATTTTCATCATTTGCATTTGTACCAGTACATCATATATTCTAATACGAGCAAATCTTGTGTGTGGTTATATATATATAAGAGCAGGGAAGACCGAGCTATGCTCGGTCAAAATTAAATTTGAGTTCAAATATCATGACCCATGACCAAAATGACCTATTTTAAGATAAAATAGCTTGACCCCTAATGACCCATGACCAAAATGACCCACTAATTGAATTTTCTCGAACATGTGACCTAGCCCAACAGTCTTCTCGTGCCCGACAACCATAGGATGCAAAACGTAGTGAAATAGTCTGAGCAGTTTTTAAGATAAAATAGCTTGACCAATAATGACCCATGACCAAAATGACACACTAATTGAATTTTCTCGAACATGGGACCTAGCTCAACAGTCTTCTCGTGTCCAAAAAACATAGGATGCAAAATTTAGTGTAAATAGTCTGAGCCGTTTTTAAGATAAAATAGCTTGACCTGTAATGACCCATGACCAAAATGACCCACTAATTGAATTTTCTCGAACATGTGACATAGCCCAACAGTCTTCTCGTGCCCGAAAACCATAGGATGCAAAATTTAGTGTAAGTAGTCTGAGCCGCTTTTTAGATAAAGTAGATTAACCCATAATAACCCATGACCAAAATGACACACTAATCGAATTTTCTCGGACATGTGACCTAGCCCAATGATTTTCTCGTGACCGAAACTCGAAGGATACAAAATTTAATCAAAATCGTTAGAGCCGTTTTTTAGATAAAATTAATTTGACCCGCGTTGACCCAAAAATGACCCACTAATCGAAAGTTCTCGAACATGTGACCCAGTATAATAGTCTTCTCGTGCCCGAAAAGGGTCGGATACAAAATTTCGTCAAAATCGTTTGAACCGTTTTTTAGATACAATTAGCTTGACCATGACCCAAAATGACCCAAAATGACCTACTAATCGAATTTTCCCGAACATGTGACCTAGCCCAATCGTTTTCTGGTGCCCCAAAACGGTAGTATACAAAATTTCGTCAACATCGTTAGAGCCGTTTTTAATATAAAATTTGCATAACCACACACACACGCACAAGATTTGCTCGTATTAGAATATATGATATAGGCAAAGTTTATCTTAAAAACGGCTCTAACGATTTTGACGAAATTTTGTATTCTACCCTTTTGGTGCACCAGAAAACCATTGGGCTAGGTCCTATGTTCGAGAAAATTCGATTAGTGGGTCATTTTGGGTCATTTTGGGTCATGGTCAAGCTAATTGTATCTAAAAACGGTTCAAGCGATTTTGACGAAATTTTGTATCCGACCATTTTCGGGCACGAGAAGACTATTGGGCTGGGTCACATGTTTGAGAACTTTCAATTAGTGGGTCAATTTTGGGTCAACGCGGGTCAAATTAATTTTATCTAAAAAACGGCTGTAACGTTTTTGATTAAATTTTGTATCCTACGAGTTTAGAGCACGAGAAAATCATTGGGCTAGGTAACATGTCCGAGAAAATTCGATTAGTGGGTTATTTCTGGGTCATTGTGGGTCAAGCTAATTTATCTAAAAAGAGTCTCAGACTATTTAAACTAAATTTTGCATTCTATGGTTTTTGGACACGAGAAGACTGTTGGGCTAGGTCACATGTACGAGAAAATTCAATTAGTGGGTCATTTTAGTCATGGGTCATTATGGGTCAAGCTATTTTATCTTAAAAACGGATGAGAGGATTTGAAATAAAGTTAGCATCCTATAGGTTTAGGGAACGAGAAGACTATTAGGCTAGGTCACATATCCGAGAAATTTCGATTAGTGAGTCATTTGGTCATGAGTCATTATGTGTCAAGCTCTTTTATCTTAAAAACGGTTCAGACTATTTACACTAAATTTTGCATCCTATGGTTTTCGGGCACGAGAAGACTGTTGGGCTAAGTCACATGTTCGAGAAAATTCAATTAGTGGGTCATTTTGGTCATGGGTCATGATATTTGAACTCAAATTTAATTTTGACCGAGCATAGCTCGGTCTTCCCTGCTCGTAATTATTTAATTAAAGAAAGCGTCTCATTTTCATTACTTGTCAAAAGTTATTAACATTTGGTTCCCAGCAGTATCACTCAGAATAAACCATTTGAGGGAAGTCTTAGTATTTGGATTATTCGTATTATTGCTCAGTGACAATGGATATTCGTTCACAAGCCCTGAATATATAGTTAATTCAGTTAAAGATTAATACATCGATCATACAGTCAAAATCGCTTAAGTGCACATTAATGAGACAACAAGTTTTCTGTAAATAAGATATTAGTGCTTTTGTACGTATCCGCAAAAAATTTCAAATGCGCTCAAGTGGCCATAACTACCAATTATTACGGATTTTTGCTACCACTATATTTTAAAAGTAAAATTTGCTGTATTATTCTGAGATTTTCAGCAATTTAAAAAGAAAATTTTCACATTAGAAAATTAGTATTAGCAAACCTCGTAATGGTTGATAAAAATACATGCACATTGATGCAACAACAATATTTGTGCATTTATCCGATGTGTACATAAGCGTTTTCGACTGTATAGTTAAAAGTTCAAAACAAGTATAATTGACCGACACAACAGAACAAGCAATAATTTATAATGTATTTTAATCTGAAAACTGTCAAAGAAAAAATGGAAGCAGACATTCGACTGGATATTGCATTTTCTTTCAATGTATTCAAAAATAATAAGTTTTGGTGTCTTTTTCATACACCAAACTCTGAAATTTACAAAATGAACTCCTAATCTTGACATCATATTTGGTGTTTTTGGTAAATTGTACCTTATGATATCAAATTGAAAGACTCTCGGTCAAGTAGTTTAGGAATTATGAAATCTTAAATTTTTCAACACCTAATTTTAAAAATCATTTTTATCATAGCAAAACTGATTCCAATGTGGGTAATTATTTACAATAATACTCAACTTACTTGGCGCTGAGCTGAAATTTTAGATTCTAATATTTGAAGAGTCTTCAAATCAATTTATGTTACAAAATGCATACGTTACATTTAATACAGTCTTCGAAATTTCATTTAAAAAAAATTCATTTTCGAAATAAATTTTCGAAAGAATTTTGAAATGTAACCAATAAATTTCTAAATAAAATCAATTTCTGTTAAAAAAAGACTATATAGGTTACATTTCATAATGTTTTAGAAAAAGTATTGCTTAATAAATGTATTTTTTTAACTTAATTTTCAAAATAAATATGGATTGTAATGTATAAAATTTTAAACACAAATCGATTTATAAAAGCTTCCAATTGCAATCTGTTTTCCAACCGAATGAATTTAATACTAGGCGTTCCAAACTTAAAATCACTATAATTTCAAACCTACTTTTTCGAATGAGTACCAGTTTGGTATTTTAAGACACAATTTAACGAAAATTCCAAATGATGTGAAAATTTGGTGTTCGTATCGAAATATCAGAGTTTGGTATAGTTTAAGTTTGAAGACAACTCTAAAATTAATTTTTTAATATAAACTCAGTGAAAGGCATGATGTCTTGTGGAATTGCTATTTACGTTTTTATTTGTGACAATTTTGAGATTTAAATGTAGGGTGTGTTCTTATTTTTTTTTACCAACCATTTGTTTCAACTATGTAAGGATAAATAACCAAAAATCGATGATTTTTTGTTCTTGCATCCATGAAAATGTCATACGATCTATATATGTCTACCAATCTATATAAAAATTACAATTTAATGACATTTTTCTGTCATTCAAAATCAATACATTGTATTTGCTTTCATTTCAAATAGTAGTTGACTCGAAATTTTTTTTTTTTTTTAATTTAGTATTATGTAAAATAATTTACATAACATATCAATCATGTTCAACCCAAAAGAAAGATGTATCAATAGAATAGAAAAATATTATTTCAAGATTTATAAGATATAGTTTAAAATTTTTTAAAACATTTTAAATAGTGTCAGTAAAAATAAAATGTACCAGATTACAATAACTCTTCTAACAAAAGTTAAAAAATATTCTTGTAACATTATCTGATAATGCTAAACAGTTTACTTCCGAAGAATTTAGGACATTCTTAAAGAATCATGATGCAAAACATAGGTTTAGTGTTCGATACTATCCAGCTACGAATGGTCAGGCTGAGAGGGTTGTGCAAATTCTAAAACGTGGATTAAAAGCCTTATCTTCAGAATCTGGTACTTTACAAATAAAGTTAAATAATTTTCTTTTACAGTATAAAAATATGCCTCGTGTTACAACGGGGAAGAGTCCTGAATCTCTATTTCTAAAGCGGCATATAAGAACGAAAATAGATTTGATACTTCCAAACGTTACAAATTTTGTTCATGATAAGCAAAATAGGAGAATTTCCAATAGTAAAGTAAAATAATTTAAAATTAACCAGAAAATTGCTCTTAGAAATTATGCTCCTGAAGCCAAGAAGAAATTTGTTCGCATTATTGCAAGAGAGGTCAAGTTACATTATACAATTCAAGTTGTTTCAAATATTTGGAAAATACATGTTTATCGGATAAATAATTTCGGTTCGAATGTACATATAACTAATGATACAAATCCTGAATAGAGTAATACAGAAAGACACAGAAGTGATAATACAGTTGTTAAGCAAGTTGATTTTCAACTAATGCCTCTTTATGTCACAGATCTTCGACCAGATGACTCTGGTATTCCAACTACTCCAAGTCCGAAACCAGCTGGCTCTTGTTTCCCAAATACTCCAAGTCCCCCCTAAACCAGCTGACTCTGATATTATACCTCCAGTTCAAAAACCCATTTTTCCAAATAGTACATCTGATGATGCTGCAATTCCTCAAAAGTTAATTCTTCTTCTTCACCTCCATAGGTACTAAGACGTTACATAAGAATTCGAAAAACTCCTAACCGGCTGCATTATTAAGTTTTGGAGAATTGTGCTATTTGCATTTCAAATAAGAAACTGTAGATGACAGCGACGCAAAATAATTGTAAGAATTTCCAGTTCTCCAGTCGCTATTTACTGCATTAGCCATGGAACGCCCTTGCAGTTGTGTCATGTTTTCATGTTGTGATGCACGATTTGTGTTTTGTGATGTCCATTAAATGTGTAAAGTGAAATTTATTCGTCCACCTCATTATATCATTTGTGCTACGTTAATTAATATTCAATATATTACAGAAAGTATTTTAATATATTTGTAAACTTATATTTTACTTATTTATTTATTTACTAGCTGACCCGCCCGGCGTTGCCCGAGCCCTTGTAATAAACTTAAATCTCTTAAAAAACGGAACTATGGCCACGGTCTACGATAGCTTCAGAACCGTATACCCGGAATGCTCGTACGCTCTAGAAAATCTTTTATTTCCCCCTACCACCGCCAGGGGAGCATTCTGTTCTAAACAAACCTCTTTCCGAACGAACTTCTGAGACAGGTCCCCGCTGCCTACGTTACTGTATAGTAGGCGCACTACAAAATTGAGCTGGTTTCGAGAAGATTGGAACATTATTAGCCCAGTTATAGCAATAAGGCACAGTTAGAGAAAATAACCTTGAGTGAGTTGCCGAGGGGAGGGAATGTTCGAGTGTCCTTCAGAAAATGACTAATTAGGAGGCCCACTATGCATGCATAAAAATTCGTTCGTTTTGTTAAGCTAGGACTTAATTACAAAGTTGGCTTAAACTCTTATTTGTAAATAGTGGTAACCGCTACTCATAAATTTAATTTAATGTTATAAAGGGTGACTATTAAGTTAAAAATAATGTTTGGAATCACTTGCGTTGAAATTGGAATTATAGTTGCTCATATATAGAAACGGGTCATAGGTAGAGAAAAACCTTGAAGGAGGTCCCGGGGGGGGAGGCTATGTTCAAGTGTACTTCAGCAAATGACTAATTAGGAGGACCACTATGCATCTTTCAAAATTCGTTCGTTTCCTTAAGCTTTGAATTGAATTACAAATTTGGCTTAAACTGTTATTCGTAAATAGTAGTAACCGCTACTCATAAATTTAGTTTAATGTTATAAAGGGTGACTATTAAATTAATTATAATGTTTGAAATCACTTGCGTTGAAATCGGAAAGATAGTTGCTGAGATATGGAAACGGATCAGAGTTAGAGAAAAAACCTTGAAGGACGGGCCGGGAGGGTGGCGGGGGTTCTTCAAGTGGCCTTCGGGAAATAACTAATTAGGAGGATCACAATACATCTTTAATGATTGATTCATTTGGTTAAGCTAGGAACTTAATTTGAAATTTGGCTTACACTATTATTCGGAAATTCTGGTAACTGCTTTCTAGAAATTGCTTTCTAGACCTTGAAGCTTAAATGTAATTAGACCCTTGCCCCTCTTCATTCCCGCAAATATAAAAAAGAATCTGTTAAATAAAGTTTTCTGTATTAACAATCTCCATCATAATAATAAATGTCATGTAAAAAAAAACCTTAAACCCGACTAATTGTCATGAAGAAAAATGTGCCTGGAAAATATTTCAATCTGTGGGATGTATGTGTAATTTGTCATGTACAGGTGGCGCGATATTCGCATGGCTCCTCTACGCTGATAACTTCAATCCATATTGACACTATTTAGTTAGAAATCCTTATTTATGCATCGCTACTCTGGTTTATTTAATTACTTCTGTGAAGAATCGATGCAACCAACCAGTGAACCAACCAACCCAAGAGAATAAAAGCGTATTTTTAATGAGTGTTCTTTGTGCATTTTAATTAATATTTCAGAAAGTAATTAAAATATTAAAATTCTGACGCTCAGGTATACCAGGAGATGGTCTGGACTACCTAAATCTAAATTTGCAGACTTCTAGGTGCGCTAAATTTTCCTAGCCATCGCAGACAGACACACAGAGCGAAACTTTCTTTTATTAGTATAGATGTATGTTGACCTAAATACAAATCAGATTCATCTCATATCACAAAATATTTAAGTTATTTTTAAAAGTTTGAAAAACATTAACGTTCTGGTAATCTTTTGGTATATTTTATTTTATTTTTATTTATTTATTTATTTATTTTTGTAATGTTTATTTTTCGCATTAAAACATTTTAATCGCTTTACTCAAATTTATGAACTCAATATCAAAGAACAATTTAGTTCACTGAAATAATCCAGTTTGTGTACTTTACAAATTGCTTTGAAGATTAGTGAACCAATTGATCATTAGTTATCTAAACATAAAGTTATAAAAGATAATCTGTATGTTGAAGTTAAAAGAAAATTTGATCATGGAGAATCGCAAAAGCATACAACATTTATGTTAAAAGATGATAATGATTTTAAATATCTGTCAATACGTATTGTAATTATAAGAGTAAGAAAATACTTTTGAGAAAATTGCTGATTTTAAACAGCATTTTATGATAGAAATGAGGGTTTTATGCAAATTCCAGTTCAGTAATGAATAATAATTATAATTAATATTTAAATACTTAATTAATATTTAATAAATATATAATTTACATATAAATATTAAATATTAGTTTTAGTTTATATAATTGTGTAATTGAAAATTAACAGGAGAGTTTTATATTTAAAAATATTAACGTTTTGAAGATGTAATCCAGTAAAGCTTGTTATAAAGGAACTTATGTAATTATAAATCATATTGTAAATGGAAAAGTGTCATGGTCGGACGGAAGGAATGATATAAATTTATTACTTCCAAGAGGGAAACCTCTCTAAAACGGAATTTCTTCCGGTACATAGCGAATCCGCATTCACAAGGTTTACCGTACTTTAAAAGTTAGATTTAATACCTACAGGAAAATATGTCTAATATTTTAAACTGTCGTAAAATGTTTAACTTTGCAAGAAAATGAAAATACTTTATTCATTCGTACAGTATTTCGTAACAACTACACTATAATAATATATGTTTGGTTGGTGTCTCAATTTGCTCCAGCGTCTGCACATGAAAGCTCAGCAGACCGGAAACTCCATTCAAAATAAAATTTTAACCTAAATAAAATTCCAAACGTGAACCAGAATTCAAAAGCAGGATATCTTAACAAAAAGCGAAATATTTATCTATAGGGGTACACGATAGTTTATATTCTTAAATTATTATTTTTCTGTAAATATACATTTCTCAATGGAACAATATACAAAAATATTTAGCAGTGTTTTCAAATAGTTTAAGACGAACAAGAAAATGAAAGCGGAAAATCTATAAGTTTAAAGACTAAGCAATTGACCTTAATGAAGTAGTCATTTAATCTACAATTCTGCATAACACTTCATTATTTTTAGTCTTACTTTTCTATATGTACATTTAAATCAAAAACAAATAAATAAGGGACTGTATCTTGTTATCATTTACGTTTTTTGATTTTAAAAAATATAATAAAATGTAGTGCATGACCACATAACTGACTTAGTATAAGTAAATAAACTGAACTTAATTGATTGTGCTTTAGTCCATAAATGTTTGATATAAATAAAGGTTACATACAAAGTATAATCTCGTTTTGTTATTAATATTTTGTTTATGAAAAGTTTTTGAACTCAGATTTCGGAATTTCTTGTTTACATAAATTTATGCACTGATGTCCAAAAATTAAGAGACAGTGACCGATTTTTCGATTTTAGACATTTTTTCGAATATCTAAAGAAATTCTTTAGGAATTGTTCTTGAACTTCAAGAATGTAAAACACAAGTCTGACTTTATAATTTTCAGTGAACAGTTTGTCGAGAGGAAAATTAGAGTGGGGGAAATAATAATTTTAATATTAAAATAATATTTGCGATCACCCAAGTAACAGAAAATGTTCAAAATGGTCCGTCACTGTAGCAAATGACTATGTAGGTCCTTTTGAATATTTGTGTGAATTTGTGTAATCATAGCATGTATATTCATGAAGATGTTAAGGTTTCTGGGAAAATTCGAATGTTTTTTTATAGCATACAGGGCTTTCAACTGAATGTAACACCGCTTACCTGAAACTTGACTGTTTAATTGTTATCTGTGCAGTAAATGGGTTTAATGCTAGTATATTTAAACATTGAGTATGTATGTAAATATACATAAACTTTGAATTTAAGGTTTATTTATTTACATCAGATTAATTTTTGATTTATTTATCCATTTGTAAACTTTTATTTAATAAGGATAAAGTAAAAGAGAGTGGGGTACCCTAAGCTAGTTTTTAATTTAAAAAAAAATTGTAAGTTTTGTTTTTTTGTTCTTTTTTTCCAAATTATGTTGCATGGAGCCTTTAGATAAATAATAAAACTAATCTACTGAAATAAATTGCTTAAAATATCTTTAACTGGAATAAATATACATGTCTCCAAATGTGTCAACGTTCCTATTTTATTCAAAATTCAAATAACAGGAACCTTTTAACAATATATAAAATACTCACTTTAGAAAAAAATCATAAAGCAATGTTCCCAAACTGGGAGCAATGGCGCCTAATGGGTTAAGGACATTCGGTAAGTTCTAATAAAATGTTTTAAAAATTCTGTAAAACCAATAACTTTTTATCACTGTCTGGAGATTCTTGTATTATTTATAATAAACCATTATTCCCATACCATATTAGTTTACAAAAAATCAAAAATTTATCCTTGTTTATGCTCTAGTAATGGGTATAATCATTTTTAGCCGCACCGGTAATGGATTCCTCAAATTATGGGTCACCCAATAACAGTGTATTTTTAGAGAAGAAATATAATTTTCCTACAATATTTTAAAAAAACTAATTAAAACAAATGATTAACAGTGTAAATAATTATTTTGAATTAAAAATAATTATATGTATAAAATATATACTACAAATATTGATTGAATGTTTTCAGCTTTAATTGATTTTTAACAAATATATATGCGTTAACGATCCTTAATCTGATACTTTAATTGTCAAACCAGTAGAACGGAAAGAGATAGATGAAATATATCTTTTTTTTTTAATTTCAAAATCATTTTAGTTTCTAGTTGATCTAATTTTTTCCCTCCATTTTTTTCATGTAGAATTTTGAAGCTTGTAATCATTTCTTTGTGCATATTCTATGATAGTGGTATTTTATGTATGAATATCTATTCTGTGACATTTATGTTATGGCATGTGCTACTCATCGATAAAGGGAGTCTAGTTTTGGATGCGAGCGTTTTGTTTGATGCTAACATGTATGTGTAAAAGCGACATCTATCATTTATTTTTATTTAATTTTCATAAGTGCGATTCTGCCTCACTGAATTTAATTTTCGCGGTTACTTCATGCAGTTTTATGATATGTAGGTTGTGGTAGATATCTGGTGAACTATAAATAAGATGACGAAAGTTTGAACAGGTGGATTAGCTGAAACTCGCACTTGTGTATTTGCGAGGCAGCTCTTCAGCATTCCAGTGCCGGTATCGTGCCCGTGTGTTTCAACGATTGAGGTGGAGTCAAAATATAGTTTCCCGGAGCAAATAAGCGTGCTTTGGTAATGTGAGTATTCTGAATAAATTGAAGTTATGATATACGAGATTCCGTCAATTACTCACATTTTACGTAGCTTTGAAAGTGATGTTGCGTTTCAAGGGTTGCAGATTGAGCAGCCATTTAAATCTTGCGACGTCAACCTGCGTGAAATGATATTGAGGTTGTCATTTTCTGTCGCGCAAGTTTGGCATTTATAAGTATTGCGCATTTAAATTGGACTAAGCATTAGTAGAAGTAGAATTTGAATCTAAATTTGACTAGAGTAGTAAAAGCCTGCAGCTTCAGTGCCAGCCCAGCTATTTTTTGTCCGAATAAACTTGTTTATTTTTTTTTACTTAAAAGCTGTGTCATGTCGTAACCTTTTCCTGACCTGGCCGACACACCCGTTACAACGTGTTTAGTTTTCCATGAATTCGATTAATTATCTGTTGCATTAAATCCGTTACTTCACCATGCGTTATATATTCCTAGAATCTAGAGACAAAATCGAAGAATCATTTTGAAGTTTCCTACTTCTTGCTTCCAAGTAAATTTTAATATGTGGAAAATAACAAGAAATAATTATTTTATAAATAATATTTACCTGTAATCAGTGGGGGCGCACTTTCTCGTCGTTGCTTGGTGTCTTCAATACATTCAAGTTCTGTCTCCATCTTCTCCTACAACTGTATATATTTCTCTTAACCTTTTTTTTAACAAAATATTTTCCTGGTTCTGGAAATAAGAAATACTTTTGTACAACCACGATTAAAAAGCTGTTCTGGATGATATAAAATTTCACCAAGTCTATTAGATTTTTGTTAATTTCCCACATCCAAAAAAAACACTTATCCTCATTTTTTTGTGACACTTTGGTTCTCAGAGTTGTAATATTTTGTTTATCTCTTAATATAATATTACGTTGACTCCTTCAAAAAACTTCATATCATTTTCTGTTAGAATGTTTTCCTCCAAAAAAAAGTAAGTTCACATTCGTTTGCTACTTTCCACATAGTGTAGTTGAAAGTATGGTAAAATATATTAACTTATCATTAGATGATTCTTGAAACCAAAATTTCCAACAGAATGTTATTAAACATGGCGCTAGAGTAATGCACTTATCATCGTAAAATATAATCATTTTAAATATATGATTAGCTTAGGTATATATATTAATAAACACTTTTAAGAAAAAGTTAAATCATCCGCTTTTTTGTTTGCTAATAAGGTAAGAACAACCGTATATATTAATCTTACAGGAAATGAAATAGGTCAGACCTTCTTTTAAAAAGAAAAGAAATATTTTATTTCGTTTTAACTAAGGAATTGAATTAACAATATTTCAATTATTAGTTTAATGATTTAAATTTTAAAAAATAAAATAATATCTGTATTTGAAAAATTATAATCACTTTTGTGTTTGTAGTTTAGACTGCCTTGTTTTAATTATTGTTTACTGGCTCTTCAATCATTGTTTTCCAATATCTGGTTTTGTACAGATCTAATATTACTCCAAGAGAACACTGTTAAAAATTTGCAGCAAACTGTCCAGTCATTTGACCGTTTTTGTAGAAAACGGTTATATAACCGTAATTTAACTACATTCTGACCATGTTATTGCTCATTTTATGGTCAGAATATAGTTAAATTATGGTTATGTTACCGTTTTCTAGAAAAACGGTCAAATGACTGGACAGTTTGCTGCAAATTTTTAAGAGTGAACGAAAACAGGGAAGAAACGTTTACAAATGCACCTGAAAATTATAGAATCAGTTAAATTGTGGAAATTTCATTATTAATTTATTTGCAATACACAGAAATATTAAAAAAAATCAGTAGCTTTAAATGTGGCTACGTCTAAAAATTTTGAAAACTAGGCAACATAAAAAAAAAAATTATATAAAATAATTTTTTTTTAAAGCAGAAGCTACATGAAATGCAGTATATAGCTTAAAGACCAATTTTTTTTTATTTTTTTTATTTTATTTATTTCAATCATTACCCGCTGGAGAACACATTAAATTGCATTACAACTGAGATGATTTACGATTGATCATGACGGACGATGATTTTACGATTCTACCCTACTTTTTCCCACACAATATTTTCTTTCGTCATTGCAAAGCCAACATTTGACATAGTTTTTATTTCGATGCAATAATACTCACTTATTATACAGAAGATATTCTTCTTGGACACTTCTTTGTGCCTAAATTTCTTTCATATATTTTTTCTTTCTAAAGATTCAATTGAAATTTTTTGAAATTTAGCTAATTTACAAATGTTGATTCCTTTCTGAACATCTATAGTAAATTTTCTTTTTTGTTCTTGAGAATAATTTTCATGTTTCCTTTCACCCATATATCTATAAAATGATATAATTCTAATAGCAGATTTCAGCTTTTAAAATGAAATGTCATAATTGTCCCAGTAAGGGCCGAGAACCATTCTAATAATGAGCCAGATGACCCATTACTGGAACTAATTGTTTGTTTTGACCATTATATAACAGATTGGAGCATATAAGATGTCCAATTGATATATAAACTAACATAAACTTAAAAGTAAAACATAAAGTTATAAATCAGCTTTGGTTATAGTTATGGGCAATTGCTGAATAAACTTCAAGATCTTAATATTGGCCACCGTCTAAATGTTATATTATGCTACTTTTATATTTAAACAAGCTGGAAATTGTACGTTAAACGTGACAAATGAGGTGCGTTCGTACTCTAGCTAGTTATATAAATATTCAGATCTTGATGATTTTTAATTCTGTGACATGAATTATATCGTCTGCAGATTAATTTCTGTAATAAAATAAGTATCGCGCCTATTTGTTTTCCTCAGTTACATGACTTGCGCTTTTATTATATAGATTGCGTACGATGAGGTTTAATAGAATAAGGAAAGCTTTTGTCGATATCTTTTTAAGTTTTGATTCGATTTTCATTAAATATGAAATGACTCGACAAAATGCTGTAACGATAATGTACAGGGTGATTAGAAAATGAGTATACATTTGAAAAATTAATAATTCACGGAATAATGTAGGTACAGAGATAAAAATTGACACACATGCTTGGAATAACATGGGGTTTTATTGTAACCACACACAAAAAAAGGTTTAAAAAAATGGCCGACAGATGACACTGAACAGCAAAACGTCAGTGACTCTGCCTGAGAAACGTGTATAAAAGGAGCTGTAATGAGAGAGAGAATCATATGCACCAGCAATCGTATCATGCTGACGTTACCAGAAAAGGCAATGTTAGTGAAGCTCTACTATCAAAATGGGAATCTGCCGCGATCGACCGACATCAGTAGGCATGCTAAAAGACAACATCCAACACCAATTTTTCACCATAACTACAGATATGCTGCACAGTGCTGTGCACAACATTGTCCCTCGGCTACATCTATCGTTGCGGGATGACGGTGGACATGTTTAGCATTCGTTCTGAAGAACATCGTCTTTGCTTTATCATAATTTGTTATGCTAATTATTGCTTTTCTTATCACACGAAGCGCCATCTGTCGGCCATTTTATGAACTTTTTTGTGGATACAATAAAACCCCATGTCATTCCAAGCCTGTGTGTCAATTTTTACCTCTCTACCTACATTATTCCGTGAATTATTAATTTTTCAAATGTATACTCATTTTCTGATCACCCTGTATATTAAATTTCAAATCATTCGGATGTGTAGTTTTTGCGCTGTTATATGCTAACGAACGGACAGACGGACGGACCAGATGACCACTATTTATATAATTACAAACGCATCTAAAAAAGAGGCCAATTTATTATTTGCCTAATGAGCTATAATCTGTTTTTATATTTTATATACTTTAAGAGAAAAATACACAAACTTAAAATTCATCTCTTCAGAAAATCAGTTAGTAATGATAAATATATTTGTTCTCAAATGCTACTCCCGAAAAAGAACTGTCTAGCCTAAAATTTACAAACAAGAAATTTATGCTTTCTTGTGTATTTAAAAAATGGTTTAAATCTGTTAGTTTAGTCGCTTGTGAGTGTGCTCTATAAAACTATTTTGCATTACTCAAAGCAAATGTTGATAAATATCACTAGGTATCAAGTATTAAATTAGAGACATTAAATGAGAAATTTTTAGTTTAAAATAAATTTGAACATATCCTTAATTATCATTATTTGTCAATTTTTACTGATTTGTTATTTTGTCTCATTAAGTGTTCATAATTCTATATGAATACCATTATGATTAATGAAAAACGAATTTCCTTATCTAAAGACATTTTGATAGTATTTCAACGATATAAAAATAATATTTTTATTCTATATTGTATATACTTTTACGAAAGAAATATACACTGCTCAAAACAATTAAAGGATATTACAGTTTTAGGTGGATTTTGTATCTGGGAAACTTTTTAGCTGATTGATACATGGTCGACAGACATAGTAGGTTATGTGAGAATAAATTACACATGTATGGCAGAAAAAATGCATTTTATTGCGCATTTGTGTACAAAAGGAAAAAAACACAATTTGTGCATATGAGAAAAAAAGAATAAGAAAAGGTGTTTTCTTCAAAGAAAATCATTTTCAGTAGGGGGTATGGTTTCCATGGGCGGCCAGCAACGTTGAACACCTTTGAGGTATGGACTCAATGAGGCTATTAATGACGAGTTGGGGTATTCTGCCCCACTCTTCCAGAAGAGCTCTTTCCAGTTCTTGGAGAGTTTGTGGGGGTTGTTGGCGGCCAGAAACTCGTCTTCCTAGAGCGTCCCAAACGTGCTCGATTGGATTCATGTCTGGAGAACACGCTGGCCATTCCATTCGAACGATTCCTTCCTCGAAAAGGAAATCCTCCACCAGGTTTGCACGATGTAGCCTGCAGTTATCGTCCATTAAAATGAAGTTATCTCCGATTGCTGCAGCGTAAGGGACTACAATAGGTCTGAGGATCTCATCCCTATATCGGCGACCAGTCAGAGCTCCATCTCGAATGATGTAGAGGTCAGTGCGCCCGTCAATGGAGATGCCACCATACACCAACACTCCTCCACCGCCAAATCTGACACTTTCGTGCACGAACGCAGGATTATTCCTACTGCCACGGTCCCTCCAGATGAAAATACGCCTATTATCCGGATGCACAGAAAAACGGGACTCGTCAGAAAACAGAATATTGCTCCATTCATTTCTCCTCCAGTTGACATGCTCGGTTGCCCACTCCCTGCGGTCGCGACGATGCCTTGATGTTAATCTAACACATACCATCGGTCGGCGAGCATACAGACCTACAGCATGGAGCCGGTTTCGGACAGTCTGAGTTGAAATCGTGGTGCCTGTAGCCGAGCGAAGGTGTTGTTGGAGAAGAGTAGCGTTCATGTTTCGGTGTCTCCGAGCTGTTAACGCTAAATACCAATCTTCATTGGGCGTTGTTGCCCGTCTACGACCTTGCCCTGGTCTTCAGCCTGTACATCCACTCTCCAAAAAACGGTTCCAGATCCTGGAAATGACACTTTGTGACACGCTAATGGCTTGCGCTACTTCGGCTTGAGTTTGGCCCCCTTCTAACCTATCAACAATTCTCCAAGCTTCTGAATCTGTCAAATGACTTCGCTGAGACATCGTACTCATCGAAACAAAGCAATCACTGAATGCCGATCATCCTTGTCTTCATTCTCTTTTATCCAGTTGAAAGTCAAATTTCATTCGCTGCCGCTGAAGCGACGTTTTTGACGTCGAACTCAAAATTTGCATACTCCACAGTTTGAAAACCAGAAAAATTTGCATTTGTGATTCTCTTCTTCTATTTTCGGCAAAAAAATTTCGTTTATGTCTTTATTTTATATAAAACTTCAAATATCCTTTAATTGTTTTGAGCAGTGTATATACTTAAAAATTATCTCGTAAAGAAATCAGTGAGAAATGTCAAACATGTTTGTTATCAATGCATACTCCAAAATCGTCTAGTTTGAACTTTGTTGACATAATTTTGTTTTCGAGCTTGTATATTTAAAAAATGGTTCAAACATCATCGGTTTTCTTTTACTTGCTCGTAACTGTGCTACATAAATCTACTTTCGATTCTTAATCAAGTGGCATATGTCTGAATCATATGTTATATGAAAGTTAGAAGTGTTATATGAAAGTTATGGAAAGTTATATGAAATCTTTTCTATTCACTGCATAACTTACAATATACATTTAGGAGTACATTGCATAAGCTCATATTACTAAATATCAGTGCAATTATGTATCTGATCTAAAACACCTAAACGAAAGGTGTTACTTGTTGACCATTTCCGAAGGTGGACAATGTTCTAAGATGTCCCACGCTCTGTTATAATTTTAATAAAGATTTTATCTATGATTTGTTATGCATTTTATTGAAATACACTTTTTTTTTAATTTCTTTTTGTTTTAAATAAACATTTCACGTTTTACCATTTTACAAAATTCCCAAAATATAATATAGTTTTTAAAAGTATACTTGTACAATAAATATAATGCTATGTTAAAGTAGAAGATATTCTGATACATTAATAGAAGAACCGATTTTAATAGAAAAGGATTTTATTTTCTTTAAAAAATGGAAAAAAATAAAATTCGTTGATATAAAAAATAACTGTAAGGCTGAACGCTAGTAAAACAATTTTTATTTTATGGAAAACATATATGTAATTTATGTTCTTTTAACCAATTTTGCAAGCAAATAATCCATTTACTATTTTTCATGTAAAATAAACAGATGTTTAGTGGCATCCAGATTGACAGTTTTGTTTTCTCGAAAACTAACAGTTTTCATTGTATAGGAAAACGAGGTATTTTTTAAAGTTCCTCCTGAAGGCACAGTGTTGTCATTCCGCTACTACATTTTTAAAAATTGAGATTGCCTGAATGTTGCCATTTTGCTGAAATAGATTAATTCGCCTTTTTTAATCCCCCTTTCATAAAGGCGAAATTTACTCTTTTTAAAAGAGTGGTCGCTATCAAGCAATCTGAATAAAAGTAAAGTAGAAAACTGGCAAAACTGTAAAGATATCCCACCTATACCAAAAATACCAAAACTGGTCCACGTTTAAGAAACATCCACCCCTTATCAATTAATAGATGGATTTTGTCACAAAACCGGAACATTGTACGTTATTATCTCCGCATAGTAATTTGCTTAGTACATTTTAGAGTCTTATGTTTAAAGTGAAATAATATACAGGGTGTCTGAAAAGTATTTTCCTGATTACAATATTTATTAAAATATATTCGCTATATATAAGATACACTCTCAGAAAAAAACTGTAAATTTATGAGCGTTTGCCTTTTCATCTTCATGGGCAACAGCCTTATTTGATGAAAAACGGTCTGATCCACTAAATAAGCGGCCTTATCTCTTAGATAGTTAGAAAATTAAGGACATTCTACATATTCTTACAGTTCTAGCCCATCTGATAGCCAAAATACGGTACGACCCCATAAATGTTGCTCCGCTAGAGTGTAACCCTTCATTTTAGTCGTGTTTTGAAAAATGATGTCCTTAACCGCGACCATAACATACTTTTTAACCCGCCAAAAAAGTGATTCTGTGAGGATTATGTAACGTGCGACGTGGTACGGAACAGTAAGTAAAGTGTTATTGTATTTTAAAGTGCATTATATACTGTTTTAAGGGAAGTAAATTACGGGCTACACAAAATGATGGACATGGATTTTTTTTTTTTTACGTGGTATGACTGGAATCTCTGCTGCCGGCCTCTGCTTGTAATTTTACAGGGATATTTTTAATATTTTTAACAGTGTAAACATGTTGAACTGCTGCCAAACTGTTGGGAAACTGTCCATGGTTTTTTTCAGGTTTCCGTAACGTGGATGTATTGTAGAAGTGTCAATGTTAATCAGGAAAAAGCTGAGATTGCTCTCTGGTATCACAAAACACTTTTCCCATCGGTAATTCACGTGATGCAGTACGCACTGATTTCTTTGGATATCGCACAAAAACTTGTCTCAATTCTTCCACGCTTTCAGTTGTTTTTTATGATCGGCCAGTTCTCGGTAGGTGGTCCTGTTTCCTGGATACTGACACTGCTACAGTACACCCACGTTACGGAAATCTAGAACAAAAAAACTTATTTTTTTTTCTAATGTTTTGGAAGCAGTTTCACGTAGATACAGATTGTTCCAAAATTTGACAGACAAATTAAAAGTGGTGATAGATGGAATCAAGAGGCTGAAAACTTACCATAGAACATTGGGTCGCAAACCACGTTGTGAGGTTGAAAATCGCGAAAAACTCATGCAGGTCTCGACATCATGCTGGAACGACACAAGTACAGTTCCAATTACAAAACGATTTATTTGATTAATTATCACAAGAGTTGTTCAAAGTGGTGCCAGCTAACCTCATTGCATAGTCTAGAACGACAAAATAACGATTCTCGGACGCTCTCGAAAATGCCAGGTATGCTTTTGATGTCTCCCGCGAACGACGACATTCCGCGCTGTGAGATCCACCGTTGTGTCCACAAGAGTCAAATAAACAAACGATTTAAGGTAACCCCATAAGAAAAAGTCACACGATTGAGACGAGGCGAATGCGGAGGCCATACAACAGGCGCCGCACATCCAATCCACCTCCTTGTGTATGTAACATCGAGGTGATTACGCACCTGGAGGGGAAATGTGCAGGGGCACAATCAAGCATTAACCACATGCCTCGCTGCACTGAGGCCGGTACACTTTGCAGCAATTCGGGGAGGACGTGTTGCAGAAAAACAATGTATGTTGCTCCATTCAGGCGTCCGGGCAGCAAGTACGGCCCCATAAGATAATCACCGAGGATTCCTGCCCACACGTTGACACTAAACCTCTGTTGAGATTTCCACGGTAATCTGGCATGGGGATTATCCAACGCCCACATGTGTGAATTCTGTGTCTTGACAATGCCTTCTCGCGTAAAGCTGGCCTCGTCAGTAAATAAAAGAGTGGCCTGAAATTGAGGATTATAATGTGTGATGATGTCAAGCATCCACCAACCGAACAGTTTAAAACGGGAATAGTCGTCTTTGGTTAGAAGTTGTGCATTATAGGATGTGGAAGAGATACATCTTTGCAGTATGCAAAACATCCAAGACCTCCGTATGTGGACATCGAGTGAAACTGCAACTGCTCTTGTACTCGTGGACGAGGAATACGCAAACCGCCGCTGCACGGTTGCTTCCATTTGAGGAGTGCATATAGTGTGTGGTCTCCCAGCATCAGGCTGTGCTGAGTGGTAGGTCCCCGTCTCACATAGTAGTCGATCGATCGTGGCAAAGGTAGTATGGTGGGAACAACGCCACCTTGGATATTTCTGTTGGTACAATCACTACTCTAAACGCCCATTGCCTTCTGCTCGACCGTACATCAAATGCATATCAGCGTATACCTAGTTCGTGTAGTCAGCCATTACGATACTCATTGAAACAGACGACTAAACACAACACGTGCTTACTAATTCAATACCGCTAATTTACGTCGTCCATATTGGAACAGTTATTTAGTATCAGTTAACAGAGTTAACTTACCAGTTATACACATTTGCATATCTCTGAAAAGAGTGAAAAACAATACCATGTCTTCAGCGAAAGACACTTCAACACTCTGCAGTACGTGCATTCAGCACGGAGGATTTAGTGATCGACTAACATCCACCTTTTGTCGCCTCTGGATTCAGAGCCTGCATCCGTTGTTCGTGATTTGCCCTCTCTCAACGTGATTTGCTACCCCCATGTTCTACAGTACGTTTTCATCCTCTTGATCCCTCTTAATTTGTCGGTCGACGGACATGAATAAATTTTGTAATCAGGAAAGACTTTTGGAAACGCTGTACATTTTTTTAATTAACTGATCATTCATTAACTGACTGATAAAGTCTTATATGTTCAGGTATTCTTTGGACCCATAAAACACATCACAAAGTGACCTATGTAAGAATTGCTGTTACTCCATAACTAATTGACTTTTAATTATAAAATTCACAGGACATATTAAAATAGGTTTATTTTATTGATTAACATTCTCCAAAAAGGTACAAAAATATATAAAGTTTTCAAATTTATTGTTAATATATAAAACACATTTTACGAAAGAATTTTTCTTGCATGCATTGAGCGCATGATTTTCCTCATTTGAACTGCTAAAACCAGCCATTTTTTAATGAGTTATATGTTATCAAAATGTCCTACAATAAAAAAATAAATAAAATGTGTAGATCCTGAATTTTTTTTCATAATGATACATGAAATATCGAGTTTTTTTATACATAATATGTCTTGAATTCAAATCTTCTTAGTTGAGAAACATAATGATAAGTCATTTTGTGCATCTCTATGGTTAATACATTCACTCCAAACTTCATGAAATTTTAACAAATAATTTTTCAGAAATCGTGCGCCCAGTGACAAAAATCGCAATTTTGAGAAAATTGACACTAAAGATTAAATTAACCCTTGATCATATAAGAATAGCTCAAACTGTTTTCGACATAACTTCTTTTCTAAAGTGCATTTTTGCATGGGATTTATGTTAACATGTTTCCAAAGAATCATATTTACTTATAAGTTACTAAAAAATTCAAAATTGTGACACATTAAAAGATACTTGACCCCTTAACATTTTAGTAAGCCTTTTTATATGATACATTTTTAATACGAAACGAGTAATAACACAGAGTATCACCCACTTTAATTTTGTTAAAGAAAGTTCTGCTTTTCTGGACAAATTAGAGGAAGTTAAATATTGATTAAACCCTCTTAGTAAAATGAAGAAGCACTAACATTTTCGCTTTGAAGTATTTAGAAAGAGGTTTTTAAAAGCTTTCGAAATTTAGTGCAAAATTAAAAATTACATTTATTGAGTGATTGAATAAACTGTATTTAAAAATGCTTTTAACTGTTTCGTTACTTTTTATTTTATTCTCTAAAAATGTGAGATGTTCAAATAACTCAAAATTCCTAATCATTAATGGATTTATTTTCAAATTCAACAGTGATAGATGTCCATTTTTCTATAAAAGACCATGAAAGATAGCTTTAAAAGTTACTCAACTGTGTTTTTGAGATTTTTGTGACAAATATGTCACAGTATTCGGAGGGTTTATCAATTTTTAATTCAACAGATTTTAAACTGTCAGGCACAGTTAAAATGGCAAATATTAGCGGAAGGTTTAATGCTTGGTTTTCTCCTACAAAATTTTACAGTAATATTAAAAAACTCTTTAAATTGTTATTGTCAAGTTATTAAATGTATGACATTTTCAGTAATATGAAATTGCAAATATTTCTATATGTTTTCTTAAGATATTATGCACTTTGTACAAGCTAACACTTAAGTAATTCAACTTTTTGAGCAAATGTTTAATACACCTGCATAATTAAATGAATTAGTGTCGAAATAAATTCTTTATTTCATTTGGTAAATAAAAAAATAAATATTTAAAAAAATCGAAAATTTTATTTGTTTTTTCATATCGAAGGACGTACATTAAGAGCTTTAATTCAAGGGTCAAATTTATAAGTCATTAATATGCGTGCTCTTTAAATTGTTATTTTTAATTTATTAAATATATGAAATTTTCATTAATTTTAAATTGTAAGTACATGTTTGTTTTCCTAAGATATTATGCACTTTGTACAAGATAAAACTTACATAATTCAGATATTTGAACTAAAGTTTTCATACCTAAATATACGTGCCTAATTAAATGACTTAGTGTGGAAATAAATTATTTTTTTCTTTTGGTAATAAACCTTTTTCGGTCCGGTGACTCTTACACAAATTTATTCATTTGGTACCACTTTTTTAAAAGAAGTTACCTTCAATTACATAATTTCGAAAAAGCTCTAATCAGATAAGGCAATTTTTATTTTCTTTATTACTGGTGCTACAAGCAAAATTTGCAAAGAAAAATTATCCCGAGTCAGACTCGGGGTTGGACCGTAAAGTGTTAAAAAAATAAATATTAAAAAAATGATTTTTTTATATATATAAAATCACGTAAATTAAGATTTTTAATTCAAGGGTCAAGTTTATAGGTTATTAATATACGTGCTCTTTTAAATTGTTATTTTGAAGGTATTAAATTTATGAAATATTCATCAATTTGAAATTGCAAGAATATGTACGTTTTCCTATGATACTATGCACTTTGTACAAAATAAAACTTACATAATTCAGCTGGTTGCGCAAAAGTTTTCATAACTAAAAATACGTGTACAATTAAATGACTTAGTGTAGAAATAAATCGTTTTTTCTTTTGGTAATTAAAAAAAACTGATATTTTTTAAAAATCGAAAATTTTATTTCTTTTTTATATAAAGGCACGCATATTAACAGTTTTAAGTCAAGGATCAGGTTTATAAGTCACTAATATGCGTGCTCTTTTAAATTGTTATTTTCGAAATATTATATATATGAATTTTTTGTTAATTTGAAATTGCAAATATATGTATGTTTTCTTAAGATATTATGCAGCTTTTACAAGATAAAATTTAAGTAATCCAACTTTTTGAGCTAATTTTTTCATACCTAAATATACGTGCTTAAGAGCCTACACTAGTCATGCGAAGAAACGCTCAAGCTAATGTTAAGTCTATGGGAAGGTTCTTGCGTTATTTCTCGCTCGCATTTTAATATTTTTAAATGATTTTTTTTTTTGCATAGGATAGCTGAGGCTGATCCCTAACGTTGTTAGTTTTTACTTTTTTAATTTTAGTTACAGTTTTTTTATAAGCGAACATTTCTAAATTCGGAACCGGTTGGAACCGGTTCTGAAAGTGAAAGTACCCTTATATAAAAAAACTAAAACCAAAATCGAAAAAGTAAAAACTAATAACGTTAGGGATCGGCCTCAGCTAACCTATGCAAAAAAAAATCATTTAAAAATGTTAAAATGCGAGCGAGAAATCGCACAAGAACCTTCCCATAGACTTAACATTAGCTTGCGCGTTTTTTCGCATGATTGATGTATGCTCTTAATTAAATGACTTAGTGTCGAAGAAAATCTCTTATTCTTTTGGTGATTAAAAAATCAAATATTATTTTTTAAATCGAAAATTTGATTCGTTTTTTTATATAAAGACATGCACAGGAAGAGTTTTAATTCAAGGGTCAAGTTTGTAGGTCATTAACTACACAGTCATTTACCTAATAATATGTAAACAAAAATTCACGAAACTCTGTCTAAACATTTTCACGAAATTATGAGCAGAGATGTTAAATAAATGCTTTTATAAAATAAATGTAAAAATGAGTCTTATTATCTTGTATAATAAAATTGTCATAGCTAAAAAATTTTCTCCAGGATGCTTTTTAACCGCTAATTTTGAATGCGTATTTTCTTTTTAAATATTTAATATTTTGTGCATTTAATATGACTAAATGTTTTTTATTTAGGTGTTGAGTTAAAGGTATTTGACCCAAAAAGTTTACTTCTTAATTAAAGAAATATTATTTCCACTTGAATTAATATAATAGAAAATTAATATTGCATAATGTCCCAATAGAATAATAATTATATTTATTTGAACTTTGCATCAAATATTATGTTTCCTTTTCTTCTTCAATGCATGAAATGTATAAATATTAGTGATTTATTCTCAATTCATCTAGATATTAATAGTTTGAAAGGATTTCATGCAATTTAATTAAAAAAAATATTTTAAAATTTAATACATAATCATAAAAGGAAATATTTTTATCCCTTACATTGAGCTGAATGCACGCCTATGGTACTATTTTTCATTCAGTAACCTTTTGTGATATATATATATATATATATAGTAAACTTTTCCTTCGAAAAAAAAAATTCCTTGGTATATTCTAACCAGTACATTTCCATATCTTATATTGCGTACAATATAGAAATATAGCACATAAGTATATTTTCGTGTCTTAATCTATCTTATAGTTTAGACTGAATCGCTCCTGGCAAAAAAAAAATAGTTTCAAAATCCTATTGTAAGTATATAAAAATCTTCTATAAGCCTATTTTGAACGAGATGCTTTTGCTTTTCCTTTGCTATACATTAAAAGATTTTCTTTTCACTAGTATCTAGAATCTTCTGCATCGGAAATAAATATTATAATCTTATGAGATGTACGGACGTGATAGCATAATCATTTGATTTCACAACCATCTGAATAAAATGGATTACATTTATGTGAATTCTTACAGAACTGAACAGCATAGAATTTCTGAGAAATGATTTTTCTGTGAATTCATAAACATTTATTGAAGTTTGCAATTTCATTTTACATTTTAATCTGATTTTCGATAGAACCTCGGAGCAATTTCGAATTGAAATTTAAAACTTTTTATTAGAAAATTTAATGTTTCCCGCAGTTCTTGTTCATCAAGTCACATTAAATTTGGTTATTATTTTCACTTTATTTGAGTTTAAATAAGATTTCGCTTTATTTCGGTTTAAGTGAATTTTCGATTTATTTGCGTTTACATAAATGTTATATGTAAAGAATTTGCGTGTTTTTATAATTAAAATCCACGAAATTCTTCTACTATAAAAAATTAAAAAAGTTCTTGAGACGTATTGTAGCCATTTTTAAGAGTATGTAAGAAAACAAATACTGAATGATGCCTTCAACACCTGCGTTGGAAAGCTGTTCCACAAACGTAGAGATATTAATGAACTGAGAAACAGTTTTTTTTCAATTAGGTAAATCATATTCCATGGTTGGAGTACCATAGTTGAGATTTATTCCAACAGAGCGAACAATGCCGGGACCAAGACTCGAACCTGGTTACTTCGGCTTGCCGTACCAACACTGTTCCTACCTGGCTACCCCAACGATATCCTGGCTGGCATAATTCATTCTTATTTGTTGGACATGGATGTGAACTGCAGAGCTAATTTTATTCATCCGAGCTATAACTATAGGATTTTACACGATGAGTGTGATACAACACGGAAACTCCTGTATACCGTATAACTAGATCATAATGAACAGAGGAAAGTAATTTTTTTCGCTGCAGTTTGCAGCCATGTGCAACAAATAAGAGTTAATTATGCCTGCCAGGTAATCTTTTGCATTAGAAACTATCAGTACTATTTCATCTAATGCCCTCCACATTTTTACGGATGGTAGTAAAAATGAGCATAATCATTGTGGCAGTGGCATATTTGTTAAAATGTTCTTATCCAAACTTGCCATAAAGATAAGAAATCTGGACCACTGCTCAGTTTTTTTATCGGAGCTATTTGCGATTGAGGAAGGCCTCAAAACTGCGACTTCCTGTACCACTTATAAAGATATTTGGATTCCGCAGTTCCATACAACACTTACAAAATTGGTCTCGCGTTGGTGACAGAACTTCATTATCTATTCTATCTCTACTGAGAGGACTTTCCTGCTGCCATAATATATTCTTTCAATGGATCCCTTCGCATGTTGGCATTGGCGGAAATGAAATGACAGATACATTGGCTTTGACACCTTATACTTACACCTTGACTGGAGATCTGTTCAAGAACCAAATCTACTCTCGACGCATCCTGGCGTTCCCCTCCAGTTCACAACTGGTACTGTGGCAAAAAGTCTGGAGGAGCTATAACTCTTGGGGGTGGCTGTGACCAGCAGTCTTCTATTTCAAGATTCTTGAGTGGACACTTGAGATGCCTGAAGTTTGACAACGGTATCAAGATTTTCCCCATTTGTGGAAAGTGCAAGACTGCACCGTCCACCCCTGACCATCTCCTTTCCTGTTTGACCTCGACTAGGATTGGAGTGTCCTCTCATCGTTTTGGACTTCCTCCAAATTTTTGGGCTCATGGACTTGGTCTAGCCTATTGGCAAGATCATTTAGAATTAGAAACAACAACAACAGGATATCTTTGGAATAGCTCAGTAGAAAGAACGTTGGAACGGCAAGCCAAAATACCCAGGTTCGATCCCAGGTCTCGGTATTTTTCGCTCCGTTGGAATAAATCTCAACTATGATACTCCAACCATTGAATGTGTTCAGATATTATTATGAACTAACTGTAAATTTGATAAGTCTCATAACACTATTAGCAATCTTTGTTTTTTTAATGAAAAAATTCTGCGAATAATAATGTCGAAAGTTAGTATTAACTCATTATGCGCCGTTATATATATTAATCTATTTTGTTATAGAACAGTTGTTTTTTATTTGTGAATAGGAAGTCTTTAAAGTATTTCTGAAAACAAAAATTTCAAAAATTCGAATATTTAGGAGAAACAGCATGCTTGCAAAATGGGAAGAATAGCGCATAATGGGGATAAATTTTTAAACATTTTTGCTCACACCTTTATCTCCGTGCTTTATATTAAGCTTTTTAAGAGTAGGTTTCGTTAAAATGAAAAAGTCTTAAGAAAATCTAAAAAGTTTTTATTTTATCCAAACATAACATCTTAAACGTACTTAAAAATAATTTATTTCGGAAGAGATAAGAATATAATACTAAATGTTTAAAACATAGAAGATATCTCTTCTTATATATTTTTCGAGATGTGCAACCGAGGTAGTTTTGAGACAAAATGAAAAAAAAAAACTTCTTTGTTCTGTCATCTAAACTAATAACCATACATCATCATACATTTTCGTAAAAATATTAGATAAAATGCAATGTAGAAAGGTGAATATTAGAGAATGATCCTTAGTTTGTGACAATTTTACGATGTCACATTAATCAAACAGTCAGTATTGAAGAAAATTGCAGGGCAGGGTCTGTCTAATTTCGGAAACGAAAAGTGCACTGACTAAGATGAATTTCTATATATAGCAAGGGAACAATGATGTATTATCTTTTGCACAGTACAGGTATTATATTTATTGAATTATTATAATACACCAACTAGAAAAATATTATTAGGCTAATATTGATACATTGAATATGTATTTTTTTAAAGGATATTGACAAAATTTTAGCATTATTGACGTGAAAAAATTACCATAAATATTTTATGTTTACAATTCAACAATTTTGTACTAATATTGGCAATTAATCTTTCACCATTTCATTCGAAATGTCTCCATTGTAAAGCTAATAATTAACCATTTAGATACATATATTTCCTATGCATGCAAAATATTGGAAAATATTGAGCCGAAATTAAATCAATATAGCGAATACTCGCTTGCTACACAGGAAAGTCTTTTGGCATAAAATTTCCCCAAAAATTTGCAATTACTTTAAAAATCAAGAAAATCGCCGTGAATTTTCAGAAAATATCGAAATATTTCGAATGCTTAAAATGTTTATTATTTTTATACTGAATGTTTAAAAATTTGTCTTAAAGTAATTAAACTTAATTCTACTCAACCTCATCAGATGTAGAAAATAATATACAATAAATACATATTTCATAATTCGGGTAAACAATTTATATCGAGAATTTTTCCATTTATAATTATTTTGGTTATTAAAAAATATACGATATCTCCCTAATTCGGTTCCTTCAAACTGCAATTATATATATATATATATATATATATATATATATATATCCATCCTATTGGATATTTTTATTTTTCGTATTAAATATTTAATTTCAGTTGGAACTTGTAAAAACTTACTGTCCATTATTAGGGATAGTCTAGTGCTGCTATTTGTATACCGAAAGAGTAAAAAAATCGCAGCAAAATGTGTATTTTAATCATTTGAAAATGGCGGCGAACAGGTGAAAGAAAACACACAGTTTTAACTCAAATTTCATATATATTTTTTTAAGTATTTTGATATTAATGCAGCTTATATCTAATTTAAAATGTTGTATTAAAGGAATTAAACCGTAGTTTAAGTAATTGAATCTATATTTTGGAGAATAAACGCATGTTTTTATCGATGTCCATTATATTGGACATTGGGTCTACATCAGTTGTTTACATTCATATTAGGATCTTTTTTAATACTGAAGAGAAAGATTGTTTTTACTCAAAATTCCATACTGTATTGAAAAAAATGTAAATACAGAAGAAGATAATTAGTCCAGTCAAATTAGGCAGATTTTGGGTCATTTTGGGACATAATTACGTAAGTTTTCAAACTTGGTGATATTGTTTGGGAAGGTCTACTAATGAACATACTAAAAGTCCTGATGGGTAGGGGGTGAGCGCGAGGGGGGGGAGGTAAAAGAAGGTACCATTTTCCGGTTTTTTGTTAATATCTCGTAAGCTATAACTCCTACGGAAAAGTTGTCAATACAAAAAATAAAGACAATTAAATTCTCTACAAAATAGGTTATATACATTTTTCACTAGAGTCCATAGGTAACGAGATAATCTCATTCAAAAATGAAGAAATTTGTCAAAAGCCACACCAGCGCCACGGCTCTTATATTATTACACCTACTTAACCTAAACTTAAACAGACGTTAATAAATGCTGTGGTCAGAAGAATGGAAACCTAAACAATAACTATATCAAATGACATTTTTTGTTAACATAAAACATACAAAAATGAAAAATGCGTAAAATACAATAATATAGGAATAAACATTATACTGAAGTTCTTGATCATTTTGATTACCCCGGGTTCAATGGGAAATTTCAAAAGATGTTGATTTATGTTCCATTTCCATTATGATATCCTTGAAATTAAGTATTCATGTTGGTGAGGTACTCGGATATAGCTGTATTGTATTTTGTTACATTTGGTTCATTCATTTGGAAAATTTTAAATATTTTATTTTGCGCCATAATGCTTTGCTATGACAATTCAGGCGATTTTCAAATTTCCATTTGGCGAAAGAATAAATTTTGGTGGAATTTCATACATGTTTTCGAATAATGTAAAATCTTTTGTTTTATAAATTTACTTATTTGACATTCATTTTTTTCTTTTACTTTTATCGTTACTTAGCTACTGTTTTTCATTAGTCTATAAAAATATTCATTCAAATAATCCCGATTGCAAAAGAAGAAATGTGAAACCTGGCTGAGGGAAACAAAACATTAGCTATTTTTTCGTAATTTGGTCTGCAACACAGAATTGCGTCAAATATGAAGGATGTTATTAATATTACGGATTTGAATTGAATCTGGATATTACTCGTATTAAAAGGCTGTCACAAAAAATACTTTATAACTCCAAATCACTTTAACAATTTTGTCAATTGGCAGTAGACACGATGATGAATGACTATCCATTAAGTTCAAAAGTCTCCAAATATGCCTATTTGGTGGTGATTTTAGTAAGCTAATGCTATAGAATAGATTAGGATGTATTTAGGTAAATTCTTAGATCTAAATATTATAGAACGACAATCAAAACTGTTTTCGGAAACAAAAATTGTAAAAACATTAGATTTCCTGATCTGCAGATTTACTTGTAATTATAACTATTATAACTGTATTACTTTTATAATTATTAATCGCAGGTTTTTATAATTATTATATTTAATGTATCCTTATAATTATTAATTTAATTAAAATTTCTGTTTTTAAAATTCCATAGCCCTTTATTATTAATATTATTATTAATAAACCATATTAAATGAGTTATGTAGTGAATATATTTATGTATATGTACTTATACACATCTATTACATACACTACCTACAAATATTTGCGTATTTATAGTGTTAATTATAATATTATACTAGCTGACCCGCTCGGCGTTTCCCGGGCCCGTGATAATAGCCTTAAATATATCTAAAATCCAAAATCTGTTAGTTTCACATGCCACCGCCAGGGGGCACATTCTATTCTAAATAAACCTATATCCCAACGAAACTCCGTTATTCAACCTATCGGTAGATATGTTAGTTAAGGGAGTGGGGACTCAAATAAGTTTAGGTTAAGTAAGTGCAATGTACGTGCCGTTGACTCGCTCTCTGGCGCTGGTGTGCCTATTGCAAATTTCTTGATTTTTGAATGCGATTATCTCGTTAACTATGGACTCTAGAGAAAAATGTAGACAACCTATCTTGTAGAGAATTTAATTCTCTTTATCTTTTGTATGAGTAATTTTTCCGTAGCACTTATAGATTATGAGATATTAACAAAAGACCGAAAAATTGTACCTTCTTTTACCTCCCCCCCCCTCGCGCTCACCCCCCATCCATCAGGACTTTTAGTATGTTCATTAGTAGACCCTCCCAAACAATATCACCAAGTTTGAAAACTTACGTAATTATGTCCAGAAAAAAACCTAATTTGACTGGACTAAATATACATTTCTATTGGTAATTAATAAATAAATAAATTAATTAATTAATTATTGACCTATACTGATAAAATGCTTGTTCCAAATTAGTACATTGTTTAATTTTTTATTTCAGTGAAACGTGATATTTTGCAGTATTTAATAAATAAAGTGATTTACAAATAAGCTTTTCTTTTAATATCTTTTTCTTTTCTTGTTCATTGCAAGATTTTCGTATTATTTTTTATTAGTCTGTTGTTTCTAATTGAATTAATTAACTTAATCAAATTAAAATAACAAAATTTAAATAAAAATATAATTAAAGATAACATTATAAGATTATAAATAAACTCATTATTATTTCATTTAAATTTCCACTTGGTATTCAAATGGCAATTGCGGTAGCTGTGCCACTAATTATATCAATATGTTGGAAAATAAAGGGTTGGTGTTGAGATAGATTTAAAACAAAATTCTAATTGAAAAATGTTTTAAAATTTACTAAATTGACCAACACTTTTTTTATTTGATGATGTAAAACTTGAAATTATGCGATGTTTAGAATTGATGATAGTATTTAAAACACACTTCTGAATTTAGAAAAGATTGCAGTGAAAGAAACAAGGACTTTCTCGCGAGAAATCTGATTTTTGATACCTATCTTTTTTAGAGATATTTGGAAACTAGCGTTATTTAGATCTAGTGAAACTTATTGAGACATGTTTGGAAGGAATAAAATGAATTGTGACGCGTCAGAGCTGGATATTAGTGATGAAGGTAAGGAGGAGGAAAAGAACAAAGAAATTGAATTCAGGCAAATCCATCAAATTATTATACTTCAAGGTGCTTAGTGTCAGCTTTTGAGGAAATCGAAGTTGAGTTATTCAAGTCATGACGAAAACTCAATCCCCAACTCTTTTCCACCTAGCAACCTAGTATCCACCAAACGTTTGGACTTGTGCAGAGTCTACTCAGTTTTAAAAAAGAGTATCCAACAGTTACCTAAAATAATGGACAAATAAAATGCGTTGTGAGGCAAAATCAAATTTTATTTCAAAAAAAGAAAAAGAACTGAATTCGTGTAGTAAATGAAGTGCAATTTGTATATCTGTTTAACTAGCCAAATAATTGCTTTGCAGAAGCACATTCATAAAGTATTGCATTTTAAGTTCATTTATATATATATATTGCGTGTAATTGATTTTTTATATAATAATTGTTATTATTGTTTCGTGTCTAATTATTTTTTTAATTAATAAGTTGTGTCCAATTAAATTTTATATCATTATTTTGAGTCTAATTCAGTTTTGTTCCAATATTTTTTGTCCAATATTAAGAAATTTCCATTCAGATTCATGTAATTCAATAATATGTTTTTCACAGGACGAAAACTCAATGTCCATTTTATTGGACACGCTAAAAAACTATATATATACATTTAAAAAAAAATAAATGAACTCACTTATTGATTTCTAGTCTCAAAATGAGCAGTAATCTCAATTATTTTAAAATTTGTGCAAAAAATACGAGTTTGAGTCTCAAGAGGATATATATATACTTTATAGTTTTTGTGAATGCTTGACAAACCCGGTAAGTGTGGCAATAAAATTGAAAAACGAGTTTTTAGTGCTAAAAATAGCTGAAAATTTATTTAATTGGAATTATCAAAAATATGTAACATTTGGTCGTATACAAATGTTGATTTTTAAAATGATTCCTAAGAGAGAAGGTATTTTTCTATCTATAAATTTCATGTAAATGACCTATAAAATATTAAATGCTTTATTATTCAAGCATGATCCTTTTAAAATCTATCTCTATCGCATGTAGCTCGATTACGGAAGATTAATCCGTTTGCACTTAAATAAATATAAATAGTTCAGCATTTGTTTGTGGCTAATATATCATAAAGAAATTAACACTTCATGAATAAATAAATAAAGAAAATAAACAAACAAAATATTATAAATAAAACGCAAATTTAACAGATAAGTTAAATCTAGGAGAGTCTGCGCACAATTCAATAGAATAATACTAAAAAATCTAAATATTAAATTTTTACTAAACTAACTATTTTGACTTCATTTTTTTATGCATTTCCATTGCTATTTTGTTGTTATGCTGTAATTTAATACAGCAGCTGTAATAAAACCAAGAAAGCTATTTTGCGTAATCTGTCATTGCAGGGTTGGTCTGATTCCGCATATTTGTAGGAGAGATTGTTATTAATAATAACTCCAATTAAATTTTTATGAATAATAATTACACTTATGAGACATTGTTGTAAGGTTTTTTAAAAAACAAATATCATCGTATTAGGAGTGAATATTTCAACCTAATAATTTAAGAACCTGAAAAAAGTAAGGAATTTAATAACAATTAAAGAATTTTAATTAAAGAAAAAAATTAAAGAGTCAGAAAAAGCAATACCAAAAAAGATTACAAAATAACGTTAAATTACATAATAACACGTTTAACTTAAAATTATTCCAATTTCATTTCCACAGTTTCAAAGTTGTCTTGTTAGCTGACCGAAATTCTCTTCGTTCAAAATCGATGCACTTATTGTTGTACATTCAATCCAGTCACTGGTCGAAGTAGTATCCTGGTACAGCTCCCGACATTCAGTGCACTCATCCTCATTTCCCCTCGCTCACTTTCCTTCAGTTTTCTGTTTATCGCACTCTTTCTGAAAGCATATTATCTTCAGCTCTTTGCTTTTTTTTGTAGATGCCTCCTTCTTAAGTCTTTTTTCATATATATTTTGTGGATCGGTAAAATTCGTTGCACTCTGTTTCTTTTTGATTGCGATGACATTAAACGACTTGGAATGGGTGAAAGCTTCTCCAAAACTTTTGTATGTGTATTTATGAGAGTATCATTAGACCCCCCTTAAGTAAATTGTTAACAAATGCATGTAGCTGTTGTAATGGGATTCAAGGATAGGCCTAGAATATAAGAAGTTTGGGTTTCAGTGGTTGTAACGTGTACTGTTGTTCAAACGGATTGGTGTGGATTCTGATGGTAACCCAACGGTTTCAGGGTCAGTCTGATTCATGCCTTGATCACAGCCTAGCAAATATGCGTGTTCTGGAATCACTTCAATATTTAAAGGGTAAGTTCCAGATTTCGATAGTTATGTGTTTTTCGAAAATTATTCCGAAATTGATTCATTCATATGTTTTACATGTAATTTGCAATTTATTCAAATTTACCAATCAGCTGCGTAATCTCTTCTAGCATGGAAACTAATGGGAGCCATGCCATACACCATATCTCCTAAGTAGCAGATGCGTAAACCTTCCTATATCGGTAGGAGAGATTGCGCGGTCTTTTATTTACATATGTCCGCTTCTAAAACTAACAATTTGTGTTCGCACCGTTAGTCTAGCTTAGTAGCTTGTGAGAAATCGTTTAAGTTTTAAATATTTTGTACTACTGACATTCTATAGAAATTCGGGCGAATAGTTGTGAAAATTCAAGCACTTACCTTAGGAAAATAAAACAAAATAACAATGATTAATCTTACACACGTGCACATTGATGTATAAACTCCACTACTGCTGTTGTACAACTACCTTGTGTTGCTGAGCGCGCACTCTACCACTTCCCCTCTAACCTCTTTGTGCGCAATATCTCCGACCGCGCAATCTCTCCGGATTTTACCTTAGGTAATCGAAGTAAATGCTTAAACACTGAAATAATCTGAATCAAAATGGCTGTTGTATGTTATTTATTGTTGGTGTGCAGTTTGTACGAAAGTTTTGCTTTTAATAAATTAAACTTTTTATTTGATTATAAAACTATATTTGAACATAATTGATATTTTTCATATAATAATGCTTTTTAGAGTTGTTAGTGGGTAATATAAAAAATACATTAAATGTATAAAATCTTTTAAATTTTTCAATTAAAAAGGGTTTTTACCCATGTTTTGTACAGCGGGAATTATGTTTATATTTATATTAGTATTTTTCTAAATGTTTAAAAATGTACTTAAAAGCATCATTTCATTTAATTAATATTTAATGTAATTTTTGGACAGTGAGTATTTTCTTGGCATTTATATTTTAGTTAACACTATATTAACAAGAAATAATTTTTGAATGCAATTCCTTTGATTAATTCGTAACGTGGTATAATAATTCATAAAAGATTAAATTAAAACGTATACTGATACGATTCAGTATTACCTATTTGTATTTTACGCATTTGTTGAAAAGAAGAAATTAAATAAACAAATTACAACAGAAGTCTTTCACTTCATGTTTCTCCAATTTTTGTTACATTTAACATTTTCAGACTAATCTTAATTTATTAAGTGAGCTTTACGTACAACAGCATAATCCATAATCAGATAATAATAGAAAAAGGCACCTACAGTGATTATACGTCCTGTAATGAAGTAAGTGCTGCTATTCATGGTGGATAATAATCTATTGCGATAAAAAAAACTGATTTGGATTAATTCCAGTTGATAATAATAGAATTCATTTGCATATAGATTACAAAAATTCAGAGATGAATAAGACATACACGTTTTCAATTAAGGTAATCTCACACGTTGTGTATTTTCATAAGGGAATTAGATTTACGAATGAAGTCATTAAAAATATTTGCTTAAAATATTTTTTTTTAGTTTGCTTATAATATTAAAAAACAAACAAACAAACAAAAAAACTCTCATATTAATTAAATTGTATAAATATTCAAGGTTTCAGCTATAATATTTAAAGGGGATATTCAATTTTAAGCAATAATTTGTGTCACACTTTCGTAAATAATTCTTTTTTTTCTGAAATGATACTTAGAAATAATGTTTCTCCAGTTTTAGTAACATATCCTTTTTTAAGATTAAACTTTTCGCACAATTTTTAATTATTTTCTGTGAAATGTTTCATACAAAAAATTCTATCAGAAATAACAGAAGATATGATTTTTAAAAATATCTTGCGAAAATGAAAAAAGAATAAGAAAGCAAAATCAAGCGTCAAGCATAGATTATGAAACACTTTCCAACAAACACAGAATACTTTAACAAAATTTCGTCGTTTAATAAGGTAAAGAAGCTAAGTAGACATTTTAGACAATGCATAATACATTTTAAAACATGATTTTAGTAACATTTTAAAACATGATTTACCGTACAATGAAGCCTAAATATGAAGCGCCGTACATTTTGTTCGTGAATTGTAGCCATTACCATCACTTACTGACATATCATCATCATATCATGTCATATATATTGTTCTAGAAGCCCTAAAAATGTATGTCCGGAGTAATTTAAAAAATCACCCTATGGATTGTTTTGCGGTTTACACCATCGGATAGGGAAAATTCTCGCGGTCATTTTGATGTATAATATACCGATATAACCTTGATTTTTGATAATACAATTTGGTATTTTACACTTATTTTGGACTAAAAGGTTGTCATTGACATATGTTTTTCATTTTGGCGACGGTATATTAAACTATCGTTTGTTTAACGGTCGTTAGGAAACGGTTGTATAAAAAAACAAAATAAATAAAAACTATTACTTATTCTATTTAAACTACAAAGAAAAACATTTTAATGAGAAATACTATTATAAAACGAAGATATTTAATTTAAATATTAAATATATGTTTCTACGGCTTAAAAGAAGTATTCAATATCAAAGGCGGCCATTGAAATAATAAATATAATTGAAATTGGCAATCTATCACTTTTTTTGTCTATATTTGGAACCTGGATAAGAAACAATATGTACTTTTAGAGCCTCTTGTTTTATGATATAAATGAAAGACGTGACAGTCACAGTAGACAATTTAAAAAAATATTTTTTTTTATATGAATCTTACATTTTTTCTCTTCGAGTTGAATATTTATGTATGAAGCCGACGGTATTTTTATTCAATAAAACATAATAAAAAACAGATTTCAAATGTAATCTGTAATTGTTCATTTTTGCAAATTAAAAATCATGTTGAGTTTAAATTTTACAGATAACTGTATACATAGGTATTTTGAAGCCAGTATATTGAATAGGTATTGAATTTGTATATTGAAGCCGGAGCGAGTTGCTAGTTTTTGTATAAACTGAAGAATAGAAACTATAGTACTAAAGAAATTCCGTATTCATACCAGAAATTTTGTTTTTTGACAAATGTTTCTTAATTACATGAAGCAAAATTCTTCTTTCGGAATTTCGGAGTAAAAGAGAAATTCCTGAAATGGACTCATATATGCACTAATGTTATAAATAGGTTAGGAGTTGATGTGAATTTTCTCTAAATGGATCCTTGTAAAAAAAAAAAAAAAAAAAAAAAAAAAAGTGGGTAAGTATGATCGAAGATCGCACAAATGGTTTCGTTAAATATTCCTTTCAAAACACTTTATCCTCTCTTTAATAAATCCAAATAAATTTCATTTAAAAAAAAAAGTGATTTTTTTTATGAAATAAAAATTTACAGGTCTATTTTTCTGTTTTTTTTTTTTTTTTTTTTTTTTTTTAAATCTGAACCGGTCCGATAGCATTCGAAGCCCGCTATTATACCCTGTCATAATAATATCTGTCATGTGGACTAAATGCGATATTAAAAAAAAATCAATTTCAAAAATTTCAAAATTAAACATGTTTTATCCTTCCATCCTAAACATGTTGTACACCTTCAAAATGTTAGACGTCAGATTAATTTTCTTTTTAATTCTCTAATGACGCCATATTAAGTTGGGTTCTGTATTTACACATACTCATACTCCTTGTATTATTGCGACATGTTTGAAAATTTCCGTTTTATTACCAATATGACGTCACATTAATCTTTTTTTTTTTCAATTGATGAAACTTTTTATTTCATTTTCATTTTTCACGTGGAATTTTTTTTTTTTTTTTTTTTTTTTTTTTTTTTTATGATTTTGAGATTCTTAATAGGTATTTAGCTATAAGTACGCAAAATTTAATGACTATAAGTTACATAGTTTTTGAGAACCAGCTCTGCGACGGACAGACAACGAAGCCAGAGTTAGGGTTTCGTGAGATAAACGAAACCCTAAAAACATGTTGTAGTTCATTATGTTTGAAGCATCATAATATCATTAAAATGGCAAACCCCGCATGGCTCAAAAAAGATCGCAAGACTCGGGCTCTAATAAACTTAAGCATCGATGATTCTCAAATCGTAAATGTAAAAAAAATTAGACACCGCCAAATTAACGTGGGAATCTCTAAAAAATATACACGAGAGAAGCAATCTCTCTAGTGAGCTTTACCTGTTACGGAAATTATAGAGTACTAAATTAGCGGAGGGTGGAAATATGATCACACACGTCACTAATATCTTGCAAATTATAGATAAACATAATGCCATTGGAGAAAATATTAGCGATCCACATATTTCCGCGCTATTTCTATGCTCTCTCCCCCCAGTTACAATACTTTGAAAACTGCGCTGGAGGCGAGACCGGAAAACGAGCTCACCCCTGATTTTATCAAAAACAAATTAACGGACGAATATATTCGTAGACATGAAATGTCAGAACAATCACATAGCGGATATAACAACAATGAAAGAGCATTTAAAACAAATAGGAGATATACAGACACTGACAATAGAAGAGAATAAAAAATATTGCAACAACTGTAAAATGAAAAATCATTCCACTTACGAATGCTGGCACTACAAGAGCAAAAACGCGGTACAATCCGGAAATCCTCGTAACAATCAATTCAAAAATAAAAAGAATTTCTCATCTTCATTATGTTATGAAAACACCGAAACTCATAGGGAAAATAAAATTCAAAACGAAAGAAAATACGCAAATGATCAGACGTAAGATAGAGCATTAATCACCGAAAAAGTAGGATAAAATTACTCGATCCTCGACTCAGGATCTACTTCGCACATTTGTAACGATAAAAGCCTATTTAGTAAATTTATTGATTATAATAAAACTTCAGTAACGATCGCGAATGATAATAAACTGACTGCGTTAGGTTCAGGAGAAGTTTTTATAAAAACATTAACCCCGAAGGAAAAGAAATAAAAGAAAACTGCCCAGTTAAACTGACGGCATTGAGCTCACAGGCTATTCACACTAACTGTAAATTATATTCTTATTTCAAAGAATTTGAAATAAGCCCTCGAAAAATGAAGAAATCGACAATATATTAAGGGGGGGAACCATCCCCCCCGTTTCTCCTTCTTATAATTAACCAATGAATCCCTAAAACTAATCAGAGAAGCTCTTTACCACAATGAACCTATATACAAAATTTGAAGAAGATCGGATAATTCTGCATGAAAAATCCATTTATCTAAATTAAGGGGGGTTAGCCCCCCGTCCCGACTTAATACTTAACCAATGAACCCAAAACTAATCAGGAAAGCGCCTTATCACAATGAACATATATATAAAATTTGAAGAAGATCGGATAATTCTGCTTGAAAAACCCATTTATCTATATTAAGGGGGGGTAGTCCCCCCCGTTCCCCCCTTTATACTTAACCAGTGAACCCCCAAAACTAATCAGGGAAGTGCCTTACCACAATGAGCCTATATACAAAATTCGAAGTAAATCGAATAATTCTGCATGAAAAACCCATTTATCAAAATTAAGGGGGGGGGGGGTTAGCCCCCGTTTCCCTCCTTTACACTTCACCAATGAACCCCCAAAACTAATCAGGGAAGCCCCTTACCACAATGAGCCCATACAGAAAATTTGAAGAAAATCGGATAACTCTGCATGAAAAATTCATTTATCTAAATTAAGGAGGGAGGATTAGCCCCCCCTCCCGTTAGCCCCTTTATTCTTAACCTATGAACCCCCAAAACTAATCAGGAAAGAACCTTATCACAATGAACCTATATACAAAATTTGAAGAAAATTGGATAATCCTGCATGAAAAAACCATTTATCTAAATTAAGGGGGGTTAGTCCCCCGTCTCCCCCTTTAAGGTTAACCAATCAATCTCCAAAACTAATCAGGGAAGCGCCTTATCACAAGGAACCTATAAACAAAATTGGAAGAAAATCGGATAACTCTGCATGAAAAATTCATTTATCTAAATTAAGTGGGGGAGGATTAGCCCCCTTCCCCGTTAGTCCCTTTATACTTAACCTATGAACCCCCAAAACTAATCAGGAAAGAACCTTGGCACAATGAACCTATATACAAAATTTGAAGAAAATTGGACAATTCTGAATGAAAAAACCATTTATCTAAATTAAGGGGGGTTAGCCCCCCGTTCCCCCCTTTATAGTTAACCAATCAATCCCCAAAACTAATCAGGGAAGCGCCTTATCACAAGGAACCTATAAACAAAATTGGAAGCAAAACGGTTATTTCTGTCAAGAGTTATCGCGTTACGTACATACGTACATACGTACACACATACAGAACGGGCGGGCACATAAGCTCTCAGGCTTTGATAGGCTGTGAGCTAAAAACTAACGAAATTATGTGAAGTACTTTATGTCCCAGACTTAGAGTCGAACCTAATTTCGGTTAATAAAATCGCTAAAAACGGGTGTAAACTAATCTTCGACGATAGTAAATGCGATTTGATCTTTGATGAAAAAATATATATTAGGGCGAAAAACAAGAAAAATTTATACATTATAGAGGAAATGGACGATGTGGAAGAACCACAAAATTATGTAAACATAACATATAACTGTGACAGCAAACAATGCATAGATCTCTGGCATCGCAGACTCAGTCACAGATACTATGACGCGATTAAATCAATAATCACAAATCAACTTGCGGACGGAATAAAGATAGGAAATTGTAAACATCAAAATTATGTGACAATTGCTAAATATGTACGTAAGTTACTTCCTAAAAATTTAAAACAAAAGGCAAATATAACGATTTGAGTATCCCTGCGGGACCACCTACAAATTGTAAAACCTACTTTGCTCAAATTTGGTTAATTATACTTTTTGATAATACACTGTAAAGATCACAATTATTTTTTTATGTAGCAAGATGGTTTACGAAAATATAATGTAACCTTATAGCTAATATAATATTCCGAGTGATTGACCGAAAACTGTTCCTTTATTTTTAGAAACCTCAGAAATCAATACATTTTTGAGATTTAAAGAAGCGTTTCTGAAACAAACGCTTCTTTTGTTGCCCATTATATTCAGAAACGTTTTAGTGTAGTTTTTACAGTGTATTAATGAGTTTTCTCAACACCGAATGCCGCTTTTCTGAATGCAATCAAATCTTAAGTAAACTATATCAGCTGCGTAAAAGAATTTATATATGAAAGAATAACTGGATAATGTTAAATTAAATGCTACTGTCAATGGTCTTAATATAGAATGTTTTTATGATGAACATGATTGTTGTACATGAAAATATTCAATTAAGAATTGACACCATCCGAGAAACCGATATTGCAGGTTAGAAAACTAATTAATATAAAATAAAACTACTTGGAAAGATTTCCGAAAATTACGTAAACTGAACGTAAGTTATAAGAAGCAAGTAAGTTTTATATCAGAAAGGATTCTTTAAACCTCTAAAATCTATCCTTTTCTGATATTTCTAACGATAAAAAACGATTTTTGAAACCGTCTGTATCTCGAAGGATGTTGTATTACATTTTCGTAAACCTTTTTGCTAGCTCAAGATATATTTAATATTTTTAATTTAAAACATTCAAACAGTCGTGCTGTTTTTACCTTACACAATGCATAATGTATATTATTAAAGTTGAAGCAAGAGTATCTTCAAATACTTCGAATTTCTTTTACTGATCAAGAAAAAAAAATTGTGATTTGTAAAGTTCGCCAGAGAAATAATTCCGCTTCTGAAATTAAATTTAATCTGAATTCTTCTTGTACTTTTGGAACTGTCTCAACAAACTGTACCACAGGTATAACAAAATCAGGTAACAAACCAAATATTATAACAATGTATAAAACTGATAAAACTGTCCTCATTAACAAAAATACACAAAAGGAATCGAGTAGAAATTGTAAAAAGTAATGTGTTATTTGAGAAGAAGTGTGAAGATGCAATTTTTTAACAAGATTTAAAAAGATTTAAAATGACGAAAATTGACAAAAATTTGATCATGGATTAGGAATCCAGTAATTAATATAGACTATTACTTCTTTTGGCATTTATTTATTAGGTTTCTTAAGAAATGAAAATGATTGTTAAATTGTAAAATACATTAACAAAAGTTTTAATATTGTACTACAAAATTTGCCTTGCAAAAATAGTTTTGTCACGATTTTGAAGTCCATGTACTAAATCTTTAAGTCTTTATTTCTTCTTTATACTGATTATTATGTTGCTTTTCAATTATATCTGAAGCAAAAAAATTAAAGCATTTAAAACTCTTTATTAAAAAGCTCAAAATCCATGAAAAATATAATATGTTTCGTTATGACTACACAAACAATATTTTACGTGATTGGTTTTCAGGTATAGTTTGTAGAGAATAAATTTTCCTGGTTTTAAATAAAAAAGTAACACGCAAATCCGTTAACTTGCTCAAAAGTTATCATGGTAAAACGCTGTAAGTCATTGTTTCAAGATAATGGAGTAATTTTTTCCTTCAATTCGCAGGCTCCAACGGTCTATGATGCCATGCCGCTCAAGGTTTATAGTTCGTGCGACTGTAATTCTAGACATTTTCGGCAAAATGTGCGACATTCATAATTTTTAAAGAACTAGAAAAAAAAATAATAAAAACATTTATATTTGTCTGACATTTCAAACCATTCTAACCGCCTTCTGAGTAAAGAAACTCAATTTAGATGGATTCGACTATTACCTGCATATTACCTGCTAATTTAAAGATGCTTTTACACAAAACAAGTGTATTGAACTCTTTAGTACATTTCATGAATTTCAGTTCAAAAGACCACTATAACAGATTAATATTTAACAATAACAATGTTTATTAAAAACTAGCAGACTACGCCCGCTGCGCTGGTCGGTTTCTACAAAAGAACATTGAAGCAAACGAAATATATCGATGAATTTAACCTTCTATTTTAAAGTAATCTGTACCTTTACCTGGAATATCCTAAAATAACATAAAAACGGATACTTATTTCACTAAGTTATGTTTTTTTTAATACGGTTTATTATTACGTTTACAATTTATTACTTACTGTTTTCCATTGATATATATGTTTTATAGCTACATTTTTTAATAACGTGAATTAACCTATATTATTCACAACTAAAAAGAAATGGCACATCTAGTATTTGTCGATAATTAAATAAAAATCATGCACTCGTGATATCATAATTCACTTTTATATTTTAACAGAATAATACGGTTACTATAATTTGTGACTCGTGCTGACACATTGCTGTTGTAATTATTTTTTAAGCATGAAGTTTTCGCTATGGTACTCAATGTGAAATTTGGTAATTTTTGAAATTCAATATTTGAAAAATGGCATAATCAGTGGATTTGAAATTTATATCAAGAAAAATACAATTTTTTACCTTTCTAACGCAGTTTGTCTAGCAATTTTCTGACAAATACTTTTCGAGCAATTAATTTTTTCAGTAACTTCAAATGTTTCATTTTCTGAGATTAATTTCTGGCAACCATTAGCAAAAATACCAGTCGTCAGCAACGCATACCTTTTTATTAAAGAGGATTAAATATGTTGTTTATGTGAAGATGGCAGAGTTTAAACTTTTACCCCAATTTTTCTAGAAATTGTTTCTGAAAAGATAACTATTCTATGACTTTGTCAATTTCGATTTTCAACTTTTATTAAAAGCCAATTCAATCTGTTCACTGAAAGCAGTGATCACAAAATATCAACTATGTAATTAATCTTTAAACTTAATATATTCCAAATATACGAACTAATTGTATAATGTCAAAACTCTTACCACTTATAATGCAACCAGTACAGCTAGATTGCAATTTCTTAGACACAGGCGATCACGGAACTCACCGAAAAATCTCCTTCTTAAATATTACTACTTAAGTAATGAAACAACCAAACCTACATTTACGTAAATTGTTCTTTTCTTCACAAATTAAATTCTTTCTGCCAAGATTCGAATAATAATATGCAGAAAGTTCTTAAACTATTTTTAACAACAATAGAATTTTTATATAATAAAGTAAAATCCAAAGCATAGCAAGATATTTTTGTGATGCAAATGTACTGCAGAAGCGTCCCTCATTATGTCTGAAAATTACGTTCTTGGCAGGGTGAGACTCCAATACATGATTCATAATCATTAAAATCATTATTTAATACATAGTTTCCAAAACTAGGGTACGGGTACCAGTTCTGATACGTAATCCTTTAGATACTTGTACGCGGACCTTCTATTCTGAGAGAAGTGAAACCAAAGCATACCAAGATATTTTTGTGATGAACATGTACTGCCAGAAGCTTCTGTCATTATATCTGAAAAATACATTTTTAGCACGATGAGACTCCAATACATGTTTCGTCATTATCGAAATAATTGTTTAATACATAATTTCCAAAACTATGGTACGCGTACCAGTTCTGACACATAAGCTTTTAGATACTTGTACGCGGATCTTCTATGTGAAAACCAAAGCATACCAAGATATTTTTGCAATGAAAATGTACTGCCAGAAGCTTCTGTCATTATATCTGAAAAATACATTTTTAGCAGGATGAGACTCCAATACATGTTTCGTCATCATCGAAATAATTGTTTAATACACAGTTTCCAAAACTATGGTACGCGTACCAGTTCTGATATGTAAGCGTTTAGATTCTTCTACGCGGACTTTCTATGTGAAACCCAAAGCATACCAAGATATTTTTGTGATGAAAATGTACTGCCAGAAGCTTCTCTCATTATATCTGAAAGATACATTGTTTATAGCACAATATTTGTATAAAATTGATCGGGGTGACTGAGTCACCCCGTGCGATCTCTAACGTTAGTGCTGCGTGCGCGCCTTCCGTCGGGTTAATACAGGGTTTTCAAAAGTATGGTATGCGTCCAGTTCTGATACGTATGCTTCTAGATACTTGTCCGCGCACATTCTACTCTGAAAAAAGTGGAATGAAGTTAACCAATTATGATTATCATTTAATCATTTCAGTTTTTGTTCTGGTAAAAACATATGGCAATTTATTCTTGTCTCTTACAGAATTTTCTTGTGAATTCAATTTTGGTTTCTTACTTAGTGGAGTGGCATCAATTTCAGTTTGACAATCATTTGTATTACTTGCTGCAGTATTTTTAATTTCAGTTTGAGGTTTATTTTCGCTTCTTGAGGCAGTATTTTCAGATTGAAAATCGTTTTTACAATTTTGTGCAGTTTTTAACCAATTTGTTAATATGTTCATTTTACTTAGATTAGGCAGTGCGAGTACTCACGTGTTTTACGTTAGAAGATACTTTAGTCAGTCTCGGTGATCATCTTATAAGCATCCACTAATGCACGTTGTGGAATGATTATGGAAATCAAATTATTTTAAATGATATATTTAAATACCATAAAATTGTCAAGAGAACATTGCAATGATAAATGCACCAATCGTGCTGGACTATAAAATCTGATGTCCGAAATTCAACTATTCAACAGGAAATCACAAGATCACAAGACAAATAGCATGTCGGACAAACCAACAACTAACTTGCTGAATGTCGTTCAATCTTCCATCAGGTCAGAACAGGGCGAGGAGAGTTCAGTCATCTCGTCGTGAGTAACTCCTTTGGAGTAGGAACTATCACAATCGCTTCACAACCGTAGGTATAGGTAGTGGCTTATCAGAGTGATGTTCAGTGCATCTCTGCACGGTTTATTCATTTTTACGAACGAACTTGAAGCGTAACGGAAATATTAATGTTTTTCCGAATCTGTAACAGTATGATTTGAAAATTGCACGAACCGGAACGATATTTACCATATTTTCACCTTAAGTAACAATATTAGTCATAATTTTACGAACCTAAATATCGTTCCGGTTTTCTCCAATAACTTTTGAGTCCTGAATTACAGGAGACGCTGGCTTTAGATTCATGAAGTTCAGAAACAATTGTGATATATAATGTGACACTGAATGTGAAAATCTGAAGAAGGGTGATAAATATTTTTAAATGAAGAATCAGAAAACGAATAGAAAAACATTTTTTTAAAATAAAAAGAAGCAGAGGAGAGTGCGCAGATTTCACAGCAATACATTTTCTACAAACGAAAATCATATTTAAAAAGTTGAATATCAAAAGTTATCCTTTTTGGAGCTATAGTATGTAGAGAACGCCATAGTAAAGAGAACTTTAAGCGTGTTGTTTTCAAAATAGTATTTTCAAAATCGTTAGCCACTGCACCTCTGGCACTTTTCAAGCAAAAAACTGATTACGACTCTTTTGAACTAAGAAAACTAATCCTCTCTCTTTCTTTTTTTTAACACTTTCCAACCTTATTGAAAAGTGTTTATGACTTCGGTTTGTCTTCCGTATGGCAGTCTGGCCGTCTGCCGTCTGTCCGTGCTCTAACTCCCGTAAATATGCTCGGATTGCCCTGCAATTTTTATATGTTATTGTCGTTATCTATAGCATGTTCCTTATTGCAACTGAAGTGCGTAGCACTTATAGTTTTTTTACAGGGATACTCAAAAGAATTCCTTTACATTACGGTCTATGGGGAAAAATCATTTGCGGTTTATTTTAATGATGTTACACAATTTCAAACACATTGTAATTGATATATATCACTAACGTGAATTACAAGAAGCTTAATATAGAATAGGGTGTGCATAGCACTTATAGTTACTAAACAGGGACAGTCAAAAGAAGTTCGCGAACATATTTCCGATTATTGACAGAAACACCAGAAGGAGAATTTTAAACTGTGCTTCGCGTTTCCTAACTAAACTAAAATTTAGCATTCTATGTAGTATATATACAAATTTATAGATCATATACAGGGCTGAATAAAAATATTCGGATATTTTTCCGAATATTGCATATGTTGGAAATATGTGTTGGAAATTCCTGAAATTACGTTTTTAAATATGTTATACGGTTTCCAAATTGTTTACTTAGATGCTAACTTTCAGCTTTTTAAACGGTAATGATTTGTAAAATTATTTTGGAAGCGTTGGAAAGTGTTACATAATCTATGCTTGACGCATGATTTTTCGTTCTTGTTTTTCATTTCTCTAGGTTAAGTGTACAATGAGCTTACGTGTCCACTCTTAACCCTCATTTCTTGAAGCACTCTCGCTTATCAGTCGCCAAGTTACCATGTTTTACTATATCAAGTAAAAAATTCTATTTTCTACTTTATAATATGCATAATAAATTAATGTAAATGTTTTTTTAAAGAAATTTTTTAAAATTTCAGTGCGCCAAAGTTGTGTTATCCCTTAAGCATAAATCAAATTATAAAAACTAAACAAAAACACTACACCTATTTAAAATATATTTTCGAGCAGAAAACATTTTCGTAAAGTAATTTTTGCAAAATAAATTTATTCAATTTACAAATTGCAAATAAAAAAAGAATTCCTTTATTTCAAAGTTATTATAAAAATAAAATTATTATAAAAGCATTTAATTAAATTCCAAAGTTTTTTACAGTATTCTTTACATTAACCATTTAAAATAAGTTTGAATATGATTAATGATATTAATTCACACCAGTGAGTTTATCATGATTTAAAAAATGTTGAAAACAAACAAAACATTCAAACTTTTTATAAGAAATCCATTGATCATTAATTTATATTTCAAATACAGTTCTTAATTACTGCGAAATGAATATTCTACATTTTGTAAGGTCTCCTTGTTTTAATTAAATTTTTATTGGGATATAAATTAGAAAATTTTCAATTAAATATTTAAAAGATGAATACATGCACATATATATATATTTGCATTTCTTCAAAGATTTTTCGCGCGTTTCTTTTTTTATTGCCATTATTAAATTACTTTTAAAGATTAACAACAAGCATTTAAATGGAAAATAGAATCTATTTGAAGAAAATATGTGGATATTTAATTTTTCAAATTAACTGTAGTGTTAAGTTTGAAATGATAATTATATTTTTTAAAACCCTTTTTGAATTTTTAAGAATTAAAGTTTGAATAATTAAGCAATTTTTCCTTCGTAGATACTCCAAATAACATTTAAAATTCTCTAGTATTTTGTCCTTGTAAAATATAAAACTCTGTACTTGTAGTTAATTTTTCTTTTAGAAAAAAAATTAATTCATAATATTTTTCTATTAGTAAATACTATTTAAAATTAATCCGAAATTACTCTATACACAATTAATTTAACAATGAACGTGATTGATTACTTACTACACAGCGTACAGCCAACAGAGTGAAAAAATGTCCACACCGGGGATCGAACACGGAACCCTTGGTATCACGCACAAATGCTCTATAATTTGAAATATCCGGACAACATCCTGTCTAGCATTTCTCCTTCTTATATCGTTATGCATTTATTCATAATTTCATATAATGCATCTATTTAATGCAATCTTAAAGTTTAAGGTAAAATTATTTACTTTCATATCGATTCACTTTGTTTTTCATCATCTCTTCAATAACGTGCTCACTTATCTGAAATGACCGGCACTGCGCTTCAATCACTGGCTTTAAACGTACATAAGTTACTGAGTATCAGGCAGTACCTGTGATTTCAGTAGCGCGTCATTCAACGTGATCGGGTGGTTGCAATATTATACATAAGTAGCCAATGGCGTTTTAGTTGCAAGTTTGTTTGTTTAAAATGACAACATTTTTATGCCAAACATCTGCTGAAAGTTTGTATAAAAGTCTGGACTTGTTCTGATGTCTCTGCCTCTTGCCTGTTAACCACTTGGTTATTATTTATGTTTTAAAATGTAGCTGCGTATTGTTTCTTCAGTTATTTTAGTTAGCAGCACAGTTATGCTGTATTTTGTCAATCACCTCGTCGCTTGAATAAAGGGCTTTTAAAGGAACTGCTGAAATGATTGCCTGACACCAGATTTTACAAACAAATTTATTTGAAAATAATTAAAAGGTTTTATTCACGTACTAATTAAAAGGAAATTTTCTTTCCAAAATTCTGGTGCCAATGTTGCATAAAGGGATTAAAATTAGGTGGTCCAAGAATGAACCTACGTAAGAGGTCTTCTTTTTTTTGTGGAAGTGAAGATTTTTGCCAATGTTTTCTGCCGATGTTTTTCTGTGAAACAAGTCCTTGTTCAGCGACTTGTACTTTCGACGATCGTCATTTTGGACTTTTCTTGTAGTGTTAAAGTGTTTCGCTACTGTTTCGATGGAGGCTGTGTAATGAATGGTGTTTTAGCTCAGCGAACTGGGAGACGTGAAAACTCGAAGTCAAGATTTTGTTGATGTATAATGGTGATTGGTAATTTATTTAAAACCCTGAATTGGAATATGGCAAGAAAGAAAGCGGTGAGCTATCGGATGTTACTGAAATAACAGTTTCTGTAACAGAAAAATTGAATTGGAGGAGAGAAGTGAGGTGAATTTGAAAAGGCCGGTCGTATACCATAATATACCAGACGTTGTCACCAGAATTCAAGCCTTTGATTGCACATACTACGAGTGAAGCTGAAACCTGGTAGATCTTGAAGGAACATTTGAAACCTACCACTAGAGTCCGAGTGATTCATCTCTTGGATGATTTTTGTTAGTCTCCGATATTTTGCTGATGAAAACTTGGACTTTTTTTGTGCCGAGTGAAGTAAGAAACCTAGCGCCTACGTGATGTGGGACATATTCTGCAGCATTCGTGCATGGGGTTCTAAACGATAAGAAGCTTGCCAGAGGAATTCCAGTGTACTGTACAATCCATCTACAGGTGGCCGGGTGCTGAGTTTGTACCAGACCAGATCGAAGCAGAACTGTTGTTGGAGGAAAATAGATTGAAACTCACCAAAATGAATTTTCCAAACACTTATATTGCCTTTTCAGGAGAAGTAAAATGTAAAACAGGTAAATCTATTAAAAATAATTGTTTTAATGTTAATCAAAATAAATCAATATGTCCTTGTTTTTCTTTAAATCATTTAATTGCTGATTGTAAATTTAAAAACCAGTCTAATAATTTTCAATCTAGAAATCACCAGTATGAATATTATCAATCTAAAAGTAAATTTAATGAATCAAATAAATGCTGAATTAAAGAGTAATAGTAATGTAAAATTTAGTAATGAAAAATATAATAGTAATGTAAAATGCAGTGGTGTAAAATGTACCTTCTCTGAACATGAGACTAAATGGATTATCTCAAAGTGAATTTCTTGAAGCAAATTCATCTGATTTTGGCCAAAATAGTAGCTGGTTGTTTGATACAGCTTCTAATGCTCAGTTTTGTAATGACAAAAATCCATTTTAAATTTTGAGCCAGTTACAAATATGCAGATGTCATTTGCGTTTGGAGAAAACAGAAGTGTACAGTAAATTATTTTTATTAAATGTAAAGAGGGTAGTTTCAATCAAATAACCCTCATTTACGCAGAAGTCTTTTCTCTGGGAGTAAATTTGAAAAATTGGGCATAAATTTTGTTCGTAGTAAGGGCAAACTATTTGTATATGACAAAAAATTGAAGTAGTTATTTTATGCAGTAAGAAAAATTATTTGTACTTTTTAAAACATTTTGGCTGTAAAACTAATTTTAAAAGAGAAAGCAACTCGGTTGACATTTCAGTTAGTCAAGTAGAAAAAATTAACTTAAGTGAATTGTGGCACGAAATATTTTGTCACATAAATAATGAATATTTAGTTAGTACAAGCAGAAATGAAAGTGTTAGAGGTCTTCCTGAGCTGTCAAGAGTAACCGAGGATTGGATCATGTGTAAGCTTGCTAAGTCCAAAAGAGTGTCATTTAAATACATAGGGACAATTAGATCTAAAACTGCTGTGGTGCTTTTGCATGAGTATTTGTTCACCATCATTGATGATTTATTGCGGAATGTTACAGTATATAGTATCAGAAATAATCAGATATGTTTCAGACGTTTTTGAAATTTCAAAGTAGAGCCGAAATGTACTTGAATAAAAATGTAGTTTCTACAAGAACAAATGGTGGTTTAGAATTCTGTAACAACGAATTTGAAAATGTTTGGAAAAGTAGGTAATGTTACTTCAAAAAAATGAACCCGTACAGTCCAGGAATGAATGGTGTCGCGGAGCGTTTTGATTTAACTGTTCCTGATGGTGCTAAAGCTCTCCTCAAGGCTAGTGGTTCATCGCGAACATTTTGGGCTAATGCCTTAATGTGTTTTTCATATGCTTGGACTAGAATCTGCCACAAACAGAAAAAGACCTTGTTTGAGATGTACTCTGGTAAAAACCCTGTTTCTCATTTCAAAAAAATTGGTTGTTTGGCCTATGTTGGATTTCCCAAACAGCTCAGAAGGAAGCTCGATAATCGATCTAAACTAGGCATTATATGTGGGTATGCTCAAACGACAAGAGGCTATCGAATGATGAAACAAAAAGGGGTGTGGATGTAGCTTCAAAGATTAACGAGTCGAAGTTTAATTTGGCTTTTTTTGATTTTCCAGAAGATGGAAATATTTTTCATGTAGAATCTGAGATGATGTACATCTGGATCGGGAAGTGGTGTTGAGGAAGTTAGTGGGTCGGATTCAAACCAAATTTTGGAACAGAGTAGTATAAAAACTTGTACATCTATTCCTTGGATACGTAAAATAGCACCTCGTAAAGTCGGAAATAAAACAGACATTTATTTTGACATAGAAGGAACCAATACTAGAATGAGATCCTTTAATGAATTATCACAATATTATAAAATAAACAAAATAGAATGCGATAAAAACTTATTTGACTTTAGTAGTAAAAAAAAGAATCTGATAAAATATATAGTGTTTTAAAAGTAAACTGAAGCTTAACTGAAATTAAAATCCCACAAACCTATAATTAAGCCATTAAAACCCCTGAAGCATTCAATTGGAGGGACGCAATGGACCAAGAAATTAATGTCATGTATAAACGTAACGTATAAGATCATGTAACACCACCAAAAGATGCAAATATACTTGGTAATCGTTGGGTAAAGAAAACTTTCTAGACAACACCTTAAAGAAAAATGAAAAAAATGAAATTGTGAGGTATAAAGCTAGGTTAGGAGCGAAAGGATTTAATCAAGTTAAAGGAGAAAGTTATGATGTAGATGTCAGTCCAGTAGTTAGTTTTTCAACAGTTGGTTTGTCCTTTGTCGTATTTGTATATCTGTTAAAATAGGGTAAGGTCCATGTAGACGTGAACAATGCTTATTTTATGTTAATATGGAGGAAACTTGACAAAGTAAAGTTTGTAAGTTAAATAAGGCCACCTATGGTCTGCATCAAAGTGGCAGCCAGTGGTTCTTTGAAATGGATGACATTTCATCCAAATTATTTTTTTTCAAACTCGATTGGTGCAATTGTGTATACATATTTCAGGCCAGATTAATTCATTTGCTTTATGTTGACGATATAGTTATTTTCGGAAAAACTAAAGAAGAGTTAGATTTTGGGATAGGTTAGATTTGTTGCAAAAACATTTTAAATTAAAATTTTGGGGGACAACTAGAAAGCTATTAGGCATAGAATTTGAAGAAATCGGGAATCTTCTTTTTATACACCAAACTTCTTATATTGAGAAAGTTTGTGAAATGTATTCTAATTTTAAATTTCCAATAAGCTCTCTACCTATTCCTAAGGGCTTAGTGTTGTCTAAACAATATTCGCCTTTCTCTAAGGAATAAATTGAAAAAATGTCAGGGTTTCTATATAGAAATGTAATAGGATGTTTGTCTTACATAGTTGGGAACACTAGACCTGATATATTGTAAGTAGTGAATTTGTTATCTCAATTTCAAACCAATTCTGGCATTGCACACTGTAATAGTTTATAAAATTTTTTATGTTATTTAAAATCTACTAAAAATTATAAGCTTGAGTTATCTAGAGTTAATGATCTAAATATCTCGTGTTACCCGGATTCAGATTTTGCAGCGAACAGAGACGATTGGGTCTCTATAGGTGGAGACATTTTATTTCTAGATGAAACTGCCATCTCTTGGAAGACTTTTAAATAAATATATGTTAGTCTTTCAACCATGGAGGCCGAATATGTAAGTTTAACTGAAGCTGCTAAATAATTAATCTGGATCAAAAATGTTCTGCAAAATGAAGTACCTAACTTAAATTTGAGAGATTGCACTCTGTTTTGTGATAAGTAAGCTGCTATAGTCATTTCTAATTCTTCTTTTGGGAACCAGATGATTAAACATATCCAGATAAAATATCATTTTCTTAGAAATCTTGTTTTTGATAAAATGTTTAAACTTAAATGCATTCCCAGTAAACTTAATCTTGCAGACAGTTTTACTAAGCCAGAAGTTAAAGAGTAACTGAGGAATTTTTGTAGAAGGATTTTTGATATTTAAATTGAATTGGAGGTTTATAATTTTTCTTACAATGTTATTCACCCTGGTCAATATCCTGCCAATAAAGTCTTATGTCACGTGGCATTAATCAGATTGTTTGTTTTCGAATTCTCATGTGTAATTGTTTTTTTTTAATTTTTCATGTTTTTATAACATTTTTAATGTTTTTGTAATATTCAAGAGATGATGAAAAAAAGGCCGATTGTTATGCATCTATTCATAATTTCATATAATGCATCTATTTAATGCAATATTAAAGTGCAAAAAAAAGTATTTATTTTTATTTCGATGCATTTTTGTTTTACACAATCTCTTGAATAACGTGATCATGTATCTAAAGAGACCTGCACTTCGCTTCAATCACCGGCTTCAAACGTATATAAGATACTTAGTAACAAGCAGTAGCTGTGATGTCAGAATCGCGTTATTCACTGTGATCGTCTGGTGTCAATATGATACGTAAGTAGCCTATGGCGTATGAGATGCAAGTTTGTATGTTTAAAATGGCAACATGTTTATGCAAAGCATCTGCTGAAAGTTTGTATAAAAGTCTAGACTTTTTCTGGAGTCTTTGGGTCTTGCCTGTTAACCTTTTGGTTATTATGTATGCTTTAAATTGTAGCTCCATATTGTTTCTTTGGTTCTTTTAGTTAACAGCACAGTAATGCTGTATTTTGTCAATCACCTCATTGTTTGAATAAACTAGTATGCTTTTAAGGGAACTGTTGTTTTTAAAGTCTTCCACACAAAACACTGCTCATATACAAAATTTCCAACACATATGTTTGCAAGGCTGCAATTTTGCATTACAAGATGAAAAGTCAATCATGAGCACACATCTTCATTGCAATACATGAGACGATTTAAAACCATTATCGGTGAACATATATCTAATTATTTTTTTCAGCAAAGCTGAAATTACGCCAGCGTAATTTCCATCTTGTGCTGCAAAGTTTCAACCTTTCCAACATATAACAGGGAAGAATGCTAGACTGGATGTCGTCCAGATAGTAGAGCATCAAATAGTAGAGCATTTGTGTGTGATACCAAGTGTTCCGTGTTCGATCTCCTGTCTGGACAGTTTTTCTCTCTGTTCGTTGTACGTTGTGTTTGTAAATGATAATTCCCATATTTTGTTAAATTCATCAATTTCCAGTATAATATCATCTCCTCTCAGAAATTTAGTTAGATATACTCTATACTCTCTTTTAAATATTAGCTGTATCTAAATAATATAATGTCCTTGCAACTGTATATATATGCGTAATATTAGGGGATAGCATGTTTCATTAAGTTTCATAAATGATGCAGCAGCTCAATGAAAATTACCGTTCAATAATATTATTTTACCTTTCATAAAATCTTCTGGACACTTACAACGCAGGTCTTCTTAAAGCGCGTACTCAGAATAGCTTGAAAAAAATTCTGATGAGTGTTCATATATACATAATAAAATATTAGTGAGATTTATCAGTGTAATTTTAATAGATAAGACGCAAAAATAAATAAATAGATAAATAAAGTACAATGAATTATCAAGTTTTTACCGATTTGGTGATAAGCAATTTTGCGAAGTAAATTCGTGCTTGCAAATTCACGTGATAAAATTTGCAATGCTTACTGGATTTAAAATTTAAAAAATAAAGTGTTTTACTGTTTTTTTTTTATATTAGATTATACGATAGTAAATGCATTTTGTGTATTTCAATTATTTAATTTCATCATTAAACACTCTTTTATTATATTTCATTTTTCAATTGCAAATATTTAACATAATGTATATTCAAATTAACATTTTAGCTTTTATTTTTTAATCTGGGATATTAAATTGCTATCTGATTCTCTTTTAAGTGATATATTTAAGAATCAACGTGTACATTTTTATATCATCTGGAATTTCTTTAAAGAATAAGTAAAAAAATTATATTGGAATGGCAAATGTTACGTAAGGGAAAACTGATTAAGGAAAATACTTTGCCAAAATCTCCAACTGATATAAATTGGAAAACCATGTTAATATGTATAAAGAATATGAAAAAGTTTTTGATATTGTATCTCCTTCACAGAACAATGTTACTGATATAAAACTATTATAAAATACCAATGACATAGTAAAGGGAGGTTAGTGATCACGCCTCATAATGCAGCGTGTTTTCATATTAATGTGTATTTTTATACAACAAAGTGTGTTGTTTGTATATTTTTCTTCATTGAAGAGGTATTTATTTATTTTAAAGTTTGTGTATGCTAAAATGTTGTAATGAAAATAGGGTTTGGCAGCAGTCAGATGAAGATGTTATTAAATTTAATTTGAATAAATATGTAAAATAATTGTTTATTATGCATATGTTATGCATATCATTAAATGTTAATCTATAAATGTATCCTTTATAAGTTTTGGAAAGCATAATTTCATTTTATTTAATTTCTTTCCCCTATTGCCTTTCTTTTAACTTACAATTATATATGTACAGTTGCTTGCAAACGTTTTGAGACGATAAGCTTTTCTATCCTAACTTTTTCTGTAAGCAAAATGTAATTTGTACCCCTTTTAAAGCTCAACAAAATGCAACATTAGAACAATTGAGTTATATGCATGAATTAAAAATAATTCGGAAATTCGCAAAATTACTTCGCAAAAATTTTGAGACGATTCGGTTTTTCTAAACTTTTATTAAAATTAAGCGTCATATTGTAACGAAATACAGCAATATTTAATATTTAGTTGCATATCCTTTTGCTTCGAGGACTGCAGCACTTCGTCTAAGCGCGGAATTAAGAAGGCTTTCTAAAGTGGACCTGGGGATTTTCGCCAATTTCGCTTCCGTGTCCCGACTTTTCTTTCATTGTGTTGCCAAAGATGTTCAATTGGATTAAGTCAGGTGACTGACTAGGCCAGCCCAAAACTTTAATTTTCTTACCTGTAAAGCCAATTTGTCACCATTTTGAAGGTGTGTTTTGGATCATTATCCTGCTGAAGCATCCATCCACGAGGCATTTTTTTTACGAGCATAAGGCAGCATGTGATCTTCTAAAATGTTTTATAAACATTTTGATCCATAATCACTTCGATGTGTACGAGGGAGACGATGACATGATGATGCAAAGCTCCCAGGACCATTACTGATCCATTTCCGTGATCTGTTGAACGTTGGTACCGGGGATCCATTCTGGTGTTTTTGGGCGACTAATACGACGTTATATTCGTCCAGAATGGATCTCCGGTACGAACGTCCAACAGTGAAGCACGAAAATGGATCAGTAATAGTCTGGGAAGCTTTCCATCATTATGGCGCTACAATGTTATTATAAAGTTCCATCAACAAAGATTTCATAAACATAAAGCCGCCATCAATTGCACATATTTATCTTCGGTTTGTAGAAATTTTAATTTAAATTTCTAGCGTACACGTCTTTATGCAGAACCAAACACAACTTTTTCATCCAAACGATTACTAATTTATTTTTTATTCCTGTAAATATTACAATGTTATTATTAAGGTTTTGTAAACAAAAAATATCACTTCACCTTCAACTTTTTTTTATTTTTATCTTAATGCTTTGGTGATAAAATCTTTAACTTAATTTGAATAATTTTTAAATCTCTTATCAGAGTTTGTATTCATTTTTCAAACCGATTTATTTCCCAACGTCGAATTGTTCTTCATTGTTCTTCATGAATATTAATAAGATTTTTCTGTTCAAGATTAGTTGGTTTTGTTTATCATTGAATATTCATGAGCACTCTTTTTATTTACAAAGTTCATGAATGAAAAAAACGTTAAAGTGTCAGACCTACAGTCATCTTTTTAATTTTCTATGTAATGATTAAAATAAAAATTATATTTGTTTAATATTTTAAATCTTTTAGTTTATTTACATGTAGCAAAAACTAGGAATATGTATTATTATTAATTTTCTAGGTATTGATTAAAGTAAAGAATTACATTTCTTTTATATTAAACTTTTTTTCAGTTTATTTACATGAACCGAAATCTAGAAAAAATGAATTAATATTTGCTTCGTAACAGAAATGTGAAAATTAGTCTATGATACCGAAGATGAATATATTTCTGTGACAGGTGTAATGGTGCGTCATGATGTTTGAGTCGATAAAATTCCTCGTCGATTTCGAAATATTCTCTATAATTTGCTTTCTGAATAGAAGGAATATGCAACAAACAAAAATCCGTAAACAAATCTGTGAGGTGTAATGTGTGATGGGGTAGTTAGAATGCATGTTGGTTGTTCAATTCATGTAGAATGATCACACACGATGAAGTCTGAAGCGGCAGCTTTCGTCATATGTGGTAAACGAGTATCCGGTTAGTCTGATCGACAAGTAAAGTGAATTGCACATTTTCTTGTACTTGAAGAAATATTTGTATGACAAGAATTTTGACGACGATGACGAAGTGAGAGATGCCGTACCGTCGGCTAAATTAATAGACGGGCTGTGATGCTATCTTCTGTGATGCTATCAGGCAAATACTTGTACCTCGATACGATAAATGCCTAAATGGTTAAGTTACCTATGTAGCAAAATAGTGTAATGTGTTTTAATAATTTATTATATATATATATATATATATATATCTTTCCAAAATACTTAAACTTATCTTTGTAATACATTCACAGATCTTACTTTAGGAATATGTCTCTTACATTCGAATTACAGAGTTTTCTTTAATGAATCACTGAATAAAATAATTCAACTAAAACCTCGTACCACAATGTTTTAGAAAATTTCATTATTTACTGTTTAGCTGAAACTTTTTTATTACAGAATGAGGAAATATCTGAAACTTGTTGCTTTCATTTTCTGCGAAAATATAGTCAACTTTCGAAAAAACAAGGGGCGTTCTTTGGTTATAGGAAGCAAATTCCTAAAGGAAAGATCAGTGTCGATTCGTATCAAACGCGTTATTTCATCACAATTGGATCTCTTTGTCATAGGCTATATTTGTCCCTAATAAAATATTAAAATATCGGTGGACTTGGAGTAATGCTGGAATGCATCAATCATGTGGTCTTCGACTTCTTCTTTTATCTCAGCGATATTGTTTTGAGGAAATTTGATGAAAGTTCATTCTGTAGAATTTGACAATGTAGTAAAAAAATATTTAAGGGGTCTCAGGAGTCTTACTTTTCCTCCGAAGATGCAAGTTTGCATCATGTCACATTTAATTTTATTTCTCATTTCATATAACACACATTAAAATTAAATTTTTACCACTAATTGGTCAATATCAGCTTGATTTAACATAATTATTTCAATGTTGTACAATTCATATTTAATTACTTAAAAAAGTTTAAATTTAAAAAAAAAAGTAAAAGAACGTTTTCGCCTGGTATCCACTGCCGGCAATGTTGTAGATAAAATATTGCTTCAAAAATAACAAACAAAACTGATAATGATGTAAAATTGATGTATCTTGAACTTATACTGCAATTTCAAGAAATTAAAAATTTAATTTTTCTTGACAACACCTGTTGATATAAATGGGCTTCGTTTCTATAAAATACGTTATTTACCGTAGCAGAAGAGCTAAAGTGTAGCGCCAAAACTTTGGATTTTGTTATATCAGCAGGAAGCAACCCTTGAAAAAGCATAATTTTATATAATTCAGTATGTTTCACAAACTTTAACGGACAAAACTGACAGGCATGTCAAACGATGAATATGGTGCACAAGAGCTTCCTCAACAGTACACGTCTTTTACAGTAATGATGTAACCTTATATTTTACAGACGTCGTAAAATTTGCTTTCGTTCTTCTGTGAATTTGTATGCCCCTGAAACAGTCTCTTTGAAATTAAATGCCAATTCTGTTGGCTGTCGTTATACGTTTCGATATAGGAAAGGTCATTTTTCTATTGTAACAATTATTTTCTCTATTTCTAATTCTGACACCAATTCTATCAAAATCTTGTTTTAGCGATTAGAATCGGGCCTTAACAATCGCCGTTTGCAGTGCGTAAGCACTATGACGAGATCATAATCCTCAGTTAATGCAGAGTCAATGTTTTAATAAAGTAGCATCAAGAAGATAGTGTAGGTTTTAACTTGCATAATCATTATGTAGCGCCCAAACACAAAGTTAGACGCTCTCGTCTTTCAATTAACATACTTTCAAAGTAGCAGTGTGCTTCTGCATACGATTTAGTCTCTATTTTATTTTCAAATTAGGGAACAAAAGTTCCTATATTTGGCAAGTACAAGCCGTATATTATTTCATTCATTAAATATTTTTTCTTTTGCTTAAAATTCTTTTTTTTTTTCAGATATATTGAAGTTGAATGTTAGGATATTCAGATCAGAGGATCAGCGTTTCCGAACCGAAACAAATATAATCGCTATTTATGCATATCTGGGTATGTGTGACAGTGTAAATACAGGGTGTTTCACAAAGGACCCCTAACTTTAAAAATCAATATCCCGGAAACGGTGATAGATAGAAACATGAAACCAGTGGTATGTTTATTAAAAAAATCGTAAGAATCTTATACATAAATCTCAAAATTTAGTTAAAAATAGCATCGATAGATGGCACTGAGAGCGTTAAGAATCCTTCAAAACAGAGTTCAGAAGCATTGGAAAGACTAGTAGTCGAAGATTTCGCCATTGAAATCTGACAGCTATTAGCATATAGTGAAAATAATTTCGAAAGTGATGTATACCGAGGTGGAACGTGTGTTTATTGTGTTGGAGTATCACCGATTAAATCAGAGTCCTACAGCCACAAGGAGGAGTTTTCAAACGCGATTTCAAGTCGCAAAAGGCCCAGATGGGAAATCAATTCGTGAGCTTTTCAAAAAAGTTCAACAGACAGGCAACGTGTCCGATGCGAATTATTTTCACTATACGCTAATAGCGGTGAGATTTCGATGGCGAAATCTTGGACGGCAAATCTTTCTATGCTTCTGAACTCTCTTTAGAAGGATTCTTAACGCTCTCAGCGCTATCTATCGGTGCTATTTTAAACTAAATTTTGAGATTTATGTATAAGATTCTTACGATTTTTTTAATAAACATACCACTGGTTTCATGCTTCTATCTATCACCGTTTCCGGGTTATTGATTTTTAAAGTTAGGGGTCCTTTGTGAAACACCCTGTATATGCCTACATAAAACCAAGTATACTTACACATAAGTAGACCTATACACCATGGCATATGGTTGCAATTTTTCTCAGTGTTAACATCGTGGCTTCAACGTTACTCTACTAAGACATTTGTGATTTATATAGTTGATTTTTTATAAATTAACGGAATAGTGTGCTGCTTAAATTCTTTATTGAACTCATGCCATATATATTTTCATTCTTTTAACTGGACGATTATTGCAATTTTTAAATCTATAAAAAATAATATATTTTACAAAGCTGTTTAATACAATGCTATCGTTAGAATTTAGTAAATATAACTTTCAGTTCATCTTGAGTTGATATATTGTATCTTTCTGAAAACAATTATCAAATCTCTATGGAGTTTTCTTTTACTAAAATGTATAATCTCGGAAATTGTTTATCAGAATTTTTTTTTTTTTTTACAAACTGACCTATTTCCAATTGGGTGATTCTTCTTTTATTTTCATCATGAATATTAATAAGATTTTTTTGTTGTTCAAGATTAGTTCTGTTTATTTTTTAATGAATAGTAATGAGATTTTTTTAATTCACAAATATTATGTGGTAAAAGTCAATATCTACAAATTGTTTTCAGTCATCTTTATAATTTTCTCTAATGATTATTTTTTTTAAATGACATTTCTGATTATTATGAATTCTTCTTTGATGTAAAACTAGACACAAAAAAAGGATAATAAATTATTTTATGTTTAAGAAATAAAAATTAATGTTAGTTTTTTTTTAATCAAATTGCAAAATATTTTTTAAAAACTAATAATTTTTTAATAAATAATATTTTTCAGTATTTTCTCTGAAACGTTCGATTAATTTATATATATATATATATTTGTGTAGAAAAACTACTTTCTCGACTTAAAAAATGTGAAATTTAAATGTTAAATAAAGCAAATTCATGTCTTTTAGCTTAATTATAAATATACTTTACTTATTAATATTTCAATACATAATTAAAATTAATAGTAATAAAAAAAAGTATTGCCTAAAAATCAATATTATTCAAAACAGAAATCCTATTCAGATTTACTTTATTAATCACGAATATTTAAAAACTGGGTCCGTAATTATTAGAGAAAAATACAAAACTACCACATTTCTGGAAATTAAAATAGCTTCTGTTACATTTCTTTGGAAATCCTTCAAACGCATGTAATGTAAATAAAAAACACGCATCACAGACTGCGCGACATCGTTATTTCACTTGCAATACACTCATAATACAAAATGTAATCTTTTGTTTACACCACCTTAGTTCGTGAAGACATCAAATCGCATGGCATAATTTCACGTGCAATGCACGCATAATATAAAATAAAATATTTTGTTTACACCAATTTATTTTGTGAAGAAATCAAATCGCATTATCGAAATATTTAATTCGTAATATTTTATAATTCGCAAATCGTAATGTTACTTCTGTTTAAACTTTACTTCGTCAATAACAAAGCATGAAGGAAGTTGAGTTGTATGGAACTTCATTGACCTAACATAATTTCGCTCAACTTTGATTGGTTCATAAGGAAAAAGCAGCTGACGTCATTGTTTCTCAAATTACTTGGTTAGCAAGAAACATCTGTCTGTTCTTTATGGTCCCTACTGTAAACATGAATAAGGGCAATTTGATTGGTTTACGTGTAAACATGTCTATCATATGATTGGTCTACGTTGCTATGTCGATTCCTGCAATAATCGCTACGGCAAACACCAGACGCCATCGCCAAGCTTTGGGAACGATTCGCTTTGCGAAAGATTACCTCCATGGTTTATTATTTTAAACATTCAACAAGAATGAATCTCTTTTATGTTTACTTTCATGGACTGAGATATAAGAATTTCAACTGAATTTATTGCAGAATATAGATTTAATTGAATGTAAGTCGTCTCTCAAACATTAATTTATTTTGGACGATCTTTCTGGAAATGAAATTTATATGCAGTTTTATTCGAAAAAATAATTTTGAATAAAAATTCCCGCTTGGCATATGAAAAAGGCGAAGCGGACATCCCGGAATTGTTGATGCCAGCCAAATGCCTTTCGCTTTTGTTATATAGATAAGCAAAAATAGAATCAGTGGTAATTTGTGATCAACATTTTGTTGATGAGTAAATTATAGTGTACTTGTTGCATTACGTCACTAACGAATTGATGTCAACTATAATTAACAAATTATCTTGGATTATCATTATTTTAAATACTTGCTTGATTAAGGTTACTGCACATTTCTTTGTCATAGCATGATATTAAGTATACCAATTTCATGCTGTAGTATTTTTTTTCATAAATATTCATATCTTTCAATCCTTGTTTTTACCAGTGATCCAAATAAATCTTTAACGAAATACTCGAATCGTCATCCAGAAATGGAGTTTGCGATACACCTGCAGACATTTTATTACTTAGCAATTACCGAAAATAAAGTTGATCGTTTTTGGAACATCTCCTTAAATATCTAGGCATGACAGTCCATTAACTTGTTTTTGCTACTCTGTTAAATATTCCTTCGATTAATGTCCTACAGAAGGTGCATCCTGATATTCTTTAAGAACATTTTCTATTTTAGGGTAACTAAGAACCATTTGCACTTTATATGAACATAAGAGGTCATAGGACTTTTAAACCTTAAATCCAATCTTTGAATATATATATATATATATATATATATATATATATATATATTAAACAGTAATGATACACACATATATATATATTAAAGAGTAATAATTTCTAAACACTTTAAAAGAAAAAGAATAACACTCTCAATAGTTGTTCAATATATGTTCAAAGACAGAACACGTTAAAGTCATATTTCTCAAAATGTGATTGGGACATTTGTGAGCAAGGTAGTTAAAAAGCTTTTCGATACTTTTTTATGAAATTTTCAGAATATATAGTGTACGGTAGGCTCTATAAAGTGAACCAAAATTTTCATCGTTTTCTCTTGAAAAATATTTTTTTTCTTTGTGCAGTATTGCTAAAATTTTGAAAATTTTATTTAAGCGATATACAATTTTGTTTTTAAAACATAAAAACGATATAAATAAACATTATTTTATGTTCAGTGTAAGCCCAAATCTTTCAAGTATAATTAGATGCAAAAACGTTTCTTTTATATGCAGAAATTCGTTTGTAATCATGCGCGCGACCGACGATACCAATTTTTCGCTCGGCAAGTTTAAAAATCTCTTTAACAACTGATTTTCCCCATATTAATCCGAAAAATAAATGAAATAAAAGAAGAAACATATACTTATTAACCACCTTCAAAAATAGTAGTTTTGTAATATATACGTTTCAATATATCAAATGACAAAAATGGTCATTTTTTCCCACTTTCAGACATTTTAAATATCCTATGACCCCTTAAATCATGTAAGTATCTGTACAAAATTCCTTATTTCACAAAGTAACCTCTTTCACTCCTGTTAACGAACTTTTAATTATTAGCAGGAAACGAAGCAATTGCATGATTGCTTTAGTTTTCTGACTTTCCATGTATGCACATTCGAGACAAATATTTAAGTTAGCATTATTATTTATTCATTAGTAGCTACACAGTAAAGTTCGTATTATAATTTGCAACAGTGCACGTTTAATGAATGTACTTTTTAAAAAGGACAAATGTTTCTTTATCTAGGAAAGTAAAATATAACCACAAAGGAAAAAATGGGTTCTTTATCATTAGAGATCTCAGAAACTAATATATTTTCGAGATTTGAAGAGGCATTTATGAAGAAAAAGTTCTTTTTGGTGCCAAGGATTTTCGAAAACGTTTCCGAGTAGTTTATATAATGTCTTAATAAGTTTTCTCAACATGGAATAAAGCTTTTTCAGATTCTATCAATGTTTATTTCATATATAAGCATATATTATATAATATCATATTTCTGAGATCAACAAACATGGTTTAAGGAAAAACTTGATAAATTAACAGCATTAACATTAATATTGCAATATATCAGTTTGTTACTCGTGCATGTTTAAATTCATATACGAAAGTGAAAATGTATAATTTACAATTGATAGCATCTTAAAAACATATATTTCGGTTTACAATAACTGAGTAATATGCTATAAATACTACTCAGAAACTGTGCCGAATATCAGTGGCAGCAAAATACACTTTGTTTTTATATATGCTTCTTTAAAACTCAAAATATAATTATTTTCCGGGGTTTCCAGAGAGAAAGAATGCTTTTCGGTTTCGTGGGTAACTCGGAAGGGTTCAATGTTTATTTCAGTACGTGGTTATATTATATTTTCGTAGATTATGAAACGTTTTTCTTTTTTTTCACACTTTTCTGAATATAATTGTAAATGGCATTTGAAATTGAAGTAAATTTAAGAAGCTCTTTAACTATTACAAAAATTACAAATATGTCAGTCTCTCAGTAATATCGCTAATGTCAAAATGCTACTTCGATATAAGCTGACATCATTATGTTGACCGAAAAATCGGAATACTTAATAGCGCATAGTGGTTTATAATTCCGTACAGTAATATTTGAATTTATGTAAGTACTCGTACATACGAAACTAGTCGGATGTGCCAATCTAAAAACTTTCTTCTATCTCACACAGATTTTGTATACACTAAAAAGAATAAGCACCAGTTTATATCAAGGTCTAACTGAATCTAAAGTTTTATTAAATTCCGTGGATTATTTCTTGGCTATTGCTAAAATCGTGTAAATCCTGCAAAATGTAGCATAGCAGCGCCACCTGTTGAGAGATTAAGACCAAAACCTAATCAACAACAACTTATGTCAACATCTAACTGAATCTGAAATTTGATGAAATCCGTGCATCAGTTCTTGAGATATAGTTATCGTGATAATAATGAAAAAAGTGGTATAGCAGCGCTGCCTGTTGGGATATCTACACCAAAACGTAATCAGCGTCTATTTATGTCAAGGTCTAAATGAATCTGAAGTTTGATGAAGATAAGTATAATAGTTTTTGAGATATAGTTATTGCGGAAATCGCGAAAACGTGCAGCATAGCAGCGCCACCTACTGAGCGATTTTCACCAAACACTAATCAGCACCAATTTATATCAGGGACTAACTGACTATAAAGTTTTATTAAATTTCGTGCATTCGTTCTTGAGATAGAGCGCCCACAAATTTTTTGTCACATACAGACAGACAGAGTCACAGACTCACAGACAGACATTTCCTAAAAACAGTCAAATCGTATTCAGGACCTTCTGAAACGTATAAATTCGTCGAAAACCGGAAGTCGAAAATTTTCATGAATCCAATACTTTTTTCTTGTAAAGATAAAATAAAGTAAAAATATAAAAGCTAAATTTAGCGAATATATAAGCCTGCATGAACAAAGCCAAGGTGACGCTAATTGACAGATTTGTAGAATTAACCACAATTGAAATCCATTATTCAAACCTGATATTACCCTATTATTTCTTTTCAATAATTAATGTTACATGTAATACTGTCATTCTTGACAAGAACCCAATTGTTTAAATATAATCAAAATTAAACATGCATTTTTAGAAAAAAAAATAGAAGACATGATATTGGTTTTATTACTATAATATGAATGACTTTTATGTTTAGTTAACAAAATTAAAATCTTATAAATAAATCTTGAAAACTTAAAATTTATTTGTTATTTTATAATTCTAAAACATAGTGCAAAAGTAGAGAAAAAATTTATTTCTAATAAAATTTCAGCACGTTTCGAAAATAAGAAGTTTATGATTGCGATAAATTTATATTTCGTTTTCATGCTGTAAAAATGTACGTGATTTTTCTTATATTCGACAGAAAAAGCTGATGGAATGTAATGCAAAAAAGTAATTTTAGATTTTGTTTTGAATTTCATTTGTAGATATATATCAAATAATTTTTACTGTTAATTATATTTGTTTACATTGGAATAAATCTTTTTATTTTAGCAATAGAACTTGATATTTTAATATAATTTAAAAATGAAAAAAAAATTATATTTCTGTTTTTATTTTAAATATTATTAATAATATACAAATTTGTTATTCAAAATACTGGATTTTAATTTTATACGGTTGTATTTCTTAAACTATACATCGCCTAGGAATGATGTAATTCGTAAAGAACTCACATGTTTATAAATGTTCAATACACTGTTAAAAATTTGCAGCAAACTGTCCAGTCATTTGACCGTTTTTGTAGAAAACTGTTACATAACCGTAATGTAACTATATTATGACCATAAAATGAGCAATAATAAGGTCAAAATATAGTTAAATTACGGTTATATAACCGTTTTCTACAAAAACGGTCAAATGACTGGACAGTTTGCTGCAAATTTTTAACAGTGTAATGGCGCTCTCCTACTCGATAAATAACATATAACATCTAGTCGGTAGCTGAATTCATTCTACACATTGTGGAAAAACGTTTCGTACTACTCCACTGATAATTTCAGAGAAAATATATGTTAGTGCATCAAAAGTTGTTGAAGAACACTGTTAAAAATAAATCCGTTAATTCACGGTCGAACTACTGGCAGCAAAGTTGCCGGAATTTTTCCGTTCCGCTAGTACATTTTCCGTTTTGAAAGATAAAGGAAGGGAAAACTCCGTTTGAAGAATCGGTAAGTTTCCGTTATAAATAAACTCGGTTTTAAAAAATGTCATCTCTATTTGTGCTGCCATCTGTTGGTTATTACGGGAGTATTTAATATAATGCAAGAACATTTTCTGAACGTCCTCAGGATCGAACTGGGGACGTTAGTGGTTCGAGCCGAGTGCTTTACCGTAAGACCAGCGGGTCCTTGCTAGAGTGAGTGTAGGAAACGATGATAGGGAATTTCTTCAAATCGCAGCTTGGAACTTAAACAGTTTGGGGTTTAGAAAACTGGTAATTTTGAAGTTAATTGCGGGGATATTTCATAATGAGATGATGGTTGAAAACTATAGTATTAATAGAGGATAAAAACATGAATTATATATATTCTTAATTTGATTGTTAGATGTAAAATATAAATATTATATTTTGAATTAAATTCAATAATTTTATTCTTTTTTGCGATAATCTATTTTTAATCAACTATTATGTATTTTTTAAATGTGTTCGTTTAGAATATATTTTCAGTGTGAGTGTTTTTTATAACTTAAAAAAATAAATTCCGAATAATTTTAAAGGAATGAGTTTAATTCGAATGCATTATTTTTGTTTGTTGCTTTTTTAAATAGAATCGATTTTTTTTCAATTAATTTAGCTATTTTATATATATATTAATCTGATTGTTTAGAATATATTTTAAGTGCGAATACTATTTTATAACTTTAAAAAATGAATTACAAATAATATTAAAAGAATGGAAAGAATTAATTTTTGCTTTTTTATATTCGAAAGCACCATTTTCTTGTTGTTTTAAAAAAACTTGAAATTTTAATTTATGGAATTTTTAATTTTTCTGTACAGCAACATGTCAGTTTTTGAAACATTGAAAATAAACATGCAGCAGATAACGGAATATCTCCGTTGGCTGCTTTCTTATATGAAGAAATTTTCTGCTTTTAACTAAAAATGCCCTTTTGTCATAAAAAGGGACTTTTTCTGCGAAATTCAGGAAAAAAATACCCGTGAATTTCAGATTATTTTTAACAGTATACTGTAAAAAGAAATCCGTCAATTTACGGAAAAAGGACTGGCAGCAGAGTTGCCTTAATGTTTCCGTTTTTTGAGGAATGTTCCGTCTTTGTAGTACATAAATGGCGCGATACAGACGCCAAGGAGTTTAAGCGCATGTGTGGCGATCAAAAATACTGCAATCCCATTGGATGATAGTTAGATTTTTACATTAATAATTTCGTATTTGAAACTCTGTAATCTTAAAAGTCTAAAAAGTGTACAATTTAGGGATACTGTTTATGCAATTTTTGTGCACAGTTCAGTTTGCAGTTTTTATGCATATGTAGAGGTGCCAAATACCCTCGGATTTTGTGCACTTTTTTTGCAAACTTTTTATAGCTGGGTAGCAACAGATATACGGGAGAGATTCCATTTTTCTAACAAAACGGAAACTTTCTGATCAAAATTCACGGAAGACAACTTATCAATAAACGAAAATTTTTAACAGTGAAGGTTATGTATAAAATGTTTCTAATAAAACATTGATAAGGAAAATATTACGAATCCAAAATTTCTCACTGAAAATACATACATGTATTAGATTAATTCCACTATATAATACATATGTTCCCCTAATATTAAGTTTTCCAGTTAAAATATATATATATATATATATATATATATATATAATCTGCTTTATTCAATACCAATGTAAAGATTGATAATACAGGTGGTCATAAAGACTTTCCCTGATTAAAAATATTAATAGGAAATAACCATTTAATGCAATACTGTAAAATATTTATTATGGGAAAGTCTTAAGTTTAATTAGTCCAGTCTCTATCGTCATTCATGTGTTTCTTGATGAAAAAATTTTTGGAAGATGGATCCGACTGGATGGACCAACACTTTTAGATTTTTTTCTTTTGGTGGTACATAAAGGATAGAGTGTTTGCACAGATATTAAAACACTCAAGGAAAGGATCACAGATGATGTGTCTAGTGTGACAGCCCAAATGTTGGGTAATACGTGGCGAGAAATGGAATACCGCATTGGTATTCTTCGAGCTACCAAGGGTGCTCACTTCAAAATTTACTGACGTAAGTACTTGTATTAAAAATGTCATAAATGTATTTACAATATCTTGAAACAAGCACATTTCTAATTACATTAGTTTTTCTGCAATAAATTATTGTAATCAGAGAAAAAAAATGACCACCCTGTACAGTTATGTAGTCGAAAAATAAAGTTATTAGCCGATAGTTGGAATAATTGCGGATTTTTAGGATTCCTATACAATCATTTAATAAGAAAACGTTCAAATTTTTATTAACATTTAAAAACACGTGCTGCGTATTGTATAGGCTTAGGCAATTTAAAGGCCAAATGACAATTTTTAATTATATGCTTGTTTAATGCAATGTTTAGTGGTAATATCAAAGTAATAAAAATTAAATTGATAAAAATATAATAATTTAATTATAGTTAATATAGCACGGACTGTTTACAGTGACATAAAGACACTGGCAGCGAACTTCATAACCCAACGCATTTTAAAGATTTAATAACGGATTTGAATATCATATTTTTATAATGCAATGTCTAATAACTGTCTAAAAGTAATAAAGATTAAATTTAATAGAATAAAATAATTTAAGCAAGAAAGGAAATTGAATAAATTACACAATTACACGGGTTTTAAAAATAATGAAATATAGCAAAAAAATTCCCAAACTTGAACTTTAAACATTGGATGAAAACTGAAGCGACTTTGGAAAGAAGGTAAATTAGGCGCACGTTTTTGATCCCGTAAATATTGAAATAATACGTAATTATTTAAAATCCGTAACCGCGTTTCCAGTGAGTGGCACACTCAGTACATCGCACACTGTGACAAAGCGGTTTTCAGTGTTTAACGAGTTGGTTCTAAATTCTTAATCGCAGCATTTGTGTTAATTATATAAATTTTTATTTCAAACATATAAAATTTTGGTAATTTTAAAACAAAAAGTATTGTTTTTATTTTAATGACGTGGCGCAAAAGCATATTTTTTAAATAGATTTTATTCAATCAAACACCGTTAAATTTGAATGTTGCACTTGGATGCAGGTAATATTAAAATTGTTTGCATCTCAAATGCCAACAGAAGAGGAATGTACTAACTATGTTCCGAGGTATAGCGAAATCTTCCGATTACAACACGACATTTTTGCAAAATTTAAAATATCTATAAAAACAATACATAAATATAAAAAATTCAAATTAATTGAAAAACAGTTATGCTGGAAATATTACCCACAATACGAAAAAAGAACGAAAAATCATGCGGCAAGCATAGATTGTGTAATACTTCCCAATTCTTACAAAATATTTTTACAAATCTTTACCGTTTAATAAGGTGAAAGATGATATATATGTAAATAATTTGGAAAACGCATAATATATTTTAAAATCCAATTTCAGGAATTATCAACAATAATCGGAACAATATCCGAGCTCTTTTGTGCAGTCCTGTATATGATCTAAAGATTTGTATATATACTAAATAGAATGCTAAACTTAAGTTCAGTTAGGAAACGCGAAGCAAAGTTTAAAATTTCCCTTCTGCAATTTCCGATATTAAACGTAAATGTACTCGAGAACTTTTGCGCTGCCCTGTATACAATCTATACAATTTATACACACCAAGTAATAGGCAAAAAAATGAGTTAAATTTAAATACGCGTTCATCAACTGAAAAAGCATTCCCAGCAATTATTATTAATAAGCAGTACTTTAACCGAATTCTTTTGTGTGTCCCTGTAATTGAACGATGAAAGTTATACACACAGTATTCTATAATAAACCTCTTGTAACTCATATTAGTTATATATATCAATTTCAATATCTTTGAAATAGTGAAACATTATTAAAATAAACTTCAAACGATTTTTCTTCATAGACCGAAATGTAACGAAATTCTTTTGTGTATCCCTGTAAAGGAACTATAAGTGCTATGCACACCAAATTCTATAATTAGTCTTTTGTTGTGAACTTCAGTGATATATATCAATTTCATAATGTTTGAAATTGTGTAACATCATTAAAATAAACCGCAAATGATTTTCCCCATAGACCACAATGTAACGGAATTCTTTTGAGTGTCCCTGTAAAAAAAGCATAAGTTCTACACTTATCATTTTCAATACTGAACATGCCACAGTAAGCTTCAATAACATATATCAATTGCATGACGATCCGAGTATATTTACGATAGTTAGAGCACAGACATACAGACAGACAGACAGCAGACTGTCAGACGGCAGACATACAGACAGACAAACCGAATTCCTAAACACTTTGGAACTATGTTGGAAAGTGTGAAAAATATATTTTAGAGCATAATAAAAAATTGGATTTACATAAGAATTTTTTTTTTACCAGTTACTCAGGTTTCTACCAGTTTCAGCTGTTTTATCTACTTTTACGATACATTTCCTTATAAAAACGGGGCTAGACGATATATAGGAAAAAAACATTTGCGGTTCCGCATGCTATGAGATGTATCGAACAACTGTACATGTTTGACGAATCTTGGGAATATACATAAAATTTTAGCCAATGTCGTGAAGATTTGTCGTTTCTGCACACTTTGCACAGTCCGTGTTTTTAAAGGATTTGTAAATGAAGTTAAGTCAATGTTGAAAATAATATGCTATTAATAAAAGTTCTAAAAACAATGGAAGCGCTCCAGTTTGAGATTAGACAGTCTCTTGGAGATGCAGACACTCTTATTGCAAAAACTTATATTGAAATTTCTGAAGTATTCGTCCCCTCTAAATTCTCCCAGTCCACAGATATTCTAGTCATAATTATTACTCTAGCTGTATCAAAACAAGAAATGTATCTGGGAAACTTAAATCTGGACGAACAAGAAGAAAATCATTTTTTGCCGTTAATTTTTAACTCCAGTCACAAAAATATTAAGAATTAAATTCTCTTAGCTCACGCGTTCAGTGGCTGTGTCACTACAAGTACAGTATGGGGAAACGGCAAAAAACAGATTTTTAAATTATTTAAAACTGAAAGTAATTTGAGGGTAAATTTTACAATTTTCTACAAAACTCCTGCCAAACACTCCGAAATAAAAAAAGCAGGATAAACTATTTTCATACTTTTGGTATGATGAAAGAAATGTGAATGAACAAATACATATGCTCCTAAAATTTATAAAAAGAATGATAGTCAAACTAAAGTCAATCCCACCAACTTCTGGGAGTGTAGAATATTTAGAACTTATCATTTAAAACTTATCATCAGGTCCAGCTATCCCTGAATGATAATATGAATCCTGAAGATTGGGGCTGATTTCGCCAGCATTTAAAATTACAGCCATTAAAGGATTATTCAGATCCCAGATCAAAAACAATTATGCGAATGATCTCATTCTTCTGTAAAGAAGCCGATCTAGTTCACAATGCTCATTTTTCATGCCTGGTATTTAACGTTCAACAAATTGTAAATTTGCAAAGGCATGTACTAGAAACTCCAAAAAGGAAATCATTGACTCACCTGGTGAAATTGTGGCTTTTAAACTATTGAATGAAGACGTTGATAGATGATTTAAAATTGAAGATTGCTCCATCTTTTGCGATGACTATAAAGCATCTGAAACAGCGGACGGAGACAGTACCACACTACACTCGTAACCACACTGTTATTGAAGTGTAATTTACGTATTATTCTGCCTTTTAAATTATTCGACGTTAAAATAAATGTTTGTTCTTACGATTTGGTATAGATTTTATTCAATTCAAAATAAAACAAGAACGAAAAATCATTCGTCAAGCATATATTACGAAACACTTTACAAAACATCCAGAAAACTGTAACGAAACTTCACCGTTAAATAATGTGATAGAAGATATGTAAGTAAGCAGTTTAGAAAACATATAACACATTGAAAAATACAGTTTTCAAAATTACCGTCCTTTGTCAAAAAATGGCCGAATGATTTTGTGCAACCCTGTATATGATAGATTTGAATATATACTACATAGCATGATAAAATTTAGTTCAGTTAGAAAATTCACGTTTAGCAATTTTCGTCAATCGATGGAAATGCACTCGAAATCTTTTGTACAAACATGTATATTATCTAAAGACTTTTGTACACACCCCTTATTAAACTAAAAGGTAAAAAACGCAATCAGGTATAAAAACGCATAAGACAACTTAAAACTCGCTTCAGCAATTACCAACCTGACTTACCAACCCAATTGACTAAAGTTCACGGGCCGATTTTTTCCCTTTCCCTCCTCTTATTGCTCCTGAATGCATTGTTTTTTTTAAAGGTTAATTTCTATCAACTTTTATTTGTTTTCTTGGTGTCACTATTAAAAAAATTAAAAATTATATTTCACATTAATTTGTTTGCACAAATACAAATGTTTCACGATTACCACCGTTTGGAAATTCTGTTTGCACCGTTTTCTTATTAAAGGTAATTTCTATCGTCTATTATCAGTTTCAATCGTTCCATACATCAAATGATATGAATAATTATGTACTACACGAATATGTCGCATTAAGACGAGTTTTTTTTTGTTTATTCTGATCATTTGGCAACCCTAAATTCACCATTCCATCCCAAAGAGTAATTGCAATTAATCTATGACAATTTTTTTTATCCATGATTAATTCAGTTCGGTTAATAACTTTTAGCTACAGACACAAAAATCCCATATGGATTTTCATTTAAGGTATTTTTAAAAATATATTAGATTATTTTAATACCATTATTACAGTTATGTATTACGAGATGATTTTGTATAAATGCATTTATAAATAAATATATATATGATTAAATACATTATTAATTAAAATCAGATTTTACTGTAAAAAATACATTCCAAAACAAATTGGAAAAAATTCTTTATATTTATGCTAAAAAATAAATGTTCTATGAATCTTACAATTTTTTTTTAATATCGATAAAAATAATATACTAAAAGCTAAAATGATTTAAATATTTATGCGTTCTTTCTGAGAAAAAATCATTTTGTAATTTTCTGATTAAGTTATTGTAATAAAAAATATATATCTATATAATAATTCATCTTCAGACACAAATCTTTCATTTTGTTTTATTTAAAATCCAAATAATTGAATTGTATTAAAATTATTTATTTTATTATATTGTATTAGCATGAAAATTAAAATTCTAATAACAATTCAAATATTTTGAGGCGTTTTTTTTTTTCAATATATGCATATTTTTGAAGTATGCCATCTTATAAATATTTTAATTAAATATCTAAATTATAAAGATTAATATCTACTATGTTAATAGTACAACATGATACAAAAGAAATATTTATAAATAATAAATAAAAATTGTATGAATATTTGTACTATGTTTTTATGCATTTTTAGAATAATAAATTGATAAATAAATAGCTTTCAATATTTGATTCTTTGAAAGTTATTTTGTAGAATTTTCGGTTTTGTTTTCTTATAATTTCAAAATATACATATGTTCATTGCACAAATGGAATATTTTTTCAAAATTCGTCGAAAATATCTTGCTTATTTTAAAAAAAATATATTAACATTGTTGTTTTAATATATATTTTTTAGTATTTAATAATTACAAAAATTACAGTTTTGTTTATTAAGGTAACTATTTTAGTAAATTTTAGTTGATTCATTAAGCTAATTTAAAAATAAAATTTAAGTGCATTCTAATAGAATTCGATTACTTCTGTATGGTATATTACATTATACTTTTTGTAATAAATAGCTATTAAAATTATTCTCCATAAAAGGAATTTTGTTTTGTAAAAATATAAAAAAACAAATAAATAAGTAAAGTTACAAAATTAATTTATGATATATATGATTTTTTTCAAAAAAATTCACCAATAATCATTATTTATAACGATCATTTGAAAATATTTAATCAGTATCTATTTAAACAATATTGGGTCAAGAAAAAAGCCAGTATTGGTAACATTAGCATGAAAATTATTCAAACATTGGGGTGATTACATTTTGTTAATGTTGCTAAGAAATACGTTTAACAATAATTATAAAAATTCGAAAAGTATTTCACCGATGTATTTCGAATATTCTGAATAAGTTCGCTCCCAAATTTCTTATGATTTATTTTATTACCATATATTCCAAGACGAGCAAATCTTGTGTGTGTGTGGTTATATATATATATATATATATATATATATATAACGAGGGCTGTAAATTAAGTAATGACAACATAGGTATAAATGAATTTTTAATGAACTTACAAGTACAATTGCATTACATTCCTGTATGTAATCACCAGCAAAGCTTATAACCTTTTGCCAAATGTCGGGAAGCCGTTGTAGACCAGTGGCAAGGTGTTGATTGTTGATGTGAGTGACCGAGCGCCCTACTGCGTGGAGTACAGATGAAACGTCATGAAATCGGTGACCTCGGAAGGTGTCCCATCGTGCCCATCGTGCTACTGTCCTATACGGTAAAGCATTTGTGCCACAGGCTTCCACTAATCTTCGATAGCATTCTGTTGCATTTTTGCCATGGGCAACCTCGATTTTAAGCCACGACCACTGATAACCTTTTGAAAACATGCTTTAGAGCGATGGAAACGAAACTCCTCGCTTTAACGCCAAACAACAACTACCCTTCTAAGCAGAACGACTGTTTTTTGCACTCTACACATCGACAACAGCGCCACCTCACCGCTCTCATATCCTATTTGCGCATGCCCGCCTTTCTGCGAGTTTCAAGGTTAAGTTGCCACTATTTAATTTACAACCCTCGTATATGCAATTTTTATTTTAAAAATGGCTCTAACGATTTTGTCGAAATTTTGTACCCTACCGTTTTGGGGCACCAGAAAAACATTGGACTAGGTAACATGTTCGAGAAAATTCGATTAGTGGGTCATTTTGTGTCCCCATGGGTCAGGGTCAAGCTAATTGTATCTAAAAAATGGTTCAAACGATTTTGACTAAATTTTATATGTGACGTTTTTTGGGCACTAGAAGACTATTGGGCTGTGTCGCATGTTCGAGAACTTTCGATTAGTGGGCCATTATTGGGTCAACCCGGGTCAAGTTACTTTTATCTAAAAAACGGCTCGAACGATTTTGATTAAATTTTGTATCCTACGAGTTTCGGGCACGAGAAAATCATTGGGCTAGGTCACATGTCCGAGGAAAGTCGATTAGTGGGTTCGATATGTATATGCAAATTTTATCTTAAAAACGGCTCTAACGACGAAATTTTGTGTCCAACCGTTTTGGGGCACCAGAAAACCATTGGGCTAGGTCACATGTTGAAGAAAATTCGATTTAGTGGGTCATTTTGGGTCACCATGGGTCAGGGCAGGGTCAAGCTAATTGTATCTAAAAAACGGTTCAAACGATTGTGACTAAATTTTGTATCTTACCATTTTCGGGCACGAGAAGTCTTTTGGGCTGGGTCACACGTTCGAGAACTCTCGATTAGTGTGTCATTTTTTGGTCATCGCCGGTCAAGTTAATTTCATCTAAAATGGCTCTAACGATTTTGATTAAATTTTGTAAGTTATTTACAAAATTTTGTTTTGTAATTTATTAAAGTTTCGGGCACGAGAAGATCATTGGGTTTTGGTAACATGTCCGAGAAAATTCGATTAGTGGGTCATTTTTGCGTCACTGTGGGTGAAGCTTATCTTATCTAAAAATCGGCTCAGACTATTTAGAGTAAATTTTGCATCCTATGGTTTTGGGGCACGAGAAGAACTGTTGGGCTAGGTCACATGTTCGAGAAAATTCATATAGTGAGTCATTTGGTCATGGGTCAGTATGGCTCAAGCTATTTTTATCTTAAGAACGGCTCAGAAGATTTGAAATAAATTTTGTATCCTACGGTTTTGGGGCGCGAGAAAATCATTGGGCTAGGTGACATGCTCGAGGAAATCCGATTAGTGAATCATTTTTCGGGTCACTGTGTGTCAAACTAATTTTACCTAAAAAACGGGTCAGACAATTTTGACTAAATTTTATATCCTACAGGTCTCGGTCACGAAAAGACAATTGGGCTTGGCCACATGTTCGAGAAAATTTGATTAGTGGGTCATTTTGGTCATGTGTCATGATATTTGAACTCAAAGCTAATTTTGACCGCGCATAGCTGGGTGTTCCCTGCTCGCTGTAGTTTATATGACTCTCATATAGAAAGATGCACAATTGGATATTTTAAGTGTTAAACTTTGAAATTTTACTAGTAAAATCACCTTCCTGTCAAAAATTCTGTAATTACTTTTAACATAACATGATCATAAATATTTTTTTGTAATTTATAGAAATTTTCTGATAGAGAATGTTTTGTCATCTTAAAAATATTATCAGGAGAATCTAGTAATTTGATGCGGCAAATCTGCTTTAATAAAGGCATAGATTTATATTAAGTTTTGAAAAATACAGAAATAATTAGGTGTTTTGGGAATAGTTATTAAACGCCTTCTGCATTATAACCATTTTGAAAAAATTCAAAATTTTTCTACGATTACTGTGCCATGACACCTTCGCGACCAGACTCCTTTAGAGAATTTTTAATCTTTTATCACCAGCTTTTTAAACGAAAATTTTTATCTAATCCAATCGTAAGACTGCTTTGATTAAACGAGGCGTAAGTTTCAATTGTTATTAAGTTATTTTAAAAGATAATCGCATATAATTTTGTTTATTTTCTTTTTTTTCTTTTAGAAACCGGACCCTTTAATGTCGTACAATGCAAGTTCAATTATAGTAGCAGTTTTACAGAAAAGAAAAATAGGCACAGGGCTTGGACAGTTTATATTGTTGCATAGTGTCATTTCTGAAAAGTAATATTTTTGTTATTGAATGACAGAAAGTCCGTTGAAGTAGTGGCTATCAAAAGAAAGAATCTTGGTAGCCCTGCGCATAATTATCACTTTTAAGAGTGAGTGTTTATTTTCAAAATCAACGTCAATTATTGCCCTCACAATATTGCGACCAACCTGTGTCGGGATAAATCAGTTACAGAACGTTTTTTCTCGAAACATGTAATATATTGCATAATAATGAATGTTGAGTGGATATTTGTGTTTCACACATTAAAAGATCTGCAACATACTTTTAAAATCGCAAATTTAAACGCAAGTTTAATGATACCTTTTTGTACAACTGTGTAATCCTGGATTATAAAACTTAAAATCTTCACATTGTAAATCTAACATAAAATAATAAAAAAAAAAAAACAACTAAGACAAAAGCAATTTACGTTTAAAATAGCATAGTAATTTCTGGTATCTCTCATTTAAGAAAAACTGTGGAGACGAATATTTTTGCTAAATTCCGATTACATAATATGAACTTTCGAAATTGAGCTATCTAAAACAATAAAAAAAAATATTACCAATGAAAATCGAAACACCAGAATTAATTTCATCTAAAAAATGGCTCTAACGATTTTGATTAAATTTTGTAACTAAACCGAAAGTTTTGAAAGATCTCAACAGATGTCATGAAGGATGTCCTAAGCCATCCACTGGATATGGAAGGATGATTAAAAAAGAATGAGGTGAAAAAAATGGGTACAAGTTATCTATGAAAGATAAAAAATGTAAATGTATTTTTTTTTTTTGGAAAATATCAAAAAGTTTAAAGCCTCAGCAATTCATAACTATGCTCAAAAGTTGTATCGCGTGAAACATATAAAATTAATTAAAAAAGAAAAAGGGCAGAAGTTAGAAAAAAAAAAACCTCGTCGTCTGATCAGCAAACGAACGTGCTACCAAGAACGTGCTAAGCAGTCCAAAGAATTGGAAAAGTAAATAAATAGGTATTTGAAACGCATACTGAACTTTGACTTCCAGTTTCTCGAAATCCAATGCCCATTTAAATAAAACCTTTCACTAGTATAGTTAAGGGTAAGAACTCTACAATAAACTTTAAAATCATCAAAATCGGTATGCACCATGTTTGGTGGTCCACTTGCAAGTACTGAAGCCTTTTGGTTATACAACTTTGAATACCTGTATACTAGGGTGGGTCGAAAAAACCGAAATTTATATAATCGAAACATAATAGTGCGGGAAAGTTGCCATTGGTATTAAGGAATAAATTCGCAAAATATTACAGCAAATGGTTATTATATTTTACTGCCACAAGGGTGCCAAATTTTCGAAAAATCGCAACAAAATAGGGTTTTTTTTTTCAAAACTTTTTTTTAATTAACCAACCATAGCAATACAATTTCTAATAGAATGCAACATCAAGTTGTTTGTAATGTTCTAATAAAATTTCATTATTGTGAAATCATTTCTATTACCGCTGCAGGGTAAGGACAAAATTTTGAAATTTGAATTTTCCGTTTTTTACCATTATTATTATTATATGTCGTCTAGAATTAAATAAATTTACATTATATCTAGTAATAACTTATAAATATGTAGTAATTTTGATCATGAGCGTAGCCAACCAAGGGTTAGCGCGCCGGTCCCTCCTAAATTGGAGAGAAAGGGGCTTTTTGAAGGTATTTTGGGGATTTTCAGGAAATTTATTGGAATTTTTTGTAGGGAGGGCCTGAAAATTGATGGGAAATTTATGTATGGAGCCCCCCTACAAAAAAAAATCACCAAAATCTCCAGGAAACCCCCCAAAATTCTTTCAAAAAGTCCGTTTTTCAAAAATTTAGGGGGGGGGGGCTCTCGCTCTTGGTTGGCAATGCCCATGATCAAAATTACTGGACATTTAAAAGTTATTACTAGATATAATATAAATTTATTAAATTCAAGACATATAATAAAAATGGTGAAAATTAAAATTTTATCGTTTTTTTTTTTAAATTTTGTCCTCTTGCGGCGGTAATAGAAATGATTTCACCATAATGACATTTTATTGGAACATTACAAACATATTAATATATCTATTGTATTCTATTATAAATTGTAATGCTATGTTTTTTTGTTTTTTTTTTTAATAAATTATATAATTATTTTGCGATGTTTCGAAACTTTTGGCCCCCTGCGACAGTAAAAGATATTAACCATTTGGTGTAATATTTTGCGAATTTATTCCTTATTACCAATGGCAACTTTCCCGCACTAGTATGTTTCGAATATATAAATTTCGTTTTTTTTCGACCCACCCTACTGTATAGTCCTTAGGAATCTCTCTGACTACCAGTGAAAGAATAAACATTAAAATCCTTAACAAAATTTCTTGTAAAATAGTTCTCGCTTAATACACAAAATATAGCTGGCATGTTTTTGCTATGTAACACTTGCAATAAATAAAATAAAAAAGCCATTGCAGGAAACATTCAAAAGATTTTTATGCCACATCTGGTTGTCCTAAAAAACTATTATTTATTTACATTTACGTCTTGCTGTATTTCAAAAGAAAAATATTTTGGAATTTTTTTTTACTTTCAAAGATGATTTTTTTTAACCGACTTTATAAATTCTTAAAAACAGTAACTTAAGAATATTATTGTTTAAATCTGAAAATTGAATAAATGTAGACTTAATCAACATAAAGAAATAAAAAAACAATTATAGTTGATGTGGAGTTCTTTTTTTATTTTCGAGGAAAAATCAAATAACTTGCGTGATTTTTAAGGAAAAAATAATATAAATTTAAAGATAAATAGAATGTTTCTATTCAGCTTAAAAATATAACTTTTTAAATCACCCTTTTATTTCCGTCTAAATTAATTAAATTAGACATTAAACTTTAAACTTATATAATTTTAATGTGTTGTAGCGCCTAAGATCGACGATAAACACTTAAGAGTTTGATGTAATGTTACTAAGAAGCCATATTGTCCTTTTTTCATTTTATTTAGACATTTCCACAGGCACAATTTACAATACACAACACAAAATCAAATACATTTAGAATCATTGACACTTTTTGTTTCGTCCCACTCAACCATACATAACTTCCTTCACACGTCCAGCTCCGACCGCTCACACCCGCTCTGAGCTTCTTCTCTTACAAAACAGTTCAATTTAATCTCTCATTGAGTGCCGCCATCTATCGGTGGCCTGAAGAAAATAATTCTGTGAAAGTGAGTTCCTTACACGGAAAAATAAGTAATCTGTAAGTAAGTTCTTTACAGACTCCTGAAGAAAATAATTCTGTGAAAGTGAGTTCCTTACACGGAAAAATAAGTAATCTGTAAGTAAGTTCTTTACAGACTCCTCCCCACCTGGAGAAAACTTTTCACGGTCTTGACAGGGAAAAGTTTCTTTCTAATTTATTGTTCTTCAAGCACTAGTTCCAAAAAAAAAGATTAGTACCTTGAACCACACCTGACTTATTCCCACCGTGAAAGAAAGAAAAAGAAAAGAAAAAAAATATATGTAATTAATACAAATAAAATTTACAAATACTCAGACACTATATTCAAGATACAATTGAAAAATAATATATACATATTCAAAACAATAAATTCAAAATTAACTGTCATACAATTTATCATATATACATATTAGCATTCTGATCAAATTTAGGCTTTCATGGCACGACTCAAACTATCAGCATTCTGATGTTGTTTTCCCTTTTTATGAACAATTTCATAATTAAAGGACTGTAGAAGTAAGGCCCATCTTAAAAGTCTAGGATTAGTTCCGCTGTTTTTGTCTAACCATACTAAAGGGTTGTGGTCAGTCTGGATCTGAAATTTTTGATGTCCATCCACATAGCATCGTAGTTTTCGCACTGCAAACACAATAGCAGCGCATTCTTTTTCGGTGGTACTAAAATTTCGTTCTCTGTCTGAAAACTTTTTGCTCAGATACAGTATAGGATGTTCTTCATTATTTTCATTTAGCTGGGATAGCACTATACCAATTCCCAAATTTGAAGCATCACACTGAAGGATGAAAGGTTTTGTAAAGTCCGGACTATATAAGACAGGATTTTCAGAGAGTTTACCTTTCAGTTCATCAAATGCATTTTGACAGTCGCTATCCCAATCTACTGTTGACTTGCGAACCTTTCCCTTTAATAAATTAGTGAGAGGCGTTGCAATTACAGAAAAGTTCGGAATATAGTTCCGATAATATCCGGCTAAACCTAAGAAAGACCGGATTTGAGTTTTAGTAGTAGGAACTGGGAACTCTCTTATGGCTTGAACCTTCAGCTCTCCTGGAGTTCTAAGACCTTGACCCACTAAGTGTCCAAGGTATTTTACATAAGCTTGGGCGAATTGACATTTAGATGGTTTGATACGCAGGTTTGCTTCACTCAGTCTTTTGAAAACGTCTTCCAGGTGTTTAAGGTGATCTTCCCAAGTTCGAGAGAAAACAGCAACATCATCCATAGGGCACTGCATACTCTTCACAGTTTTTCAGTAATCCGGCCATAAGTTTACTAAATTCATATGGAGCATTTTTTAAACCAAAAGGGAGGCGTAGCGGTCTGTACGTCCCAAAATTTGTCACAAAAGTTGCATACCTTTGAGCACGTTTGGTTAACGGAATTTGCCAGTAACCTCTGGTCAGATCTAAAACTGAAATATATTTAGCTGAAGACACCTTTTCTATTAACTGGTCAATGTTGGGCAAAGGGTAAAATTTTGTGCGAGTCACTTTATTTAAACGGCGATAATCTATGCAAGGTCTCGCTTCTCTGCCTGGAACTTCAACTAAAATTAACGGAGAGGCAAAGTCTGATTCACCTGGCTCAATGACTTCCAGTTTTAGCATTTTGTCAACTTCGGTCTTAAGGATTTCCGTCTGTCTAGGCGACATTTTATAAGGCCGGGCACAGATTGGTTTTTCTGATTCCAGCTCGATATCATGTTCAACTAGATTCGTGCACCCTGGTTCAGTCGAAAAAGAATCAGCATATTTTCCGATAAGTTGTCCTAATTCTTCTCGTTGACTTTCATTTAGTCGGTTATTTTTTTGGATGTCTTGCCATACTTCTAACAACGCATTGTCATTGTTTTCCTCATCCAATTTAGGAATTTCATCCTCTTCTTCATCATTAGAGGTTGTTTTTACCGTCAGTAAATTTATATTTTCTACTGTTCTTTGATGGTAAGGCTTTAGCATATTTACGTGATACACTTGGGACTTCTTTCCCTCCGGATTGTAAATAACATAGTTGGTTTCTGATAGTCTTTTTTTTACTTCCCCAGGTCCTATCCAACTAACCGACAGTTTAGTTGGTCTGGATGGAGCCACAATTAAAACTTGATCTCCCTCTTTAAACTCTTGTTTTCTGGCTTTGATATCATACCAATATTTTTGGTTTTGTTTCTCTTTTTCCATATTTTCCGCAGCGAGCTCTTGGCATTTCTTCATTCTGTTCATTAAGTCAAATACATAGGATATCACATTATCTTCTTCTATCTCTTGCTCAGTCAAATTTTCATAGAGTAGCATCATTGGAGTTCTTAAATTCTGGCCATGAACTAATTCTGCTGGACTGAACCCAGTACTATTGTGAGTTACAGTTCTTAACGCAAAAAGGGCAGGAGGGAGTACTTTCTCCCAGTCAGCTCCAGATTCTAAACAAAGTACTCTGAGTATCCGTTTCAAAGTCCTGTGCATTCTTTCACTGGATAGGTCGAAAATGGGCGAAACCAACCAACTATTAAATGTAGGCAGTGAAGGAAGTTGAGATGATACCATTACAAGGTGGGGGGGGGGGGGGGGTTAGCAAAAACCAAAAAATCACTGATGTCACTGGGGTTTTTGGTTTTTGGTTTTTTGGTTTTTGCTAACCCCCCCCCCCCCACACACACCAGCTTGTAATGGTATCATCCCAACTTCTTGCACTGCCTCAATTTCAAATTGGTTGGTTGGTTTCGCCCATTGTTGACCTGTCCAGTGCGCTCCTTTCGGAGCTGCGTCTTCTCGACTGCTTGTTATCATCTGAGGAAGGGTAATGTTTAGCCGAAAGCTCATGTATTTTGACATCTAATAGTTTTAATGTTTTAAAACTGTGATTTAAGTTATTGCACCTCTTTAGTAACACAAATTATCAATGTGTTTACATTGTGTTTTATAAATTTGATAAGGTGAATTTGACGTTCATATTATATGGAATTTTCTATATATTTTTATTAAGCATATATCAAGAATTTTCACTCGTTGACCACTCCAAATATTTCCACCATCTAACTACAGCTTAAATCAATGTTTTTGTGTTAAACTATTCTGTGTTTCCTAATAAAGAAATACCGCGTTCGAAGTTTTTAGAAGAAATTGGATTCATCCTGGTACAACCTTATATAGATGAAACAGCACAACTTCCAAATATCAATAAAAACTTTTGGAAAGCACCAATTCTCCAAATAAAGGTCGTTGTATGATGTGTCTTCAAGTGCCCTAATAAACACTAATTGAATCGGTTATTTTGAAAATGACGGAAGTCCACTAAATAAAATTTTACAGGAGACACAAAAACAATGTAAAAAAATTCAAGGAGTTGTGTTGTTACATATTTTTTAATGTTAATGCACTTTTAAACATTAATAAATATATTCAGCTTGTGAACAAACACTGATAATCGGAAACATGGGAAAAGGAAATTTTATGTTGTGGAGTTGTGCCTTTTTCAAAATAAATGAAGAGGATTTTAATAAAACATTCATATTTATTTGATTTACTCAGTCTTTATTTTGACAAATACCAACTTTCTTACAATTAAAGTTTGATCTTACTGAATAAGGATCTTCTGGAATGAAAGCAGAAGTTTAAGAAGGCCAATTTATTATTAAATTATAAAAAATACAACTAATCTCTAGAAATGTGTTACAGTACCTTCTTTATGTCTTCATTTGTTTTAAATTATTCATAGGAACTTCTGTAAAGTATGCTCTTTCTGTTGCTAAACTAACGCTTTAGTAGCCACGAAACAGCTTCAAATAATATTTTACAGCTCCATTTATAAATTCAGATGTTGTTACATTGCCTGGCTTGTTAGACTGATATTGAAAATCATAAAATAAAGATATATTGAAGTTATATATATATTTTTTTTTTATTGGCACGTTTTTTCTTAAAAACTGAAGGTCGCGGAAGTTCTTTTTAAAAAAACCTGAACCACCAACTTTTAGAGTCAGTAATGTTTGTTGTAACAACTTTATAAAATACAATTTTTGGAATGTTGCTGCAGCTGACTGAATATCTTCATGTTCTGATGATAGATTATATTCCATCATAACGCTTCATTTGTTTAATAACTCAAAATCTCTGTCACATGGCAAAAAGAAGTGACATTGGAATTGGAAAGTAATTATTTATTTATTTTTTAATCTTTGGGTTTCTGCTAAAGCCATCAGAAAGCTTACCATTGTGTTATTTTTGATTTAGCTTGCACAGTTATATAAGAATATGTACATCTGTTGCTTACTATCAGGCACAAAATTTACAATTTAATATTTAAGAAATGAATTAGAGTATTTGTTCGCATGTCCTCATTACACTGTAAAAAATGACCAATGTATCTTATTTTATGAAAATATGCTATAAACACGAACGAAAATATAATATAATCTTCTTAGCTATCTGAAATTTCAAATAGCATGTTACATTGTCTTTTGAATCCCCAGAAACGATTACATTTTCAAAATTTAAAGAATAATTTATAAAAACAAATTATTTTTAGCTGCCCGAATTTTTCAGAAACGTTTCCGAAGGGTTTTTATAGTGTGTTAATGAGTGTCCTCAGCCTGGAATACCTGTTTTTTGAATGCTATCCATTCTGAAGTAAACATTTTCATGCTCAAAAAAATGTTTAACAGACAAACATTCAAAATTAACAGCGTTAACAATAACATTAATATTAAGAATATTTCTTTACTATTTCATGTATAAATTAACTTATGCGGCTGAAAACGTTTACTTGAGAATGGATAACATTCGAAAAACAGGTATTTCAGCCTGAGGACACTAATTAATACACTATAAAAACCCTTCGGAAACGTTTCTGAAAAATTCGGGCAGCTAAAAATAATTTGTTTTTATACATTATTCTTTAAATTTTGAAAATGTATTCGTTTCCAGGGATTCAAAAGACAATGTAACATGCTATTTGAAATTTCGGATAACTCAGAAGATTATATTATATTTTCGTTCGTTGTTATAGCATATTTTCATAAAATAATAAACATTGGTCATTTTTTACAGTGTAGGGTATTTGTTCGCATGTCATCATGGTACTAGTAAAACATTGCAATTGCATTTTTTAAATTATGGATACATAATTCAGTAACCCACAGTTGCCTATAATAAAATATTACCCAATTGTATTTTTTTCCAGGGTTCAATAACAATGATTTGGGTAACTTTTACTTTAAAATTTTTAATAAAGGCATCCCTCCAGTAACAGTAGGAGACATTGTGACGACGCGTAAGAATAATCTTCTCCATTTCAAATATAAACAAAAAATTTAAAAAAAGGCATTACACTGTGTTTAATAATTTCTACTTCTTAAATTATTAAATTTATAGTTTTATGCAACATGTTTTAAAACATAAAAAATTTGTACATTAATCAATTGTAATAACAATTTAAACTAGTAGCCTAAATTCTCAGTTGATGCATTTTTTAACATAAATCGAATAAAAACAAAAAAGTACCCATTTCCAGTCTTAAAAATTAAATCCTCTTCATTTCTAGAATATCTATGGGTTTTTAAATATTGAGTAAACACTTTTAGTAAAACGGAGAAAGAATTACATTTCCACTTTGAAGTATTTATTTAGACATATTCTAAAAGTTTCTAAAATCTATTTAAAATGAAAAAATACATTTATTCATTAACTAAATAAACTCGGCTTTATTTGAAATTGCTTTTGATTGTATGTTAATTTCTAAAATTAAAGAATGATCAAATAACTCTAACTTTTAATCCTTAATGGATTCATTTCCAAGTTCAAAAGTGATAAACGTCAATATTTTAGTAAAATGACATTGAAGAAAGGCCAAACATTACTCAATAGTTTAATTTGAATATTTTGGAAAAATAATTCCTAATTCACGAAAAATGAGAAAAAAGTGTGTTATACTTTTCTACTTTTCATTCAAGAGAATTCATTCAATAGAAGGATCAGTCATATTTAAAATGTGAAAGTTAGCGAAAATTTTAAAGTTTCTATCTTTAAAATTATAGCACCACTTTTACAAAATTTTAAAGGACTATTTCAAGACATCGAATCTCTCTAATTTTGCTTTTAAAAAATGTAAATTTATTTAATTTTTATAATTTTTTTAAATAGATACCTAATTTTATAAGATATTAGGCACTTTACACATATTAATACTTATGTAATTTATGTTACACTGTATGTGCTGCTTTTTAAAACACTGTTTGAAAAAATTAAAAGAACAACTATGAAAATGTACTTTATGTTAATTTCATTAACTCAAGTCCAATGAAAAGTAGTAAGTTGGTCAGATAATTCCAACGTTATGTCCTAGTCTCTAGTATCACCTAGTATTAACCTTTTCTATAAAGAATATGCAAATGCTTTAAACGTTTCGGGTGTGGATAATAGAACATGTCATTCAGAAGGAATTCTAAGGATTGGGAGAAACGGCGTTTAATTGGTAGAATGGAAGAATATTAGGTTGGTAAATCTTTAAAGCTTTAATTTCTGTCAGGGGTGATCACATTCCTCATGAAATATTTTTACATTCCAATAAAAGCTGTAAAACGAACATAAACAATTCTCTACTCAACTTTATATCACATTTTTCATATTCTTATTTAGTTATATATTTTGCAGAAAGAGGATATTGTGCATTTTGAAAATATTTCGGGCATGACAAAATATAGATCTTGTGCAACTTTCAGGGTTTTAGCTTAAAAATCATTCAAGCTACTTGAGTTTCTAACCTTGCCCTATTATATTCTCCCGCCAGTGTACTTATGTATATAGTGTATAATTTAAAGGACATACAATAGTCTTTATCGAAAGTAATTTATCGAAATAATTTTTTCAGTCTTTCAATAATGAAAATGATCAAAAAATTTAAACAGTAGAAAATCAAACCTTCGGAAAAATATAGAGAAACATATTTTCAGAATATTAAACAAGTGATCAAATATTTAAATCAAACTTTTAGGTTCTTATACATTTACTTATTAAACAAGATGTTAATAATCCACAAAACATATCTGGCTATTTTCTCGAAATCATGTGCATAATTTTTTTTTTTGATAAAAAGACTGTAAAAAGAAGCATTTTTAAAATATGTTTTACAGTAATAGCATAAATTCTTTCTGATTTAACTTTAATTCTGAAGCAAAATTTTGATTTTTTTTTAAATTATGACTCTGTGAAATAACCAAATGAAATAATTTTTGGTTCTTATTATATTTTTAATTTATAGATTCGACAGACGTTATAAGTTATTCGCTGAAAACAAAATATAATTAAGTCATCTTATTACAATATAATGTAAAAATGGGTCATAAAACACATATTTTACCATTCAGAAGTATAAAAATTAAGCAATACATATATTTAATTGAATTCTGCATAAAGTATTAAAAGTTTTTTTAATGCAATTATCAGAAAAAAATATAATTAAATTATCCTATGTTCACTTAGACATATATTTTCCTATGAATTCCAGGAAAATATATCTTCCAAAATTTATTTTAAATCTTCTTTAAAATCTTAAAATAGAAACCTGCATTTTAGAAATATCAAATCTTTACTTAAAGGTTTATATTACATATATATTCTAAATGCATTTCTATGGAAGATTTTCAATACATTAACTTTTGCGAATTAAATTCAATCTGATTTTTTTTTCAGGATATTCTAAAATGTACATTTTCATATGTTATATAAGCTCTATTCGTATTCAATTGACTGAATCGCATCTGACGAAACACGATTTTTAGAATTTTCATGTAAGCATATAAATCTTTTATAAGCTTATTTTGAAAGCGATACTTTTTCCTTTACTTTACTCAACATGTAAAGATTTTTTTCTCCATTAGCGTCTTGTTGCATCTTCATCGGAAAGAAATGTTGTAATCTCATATAATGTACAAGCGGGAAAGCACTTGATTTCATAAGTAACTGAATAAAATGGATTACATTTATGGGAAAGTTATAGAACTGAGCTACGTGATTTTCCAAGAAATGTATTCCTATAAATTCCTAAATATTTTCCAAGTTACTCAATTTTTGTTTTACATTTTAGCTTAAATTACAGTAGAATTTAAATTTTAAATTTCAGTAATATAAAATTTTAAGTAACTTATTTATGGATGTGCACTACATTTGTTTAATACTTTACTTTTAAGAAGTCACACCATTTCCATTTGAATGAGTGACGTATTTCGGGATTTTTTGGTTTTTCTTTAGTCTTTCTTTTTTTTTTTTTTTTTAAATAACTAAAAGTCTTATTTCTACAAATAGAAAAAAATAGATATTTTAAGTACACTTATTAGATTCTTATATATGCAAAAATGAATAAGTGTATGAAATGCTCTAACGATTGTGGGCATTGACTAAAATTAAATCAAAATCAAACAATCAAAAACTAAACTTTTAATATCATATAAAGGCAAAAGAAGTGACATACAAAATAATAATGTACTGAGATCTAACGTATAGATCTTACTTCAAAATAAATCATTTAAAATGTTAATTTTAGTATTAAATAATACACGTAAAAACAAAGGCATTGTATTAATTTATAAAAATCTTTTTATTTGTGTATATCTCCTTCACGCAACCATAAGTGGTCATCTACATTATAAAAATGAACATATATTTTAAAAATACAATTGCAGCATGTCGCTAATTTATAAAATGTACTTTATATCACATTTTCTATATTCTTATTTCATTATATATTTTACAGAAATAGGATATTGTGCATATTGAATATGTTTTGGGCATGACAAAATATTGATCTTGTGCAAGTTTCATAGTTTTAGCTTAAAAACCATTCAAGTTACTTGAGTTTCTGAATTTGCCGCATTATATTTTCCCGCCAGTGTACTTATGTATATAGTGTATATTTATAGTGTATAGTGTTATTATGTATATTGTGTATATACAAGGGCTGATCAAATGAAAAGGTACGAAAAGACGTAAAAACGTAACAGTTAAATATTTGACTATGCTGCTATGGGAGAACTATGCGAGGCATCTAGGGATGCGATTGGAGTCTCCGGCGTTGATCGGAACAAGCGCGGGCACCCGCAACCGCAGGAGAGAGCAGAGGCTCTTTTAAGAGCGCCGTCCAACTGATGCGCCAGTGCGTGTGAGGACAGGATGGCATTCACATTGAAAAATTCCACGCTTAAGAGGCTACGCTAGTCACAGAAATTTTCGGTTCAAGATGGCCGCTGGCGTTGAGAAACAAATAAGAGGATGGTCTAACTTCAAATGATTGACAAGACAACTCCTCCAATTGAGAAAAAGAATGAATTCAACAAAAGATAACTGACATTTCTGTCACTCTTGGGTAGTTGCCAAGATTTTAAGTCTACAAAAAGAAAGGATTTTGCATCTTATCTTTGCATGGAATTAGAAAAGAAAAATGTTAAACAGATATACAGATTTAAAACATTGTGTATTTTGTACTAGGGGAAAGGGGAAATTAAATCTAAGTGAAAAGAGAAAGCGATGGGCCGATCCCCATTTTTTGGAAAATTTAGAGTTTAGAAAATTAGATTTTTTTAGAAATTTGCCCCCACCCAGGGCTTAATTTCTATAAAAAAAAAAAAAAAAAATTACCGGAGCCCTAATATTCCGTAGTATTAACAACCGTAGCGTACCGTTCCCCTCCGCCGTCACTCCAGTCTGCATATTTATATTTCATATATTATTTTCAAAATTTGAAGTATTTTTATATTATTATTATTATTTCACATAATAAAAAATTTAAATGCATCTCTCTGCGCACACTTAGCTATCAACTATTCTACTTTTTAGTCATTATTACTTCCAAATATAAATCTTTGCCGAATCTTAGTATTAGTTAATCGCAAAATTCTGCGATTTAATAAGCTCAGAATTATGATTCGGAAATTGTGTTAACACAAAAAATGAATAGTTCGCAGCTATGAAGAATAGAAAAAGACTTTACTTTTTATTCTGATCAAAATAGCGTTAAAATGATTTGAAATGGAAAAAAATTAAAATTTGAAATTTAAAAACAGATTGAGCTGGAGTCTGCCGAAACCCCAAGACTGATATAAAAACCGAGCCCGTTTCATCTCCATTTCTTACGTGAGCGACACTTTACGTCATTTATTAGTGTTTTGATACAAAAGAAGGCAAAAGATTGGAGATGGGAGGAAAAGGAAAGGGTAATTTAGGATTCGTTTTTCGGAAGCGTTATTGCATTGGGCTCCGGAGTTTCTATCTTTACAAGAAGAAAATATTGGATTCGTAAAAATTTTCGACTTCCGATTTTAAACGGATTTATACGTGTTAGAAGACCTGAATACGCTATGACTGTTTTTAGAAAATGTCTGTCTGTATGTATATGACAAAAAAATTTTGGTGCGGTCTATCTCAAGAACTAAAACACAGAATTTAATAAAATTTTAGATTCATTTAGACCTTGATATAAATTGGTGCTGATTAGTTTTTGGTGCGAACCATTTATGCTGCTTTTTTCACGATTTCCGCAATAGCTCTCTCTCAAGAACTAATACACAGATGTTCACCTACCTTCCGATTCAGCTAGGCGTGGATATAAGTTGTTGCTGATTAGGTTTTGGTGTAAACCGCCCAAACTGCCATGCTGCATTATTCACGATTTTCATATCTCAAGAACTAATGAATGAATTTTCATTAAATTTCAGATTCAGTTATTACGTTGATATAAGTTGTTGCTTATTTGGTTTTGGTGTTAACTACCCAACAGGTGGCGCTGCTATGCTCCATTTTTCAGGATTTACACTATTTTAGTGATAGTCATATTTCGAGAAACTAATGCATGGAATTTAATAAAACTTTAGATTCAGTTAGGTATTGATGTAAATTTGTGCTGATTAGTTTCGGTGAATATCGCCCAAAAAGTGGCGCTGCTATGCTGCATTTTTCACGATTTCCGCATTAGCTGTATTTCAAGGACTAATGCACAGATTTTCATCTACCTTCAGATTCAATTAGAGTGGACATAAGAAATTTCTGATTAGGTTTAGCTCTATACCACCCAAGAGGTGGCGCTGCGAAGCTGCATTATTCAGGATTTTCAAGAAAGTTATATCTCAAGGAATAATGCTCGAATTTTCATCAAATTTTAGATTCAGTAAGACGTTGACATAAGATGTTGTTTATTAGGTTTTCGTGTAAATTGCCCAACAGGTGGCGGTGCTATGCTGCATTTATCAGGATTTATACGATTTTAATGATAGTCACATCTCAAGAACTAATGCATGGAATTTAATAAAAGTTTAGATTCAGTTATGCCTTGATATAAAATGGTGATGATTAGTTTTTGGTGAATATCGCCAAAAGGTGGCGCTACTATGCTGCATTTTTCACGATTTCCGCATTAGCTGTATTTCAAGGACTAATGCACAAATTTACATCTACCTTCAGATTCGGATAGATGTGGACATAAGAAGTTTCTGATTAGGTTTAGCTGTATACCGCCCAACAGGTGGAGCTGCGAAGCTGCATTATTCAGGATTTTCAAGAAAGCTATATCTCAAGGACAAATGTACGAATTTTTTTCAAATTTTACATTCAGTAAGACGCTGACATAAGTTGCTGCTTAGTATGTTTTGGTGTAAATTGCCCAAAACATGGCGCTGGTGTGCTGCAATTTTCAGGATTCCCACAATAGCTGTACCTCAAGAACTAATGCACAGATTTTCATATACCTTGAGATTCAGATAAACGTCGACATAAGATGTTGCTGATTAGGTTTTGGTGTATACCGCCCAACAGGTTGCGCTTATACGCTGCATTTTTCAGGATCTCCACAATAGCTTTATCACAAAAACTAATGCATGGATTTACAATAAATTTCAGTTTGAGTTTGACATTCACAAAAGTTGTTGCTGATAAGGTTTCGGTGCATACCGCCCAAAAGGTGGTGTTGCTCTGCTGCATTATTCACGATTTTCAAGATAGCTATATCTCAAGAACTAAAGCACAGATTTTCATTAAATTTAAGATACAGTTAGACGTTGACATAAGATGTCACTTATTAGGATTTGGTATAAATCGCCCAACAGGTGGCGTTGGTATGCTGCATTTTTCAGGATTTCTGCAACAGCTGTATATCAAAACTAATGCACAGATTTTCATCTACCTTCAGATTCAGTTAGACTTATACTGTATTTTTCTCGATTTCCGTAATAGCTCCATTTCAAGAAGTAACGCAGCTAGTTTCAACAAATTTCAGATTCAGTTAGACGTTGACTTAGGTTGTTGCTGATTAAGTTTTAATGTATACCGCCCAAAATATACGCTGCATTATTCATGATATTATATAGCTATATCTGAAGAAATAATGCACGGATTTTCATTAAATTACAGATTCCGTTAGACGTTGACATAAGTTGTTGCTTTTTAGGTTTTGGTGTAAATCGCCCAACAAGTGGCGCTGCTATGCTGCACTTTTTCAGGATTTGCTCCATAGCTCTATCTCAAGAACTAATGCACAGATTTTCATCAAACTTCAAATTCCGTTACATGTGGACATAAGTTTTTGCTTATTAAGTTTTCGTGTATACCGACGAACAGGTGGTGTTGCTATAAGTTACATTTTTCAGGATTTACACGATTTTAGCGATAGTCATATCTCAAGAACTAATGCACGGAATTTAATAAAATTTTAGATTCAGTTAGAATTTGATAAATGTGTACTGATTATTTTTTGATGTAAATCGCCAAACAGGTGGCGCAGTTATGCTGCATTTTTCAGGATTTGCGCACTAGCTCTATCTCAAGAACTAATATACAGATTTTCTTCAAACATCAGATTTAGTTAGAAGTGGACGTAAGTTGTTGATTAGGTTTTGGTGTATACCGCCCAATATGTAGCACTGCTAAACTGCAGTATTCATGAATTTCAAGATAACTCTATCTCAAGGACTAATGCACGGATTTTCATTGCAGTACAGGTTTAGATAGACATTGAAATAAGTTGTTGCTTAATTGGTTTTGGTGTAAATCGTCCAACAAGTGGCGCTTCCATAATGCATGTTTCAGGATTTTACACGATTTTAGTGATAGTCATATCTCAAGAACTAATGCACGGAATTTAATAAAATTTTAGATTCAGTTAGACTTTGAAAAATGTGTACTGATTATTTTTTGATGTAAATCGCCAAACAGGTGGCGCAGCTATACTGCATTTTACATGATTTGCACACTAGCTCTATCTCAAGAACTAATACACAGATTTTCATCAAACATCAGATTTAGTTGGAAGTGGACATAAGTCTTTGATTAAATTTTGGTGTATACCGCCCAACAGGTGACACTGCTATGCTGCATTATTCATGATTTTCAAGATAGCTCTATCTCAAGAACTAATGCACAGATTTTCATCAAACTTCAGATTCCGGTAAACGTGGATATAAGTTGTTGCTTGTTATGCTTTGTTGTATATCTCGCAACAGGTGGCGCTGTATAATGCATTATTCACGATTTTCAAGATAGCTCCGTCTCAAGAAATAATGTACGAAATTTAATAAATATTTGTATTCAGTAATGACCTTCATATAAGTTGGTGCTGATTAGGCTGATTAGTTTTTGGTTTAAATCGGTCACCTGGTGGCGCTGCTATGCTACATTTTTCACGATTTTCACGATTGCTATATTTCAAGAACTAATGCACGGAATTTCATAAAATTTCAGATTCTGTTTGATCGTGATATAAATAGACGATGATTACATGCTTTGGTGTAATTAGCCCAAAAGATGATATTGCTATGCTCTTTTTTATGATTTTCACGAAAGCTAAATCTAAAACACTAATGCACAGAATTTCGTCAAACTTCAGATTCATTTAGACGTGGTCATAAGTTGTTGCTGATTAAGTATTCGTGTATAGCGCCCAACCGGTAGCGCTGGTATGCTGCGTTATTCACGATTTTCAAGATAAGTCTATCTGAAGGACTAATGCACGGATTTTCATTACATTACAGATTCAGTTAGACGTTGGCATAAATTGTTGCTTATTACGGTTTCGTTTAAATTTCCCAACAGGTGACGCAGCTTATGCAGCATATTTTCCGGATTCACACGATTTTAGCGAAAGTCTTATTAATGGATGGAATTTAATAAAACTATCCAGTTAGACTTTGATATAAATTGGTGCTGATCCGTTTTTGGTGTAAACGCACAATTTTGGTGTAAATCGCGTTGCTGTGCTGTATTTTTCTCGAATTCCTCAATAGCTCTTTCTCAAAAACTAATGCAGGGATTACCAACAAATTTCAGATTCATATAGACATAGCATAGATTGTTGCTGATTAAGTTTTGGTGCATACCGCCCACTGGGCGGTGGTGCTATGCTGCATTATTCACGATTTTGAATATAGCAATATCTCAAGGACTATTGCAGGGATTTTCATTAAATTTCAGATTTAGTTAGACGTTGACAAATGTTTTACTTGTTAGATTTTGGTGAAAATCGAGCAGGAGGTGGCGCTGCATTTTTCAGGATTTTCGCAAAAAACTTTCTCCTGAGCAAATGCAAAAATTTTGATCAAACTTCAAATTCAGTTGGACGTGGACATAAGTTGTTGATGATTATGTTTAGGTGTATACCGCCCAACAGATGGCACTGTATGCTGGTCATTCATGATTTTCAAGATAGCTATATCTCAATAATTAATGCACGGAATTTATTAAAACTTTATATTATGTTAGACCTGCATATATATTAGTGCTGATTAGTTTTTTGTGCAAATCTTTCAACAGGTGGCTATACTGTAGTCGTTAAAATATAGTAGGCTAAGTTGTAAACTATGCTACATTTTTCTCTATTTTCACGTTAGCTATATCTGAAAAACTAATGCACAGAATTTCATCAAACTTCAAATTCAATTATATGTTGACATAAATTGTTGCTTATTAGGTTTTGTTGTAAATTTCTCAACACGTTGCGCTGCTAGGCTGTATTTTTCAGGATTTACACGATGCGACAGTCATATCTCATGAACTAAAGCATGAAATTTAATAAAACTTTAGATTCAGTTCGACTTTTGTGTATGTGACTTTTGTGTTTTTGGTGTATGTGAAACATGTATTAGATAAAATAAAGTTTTTGGAGTGGCACATCCGACAAGTTTTCTTCTATCTACACAAGAAAGAAAGTATTGGATTTGTGACAATTTTCGACCCTTCTTTTTTCTCTAGAACTACTGAAGTAATTTCAATAAGTATATATTATAAGTATTATAATTAGCTATATTCGGATAGTTTTGTTTTCTGGAAAATCAGTTCCTTTTTGTTATCATTCGTTTTAAAAAAACTAGAATTAATATTTATTAGGGAAGAAATTAGGGTATTAGGGAAGAAATATGTTTGGGTCTGGGAACGGGTTTGTTTCGAACCTGGTCCGGTTTCCATTCACTTTACTGGGACCGGACATGGTCTTCGCTCTTTCAGGGTTGAGCCATGCCCGGGCCTTACTTTGTCTGTCCTACATTTGCAGGTTTGTTTGGGCCAGTCTTCTTTTTTTATTGGGTTGACCCTGAATACCTGATTAAGGCGACTCTTCGAAGTAGAGTTTTTAATGCCTCCCTCTGGCATGTTTTTAGAAATTAAGTCGTGCCAGCCCGTCTCAATTAAGCTTTTGTACGGGCTGAGCCGACCTCGGGTAAAACTTTTAGCTTTTATATCGTACCAGGCCAATATATATATATATTTGTAAGGGCCGGGTCGATCTGGGCCGAACTTTTAGCTTTTATATCAGTTGAGCCATTAAAATTTTTTGTGCAGGGCGTTGAAATTCCGGGCCTGGAAATTTCGACCCATGTAGACAGCAAAACAACATATCTAAGCTAGTTTTATGGGGTTTTATGCTTATTTCAGCCAACGTATCATAGGTACTGAATGTATGTTCCTTTAATATGTTTAAAAAATTGTTTACCGAATTACAAATAATCTTAGTTATAAAATGACGCACGTCAACCGCCGCGCCCATGTCTTGGGGGACTTTAACGCACTAGACCAGGAGGGTCCTCCTGTAAGTGCTGCGTGCCGGTAGCAGCGCCACCTCCTGCTGACCACTCCTTTTAACCCAAGAGATTGACGACAAAAGTCGATATGCAGTGTAGCCCACACATCGAGGACACCACCACAAAACACTTGGGGGGACACTGAAGTCCTCCGACAGCTTCGTAGCTGGAACTCAAAAGAGCGAACCGGGTAATAGGCCTTATGTCGGACTACCCCAACGACGCTTATTGTACAACATTTTCTGATCATCGAATCCTAGTAGAGGAGGTGCTAGTACAGAGTGTTGCTTCAAGCCGTCTCACCCAGTAACCAAGCGTCACTGCACAGCCACCATGCACCGTGCTATTCGGAGTTCGATCTTGCCTCCGTAACGGCTCTAGATAAAGATTTTGAAACGATATGACCGCTGTTAGCTAGTCGTTGCTCAGCGTCACCTACCTCGACGCAGGGCGAGGGTCCGGCTAGAGCAACTGAGATATGCCTACGAGGCATCCTTCTACCACCTAGGGAGGAGACTTCCAACATTGACCGAGTCTTCACGCTGCAGAAAACCTAAGCTTATGAAGGGTAGACCCAAACTCAGTGTCCTGCTTCACCTCTATCACCGGCACACTACATGGAGGAGGCGGTGCAACCGTGTCCTGCCCCCGTCGTGTCAAACATCTCGCTGTGTTGGGGTCCCGGTCGTCTTTATCACTGAAGGGTTCGAGTCGAAATCTCCGGAGGAGCCCGTCGAAATTCTTAGCTATAAAGAAACAAACAGTCTTATATCTAGTTAATATTTTTGACTTAATTCTGAATACTGGAGAGTAATTAAAGCTTAAAATTGTCACTAGTAGTAAACTGAAGAGTATTATTGCCCTTCAAAAGATTGCGCCTTTATACGACTTCGAGAAGGTATCTCCCAATGTGTCCTGATATAGACATTTCCTCTAAAAAATATTTTCTATGAATGCTTTGTATATATATCGTCCTACTGTAGTATAAGATAATTCTAAAAAAAATCCGAAAAACCATTTTACTATTACTAGTGTTGTAACGTTCTATCCTATAGCTCTATTTCCAAAGGGTTCGTTGTTCCTTTGGGAATTTTATTACAATGTACAATTCCTCCATTGAGTCATAAGCGATGTTACTGAGATGTGAGCTCACCCTGTCTCTCTCTACCCACTGGTGCCTCTGTATGCTGGGCGACAACATTTAACATCGCATCCAAGTGCGTTCCGATCACATTCTGGAACGGCTGCCCTTTTGTCACCTTCTTTAATGTGGGAAGTATTGTGTCGTTGTAGAACGGACGAGAGTCCTGACATGGTTATAACTTACCCTGCACTGTTAAAATAAATCCATTAATTCACGGTAAAATTACTGGCAGCAAAGTTGCCGGACTTTTTCCATTCCGATAATAGATTTTTCGTTTTAAGAGATAAAAAAAGGAAAAACTCCGTTTGAAGAAGCGGTTACTTTCCGTTACTCTCTCAGAAATTCTTCGAATCACAGAAATATTCCTGGCATTACTGTCAGGAAAGAAAATTTTCCGTTATGAATAACCTCGGTTATAATAAAAATTACATCTCTCTTTGTGCAGCCATCTGTAGATATTTATTATTTGATATACCTCAAGAATATTTTATGGCTGACCTTTGACTCGAACTAGGGACCTCAGTGCCTTCAGCCTTAGTGTTTTACATGTAAGACCATTGGGCCCTTTCTAGAATAGGATTTTGAATGATGATACTGGATTTCTTCAAATCGCGGCTTAGGACTTAGAAACCTGGTTATTTTTTAGTTAAATGTGGGGAGATTGCGTAATGAGAAAGTGGTGAAGGTTTCAAAATTTAGTATTACTAGAGGATAAAACATGAATTATATATATTCTTAATTGGATTGTTAGATGTAAAATATGAATATTATATTTAGAATAAAATTCGGTAAAAAATGTTTCCTTTCTTGAAAAAAATCGATTTTTTTCAACTATTAATTATTCTTAAATGTGTTCGTTTAGAATATATTTTCTGCGCGAGTGTTTTTTATAACTTTAAAAAATAAATTGTGCATAATTTTAAAGGAATGGGAAAGTTATTTGTTACATATATTTCTTTTAAATTCTAAAGCATTATTTTAGTTTCTTTTTTGAGTAAAATCGATTTTTTTACCTAATTTAACTAATATATATATATATATATATATATATATATATATATGTCATAACAATAAATTTTCGCTATTTTAGTTTAATTAATTTAATCCAAATTCTTACAATTCTACTTTTTTTCCTTTCGTTTAACAATATCTTAAGTACCATTTATATTTTAATTCCATAACTTTAAATCAACATCTTCTTTTAATTCTTAATCTAAAAACATTATTCTATTAAATGCAACACTTCTTGTAAAACACACTTGTTTTATTTCTTGATACTTTAAGACATTGAATTTTTATTTCTTTGGAACATTTTGTAACACCATTTTTTTTTTATTATCATTCCATATCCCATGATTCCTTTCAACTCCCGCATAAACTATTCACCTTTTTAAAATTCTGCTCTAAAAGAAAGAGTTACAACACGATGTCAATGGCACCCCCTTTTGGCCCACTTTTTCAATCATTAGCAAGCGCTCCACCTCTTACTACCCATTTTTAGGTGCGTTCGTAATTATATAAATACGTAGCACCTATAGTCGTCGCTTGGTCCGTCCGTCTGTCCGTCCGTCTGTCTGTCTGTCTGTCCGTCTGTCTGTCCGTCCGTCTGTCTGTCTGTCCGCATATAACAACGCAAAAACTACCCAACCAAATGGTTTGCAATTTAAAATATATTATCTTTGCAGAATTTTGTCGAGACATTTCAAATTTTATTAAAATCGAATCAAAACTTTAGGAGATATTAATAAAAATATTTATTAAGAAATTTGATTTTTTTTTTAAATCGGTGCTTTTTTGTTATAGGAGCTTCCGAAGTTTAATCGTCAAGCGACCGAGATACTTATTTTATGACAGAAATTAATCTGCAGACGATATAATTCATTTCACAGAATTAAAAATCATCAAGATCTGAATATTTATATAACTAGCTGATACATATATATCTGAATATTTATGTAACTAGTTAAGATATTTGTATGAACAGTGTCATAAAATATATACTTAACTAGCTGTTTAATCCGTTCTACGCACGGGATATCATGAATTTAATTCTAAAACGTGCGTACGAACGCACCTCGTTTGTAACGTTTGACGTACAATTTCCAACTTGTTTCTCCTAACACAGATTTCGTTGGTTTCTTAGATAGCACAATGTAACTTAGATTTTAGTTTTTTTTATACTTATACAGCATACACTGACTTGGAAGGCAAATTTTTACGCATGCCGAAGGGTCCAAATAACCTCGTCACTTGAGAAGTCCTTCCTCTACGCGTCGATAGATTTTCATCAATAAATTTTAATAGATCTAATTGGGTCTGAAGCTTCTATTGAAGTTGTGTTTATGTGGAGTTGTGCATTAGAATAATTTAGTATGGAATAAACTGTTTGTCTCAAACCCAGTCTCCTAAATGCTTTGGAGAAACAACTTTCGGAACTGTTGCCACTACTCAGCTCGATTGTACGACTGCAAATACTCTAAATATTTCAACTGCTGCTTACACTAAGAGTGTGAATTATATCAGCCATTTAGTTAACGTTTTGTGACACAGTCAGCGCTTGTCTTGAAAAAACTTTCATTGATCTCTTAACCAATGCTGCAGTTAAAACAGGATTCAGGCCTGATCATACTGATAACGTGTTATATATAATTTTATATTACACACACACACACACACACATATACATATATATAGACCGGTTGCGTCATAAATTCGTGCAAACTTAAAAAAATCATAATAAAAGAAGTAATGCTCGGAAAATTTTTCGTTTTAAGCGAGTATGATCAGAAGGATTTTGGATTTTTTTTCCATGTAGTATAAGAAAAAAATTATTCCAAAAGTAACCAATAGAGCGCTCTCATACGCAAAACTGAGGCGTTTTATGCAAATCAGGCTCGCAATAAAACACCTGCCTGGAAATGGATTCGTCATTTGATCTCGACAGCATGCTATCGTTACCAGATCGAGCGCTGGTGGTTAAACTTTTTTACAAGAATGGTGAATCGAGAACTATTGCATTGCGAAAGTTTCGCACGGAGAAAGAACTTCAGGCGCAAAAAAAACCTATTTCATTGAAAGGGATACTCAATTTAGTACGACATTTTGAGAAAACGGGGAGTTTGGAGGATCGTCCACGTAGTGGCAGACCATCCTCGAGCACGGATCGCGTCAATGTTGTAAAAAGTGTCATGGAAGAATTGGAAGCCGATACATCAATGGGGAGTAGCAGTGCTCGTGAAGCTGGGAGAATAACGGGGATTCCGTAATCGTCGATTCGACATATTCTGAACGGAATCTTGGATCTGTATCCGTACAAGATACAGGCAATTCACCAGTTATTACTGGCAGATACAGATAAAAGACTAAAGTTTGCTACATGGACGCTGGCGAAATCGGAGGGGGACCCACAATGGTTGTTGACCGTCAACTGGACGGATGAAGCACATTTTTCATTGCATGATGACGTCAATACGCAAAATCAATAAAATCAATGAAATCTTCAATACGCAGTCGTATTTTGAACAACGTCAAACCCTCGTGAGTACCTCACCAAGCCACTGCATGCTCCTCATTTGACTGTTTGATGTGGTTTCACCACGTTTTTTGTTCTGGGCAGTTCCCAACTTATGCAGGGGCCTGTAGGGCAGCTGCCCCAGGCCCCCAATCTGAGAGCCCCCTCCCTACCCTCTGCTCTTAATTAGGATTTTTGTTAAACGGATGCAAAATGGTTTAAATTGGCCAAAAATGACAAAAATTATTACATTTTCAAAGATTTAGGAAAGAAGTGTAGCCCTCCACTTCCACCCTCTGCTTCCTGTGCCCCAAGTCCCCTCCTCCCCTAAAAAGAACAATCTACAACATCAGAAAACTAATGTTATAAAAATTTATATAAAGGTATTTTAGAGCATGGGGATTGAAGTAACAACGTAACAAGTGTTGAAATTTGTTGCTATTAGTATCAGGCCATGCCTGCCCTTATCTTTCCATATTATAGAATCGGCCAAATACATGCTGATGCACAACAAATATTAAATTTTATAATATAATAGAAAATTTTACATTATAACAAATAACCAAGAGTGATTGAAAGATCTGCATTTACACTTCAAACGTTCACATCCGTCATTAAATTCCTATACCAAAAAACAGTGTTCTGTCATTTGTTAAAGTTGTGACCCTTTCTTGTAATACACTGTATATGTATAAGATGTAAATAGCAATTGGTTCGAAATTTATGTATACATAAAATAGGTATGGAGAGAGAGAGAGAGAGAGAGAGTTTAATACTAGTGACTTCAACATAATTCCCGAACAATTTTCATGGATAGATAGAAGGGGGCCTTCCAGAATGATGCTTGCCCCAGGTCCCAGATAGTCTAAGTCGGTCCCTGGTTCTGGGTCCTTTCTTTTTTGAAGAGTCTTGTCCTAAATTCGGCTGGAAAACCTGTACCGTCACTGCAGAACGGTATTTTACGCTTTTGCGTGACCACGTTTTGCCTGCATGCAGGATGGTACCCCGCCCCAGGTTGCACGTGAAGTCAAGACGTTCCTGTTGAACACTTTCACTGAAGACCGAGTAATAAGTTGAGGATGTAAGTTTGAGTGGCCCGCACGATCTCCAGACATGACCCCGGCAGGTATTTGGGTGTGGGGATACTTAAAGTGTCGTGTACACCGGGGTTCCCCAGAAACTTTGGTGGAACTGAAAGATGCCATTCGACAGACCGTCGGTGGCATCGATGCCGACATGCTACATTCAGCTGTAACAGGTGTATTGACGCGCCTCACTTCCTTAATACCTGGTGATAGAGGTCATGTTGATCATCTTTTACTTTAAAATAAATGCACAGTGTCATATTATTGTGATTTGTTTTATTGTCTATTTGTGTTTGCCTGATTTGCATAAAACGCCTCAGTATGACGTGTGAGTGCCCTCTATCGGTTACTTTTGGAATAATTTTTATTATACATGGAAAAAAATCCAAAAACCTTCTGATCATACTCGCGCAAACCGAAAATTTTTCTGAGCATTACTTCTTTTATTATGAATATTTAAAGTTTGCACGAATTTAGGACGAACCCGGTATATATATATATATATATATATATATATATGCCATGTGGACGTGGATATTATGCAGAAGTTTCTATATTATTTTATTTACAATTTAAAGGTTCTAATTTCCAATATTATGCAAAAATGATATCTAGTGGTAATTTAGTGAGGTGATTTATAATGTTTTTAGGATAATCGATGTAAGTGAATTATATTATATATTCTTAATGGTTTTTTATTTCCAATTTAAATATTTCCAATCTTATTTTTTCCAATTGTTATCTGGTAATAATTCAGTATACTTGGTTTTGATTCTACTGTTCTTAGCATCATGCCAGTAGAATTATGAAATACTGAATTATTTTTTAAAACACATGTGGGTGCAACCAAGCTGACGAGTACATCTACATGTGTTTTTTCATATCCAATTCTTGTTTGTTCTCTTGTGGTCCAGTTTTCCATTGTATAATGTTCATATTTGATTTATTAATCCATTTGTGTTTACTTAATAGCAACTCCAATCTATAATTTTTTTTCCCTTTCTCTCTCTTTCTTTTTTAAATATTATTCAGGTATGAGTAAATTTGGCCAATTACCATTGAAGCACATGCTATGGTAAAATTATGATTGCACATGTTAATTATTAGATATGTGGTATTCTGTTTACACAATATCATTATTTATCTCTTTGTAGATTAAAGTAGAATGATATAAGAACTTGATATGTATTTTGAAATTCATAGATATTATAATTATATATATATATATATATATATATATATACTAGCTGACCCGCCCGGCGTTGCTCGGACCCATGATAATAAAATTAAACAAAACTAAAGTTTGTATGATTTTATATCTTTAACCTGATTTTGTATTAAATTATTTATTTAAAAGTGCTTTGCACGTCGACTGAAAATCCTGTATCTCCACTTTCCGCATGTACGGGCGCATTCAGTTAAAACGAACCACCGACACGTGTTCCCACTGCCTGCCGGACCGTATAGTATGCATGCAGCGCACGCGCTGCAAACTTTTTTAGTTCCACCTCCCGCCGCTAGGGGACGCACCCTGTTCTAAAGAAACCACCTTCCGAATAAAACTCCAAATTGTGTTCCCGCTGCCTCCAGCATCGAATAGCAAGCGTGCTGCACACGCGCTCATAATCCTTTAGTACCGCATTCCAACGCCAGGGGGCGCAATTTGTCCAATACGAACATCCAACACGGGTACGCGTTGCTTAAAGGAGTTGAATGAACCAATGCCCGTCGAAATCAGGCCCACAGAACTCTAAAAAATAATGCCGCCCTTGGCGGTGGAAGGTGGAACTAAAATCTGTATCACGAACGAAAACAAAGTCGAATCATCTAAAGGCCGTTGTGATTGGGAATACGTAGAACCCGAGATAAGAATGCACAGTTAGATAAAAAAAACTCGTAGGGCTCGCTTGTAGGGCACTCGGTTAAGTGCTCAACAACAATTCATTTACTTTGATTGTTGGTAACCATCAGGCATATACGGGTTGTGTACCTTTATTAGGAACATAAATTAAACATTTATGAAAATCGTTATTTAAAATTTCCCGTATTCTCTATACATAACATTTAAAAAACGCTACGTTAGAAGCTAAAAATATTAAATTTCTTGGGAATTTGTTTTGTGAAAATCAGAGCAAGGCGTTAACCCCCTCCCTCCCCATACCCGCAATATAATATGTTCAAGAAAACCACCTTCGCATACATTAACGTGATCATTAAAAAAATTATTTTTTTTTATAATCAGAATATAACGAAGACACTACGCTAGTCGTGTCGGCAGATGACATCCCTTCTCATCCACAATTTCCAATCTATATCTTAATTATTTATCTGAAATTTTGTTCATTAGTAAAATTAGTAAAATCCTGTACCAAGCATAGATTATGAAACACTTTCCAACACTAACAGAATACTTTAACAAACCATCGCTGTTTAATAAGGTAAATAAGCTATCTAAGTAAACATTTCAGAAAAACACAAAACAAATTTGAAAACCAGGTTTCAACAATTACCATCCACAGCCGGAAAAGTACTCCAATTCTTTTCTGCAGCCCTGTATATAATTTATATATTTGTATATACCCTATAGTATGCTGCAGTTTAGTTTAGCAATAAAACAAAAAAAACACAGTTGGAAATTCATCTTCAACAGTTTCTACCAATAGATGGAAACATACTTGAATTATTTTGTACAGCCCTGTATATAACATAAGCTTTTTGTACACGCGACATATTAAGCTATAGTTTCATTCAGGCAAATACACGCTGAAATCACACTTCCAGGAATTATCGCATACATAGTCAGCCATGTATTCAGTTCTTTACGTGGTCCTGTATATGATTTTATTTATATTCCACAAACCTTCCTTGGTATACTAAATATATTTCACGTTCAAAATTCATAACTAGATTAAAAACCCATTTTAATCAATTTACGCTGCTGCACCGTAATGCTTACAATTTTTTTTGTTTAGCCCTGTATATGATCTCTAGCATTTATACATAACACATAGCATTCAAAAATTTAGTCAAACCCATACCTAACTAAAATCCTACTTCCAATTATGGCTTATAAGCAATACTTCGGACACAGTACTATATCTGAAATATTTATATGTCCCTGTAAAAGAATGATAAATCCTTTTCGCATAACAAATGTCTTGCAGTAAACCTCAATAATGTATATCCATTTCATTATATTTGAAATGGCGTAACATAATTAAAATATGCTGCAAATAGTTTTTCCCCCGTAGATCATCATCTAAAAGAATACTTTAGTGTGGCACTGTAAATGAAAGAAATACAAAAGGAAAACTGCCCAGTTAAACTAGGGGCATTGAGCTCACAGCTTATTCACACTAATTGTATATTATATTCTTATTTCAAAGAATTTGAAATAAGCCCCTCGAAAAATAAAGAAATCGACAATATATCAAGGGGAGAATCATACCCCTCCCCCCTTATAGTTAACCAGTGAACCCCCAAAACTAATCAGAAAAGCGCTTGATCAGAATGAACCTATATACAAAATTTGAAGAAAATTGGATAATTCCGCACGAAAAACCATTTATCTAAATTAAGGGGGGAAGGATTAGCCCCCCCCCTTTTTACCCCTTTTATACTTAACCAATGAACCCCCAAAACTAATCAGAAAAGCGCTTTATCACGATGAACCTATGTACAAAATTTGAAGAAAATTTGATAATTCTGCAGGAAAAACCCATTTATCTGAATTAAGGGAAGTTAGCACCCGTTCCCTCCCTTTATACATAACCAATGAACCCCCAAAACTAATCAGAAAAGTACCTTATCACGATTAATTTATGTACAAAATTTGAAGAAAATTGGATAATTCTGCATGAAAAACTCATTTATCAAATTCAAGGGGGGGGGGCTAACCCTCCCCCTTTTATACTTAACCAATGAACCCTCCCCCCCCCTTCCCCTGGAGTCTCTCCAAGTCCGCTCTGGGGCTATTAGTCAATTATTACGAACGTTAAAATTGATAAAGTAAAAAAAAAGCACGTAAATATTCAGAAAGATAAACTTATTGCTTACAGTCTACTGGAAAGATATACTTCTCCATAAAAACAAAAAAAAAGTATTAAAATTGGAGTATCCCTTCTAAAGTTTTGCGTGGATATACATACAGAAAAAAATATATATACGTTGAAATCACACTTCCAGGAATTATCATACATAGTCAGCCATGTATTCAGTTCTTTGTGTGGTCCTGTATATGATTTTATTTATATTCCACAAGCCTTCCTTGGTATACTAAATATATTTCACGTTCAAAATTCATAACTCGATTAAAAACCCATTTTAATCAATTTACGCTGCTGCACCGTAATGCTTACATTTTTTTTTTTTAGCCCTGTATATGATCTATAGCATTTATACATAACTCATAGCATTCAAAAATTTAGTTAAACGCATACCTAACTAAAGTCCTACTTCCAATTATGGCTTTTAAGCAATATTTCGGACACAGTATTATACCCGAAATATTTTGTGTGTCCCTGTAAAAGAATGATAAATGCTTTTCGCATAACAAGTGTCTTCTTGTAAACCTCAATAATGTATATCCATTTCATTATATTTGAAATGGCGTAACATAATTAAAATATGCTGCAAATAGTTTTTCCCCCGTAGATCATCATGTAAAAGAATACTTTTGTGTGGCACTGTAAATGAAAGAAATACAAAAGGAAAACTGCCCAGTTAAACTGAGGGCATTGAGCTCACAGGCTATTCACACTAATTGTATATTATACTCTTATTTCAAAGAATTTGAAATAAGCCCCTCGAAAAATAAAGAAATCGACAATATATTAAGGGGAGAATCATACCCCTCCCCCCTTATAGTTAACAAGTGAACCCCCAAAACTAATCAGAAAAGCGCTTTATCAGAATGAACCTATATACAAAATTTGAAGAAAATTGGATAATTCTGCATGAAAAACCCACTTATCTAAAGTAAGGGGTGTTAGCCCCCGTTGCCCCCCTTTATATTTAACCAATGAACTCCTAAATCTAATCAGAAAAGTACCTTATCACGATTAATTTATGTACAAAATTTGAAGAAAATTGGATAATTCTGCATGAAAAACTCATTTATCAAATTCAAGGGGGGGGGGGCTAACCCTCCCCCTTTTATACTTAACCAATGAACCCTCCCCCCCCCTTCCCCTGGAGTCTCTCCAAGTCCGCTCTGGGGCTATTAGTCAATTATTACGAACGTTAAAATTTATAAAGTAAAGAAAAAAGCAATGTAAATATTCAGAAAAATAAACTTATTGCTTACAGTCAACTGGAAAGATATACTTTTCCATCAAAGAAAAAAAAGAAGTATTAAATTTTGAGTATCCCTTCTAAAGTTTTGCGTGGATATACATACAGAAAAAAAAATATATATCAGAAAAACATATAGCCATTATCGCGGTGAGGTTTTTCCGAGGGGCGTATCTACAGAGTTCAGAGAATGCTTTGTCCAATCACAGAATACCAGTGGGCGTACCCGATTGGAGGCAGTCCGCATATAATTAATTCAGATTTTTTTCTCAATTTTTCTCAAAGTTATCCCATGATTATACTCGCTGTAATTGCAGTAGAATTATAAAAAGCATATTTTTAGAAAGCTTAAACCCTCAGCTATCGTTCTTAGTTCTTAATTTTTTTTTAATTTTGCTGGTATCGATTTTATAAGAGTTTAAAAGACACAACAACTCGATTTTTACCTGATCCAACTATTGAGTTGGTCCTCAGAAATAAACTAAAACAGAAATCGAAAAAGTAAAAACTAACAACGTTGTAGATTGGTCTCAGCTATCCTATGAAAGAAAAATTATTTAAAAATATTAAAATGCGAGCGAGAAAACGCGCGATAACCTTCCCATAGACTTAACATTAGCGTGAGCGTTTCTTCGCGTGACTATTGTAGGCTCTTAAGCAGCAGCGAAGGGTTATCCGATTTCTGACAGCGGATGGTGTTAAACTAGCCACTTTTCATCGCCGGATGGTGACCGTATACGCAGAAGACTGTGTGTCCAAGTCAGTTGGATAATGGGGTGCAGGTCGTGTGCAGGCATTTTCGTGCAGGTCGTGAGAGTTTGGTTGATGACCCGAGACCAGGCCATGCAAACACAGCTATCACGGCCGATCTCATCGACAAGAAAGGCGAAAAAGAAAGAAAACCTGAAAGGGAAGCGCTTCAATTCGGACGACGAACTCAAGGACTCTGCGAAGGACTGGGTCTTGTCACGGCCACAGGAATACTGGGAACAAGGAATCATTTCGCTCGTTAATCAATGGGATAGCTGTGCTGATGCCTATGGTGTTTACTTTGAATAAAGTCTTCATTTATACCCACAGTGTCGTTTCGTACCTTTTCATTTGATCGCCCCTTGTATGTATATTGCGTCTCCTTCACGCAACCGTAAGTGATCATCTACATTATAAAAATGAACATATATTTTAAAAATACAATAGCAGCATGTCGCTAATTTATAATAATTTATTTTTATAAATCGTAATTATATTACATATTTAGACTCAAGATATCACAGAAACTGATATTGCGATTTTTCATAAATTTGAAATGGTTATTTACTGAGATACAAATTGTTGAAAAATACACCTACCACACGGTAGTCATTTAGAAACAACTCGAAAAATTATTTGAGTATTTATTTGGCTACTTTTATTTTGCATGATACTTTGCGAAAGTTCAAACAAAACTCCTACATATTTTGTAAAAATCTGCTTTTGAAATATTGTTTAATTATTAATAATGCAAACATTGAAAAATATATGAAGTGTAACAGATTTTAAAAAAATCAGAATCATCATTGTGGAAAACCCCCTACAACTAATTTTCTTACTCTACCGGTTTGAAAACTATGCGCAAATATTTAAATAATTATACTTTAGAATAAAAATCAAAATATATTCCCTGACATTTAATGTACGCTAAATACTGGCAATCCGAATACATTTATATATCGAAGAGTTGCTTACATGATTATCGTTATTCTCATTTATAAAATATGCTTTGTCTTTATTGAAATTATTACAGCCGCATTTTCACACAATCTTAATTTCTAAATATTGATACTTCCCTCAAGTGAATTTACCTGTTTTCAAAAATAGGTACAGCATTTTGATATACATAATTATTTTCTTTAATTACAGTATGTCAAATCGGGTGACTAGAAACATATGTAAGGGTTCATATTTAAATTTGAACGGATTCCATAACTTTTGATTGAAACTAGGAACAAATGCATACATTCAGCACTGCTAAAAATTTGCAGCCAACTGTCCAGTCATTTGACCGTTTTTATAGAAAACGGTTCCATAATCATATTTTAAGTTTATTCTGACCATATTATTACTTATATTATGGTAAGAATAGAGTTAAATTACGGTTATGGAACCGTTTTCTATAAAAAACGGTCAAATGACTGGACAGTTTGCTGCAAATTTGTAACAGTGAGGATAATATAAACTATAGTAGGACTATAAAAAGTTTTAAACGAGAAACCTTTGTGGAAATTATTTTATTCTGTAATTTAGACTAGCGGCATGTGATCAGATTCTTTTATCTTACAGGGAAATAAAGAAACGTGTTCCTGATAAAATAATTGGCAGTTTATGAAAAGGACTAATTTTAAAGCGGATAATCACTCCTGAATTCTAACGGAGCTTGCAGAATAAATAGCATCATTAGTCAGAACAATAAATATAGTTGTATCATAAACATACATTGTATTCCTACTTTCCTTTTCAAGTCAAATAAATATACTTTTATGAAGAAATTTTACATAGTAAATAAAATCTAATAAGAGCCACATATAAGTAAGACTCATTTCATTAAATAAATTTTCTGGTTTAAAATATGTTTAATTAAATTGAAAACACATGAATATTGGCAGAGATGCATATTATTTTCAAATTGAGAATGTAAAGTAAGAACAAAATTACAATGAAATTTTTTACAACTTATTTTCAGTTATTTATTTACTTCTAATTTAGTGTATTTTCTAGATATTAATAAATTCAAGTTAGAGCCTTATTTATGCATAAACGTAAATTTTTAAAAATATAAGTTTCTTTTAACATTTATCTGCGAATTACGATTTATTTCTTTCGATCCGAGGAAAACGTATATTTGAATTATTTTCAAATACAAACATTTGCATAATTCTTTTGGAAATGTTTACTAAAATTTAAAATAGTCTCTGAAAACTTAGTGGTTTTACGATTTGGGAAATCTTTCTCTTATCTATAAAATGTCTGGAAAAATAAACTATCAGAAACCTCAAAAATCAATAGGATTATAAGATACAGAAATGCGTTCTCAAATAAATTTCCGCGTTTACTGCCGATTTTCGAAAATTTTGAAAGTTTCTTTATTGCACTGAATGACTTAAAATTATGTGATAAAAATATAGAGGAATGAGTTTTCCGAATTTGAGCGTTAAATTAACATAGACATACTGCAAAATTTTTCTTAGAACGTCAACATGAGAAAAATATAATTTAGTTTAAATTTTACAGTGCCAGTTTATCTATTATAACTTGAAACTGAGCAGTCAAAGTTGTTTTGTGTTAAATAATTAGACAAGTAGATTCGTTTTTTCTATTTTTTAATAGAAATGAAGATTGTTTTTATTGGAGAAATATAGAAATTGAACATAACTTCCTAAATTTACATGCGTTTAAAATATTCTTTTAACGCCATGTTCAGCTGGAAAAATAATTGAAATAAAGTATTAACAAATTACTCCATCATATCGTGTGACGATTAAATTAAAAAAAAAACGTTTAAATAAGAATTTTATGTAACGTATTATCGATAACAAATCTTATTCCAGAAACCCGTACGCGTTCTACATGAAAAGAACAAAAGAAAAATAAAGAACATCTGGTTTATGGAAAACTCATGTACTTTTAAATACTTTGGCAGAGGTCTAAATTTTTTCAAGGATATGACGGTGAAATGTTGCAACAGCAGATTTTATCACTTGTCATGTTGCGCTTGACATTTTTGTGAGTGTTTATAAATGTTTTACTCGCATAAACAATAATGCTTCATCCGATAAAATTCGTCAACGTTTTGATAATGATTTTCATGATTTCATTGAAGCAGAATAGGGTATTTTACCTGATAGAATTGTGTCAATAAAATGTAATAAAGCATTCATATAAGAATCACAAAACATCGATAGTAACAAATATCTCGAAATTAATTTAAAAAATGAAATTAGTACTAATTTATTTATGAAATAAACCCAGAAAAATTATTCATCATATCAAAATATTCTAACAGTTACATTTTAAACTGTTGAAGTTTTCATATCTTTAAAAAATTGCATATGATTTCATAATAAAAGTTAATAAATAGTCCAAACATTAATATATCAAATAAATTGAACGTAACCTCTTTTTGCTTTTAATTTTTTTTCCGGTGAAGATCTAATCTAGTCTGGATAACATACCTGAAGCCTTCCCAATCGAGATACATGGGTCGAACTTTTCTGTTCTTTTAAATGATCTCTTCTCTCGGCGCAATCATTCTACATCAATAAATTCAAAGGACTATTAGTATATATAGCAACTTTGCCCATAAATAGAGTTAAAGAACAACACTTCCCATTTAACAAAACGTTCCCAGTTTACGCACAATTTCATCTCAACGCCTCTACTCCCTCTCTCCCGGAAAAAAATAACAAAGATATGCCACGTGTATGATATAAAGCATCTGTCTCATATCTTCAATAAATTTAGTTCTAACTTTTCAAAAAAGAGGATTGATCGCCCACAGGATTGACTATCGCAATTTTTAATTTACCCTCTGTCAGCATCCTCCTAAAAAGTATTACTGATCAAATAATTAACTACCTTAATTATATTTTTAGAACTTATCTACCCGAGCTGGAAAACAGGTTACATATCCGCCAATAGATTTTATTATTTTGAGCAATGTTTCATTAAATTTTAAAAGAAAATTTTCCAACTTGCTTTAAACAATTATAATTTTCTCAAATGGTACTGGCTGCATATATTTTGGAAAAATTCTAAAATAATCTAGACCTTCTATCAGCTTTTTAAATGTATATCCAAGAAGAACACTGCTTTAAAATGCAAGCAAATAACAGTAAAACATGAAAAATGTGCCGTGTTTCAGAACACACACAAGTATCTTCATGTGCATTATACTCAATAGTAAAACTAAATAATACTCCATATGCACACCCTACATTAATCCTAAGCATTGAATGTGGAGGTGGGTTTATTCATTAGAATATATGAAATCATACTTTAGGAAACTATCTTAACAAATACACACAAAAAAGGAACTTTCTAAGACATTCAACTTTTACAAATCTCTTCATAACCACATACGCTCCATGTATTTAAAAATAAATTGAGACATTTTGAATTTTAAAGCTCACATCACTGCGAATTTTTGCCTCACCACTGCATAGTTTTGACCCATTTTAACTGAAACAAATGAAGTAAAAGTTTTTACTTTAAAAAAATTGTAAGTATTTTATTAATTTATGCAGATCTGGGTAAATTGAATGCAATTTACTATACAGAATATATTGAATATTCGGAATGTAAATTAATAAAAGTAATAATAAAAGGAGTTCTGAGACCCATTTCGAAAGTTGTTTTGACAAAAACAAAACTTTTTTTAAAATGAAGAAGTAAAAATGTAAGATTTTTGAATTATAACAAGATAGGCAACCATTAAAAATGCATAAAACGATTGCTCAATGGTCAAATTTGTCAAGTCATCCCGGAAACATATGCTATTTTGGTACCTAACAGAGCTATTTTGAATCGGTTTAGATAAAAGTTGAACTTAAGCCGTGTGCATGAAGTAATCGTCCGTCGTTTCTCAAAATCTGTAATTATTATGTGCTTTTTGATGTCCGTGGTAATCTTTATCGTAAAACGGTATAATTTTTACTAAATAGAGGTGAAAAAAGTCATCAGAGTTGCTTTGTAACTTGACAACAGCAAAACTACCCGCTTTATGTTGGACTGTTGATGTCCTTCTAATTAGAATCTCCATTTTCACAATGTAATTTGAAAAACTTTGCGTTTAAGTAAAAAGATGAGGGGAAACCCCGCGTCTTGAACTTGTGCGAGTCTTTGATCCAAAACATATGCGGGTTTCGTCCCCATTCTGCAGTATTTTGCTTACCCGATCAACTGCAAGTTTAAGCAAATACAATCGAGTTAAACTATATGCCATTTAAAAGCTCGAGAGTTTCCATTCTCCATTTAATTAATCGATTTGTAAATAAATGCAGATAAGTCAGTGAATCACGTGTAATCACGTGTAAAATTGCGTGAAATATTAAAAATATTATAACAAATAGTCGGATATGCCAATCCCAAAACTTTCTTCTGTCTTATACATGTTAAGAATTCAAAAAGCGTAATGTGTTTAACTATGCATTTTAGAACCCAAAAATTCAGCATAGCAGCGACAGCTGTTATATGATTTACACGAAAATCTAATCAGCACCAACTTTTGTCAAAGTCTAACAGAATATGAAGTTCGATGAAATTCCGTGCATTAATTCTTCAGATAGACTATCGCTAAAATAGTATGAATTAAAAAAATGCAGCATAACAGCACCACCTGTTGGGCTATTTACACAAAAACCTAATCAGTAACACATAATGTCAACGTCTAACTGGATCTGTAGTTTGATGAAAATCCATGCATTAGTTCTTGAGATACAGTTATTGGGGAAATCATGAAAAATACAGCATAGCAGCGTCACCTGCTGTACGAATTGCGGCAAAAACAAATCAGCACAAATATATATCAAGGTCTAAGTGAAGGTGAAGTTTTATTAAATTCCGTGTATTTGTTCTTGAGATAGAGCGCAGACTCACACACAGACAAATCGTGTTCAGGATCTTCTGAAACGTATAAATTCTTAGAAAACCGGAAATTGAAAATTTTTATGGATCTAATACTTGTAAGGATAGAAGTAAGAAAAAATGAAAAATTGAAATTTACCTCATTTTCTCAGCACGAAGTGTCACTCTCAAGTTATCAACACACAACTGGTATTATTGAAACCTAACTGTCGCTTACTGGTCAAGATTGAAACAAGAAACTAGTATGTTGTAGCCATCACAAAACTTTCTTCTATGTAAATCAAATCGTGTGCAAAAATACATAAATGACTAGCTATACTTTTTAAGATAAGGTAAAGCCAGGAGAGATGGCGCGGTCGGAGAGATTGCGTACATAGAGGTTCGGGGGGAAGGAGTAGAGTGAGAGCACAGCGACTCCAGGTAGTTGTACAACAACAGTAGTGGAGTGTCTACTTGAAAGTGCACGTTGATTGCTTTGAGCGTCTAAGATAAAGTATTGCTATTTTGTTTTGTTTTCCGAAAGTAAGTGCTTGAATTTTCAAAGCTATTCATCAGAATTTCTATACAATGCCAATAGTACAAAATATTTTAAACTTATAGCTATTGCGGCAACCACAAACAACAGAGCATAGAAGCGACACCTTTTGGGCTATTTACACAAAAATCTAATCAGCAACAACATATGTTAATGTCTAACCGAATCTGCAGTTTGATAAAAACCTATGCATTTTTTCTTGAGATGGAGCTATTGTAGAATTCGTGAAAAATAGAGCATAGTATCGTCACCTGTTGGGTAATTTACACCAAAAACTAACCAGCACCAATTTATATCAAGTTCCAACGGAATCTAAAGTTTTATTCATTTCCGTGCATTACTTCTTGAGATAGAGTGCCCACAAAATATTTTGTCACAGATCAACACGCAGACAGGCACACAGACAGATTCACAGAGAGACACACATCAAATAGTGTTCAGGACCTTCTTAAACATATAAATCCGTAAACAACCTGAAGTCGAATTTTTTTATGAATATATATATATTTTTTTGTAAAGATAGAAGAAAGAAAAAACGTTGCGTCCATATTAAATTAGCCAATGCGGGGTTTTGCCCCGTGCGGGTCGTTATCAATATCTACCCTATATAATTCTGTGAGATGGATATAAATATGTATGTAGGCAAGTATTGCAGTAATTAAAGGCTGGGTGTAGTTTCGGGGATAAGACATTAAGTACAGATTATTAAGCATGAAATAGCTTAATAAATAAACTGTATTTATTAATATTAAACACTTTGACAAGTAAAAGAATTAAGCAATTCTTAAAAAAAATTGTTATTGCTTTTTAATATTTCAATGTTTAAAAACATATTAAATTGTAGAAACTGAATAGAAATTAAAGTGTATTTTTTAATTATACTAAAAAAACGTACACTGTCTAATGAATTTCAAAAAAATCTCAAATAAAATAAATTTTCAATTAAGTATCTGCTGAACTATTACATAACATTAATAATCATTAATATAAAATCTACGCAATAATTAATTTCTTAAAAATGTGGTTACGTGTCTCTCCAGAACGAAAATCTGAATAATATTTCATTCTTTCAAAATCAAGCAGGCACTAATTAATTTAATATTTTAACTGAATCGTGATTTTTAATATAAAAACTTCACTGTAATTTCATTTAATTAAAATGTCATTCGATAGTTCTTTTTTAATCTTTTGGCGTCTTATCATTTAATTAATTGTGGTCGTATTGTTACGGTTCTGGATTCACATTTCTGGACCTTTATTCGTATCTTAGACTAGTCTAATTATAGAATATTTTACATAAATAGAAATTAATAAATATATTTTTTTATTAAGGCATAGATTTATATTGCAATTGAAAATAATTTGTCCTTCTTCTTTTAAAATCTTCTTTTGAATATTCTTAATCAAAGCATTCATATTCATTGAAAAAGTTTTAACGCTTTCCAACATAGTTGAAAATTTTTTATGAATTCAATTTCTCTGTCCACCTGTCTTTCCGAGCTCTATCGCGTGCAAATATATACGGATTGTCATTTAATTGATATATGCTAATGAGATTCACTATGGCATATTCGGTATTGAAAATGAAGTGTTTGCTGTTTTAGATATAATTTTCCACGTTTTAAACGATAAAGATTTTTTACATTATTCAGAAGATGATGCAAAATGTTCCATAATATATGTTTGACGCATGATTTTACTTTCTTGTTATTTCACGAGTAGTGTAAGCTTTTCTGCATCTCACCTAATATATTTAAATGGAAAAGAATGAGAATTATAAACTTATTGAAAGTAAATGTGATTTTAATTGAGCGAGTGCATTTCAATTGCTATTGCTAAGTATTGCCTGTTTTGACCAAAATGAAATTTCCCAAATTTTACAATTTAACGTTGGAAAACATTTGGGTTTCGGACCCTAAGAGTAGATGATGTTTGTTAGAATGCCTTTATCTATGAAAGAAGTGATACAAACACAAGAGGTATGTTCATATTCTACGTTTTTGTCAAAACTAAGGCAACACATATATTTGCACTTTGGGATACTCACTTGGATAAGTGCGTTTAGATGAGCTGAATGGGAAAATAAATTTCAGATCTGTGTTAATAAGAGGCTTGCAAGCAATTTATCCAAATTTTGAATAATCAAATTTTGGTACATAAATGACTGCCGTTACACTCGAAATGAAAGGTACTCTAAATTAATTTCAATTCCTCAAAAAATAATTATTTTCAAAGGCAACACTATTATGTCCCGATTGTGAGCGCTGTCAGCACGACCGTTTATGCCGGAGACAAAGGTAGAGAGAAGTATATTTGCCATACAAACAACGACTTCGTCGATATCGAAATGCATAATAAATAATCTAAATCATTTTTCGAGAAAATGCGGATTTTAAATGTGAAGTATTTCCTTCTTAACAAACCTGAAAAATATGTAAAAAACAATTTTATTTAATACATATATATTATATATTTAACTGTGAACTGAACTGGGAAATTTAACAATGAAATCCCAAAGGACTATTTAGTCAGAGCATGGAAGAAGAGTGTTCCTTTAAGAGCCTATACTAGTCTTGCGAAGAAATGCGCAAGCTAATGTTAAGTCTAAGGGAATGTTATTTTAAAATTTCTCGCTTGTATTTTAATATTTTTAAAGCATCTTTTGCAAAGGATAGCTGAGCTGTATCTGTTACGTTTTTACTTTTTCGATTTTGGTTCCAGTTTTTTTATATAAAGGTATTTTCACTTTCAGAACCGGTCCCAACCGGTTCCGAAAATGAAAATGTCAGCTTATAAAAAAAACTTTAACTAAAATCAAAAAAGTGAAAACGCACAACGTTAGAGATCAACCTTAGCTATGCTAAGCAAAAGAAAAAGTCATTTAAAAATATTAAAATGCAAGCAAGAAAGTTGAAAATAACCTTCCCGTAGACTTAACATTAGCTTGCACGTTTCTTCCCGTAATAGTGTAGACTCTTAAGATAAGAATAAGCGTAGAAATATAGTCCCATTTAAAACCGGATTATATAAGAAAAAAGAGTTTTATGAGTTGTAATTTTCCAAATGGACAAAAAATGTCCGGGCCAGGATTCGAACCTGGGTTCTCTTGACTGAAGTTGCCAGTGTTCTGTCAACTGAGCCATCCCGGTCGAATCTGGAGGACCTAATTCATTCAGTTAACCTCATTGATCATAGCATCTGGTCTGATATCTAAATAAGCTCAACAGAATAAATCGCAGGTAATTTGGAACTCCAATAAACGCTGGATACTTGATTACACTAGATTAATTTGAACACAATTATACAAATTGGTAAAAAAAATCATATGAGTAGAATTTTTAGATGAGTTTATACAACGTATTTACTTTTTTTTTTTTTTTTTTTTTTTTTTTTTACCAACGACAACATTTAATCGACAACAGATTAATATCATATATTAATTTTAAAGAAATTGCTCGAGTAGTTTTCGAGAATAAAATATCACACTATTACACTTTAATTAAAGTAAAAAATCAATTTTATAAAAATTACGAAATCTAACTTTTTATACCGTCCCCCAGTCCCTATAGTTATATTTAGTAAATGTTTGCATACATCATAACAAATACAACACAAAACGTTTTACTTCTGTACGACAAAAATTGACACAGTTATTAAATTTCAAAGTTTGAGATTTTTTCACACGATTTTGTCTTTCATTCAGGGATCTGTTAAAAAATGAATTAGAGTATTTCGAGATCGAAATCTGGGTGCAATGTCCTTTTTACGGTAAAACTACCTTTAGCCGGTATCGTTAAATCGGTGTATCACCAAAGACGGTTATTCCATCTAAAAATTTGAGCTGACTTTGTGGGGTCGTATACAAAGTGAAATATTGAAATTAAACACAAAAATAAATATCAATTTATTATCATATTAGAAAATGCTCTACTATAAAAAATTAAGGGGACAGATCACTTTTAAAATGGTCAAAAATTCAATTTCAAAGTTTTGATGTCAGTAAATAGTGCATTTTATTCTGAGTAAAAAGGTACCAATGTTTTTCAGAGGCTATAATTATTGACGAAGATATAAAGTAAAACGCAATCGTCATTCTTTGTTTTTGAATGGGGAGTAAACACTTTAAATCCATTTAATTCACAACAATGATTTTCAAATTGCGCGCACGATTTCTCAAAAAATAATTTAGATAGAACCTCAAAATTTATCAAACTTATTAACAAAATGAACAAAATGAACTATAATCTTTTAATTTGATCAATAAATTAAAAACTAATTAACTGTAATTAAATTAAAAATGCATTTCGAATGCGCTTTTCGATGAATTACAGTTAATTATTTTTTAATTTATTGACAAAATTAAAAGATTCTAGTTCATTTTGTTCATTGTTACAACATTAATAAGTTTGAAAAAAAATGAGGTTCTATCTAAATTATTTTTGGAGAAATCGTGCGCACAATTTTCAAGATTAAGAAATTTTTGTATTTTTTTAATGTACATAGGTGCCTTGAGTTGTAAAGAACTATCCATTAATCCTCAAGATTATTTTTCATGATTTTGTATAATTCGTTTATATTTATGGGACAGTTGGTAATATATTTTATATTATTTTCTTAAAGAAAAATTGAAAAATCATAATGAAGAGTATTAATTACTAAGTATCATAAATTAAAGTTTTAATTATTTATGTCTTCTTTTTCAATGTATGATTTTGTTTTTGGTTATGAAACATTTTTCAAGATTAAGAAACATTAGTATTTTTTTAATGTACATAGGTGCCTTGAGTCGTAAAGACCTTTTCATTAATCCGTCTATAGATTATTTTTCCTCATTTCTTTTTATAATTCGCTTATATTTATGGGACAGTTGGTGTTATATTTTATATTATTTTCTTATAGAAAAAATGAAAATTCATAATGAAAAAGTATTAATTAATAAGTATCTTAAATTTATTTTTTAAATTATTTATGTCTTCTTTAGCGATTTTCCCTTTTTCAAATTTTCTTATTATGAGTCCTTATTTAAGCTTTTCTTTAATTATTATTTATATTGCCACTTTGTTTCACTTAATATGTGCAAATATATATTTAATATTTTTAAAAAAATCAGTAAAATATTAATAATTTTCACATTTTTATAAAGACAATCTTTCATCAGAATTATTTTAATAAACCTAAATATAATAAAATTTTATTTACATAAAGAATATTTAGTCTTAAAATGATTGGACATATATAAATATAAGTAATCAAAATTAAAAATCTTTTGAAACTCTAACGAATTTTTATTTTATCCAAATTAAACATCATTAAGGTACTGTTAGATAATCTTATATTTTACAGAATAGATAAGAATAGAATACTAAATGTACGAAACTGACAAGATAAATCTAGTTTATAGGTGTGCAACTGAAGTTTTTCTGAAGCAAAACGGAAACTTTTTATTTGATCTCTCACCAAAACTAATAACCATACATAATCATATATCTTCGTGAGAAATATCGATACAATACATTATAAAAAGGAGAATATTTAGAAATTATTCTGACTTTGTGACATTTTTACGAAATCATATTTATCAACCACTTGTCATGAAATTTGCAGGACAGTTTCTGTCATATTTAGGAATCGAGGAATAGTGACTAAGATGTATTTCTTTCTGGTTAGTTTTTGTTTCACACTTTTATATGTATAAGAAAACTGTGATATACTAAGGGAACAATGATGTATTATCCTTCGTCTTGTAGAAAATCATATTGATTTTAATTACTGTGATATTACTCTCAGAAAATATTTTTCCGATCAATATTGAAGCGTTAACTATATTTTCGCAATATGTTGTCAAATTTTAGCAATATTAACATAAATTATTAAAACAACAATTTGATGCTTGCACTTCACTCATTTTTCACCAACATTAGCAAGAAATATTTCACCATTTCATGCATATTCCAAAATAAAGGAAATATTTAACCAATATTATTTCGTTAGATGTATTTTTGCAGAATCGTCCATTTGCGCAATACTGAGTCAATATGTAATAATAAAAAATGCGCTTTTGTTACTAGTGAAATACCCGGCTGCTGTTCACCAAAAATTGTCCTAAAAATAAATATTCCATTATATATATATACATATATATAAATATATATATAGTAAAAATTCATAAAATGACAAAATGTTTGCCAATATTGGAAAAATATTATTTTATACTGAATGTTTCAAATTTTTCGTAAAATAATGAATCTATCAGTTTGTAAAGTCAGAAATCTCCATATTTTTATAAAATTTAAAGTATTATAGCTCGGTGAGTTTTGGTTGTAATAGAATAGCATTTCTGTTAATAATTTCTGTTAATAATGTAGTAGAATGGAATTTTTACTATTTTACTTGTCAGAGCATGAAAAAAAAATGCTTCTATATATAATGTATAGGGAACATTGAACGTATAGGAACAAATTTCATATTTTGATATGTATAATTCACCTAGCAAAAGAAATAGCATATTTAAGAGCTGTACCAGATTTGCATACTTCTTGTAATTGAATTCAATTAGCTATCATCAGCAGTTTAAGAGATAATCACCATAAACTGTATTTGTATCACCCAGCACATTAAAATGAAGGATGGTCCAAACAAATACGGAACGAAAACAAAATCTCTCTTTAATGAAAACAAAATCTATCCCAGCTCACAACTATTACTTAAAAATGTGCGAAAATCGTTCGTGATCATTCTGAGCTTTATAGTACCTTTCAAGCTGAAAGATATCAAGATGTGGCCAAAAAGAATTTACCTCCGGTTGTCAGATTTTCCATTCTTTTGTTATAAAAATGTCACGTGGGAGGAAATTTACCCCACGCGTGTTATAACGTAACCCATAATGATAGGAAAATGTTAATGCAAATGTTTAAGTAAAAAATATAGTGTGCAAATAATAATATAATTTTTCTTTTAAACATTAACAACTCTTGCACATACAGTTTCTATATATCAGCTTATTTTTATTTTTTTTTGTATTTTAATGGCTGAATTCGGATTGTAAAAGCTTTGTTAGTAATGATATGCAGAGAAAAATCCTAGTGCTAGATTTTATGGGGTTTTTTTTTGTTTTAAATATAAAAAATCCTCTTATTTTAAGTTAAATTATGTTCTTTATTGATTTACAGTTTATTTCAAATATAATTTTTTGTTTATAATCAAACCGGGAAGAAATTGACACAAGAAAACCCAATGGGGTAAAATTTATCCCGCGCGTATAGTAACGTAATGGAAAGGGGCGCGTGTGCTGACGGGTTAATTACATTCCCCAGCCCCAATAACTACTAGTAATTAACGTATTGGGGTTAAACAATACATTTATGATGATTTTACAAGATTTTACATGAATCAAATTCTCCTTAAAACTGTCAGTATTTGAAACTAGAAAAATGTATTGACAATTACCCCTACAATAGACCCTACTAACAATTTTTATTTTTAAAATAAACGTTTTGCATTGTTGGAGATACTGTTTTGATTTTTTTAAATAGAACAATAAGAAAAAAAGTCGGTTTAATTGAGAAATATATATTGAAATTTCAGTATTTTTAGCTTGCTGATGTTTCGGAAGAAAATAAAAGACAGTAGGAGAAAATTAAGTTTAAATATTTTAACTATCAATCCTTTAAAGAGGAGTAAAAAATTCCTTTTTTATTACCTTAGGCGCCATTTCAACTATTAAAAAATTACAAACCTCGTAAGAATACTCTAGGAATGTGTAAAATATATGTTAAGAAAAGAAAATGGAAAATTGCAAATATCTTCTCTCTCTATGAAAAAAAATAAATGTGTCGACTTCTCTTTAAAGAAAGAAAAACAAAATACTGTTAATATATTTAACCGTTGTTTTATGCTTTAAAAAAAAAAAAAAAAAAAAAAAAAAAAAAAAGGAATCAAAATGTTCACACCAAAACAGGCGTTTATTTAACATAAAATATAACATATCGATTTTTTAAAACGTTTTAAATGAACTGTAAATTTTAGTGTAGTAGAAAAAATATAATAAGCTAAAAATCGTTAAAATATACCACTATTCTAATTGTGTTTTAACTCATGAGAACTTTTTTTTTATATTTAATATTTTTATACTTATTAATTAAAAAACTAATAGTAATCTTTAATAATTAATAATTAAATATAAATATGTTTAATCGTTGGTTCGCACTTTTCAAATAAAGAATGTAGAAGAAGAGAAATTTTGGAATCAGACTTGTTCTGATATATACAGGGGTTCAATTGACCTAAAATAAAAATAAAAGTCGATTTTTTGACACTTTTGTGTAACTTGTTTGTGAACTGTTTTCTTTAATTTAGAAAAAATAAGTTAAAATACTAAAACACTACAGCGAAAATATTAAGATTCAAAATATTTTTTAATATATAATATTTTTTTATTTAATATTTAATATTCATAATTTAATTTAAATACTAATACTAATATTTAATATTTCATAATTCAATATTAATAGTTTTTTAGAAAGATAGTACTATCTATTAAAATTTTAAATACATGCTACCTAGAAGAAAATAAATAAAAAAAATTTAACAAATAGATTTTACTTCAGTTATCTTCAAAGTCATTATTATTAATATTATTATTATTATTTTGCATAACACAATCTTATACTGGTGTCTTCAATTATTAAATGACCTTTAGATGCAACAGGAAAAACCATATTTAGATATCGTTATAAAAAACCACTTACATTGATTACACGTCTTGTTATGACAGAAGGTATGTAATTCATGGTAGATAATCATCTATGGCGATAAAATTTGAATTGGATAAAGTCCAGTTTATATTAATAGAATTCATTTCCATATAGATTACAAAAGTTCATTACTGAAAAGAACATGAGAGATTTCAATTAAAGTAATCTCATACGTTCTGCATTTTCATAAAAGAAATAGCTTTAAGAAAGAAGTAATTAAAAACATAGTTTGCATATTTTCTAAAAATAAAGGCCAAAAGTAAAACATTCTTGTTTCAATTATAATTTATGAATATAAGACACATAATACTTGTAGGATATAAATTAAATTTTATGAATTATTTTTCTCATAATTTCAAAAATATCTCAGATTTTTTAAAAATAAATTAGTGTTTTAAATTGTCATTTCTCGAGTTCAAGCAACGTTTCAGGTTTAAGGTTAAATATATTGCAGATAGATGAATTTTTAATTTCAAATATTTTTAAAACAGAAATTTAATCGAAAAAAGGTTGAAATGGTTCGGTAAAAATGTTTTGCGATAGTGAGTAAAAAGGAAGATTTCAAACGTGCATGAATCCTACATTTGATGAAAAGGGCAAGTAACAAATAGTTTTCGTAATTCCTCTGATTTTTTTCTGTTAACAATTCATCGGTCATCGGTGTCATACGTCATATGTCGGGTCATATGTCCGGTTATCAGTGACAGAAATCGGATTTACACCTTTAAGGGGTCAGAGACCCTGAAAAACATGTTTTTTACGAAATGTATGTATGTCCGTGTGTGTGTCCTCTTTGTTTCATCAAAATAAATCGATGTTATGAGTAGAATTGAACCAAATTTTATATATATGAACATCAGGTCCCAGTTGAAAATGTATATATTCCTTGGAAGTGGATACTGTTATACCGATTTTGTACCACTTTCATTATTCTATCATAGAAAATCATATCTTATCATATCAAAGTTTTGCATATAACTGAACCAAATTTCATATATATGTTTTCGGCTATGACCACCATGTCCGATTAGAGTTTGGGGATATTCCGTGGGAAAGAGACGCTGTGATAGCGATTTTCGTGCAATTTTCATTATTGTATTATCGGAAAGCGAACGAAGTTATGCATATAATTGAGCCGAGCTTCATATATATGTTTTTGACTACGGAAATCACGTTCTAGGCGAAAATGGTGATATTCTTCCGGGAGGTGGGTTCTGTAATAACGATTTGTGTGTAATTTGCATTACTGCATCATCGGAAAGTATACTAAATAATGCAAAGAATTGAACCGAGCTTCATATGTGTGTTTTGACTAAGGACGTCAAGTCCTAGTTTAAATGGAGATATTCCACTGGAAGAGGGTGCTGTATAGCAATTTGTGTGTGATTTTCTACATTTTAGAGGAAGAATTTATGTTTCGACAAAATTTTATATTTAGATGCAATGTAATAGTCCGAGGTTTGTATAAAAGGTTGGAGAAAATCGGTCTAAAAGTGATGCTGTAATAGCGATTTTTGTGCGATTTCTTTGATTTTTAGCATTTTAAGTGAAACATTTATGAATATTTTTCAACAAAATTTTATATTAAATGCAATGTAATAAGTCGATGTTTGGAGAAAATCGGCCTAAAGTTTCGCTGTGATAGCGAATTTTGTTGGAGTTTTGGGACAGGATAGCAATAGATCAAGCTAGAACCAAGCTAGAGAAAGCCAATTGTCCAATCAATGTTAAATGCTTGGCTTCGACTTCGTTTAATTTCAAGTATTAAATGTATGACATTGAAGAAAATGTTTGGATTGGCACGTTGGAGTGGTTCAAAAAGAGAATATTCCCGGGTTACAAAATATAATGTCCAGATTACAGGACGTAGGTAAAAATTATTTTGAATTAAAAGCACTAATATACTTTTTAAATTTAACATGTTTTTTTTAGTTTCCGACTAACAAATACAAACAATATTTTTTTTAATATAACCAAAAATTCACGTAAAGCTTAGAAGTTCATTAAAAGTTACACTTCCATACTTCAGTATGCACTTCCAAAGCATACTTTGGTATAGCAGCTGCTCAGAACTTTACATCCTCCAGCGATACTGAATCATACTAAATCACCCAATTGTCCAATCTAGGTTAAAGTTTTAACTTCGACTAGGTTTAATTTCAAGTATTAGCATTTTTGAGATAGAAGAAAGTTTTTCTATTGGCCCGCTAGAGTGGTTTAAAAAGAGAATATTCTAGGGTAACAAAACATAATGTCCTGAATACAGGATATAGGTGAAAATTATTTTGAATTGAAAACTCTAATATATATTTTATATTTAATATATTTTTTTAGTTGCCCAATAACAACGACAAACAGCATTTTTTATATAAATATTACCAATTATTCGGGCAAAGTTTAGATGTTCATTAAAAGGTACCCTTCCATATTTCTCTCATGACAGAGGTTAATAGATGCAGAAATTGTAAAGAGTGTTTTAAAACAGTTTTTTCTCTATTTATTACAGTATTTAAGTGCATAGTTTGACATATCTCGAGGAAATTGTGCAATGAACTATTTTTTTAAAAAAGTAGTCTTCTCTTTTAGAAATCTTAATTTAATTACATTTTCTCATTAAAATAATGTAACATGACTTAATATTTGTTTTCAGCTCGTTAAGTTGTTTTTATATAAACATAAAAAATAAGGCAGGGTGACCAATCTCAACGGTGTAAAAAAACTAATTCCTAAACGGTTACTCTTACATATACCGTTCAAATTACAAAAGTGTTTAAAATGAATTCAAATTTATTTTAAATGTCGATTGGATCAATAAAAATATTTTTTAAAGCTACTAAATTTAATTTTCCTGTACCCCGGTCCTATAAGAGATATTTTGTAAACATTTCTTAATACACTAACAAGAAATACAAAAAGTCCCATTCATCTATCACTAAAATTGACCGAGTTATGAAACTTTGAATTGCATGAATTATACCAAATTTCTACATCTGAACACAGATGCGATGGGCCATGCTTCGTGGGATTGTAAACAAAGTGCTTAAAGTTTTAGAAGAATTTATTTCGCGTGTATCTGCACTTTAACCGAAAGTAGTCACATCGCAGTCTCATTTCTGTAGTAATACTAACAGAATTAATTTTTATTAAGTTTCACATTGGTTAAAAGAATTGTGCTTAAACCTAGGTTTTATTTTGTAAGAAAATGAGGCTGTTTCTTTTCATGATTTATTTTAACGAAAATCGTGTTATTTTTATAAGATTTTATTTAACTTGCAATGTTCGAATTTTGGAAAACTTTGTATTAATTATTAAACTTTGTATTGAAACCTGGAACTTAGTGAACGTATTAACACTGGCTTGTAAGTGAGAGGGTTAACGTTCGTATTTTTTAAACGGATTATTCCGTTATAAAACGTAACTGACGTAGATGTGGTTTGATGTCTTCTGTTTTCTAGTATTTCAAACTATTCGGCCGATGCGCGCTTGTAAAGACAGGAGGAGAGGGAGCAGCTTTCATACTTTTTGTTCTTCTCTGCTTTATCGATTCGGAACGGGGTTCTGACATATACCACCTAATCGTTTTTTCTCAGATCCTTTATAATTGGGGACTTTAATTAATATATCGGGAGATTATCAAAAGAGATCTGAGCCTCAGCTGCATTCGGACCAGCTTTGGACCAGCTTCATCATAATTTTGAGACGTCTACTTATGGTATATTTTAATAGCCATCGCACACACACAGAGAGACATATACAAACAACTTCCTTTCATTATAAAGGTAAATAAACTTTGTTTGGTTTGCTTTATATGCAAACGCAACATTGTAAACATGCCTCTTAGAAGAAAATAAAAATAAAAATTTAAAAAACGGATGGCTTGAGTACAAATTTTCCTTTCTTGAAGAGGGCTAGCGTATATGGGTCGTGCAACCGAGCGGGAAACTAAAATGTAAAAGGAAGAAAATATTCAAATAATATAATTTGATTAACTCTTTTAATAGCTTCTTTAGAAAATATCATTCGTAAAGCTTCTAAAAGAAAAGATGTTTCGGAGCACTTTGGCGACTAAGGCCATTTTAAATAAGAAATTTACATCACTTTAAAAATCACCGACCTTACTTAGAATAAAATTTCGTTAATTCTGAAAGAAGAAATTATGCTATTATCATGAAATATAAATGCATATACAGTAGTGTCAAAAATTATTGAAACGTCTTTGAAACGACGTATTTTTGTAGTTTGGTGGTTCATAATAAACTTTTCTCTTTAGGTAATACCATGAAATTAGATACCAATAGAAAGATATTTTAATCAAAAATATAAAGCAGCAATTTTCTTGAGGGATTGTATATTAGAATAGCAGTTATAAAGAAGAAAAGTGAAACATGTAAAAAAATGAGAGATACAAAAATTATCACAATGTCAGTTACTACTTAGTTCTGTAACATTTTGACTTAATTACAGCCTTACAACGCCTTCCAATACAGTGAGCCAAGTCTTTTAGTTCAGAAGCTGTAATAAGATTCCAACATTGAATTATTGCTTCTATTAATTGGGTTTATTACACTCATCTAAACACGACATTTTCAAAACTGAGCAAAAAATACTCAAAACTGAGTATGTCGCATATTCAAAATGGCTCCGAATCAAAATTACTCAGGTTTGAAACATGTGCATATACTCATTTCTGAAAGAACTTACTCAGTAAAGAAATTACTCAAGTTTGAAACATGTATATACTCATTTCTGAAAACATGCACACACTCAAGAATAAAACATCATGTGCTCATGATTGAGTATGTCCATGTTTCAAACAACAGTCAATTTGAGATGATGGTTAAGATTGTACAACTTTATTATTTATTTAGGGAATGGGAGATTTGAATTATACAAATTTTCAATTCGATTGTTATCACTATGTTTCTTAAATGAAAAACCGCTCCCTGGATATTGAAATTTAACTCACTAAATTTTCTTTTTGACACATTTTAACCCATTAACGCCACAATTATTTTTCTTTTGAAAAATGTAAATATTGCATTTCATTCAAATGAGTATGAACTGACTTCTATGTGCTTTTTTTCAGTATTGCAATGTTTCAAAAATGAGTTTGAATTGATTCTAATCATTTTTGAGTATGTCCATGTTTCAAAAATGAGTATGAACTTACCTCTATGTGAACAGTTTTGAATATGTCTATGTTTCAATATTCTGAGTATTTCTGGTATTTCATAATTTAAAGCATTGGGCTGTAATATTTGAAACAAAAAGTTTCATAACAAAATGAAAACATCGTTTTACTCAGACTTGAAGTGCCATTTTACTCAGTGTACTGGGTTGATTCTGTACAACAAGTTTCGATTGTCGACTGCATATATTTTTAATTATGTTAAGGCCTGGGCTATTTAAGGTCTATTTTAACATTGTATTAGGATTATAGTGAATCATCTTTCTTTTGCAATTTAGCAACATGAAGTGGAGCTGAATCTTGTTGAAATATAAGTGCTTAATTATCTTGGAAAAGATCACGTGTGGATAGTTTTAGTTGGGATTGAAGTATTTCATTTATGTCTCATCGGGATTTCATATTTTAATCCCACAAATTCTGTCCACACCTTTTGATGTCATACAACCTTATATCATAAAACTGACTGGATGCTTCACGCTGTGTGTAATGCAATTAAAATGCAAATCTTCTACGATTCTTCTCCTTGCGAATTTTATGCCTTCACTACCAAACAGGGAGATTTTGGTCTCTTAAGACAAAATAACACTATCCCATTGTTTCGCTGTCCAGTTAACATGAGTTTCAGCACAGTTTAATCTTTTAAACCTTTGTTAGAGAGATAAAAATGGCTTTCTTCGTGGAATTATAACATTTAAACCAAATCCTGCAGTCTACGCTAAACAGTCCTTGCACTCAACATCACATTGGCTTGCGCCATTTCAACCTGTATACATCCGTATAAATTTCTGCTGTGACCTGTGCACTGTCACTTAATTCTTCTATCTTCACTTGGTGCTGTACGCCTTTTCCTGTCTTTACTCAGTTTGGTTTGACATAATCTCTTATACCACTTCAAAATTTTACAAATGCCACCGTTGGTTACATTTCCATCAATTTCCTTTCTAATTTCTTCATAATTGTAACCTTTTTCACATACTAGTATTTGTTCTACATTGCTTTCTTGGTGACCAATCAACTCTTTTTGCCATTTCTTTAATTTTCTTATATTTTGCATCCAACGGTAATATCAATCATATAAATGTCTGATAAACGTTTTCCTCACAGCTTCGAAACATGACAACAGCAGTTGTGTCCTATTGTTACCTAATTGACTTGCTGCCAAAATAGAATGACACCAGATTGGCTGTTTAAACACTCATGCTCATTGGCTGCATTCCAATAAAGAAAAACTACTTCATGTTAACCTAAGCAAGTTGTGTTTCTTTTTTCGTTAATTTGTCTATAACTTTTTTATTAAATATTAATAATTGAATAAAATTTATCTCATTACGTTATCGATTAAATTATATTTCTACTTATACATAATTTAATGGTAATATTTAAACAGAAAGTGCTGTTATGAGCTATCAAACCTCAAGAATACATCTTTTCAATAAGGTTTCCACAATTTTGACCACTACTGCAATTAAACATGATGTGGTAATACATATATATATTTACACCCACACTCCAAAATACCTTCGTCACGTTGCCAATGCGTTATTTATTCATTACGTTCCCTTTTGCATTCAAATTCTATATTATTAATTTTTTTCTATTAATTAAATATTCTTATATTATATTTTAAAATGTGATATATGGTATAAGCAATAATACTTTTTTGGATTTAATAAGAAGAATTCTCAGTTTAAATTTCTCTTTCCTACACTATTTATTTAATTTACTACAGAAATAAAACTTCTTTACCTAAATGAGACTGATTATATATGTTTAATGACTTAACTTATTATCTTGTTAAATTTAAGATCCGATGTAGGCTGTCACTGCATTTAAAAGATAAGAATTTTCCTTTTAAATAACTTTTCTGTACATAAATGTCTGATATTTATTTTTAATCATAATTAATGACTATCTTATATAAATAAAAGTGAACACAAATATTTACTGAGCAAACCTAATAACTTGATCAGAATAATTTAAAAGCTGAAAAATATATAGACTTAAGATTAATTTCCGTTTGATAAAATAATGTAGAATTGTGCACATTCTGATACACCTCTTTAATAAACACTTGCTCAGGGTAATTAAGTTTTAAGATAAAGTAAACTTAAAGACAGAGTACATTTTCGTGAAAAGCAGTTACCAAAAAATGTATTTCCACACACGCAATTTTTTGCATAAGTAACCCAAGAAAGCAAATGTGACGAAATTATTTTAACTATTACTTTATTTAAATAATAAACAAACACAAATGACCAATCTTTTACCTTAAAAAATAAAAATATTTATTAAAAAAAAACAAAAAAAAACAGCATTTTTGCATCCCAAAAAATTATTTTCACACGAAACATTGGCAGTGTTAAATGCAATTAAACGTGAATATTATGCAAATTTTCAGCACGTCAGCCCTGCACTACACTAGTCCCGCACTGCACTAGCCCCGCACTGCACTAGTTCCGTACTATGAAATCTCATTATATAAAAACTAGAATGCAGTTTCTGACAGCTTCTGTTGCCATGGCGCTGAAAATGAGTGAGCTTTCTGTAGCTATCCTTGAAAAGATTATAACTACACAAATCTGGATTAAGTAACCGATAAATAGGTAAAAAGTTAAATGTAAATTTTTTTAATGTTTTTATGTAATAAAGAAGAAAAACGAGACTGGTTCTACAACAAATAACATGCTTTCACGGCGTCCAAGAAAGCTAAATGCAAGTCAAAGCAGGACCATCAGAAAGGAATCTACAGAAAACCCTTTCTAAGTGCTAAAAAATTGCCTGTTGATGTCTTTTCAACTTCAGAAATAATAATTACACCACAAACTATTAGAAATATCCTTCATGATGCAAATATTCGAGCCCCTCGAAAAAACCATTTATCAGTGAAACAAATACGCTGAAAAGACTTGCTTTCGCCAAAATTTATGCTGTCAAACCACCGGAGGTTTGGAAAAATGTTATTTTTGCCGGTTAAAGTAAGTTTAATATTTTTGGATATAACGATTTGGGAATGCATGCATTTTAATGGAGTTGACCTTTATTAAAGTCAATATGAATGTCGGACGATATATTACTATATTGCGAGATAATTTATTTAATAGTGCTCTGAAATTAGGAATTGCAGATATTCATATTATCTTCAACAAGATAATGATCACAAACACACGGCGAATATTATGAGTTTATGGCTGCTGTATAATGTAAAAAATCGATCGCAGACGCAATTTTATCACCAGACATCAATTCTATTGAAATTTTGTGGCACATTTTGGATATGCAAGTATGGGAAAAGAAACTTTCTATCAAAGCTGATTTAACTCTCTGATAGTCGATAAAAAGGGCAAAATTGTAATGTTTTCTCTGTAAATGTTTTAAAATGTTAAGAAAAGATGATTTTTCCAATAAGATATAAAAAAATTAATTACGTATAACGAATATAATCGATGAGAGCATTACTACTAATTCAATGTTTTAAATTTGCATTATATCTCTAAGATTATATTAATTTGCATAAATCGATTGCAGACGCCACCATAATCACCAGACCTCAATCCTATTGAAAATTTGTGGCATATTTTTGACATGCAACTACGGAAAAAGAAACTTTCTATCAAGGCTGATTTAAACAAGCTTATAAGAAGGAATGGCTAAAAATCAGCAGCTAAACGTGTCACATATTGATCGAATGAATGCCCAGACGATTACACTATGCAGCAAAAGGCATGTATACCAAATACTAGTACTGTTTCATTTTGTTTTTGCCGTTAAGTATTTACTATACTTTTTTTTTGCTCACTGCTAGTGTGCAAATACCTATTTGCATCACAAACGTTACTTTATTATATTTTCATATTTTTAAATATAAATATCAAGTCAATCATTGAATATGTTTATTTTTTTTGTAAAAATATATTTTATATTTTTCATTTTTAGTTCATTTTGTGTTTATTTATTTGTGATACAAGAAGTCCTCTTCGTGCGCAGATATATTTTTGCTCACTGTAGTTCTCGTATAAGTATTGTGTTCAAAATTACTTTCAATATGCCGTCGTTGAAAATTATATAGTTTGAAAATCGAAATTATAAAAAAAGTTCTTTAAGGCTGTTTTCAAATTCAAACTTTGTTGCTCTATGACAGGTTTATGTTTATACTTAAATTCCCAAAGTTTGCAGGTATTGCAATCCTGATATTAAGAAGTCAAATAGGGATTCTCTTTTTCGACGATAAAAAATAGAACAAACTACCTTTAGTAAAAGGTATGGATTGTCTTTTAAACTGACTTTAGAAACGTGAATTTTCCGGGAAACTCGAGAAAAGTGAGCAACAGATTATAACTCAGGGTGTTATATTTTTAAAAATATACGAAATTCGCTATTCGATTGTAAAACATTTTAATAATAATGCCTGCTTCTTTCACGCTTTTAGAAATAAAATTGTGTTCTTGAATGTGTCAAGAAATTTACGCGTTGATGAGAAGTTAAGAACTTGTTTTTGAGAACGAGCGAACATAGTATGTTTAATATGAATTTGTTCTTGTTAACACATTTTTCAACTATGTTGAAAAATGTTTATGAATTCAGATTGTCGCTCTGCTTGTCCCTCTGTATGTCTCTGACTCACGTAAATATGCTCGGATTGGCGTGTACTTTTTATATGCTAATGAGGTTCATTTTAGACTGTTCACTTTTGAAAATCAAGCGTGCAGCATTTATAGTTCGTTTACAGGGACACACAAAATAACTCCATTACAATATGGTCTATGGAAAAAAATGCAGTGTATTTTATTTAAATTATTTATTTATGTATATCATTTCATTGCTTGGAAAAATTAAATTTTTTAATAATATTCTGTCAGTCTTTGAATGTGTTTAATAGTAGAACCATTCAATTAAAGTATATTTACATTTGAAAATGTATTTATTTTTTCTAAATACTTTTTTCTTTTTTTTTTAATATATAATAAAAAAAATAATAATTAGTGCTTATCCTTAACATCACAAAGTGAAGTACATTGGCAGCTGTTCCATTCTTTACTTTATCGTGATCCTTATTAAATACATGTTTATGTTAATTAAAAATAAATTAAATCCCATAATAAAAAGTGAAATGAACATCAGTGAAATAAGTGAATTATTCCTGAACTATTATCTCTTCAAAATATTTTATGTTAATTTCGAAATGATAAAAATTGCTGTAATTTAAATTGTGAATTTTCTTAACAATTTCTGAAAAGAATTACTTTTTATTCGCCATAATTTTGAAAAATAAAAAATAAACATATAATTTAAAATATACTAAAGATAATTTGTACTGGAAGTACTGCATCTCTTGATTCCTGCAGATATAAAACGTAAATGAATATTTCTAAATAACTTTAACATTTATCAATTTGTACAACGTGTGAACAAAAAGTAACCGAAAATGTAAAACTTCAGTATTTCAAAAAATAGAGTCAATTACACCATTTTCCCAGAAATGAACAGAAATGCGTTTATTATGCTATAACGAAATATTTACTGTCATATTAGTCATATTTATCATAGAGAGCTATCGCTCTATTTGACCAGGCGCTATTGCTTTTCCAAGTAATACATATTATTGTTTATTATTTAAAATGGAACGAGACATCTTTGGCCGATTACTTGCGATTAGTATTGAGAAAGACATCAACATAGAGTACTGCTTAACGTTTCCATTAGCGACTGTGAAGCCTGCTCTTTTCTCGTGTACTGGCGACTTGCTAAAAACTGACAAATCCAAACTAGCTCAAATATTAAAGTCTAACATCGAAACAGTTGAGCCTACTGGTATCGATATTGAAATAATAGACGGTTTTTATTACCTGTATATTACCGGATCATCTATACCGCAGACATTTGGCAAGGTTGCTGAATCGATCTTAATAAAATTGTGCTCAAGTAACGCCTCTGAAATACACATAATTTTTGATAGACACATAACACCCTCTATCAAAGACTGTGAACGTCAAAGTCGGCTGGAATTCGATAGACCGTATGTCATCCAAGGACCTCTTCAACCAAGACTTAGCGATTTTCTCGGAAATCTCAAAAATTACCGTTTCAAAGAAACCCTGGTACAATTCTTGGCTAATTACTGGAAAAATGATAATTTAGTTTCAATATTCCAAAAAAAAAAAAAAAAAAAAAAAAAAATAGAACAGTTGGAGAACACTGTTTTTCTTACCATACTGTCGGAAATCATGTCGTGAAACGTGAAGAAGAAGATTATTTATGTCAACATGAAGAAGCTAATGTTTCGGATAATGTTTCATGTATCAAAAGCGCCATCTAATTCGAAAATATTGGTCAAAGCAAATGATACCGATGTCTTGGTAATTTTACTGGTCACTATCCACAAAATTCCGCAGACTCAAATTTGGTTGGCGGGTTCATCATCAAAGAAAAGTAATAAGAAAGATCTTGATTGCATTAACTGTACTGAGCTTGCAATGAACTTGGGTCCTACTTTATGCCTGGTTCTGTCAGCTTTCCACGCATTTACGGGCTGTGATTACACAGCGGCTTTTTATAATAAAGGGAAAGTGAAGATTGTGGTTGGTTTTTGGATGGCTATTTGAAGCCTACGTGGTTTAAAGGGGCCCCAACACCCTTACAAGTTAACGACGTATTAAGAGAATCGAGAAACAGAGAAAATGATGAAGAATTAGAATTAGATTGTGACATCGGCACTTCTGACGATTCTGAATATGAATAAGTGTTTTATATAAAAATTTGTATTTTGCTATTGATAAATTTATGTATTAATAAAAAAAATATATTTATATCATTATGTGATATTTTATTTAACTCTTACCAGTATTTAATCCGCGCTTAAAAGATCGGAAAAAATCATCTTTTGAAAGACGTACATTTTGAACGGATAAACTTATTATTTCATAAATATGTATTGTCGCTGATAAATGAATGTGTGAGTGAAAAAAAATATATCGTTGTTAATATTTACACTATCGGAGAAATCTTCAAAAAGAACTCGCTGCATCTTTGTCTGTCAAATGGCATTGCGCGCGCAACGCTTCTCTGTCACTCTCAACGTTCACGCAGAAAATTGAACATCTTAAATCTAGGCAACCATGGATTCTACAAACTTTTTGATAAGGCAACCTAATACGGTTGGATTTGGAATAAAATAAGCTTTTATTTGATGTGTAATTTGATTAAATAACTTATGAGGGTATATTATCAACGGTTACTTACCTGTTTAAACCTGGCAACCCCATAGTTGGCAAGAGGTGAGAGTAGGCAACATTTATTTTTTCCATTCTTTGGAGTATATTCTCTCAGCTGATTCTCGACATCTATATAATAATAATAATCTATATAATAAAACTGTAAGTCATGTGACTGTCCTCAACAGTTCCGGGATGCCGCATCGCTTTTTCTTATGCCAGGCGGCCATTTTTATTCAAAATTATTTTTGCAAATAAAACTGCATAAAAATTACATTTTTAGAAAGATCGTTCAAAATAAATTAATATTTGAGAGATGACTTACGTTCAATTATATATACATTCTGCAATAACTTCAGTTTAAATTAAGTTCGCAGTTAAAATTCTCTATTTATGAAAGTAAACAAAGAAAAAAGATTCATTCGTTGTGAATGTTTAAAATATTAAACCATGAATTTTTGGATTGCTGCCTGGCGTAAAAAAAATAATCCGCACCAGTGAGACAGTCAAAGTTTACCTTAATTCTGTTCCATACAACTCAACTTCCGGATCTTTTTTTGACGTAAGTTGAACTCATGTAATAATATTTAATGGATCAAATTTCGAAAAGAATCGTCAGCTTTTATTTTTTGCGCGTGCAAATTAGAAACGATACTTTAATTTGAAATCAAATGTTTTGATTTATGATAATTATTATTTTTCTATTTTCTATTTTAAATGAAAAATGTGAACGTCATGTATTTAAAATTGAAACAGCTGTCACGGACGCAGCGGGTTTGGCGCGATTTTTGTTTTGCGCGAAATATGTTTAAGAATCTCCGCATTAGCGAACATATTGCAAGTGATAAGCAAACGAACATGAAGCACAAATTCTTAAGTGCGTTAAGCGGTTTTTGTCAAGAAAGATGAAATACATAACAACAAAAAATATGCGAAATGCTACCGCGATCGCAAAAGTTTTTGATTTGTCTATTAGATTTTTCCAGTTATGCCAGGGATTAAGGAAAAAAATAAATTATTATGAATAAAAATAATTTGTTACAATGCTTAACATACATTTAAGGGCGACCAAACTGGTCGCCGGTGGCGGCTAGTCTTATAATAAAACCGTATGTCATGTGACTGTCCTCAACAGTTCCGGGATGCCGCTTCACTTTTTCATATGCCAGGCAGCCATTTTTATTCAAAATTATTTTTTCTAATAAAACTGCATAAAAGTTACATTTTTAGAAAGATCGTTCAAAATAAATTAATATTTGAGAGATGACTTACGTTCAATTATGTATACATTCTGCAATAACTTCAGTTTCAATTAGGTTCGCTGTTCAAATTCTCTATCCATGAAAGTAAACAACAACAAAAAAAAAAGATTCATTCGTTGTGAACGTTTAAAATATTAAACCATGAATTTTTGGACCGCTGCCTGGTGTAAAAAAAATAATCAGCACCAGTGAGACAGTCAAAGTTTACCATAATTCTGTTCCATACAACTCAACTTCCTTCGGATCTTTTCTTGATGTAAGTTGAACTCCGTGGTTGAACTCATGTAATAATATTTAATGGATCAAATTTCGAAACAAATTGTCAGCTTTTATATTTCGTGTGTATTAATTAGAAACGATATTTTAATTTTGAAATCAAATGTTTTGATTTATGATAATATTTCTTATTTATCTATTTTCTATTTTAAAGAAAAATGTGAACGTCATGTATTTTAAATTGGAACAGCTGTCACGGACGCACCAGGGTTGGCGGAATTTTTGTTTTGCGCCATTTTGGCGAGAAAATCCCATTTTCAGGTACCTATTAGAGATTACTAAAACAGCATATACTTTTATTTTATTATGAAATAGTTTATTTTATATTAAAAACACACACACAATGATTAATTTATTATAAAGTGGGTTAAGCGGTTTTTGTCAAGAAAGATGAAATACATAACAACAAAAAATATGCGAAATGCTACCACGATCGCAAAAGTTCTTGATTTGTCTATTAGATTTTTCCGGTTTGGCGAAGGATTAAGGAAAAAAATAAATTATGAATAAAAATAATTTGTTACAATGCTTAACATACATTTAAGGGCGACCAAACTGGTCGCCAGTGGCGGCTAGTTCATAAATAACAAATCAGGGAAGTTGATCAAAAAAATTTAATAAAACATTTTATTGTTTATTATTATCGGCGCGTGATTTAGCTAGGCAACCTATTTGCGATGTATCAATGTATACATTATCTAGCATATATTATTTATTATCATTAAATAACAAATTAGGGTATACATTTCATATACCGCATCTCGTACTATAATTTTACAAATGTAAATTGTTTCCACTGGTAAAAATGACATCAAATTCTAATGGAAACTGGCACTTCCATTCATAATGCTGCAACTATGACGTAATTTTTGATGATATTTAATTCCGCCCATGCTGAAATTATGCCAATGAAATAAAATAAATATTGAAATCAAGATATAGTCATGGTACTGGGAGTTTTAAGTTGTTTTAAATGCAACTATTTCGCCATTTTATGCTTTACATAAATTTACACACCATTTTATCCCAGATAAATAAAACTTTAGCTCTCTTTGTTTCTTTAAGGAAAACTGATTTCACTAAATTAAGTTAGATTAGGGTGAAAGAAAACTGTTCGATCGACAAAAGCTAAACGTTAGCAAAAAAATAAAATTAATTGAATGCGTGAGATATAAGAGAAAATGTTTATCAGTTATCATCACATAATGGTAGACAAATGGTTGAAACATGGTTTAGATACCAAATCATTTGGCCAATTTTTTCGATAATGTACACAGTTTTTTCAACAGTGTTTTTTAACTTAATCACCAATATTGGAGCTCAATAGAAAGCACTTCAACAGTTTAGGCAATATTGTGTTCACTTACCATGCTGATACATATTGACATAATCGTTAAAACAGGGAAAATAGACTCCCGGGACCTTAAAACATAAACAAATACCAACATTCACGTATGCATACACACATATTAAGTACGATTAAAAATAACGAAAATGGATTCGAAAACAATATACCGAAATTTATAAAATCTGGTTTTTATTATGATTACACCACTTTACGTATACTATATGTGTCTATTAATGTTTTATCAACAGTGTAAGGCACTTGTTCTTCTTTAATTAACATTTATTGTCTATAAAATAAAATATTGTATTTTTTTATATCTGGTCCCGTTTTGTCAGTAATATCGTTAATTTTCTGTTACACGTACCAAAAATATACTTGAATTCTCATTTATAAAGCTGCGGGATTTAGTATGATTTTGGTAAAATACCGTTAGTTTCTTCAGATTGTCGTTTTAACGGTTTATGAATGCGAATGCGTTATTGTGATGGCCATATTTTTAGGATATTGCGTTTTTATTTATGTTACTCGGAAGGTCTCCAAGATTAACTCCGGGGAATCCGGGTGGTTCTACTATCAATTAATAAATTTAAATATAAATTTAAATTTTAAAACTACATTCAATGTATGAGAGAATTCTCATTAATATTTTATCAATAATATTTTTTGTGTTCAATGAATAATATTTAACATAACCTTTAAAATAAATTGTACATATGTTGTTCACTACTGTAAGTTAGCTTTAGAAACCTTCATTATGTTTGGAGTAATGTAATCAACAGTAAAATGCATGGAATTGATTTTATGCTGGATATAATGTAGCGGAATTATTTTGTGTTTCCCTGTAAACGAACTATAAATGCTACACATTTCATTTTCAATATATAGCATTGTATAGGAAACCTTAATAATATATAAAAATCACATGACACTATGAGTATATTTAGGATAGTTACAGTACGGATAGAGTGACAGACGGAAAAAATCCAAATTTATAGAAACTTTTTAATTATAAAAAAGGTCTTCTTAGGTATTATTGATAAATTTCTAGTTTCAAATCTTTTTTTGAAAAACAGTTCTTACCTTTCACATGCAAACTTCGACATGTAACGCTTTAAATAAATATACCCACTTATCAATTCGAGAAAAAATGATGAATATAAAATCCTCGATCTGTTTAAATTTTCCATCTCTAGGCGACAAAAAAATATAGAGGGGTCGTTTCAATCTCTTTTTATTCAAGTTGTGCATTCCCATCAATTCTTATCTTTCTGTGACAGAAGTATATACAGAGTATATAAGAAAGTATTTTTCTGCGAACAGATGAAATATATCACATGAAAAAGCACAATAAATCGGAGTATATAGCAAAATTTATAGAAAAGATTTATCTTATTTAAAGAAGACATCAACTGTATTTCGATATCATACATTTAAAAAAAGATTCAATGTATAAAATCTAATATTAAGGGAAATCTCTTACAGGTGAAAAATAAGCAATCGATATTATTTTTTTTAATATTTTTTTCATAATTATTGTGGAATATGTCTATTTTGTTTTTAAAAAATTGATAAATTCTGAAGAAATGAGCCCACGTGGTCGAAAATGACGAAAACCTGGCACACACTGGTACTTTATAAAAATAATTTATGAAGATTTATGGACTATAATACATTTCTTGAGAGATATACAAATACTCTGAATATTAACGATAGTTTAAATCTCTTAATCGCTTCGTGACGTTGATATTTTAATATGTCCGTTTTGGAAAGAAAACATTTGAAACATCCAAGCACCTTGTTGATTGTATTTTTAATGACAGCATAAAAAATAATTTCAATAAATGAATTTTATATACATAAAAATTGGAAACGAAACCTACTAAAAGTTTACTGAAGAAATTGAGACCACACTGACTACACTCCAAAAAAGACATACATTTCTTAATCTATGACAATATAATTTAAATGCCGATGGAAATATATAGTAACCTTTTCCGAGTTACCCACGATTACGAAAAGCGTTCTTTAGCTTTAGAAACCATAGAAACCAATATGTTTTCGAGATTTAAAGAAGCATTTATAAACAAAGCTTCTTTTGCTGACACTGATTTTCAACCAATTTTTTCAGGTGTTTAGGATGTTATCAATTCTGAAGTAAACATTTTCAAGTTCAAAAACCTTTTTTTAAAAGTAAGTTTCTAAAAAAAGATATTCTGGTTTGAGAAAACAGATTAATGAACTATAAAAATTACCCAGAAACGTTTCCGAAAATCAATGGCCACAAAAGAATTTTTTCTGTAAAAAATGCTTCTTTAAAACTTTAAAATATATTAGTTTCTGAGGTTTCTAAACATAATCCACACTTTTCAGAATCGTGGGTAACTCGGAAGGGGTTAGTGCATATTTTCGTTCTTGGTTATATTATGTTTTCATGGATTAAGGAACTATTGCATTTTTTTTACAGTTTATAAGGGATGACTATCAGAAACATCGTACAGAAACTAAAAAGGGCTAAATTTCCTCCCATCACAAATTTATAAATAAACAACGACAGTTGTATGTAAGAGAGTATGGCATATTTAATAATTTTGGATTTTGACATTGAATGTAAAGTTAAAATTTATTATTTAACATTAAAAAAGCATTTATGAAAAGTTTAATCGCGTTTTTCTCAAAACGTTATTTATATTTATTAGCAATTTTAGCTGTATGATTGCAAAATAATTTAGCGCAATATTTAGCATTTTTAAGCATATTTTAATATTTTTAAGATTCGTCTATTGTGATAAACCTGGTAAGTTTTATATTACATGCTTATTAGTGCACTTAAAATACCCTATATACTTTCACAATTAAAGATAATGCGTTCATTTTTTTTGTAAGAGTGACTTATTATATGTAGTGCAGATTTCGAACGTATGAACCTCATTTATTAGCGATTTCCTTATGAATTCACGCACCTTAATTAGTTAGGAATTTCCGCTATATGAGTAAACTTGCATATAACGTTACACGCCAAGATTTGCATCAACTTCAAGAGAAGATCCATTTGTCCCTCATTCTCTTTAGGATTCCGTACTTCAAAATTAAGCAACAGCACCCTTACAGAATCATTTTGTTGTCCGTCTGGCTGACGGAATCAAGTTGAAATTTATATAAAATGATAAATATAACTGTCCTATTGCTTTGTAAATCTTTCGAGCTTCCAAGTCAAGGCAATAAACAATTACGGTCTTAAAACAGCATTTTTTTTTTTAAACAACCCACTCTCAAAATCTATAGGTTACTTCCCGTTGACATAGAATAATGAAATTTGACTCGAAGCGACGATGTCGTAAAACACACGTAGAGGAACAAATCAGAAAATAATTAATTAATAATTCTAAGTTGATTATTTACATGCAAAAACTCATCTTACCACCTGTCTGTGAAGACTGTTTTCTCTTTCAAGAATGGTCGAAGGTATCAAGTTGAAAATAATATCAAATAATAAAATATATGGTTCCATCGTTTTGTAAAAATTCCCAGCTTTTAACTCAATGCAATAAAAAGCTACGGTCGTAAAAAAAAAAAAAATTAATACAAACGAATTCTTAACCTATAGCATACTTCCCGTTGATCTAGAATCTTCAAATTTGGTACAAAGGAAGGTTTTATAGCACGGGTAAAGGAAAATATTATTAATGTATAATTATATGTTGATATGTTTCCTAACAAACCCGTGAGTTTAAAGACCCTTTTTAATGGTCGTAATTTTTTATTGCATGGAGTTAGAAGATCGAAATATTTGAATTACAATGGGGTCGTGGACCATATTATTTGTTATTAGTTTCAACTTGATAACTTTAGCTGTTCCTGAAAAAACGGTCTTAAACAAACGCATACGAACTCACTCTCAAAATCTATATGCTGCTTCCCACTGACCCTGAATATTGAAATTTCGCAAGAAGGAAAGCTTTATATCACATGTAAAAGTAAAATCTGAAAATCATTAATTTGCAATTATATGTCGTTTTATTACCTGACAAATTCGTTTCACCGTCTTTCTGTCAAAGGCCGAAGGAACGGTTGAAGGAATAATGTTGAAATTAATATCAACTAATAAGTATGAGCTCGAGATCGCCGCGGTCGTTCAATGTATTAAACGCCCCAGCCAAACAAACCCGCTGGTGGATGTTTTAAACTTAATGAAAATTGCTTTTAAATTTTCTGGTTGCTATTTCGTAGTTGGAACTACCACCTTCCCAACAGACTGGTCTTGGAAGGTGGGTAAGTGGCAAGCGGTTCTGCCTGTTCCGCGAGTAGCGATGGTCAAGTACTTATAAAGCATTCAGTTAAAAATACATAATGGTACGTAATATTCAGGATGCAAATCCTACCCGCACTTGTTCCTTTTTTTTTAATCAACTTACTTTCATATATATATATTCCTTTTACTTTGAAGATATATTTTTGCTTAAAAAAGTACGTTCTGCACTGTTAGACATTTAAATTTTATGTATCATATTTAATGCATTCGATGAATATTTCGGTTAAAAAAAACATTGACAATATTTCATTAATTTCCGAGTAATTACGAAAATTTCAAATTTGCATTTTAAGATTTAAAATATTATTCCATAAAATTTTATATTTAAAAAATAAAATTTCACGTAGATGAATATAAGATTTAGAAACTGAAATAGCAATACTTTATATTTTCATAGAAAATAACCAAAGGAATCTATTTTTATATGAAATACGCTTACATTATTTGTCTTCAAGTGCCTCTAAGGATTCAAGTTGAAAATATTTTCCAGTATTCTGTAGATCAAAGTATCCTGCGGTATGAAGTAATATTTTGCTTAAGGGAAAACATAAAAATAAACGTTTTCAATAACATCGATAATTAAATGGCTTGCACTTTTAAACATTCTTTTATCAGCTCAAAAAATATATATTTTTAATGTTTCTTTTTATATGAACATATTGCAATAAATTTACACAAATTTGATTTAACCTCTTTAAAATCTCCGTTGGATACCCTCGGTGTACAAATAACATTTAAAGTGGTTTAAGCACACATTTTATAATTGTGTGTATAAAAAGGATAAAGAAAAGGATAATTTTATTATGGTGTACAGACTCCGAACCTTTTCTGGATCACCACCCTCTTTACAAGAAAAGAAATTCCAACGCTTTCTCTTCCATAATAGATAATTATACCAAATATTAAAATATTGTTGCATATTATCCATACCTTTTTATCTCTGTCTATCTACCTATTAAGAATCACAAAGTAGAAATTAATTAAAACGACCACAAATGTAGTAAAAGTTGTTTATTAAAATTTTTAAAATAAACACAAAACAATAAGAAATAAAAATAGTTAATCAGTTGGTTGACGCTGGTGAAATTTTAGCAATTTCTTAATGTCCGGTTCCAATTTCTTGGTCAAACGCTCAAATAAAATTCACGAATAACCTCATTAGACATGATCGCGGCCAAAGTCCAATCAAATTAATGATGAATATCATTTGAGCTTTCGACCAATGTTTTTTAGGTTCAGATAGACTATGAATACGAGCATCAGACAGTGAATTTGCTACTTCACTGAACTAATGCTCAGCCATATGCAATGAAAAAAAAAGCAATTAACATTTTATGCACTATTACCCACAATAAAGGGGAGACAACTGGAATTGACGTTTGAAGTAATTACGTTTTTATAAATTTAGCTCTTATTTTTTAAAAACTATGTTGAAACAATATTTAATCATATAAATTCCCCAACCTCCCCAAACATTTCCGTACACCGATTGCTATCCCCCAGGTGACAAAGTTTAAAATCTTATTCAATGTTTTAGATTAATATTTAGAAATCGAGCTGTTGCAATTAGTATTTCGTTTATATCTATCTATATAAAATTAAAAATTTTTCAACACGATAGCGTCCGAAATGCTGAATCAATGCGAATTTATATGGGACAGTGTATGGATATTGCAGGTATTTCGGATGAGAACATTAAACATATAGTTTGTTTACAGGGACACACAAAAGCAAAAACATGTAAAAATTGTCATTATGATAACGTTCGAAATTCTGAAACAATTCGATATTGTAAAATCTATGAGCATGGAATACATTCTTATTTTTAAATGATACCTTCAATTAATTAATATTTTTAACTTCTTTTTTGTATGTACTCTTTTTAAAAGAAATAATATTTCTGAAATATATACTATAATTTTATTTGAAATGTTGAAACATTGCTCAAAGCTCGTCAGTTTTACCACATAAAATATTAAATTTAGCTTATATTTTAGATATATATTGTAAACAAAAAAAAAGATATTTTATTTGGGAAAAATATAAAAAAAGTTAAAAATAGTTATTTTCTGAGAAAATATTTTAAAAATAAGAATGCATTCCACGCCTATATGTTCCCCATTAGCGAGAGGACCTTGAAATCTCATTGACCAACACCATTAACAGACTCATGCTAATTTAACAGAGGGACAAATTATTTTGAACCCCTTTCGAAATTAACGTTATACAAAGTTTGCACTCAGCTATTTGTGTATTTCCCCAGGAATTGCAAAATCAAACAATTAATATTTAAAACACACATAGCTACTCATCAGCGTACAAATTTATAAAATCAAAATAAAATTAAAAAATACATTTAAAATGTGCCCAACGTTTCGGTCTTTGTCTGCAAAGCCATCCTCAGGGGGGTTATCCATATTCTGTTCAGAGCTAAGTGTGGATACACGAAGAAATCAGTTGTTTGAATGAATAAACATTTCTAAAGAAAAACTCAAACATTAAAACACGTTTGCATCAGAGAAAGTGGCACCATCTTCTAGCATAACATAATACCAATATTTAGGTCTGTAAAATAAAACTGAATATAATTTTAAAAAGGGCTTAAAACTGTTAATCCAAACATTAGAAACCTGAAATGAAACAATATCATTGAAATTTTTCTTTCCTTAAACTAATCTCTATTGATTCTCTTATAGGGCCTTAAGGCGGTTAGAATGTTTCTTTAATTAAAGAACATAAAAATGATTTGAAATTCAATAGACAGTCCACAGCATTATCTGTAATTGTTTCTAAAGGCAATGTTGTGAAAGTTAATTTAGAAAATATAAAAATCATTTCCAGACATTCTAATTCCGTTAAGGCCCTAATAAGAGAATCATAGAGATTTGTTTAAGGAAAGGTGAAGTTTGCAATGATAATGTTTCATTTCAGGTTTGTTTTTAATGTTTGGATTAACAGTTTTAGGGAAATGCATTTGTAAAATTAAATTCAGTTGATATTATATTATGCTAGCAGATGGCGACACCCTCTCTGATGCAAACGTGTTTTTAGTATTTGTACTTTTCCATGGAAATGTTTATTCATTCAAACAACTGACTACTTGGTGTACCCACACTCATCTCTGAAAAGAAGTGAAAAAAAAACCCCGGAAGATGGCTTCGCAGAACCAGACCGAAACATCGGGTGCATTTCAAATGTGTTTTAAATTTTATTTTGATTTTATACATTTGTACGCTGATGAGTATCTATGTGTGTTTTCAATTTTAAATTTGACAGCGTACGTCCAAGTTTTTATTGAAACCATTAATTGGGGTTTCACCAGCTTATTTTTCTGTTGATCTCGGTTATTGTCAATGTTACCAAACAGCTTTTGCCACGAGTTGCCCATTCTTAAGCTTCACACTAGTTTTCTCTATCACAGCAATCTTAAATTATATTTGCTTTTTCTTGCTGTCTTCTACTAACTAACAAAATTGTTATACATTGTGAGGAATGCAATAAAAAAACTTTATCTAAGTAAATTGAAAATTTTCTTAAAGTACAAGCAATTAAAATCATGATTTCGTTTTAATTAATTTTTTATTGCTTTTTTCTTACGTTTATATTTATTTTTTATGAATTTTTAATGCGAATTTTATTAATGATATATGTAATGTAAAAAATTCTGTTTTTTTAAAGTAGAATCAAACATATGTAATCATAATCTATTGCATCATTTATCGCATTCTTTACAACAATGGCTAATATCCATTAAATTCTTTATCAGTGCAAATATTTAAAACATTTATTTGTATACAGGAAATGTACATTTCATATTTAAAATAATGTCCGTAATTGTCTTGGCCAATCGTTAGTTTTAACTTCCTTTAAATAAATAAATGTTAGGAATTCACTTTTACATTCAGAAAAGACCTATTAATCACAGAGTTAATTAAATAATTTCGATGCCATTATTCATCTATTCACAAAATGTTGTCATCTAATTGTTTACTAAAACAACTGAATTAAAATAAGTGACATTTTTGGTATAATGTTATTTGTGATATATATTCTAAATATGTCGTCTTGACAATATATAAATTTCAAAATGTGATTAATTCATAACATTAATTCAGTATTACACATATTTTTATTAAATAATACCAGTATTGGAACGAAAGTATTTGGGGGTACAATGAAAACATTTTTATATTTTTTAATTTTTTTACGCTGTAAAACTACTGCGATTTCGATAGCGTTATTCATATATTGATAAAATGTTGGTATTTAATTGTTTGCTAAAAAATTCTGAAATTAATTCAAGGATGTTTTGTGGAAATAATATTATTTGAAAATTCAATGTGTGATTAGTTTTTTTTATGGACGCAAGATAAAATATATTTTAAATTAATTATTATACAAAAAATATTAGCAGCCAAGTTTATAACATTTTAACATGAGTGGTTTTAGATTTGAAATGTCTTTATTCAGTAAAACATATTTGTTATGTTTTGTATGCTAAATTATACATTGTAACTTTTTCACAAATTATAGACAAAAATGTGTCCTTTTATTCAAGAATGCGTTTCCGGAAACCTCTGAAATATATTGGTTTCTAACCTTTCTTACTAGATTTTCAAATGTAGTTTCTGAAAAAATGAACGACATGGAAAAACCCTTGAGTAGTTTTGAAGATTTACGACATTGCTTTAAAAATTCCAATTCTATACACGTTTCTATTATACCAGAAAGTGTTCTTTGATATCTTTTAGGTAGCTTTCAATACAAAAAAGTATAAAGCTACCTATTGCAGCCGTTCGGAGGAAAGCAGTTCCGGAAAATTTCGATATATTTTCACCGATCATGACCCCCAGACCCCAAAACCACCCTCCGTTCAAATGTTGATTTATATATATATATATATATATATATATATATATATATATATCTGACTTATGTCATACGATAACGCTCGTATTTAAAAATCGATTTTGATGAAACTAATTGTGTGTATTAAGGTCACCAATGTCTCGACCGAGTTCGTTGGCCAGCTCGGTCCGCCATTTTGTTTCAAGATGGCGGCCAGTTAAAAATTTAAAACTAAAATAAATATACAAAAAAGTTAAAAATTAAAATTTATTTTTTAATTACGAGTTAGGCCTTGATACAAGGATTCCTGAGCATTTTTTGGTTTACCTCTATCTTAAAAAATGGCTGAGATAGAGCAGTTTGAAATTCTAGGGTGGCTGATATTTTGAAACAAAACAGCACATTAACGCGATTACTCGCAAATTATTTTCTTTCTTTGGTGTAATAATTTTCCCAATCATACGCATAAAACTATATATTCATATCCGTTAGCGCCAAAATTGGCGACATTGGCGACAAAATTGGCAAAATTGGTGACAAAATTGACAAATTTGTGACATTTGGCGAAATATCGCCAAATTTGGTGACCAAAATAAGTCTTTATAAATGAAGCCAATTTGGCTATTGCTCAATAATTTGGCGAATTTCTTATTCAAATTCAGTATTAACGAATCTTTTGTAAACGTTTCTTTGCATTTTAACTTGCTGTTTTCGTGTAACATTAGCTAAAATTTTAAAACGAAGATATAGGAAAGCTACCTTTTCCTCCCGGTACAGGCCGGAAGGACTTTTTCAAATTGTAGAAACTGATATAATTAGATGAAATAGTATAATTGTAGTAACAAAAAATGTGATAAAGCTTATTGTGTATACAAATACTACAGTAAATTTGATGAAAAATAAATATTTGTAACTTAAATTTGAGATTTTATTTTACGAAAACATTATGTTTAATTCAGCAACAGTTACCGCTTAAAATTCAATTGTACAATTTTACAGCTTTAGATATTTAATAAATAAAATTATCTATATACTCTAAATTAGGGTTTTACTTTTGAAAGATTTTTTTGTATTGTAAAAACTTAAAGAACCTGGTCGACAAAGTAATAGTAAAATGCACTATTTTTTCTGCATATGAATAATAATATTTTTTTTAGAGAAAAAGTAAATTATTTCATTATTCTACGAATAGTATTTGTAGAAAATATTTTATAAATTTCATGCATTTTTAATTGTGTTAATATAAAAATAAATTGAGAAAAAGAGCGCAATATTTACAAAAAGCATTCTGCAAAATATTTAAATTAGTTTTAAACATTTATAGAATATTATGTATAAAATGAAATTGCTGTAAATAAATATGCTGAATTTGTAAAAGTAATAAATTTTCTAATATCTTAATATTTTCATTACAATGAGAAGATAATTTCATGGCATAATAGTCTTCAGAGACAAATCCTTCACATGTTTTAAATGTTTTTTTCTATATTAAATACATTCAATATTTTTACTTAAAATATTGAATGTCTATTTCAGTAGAATAAATAAAGCAAAACATTCTATAGTGATAAAATTAAAATAAAAATGCATTTGATTAGATTGTAAGTCCCGTCTGTGTGTTTTTTTTCTTGTAGACAGTCATTTATATTATTGTGACATTCAGAAAATGAAATTAAATAGAGTTTTTTTAGGAATTTTCCCCGGATATCCATGCCGATTATTCTATTTCGGAAAAAAAGAGAAAAATGAAATTATAAAAGAAAGAAAGATAGAAATCCCATGCATGCTGTAAGATCCTTATTTATTATATGTATTTTATTCCTTGTATAGTTGACACTTTATTTTTGGAGATATTAATATAACTTTACAATTAAATTTATGAAAAATAAAAACCAACTTATCAGTTAGAATATCTAAAATGAAATGCTATTCTCTTGCACGACTGAAATTCTACAACAGAGACCCACGAAAATAGGTTTTTATTCAGAAATCAACGTATTATATTTCTTTTAACTGCATATAGTTGTTATTAAGTAATGTATATATTAAAAAGAACAAATCTTGATAAAATTCGTTATATACGAAATAATTATTTAAAATTCAGTCATTAAATTAAAAATAAATTCTAATAAGGAATCTCTTCCAATACGAACGCTTAAAAATTGAGAGTGAAAAAAAAAAAGATTATTGCCAAATGTAACCCTAAAGGCGGGTTCACGTACGAATGTTGCCAACATTACCAAACGCGATTTCAATAACAAATCAAGATAAAATACACACATTAACAAAAAAATGTTTTTGACAGATGCATTATTGATTTGTAAGAATTAGTGGCTTAAATTAATTCTTCCAATTCAATTGTTGAATTATAGATAGTTTGTAAATCTTGCAGCTAATTTAAATGTTTATATGATAGTAATTTTAATGAGTTAAGATTCAATAATTTCCAATAATAGTTCTCTTTTATATAAGAAAGTCTTCAAAATTCTTTATGAGACTAGGAAATGGGAATATGAAAATTAATCCATTAATATATTTTGAATGATTTATCAAGATTTTTTTTTTAAACTACTGAACGAATTACAGATGATTTTTGCCAAGGAGATATAATTTTCAAATTGCAATTAAATGCATTCAATAAATTTAGCTCGTCAAGTTATATTTACATATGCAAATATCCACTGTCTGCAGGCTCATACACAAATACTCATCCTGGGTATTTCGAAAATAACAGTTTCATACTTAAAACTAGTCGTTGGGGGCCACCGTAATACTTACCCATCATGTATATGTATAATGTAAAATATTAAAATAAAAATGTGTAAACTACTTATAAAATGCATTGCAATTCAAATAAAATCGTGGCTTGATGACGTCATAAAAAGGCTCGATTACTGAAATGCTTGAAAGAGGTTTTTCCTTATAACTCCAAAAATAATACTCCTATTAACTAGCGGTTTATTGCATCTGATTAAGCGTCAAATTTCCAATTAAAATATATCTTTGAAGTGAAATTTGGATGAAATACAGGGTCATGAAAAATCGAAGATTGTGGAAAATAGGATTACAAATATCTCGGCAACTCATTATCCGATCGACTTCATGTTTTATGAAAAATTTATGTTTTTTTATTGTTTTTTATATTTACTACTTAAAATAAACAATGTTGAAAATTTTTATACACCTTTCATCAGAACGAATATTTCGAGAGTCCGAAAAAAAATGTTCCGGTTAATCGAGGTTATTGAAATGAAATAGGCTTCTTCCCATTATTACATACTAAGTACATACCAAATTGCAAGTCTCTATCTCAATTTGTTCGGGAGATAGAGCGTTTACAGACACACAGACACCCACACAGAGAGACACAGACGGACGGCAAATTTTTTTTTCTAAAAATATGTTTTTTGGAATCTCCAGTGTCTGAAACTTGTAAATCCGTCAAAAATTTTTTTTCGATTTTCAAAACGATTACAAGACTTACCCTATACTAAGTATGATGGGTAAGTAATAAATAATATATTATGCAGCTCTTAACTGAACTGTTTCAAAACAGAATGTTTTTCGCTTCCTTCCATAGATAATGGAATATTTTCTTTTACTACAGAATACATATCATTTAGCGTGTCAGCCCTACCACGCCCCTCCCCCTAAAAAAAAGAACAAAAACAGAGATTGTGAGTTAGTGAAACGTGTTATGTGAAGGTTTATATAACAAAAAAGTCCTCGAAATTGTATTTAAATTTTAAATGATTTTATGCGAAGCCACTATAAGTTCGAGGGAGTTGATGCCCCATTGATTTACGACGCAGCTCTTTCGACACACCATCCTTTTTCAATCAGTATTTTACTTTAATTTGGCTAATATATTTTTAATATCTTCATATTTTAAAACATTATTTCCAATTTAAATGAGCTAAATATTAACTAAAGGAGCATTAACCAAACCAATCAAACAACTAGCTGTTATTTAAAACTTTCATATTATAAGTTGCTAACTAAAGTTTTGCGAAATTTTAAATATTTTCATATTTCTTTAAAAAGAGCCGATCACAGCAAGAGTAGTCTGCCTGCCTGCTTATAATTGCAGTTTGTAACACTATAATTGCATCTCATATTTATATTCCCCATGCTAGAAATTGTTGTAAAATAAATTTCCATAATAAGTTACTAAGATATAAATAAATGCAAAAAGAATAAATCAATTTTAAGGATAAACATTTGTTATTTAGACATAAGCGGGTCAATGTATTGTTTTATTTCATTACTTTTTTTATATCATATATTGTAGAAGTGCAGATATTATTTCTGTAGAAAGTCAACAATATTTTGCAATATATTGTCACATTTTGTGAAGCCCGTAGCACAACGGAATGGAAAGTGGCGAAGCTCACCCTCCCCGGAAATAAGTAGATAAGGATTTATGCATATAGTTTTATCTAAAAGAAAGACATTGTAGCTAACAATCTATAAAGATAGTGGTGGTATGACGGAAAATAATTGCTGTAGACTTGCAAATTGTAACTGTTTTATTGCTTAATATCTTTCAATTAAAAACATGAAGACATTCAATATTTGTGTTAAGCAGTGATAGTGCATTCAAATGTGCATACTATAAAATTGAAGTTTACACTTGCATATAAATATAATGAAAACATTTAAAACTAAACTGGCATGCGATAAAATTGCAATCATATGTTCAATCACAATCACAAATCTCTTTCATGTTTACATTCTTTCAACAACCTTTTTATCATTATTTTTCCAAAATTTTTGCACGCTCCCTTGCGTACGCCAATGCCCCACTGTACGTCAAATTGATCGTAGTACCCTAGACTAACTACCTGAAAAATTCAAACAGATTGCTGACAGGTAAATTCTATGCATTTTAAACAAAAAGTAAACAGTTAACAATATCTGACAAAGCAATATATTTGAATGTAAGCGCCTATTTAAGTCACAACTGTAGGTGTCTAACGGAGCAAAGGGAAAAAGTAAGAGAAATGAGCAAAAGTATTAAAAAAAAAAAAAAAAAAAAAAAAAAAAACGAAATTCTAAAAAATTGTTTGTTTTTGTGTAATTTTCTAAAAAAGCGACAAAAATAAATAATCTTGAATGTCGACATGATGATTATGCGACCACTTTTGCTTTCCTTGTGGTTCTTCTCATCCTGACGCCTAATACATACTGAAAAATACCACAGGTTTTTTGTATAAATTGAACCATCTAACCCTCATTAACCCGGGAGCAGTCACGTCGGGTATGACATATTCAGGTTGCGTACGATTTTTACGAATGTCAGCACTATTTTTGAAAAGCAATCTTTAACTTACTTTATCACAGAATTTGTAACAATTGTCTACTACTAAATAAGGTGACGATTATCATTTGTATTTACTGGTGAAAATTAAAATCCATTTATACCCTGAATATGCGCGACATCTCCCATGTTAAAATCGATATAATTTAAGACATAAAATTTTGAAAGTGGGCGATTAATTATAATTTAAATCACAAAAAAAAGTACGTTTCACAAGTGAACTCATTGCTTAAAAGTGCTAAAATCCATTTATTGTTGTCTAGCTATTAAAAACACATACTCAAAACGACAGTCGACCATTCTCAGGGATAATGCCTTCATTTCTCTTCGATCTTGCTCGAGCTGCAGCAAGGAAGAGACCATTATTGTTCAAGGCTGGTACGGAAGGTAAAGGATAGAGGGGGAATTAAAATGTTTTATTTCAACAATCTTTTATCTATTTTCTAACAATTCACTCCAAATTCCATAAATGTCATATGATAAAATATTAATACAAACTGTTTCATTTCTAGAAACTATCTCAAGCCATTCTTTTATAATGTCTTCTTGGTAATTACTTGTACAGAAAATAACTTTGGATTTATTAAATTCAACTTTTTCGAGCAGGGAAGACAAAGCTATGCTCGGTCAAAATTAGCTATACAACTGTACAATTAGCCCAAAAACTGTAGAATACGCAATTTAGTTCAAATCGTCTGAGCCTATTTTAAGATAAAAATAGCTTGACCCATAATGACCCATGACCAATGTGACGCACTAATCGAAATTTCTTGAACATGTAATCTAGCCCAATAGTCTTCTCGTTCCCGAAGCCTGTAGGATACAAAACTTAGTTCAAACTGCCTGATTCTTTTTAAGATAAAAATAGCTTGACCCATAATGACCCATGACCAAAATGATCCACTAATTAAATTTTATCAAACATGTGAACCAGTCCAACAGTCTTCCTGTGCCCGAAAACCATGGGATGCAAAACTTAGTCATAATAGTCTGAGCCGTTTTTTAGATAAAATTAGCTTGACTCAGAGTGATCCAAAAATAATTCACTAATCGAATTTTCTCGGAGATGTGACCTAGCTCAATGATTTTCTCGTGCCTCATAGGACACATAGAATACAAAACTTCCATCCAGGATACAAAACTTCCATCCAGACTACAAAAATTTCCATTCCAAAATAGGATACAAATTGACGTCGTGACTCATAGGATACAAAATTTTATCAAAATTGTTAGAGCCGATTTTTAGATATGTTTGGCTTCAGCCATAATGACCCAAAAATGATCCACTAATAGAAATTTCTCGAACATCCCGCATAGCATGCACAGTCACAGTGACGTCATTGTGACGTCACTGTGAGTCACGCACGTCACGTCACATCTGTGACCAAAATGACACCACTTTGTAACGTCACACTGTGATCAAAATGTGAACGTCTTGAAGATCTAAAGAAAACTTAAAATAAACTTTAGAACATCTTATGGCATGAAGAAAATTACTTTTTGACAGCTTTAAAATATTTTGTGACGTTTCAATGACGTCACTGCAAGTCGCATAAGTCACGTAAAACCTATGACCAAAATGCCAACACTCTGTGACTTCACGGTGTGATCGGAGAGAGAATTTGGAAAACAACTCATAAAATATAGAATTGAATTATGTCATGTACCTAAATCATTAATGAAAACATTGTCACACATTATTTAAATATATTGTATTTCCAAAATAAAATAATAAATAAATATTTGTCTACATATATAAGGCAGATATTTTTTTACAATTTTCATTGCCATTTTCATGAAATTTAACAAAATATACTATATAATACACAGGTAAAAATCCTTAAATAGAAATTTAGTAACGTAGGAAAGTTTTGACGGAAAGTAATTCAGAAATAGATCTCCCATTCTAATAAAACTGTTAGCGATTTAGAGATTTGTTAGCATTTTAAATACAAACATTTAATTTTTTTTCCTACCACCGCATAGAACTCATTTGCTAATTTTGTGATACTAAAAATATTTTAAAAATCTCCAATCTCTTGTTATTTTGAGGGGCCACTCAACCCAATCATCAGCTTTCTGTTTAAAAAGTGAGGACACCATTTTTGCGAGTTCGACATCGGGGGTGCTCGGGGTGACCGTTGAACGCGTTCAAGATTTTTCTTGTACTGAATATTTAAGGTGGTTCTCAACTGACCTGCTCCACAACGCGAAGCTTTCTGACATAATTTCTGACTCATTTTTAAACGCAAAGGCATAAAATGGGCAGGACTGACTATGGAAGCAATTTGGAATCGAAATGAGTTTTCCATTTTTTGATAAATATATTACTTATCGAGTTATAAGCAATTCGTGTCACGTGACGACTGGTTTTTCTCTTTTCTTTCCCTGTTACGTCGGGTATTTGGTTCAAAACGCTGACTTTGACATTCTTTTCTGAAAGATCTTCTGATTTTACTAAAAAATGGAAAACGTCTTTCAATTACAGAGTTTCTGAATAAAAACAAAAGCCAATTTCATGCGTTTCCGAACAAAAACGAATTAAAAATATGTCATAAAGTATATGTCATTCCTATAGCAATTTATTCCAAAACTGGCCAGTGCTTAATAAGATATCACCTCTGTTAAATATATTGCTCTTTTCAATAGAGTGTAAAAAATGAAAAAATCGTATTTAGGAAATCTGATTGCAGAATAGTATTTATATTTATGTCGTAATTATTTTATAAAGACTATTAAATCCATTTTTATTTAAAATTTATGTTTACTTTGGACGCCTAAAACAAATGCAACTGATTAAAAAATTTATAAAAATTTAAAATTTCACAGCTTATTTCCAAGAATACTAAACTCTCTCATATAAAAACAGAATATTATAGTTTTATTAGAAGTTATTTGTCAGCCATATAAACTATAAAGCATTTGAAATGTCTTTATTTAACTGTTTTCTTTCTATTCTTTGTCTGGAAACACCTGCTAGATGTTACTTTGTGGTAAACATTACTGCGCAGATCATGATCGCAGATGTTGAGGGCAGACGATTAATTTCATCGGCGGATTAGAGTGTGTGGTGTTCTTTTAGTTTGTGGAAGTATATTGTGGAATTTATACCGTGAAAGTAAATTAACGTTTTAAAGTGAATCATCCATTTTAACCTATCCTTATGTCTAGATGGGTGCGTTATTAAGGTCTGCGTGCGATATTTGATATCTCAGATCTATGAACACACCTAAGCTGGACACTTTGAAAATTAAAGCAGTGGATTTGAGTCTCCTTTTCAATGAAAAGGAAGCAGTCAACGACCATTAAAACTTAATCCCTAGAACTGGTGGTTTTACTTATAGATTAGCAGGTAACTTTTAATGTCTTCGCAGTTTTGTTAATAGTGCATATTTAGTAATGATACATTAATAGTGCATTATTTAAATGTTAAGATGTTTAAATCTATTTTTTTTTTAATCACTTGTATAAAATTTTATCTTTAATGTTTTAAATGGTTTTAAATACAGAGTTTCGAAAAAAGCTTAAAGTATTTACTAACAATATATATTCTAAATGTAAAGTGTTATTTATAACGAGGAATGTATTTATATTTTGCGTTTCTCAGTTCAATTTTCATAGTTATTCATTGTAATTAAAAACATTGCAATTTTTAAAACTATTAATATTTGATTTACAATTTGAAAATTTCTTAGCTAGAGGATGTTTTGAGAAATAATTTTCTAGTATATTTGAAATAATTGCGACAATTTAACTCATTACAAATTTAGTTGTCAAGATATGTCAATATTAGGTGCAAAAAAATAATGAATATTGATGAAACAATAAAACAGCTATTCAGTTAAGGTATTTTTTCCAGTTATGTTATCGAATTTTTTCTATAGTAAAAATTGATATTTAAGCTCTGCATTTAGTATTCTATCAAAAACTATAAATAAAATAATTTGTAAAGAAAAAAAAATATTTTTTTTTCTTTGCGTTTATGATCCGAAGTTTTAAATTTCATTTGCTTCGAAAAATGTTTTATTGCTTGATACAATGTTTATTATTTAATAATATCGCACAATAGGTAGATCTATTATTTAAATGGATTCCTAATATAAATTTTTCACAATGCTTATTTAAAAATCTATACTTTTATTTTCATTAAATTTGTAATCAAATCCAAAATAACTAATTTCTGAATTCATTTTTATTCGGAAACACATGAAATTGGCAGGTGTTCTTATTCAGAATATATGTAATAGAATGGCATTTTCCATTTTTGACAAAAGATGTTTCAGAAAACACTATCAAAGTCGGTGTTTTGAACCGAATTAACGATGCGCAGCGTCAGAAACGGAAAAAAGTGACCAAAATTGCTCTTAAGCATTTCATTTATCTAAAAATGGAAAACGCTATTCATTCCAAATCACTTTAATAATCAGGCATGCAAGTGCCAAGCGTTTAAAAATTTGTTCATAAATGTGTCAGAAAGTTTCGTGATACTGAACGAGGGGAAATATGGCAAAGTATACACATTTAAAAACTTCAATACTTATAAGCAAAATAGCATAGTTTTAATTATTGTCAACATTTTTGGTGGTTACATAAAACAAATGGAAGTCGAAGTTATTTTTAAAAGTGGTTATTTGCACAATAGAATTTCATATTATTAAAATATTTAATTTTATTATAATTTTTAATGGATTAATCTATTATTTTTATATTAGTATGCGTTTTTTACATTTATAATTTTCTTGTTTAACGGCTACATTAGCCGGTTTCCCAATCAGATGCAAAGTTTTAATTTGAATACGAGTTGCATAAAAAAAAATGATTGCCGATCCAATCCTTATCGTCGATCTTATCCGTATTTGGTGAAATCTTGTTATCCGAATCTATGCGAAATCATTTATCAGGTTCGGTCGGGTTGTGGGCCTACAGAATATTTGTTGTTGTTGTTGTTGGGTTAGGGTAAGATTACGGGTTGAATGTAAATATAGTTTCAGTCAACCATCATTCATGTTCAAGTAGACATTCAATCATGTTCAAGAAGTATATAACAGGATTCGCGCATGACTCTAGATCCGAGCCGAGATCAGAAATTGTATCGTAACACAATTTCTGATAAAATCTGGTTACTTGATCGTATGCAAGATTCTATTCTGAACAAAACTTACAGTAAAAACATTATACCCGACTCGGATCAGATCGGGTTCACGAAAATCAGGTCACACGACAACTAATCCAAATCTATTCTGCAGCCAAACAAATCCAAAAAGATCGATCCGAAGTTTCTGGATTGTATTCGGGTAAAATCTGGTCACCCGACCCGGTGCAGTGTCGTCACAAACGTCACAAACTTGAACCATAAAAAAATTTTCATCCGAACAATCCGTATAGGATTCGGGTAAAATCTGGTCACCCTATCCGATGCAGATTCGTCACATTTTTCACATTGAAGTCGCACGGTGACTTCACAAAGTAGTCACATTGTGAGGTCACAGAAAGCCTTGAAAACGGCCATAACGACCTCGCATTTACGTCACAGGGACTTCACATCGACGTCACAAAGTCACAGTGTGACTTCACAGTGACGTCGCCGTGATGTCACCATGCCTTACGGGATGGGACTTAGCCCAATTCTTTTCTGGTAATCCAAAATGGTAGGATACAAAATTAAATGAAAATAGTTTGAGTTGTTTTTTTAGATAAAATTAGTTTGATCCTGACCCATTGTGACCCAAAATGACCCACTAATCGAATTTTCTCGAACAAGAGCTATTTTTAAGTGAAAATTTGCATATATACACCTACACACAAGATTTGCTCATATTATAAAATATGATAGGTTGAGTTTGAGATAATCTCGCTAACACTGTACGTGGTCAGATCAATTTAAGGTCTGCTTCCTGCTCCTTTAGTCTACTTCGAAATTTCCTCAAAATCATTCTTACATAAACTACTTTTTTCTTGATGAATTATAAGTTAGGGTATCCCGACGCTGTTAAAGGTTGTGGCTATATTTAGTCAAGATCTTATGACAGTGACGTTTTAGGACACATTCAGAATTTCGCGCTGAAAGTCCATTTTAACTCTTCCAACATAGTTGAAAAATGTTTATGAATCCAGTTTGTCTGCGTGTTTGCCGTTTATCTGTCCATGTTCTAACTCGCGTAAATATATTCGAATTGTCACACAATTGATATAGTTTATTGAGGTTTACTATGGCATGTTTGGTATTGAAAATGAAGTTTGTGTGCTACACACACGGTGTATAGTGTTTTTACAGGGACACTCAAAAGATTTCCGTTACACTACGGTCTGTGGAGAAAACTCATTTTCGGGATATTTTAATGATTTTACACAATTTGAAATGTATTGAAATTGATATATATCATTCAGTGGAATTACTATAGAATATGGTGTGCATAGAAATTACACACACGGTGTATAGTGCTTTTACAGGGACACTCAAAAGATTTCCGTTACACTACGGTCTGTGGAGAAAACTCATTTTCGGGATATTTTAATGATGTTACGCAATTTGAAATATATTGAAATTGATATATATCATTCAGGGGAATTACTATAGAATATGGTGTGATAGAAATTATAGTTCCTTTACATGGGCACCCAAAAGAATTCCGTTACATTACGGTCTATAGAGAAAAATCATTTGCGGTTTATTTTAATAAAGTTTCAATATTTCAAACATATTGAAATTGATATAAGGTGCATTACAAGAGGCTTACTGTAGAATATTGTGTGTTTAACATTCATCGTTCATTTACAGGGTCACACAAAATAATCCGATACTGTCATTTAACAATAATTGCTGGTAGTGCTTTTTTTGTTGCTAAACAAATTTTTTTAATTTAACTCATTTTTGCCCTATTATTTGATGTATATATATTCTGTAAATCATATATAGGGCAGCACAAAAGTTCTCATGTACATTTCCGTTTAGTGACGGAAAATCAAAAAGGGGAATTTTAAACTGTGTTACGCGTTTTCTAACTGAACTAAGACTAAGCATTCAATGTAGTATATATACAAATTTATAGATCACATACATGGCTGCACAAAAGAGTTCGGATATTATCGAATAATCCATGTTAATTATTCCCTGAAATTGTGTTTTTAAACATGTTATGCGTTTTCCAAATTATTTACAGAAAATTATTTTCAGAAAAAACATTCTGCTACAAAAAAGTTCCAACGTACTTGTATAATTTAGCGGGATAGGTTTTAAAAGAATTTAAATTCCATGATTCAAATTGGCAGGTAACACACACACGCACACACACACACATATATATATATTAAATTGCAAATTTCATTTTGACTGATACGAAAAATAAATTAATTATTATTAATAATAAAAAAATACAATGATAAAGTTTTTTTGCAAAAAAAAAAAAAAAAAAGAAGAAGAAAAAGGTCGAAAATAGTATGGACAATTTTAAGTTAGGGTGAGAAAAATCTCCAATAACTGTGAGTCCTTTTACATTATTTACATTAAGAAATTTACTGGACTTGAAAAATAGGCGTATAACAGGCAATAACGGAGACTATTCGTGGAAAGCGCATAAGTAATAGGCCATTTATATTTATGTTTTATAAAATGTTTTCTTATAAAAATACTGACAAGACACAGAGAAGTAATAAATGAATAATATAAAAAACACATAGATGAATGATCTAGAAATTATCCGAATAAAGAAATACTGCAATTCATACATTTAAAATAGATATATCAAGGTTTTAATCAAAGACAAAATTGATTCAAAGAATAGTTGAAAGGCCCAGATACACGAAATACACAAAATGTGTTCATTTCAAAGGTATGCAAAAGTGAAAGTTGTATGCCCGAAAGTATGGAAATTATGAAAGTAAACATAGAGAACTGTGCATGAAGGTAATCTAAAGATTTAGATATTATTTATTTATTTTAACCAATCTGGTTCAAAATAAAGTGTGCCAAGAAGACAGTTTCGATATCCTTTTTTTAACTTAAAATTCTATATATTTACCATATATCTATATTATAAAGCAAAGACGTGTAACGCTGCCGTCATATTCACTGTGGCAAAGACCTAACCAATAAATGTCGCTTTTACTGCAGTTTTTCTAACTTCTAATCATTGCACATTTATACAATTTTACGATGTCGAATTAAAAAAATGTTCTTTCAACTACTACTTGTTTGAAAACTATCTAAATTTACTGATTTGTTACGGACATTAAAATAATTTTCAAACATGAATATTTTTAAATATGCGTGTAACCAAATTATCAAAGACCTAACCAATAAATGTCGCTTTTACTGCAGTTTTTCCAACTTCTAATCCTTGCACTTTTATACAATTTTACGATGTACAATTTTTAAAAAAATGTACTTTCAATTGCAACTTGTTTGAAAACTATCTAAATTTACTGATTTGTTATGGACATTAAAATAATTGTCAAGCATGAATATTTTTAAATATGCGTGTAACCAAATTACAGAAGATTAACCCGTTTGCACTTAAAACTATGTAATTAATTCAGCATTTGTTTATTTTCGTATAGTATTCCATAACTGAAATGAAAATAAAATAACTTAACTAATAAATAATCACGACTTAAAGAGATATGTAATCGAACTATGCGTTTAAACAGTGAAATAACCAAAATAACAGAGTTTGCTATAATTAGTGAAATGTTTCGGAATTGACCATTGAAATACGGCTAATATGGAAAGTATCAAAAATGCTTTTTTGTGTAGTTGTTGGGCAATCCAAAAAATGTACTAAATGCAAAAATAAATATTACAGTGTAGGCTACTTTTTAAAAATTCAGATTGCTTGATTACCACCAATTTTTTTAAGTAGAAATGTTCGTCTTACTTAATAGACCGATAAAATAATGCAAGAATAAAGCCAATAATACTATTTAAAAAAATTGGTGGGAATCAAACAATCTGAATAAAACAGGCGTAACCTACGCTGCCCGTGAATGTCTCGGGCACGACGATTAAGGGGTTAAATTAAAAACAATTTTTATCTATGTTCTGTACACCGGGCATCTTTAACCCGGTTAACTCGGTTTTAAGTGCTTGGTTTATGTGTAGAAAATAATAGATTTTTTTTTTCTCTGGTAAGTGAAATTCGTTATTGTATAATTAAGTTTGGTACTTCTCCAATATCCTGTCGACCACTTTTTATAACAAAAAAATATCGCCAAACTATAGCATATAAACTCAAAAATACAAGAACTTAGTGTCACATTCACTTGACGTCAGAGGCATTACATGTTTTTGTTATGGCATCAAGTGGTTTTTAATTCGGCATATACATATATTTTTCATTATGTTTTACTGATTTATTAATTATTTCATTAATTAAAATAACAATTGCATCCTAAAACGGCAGTGCCATGATATTAAAAAAGAAAAGGCATTGAAAAATGTTGCGATGAACAGTTACATACAATAGATCAGTTTCAACTGACGTCACAGACATTTATTCACCAGCAGAGAGGGATAATTAAGAAAAATACTGTAAATAAATATCCCAGATTATTTTTTTTTCTGCTTTCGTTAATGTATTGTAAATTTTATTGCTTAAACTTACTGATAGTTGACGACACTGTGGTGAGTGCAGTTTTCCGAATTTCTTGTATATTATTTATTTATTTATTTATTTATTTATTTATTTTTGAGATTCAAATGGCAAAATTCTTCTATTTGTTTATTTGACGGTACAATTTAGCGATAGTTTTTTTTTTTTTTTTTTAAATGAAAATTGATCGACGGGATAGTGGAGAAGTACCTTAAGTTTTCAAATACTTAAAACGTATCAATACATTTTTTACTGATTATATGACATTTTCGATATATTTAACGTTATATCTGTACTGAAATAATTTGAAAAATGAAACGCAACTTTACAGATGACTTTAAATATTTTTCTAATTCTCTTTTATGAGAGATTGAGCTGTGGAAAATTAATGGGATTTCTTTCGGAGAATTACGAAGCAATGATTGATGCTTCTTTTTATGTGTTTAAAAAACAAAAAATAAAGAACCTTTTGTAAAGAACTCATCAATTATCAGTCATTTATACTTTCAAGGAAGATTAAACTAGTCAAAACAAAACTATATATTTCAAGTACATTCTAAAGTCCATTATTGATTATATATGTTTTAATTTGCTTCTTACAGCATATTTTTATCTAAGAAAACTATAATTTATAAATGTTATTAATATTTTTTCATTCTCAATAACAAAAAAATTCAATTAAAATTTTGAATAAAAATCCGCCTTTAAGGCATATTTTGTTGATAAACGAGAGTGATTATAATCCAGAAATTATTTAATTAATAAATTTAAAGTAACTATTGTGTATTTATAATATCTATGGAGGATGCAGAATTATTTTCCAATTGACAATTTAAAAAGAAAATATCCAATTCGTTATTGCCATAGTCGGTCGCAACACTTATGATGTGTCCACTATTCTGACTTATAAGAATATGCGAAGTTTTGATTGGAGACGTATTTTTTGTCTAATAACAGTCAATGTGCGTAAAACTGAGATCAAGTCTATCTTTCTTTGACTTTCGATGAATGAGTGTGGAAACCTCGGAACTTGGAGAATTTTCTCTTCGATATTATGCAAATTTCAGCATCTGGTCAAACGATATAGCAGTATTTAAGCACTGGCGTGCGCTGGGAAAGTGGATCTTTGGATCCAGTTCTTTCCCAATGTGGTCTTTGCAGATTTATCGAGTTGACTCAACTGTTATGAAAGAGTGTCGTCAGTTTGTAAGAGTATATTTTACCTTATTTTTGTGCTAATTGAATAAAAATAGTTTGGTGCTCATGGAGTGCCGATTTCATAACTGCTGTAGGTGAATGTTTTTAGACGTTGGAATTGAACTACGATAGCTAGACTTGAATAGTGGAAATTAAATCATGCTGAATACATCTTAACTGACGTTTGATGTTCGTTCAAGTCGTAAGTCATATTTTGAAGTCATCTATTTACTGATATTGCTTATTGAAATTTTATTTTCTGGGTGAAGAATTTTTGGGGATTGACTTTCTTTCAGTATAAGGCAGATTAAGCGGTGCTTTCTCAAGTCCATTCCTTTTTTAAGGCTTTTAAATAAAATATTGTTTGATTTTACTTAAATTTGTGCTCATGTCGACTTACATTTATTGCATTGATCATCATGAACCACAGTGACATGTCTATTACAAACATTGTTTTGACTTAACAGAGAATATTTTGATACCATAATTTTGATCAATAATTGAATTACACAGATATTGTAAGTACACCTCATCTATAGATATTATAAGTACACAATATATATTTTAAATGTATTAATTAGACAATTTTTAATTTTAATCACTTACAATTAAACTACTCGGTGTAATTGTAATTGTCTTTTAATGCTGTTAGTAAACATCGTTATCAACATGTTCTTCAGTAAGTTTTTATCAGTTCCTCTGTCGTTATAGTACATAATGTAATTTGTGAATGTAATGTTTAGCATTTTCCGAAATTAAATTATTTAGTTCCTATAACAAAATTTAATACACTATTAATATATAGTGTTTTATTACTTAAGATCAGTCAATTTAAAAAAGTTTACTATTATACAGGGTGTCCACTATGAACGGTGTCCAATGACCGTCCTAAACCGTTAGTCATAGACATATGTATAGCTCCAATTGCAAAAATGTTTTAAATGAGGTAAGCAATTATTTTAGAAGTCGTTTGGATCAATAAGAACATTTCTTAAAAAGTTACAAAATTTAATTTTTATACTGGCCGCCGGTCCTAAAAGGCATATTTAGTAAACATTTCCTATTACATTAAAAAGTAAGACAAAAAAATTCCCTTTCATCTAACACTAAAATCGACCGAGTTTTAAAACTTTGAATTGTATGATTTATACCAATTTTTTGCATCTTAACGCAGATGAGTTGGGCCATTCTTCAAGGGATAGTACACAAAGTGCTTAAAGTATTAGAAAGATTTATTTACGTGTACATTCCTGGATTGCAGCCGAAGGAAGTCACTTCAAGCAAGTTTTAAGATAATAATTTTTATTAATCAAGTTTTACATTAAATACTATAATATCATTTTACAATATGTATCATTTTGTATAAAATGTGACTGTTCTTTTTCATTATTTTATTTTTAAAAAATCTGTTACTTTTACACTTATATTTTTAGATCAAGTTGTATATTTTTCCTTAATATATCAGAAAAAAAATAGATTTCAAATTTATATCGTTATTCTAATTTTACTTTCAACTATTATTTTTGATATCTCACGATTATTTATATTTCTAGTAAATTTCTCAATGACCTCTATTTCGAAGCAAAAAAGATGCTTCATCTTTAAACAGCTATTTTTAGGTCAGTTTTAATCGTAGAAGAATGGAACATTTTGTCTTACTTGTTAGTGCAATGGGATATTTTTACTAAATATAACTTATAGGACTGGGGGACCGTATAAAAATTTTAGTTTTGCAATTTTTAAAGAAATGTTTTTACTGACCTAAATCGCTTTTAAAATATTTCTTTACCTCATTTAAACCATTTTTGTAATTGGAACTGTATATATATGAATAACGGTTTAGGAACTAACCATTGACCATCGTTGAGAGTGGACATCATGTATAATATCTATCACCAAAATTTTCTCTAAATATAGAACTTACATGGATTCAAAAATATATATTACACAAGAAAATTGAAATTAATATAGAAATCTTTTTCTAAAATTTGATAATATTGATGGAATTATATAACAATTATGGTTTAAATGCAGAATAGTTAAATATGTTAAATAATAAATACATGTACTTATGTGTATGTAACGCATAATATTGAACTATGTAAAATTTTTCTGTATAATAAATTCAGAAAATAATAATAATAATAATTGTAATGAAAATGTATTATTCGGTAATAATTGTATTAATGGTAAATATTTGGTACTTATACATAAATACTCCAAACTAAAGTAAAAATTTAAAATAATTAAATCAATTTAATTTTAAATGGCTAAGAAGACATCTTGTTTTCAATTACACTGTTTTTTTTTTTGTTATATTGTACTAAAATTTTTTTATTATTATTCATTCGAAATGTAAAGCATGGACATTTAATGCAGTTAGTAAACATCGTTATCAACACGTTTTCAATAAACTTTTATTAGTGCCGTCGGTGTTATATTACATAATGAATTTGTGAATGTACTGTTTAGGATTTTCAGCAATTAAATTATTTAGTGCATATAACAAAATCTAATACACTATTAAGTAGATAGTTCGATAGTTTAAGCAAGATCATTTGACCTCAAAACTGCGTTCTGCAACATCAGTTAAATCCTGATTGCTAAGCCTATAATTAACTCTTCTTGTATAAAATTAACTGAATAAAATTTCATTTAATATATCTATAGTATATATTATATTATTTTATGTTACTATACTAAAACTTACAATTATTCAAATTTTAATTTGATTAAACTGTTTTATATCCGACAAATGTATATATGCACATATTTATATATGAAGTGTGTTTATAATTAGCTAATTAGCTTTTATACTGATATATGAAGAAAATTCAAACTATATGATTACATACGCATAATTGTATATGACGTGTGTTCTTAATCAGCTAATTTATTTTATATCATAGGCAATATTTGAAGTACAGCTAATAGTAAAGTCAGTCAATGGGATGTTATGTGACGTTCCAATATTTACAAATATTTACAGTTACGACTGGGACATAAATTGTATATCCTTATTTAGTCACATTATGACTCTTATATTATCTTCAACTTGTGACTGCACTGTGAAGCTACTGTGGCCGATTTTTTGAAATATTTGCATATCATCATAAAATGAGACATATTGACTTCACAGTGATGTAAATACGACTTATTTTCCATGTCAGGTTTACAAGAGTTTCATTTATGTCACGGTGTTCAGTAAACATGAATTTGTATCAAAGGAAATTCTCCGCAGATGTCCTGTCAGCAAGTGCTTCCATTATTCAAATTTTGTCAAGCATGTCCTATGTGGAAGATACTTCAATGAATATGTCTTTTAAACGACGAAAGGCGTCATAAGCTACTCCAAGTTAGAACTCCTTTGAACAGTCCTCAACATATTTTGTCCACAATATCCACAGCAATTTTTTGTCCCCATTGTCCACAACAATTTTTTTACAAGTTAAATGTGAGTTATTGGTATGGTAACGCCGTATGCATAAAAAAAACCCTGAGTTTATGAGAGGGAGGCATTTTATTTCTCTGTAAGATTCAATAATACGTACGGGAGAGAAAAGTCTTCCAGTTAGAAATAGCGCATTTTAATTAACTAATTCAATCTTTACATGCGTAAAGATTGAACATGCGTGGCATGCGTGGTGACATGCGTGGAAGTCTGAAAAGGGCATGTCATCGACGCGACAATGGTGTACAAGCAATTGGCAAGAAAAGTGTACTGGTTTAAAATGTAGCAAGAATTAAACAACATTAACTTTTCTTGAGTCTCAAGTTGGATATACATTGATGTAAGTTGTTACGAAATCCGTATATGCTGCTGAGAAATCATTTAAAAATCGGAAAATCTTATATATTCGTCAAATAATTACATTCGACATATTTACATTTTTACAAATTTTGAAGAAAAACAAATATTTGCACTTTTGCATAATGTTTAGGAAATATTCAAACACACAACTGGATTAAATTTAAAATACATTTTACAAAACATTTCTGAAGCAAACAAACAATAACAACGACAACAAAAAATAGCATATTTAAAAATAAATAAAAAAGTTTTTCATACCCCCATTAACTTTTTGAAGTTACACCCCATAACGTAAATATGTTTTCGCAACAGAAAATAAAATAACTATCAAACCAGGTTGCAACAATAAATTTAAAATTCTGCTAAGACACGCTGATAAATCAATTAGCTACAGGCCCGATTACGGATCATTCCCGGTCCTGGTCAGTAGAGATTTCTTTTACAGTAGTAAATAAACTCTATACCAAGTAGACCTCCATAATCAAATTGGTATGTAGCAAAACTCTGTTTCATACGAATAAGATAATTTGGACCTAAAATTCTGATGCTTGATCATTTACACTCGTTATTTAAATATGCCATTCAATTTTGATCCAATTTGATCTGATGTGATTGAGCTTGAAACTACATTGTTTGTCATAATTGTTAGTTTTAATTTTTACTATCAGTCATTGTTAGTCAGGGTCACTTTTCTGTAATCATTCATCAATGTTATTAATCATTGTCAGGTTTACAATGCTATTAATATTTTACGGGTTTTGTTTTATTTTCTCAGCTTGCAATCAAAAAAGTTTTACGGTTCGTTTTCGGAGGATAGGGTTTATGAATTCATTCGTTTTTAGTCTCTGGTTGAGGATCTATCGGATACTAGTTCCTTTTGTTTGTCTACACGAGTTATATTGGAAGTTGTAATGTTCACAGAAGTATGCGTTTTAATGGGAAGACAAAATAATGCTTGAAAAATACGGCCTAACCTAATATTTTTTTCAGTGCTCTTCTTAGCACGGAAAAAACTAGATTATAAATCAAAATCAATATCTACATTATAAATAAAAAATAAAAGGAAATAACTAGGCCGAAAGTTATTTAATTTCTGAATCCCTTAATAATATTTAAGTCATACCGTATTTACCAATTGATGAACAGATTTAAAGAATTTCTCAAATTAGAAATCTATTATTTTACTTGCGGAAATTTCAAATATTTATATGCACTATAATTAAATAGATAGAAGCATTCTTTTCCGCATATACCTAAACAACTCCTTATCACATATAAAAATTCCTCTATGTTAATTTAGTTCATTTAAAATGTTATTACAATTGAATACATTAATATACTTTTAAATTTAAATGTAGCAACTTGGAATTAGAGAAACTTTTGAAATGAATCTAAATTTGAAACTTTTGCAATAACGTTTTTACGGAAACAATTAGTTCATTATATTTCATATAATAATTGGCTGCAAGATTGTTTTTTCCAATCCTTTTGTAATATTTAAAAAATAAATACGTTAATTATTTCATTTACGGCACTTAAAAAATTTTCATTCTTTAATTAAAATTAAAAGCTTAAGGCCCTTAGTATAAAAATAAAAAGTAATTTTAATTTGAAATTTTATAGCGTTTTACTTAAAATATATTTATAAGGAGCTTTTTTTTAATAAAAGATTGAGGCAATAACATTTGACGATTAAACAAATTCTAGAAAATTTAAAAAAGCCAATTTCGCCAAGCATTTAGGCGAACTTGCTATTATCGTTAAACTGTCTGTTGTCTTTTCTTGCTAGTCTAACTCAACTCAGTCTGGCAGCAAATATCTATATGTACATGGATATCCGTAGTCATATTTGGACAAAAGTGAGAATGCGCACTGTGTAGCGACAGCCACTGTTATTAAACATATGTATAAAGGCACTCTATCTGTTTGGTAGTTTGAAAGTACAGACCCATAATATATAAAATTTCTGAAACTATTTATTATTATCTTGAAAGAACTTTCGATCACGAGAATCATTTTCGTACAAAGGGCACTCTTATACGCTAAATAAGGTAAGTAAGTGCAATATGGCCACCTTAAGGAAGGGAATTTGTTAGCGATTGTAGTAAATGATTTAAAAAAAATAAAAATTGTCTAAAAGAACAGATTTATTTTAGTACTGGGAGAAAAAAATTAAAATTAAAATTAATCAAGATTTAATATATTTAAAAAAAAAGTATAGTTGATGAAGGTAATATGTCCTCATGCAGGCAATATGCCCTCATGCAGGTAATATGCCCATAGGTGAAACATAATGAAAACCTTCTTATTTAACTCATAAAAAGTATCAATTATTACAAAACCAAATTTAATTTTTGAAACTTTACAAAAAATAACGAAAAAATTAGTAAGAAGAAAATTTAGAAAACAATGTTAAGCAATTTTAAATAATTTTATACAATTTTAAGTAAAATTTTAAGCAATTTTAAACTATTTACGGTAAAATATTTTTTTATTATTTTTTTTAACTTCACATGCAGTTCAAGTAAAAACTTCCTTATATTTCTTGGTAAATCCGACACATTCGTCCTGCACATAATTACGACACACAATACAAAATCTTATACCTACAACTTTTTCCTTAATGCGAATACTGCAAAACCAAATGCCTTTATCACTTTTCTTTGTTCAGGACCTTAATCTGCTATTTTTCGCAGACTGGCATTTTTGTTGTATTACTTTGGGTATTACTATTCAGTATTACTTTGAGAAGATTTGGGAAAGAGGTCTTTTTTTCAAAGTTAGAGATCGATATTTCAATGCAGGTTTTGTGACACGAGTTGTTTTACGCTTTTTATGTGGTGTTAGCAGTAATTTTTGAAATAATGAGTCATGTACAGAGGCACAATTTCTGCCAATATCTTCAGAAGATGAAGAATCACATCTGGAGTCTGAAGAAGAGCCAAGAGTTTTTGAGGAAGGAGGAGTATGACAACCCTGTTTTTCAGAAGATGTCCCTGTGGGAGAAATTTCATTTCCAATTTTGGTACTATTCTTTGTTGTATGTGGGTTTTCAGAAACAGAACTTGGAGCAAAACCTTCTTCGGGATTACATTTGGGTTGAAAGGATAGGTACCTGTCCCTTTGAAGCACCCTTTGACGTTGGCAGATGTCATAGCTTTGTCCCGAACTAGAGAAATTATTCTTCCAAATCGAGTTTTTGTAATGTTGTCATTGTTGGTTTGTTCCAAAAACAAAAGAACGTCTTGGTCCCAAATATGTCTAAAAGGCCCAAAACAGTATTTATCCAAAGGCTGCAGCTCCTGGGTTATATTTGAAGGTAAATAAAGTAGAAGAATGTCATTTTTTCAGCCGCATCCACAATTGAGTAATCAAGATGGGACGTGACCTCATCAAAGATGAGAAGACATCGTCCTTGTGGTTTAATTTTTGAAAAATGAATGAATACCCATTTAATAAAGGTATGTGTTGTCATGCTTCCTTTTTGTGTCATTTCACATGCAGAACCTACAGGCAAATTATCTACCAACTCTGGTTTATTTCTTTTATCTTTATATAAAATCATAGTGGTAATAGTATCCCCAGTTGCACTGCCGCAACCACAATTGTTACGTTTTCACCATGCTCTTTAGCAAACAAATGCACTCTTTTCGAACACTTTTCAGCATAAACAGTTAGATCTTTATGCAAACTGAGAATACACCCTTTTTCGTCCATATTAAATATTCGTTACGGAGAGGTCATATGACTATTGTCAATTAGAACCTTTCGTAATTTACTAATAAAATCATCAACAATATATTTATTGAGCTTTGCTACTCTGGCAAGATTCATTGATTGACTTTTCGTCCTGGAAACATACGAATTTCTTGCTAAAAATGCTTTCAAACAATGCCGGCCAGATATGCCTTTTCTAACTGAAAAATTGTGGGTTATTTCATTTTCACTGCAAAATTTAAAACGCGGAGTTTAATGATTTTTTAGAACGCAGCAGGATAACCGACATCAGCAAGCCTAAAAATTCTTGTGGCGAAAACTTTCTCTTGTTCTAGTGTGAGAACTGGTTTTCTACACCATCATGATTTATAAGTCTTACTATTAAAAATATAATGACGAACAGTTTTGTCAATGAATTCCATACCTCTTTGAAGCAGCATTTTAAGATAGTTTACCCTCTTTTATAGTTCTGAAACACTCATTTAGGCTTTCCTTGCTCCAAAGGCCTCGTTTCCTTTTCGGTATTCATAGCCTAAAACAAAAACCAGAGAGAATTTTAAAGAACGAATTTTAGCTAAACTTCATTCAATTTTATGTAACATAATTTATTTTAACATTATTATAATTTATTTCTATTGTGTTTACTTGCTATTTAATTTATATATTTTACAGTTTATTGATTTGTTATTTAATGCCAGCAGTGCAAATGTTTTTTTAAAACTGTTTATGTACATAAATAAATAAATAAAATAATAGAGACATTTATTTATATGAATATAATATGCCATATTTGCAGGTAATATGCCCACCTGCTTGGTCATTTCAACATCTGATAATCAGATATTGAAATTCATATATACATTTAAAAAGACCATTAAACCAGCTAAAACATTATGTATAACAGTAAATACAAATACTTTGCTTAAATAAGATAAGTATCAAACTTATCAGAGACAAATTTATAATATGTTAACACAACTAACAACAAATCAACAATGACTACCCTGCTTGCAACGCGGTACTTAACTGTGTTCTGCTGACTTCCAGTGACTATATTCAAGCGCCATCTTTTGGATTTCACTGAAATTAATAACATTACAGCGGCTTGGTCATATTATCTGCATTGAACATATTATCATCACTTACCTTACTTGATCTTTTTATATATAAAAATCATGTATAGCTTTTAGGTAAGGGATTGCATTTACAAAGTGCTGTATGCATATTAAAATAAGGAATTTTAATTTTTACGTCAGAGATTTCTTATAAATTATTCTAAGAAATTGCTGCCCTATATCTAAAAAATGTAATTTATAACAATCCCTTTTTAATACTAAAAGTGACTCATAAAGAATACACTTTTATTACGCAGAGATTTCCGCGGAAAGCTCTGATATATCACAACTAAGCCAACATTATTTCTAATCGCTATATATTGGAACATATAACTATATGTTGAACAATATTGATGATATTTCGCAAAATGTGTCTTCAACAGAAGGGTTTATATTCTCTTAATATTGCACTAATATTTAAACGAAATATTTTCCATACTGTAGTTTTTTCAACGTAAAGCTAAAGTTTATTCGATATTGTTTTTTCACTGGAATGTTTTCCGATTAATGCAATTTTTTTACAAAATTAGTTCCCAAAAGGACCAATAATGGTTTGTTGGAAAATATTCTTTTTTATTTAAATCTAAGATTTTGGGTACAGTTTCCAATCTATAAGCGAGAACCTCTGAAGACCGATAGAGTTATACATATATATTCTAAACGCTTATGCGTACATCTGTTTATATATAAATTTTATTACAAAAAACTGTTGAATCAATAAAGTATATTCTCAAAAAAATTTAAAGAATAAAGTGTTTTTAATATTTTTCCTTTTATGATATAAATCAAATATTTTCATTTGTTACGCTGTAAAATGTTTACATTATAAATTCGTTTTCTCTCAGTAGATTGCACATAAATATTAATTTAACATGTCTTTTATTTAAAATACAAATTTAAAAGTTGTGACATGTAAAATACAAAAGGGTCTCCAAAATTTACATAAAATCATTTTATTTATTTAAATTTTAATTATTCAAATTGATAACACGAATATTTTTCCATTGTCCACTTGTAATTAAATTCTTTGAGAACTTTGGATTAATTTTAACAAAGTCTTTTGAAATTAGCAATATGAAAAGAAAAAAAGTTGAATGAGGGCGGAACAAAAGCAGAAAATCTTTTTACAAAATTAAAACTGTAGATGTGGAGATTAAATAGAACCAATTTTAATTACTTGCAATAAAACTGGGCATCGAAGAAAAGAGAAAAAACTTTAGTTTGTTTTATATATATATATGGATAGACATAGATAAAAATTCAAATTAAAGAGATTGAGTTATAATTATCTAGCAAGCTTTTTATATGCTTTCTTTGAAGTAATTAATCTCGGTTAATATTTTAAATTAAATTTATGGTGACTACATCTTTGTGTTTTTTATTTTACTTGATTTTCTTTTAGTAACTCTAGGACACGGTTTATAATGTTACATAATCATCAATTACTTATTTTATTTCTCTAATAATGAATGTATTAATTTATATCATTGTCTTTTAAACTAACTGCTTTCTGTCAGGTGCGACATTTCTATTAATAAGTGAGAAAATAGAGTTTATATTTTATTTTAGTCGCCCAGTATCGATTAGTCATATTACATATTCTCCTTTAGTTTCAGATGTAAGTGCAAAAGTACAAGTAAGTACAAGTATGTTTGCTACATTCATTTTTTTATATATATGAAAATTAATTTTTTGTATCTTACCTTTGAAGACCATGCCCGAAACTTCTAAATGAAAAATATATTGCAGTACGATATGTAAAAATACAAACGTTTCTTAATCTATGAAAATATAATATAACTACGAAGAAACTATACCTCTAAGTTACTAATAATTCCGAAAACAATTTTTTATTATTAGAAACTTGGGAAACTAATACACTTTTGAGTATTTAAAAAATTATGAAAATTATTTGTTCTAATTTTCCGATATGTTTCCCAATAGTTTTTCCTGTAAAGCATTAATCAGATTTTCAGCACGGCATTTAGTTTTGCTCTATGCTATCAATTCTCAGGTAAACATTTACATGTCTAAAAAACAAATTTTACAGACAAACATGTTAAATTAGCATAATTAATATTAAAATTAAAATTAATATTAGTTTGTTAATATTATATGTAGAAATTCAATTACGTAGATGAAAATGTTTTTTTCAGATTTGATAGCATCCTAAAATCCCATTCCAGTCTGAGGAAACTGATTAATACCCTATAAAAACTACTCGGAAACGTTTCCGCATATCAGTGGTAGAGAACGAAACTGTGTTTTCATAAATGATTCTTTAAATCTCGAAAATATTTTACTTTCTGTACTTTCTAATGATAAAGAACGAATAATAATCTTATGAATTTTTACACTGATAAACTGAGCATAATACCGACAGGGTGAAAAATGTCCAAACCGGGAATCGAACTATGTCCCTTCGAATAACGCTCCAAGGCTCTACCACTGAGCTACGAGGATGATACCCAACTTAGCATTTCTCACTCACATATGTCGGACAGGCTGTAACCGCAGCGCAAGATGGAAATGTCATCATGAGCACACAAGCCCCGTGACAAATTATAGACCGCATATAAAGCCATACAAATTCTAATATAGAATCCATACATATAAGTAAATTACGATTAATTTTTCAATTAATTTTCAGGGGAGAAATTGGCCCGAAACTAACGAATAATAAACATCTACATATTTACATTGCTAAACTGAGCATAAAACCGACAAAGTTGAAAATGTCCAAGACGAGAATGGAACCCACGCACTTGGAATAAAGTTTCAAGGCTGTACCACAGAGCTACGAGGACGATATTCAACTTGACATCTCTCACTCACATATATCGGACAGGCTGCAACCGCAACGCTAGATAGAAATGTTGTCATGAACACACAAACCCTGTGGCAAATTTGAGATGACACATAAAAACACACAAAGTCCAGCGTCTATCAATACATATAAATAAATTACAATTTAGTTTTCAATTAATTTTCAGAATGAAATTTTTTAGAGCCTTGGAGCGTTATTCCAAGGGACTGGGACCGATTCCTGTCTTGGAAATTTTTCACTCTGTCGGTTTTGTGCTCCGTTTATCACTGCAAAAATTCATAGAGCATTAGAACGTTATTCATAGGGACCGGGTTCGATTCACGGATTGGACAGTTTTCACTCTGTCGGTTTTACGCTCAGTTTAGCAATGTAAAAATTTACATGTTTATTATTCATTGGTTTCGAACGAATTTCACTCCAGAAAATTAACTGAAAAATTCATTGTAATTTACTGATAAAGAACGATTTATCGGAATAATGGGTAACTCGGAAGAGGTTATGGTATTTTTCGTTCGTGATTACATTATGTTTTCGTATATTTAAAAAAATTGTCTTTTTTTACAGTGTAAGCAACAAAAGTGTACTAACAGTGTACTAACTACTTTTGCAGTGTACTAACAGAAATGCTTCGTTCAATAATATGTGAAATGTAATATATCTATCTTTTGATTCTTTTAAATGAACTGATGTCTCTTATTTAGGGTGTCTTTGAATTCCTGTTATCATTCCAAAACATTATATCTACTGAAGTTTTAACAGAATGGCATATTATTATATATTAATGCTTGCTGTTTTTTCTAAATATTTTATAGTATCTAAAGTTTGCTTTCTGGAGCATTCAAAGTTTAATGTTGTATTGAAAGATGGGGAGAAATCAGGAAGCTCTTTAGGAGCGTTCACATGACATTAAATCCTGAGAATTTTTTGTTATTACATACAATACTGATGATTACATGTACGTATTCATCTTGATCACCCATGTTACGATGCTGATGATACGGATCACAGAAGGTTTCAACTATGCAATGACTTATGTGTTAATTCATGTATGGCAGAAGATAAAATAGTGGAATTATACTCTTGTAAAACAAGTTGGAAATTGTACTTCTAACGTAACAAACGAGGTGCGTTCGTACTATAGCTAGTTATATAAATATTCAGATCTTGATGATTTTTAATCCTGTGAAATGAATTATATTGTCTGCAGATTAATTTCTGTCATAAAATAAGTATCTCGGTCGCTTGACCATTAAGCCTCGGAAGCTCCTATAACAAGAAAGCACCGATTCTTTAAAAAAAAAATTCAAATTTCTTAATAAATATTTTTATTAATATCTTATAAAGTTTTTATTCGATTTTCATAAAATTTGAAATGTGTCGATAAAATTCTGCAAAGATAATATATCTTAAATTTCAAATCATTTGGTTGAGTAGTTTTTGCTCTGTTATTTGCGGACAGACGGACGGACGGACGGATCAGACGACGACTATAGGTGCTACTTATTTATATAATTACGAACGCAACTAAAAAGACAAAGTTTTCTTAATCTACGAAAATATAATATAACTACTAACAAAAATGTACAGTAACCTCCTCCAAGTTACCTATTATTTCGAAAAGAATTCTTTTTGTTTTGAAACATCAGAAACCAATATATTTTTAAGATTTAAACAATAATTTATAAAAAAAAAGTATCTTTTGTTGCCACTGTTTTTAAGATAACATTTTCAAGTAGTATTTATAATGCAATAAATATTTTGCTCAAACTGGATTAACGGTTTTTAGGATACTATTAACTCTAATTTAAACATTTTCAGCTGCTCAACTGAATTTATAAATCCAAGAGTAACAAAATAATATTAATTTTAATATTAACGAAAATGTTGTTAATTCATCATGTTTGTCTGCAAAATATGTATATTGAACATGAAAATGCTTACTTCAAAATTTGTAGAATCCGTTAAGCCTATATTACGGGTTGAGAAAACTGATTAATACACTATAAAAAGTACTCGGAATCCTTTCAAAAAATTAGTGATGTAAAAAAGAAATTTTTTTTAAAGATGCTTCTTTTTAAATCTCGAATATACAAGGTAAGTACAAATGATGGAACCAATTTAAAAAAAATCATATTTTCGAAACTACAGCACATATTACAATAAGTGATACATGAATTTAAAGAGAAATATACCAAGTTATTTTTCCACAATTGATCAATAGATGTCAGCATATTCATTGATCGCTGGGATTGAAATCTAAAAATGGCGACAATGGCCGTCAAGATCCCCAGACCTAACACCATGTGATATTTTTTTTGTGGGGTTACGTCAATGACATTGTTAATGCACCACCAATGCCGAAAACACTGCCAGAACTTAAAGAACGCATTTGTGCATCATTCAGAACCATTAACAGAGTCATGCTACAAAATGTTTGGAACGAACTGGATTACAGATTGGACGTATGCCATGTAACAATAAGATCACACATCGAACATTTGTAACTGGAAAAAACTTGGTATATTTCTCTTTAAATTCATGTATCACTTATTGTAATATGTGCAGTTGTTTTGAAAGTATGATTTTTTAAAATTGGGTCCATCAATTGTACGAACCCAGTATATTGGTTTCTGAGGTTTACAAATATAAAGAACGCTTTTCGAAATCATGTTAAACTCGGAAGAGGTTACAGTATATTTTCGCCCGTGGCTATATTAATTTTTTTAAATTAAGAAATACAAATCTTTTTAAACAGTGTAGGTATCCATGTTGAAATGTTGTGAGGGCTGATGCACAAACTTTAGGTATTTAAGAAAATTCAGGAAGAAATAGCATCTGTGTATATGAAATACTTCAGTCGTTATAGACATTTGTAATGAAACAGTACTTTGTGTACATTATAGTGAGCTTTCAATAAGAATAAATTAAATATGAATATTTTAATTTTATTTTACTGTAACGTTTTTTAATTTTCTTTTTTCATACATACACAATGTTTAAAATGTCTCTTAAAATAATCAAAATATAATGCTTCTTTACAGTATATCCTGGGCTTATAATAGATCAAAGTCTCAGTTTTGAAAAATACTTAAATAAATAACTTATTTTATGTAAGCCGTGATTTGTATGAAATTTTTTTAACAGGAATAGGTTTCCAGACGTGTTGAGTTTTCATTATTTTACAAGGGATGTAAATGACACAACAAACATATATAACAACAAAATATGGTAACACACGTTTTAAAAGATGGCCTTAAAATAAATATAACTTTAGTCTAATGTTTTCATTCATTTTAATTTTTCAAATTATGGAAAAATTAAACTGTTTTCCTATCAGTAATCAGAAGCATGTAATCAAGATAAATAATAACAATGTTATTAATTGAAGCTTTGACCTTTGGTATTACGGAATGAAAAATCAACAAAAATGTCACCGGTTTAACACAATCATATTTATTTCAACGAAATCTGATGTCATTTTTACCGTCGGAAACTTTACATGCATGCATTTCATATTCCTATTCACTATTTAAAAAATAATTTAATTTACAATAGATCATAAATATATATTTTTTCAAACTTGATGTCTCGTTTGCCATCTACAACTTTGCTTGTGAACGTTCGCATTCTTGATTTGAGGTCCCTATATGATTACTGGCGATATTATAAAAATTATTATTTCATATTCATTCCTAGTAAACTATTTAGTTTTATCAAAGAAAATACTTGTTTTCTTTTTACTAGGACATCACTTTTACTCACTGAAGTATTTCGCCTCTCTGTGATATCAACGACTTAATACAGAAATACTGAAATGCAACAGCTTTATGAGGAAAAATGACTGTTTCTTTAAACATAATTGATTTCTGTTCACTTTAAAGCAAAATTGTATATTTTGTATTGTAATGAGGAAATTGCATTAGTAAATATATAATAATCCCCATTATTTCACTTTTTTCTGTAACAATGAAACTAGCCAAATTGTCACAATTGTGAATAAATTTCTTTTAAAATAAAAATAAAAATATAAAAATGGGTATAGTTAAAAAATATTTAGTGCGGTCACATCTACAAATAAACTGCTTTAATTGTAAAAATAATTATCAAAATTTATTCAGTAGAATGTTCAGGGCAGATGACTAAATAACAGCCTTGCATTTTAAATATTAATCAGATTAATCATAGATTATCTCTCTTTTCAATCACTGTGTAATTTAAGATACTGCACTTATCCAAGTGAATAATTGCTTTCAGTTGAGGAATATTTTGAATTGTTCTTGTAGAGGAAACTTTTCTTTATTTTTAAAAAGATTTTTTTTTATTCGTATATATCAAACATTACATCCGATTACTTGTCTTATAAAAATAGATTGTTCGAAATTCACGATCCTGTAAAATGTCCATTTCTTGGCATCTACAAATTTGAGTGAAATTCAGAATCCGAATTTTATTTTTCTAAATTCTTGTAGCATAATGGAAAGAAAGGGTCAGGGAGCATCAAATAACAAGTCTGACATATTCTAATGGAAAAGCCAAATGGAAGTGATACATAAAGAATCAAGAAAACAAAGTGTGTCTTACACTTTAAATGGAGTATATTTATCTGATTTTAGAGAACATCTGTCTTACGTTCAGAAAAATGCTATATAAAAAGTAAAGGACTGATAAAAAAATATCAAAATTTAACTCACAACGTAATTTTTGCCTACAGCTTTGTATACAGCAATGTATAGTAACATGTAAATTCATACACTAGTATATTTGCTCGAAAAAATTGTTTTCATTCATCTGCATTAATAAGAAAACATAAACTTCTCATGCATGTCTAACAGCAATGAAAAATTTGCAATATCATAAATTAACCAATCATAATAATTAGATATGATTTTAAACATATAATTTTCAAAAGATCAATTTAAAAAATTTTAAATGGTTTCAGGAAAAACAAAATAAAAATATTGGTTATTTAATGGAACATGTGACATCTCGTGGAGCAAAATGAACTAATTTTAACGCTATGTGTAAGAGTATGTATTTCATTAAAAAAAAATTAAAACATTTTCCACTTGAAGTATAGATATTGTAATATATATATAACATTAAAATATTTTTTATTTGCATATGTTTATTAAGTGTAATTGCTTATTTTCTACATATCTCTGATTAACGGATTTTCACACTGCGTTGCTCAAAAACTACAAACCGTATCACTTTAAAATTATAAATGGTCATTTGAACATGCCACTTAATAATAATAGGGGGCAGTTTAAATTATCATTAAAAATAAAGAAATGAAAAAGACAATGGCAAAATATTTTGAAAATGATGAAAAATTACATGATGTATTCTATTATAAATCCAATATTAATGTACTAACAAGTAATATATTTTCTATTTATAGGGGGCTCTGCCTCCTAGGAGCTACGCTCGTAAATATATTTTTTAATTGAAACTGTTTGTAAATATTGTTATTTGAGCATTTTAAATACGGCGTAATCTTTCCCATGTAATGCTTTTAACACGTGATCATTTAATTATTATTTTTAAGTTTTATTTCTGTTTTTAATAACCAAGTGTAAATACATTTTAAATTTAAAGGGAATATTATGTGTGCTATTTTGCTAATTGGAAACAATTTAAACAATAGATGTTTTCTAAATAAGAAATAAATCTCAGTTCAAATGATGAAATTTTGAATAAAACATTGAAAAAACCTCTAAAAAAATAACTCAAGTTGAAAAAAAAAATAACTGCACTCTGCACATCGCAAGTTTGTCAAGTATATCGTTTCAAAATATTAAGAAATTTTTATGCATACTTTTTGTTCCTATAAAACTTTTTTAAGCTAACTATTTTGGCCGAATTTAATATTAAATATCTCTTAAAATAATCCTTTGATTAAAAAGCTGTCTGCTTCAGTGTGTTTATCAAACATTTCTTTAAAAAACTACCAATATTCTTACTTTTATATGCAAAATTTTATATGCAATAGTTTTCTGAATATTAGTCCAGAAAGACCTGAAGGCACGAAAACTTCATTGACAGCGGCGGCGGCGGTGGTTACTTTTTTTAATATAGAGAGATTATTAAATGGAATTTTTCAAATGACCATTTTGTAGTTTTTGAGTAAAGGGTACAAAATTGACGCAATATAAAAGATAATTAATCAATGATAAGTATTAGAAGTTACCTTAATTAATAAAAATGGATGAAGAATAATTATTTTTTTGTTATATGGCATATATGTACCACAATAAATATACTTTAAGAGGGTAAAAGTTTAAATTTTAAACATTTTGTTTTATGAATGGTATGCTCAAATTTATCGTTAAAATTGCTTAATTTTACACATCAAGATGTGATATGTAACCTTAATAATATCAGATTCATACGTTCAAATTAAAATTTTAGCATCAGTTCATATTATTGTGTTACTTTTTAAAAGCACTGATTAACGAAATTATAGGTACTATCACTTAATTCAGTCATTCCAAACTTTATTGTTACGGGACACACCTTAATGCTTGTAACTTTTTCGTGACCCACATAATGCATAATTGTCGATTTTTATTATTTTTCTTACAATTATTTTCTAATAGTAATTTTCGAGATGTAGAATTTTTGCGATTAAATTAGCCGAAGATTACTATTTCAAAACCCTAGTAACAAAAAAATTAAAAGTTAGCAGCTATGATAATGTGTGGTTATATATACAGTTTTTATAATCTACCTAACAGAAAAGTCTAATTTCTCAAAATGTTTATAAACAGAAACAGTAACAAAAAATCCCAATTTGAACTTGGAACATTCGTTAAAACAAAAAAATCTACTGTACAACAATAAATATTCCTATGTATCGTTAATAAGTATAAAAGTATAAATAGTTTTTTAAAAGAGCCATTTTATAAGACATCGATGTTTATCTATAAAATCTCGCTTAATTTCGTGACTGCAATTTTTGTTGTTCCAATAAATAAATAAATAAGTCCGTTTCAATACGTTAATTTTGTTTGGGACTCGTTTACTTCTTTCATTTTGCTCGGCTGAAAGTGCAAATTAGAGAATTTATTAAAAAATATATGATTTTGATCGGTTTCTTTTTTAAGAAATGACAACAGGAAAGGGAAAAAAAGCATTATTTAAGCTATATACTCTAGGTTTCTAAATTGTTTCCTCATTGTATAATCATCATTTAATTAATATTAAAGTATTATTTAATAAAAGGACGTTTAAAAATATATAGCACTTTTGATTTTATATTTACATTTTATTTTCGAATTCTTAGTGTTTAAAATATTTCATTGATGCAGTTTTACAGCCAGTTGGCAGATTTTACCGATCATGCCTCGGTGCATAATAAACTCTGTTAATGTTGTAAATACACATGTAACCACAAGCAATATTTGGCAATTTAGCACATACGTCAGGCGGACGGAAAAATGTCTTAAAATTAATTTATTAATTTATAATTACGTTACAAAATTAATAAAATATTGCATTTTCATGAAAAAACACCTGTGTACATAACTTTTATAATTCTGGCACATCAGGCAGTAAGTACAAATCTATTACAAGATCCATTCTTACATACATGAAGAAAGTTAAGATAATTAATAATGTTTAAAATTACACTTTAAATGTGAATATATTTTTTAATATCGTTTTCCACAACAGATTCTATATAATAATTGAAACGTGTAATGTTTTGCCTCAAATCGGCAGTTCCGTATTTTTTGTTTTAAGTTTTAACATCTCATGTTTGTATATTCTTTAATTGCTAATATGTGTTAAATATAAGCCATAAAAACATTAAAAATGCTTTTATATATAAACTTTATAATACTTATATATAAAATTTCCACATGTTTCGCCTTCGTCTAAGCCTTTATTAAGACAAATGTGTGTTTTCTATAGGTGAACGATCTATTATGCAATGTTTTGTAGTGCCACCATTCATGTTTTTCAAGTTCGGAATGATGGCATTGTATGTTATCTTATTAGAGATCGTGCAACTTTTGAAAATTCTCATTTGTCTTGATGAAATATGTAGACAGTTTATATATATAACAGTTTTTACTATTTGTATAGAATTTATTTAACACCTTTTTCAATGAATGATGCATATTATCTGTGTGCTTTCGGATTTGTTATACATTTATATTGTGTTCGTTATAATTTAACATAGAATAATAATATATTTTAAAAAATCCGACCGATCGTAGCTTGGAAATCGCTGATTTAAGCAATTAAAAAAATATTATCTGAATTAAGACATCAGTCTGTTGCGGTTAATATACATATTTAGAATTATTCTTTTATTGGATCCTAATTCAAAGTTTGTGTCAAATTCAACGGAGGAAACATCAGCTGGGATATCCAAATTGGTTATTGCTTACGTATATATCCCGACCACGAATGCGCACAAACAAAATCGGCACTGGCACTATCAATTAGAAAAAATATGTACATTATAAATGTATGTATTTATAATTGTATATGTAACGTACTAATATACATGCAATGTATTTAAAATTATACATTGTTAAGGTAAAGCCAGGAGAGATGACGCAGTCCTAGAGATTGCGCACATAGAGGTTCGGGGGGAAGGAATAGAGTGAGCGCTCAGCGACTCCAGGTAGTTGTACAACAACAGTAGTAAAGTGTCTACTTGAAAGTGCACGTTGATTGCTTTGAGCGTTTAAGATAAAGTATTGCTATTTTGTTTTGTTTTCCCAAAATAAGTGCTCGAATTTTCATAGCTATTCATCAGAATTTCTATACAATGTCAATAGTACAAAATATTTTAACTTAAACGATTTCTCATAAGCTACTAATCTAGACTAATAATGTGAACATCAACGGTTCGTTTTAGAAGAGGTCATGTTTAAATGAAAGGCCGCGCAATCTCTCCTACCCAAATTGGAGAGCTTGCGCATCTGCTACTTAGGGGATATGGCGCAGTGTTCCCATTAGTTTCTATGCTAGGAGAGATTACGCAGCTTATTGGTAAATTTGCATAAAAATTGAAAAATGAAAATGGACTAATTTTAAGTTAAACGTGTTATTAAGTAACATAATTTTATTTTGTAATCTTACAATTTTTAACATGGTTTTTATAAAAACCATGTTAAAAATTGTGATATTAAACGATCTGCAATAGCTAACCACTGTTGGTCTGAAGGTCACAGTTTTAATTTTTCGGAAGGTGCGATAATTCAGAAATGCTCATCAATTTACGACCTAAATTTCTGGGAAGCTTATTACATATGGAAAAATTCGAGCAGCTTGGTTAATGATTTGTCCAGTACACCAAATTTTTCAAATGTCTGGCTACCTCTCATTTAATTCATCCTCATTGCCCCCCCTTTCTGGTTTTCTCTGCCGTACAAAGCGTTTCAAACGTCTGGCTGCGTTTCGCTTAGTTCATTCTCTTCGTCCCCCTCCTTTATTCGCCTCCACACTTAAACTTTCCCGGTCGGCGGAGTGTTCCTATTGGTCTCTCTGTCACGTGTGTTTCCTCGTCTCCGCTGTTGTTTTGAAAAATTCAACGCCATTTCATCTGTCCGCGGGGCGAGAGATGGCAGACAAGCGGTCATGGCCTAGGAGTTTTTAATTCGTTTTTACCTTTTGAGTTGGCACTGAAGATGGAGCTTAAGGGCTCTGAAACAGCTGTTTGCCATTAGAAATGATTTTAATTTGTGCTAATTTAACGTTGCACATTTATTTTTAATATAACGGCACAAAGTTTTAATCCACCTTTTAGATTTAAATTATTGGCTGGAGACCAACATTTATTGTATTCATCGAAATAGGCAATTTTTATCTAAAGGAATATCTGTGTATATATAGCTACAATTAAATATAGTGAAGATTTTTTTTTTAAATACTGGTGGGCAAAAATGGTAGAAGTATGTGGCTATGTGACTTACACTACATTCACGCATGGAATTAGCCTTAAAAACTTGTGGTAAAAGAGTAGGAACCCTGATACACTGTTAGCCATAATCGATATCGTAGGCCGCAGTCGATCAGCAACCACTTCGTTAATGGAATGTAAGTTTTTCTATTTGAACTAGCCGAATCTATAACGTACAAACAGTACAAGCTTGTTGTTCAAGCACGCGCCTTCGCGCAATTATAGTTTTAATATATTTTCATCTTTGTTTACTTTGTTTAAGTTTCTAGTTTGTCAACAAATGAATTTAATTTACTTTATGTTACTTCGACCAACATTTATTTTATTCATCCAGATAGGCGATTTTTATCTAAAGGAATATCTGTGTATACATAAGATCTCATTTTCCTTTCATAAATGCATTATATAAAGATAAGCAATATATATATATATATATATATATATATTTCATATAAATATTTTTATTATTACATCTGTATTTATATAAAGCAATTAATAAAATATCTATCCCGTAGTTTTAAAATATATCCTATATTATTTTCAGATACATAAATACTTTATTTGAATAATTATTATTGGACTGTGTTATTTGTAATTAGCTGCTCTTTGAATTATAAATTTACAACAAAAGAGAAATGTTTAGAAAACAAATAAATAGGAAATATGTTTTCAAACTCCTCACAATTAAATACAAGAATTATTTAATTATACATTTCTCAGTAAAAAACAAAAACCTATCATAATTCCTCATTAATATTTATAACACTTTCAAACATATCTGAAAAGTGTTTACGACTTCGAATTGTCTGACAGTTTTTCTGTTTATCCGTTCGCTAACTCGGTAAATTTAATTCAATTATAATATATTCTCTTATAATTATTATTCTAATTTAGTATAATATATTTATATTTAGTATATAATAGTCTGAACATTTTCAACAACAATATATAAATTTTTCACTTTATAACAAAGTGAAAACAATACTCTGAATATAATAATAATTCTTCAATACATATTAGAAAAAAATACTTACTAAAGTAGTTTATATCACTAATTTTTTTTTAATTTATTCACTGAGTCTTCCATGTTGTACTAATCCCATAAAGGAAAAAATAGAAAGAATAACTTCCTCCCTGGAATTTGACTCACATGGCCGTTCCGGGATACATTGATATTGAAGTACCGCTAGTACGAATAAGCATCTAATTTTGGTATTCCTGGAATTCGTAGGCAGAACATCGATATTAAATATTTTTCTGAAGAATATGGTTATAAATAGGTACAATGGAAATAAATAGATATAAATAAAGCAAAGTTAATAAACAGAGCAAAGTTCACTTCCTGTCGATTTTTACTGTCGTAACACAATATGCATGTAGCAGATTTAGTAGATACTACCGGTTTTACTGTAGCGAAAATCCTATCAGACTGTGAAATGTTGAACAAATTATTTAAAAAAATGTGGCCCGGGTGGAATTGGCTGAAACTTTGATATGTTGTAGTGCACATGATGCTGATCAACTGTCTCAATTGGCACAATTCTGAAACATGGCTAACTTGCCTGCTATGACCATCGGAAGACTATCTATTTTGACGCTATAACCATAATATTACATAACTGACAACCTTCGGTTATTTTAAAGTCAAATAAAAAAAAAATTTGACCGGAAAAGGTATTTAGCAAATATTTTCCTTCATTTCCTGTGTTAATCCTAAATAATAAGCTTTTGGATTAAATTTTATTAGTAAATAAAATTTCTGAATTCATTTATTTTGAAAAAATATCATATTTATATCATAATATCATTGCTGCCAATCGTCCGGATTGTTTTTAATGAAAACTAATTTTTTTTAATAATACAAGATTAGATAATTTAGAATCACACGAAAGCACGAAACATTTCATTAAATTATATTTCTGGTTCAAATAATGTTTATTTGACCGGAAAAATTCCGAAGTATTGCACCTGAGTAAATATAAATTAATATCCTTCGATAGCATCCAAATTAGCCATTGTTCAATATGGTACGCATTGAGACACTTGTTCAGCATCATATGATATAAGGCATATCAAAATTTTAGCCAGTTCCACTGAGAATTCCAGTGAGGTCCGTTGGCTAATATTTGACAGTTGCACAACAGGGATTTTACTATAGCAGGAATGACTTAAATCACACTTTTTTGTAAAGAAATCCTACAGTAAAATTACTTCAATATAAATTCTAAGATGTTAATAAGGAATTCCATTCCCCCTTATTATCAGAGTGTCAACCTGTCTCGGAATTAGAATACCGCTTTTTCCTAATAGTAATTTTTGCCTTATTTAATCTAGGAAATCTTGTCATTACAAATAACACTATTGATATTCGGAAATAGTGGTATTAAGTTTTAGTAACCGGTATGTACTCTGTTTCTTTACAGCGCAATTATAAAGAGATATTTATTTCAGTTATTTGAAAATATTTATCAGCTGTAGATAACATTCTAACATTAGGAAAATATAAAGTGAGCATATAAATGGTGATAAAACTTTCTAAATTTATTTTTAATTTCTGTAATAAAAGTTTCTTGCAATTTTTATTTTTAATTTTGTTTTTACACATTACAAAAACAATTATTCAGATTCAGGGTTATATTAAATCAAAACAACAACATTAAAAATATATCACAAACGTTGTGTTGGTCGAAGTAATGTAAAATATTGATTTATCTGAAAAACGAAAATACATTAGGAAATAAAAGGTTTGTCCGCTGGACATGTTAGATATATGTACTGATATTGTCAAAATACGACCGGCACAAGCAGAACGTAACTACTTGTAACGCTTGAGCTCATACTTATTCTTGGCCCAGAGAGATACCTTAAAAGTTGTTCATATTTTGTCAGCTTAGTGTGGCCCTTTTCAATTTGTTATACTAGGCCGTTTGAACCGCTACATATTTTGTATCTGTCGGCTGTTTTTTTTTAATTTTTAACACTTTCCAACCTAGTTTAAAAGTGTTTATGACTTCGGTTAGTCTGCCGTCTGGCCGTCTGGCCGTCTGGTCGTTTATCCGTGGTCTAACTCCCGTAACTATGCTCGGATTGCCCAGCAATTTTTATATGTTATTGTCGTTATCTATAGCATGTTCCCTATTTTAACTGAAGTGTGTAGCACTTATAGTTTTTTTACAGGGACACTCAAAATAATTCCGTTACATTACGGTCTATGGGGAAAATCATTTGCGGTTTATTTTAATGATGTTACACAATTTCAAACACATTTTAATTGATAAATATCACTAAGGTGCATTTCAAGAAGTTTAATATGGAATAAGCTGTGCATAGCCCCTATAGTTACTTTACAGGGACAGTCAAAAGAATTCCGTTACATTACGTCTATGGAGAAAAATCGTTTGCTCTTTAATTAAATATTGTTTCACTATTTTAAACGCATTTAAATTTATATATATCACTAAGAGACTTACTAAGGAATATTGTGTGTATAGCAGTCATCGTTCATTTACAGGAACACACAAAAGAATTATCTACTGTCTGTTAACAATAATTCCTGGAAGTGCGTTTTAAGCTGCTGAACGCGATTTTAAATTTAACTCACTTTTTGTCTATTACTTGGTGTGTATAAATTCTGTAGATCCTATACAGGGCAGCACAAAAGTTCGTGAACACATTTCCTTTTATTGACAGAAACTCCAGAAGAAGAATTTAAAACTGTGCTACGCATTTCCTAACTAAACTAAAATTTAGCATCCTATGTAGTACATATACAAATCTATAGATCCTATACAGGGCTGAATAAAAATATTCGAATATTTTTCTGAATGTTGTACATGTTGGAAATTCCTGAAATTACGTTTCTATTAAGTTATGCGTTTTTCAAATTGTGTACTTAGATGTTATCTTTCAGCTTATTAAACGGTAATGATTTGTAAAATTATTTTGGAAGCGTTGGAAAGCGTTGTTTTGGAAGTGTTGTTATATAATCTATGGTTGACGCATGATTTTTCGTTCTTGTTTATTTTTTTTTATCAGCCCGATTGAAATCTACTCTTTCTGGTTACGGACCTCTGCCCCTTCCAATTATCTAAAGAAGTGTTCAAATCTTTAAAAGATGGTAGGACACACTAAAACAAGCAAGTTTCGGTGATTAAACCGAGGTCAAAACTCATTTATTTCATTTAAAATATAGTGTCTTATTACAATTCAAACGGAGCTTCTGTTTCTAAACTTTAAAATAACAAATATATTTTAACGAAATCTTCAAAGAATTCGGGTACGCAATTGCTGGAAGGACACGGTAACTTTGTCAGTAAAACAACATGTCATGTCAAATACATTCTGAAGTATACAGCTTCTAGCTCTAGTTCAATGCGATTTGAGTTTATCCCTTTTAGTATTTCGCGTGATGTCACCAAAATCTGATGAAATGTAGGGTAAAATATCTTTAATATTGTTAAACATGAACGAAAATGCGAGTTTGGATGGCAGTGAGACAACTTGAATAAAATATATGTGTCCCTAGTTTCTATTTTTTTAAAAGTTTCTATTTTTCTATCACTTATTAAAATTTTATTTTATTTTTTATAAAGTAACCATACATTTATCACTTTTATTTAAACATTTCTCGTTTATATAAATGTACCGTATTATGGTGGACCTCCGGCTATGACTATACTCTAAAGCAGTGGTTCCCAAACTTTTCGGCTCGCGGAGCCCTTTTTGGGAAGAATTTCTAAGGCGGAGCCCCTTAACCCCACGGTACTCTATGGTTTACAAATTAATGTTTTTTATGCCTATGGAGCAGAGAAAGATCTGCTGCTGGATAAGAGTCCGAACCAGTAGTTTCCAACATGGGGCCAAGATTCTCAGTTTTGCCCTTTTCTTTATACAGAAACTCTGAATTCATACTAGAAATTTTGAAAATCAAATTTCCTATTATTTAACCTCTTAACAGTTTTTTAATATTACTATTATTGGAAAATAAATTAAAAGTAAGGACTATAAACCACATTTATTGTACTAAGCCTTGTATAATCGAAATACGTCCACACAAATTATATCTAAAAATTTGTGGTTTCTGAAAACTTTTAGTAACGAAGAAAACAAACTCTTCTTGTTCGAGCAATATTGTTAAGAGGTTAATGACATCCATTTTTAAAATAAAAGATATTCTTTCGGGATTTCCAGTAGAAACTTGGAATTAAAGATCAAAATGGTAACCCTGTGTGGGTCATGCATTGCGATGGGGCTTACGTGAAACTATTATTATTTATGGCGCACACACAGAAAAAAATTAAGTTGTACAGTTTTCGCTTACAAAGAGAGACTTCTGTATAATCCCAATAGGCTACTCGAGAAAAGGAAGAAAATACGTAAGCCAAGTCGCCCATGAGTAATCATATTAGAGATCTGCACGGGCCGGGCCAATGCCCGAAGCCCGTACTCTGCCCGGCCTGCGGGCCGGTCTCGGGCCTATTTTTCTTCACGGCACTCGGGCCGGGCTGGGTCCAGGCCATATTTTTTTCTGAAGGCTCGGGCGGGCCGGGCCGAGTAATTACTCTTTACGGGCCGGGCCGGGCCTTACTATTTTCCTGAAGGATAAGGCCGTGCCTTAAATTATTTTTTCCGTACAGAGCCGGGACTGGTTTCATTTTTCCTAGTCTTCACGCCTCAAAATTTTTAGTCCTGGTTTTGACCCGTATGAAAATTATTGTCTCGGCGTGCCTTGTCCATTCGAAGGTCAGTAAATAAGATCTGGCATAAAAATCTTTGCAAATCATGCATACATTTTTAAACCGCCATTATTTTATAATTAAACATTAAAATTTATCCTTTTTAAAGAATAGTAGATTTATACACTTATTAAAATATGGCAAAATTAAAATATAGTAAAACGTGAGAAAAAGAACCTGCTTATGACGGAATCCTGTCTTAAATTGAAAAATGTGTTGATCCATTAAAAATGAATATACTAATACGTAAGAAAATAATACATAATACATTTACACCTGATAAGAAGGCAAATTGTCTATAACTCATTTTTTTCTTTTCAATGCAATTCCATCTTAGAAGATTTTACTGTATAGCATTTTTCTGATTTTTAACACTTCAATAAATGGAATATGGATTAACAATATTGATAATAACTTAAACACATACATACAACAAATAGACATTTATTAAAAAAATAAACATTCCAGCTTGCAGCACCTCTATAAAAATGAAGATTATAAACATGAAAAAAAAAAGGCTAAGATAGAAATGTTTTGGTTAGATCTCCTCTTACGAGGCAAATTTTTAACCAAATCGACGTAAAAGTTATGTTTTGTAGAAATTTACTCGGGCCGAAATTTTAACTTTTTTCCGGGCCGGGCTCGGGCCGAACTTTTAACTTTTAAATCGGGCCGGGCCGGGCCAATTTTTTTGTATGGGTCGGGCCGGGCCCGGGCCTGGAAATTTCGGCCCGTGCAGACCTCTAAATCATATAACACGACTTAGCTAGTTCCGCCCACCCGTAATAGAATTATGCGATTACGGATTCTTTTTTCGTACTTTTTTACGTTTCTAGTACTTCTAAACATGCAACTAAAACCTCTCTCTTCTGAGCTTCTTCTTTTGAACCATTTTTTAAAAATACATTTAGAAGCAGATCATCGTTTTTGTGTTTAAGTGGGCGGGCAAAATCTATAACCTGTATTGTTAGGTGCAGCATCGTTCGCTTTTTTTGGATGTTTTATTTGAAGTATTTAGCTATTAATTATAGTTTTGAAAGAAATTTTCTTTCACTATTGTTTTTGCCTCGAAATAGATATACGGTTAAAAACTACACATGTTAAAAGAACTGGAACCGGTAGAAAAACTTTACTAACAAAGAGTGGTATATGGGTGGGGTTAAATTTATGTCAGGGCAGGTACTCATTGACCAAAAGTCTAAGCAAGGGGTGGAGCTGGGCAAAAGTTTAGATTGTTAGTGTGATGACAAATGTAAAGAACCAATATATATTTTTAAATTGCTACAGCCTTATTTCTGACAGGAAAATTTGGCTTCATAACATAAGAATCTTCTTAGCCAATACCAAGACCAATTAAAACAAAATTTTAAAGGGGGTTTGGTAAGTGATACAAAATGTTAAAAAAAAATGAGTTTTCTGCAACATACATTGCTACAAGCCAAAAAATTCTATTAATTTTTAGTGGTAGCAAAATAGCGTAAAAGTTAGTAGCTATGCATATGTTCCATTTTCACGAACAGGGTGTCAAAATTAATTACAACTTTTGAAAAACTCAATAGGTTAAAAAATGCAGCAGTTTTGAATGTTAAACTGAAATAAAACATGAAATTTGAGATTAAATCACTTAAATTAAAATATTAACGAAAAGCGAAAACCAATTATAAGTCTATCACTGAAACAATAAAAGCTTAACTAACACATTTCTCAGTGAATATAGCAAGTAATAGACTACAAAATAACTCATTTTAAAGACCGTAAAGAGTGAAGCGAAAGAAAATAAACAATGTGAGACACACTTACATCATTAGGAAGTTAGACCCTGGTTACTAAACAAAAAAGAACAACATATGAAGTATAAACATATGAATAGGCGGAGCTCCAAAGAACAAAACTGTTCTCCCTTTCGTTCGGCAAGCAGAGATAGTAGCACTGGCGCGCCTTTACTCTTTCGATTCACGTTGTGCATTCGATTCAGAATACTATTTCGTATAGCTTATTTTGAATTGAATTTTTAAAACACATTAAATGCAGAAACAAAAAAATAAAGTAGCTGAAACCACAAATATTATATAGAAAATGGATATATGAATTATGCAATTTTTTATGTTATTTTTAAAAGTATATTATAGTATTTTCAACCCAGTGATAGATGTATTAATTTGACACACGCACACAAATCCCTACATACTTTCGAAAAAAATTCCCTTGCAAAATGCTAATTTCTTTCATGTTATGTTTATTTTCCTGGAACGCCGCGGAGCCCCTGAAAAGAATAGGCGGAACCCCAAGGGCTCCGCGGAGCACACTTTGGGAACCTCTGCTCTAAAGGTTAGAGCTATTATTCCCGAACAATCCACGACTATCAGGGACTATACAGTAGGGTGGAACGAAAAAACTTTCTTTTTAATTTCAAAATGCTATAGTTTTCCAAAGTTGCCTTTGATCAAAATAAAGACGGAAATTAAATTTTAGCGTAATTGGATTATGTTTTCAGGTTCCGCAAGGAGGGTAAACTTTAGGTTTTTATTAAAATTTTGACAATTTTCGCAGTTATGTAAATAATAATAATAATAATAATTTCAATATGCTATAGTTTTTAAAAGTTGCTTTTGATCAAAATAAAGGCGGAATTTAAATATCAGCGTAATTGGATTATGTTTACACAAGAAGGGCAAACTTTAGGTTTTTATTAAAATTTTGACAAATTTCGCAATTATGTTTAATTTTTTTTCAATAGGCATAGTTTTCATATGTTGTCTTTTAAATCAGTTTTAATCAGTTTTGAATCTTTTTAATCTGAAAACATAGTAAACTTACTGCGTAATACATTTTAATTATAAAAATAATGAAATATAAATAGTATACAATGAGGTAGAAACAGAACAAAGTTCAGAAGAGAACACTATACTATCCTAATTTTTTATTGTCTCTATGTCCAGTGTCTCTGAAACCTCAAGTAATCAAAATCATAGTCAAATGCGCATGAAATTGCGATTTGTGGCTTCGACTTGCGATCGAACTTGAGTATCAGACAAAATTGCTGCAACAATTCCAAACGCCGCTCTGCAGGATATTGGTCTGATTAGTGATGAAGAAAGAAGTATGCCAGAAATGTATTGACAGATTGAAAATTAGATGAGAACAAATAAAGAACCAAAAAAGATATGTAGAAGAAACTGTAAAACTAGTTACAGAAAGTAATTTTTTTTTATGTAAGAAAAGACAAGACTATTGTGCAAGAGAAGAAAGGAACTAAGTATTACAAAATAACTGTTATCGAAGAACATATATCACTTGTTCCCGAACTTGGATCAAAATTTTCAAGACACGTAAAACCGATTTCTGGAGCTGGAAAAGGTATAAAAGACCACATAATGACATTTTTAAATGGCAACAACCAATACGTAAACATTACTGCAATTAGATATGATGGAACTGCCTCGAACACTGGATTGAATAACGATGCGATTGCTTTGTTGGAAAAAGAATTATAAAAGCCACTGCAGTGCTTGATTTGTCTGTTTCATGCAAATGAACTACCCGTTCGTCATCTATTTTCTTTCCTAGATGGAAAAACTAAAAATCCAAATGAATTTGGAATGAAAATAAGGAAACAACTGGAAAAGTGTTATGAACTTCCAGTGACTGAGTTTTCACCCATTGAAAATAACATTCCATTGCTAAAATTTAAGGATAATTTAAGTATGAACCAAATATATTTCTTAGAAATGTGTAACACAATCTCCGTCGGAAGTTGCTCTTCTGATTTGTCTATGAAGAAACCAGAAAAAAGTGCCATTCACCATGGTTTACTTTACAAAACAGAATAATTCGCTTGTACGTGGGAACAGAATATCCATCACAGAATCTCCAAATACTGACTGAGTACATTTTGAAAGTATATGCAACTGTTTGGTTTAACATAAAGTTGAAACCATCTTCTATCTATGGACGAAACACTTGTGAAAACGTGTCAGCTATTTACGTTACCTCAATTACACTCCTAAAAATGTAATGGATCCAATCAGCCAAAGCAATGCATACTTTGCTGCACATGAAAATGTACTGCATTGTATGCTATCAGGTGATAGAAGTCATTAAGAAGTTTGCATTACTCCATTTTGTAAAACATGGGCTGGAAATGAAGTTGGCATCAGAAATTGTTTAATTCCTGTATGTATAAACTTTGATGTCACGGATTATACTGATGTGATTCAATGGCATGATGTTAAAGTAACATAACCTCCTATGACGATGTATATTGCTGACGACAAACTAAAACAGTAAATAAAGCAAGCAGAAGAACCTGATCATGAAAGTCAACTTCAATTTTTCCATATGTCACACACAAGCAGTTAAAAGGATTGTTAAATTAGTTACCGAGTCATCCTTGTCAGTTTGCAGCATTTCTGCAAGAGATGCATTGATAAAAACCAAAATAAATTTCCAAAAGATCATGCCAAGATTTGAAACAAAAAACAAAAAACAAAAAATAATCCAATGTGTCGCTGTGATTATTATGGACCATGTGTGATTACTATGGACATTAGAGAAAAATTAATGTTTCTTAAAAATAACGTTTTGCCTTTAAAAGCAATATAAAGTCAAACCTCTTTTAACGGACACCCTTATATACGGTCACCCTTTCTTACGGCCAAATTAAAATTTCTCAGCGAACATTAACCTCTCGTTATAACTAACAACCAATCTCCTGCAGTCACCTCATTTTTTCAGACTTTTTTTTTTGATCACATAGGTGTCCGTTCTTTCATTTCAATGTAGTACTATAAGAATATGATACTGTAAAATTAATAAAAATTAATATGGTGAAAACCGCTAAATTCTACAAAATAATTCTTTCTGTAATGGCATCAAAAAATTCGTAATACAGAGAATGTGCAATTTTCTGCAAAAATATCATATTTTGAATATTCTGTTTACAAAATATATGCATATTATGTTAATAATCAAGAAAAGAACTTTTTTTTAAAAAAGGTAATTTTTATCGTTGTTTGATAGAAAAGTCGTTTTTAAGCTGTTTGAGGCGCCGGAAAATATTTTAGTACAGCAACATAATTTTATATTCTTCATCCTAATCCCAAAAGGCAACTATAGCAAATTTCTAACTGAAAAAAAATAACCATTATTTTCGTTCCACCCTACTATACAGCGACCGCAAACATGAGACCGGCAAAAGTCGGGTACAACCCGACCCAAACTCGAAATTCCTGATTAAAAAATTGACAAAAAAAAATCGTCCACAAACCCAAAGCCCGATCTGAAATCGACATGCTTTAATCCGAAACCGATCCTAACTCGAAATATTCAAACATGGACCCGAAGTGGAAGAAAATTACTCCATATTTTAATACGATTAATAAAAAGTAGTCCAGAACTATATATCTAATAAAAGTTATATTTTAATATAAAAAGGAATGCATATACACTCATTAATTTCAAATCAATAAATATACTTTTTCATTTGAAAAATATCCCCCCACAGGACTTTCTTTTCAAAAAATGGGTCAACCTGACTTGAAAATGTCAACATCCAATCCGACACATAACAAATAACGAAACATTTAAAGCCAACCCGCCAGCAATGAAAAATATTAGCGTCGAGTCTACTCTACCCGAACAAATTGTTTTGGTTTTGGGTAAAATATGGCTATCAAATACGGCGTATGACTCTACCTCACACTAGAAACTATTCCACTATGAATAATATATTATAATTATTCAGTCCTTATTGCATTAGATAAAAAAATATTAAAAAAATCCCTAATTATTAGAAAAGATAGTGCTTAAAGTACCACTATCAAATATACAGAAAAATCAATCTGAATGCACTTAAATTATATTTGAATTATAATTTTCTTAAATAATTATGTTGATCATTAATTTAGTATTATATTTACTATTTTCAAATATTAAGAATGTTATTTCTAATTTCAAGCAAAGTTTGTAAATGAACATATAACATTAGTATCAGTATTAATAATATTAGTTTCAGAAAATGATGAAAAGTTTCATTGGTCTTTTTGAGCTATATATAGGTTATTCTCATAAAATTGTACACTTCATGTTTGATTGTAAATATTTGGTATCTGAAATATACTGGATAAATGTTTACGACATATTTGAAACTTTGGAATGAATTATTCTGTATCTCTTCTGTTGGAAAGTCAATGGGAAAATCGCGTTTGGCATTATACAGATAAAGTAAGCAAAACATTTCATTCAAAGGGGTATTCTGTAGTTCAAATTTAAATTTATGAAAGAGTTTGCATTTTCTTTTGTTTTTGTTATAAAATGAAAACTTCCGTAACAATATCTGTCGTAAAATTTAATTGCCGTAAATAAACATAAATTATTAATATTGTATTATATTTTATAAAGCACAAATGTATGCGTCAGTAACTCGGATATCATAACGATTCTGGCATCAGTGTGATTAAAGTTGCATGAGAATTAGAACAATGGAGTTATGTGTCATAACAGGCTCACTGAAATATTATCCCATTTGGCTGATTATAGAAATTTCACCGTACTTGCATATACACAGTAGCCATAATTAAATCGCACGTGTTAGAAGAGCTCTACAAGCTAAACTTTTTGGAATTTGTATTTATACTGTATAGAGCATGCAGAAAAAACTATGCAGAAAAAAAATTAAAAAAATTCTCAATAGATCATTAAAATAAAATAAAAGTAAAAGTAAAGAAAAATAGAGAATTTCCAACCAGCTAATTTTTTTAAACTTTTTAATCACAAATTTCACATCATTCTAGGCATGAAGAACATTATGAGCACTAAGCAGCGCTCTATTAATAAAGTATTTATTATTCCAATGGTAGTAATTATAACGCTGCTGTAAAAGAACATCGTCCTCTGAAGAGATATTGATTTAAAATGAGTTATTTTTGTTATTATTTGCTAATAAAACATTCCTAACATGTAATAGCTATCTATTGGTAAATTTTCAAACTAATAGGTTTTATTGGATAACGCGCTTCCGTTATGCTCACCGCCGGTCTACAGCCGCCTGATTCATAATTGCCTTGAACCACCCGCTTGAAATAATTTTTTAACGCATGGACATAAAAAAAAGTAAAACAGAACTAAAAAATAACTTCTATGGATGAAAAATAAGCCCCCCCCACACACAACTTAAAATTCGAAGCTGTGTTTTTCCTTAGGGTTCAATTATTTTATGTTACTCGAAAAGAATAGTTTACGTGTTTATTAAAAATCGATTAAAAAGAAAATTTAGTCAATCAAAATTTCAAAATCTAGGGAGTGCTTTTCATTTAAGAAATATATTGATAACAATCGAATTGAAAGTATGTATATTTCATATCCCCCCCCCCTTATATAAATATTAAAGTTTTCAAATCCTAACCACCCCTTCAAATTGAGCAAATCTCCCTCAAATCCTTTTCACAATTTCCAATTTTCTCGGCAACGAATGCATCAAATCATATTCTAACCAATTTTTAAGAAAATAAAATTTGTCTAATAACTTATATTAATGAAACCATATTCTAAATATTCATTAGCCGTAGAAAAAATCTATTAATAATTAACCTCAATAAATAAAAGTAGTAAGTATTATGACAACGCCGATAAATTATAATTTGCCCTATAGGAATATCAATATGAAGCCCAATCACTCCATTACATGCATTTAAAATAAAACCTTTCCGTGGTAAAGCTGGCGTGATGGATAAACGTGTTAAGTTTTTAACCCGCAAGTCTCGGGTTGGATGCGCCCTTAGCGAAAAAATTATTTCTCCCGCATCGTAGATAAAATCAAAACGCTTTCACTGATAGATGGCAGCACTTCTTGACTCTTTTTGGAATTTTTTTCCAGCTCTTTGCCCGGGTAAAAAAAATGGCGCTTTTTAAGACACTTCATATGTCTGAAAATAAGACACATATATGTGACGATTTAATGCCGAGAGATGATGAGTGCAACAGCAATTCCATTTTTTTAATAAATGGTTTTTCAATACTAGATGTTCTTTTTCGGAGGTCAACAGAGGGTTGGGTTGATTGTTGACGGCCAATTATCTACGCTAGGGATATAGGCCCGGGGGGAGTGCCCTTCGTGGGGGTCTTTCTAAGGGAACCTAACCCGTATTTACGCATGGATAAATCCACGGTTCGAAGAAAACCACGAAAACTCCGAACGATTAGGCCGACGGGCGCGATTGGGATCGAACCCAGCACCTCCCGTCTACCAGCTTCGAGAGCACAACCTCTCAGCCACGGTCAACAGAGGGAGTTTCCTCGCTAGGAATTTACTTGCAGTCGTAATATCCACAGTAGAGGGCGTATGCGTATGCAGAAAAAAAACCCCGTCAAAAACACGAACAAGCTTTTATTTTGAAGCTTAAAAAATCAGGAGGAGATCTTGTTTCACATGATCCGTCGTTTTAGTTGTGATGACAGGTTTCCCAATGAAAAATAAGCATGATGGTTAGCTTTAGAAATCCATCCAGAAGTAGTAGAAAAAAAGAATACTGGTCTCGCTTCAACATAACCAGGCAGGGATTTCAATTGATTATAAGCTCAAAAAAACCAAATACCGAGCCAACGTCTCTCTTCCAAATGTGATATATGATTTCAAAAGAGGTATGAATACAGGGGGTCACGTGACGGCTTATACTTCAATGGAGAACCGGAATTCTTTGCGAGAAGCACCACAATTTTAAGGCAAAGGGGCTTAAGGTAAGAAAAGGCGCAAAAGACGCTTGGAGATTATTCTATGATGTTCTATAAATTAGCTGTGAACCAGAGAGTTTTAAGCTATCTGATTATCGTTAAATACTGGTTTGAGAATATGGAATAATATTTACGTTCACGTAAATGAAAAAAAGAAAATAAGAAAAACGGTTTATCGAAATTGGAAAAAACAGAATGGAATTAAAATAAAATGTACATGTTAACAATAATTGTGTTAAAGTAAATAAATGTATAGTAATAAATGTTTTACATTCTAATAAAAGAAAAATATTTTATGATTTTGAGAATTACATTTAATATCTGAAATTATAAAAACAAATACAGACTTTTTAGGAATTTATAAATATAAAAAGGAAAGAATGTGGATTTTTTAAGGGATGAATATTAGGAAACTTTTATAATTTAAAGATAAAGACGCCATTTATTGAGCTAACTAATAGCAATTTAAATATTTAATTTAGCGTATCGCGATAAATTTTAAATTTTGTTATATATATATGTGTGTGTCTTAAAAAAAACTAGACAGTTCAAAGTGTCTGTTTTTTTTAAACCATCTGTTTCAGACACATAAGTGTCGGATTTTCAGACATTTCAGTTTACAGTGTACGTTAGACAAAATTCGTGCTATTAAGAAGCAACTCTTTTATTTTATCATTTATTGTAGAGTTTGTTTGAGATATGTGACCGTTACAACCAATAGAAATTAAAATGTTATCTAGGCACCATACTACTCAAAAAGACAGCATTGCAATCATTGCAGAGATTGACTATTGAATTTAAATAATGTTCCGGAAATTCATTTTTGTTTGTTAGTTCTTGAACGCAGAGCATCTTAGCTTGATGCTATATGTGGTTCTGGTAGCTTAAATGAAATCTCACTCAACGTTACATTATATTTCGTAATATACGTCCTCTTCTGACAGGTCTGCTGCAGTTTTTTATCTTTGGATTCCGTCACAGTACATACAGTGAAACAAGCAATAAATTATTTGCACACAAAGCACAATGTTTAACTTTCATATTTAAAAGAAAAGTGAATCATAGAAAAGTGAGATTTTAAAGCTGAATTGTTTGAATACAATTAAAATAACGTTATTTTCACCGCGCTTTCATTTTATATACCAGTTGCAATCATTTATTCATTAACCTGAAAAAAAACTTCGATAATTGAGTCTGATAGAAAAATAATCCACTAGTTTGCATAAAATCTACTACATAATTTTATTTATTCATTTATTAGAGAATTCATAGAAAGAGTAATAGACCGCTGTGAACTATTTTGTTTATACATATTAATGCATAAATTATCTCGGGGATACATTAACTTAAATATGCCTCTGTTGAACATCTAAACGTAATTTATATATATATTTGTAAGTAGTAAATAGAAGTCATTTAGAAATATTTCTTCTTCAATTAATAACTGCGCAAGTTAAATAGCCCGTCAATATTCTATTATAATCAAACTCAACTAATATTTCATAAAAAATAATAATATTCATAGATATGTTTTAAAAAGACAATTTTTACGTCAAGAAATTAAACAAAAAACAATATTTAAATCATTAAAAAATATTTTTGTGATTTCTTGGATAATTCAAAATCGATTAAATAAAACTTTTCTTTATTAATTTAAAAAAATGAAAAAAACAGTAATTGTGGTCTAGTTTTTTTTTTATTAATGTACAATTTAATATTCTTTAACTGTTAGGCTGGATATATATGTATAAGCTTGTGTACATGTGAGTTTAAATTTAAAAAAATAATATGCCAAATGAAATGAAATTAATTTTAATTTTAATTTTTAGAAATTCGAAGAAAACATTTTTCATAGTAACTTTCCAAATAAAAAGTACCTTGTGAGTAATGTAAGATATGTCAAAATCATGTTGGAATTATAAATCTTAAATATTATGTCAATATTTAAGCTGACCTCAAATTGTGAAAAATATTATTTCTGTGTTATAGCTTTTTCAGTTTTCATTGAGAATATGAATTTTAAAACGCCTGTGTATTACTGATAGAGAAACATTAATTATACAAATATTTCTACATATTTATATAGATATCAGAACAACTGTATACAATTTTTTACGATATTCAAACAAATACTTATTACATTAAAATGAAATATACCGATTTTGAAATGAATTCAAAAGTTTTTATTATTAGAAAATATATTTTATATTGGTTGTGCATCTTTCTAAATCTTGAATTACCTTCGATAGTTTTAATGAACGATCTTATGATATTAACGTTATTGTGCATGTGACGAATTTAATTTACGAACAAATCTCTTTTCATTCGTCGGAAAATTATGTGCAGTGACATATCACACCTTGAGACTTGTTAATAAAATTTGCAAACGAAGCATGTATTCATGCATTTCAATTACCAAGACTATTTCAATGAAGAGTGATTGAGCATAAATTTGGGTTTTACTGCCAGCTGAATAAATATCTATTCAAATGTATACAAACATGACTATCTGATACTTACAGACAAACATTTGTTGGATACATTTCACATACTATATCAAGCATTTTCCTTGCGCATCTCTATCGGTGTCATAATGCAGATAATGAATAAAGCTATTCGAACTGACATTGTTTTTTTTATACAGAATTATGTCATTTGGAATATTTTAACAGAATAAACGTAATACAGTCAATATATTTCGCAGAGTATAATTGCCGAATGTTTATTCGGTTATGAAATTAACTTTATTATCAATTCTAAAATGTATTTATCACTTTTAAATTAAATATATTCAAAAATTGGATCTTTAATTTTTTAATACAACTGTATCATAAATGATTGCATGACATGTTAAGAAGATCAAATATAAATAGTAAGTTAAATTGTAAATAATGCAGGTTGTGTCCATATAGCTTTGTTGACAATTGTAATGTATTTTGTTTTTTACCCCGTTTTGCATATTTTAGATTTCAAAAGAAATTATGATGCATGCACAGTTATGAAATATTTTGTCAATATCTATTTAACGATATATTTTTAATAATCTCTATGACATCACAATATACAGAAGGATTCAACATGATAGATATTGATGCAAACTTTGTATTTTTTGAATTACATATATTAGATGAAACGTGCAATTTATTTTTAGATTAGGGGAGAGTAGCCATATTTGGATCGCTGCAATTCTGCCGTTAATTACAGAAAGAGACGTCATCTACTGATGAAATCCTACTCATCATACTAACATCATTTATGATTATAGAAAGCACCCACCTTCCATGTGCTGTTTTCAGACAACTTTAAAAAACCTAAAATTAGCTGGTTTGATCTATTTTTTTTCCTTCTAAACGTAAGAGAATACTTCAAAACTAAGGTAAGTCGTTATGTTTTCATACTCATATGTTGTGTGTTATTCATGTGTTTATTGCGCATATTTTTCACGCGGATTCGTTTACTTTTCTTTTTATTCTTAGTCTTGAGATTATCTGTTTTAAAAAATGGCGCAGTTACCTTAATTGGACCAATTTGAGTTGCTTAAACTGGGCGATCATAAATTTGAAAAGTAAGTAACGTATTTCGAGGTCTGTACACTTTGGACACTATTGTCGGGGTCAGAGCCAGTAATCATGAAACCTACTAAAAACGACACAGACAAACAGTCTGGAAGAAAAACATCAGTGACAGCATAAGTTGTCAAAGATATAGGAAACGAAAAGGAAAGAGTAAGTTGTGAAGAGATTGACCCGCAAGAAATTTGCAGCTATAAACCCCACCAAAAAGCAAAAGATTCATTAGAAATGTTATCTCCTTTATCAAAATCAGTTAAGTCAAAGTACAGTGGGAGCCAAAAAGCAGCTGTGTTAACATCTTCGCCATATAAAGTAAACCTTGAAATGAAAAACAAAAAAGTGACAAAAAAGCAGAACTCAAAGCACAAAAACAATTGGAACATTAAGTTTTAAAAAATAGGCGTAATTCAATTGGAAAGAAAATGATGGAAGGGAAGAACTACAGACATAAGATAAAGAAAGCTTCTGTCCAAAAAAATATCTAATGATTCAGAATTTAAAAAGACAAATAAAGACAGTGATGATTGGTTTTGCCTATTTTGTAAGAAAAATAAAATAGCAGAAATGATTCAGTGTTCAGATTTCCAAATATGGTTCCATGTTGTGGGCACTGGAATACAAAATGAACAAAAATTTCAGATTTAAGCCTTGCATCACTTCTTACATAATACGTTTATAACGTTTAATAACAATGCACATAACGTTTGTAATGTGCATTGCATAACCGATTCCTGACTTTTCAATTTAATCTTGAAAGGAAACATAAACCATTGTTACACTTAATCTAATCATCATTGAACCGTTGAGGTATATATATATATATATTCACTCATCCACCACAGAGTATGTATGCCATGTTGACAAATTTCAACATATATAATATTTACATTATGATTACAAAAGGTTTTTGGACACAAATATATACTATCCTGATACGAGGCAACTTATTTAAATATATAGATATTTGATAGTAGCGTATGTTTACAAGTTCATTTATTTTCTATTTCTTCAATTGTTTGTATTTGTTTAATTAACGTTAATCCAAAATTAGACGCATTCGTTTTTTATTAAAATCTTTATTAAAAATCCAAATATATATAAATTAAGGTTTATTTGAAAAAAAAAAATTAAAAAAATTCCCGGTGAACAGTTGCTTATTTAAAAATAAATTGAGATACATCAGAACACTTCTATTTATTACTTTAAAGTGTCATATGCAAAATAACTGCAATTTATCTTTTTAGTTTATTTTTATCAATGTTACTATGTTAGTTTATTTTTATGAAATAAAAATGCCTAAAGGGACAAACTCATGTTATAATATTTTGTTTAATTAAAATTTATTCTTATTCATATACATTAAAATTTATTCATAATTATTTTGAAGGACATTAGGTGTTTGACTGAAAATTTTAAATTTTCATTACAATTGTTGTTTATCGATATAAATACTTTATATTGAAGTTTTTACGTTCTCGGAATTTACGTTTTTCAATTATTTATTTTACCTTTCTTGAAATTTGTAAGCAAGTTCCAATTTCTGCAGGGGAAAACGTCCTCCAGTAATTTAGTATAGACATTTTCGCCTTATTTAAACGTAGAATTTATATTAATCTAAAAAATGACAAAAATTTGTGTTGTAATATAATGAGAAATTTTTTCTAACACGAAGTACACACGAGATTGTACTAATATTTCCCATAATTTAAACTTTCTCTTTTACATCCCTTCAAATGTATCACCACAGGGTTCTATTTTATATATAAATATCTCTACATAGTTGTAAAACACATGGATACACCGCTGAACTACACATTGTATGTGAATGACCAACAGATAATTTGAAAAAAAGACTTAATTTTAATCAATACTGGTAGAGTCCTTCTACAATATTGCGTTTCTTATTGTACAACTGCTTCAATTGTAATTTTAACCAATATTGGTAGAGTCCTTCTACACTATTGCGTTTTTTATTGTACAACTGCTTCAATTGTAATTTTAACCAATACTGGTAGAGTCCTTCTACACTATTGCGTTTCTTATTGTACAACTGCTTCAATTGTAATTTTAACCAATACTGGTAGAGTCCTTCTACACTATTGCGTTTGTTATTGTACAACTGCTTCAATTGTAATTTTAACCAATACTGGTAAAGTCCTTCTACACTATTGCGTTTCTTATTGTACAACTGCTTCAATTGTAATTTTAACCAATACTGGTAGAGTCCTTCTACACTATTGCGTTTCTTATTGTACAACTGCTTCAATTGTAATTTTAACCAATACTGGTAGAGTCCTTCTACACTATTGCGTTTCTTATTGTAGAACTGCTTCAATTGTAAGAAAGACAATTGCAATGCACCCAGAAAAAGGAATTGACTAAAGCAACAAAACATGTTTTGTTGAGTACATTTTGGTTGTTTTAGCAAAATTTTTAGTTGAAGTAAAAAAATTGTTTTTGTTGCTTGGACAAAAAAATATTGTTAATACTCGTACAAAATTTTAACATAATTTCATCAATTTTACTTGAATTAACAACATTTGTTTTTTTAATTTTACAATAATTTTGTAATTCCAGCAAAATTTAAATTGTTGTGTAGTAGCCATATCTCTCTTACGTAACTTGATTTATTTGATTTATATAGCTATATAATTACATGATTAACATAAATTTGGGGTAATTAATTTTTTTTTCATTGGGATGGACAAAGGTAGTTTTAAAAATCCCCCTGTTCCATTTATTACTGTCTTTTATCTTTGCAAGAAGAAAGTATTGGATTCATGAAAATTTTCGATTTCCGGTTTTCGACGGATTTTCGACGGTCCTGAACACGATTTGACTGTTTTTATCTCAAGAAATAATGCACGGAATTTAATAAAACCTTTTATTCAGTTACTTCCTCATATAAATTGTTGCTGATTAGTTTTTGGTGTAAATCGCACACCAGGTGGCGCTGCTATGTTGCATTTTTAGTGATTTCTGCAATAGCTCTATCTCATTTTCAGTAGTGAATTACGAGTGTAATCTTTGAATAATAAGAAGTGAATTTTCATCCTGCTTTTTGCAGGCGTAATCAACTGCTGAAAATGAATTAAAAATAAACTATGTGTTGCCGTATGCTGGGCTTTGTATTGTCGTCTCATGTTTGCCGCAGAAATGTGCGTGCTTCTGATGACATTTCCATCTGGTGCTGCGGTTGCAGCCGTTCCTACATATACAGGGTGTCTCAAAAGGTCGTTTACAAACTTAACATGCATGTCTGTTATATCATGATGAACAAGATTTACATAGGAACTTGTGTTCGAAAATGCAAACTGCGACCGCTAGAGGGCGATGATCGCAGGTGTGGGGGGAAAGAAAGAAAGTATATCGAAAGAGGTATTAATAAGACTTTTATTAAAGAACATGGTTTAATTTACACAAGATGTTCAAAATTCATTCCATTCCTCGTTTCGGGCATTTCCATCCGCGGCGCCATATATGTAATGCATATCGGCCAATTCTGCGTTACTAAACAGATTCATCCTTCTCTTGCAACGTCTTCACCTGAAATGATTGCGCTTTCCACTCTCCCGTAAGTCTGCACTCATCGTCCTCTAGCGGTCGCAGTTTGCATTTTCGGACACATGTTCCTATGTAAATTTTGTTTATCATGATATGACAGACCAGCATGTTAAGTTTGTAAACGACCTTTTGAGACACCCTGTATATGTAGGAACGGCTGCAACCGCAGCACCAGATGGAAATGTCATCAGAAGCACGCACATTTCTGCGGCAAACATGAGACGACAATACAAAGCCCAGCATACGGCAACACATAGTTTATTTTTAATTCATTTTCAGCAGTTAATTACGCCTGCAAAAAGCAGGATAAAAATTCACTTCTTATTATTCAAAGATTACACTCGTAATTCACTACTGAAAATGAGATAGAGCTATTGCAGAAATCACTAAAAATGCAACATAGCAGCGCCACCTGGTGTGCGATTTACACCAAAAACTAATCAGCAACAATTTATATGAGGAAGTAACTGAATAAAAGGTTTTATTAAATTCCGTGCATTATTTCTTGAGATAAAAACAGTCAAATCGTGTTCAGGACCGTCGAAAATCCGTCGAAAACCGGAAATCGAAAATTTTCATGAATCCAATACTTTCTTCTTGCAAAGATAAAAGACAGTAATAAATGGAACAGGGGGATTTTTAAAACTACCTTTGTCCATCCCAATGAAAAAAAATTAATTACCCCAAATTTATGTTAATCATGTAATTATATAGCTATATAAATCAAATAAATCAAGTTACGTAAGAGAGATATGGCTACTACACAACAATTTAAATTTTGCTGGAATTACAAAATTATTGTAAAATTAAAAAAACAAATGTTGTTAATTCAAGTAAAATTGATGAAATTATGTTAAAATTTTGTACGAGTATTAACAATATTTTTTTGTCCAAGCAACAAAAACAATTTTTTTACTTCAACTAAAAATTTTGCTAAAACAACCAAAATGTACTCAACAAAACATGTTTTGTTGCTTTAGTCAATTCCTTTTTCTGGGTGCATTGCAATTGTCTTTCTTACAATTGAAGCAGTTCTACAATAAGAAACGCAATAGTGTAGAAGGACTCTACCAGTATTGGTTAAAATTACAATTGAAGCAGTTGTACAATAAGAAACGCAATAGTGTAGAAGGACTCTACCAGTATTGGTTAAAATTACAATTGAAGCAGTTGTACAATAAGAAACGCAATAGTGTAGAAGGACTTTACCAGTATTGGTTAAAATTACAATTGAAGCAGTTGTACAATAACAAACGCAATAGTGTAGAAGGACTCTACCAGTATTGGTTAAAATTACAATTGAAGCAGTTGTACAATAAGAAACGCAATAGTGTAGAAGGACTCTACCAATATTGGTTAAAATTACAATTGAAGCAGTTGTACAATAAGAAACGCAATATTGTAGAAGGACTCTACCAGTATTGATTAAAATTAAGTCTTTTTTTCAAATTATCTGTTGGTCATTCACATACAATGTGTAGTTCAGCGGTGTATCCATGTGTTTTACAACTATGTAGAGATATTTATATATAAAATAGAACCCTGTGGTTATACATTTGAAGGGATGTAAAAGAGAAAGTTTAAATTATGGGAAATATCAGTACAATCTCGTGTGTACTTCGTGTTAGAAAAAATTTCTCATTATATTACAACACAAATTTTTGTCATTTTTTAGATTAATATAAATTCTACGTTTAGATAAGGCGAAAATGTCTATACTAAATTACTGGAGGACGTTTTCCCCTGCAGAAATTGGAACTTGCTTACAAATTTCAAGAAAGGTAAAATAAATAATTGAAAAACGTAAATTCCGAGAACGTAAAAACTTCAATATAAAGTATTTATATCGATAAACAACAATTGTAATGAAAATTTAAAATTTTCAGTCAAACACCTAATGTCCTTCAAAATAATTATGAATAAATTTTAATGTATATGAATAAGAATAAATTTTAATTAAACAAAATATTGTAACATGAGTTTGTCCCTTTAGGCATTTTTATTTCATAAAAATAAACTAACATAGTAACATTGATAAAAATAAACTAAAAAGATAAATTGCAGTTATTTTGCATATGACACTTTAAAGTAATAAATAGAAGTGTTCTGATGTATCTCAATTTATTTTTAAATAAGCAACTGTTCACCGGGAATTTTTTTATTTTTTTTTTCAAATAAACCTTAATTTATGTATATTGGGATTTTTAATAAAGATTTTAATAAAAAACGTATGCGTCTAATTTTGGATTAACGTTAATTAAACAAATACAAAAAATTTAAGAAATAGAAATTAAATGAACTTGTAAACATACGCTACTATCAAATATCTATATATTTAAATAAGTTGCCTCGTTTCAGGATAGTATATATTTGTGTCCAAAAACCTTTTGTAATCATAATGTAAATATTATATATGTTGAAATTTGTCAACATGGCATACATACTCTGTGGTGGATGAGTGAATATATATATATATACCTCAACGGTTCAATGATGATTAGATTAAGTGTAACAATGGTTTATGTTTCCTTTCAAGATTAAATTGAAAAGTCAGGAATCGGTTATGCAATGCACATTACAAACGTTATTTGCATTCCGTAAATTTAATAATTGAGCATGGGATATTACTGTTATTGAGTATGAGACAGATTTAAATTATACAAACAAAATCTCTAATTACATGTTAAAATGGAGACAATTAATAAAATACTAAAATACAATGCAAATATAATAAAAATTAGACGTTTCAGATTCAGTTCTGAATCCCACATCAGTATAATATCTAATTTGTATTTTATTTACATTTTATCTTAGTAATTTCTTACATGTCTGAAGTTTAATCTATTTTAACGTGTTAATTAAGTATATAGAAGTAACATGTTTGTGTTTTTGAAAATCTATAATCCAAATATGAAAGTTAGATGTGATGAATTTTAACACTAAGTGATAATGATGATTCACACTGAACAATTTTTTTTTCACAGCTGCACTGAAATGTGTGTGGGTTCAGCTACAGTCTCGTTTCTTAAGTTTCAATCAAACGTACTTTCAAACGATCTGAAATACATGCTGTTGTGCCTGGCTTGTTCAAAATCTCTCTTTTAGTAGAGTTAATTGGAAGATCTAACTGAAATTGTAACTGTAAGCACCAAGGTTGAACATTTGACAGGTAATCGCTGCTAATTATTTTAAAAAGTGGTTTTAACTCGAGAACCGAAAACAACTAATTACATAGCGCTCTGATTGTTGGACTTTGCGCTGATAGCTGTCTTAGGAGATAGAAACCGCAATAATATCTTCATTCTTAATATCTTATCATTCTTGATATCTTCATTTAACAAGAGATAAACTATTACAAGGTGTGTTTTCGAACGTTTCCTTCACAAAAAACCTGTTTATGAGAGGACATATCAAATATTGCTTATGATAAGATAAATACGCCTGATCGCAGCTTTTTCGATGCCGCTAGACAGGATCATAATAGATATCTAAAGATGTCAATGTGAATGTAATGCATTGTGATATACATCATTTACATGAAATTTATAATTACAAAAATAACGTTATCTGAGAACAAGCCTATAATTTCCAATCTTCATGTATTATGCTCTGCAATAAAAATCATATATGTAAATCATACATGGAAATCATATATGCAAATCATATATGTACACTGATGATAACATAATGTATTTAATGATTTATTCTTATCGAATTGATATTTTTTTAAATATTGATTACAATCATACGAAATAATTTAGCTGAATCAAAGTGATTCAACCAATATATGTCATAATGTTTCCTTGAAGAATGAGTAATATCATTTTTATTCAGTTCTGTCATTGACCGTGTACACATTTATAAAGTGATTTTTGATAACTGTATCACAATTTATGATACATGTTTTCTGAAACAATAATTTTAAGTTTAGATGGGAAAATGAAACAACTGTTGTGCATGAAGAACCAGAATTTTTTTTTATTTCTTGACATGGAAAAAGTTACAAAAATGAACATTTATTGGGTAAAATAGTTGCTAATCCTTTTGAAACTTCGGACAAAAATTATGTTACTTTGGATTGACGTATCCCGATGGTAGAAAGAAACATTTTTTGTAAAACTCTTTTATTCTGGAGAATAATCTATTCTTAATTCATTTCTCTATGCTTTTACTCTCAATATTCCTCTCAAATGCTATAATTTTTTTCATCAAGTCAAAATATTTATTAAGTTTTAGCAAACCAGGATTATTGAATATTCCCCATTAGTCACTATTGTTTTCATTTATTGAAGAAACGATATTTTCGGTATTGTACGTTATTTTGTGTAAGTTTGTATGAATAGTATAATGCGGATATAATGTTTTAGATACTTTTATACAAATAAGGATAGAACATACATAAGCATCGAAAAAATATATTAAGTATGGATTTTCCGCCCTGAAGTTAATTAAACGTTAAAAGTGTATATCAATTTCAATCGCCATGGTAAAAATATAAAATTTCTAAAAAGGCAGATTTACATTATTCTATATAAAATTATTTAAAATTTAAAATGACTTAGAATGCTAAAATTATTCCTTTTTCGCATCCCAATTTGTTCGGTCATGAGTCGTTCAAAATGTTTATACATATGTCGAATAGATGAACACGCACACACACACATATGTATATATATAATATACATTTATTTATTTATGTATATAAATACAGTAATCTCTCACGTATACGTCGGTGCAAGGGACTAACCAAAAACGACGCATAAACGAGAGAGTCCAAGTAAAAGTTGAAATAAATGTTAAGATGAAATTCATCATTAAATGTTTTAATAATATGCAGATTAATGAAAAATACGATTTATTTAAATTGTTAAAGATTTACTAATTTAAGTCTAAAATACATACATCTCAAAATTTTAATTACTTTTCCTACTTCTTTAAATAGTCTAAAATTGAATGTTTATAAGAATGATGTCTGTCCTTAAAAATAGATTTTTCGAGTTCATTGAAACATAGATATGCTGAACCAGATGTAGTGACGGAGGGTTTCTAGAGCATGTATTGCCTTTTCAAAAGTTGGTGGATGGTGTTACTACCTTTCTTTGTTATTTGATTCATTTTCATTGGCATTATCTTTAATTTCGTGTATGTCCTTTTTTTCTGCTGTTATTACATTTTCATAAACATTCACAAAATCGTTAAAATTAATCATTCTCCAATAAACGGCATTCAATTCTTCATCTAATACTGGTTGATCGTTGGCACAAAATGCATCATTTTCAGATTTTATTCACATTGAAGGCAGCTTTTTTTAAACAGTTCTCCTACAAATAGCAGGTGTGAAGGGATGTGACCCGAGAATGTAATTTATAAAGGTGTCCAGAAAACAAATGAAAAAAATACAACCAATTGACTTCCTATTTACAAGATTATATGAAAATCCTTGGAAAGGAGATGTGTAGAATGAGAAGAAATAGCAAGGGAAACTTGAAATTTCTCCGACGCGTAAGTGCGAGATACAAATACGTTGCGACGCATGAGCGAAAAAAAAACATTGCATTGCTATATCTTTATCCGGGACTACCGAAAATCGAAATATAAATTAGACAGACGCATAAAAGAGGTGACGTATAAGTGAGAGATTACTGTATATATATTATGTATAATGTACATGTGTGTGTGTGCGTGTGTGTGGAAGAAATTTAATTTACAACACTCCGGTTAGTATATCAACTTATATTTAAAAATATATTACTAGTATTTACATTTTGAATCTTTTGAAAACATGAAACTAAAATCTCTTTCGATGCATTAACATTTATCATCTGTTTTTAAAGAACTAAAATAAAACTATATGCCAAAATCATAAAAATTACAAAACAGGTTAGAAATAAATATTATAATTTTACTACCCGCCTTTGGCAACCAGTTTGATCTCCCGTAAATGTATGCTAACCATTATAACATGTTATTTTTATCCATAATTTAATTTACTTGCTTAATCATTTTCCAAATCAAAAGATTCTGATAGATAAATAAATAACTGTTTGCGATCTTGGCAACTCTTCGAATATTTTTTATTGTTATGTATTTCATCTTTTTTAACAAAAACCACCTAACTTAATTAGGCATTTATGTTTCAGGTCAGTTTGCTAATCAGTATCAATATGTTCGCTAATGCAGTGTATTTAGAACCTGTTAGTATTTAAACACACTGTAAGCTTGTTGTAACATATAAAAACCGGGTGGCGCACTCTATGCGCCAACGTTTTTTAATGCATAAATATACTTGTTTATTTTAAAGTTTTTATTTTTTGTTTAACTACGCAAAGAAAAAGGTACATTGTCGTTTATGGTTAGTAATTGCTGAAAGTTTGTTTTAAGTTGACTTATGAGTTTTTTTACCTGAATTAAAATTTAGCTTAATAAGGGGTGTGTACAAAAGTCTTTAGTTAATATAAAGGGTTGTACGGGATTTCGAGTGCATTTCCATCGATTAGCGAAAATTTCTAAATGTGAATTTTGTAAATGAACTGATTTTATCATGCTATATAGTATATATTCAAATCTATAGGTCATATATATATAGGCTGCACAAAATAATTCAACTGAATTTTTGAAAGGTTAATTGCTCAAACTGGACTGTGTTATGTTTCTATACTGTTTACTTACATATCTTCTTTCAAATTATTTAACTGTGAAGTTTCGTTATAATTTTCTGGATGTGTTGGAAAATGTTTTATAATCTATGTGTGACGCGTGATTTTTCTTTCTTTCTTTATTTCTATACTGTAATTCTATAATTAATGTTATGCAGTAGAAATATTAAAAGCAATTGCAGATTCATTTATATACCGGGTAGTTATAACATAAATATCTCTATTTGGAGTTGTCTGTAGCTGGAAGGAATAACCCGAATGAAACCAAAGTCGGTACACTTACTTTTCCAGAAGGGGGAAGAAGAATGGAACAATGAAAAATAATTGCAATAATCGGTGACAGATGACACTTTTGAGTGTGAAATGTAATGTGTAATACAAGAACAAAGAATTAAAACGTAAAACAGGATGACAAACAATTTATTGGAAAGTGTCACATTGAATGTGGTTACGCTTTCGCAAGGCAGGGCCGATCACGTTCAGGTTCCACTTAGGGTGGAGCGCTCGCCCATGGAAAAATATTTTTTCTCCAAATCAAAATGGGACGGTGTGGGAAAGTTGCTCTATCATATCCTCATTCTGAATATAAAATATCTTTGAAAAATATTAATTTTAAATACGGCCTAAAGGTCATTGAATATTGAGAAAAAACGTAAAAGCGCTCGCCTATGAAAAAAACAAAATCACCAAATCAAAATGGGGTGGTGTGGGAAAGTTGCTGTATCATATCCTCATTCTAAATATAAAATATATTTGAAAAATATTAATATTAAATACTGCCACAAGGTCATTAAATACTGAGAAAAAACGTAAAAGTTGTGCATTTTTCCATTTTTTTCCTGAAATATACAAACTATTAATAATAATTTAATTTAAAAGGATGATCATCGAATTATTATTATTATTATTATTATATATTTATAGTAAAATTATGTAATAATTATATCAAATTTGATTTTATTATACTAACTCAACGATTATACTTTTTTTTAAATATATGAAATTTGGGTAATTGTAATTGTTTTATATTTTTTACTTAACCTAGGTAAGAAAATATATTTTCTAATTTTTAAAGAACTATTGTAATAAGATAAAAATAATTTACTATTACAATTTACAAGCAACGAAGTTACCATTTTATAGTAGTCCATACTAATTTTTGGTTTCAAAATCTGGCATTTTTTCCGAGACTCCAGACGAGTTTTAATGAACCCATCGCGCCTGAAAGGACCACAAACAGTTGAAGAATCCTACGTAACAAGTTTCCCACATCTTTCAGTGGCTTGATTGTGACAAGGGAATAGTTTAATCTTAGGTAAGATGTCTTCATCTATTGCCTTTGGATTTAGAATACACTTTGTGAGAATATTATGATCTAATTACTTAGTTAATGGTGGTTCTGTTACGGTCACTTCAGCCCAATTTATAAAATTGATATAGTCTTTGGCTTCAAAATTGATCTCAGGTAACTTGAACGCACGTAAAGAATTTCTTGACTTTCGAGATTTTATTATTCTACGTTGTGCCAACACTCTTGCATAGTCCCTATCGTCAGCCAACATGGCAATCAAAATATTTTCCGGATGACAAAAATAACCATTTTAATTAATGTCCAATAATGCTTAAAGTGATTAAAAAAACATAACACAGAATATTTAAAATACCCTTTTCTTTAATGTAGCTAACATATGCTTCATGCACAACTATCGGTGACATCTTCAAATCTTAATAATCTTAATTATTAAGATCTGAAGATGTCACCGATAGTTGTGCATGAAACATATGTTATCTACATTAAAGAAAAAGGTATTTTAAATATTCTGTGTTATGTTTTTTTATCACTTTAAGCATTATTGGACATTAATTTAAAGTTAACAAGTGATTGGATTACATTATTTAATAACCATTTCGTTGAATTACAGGATCTATTATTGTTTGTAATTCCTTTGGTAAATATCATGATAACATAACTGTTTGATGCAAATGCTTAGCTCCGTAAATGCATGAAGGTTTGGTTTTAATTTGAAACCATATAGTTGAATAAACTCTTAGTATAAAATTTGTCAGAAATAACAAATTTTCAGGCGGTTCACTTGAAGAAACGTATAGCCTAAGAATTTTATTTACCACTGTAAGCCCTCTAGAATGCACAATTTTACCAGGATTTCTTTTATACAATTTTTCGGGACTTCACATATCTCAAGCAAATAGAGTTGATCCGTGCTTAATTCCTTTTTATTAGTAATTTCTAGCAAAGCACAGCTTATTCTCTTATAATGTACAAGAGCAAGAAGTTCACAATATTTTAGAGGTTTGCCAATAGATCCTGTAAAACTTTGAGGCCCATTTGTACCGTGAAGATTCTAGAGCAAATGGCTCAAGATAAGCTCATTGGCATGTATTTGGCAAATAAGCCATTGAAGTGGTTTTCCTCCTTTTTCTTCTAGAAATCGCATGACACATTCTTTGTAACCCGTGTTAACTGTAGTTCCGTCACAGCCAAATGCAACAAGCTTACTGGTATCAATATTTTTTGTAGTTAATTTTTTTTATTTCTTCACTTAAAATTAAAGCCTTTCCAGATTGTAAAGAAAGGTGCCCCAAATACTCAGAACTTGGTTTCTTTATTAAGCTTATAATGCTTGTAAAGTGTAATAATAAATTATTTTTTTCTTGTTATTCTTCATATTAAAGTATATTTAAAAAAAAATATATTCTTACGAAGTATAAAATATAATACAATTTTGCTGTTTTGATTATGCTTTACAATTACCCAATTTTTATACATTTTTCAAAAATTTGAAGTCATTGGGGCAGTATAAGACACCTGGATTTGATCTAAATATTACATAGTTTCACTATAAGCGTATAATAATAATAATTTAAGAAGAATACTTTAAAATTAATGTAAAATTAACAATATTTGTGCATTTTATATGTTTGACAAGAAAATGGGAAAATGCACAACTTTTACAATTTTTCTCAATTTTCAATGACGTTGGAGGAGTATTTAATATTCATATTTTTCAAAGATATTTTATATTCAGAATGAGGATCTGATAGAGCAACTTTCCCACCCCGTCCAATTTTGATTTGAAGAAAAAAAAATTCGCTCCACCGTATTCCACATGACCATTTTGCTGGAGGATACAATCCGAACGGTGCACGACGTGCTCAATTGCGAATGTAGCACATCGGGTGTGATGTTTCCTACATGTTGTCATATCCGATCTTCTAAGTCATTGAGGTCTGCGACACCTCCACGGTACACAACGGCGTTTGCACAGACATGCTCCATAGCGCCCTCTTTTGACAATTATTGATTTTTTTTTATTGTTCCATTCTTCTTCCCTCGTCTCGAATAGTAAGTATACCGATTTTGGTTTCATTCGGGTTATTCCTTTAAGCTATAGACAGCTCCGAATAGAGATACTTATATTATAACCACCCTGTATAAATGTATAATATAATATAGATAAAGATCGATATGTATATTATATTAATCGATTTAGTATGTTATTAGAATATATATCTCACATTCATTCCGGTGGATATAACATATAGCCAAATATAAAAATACCAAAATAAATATCTTACCTAAAACCCGTCAATCTGTTTAACGTCAACCAACTAAATCTCTATGTTTAAAATATATACACCAAATTATTGTTTTCTATCATTTTACTTTGTTTCTATATTAGTTACCACTTTTTAATTATGTCATCATTTTTATAAATGTATATTAAATTACTGTTTTGAACGCGATTGGCCATTGGAAATGGTAAATATGTTTGGCGACTAAAAATCATTTTCTTCGATTTATCTTATAGGCGTGTAGGAAAATACGTAAGTTCTAAAATAACTAACGATTCGTTTTGAAATTTGATCCATTATATATTATTACATGAGTTGCAATTTTTTATATTTAACTTCGTCCAGAAACGATCGTGAAGAAATTTTAATTGTGTAGTACTTCATGTAACTGAATTAAGCTAAAATTTGACTGGCTCAACAGGTGAGATTTGTATTTTTGAGGCCAGACCGTGCTGCAAAATGCGTCACTGGAGAACTTGCTTTGTGAAGGATTAACTTCATAGTTTAGAATTTTTATCGCTCACGATTTCATCTTGTGTTTCTTTACATGAAATAGGCTCCTTGATAGCCTGTATTGGGCTCTCAACCTAATTTCAGCTGATGTTATCGTAGACTATTACCATATTTGAATATAAAACATCTCTCAAATATAATTTCTTTTCAACGATCTTTCTAAAAATGTTACTTTTATGCAGTTTTACTCAAAAAAATGAGTAAAAATGGCCGCATGGCACATGAAAAGCGAAGCGGTCATTACATAACTGTTTATTACAGTCAATTATTGACTTGCACTATTATAATAGATATTTATTGTTAGAGTGTTTCCATTTACATCATATATTGAAACAACTTCGGAAAATTTAAGAACATCAAATATTCATAAAAATGTCGTTTACCTTTATTATTAGAGATCGTATAATTTTAATTTCAGAATAAATTTCTGATATGAATTTTAAACACATCATTAATAATACCACTACCTAATCATACATATATCTAGTATTTTTACTTTATTCTATCTATAATAGAAGACAGTATTATAATCGAAATTTTTTTCGACTTTTTGTTTTGAATGGATTTACACGTTTTAGGGGTCAGAGATTCCGAAAAACATGTTTTTACAAAATGTCTGTCTGCCCATGTGTCCGTGTGTTGTGTATGTCCTCGTTGCATCATCGAAAAGTATATGAAGTTATGCGTCAAATTGAACCAAATTTCCTTCATATGTTTTTGGTTATGAGCAGCATGTCTCACGTGAATTTGGGGATATCTCGGCCGAAGGGGGCGCTGCGATAGTGATTTTTGCACCATTTTCACTATTGTATCATCAAAAATTTTATGAAGTTATGCAGACAATTGAACCAAAATGTTTTTGACTATGACCTGCAGGTCCCAGTTGAATTTTGGGATATTGCGCCTGGAGAGGATGCTATGATAGCCATTTAAACATTTCAAATTCAAAAAGATTTAAAAAAATTAGAAATCCTAAATATATTGTGCGTTAAATTTTCGGCCTTGATTCAAGTATTCCAGAGCATTTTTTGTTTAGTCTCTATCTTAAAACATGGCTGAGATATAGCAATTTGAAATTGTAGGGTGACATTTAAAAGTGACATTTAAAAAAAATACAGCAGGATTCCTCCATCAAGGGGTTTAATTTATGAGTTTTAGTGAACATGGTTTCGACAAATTTTCTTTCATTGTTGTAACTATCGCTTCAACTGTTACATGATTAACACTATATATATATATATATATATATATATATATATATTCGCCAACGTCAAATTTTCGCCAAAATTGGCGACAATTGGTGAAATATTGCCAAATTTTTCGACAAAAGTACGTTGCCATATATAAAGGCACCTTGGCTATGCCTGTCTAATTTATCGATATTCTCATCTAAATTCAAGATTGACGAGACTTGGATGTAATCGGTCTCCACGAATTTTAGATTCGTGTTTTTCATTAAACTTATCTAAAATCTTAAAACCAATTAACCGGGAAGTTAGCTTTTCCTGCCGGTACAGGCCAGAAGGACTTTTCGTAGTTTAGTATAATACATCGGCGGCTCGCATGCAGGTAACCCAACTATACATAAGCAGCTGACGTACAACAGAATGACGAAAAATATTGATTTTTTTTTTTGGCGGTGTGATAGCTGATTTTGAAGCATTAACATGTATGAGATAGGATAATGATTTGGGATTGGCATATCCGATTAGTTATGCATTAATATTCCCTAATGATTGCGCGTTGATGCATCGATTTATTTCAAGTAAAAATTCTTGTTCCACCAGAAGTTTGAAATTAATTTTACTGAGATGCATTTAGAAAAAAATATTTTTAATATTTTAAAACCACTATTATAAAGCATTATAGTACAAAATTGATATCTCCATTTTGTACTTGATATGTGCTTTTGTAAAAAATAATTTCTGTATAGAACGTAAAAGATAAAATATTCTTTGTGAAAAGCTGATGTGCATTATTAATAATAAAATTGATATTATACACAAGTTTAAAATTAGTTTTATTTAATTATATAGATGTTATTAATTATTTTTTTAAATATTTTTTTTTAATTTGAGAAAGTTTTAAAATATTTATTTAAAAAGTATTACTTATAATTAATTATATTAAATATAAAGGTAAGTCATACAATTTATTAAATTCGTTTTCACTATTAATGTGTCAAAACGAACTCTACGCAATACTGAGGCTGTGAGCGTAGAAAAATATTATAAAGATTTTATTTCTTAAGGATTTTTAAGCAGAGAAACGTCATTAAAACATTTATTGTAACAACTTCGTTAAATTAAAGAATTTTAAATATTATAAAGCACGCAGATTCAAATTATTCTCTTAGTTTTAAATATAAATTTTAGAGAAAATTCGTGCCATTAGCTTTGGCCAGGACATTAATAATTACTCTGACTCATTATGCATAAACTGATATTTTTCAGTATTAATCATCCCTTCTGAAATGAACAGGCGCGTTGATGCAGCAATTTCCTTTAAGTAAGATTCCTTGGTCCATCAGAAATTCCAAATTAGTTTTACTGAACAGTATTCACGCTAAAACAGTTTTAATATTTTAAAAGCGTGAGAAAGATCATTATAGTGCAAAATAAATATTTCTATTTTGTACTTAACATGTGCTTTTAACAGACTAATTTATGCTTATAGAAAGTAATAGGGCAAACATTTGCGTGGAAATTGATGTGCATATTTTTTTCATAAAGCAGAAAGCTTATTTCTTAATTTTAACTTTTTAGTATAGTTAATTTATTAATTACGCAATTAATATAACGTAAAACATTCTGCATTCTAGGGCAAAATTAATCCTCCGAGAGCACACTTGACTTTTTGATTGATTTTAATTTACCTTTTTATAATACCTTATAAATACTTTTATACTTTTATATTACGTTAGACATTACCATTCATATTACTTTCTTCTATATTTAGAAGAAGAAAATATTGGATTCATGAAAAATTCGGCTTTCGGCGGATTTACACGTTTTATAGGGTCCTGAACACGATTTGTCTGTTTTTAGAAAATATATGTCTGTGAGTCTGTGACTGTGACTGTCTCTCATTCTGTCTGTGACAAAAATTTTGTGGGCGCTCTATCTCAAGAACTAATGCACAGAATTTAATAAAACTTTAGATTCCGTTAGGCCCTGATATAAATTAGAGCTGATTAGTTTTGGTGTCAATCGCTCAACAGGTGTCGTTGCTATGGTACATTTTACAAGATTATTACGATAGCAATATCTCACGAACAAATACACATCATTTCATCAAACTTCAGATTCTGATAGATCTTTACATAAGTAGACGATGATTACGTTTTGGTGTAAACAGCCCAACAGGTGGTGCTGCTATACTACTATTTTCAGGATTTTCACATTAGCTAAATTTTACTCTAAAAATCAAAAACGTATTAAAAGTCAGGGTGACTATTACTTATGGCCAAGGCTGTACATATTTGAATGTAACATATCTTTCAAACATTATTTTTTGTAACAATATTAAAAAAAATTACTTTTATGTAGTTTTATTCGAAATAAAACAATTTTGAGTAAAAATGACCACCTGGCATATGAAAAGCGAAGCAGTTAGCCCGTAACTGTTTATGGCAGTCACATGATTTGCACTATTATAATATAGATATTGTTAATCCTAAAGATATTTTAATTAATAATAGTTTTATTTAGTTTTGTTAATTATAAAGAGAAGTAATAATATTTAATAACAAACATTAATACGCCATAAAAGTGTACAAGCAAAATCAAAGAACTAGTCTTATATAAAAAAAGATTACATATTTTGTTAGAGATTATAGATAGATATAGATAAACATTTTACGTCTTCATAGATAGGAATATGTTAATATTTTATTATTTTTAAAAAAAATCTGTACCATTTCCATCATATGTCTGAATAATTTCGTCATTGTTAAGAAAGTTAAATATTCAAAAAAGATCTTTTTTAAAATCAGTCTTATAATTTTATAATTTATATTTAGAGAAAATCAGTTGCATGAGTTGAAATCGCCATTAATATTAATTCTGACAAAAACATATTGCTGAGATTTTTATGTATTAAAGTGCCCGGCTGATATTACAGGCTCATTAATACATGAATTTAATTTAAGTGAAATTCCTTGCTCCATCAAAAGATGGAAACTAATCTTACTGTTAATATTTTAATTTTTAATTGTAATTATTATTGTAATTTTTCATTTTTAACACTTTCCAACCTAGTTGAAAAGTGTTTATGACTTCGGTTTGTCTGGCCGTCTGGCCGTCTGCCGTCTGCCGTCTGTCCGTGCTCTAACTCCCGTAAATATGCTCGGATTGCCCTGCAATTTTTATATGTTATAATCGTTATCTATAGCATGTTCCCTATTTCAAGGGAAGTGTGTAGCACTTATAGTTTTTTTACAGGGACACTCAAAAGAATTCCGTTACATTGCGCGTCTATGGGGAAAAATCATTTGCGGTTTATTTAAATAATGTTTCACTATTTTAAACGCACTGAAATTTATATATATCACTAAGGTGCATTAGAAGAAGCTTAATATGGAATAGGGTGTGCATAGCACTTATACTTACTTTACAGGGACAGTCAAAAGAATTCCGTTACATTACGTCTATGGAGAAAAATCGTCTGCGGTTTATTTAAATAATGTTTCCCTATTTTAAACGCATTGAAATTTATATAAGGTTCATTACAAGAGACTTACTACAGAATATTGTGTGTATAGCAGTCATCGTTCATTTACAGGGACACACAAAAGAATTCTCTACTGTATGTTAACAATAATTCCTGGAAGTGCGTTTTAAGTTACTGAACGCGATTTTAATTTTAAATCGCTTTTTGTATATCACGTGGTGTGTATAAATTCTGTAGATCCTATACAGGGAAGCACAAAAGTTCGGGAACACATTTCCGTATTATTTAACTCCAGACGGAGAATTTTAAACTGTGCTACGTGTTTCCTAAGTGAACTAAAATTTAGCATCCTATGTAGTATATATACAAATCTATAGATCCTATACAGGGCTGAATAAAAGTATTCGGATTACTTAGATGTTATCTTTTAGCTTATTAAAGAGTATGATTCGTAAAATTATTTTGGAAGCGTTGGAAAGTGTTACATAATCTATGCTTGACGCATGATTTTTCGTTCTTGTTAATATTTTAAAATAGTGAGAAATAGCAATACAGTGCAAAATAATATTTACATATTGTACTTAACGTACGCTTTTGACAGCATAAATTCAGCTCAGAACGTAAAAGAAAAAAAACCTTTTTGAATGGGGTTGAATAAAAAATTACATAAATTAATGTCCTGTATTAAAACAATATTTTCTGTAGAGGTGATATTTACATGGCTCCTCTAAATAAAATATTTATATATTGTAACAACTTCAATAAAATTAGGGATGTTAAATATTCAAAATAACAGATTCAAATTAATTATGGAATTTTAAAATTTTATATTTCGATGAAATCAATGACATGATCTTTAAACACGTAATTAATATTATCTCTGCTTAATCATACACGTAGCTGATGCTTTAAATTATTAATATTCACATCTAAAATTAACAAGCGCGTTGATGCCTCAATTTCCTTCAACTACATTTCCTTGTTCCATCAAATTTTCGAAATTATTTTTACTGAACAGCATTCACGCCAAATTAGTTTTAATATTTTAAAAGCGTGACAAAGAGCATTATAGTGCAAATAAATTTTTTATTTTGTACTTAACATGTGCTTTTGACACAATAATTTCAGATGAGAACGAATAAGGAAAAAAAAATGTTCTACGTGAAAAATTGATATGCATAATTTTTCAAAAAGAAGAATGTTAATTAACCTATTTTTATTTTTTTAATGTAGTTGAATGTTTAATATTATTAATTAATATTATGTATTAAAAGAATATTTTCTTTATAGGTGTTATTTACATAGCTCCTCTAAAGAAAAATATTTGCATATTGTAACAACTTCGCTAAAATTAAAGATCTTAAGTATGAGAAGTAACGCTTTCAAATTAATTACATAATTTAAAAATTTTATATTTCCATAAAATCAGTAACATGATCTTTAAATACGCAATTGATATTAACTCTACTTCATCATACATGCAGCTGATATAAAAAAATACATATATTGGTGCTTCCCATCTGAAATTATCAATCAGGTTGATGCAACAATTTCCCTTAAGGGGACGGTGGACGTTCCTATTGATTTTTTTTTCACGATAGCTATATAAAATTTTGTGCATATATGTATTTCCCCATACGTATATAGAATACCTTAAACAAATTACTAATCTTAATATAATTTTAAGATTTTCTAAAAAAATTAAAATTTATAAACCAAATTTTAAAATGCTCTTTGCGTCTTAAATTTTAGGGTTTCGTGCATCTCACGAAACCCTATTACTCCCACTTCGTTGTTTGTCCGTCACAGAGCCATTCTCAAAAACTATGTAACTTACAGAGTTGAAACTTCGTGTATATAGCTGGATATCAGCTATGAGGAGCTCAAAATATTAAAATTTGAAAAATTCGTATTATTTTAATAAATAAAGATAAAAACACAAAATTCTAACAGCCTTTTCCTATTAAATTTAAACATTTTTCGTTATAGCAGATGCCAAAAATTAAAAATCCACGTTGAAATTCTTTCCACAATAATTAATTTTCTATTAGACGATTTCTACGTGAAAAATGAAAATGAAATTAAAAGTTTCGCCAATTGAAAAAAATATAAATATGAAATAAAATTGATTGACGTCATAGTGGTAATAAAACGGAAAATGTCTAAGATTTCTCAATAATACAAGGAGTACGAGTATGTGATGTACACAAAGCAGATTAATATCACGTCATTAGAGAATTAAAAAGAAAATCTGACGTCATATTGGAAGTTTAACGAGTTTTTCAGATGTTTGAGAATAATACAAAGGTAGTATCAATATGAGTAATAGAGAGTAGTAAATATATGAGTTTGAAAAACATATTTAATCGTGTTAAAGATCCGATTATGGAAATATTCGCATATTTTAACATTTTGAAGGTATACAATTTGTTTAATTTTGAAATTATTTTTTTTTAAATATCGCATTTAGTCCGCACGACGGATATTATTATGACAGAATATAATAGCGGGCTGGTTTAGATATTCGAAAAAACAAAAAAAGTAGAACGGTTAATTTTTAATTTATAAAAACATGACCTTTTTTTTTCCTAAATGAAATGTATTTGAATTTATTAAAAAAAAGGATTAAGTGTTTTGAAAGGAATATTAAACGAAACCCTTTAAGCGATCTTCGATCACACTTACCCACTTGTTAAGCTATTTCCTCGATTTGGCATTTAAATCACTTAAAACTATATTTCAAACAAATTTGTGTATCAGTTATTTAATCCCTCGAATAGTTAAATTTTGAGAGATTTTTTTTTTCTGAATTCCATTCCGATTTTCATCAAAATTTAGCATTTTAATAAGTTATAAATCAAATTTTATTACCTTAACGAAGTTTGATTGTAAAATGCATACACAGTTTCTTTATAAACAGTATCAGAATTATTCCTTATCAATTTCATGAATTTGGAACAAAAATTAAGACGCATGGAACATTTTAAAAATCTAAAAATCATGAAAAATCTGTATTGAGAAAAACAGGTATAAAGTTTACGAAAGCACCAAAAAATTGATTGTGTACATAATTCAAACACTTGTAACATTAACGAAAACTCATCACAGTTGCATGCAGTTTTTCTCAATTGGTTCAAAACAAACTGAAGACTAATAATACATATACAAATAAATTTCTATTTCGGGCCCGATTTTTTGATCAAATAAAGGTCACAAGGTCTTCTTAAGTAAATTTTCTTCCGCCAACAAAACATCCAAAATAATTTTACTGAGCAAAATCTGGACAAAATATTTTTAATATTTTAAAAATACATAGAAGAGCATTACAAGGCAAAAACAATATTTACTTTATGCTTTTATGAAAAAAAAAAATCTCCTTCGAACCCCCAAATATATAATGTTCTATGTGATATTCTGATATTCATGCTTTTTAATAAAGTAGAATGTGTATTTTAATATTTTATTTTTTAAGGTGATTATTTAATTACTTTATTAGTATTATGAACTGAAACTGTATTTATTTATTCAATACTAGCCAGTATTCGTTTGTCTAGATGGTCGCTTTAGGTGCCTAGGTTTATTCTGTAGCCAGAGCAGCCATTATCCGGTTTCCCACAAAGTGCATTTTACATGCCAGCAGAACATAAATAAATAAAAAACTTTATTCTATATATTCGAAAATAACTAATAAATATATTTTAAAAAACATATAAATAAAGGTTTAACGAAATAAATAATAAACTTTATTCATGAGTCTCCTAACAATGACTTCCCCCGCCTTGTCCATCCAAGTCTACGAAGAAGAGAGAGCATCCGGCTGAAGTAAACAAAAATGGGATATCCTAAGATGTATGGCGATCATTGTAAATGGATCCTGTGGGGTTTGCATCTATGAAATGATAATACTGTGATCAAAATAACGGGTTCGTCTGTTTTTCACACTCACCTATCGTTAATACGGCAATCAATTTAATGGGGCCCTGTGTGTTTCGAGCCTCAAAAAGCATTAAAACGACAATAACAATAATGAGGCTCTGAAAATTTTGGTTACAGAAAGAGAAAGAAATGTGCTATAATTAGTATAAGTGTTGAAATCCGATCGCTAAAAAGCGAAAAGTGCCAAAAAATTTTTTCAAAATATGAAATTTAAAAAAGCAGACTAAATAAAATTTGTCTTTGTGAAATATATTGTACATAATATTATTTATTCAGTGTTAATTACACGATCACAATAAATAATTTTGCAAAAAAATAGAACTCAAATTTAAATTTTACAATGCGTTTTTTAATTTTGCTATTTTTTTTAACGTAGATATATCTTTCCGTATATAATTATATTTATTTAGTAATATACCAATTTATTAGAAATTTGTACATTATTTTATTGTCTAAACTATTTTTAATCGATTTTGACTCGAGAATGTTTCTGAAATTCTGGGAAATCAAATTATTCTAGACCTCTGAGCGTTTTGAAAAAGGGTAAAATTGTAATGATGTTTTCTCTGCATTTTGTTTTAAATGCTAAAAAAATATGATTCTTTCAGCATTATAAATAAAACTTAATTACAAATATGAAAGTAACCCTTGAGAGTATTAATCATTCTTCAATGTTTTGAAAATTCATTAAATCTATAGAATTATATTATCTTAAACATTGCAAATATTGCAGTAAAACCTGGAGCTTAGTGAACGGAATATTACGTTCTACACGCTTAGAGGGCTAGAAAATAGAAATGCTATTACATTTAATATTTATTACAGCAATATAAGAAACTATTTTGACCAAAAAAATTGCACGCCGAATAAGATTAGGAATAATATTTATTTCGCTACTGGTAATTGTGTTCTTGTAAATGTAACCAACGTGACCAACGTGTAAATCTCCATGTGTGAAAATTCCATTTATCATGTAATTTCCACTTATATTGAAATTTCTGCATTTAATTTTAACAAGAATTCCATGTGAAGTTTGTTTTAACATGTTTGTATATTTTTGGTATTAATTTCTGATTGCTTTATAAAATTGATTTCGATATTATAATAAACGGTTCATCTGGATTTTTATCGGTGTTTTTATAGTTTGACAAGAGTGAGTTGCATAATAGGATAGGTAAACAGTTTTATAGGATAAAAAACTAAGCACAACTAGTAAACCATCTTTTGCAGGCTTATACATGACTACAGATGGTGGTGTATAGTACAGTGTCCAACTTTTTTAATAAATATTCTAACTTTTTAATAAATTTTCATTCAAAATTTCAACATCTGAATAGAACTTTAACTCATAGTTTCTACAAAATAGTTATTGTGCATATACACACTCTTGAGTATTGTTTTAAGTTTAAACGATAATAGCGAATGCTGATATGTTTCATCTCGTGAAAATAGCTATGTGTAATGAATTAGCTAATATAATTATAAGTTATTATACTAACAAAAAACTGATTTTATTTCTGTTACTTGATTTTATGTAACGTTGTCATTGCTCATTATCTATTCATTAATGTTTCATATTTTAAGTTAATAAACGTTAGTTACCTTAAAACCTTAAAACCTGTTTAGTTATTTCTCATCTACTTTAATGACATTCTGCGAATACTCTCACCGTGCTTCCAGCTACTCTGCGTTTCACTTTTAGATTATTTTAGATTGTGCACTCGCTGACACTATTTAAGGGTCCTCAAAAATTGCATTATATTTTAGAAGATACATTTAAAACGTCATTTTTAAATCGATTTTCATATGGTGTCTAAAAAAATAATGTTCTTCTAGACGTTATAAACATCCCATTTTTTACTTAACAATTTTATACAAGCTGATTTTCAAATACGTAATTGATACTACTTAATCAATAACAGCCGTCAGCTTTCGCAAAAGAGGTGAATGCGGCCTTGGGTATAAAAAAATCCTCCAAGCAAAGCGAAATGATTAGCAAACCGATTACAGAAAATCGCCACGGGTTTCGATAATACAATTAAATCTTTTGTAATCAAGTAACATTTTAATACAGAAGAAATTAGAATATTTTTGTTTGGGTCTGGATAGGGTGAGGATTTCTCGTAGGGCACAGAGGTTCCTAGTATTTGAAGATAAAATAAATCAGTACTTATATATATATATATATATATAAGTACATATATATATATAATCAGTACTTATATATATATATATATATATAAGTACATATATATATATAATCAGTACTTATATATATATATATCAGTACTTATATATATATATATATATACTATTCAATAAGTACACCCAGAAAAAGGAATTGATTAAAACAACAAAACATGTTTTGTTGAGTACATTTTGGTTGTTTTAGCAAAATTTTTAGTTGAAGTAAAAAATTTGGTTTTGTTGCTTGGACAAAAAAAAAAATATTGTTAATACTGTTACAAAATTTTAACAAAATTTCATAAATTTTACTTGCGTTAACAAAATCTGTTTTTTTTTAATTTTACAATAATTTTGTAATTCCAGCAAAATTTTGTTGTTTTTGCAAAATTTAAATTGTTGTATAGTAGCCATAACTCTCTCACGTAACTCAATTTATTTGACTTACGAGGGGACCGGGAATTGCAAAAAAAATCAACAATATATTTTTTTTTTTTGTTGATTCAAACAAAATTTCCATTGACCCATATTTGAACAAAAAGTTTTGTTGGGTCAGCCAAATTTTTGTTGATTCAACAAAACTTTTTTTCTGGGTGTAATCAAAATATAACGTTTATTGACACCCTATCGTGATTATTAAGACATAATATATATATTTTTTAAATTTCAAACTGCCTTGAGACTATACATTATATGCCAAAACTAGAAGCATAAAATCTTTTGAGATTTATTTTATATATATATATATATATCTTTCTACCTCACTAACCAATACCAATACTCAGAAATAATTAAGTGTGTTAAATTTGTTGATTCTAATTACTTGATGAAATTTAATGAAATCATTTGATAAGTTTTTTTTTGTCTGTGTTCATCAACAATAATCCTGAGTAGACAGTGAAATTTATGATATCGTTCTCAAGGGGAAATTTAACTCTAAATATACCATGAACTCATAATGAGTACTTTCGATTTTACAGCTCTTACATTTAATGAGGTACTGTTATAAATTTTGGAGTAGATTATAAAATATACATAAAGTGACATGGAATCTTAAAATTAGTTCAGTGCATACTGCACATTGGTTTATGCAGTAGTATGTTTAGATTTGTAAGGATCCTTTAACTTTTGAAAGAATTATACGACTTTTGAAAGAATTATTATTTGCTTTGCATTTAAGTACGTGTTGAAATATGATAATCATTATGTCAAGTATTAAAAGTCTCCTTACATTTTATACAAAATGATAACATCATACTCAAATAAAAAATCCTTCGAAATTTTATATGCAGAGTTCAGTGCTTTGTAACACACGGTCCAGCCTCCCGCATTTTAAGTAAACAACGAAAAGAGAACACTTTCTGTCATACTTCACAGGGAAAATAGTTCGTTGGTTGGAACGGTTGGTTGTTTGAAAACAATCCGGCATATCTTACCGTTTGCATAATGTGCCTAAACTTTTGAGACATTTATTTTTTAACAAAACTAAAAAAAGGTGTATATTTTAAATAAATAATGATGACGAAAACATTACAATATATTTACTAAGTTTAATTTAAATTACATCCAAAATATTAATTGAGAAATTATTACATATACACTCAGAAAAAGGAATTGAAAAAACTACAAAACATGTTTTTGTTGAGTACATTTTGGTTGTTTTAGCAAAATTCAAGTAAAATTGAACCATTTTACTTCAATTAACAAAACGTTTTTTGCTGACGATACAATTTTTTTTTCGAATTGCAAAAAAAAAAAGAAAAAATTTTGTTGATTCAAACAAAATTTCCATTGACCTATATTTAAACAAAATTTGTGTTTAAATATAGGTCAATGGAAATTTTGCTTCAATCAACAATTTTTTTTTTTTTTTTTTTTTTTTTGCAATTCCAAAAAAAAAAAAAAAAAAAAAATGTATCGTCAGCAAAAAATGTTTTGTTAATTGAAGTAAATTGTTAATTGAAGTAAAATGGTTCAATTTTACTTGAACTATGCTAAAACAACCAAAATGTACTCAACAAAACATGTTTTGTAGTTTTAATCAATTCCTTTTTCTGGGTGTATTTCTCTTTATCCATATATTTATCATATTTTACTGTGTGCCTAAACTTTTGAGACAGACTGCATCTTGCTTTATTAGTGTTAATTTTATTAGAAAATATACATCTAATTTTTAATGTCACACTTCAAAATGTAGTTAGTGATGTATTTAATCACAGATGTCAAAATCTCGTAATTATTCCGAAGTCTGACCATAGACAAACGTGTTTCCAACCGGAAATTTTATTTAATAAAAAATTTTAAAATTAAATATAATAAGCACATCACAGAAAAGAGCCACATTTCCTTACGTACATTTTCTGGTTTTAAACGTGTTTCGACAAGATCAGACTCCGGAATAATTAAAAAATCTGGACATCTATTATTTAATTATCTATTGTTTTTCGATTGGTTGTCGAAAAATAACTATTTTACTTACCCATCATACGTAGTATAGGGTAAGTCTTGTAATCGTTTTGAAAATTGAAAAAAAAAATTTTTGACGGATTTACACGTTTCAGACACTGGAGATTCCGAAAAACATATTTTTAGAAAAAAAAAATTACCGTCCGATTTTTCGTTCTTGTTTCCTGTTTGAAAGGAAAATTTATTTTCTTTTAGGCATTTTTTATTGAATCATTTCACATATTTTTTGCTACTTCCAAAATAAGTTACATAGTCAACATAGTCTGTGTGCCTTTAAATGCTCTATCCCTCTAACAAATTGAGATAGAGACTCGAAATTTAGTATGTACTTAGTATGTAATAATGGGAAGAAGCTTATTGAATTTCAGTAACCTCAATTATCCGGATCTATTTTTTTCAGACTCTCGAAATATTCGTTCTGGTAAAAGGCATATAAAAATTTTCGAAATTGTTTATTTTAAGGAGTGAGTATAAAAAAAAAAATAAAAAAAAACAAAAAATTTGCATAAAGAATAAAGCCGATTTTATAATGAGTTGACATTTCTATATTTTCTTCTTTTATGACTCTTCGATTTTTCATGACCCTGTATTTTATTCAAATTTCAATTCAAAGATATATTTTAATTGCAAATGAGACGCTTAATCCGACGCAGTAAACCGTTAGTTAATATGATTATCAGTTTTGGAGTTATAAGGTCGTTTCTTTAACGCAATTCAGTAACAGAGCATTTAAAATGTATGACTTCATCAAGCCACGATTTTATTCGAATTGCAATGCATTTTATAAATAGTTTACATATTTATTATTGTTACACATTTATCATTTATTATATCATTACACATTTACATTTATTATTTTACACATGCTTTATTTTCATATTTTATATTATGCATATCCATGATGGGTAAGTGTTACGGTGGCCCCCAACGTCTAGCTTCTAATAAAATTAAGAATAATTTTTTAAGAAAGTTTTTTTTTTCCTTTTGTTACTGAACTCTACTTTCGTTTATTTTTCGTGTAATATAAGTGACTTATTTGTTATAAACAAAACATTTATTAGCAATTCTGCTACAATATAAAATTTCTGCGATGCTTGAAAACTATTTTTTAACACTTTTTAACATAGTTGAAAAGTGTTTATGAATTCGGTTTGTTTGTCTGCCTGTCCGTGCTCTAACTCGTGTAAATTTATTCGGATTGTCATGCAATTGATATATGTTTTTGAGATTTACAATGGCATGTTCGTTATTGAAAATGAAGTTGTAGCAGTTATTGTTTCTTTACAGGGACATTCAAAATAATTCGGTTACATTACGGTCTATGGGGAAATACAATTTGCGGTAAAATTTGATGACGTTACACAATTTTAAACATATTGAAATTGATATACATCATTGAGGTGCACCACCAGAGGCTTACTAATGAATATGGTGTGCGTGCATAGCACTTATAGTTTCTTTACAGAAATATGTGATTATTATTTCGTGTGTATAAATACTATAGATCATATACAGAGCATCACAAAAGTTCTCGTGTACATCTCCGTTTATTGACGGAGATTCAAGAAGGGGTATTTTAAACTTTGCTATGTGTTTCCTAACTGAACTAAAATTTATAATTCTATCTAATATATATACAAACCTATAGAAGATATACAGGGCTGCTCAAAATAATTTGGATATTTTCACGAATATTGTTGGTAATTCCTGAAATTGGGTTTCTAAATATGTTATACGTTTTCTAAATTGTTGACTTAGATAGCTGAACGGGGTTAGTTGAGCTTAAGCTGAAAGGTAGGTCTCCCCGCCCGGTTTGAACTTGACCTTGTTTACTTAGATATCATTTTCCCCCTTAATAAACGGTAAAGATTTGTAAAATACTCTGGATGTGTTGTAAAGCGTTACATAAACTATGCTTGACTTATGATTTTTCGTTCTTGTTTCCTGTTTGAAAGGAAAAATTATTTTCTTCTAGGCATTTTTTATTCAATCATTTCACGTATTTTTTGCTACTTTCAAAATAGGTTTGTAAGCAATCCTAATAGTTTTCGTGTCTGGAAAGTATTGAATGAAACTGTGTTTTTAGGGTTTTGTTCATCTCACTATTCTCTATTACTCCCGCTTTGTTGTCTGTCCGTCACAAAGCCGATTCTCAGAAACTGTTTAGCTTACAGAGTTGAAACTTTGTGTATTTATAGCTGAATACCTTCTATGAAGCTCAAAATCATAAAATTTGAAAAAATCGTATTATTTTAATATATAGAGATAAAAAACAAACAAACATCTAACAGCGTTTTCTATTAAATTTAAACTTTTTTCGTTATAGCAGTTGCCAATAATAAAAAATCCACAATAAAATTCTTTCTACAATAATTCATTTTCTATTGAAAGGTTTCCACGTGAAAAATGAAAATGAAGTAAAAAGTTTCACCAATTGAAAAAAAAAAAGATTAATATGACGTCATATTGGTAATAAAAGGAAATTTTCAAACATTTCTCAGTAATACTAGGAGTATGAGTATGTGTAAATACAGAAAGCTGCATAATATGACGTCATTAGATAATTAAAAAGAAAATTAATCTGACGTAATAACGGATTTTTCAAATGTTTGAGAATAATACAAAGAGAGTATCAATATGAGCAAATGAGAATAGTAAATGTATAAGTTTGAGGAACGTATTGAATCATGATAGAAACCCGATTATAGAAATATTGGCATATTTTAACATTTTGAAGGTCTCTATAAAACATGTTTCATTTTGTAATTCATTTTTTATAATATTGCATTCAGTCACACATTTCAGATATATATATATATTTAGGCCCCTACGTACCAGGCTTTTGCCTAGCTTAACGAGTTGATACCTGACAACGGGGCGAGAATTCGCCTGCTCTTCGCTTGCCGAAGATGTCTTTGTTAAATCTATAGGCCGACGTGACTTCAGTGCGTCTTGTTGCTTTAATTGCTTCTTAGCTGGCCGGTTGCTAATTGATTTCTGATGAGGCGGTTCAGCACTGCGCAGTGCAGCGAAGTCACGCCGGACGGATGTGATATGCTGGGATATTTACTATTTCCTCGCTGCATCGCTCATCCATACGTCATGCCACCTTTACTCGAGTTGGTCTCGTAATTTAGAACCTTGATCTGATGACGAGACCTTCACCAGACTAGGCACCCCCAGAGGTGTAATTCACAGCGGATTTTACATGCACCGGGCGCCATTAGCGTACATGATCACATGACTGATATTATTATGACAGAATATAATAGCGGGCTTCTTCCACTACCGGACCGGTTCAGATTTTTAAAAAAACGAGAAAAATAGACCGGTAAATTTTTTATTATTAAAAACATTTTTTTTTTTTTGGAAAATGAAATTTATTTGGATTCGTTAAAGAAATGATATAGTATTTTGAAGGAAATATTAAACGAAACCCTTTATGCGATCTTCGATCACACTTACCCACTTGTTTAATATATTCCTATCTTCGTTCTTATAAACAATTTGAAATACTTCAAATGCATTTGTTATACTTCTCATTTGTAAAATTCTCATGATTAAGAAAAATACTACTATTAAAGTTTCATGGCTAGATTTCTTATGAATCTTTCAATACACTCCACTTTAATTTTTTTAAATGTTTTTCAAATAATTTATTTTCGAAAAACATAAAATGAAAGTTTGGTAAAATATTCATTTAATCCTTTGATTATATTCAATTTCATTTTTTTAAATTTTAATTTTTATCTCTAGATGTAAAGTTTAAATCAGTGAAGATGTTTCAAGATATGACGTAACGTTTTTTCATTTTTAGCTATTTAATATAGTAAAATAAATTATCCATCAAGGCTTTATTTCCCATCCATTATCCGATAATCAATAGAAATCTATATGCGTAACGGGAACATTTGCAATGAATCCGCCTCATTTGAATTACTTAAAACTTGGCACGAGGTACTATTCAGTTAAAAAAAAAAAACAATAAGGAAATATTAATTTTAACGTGTACAGTTGACTCTTTCAAGCACCTGCTTTTTTAAATATATGATCTCGTGATTTATGTTTGTAAGTTTATTTTCAAATATTTGCGGGAATATTTTTGGTTATCGGTATAATATCTTGAAAATGGCACCGTATGAGCGCTAAAAGATATGTCCATCATTAAAAACTTTTTATAAACCTTTTTGTGTTTCTCTTTGTATCACTTAAGCTTTCCATCTATATTTTAATAAAGTTTCTTAATTAAATAATCAGATAATTATTATTATTATTATTATTTTATATCTTAAAGGCATTTCTGTAACGACAGATTTTCCTATTACTTTCACTGACAAAAAACTCTCAGAAAAAATAACCACGGATAAAATTTAATATTAAAATATAATTTTATGTCTGTCTATTATGGCTTTAATGTACTAGCGAATAAATATATACGAGATAAGTAGAAGCAGTCATTGCCACTGAACAAAGGAACGGTGTCTCCTGGGAATAAACGGCGAAAATGGAATTCGTTTTCTGCGAAATAGAAACCTAATTAGCCTTTCTCTACAACAACTGTGTCATCGGAAAATGCACTGGGTATTTCATTATCGTCCTCCGTTCAAAATTATTAACAATCACTGATAATGTTTGTTGTACATCAGAGGGTAATTATTTTGGAGTAATTAAGTTATAATAGATTCTAAATTAATCATCATATTAGAAAAGTTTGGAAGCCACTGTACTTAATATAGCGATTATAACTTTAATATAAAGTATTAATGTGTCATTTAGTATTAAAAAGTATAAGCAAATTTTCTAGAGAGTGAAAAAGTTATGGAAACTTATTGTTATAAAACGTATATTTTTGAAAACACATTGCTGTGCAAGTTTTGTTTATCAGTAGGAGTAAGAATAGAAATTCGACTGCCAGTAGAACTTAAATGAAATTGCAATCTTTGTTACGTTATAGGCAATCTTTAGCAAACTCTATTTGAATAGAAAATATTATTGTATTTTCCATATTTAAGACACTGGTTCATCCAAATGCAAACAAAAAGAATAAAAACTACAATGAAAACATCAATGCACTTTACACAGGAAAACGTAGGTAAGTATTAGATTTCTAACATCGGATAAAATTATTGCTAAAATAAACCCATATCCAACCAACAGTCGAAAATATATTAGTCACGAAGCTGCTGCATGTTGCAATTTAAACCATCCTATAACAGGGGTTAATCCGTAAGTCCTCTTTAATAGTTTGCAACGTCTCGTGCCGGGTCCGTAAACAAATAACTTTTCAACGATGAATTCCGTATAAAAAAATACGAATATTAACACTTAAATAAATCATTTCTGAATGTCACTTATATTTTTTTCCACGCATTTGGCCGTATGATTAACATTACGGGCATTAAAGTTAATCCAAGCGTGCGTAGCACTCCCAGTGTTTACTGGCGAAGGCAGTGGGACACCCAACCCTAACTTTGTTGGGATAGAATTTCATTTGAAAATAAAAACTCTTGCAAGCTCAAGGGTGTGCTATTGAAGGCAGTGGGACCCTAGCATTGAGATCGCTTAAAAGATTTTAGTTTAAAGATATAAATTCATTCGACATTGATTTTAGGTATGTTTAAGTCTATATATTTTACCTGAGCAACACCCGACGGTTCAGCTAGTCTAATATACTACTATTATAAAGAAATGATATTTGTTTATTTGTAGGGGTAATTTCTGTAACTACCGAACTGATTTCAAAAGTAATGGTCGCTAATTGGTGGCGACAGTACTTGCTCCAACATAAGCTATGTTTTATGTCGGTGTCACAACCCACAGGGCGTTCAGAAGCGAACAACGTTCTAAATTTGCGATAATTTGTGATATTTTAGAGAGTAGAAACTTGAAATTTGGTATGGTAGTAACTTATGTACTCTAAGAATTGTTTCTAAAAAAATCGTAATCTAAAAGGGTTAAATGAGGGAAAACGTTCTAAGAACGTTCTAATAATTTTGATTTTTATGGAACTGTTAAGAATAGAAACTTGAAATTTGACATGGATAGCTTTAAGACACAAATGCTCACACAGAACACTTTGTTAAATAATTATAGATTTAAAAGGGTTCAGGAGAAAAAAAAAAGTTCTAAATTACGATTTTTGTAATATTGAAAGGACTAAAATTGAAATTTGGTATGGCGGTTACTTTTAAGAATATTATTTTAAGAATAGTAATGCTCGCTAAAAAGGGTTTCTAAACAAACTCGAAATTAAAAAGGGTGAAAGGAGCGGAAAGCGTCCTAAAAATGTTCTAAATTACGATTTCTATTGAATTGTTAAGGATAGAAACTTGAAATTTGACATTTCTGCTACTTTTACGACGTAAATTGATGCTCAGAACTGTTTAAAAAAAATCAAAACTTAAAAAGGTACAGGAGCAAAAACCATTCTAAAATTGCGGTTTATGAAATACATTTGGCATAGAAAGTTGCTATGGCGGTTACTTTTAAGATACAAATGCATTAAGAATGTTTTCTAAAATAACTCGAAATTCAAAAGTGTGAAAGCGTTCTAAAAACGTTCTAAATTGCGATTTCTATGGTATTGTTAAAGATAAAAACATGAAAATTGACATGGCTGCTACTTTTAAGACACAAATGCAGACACAGAATAGGGGAAAGCTGTCCAAAATGGGGATAATAATGTATTTTGGCCTAGCAAAAAAAAATGTACCTGAAAAGAATCAGACAAACTATTTTACTTTTAGAGTAACTCTTAGACCATCAGAATTTAGGGATGTTTGTTAGCAAAAAAATTAGTTTTGACAGCAAAAATATTTTTATGGAAAATGTTCGATGACCCCGTTTCGGATGATCGGTTGGGTAAATGGGATACTTATATGAAATAACCTAAAATTGAAGCCTAATGCAAAATTTCAATTAACAAGTTTATTCGGACAACCAAAAATGTAGTTATGAATTCAGAAAAAGAATACAAACCAAAGTATCATTGTTATTATTGTTTTCAACCGATAATATGTTGCTGCATCAAAAAAACAAAACAAAAAAAAAACAATCATTTACACAAGCCACATATGAAATTATCTTCCCCTTCTTCAGCACTTGAACAAGCTTCAAGTGCTCAACCTCTACAGCTGCTACACTAAATCCACACTTCTTTGTCCTTTGAATTTACATGCAGTTCATTACAGAATGTTCAAGCATCATCATTATAATTTTTCCCGCATAAAATGATATCACTGATTTGTCAATTTACTTGTGATGGATCGACTACTCTGATCATGTGACTAGGCGATGTTTTGAATGAGAAAGTAGTTTTCGTCCATTAATTGTCCATGTACATAGACGTTGATCAAGGCTATTATTCTTTAACTTTCGACGCATGACTGTGAAAACCTCGGAACTTGTGAGTTTCTGCTCTTCATCGATATTTATGCAAATTGCTACAGCTGGTCAATCGATGTTTGAGTATTTAAGCTTCGGAGTGCGTTTGAAAGTCGGAACTTGGGTCGAGTTCTTTCTCTATGAGAGTACATTTAGATCCTGCTATTGAATCATCAAACCGAAGCTGAAAAGAGTATAAGCAGTTGCATTAGTCTAGGTGGACATATTGAGATCAGTGTTCGACCAGTTTGCAGCGTGGAGTTGAACCTTTGCTGAAGGCACTCTGACTCGTTGTTATCTTCAAAGTTGTAAGTTCGTTTTGAACCTTTACATTTAATATATTGAAGTTTTATTTGGCTGAGTACAGTTTCGGGAAAGCTAAATTATTTTAGAGTAAGGAAAATTCAGTGGTGTCCTTTCTCAAATTCCTGCCCGATTAAGTTTTAATAAACTTGACTTTTAAATTTTACCTCTTGTGTTCTCTTATACGACTGAACAGCCTGGTTCACTCTCCCTAACAGCAATGACTGTTAAATACTTTTCTTCAGTTTTTGAGTGTTAGGAGTTCTGGGATCAGGATTATTGGGTTTCTTGAATAATGCATTTTTTTCTTTTTTCTCCTGATCTGTAGTTTCGAGTTTTACTTTATAAGGAGATGATGTTAATATAACAGTTTTACTTTTCTTCTTGTCATTTTCCCTTTTCCCAGAATTCTTTTTTAACCATTACAATCAGGCATTATGCCTAAATAAACGTTTATACACCATTAAAGGACTTAATAAAAATCACAATACCACGGATTTGTCCAAAAATTAAACCATACAGTAACATAATCCGTGGTATCCAAAATGGGGACGTCCCCGTTTTGGAAGACCACTAATAGCCCCGTTTTAGCAGACAATGACATATGCTAAGAAATATGCAGTCACCCTGTATAGATGTAAGATAATTTATTTAGCAATATGTCAAAATGCAACTTAAATCTAGGAGAATCATTACTGACCTTACCAAATTCGAATGTTCAAGGATGACCTAATCAGATCAATTCTTTTGCAGTCCATGATGAAAATCAAAAAGAAAACTGCAAAAATTTGAAAACTTTGTGGAAAAGAACAGATCACTGAAAATTGTCAATAGCACATTTCAAAAGGGCATATTGACAACCCTGAATGACAGTAACTTGTTGGATGTTAAGATGACAACACTTATCAGTGAGAATTTGACCTGCCGTCCCCGTTTCAGACGACTTTCTCCTACTGTTTTAAAAAATTCGAAATTTAGAAGGCTGCAGAAGAAAAAACGTTTTAAGTTATGATTTTTGTGATACTAAAAAGACTGGAACCTGGAAACATGACATGGCTGCAATTTTAAAACGCAAATGCTCTCCCAGAACAGTTTTCTTCTTCAGTATTACTTCAGTAAAGAGTTATTCTTCACAAAGAATGACTGGATTCAAATAACTAACTGGATTTAATTCAACCAATGTAATGAAAATATGATTCAAACGAAATTAGCCAAGTTACCTTCGTTCATGCTGGGATGAAAATGGGAAATTGATACACACATCGCTTTCTGCATCACGCAATTGTATTTCGTTACTGCAATACAACTCAGTTACTTGTGGTGACAAGAGTTAACATCGAATTTTCTGAACGATATCTTGAAAATAATCATAACAATGCGGTTGCTTGGAATAATTACATACGAATGACGTATTCCAATTCTTTTTCTTTCTCGTCTTAATGTTAAAATCGATGATAGTGAGAGTATTGTTTAAATAGACAAAGAATTGTGCATCTAAAAATATATAAATAAATAAACATATAATGTGAGCGGTGTTCTGTCTCGAAATACAGAATTGTGTGTAAAATGCCATCCATTAATGTTCTTCAGAATCTTTGATAGGCGAAACAGTGAGTAACTGTGATCGAATGTCGCACAAAGGGTTTCGTTTAATATTCCCTTCAAAGCACTTTATCCTTTCTTTAATAAATCCAAATAAATTTATAATCAATTAATCGCTATTATACTCTGTCATAATAATATCTGCCATGTGGACTAAATGCGATATTGAAAAAAAAAGTCAATTTCAAAATTAAACATGTTGTATAGAGACCTTCAAAATGTTAATATATGCCAATATTTCCATAATCGGGTTTTTATCATGATTCAATACGTTCCTCAAACTCATATGACGTTATAATCACTGGCTGACGTCATATCTACATGCTTTCTCTATTACTCATATGGATACTGTCTTTGTATTATTCTCAAATATTTGAAAAAGTCCGTTAAACTTCCAATATGACGTCATATTAATTTTTCTTTTTAATTCTCTAATGACTTCATATTAACTTTCTTTCTGTACATACACATACTCATACTCCTTGTATTACTGAGAAATCTTTGAAAATTTCCGTTTTATTAACAATATGACGTCATATTAATCTTTTTTTTTGTTTTTGGTGAAACTTTTTATTTCATTGTCATTTTTCACGCGGAAATCTTTCAATAGATAATTAATTATTGTAGAAAGAATTTTATTGTGGATTTTTAATTGTTGGCAACATCTATAACGAAAAATGTTTAAATTTAATATGAAAAGGCTGTTAGATTTTTGGTTTTTTTTTTATCCCGGTATATTAAAATAATAAGATTTTTTTTTTATGATTTTCAGATTCATAGTAGGTATTCAGCTGTAAGTACACAAAATTTCTTGTCTGTAAGTTATACAGTTTCTGAGAACCGGCTCTGGGCACTCACTGGGCACACAACGACACGGAACTAATAGGGTTTCGTGAGATGAACGAAACCCTAAAAATGACCGGGAAAAAATTTATTTCTTGACTACTCGAGCGTTTTTAAAACTTCTACTTTACTGGCTTTTCATTTTGTATTAAATTACTTTTTCCAAGCGTTGATCCATACCTAGGGTGTCATACCAAGTTTGTTGCGTGCTCTTGGGACAGTGCAAAATTGAAATTCAACGCCATAGAGGCATTCATTGCTATGATTAGACTCTTTTTTAACTGAATTTATGGAGCATCGCATGTACTTTAACGAAGAAATATTTCTTAGATATTAAATGCCATTATTAAATTTATGTCGGCCGATTTTAATGAATTGTTTTTGGGAGGAACTAAAAAAATTGTGAGACAAGAAATTTCGAGACAATTTCTTTTCTCTTGCCGGAAATGCTTGACAGCACTTTAAATAAAATATATTGAGTTTCATTTAAACAAACTGAAGTATTTAGACAACCAAGCACTTAAGAGATTTCCTCTATTTCTATTAGCGTTATGTAAATGACGTCTTACTGGTTATCTGAAGATAAAAAATATGTAAATACATATGGCACTTCATTAAATGCACAAAAATAAATTCACTGTAAAGTTCGAAGAAATGTTACTATCATTTATTTAAAACTTACGTAAATTTTAACATTTATGCGTTATTTATAAATATCAATATATCTACCAATATAATTAGTATAATTATCAATTATACTAATTTATTTCCTGTTCATGAAAATTAATGATAATGTTTATACCTACATGTTAAATATTTCATCACAGCACTTTGAATTTTCTGATATTTTTTTCTATTAATTAAGTGTGAAACAAATTAATTTTTGTTCTTTGGTGTAAATTATGTTTAACCAAAGGAAGACAAATGACAAAAGTTAAATTATCTACCAGAAACTGCAACAAAGCAAACAACAAATCCTCAAAAGAATTTGATTAAATATCCACGATACATAGTATAAGTAACATACGTAAGCTAAAAAAAAAAAAAACAGTTTATGTATGTGTGTGAAATTTATTAACGAAACCTTTAAACATTAAAACTAAAGAATCTGGAATTTGAAAGAATTGTTAATCAAGTTTAGTGCAAAATATTTTATTAAAACATATTTCTTCATCATCTTACTTTGAATTTCATAGAGTGTTATTATTTCGAATTTCAACAATTACACAATTTCAAGATAAAATAGTATGTTCCAAAAATTATTATATCTTGTTTTAATAAGTAAAACTTTTTAATTACATTATCCGCTTAAATTAGTTGAAAAGGGACCAATGGAAGTTACAATAATCAGGAATTATTCTCTGGGTGAGTTGGTAAAAATTGTTTTCTTCGTTTGTCATTTCTGAAAGTCCTGAATTAAAAATACTATCATACTTTAAAACACTCGATTAGCATATGTTGCTACCTTGTTAAACATCTGCTGTGCATTCACTCGTGATATCCATTTAATTAAACAAGTTACTGATATAATAAACTAAAATAAATTAATTTTGAATGCCCTGCAGTCTGTCTCAAAATGAATGATTTTTTTTTCTTTTTTTGTAAATTCGAAATGGCATCTATCATCCGTGTACTTTCAAATAAACATTTGATGAAAGTGAAAGATCATTCTCAAAAAGCTTTTCTTTAAAATAAAATTTATTTTCTGAAACATTAAGTTGAACTCTTCGGAATCGAACGAAAGAAAATGTTAAAAACAAGAAATGTTAGATTTAATTTATAATAAACCTACAAAAATAATTACAACAAAAATAATTTTACATTGGCTAGTCTAAATCGTAAGAAGTATATTTTTTCAACTAATGTTACCATAATAATATTTTCTTTAAGATAAACTTTTCAAATTATGGAAAAATTAAAATTTATTCGTATAAGAATCATTAATACGTAATCAAGATATGTAAAAATAATGAAGTTACCAATTAAGACTCTGATATTTTGTATTACGGAATTAAAAAGCATCAACAAATACGTAAATTTGACACAAGCATAGATTTTTGTTCAATAAAATCTAAATATAACTTCACCAAAATTTACATACGTACTTCACACATTCATATTCATCATTTTAAAACAGTTTTAATTGGTTATTAATATACACTAAAAGTTTGTGTCATGATTCCAAACAAACAACCGGATAAGTGGTAAGTTTTCAATTGTTTGAAGGCGTTACCGTAAGAAATGCATAGAAACGGTTTGTTTTATATCGTCAATGACGGATTGACTATTAAAATCTATAAATGTATTTCCAAACATAACGTGGCGTTTTCCAGTTACAACTTTGCATTTGAACATTCTTACATTTGAGGTTTTAATCTTAGTACCGGTAAGTAAAAAGCCCAGAAATGTATACTTTTTAGACGCATTCATAGCAAAGTATTTCGTTTTAAAAAGGAAAATGTTCGTTTCCTTGTACATATAACGTCATATTGATTTTTTGGAGCATTTCGCCTACCTCTGAAATTAGCGTCTCAAATTCAGTATCAGAGGAATGAAAAAATATTGAAATGGAATAGCTTTTTGAGGGAAAGTGAGTGTTTTTTAAACATGACGTCATTTTTCTGTTATTTTCTGTTAATTTTTTAAAAAGTTATTTATAATTGTAATCAGAAAATGACAGTAACTCGTATTATTTCCTTTTCTCTGTGAATATGGAAGCAACCCGACTGCCACCATTTTGGAGAAATTTCATTTAAAACTCCTTAAAACAAAAATAAAATATAAAAATGAAAATATTATAAAAAAAACCTCTCTTAGCAGGATTAACTACAAATGAATAGTTTTCACTTAACAAAATAATTAGTGTATAAATTGGTTGAGTAGAAACCCCAGGGCAGTAGTAACCAAATAAAAAACGGCCTGTGTTTTAAATATATAGATTTTATTGAAAAGAGAAAAAGAGCTATTAAGATAAATAAATTACTTTATGAAAATTTAAGATAGAAAATATACAGGGTTTCCATAATTAAACGACCCTACTTTATAATGTCTACAGATGAAACTATTTGTCAGAAAGTTGTAAAATATTGTGGAAAACATTATGAAGGGATGGGAATTTGTTTGAGCGAAAAAAAAAATTCTCAAAATTTCGCCACCAGAGGGTATTTTTTAACGAATTAAACATTTACCATACATTTACGATTGTTTAAGCATTTTATTACAACATGTCATGTTCCATATGACGGCAATCATTTTTTTCTATCATCTGGAAGCGTAAGTTAGCATGTTCCACAGTTGACCGCAATGTGTTTTGGGAAATTCTAAGAACATGTCGTAAAAAAAGTTTTGTTGAACATTTTTTGTTGTAATAAAATTTGTAAACTATTGCAAATGTATGCTAAATGTGTAATTAATTTTTAAAAAACGCCCTCTGGCGGCGAAATTTTGAACTAATTTTTTTTCGCTCAAAAAAATTCCTATCATTTCATTAAGTTAGCCACAAAATTTAACAACTTTCTGACCAATAGTTTCCTCTGTAGACAACTTTCAAGTATGGTCGTTTAATCATGGACCCTGTATTTATTAATGTTTGTTTAGTTCGAGATCATTTAAAATTTTATTTATTTTGCATTTGAGAATCGGATATATTTAATTTATTGAAACGGCAATGAGCTATAGAATAAATAAATTTAATGCAATAGAATAAATTTAATTGTATACAAACTGGAATTAATTTCGCCTATTCTCATAGATGGAGTAATTGGTATCATTGCAACATCATTTATATGTGTTCATTTATACAAAATGAAACAATTATCCATAACGTTAAAATTTTTATATGTATGATTTGGATAAAATGTAAACAACCTGAATTTTTGATAAGTTGAATGCGACAGGTTTTTTGCTTGCGAAGCAACATTCGTTGGAGGCATTACACTTTCTTTTCAATTTGAAAATAGTCTTCTGAGAAAATCATCATTTTAAACTTTATTTTGCAATATAAATAAACTGATTTTACAAGATTATACGGTTTCTCTCTTTTAGTAAAATATGTTTTATTTTTCGTTACGATTTTGAATAATGCATTTTTTAACCTTATGCAGTATAGTATGAAAACGTAAAGTCTATAAAAATGAAAAGAGAAAATTTCATTCATGTTACTCTCCAAATTGTCACATAGGAAAAAAAACGGAAAAAGGTATTCGACTGAAAATTGTCCTTTCTAATTTTATGTTAAAAGAATGCTTAGAGAGTCTTCATCATACTATAATTGTATCAAACTCAGAAGTCTTCCACACGACTGCCTAATGCTGGCATTATATACAGTTTTTGTTGTAAATTTTACATAAAGATTCCAATCTGGAAGTCATTCAGTCAAGTAGTTTAAGAAATATAATTTTTTAAAATTTGGCACTCCTAACGTTAAATTAATTTGTAATCGTTGTAAAACAGATTGTAGAGTGGACATTTTTTAAACATACTCAAAAACTACTTAGCGGAAAGAGCTGTAGTTTTGGATTTGCATATTTGCAGAAATCTATTTCTGTTAAATAATTCATAAGTTAAAATTCGTATATACTAGGGAGAGCGGCCTCCTGCTAGTTAACGCTCGCAAACACCCAAGAATTTCAATGCATTTTTAATAAGGTTATAAAAATCTATTATTCATGTGCGATTTCAATTACCAAATCTTCCAAAGAATCCACAATTAATTACACTTAAATAACTTAAAAAAAAAGATTGTTGCTCTAAAATAGGTGAGTACAAAGAAAAAAATATCAATGTATCAATAAACATTAAAACTATGTAGCAATTACTAGGATCATAAAAAGTTCTTCTTTTTAAATTTAATAAAGTTTTTATATAATGATTTAATGCATGATTTATTATCTGTGCTCACATCGTCCTGATTACTTAAGTAAATTCGCTATTTCTAATTTATTAATGATTTTGCAGGAAAACAAATATTCATACAATCACGTATCTGATTATTCCAAAGTTGTCTCGATTAATTGCACTTAATTGCACTTAATAGAACATAAAACAGTTTTGTTACATTAAAATACTTCCATACAAAGGAAAAATCGATAAACATCAAAAATTTCTGCTTTCTAATTTTAATAATTTATATTTGTGTACAATATATTTTGATGCAGGATTAATTATCTCCACTAGTATCAGAAATAAAATTATATGTAACTTATTTAAAGCATACATCAACCATATAGGGATATATGTATATATATTTTTTAAATTATTAAATTATTCTGTAAAGTGTACATTTTAATCCATTATTGGAAAGTAAATATGCTACTTATAAATTAAATTTAAATGTTAAACATTATAGGCTTCGCTGAAAAACTATTTATATGTTAATTGCATATTTGTATTTCAATTTTGTTAAGTAATTAGGTAAAATGAAAGGAGTACCAGTATGTGATTCAATCATATATTAAGAAGTTTATCATATTTTGTTGTATAATATTAATTAAAACAAATGTATATGTTTGTATTCCAAAGCCAACTAAAATAGGAAGATTAGACAACAATATGCAGTTAATAATGGTATAATAGAAGTAAACTAGTATTTGTTTTAATGTCTATTATCCGTCTTAACAAAACATTTCACCAAATCATAGATATACATTTTTATATATCTTTATATATATATAGATATATATATAATTATAATATCTTTGAATTTCAAAAAAAACATCTCAAGTTCTTGTAACATTCTAATTAAATCTCCTAAGAGATAATAAGTAATAAAGTGTAGACGGAATACCACATAGTTAATAAATTAACAAGTGCAATCATAATTTTACCATAGGATTTGCTTCAATGGTAATTGGCCAAAAATACTGAAAATATGAAGAATATTTAAAAAGATAGAGAGAAGAAAATATATATAATAAACCATAAAATGTTAATAATTTGAAGTTGATATCAAGTGAATACAAATGTATTATGAAATGAAATATGAACTAAATATAATGGAAAATTTGATAACAAGAGATTTAAATTAGAATTAGATATGAAAAAACACGTATAGATATAATCATCAGCCTGGATGTATCCCCACGTCTTTTAAAAATAATACAGTATTTCATAAATATACTAGCATATATGCTAAGATCAGTATATTCATCCAGGTATACTGTATTATTACCAGAAAACAATTGGAAATAGTAAAATTGAAAAAAAAAAACTTGTAAAGAATAGATAAAATATTTTACTCACAATAATTATCCAAAATTCCGTAAACATCACAAGGTCTACATTTATACCATTACTACCACATGCTGCACATCACAAAATATCATAATCTTGATGAGATAGTCAAGTTGAGAGAACATATTTTGATAGTTAAGTTGAGAGAACATATTTTAAAATGACAACTTAGTATTACACCTCAACACAAATTGATTTAAAACACACAAATTTATTTTTGTGATAAAAACAAATAAATACACTCAAAAACAAATTTATATTTGTGACTACACAAATTTCCATTTGATTTTAATCTTTAAAAGTAAAATTTAAATACATAAGCGATAAGCACCCTCTATAGATAAATTAAAAATATTATTAACATTTATTTGACAAGAAATGTGCTGCTGCCCTCTATAGGAATAATAATTACGCAAAATTAAGTTTGATTTACATATTTATTATATTAGCTTTAATAATATATATAAATAGTAATAAATAATAATATCATTGTAGTTTTACATTAACATCAGACATAATCCCATTATATGAATTAAATTTATCTGGAATTAAATTTATCTTACATAGTATTTCAAAAACTCTTACCAAGAGTAAATATTATGTTTAAAAAAATGTCTTATAATACATAGTGCTGGTGCTGCCATCTATGGTAATCTACTTATATATATTATAGAATTTACAGAAAATAATTAAGATTTTATACTTCTACTAATTAGTTAATGAATTCTATATATATATATATATATATATATATATATATATATATATATATATATATATATATATATATATATATATCAATTGCATTTTTAAAGCGTCTTATTCTAAAAATTAAATATATATATATATTTAATTTTTAGAATAAGACGCTTTAAAAATGCAATAAAATTTTCTTGCAAGTGTTTTAGTCATAGTTAAATTTTGAAATAATAGATATTTTGTATTTTTGTAATTTTAAAATAACTTAATTTAATCACACATTTATTCAGTAACAGGGAAGGTCCCTAGAAGTGCGTACTCGAAATATCCTTATACAATTATTACTGATATGCGTGTACAAATTAATAAATATATTGGCAGCATTTTCATATCTCGTTAATTCTAAAATAATGAAACTTTCAATATTTAGCAATACATCGCACTTATGGTACCGTATTAATGCGACATAATGGATTTTTTAAACAAATTCTATTTTGTATGTTGAATGATGACGGAAATTTTTGAGTCAGATGAAATATTTAATAAATAAAATTTACACTAAAGAAAACTGTCTCGTTCAACTATATTTAAAACTAGCCGCTTAACTAGGGTAGTTTGAGGGTAGAATTAACTAAACTATTAGCATAACTATACATTTTTAACTATATTTAAACTGATACCGAAACGAAATACATTTCACCGATTTCTAAGTTTTTTCCAAACTTCTATTATTAGCTATGGAGTAATATCATAATGTCACACTGTATATGTGACTCACATTTTTGGTTAATTTACTTTTTTTTAAATGCCAGCGAAGTATGATATCACGCCTCGGACTCGCGAATTTTATTTAATGTTAAACTGCAACTTAACATGAACTAGGCAAAATACGTTAGATTGTTCCGTAACCCTAACTGAACTCAACAAATATTACTTCCTCAACACACGCATCCAAACTTCCACCAGAAAAATTTCAACCGAAATCCAAAAATTTCAACCAGAAAGCAAATATAAATAATCCGCAGTTTAATGCACATAATCGTATCCTTAATATCAATTTTATCTTTTAGGTAGAAAAGATTTAAAGACTCATTCATATTTAAATATGTATTTTTTCATCTAAAACAATATTCTAAACTTTCTTTTGAAAAATTGAGTCATACCGAACTTGAACTCCAAGAATGAAATGCCAAACATAAACTGATCCGAACCCGAAACAATTAGAATCAATTAAGCCCAAACCCTACACACAACGGAAAAATAAAATTAGCACTCACGAGTTCTGTCGGGTTCGGATAAAATTAGGTTACCCGACACCATGTAGGAAAGTGATAGGAAGTTGAATAACCAAATTTAATGTTTTGAATATTTAAGTGTTTCTTTAAAATATTTTAAAGTTCTAATTGGATAAATTACTTTAATCGGATCCATTGTCAATTAGCGTATTTAAAGGAGTGTAAATTGTCGCAAAATTAAATTCATTGTTGCAAACACGAGGACTTTCTTTTACGGGTATTAAATGATGGGTTATTTTAGGTCCTTATACGCTCGCTTACCACGCATTTTAATTCACAATTGAGTTACGTTATATTTCTGCATTTTTTAACAATTTTCTCCATAGTTCACCAGTGTTTGTGACTTCAAGTTGTCTGCGGTCTGTCTGCCATCGTATAACAGTCTGTACTCTAACTTTTGTAAATTTTCAGTAATTTCTATGTGCTTCACATATTTTATTCGGATTTTAAATAGCATGATCGTATTGAAATTTAAGTCTGAAATATTTATGCTTCGTTTACAGACACCTAAGATAAATCCGTTTCTTTATGGTTTATGATAAAAATTGGTTGCAGTGCATTTTAATGATGTTACGCTATATTAAACATAATGGAATTGATACTCACCAGCGTTTTACAACTTGTCGCTCGTAAATCTCGCTACGCCATTTTCTTTAAGTCATTGAGGTTACTAGTCTTTTCTTTAAACTCGAAGTTTTTATTTCTTTTTTAGGAAATCAGGAGAGATTACACCACTAAATGTGATTGTTAATTTATTGTACACAGACATATATTCTTCAATATTGTCTCCTAAGTTTTTGAAATTGTGCTTTATCGAGACATTCCTTGCAAGCGATATAATTATTTCGCAATACCAATTGAAAAAATATTCCTTTTATGATAAAATTACTCCGATCACAGAAAGAATTTCAGCGGTTATTGCTTTCTTTTTGTGTATTGGCATAGTTAGATATTCTTAATGTTTCAGTATTTCTTTCGTTTGTTGTAGAGGAGTTTTTATTTATTGTATGTACAGAACGTTGATCATGGAAGAACCGCATAACATATAAATTAACTTCTTACAAAGGGTTTTTCAGTGCACATTTGAATAAATATGCCAAGATGGTTTTAGAATATTTGTAAATGTTTATAAAGGGTTCTTTTATAGAACTATGATGATGATTGTAAAGCAAGTCAGAGAAAAATCCTAAGAATGATTTATCAACAGCTGACAATGACAGTCATTGTAAAGCAGTGTAACATGTAATTAGAGGCCATGCAACTTTTGTATAACAAGATTTTAGAGGAATATTTAAATATATTATAAAAAAAAATACTTATCTTAATGATTCTGGCAATCTACAAATGAGGCAGTTTCATTTAAATCCTTTTAATACTTTACAACATAGTTAAAAAGTGTTTAAGAATTCAGTGTGTCTGTCTATTCACTTGTCTAACCGTCCGTCTATCCAATTGTCAATCTGCCTTTGCTCTAAATCTCGTAAATATAACTCAGATTGTCATATAATTCTTATATGTTATTGAGGTTTACTATGGAATGTGCTCTGTTGAAAATGAAGTGTGTAGCATTTGTACTTCATATTTAAGGACTCACAAAAGATTTGCCTTACATTACGGTACATGTGGGAAAATTGTTTTATTGATGTTACCATATTTAAGATAGCATTTTTCATAATGAGATAGATGTGCATCACTGAGGTGGAAGACAAGATATTTTCTCAGGAGTATACAATAAGTAGCTTTTACCGTTAATTCATCGTTCTTTTACGGAGTCGCACAAAATAATTCAGTAACAGCAGTGACTACGATCGATGATTGCTGGAAGTGCAGCTACACGAAAACATAAAACCACATGTATAAAGTACATTAAAGCTCAGATTCGATAAGCACAATTAGATAATAAAAAACAATTATGTAACTAATTATTTTTTCTATCATTTAAATTTTTCTGAAATTTTTAGAAATAGTGATATTTTGAACAATTGTTATATTTAAACTCCATACGCTGCATGTAGTTTTTTTTAATTTGAGTGTTAGAAATATTTGTATTGTGATCAAATTTTGTCACCATACGCGTTCAGCTGCCAAAAAATGTCGTTTAGCTTTTCCAGCTTCAATACCGGCTATAGTACACATATTAATCTCGAACATCAGTGTTTCTATTAATAGGGTATGCGACTGTCTGTGAAATCAACTGTAGTTTAATGTATCGTAAACAATATTTTAAAATAAGGAATATCATATTTCGTATCAATCTTGCTTCTCTGTGCAAAAAAAAAATCATAATGGAAGCAAATCGTTTGCAGATTGAAATTTATCGAAATTAATAGCAGAAATATACATGCTGGAATATTTAAAAAAATCATTAAAAATCTGCAAAATCTCCAACAGATTTGAGAGAAACTTTATGCAAAAGTGCTTTGTTTCTTCTCGTCTGAGCTGCAAATACTGGATTTATAGTATACTGAGATACAAAATTACGATTTCTAAAAGAAAATACCTATTCAAAAAAGACAAATAAAAATTCAATTAAAGTAAAATTTTAAACATCTAAATCGAGTTCTGACACAAATCTCTTGAAGTTGTTCTCGGTTATATCTTGGAGTACCTCAGTGCTAAATTCGTTGCGCTGGCAATACCCATCAAAGCATAAGAGTGTACACAAACATAAAAAAGTCCTTCCGGCATGTACCGGGAGGAAAAGGTAGCTTTCCTATGTCTTAGTTAATTTTAGCTAATGTTACATGAAAACAGCAAGTTAAAATGCAAAGAAACGGCTACAAAAGATTAGTTAATACTGAATTTGAATAAAAAATTCGCCAAATTATTGAGCAATAGCCCAATTGGCTTCATTTATGAAGACTTATTTTGGTCGCCAAATTTGGCGATATTTCGCCAAATGTAGCCAATTTTGGCAAGAATTTGGTGCTAACGGATATGAATATATAGTTTTATGCGTATGATTGGGAAAATTATTACAACAATGAAAGAAAATAATTTGCGAGTAAACGTGTTAATGTGCTGTTTTGTTTCAAAATGTCAGCCACCCTAGAATTTCAAACTGTTCTATCTCAGCCATTTTTTAAGATAGAGGTAAACCAAAAAATGCTCTGGAATCCTCGTATTAAGGCCTAACACTTAATTAAAAAATAAATTTGAATTTTTAACTTTTTTGTATATTTATTTTAGTTTTAAATTTTTAAGTGGCCGCCATCTTGAAACAAAATGGCGGACCAAGCTGGCCAACGAACTCGGTCGAGACATTGTTGAGCTTAATACATACAATTAGTTTCATCAAAATTGATTTATAAATACGAGCGTTATTGTATGACATAGCTCATATATATATATATATATATATATATGGATATATATATATATATATAAATCAACATTTGAACGGAGGGTGGTTTTGGGGTCTGGGGGTCATGATCGGTGGAAATATATCGAAATTTTCCGGAACTGATTTCCTCCGAACGGCTGCAATAGGTAGCTTTATACTTTTTTGTATTGAAAGCTACCTAATAGAACCTCATAAAATCTGTGCAATTCTAATATAGATTATTTTCCGAGCTTAATCGCGATGTTATTAATGATAAAACGTATGTTTCAACTAATTTTTCTTGTAGCGTAGAAATAATTGGTCATTAAAGTAAATAACCTGTTTTAATTTCTAACCACTTTTTTCAACACTTTTGAATCATTTTCCGTAACATTGTTCTAGACTCTTTATTTTTTACTTTTTATGCAAGCAACGTTTTTTATTCGCTTTCTGCCCCCTATGAGCTACGGTCGTCAACCACCGCTCTGATACTGTAAACTCTAAAAACACGCTAATTTGATCGGCTCAAAAACGATTATGGAAGTTTAAATTATAATTAAACAACTAGTGACGATCTCATGTAACCCTTTTTCAATTCAATTTATTTTGACTGAGAGAATTTAAAGTCGAATCAACTTCTGTCTAAACAACTAACAACTGTTTTCGTGATAGATTAAATAAGATCAATTAAATATTTGAAATCAACTTGAGTAACATGGCTAAGTAAACAACGTCGCTGCATCAGGGAATTTTATTAAGATTGTATAATAAAATGGATTTTCAGTAAGACGTTTTAAATGTAAATTTTCCAACATGACGTAATTTTCACCAAAGATTTTTTCCAAAGATTAGTCACCAAAGATTAGTTTTTAGTTGAAGAGAAATGTTATTATTTACGCTGTGTTAAAATTTGCAGCGATAGGTTAAATATTTTGTCGAAATAAATGAATCTCTAGTGTAAATATATTTTAGGTAGCTTTCAATACAAAAAAGTATAAAGTTACCTATTGCAGCCGTTCGGAGGAAAGCAGTTCCGGAAAATTTTGATATATTTTCACCGATCATGACCCCCAGACCCCAAAACCACAATCCGTTCAAATGTTGATTTATATATATAGATATATCCATATATATATATATATAGATATATCCATATATATATATATATATCTGACATATGTCATACGATAACGCTCGTATTTATAAATCAATTTTGATGAAACTAATTGTGTGTATTAAGCTAACCAATGTCTCGACCGAGTTCGTTGGCCAGCTTGGTCCGCCATTTTGTTTCAAGATGGCGGCCATTTAAAAATTTAAAACTAAAATAAATATACAAAAAAATTAAAAATTAAAATTTATTTTTTAATTACGTTTTAGGCCTTGATACGAGGATTGCAGAGCATTTTTTGGTTTACCTCTATCTTAAAAAATGGCTGAGATAGAGCAGTTTGAAATTCTAGGGTGCTGACAGTTTGAAACAAGACAGCACCTTACAAAAAATTTCATTGTTATAATATTTTTCCCAATCATACGCATAAAACTATATATTCATATCCGTTAGCGCCAAATTCTCGCCAAACTTGGTGACATTTGGCGAAATATGGCCAAATTTGGCGACCAAAATAAATTTTCATAAATGAAGCCAACTTGTCTATAGCTCAATAATTTGGCGAATTTCTTATTCAAATTCAGTATTAACGAATCTTTTGTAAACATGCTCTTTGCATTTTAACTTGCTGTGTTCGTTTAACATTAGTTCAAATTATAAAACGAAGATATAGGAAACCTACCTTTTCCTCCCGGTACAGGCCGGAAGGACTTTTTTGTATTGAAAGCTACCTAAAAGTATAAAGCTACCTATTGCAGCCGTTCGGAGGAAAGCAATTCCGGAAAATTTTGGTATATTTTCACCGATCATGACCCCCCAGACCCCAAAACCACCCTCCGCTCAAATGTTGATTTATATATATAGATATATCCATATATATATATATATGTATATATATATATATATATGACCTATGTCATACGATAACGCTCGTATTTATAAATCGATTTTGATGAAACTAATTGTGTGTATTAAGCTCATCAATGTCTCGACCGAGTTCGTTGGCCTAGTTCGTTGTAATAATTTTCACATTCATACGCATAAAACTATATATTCATATCCGTTAGCGCCAAAATTGGCGACATTGATGACAAAATTGGCAAAATTGGCGACATTTGGCGAAATATCGCGAAATTTGGCGACCAAAATAAGTCTTCATAAATGAAGCCAATATGGCTATTGCTCAATAATTTGGCGAATTTCTTATTCAAATTCAGTATTAACGAATTTTTTGTAAACGTTTCTTTGCATTTTAACTTACTGTTTTCGTGTAACATTAGCTAAAATTTTAAAACGAAGATATAGGAAAGCTACCTTTTCCTCCCGGTACAGGCCGGAAGGACTTTTTAAATTGAAACTGTTTGAAAATACTGTTATTTGAGCTTTTATAAATAGTAGGGCATCCAACCCGGGCTTCCCGGGATAGAGAATATAGGTAAAAACAATTTTTAGGAAATCTAATGGATTCTTTACATTTAATATATATATATATATATATTTAGATTGGCCCCTGATAACACCAAAGAACATTTTTATATGAAATATGCAATTATAAATTCAAATAAAATTTCATATTTATTAAAAGCAGTAATTTCGTGTTGGCCTCGTGACAGAATTTAATAGCCGAAGAAATCGCTAAAAATTTCGTTATCTACAGCAGGTTTTCTTATTCTGATAATTTCAGCTGTTTTAAGCGCTTATTTCGATTACATGTCTGTTAAATTTGTGTTTTATTTATACTATTTTATTTATTGCTTAATGACATTTTAATTTCATTATGGAATTAAACATTTATTATATTTTACAATTATTATTGTGCTACTACCACAACGATTATATTGCTATTTTATTGTAGTGCTATTTTATTAAATTCCAGCAATTTAATAAAAGTGCTGGAAACAAATACTGAACTTTTTATATTGTTTAAAGTGCAAACGGATTATTATTAATATGATGATGATTATTGTTGGGCTGAAATATTTGAATGCATAACGCATGAATTGAGATAGTTTTTGGGCCGTTCGTACGTATAATTTTGCGTTGTAACAAATACCCCATAGTTCGAATCCATAGGAAGGCAAAAACGGGAATATCCAATGAAGACGAAAACATATCAGCTGAAGTTATTTATTGATATATAGCAAGCATAAGATGTAAGAACGGGGCGGTCTCGGATATTAGAGGCTTAGAAAACAGTTGTTGACAGAGCAAGAGCTAGGAGTGATCTGCCCTTTGGGCAGTAGATTGTATCGCCAAGATTCGATAATACATTGAGCCAACAAACCGCAGACGCGTAGAAGAATTTTTGTACGTTAAGGATAATTAATATATATGTTTTGGGAGAATGTAATGAATAGGTTACCACATTTGTTCGAACCCGTAATTGTTGTGAATTTTAGAGGACACATGCGGGCAACCCGGTGGGAAAGGAATTTTAGTCAAAGGAAAGAGCTAAACTTTGTATCTGAGAAATTACATTACTTGCACAATTTGTTTATGAACAGAAAAAGGTTGGGCGCCCATGCAGCTGTCAAAGAATGTCCAGAACACATACATTACATCTGTTATAACCGCATTGGAATTAAAATAGATTTATAACGTACATGCTGCATTTAGTAAAGATAGTCTTTCATATGAGAAAAGGAAGTAACATTTGAGGTTTTAGAATAAGATATATTTTAGCGAAGAGAATATTAATTAATATATTGAAAATCAAGTTAGGAAGATAATAATTTAGAATAAAGATATGTATAAATGATTCTATATCATAATTAATATTTTGTAATCGTCTGCAAGCGATACATATATTGTCTTTTTTAATTTATGCTTGAAATTTAATGTAAATGCTATAATAAATGAGTAAATTGCGATACAATTTTCAAACAACTTGCATTTTCTCAATATAACGATGTAAAAATTGAAAATGTGTGATGTTTAGAAATTTAAAAAATTGCCATAACAAATGTCGCAAAACCAAAATTTCATCGTCAACTGTTGCCATTCGCAAAATGACGTCAGCGTTACGCACGGACACGTTTGTCCTTTATAATATAGATAGCGTAATTTTTCCAAATCAATGCTTTGAATGCGTAATAATTTAATTATTCTTTTCAACTTTTATTTCGCTTTTTATTATTCACGCACACGTACATTTTATATAACGTAATTTTCTCCACTCATTGCTTTTAACACGTGATATTTTAATTTTCATTTTAAAGTTTTATTTCTGTTTTTAATTGTCACGTGTAAATACATTTTTAATTGAAAGCGAATATTATTATATGCGCTGTTTTATAAATTGGCAACAATTTAAATAGATGGCTTTTTCGAAATATGAAATAAATCTCGAATAAAATGATGAAATTTTGAAATAAAATTGTAAAAAAAAAACCCTTAAAAGATTAATTAAATAAAAAAATAATTACACACTGCATACCGCAAGTTTATAAACTTTTATATTTTTATATGTAGGTTTCTGAATATTAGCCCAGAAAGACCTCAAGCCACAAAACATTCATTGACAGTGGCGACTGCGGTAACTGCTGTCACTTTTGTTTAATACAGAGAGTTTTTAATTAACCAATTTTAAATAAATTAATTTATTAGGTAATATTTTTATGTTTATTTTTACCTCCACTTGTTTCTGTTTTTTCCGTCATTTCATCCACCTTCTCCTTCTAATATAACTTATGTGCACATCCGATTGGGTGATGACCTTAACTCCTGCTTTCTTATTCGTCGTTCTAGTCTACATGTATCACCTTCATCCTGCACACTCCATTTCCGTTTAGTTCCTATTTTCAAAGAAATATCAATTTCATGTTTTCCTCCTTCTGAAGAAAAAATATTATATATTTCAAAATGTGTTGCACATTGTCTCTTTTATGGTAAATTTAAGGAACACTTTCCCTTCTATTTACGAAAATCTCTATTTATATTTGTAACGATTATCTCGCTGTAGAAATATTATTGTCATGCATTACATTTAGCGTAAAAAACATTTTAAAATGTAATGTTTAATGCGACTACAACATGTATTACTAAAAATACCAATAACATTTTATATACTTTCAGATTTTAAATGGCAAGCTTGAAGAGTTTGTGGGGCATGTGTAATTACTACATGTATTAAGAGAGATGAAATATGGAACGTTGTGAAAAATGCAAATTTAATCATTCTAAAATTGAAAAAGTTTAACATTCCAATTTTGTTTCTTATGAAATTAATACCCACGCCCTCTACGAAAAAATTCCAGAATTTATAAGCTTTTGAAGTATTACTTTAGTTTTGACCTGCAGACTTTCTCATTTTACTTACTTTTTTCGAATGATTAAACAATGTAAAATAAATTAAATAAATGAATATAATAAAAGGCTCATATTTAATCAAAACATTATATGAGAGAAAAATAACAAAATATAAATAGACTGCAATATGTGCCCTTTTTAAATATATATGAATAAAATAAATTTACTGGACTATTATATTCATATAGAAATAGAAACTAACTTTTGATACCTAGAACAAATTGTGACACAAAAAAAAAGCTCAAGTAGAAATTAGTTATTGTAAAATTTATATTAATTAAACATTTTATTCATATTGTTCAATAGAAAATATCGTTATTAGTTACATACGTTTTTTTTAACTTACACCCAGCCAATTAAACAGAAAACCTCAATTTATTTTAACTACCTAAATGACCCAGAAACATATTTAAATACACATTTTACTGGATTTTATGTCCTCATTTAATTATGTTAAAAAAAACGATTGGGAGGACCTCTTCATTTTGAAATTGCACAAAACTCTCAAATTTCCTAAACAAACACACCCTTTTTACAGAATATTTAGCTTTTTAAATAAAGTTCACCGTAGAATTCCAAACGAAAAGTTATTCGGTCAAGTAATTTACAAATTATGAATATTTTATGTCAGGGACACCTAGTGTTACATTCATTTTCAATCGTAGCAAAACAGATTACAATGAGAGTTGTTTTTTCAAGCATAACTTGAAATCTACTTGGAGGAGAAAAGTGATATTTTAGATTCGCATATTTGAAGCTTTAATAAATCGACTACGGATGAAATATTCATGGATTGCCATATATATATGTATATATTTCATATATTTTCATATATATATGAATACAGCGTGTCCACGTATAACCTGACCGACCTTTATTTTCGCAACCGTTGGTCCTAGATGCATACTTCCAATTACAAAAATGGTTTAAATAAGGTAAAGAATTATTTTTAAAGCGATTTGGGTCAAGAAAAACAATTATTCAAAAATTACGAAATATAAATTTTTATACGGTCCCCCAGTCCTATAAGTGATATTTAGTAAAAATTTACTGTTACACTTACAAATAAGATAAACAAAGTCTCACTCATCTAACATTAAAATTGACCGAATTATGAAACTTTGAAATGCATGACTTATACCACTTTTTTGCATCTCAAAACAGATGATTTAGAGCCGTGCTTTCAGGGGTCGTATATAAAGTACTTAAGCTTATTTCAAGGTATCTGCTCTTTGAAAAAAATCGTACAACTATTACGATTGACTTAAATTTTATTAGTTAAGTTTCAGATTAGTTAAAATAATTGTGTTTTATCATATGTTTTATTTTGTAAGGATTTGAGGCTATGATTTATTTTAACAAAAAATATATTATTTTCATAAGGTTTTATTTAACTTGCAACCATCGTCTTTCCAGTTTAAAATGTGTACTAGAACTTTAACTTTCTTTCAAATGTCCGATCGAAGTTACATTTTACATACTGACTTAAATCCGATGACAATGTAATATTATTATGATTTTCGACGCTTACCATCTTAATAATACTCATATTAGAGGATAACACGAAAAAATTCGGATAGATTACCGTCAACAAGTTTAAGAAAAAGTTTTAGATTAGATAACATAAACCTGCGATGGTTGTGTTTTTTAACTTTTATAATTACGTTTTATGTATTTTTTAACGCTGAATAAAAAAATTACCTTCATTTTTAACCATCATGTCAAGATTTTTCGCAAATCGTAAATTTCAAGGTTAAAAAATAGCGAAAAATCTGATACTATAAAATAGATTTAAGACTTTTTTATTCAGTTCAATTTTATTTAATTCAATAATTTATTCAATTTTTGGCTTATACTGGGTTTTTTACAACTAAATAGTTCAAGGGTCCGTTGAGGTTGGGAGGGGAGGGGAGGGGGGTTGAATTTTAACTTTGAAATTTTCGATTTGAGAAAAATCCTGACGTTATGATTTAAAATGAAGGTCATTTTCGGATTCAGCACTAAAAAATACATTAGAATCAATTTTCAATAGCTAAAAAACATGGCACAACCCAAAATTTGAAAGACAATGTAATCTAACAGCATTTTAAAATCGTAATTGTGGCTGTTGTTTTTAATCTTTTTATTTAACAAAAATTCTGTTATTTTTATCCTCTTATATGTTCAGTACAAATTGTATATTTTGCATTAATATGTCAGAATGATTATAGATTTCACATTTATATTAGATTGCAATGTTAATTTTGCTCTCAACTATTTTTTGGATATATCTGACGATTAATTATATTTCTACTACATTTGTGAATGACCCCTATTTCGCATCAATAAATATACACCAACTTTAAACAGCTATTTCTCGGGCAGTTTTAATCGTAGATGAATGAGACTTTTTTTTTATCTTACTTGTTAGTATCACAGTAAATTTTTACTAAATATCACTCAAAGGACCGGAGGACCGTAAAAAAATTTAAATTTTATAATTTTTTAATAAATGTTTTTCTTGACCCAAATCGCTTTAAAAATAATTCTTTACCTTATTTAAACCATTTTTGTAATTGGAAGTATGCATCTAGGACCAACGGTTGCGAAAATAAAGGTCGGTCAGGTATACGTGGACACGCTGTATATATATTTTTTCAACAGAGTTATTTCCGAAAGCTTTAAGTTTGCGAACTCAAAATTACGTATCATCCTGCCAAGTGTCTTTTTAGTTATGCTTAAAACACTATGTTCTCTCAATGTAATCTGTTTTGCGACAGTTACATATTACATATTTAAAACATTAAACATCATTATTCCTAAACAGCTTCACCGAAAAATGTTCCGTTCGGTATCCTAAGGTAACATTAACCAACAAAGCCAAATATGCTGTCGATACTAGGTGTTCGTTTTGACAATTCAGATTTCGGTATAATTTCAGCATGAAGAAGACCAGATATAAGTTAGATATATAAGTTAGATATCCAACTGTACATGTATATACCCGTACATAATTTCATATAAAAATATTGAATACTTACAACAAATAAAAAAACCTTTTTAGAAAATTATAAGTAGTAGGTAACTAATGGAAAATATTCCGCAACATAAAAAATTGCCACGGCTTTGTTATTTATATGATTTGGGTAGGATTTTATCGTAAATGGTTCGACATTTTTCCAGTGATTGTAAGATTTAAAATTATACAACTTAAAGAAAATTGTGAGGTAACTGAAGACGTGTTTAAAAAAATCCTTATTTGAAATTTACTCTGAACTTTATTATTATTGATCATTACTAAAGGGACACACGAAAAGAGAATATTTAACTTTCATATTTTAAAGCATAATGAATGCATTTACAATAAAATATAATGAACGAGCCATTGTTTGAAAGATTAATAGTTACGTACAATAGTTCGTTCCTGTGGGATCGTAAGTAACTTTAATCTCTCGTATGCTTTTAATAAGCCTGCGTCAAACAAGACGTGGTAATATTAATCTGAGGATTTGGTTTTTAATTAAAACTATTCCTTGTAAATTGTATAGTATCCACAAATTCTAAATTTTAGGATTCCAATTCATATATTACAAATAAATCTGAAATACCCGTTCATGTTGTTTTATAATGAATGAGATTTTGTAAAATATAATTTCTTTAGTATTGCAAAATAAATTCTCTATGTAAGGATGGGGGGGGGGGGAGGTGCCGCTGTAACATCTGTTAAATTAAGATCACTTATGCTTAAGGGGGGGGGGTGGAAAATATTTTCAGACGGACGTCTTCATTAGATCAAACAAACTTTAGAACAAAAATTTCTTAAATATAATCAAATTCTGTTATCAAAGTTAAGAATTAAACGTTTTCACTCTGTCTTCTGACTGGTAGGCAATGCTGCTTGGTAACGATGATTTAGAAACAAACAAGCAAGGAATTAAAACAATGTCGAAATCTGGCAAAACTTTCATTTAAAAATTATAGATTATCCTCATTATTTTAATTCTAAAGTGACAATTTGGAAAAAATAAATAAAAAGCTCTTCTCAGAAGCTATGTTAATAACACAAACAGGGACTACAAAAACGAATTTAATGGTTAGCCACATGAGGGCATGTATAATCACATAGCTTCACGCTCAGCTTGAAGACCATATATTACTCAATCTTTTACAAGAACCCATTCAATTCAATAATTAACATATGAAGAAAATCGCATTAAAATTTTGGAGAGGTATTCATTAGATTTATAGGACGTTTTTTTATAATAAACGCTGAGAATGGTATAATTGAAAACGGATAGAAAGATACATAATAAATACATCGATTTTCTATTTTAAATACAGCAGCATCTCCTTTTAAAATAAAATTTATGTTAATGGAAAATTCCTGAAATAAATATCTTTCAGTATTAAAATACATGAAATGTAATAACTCCACATTAAGTAATCTGAATATGTTCATGCACTTAAAATTGTCTTTTTTGCAATAACGTATATGACTTTTTAAAAATATATACTATTTTGTATGTATATTCTCTGTATAATATTATTATGTTAATAAATCGATGTAATGTTTTGTTTTTATTAATTATTGTGTAAATATTTCCAATATTGCTGACTTTTATGTGTTTCAGCACTTCATATTTACAGACATTCCCTGCGTAATGTTTCCTTTGAAATTCAGATTTTCATTTATCAATAAAACTTTAGTTTTTAGTAAGTTTATTATATTCAAGCAATTATTCCATTTTTTATTATTTTAGATAAATAAATTAACGTATGAAATAGTTATCATAAATATTAAGTGATCTGACATTATAATTACATTATCCATACCTCAAAAATTTCAGACCGCTTGAACAAGCTCTGAAAAAATTTCGTAAAATATTCTAAGCTTCATAAGTCTTTTAAGTGCTTTATAACTTCAGATAATTCTTTTTACAATGTTTAGTTGAGAACAAAAAATACCCAACTTTTATGTATTTTCTGAAGTGAATAAAGAAAACAAATAAATTCTTTCGTTTAAGTTGATGTTTTTCGAATGCATTGACTTATTTTTTCTTAAGTGTTTAAATATTTATTCGTTAACTGATCTTCAGTTAAAGATATAGTAAAAAGGAATGAAAAATCATGCCTCAACCATAAATTATTAAACGCATTCCAACATTGTTAGAATATTTTAATGTAACTTTACCTATAAAAATGTTAACGAATATATCTAAGTAACACATAACATATTTGAAAACCAGATTTCAGCCGTTAACGTTCTTAGCCGGAAAGGTATCTGAAATATGTTGTTCATCAATGAATATGATCTATATTTCTGTGTAGACATAACACGAAAAATCATGCTTCAAGTATAGATTATGAAACATATTCTAACATTTCCAGAATACTTTAACAAAACTTCGACGTTTAATATGGTAAAAGATGATGTCTAAGTAAAAATTTGGAAAATGTATAACACATTGGAAAAATCAATTTCAGGAAATACCATCAACAGTCGGAAAAATATTCGAATTGTTTTGTGCAGCCCTGTATATTATCTATAGTTTTGTACATATACTACATTCTAAATTTAGTTCAGTTAAGAAATGCATAGCACAGTTCAAAATTCAACGGAAATGAAATTTACTCGACATCGGTTGTACAGCGCTGTATATGATCTAGAAATTATACACACCAAGTAATATAGAAAAAAAAATTAAATTTAAAAATGTGGACTTCAACTGAAAACGTATTTCCAGACATTATTGTTCATAGACAATAGTAGGAAATCATTTAAAAGGTATATTACACTGAGAATTTACAAAAAAAGAAAACAAAAATTAAAACAAATATTTTAAAAGCTTTAAAACATTCAGCCCATTTTCTGTATGAAAGTACTATTTTTTAGCTCTTTAGATATAAATAAATGAAGTAATAGTATCTTATCCTTGAAGGATATCATAACCATAAACTTCCAATTATTTTCCCTTACATTAGACTCAAAATCGTGTTCATATATTTCATACATCTTGACCTTTCTGACAAGGAATTTGGAATTTTTTCAAAGTAACATAGCTTTTTCAAGCATTTTATCTCTTACAAACCATTTATAATGTTACGTATAAAAAGAAAATTTTATATAAGTTTTCTATATTTATTGATGTGCAAAACTTAAATTTTTGGAATTAACTTGAAATTATGCTACTAAAAAATTCTAATATTTTTTTTAAAAAACGTTTATATAAATAGATCATAATTAAAATGCATGGAAAATAAGTATCCTTATATCTTTAAAGTTGAATATCTCAAAATATATTACTCTTTCAATATTTCTCCAAGCAGTTATTTCAATTGTGCAATAATATTGTCTTTATCTTTTGAATTTAAAAGCAATGTCACTTTAATGGTTTAGTTTAAAATGTGATTAAGATTCCTATATTATAATAAAACAGTCAATTTACAAGAAATCCTACAATAAAATATACTCACCTTCTTAGCATTACTTAAGAAATTTATCTATAAAATTTTGTTAAACTTTTAATTTTGATAAAAATACGTTTTTTTCTTCTTGAAATATATGTCAATGATAATAGATTTTTCATTATTAAATTAAAAAAAAATTGTTTGATAAATCTTTTAACAATTTTATTCTTTCTGCGAAAAAACATTTATTAGTGTAACAGCAAAGTCTTTCAAAATACTCTATTCGAAATCTTGTGTGAATATTTCCTTTAGCTTCATACAGATGTCATGACATGTGTAAACTAAATATTTACCTAAATAAATATAATAAAAAATCTTTTATAGATGTTATTACGATAGATATTGTTAATCAAGTTAAATTCGAATGTTTCTGTTGGCTTAGACCATATATGTAAGATAAAAAATAAACATTTAGAAAACATAAATTAAAATACTATCGCGACGCACTATTCGTGTTGTAACGTCTTAGAATAAATGACGAATGGTTAGCTTATCAACTTGACTAAGATATCTTTAAATAATTTAACGATAAATATTTCATTAACAATGTCAAATAAACACAATAAATGTCTTGGTTAAATAAATATAATAAAAGGATTCAATCATGATTATTGATAAGATTATCATCAAGCTTCTTTGAGATAAATAACTTAGATTTTTAGGGCAAATCCAGTAAATGGATTGTTTAATAGATTCAGTTATAATCTGCTGATCTCATGAGTTCATTTAGCTGCATGATTATTTGTTTTCACAAAGTCTTATAATCACTAAGATAGTTTGTTATTGGTGACAAGCGTGGATTGTGTCTTCGATGACGTTGTTAGAGTTATCTCGTGATAAATGATAAAATCTATGAAACAGAATCTAAACAGAATTAAAACTTTAAAATTCGTAAAACTGGAAGAAATTATGATAAAGAACTACGGTTTGCAAGAAAGTGCTGACAAGGTAGTCGGATTTTTTTTTTTTTAGCAGCAAAAAAAATTCTAGTTAAAAATGTCACTGGTAGAGGGCGCTAACGACCCGAAACACAATGAACAGGACAACAGTACACTCCATCCATTTATTCTTGCAATTACAATTGTTCAACATAACCTCCAGACCACATTCTTCGTCTTCAGTTCTTTCGCCGTGCGAAAATTTCGCAACTCAACAGTTACTGACTCTCCGTTCAAATAGAACAACTTCACCAACAACGTTCGATCGGGTAATGATAACATTCTGAAAGCAAATGAGAAATCCTCGTGTATCCCGGTGTTTTACTGCAGGATTAATTTGCATAATTCTGCTGAATCTCTCGCATGTTAACGCAATTTACAGGTGACTTTTTTAACTAAAATCTTTTTGCTGGTAAAACAAATTCGCTTACCTTGTGAGTCCTTTCTTGCAAACCGCACTTCCTTTCATAATTTGTTTCTTTATTGCGGGCTGGCGCACTGATCTGCTTAGAAGAGTAAAATGACAAGATTAGCTATTTGGGCGCTATACAGAATACTTATAACACTGTTCTTCTAATTGCTTTTAGGAACGAAGTTGTAATTTCGGGAATTATCGGAGAATAATCAATGGACAAAAGTTGCGAGCAAGGCGCTTTCCCAAATAAACAATACCGAAATCTCCTCTGGGGCTATCGGCGATAAAACAAAAACTTTGTTCCGAGTTTCATCTGGACTCTATTAACAATCGCAATAATATATTACACTGTTGCTTTCTAGTATATCTTCCCCGAGATAATGTTTCCTCAGCTCCAAGACACAAGACCAGCCAAGACACAAGACCAGCCAAGAAGACCCTCTTCATTTTATCCATCCATTATTTTTTGAAGTAGACAGCAGAGGGGAATCCCTAAAGACCACTCTGCATTCCAAAAAAGAAGTTCTCAGATTCCCAGCTCTCCAATTGTTTCTTTATTCCCACGCCTTTTTTCATGATAGTGTTCTTGGTAGGTCAGAACTAGGTCAGAAGTTTCTTTTGTAAGCTGTTTGGTGTTCCATAAAGTGAGTCCTTTTCTAATCACTTTTATTTTTTAGGTCCTTCAAGTATTCGAAGAATTTATGGACCTATTTCTTTGGTCTTTCCTGAGTGGTAATTAGACTTATAAGTTTTCTGGATTGGAATTTCGTAGACTTCGGACACTATGGGGATTCTGGATGACTGTAAATTCAGCAGAAATGCGAAATTTATAGTTCCAACCAATCAAAAACTTAATTATGTATTTCGCTGCCTCTGGTTGTGATTGTAAAAACAAATGTTAGGCATTAACAGTTAACGATCAAGTACTATCAGAAAAGAAGTAATTTAATGCGGCATTATAAATTTTAATATTATACAGCGGTGGAAAATTGATAGGGACTTCATTTAAATTTTCACTCAAAGTTTTAGAGTAGTTAACAAATTTCACTATATTTTTACAAAAGAAAATAAACTTACAAAATTTTACTGTGTTAAACATTTGCCAAAACATAGTTTTATTTTTATGCTGAATTAATTATATTTACATAGCAAGAAAATGCATAAAAGAACAGTAGAATTCATCCGAATTAAAGCTACACTATTTAAAATCTGCACCGAACTGTCCAGTCATTCAAAAGGTTTTGTAAATAACGGTTACTTGACCATAACATGAAGCATTCTCATTGGTCCGATTAGAGATACGCAAATTACGGTTATGTAAGAGATTTTTTTTTATAAAAACTGTTAAGTGAGTGGACAGTTTTCTACAGATTTTTAACAGTGTAGTTTTTTTCAAATGTCGACGAAAAAGGCAACAAAACATTGTTTACTTTAAACCACACTGTTAAAAATCTTCATAAAACTGTGCAGTCATTCCGGGGTTTTTTAACATTTACTTGACCTTATTAAATAGAGTTCTAATTGATCAGGATCGATAAAAATTAAGGTTAAGTAAACAATATCTATAAAAACGTTCAAATGACTTTACAGTTTGCTGCAGAATTTTTCCACTGCTTGAAGAAACATGTATTGGAGTACTACCCTACTAAATATATTATATATAATTGAGATATAATAAGAGATGTCTACTGAATAAATTTTCTATAAAACATTTGTATGTACTTTAGAATTTGTTTTATTGTTTTAAAATGCTATTAAGTTGTTTGACTGGAGGCTAAATCACCCAAACCCAATAACACTTACTACATATGGATTACTGTTTGCTAAAACACATGTGGCGTATTGCAAGAAATGGGAACATACATTTTTTAAGGTGATAGGAAGTTCATATGAGGCGGTCCAGTTGTTTTCTGTAATTATTGGTATGATCTTCTGTGTGATAAAGCAGTGTTTTCTAAATGGCACACAGATGATGTTTTGACTGGTGATGTTTTTGCCTGTAGCACACAATAACAGTATTTTTAGTAATAAAACAAAATGTAGGGAATATCAAGATTTTTTTTTTTTTAAGTTTTCGCCTAAAATATTAAGGTGATAGGAAATTCATAACACGCTCATAACAATTCATAATAAGTTCAATTCATAATAAGTATATTATTGTACCTATTATTGTAGCTGAATAATGCATTTTTAGTAGGAAAATTTATTCATCCACATTTCATTTTCATAAAAATCATAGTTTAAAGTTAACGAGATTTCACTGCTAGACTGACCATCTTAAAGATCCCAAATACAGACGAAAACCTCTGGGAAGTAATAGAGTGAGCTATTTATAGAAAAAACAAGTATTATGCCAATAAAGATGAAAAAGTCTAATATAAATACCCTGGAAATCTAATTCTGAAAAACACATTTTAAAAAATCTCTCATATTCTAAAGTTTCCAGAATGGTAATAATGAATTAAAATAGGGATAATCTTTTAAATTACTAGCTCCAATTTGACTGATTTCTAGTTTGATCCTATCATTTTGTCCAATATCTTTCGTATACAAATGCAATTAACATGGTAAAAATATAAAAATATATTTATTTTACTGAATGTTTAATATAATAAAGATTTTTAAATGTATTTCCTTTCGTGAAAATAAGAATAAGCTAAACCAAAAACTGTAGTCTTTTAGATTTAACAATTTAAATTATATCTCTAACTTTTCTCCGTCACAGTGTAATTTTATGAATTTTTAAATGTACTAAAATTTAATTCACTTCTTTAGTTATAAAATAAAACATCTCTCATTGGTTTAATAACATTTTTCGTAAGTTAGCTTTTGGATACTTATTCAGAATAAAATATAAATGTTTAATTAATATTTACAGTATAAACGTCATGCAATATATGTTTAAAATCTGTTTAAGGAGAAATAATAAATCGCAATATTTATTCTCTTTTATAAGAAACCTCTTTATAATTTGCGATATTTGAGAAAAGTAATAAAACGAAATTTGGACTTTCTCCAGCATATATTGAAAGAAATTATTGATTCAGTAGTTTTACTTGTTATACCCTATCTACATTTTATATTTCAGGGAATGATTTGAAAATCACATCAGCTGTCGAATACAGAATCTAAATAATATTACATCCCCTTAAAAAATTCTATTTCTCCATTTCACACTATATAAAGAAGGCACAATGATAGAACGGACAAAATTAAAAAATAAGGGTATTTGTTATGAAGATGTAAAAAAATGACTTCGAAAATGCACCTTAAAATCAGAAATGTTTACAATATAAAAAAAAATCATTACAAAATTTCAATATAACATTTTAACTATATACGATTTTGAGAATTTTTTTTAATTCTCAGAATTCTTTAAGAGGCGAATAATCAGAAACCTCACAAAACGTATATATTTTCAAAACCATCAGAAACGTCAATAAAAGGTCAATTCCCTTTTATTTCAGAAACGTGTCCAAACACATCGGGAACTTTCTGCTTTCTTAAAATGCTGATTCCACAAATGAATTTTTAAGATATCCAAAAGGATTCAAGAATTATGTGTTACATAAAATTTACAATGATGTTTTTGTAACTTTTCTGTTTTACCCGAAATATTTTCTGCAATTTTTTAACAGTAGACAAGGATTTATTTAACATCATACCTCTTTTTTTGCCTTTAATTATGAAACACAATTTTTTTAACATTGTAACAACTAATGAAGATTGCTGTGAGATTGTGATAAGAATTCTAATTACAAAGAAAATATATATATTGCCCAAAAATAATTCGCATGTGTGCATGCTGGTGGCAATAGCGTGAATAAATATCGTTAATCGAATAAATGAACGAAACAAAGAAAACATATGTCACTGTTGACAATACACGATGCTGAAATAGATATGCACTTATACGAGCTTTCTTTGTACTACGGACATTGTTGATGTCACTAATTACAGTCATCACTAATATTATACTTATTTTTTACATTAAATTAATTTACAATTTAATGCAAATATTGTGAAAAAACTGACATTATTTCGATCCGGGTAGCACTTGGGCCAAGAAAAATGCGCAAACCCTAAATTTTCAGAGGACGCAAATATTTTAACACCATTTCATCAGCTTGTTTAGTATCTCCCTTTACAAGATTTAACACATTTTCGTAGCACCACGTATGGAAAGTGCTTGACATTATATCTCTGATTCTTTGACTTTTATATCTGACTTTTAACTCTGACTTTTGTATTTTAAAGCATGTTTGAAGATCTATGGAATCGGTTTCCAAAACATTTTTTAATATTAACACGTTTGCTACCGTGGACGTATGTTTGACGTCGCTTGGTCACTCATTTGACACTCCATTTTTAATCCAACATTACTAATACACACTGGAAACTGAAAGAAGAAATTAATTTTATGTAATCACGAAATGTATGTTATTAAATGAATCAAATATTGCTATCAGCGTTTTCTGGCATGAATTTGGAATTCCTGAATAAAATAATATTCCGTTAATTATTAACCGGCAGTGAAAGTGTTAAAGCATGTAGTATTAAAAAACTCCACACTTTAGTTGAACAGATATAATCGTGTAGTATAGAGACAGATACCAACATTAGGACTATCGATTTCAGTTACGTTTTTCCCTCATTATTACGTTATTTCCTCATTATTACGTTATTCCCACATTATTACGTTATTCCCTCATTATTACGTTTTCCCCTCAGTAAATTAACACATCGGTCTGAAAATGCCTTCTTGCTGCGAGGATGGACTAGAATGAGTCTTTATTCCTTTTTATTTAAAAACAGATTCCCATGAAACACAAATTCTTTGGGATAATATTTGCCCATTATTTTCAAACTTTGTTGACCAACGATTAAGTTTAGCCATCTCACCTACGTTTGCGTAACAGTTGCTAAAATTGTGTCTGAGTCAAATAGCTGGCTGATTTAATGATGCTAATTAACTACCATTGACAGTGACAGCAAAACTGCACTAATAATGATAATAAAACTTTTTAATGGTTGATCAAATTTTAATTAAAATTCTTCAACTTATTTGTTGACTTTCTGGTTGAATTGCTGATAATTTGCATTCTTTAGTTTAAAAAAACGTTTCATAATTTATAGCTTTTATTTTAACAAATACCTATAAAAATATTAGGTAAATAAATTTTACTTTTATGTCTATTAGGATACAAGAATAAAAGTCTGATATGTTCCAACCTTTTTTAAAAAAAAATATTTCTTTAACTTAATATGAGTTACTTATTAATTTAATTATTAACGTGATAGCTGCAATTTTATTAATATCAGTTAATAATAGCAGGAGAATGCTGATTGAAAAATAACATTTTCTTGTGAAGATCATACTTATTACACTTGGAGCATGTGAAATAAATAAAGTAGGGAATTACAAAGGAATCCTTAAGACAAATGACTTTATACATGCAGAAAATGCTGTATTGAAATTGAAGTATTTCAAAAGATCCAACATTAAAAGTACAAGAAAAACAGTCTCTTTAGCAGCATAAAAACACTAAAATAATTGAGTACATTTTCTCTTCTCAGAACACTCTTAAATAATTTTTCAAATTCTTAACATAATTGGAGAGCAAGAGAAATATGTATGTTTTCATAATTTACTGAAGTGTCATCAAGTTTGTAGATACCTTTTTCGTTTCTTTGAAATTCCACGAAACAAAGATCATGGTAAAATCGATAAACAAATCCACTGAAAACAATTTTGCTATATTATTCCTTTCTTTCTTTTCTCAACTTGTCTTTTTCAAATACATGGTTTCAATAATAGATGCATGTTTTATTACTATACAGCTGCACGTTCTTTTTACGTATCCTCCTTTACTTTGTGATTATAAAACTATATTTCTGGTATTACGTGTCTCTTAATTGATGACGATTCTTAAACTCGAATCCTCGAAATTTAATACACAAATCGGAATGTAATCGTACAGTCATGAAAAAAAGATTGGAGTATCTTAGGAGCGCAAATCGTTTTCAGGATGAGGATGCGCTGTTTCTCTGAGACTGCGACATGCTGAAAATGCAATATTTCAAAAATTTTAATTTTAATTGCAATATTTCAATTAATTAAAATTGGAATATTTCAAAAGTTTCAACATAAACAGTACAAGGAAAACTGTCGCTTTACTACATTTTCTCTTATCAGAACACTCTCAAATAATTTGCAAAATTCTTAACATAATTAGAGAACAACAGAAAAATTTATGTTTTCATAATTTAGAAGAGTGTCATCAAAATTTTAGATAGCTTTTTCTTTTCTTTGAAATTCCTTAAAAACAAAGATCAGGGTACAATCGAAAAATAAAATCTACTCAAAACAATTTTGCTTTCTATTGTTCTATTCATTATGTTCTCAACTTGTTTTTTTTTAAGTACACGGTTGCAATTTTAGACGAATGTTTTATAACTATATTGCTTGAAAACATTTCTGCTTTGGTTTCCAACCCTGAAGATTCTCTCTACGTATCCTCCTTTTCATTATGATAATAAAAATATGTTTCAGGTATTACGTGTCTGTTAATTGATGACGATTCTAAAACTCGAATCCTCGAAATTTAATACACATTTAGGAATGCATTCGTACAGTCATGCAAAAATAATTAGAGTAGCTTAGAAGCGCGATTCTTTTTCAGGGTGAGGACGCGTGGTTTCTCTGGGACTGCGACATGCTGAAAATGCAATATTTCAAAAATTGTAATTTTAGTTGCATTATTTCAATTCATTAAAATTGCAATATTTCAAAAGTTTCAACAGAAACAGTACAAAGACAACTGTAGCTTTAGTAGATTTTCTCTTATCAGCACACTTTCACATAATTTGCAAAATTCTTAACATAATTAGAAAACAACAGAAAAATTTATGTTTTCATAATTTAGAAGAGTGTCATCAAAATTTTAGATAGCTTTCTCTTTTCTTTGAAATTCCTTAAAAACAAAGATCAGGGCACAATCGAAAAAAAAAATCTACTCAAAACAACTTTGCTTTCTATTGTTCTATTCATTATGTTCTCAACTTTTTTTTTTTAAGTACACGGTTCCAATATTAGACGAATGTTTTATAACTATATTGCTTGAAAACATTTCTGCTTTGGTTTCCAACCCTGAAGATTCTCTCTACGTATCCTCCTTTTCATTGTGATAATAAAAATATGTTTCTGGTATTACGTGTCTGTTAATTGATGACGATTCTAAAACTCGAATCCTCGAAATTTAATACACATTTAGGAATGCATTCGTACAGTCATGCAAAAATGATTAGAGTAGCTTAGAAGCGCGATTCTTTTTCAGGGTGAGGACGCGTGGTTTCTCTGGGACTGGGATATGCTGAAAATGCAATATTTCAAAAATTGTAATTTTAGTTGCATTATTTCAATTCATTAAAATTGCAATATTTCAAAAGTTTCAACAGAAACAGTACAAGGAAAACTGTCACTTTAGTACATTTTCTCTTATCATCACCAGTGGCGTAGCGTCAGGGGGAGCACGATCATTTTAATACCATTATAATTAATTATAAACTACATTTGGCCTTATTTAATCTTTGAACGGTATGAATTAAATAATTCGAATTATAGTACATAAAAATACTGGTAGTAAAGTGATCGTGCTCCCCCTGACGCTACGTCACTGATCAGCACACTTTTACATAATTTGCAAAATTATTAACATAATTAGAGAATAAGAGAAGTATTTATGTTTTCATAATTTAGAAGAGTGTCATCTAAATTGTAGATAATAGCTTTTAATTGAAAACAAAAATCATGGAACAATCGAAGAAAAAAATCTACTCAAAACAATTTTGCTTTCTATTGTTCTGTTTTTTTCTTTTCTCAACATTTTTTTAAATGCATGGTTCCAATTGTAGATTAATGTTTTTTCATTATATCACTTGAAAATGTTTCTGCTTCTGTTTCCAATCCAGCAGATTCTTTATACGTATCCTCCTTTTCTCTGTGATAATAAAAATATCTTTCATGTATTATGTGTCTATTAATTGATGACGATCCTTATACTCGAATCCTTGAAATTGAATACACATTTAGGAATGTATTTGTGCAGCCATGAAAAAAATATTGGAGTGGCTTAGGAGCGCGCATCTTTTTCAGGATATGGAGGCACGGGTCCCGAGGGTCGGTGGACCAGTCGATTTTGATAGCATATTGTGCTCTTACAAATAGACATTCTCCATAGAGACTGTTTCGTACATTCCTGATAATTGTTTGCGGAAAATTCTAAATAAATCAAATTTCTTAGAAAGGTTAGGTTTGAGTAATTTCAGATTAGTTACCACTTTTTTTTAATTCTTGGAATCGTGGTTATTTTATAAATTTTGCTATTTAATATCATTACTTATATTTTACAGTATATCAGCGTTATCGAAATTAAATAAGATGCTGGGATATTCTGTCACTTGTTAGTTTATTCATACTTCTGTGTAACTCAACAAGCAAACACAAACGGAAGTATACAGAAACAATCAATATGCTCCTTTCAAATATAATGATACTATAAGAAAGTAATTGAATACAATTCCAGTGAAGTGATTTCTTCCTACTACATTACTATTTCATACTTCAATTTCCATTGCTAATTTTCACCGAGTAGGAAAAATACTTCCATCATTTTGCATGATTTTGTTGAAAACAGCTTTGTTTACCTGAAACATTTTCCTAATCATCCCTGATAGCTAAAAAGATAAATCTTTCACAACATAGTGATTATGTAAAATATGATACTTAGGAAAATATATATGCTAAAAATAACATAAACGAAGTTGCTCATAGAATATAGACCCTATTTCTTTTTTGCTTCCGAGAAACCAGCCCCAAGAGTAAAAAGAATATTTAACTTACAAAATATGTTACATATGTAAAATACGAAAATTCAATAAAGATTAAGCAATTTCGGAATAAATTTTAAGAATTTTACAAATGGTAATGTTCACGTTCCATAACAATTGTTTAACAAGTGTAAAATTCTAATTTCAAATTTAACTTTATAGTTTAGAAAAAAAATATTTAGAGTTATAATTTTTATAATTAGGGAATATTAAATTATAATTTCTTCTAAGTTTAAATATAATTGTAGTTTTTAATGGTTCCATAGCATTTGTATTTCCATTATTGATCTTCATAAAATAATTGGGACAATATACAGTCTAATTGTTCATGTTTAAAGTTCATGAAAATTGTATTAATACTTTTTGTGCAGTAAAGATTTGAATATAACACTCTAAAAATGTTTATATTGTTATGCTTATTGATATGTACCTCAAACTATCGTTGTTATGTGTATCGTTAGTCACTCTAATTATAGTAATTATGATAAAAAACGTAATAGGAAAAAAACTTGCATATTTGTTAAAATTTGAAATTACATAATATACAGGATGTCCATAAAATAAAGTCGATTTTTCCATACCTCTTAACGTTTGATTTAAGAATAGGACAAAAAATGTTATTACATATTCATAAAGTAAAACAAAAAAATAACAACACAAACATGCGTACAGTTTCAATTCAAAATGTTTTTCAGAAAATTATGATTATAATCAAATAATAATTAATATTAAAATTTTATCAAATTTATCAAAAGGGATGGTAGAACCTATCACGAGGAAGCTATTTTTGTTCTAATAATTCATTGATAGCTTTTTGATAAATTTGCTAAAATTTTAATACTATTTATTATTTGATTAATAACATTTTGATTTTTAACTTTACACCTATGTAACTTTGTGTGTATTATTTAAAAAACTTTTTGACTTGTCATTTACGAATATGTAATACTATTTTTCGTTCTGTTCTTAAACCAAAATTTATGAGCAAAGGAGACCCCAACAATCATTTATGGACACCCTGTACATTATGGCTCAAAATTATTAAACACATATTTTTGGGAAATATAAAATTACCTTCTTTAATTATTTCAACACTTCGAAACAAGTTCAACCATCGTAAAATTCATTGTCGTATTTCAAACAATGAACTGTTAGAGAAGCTTTCTAATTTTGCTAAAGAATGACTTTACTTCATGATAACTGGAAAGGATTTTTTTTAATTAGTTTTATGTAATACTGTTAGCAAAGTAAAAGTTTAAATATAAAAAAGTAGAAAACGAAATGATAACAAAAATAGCATCATTTTGGAATAATGATAAGTGTTACTTGAAGGAATGTGTATAATATTGTCATTCTTCGAAGAATCTTAAAAGTATGAATAATATCATTTCCTTTTCGAAAGTTTTCCCTGAAAGTTTTCCATACTACTAAGGCATATATCTACACGACATTATTTAAGATAACATGCCCCAACCTGTCGACAAATAGATAAATGCTGGCGTAGCAACCCTATGAGTTGTTTTTGGAACATATTAAATCTTTCAATTTTTTCCGAAAAAAATACTTAATCATACACTACATTTATAAAAACATTTACAGCTTTATTTTTTTTAATATCTTATTACAAGCACGAGATTATATTTACTATGTGCTTTATTTGGAAAATACAAAAAGTACATCTTGCAAATTACGTGATTTTGATTCAATTTTTATAAAATACTTTTATAAGAAAATGGCGACGTACTGATATAATTTGATATGTGAAACAAATTTTGGAGAAAACTTTGTGAGCTTGCATTTACCGTCATGATAACAGTTGTTTGCGTATCAAATTTGTCGAAGAAACTCGTTCTGTCGTGTATCGTAGTTCTGTTTTGTTCCGAATAAAATATCCCTTTGAGCGTGCACTTACAGAGACTCCAGGCTCAAATTTCTATATTCTATCAGAATCCATTCATCAACATTTTAAGCAAATTTTGAAAAATGTATTTCTTACGTTTCAGTAACATTGAAATTTTAATCGTTTTAGTAATACTTACATTAAATGTGGAAGTAAGTCACATAAATACTCATTGCATTACATTAAAAAAAGTATGTAAACTAAAAATTATTCTCGATTGAAACATACAAATTAAAACCAAAAGATACAAGTTAACCATTTAGCAGATGCTAATCATGATATACTAGCTACTCAAATTGGATTTTTTCCTTTTCAATTTAAAGGAGAAAAGGAGAAAATTAATGTATAGCAATTCTACTATTTCCCTTTCTAAGTAACATAATTGTGTAATTTTGGTGCCAAAATTACAGAAACATCTCTAAAAATTATAAAATAACTTAATACATCGGAAACTATTGAAACATTCCAAATTTCAAGAGCTATTGTGACATTCCCGGATCCATGCAAATTACTTTTGATAGTTTCATCGGGCAACTTTCCATATTCTCATTTCGTAGTAATGACAATACACCATGAATCAAAAATCTGTATAATAACATAAAATTACACATATAAAGAACACACGGAAACAGCGTGTAATAAATATAATCATACGAATTAAAACATGAACTAAATTCAAGATAAAATTTTAAAAATAAAAACTTGAAATTAGAAATCAGTGTTCCACCAAGCAACAATATATGAATCAAAATCCCTAAGAAAAAATCCCTCTGCTATGGTCGAAGAAGGATAAATATTAAACAAATAATAATAATATATATAAAGGGAAAAAATACCATTTTAAAATTCCGTTACTCTAATATGTTTTTATATTTGAGGGAGAGAAAGTGTGTGTGTGCGAGATTTATTCTGTGTTATTTATGGTTTAACTGAGAAAAATGACACTTCACTTCACACAACATGTTGCGTTCTTCACCTTTAAAAAAAAAGTTAAATACAAAAACAGTTTCATTCCGTGTGAAGATTAATGGGTGTATATGCGGGCATTTTAAATTGAATTTCTTAGAAAATTATTTGGCACTTTAACACATGTAATAAATATTCCTGCCTCCTTTAAAAAAATTATGAAAGCCTCGTTTGTCAAAGTATTTCTAACAGTTTTTTATGCATGAGATTAAACACTTTATCCCTTCTGGTAAAAAATAAAAAAATAAAAAAATAAATGTAGAAACGTATATAAATTTTTTTTTATTACTTTCGAGAAAATTTCGCTCATGTGTTTCCATTCTGAATAAAAATAAATGTATGAAAAGATCTGCAATGAATTTTTAGAGATTGACGTGAAATGAAACAAAAATAGGATAAAGAATTATAATTTTTTCATTATCTTAAAAGGGTGATGATATTTCAGAAAAAAAAATATTTAAAAAAAATTTGAGGTAATAAATAATGACAAGTGGGTATGTGTGATCGAAGATAGCTCAAAGGGTTTCGTTTAATATTCCTTTCAAAACAATTTATCCTTTTTTTAATAAATCCAAATAAATTTCATTCAGCAACAAAAAAAAGAAGTCATGTTTTTTATAAAGTAAAAAATTACCGGTCTATTTTTCTTTTTTTCGAATATCTAAACCAGCCCGATAGTGGGCTAAGTCCCCTATTATATACTGTCATAATAATATATGTCATGCGGACTAAATGCGATATTTAAAAAAAAATTCAAAATTAAACATTTTGTACACCTTTAAAATGTTAAAATATGCGGACATTTCCATAATCGGATTTATATCATGATTCAATATGTTTATCAAACTCATATATTTACTATTCTCTATTACTCATATTGATACGCGCTTTGTATTTTTCTCAAACATTTGAAAAATCCGTTAAACTTCCAATATGACGTCAGATTTTCTTTTTAATTCTCTAATGACATGATATTAATCTGCTTTGTGTACATACACATACTCATACTCCTGTATTATTGAGATATCTTTGCAAATTTCGTTTTATTACCACTATGGCGTCAATCATTTTTATTTCATATTAATATTTTTTTCAATTGGTGAAACTTTTTATTTCATTTTCATTTTTCACGTGGAATCATCTGATAGAAAATTAATTAATGTAGAAAGAATTTCATCGTGGATTTTTAATTTTTGGCATCTGCTATAATGAAAAATGTTTAAATTTAATAGGAAAAGGCTGTTTGAATTTAGATTTTTTATCCCTATTTATTAAAATAATACGAATTTTTCAAATTTTAATATTTTGAGCTCTTTATAGCTGTTATTCAGCTATATACACAAAGTTTTAACTCTGCAAGTTACATAGTTTCTGAGAATAGCTCTGTGACAAGCAGACAACGGATCGGGAGTAATAGGGTTTCGTGAGATGTACGAAACCCTAAAAATGTAAGATCCTAAAAGCAGTGATGGCTTGTTAGGTCAAATAGGTAAAACGTCTATTCACCTAATATTTTTCATAAATATTCGAATTCTGTTTCGTTGTTTCTTTTCTTCTGTTTATTTAATGGATATTTACACCAATAAATAACAATGGGATCGGCAGAATAAAATCAAACGTTTCCTTTGGAACCGATTTGAGTGAAAAAGCAAGCAAACATACACATAAACTACACATGTAGCCAAAGAAATGTGACGTCACCTACCCCGTTTTCAAAAAAGCTCTGGAGAACAAATTGAAGAACTAAAATGTCAGAACTAATTTTAGTCAAATATCACATGTTTTTTTTTTCGTTTTAATTTATTGTGTGGTGTAAACTGTAAATGTGATAATTATTAGCGTATGTATTTTTTAAATTATAAAACTTATTATATATATAAATTATAAAGTATTCATTCTCCTAATGAAATTGAGTTTAATATTTAATAAGCAATATTTAAATGCTGAAAAGATGAAGATAAACAATGATGAACTTTGTCGTAAAAAACTGAAACATATTAATGGTGTCAGTAAAATAAGTGAAAAAGAAGGAAGCAGGAGAACAATGAATCTAATGTCTTCCTTAATTTTAAAATCACAATGCCATTTTTGTCTATAATGTTGTATTGAAAACAATATTCCGTTAGTGACTTATGGGAAATATTCGTGGAAATTGATGTATTTATACAGAAGTTTACAAACTGGTTTTTATCATTTTAATGATGCCATTTTTAAGCGAGTCCACATAAATGAATTTGTTGAAATATAAAACTTCTACAAAATTTAATGTTCAGTACTAACACAGAAATAAGACAGTATATGTAGAATCTTCTTACCGTTTGTTACGAGATATAAATATTTTAAAAAGGACTATTTTCTTCTGATTTTTGACTTTTATAATAAATGAAGATTCGTAGTGAATTGATTAAAAACAGTGTATGACTTTTCTAAAAGGTATATATATTCTTGATGGGACAAAATGGAGCGTCGATGAAAGTAGGTGCCATTTTCTTCTGTGTTTAACATTTATAGAAACGAATGTGTGATAAAATATATTTCTTATGTGATTAGAGAATCCGTATTTACTGTTTCAGAAAAATTTAATTATATTAGATCTTTTTTAAATTTAAATATCAGTGCTACCAATCAGTTCCAATAATCCTTTAAAGCGTGTTTTATCCCTATTTTTAATTTTTATGGATTTTACAAATCATTATAGCGAAATACTAATTTAACAAATCTATTAACAAATCTTAATATATAATTGGATACAGAGACACAAAATATATTCTTTTACATTATAATCGATAGAGAAATATAGTTTGTAGCGTATTTAAATCATGTTACACTACTTTAAACTTTATGAACTTTATATGTATCACTAAGGCACATTGCATGTTTTCTATAGATTTTGTAGTCAGTACCATATATTGTTTATTTACAGAATACGCAAAAGTATTAGGTTGTAGAAGATTGAAGACTTATTGTTCTTTAAGTAGTTTTGAAAATTTGTTTGTTTTTGTCATCTATTCATAATGTATAACAGTTTTCAACTTACAAGCTAAATGTACATATTTTGACAAAAAACAAACAGTGTGAAAGAACTTATTGTACTCTAAAAGTTTCCTTCTGAATAAACTAACGGTAACATATAAAACATTCAAGAAGTATTTTAAATCTCAACAATAGAAGTAAGTAGAGTTGCAAAGAATCGGTTTATTCCCGGGTTTATTTCCAATAGACCCGGTTTATTCCCAGGATTATTCCCAAAATACCTTGTTTATTCGCAAAAAACCCGGTTTATTTCCAGGTTTAAACCGGGTTTTTTCTAGCCTTTGCAACTCTAGAAATAAGTCATTTCATCAGTGACAGTTTCTTTCTGGTAGAACAAGTCAGACAATGTCAGTCAGTCACATGTGTTTGGAGATTTAAACTGATGGCTGTTTCAACAAACAAAACCTTTTATAACAGTTTCCTAATTTAAACCAGACGCCCAGCGTATCATGCATTTTTATTACCATCATTCAAAATTCGTTATAAATAATCACTGTTAATTAAATAGTAACATCACAAAAATAATATTCTAGAAAGACATTAAAATTAAAAAATAATATTCTAGAAATACAGTAAAATTAAAAAATCATATTACAGAAAGACAGTAAAATTAAAATATAATAATTCCAAACTTCCCGAGTTAATTTGAAAAGAATATATCTCCCCTGTCAAAGGATAATTTATTTTATGGCGATTTACATTTGCTCCAAGTTTTTGAATCATGCATCATTATAAAAATAACATTACAAAAACTGCATTCACATAAAAAATACACTACTGAAATTTTCCTCAAAATTTAAAAACTGCCGAAGTTTTTCAAAACTTTTATTATGATTATTATTTAAAAATATATATATTAGGATTTTATATTAAAATATGAACGTAAAATTGTATACAAACTGCATGCATATGAAAAATATATATCACTTTTAACAATTTCGAAGTTTCCTTCGCAAATCTCCATTTATGCGCTATTTATAGGTTAATCCAGCCCCTTTAAAGCCCCTTTCAGACGAATTTACAATTTTTTTTTTTAGAATTTTATTGTAAATCTTCTAAAAGTTTTCTAACTTTTTTTTACCGTTTGTTAATTGGAAAATGTTCATTTACTTTATATTATACATTATTTCCTACACACTTAATGTAATATAAATACGAAAACAAACTACCGGATAATGGAAAAGAGCAATATATATTCTTTTTCTGAAAAAACTGTAAATCACATATTTTAATTTAATTATTTCGCATTTTTTAATTTTGAAAAATTCATATAATAGTTTTTTCCCCCAGAGTTCATTTTAGTTTATTCATGTATTTTTTTTCTTGCTGTTGAAGAAATTTTTTACAAAATTAAAAATACTTATGAAACATTATATTAATGATATGTTAATTGATAAATTTATGATGTCAATTTTTTATTAAAATTTATGTACAGTTTTTTATAAAACTTAAGCATATTCAAATATTTGACTAAGGAAAATGTAAGGTTCATTGTTTCATTATTTCAAACAAAAAATGTATTATTTTTTATTTTACCATGCATAAGTTGAGTAAGGGTGTAGCAATTTATAGTTTTTGCTGCTGTGACAGAAAGAAATATTTCATTTGCCCAGTTTAAGTATTAAGTATCAAAATTTCTTTTACTACTAAAATCTGATTATTTCATGGTGCCGAAACATCCATAGTTTTTTCCTTATAAAAATTTAATATAAAGTGAAAGTATGTTAAGTGCTTATCTCCATTTATTCAATTGTTAATGAGGTTTAGTTGTTCACTAGCTGATTATTCGTTATGTCAAAAAGTTACTTACAAAGTACGAGGGGGTTTCGAAAAGTAAAGATACAATGTCGCATATTCATTCAGAAAAGATTTAATTAATAAAATGTCCATTACAAATTACTAATTGGTAATACCTTATTTTTCGACATAGTTCCCGTCATTTTCCAAGCACTTCTTAAGTCTGGTAACAAGCTTTTGTATCCCACAGACGCCCTAGTTACGCCTAGTAGATACGCCCTAGTTAAGGCTCTCCCCCACCCAGTGGCCCTGCAGCGAAATGCAGGTGGTCCGTGATCGACTCCACTTAGAGCAGCATTCACATATAATAAAGCAAAACAACACAACATAAACACAAACACAAAACAGAAACACAACAAATGTTAGAATCAACGGAAAGTTAATTTAGCACCACTGTCGGACTCTGAAGGACATGGAAAACTCCTTCAAGACCGCTAAAAAAGCGGTCCCGATCGAGTTTAGGAACAGAAAGTTATGTGAAGACTCCTGTTGATCCAATCATCGGGCACAGAAAGCTCCGATTACGCATAAATGCACTGGATTGGTTTTTGACCCGATGATCATGTTTTAGGTTGATCGCCGGTCCTAATCCTCGTAGTCAAACAGCCCAGGAAGTGGGTAATCCCCACACCAAGGTATGTCTTCCGCCGCAGCGACCTGAGGGGTCGTCTTCGGACTTAATCTCCACTTGGTTTTGGGCACTTCCTGTTCTGCTCAACCATTAAGGTCGACGCACAACTAATCCAGCTGCAGAGGATGACGTGGTGGTTGCGGACCATGCGTGCGTGTACGCCCACATACTGGTAACTGCACTCTACCGCCAGCTCAATAACCAGGGATGATTCACGCCGCCTCAAGCACTGACCAGCGTCATAATAGAGTCACCACGCATCGTGCTCCACAGAGTACGATCTAGCCTCCGTTAATTCCTCGTATAATGTTTTGGAGACGGTCTAGCCACCGTTTGCTTGTTGTTGCCCAGCGTCACCAACGACGTAGGGCGAGGGGCCGCTCGAGCAACTGGGATTGGACTACGGGACGTCCTTCCATCACCTACGGAGAAGGCTCAGAGAACTGGCCGAGTCCTCGCGCCACGGAGAAACCGCGCTTGTGAGGGAGAGACCCTTCGCAGTGCCGGGCTGGCATGAGGCCTCTCCTACTCGCCGCAGTCAATAAACTAGTCGTTTCCTCCCTCCCTAGAACGCGATGATCAGAAGCCGCGATTACATTAAGGGTCATTGGAGAAGTTTGACATATGGCTTAGTCCCCGTTTCCCTTTATGGGGTCCCGGATACGAAGCCGCCGGAGGACTTCAATGATTCACCAGGTGTTTCCGTGGTTCTCTACTCTGATTTTGGCATCCACCTCGTATCGTAACGAGCTCTGTCGTCAACACGTGGGTTCAATGGGAGTGGTCAACAGGTGCCGGTGCTCCCACCTGTCGCAGCGCATACCGGAGGACTTTCCTGGTCATGCGCGTTAGAAGCTCAGGACTTCGGTGCGACGGTTGACGCGCCTGATAGGCGCGAATCTGGTGACTGGCGGCGCAGCTCAGTTTTATTCCACAGACGTAAAGTTTACCGCCTGTTGTCGAAACCACATTTCATCTTCGATTCTGATCTGATCATCGTCATGGAATATTTTTCCTGAAGATATTTAATTAATTTTCACTTTAAGTTCTAAGTACAACAAATATCGTACTTAAATTTGTAAGAACTACTTTAATAATTTCTTACTAGGGAGCTTTATGAGCGACGACGCTCGAAAATCAGCGTCCATGTCCCACATGCTTTAAAACACGCTAATTTGCTCTTTTTTAAAAATGTTACTCGATTACGAAAGATTCAATGATATTATTAAAACTAGTAACAATCTTCTGTAATCGGGTTGCCATTCATTTCCTTTTGACCACGTGATTTTTTGGTTACCAAGACCGTATCCACAGCGTTCGTGAATAATGACGGGTCTTTTCATGACTGATTAAGTAAAATCAATTACACATTTGAAAATCAGCTTGAATAAAATGGTTAATTAAACAATTTCGCTGCTTCCCTGACTTTTATAATGACGCTATAAGAAAATCGTTTAAAGCAAGACGTTTTATATGTATAATTTTAAATATGACGTAATGTCCATCATTAAATGATTTCCGCACATAGTAATTTAATTATTTTAAAGTTCTCTTTCTTTTTTAATAGTTACATGGGAAATCCTATTGGATTATATGGTACTTCACCCCGAATTTGTCGATTAGCTCAATCTATTGCTGCCATCTTTCTGAGTTTTCACGATATTTGACTGGTCTTTTTATATGAGTTACTTTATAGAATTAACTGCCAAATCAAGAAAAACAAATCTTTGGTATAGTTCGCGCATGCGCAGTTATAAATTATGTCATACAAATGTCCATATCTCATGAAATATTCAATATATTAATTTTTTAATTGCGGTATACTGTTTCTACTGTTCTTGAAGTCATACTGTTCTTGAAGCCCTTTACATCCTCGAATTTCAAGAACAATTTGTAAAAAATTACAGTAGATATTCGACAAACCGTGTAAAAAATGAAAGCGCCCGGTCACTGTCCATTAAATTTTGGACAGCATTGTATACAGGGTGTCCGAAAAGTCTGGAAACGGTCAAATAACTCAATAATATACATCGGATTGAAAAACGGCAAAATGCATGTTCAATATTTTTGAAAAATCTATTTAGGGATACAGAAAATGCCCCCCCCCAACTTTGCCCCCGGGTGGAGAAAGGGGAGCAACTTTGAAATCTTGAATGATGACCCCCCATTTTTTATTGCAGATTCGGATTCTACGGGAAGAAATACGTAACTTTCGTATTGAAAATTTTCTTCGAAACATTGTAGATGGCACTGTAATCGAGTACAATGCTGTGAGAATCGTTACCATTGCAATGTCTGGAAACGCTCGAATAACTCGAGAAATATACATCGCATTGAAAAATGGAAAAATACGTGTTTAATATTTTAGAAAAATGGCAACTTTCATATCCCCAAATAGATGTTTTGAAACTATTGAACATGCATTTTTCTGTTTTTCAATGCGATGTATATTTCTCGAGTTATTCGAGCGTTTCCAGACATTGCAATGGTAACGATTCTCTCAGCATTGTACTCGATTACAGCGCCATCTACAATGTTTCGAAGAAAATGTTCAGTACAAAAGTTACGCATTTCTTCCCGTAGAATCCGAATCTGCAATAAAAATGGTGGTCATCATTTAAGATTTCAAAATTGCCCCCCTTTCCCCCCCAAAGTTGGCAAAGTTGGCAAAGTTGGGGGGGGGGGCAACTTTCATATCCCTAAATAGATTTTTCAAAAATATTGAACATGCATTTTGCCGTTTTTCAATCCGATGTATATTTCTCGAGTTATTCGTCCGTTTCCAGACTTTTCGGACACCCTGTTATATTGTTAATACATTTGTAAAAGATTAGGGCAATGATGTCTTACACTCACGCATCGATTTTTTAAAAATCTGTTTTAAAACGGAAAAATGTCGCCAAATTTTGAGGATTTTTTCCTTTAATGGTAACCTGGCTATTGTATTAAGTTATTTGTTTGGCGCGGATTTGGAAATCGCACCAATCAAAAAGTCGCCAAACATCTGTGCATGAGTGTAACAAATCTGTTCCAAGATTAGAAATAATTTCGATTATAGTTACTATATTTTTACTCTACATTTGCATTACAAATTTATTTAACCCAATATGTTGCTAAAATTAGACAACTTTGGGATGGAATTTAATTTTTTTCTAGTATATATCCTTAAAATAATCTTTCAGCAACTTTATGTTTACATTGAGTTACAAATTTGGCTTTAACAAAAATCATTACGTTTAAGTAAGTCATGTCCATAAAGTGCAATTTATGCTTGTTATTAGAATTTGATTTTGATATTTGTGAAAACAATGCAGTACATTATTTCATAGATTCTACAGTTAGTGACTTTACAAATTTCAGTTTTCCCACTTTTCACAATAGTGTATGTTGTAATCATAGTAATTATAAAAATCAAAGAAGAAACTTTCTACAAAATCATGTAATAGAGATTGTTAGCGATTTAAACACTCATATAATTCAAAGTTTTATCGCATTTATAAAAACTAATAGATCTCTAAAAGTGAAAAACAAACATAAATGTAGTTTTACAAAAAGAGGAAAAAATTATTAAGTCGAAAAATTATTAATGAAAAGTTCAGTAAGTTCAGTAAGAATATATTGCAGATATATTACCATTTCAATGTAATTTTTGTACTTACAAGTTATATGGTTCGCCTACGAGACAAAATGACACTTAACAGTTTGTTTTTAAATTCTGAATTAAGTTGTATATTATACTTTCGCATTCTCTTAATATCGCATTTTCTGTTGAACTCAACAGTACGAAACTATTAAAACAAAAAATTATTTTTATTAAAATTTAAGTGTAATGTATTCTTTACATCCAATGGTTGGAGTATCATAGTTGAGATTTTCTACAACAGAGAGAAAATATGCTGGGACCAGGACTCGAACCTGAGTACTTTGGTTTGACGTACCAACGCTATCCCTACTGAGCTATCCCGACGATAGCCTGGCTGGTATATTACACTCTTATGTGTTGGACACATTTCAAAATATGCCAGCCAGGATATCGTCGGACCGCTCAGTAGGGAGAACATTGGTACGGCAAACCAAAGTACATATGTTCGAATCCTGGTCTCGGAATATTTTCTCTCTGTTGGAGAAAACCTCAACTATGATACTCCAACCATTGGATATAATTTACCTAGTTGAACTTTCCTTTGTTCATTATGTATTATTTTACTTTTACAATTATTCGTATTTTAAAAACTTTTTTGTGCAATCACTTTAATGTGTAATTAGTAAAAATGTGCAATTGGTTTAATTATACGAATTTCTTTTAGAACTAATGATAAATCAACCATAATAATACTTTCTCCTTTAACTTTTCCAGCCCCACCAGTGGTTGAGAGGTTGTGCTCTCGAAGCTGGTAGACGGGAGGTGCTGGGTTCGATCCCAATCGCGCCCGTCGGCCTAATCGTTCGGAGTTTTCGTGGTTTTCTTCGAGCCGTGGATTTATCCATGCGTAAATACGGATTAGGTTCCCTTAGAAAGACCCCCACGAAGGGCACTCCCCCCGGGCCTATATCCCTAGTGTAGATAATTGGCCGTCAATAATCAACTCAACTCAACCCCTTTCACTTTTCCACTCATATTACATATTTATTTAAATTTTTCATTTACATATATCACATGTTTGATTTATCAAAATATTAGATATTTATAACTTCTAATATTTTGATAAATCAAACATGTGATATATGTACGTATCTCCTTTCACTTTTCCACTCATATTACATATTTATTTAAATTTTTCATTTACATATATCACATGTTTGATTTATCAAAATATTAGATATTTATAACTTCTAATATTTTGATAAATCAAACATGTGATATATGTATGTGAAAAATTTAAATAAATATGTAATATGAGTGGAAAAGTGAAAGGAGAAAGTATTATTATGGTAGATTTATCGTTAGTTCTAAAATAAATTCGTATAATTAAACTAATTGCACATTTTCTATTAAGAATGAAGATTTTAATAAGAAATACTTCTACACAAATTTCGATCCTCACTTTATTACTAAGCCTAGTTTTACAAGTTTCGATTTGGATTAAAGATTTTTATGAGAAATGCTGCTACATAAATTGAGGCGTTCACTTTATTGCTTTAATTTTCCTCTTACATACCTTACAGTAGCTGATCAAAATAACCCATTTCCTTTACGATAATTCCTACATGTTACCAATAAGTAGCTGACTTTCTAATACTACATATGCATAGTTGCTTCCGAATAGATATCCTACATCTTCATAATATTGGTTGCTGTTGATAGGTATTATTATCTAAATCTTAGTAATTGAATCGTTATTCTAGGTTAACAGTCCATAATATATCATTTCTAAAAGACTCACAATGTGTTGTGGTTTACAATATAAAATTGTTGTTTCGATTATTAAACATTAACTTGGACTAAAACCAGAAATAATTTGTTCTTTGGCGTAAATTCGAAAATTAAATGCGTGAAAACTTTAGCTGAAAATGTTTTTTTATTTTCCATGAAGTGCTATGAAATAATACACTATATTTCCAATGATGATTGGTCACTTGCGATTTTAGACGTTTTGTTAAATATCTGGAAAGATACATGAGGAATTATCCTGAAACTTCCGGAGTGTAAACAACATATATTTCGGCGAAGATTTTTTCCCGAAACCCCATAAGGGGCCGTCAGCAAATTAAAGAAAAACGAATATATTTTGGATAACCCTGTAAAAACTAATACTGCAAAAGCATTCAAACTGTTGATTATGATTAAGTGGATTATTGTAATAATTTGGGTTCATTTTTGAAAACAGTCCAAATTTTACCAAGTTTTTTGCTTATATTTCAGAGTATTTAAGTTATTTTCAGAAAAAATGACAAACAAAATTGTACACAATACCCTGCAATCAGAATTAAAAAACAATAAAAATTGTATGAACAATGAGCAGGTTTACTAAATATTGCTTCACTACGCATGCGCGAATTCAATCAAAATATACTGTGCATAATATATTAGCTAAATATATAGACCAACTTTTATGAAAGTCTCAAAAACATAGCTTAAAAATTCTGATAGTAATCGTCGATAGAATGAGCTCGAAATTCGCTGTTCCCAAAAGGAAGAAAAAAGTTGAGGGGTTGTATCAAATATAGAATGAGAGACGCTTCATTCTTATTATGTCAACTTTCATAAGCTAGTATATTTGGATACAACCCCTCATCTTTTTGCTTCCTTTTGGGAACAGCGAAATTCGAGCTTATTCTATCGACGATTACTTTCAGAATTTTCAAGCTGTGTTTTTGAGACTTTCATAAAAGTTGGTCTATATATTTAGCTAATATGTTATGCACAGTATATTTTGATTGAATTCGCGCATGCGCAGTGAAACAATATTTAGTAAACCTGCTCATTTTTCATACAATTTTTATTATTTTTTAATTCTGATTGCAAGGTGTTGTGTACAATTTTGTTTGTCATATTTTCTGAAAATAACTTGTTTTTATATTAAAAACTCTGCAAATTATAAGCACAAAACTTGATAAAATTTGGGACTGTTTTTATAAAAACTTGAATTTCTCTTCGAGTATACATGTCATCTTCATAAAAATGAACCCAAATTATTACAATAAGCCACTTAATCATAATATACAGTTTGAATGCTTTTGCAATATTAGTTTTTACAGGGATATCCAAAATATATTCGTTATTCTTCAATTTGTTGACGGCCCCTTATGGGGTTTCGGGAAAAAAATCTTCGCGGAAAAATATGACGTCTATCATGTTGTTTACACTCCGGAAGTTTCAGGATAATTACTCATGTATCTTCCCAGATATTTAACAAAACGTCTAAAATCGCATGTACCAATCATCATTGGAAATATAGTGTATATTATCATTCTAAACGAGGTATACAATGATAATTTTTTGTTCGATTTACGTTTAATATATTTTCTCGGAGTGGAAACATTTAGTGCCAGTTTTACGAGAACCAATAAAGATGCGAAATTTTCTAGACATTCCATTTTTATGGTGCTGCTTATAAGCCTCGAAATAATATGCTAAAGAATTGAAATTATTCCTTACCCATCATACGTAGTACAGGGTAAATCTTGTAATCGTTTTGAAAATCGAAAAAAATGACGGATTTACACTCTTCCAACACTGGAGATTCCGAAAAACATATTTTTAGAAAAAAAATTGCCATCAGTCTGTCTGTGTGTGTTACTGTAAACGCTCCATCTCCCGAACAAATCGAGATAGAGACTTGAAATGTGGTATGTACTTAGTATGTAATAATGAAAAGAAGTTTGTTGAATTTCAATAAACTCGATTATCCGGGACTATTTTTTTCGGACTCTCGAAATATTCGTTCTGATAAAAGGTACATGAAAATTTTCGAATTTGTTTATTTTAAGGAGTGAATATATAAGACAATAAACAAACATAAATTTTGCATAAAGAATGAAGTCAATCGGATAATGAGTTTCCGAGATATTTGTAATCATATTTTCCACACTCTTTGATTTTTCATGACCCTGTATTTCATTCAAATTTCAGTTCAAAGATATATTTTAAGAGTGTTAACAATATTTTTTTGTCCAAGTAACAAAACCATTTTTTTTTACTTCAACTAAAAATTTTGCTAAAACAACCAAAATGTACTCAACAAAACATGTTTTGTTGTTTTAATCAATTCCTTTTCCTGGATGTATGCTCAAATATTCAATAAAAGAGAATGTAAAAAAAAAAACACCTTTATTATTTCACTGAAAAAATTAATTATACAGATCTGTTATTATGATGTGATTTATTTCCTTAAATGAAATAAGTACATTTTAAGTTGGCAGAATTTTATCTTTTGTTAACATTTACTGAAAATTCTAATGGGAAACTTAAGCCTAGCATTGAAAATTTCAGAACTTGAAATCCATATTTAGACACTTTTTCCATTTAATATCTATTTCTCCGGAAACATCCATCCAAAAAACTGCCAGTAGATTATAGGATTGCTATAACTAAGCAATTTTGTATACAAATTCGGTTTTTAAAATCAGTATTACACAAATAAAATGACTCCATCTTAAATAGGACGTAATCACCATGGGATATCATTGAAATAATTACGTATGATAGAATTTAATAGAATGAGTGAAAACTTTTATTAATATCTTTTTAAGTTTTGATTCGCTTAAAAAAAAATTTGAAATTAGTCAAAAAATTTCTGCAGCGACTATTTATATTAAATTTCAAGCCATTCGGCTGGGTAGATTTTGCGCTGTTATATGGACAGATGGACAGACAGACGGACCATACAAAGACTATAGGTGCTACGTATTATTATAATTATGAACGCACCTAAAAAGTATTTTCATCACTTATCGCTAATAGGCAGTACTTCGAATTTTCTTTCTATCTTTCAAGAAGTAAATTCTTATAAAGTATGTTTTAAATTTAAGGGGTTCCGGTGGTTAAAATTTTAGTTTATTTATTTACAAGCACTTTTTAATAAATGTTTTTCCTGTAATGCATCTGTCATTAAAGATTACTTTTCAGATAAAAATATTTTGTAATTTTGTTTTATAAACTTTAAACTATAAATTTTGCACTAATATAATTTTGTATATAACTCTTGATCCACTTGAACTATTTCATTACTTTTTTTTTTTCACTGATGTACACAGAAAAAAGTTTCTATGTAATTTGTAATAAGGATTTATAAAAATTTTAGATGGAAAATTTATAATAAATTTAAAAGTAAAATACAAGAGGATATTTGAGATTAAATTTTACTTCGATGAATATATTTTCCAAAATTTTCACATGAAATTAAAATTTCTAAAGGCGATTTATTAAAAACACAACATGAAAACTCTGTACAAAATTCCATACATATATCTGCCACGTAATTTTAGACATATCCTTTCATGAATCCTTACATACTTCCTTTATGTGACTTTAAAAAGCCAGAGTTAGAGTTCAAATCTTTCTTTTTTTTATGTGTACCTTAAATGTATCAATATCTTCAAATGCTAAATCTTCAATATATATTTTACAATTCACATATTTATTTATAGAAATTCTACAAGGTGCTTTCTATAAAATGGATATTGGATTTGATGCAATATAGAAAATTTATTTTTTTAAACATTTTATGTAGATATAGTTTTTTAGAGAATTCTTACATATATAATGCCATTTTTTTTCTCCAAAACCAATAACCTTTTCGGAAATCTGATCACTAAAGTTATGAAAAACATCTACGTAATATCCGCATAGATCTAACTGCATAGTCTAATTATTTATATAAAAGTATGAAACTACAAAACAAAAAAAAAACATATTTCTAAAAGAGAATAAAATTTTTTGTAAATTTTGCTAAACAATTTTAATTTGTTATTAGCGCAAACAATGTTGTGTATTTTTTAAAGAAATTGATATTACATTTACAAATTGATTTAATTATTTGTCAAAGGGGGGATTGTGATTTATTTTAATTAAAAAGTATTCAAGGAGTAGGAGTCGTGTCTCCATGCAGTTGGTTATCTATGTTATAAAACAAAATATGTCAGAGAGTAACACTTGCGTCACATTGATGGTGGCAACACCTTATTAATAAGCTTAGTTTTAATTCAAATTTTTTTAGTTTTAAACATCACAAAATTTCTCTTTTTACACCGTCGAATAGGAAAATAATTTTCTTTCAAATACAATTTGTTTGAAATCCGTATTTTAATTTAATCATTTTGTTTGAGGTGTTTAAAATTAATTTCAAGAAAAATTTTGAAAAATTCCCTCTATCGCGTGCATCCCGATTAGGAAAGATAAACCGGTTGCGCTTAAAAGAGTATAAATAGCTCAGCATTTGTTTCCGGATAATATTCCATAACGAAATTAAAGCTTTTTATATATATATATATATATATATATATATATATATATATATATATATATATATATATATATATATATATATACAAATAAGCAAAACATAAATTTTGCAGTCATCTAATTTAACTACGCGATTAAACTACTTAAACTATGAGAACCTAAAAGGCTTCTGTAAGTAGCGACATTGTTAGCAATTCCTTTGCCTATTAACTCCCAACATGCGGCAATACGAAAGTATCGTTTTAATAAATTTCAAAACTTTTGTATCTATATTATTGATAGTTTAGAAAAAATGCCCAGCTAAAAATTAACTGCAGTTTTTCTACAGAAGTGAAGTGTTTTTGAAGTTTTTCTACTGTCAACTGTAGATTTTCTGCACTGAAAACTTGACTGCAAAAATACTTCAGTTATTTTGTAGCTAATGTGAAGTAATTTTGCAGTGATTTATTTCAAAAATACTCTGAGCTATTATCCGCAAAAATACTGTAGTTTATGTGAAATCATTTTACAACCATCAATAAAAAAAAATAATGAGACTTTACATTTGTAGTAAAACTGCAGTAAATTTGAAGTATTTTTACAGTTCTTAATTCAGAAGTATATTTTCTGATGTATCTGCAGTTTAACTGTAGTTACTATGAGGTAACTTTACAGAACTTACTTTATGAAAGCTCGTGTTATATCTTCTGTAGTTAATCTGTAGTTTTAAAAGTGATGTTAAAGCTTTTTAGTTTCTGTTATTGTTGCGTGAACTCACTATTTACTTTATTAATAATAATTAACACTATTTTCAAGACTTTTATTTTAAGGACCTAATTAGAACACCTGTGAAAGTCCTCCCCTCCCCCTTCTTTAAGTGAAACAAAACAAATATTCAAATATATCAAACTTTAAAATTCAAAACATATATACATTAAAAATCAATCAATGTTGTTTATCGTTAAAATGTTAGAGCTAACCAGGGACCGACTTACAGATTTCGGGGTCCCTGAGCAGAAACATAATAGCGCCCCCCTATAACATTTTAAGTGCAAAACTAATACATTAAAACCATTTCATCTATTATACTAATTTACTATTCATACAGTATTATATCATTATCTTACGCATTAATAAAAAAAAAATAAAGTGCTATGAACCAGATACATATTATAATTCATATTATAAAATTCAATTAAAACGTCTAATTATATAAAATAATTAAATATATATACTTAAACGTTTTAAAACTTAATCGTACAAAGAAAATCTAACTAGTTCGCAAATTAATTCACCTTATTTTTTAAATTACGTATTCATTTACAAAGCAATAACTATATTTCTTAGTTTATGCAAAAATGATTAATTATTAAAATTAAAATAAAATTATTTTATAAGCTATAACAATATAAACCTGTCTCTTCGCCAAATATATATATATATATATATAAATGAAACAGAAAAAAAAAACTAATTCGCAAATAATTTCAACTTAAAAAAAAAAATACGCATTAATATAAAAAACTTTTTTTAATTTAAAATATGTAACAAATTAAAAAATATATATATATCCTAAATTAATTCAGTATATAAATAAATAACCACTAAGATATTTATTTCACGCCTTTAAATAATAAATTAATTTCGAAGTACACACGCACAGAGCATTTATAAAAATTCTCTTCAAAATCCCATCTTTCACGCCGTCAAATCACCTAAAAACGAGAAGTAAACGTGTTTATTTGACTACCCTCCCCTTATGACCCCTTTCAATCCAGCTTATCATAAGACACAGTTTCTCAGTCGGTAAGATGCTCGACTTCTAACCGTTACACCCCTGGATCGAATCTCCTCTCGGTAAGTGGGGAAAAATGTTCTTTTAAAATGTTTACAAAGAAATATGATAAGATGACTCATAGATGGCGCCACCAAAAACAGAAAGAAAAGCGAAATAATTTTTTCGTAAAATTACTTTAGATTATAAACTGTAGTTATTTTGCAGTTGTATCAACTTCAAAAACACTGCAGTGATTTGTGCCAAATCACCACAGTTTTTCAACTGCAGTTTGTTTTAAGTTTCACCACAGTTCATTTTTAGCTGGGTGCTGCCAGTGGTGTTGTGATTTAATTAAATTCTTTTTTTTTTAGTTCAAAGGATAAAGGGTGAGCTGCATTATAATTCATAATGTTCTAGTATACCCAGGTATCTGTTCTTTATTTTTTTTTAAGAACATATATCTTTAATTATTCGAGCATACAGAATATATTTTCTATTTTTGTTTCTTCAGAGGATTCTATGCTCAAAAAATAACTTAGATGATTAATATATTTTTTAATTTTTATCCACAAAATAACAACAAAATTACATTAAAAAAAAGGGGGACTTAACTATAGGAACAGTTTATTTTTCTTTTGACGAAAATAGATATATTTTATCCTCAAAAATTTGTTCACTGAATAACAATAAAAGGTTAAGTAAAATATATTTTTTATATATAATACACCAATTTGCTTTATTCGGAAACAAATTTAACTCGTAAAAAATATATATCAATTCGATGTAACATCAAATGAGAACAAAAAAAATTATACTTATCAATAATCTTGCTTCTATTTGACTATTACAAATTGTGATAATTTTAACATGATATGCCAATATTAGTTTGGCTATATCCACTTCAACTGGACCACTATATCTTGAATTATCAATCATTTATTTTCATAAGATGATAAGTGGGAGGTGGAGGTCGACGAATTTAAGAATTGTTTTCCTTGAAAATTCGACGAAAAAGACAAAAATTAACCAGGTAGAGGACCACATCATACTTATTATAATGTACAAGCGGACATAAGATAATCTAATATGTATATGATGCATCTATGACGCACAAAATTACGTATTTTATAATACACTCCATCTCCAACAACAACCGAAGAAGAACTCCAAAAATTAAAAAAAAAAAGCGAACCTGTCACTGGCGAAAGGATAGGGTTGCCGTAACATGGAAAAACTCGCCAAACAGTGACAACTGCCAATACACGCACAGAAACTTCATTGACAAGATGAAAAATTAAAAATTAACGGAATGCCAACATAGGGCTAAATATATGCCAAAGGGAGGGTATAATTAAAATTTAAAACAAACGGAAAAAAATATGAATCTGATTTGTTAAAAATGAAATGAAATCAACCTGACGTCACAAAGACGAAATTGAAAATAAAGAATACTAAATAAACGTTTTGAAGCCGATGGGCTAAATAGGATAACTTAATCAAATAATAATTTTTAAACAAAAAGGAAAACTATGATTAAAGTCTGCCAGGCAAATAAAAAATAAATAAATAAAAGGAGAGAGAAGGGAAAACAAAAAATAAACTGCGCTATACGGAACCTGAATGTGGCAAAATTACCACAAGTGGGCAATCTAAAAAAATTAATTAAATGTAAAAAGTTTATTATAGTTTCAATAACAAATGGTTCTCAATGTTTAACAAGTGTTTTTTGACCCGGAAAGCCCAGGATGGATCCCCTATTATATATAATTTGAAATATATTTTTTGTCTGGGAAAACCGAGCTACCCTCGGTTAAAATTAGTTTTGTGTTCAATTAAGCCTTGTGTTCAATATAACAATAAATTCAGTGCAGACTGCTCTGAACTAGCAGAATCGTGTTTTTTGTTGTATTGTGAATTATTGGTTGAATTTATCTGGGCTCCTATTGCGAATTTCTTAAAAAATTCTGCAGTCCGGAAATTTTTTCGCCAAAAGTGTTGGCCAAAATAGACGACATTATTTCATTTGGCGCCAAGCATACGTTTTGCGATGGTAATCTTGAAAATATATCTTCCCGCCAAAATTCGCCAATTTGGCCAACATTTCGTCAAATTTGGCGAAATGTTGTCAATTTTGCGACTTCCTTTACTGTAAACTGTTCAGCAACTTAACTGTTTCAACGTTCATTCACATTTTAATGCAGTGACACGTAGTGACCCAAAAGTGACCAACTAATAAAATTTTCTCGAATATGTGATTTATTTCAATGGTCTTCTCGTAATCCGATACGGCAGGTTACAAAATTTAGTCAAAATAATTGGAACAGTTTTTTAAATAAAATTAGCTTGAGCCGCAGTGACCCAAAAATAATCCACTAATCAAAATTTCTCAAACATGTGACATGGCCAAATGGTTTTCTGGTAATCCAAAATGGTAAGGTAGAAAATTTAGTCAAACCGTTTCAGACTTTTTTTGCATAAAATTTGCTTGAGCCTGACCCACAGTGACCCAAAATGAGCCATTAATCAAATTTTTTTCTCGATCATGCGACCTACCCCAGTGGTCTTCTCGTGCCGAAAGCGATAGGATACTAAATTTAGTCAAAATCGTTATAACCATATTTAGATAAAAATAGCTTGACCAGTATTGACCCAAAAATGACCCACTAATCGAAGTTTCTCGAACATGAAATATATGAAGATTTGTTAGTATCTGAATATGAAATGGAGGATTTTGTCTCCAAGCACTTTGATTTAATTTTTATACATAGCTGTGAATAGGATGTTTCTTAAATTGTAAATATCTTTCCGATTACACTGTGCTATTTACTTGTATTTTAGCAACTTCCTCATCTTTTCTTGATTGTCAAAATATAATGTATTTTTTGTTAAAATTGACATAAAACGAAGCACAGATCTTCCAATTTATCTCACCTACGTTTTGTGCCAATCTGCACCGGGATAACTTTGCCACTTTTTGAAAATTATGTTTTTGGCGCTCTGAGAAGTTTCAGATATAATTAAAATAGGCGCTAGCGTTTTCATTTCACAAAGAAGACATTGTGTAACACTTTTCCTGCACGTTTTCTATCTTATTAGTTGTTTTCTGGCCATTATCACTAAAAATATTTTGTAACTGGAAAAAGGGCGATTTCAGACGTCTAAAAAAGTGTTCAGTTTCACCACTTTAATCCCCACGTCAGTAAAAACTGCCTATTTTGTCTGATAAAGTATATAATAAGCTTTCGAAATCACTTTTGGAATTTAATCTAATGTTATTTTTATGGTTGATAATATTAGTTGACAAAGTTGCGCCAAGAATTTTGGGAATGGTGAGACAACTTTGCCATCTTAAAATTTCGCAATTTCCTTAGATTCTTTCATAATTTTAATAAATCGGATTCAGCCTTTTCATTGAATTACACATCTGAATCAGAGTACGAACAAGGTGTGGTACCAAAGGAAGAAGCAGAATCCGAACAATGTGCAGAACACAAGCAACCTGAAGAAACCTAGTGAAGAGTTAGTGCAGGACATTGTTCCTCAAGACAATGAACAATCATCAATGACTGAAGACATCAAACTAGCCCAAGATGTTAAGAACTTCATATAATTAAAGGTTGGGATGTCTGTGATCGTTAAACTATTGGCGAAAAAAGTATGGAGCATTATGCAGCAAAAAAACCCCATCCTTACTGACATGAAAAATTTGAGCTGTCATACCTTAGAAATAAAGATAAAGGGTGGAGTTTCCATTTCCCTACTGTTCCGGATGAGGCGTCCTTCAACGTAGCCGATGTTGTGTATATTGTTGAACCTCATTACATAGAAACAAGTTGGAAATTGTACGTCAAACGTGACAATCGAGGTGCGTTTGTACTATAGCTAGTTATATAAATATTCAGATCTTGATGATTTTTAATTCTGTGAAATGAATTATATCGTCAGCAGATTAATTTCTGTAATAAAATAAGCATCTCGGTCGCTTTACGATTAAACCTCGGAAGCTCCTATAACAAAAAACACCGATTTTTTTTAAATTCAAATTTCTTAATAAATGTTTTTATTAATATCTGCTACAGTTTTGATTCGATTTTAATAAAATTTGAAATTTCTCGACAAAATTCTGCAAATGTAATATATCTTAAATTTCAAACCATTTGGTTGGGTAGTTTTTGCCCTGTTATATGCGGACAGATGGACGGACGGACGGACAGACGGACAGACAGACGAACAGACGGAACAGAGGTTGACAATAGTTGCTACGTATTTATATAATTACGAACACACCTAAAAATTAAAAAATTCGTTTTTAGAGAAGAATGTTTCGACTTTCCTTCTAACTGCTTTTCTGTTTATTTTCTTTTTTATTGAAATGTATATATCATGATTTAAATACATTATTTGAGTAGTTTCCTTGTGTTTTTTGGTTGATTTCAACTGTTATTTAGACAGTGGGTAAAGTTGCTCCGTTTCCCAGGTAACTCTGCTTACACGGTTTTAGGCGAAAAAAAAATAGAAATGTTAACTGGTAAATGTTAAATGGTAGACTTAAGTTAACATGCTATCACGTATTCTTAAACAAGAGTTCAAGACTAATGATTTAAGATGATTTTGAAGCATTATTGAACATTATGAGTAAGCAAAAGATGTGTGGGGAAAAAAATGATGTGTGAACGTAGTCACGGTTTATGGTACTTACTTTTAATATACAAATAATTAATTCAAAATTTTAATGTTCTGTAACAAATCAGCTATTGTGTAACAATAATCGCCACGATTAAGATACATATTGGTGATAATGGACTTTAAAATTAATAGAAAAAGTTTTAGTAAGGAATATTAGATTTTATGTATGGCTCATTTTGTTCCTATCTTCTATTTCGGTCGTACTTTTGTTACTAAAGATTTGTCCTTCGATTTTGCCTCGTAGTATGTTGCTGCTTTTTTTAAAATTATTATTTAGTTACATTTTTTATTTTTTGTGCAGATTTATATTTAACACATCAAGCGTGTAAAAGAGATCTTGGTCGTGTCAACTAGATTGAGGAAATTTATTTGAGGATTAGGAAAAAACGCAATAAAACGTCAAAAGATAATAAAATTGCTTTTTCGTAAGCTGCCTTTAAAGATTAATAGCATTGTTAAGGTTTCAGAAAATAGTATCTTCATACTATAAGAAAATCTATTTTTCTAATGAGAGCAAAATAGTCTCTTTAGACTATAAAAAATCCATTTTGTTATAGAGAGAATTTAATATCTACATTAACGCAAGCTTTACGGATGTCCGTTATATATTTTTGTTTGCTGGAATAGAAATTTTATAGTATTAATAAAATACACAAAAATTGTCATTTTAAAAAGTCATAATTACCTTCTAATATATGTGAATAATTTATTACTAAAATAATACTCATATTTGAATATATTTTTTACATAATAAAAGGTCAACAGACGTTTTGAAAGTGTTGTATGTTTACTATGGGCACAAAAGGAAAAAAACTCTAAATCAATAAATCAAACCTGCAACTAACTAATGGTCATTACATTGGTTGTTAAATACATCTGCAATCTTCCATTATTCCGAAATATTTCCATAAAAAGTACAATATTGGTTAAATTTTGGCTTTACAATACAATCGAGATATTTGCAATAAAATTGTGAAAATTCCCCAGCCAATATAATACAAATGCATTAAAATTCTTTATTTTTATTAATAAAATCTGTATTTGGAGATTTTTTACTGAAATATCTCATAATTTCTTTTTAGACGAAATTAATATTAAATTTTCTTTGAATAAAAATATTATTAAATCACAAATGATTATTTCAATGTTAAAATTCGAGAAAATCATATTCTCTAGAAAAAAAAAAGTTTTTCAAAAGTTTTTCAATAAATAGTCGTATTAATTGAGAAAATCAAATTCCTTCTTTCAGTTTCAGAATTACTTATGACATGAGTTTTAAAAAGAGAAATTTATTTGGAAACGAATATTTATTTAATTTACAAATTAATTTTCATGAAAATGAAAATTTTAATTGATGTTTCTTTTAGTTTGAAATCAGATATAAATTGTTTTAAAATGCTACTATAGGTAAATGTGTATTTTATACAAAATAAGATAAGCGTCTAATAATCTAAACTATAATTTGTCATTAAATGTTTTACAATTAAATTTAACTAAAGAGTATATTCCGATTAAACGAGAAAACATAGAAAAAATATTTTGTAAAAAACTGAAAATTTTATTATATTTTTAAACATAATTTTAAATTAATTTGCTTTTTTTTCTTCTTTTATTTTTCAATATTTTATATTCGACAAAACTTGCGTAAACTATCTTTAATTAAATATTGTGACACTTGTACTATATATTAAAGAACCTTAATAAAAAGTGTGCATGTTTCCAAAAGTTTATTAATATTTATAAAAGGCCAACTTTAAAACAGTTACGTTTATAAATATTTATAAAATTAAGTCTTTTTATTCTAGAAAGAAGAAAAAAGTTTCCTCTATAATAAAATTATTTCTTTAAGAAAGGAATTCTTAATTCGTAAAATAATTCCTTTAAAATATAATATTTTACTTAGCGCATTAAAGGATTATCTAAAAAATATACAGAAAAAACACTGACATTTTCAAATTCTAATTACACTATTTGTAAATAACTGATTCAAAAACAAATGATAGAATTTACCCAATTTTCATTTTTGAATAAAATTATTATCTCATATTTTAATTATTTTTTTTCAAGTTATAGTAGTTACATTACGTTATATTATATGCATGAATTTCATATTAAATATTATTTCATTACTGATTCATGGGAAATTTCCCTTTTCTATAAATTAAAAGAAATGTTATAATTTTTATAAAGACTTCATTATTTTTTTTTCTCAATTGCTTTCCTCATTTATTATAGATTACAATCAGATTAATCATAAAAAATATTGATTCAAAAATTTTTAACAGCTTCTTTTTCCGTCACGTAATTTTTAAATAAAAAGGCTATTTTACACAAAATTTATATTAACGATCAATTTTCTTAAGTGCATAAGATAAATAACTATGTAAGGTTATCAAATACAAATCCTCATACAAATATATTTCATAGCTGTTATTTTATGAATCCTTAAACATACATGGAGAATTCTGCAGGACGCATTAAGGGTTCAGTAAAAGTCTTATCCAATTTCTTAATATTAATTTTCTTTGAAAGTAATATACTTTCGGTACAATTATCCGAATGCAGGCTTTATTGAAAAGTTTGGGGGATTTTTTTATTTATAATATTATATAATGGCATTATTTTAAATAAACCAGTTTATCTTTGAATTACGTTTTTAAGCTTGTATATTATAAATTTCATTAGTGAATTGCATATGTAAGATGCCGTATGTATATAAGTAGAACATTAAATGTGAACCAATATTTGAACACCAGAAAATTGGTATGCCAGATACTGATACATATGTTAATCAGAATCCATAGCCCTTACATAACTTTGATTAACTTATTCACATTACGATACAAGGATTGTTATTTAAAATATTGAACAATCATAGAAAAATAACGTTAAGGTGCCTGACTACGTACGGAGCAGTTTTTACCAAAAAAGATGTTGAATTGTTTTTTGAACTTATTTTTATTAAGATTATGATTAGAAACTGTGAAAAAAAGCAAAAAATATTTCATTCATTGATGAAATTTTGGTAAATGGGGGATTTTGTGGTAAAATTTTGTGAAATTTGGCCCAATACGCAAAACACTCTACAGAAAATTCTATTGTATGTATCTTAATTTCCTTTTTAAACTTCATACTTATGACATTGGTCAAGGCAATGAACTAAAATCTAAGAGATATTTTAAATGTTTCAAAACTTATAGCATATCGCATGTTTTTACATGCTGATTTTCAGAAAATTCGTCGTTGTCGTTCCACTAAAACATCCATAAAACAAAAAATAATTATTAGAATATTAAATTTCTAGTTCATTGCCTTCACAATAGTGTAAACAACATGCAATTCAAATTTCATAGTGATATTCCAATAACTTTTTGAGAAATCATGTTTTGCATATGGAATTTTCATCACTAATTACATTTTCCAAAAAATGCATTTAAAGTTTAGATTTTCGTTTTACTACAAGAATTTACACAGTAATATGCATCGACACTTCATTGTTTTTATGATCCATACACATTTTTTTAAGTACTGAGCCTTTGTTTATTTCTAGAAGGCCATAGTTTTGCTTCCCCCCGCCCAGTTAGTACCTTTAACTAGTACTTCCAGTCCTTTAAACAGTACTTCCGGTTTTAGTAACAGCTGTTGAGTAGTTTAAAATCCGCTACAACTCCGGTTCTATTTATCGTAGAATAAAAATAAATACAGTTTTGGAAAGGTAAAAAGTTGGGCTTTAATAAAATGTAATAAAATCGTTTTGACAATTTTGGTCGAAAACCACTTTTTAAACGTAGTCAGATACCTTAAAGTATAAATTTTAGTTTTCATAACTGCCGAAGTACCTTTAATTGATGAACTTTTATGTTACGGTTGGTTTTAACAAATTTTTTTTTTTTAATCTACATTAATTATTTAAATCACTTTCTCAACATTTATTTAAAAGCACTCTTTTTTTCTGTTTCTAATAAAAATTTAAATAAATAAAAGTAATTGTAATAATTATAATAAAATCAGTTTTTATTTTTTCTTCTTTCTTTTTCTTTTTGCAAAGTAATTTCAACGTTTATAGTCTAACGTAGCTTCCTGTTTTTCAAATACGAAAAGCAGACAGCAAGGGAGGGATGTTTTGTCAGTAGACTGCACAGGTGGAAAATTTGGAGTCATCTAGTCTGACTTTGATATAAGAATGACCGACCGCCCTGTATAAGAATTACGTTATCTTATGAGTGTACTATACACGCAATTAGGCTTTGTAAGTTTACGTCAGGCTTCAATTGGCTCTGCTATCAGGCGGATAGCTGGCGCCCATGTAAACAGAGGCTAGCAGGACCCCCCTTCAGCACACGCCATGGGGGTGATGCATGGTTTCCTTCCCCCATGAAGCGGCCGGCAGAGTGGAGCGGCAAGCTGTAGTCTTCACGGTGAGTCCATTTTTCCTTTTGTTTCCATTCCCGTACCCCTGGCAGAGTGGATCGGTCCCGTTTTTCAAGCAGCGCGGGAGAATGAATGTTTACGACACTTGTTGCTTGGCCAAGAGACCTGTCGTTTGACTCGTAAAAAAAAAATTCGACTTATTATGGGGCTCGAAGATTGGCCTGTGGGCTGGATCGCGAAGTTGTTGAAGGCGGACAGGTTTCTGGAAGATTTTTTTTTGAGAGTGGGGCATTGATGGCCCTACATTAACCATCCTAAATCATGATGTTATGATGAAAAGAGGCTATAAGGGCATTTTCGAATTGCGGATCTATAACTGTTAACGAGAAATTAAGAAGAAGATATGTGTAGCCTATTTTTTTTTGGCGTAGTGGCGCTCCAAGACTATGACTTCTTAACCATCAGAAGTGATCATAGATATTGAACTAAACCGGTCGTTAGAAGTCGTAGTGTTCTGAGTTGCGGTGATGGCTATCTTCGAATAAAACACATGCTTCAGGAAGGTGAAATTACTGACTCCGACGGTGAAGTTCTGGACCGTAGAATGATTTTCCCCCCCGGACTAGATGATGGACCTAGTAGTTGATGGCAAGTGATGCAGTGAGATGAGAGGATTGATGAATGTTAGCTTGAAACCACGTCTGAATTTTTCCCCAGCTTGAATACTCCAGCTTAAGTGCTTCATCAGATTTTGAAAAAGGAGGAAATGCTCCTAAGTGCTCATTGACTAAAATTGTAGAACTCTCTACCTGTTGTAAGTACTATTTGCATAGTTTTTCTTTTTATTTATTTGTACCTCTTTAAAAAAAAAAAATATGTTTGCTATACCAGAGTTTAAAAGTGAAATGAATATCTTTGGATAATTTCAATAAGAATAAACATTATGAATAGAAATAGTCTGTAGGTTAATATATAATGTTTGTATGTTTGAACGACCATTAAATGGTAATATGATGGTAATTTTAAAAATATGATGTGTAATTTAAAAGTAACCAGTGAGTGGTTTCAACTTAAAAGATCAGTTGTTATATTGTTTTATTAAGATTATTTTTGATAATTTAGTTGCTTCATTATTTTAAATGTTCAAATAAATTGTGTTTTTTTTTGTTTATTATCAAAGTTGGTATGTTTTTCTTTGTATAAATCTCTAAATAATTAATTTTTTATATTCACAGTAGACCTATAAGAATGGCCTAACCTTTCTGTGATTAATTAAAAAAAAAAAAAAAGGGAGAGAAAATTCAACTTTGTTAAATTAGGACTCTAAAATTTCTTAAGTTTAAATTCATAACTGACTGTTTTAATGAACATAAATTGAAGTTCACTCAATGCAATACAATCGTATTTTTGATCTTGATTTAAGGATGGATAGATTAATAAGTGAAACAGTAATATTAAATTTAATTTCATGAAATGTTGAATTAAGCTTTAACTCTCCTCTTTCAGAAACATTGTTTTTCTAAAATATACACCAAAATTGTTTTATTTTAAAAAGTAAAAAAAAAAAAAAAAAAAAAAAAAAAAAAAAAAAAAATATCCAGTCATTATACACCACTATACGATTCTTGGTTAACCGATCGGATCTTGTTCAGAATCTCTATGGTTGTTCTAAAATTTTAGTACATCATCATATCCCTATTCTATTAACGGATTTAACTCTTTCCCCTTTTGGTCCTCATATTGGAGGAATTTCAGGTTGTCTGCATTTTTCCAAATTATATGATGATTACACTTTTGTTAATTTAATGTGTGTGGAGATTTGAGCTTGATCGGGTTGGAGTGGAGTTGGGTGTTTTTTATGCAATCCAGTATGCTACTTGATTTAGAAATCTGTTGCCCCTTACTACATTTAATATTGTCTTAAAATGATGAGTTCAAAATTATCATTGTTGTATTAACCTATTCGGATTCTTAAGTTTTGATATTTTGATTAGTTTAATATAATTTGCTACCTTTTCCATGGCAACAGATTTCAGTGGAGCTAATCAGGGTATACTTATTTTTTTTAAATATTTAATTGTCAAGTGAAGATTGAGTAATAAATGAGCTTTTTAAGTTTAAGTAAGTTGTGTTTTAGAAAGAACCCCAAACCACCACAACAAATGGAGCCGTAACAATTCGGTCTCTGGGTTATTGATTTTTTTTTACTTGTATGTATTTATGTATCAAAGAGCAACTGGGTGTTTTTGCAATTAAAATTTTTTTTATATGTTCAAGTGTAAAAAGAGGTCTAGGCTCTCTCTCTGTGCTAGTAAGCTACAATTCCCAGTCAAAATTATGCCTTGTGAGCATAACCTTTTCTTATTTACAAAAAGCATAGTCCTGTACTTAAGTTTTATGTATTTATAAGGTTTTCCTTTCCCCTCTCTTTTTCTCATTTTTAAGTTGTCCCCCCCCCCCTTTTTTTTCATTTTCTTTTTGGTTTGTTTGTCATTTTCTAACTCTAACTATGGCTGATAAGCACTCGGAAGCAATTGCCACTATTCAGCGAAAAAATGCTTTAGTGGATAATTTGTCAAACATTCCCCCATTCAATGGAGAGGCCAGCTCAGTCTGCTTCTCAGATTTTTCTGAGAAATTTGAGAGTTTTGCCAAATTATTCGACTGGAATGAGGAGGAGAAAAAATTCGTTTTGTTAGCTAGATTATCAGGAGCTGCTTCTAGGCGAATAAAAATTCACAAAGCAAAAACATCTGATGAGCTATTAAAAATCTTAAAAGAGAGTTATACTTCACAGGCCACACCAGATGTTGCCCTCAGTCATTTTTTAAATTTTAAACAGCCACCCAATATGAGTGTTCAGGAGTTTTATGACAAGGCATATGATATGTCATTAAGAGCCCTTGTAATTGAAGGTATCCAGGGTGAAGTAGTCGATAAAAGCCGAACGGCTCTACTACACTCCATGCTGTTGAGCAATCTTACACCAGAAGTGCGAAAGGGGGTAATTGCGAGAAATCCACAATCCCCAGAAGAGGTCCTCAAAATTGCGCTTCTTGAGGAAAAGGCTTATAGGTGCATTAACCCTTTCTACAACCACCGCGAGGAAATTCTCAACCCTAATTTGACCCAAAACCTACCCTGTGCTGCAGTTTTTCAGCAAGATAGCTCACAAAAGAAGGAGATAGACCAACTAAAATCTCAAATTGATGTTTTAGCAGCTAAGATAGACAGTTTAGTTGATCTTAGGGCTAGGGATGTACAGGAGAAAAACCAAGAGGTAAGACCCGTAACCTGCTATAGGTGCTCCGTACAAGGCCACTATGCCAGAGATTGTCCACTAAATTTTGTCGACTATAATTTTAGAAGGGGAGGTGGTCAAAATTTCAGGAGCCGTGGGCAAAATTATAGAAACAGAGGTGAAAATCCTAGAGGGAACCACAATCAGCGAGGCGGATATAGGAGAAGAAGAGGTGGTTATTACCAAAACAATAGGAGCACAGCTGCGAACAGAAATGAAGTGCAGGCGGTAAGTAACACCCCAGTAGCTAACAGTGAAAGTGAGGCTTTAAACTATTAGTGGCCGGATCAAATGTGGTCAACTCGATCCCCCACAGGCCCCTGGACCCCCCAACTGTGTATAGTATGTTTCAGCCCCAATCATATACATTACCAACTGCAAGAATTTACATAAATAAAGTTTGCCTAAATGCATTATGTGACACGGGTTCTGCAATTAATCTCCTGGGTGGTACTGATTGTAACTGTTTAGATAATTTTGAAATGGAGAATTGCAATATCCCCATTATGACTGTCACCGGTGAGAAAGTTCACCTAAATAAGAAAGTATTTTTAAAATTTGTTTTTGATAATGTTCAATGTCAAGCTGAATTCTATGTAGTGGAAGGTAAATTAGCAGAGGAATTTAATATGATTTTGGGAATGCCATTTTTGAAAGAGTACCGGGCAAGTATAAATTGTGATACAAATGCTGTCGCTCTTAAAGTGCCAGTTTCAGGCCAATGTAAACAAAGCGTAGAAACCCCAAGTAATACTTCAGGGTATAATACTTGTCTTGCTACTAATTCTGTAAATATTTCTAACTCTGTATATAGTGTAAATTCTAATAATAATTGTATAAATAATGATTGTGTTAAAAATAATTCTGTAAATATAAAATGTGTCAACAAAGTAGGGGAGAATTCAAAAAGTAGTAATGCCAATAGCCCTCCTGAAAATTGTGCATGTGAGAAAGTTCATGACTCAGTTAATATTGAAAATGGGAATCACAGTAGTGAAAATATGGTAGTTCAGGACCCGCAGTTGAGTAATATGGGAAAAGATGTTGAGATAGTCATTCAAACTGAGTCAGATAAGGAAGTTGAAAGTGTTGCGCAGAACTTTTGCATGCAAACAACATCAGGCGGTAGCTCTGAGGGTAATAACACTGAAAATTTTTCAAGTATTCAAAGTGTCGACAACATTCTTTCAGCAGCGAGTCAGGTAACTCAGGGTAATTTAGCTGAAGAGACTACTGAAATTTGTAATATTGATGAAAGTGAAGATTTGGTAAGTATAGAGGATAAGGTACCTGAAGTCGAGGAGGAGAGCAATGAAGATAGCAGTAGTGATAAAACCAATAAAAATAAAAATATAAGTTTCGCTGTGTTATGTAGCAAAATTTCAATTCCCCCGCAGTCAAAAATGTTAGCCCAGGTTAAAAGTTATAAGGAAAATTTTATTAAGGAAAATGATATTGTTATGTTAGAACCTTTGGCGAAAAATTTAAATCAAGGTCTCCTTACCTCCAGAGCCATTTGCACTAAAGAACATGGCCTATATATCTCATTTGCAAATTTTTCAGACAATAGTATTCATTTAAATAAAGGAACCTTTGTTGCCAAAATTCAAAAATGTGTAGACCAGTCAAATATACCCGTAACTGATAATAAATTAACCTATAATATAAATTTGGCCCCTCCAATTGGTGACTTTGATCACGCTGATCTCACTTGGAGCTCTGAAATTAATTTAGATCATTTAGAACCCCCATTAAAACTTAAAATGCAAAATTTTCTAGACAAAAACAAAGATGTATTTGCAGCATCGGTCTTAGATTTACCCGGCTGTGATACAATCCCGCATGAAATTAACTTAACTTCAAATAAACCAGTTAAAGGCAAAGCTTATAGAGTCCCCTACAAATTACGTCAAGAAATGGAAGACCAACTTAATACTTTGTTACAGGCGGACATAATTTCCCCTTCCATGTCTGAATTTGCTTCTCCGGTTATTCTGGTTCGGAAATCAGACGGTTCCTATCGACTTGCTGTTGACTACAGAAGATTAAATAAAAATCTTGTTAAAGATGCTTATCCAATACCTAACATTACCGACTCTGTTGATGCTTTAAGCGGGGCTAAATTTTTTTCAACGCTAGATTTAACTAGTGGTTTTTTTCAACAGGTTATTCGCCCAGAGGATAGGCATAAAACTGCTATAATCACCCACAAGGGACTTTTTGAGTGGACCCGTAACTGTTTTGGGCTCTCAAATTCAGGTAACAGTTTCCAAAGACTTATGAATGCTATTTTCGGTGATTTAGGCAATCTTGGAATTCTTGTTTATATCGACGGCATTGTAATTGCCTCCAGTGATGTTAATTCTCATTTTGAGAAGCTTAGCATGGTCTTTGAAAGGTTAAGACTGCATAAACTTAAACTTAAGCCCAGTAAATGCACTTTCCTTTCGAATAAAATACAATATCTAGGTTTTGAGATTTGTAGTGGCCAAGTATCACCTATCAATAAAAATATTGCCGTAATAGAAAATTTTAAACCTCCAACTACCCGAAAGGCTGTTAGGTCATTTATTGGAACTCTATCTTTCTATAGGAGATTTATACCAGATTTTACTAAGAGAGCTAAAAATCTAATCAACTTAACGAAAGAGACAGGAAAATTTTCGTGGAATGAAGATGCACAGAAAGAATTTGAAGACCTTAAAATGGCTCTTATTTCAAAACCATGTCTTGCACTCCCTGATTTTGAGAAAGAATTCCATTTATATACTGATGCCAGTGGCGAAGCATTAGGGGCAGTGTTATCACAATTAGATGAAAATAACATGCTCCATCCTGTTGCCTTTGCCAGCAGAAAATTGAAAGATGCTGAGACCCGCTACTCCACCACTGAAAGGGAATTACTAGCTTTAGTTTGGGCTACTGCCCACTTCAAATGTTACATTGCTAATACCCATTTTTTCATCTATACAGACCATGCGCCTCTAACATTTATGTTAAAAATTCACGACCCTACATCTCGCATGGCTAAATGGATCTGCACTCTCTCAGACTTTAATTTTACAATCAAGTTTGTTAAAGGTAAGTGTAACAGTGTCGCAGATTTCCTTTCGAGGTATGTCAACAATGATAACTCCAATGATACTGTTAATTGTAATTTTTGTATACAAGTCGAAAAGGAAGTTACTTTTATGCCTCATTCTAATCTACTTGAAAAAATTGGTGAATTACAAAAATCAGACAAGAAATGCTGCGAGATTGCAAGAAAACTAGACCAAGGTGTAGAAATTGCTCCTAAATACATGAAATTTTTTTTAGAGATGACATTTTAGTTTGTGAGGATACAAGGGAGTCAGCTATTTTGAATAAATCTGTAAAGTTAGTCGTGCCAAAAGAATTGGTTACTCAAGTTTTTGCACTAACACATGAGTCCCTAGCGGCTTGTCATCAAGCCTTTCAAAAGACCATTGATCGCATTCGTGAGCACTTCTATTGGCCAGGAATGTCGTCAGATGTCAAGCATCTAGTGGAGTCATGTATTAGTTGCCAGCAGAAGAGAGCTTATAAAGCGAACCAGCTCGCCCCTCTACAACGTATGCCGACCCCCCAGTTTCCCATGAACAAGGTTCATTTGGATCTCATTGGACCCTTACCGCAAACTTTTTCGGGAAATAAGTATATTGTCGCATATATAGATTCATTTACTAAGTGGCCAGAAGCATATGCGGTTAGTTCAACCACTTCAGATGTCATTGCGGACACTTTAGCTGATTTCATATCACGCTACGGTGCGCCCTGTTTTATTACGACGGACAACGCGAAGAATCTAATTTCAGATGCGATTGAACACGTGTATAAAATGTTTGGTATTAATCATATTAAGACCTCATCTTATCACCCGGCTGGCAACTCGCAAGTGGAGAGACAGAATCGTACTCTTAAAAATGCACTTTGTCACATAGTCAACCAAAATCAATCTGACTGGGACACTAAACTCAAATTTGCACTACTAGCTATGCGTTCAGCTGTCCACTCTTCAACTAAACTTAGCCCAGCTGCAGTTATGTATGGCAGAAATATGAATCTACCATATAATCTCTTTTCTCAACCACCTTCTTTTAATTATAATGATGCACCCTCTTTTTGCGAACTCTTAATCCCAGCTCTTCAAAAAGTATACACTGAAGTACATAGTAATTTAATTAAAGTTTCTGAGCAGCAGGAAAAATACCGTGAAAAGACAGCTGTTGATAAAAATTTTAAAATAGGAGATCTTGTGTGGTTATTTACACCCACAGTCGCCCCTGGTAATACAAAAAAATTAAGCAAGCAAAATAATGGTCCTTTTACTATAATTGAGAAGCTAAATGAGGTTAATTTTAAAATAGCGCTAGTTGCTAATCCCAAAAATTGTCAGGTTGTCCATGTTGACAGGTTGTCTTCTTTCAAAGACAGACTCCCCATCTGGTCCAGTAAACCAAAACAAACAATTGGCCTGGGATCGACTGAAAACGTGACCATCGATTCACCACACCAACCGCGCGATTCTCCTCCTGTACGCAGGTGTAAGCGTAACCGATTCATTCCCTGGGCACCATATGATAGTAACCGCGCACCAGCAGTAGTGAACGTCAACAATAACGAAACTCCGGTAGCGCCGGAAGTGGAGGAAACAGACAGCGACGCGACGGAAATCATAAATCCCTCTCCCCCACCTCCCATTTCTCCGGAGATTGCAGCGGCAGAGAATAACGAGATGTGCGTAAATAAAAATCTAGCAACGGCAGAAGGCAGTGAAATGCGCGTAGGTAAAAATTCAGCCACGGCAGAAAGCAGTTCAACTGCTGAGCACAGCGATTCGCGCAGGTCTCGTTCATCGATTCGTCCAGCTGCTAAATCGAATAGAAGTAGTCGTTCAATATCGATTTCTAGAACCGACTATTCGCTACGGGATAGAAGAGACCGTCCGAGTTATAAATACTAACTACCTTTTTTCGTTATTCAAGCATTTTTATTCAATTTTACCTTGTTTATTTGTATTTATTTATAGTTTAGTTAATGTGTATGTATATTTAATTATTTTTTTTTGACATTTTTAAAACGGAACTTAGTTTTTCTAGCGTATTAAAGGTTTGTTTTGGTTGTGTGTTGATACTCTCATGTAGGCATTTTTAACCCTTTTTATGCCTATACTTAAGGTTTTTGTCTGTTTTATGGTAGATTATGTGGTATATACCCGTCCGCACCCCGTTTTCGTAGATTTTGGGTATATTTTTGCAAAAAAAAAAAAAAAAAAAAGAAAGAAACGAATGTAATTTTTGTTACTTTAAAAATTTTTTAGGATGTTGTGTTTTGTATGCCCTTTTGCCGAGGTAGATCTGTTTAGTTCAGTTTTTTTTAATGCATCAGTGTTTTGTATATAACTTTTTAAGTATGTGTTTACTTTAATTTCTACATTTTAACTAGATAGATTTATTATTTACTATACAGTTTGTGGTTTTATTTGAGCTTAAACTTTAAGGAGTGTGGGCCCTTTTTCTTTTTCTAGTACATACTGCCTCATGTTCATGCCTGTATGTTGTTGTGTGTGGCTAAAAGTGCTAAAATTAACTATTTTATTTATTCTACTTCCTATTTTTGTGGAATGTGTGTTTTCCTTCCTGGTGATATATGTCACCACCCCTGTTTTTTATTTTATTTTGTGGAATGTTTTCCCTGTAGTGCCCAAAAGGCCCGAAACTGCTTTTTGCTATAAGTAGCACAGAGGCAGAGATACTCTTTCCCATGCACATTACTTGTACGTGCATTTGTAAAATCTACATAATATCCCGAATCATTAGACTGTGTTCGAAAACAAACATGTGTTCTCATATAAAATTGTTACAATTGTGTGCGTAATTCTCTAACATGGTCTGTGATACCATAATTTGTGTCTTACAGATGTATATGTATATATTTTTTTTGTGTGTCACCAGTTGCTCTTGTGTATTTTTGTATAATAGAATTAATATGTGTTTTACAAATTTCATTGACATTTACAGTGTTGTAACTATGATATTACTAGTACTTATTTACATTAATAGATAGTGTTGTAATATACTGTGATGCCAATTATTGAAGTTATGTATATAAGCAGTATAGTGACAATTAATCAGTGGGCACTTCTCCTCTTTTTCGGCTAATTTTTTTTTCTCAAAATTCAATTTATGTATTGTTTACAGTTCTGTTGCCAGAAGTCTCAGGAAGGATGCAGTTATGCGTAGGAATGACAGTAGTAGGGAAGTGAGGTTTCACAATCAGGTGGAACATGTGTTCTTTTACAGGTGCAGAAAATATCTTGGTCATTTTAGTGGTAAAATCAGCCTTGTGGTCCCTCCTCTGGTAGTACTCTTTTATGGTCATGTTTCAGGTAATATTTTAGGTAATGGTTTCTACGGATGTGCGAGCTCTGGTTGTATATATCCGGAATATATTGTCAGGGTGGTATTTCAGCGGTGAACTCTCTGGATCCCGTCCCGGATCGATGTATGATCTGTGTTTGTGGGTCAGTTTTTTCAGTGTTGAGGTCCCAGCATGCCATGTGGTACCAAGTTACCTTTCAAAAAAATAATTTGTTTTCTCAAAAAAATTTTTTTTTTAATTAGCCGGGGGGAGCAATCTTGTTACGGTTGGTTTCAACAATTTTTTTTTTTTAATCTACATTAATTATTTAAATCACTTTCTCAACATTTATTTAAAAGCACTCTTTTTTTCTGTTTCTAATAAAAATTTAAATAAATAAAAGTAATTGTAATAATTATAATAAAATCAGTTTTTATTTTTTCTTCTTTCTTTTTCTTTTTGCAAAGTAATTTCAACGTTTATAGTCTAACGTAGCTTCCTGTTTTTCAAATACGAAAAGCAGACAGCAAGGGAGGGATGTTTTGTCAGTAGACTGCACAGGTGGAAAATTTGGAGTCATCTAGTCTGACTTTGATATAAGAATGACCGACCGCCCTGTATAAGAATTACGTTATCTTATGAGTGTACTATACACGCAATTAGGCTTTGTAAGTTTACGTCAGGCTTCAATTGGCTCTGCTATCAGGCGGATAGCTGGCGCCCATGTAAACAGAGGCTAGCAGGACCCCCCTTCAGCACACGCCATGGGGGTGATGCATGGTTTCCTTCCCCCATGAAGCGGCCGGCAGAGTGGAGCGGCAAGCTGTAGTCTTCACGGTGAGTCCATTTTTCCTTTTGTTTCCATTCCCGTACCCCTGGCAGAGTGGATCGGTCCCGTTTTTCAAGCAGCGCGGGAGAATGAATGTTTACGACACTTGTTGCTTGGCCAAGAGACCTGTCGTTTGACTCGTAAAAAAAAAATTCGACTTATTACGGGGCTCGAAGATTGGCCTGTGGGCTGGATCGCGAAGTTGTTGAAGGCGGACAGGTTTCTGGAAGATTTTTTTTTTTGAGAGTGGGGCATTGATGGCCCTACATTAACCATCCTAAATCATGATGTTATGATGAAAAGAGGCTATAAGGGCATTTTCGAATTGCGGATCTATAACTGTTAACGAGAAATTAAGAAGAAGATATGTGTAGCCTATTTTTTTTTGGCGTAGTGGCGCTCCAAGACTATGACTTCTTAACCATCAGAAGTGATCATAGATATTGAACTAAACCGGTCGTTAGAAGTCGTAGTGTTCTGAGTTGCGGTGATGGCTATCTTCGAATAAAACACATGCTTCAGGAAGGTGAAATTACTGACTCCGACGGTGAAGTTCTGGACCGTAGAATGATTTTCCCCCCCGGACTAGATGATGGACCTAGTAGTTGATGGCAAGTGATGCAGTGAGATGAGAGGATTGATGAATGTTAGCTTGAAACCACGTCTGAATTTTTCCCCAGCTTGAATACTCCAGCTTAAGTGCTTCATCAGATTTTGAAAAAGGAGGAAATGCTCCTAAGTGCTCATTGACTAAAATTGTAGAACTCTCTACCTGTTGTAAGTACTATTTGCATAGTTTTTCTTTTTATTTATTTGTACCTCTTTAAAAAAAAAAATATGTTTGCTATACCAGAGTTTAAAAGTGAAATGAATATCTTTGGATAATTTCAATAAGAATAAACATTATGAATAGAAATAGTCTGTAGGTTAATATATAATGTTTGTATGTTTGAACGACCATTAAATGGTAATATGATGGTAATTTTAAAAATATGATGTGTAATTTAAAAGTAACCAGTGAGTGGTTTCAACTTAAAAGATCAGTTGTTATATTGTTTTATTAAGATTATTTTTGATAATTTAGTTGCTTCATTATTTTAAATGTTCAAATAAATTGTGTTTTTTTTTTGTTTATTATCAAAGTTGGTATGTTTTTCTTTGTATAAATCTCTAAATAATTAATTTTTTATATTCACAGTAGACCTATAAGAATGGCCTAACCTTTCTGTGATTAATTAAAAAAAAAAAAAGGGAGAGAAAATTCAACTTTGTTAAATTAGGACTCTAAAATTTCTTAAGTTTAAATTCATAACTGACTGTTTTAATGAACATAAATTGAAGTTCACTCAATGCTATACAATCGTATTTTTGATCTTGATTTAAGGATGGATAGATTAATAAGTGAAACAGTAATATTAAATTTAATTTCATGAAATGTTGAATTAAGCTTTAACTCTCCTCTTTCAGAAACATTGTTTTTCTAAAATATACACCAAAATTGTTTTATTTTAAAAAGTAAAAAAAAAAAAAAAAAAAAAAAAAAAATATCCAGTCATTATACACCACTATACGATTCTTGGTTAACCGATCGGATCTTGTTCAGAATCTCTATGGTTGTTCTAAAATTTTAGTACATCATCATATCCCTATTCTATTAACGGATTTAACTCTTTCCCCTTTTGGTCCTCATATTGGAGGAATTTCAGGTTGTCTGCATTTTTCCAAATTATATGATGATTACACTTTTGTTAATTTAATGTGTGTGGAGATTTGAGCTTGATCGGGTTGGAGTGGAGTTGGGTGTTCTTTATGCAATCCAGTATGCTACTTGATTTAGAAATCTGTTGCCCCTTACTACATTTAATATTGTCTTAAAATGATGAGTTCAAAATTATCATTGTTGTATTAACCTATTCGGATTCTTAAGTTTTGATATTTTGATTAGTTTAATATAATTTGCTACCTTTTCCATGGCAACAGATTTCAGTGGAGCTAATCAGGGTATACTTATTTTTTTTTAAATATTTAATTGTCAAGTGAAGATTGAGTAATAAATGAGCTTTTTAAGTTTAAGTAAGTTGTGTTTTAGAAAGAACCCCAAAACACCACAACATTTATTTCACTATTTGACTGCCATTAGTTAGCAAGACTCGCAATTTACGCCAAAACAATTTTTTATTCAGGTAATAACTTCAACCAAATAACACATGGACTGAAAAGTTCCCAGTCTGGCACACAGATGGCATTGCAATCTTCGGACCGATGCTTTTTTTTAGTAAATACTAACCTTTAAAAGGTAGAAGAAAAAATGTTATGACGATTTGTCGTGTGGATAAAACGTTAGAGTGGTTTTAGTTGAACGGCTTTGTTGGTAAATGGATAAACAAGAATTTCAAGAATTGTTATTTGATGGGAAAAAAGACCGTTCAAACAAAACCTATGCTTGATAAGCGTTATCCGGACACTGCACCAGGTAAATCAACCATTATTGACTGGTTTCCTGAATTTAAACATGGTCGTACGGACACCAGTGATGCACCAGAGGTGAATACTCTAGAAAAGATTTAAAAAAAAGTCCACAAAATCGTTTTGGGGAACCGCAAAGGGAAGTTGCAGGAGATAGCTCAGACTCTGAAGATATCCAAGGAGCGTATAGGTTTTATTTTGAATGAACATTTGTCTATGAAACAGCTGTTGTCAAAGTGTTTGCCGCGCGTGTTGACTTTTGACCAAAAACAACAACAAGTCGATGATTCTGAGCACTGTTTTGAGCTTTTTCGTTATTAAATTATGTTATTTATTATAAAATTATTATTATTATTTATTTATTAAATTATTATTATTATTAAATTATTATTATTTATTATTAAAGTTATGTTATTGATTAAAGTTATAAAGTTATAAAGTTATGTTATAAGTCTGTTTTCTTTATTAGACCGGGAACTTATCAGCCCTTGTTATCCCACATGTTATCCCACATTTTTTAACGTTAAAAATCACAATATTTGTAAATAATCATTCATTGTTGTCATTTAATTGCGATGTTTGTAAAATCCCGTCTTAACTTATTATTGATTGTTTGATTTTTCTCTCGGTAAGAAATTATTTTTGTTTCTATTACTATTTTTCCTCCGTATCTATATTTTTCTTTTTTTATATTTATTTTAGTCCCTAACATAATTTTGTGGAGATGGTTAACTTTGTTTCAATATAGGGTTTTTTTTTACACGCTTCTGACTTATATTCTAATTCTCTAATCCCTCTCTTTGAATGATTTCTTCCAACACTCTTGTGCTTGAATTTTTAGTTTACAGTTTTTATTTTCCTTCTTCCACAATTACTTGTTTTTTTTTTCTTGCTAGACGTAGCTCGCTTTCAACATTTTTTTTTTTTTTTTTTTTTTTTTTTTTTTTTTTTTTTTTTTTTTTTTTTTTTATTGATCATAGCTTTTTTTTCATTTCGATCCAAAATGAAAATGTTATGATTTATAATTAATGTAAAGTTGTCCTGTAAATGTTTTTTACACGTAATTTCATTATCGCCATTTTCTTGGTGCTTTTTTACTTCAACTGCTATGAACTGCTAGAAATAGAACAGCACATCAAAGTATTTCAAATGTTGTGATTGCGTACAATTTCTCGTAAAAACCGTACATATTTATCTGCTTATTGGTTTCATTGTTGCAGTTATATTGAATTTTTAATGTTTAACAGCAATAAAAATGGAAAATGAATTCTCAGAGCTGCTATAAATGCCGTCAATTCATAAATTTAAAAGTATCGTAACTCGATATATATTTTTGTTTACACAAAACAATTTATTTTTATTTATCCTTTTTTTATAGTACATACAATATTTTTAAAATATAAATTATAGTACCAGGTGCCATATAAACAAATTTAATTTAACAACTTTATAAAAGAACTCTGGCTGAAATAAAGTCTTTTATTGTGATGAAGAAAAGCACATAACACATTTTTACATTTAGAAGTGTTTCTCTAAAACTAGCGGTTAAATAATTAAGTACTGTGTCGCAAAGTGAGGGGACAACTTGTATATTCAGTAAAATAAATGTGTTCTTAAATAAACCTCGATCAAGAATTAAAAAAGGGTTTATATATTTTATAAAACAGATTAAACATTCATTTATCATTTTAAAACTAAAACTGACATTCTAATTTTCTTTCAACTTGAAAAGAAAATTTTCCAAATGCCACAATTTGAATAATTCACTGAATCCTTTAAGTGACAATATATTAACATAAAAAAGTCAAATGAGATTTTTTGCGAAATATATTAGGAAATGCAAAGTGTCATGTTCTTATAAGCATGTATTTTGAAACTACAAAGATTCATAATAGATTAAAATATATATATCCTTTTTTTTTTCATTTAATATTCATTTCATTTGAAGATTAGATACGATAAGAAGAAATGATTTTTTCTTCAGAATAATGCGCATCAGAAATATGTTTTTTTTTTTTTTTTTTTTTTTTTTTTTTTTTTTTTTTTTTTTTTTTTTTTAAGTGAAATAATTTTCCAGATGTGAGCAGTTTTTCCTATAATTTCTAAATAATTTAATGCGTCTAAACATTTGTCGATTAATCGATATGTAACAAAAACAAAATCTTAGAAAACATAGAAATCTTCAAGAAGGTACCGTCACGATCTTTAAAGGGCAATAAAAATGCAATAGAAAGACTGATTCCTTTCATATATATATATATATTTACTAAACAATTTTTTATTAACTCTAATTTTGTTTTATAATACAACTAGCAGACCGGCCGGGCGTTGCCTGGGCCCTGAATAAGTAAACCCTGATACCGGCCCTTAATTTTATCTAAAATCAGTATTGAATTCAGACTGCTTTCTCTGGTAGGCTGGAACTGTGGTGTTCCGGTGGAGGGGGGATTACACGTATTTCCCATTAATAAGCAGAAAATGCTAATTCACTTCTTTTGACGAGCTGATTGAAATAACAAAATAATTCCGACCAGGCGATCACCTGCGTCGTGATGATACCCGATTGATTAAGAGGGTTATTTAGAAAATCCCTGCTAGAATTTTTACCACTTTCTATTTTATGTTTCAGAGAAATAAACGATGACCTTAATTTCTTTTATAATTAATTTAAATTAATTAATTATTCCATACATTTTGGATTTTCTTAATGGATTTCCGAAAGTTTCCTTCATACGGTGGTATAAAATATAAGATTAGATCGATAAGGCATCAAATGTATATTGGTTGATAAAATACTTCTCGCTTTTGACGAAATAGGTACTTAAAAAATTGCTATAAGAATTCAGAATAAATTTTATTGAAAAGAATGACAAAAATTACTTAATCGGTCTGAAATATTGAACTTTTTAATTCCTTTTATGAGTGACTCAAAATCACCGGCGAACTTGAAAAGTCGGCTCAAATTTTCCCGTTCAACAAAAAATAATCAAAAAATTTAATACAAAAATTTTCAATCTCAGATTAAGGGGCATTCCGACTATACCTTCTTGTATCTTGAACCAAATTTACAGACCTCTATACATACGATAAGTTTACCTATCTATCGCCAACAGACAGACAGACATACACAGATTGAGACAGACATTTCTTCTACTTTCTTTCTTTTTTTTTATTAAAATAGATACTCAAAGATATTTTTGATATATTTTATTTAAATAAATAAATAAATATAATTTGCCGCTCTCCTGATGGCTTTTTTTTTCAATTGGATAATTGCGGTGACCACTGCAGTTTGAATTTATCTTTTTTGAAATCAAAATAATAATCATTTTTATATTTAGTAACTTTAATTCTAGTGGCTGGAAAATAGAGAATTATGAAAAACTAATTTATTTAAAAATAGCACAGGTTGAAACGAAAAGAACATTTTTATCATACAAAAACGACAGTTTTTATTGATAAACCAAAAAAAAATTGATAACGGAAGGAAAATCATTCAGTACTCACATCATTCGCACATTCATCATTACACAAATCAGCATTCACACTGCATAATTATAAAGGAAAATAACTGGCAAAATTACAAATAAATATATTTAGTAGTATTTGAGTAACCGTGGCGTCACGGGTTTGACAATGCACGTTTGAGAAAAATAAGTTAAATGTTTTGTGTTATAATTACAGTACGATACTTATTACTATTTTTTTTTAAATTCCTACTATTAGCTTACACTCTCTCTTTATATATCTTGTTCAAATTTTCAATCGTTAATCAAATATTTTCTATTCATCCACTCAAGTTCAAATAAATTTTTTAAAACTTGTAGTGGATGACACTTTATGTTAATACAGTTTTTTCAAATATTAATTAATTCATTCAATTTAATTAATTAATTTTAGTTTTAAATGGGAGAAAAAATTCCTCCCATTGTGTTCATAAATGAAATGAAAGATTTATCTCAAATGAGTGATGCCAACAAAAAATAAAATACCGCAACGATGATTATAAAATAATGTTCAATAAAGGTAACGTGGGTCATTAATGCTGCACGGGTTTATTTTATATATTTATGATTAAAAAGTAGGCATTGACTCAAATTTTTTTTTTATTACTTGTTTACTTATATGATTGTATGATTCCAGCAAAATAAGTAGTCCCTCTTCAGTTAAAAAACCCTCTAGTACAGAAAATCTTTTTTTTTTCAAATATGACCAGCTGTAACCCAATAAAACAATCTGAAATTATTAAGTGAAAAAAAAAAATAATAATGATGTTGATTACTAGGATTGTGATGACCGAGCCTGATTTTGGAATATTTTACAAGATAGCAAAATAATTGTTTAAATTAAAATGTATTTATTGCTTAAAGTGATAAAAACATAACACAAAACGTTTAAAAATACGTTTAATATAGATTACATATGTTTCCTTCGCTCTAACGGCGACATATTCAGATCAAAATGATAAATAAAATATTCTCGCAAAGTTTTTGAAAATGGTAACATAAACCACAAGATCACGAGATCATTAATGCAAGCAGGTGCTTAAATTAGTCAAACTCGAAAACGTGAAAATTATTATTTATTTTTATTTTTATTGCTTTATTTATGTTTACCATTTTCCAAAACTTTGCGAGAATATTTTATTTATCATTTTGAACTGAAGATGTCGCTGTTAGAGCGAACGAAACATATGTAATCTATACTTAAGGTATTTTTAAACGCTTTGTGTTATTTTTTTTAGCACTTTAAGCAATAATTACACTTTAATTTAAAGTTAACAAGTGATTTTATTATATTAAAATAATTGTTTATAAAGAAATGCAATGAATTAAGCTACCAATTGTAATTCTTTCTGTCCATAAAAAATTTTAATAAAGTGGGTTCTTAAAAATAAGCAAAATGTACTCAAATTTGAGTATTTACTTTGCTCATTGTATAAAGTCTCACTTTTGAAGAAAACATCTACCATTTTTGATTATATTTATTTCGCTTTTGCGAATTTTCTCATGATAAGAAATTGTTCCACAAGAATTCTAAATAAAAAAAGACACATGTACACATTTATGAATTCCATACACTCGGCAACAGAAAAATTTCGTGAAATTTAAAATGGAAAACTGGTATTCTACAATGTATTCCAACACAATGCTTCCAGCACATTTTTGAAATTATTTCATTGAACATTATAATATAAAAAAAAGGATAATACGTAATTATATTAATATTCATCGGAAAAATTAATATTAAATACGTGTACTTATTGGGGTTTGAGCATCTTACGCACTGGTTTAGGAAATCAATTACATCAATAATTCTCCCATTCTTGAGTAGAATGTTTTGAACAATAGAAGTGCTTCTTATAACACTTTGAAAAGTTTTATTGTGAATTTATATGTTTTTTAAGAAATAAAAATGTATGCGTAATAACCTTTACAACAATAATTGTAATGCATAAGATAAAGAAAAACGTCAGATAAATGTTTTTTTATTCTAAGAAAATATTCAATATATATTCAGTAAAATAAATGTAATAGTAAGAATATTTAGCCAAGAATAGCTTTAGATCATTTAAATATTTTACAAAACGGATAAAAGTTTCCTTTGATCGATTTAAATCTAATGCTTCATGATACTCCAATTTTGTTTCAGATTAAAGCGAAATATTTTTAAAAAGCGAAAAAATATCGACTGCTTTAATCGTGTTATAAAAGAGGATATTATTTAAACCACGTAAAATAAAGTATAATGTTTATGAAAGCCTTTTGTAAAAGGAAATGTCATGTTTTTATAAGTGGTTTTTTTTTTTAAAGAAAAACAGATTTCAATAAAATAAAATATACACATCTCTTTTAATTCTTGTTTGAATTCAATTTGATTTAATCTTCGAATCATTTAAAGATTTATTTAAGAGATTGATATGATGTTTTCCTTCAGAAATTTGAAAAAAAAAATTTAAAAAAAAATAAAATCAGAAAATTGTACAGTTGAAAAATATAGTGTGGGAATATTCTAATTCATGATATTTTCTTCTAAAGTTTATTTATTTTTAATGACAATCCAATGCAAAATATTAATTTGTTTATTAAGTTGTCAATTTTCATTCTTATTTTTCAGAGTAAACACATTGTTTTATATTTACACGCTATAAAAAAGACAAACGTTTCTAAATCTTTTAAAATAGAATATACTTATAAACATTGTATAAGAGGGTTGTTTTGTTTTCAACGTCCAATGGACCATGAAAAATACAAAAGTAAAGAAAAAAATGTATATGTATTACTAAAAGTTATGTACAGACATGGTTACTTTTCTACATATTAACCCTGAAGATTGAGGCATTTGTCACATCAGTGAACGAACTTTCCGTTCCACTCTTCGAAGAATGTTGCCACCAGTGATGTGAGATGAACCTGAACGTTGGGGGCTTGAAGCTCATCATTCGTCTGGTAGTTTTTGTCTCCAAGACAATTCTTTAATTCAGGAAAGAAATAGAAATCACTCCGCGCTAAGTCGGGCTTATACGGCAAGTTCCAGACGAATGATGATCTCCAATCCACCGTTCAAGCTCTTCTGGTATCACTGGCGGAAACCTTCTTCGTAGAGGAGATCAGAAAGCTCGTCCACCGATGTAGCAAATACCTCAATCTTCACGAAGAATATGTAGAAAAGTAACCACCATGTCTGTACAAAACTTTTGGTAATACATTCACTTTGTTCTTTACTTTTGTTTTTTTTATGGTCCAACGGATTAAAAAAACAACAACCCTCGTAATACTAATAACAAAAAACACATTTTGTCGCTCTTTCAAACCTTTTTCTTGAAGCAATCTTTTAAAATCTGAAATATCTTTCCCCATTCACCAATCATCAATAAACAAAAAAAATGCTTTAAAGTATGTGTTTGGTAGAATGAGATGTTTTTAATTCATATAGAAACAGTTAATAAAATTCGTTTGTGTAGAACTTTTTACGTATATCCACAAGTAACTTTTGAACGGATTTTCTTACTTTGACAATTATTTCACTGTTGGAAAAAGCTCGTATTGGTGGTGGACCCGTTAGAATATCATCAGGTTCCACAAATTGACTGAGTTTTTTTTTTTTTTTTTTTTTTTTTTTTTTTTTTTTTTCATTTTTGACTTATTTTCCAGCTCTGATTTTCGTATAAATTTTTAAACTGTCACGAAATTTATATATTATTTTAAAACACATAGTAATACGTTGTGTTCTTGAAATAGTTGTTAAAAAGCTTGTATAGTTGTATTTTTTCAGGCGCACATAAATTTTTAACGCGAGTAAAAATAAGGCATATTGACAAGAATGGGATTTAAAATTAATGTAGTTAACAACATAAAGTTGACACAATACACTATGTTGTGGCAAACTAATTTGCAATAAATTAGCCAACTTGTGTGCAATAAGTGAATATATGCTAAGGGACAATCTATTGAAGTTGATTTTGTTTACTTTTAAATATTTTTCGTTCGTAAACTTTTAGCTATACATGATACTTAAATTACACAATTCTGTCCTAATGTATTCCTTTTTTAAAAATTAACTTTAAAATAATTCATTTTGTTCTAGAAATTCTATTAAAAACCAAGAATTTAAAGATTCGTGTAGAAGAGCAGTGTTTATGCTCGATTCCTGAACCCGAGTCCACCATAGCAAGTCAGCAAACATTAAAAACTTACAAATGAAAAACTAAGACAATTCAAATCATGTCGCAGACCATTCCATTTTTTATAGTAAACGTAATGTTTATAAAAATCGGCCTCGGTTGTGTTTCTATCGAATAAAAAGTTCATTTTATTTCTCTGTAATATTTTCCGTTACCTCTATGTAAACTTTTCTTTTATAGTGACCTGTATATTATTGTATGAAAGGCAAAATACTACACAAAATAAAAACAAGAAAGAAAAATCATGCATCAAGTATAGGCCGCGAAACACTTTCCAGCGCATTCAGAATGGTGTACAAATCTTCACCGTTTCATAACGTGAAAGATGATGTCTAAGTAAACAAGTTCAACTATGTGGGGATGCATACCCGAGAGCTAAAGCTCTACTAGCTCCACCCAATTCTAAGTAAACAAAAAACACCCAGCCGGTAAACCAACTCGAACGTTTATGGCCATAACGATCTCGCGGTAAGTTTCCTAACACCATCCAACAAATTCACTGGCAATTAGAGAAGCCCGTATAGCCCTTAATTAAGAACCAAAGAAATTGAGAACACTATCCCATTTTACAGAACTAAAGATGATACATCCACAATCTCCACGCAGAAAGATAAAAAAACAGTAATAAAGATTAAGAACTATTTACAAACACAATTAATTACACTAACTTAAAATCAATATCTAACAAACAGAGTAATAGAAATTAAACTAGACTAACTAGATTAACCAACTTGACTAAATAATATAATGGACAGATTTTAAAGACACCTATAAAACTAATCTATAAAAATGTGTATTTGTAAAATGAACGTAACTAAAACTAACATAACATAATTTAACATAAATAACCTAACCAAATAGAAAACAGTTATCATAAAACAAGTACATTTAACTAGATAATAACTAAGCCTAAACATAATTAACCAACATTAGCCTGTTAAACGTAAAACAAAAAAGATCAAAATAATGAAAAGAAGATACTATAAAGTAGATGAACAAAGCATCCCAAACAGGGAGTTACAGAAGAACAGGAGTGTGAAATTAATGTAAAATATATTACTGTGTAAGCGCACAACATTTTGAGTTGAAGCCATAGTAGTCTGAAAATATCCATTACAGTGTCAAAATAGTTCCCAGACGAGAGAAATTTTGCTACATCAGAGTTTGTATCTAATGAAGGATTACAAGTCATTTAAGGTGTAGTAATTCTCAGTGAATGCCTCAAAGCTTGAATGATTAAATAATTAGAAATATTAAAATTATCTGGATTTGTTCCATCTCAAAGTGCGAACACGACTGAAAGCAAAATGATATCTCAGTATCGGGCACATTCCTTAGTTAAGTCACATAACTCGAGTAGCTCCCATGCCCGGTCTGACAGTATACTAGCACTTGCTTGCTGCACAAAATGCCCCTGCCTCACTTTGTTGATAAACTGATAAGTGTCTCTGCCTTTGAGACTGGTCAATTTGCCAAGGGTTAATCATTTTTTTCTGCAATACGTAATAAGCAATAATCTTGGATAGAAAACTCAATCGTAAAAAGCAAAAATAAAACCGTCAACAACATATTTTGCCAAGACATCAGCGCGGTCATTACTGTGAATTACCACTAGAGATTTGATTCATCCTATATTAATAACTCTTGAACTGGTATGCCTATTTTTAATTTAAGTACTTTTTGTATGATACTTGATGTGTACATATTATTTAGAATATATATAGCACAAAATATATATTGCACAAAATATATATTGCACAAAATATATATTGCACAAAATATACATTGCACAAAAGAATCGAGTAAATGACCGATTATTGACGAAAATGGAATTTTCCAATGTATTATGCATTTCCAAACGGAACTATTATTTTTCATACTATGTAATATGCATGCAAATATGTAGATCATATACAGGTCTGCACAAACTAATTCGGATATATTTTCGACGATTAACAGTTCTTGTTGAAATTGTGTTCAAATGTGCTAAGCAAACAATTTGGAATAGGCGCACGTGTATAAAATCCCAATCAGAAATTTCCGTCAATAATCGGAAATGTACACCACTTATTTTGTTGCGTCATGTATATAATCTACAGAATTTATACACACCAAGTAATATGCTAATCATTAGTTCAATTTAAAAACACATACCACAATTGAAGCCACTCTTCTCGCAAACATCGCTGATGTTTTATTGCTCATACTATAGTTTAGCCAAATTCTATGAATTAACCTTGTAAATGAACGATAAATAATTTCGCCCCATTTTCTATAGTGAGAATCTTGTAACGCACAAAACTTATGTTTATCAATTTCAATATGTTTAAAATGGTGTAACATCATTAAAATAAACTGCAAACAAATTTTCTCTATACACCATAATACGTCGGAATTCGTTTAAGTCTATCTGTAAAGAAAACTACAAATACTACATTCTTCATTTTCAATACTGAGTATGCCATTGTAAACCTCATAATATATAAGTTCCTGGAAAAATGTTTAAGATCGTGCAAAAAAATTATTGTAAAAACTTTCTAGAATATATAAAAATAAGACGTAAGGAACCAAGATTATTCAAATCAAAATTAATAGATACACACAGTTTTCAAAACTATACAAATTACAGTTAGTAAAATGACATATTTGAATATTTTATACACTTTATTATACAAATAAGTATAAGGTCGACGAATTTTTAATGCATTTTTTAAATCAATATCCTATAAATGGAATTTTTTTTCAATTATATTTATCAATTGATCTCTCAATGTTGCATTTAACTTTAGATAGAGTTTTTATTTTTATATTACTCCAGGCAATCTTGATGCTATTGATGAGTTCACGTTTGGTTCGATATTGTCAAAAATCTCTATAAACAGACTGCACGAAAGTACCCCAAAAATTTTCCATTGGATTCAGATCAGGACTCTTTGAAGACCACTCAAGAACTTGGACGGCAGTAGCTTAAAACCATGCTTTTGTTGACTGAGAAACATGGATACTGACGTTGTTTTGTTAAATGTCCACTGTACAGATGTAACAAGTGGTGATTGTGTAGAAAATGCTCGCAAAATATCTCTTGATACCTTTCTCCGTTTATTTTAAAATCGGTTACGTCAATGGGTACTGTTTCACCTACTGCAAATGCTCCTTAAGACATAACAGATCCACCTTTGAATTGGCTTTTTGAAAATTAAAGCTTCATTTTTCGAATATCATGCCAGTACTTCGTATAACCATCAGTCCCATCCAAATTAATTTGGGCCGAAAATAGTAGCTATTTCCAAATGAAACTGCTCGCGAGCAAGTTTATACTGCTTTGTTAAAGATAAGCAAGGTCTCAATTTTACTTACGCCTTCCATTTGAATTTAAAACATTCCGGACAGTTTGACTGGTGCATGGTAAGTTTAAATCATTAACTATTTGAGACGATTATATTTTTTCCTTACATACCAATCAAAATATAGCTGATTTTGGCGTTTTGAAAATTTGCGAGGTATACCTATGTGCTTGGCTTTTCCATAATTTGAAGGATCTTTTAAAAAATTATTAATAACAGTTTTGTACCAACCTCTAGAACTTCCAGTAGAAGCACCACTGATTCCACATACTTTCATGCCAAGACTTTTGCCCCTTTCTACGTCAGACATATTCTTATGTCTCTTCAACAGCAGAAACAAACCGTTCAATGTCGGCGAAACGCTTATGAACTCGAACTTTGAAGTTTGAAGCATGTACAGATTGTATGTGAGTCAAAAGAGTCAAAACACATTCGCGACCTTATACTTTCTTCCAACATAAAACATATTAAATTGTTTGCTCTTTTTCACCATTATTTTATAATACCATCGTTTCACAGTTCAAAATCGAGTGGCATTTTTGTTACATTAATTGTTTTGCATTTGCAAAGTTTGCCTAACCCAAGCATGGGTTTTTTCACTCGACATTAAACTTTTTTCTAGGGCCTTATAATTTAAAAAGCCATCCGAAAAAATTTATGCCAGTTAGAACACGGATAGACAGACAGAAAGACAGAGACAGACATATGGTCAGATAAATGGAATTCATAAACACTTTTGAATTGTGTTGGAAAGTGTAAAAAAATAGATAAATAATTATACACATATGGCACAGAAATGAAAATTTTCAATTAAATGCTTTCAACGTTTAAATCGAATATAAAAAAGTTTTAAACGATAAGAGTAAGAGCTGATATTATATAAAAATATTACAAGATAAATATGAACCTTTTGAAAATTTTATTTACCTTTGTTAAATGTAATCAATTAACATGTGTTATTATTGTGATTGTGCTTGTGACAAGTTCAAATTACAATTATATCTATTCTCCTATATGTTATGTGTAGTGATTGATGATTCACAATGACTTGTCCTCAAAATTTGCTAATAAACTATGAACAGATGCATTTCGATTATAAATGTCAATTTCAAAGAAGAATGAATCCGCATAAATTTAGATTTTACTGTCAGCGTGATGAATACTTTACTGTCAGTATACTGAATGCATATGAATCGAATGTAAATGTAAACACAAGTTACCATCAAACAGTAATCCATGAAAATGAGTTCCATATATTGAAATATATTAAGGATTTGTCTCTGTAAATCCTGGTGATATTATAATGTAATTAATAAATTATGCTTATCGAATTGACGTTGTTTTCGATACTGTTTAACGCTCTTACGCAGGAATAATTTTTAAATGATGGAAAACAGACTTTGCGATTAAAATGTACTCAATGGATTATTTAGAACAAATAATCTTCTTTAAAAAAATAAACAAACAGATTCCTTACTGTATTACAAATTGTTCGTGGTATAAAGTTTCAAAGCAAATTTTAAAAATATGAAGAGTTAATAAAGAGTTTTTGTAATAATTTGAATTTTGTAAATCTTTACACAATATAAAAAGAAAAATATATATTTTTTCGTATTTTTTATGTATTTTTTTTATTTTTTCAATGGATTATTTAGAACAAATAATCTTCTTTAAAAAAAAAATAAACAGATTCCTTACTGTATTACAAATTGTTCGTGGTATAAAGTTTCAAAGCAAATTTTAAAAATATGAAGAGTTAATAAAGAGTTATTGTAATAATTTGAATTTTGTAAATCTTTACACAATATAAAAAGAAAAAAAATATTTTTGGTATTTTTTTTTATATTTTTTTCCGATCGAACAGCAGAAATTCTTTCAAAAAGTAGTTTGTCTTACAAAACAGTAAAATATTGTCAAAGGCGGTTTTTACAGATCAGTAGTCGAAAAGAAAATGTATGGCGTAGTGTCTAGTTACTCTTTTATAAGATACTTTAGTGGATGAGTGAGTTTTAAAATTATGTGTGCAATCGTGGTATCCGGAATCACTAACATTTGAGCGTGAATAAGCTATATAGTCTGTCTGTAAGTTACTAAATGTGTATGCATCTCCGGAAATCTCATCGTGACGGTTATATTTGCAATGATATGTTTATTAGATAACTGTGGTTGTGCAGTTGCTATACATAGTGCGTCATTACTTGAATTCATCGGATTTTGAATGTATTCCGCCTGCGGGGAATCAAGTACTATCGTGTGATTTACGGCACATGTTGACTTCGAGTGGATTTCCCGATTATCAGTTTTAGATAGAGTCAGCGGCTATGAGTTTTTCCTAATTCGGAAAGAAGTTGAGCTTTCTACTTGAAAAAATAAATATTTGGAAAAAAAACGGGATTCCATATATACTTTATATTATCTTCTAAAGTGGATTCCTTAGATTCATGTATAAAGAACGGTGAGGACAATGAGAGCTGAGTTAAGCGAGTTATAATTTATCAAGTTTTGGGGAAGGATTTTCTCGCTGTCAGTCTTTCTTGAATTTGGATCGTCTGAACTAAATCTATCCGCTCAACACTTAATATTACCTGCTTACTGTGATAAATAAATTGTTATGTTTTATTAAATCTGCATCATAGCTTTAATTTAAGTTGGCAGCCTCGAACAGCATGTCATGAATGTTTATGCTGTCTACTGCTCTCTGAAGTTAATGGTTATGCTATTTACTGCTGTTGAAGTAAATTAGCTATCGTCATGAAACCTCTCATTAATATTCCGTATTATGCGGGTTAATTTGACCCAGTTCACCAACGCTACAGACCAGAAAAATTATTGGATGAATCTTTATTTATTCAAATTCAGGTTTCTACGTGGAATCCTTTCAACTAAAGGCATCATCAAACATTTATAAAAAGTAATGTGAGTATAATTTAATTAAAATTACAATAGTGACGCACAATTCATAATTCAGAACAAGTGGGTAAGTGTGATCTAAGATCACACAAAGGGTTTCGTTTAATATTCCTTTCAAAAGATTTTATCCTTTCTTTAATAAATCCAAATAAATTTCATTTTCAAAAAAAAAAAAAAAAATGTTTTTTATAAAGTAAAAATTTACCGGTCAATTTTTCTCGTTTTTTCGAATATCTGAACAGGCCCAATAGCGGGCGACAATTACATAATTTTTTTTAAGCTTTTAAAAAGAAGCGTCCATTTTCAAATAATAAAAACTAGCTTGCTTCCGTTGTTTGTACGGAAAAAACAACTTGCATATGTAAAAAATAATTTGTGAATATACAAGATATTTTGAAAGTAATTTTACCCTATACTGCATCTAAATACATAGCTGTAAGAAAACAACAACCATTTTCCCAATCGTTAAAAAAAAATCATGTTTTTTATAAAGTAAAAATTTACCGGTCTATTTTTCTCGTTTTTCAGAAAATCTGAACTGGTCCGATAGTGTGGATAGTTGGTAAGTATGATCGAACATCGCACAAAGCGTTTCGTTTAGTATTCCTTTTAAAACACTTTATCTTTTCTTTAATAATTCCAAATAAATTAAATTTTCCCGCTATTATACTCTGTCATAATAATATCTGTCATGTGGACTAAATGCGATATTACAAAAAAATCAATTTCAAAATTAAACATGTTGTATAGAGACTTTTAAAATGTTAGACGTCAGATTAATTTTCTTTTTAATTCTCTAATGACGTCATATTAAGCTGCTTTCTGTATTTACACATACTCATAATCCTTGTATTATTGAGAAATGTTTGAAAATTTCCATCTTATTACCAATATGACGTCATATTATTATTATTATTATTTTTTTTTTTTTGAATTGGTGAAACTTTTTATTTCATTTTCATTTTTTACGTGAAAATATTTCAATCGAAAATTAATTTGTAGAAAGAATTTTATTGTGGTTTTTTAATTGCTGGCAACTGGTATAACGAAAAATGTTTAAATTTAATAGGAAAAGGCTGTTAGAGTTTTGGTTTTTTATCTCTATATATTAAATAATACGATTTTTTCAAATTTTATGATATTGAGCTTCATAGTAGGTATTCAGCTATAAGTACACAAAATTTCATGTCTGTAAGTTATATTGTTTCTGAGAACCGGCTCTGTGACAGCCAGACAATGAAGCGGCACTAATAGGGTTTCGTGAGATGAACGAAATCCTAAAAAAACATGATATTAAATTAAAACAAGGATTTAAAATCATACTTTATTACGCATTGCAATGAATATTAATTATGTACAGATCTGCGATTAAATGTAAGATTTCAAAAATGTTTTCACATTCAAAAGTTTAGAATAATTTCTTTAATAAATTCACTAGTCCATGCTTTCTATCAAGATTAAGTCAAAGCGGTGAATTTTCAATAAACGGGACGCACAATGTATTGCAGCGGATTTTGCTTGGAACTGCATGAACTGCAATCATGAAATTATGCGTTAATTTTAAAATAAACATTGAATGTTTATGGAGCAGTATAAGAAAAATCTATTTTTACTTTTATTCAAAACTTCTGTTCACTTATAATATCTGCAATTCCTCATTTAAGTTTTAAATTAGTAAAGAGACAATGTAAATTGTATGGCACTTTAAGATAAATATTTGTAATAATAATTTTAATAATATAAGTGAAATTTGAAAAAAAAATACGCTTAACTAAAGAACGAGAAAAAAAAATGCATGTTGTTGGAAGTAATGACTTCAGAACTGCACATTTATTTTTCGTCTGAGTTGCTTATTTCTTTCAATTTTCGAAAACATATTTTGTAATTTAGGATAAAAGCATCTAAAAAATATTGTTGTATCTTACTTGCATTCTGGAGAAGAATATATTTACCTATATATGATATTCATCAAGAATTACTCCCACTTACATTCAATAAAAAATAAATATTTTAAATGTGTGTGTACAATCTGACAAAAAGTTGGGACAAAAGCCCATTGCCTTCATTAGAATCGCCAAACTGTCACAGAGAAAAAGGAAAATAAGCATTCGGTTGGGAAATATGTCTTCTTTCAATCTATATCAGATTACCTACATATACAAATTGTAACAAACGTTTAAATTTTCAAAAGGCATGTTTATCAGATAACTAATGTCGGTTCGAAGGTACATTTAACTAACGATTCAAATTCTGAAGAGAGTGATACAGAAAGTCACAAAAATGATAATACAGTTGTTAATCAACGTGATTCTCAGCTAATGCCTCCTAGTGTCACAGATCTTCGACCAGCTGCCTTTGTCCTTCCGTCTACTCCAAATCCTAAACCAGCTGAATTTGTCCTCCGAAATACTCCAAGTCCTGTAGCAGTTGACTCTGATTCAATACCTTCAGTTCCAAAACCCATGGTTCCAAATATTACTATTGATGATGCTGCAGATCCAGTAAAAATAACTATTTTTCTTCCCTACAGGTACATAGGTGTTTTACAAGAATTAGAAGGGCTCCTACTCGGTTGCATTATTAAGTTGGGTAGAGTTGTGGTATTTACTTCAAATTATAAATACTAGATGGCAGCATCACAGGAAATTCTGCGCTAGTAGCTACCGTCACCTATCGGTCAGATGTCTTGTTTCACTGCAGTATGTAGATTTAGTTTGTATTATGTTGCGTGTAAGTACTTGTTGTGTAATGTCAATTAAGTTGTTTAAAATAATTTATTTAGTCCACCTTAGTTATGATTCTGTTATATTCAATTAATTAAGACGTTTTCTTCAAAAATAGATTATAGTTAAAGAACGCACAGATAAAATTCGCTACATTTTGGTCTATGCATAGGTGCCAACCTCTCATTAATATTCCGTATTATGCGGGTTAATTTGACCCAGTTCAACAACGCTACAAACCAGAAAAATTATTGGATGAATCTTTATTTATTCAAATTCAGGTTTCTACGTGGAATTTATTTAATTTAATTTCTTTAAAAAAATTCCGGTGCGAAACATGTTAAACCCGGGTCAAATTAACCCGCATATTACGGAATATTAATGAGAGGTTGGCACTTATATCTATGGCAAACATGCTTTTGCGGCGTATTTTAATGTACTTCAAAAATAATGAAATTGTTATGGTTCACTGAAATGTAAACAATATATATATTCTATAGATTATAGAGTGCTTAACATTTATAGTTCGTTTACAGTGCCAAAAATACCATTTCCGTTTCATTATAGTGTATAAAGAAAAATCGTTTGCGGTGCATTTTAATCATGTTACGATAATTTAATGATGTTGACATGCATCACTAAGACTACAACATGCTTTCTTTAGAGCATAGAGAAAATACCATTTATTTTTCGTTTAAAGGGACCCACAAGAGAATTCCGTTACAGTATGATCTATGGGGAAAATTATTTGGCTGAAATTTAATTATGTTACTATACTTCCACCATAATGAAATTTATATAGATCACTGAGGAGTACTGCAAAACTTTTCTGTATGTTATAGAGTGCATAACATTTATCGTTCATTTACAGACACTCACAAAAAAATCCTGCTAAAGGACGGACTATGATAGATAATTGCTGAAAATTTGTTTTTATCTGTGGTATGTATTTTTAAATTTGACAATTTTTAGTATGTACGTTTGTGTAAGCTATATAAATCACATACAGGTCTGTATGAAAGAATTCGAGCATATTACCAGATATGTACAGCAGTTCAGAAAATTAATTTTTACTGTGTCATGTGATTTAGATAGCTTCCATTACAAAAAAGTAAAAAGCTACCTTTTGCAGGCATCCGGAGGAAATCAATTCGAGAAAATTTCGGTGTATTTTTTTACTATCATGACACCCAGAATCTCTCCAAACATTGATTTATAAATACACTCACCGCCAAAAGGTAAGCAAACAGAGCAAAAATTGGCAAGTACTCCTTGGATTGACAAGAAAGGAGGCAGGAAAGTAGCAAATATGATTGTGCATGAAATAAAACAAAGAATTACATACAAAGATGAAAACAATATTGAATTTTGATAAATTATAAAATGATGTCACATTAGAGTCATTAACAAAAACATGTTTAAAACCAAAACAAAAAACAAAACCGACATTAATAGGGTATGTGAGCACCCCTCACCTGCACTAAAAGTTTACTGCATATGACCATGCTTTTCGTGATGTGATTAACCAACCTAGAGACTAATCGTCATTCCTACTGTAGAGCAGTTTGCAATTTTGTGAGAGTGGCTTGAGGTGGGAAAAGTGTGCAAACAGCACGCCCGAGGGAATCTCAAAGAGTTTCAAATGGGATAAAGATCGGGCAAGTAAGCCGGCCACCCCATACGTCCAATCCCCTCACTCTCCAGGTAGTCTTCGTCGAGGACAGCTCTATGGGGGTGCACATTATCCTGCTTTAAAAAAAATCAGGGCCAATTGCTGCAGCGTACAATCTCACAGTGGAGTGTAGGATTTCATTCCGATACCGCACAACTGTCATATAACCCCGTCTAAAGGTGTGCAGGTCGGTGAGATATTCCCACGTAATCCCAGTCCACACCATAATGATTCCACCACGGAATGCATCATGTTCGATGATGTTCTGAGCCCAATTGCGTGTGCGTACATCTCTCCAGACCCTTACACGCTTGTTCTCTTGTTGCAGGGTAAATCGTCACTCAATCGTGAACAAATCGTTGCCCCAATCCAACACAATCCAATTGATATGTTGCTAATACCACTTTAATCCTTCCCCTCTGGATTGGAATGATAGAGGAACATAAAATCGGGTGTACAGTACCAGGGCGTGCAGCCTATTCATGTGTAGCCTTCGGCGCACAGTAGAGGCAGATATCGTCTTAGAAAAAGACGCTGCAACCATAGATGTCACACGTGTGGAGGTCGCTCTTCGATTCATCTTGGTTACAAAAGCAATATATTGATCATCCGCAGTGGTCGTAACTCTTGGATGACCGGACACAAGTCTTCGGACAACTGTTTGTCTGGTTAAGAATTGCTTCCATGATCTCGAAATTACGGAATGGTAAACGCCGAAGAAAATAACAATATCTATGATTGATTGTCCACTTCAATGAGCACGACTGCACGCCAACGCCCAGAATCTCAAATTTGTCTTCTGGAAGCCGCCTTGGAAACACGTCTGTCTCGAAAACAAAACGTATGAAAATACTATACACTTTTTATCAGCACTTACATGCAACTCTTGTAATCCTTCACAATACTGGCTTCTTATACGACTGCCTTTTCCCGATACGAAACTGTGATTGTCTGTTACATAACACATTTGCATATTTCCATCGAACTACGCAGCGAATTGTAGCGTCTCCAATTTAGTTTGGCTTCCGAAAATTAACATTTACCTCTGAGTGCTTAACTTTTATATATGGAAAAAGTAAAGTGTGACGAAATGCTATTATCAATAAATAAATTTAATGCCTACATGAAAAAAGCATTTTTTCATACAATTTTGCAATTAGTAATTATCAGAATTTTTTATTCTTTTTTTTTTAACAAATAAATTTTATAAAAGCCAGATTGAATTTAGATTCACTTGTTGTAATTCAGGAGGTATTGGCAAGAATTTTAATGTGAAACATCAAGATTTTCTAAAACGTATTTACAGTTTTCTGAAATTTAAATTTAAAAACACGAGTTACTTTTGGTGCATTAACAATTGTATACAACAAGTAAATTTAAAGCTACGCCCACTAATTTATACACATCTGATTTTGAAAAACAATTTCCAATGTACCAATTGATTTATTACACTTTATGATACTTTAAAAATTGTTTTTGGTTGATTTTACATTGAAGAAGAATTAAATATTAAAAAGGATTTTTTCTTAACTTAGTGTCATTTTTGTTTCAAAAACAATTTATTAAATATAATGATTCTACATATTATCAAGTCTGTGGCATCGGTATGAGTACTAATTTTTCAAATACAGCAACGAATTTATTTCGTTTTTATTTTGAATTTAAATACGTTTGGTTTCAAAGTTAGCAGATACATTGATGATTCAATGAATTTCGTTAGTTCTCTTATATTTGATTAAACAAAACTACAGCTTGTAGTTAATGAAAATTACCCTAATTGTTTAAAATCCAATAAGGTTTTTGACAATAGTTTACATGTTAATTTTCTGGATTTGTATTTATTTATTACAGATAATTTTTTATATATTTATCTGTTTAATAAACGGGATCTCTTTAATTTTAATAGTCGATCCATACCACCACTGATTTTCAAATTTAAACAAAAAGGTTTTTAGTAATATTTCTTTGTGGCAAATTAATATATTTTATAAGATTTAAAATAAGAGAGATTTTAAAAAAAAATTAAATTTACAGCAAATATATTTTATAATAATTGTTATCCATATGATTTTACATTTAATTCTTTAAAGAATTTTAAAGTTTCTAGAATAGCAACGACAAGCGGGCCAAACACCATGATGGACGTTAGAGAACCGTCTCGATATTTATGAAGAAACACTGCTAAAATTCTGCATTGGAATACGTTTCTTTTTAATGTTCATCAATGACAGAATTCCAGCATACGGAAATGAATATGATGAAAATAGAAAACGGACAGACAATTCAGGATTCTTGATGCTGGTTTAATAAAAAACTACTGCCTTTTGTGTTCCAAGTAAAGATTTATGATGTGGCGAGCCAAGTTATTAACTATAGAGTATCATTTAAAAGTTTTTAAGGTCAAGGTGGGGACATGGCGGCTTGCATTTTCATTTTATTTTCATTCCGGTATATCTTTCGTATAATTCAGTTTTTTTTCGTCACACATTTTAGTTATTTTAGTTTGAAATTATTTATTTTTTGTATGTAAATTTTGTCACATATTTTAGTTGTATTATTCAAAAGGTTTTTTAGTTTTACGTTTCATATAATAGAATGTAATTATTTGTTTTTATAAAAATGTCAACTTTTCTTTGTTTTTGATAAATTTTGAAATATGCAAGCTGGCTGTGCGTTGCTAATCCTGTTAGGATACATATCTTTATCAATTTTTTTCTCCTTTCACCTTCCGAAGAGCTAGGAGTTGGTGATTTTTAAAATTGTTGTTTCTCGTTCTTAGTTCCTATATTCAATGCTTTTTTAATTTTATTTTCTTGTTATTGCACCTACCTTTCATTAAAATTTCATAACTTTTATCTTGGATTAAAGTATATAAACTTATATATATATATATATATATATATATATATATATATATATATATATATATATATATAACTTCAGGTTTAATTTTCCTGGTATTGATTTTTCATTAGTATTTTGAGTTTGGTTATATTTGTTTTATAGTTTTAACTGGTTATAGTTTAGTGTTCAGTTAATATATTGTTATTTGTTTTTGACTATATAGTGTGGTTAATGTAAATGTATAATTGTGTTTTAGTATATATATATATATATATATATATATATATATATATAATCCAGCAAAAAAATGTAGTTGGTATTAGCACCCCCTCCTCACATAACAAGAGAACACAAAATACAATTTGAAAAACTAAAACAATAATAAATTCCCGGAAGACTAAACAAAAAACACTAAAACAGCACACTGAACAACACTGAACACACACAACACAGAACACATACAACACTGAAACAGCTACAGATGAAATAACTGTCCATTGAAAAAAAAAACACTTTCTCCATCAACTCAGCCACGTTGCCACTTTAAGAAAAGTAAAAGGAAATAAACAAACCAAAATCCATATTTCAACACTGAAACCAAGTTCGTTCCAGGTCGGATGCCAAGAAATGCAGCCAACTGCATTAAACCCTCCTTATAAAGGCTTAGGAAATACGAGCCATTTATTGTCTAATAAAGTTTAATCCATCAATAATGGAGGTCGTCTGCAAAATCTCAATATTTTTTACTAAATTCAAGAAGAATATTGTTTTTGTAATATAGATTACTTATAAAATTAAATAATTCCCTATGAAACAGGTTTTTACCTGTAGAATTTCTGAAAAACGGTATAATTGACTGATAATATTATTAATTTATATACGTTAATGAATGTTAGAATTAAACGTATGTTTGTTCTAATATTAAACCCTAAAGCCAGGGTGAAACTTACAGATATTAATAAAAAACATTATTTATGCATAAAAATACAGCATTACTATAACATACTCCATGCTTAAATTTATAATATTTACGTAGTGTTTACATTTATCTCTTTAAAAAATATATATTTTTTAATTCATAGCTATCAAAATAGCGTTATTTCGAACAAGCATTATTATAAGTATTGTTAATCTTTACTATTTAAAAAGGCTCTCAAATTTCATTTTCACTGTTATAAAACACAATAAATTGAAAAAATAATAATAATCCTCGCAAGTAGTGCAATTAATAAGCTTAAAAATTGCGAATGATATTTAATTTTAAAATATGCTTCTTCTGCTATCTATTATTGCTTTATTATCTAGCGAATACATATTTATCAGATAACTAGAAACAGTCGAATTCAGACTCGAGTGAATCCGTGACATTAATTTTTGTACAAGAGTGTCGTGTCTCCACGACTGTAGGGACTGTAGGGACACTCTCGTCTGTAGGGAACAAATGGCACAAATGAAATATATTTTCTGCGAACTAGATACCTAATTAGGCTTTCTGTGAAACACCTGTGTCATCAGAAAATGCAGCGAATAATTCATTATCGGTCTCTGTTGAAAATGATTTGCAATCAACGATAATTGTTTGTTGTATATCAGACGTTATTTATTTTTAGGATTAAGTAAGCCATAATTGATTTTAAATAAGCTGTAACATTACAAATGTTTGGATGTCGTTGTGTTTATCATAACGATTAAACTTTAATTTAAAGTATCAATATGTTTAGTTGCTTAATAAGTTATTGTACTAAAGTATAATCTAATTTCCGTTAATGCGAAAATAATATAGAAACTGTGCATGATAAAAATGTAATTATTCTTTTTTGGCTATTTTGCATTAATTTAATTTATTTTATATTTAACACTTTCCAACATCGTTGAAAATAGTTTATGAATTTGGTTTATCTGGCCGTCTGGCCCTGACTTAACTCACTTAAATATACTAGAATTGCCATGCAATAGTATATGTTATTGATATATGTAACGACATGTTCGGTATTGAAAATAAAGTACGTAGCACTTACACGTGATTATGCAAGCGAAGAAGTGCTAAGTTGCAGCCTTGCCAACATATAAGTGAAGAATGTCATACTGGATGTCGTCCATAGGGCTTAAATGGTAAAGCACTTGATGTGCTATACCAGGTTATCTGGGTTCGATTCCCTGTCTGGACACATTTTTCACTCTGTTGGTTATGCGCTTTTTACAAAGTGAAAATTAATTCATATCATTTACCAGTGTTATTAAATTTACTCGCAGTTTCAGTCCTGCTTAAGATTTAATTGGAAATTAAAAAATACATTAAAAAGTACTCATATTAAAATAATATTTCAAACGATACCTAGTTCGTTTAATTAGTAAACTCAGTTTATTTACTATTGAGTAGAAATTATTATTAGTGGAATTATTGAGTAAAAATCTTAACGTATTCCCGGAGACAAATATTTTGATAATATCGCATTTTAATTTTTAGGATAAACAAATACTCTTATACTCTTAGAATACGACAGCCCAAACAACATGTAAATGCAATAATTCCATTAAAAAAAACTTATATTGTAGAGTGTGTGGTTATCCAACAAAGAAGTTCTCCAACACATAATCAAAACGTGTTTTTTTTTTTTTTAATGCTAATGAAATTACTTATTTACGAAACAAAGGATCAGTCAAATTTAACTGGCGTAACTCAGTAGAAAATCTCTAAAGACAAAATGTAGTATTTGGTGCGAAAAGACGAACGTACCGTGTTATTTGGCGAGGAACACGTTTTTCGAAATGTAGAAACTGCTTGTTAAATGATTGTTTAAATGCGCATTACTTATGAATTTAAACATAAACGATGAAATAATTTATTTAAATTTACACAGTTTCATTGGTTGACTATATTTTAAGTGTATTTTAAAAGTAAAGGCGCGATTAAGAACGCTGTTTCTATACATTTTGCTATCAAAGAAGTCGTTTTTCCATGGCAACAACACATTTTCTTGTTGTCTGCGACATGACAATATCGATGACGCATTAAAAGTGCTCAGAATTGGACCTTATGGTCGAGTTTGAATCAATTTTACCGAAATTAAATATTTTCTAAACCGGTAGATTTCATTATACATACATATAAATATATATGACAAATCTGTACATATATATATGCATTTATGTAAATTAATTACTTAATCTAATTTAGGAAGAAGAGTAGAAATTTTTCTATAGGACAATATACAGAGATTCCGCAGATTTTTTTTTTTTTTTTTTTTTTTTAACATATATGTTATATGTTAACAAATAATATTCCGTAATTTCTTCAATTTTTTCTTAGTATGCGCATATGGAGAACTAACTTCCTTGTAAGGAGTACTTATTTTTTTTATTTGATTTAGCTGTTAACATAGTTTTTCAAGACGCGTCTTGTTGATATTTATAGCTATGAATTTCTATGAAAGATAAATTTATGAGACTTCGTACAATTATTTAAAATTATACACTTATTCTATTGATGTTGAAAATATAACATTAGAAACAGTTTGAAAACATTCTCTTAATAAAAGTACTAATAGAAATGAACATTTTAAAGCTATTAAGTATATTAGAAGAAATATTTATGTATGTCACAAAGAAAAATTATTATTTATTGCTTTCTGTATTTGAAAATGAAAACAGTATACAAAGAGCGATTCTTCATCATAAATTTTAATATTAGGTATAATTAATATTTTTTAATCTCTTAAAATTATATATATATATATATATATAATTCTTATCTATGTATAATTATATATAGATAATAATTATCTATAATTATCTATATATATATTATTCTATATCTATATATAATATCTTTATATATATATATATATATATATATATATATATATATATATATATATATATATATACATATATATATATATCCATATACTTAAAGCTAACCTGCTTTTTAGTTTTTCGTGCAAAAATGCTATTTATACGCATGCGAGAGCATTCAGCTAATCAGCTAGAGGCTTTTACTATCTTCAGACGCGATGTTCCAGCCAATGAGGTAAAGGCTTTTTCCTCTCTCTAAAAGCGTATGTGTTCCATTTGGTTGTTCGGTTGTTGAAACGTTATAGATTTCTTTTATTAAGGTATTTTTTCATTTTACCGTATTTATTTTCTTTTTAAGTCGTATGTATTTTACTACTTTGAATTTTTTTATAACTAACCCTTTTTTTGAGAGAGAGAGAGATTTCGTGGCACGAAATTCCGCGAATCGTTTCCGATGTAAACAAACTAATTTTAAACTTTTAATATGTAATTCTGTGTGATATGATTAAATTCAGGTTTTCTCAGCGACGATCACAGTATTTTTACCAAATAATTTTTGTATTAATCAAGCTTTTTTGGTTATTAAGCATAGCTAAACACGAAAGAAAACTTTGTTATTTTAAAATTTTGATGTGAATTACTTGCGTACATTTATAAGACGAGTTTCACTGAATAATTCAAGAAAAAAAAAATCTCATCATTATACATATTTAGTTATGCATTATTAATTATTTACTTGGCCTTTACTTTTAATATTTCAAACTTACAGCTGAATGTAACTATTAAAACATTTGAAATACTGTATTCGTAAAATGAAATTTCAGCTTAAACACTCGACAATTACTTTTAGTTACGCATTATTAATTATTTACTTGGCCTTTACTTTTAATATTTCAAACTTACAGTTGAATGTAACTATTAAAACATTTGAAATACTGTATTCGTAAAATGAAATTTCAGCTTAAACACTCGACAATTACTTTTAGTTATGCATTATTAATTATTTACTTGGCCTTTACTTTTAATATTTCAAACTTACAGCTAAATGTAATTATTAAAACATTTGAAATACTGTATTCGTAAAATGAAATTTCAGCTTAAACACTCGACAATTACTTTTAGTTATGCATTATTAATTATTTACTTGGCCTTTACTTTTAATATTTCAAACTTACAGTTGAATGTAACTATTAAAACATTTGAAATACTGTATTCGTAAAATGAAATTTCAGCTTAAACACTCGACAATTACTTTTAGTTATGCATTATTAATTATTTACTTGGCCTTTACTTTTAATATTTCAAACTTACAGCTAAATGTAATTATTAAAACATTTGAAATACTGTATTCGTAAAATGAAATTTCAGCTTAAACACTCGACAATTACTTTTAGGTTAAATTCAGGTTTTCTCAGTGACGATCACTGTATTTTTACCAAATAATTAAAAGTACTACATGCATGCATCTATCTATCTATATTAGAAATTGTGCAGGTTTCTGGTCACTGTTTTGTTTACATATTTTAAACAAAAATTTCAATTTAATAATGCACTGAAAATTATAATGAATGCTTACAATTAAACACAACAACACAAAACAAAAAATTTCACAAAAACACATTATTTCCCCGATATTTTCCCACAACTAATCAATAAATTTCATGATATTTTATTGCGATTTTAAACCATGAATTTTAGTACTTTTCTGTTATACATACACTATGCCAAAATGTATGTATGTATGTAAATGTATGTATGTATGTTTGGCGACAATGGTGTACGTATAACGGAAAAGTGCCTGAATTATTATTTATATATATATATATAAAATATAAACATAATTGGCGACACAGCAAGTTTTCTGGATTTCTCCCTGTCTCTCTAACCACATTGTTAACAAAACAAAAAATTCACGAAAAACACATTATTTCCCCGATATTTTCCCACAACTAATCAATAAATTTCATGATATTTTATTGTGATTTTAAACCATGAACTTTAGTACTTTTCTGTTATACAGATACTATGCCAAAATGTATGTATGTATGTATGTTTGGCGACAATGGTGTCCGTATAACGGAAAAGTGCCTGAATTATTATTTATATATATATATATAAAATATAAACATAATTGGCGACACAGCAAGTTTTCTGGATGTGAAAGGCGGAGATGAATTTCATTCATTCAATGACCGTTTTAAAAGTTTCAAGTTTGGATTGAGTGCACCTGAACATAAAAACCGATACCTATTTCTATGTTCATGATTGAGTTATTTGGATATCTTTTCGTATAGCACAGAAAATCATTTCTCCCGCTTTCGTAATACAGATAAATTCTGGTGTATTTTTTTTTCTTCTTTTTATATCATAAGTACTTTTCTACTTTAAATTTTTTAATTGTCGAGTTTCTAAGCTGAAATTTCATTTTTCGAATGCAGTATTTCAAATGTTTTAATAATTACATTCAGCTGTAAGTTTGAAATATTTAAAATATTAAAAGTAAAGGTCAAGTAAATAATTAATAATGCATAACTAAATATGTATAATGATCAGAATGACATATTAAAATGTGTACAGAATGACATGAAAATTTTAAAAAACTGAAATTTTGCACTTGCAACTTAATTGTAAATTTCATTGTTTACATTGGAAACGATTTGTGGATTTTAAGAATTTGCTGAACTTCGTGTCACCAAATTACTAAATCTCTCACTCTCACTCTCCAAAAAAAAAAAAGGGTTAGTTTAAAAAAATTCAAAGTAGCAAAATACATACAACACAAAAAGAAAATAAATACGGTAAAATGAAAAAATTACTTTAATAATAGAAATTCATAAATTTTCAACAACGACATCAAACGAACGTATCTCATCTTTCGTTTGGGATAAGGAACGCTCCTTTGGCCCCCTCCACTCATTGGCTGAATTGTAAAGGGCAAAATTGGGGGACAAAATGACTACAGCATTTCTGAGAAAAGAAAAAATCAGAAAATTCACAGAAAATAATTATTTTTGTTGCAAGTTGGGTTAACTGTGTTTATGGTTCGAGTCGATTTCAGACTGAGTGTAGACTTCTGCAAGTTGGATTTGGTTTAACCCGATTTTTCAAAAGTTAGTTCAAGTTTAGTATATTATTTCAGATTAAAACTATACCTATCAGGGCTTGAATTTCAGGGTGGGATTCGCACGGAAAATTTTGAAATCCCGCCCAAAAAAGATCATGAGCGGGAGCCTCCCGCCCAAAAAATTTCAGCATTTTTGGAGAAATTTGCATTATTTAATTTACCTGCAACCGAACGATAAATTTCGTGATTTTTTTTCCTCGCAACTGATTGACGGACTTTGTGTTTTTTCCGCGACTGATCGACGAACTTTGTGGTTTTTTCCGTGACAGATCAACGAACTTTGAGTTTTTTCTGCGACAGATCGACGAACATTGCGTTTTTTAAGCGACTGATCGACGAACCTTGTGTTTTTTGGGGACATATCGACGAACTTTGCGTTTATTCCGCAATCGATCGACGAAATTTTTCTTTCTTCCTGACTGATCGACGAACTTTGCATTTATTCCGCAATCGATCGACGAAATTTGCTTTTTTCTGCAACTGATCGACGAACTTTGCGTTTTTTCCGCGACAGATCAACGAACGTTGCATTTTTTTCTGCGACTGATCAACGAACTTTGCGTTTTTTCTGCGACAGATAGACGAACATTGCGTTTTTTAAGCGACTGATCGAGGAACCTTGCGTTTTTTGGGGACAGATCGACGAACTTTGTGTTTATTCTGCAATCCATCGACGAAATTTGCTTTTTTCCCACGACTGATCAACGAACTTTGCGTTTTTTGGTGACAGATCGACGAACTTAGCGTTTTTTCCGCGACAGATTGATGAACTTTGCGTCTTTTCCACGATCGATCGGTGAATCTCAATCAAGTAAAATCTAAAGTCAGAAATTTATTTAACAACCTAATTGTTAAGGGTCCCTAACACATTTAATGGAACTTGAAAAATACACTGCATATATAAAACTTAACTTTCTTCCCTTTTTTATAATATAAATAAACATTTTACATAATCATTCTCAGTTGACTTAATTTTTTCAATGGTATTTTGTCATGTCTGCATTAATGTAATTCTTTAAATAGCCCGTAAAAGAATAGTGGGGTTTAAAGATTTTTTTTCTCCCTCCCAAACATTACAACTCCCCTCCATTTAAAAATGTTGGTAGGGAGACTCCCGTCTTTGGGAAAAATTGAATTTCAAGCCCTGCCTATAATATGTTTGTGTGTATTGAGGTTTGTATAGATGTTTGTGTGTGTGCTGTTTTTCATACAGACAGTTTCATTTTTCACACGAACCTTTCAAAAAATTCACATTCTTTGCGCAATCCTTTAACAAAATTCGCATTTTTTTTCGTGATTCTTTAATCAAATTCGCATTTTTTTCTGTATCTTTTTTTTGTCGAGATTCATAATTTTTTCAGCTATCCTATGACGTAATTCGTGTTTTTTTTTCAGCGATAATTTGACGAAATTTGTGTTTTTTCTGCGATTTTTTTTTTTTACGAAATTTGCGTTACTTTCCACGATTGTTTTATGAAATTTGCGTTTTTCTGTGATCCTTAGACGAAATTTTCCTTTTTCGCAATGCTTTGATAATAATCACATTTTCTCTGCTGCCTTTTGATAAGATTCATGAATTTTCAGCAATCCTTCGATGAAATTCGCGTTTTTTCAGCAATCTTTGAAGAAATTCGCATTTTTCTCGCGATACTTTAACGAAATGTGCGTTTTCCAGCGATTTTTTGATAAAATACATTTTATTCCGCAATTTTTAGACGAAGTTTGGCAAGAAAGCGCTATCTTTGGGTGAAATTTCCTGTTTTGCGATTCTTTGACAAAATTTGCTCATCTTTTGTGTAAATCGAGTTTTTCTGTGGCCTTTTAACAAAATTCACGTTTTACATGATCCTTTGATGAAATTAGTGTTTTTCCCATGATCATTTGACGAAATCTAGGATTTTTTTCCCGCGAAGATTGATTATATGTTTTTAGTCTGCAGGTGCCCTAAAAAGTTTGTGACGCCTGTCGCTGCATTGCACGCATTCTGCCACGGTGTATCAAACAAACAAAATTCATCCTAAAGAATTATTGTTTCGTTTCTGGAAATGAACAACTGTCAACTCATTGGCTGAATTATAAAGGGTGAAATGTGTAGGCACTGAGTATCATCTATACTATTAATGTCGGTAAACGTCTGTCTGGCGTCTGTAAGCACAAAACTCTGCATGCAGACGACGGACATAAGTGCTTTTGGTATAAAAAAATTCGTAAGTGGAGTTTTTAAAATTCACAACATTTTGCGGGAGAAGAGGGGTGCGAACGAACTTAAAAAATGAGTCCGCATCAATAATTATGGCGGGGGGGGGGGAGTATGTTTTGCCTACACGGGGCTGAGACTTTTCTTTGTTGACACCACTCATATGATATATCGTTCGAAAGGCCTGTGACTGCCTTTTCATGTTATGCATCTGTGTGGTCCATCCCCCCCGCCAATTGGGGCACTTTTCTAAATTTTGCACATACCACTCATTTTATATATCGTTAAAAAGGTCTGTGACCGCTTAATCATATTATGCATCTCCGGTGTCCATCCCCCCACTTTGCCCCCCCCAAGGGGGTACTTTTGTAAATTTTGCACAATCCCTTCATGTTACGTATTGTTGGAAAGGTCTTTGACTGCTTATTCATGTTATGCATCTCCGGGGTCCATCCCGCCACTTCCCCCCCCCTTAAGGGGGGCAATTTTCTAAATTTTGTTGACACCCCTCATGTCATATATTGTTGGAAAGGTCTGTGACCGCTTAATGATATTATGCATCTCCAATGTCCATCTCCCCACTTTGCCCCCCCCTCCCCCAAGGGGGTACTTTTCTAAATTTTGCAGACAACCCTCATGTCATATATCGTTGGAAAGGTCTGTGACTGCTTAATCATATGCATATCTCCAATGTCCATTTCCCCACTTTGCCCCCCCTCCCCCAAGGGGGTACTTTTCTAAATTTTGCAGACAACCCTCATGTCATATATCGTTGGAAAGGTCTGTGACTGCTTAATCATATGCATATCTCTGATGTCCATCTCCCCGCTTTGCCCCCCCCAAGAGGTACTTTTCTAAATTTTGCACACAACCCTCATGTTATATATCGTTGGAAAGGTCTGTGACCACTTAATCATATTATGCATGTTCCGTGTCCATCCCCTACTTTACCCCCCCCAAAGGGGTACTTTTTAAAATTTTGCACACACCCCTCATGTTACATATCGTTTGAAAGGTCTTTGACTGCTTATTCATGTTATGCATCTCCTTGGTCCATCCCGCCAATTCCCCCTCCCCAAGGGGGCACTTACCATTTACTTGCACAACAGCGCTAAATGTGTCAGATGAAAGAAATTCCGCGAGTACATGTGCCAGTGAAACTTAGCCAATTGCTGTTCTTCAACCTAGCTTTAATTCAAAGTGGGTTTTTTATTTATTTGAATTATTCTGCAAAAGTTTCAAACATTTTAAAGCAGCTATGAATTTTATTTTTATGGTACTATCAAGTTTTTTGCCGTCAAATTTTGACGGGTTCCATCTAGTATATATATATATATATATAAAATACATAAAATAAATAAATATTTCTAGAAAAAAAAATGTACAAAATATGTATAAATAACAAAATTAAATTAAATTATGTGTTTGGCATGATAATTGACAGTCTTTTCATGTTAAGCAGAATTTCTTATATTATATAAGAACTACAAGGTACTAAAGTATTTTTCTGATTAATTATGTTCTAATATAAAATATTAAAAAAATATGTATTTAATATATATATATGAAATGGAATATCAAAATATATATTAAATATTTCACGTATTTCAAGAAAGAATAGTATAAGAAAAATGTATAAATTATAAAATAAAAAAAATTGTGCGCTCCGGTATATTTTAAGAGTATATACCATAGTATGAAAATTGACGCTCTTTTCATGTTAAGCGGAAAATGAACCATTGTAATATAATAGAAAATGCTACTAGTATTTTGCAGATTAATTATATTCTACTATAAAATACCACTAAAATTAAAAATTTATGTTTTTTATTTATGTTTTTAGTCCGGAAACGGTCGAATATCTCGAGAAATATACATTAGATTGAAAAACGGAACAACATGTATTCAATACTTTTGAAAATTCTATTTAGGGATATCAAAGTTTCCCTCCCAACTCTGCCCCTGGGGAAAAAGGGTGAGAGAGGGGGAATTTGAAATCTTAAATGATACCCCCCCCTCTTCCTTTTTTTATTGAAGATTTGGATTCTACGGGGAAAATATGTAACATTTGTATTTCACATTTTCTTCGAAAATCGTAGATGGCACTGTAGAAGAGTAAAATGCACTGATAATCGTTTCCATTGCAAAGTCTGGAAACTGTGAAATAACTCGAGAAATATACATCGGATTAAAAGATGGAGAAACGCATGTTCCATATATTTGAAAAATCTATTTTGGGATATCAAAGTTGCGACTTCCAATTATGCGCCTGGGGGGGAGGGAAGGGGAGTAACTTTGAAATCTTAAATGATAACCCCCTTTTTTATTGCAGATTTGGATTCTAATAGGATTCTAATGGTCTAATAACTCCAGAAATATACATCGGATTAAAAAACGGAAAAATATGTGTTCAATATTTTAGAAAAATGGTAACTTTTATATCCCTAAATTTTATATCCTTATTTTTTATATCCCTAGATTTTTCTAAAATATTGAACACATATTTTTCCGTTTTTCAATCCGATGTATATATTTCGATTTATTCGACCGTTTCCACACTTTTCAATTTAAACGATTCTCACTGCATTTTACTCGATTACAGCGCGGACACCCTGTATATATGTATAAAATAATGTACACTTGAAATAATATATATATATATATATATATATATATATATATATATATATATATATATATATATATACATATATTATTTCAAAAATGTACTTTTGAAATAATATATATATATACTCTCTTAAAACGAAAGAGTGAATTTGGCTTCTCAGAAAAGAGCTGTAATTTATTGGATCGTGAATGAGTTGATTTTTAAACGTTTCACTCATCTTGATTTGAATTTATATTTTTCTAATACACTCCAGAAGAGAGAATACTAAACAACTCATCTCGATAAAAAAAAACAATCATTGGCGAGTTGAAATGCCAATGCAGCTGACGTGACCATTCGTGAGCAGACGACAGGCGTGTGACGTCATCGAGTGGAGGCAAGCATTTAGCCTTTACAGCACGTTATTGAGCGTTGAAGTATTATACGCGTTGTTCAAAGGGGCAATTTTAAAGAAGGAATACTTGAAAAGGTAAGAATTTCTGCTGTTTTAAATACTCTAATCATGTTTTTTATAATGATTCTGTTTTATATTTATTGTTATTTTATATATGGCGCGATATTTTTCAGTTTATATCAATATTTTTAACAAATATGTCTTAACCCTAACATTTAGGACTATTTACACGAACGAACATTTAGAGATCTTTTGAGTTGGAACGATAAATATTAAAAAATGCTCTAAAATATAATTATACAAATCCTTTGCCTCTCATTTTAAGTTTTTTTAATGTTGTTTCAATAAATATGATTTATAAATAGCTTTTAGTGGCAATTTAATCTTTTAAAGAAAATGTCTCGGCGGTACTGTGCGTTTGTTTATATACAGGGGTCGATGCAGGGTTTTTTCTTGGGGCCCATTTTGTGAAAAGTAAAGGTTATTTATGTGAAATTTATTATACTTTTGTGAAAAATAACATTTTACAACGAAAGTTGAAATCCAGTTAATCAAATTCGAACCAAGCATTTATAAATAAAAACTTTTTTAAATCCTTTTGCTGAAGTTTTCCGCTCTGGTGAACTTGTTTGTTTACAAATTACACATTTTAAAACATCACAAAATAATAAATAAATAATAAATAGTAAGTTTGTATGGAATAGAATTTTTTGAAGGGACCCATTTTATCAAATTGATTTTTGTGAAGGGGTCAATTTTATTAAATAGATTTTTGTGTAGGGGCCCTAGACAGGCCCTAAATTTTTCCTGGATCGACCCCTGATATATATTTCTTTTATGATGTTTCAGAACTCTAACTTTCATAATACTATAAATTGAAAATTGACTTGTCTGACTTTAAAAATATTGTTTTAAAGTAAACAAATTATATTTCTTATTTTATTCTCAGTCTGAAGAAATTTTTCCTGGATATTTTTATTGACCTGCTTTGTTTTTCGAATGCGCATACATAAGTTTTTTATAGTCATTTTATGTTGCTGAGAGTTAGATTATTTGAAATGTATCTCAAATATATAAGAAAAGCTTTAGAATATCTATTTCATGTTGACGAAAACTTTTGAAAAGTAGCTTTATTAGTATATATACTATTTTTCTAATATTTTAAAATAAATAAACTTGATTTGTGAAGCTGTATAAATCCCATATTTTTTTTATCATATGTTGTTAAAAATAAGGTAAATATCTCCATTCCCGTATATTCACTGTGTGAATATTCCTAAATAGTATTAGGATTAAAACATTTAATGATAATATTGATATAAACTGAAAAATATCATGCAATATATCTAATAATATTGCATAGAAAACATAATCATTATATATATTTAAAAAACACATGATTAAAGTATTTAAAACAGCATAAATTCTTATGTATTCAAGTATTCCTTTAAAATTCTCTTTTTGGATCAAGGGGGGGGGGGTATATATTTCAAGCAGCTCAAAAACAACAAGAAAATAAATAAATATAAAATGACACTTTTCACTTAATTGTTGAATGTACACATATATGTATACATTCAACATGCAACTTACTTTTTTTTTTTTTTTTGAAAAAAATATATAATCCGTATCTGTTTATGAAATTTATTATTTTACATTAAAATATTACATCTTTACCATGAATTTCAATTCCCCCTCCCCTCCTTTCTAGAAAAGAACTTGTATTTTGGAAGCTATAAATAATAAAATATATCAGAGGTATAAATAATAAAACATAATTTTTATAGAGTATAAAATAAGGTAGTTATTTATCATTATTTTTATTTGAAAACGTGGCAAGAATTCTGTGTTATTTTGAATTTCGTAGATAAAAATAAATCAAAGGTTACTGAATTTCATTTTAAATGGCTTGATTTTATTTAGTCAGTTGATTAGAAATCCCTCTAAGGTTTTTTTTTTTTTTTTGTAATTTTTAAGGAAGTTGAATCCTCTCAAGAATGAGTTTATTAGAAATCACCCAAGGGGTTGTGGATTAACTCTTAAATGAGTTGATTTCATTCATGTATGAATTGGTCACCAATCGCTCAAGAATTACTGGAATAAATCTCATTTCACTCAAGTTTGAATTGATTATAAATCACTCAAGTGCTACTGGATTTAACCTTCATTGATTTGATTTTACTCAAGTATGAGTAAAATAGAGATCATTCAATCATGAGTTGCTTAAAACCAACTCGTTCACTCGAGTTGTTTCAACTCTTCATGAGAAGCTCACTTTCAAATCGTGAGATGAGTGGATTTCGGCTCAACTTGAGTTATTTTGGCTCTTTCGTTTTAAGAGAGTATATATATATATATAAAGTTTGAAGAAAAAAAATCTACAAAAAATGTAAAAAATATAGTTATGTGGTACACCGTAAGTGTGCACAATAAATTTGATTTAAGGGTATCAAAGGTGCCCCCCACCTCTGCTTCCTGGGTGGAAAGGAAGGCAAATTTAAAACCTTAAATGATAACCTATCTTATTCGTTGCTGATTCGGATTCTACGGGAAAAAATACGTAACTTCTGTATGATAATTCAACGTTTTTTTAAAAAGTTTAGTCAAAATAAAAGCTTTGCTATGTTATAAAAAATATTAATATTGTTTTTCGAATTTTTCATATTCTAATATAAAATACTACTTTTAATTATTGTTAATTATCTATTACAACTCAGAATTTATGAACTCATTAAAATACAGTATTTATATTGTTTACAGCCATTGATTTCTAAATATATATCATTATTAACACAGTTTTCTTATTATACATTTAAAAGTTTATGACGAAAAGTATTTTTCTGTTATGAATTATGTTATAAAACAGCTCCGTTACAGAATATTCAAAAAGTTTTTTTTTATCTGATCTTAACATTAAAACATACATTATGTTTAAATAATATATTTTCTTAAAAAATAATCTGCAAGTTTAAATTATTTCTTCACAGAAAATATTTTCAATCGAAATGGTATAATTATGTAGATTCTTAATCGATTCTTTGATTTCTAAATTTAAACGATCTTTACTATTGGTAACTTATTGATTTTCCTTAAATATTCATAAGCGTTTCTTTTTTACTTTTTACAGAATAGTTTCGGATAAATTACTTCATTCATAGAAACTGTCATTACAGACAGAAAACTTCCGCACATTCCTAAAGTTTTATATTAATTTTGAAACCCAATATGATATACTTAATCATTCGAATAATGATTGAAAAATAAAAATTTACTATTTTATTTTTTTCAGTAGATACTTTGTTTATGAACCATCGGTTTTATGGAACTTCGATTTTACGTATATTTCAAAGAAAAAAGGATTGCTTCAAAAGAAAAATAACACTCTCATACAAATTCAATATATCTAACAAAAGACATATTTCGATTTACTTGAAGTGCATAAATTTTATTCATCATTATTGCATGTTTTCTGAAACAACTTGTCATGAAATCTTTAAAGTTTGCATTTATGTAACACTAGATTATACTGGATGTTCCAAAAAATTGAGACACATGTTAAATTTTAATCTGGTGGAAGTAAGTAGACAACGTAAAGTGACCAATGTTCAAAACAATATAAGAAATAGAAACAAATAGCTGATCCGACCGGCGTTGCTCGAACCCATAATAATAAACCTAAATATCTAAAAAATCGAAATTCTGACCCTTGTCCCTGCTACCTTCGCCCCATATACCGGGCATGCTGTTTCGGAAAATATGTTAGTTCAACCATCCAGCGCCAGGGGCGCGCATTCTGTTCTCTTCCTGAAAGAACTTTCGGCACGTATCTCCACTGCTTACGGCACCGTATAGCAGGTGTGCTGCGCATTCAATAAAATACATTTTAATTCCACCTTGCACCACCAAGAGGCGCATTCTATTCTGAACAACCTCTTTCCTAACAAAGAGCCGACAGTTTTCCTCGCTGCTTACAGCACCGTATAGCAGCCGTGTTATACGGAGAAGAATTTTCCACCACCAGGGGTGAGGAGCAAATATATATTTTAATTATTCTATGTAAAGTTGAATGAATCAATTCCCGTTGAAATCGGGCTCATAGGACCCGAGAAAAGAAATACTCTCTGCTCACATTTAAGTTATAAAAAAGCCGAATCTTACGTATGACATTTATAACTTTAAGTCTTTATCTGCAATATTACGTTTAACAAAACATATTTCTTTTCGTATCTTGCTTTTATCGATTTCGGAAAGTAAATAGAGAGATGAAGACCGAAACTGATCTCAATTGAATACAACCACTGTTTGGTTTGTTCAACTGGTTATTTTAATTAACTGTCGCCATCAATTTTTTTTAGTTTTTTAAAATATTAAGAAAAATTACAGGCCGATTTTCTCAAATTAGGATTATCGCATGGAAATACTTTTTCTGCTAATATATCCAGAGTTTCAAATCGATAAGTCAAGTACTTTTCTTAATGCAAATAACGAAGTCAGCTACTGTTAAGTTTAGTAGGTTTGATTTTCTAAACAAACCACTCGTTGCCATCGGCAAAAGAGAAATAACAACTTTTGCGCCGCTACGTATCTCAGCGCTTTATTTATATAGATTATTGACGTATTTCTGTCTTTTTGAAAATTACACTTTTTAAAACTTTATATGATCTCCGTAGGTAAAATTTTTCAATTCGAATTCATTTCCTTTTCCTTAGTCTAGATTATCATTATGATCATTATATCATTATATCATTAGTCATGATGAAAGCTGCTGCAATTTTACCGTCATATACTAAATGATTGATTTGGTTATTAATTTCAAATAGAAGTGAGCTCACTAACACTGAATATTTTAAGAGTTTCTATGCTGTACCGAAATTTATTTTCTGATGCTATTTTTGGAAATATTTTACCCACTGTCTGTTGTTATCTAATGAGTTAAAAAAAATGAAAAATAACAAAATTCAGTACTTTAACGTTAGCCGGACGCAAGTGATACATTGCCAATCATTGTTCCCATCGCTATAGTATTACATTCATAATATTTAACGCATGAATCTTTTACTCGTTTCATTGAAAATACATATATTACATGCATGTAAAATACATTTTCTTTACACATTTAATTTAAAATACAAAAAGAAAGGCAAAAATATATTAAGAAGAAATAATACCATAAAATAAAGCATTTTATTTCAACATCAAATTATTGTTTCTAATTTACACACGCGAAAAATAAAAGCTGTTATTGACTAGGGACAAAATGCTATTGGCAAGATTTGCCCACAGCTAACATAAAAATACCAAAAAATCTATCCAAACTCTCAAGACATTTCCTTTATTTACTATATCAGCGTTATATAAAGGGCTTCTTTTTGGTTATTTAAAGATAAAAAGTGTGTACTATCTGTGTCATTTGATATGATTAGAAAGAAAATCAATATAAAATGGGGAGGAATGTTTAATTTACTATTTTATTCATTTGATAATCACGTAGATTTTTGACTTTGACTATCATATATAAATATCAATATTTTAAAAGTATTTCTGTGCCATAAGAAAAAAATTAATGTTCATGCATGCGTCATTAATATTTTATTATAGATTATTTTACTATAGATTATTGAAATAGTTTTTTGGCAACCTTTGTATGTATTTATTACCTGTGAGTTGTACATATATATATATTTCTTCTTTGATAGAAATCATATCAAAGAAAAGAAAAATGTTTAAGGAGATTTGAATTATCTTTGTAAAAACTCCAGTGAATCAATACAAAAAATATTTTTAAAAACTTCGTTAAAAATTTCGCACTTTGCACAATGTTTAATGAAAACAACGTATGTAAATAATAAAATCAATTCGACATTGGAAAATTTGCGAAATTTGTGCGCAATATTTCAATTTCTAAAACTAAATAAATGATATTGAAAAAGAACTGCTATTAATTGCTATGTTAAAACATATGAGTTTAAAATATTCTTGTTCACCTTCCTACATAATATTTTATCGAATCTTAAATTTTCAATTTTTAAAAAATCACAAAGTCAGAAAATGTAGCCAGAAAATTAATATTAAATTATGCTTAAAATATTGAAACTGTTCAATTTTATTATCAACTTAAGAAAGCACAAATCAAGTCAAATTAAACTTGTTATACAGCACCGTGTTTAATAGAGCTAATAACAGCACAGTGGTTAGCAAACTGACCACAGAATGAGCATTCTTGGATCGAAGTACACTGGATCAATACCAGCGGTATCTGGGTGAGGAGGCGGTGCATGTTTTTTTAGAATTCTTCTTGTATGAGAGCAATAATTTCGGTCACTTCCTTTCAAAAGTCTTCCGAGAAATCATCCTTTCCCTGCCCATATCAACCCTCTGAATGAACTTAAACTTACAATCATATTTTAGCATTTATGAAAGGCGTGAAGTATAAAACGTACCTGCATTCTTCAAAACATTCGGCTATCGCAAGTTGGTCCATTGCGATACCAGTTTTAATACATTAAAAACGTCTGTTATGCATCTTTAAAAGAAGATATTGATAAAAAAAAACTAAAATAAGTGAATAACACTGTACTGTTTAAAAAAATAACATTAAAGCGTATTTTTAGTTGGAAATTATACCCTCAAGGTGTGTACTTGTAAATATCTGATGAAATGAAACAAAAATTCTCAAAAGTGATGTGGAGTAAGACAGCTATATAGAAATAAAAAGCTGCTCACCGGGCCCACCGGGTCAAAACAACAACAACAACAACATCATAAGTGTCTATCTCTCTAGTAAACATTGTTTCTGAAAAAATATTCATATATTTTAATTACGACGAAGACATCTCTTTTATGACGCGCACACAAAACTAAAAGCGTTGAATGATGTATCATAGGAAATGTCTTTTAACAGTCTTTTGATATAGTACATTCTCACATTTCGTTAAAACACGTTGTTGGATTAAAAATTTCAGTTAAGAAAAAATAATTGAAATTAAAAAAAACTGCCCAGTTAAACTGAGGGCATTGAGCTCACAGGCTATTCAAACTAATTGTATATTATGCTCTTATTTCAAAGAATTTGAAATAAGCACCTCGAAAAATAAAGAAATGACAATATATCCCCTCGTTGCCCCCTCATAATTAACCAATGAATCTCGAAACTAATCAGGGAAGCGCATTACTACAATGAACATATATACAAAAATTGAAGCTAATCGGATAATTCTGCATGAAAAACCCATTTATCTAAATTAAGGGAGCTGTTAAGCCCCTTTTATACTTAACCAATGAACGCCCAAAACTATTCAGGAAAGCGCCTTATCACATTGAACCAAAATACAAAATTTTAAGAAAATCGGATAATTCTGAACGAAAACCCCATTTATCTAAATTAAGGGGGGGGTTAAGCACCCTTTCCCTCTTTATACTTAACCCGGGAGAACTTGCTAGACCTCTTGTATCACCAGAACTCGCTTGTGAGAATTTCTCTCACGGTGCTCAATTTCTTTTCTTTTACTTTACATTAGCTGAATGTCAACTTTTTTTATTTGGTTTAGTAATTTTATTCACAAAAGAGGTATAAAATAATTGAAATAACATTTTAAAATTTTAATTAAAATGAAAAAATGGAATAAATAAGTGTCTTAAATTAAAAAAGTGTTAAATTAAAAAAATATATACTTGTACATAGAATTCTTTTGAAAGCATACCTTCTTTTGAAAGCATCTGTAAATGAACCGTAAACACAACGCACTTCCTTTTCAATATCTAACATACCATGTTAATTCACAATAACCTATATCAATTTCATTCCAATTTGACTATATTTATGTTTCTTAGAGCATGGAAGAAGGAAGAGACAGACAACAGACAGACAACAGACAGACAACAGACAGATGGCAGACAGATAGGCAAATCGAATTCATAAATACTTTTCAACTATATTGGAAAGTTGTAATAAATGATCAAAATAGAAAAGATGAAGATAGTTTTCTAAATATCTCATAATAAATGTACCTGCGTTTCAGGTATTTTAGTGAATACATTGCTTTCCCCATTTCCACGACTAGTCATAGTTATGCTGAAAGACCATACAAAAATTTATCTGAATGACTTAAAACTACTCGGATGTGCCAATTCCAAAATTTTCTTCTATCTCACACAGATTTCGCATACACTAAAAAGAATCCGCGACCTGTTTATATCAAGGTCTAACTGAATCTAAAGTTTTATTAAAATCCTTGATTAGTTCTTGAGATATGACTATTGCTCGTGCAAATCGTGCAAAATGCAGCATAGCAGCGCTACATGTTGAGAGGTTTAGACCAAAACCTAATCAACAACAACTTATGGCAGCGTCTAACTGAATCTGACGTTTGATGAAAATCCGCGCATTAGTTCTTGAGATATAGTTATTGTGATAATAATGAAAAAGGTAGCATAGCAGCGCCACCTGTTGGGCTATTTACACCAAAGCGTAAGCAGCATCTATTTATGTCAACGTCTAACATAATATGAAGTTTCATGAAATCCCGTGCATTAGTTCTTGAGATATAGCTATCGTAAAAATCATGCAAAAAGTGGTATAGCAGCGCCACCTGTTAGAATATCTACACCAAAACGTAATCAGCGTCTATTTATGTCACGGTCTAACTGAATCTGAAGTTTTATGAAAATAAGTGCATTAGTTCTTGAGATATAGTTATAGCGGAAATCGCGAAAAATGCAGCATTGCAGCGCCACCTGTCGGACGATTTTCACCAAACTCTAATCACCTCCAACTTATATCAGGGACTAACTTACTATAAAGTTTTATTAAATTTCTTTTGTTAGTTCTTGAGATAGAGCGTCCACAAATTTTTTGTCACAGTCTAAAAACAGTCAAATCGTGTTCAGGACCTTCTAAAACGTATAAATCCGTCAAATATCGGAAGTCGAAAAATTTCATCAATCCAATACTTTCTTCTTGTAAAGATAGGAGAAACTAAAAGTGAGTCTCGCGAAGACTCGCTGTGAGAAAATATCTCAAGTTTAGGGAAAATATATGTCACGTCCGAACTTGCTGTGAGAGAAACACTCACTAATTTCCGCTTGTTTCAAAACACCTTACTCCAACGCTCTCCTTAAGGACACTGAATCTACAGAAGCTCGCCCTCCCATTCCTTACACTCCTACCTCCAGCTAGAGGAGAGATCAGCCTCGCTGTTATACAATCAGCGTCCTGGGGCTAAAAAGGGTATGACTGTGAGAGAAAATCTTACGCAGCGAGTTCTCCCGGGTTAACCAATGAACCCCAAAAACTAATCAGGGAACTCCTTATCACAATGAACTTTTTGATTTGAAAAAAATCGGATAATTCTGCATCAAAAACACATTTATCTAGATTAAAGGGGGTTAGCTCTCCATTCCCCCCTTTATACTTAACCAATTGACCCCCAAAACTAATCAGGGAAACGCCTTATCACAATGAACCTATAAACAAAATTTGAAGCAAAACGGTTATTTCTGTCAAGAGTTATCGCTTTACGTACATAAGTACACACAGAACCGGCGGGCACATTAGCTCTCAGGCTTTGATAGCCTGTGAGCTAAAAACGTATCAGTAAACAATCTCAAATATTGCAATTCCAAAACCTCGCACAGTTTCACTGGTTATATTTAATTATAAAAATAATTAGAATGATGGTGAGAAAGAAAACAACTCTATTAAACGACACATGCCTGAATCCACGCGGACGTGTGTGAGCGTGTCAGACATCCTTACATCTAAATTGCCGCTATACTAAAAACGTTTAAAAACCAAATTTTTATATTCATTTTTTATGCTTTTCCAACATTTATTTAATTTTATAAAGCAACCTTATTGACCATCAAAGTACTTTCCGTCTGCATAAACACACTTCTTCCAGAGTTCGTATAACTGTTTAAAACATTCCTTGAATACATTTTTTGAGACGTCCTTCAGTAGCTTCGTCGCATTTTAAATCACCTCGTCTGAATCCATAAAACGGTGTCCTTTCAATTTCATTTTTTCAGCCGTGGAAACAGGTAAAAATCCACTGGTGCTAGGTAGGGAGAATAAGGAAGGTGTTCCAGAGTGATAACACTGTGTCTGGCAAGGTAATTTTTCCCAATCAGAGCGCGATGTGGTGGAGCATTATCGTGTAAAAGAAACCAAACGTTTGATGCCCATTTTTCTGGTCGTTTTCGTCTGATAGAATCTCGTAGTCGTTTAAAAATCTCCAGGTAAAGTTTTTATTGACAGTTTGGCCTTCATGACAGTTTGGCCTTAAATTCATAGTGAGTGAACACGATCAACATTTTCATCTCCGGTGGAAGAAGAGGGACGACCAGTCCGAGCGTCATCTTCGATGTTTGTGTGATGTTCACGAAAACTCTTATACCACTCTTAAACAGCCGTTTTTATCCTGCCATCATTTCCGTATGCTTTCTTTAGCATCTCGATCGCCTCAGAAGGTGATTTTTCGAACAAAACTCAGAACTTGATGTTTACACACGGCTCTAATGACGACATTTCAAAATCCGACGAATGAAAAAAATCGCTTTTTCAGAAATGATTCGCAGCTAACGCCGACAATACCGGAAATGAATTCCAGATGCTTGTGTGTTTTCCTTATCAGTGCTGCCAACCTCCAGAAAAGCTATTTCCCCTCCAACGAACACCTGCGTGAATGTAGGCGACCATTCATGGAATTTATTGACTCTACCTCGTATATACAGTATGCCCACTAAAGTCATAGTAAAGTAGCCATGCGCTACTTAATGAAACCGCCTACGGCGCCACCTGTAAGAATGCTGCGGAGTTAGCATTCCTATCTGAAAAACGGAACGAGAGAGAAAAAATGTGATTTACAAAGTTGTAGAGCATCATCGATTTAGTAATTTATTTGTAGTAATTTATTTGAGAAAACAGTAAATTGCAATGTCATGTGTAAAAATACAGTAAAAAATAATATTTATTTACTTAACATGCTTATATCCGATAATTAAATAATCTAAATTATCATAACATGTTTCTTTAGATTGAAGATATCCCCTTCATCGAAGAGAAAATTACAATTTTTATGTGCTATTATTACATAAGAACAAAAATCCTTTTTATAATCTTGAAGCAAGTAAATACGAAACTATCGGAAATCAACCATCCCCCCACGAAAGCAAAACTAGGGGAGACTCTCTTTCATTACCTCGATCCCTATTATGAAGAATAGACTGGTCATATTAGGACCTGTTACTCACGTGACCAGTCTTTAAAGCTTGGCTGAGCAGTACTTTTATTATACACTGATAGTCATGCTCTTTGTAATATTACGAATATTTGAAAATACATGTTTTATTTATGACGTCATATTTGTTCAAGCCAAGGAGGAACCTTTTCATAGTTCCATGGTTCAAGCGAAATCTTTTTCTTAGTAATAATTATTGTTAATTCTTCTTTCTAATTATAACGCAGTTTTTGACAGAAAAAGATCTTTTTAATGTAACCGATATTCATACTTCATGTATAATAACAAATACTCCATATTGTTGTTTCAAATATCACAGAAATTCATCTTCTTTTGAATTATTTTCATTTTCACGTGAAAATCGTTCAATTGAAACTTGAGGAAAAATTATTTTTCCGCAGTTTTATTTATTGGCAACGATCAAAGCCCTAGCAACGATAAAATAAAATGGTTAAATTTTATCTAAAAATATCCATTGATTCTCTATGAAAATAATCGAATTTTGAATTATTAAGAAAAGTATTTGCATAAAATAAACAAAAACCAGTCTACGTTCATTTCCGGGTTATAATCCACCTATATGCAAATATACAGCATCATTAAATGCTCCATTTTGACGCTGGCTTCAGCCTAACATTTGCACACAATCAGATTTATAATATTATTAGGATTACTATATTGTAGAATTTTAGTTAAATTTTAAGTTATTTACTATTTTATCAATATTACGTATTTAATAAATGCAGTATTAAATTACTGTTTTGGAGAAGAAGGGTGATTGAAAACCATATTTTGTGATATAACTGTCTGGTACAAATAATACGTAAATACCAATTTTTTTTAGGATGCAAAATTTAAGAATAAAAGTTTGAAGTCTTTAAACTTGAATTATCCGCGAGTCTCAAATATATTTTCACAATACCTCCGAGTTGCGTTACTCCAGTAAATATAAAAAATAAGATTCTGAACAATTTATAAATACTTTGCTGAAATATATTGAGTTACAGAGAAAATGTATTAGACTACACAATTGCTCAGTATTTTCAATTGTCGAAAAATCATTGTATCCATTATGAGATAACACCCTGATAATGGGAAGCAGAATTTTCTGTAGTGATTGTTGTTTTTATATTAATATTTTGGGAGATGCTACTGTCAAATTTAATTATACATATAAAGATTTCTTTATCAAAGACATATCACAACATTTTAATTGCCACACACTGATGGCCAATATTTAGGACTAGTGTAAATACCAGTCCTAGGACGGTGTGTAAAAATCGTGGTTTTCACTTACAATTTGAAATAAATGATAAAAATACTCTTATACTTATTCAATAAGTAAAACTGTCTTGGAAACGTTAAGTTCAAGACCTGATTAATGCATGGGCCCCTGGTGTTTTAACAACAAATGTTTCATCTTATGATTTGTAATTTCTCCTCTGTTTTGTCATCCTATTTAGGATGACAAAACAAAGGAGATATTACAGATCAATCTTAATTAATAGAAAGAAACAGATATAAGATTGAATGCAATATCAGTACAATTAGCTTTTGTTGATTTGTACTGTAAGAAATATAAAAATGTTTATGTACTATTAATCTAAAATAAGGAAAACTTACCTTTAAGTTCAGGGTCTGATTAATCCATGAACCTCTGGAGTTTTAACAACAAATTTTTAATCTTATGTATATACGATGACAGAACAGAGGAGAAATTACAGATATTTTCTTAATTAGCAAAAGGGAACTATAGATATAGTTTTAATTTGTGTTTTATTATGAAGTCTTAATTTTACAACGTTATATTAGCCGGAAATAAACCCTGAACGATTTAAATGATTTATATTGTTTTAAGTGCAAACATGTTAATGTTCCGTAATCGAGCTGTAAGGTTTAAAAACCACGACAAATCAGTAAATTTAATTACATTTTTCAAACACGTATTACATTTGAAAGTGCATTTCCCCCTCCCTATACAACGGTGTAAAATTTAAAATTATGCAATGTTGAGAAGTAATTAAATTTGGAAAAAAATAATTAAATTTGTAAATTCATTCATTTATTCATGCAATACTTGGAAAATACAATTTGAGCTCGTGTGAAAAGTTTTTTTTTTTTTTTTTTTTTTTTTTTTTTTTTTTTTTTTTTTTATGAAAGAAAATCCTTACTTAGACAATATATTTTATAATTTATTTATTTTTTCATTAAATTGCAATTATAAAATTTAAAAACACATAATATATATATATATATATATATATATATATATATATATATATATATATATATTACATTTAAACTCTGTTTACTACTTTTTTAATTGTATATTAATTGTGAAATCTTAATAAACATCTATCACTCATCTTCAGCAATAGATTGCGCAACCGCACTTATGTATCAAACAAGTCTATAATATAGATCATTCTTGCAAGTAATGAAAATAGCCTTAAAATGGTAATTAAAATTATAAAATCCAGATTTTTTCTTTTACTGTTCGCCTGACATTTTAATGATTAATGATTTTTTTCTCTTATTTTTGACATTTGAAGTTCTTTATTTTAAACATTTCCTGATTCTTTTGTTAACAAAACTCACCACACTGTTTGATCTATAATTTACTATTTATTATAATTTTAACCCCAACCCTTATTAAATTAGGATTAGAAATTTGAAAACGCGTTAAAGACTTCTATTAATAATTTTATTAGGATTATTTTCATAACATCCTTTAATACAAATTACTCATTTGCAATAATAGAGGACGACACCAAACAACTACTATGTAGGATTTTGACCAAGGCCGTATTAACAATAAAAATTGTGCTTTTTTTTCTTTTTTAAACATTATTATTCATAAATTAATCATTTAAACTTATTAATTTATTATAACAAAATAATACACTACATTATTATATTATTCTAGAAAAATGATTTCTAAGGAAAATCCTATGAAAGTCATTGTTCATTTCTATCAGCTTCTGAAATCACAGTTCATTTTTTGTTTATACCAAAATTACAAACGATTTCGGAAAATGGTTCTTCAATTACACAAATTATTGAAATTTTGTTAGTTGTGAATATATTATGAAAAAATATGCTGAAAAGGAATTATTTGAGGTAGAAGAGATTTGTATTTAGGCTGGTATGTATTCTCATATACATATCAAATAGAAATTAAGCCTAACATGGCTTCATCTTCTCGGCGTTTCGTAAAATGGATGGGTTCGCACCGGAATCGTTACCGCGTTTTATTATATTTAGATACTAGTTTGTACGTCATACAGCATTGTGCGTCAACGCAATGTTTATTTATTTCCAGAGTGACTGCGCCCCATCAGTGGCTGAGAGGTTCTCCTCTCAAAGCTGGTAGACGGGAGGTACTGGGTTCAAACTCCTGTCGCGCTCGTCGACCTAACCGTTCGGAGTTTTCCGTGGTTTTCTTTGAACCTTGCCGTAAATACGGGTTAGACTCCCATAAAAAGATATCCACGTAGGGCACTGCCCCTAGGGCCTATATCCCTTCTGCAGATAATCGTCCGCCATAAACCAACCAATCAGAGTGACTGCTCCATGTTAATTTAACACAGTAACAACCGTAAACCGGAGCTGATATTTCCAAAATTGGCTCCGTAAGATGATTGGTTCTCAATACAGTTTGTTTACCACAGCAATGGTTTTCTCATTGCTTGCACATGCTCACAGACAATATAGTTATACTAATTTTGGCGACTTCGCGGTGATTTGGGAAAAATATAGTTGTGATATTAAAAAATATATATAAAATCAATTAACTGCCGGATGTGTACATAAAATTGAATTCGTATTCGTTCAAGCATATTTATTGTAGAAAAAAGTTATTTTAACCCATTAACGCCACAATTATTTTTCCGTTGAAAAATGGAAATATTGCATTTCACACCGCCTTTTTTAGAAAATAAATTTTTGTGTTTTTTTAAAAGAGGAGTTTTTGGTCGTCAAAGAAAGCGAAAATTTCTTTTCAGAATTACTGATGTGCAAACAACAAAAGTATATTTAGCTATTGTATTGCTTTAATGCAACGCTAGGTTTTAATGGGTTAAAATTAAAAAGTGTCATTTTAAAAATCGATAGTTAATTATACGTTTTTTCTCAATATTATAACTTTTCTTTCCGTCAATATAAAAATTATAAATCTCTAAAGATACCGCACGTTTTATTAAATTTAGCAATCTCAAAAATTCATGAAATTAGTTAAATCATCGATTAATATCACATGTATGAGAACTTCGTGCCCATGAAAAAAAATTCACTAGATGCAACAACCTTCTAAATCTCAAAAATGCGTTGAATTCATTATATCCACAATCGCTTACGCATGTATGATCACTTCACGCCCATGAGAAAAAAAATCAATGGAAGCAGGAATCTTGTCGTGTAGAAATCTAAAAGATGCATGAAATTCGTTAAAACGTGTGTATGAGCGATTCACACTCGTTGAAACAAAAAATAAAACATAAGTGGATTCAACTAAATGGTTGTGTTTGAATTTCTGAAAATATGAAAATCGTTAAAACTCCAATCACTGTAACGAATATTAAAATATATTCACATTATGTGAAAGGTTAATATTCTTTAAAATTATTTGTTATAACTTACATATTTAAAAATAGAAAATATGCATTTTTTCATTCGAATTTTTTTTTGTATAACTTAATTAAATGTAGAAAAATAAAAACTTTACATTTTTGAAAACTTTCCGCCGCTTGGATTCGAAATCACGTCCACACAGTTGGAGAGAAATGAAATACCACGATATAAACGCACGCTTTCCAAAACAGCTTAGAACAAAATTTTAAACAAACTGCTTGCTAAGGTTGCTTTAGTCTTAAAAACTCGCCAAAATTTAGCAAGTGGAAATGTAAACGAAACTGATCTTAGGTAAAGAGCCATTGCAGTAACATCCTTACGAACCAATAATCTTGCGTACCCCTTTTGGGAAATAAACTCTCATCCCGTTGACCGATTTATTTTCTCGTATTCTCCACACCGTTTTGTCTCTGATGTCACACAAAATTTCTTAAAACACCTCAGTTGAATAAAATTTTACACCCAGGCACACCCAGCAAACCTGAGCCTCACATCCATATTAATTAACATCGTAAGTTGGCGTCGAAGAGCTAAAAATTCATCTGTAATTTTTTTTTCATATATAAGAACACATCAGCAGAGTGTCTCCATATGTCAGTGCACAGTAAAGTGCCTACCTATTTGTAGCTACACTATCTTTAGATTGAAATTCTGTTATCAGATTAGATATCAGGGGTATTTCTGATTAGGTTCAGGTTATCAGATTCATACTCACCATCCATTCACTGCCTCTCATGAGATGTAATCTTCCCAACTGGTCGAGAAATTCAGGGCCAAGATTCGAACACGAGATCCCTTGGCTGAAGCTTCCAATGCTGTACCAACTGAGCAATCCCGGACGAATGCGGCTGAACTATTTCAGCCAGTTAACCTTAATGATCATACCATCTGGTCGCATATCTGAATCAGCACAACAGAATAAGTCACAGGATATTTCCGCTCAGTTGCGAAGATTACATCTCATATGATTTCTTTACCATAATTGGGGTAAAATTAATTTAGTGACGACCCCTCATTTCCAGTGCCGTTACTGCCTTTATGGGAACTAGATGTCTGCACTTTATTTGTTTAAGCACGGCGCTACTACGCCCTGCTTTTTTCTATATGGCATGACTCCCCCATGTTACTTTCATAGAGTGACACCTGTAGATCCAGTTAATTTCTCAATTTCTTCCCACATTTTTCTACCTGATACTTCAAAACATCTCAGTTATATAAAATTTTAAATCGTCACCCAACCAAAAGCATTTATTTCTTATATTGCTATTGTTGCAGAGATGGGAATTACATAAAACTCTCAATACATCATATCACCCCACATGGACCGTCATAATAGAAATTCTCAGCAATGACCAAAAAGTGCAATAAATTTCATGGTACGCAGAGAAGGACGGAAATATGCCTGCGATACTTTTGGAACTCTAAAAATCATTTAATCCCGATTTGCGTTCTTTCCCGGCAGAGCAAGATTAAGATTTTCTTCTTACCCATCCTGGTGAGTTCTTTTGTTAGCAAATATCAAAGCAGCCATGTTACCAAGTGTTCTTGATATTACTCTGGGAAATGTTGCAACGACTCAAACCAGTTCTGGCATCGCATGAGGGGGTTAGAATGACAGTGCAGTAAGTAAAAAGTTTTAAATATATAGATAATTATATTTTCAATGAAAGTATATTAATTTCTATTCATTGCAACAGTCAAATAAGTCATAGTTCATTTAGGGAGTCGCAACAGGGCAAAAAAAATGGGCCACTTAATGCAACGGAACTATGACAAGTTGAACAAAACCCTAAATTTCTCAAATTACTAAATATTGACTTCATCCACTATCATTTTAACCCCATCATATGTACGAGAATGTTTTTGTCCATAATGATTTGAGGACGCATTTCGTTTTTGTATGTAAATATTAAGTTCATGAACCTCTGGTGCAACTGTTTGACGGGTCTTACACAGCTAAGCAGCGAAAAAATAATTCAGATTTATTTAATGGCTGTAACACGAATATTTCAATTAATCGTCTTACACTACTTTTTTGTGTTTAACGATACTGATATGAATAAGGATTCGCCCTTTCATATAATCCGGCCAATTACCTTTATTGACAATTTCAGCAACTCTGTTGTTAATTGTGTTAAGTGGGTTCTTCTTGATTTCTACACAGTCCATATTTTTAATACATTCAAGCATCTTTGTTTTCATAGTCATTTTACTTTAATACAGCCAATTTATTTGATTTATCCTTCTGAATTAAGATAATTTCTGGATCAAGTTTTACTTTCTTCAGGATATTTAATTCATCTTTTGATAACAGTGTAGGTTGTTTAATTAATTTATTAAGTTCATGGTACATAATGGTTTTGTTTTTTTCTTGCTATGTGAAGATTGTACAACAGTCTCGAATTCCGTAATAATAAAATTTAAATTAGATTTTGTCGGAAAAAATATATTTAGGTTTTTATGATAATACACTTCACATAACGAGAATAAACGGTCTTTTGGCGCCATTTTGGATTGTTCCGACATCCGCGCCAAGCGGAACAAGATGTGGAACTCTTAAAAAATTTTTCAAGATGTCAGGAAAACGGGGCTTTTAAATATTTATAAATATACGTTTATTAAACCAGGTTTTTTGTTTCATCTCAAAAAGTTAGGTGCGATGCTAAAAAACATTTAATCTTAATTTTAGATATTTTAACAAATACGGAAAATACATAAACAAACATATTTAAAGTATCTCAGTAGTCTTACTTTTCCTCCGAAGTTTGCATCATGTCACATTTTATTTTTATTTCTGATTTCATGTAACACACAATAAAATGAAATTTTTACCACTAATACGTAAATATCTGTTTGATTTAACATAATTATTTCAATGTTGGACATTTCATACTTAATTATTTTTAAAAAAAGTTTAAATTTAAAAAAAAGTAAAAAAACTTTTTCGCCTGGTATCCACTACACTCAAGGTTATAGAGAAATATAGCTTCAAAAATAACAAACAAAACTGATAATGATACAAAATTCATGTATCTTGAACATTTCAATTTCAAGCAATTAAAAATTTATTAATGGCTTTGTTTTAACAAAAAATGAATTTTTAAAACATTTTACAATTTAAATTTAAATTAAAAAAGAAAAAATTTAATTGCTTGAAATTGAAGTATAAGTTCAAGATACATCGATTTTGCATCATTATCAGCTTTGTTTGTTATTTTTGAAGCAATTATTTTTTTCTACAACACTGAGCGCAGTGGATACAAGGCAAAACTGTTTTTTTACTTTTTTTTTAATTTAAACTTTTTAAAAATATAATTAAATATGAATTGTAAAACATTGAAATAATTATGTTAAACCCAGATATTGACCTATTAGTGGTAAATGTTCATTTTATTGTGTGTTATATGAAGTCAGAAATAAAATAATATGTGACATGATGCAAACTTGCATCTTCGGAAGAAAAATAAGACTACTGAGACCCCTTAACAAACGTGAAAGACCTTTTTGTGATTTATTGTTAGAGGTGTGATTTATTGTCCCTTAACCTCCCCATGTTCTAAATAATCGTAAGGCAATTGATAAACGAAATAAGCAAACGTATGGAAAATAACTTGTGTGAATCTAAGAAAAGTTACATCTTATATAAATATCACTTAAAATTATAAACTGGAGAAGCGGTCCATATAAAAATGCAAATAATTATACACTTTATATAAATTTGTATGGTCATTTAATATTTCTAAAGGTAGAGATAACAGGTAAAAATCTATTTTACAACTACCATTACAATTATAAGAATATACATACAAAATAGAAACATATCTATAAAAATTACAAATATATTTGTAAGTATATTTACATAACATTACATCTACAAAGAAAGTCGTTTAAAAAAAGTGTAAATTATATTTTTTTTTCGAAAAAAAATGCAAATCCACCAGTAGAATTCACGTATTAAAAAAGCTACCCGAAATTCTGAAGATCACAACAACCATATCGAAACATTTATCGCCATAAAATCTCGCCAAAATCTAATAGCACAGGATATGGGAATTTCTGAAGTCATCAGTAAAAGAAATATCATATAAAAATGAAATTACTTAAAACGAAGATTATACTAAAAAAAATAATATGTACAGCTTTTACAATTGAGACTTATAAAACAAGAAAATACTAAATATTTTTTGTGCTTCTTTTTAACAATGTACATTTCTTCCTTCAATTGCGGATTTGCGGTGATTAAAATTATTTGCACTTCGATAATTTGAAAATAAAATATCAAGACCTATACCTAATCATATATAGTTCTTCTATGAAAGATTAATAAAGAAAGGCGTTTATTGGAAAAGAACATAAAATCAAAAACATTGATTTTGGCTGAAATTATTGCTTATTTCTACTTGATCAAATTTAGTAAATAAATTAACAATGATTCTTAAAGGAGCAATGTTTTTTTTTCGTTGCAAACTTACCTTGCCATATTTATATAAATAAGTGAAACTGTTTTGTTTATGATGTTATAAAAAACCACTATCTATCCACCACTTAAATTATCGAATATTCCAACAATGACTCAATTAATTACACTTAATTACTCATAAACAGTTTTGTTAAATGAAAATGCTTTAAGAAGCCAAATATATCAATTGTTTCAAAAGACAATTAATTAGATCTTAAATATTTCTGCTTTTTAATTTGAATATTTTATGATCATTTATAATGATCTTATGAAGGATTAATTATCCATGTTATTATCTTCATTAACATTTATGTGAAATAGCTATTTTTATTTTGTTAATGGTGTTCTAGAAAAATCAAAATCTGATACACCAATATAGTTATCTGATTATTTTATCGATGACTCAATTAATTGCACTTAATTGAACATAAAATAGTTTTGTCATATTATCACTCCTATGTAGAAGACAAAAATTCGTAACAATTAATTACTTTATAAAAATATTATTTTTAATTTTAATATTTTATTATTTTTTACAATTTGATTTGATGGGGGTTTAATTACCTTCGATCGCAACTAGAAAAATGTTCCTTAAAATGTATTTTAGGAATTTATCGATCGAATTGTGAGAAGAAAATTGAATAGATTTTTAATAATTAAGTTATTCTATAAAATATAATTTGAATTTGATTATTAGATGTACAGCTTCTTAAAAAAAAAAAAAAAAAAAAAAAAAAAAAAAAGTTTATATTAATAAATTTCTAGAAGTTTTTTGCAAGATTATTTTTTTCAATTTAGTTATCTAATTAGTTAAATTGAAAATAAAACAATTAACTTGTGAATAAGTCAAATCTTGATAAATTTCACATTTTTTGGCGATATAATATACTGCTGAAAACAATTAAAGGATATCGTAAGTCTTATATAAAATAATAGTATAAACGAAATTTTGTTTTGCAAAAATTGAAAGAAGAGAGCCCCAAATACAAATATTTCTCTTTTTCAAACTTCAGAGTATGCAAATTTTCAGTTTGATGTCAAAAACGATGCTTTAGCGGCAGCAAATGAAATTTGGCTTTCAACTTACGGAAAGACGAAGCGGAAAAAAAGAATCGACATTCTGTAAGAGTTTTGTTTCGATGAGTGTGATGTCTCAAGGAAGTCCTTTAACCGAAATCAGAAGCTTGTAGAGTTGTTGGTGGGTTAGAGGGGGGACGGGCAAATACGAGCCGGAGAAGCAGAATCCACTGGAGTTACGCAAAGCGTGATTTCCAGGATCTGGAACCGTTTAATGTAGACGAGAAATGCTGGCCGAAGACCAGGGCGAGGTCGTTGACGTGCAACAACGCCCAATGAATATCGATATTTAACGCTAACGGCTCAGATACACCAAAATATGAATGCCACTCTTCTTCAATAACACATTCGCTCGGCTACTGGCACCACAGTTTTGACTCAAACTGTCCGAAACCGGTTCACGTTGTAGGTCTGTATGCTCGCAGACCAATGGTATGTGTTACGTTAACAGAATGGCACCGTAGGGCCGACAGGGAGTGAATAACAGATTATATGAACTGGAATAGTAATAAATGGCGCAATATTATTTTCTCTGACGAGTTCTGTTTTTCTGTTCATCCTGATAAGAAGCATATTTTCATTTGGAACGAACGTGGCACTAAAAACAATCCTCCGTTCGTGCAAGGAAGTGTCAGATTTGGCGGTGGGGGAGTGACGGCGTGTGCTGGCATCTTCATTGATTGGCTCACCGACCACCACATCATTCGAAATGGAGCTCTGACCGGTCAGCGATATAGGGATGAGATCCTCAGACCTGTCGTAGTCCCTTACGCTGCATAAATTAGAGATGACTTCGTGTTAATGGTCGACAATTGCAGGACACATCGTGCTCACTTGGTGGATGATTTCTTTTTCGAAGAAGGAATCATACGAATGGAATGTCCAGCGTGTTCACCGGTAGTTCAGCCCAATAGAGCATATTTGAAACATTCTGGGCAGAGGAGTTGCTGGCCGCCTACCACCTGCACAAAATCAACAAGAACTGGAAAGAACTCTTCTGGAGGAGTGGGACGGAATACCCCAGCTCCTCATTAATAGCGTCATAGACTCCATGCCTCAATGGTGTTCAACGTTACTGGCCATTCGGGGAAACCATACCTCCTACTAAAAGCAATTTTCTTTGTAGGAAACACTGTTTTTTATTCCTTTTACTCATATGCACAAATTGTGTTTTTTTTCTTTTGTACGCAAATGCTCAACACAATGCATTTTTTTCTGCCAAACATGTGTAATTTTTTCTCATATAGCTTAACACGTCTGCAGATTATGTACCAATCACCTAAACAATTCTCCAGCCGCAAGATCCATCTACAACCTCAATACCTTTTAATTGTTTTGAGCAGTGTAAATTGTTTTTTCTACTCTGTTCAAAGGTGATTTATACAGTGTGCCGGATAAAGTCCGTTGTCACACCAATAATTTCTGAACGGTAAGAGTTATAGTCTTAAACGTGGGGTTTAGGTATAGTAAAGTTGCCATTCGCTTTGCGAAGAAACCACTTACAGCGCCACTTGACTGATAAATTTGGAGTTAGCGTTCTTATTTAAAAAAACGGTGCGATATACGGGAAAAAAGTCAATTACTAAGTTATTCAGCATCATCGATTTAGAAAGAGAAGACACCTTCAATAAAGTAATGTTAAAAATAGAAGGCGTAAAATGCATATTTATTTGGTTCGAAACTCAAAAAATTGTAACGCTAAAGAAAAGAAAAAAGTCACACTCCAGAATATACCTTATCATGGCACTGTGGTGGCGTGCGTGATTACAACATTAGAGGACCACAGTTCAGGTCCCGGCCGGTGCATGCTGTCTTTACAACTTTCGTAACAAAATTAGTAGACGATGCGGATTGTGAAATATCGTATAGCAAGCTCATCAACTCAACTCAACGCTCATTTAGTATGGAATCGCATAAATTTCGGTATTATGCAAATAAATATGACACGTCATACGTCTGCGCCAGACAGAAATATTAAAGATAGAGTTCCGAGGGTATTGTATGTTAAAACTCGTAATCATTTTCTACCGATCAGTATTGCGAGATGGTCATGATTTACGGTGAATGTGTTCTCCAGACAATAGCGGCAGAGCGACTATATCGTGACCGTATTCCCGGAGGGCCACATCCTTCATGCCTGGTCATCGTAAAGACAGTGAAATGATTGAGGGAGACGGTCAGTGTGAAAAACAGACCTCGATCTGGCAGACCAAGAAGAGTAAGACAGAGAGTGCAATTAGAAGACGTATTAGCGTTTGCTCTCGTCCATCCTCAGAGCAGCACAAGAAAGATCAGTGCACACTGTGGCCTCTCGAAAATTCGCATTTGGACTATCTTGAATGAACTAGGTGCTAATCCTTACCGGCCCACATTTTTGCAGGCACTAATGGCAGGGGATGCTCAGAGACGCTATGATTGGTGCAACATAATGTTGAACCGCTTAGAGGTCTAACCATCGTTTCCTGCCGACATCATGTGGACGGATGAGACATTCTTTTCACGTAATACTATGTACAATAAGCAGAACAACCATTTGTGTTCTCTGGATAATCCTAGATGTGTTGTCAAATTCGCCGGTCTATAAATGTTTAGTGCGGAATATTTAAAAAACAGACTTATTGGCCCGGCATTTTAAGAGAGCACGTTAACGGGATAATAACGCTTGGAAATTCTGAAGGATGTAATATCCGATTTTCTAGAGGATTTGCCGTTGAGTGAACTCCCGAATGTATGGTTCCAACACGATGGCGCCCCACCACACAAGGCATCGCGTGTCCAAAGGTACATTCATGGCACACTCCAGCAACAAGTCATCGGGTATGGTGGTTGCGTAGAATTGCCTCCACGTTCACCTGACCTGACCCCTTTGGACTTTTTTCTGTGGAGATACATGAAACAGTGAGTATATGCAACCCTTTCACCAACAATGCAGGAACTGCGAAACCGTATTAAGGAGGCTTGTGCCAGCGTTCACCTGCCATGTTGCACAATGTGCGGCGGGAAGTGCAATCCAATGTCCAGATGTGTTTTGTTGCTCAAGGACACCATTTTGAGCATCACAGATAGATGAGCCTCATTTACGATAAGTGCAGTTTTGTTCAACGCTTCAAACACATGTGTGCTTTGTACTTTTTTTTGTATCATTTTTGTGAGCAAGATGATTTTTTGTAATAAATCGATGATGCTGAACATTTTTGTAATTTACTTTTTTTCCGTATCTCGTACCGTTTTTGAAATGAGAACGGTAACACCAACTTTAGCTTCCAGGCGGTGCTGTAAGCGGTTTCCTCGCGTAGCGCATGGCAACTTTACTATACCTAAACAACACTTTTATGACTATAGCTCTTGCCGTTCAGGAATTATTGGGGTGACAACGGACTTTAGTGGCACACTGTATATTACCACTGTTAGTATTAACTTCGAATAATTTACTGCAATAACACTTTTATCCACAATGTGACGTAAATTCTCATTTCTTTCAATTGCCGAGAAAAAAAAACATCATGTCATTAATGATAAAAAAAAAACGATCATAAAATGAATCCATTTTTACAACTATTGTTCTTTTATGAATTATGAAACATTCTCATTTAGTCACTGTTCCTTTTTTCGTTCAGAAAAAGTGTCGTTATATCTATAGAATGTACTGTATTTTAATTACGAAAAAGAAATAAATTATAGATAAACTTCTACTAAGCGAATTGCAAAGGTAATTAAACGTTTGCTTAGCGAAAGTAGTTAGTATATTGAACATATTTAAAAGTTGTTTCGTTACAGTGTTATTAAAATGTTTGTTAGGCTAATCAGAGAAAATTAATACAAATTAATACAGCAAATATCTAAGACCCATACTTTACAGCTTTGCCTGAATCATTGATTTTAAAATAATAAAATACGAAAGATAGGTCCCTTTAGTAACGTAGAAAGAGACATTTATGCTAGAGACATACGATACTGTAATGTACCGGTCAGAACACCGAATAGGGCAGAATTAGGATGTGACAATTAGGAACGTTGCACTGTTGTTGTCATCGTGTCGATTCCACTGACTGACGTGAAAAATCAGTGATGTGGAGCGCCTTCTTGCTATGAGATTGGTAATTGAGAGAGGTGTACCGACCCTAGAAATTTTGCCCATTTCCGTTTAGGATCAAACTTGTGGGGAACCATTAAGCAATGTTAGACTTTCTACCCTTTGATGCTTCATCAAATAGAATGTGACCTCTTTTCGGCTTGTTCCTTGGAGACCTGGATCCTTTTTTATAGCCAGGGGAGAATATGTAACAACAACAACAGAGCAAAGATTTTTTTTTTAATTTTTAAATTTAAGATAATTCAAAATTGAAAATATATTTATCTTCATCAGACATTTAAATAAAATCTATAAAAAACTTAGGCTTTTCTATTTGCAATTTTTTATTTATTTAGCTGAATTTTAATGATTTTTTTTCATTGTAAAATATTTTGGATTTCTAATATATTTAACCCCTTGAAGGGCGGTGGGATATAACGTATCCCTCTTAACTTTAATTCCAATACGCAACAATGACATCGGGATTTTGGAATAAAATTTTGCTTTTATAATATACGTGACGAAAAACATTTACTTATTCAGAAATAAATTTATTGTTAAATTCCGGTGTGATTCAATAATTTAAAAATTTTAGAAACATAACTACATTGTCGCTGAAAGAATTAAATAAGTAAATTCTTTTACATTTCAAATTTACTACTTCTAGTTTTAGGATTTTTTTTTTTTTTGGATGTGCAGGCGACAATTATTTTGTATTATCTCTGATAATTGATAACTTTGAAGACTCTATACATTGAGGGTAAAACATTATAATGTCCCTCGCTACTTTTGCGTGATTTTTTTTTCTCTCATTTTTCATTTTTTTTTTTCAAAGCGATAGGACATAGTTTTATGTATAAACAGAAACATTGTAGTTTTAAAAACATGTTGTGTTTTTCTCTCTTTATATGATTTTTTTACGGAAAACTTTTCAGCTATTTGCACATATTTCGTTAAAAAATAAATAATAAAAAAAAATTCATAAATAAAAATTTATCTTGTATCAAAAATATGTTGCTACGAATTACGTTTGTTTTTTCAATTCTAAGTAGTGGGACGTTTGTATGCACTTAAAAAGTTTTTTTTTCTCCGAAACATTTTGCGTCTTTCCTTTTCTTTTTAGGGTTAATTTACACCACATTTTGCATACTATTTTACAGAGATCTGTATTATTTTTTAAATTATTCTCTACTGGCGAAAAAAAAAACAAGTTTTCAGAAAATAAGTTTCTCCATAACAAACATTGATTTTTTTATGAAAGCTTATTTTTTATTGGATTGAAACAGTTTTACTAATGCCAAGGTTTATTTCAAATGACAGCTTAAAATCAGATGTTGCGGATATTAATGTGCGAACACAACAAATGCTGGTATCAAGGAAAACAATTTGAAATATCTGTACACGGACGAACTCAACAATAACGTATTTTAACCCTTTTTGTTAGAGGATATCTAATTTTTTTAAGACATTTAATCTATAACATGCATTTTAAACTAAACAAAGAAATGTTAAGGGAAATTTAGGGATAAGCAGATTTTTAATACAAAGAATTAACCGCATTGCGTCATCCATATCACGTGAGAAGAGGTGAATCGCGATGCGCAATGTCATAGTACAAGGAAATGGGTGTATCCAATGGTTGGAGTATCATAGTTGAAATTTTTTCCAACAGAGTGAAAATATGCCGAGACCAGGGCTCGAATATGGGTACTTTAGTTTACCGTACCAACGCTCTCCCTACTGAGCTATCCCGACGATATCCTGGACTGGCATATCTCACTCTTATTTGTTGGACAAGGCTGTGAACTGCAGCGCTAATTTCATTCATCCGAGCTATAACTATAGCATTTACACGATGGTCATAATGAATACAGGAAAGTATATTCAACTAGGTAAATTATATCCAACGGTTGGAGTATCATAGTTGAGATTTTTTCCAACAGAGTGAAAATATGCCGGGACCAAAACTCGAACATGGGTACTTTGGTTTGCTGTACCAACGCTCTCCCGACGATATCCTGGACTGGCATATCTCACTATTATTTGTTGGACAAGGCTGCGAACTGCAGCGCTAATTTCATTCATCCGAGCTATAACTATAGCATTTACATGATGAATCTTGAAATAGCACGGAAACTCCTGTTTACCATGTAATTAGGTCATAATGAATAGAGGAAAGTATATTCAACTAGGTAAATTATATCCAATGGTTGGAGTATCATAGTTGAGATTTTTTCCAACAGAGTGAAAATATGCCGGGAGTATGTTTGGCCTTTCGTATCCAAAGCTCTACACTCTAAACAACAGCAAAACAAATGCTTCTTACGCTACGAAAAGAAAATTGTAACCTCTTCCGAGTTACCCACGGTACCGAAAAGTATTTGTTTAGCTATAGAAATCTAAGAAACGATTAGAGTTTTGGGATTTAAAAAAATATTTGGGAAAATGAAGTTTCTTTTGCTTTCCGTAAATGTTGGAAATTTTCCCGAGTAGATTTTACAGCGTATTAATCATTTTCTGAAGCCGGAATATTGGTCTTTCGCATTCTATCAATTCTCAAGAAAACAATTTTAACTTCGAAGCTTAATATATACATGAGAGAGTAAAAAAATGATATTCATTTTAATGTTAATGTTAAAGATGTTAATTTTTCGGTGACGTTTCCGAAAATCAGTGGCTGCAAAATAATTTTTTTTTAAATAAATGTTTCTTTAAATCTTCAAAATATATTACTTTCTAAAGATTCTAAAGGTAAAGAACACTTTTCGGAATCGTGGATAATTGGAAAGAGGTTATATTATATGTTCGTTCCTGATTATAGAATAATTCTTTTAGATTAACAAACAGTTGTTTTTCTTTTACAGTGTACTTTCAGTCCTACTTTTGTATGATTAGAAATGGTAAATTTACGAAAAAACTAATCTATCAATTCACTAATATCTGAGGAACCATGAGATAAAAAAAAAGTTTTAAATATTGAGTTTTCCCTTCGTATCATAAACGTCTGAAATGTTTGTGTGCAGGTGTAATTGCACGAAACAGAAGAACGTATTATAAAGAAAACTGGAATGTTGTGTTTCTCAGCAAACTTATTCATTAGAACGTTGGCAAATTTTAAGAGTGAAAAGTTTTCTTATAAATGCTTCAAACATAAATGCAGTGTGTCCAATAAATTTTGCTCAAACTCTGCACAACCAGATTCCTCGTGTGGAGTACATAAAAAATGCCCGAAAATCTATACCTCTAGGACCTTTAGTTTTTGAGAAAAATGCTTAAGAAAAGTGTGACGTCATATCCGGTGCAAGGAAAAAAGGTTATTGGAAACATGAACATCGTATTTGCACATGTTTGCAGACGAAAATACGCGAAATATCTACCGCGCATATCGAGGCATGCTTGCGTGCGCCTTGGAAGGATTGCAAACCGTTGTTTGAATCTTATTTAAAAGGCTGCATCTAGTAACTACTATTAATCTTCGCATGGTGATAATGCATACCGTTCGTGAATATACCGATGTTCAGGTTTCCAATTAAGTTTTTTTTCTTGCACCGGATGTGACGCCATACTTTTCTTTCGCGTTTCTCGACAACTATGAGTCGTAGAGGTCCATTTTTTTATAGTTTTAAATGAACATTTTCAGAATTTGGAAGCAGTTAGTACATTTGATTTTTTTAAACTTTATGTAAAGAAATAAATTTACAGGCCTTTATACGTACTGAAATAGAAACTTTTTATAAAATTTACTAGCTCAGATATATTATACTAGTTCAGAATGCTAAAGTTCATATTTGTACAATAGTATAAAAATACACAAACATTGTGATCAATTACCTAAAAGATGATTAAAATACCATCTAGTACTTTCGGCTACGTACCTTCATCAGGTTTCAGGATTTAAAACGATGTTAAAAACGTCGCTTGTCTGGATCTCACTCGTAAATGGCATGCTTCAAAACTGAGAACGATTTTAAATAAGAAAGAGCTGGGGACAGAAGAAGGTGAAATTTATTACACTTTATTGCTGTCTGATTAAACCAAGCCATTTAATTGGAGTATTATAAGAAATACGACATTGCACGCTTTTTAGGGTTTCGTTCATCTCACGAAACCCTATTACTCCCGCTCCGTTGTCTGTCTATCACAGAGCCATTCTCAAAAACTATGTAACTTACAGAGTTGAAACTGTGTATATAGCTGAATATCAGCTATAAAGAGCTCAAAATATTAAAATTTGAAAAATTCGTATTATTTTATTAAATAGATATAAAAAATCAAAATTCTAACCGACTTTTCCTATTAAATTAAACATTTTTCGTTATAGCAGACGCCAAAAATTAAAAATCCACGATGAAATTCTTTATTACAATAATTAGATTTCTATCAGACGATTTCCACGGGAAAAATGAAAATGAAACAAAAATTTCACCAATTGAAAAAAAAGATTAATACGAAATAAAATTGATTGACGTCATAGTGGTAATAAAACGGAAAGATTTCTCAATAATACAAGGAGTATGAGTATGTCTATGTACACAAAGCAGATTAATATCACGTCATTAGAGAATTAAAAAGAAAATCCGACGTCATATCGGAAGTTTAACGGATTTTTCAAACGTTTCGGAATAATACAAAGCGAGTATCAATATGAGTAATAGAGAATAGTAAATATATGAGTTTGAGGAACGTATTGAATCAGGATAAAAACCCGATTATGGAAATATTCGCATATTTTAACATTTTGAAAGTGTACAACATGTTTAATTTTGAGTTTTCTTTAAATATCGCATTTAGTCCACATGACAGATATTTTTATGACAGAATATAATAGCGTACTTCGCCCGCTGTCGGGCTGGTTTAGATATTAGAAAAAACGAGAAAAATAGACCGGTAAATTTTTACTTTATAAAAAACATGACTTTTTTTTTTGGTTGCTAAATGAAATTTATTTGAATTTATTAAAGAAAGGATAAAGTGTTTTGAAAGGAATATTAAACGAAACCCTTTGAGCGATCTTCGATCACACTTACCCACTTGTTTATTATTTCTATGGATTCACGGATTGTTAGTTCATAATATTTCTTTATAGGGCATATAATAATAATAATAATACTTCTAATACTAACAACCAATTTCACACCAGAAATCCATCCAAACAGAAATTCGATATCAAAACGTTCAGATTTAGTAGAATGTTATTAATTTTGCTCAATAGAAAATATTGTTGCTAATTACATACATCTTAGAACATACATGCATATTTATGTATAAGAACTTGCACTATGTACAATGGATATAACAATATTTTATACAACAAATGAGTGGAATTCTGACTAACGCAGAATTTTCTATAATCCTAATACACGTTATATTAATCAATACAGTTTTGTTTTTCTATTTGGGAGCATTTCTTCCAAAAGAGACGACATTTTTTAGCGAGGAAAAATTTCGCTTAACACTATACATTTTTAAAAAATAAATATAATAGAGCTAAATATGTTTATTAATATAAAATAAGTCAGGCTTTTTTTTTAGCTTTACGTTGATCGCTATTATTATTCAGATTATTCTAAGAACTGAAAGGAAATATTAATGAAGACTATTTTCCTTTGAGAAACAAATGGACAGCTCTTTTAAAATAACAAAAATATATGTAACTAAAGTATCTTATTAATAGAGAATAACGAATTCTCATAATTATGAGCTTTAAATTGATCGTTATTATTATTGAAGAATACTAACTACTACGACTAAGCAATGACATTGAGAGAAAACATTTTATTTTCTATTATTGTATAGCAGTCCTTCCGATGTAAGAGCAAGAAAAGCAACTCTTTCTCATAGAATAAGATAACATTTTTAAAATATACATGTAATATAACAAAAGAAGATTTTAAATATAAAACAAGGATGTCTCATAAGTGTTTCTTTACATTATCGATATTAATTTCTAACATTACTAAAAAGGGTCACTGAAAGAGTCTATTTACTTTTCATACTTTAAAACTTAATGAATGTCTTTATGATAAAGAATAATGAATAAAGTCATTGTTCGAAAATTTATTAGTTACGTACAATATTTATCTCCTGTGCGATCGTTAGCATATTTACACTTTTCAATTCTTTTATAAGCCTGTGTCAAACAAGAATTCGTATTATTTATGCGAGATTTAGAATTTTAATTAAAACTACACATAGCAAATGAATAGAAATGATAGGCATGTAAGTCATATTTTAATACAATTACACAAACATGAATATGTCTTTAATATGAATTGTTTATTTTATGCAAATAAATAAACATATATCTAATCATTTGAATTCAAATGTATAGTTTTCGCAATTGAAACAACATTGTAGACTTTCATTTCAAACTATATGTTACACAGATGGACACACAAGAGTAGAAACCCATCAGGAAATTGTCCGAAACCCAGAAGCGTTATATTCAATCTGACCCAAATTTGACTCGTAATAACACAAAAACTTCAACCGGACACGACCCGAAAAGCTGTCCCAAAACTGCATCAGTTATACGACAAGACTAATTTCGAATCATTTTAAGTCGAATTGTTCCATATATGGATGTGTTTGTCGCGCCATAAATGACGATATATTGTCATTTTTTGTAAACAATAATTATAAACGACGTAACAAATATTTTAAAATGTTAAGCAAAACTTATTACCTTAAACTCTATTCAAATTTCGATACGACAGGGCAATTTGTATGAAATTTAATGCCTATAAAGTTGGAAAGCGACATGAATGCAGACAAACATATTGATGAAATTGAACCATTACTACAACCAGGACGAGAATTGTGCAACAAAACCAAAACTAATGTAAAATGCGGAGTATCCGTTGAAAATTAATGCGTAGACATACATAAAAATATGTATATTTATATCTCTGTGTATGGATATATATATAAATTTGTAGTAAGATGATATGTACACAGTTAATTTACTGGAATCGTTTGAACAACTAGACGTTGAATAACAAAATATAAACTTTAATACAGTCCTAGAAAGACAATTCTACAATACTTCGTTAGTAATTTCTTCACATGTAATACACTTCTCGCCCAAAACGTACAATACATTTATTTTGAAAAAGTCCAACTAGGCCTAATAGCGCCTTTATTGGCTATTTCGCATTTCTCACGCTTCCTCCACGATAAAATATATAAGACTGGCTCCTTTTCCAATTTTGAAGATATTCCAATCTCGATCTCGGGATCCAAACCTTTTGTAACTCGTGCTTTGAAATCATGGATAATAAAAATACTAGAGCGTCAGTTAATTTGATTATCACGTACGTCATAAAGGAAATGAAGTATGTTTAAACTCAAATCCTACATATATATATATATAATAAAATTTAAATTTACATATTTTTTATACAATAGTCTGTTTAAGGTTTATACCCACATCAAATGTTATTTATTTTATTTCCCATATTAAACCGACAACGAACATTCTCACCTCCACGTGATACTTCTTTGAAAGGTCCTATAGGCTTAGATTTTGAGTGGATATGTATCGTGGCGCATTTATTGGGATCTACATGAGTTTACCTATTCATAGGTAAAAGAACTATCTCTCTCTATTTCCTTTAGAAGACATTACTAAATAAAGAGTAGATTCTGCTGTCACAATTTAGATGATATATATTTTTGTCTTCTTTAAGATAAGAATTATTAAGCATGTCTAATTTTTGAACTACATAAACTATAAAATATTAAACTAATATGATTGCCAGAATTTTCAAAATCATAGCCAAAATGCTATGATTGCCAGAAAATTCTTCTATTTAATTTGCCTTAGCATTAAGGTCCTATGAAATTGCATAAAAAAAATGAAAACACATAGTTTTTATACACATACAAGTTAAGAAAATTAACGTATGTGGCAGCGCTCTTACTGAGCATTAGTGTGACATATCTTATGAGTCTGTAAGTCAATTCGTTGTTCGTAATTAGTCTTTGATTATTAACTTTTGTTAGTGCTAAATAGAAAAGATTCAATGTAGCGTTTATCTCAAGCATCTTCTTTTCTTGCCAGCAAACTGTTATGGATGTAAACCATTTCGTTACATTTTGCATGTAAACCATTTCGGTACACGCACACACACGTACACCATTTTATTTTTTAGTACACGAATGAAACGTTTACCATTGTACTTATCAGAATATAGAGAATTTTATTCTAAATCTAATTTACAGGAAACAGGATAAAAATTTAAAAAGTGTAACATTTTGTAAATTAATGGAAAGGCTCTTTCATCATATTAATCTTAAATTCTACCTTAATTTGTCAACTTATCCAAGTTACATTGCCTACGTATCTCCAAAAGATAATAAATGAAAGGGTGTTTACAATTTTTAGGCCCTATGTAAATATGGATTATTTTACAGGTACCGTTATTTTTCGGTTCATAACATTTTTGACAGAATATATATTTAGCATATAACAGCAAACATTTGCAGAATATTTCTATTTGTTTACATGGTAAAAACCATGATCCGACCCATAATTAGGGATATTGATTGTCGAAGTACAAACTTCCAATGTTTTTCAAAAACATTCTCATACAATTCATTACCTGTCATTATTTTTTCAATATTAAAGCTGTGAGGAATATTATTCTTTTATGCAAACGGAATCGCTACGGTTATTGAACTTTGAGAGTCATATCATAAAATAGAAACATTACATCTATGTTCTTGAAACAGTTACACAATTATTGTTCAACTTTCATTGAAAATATTCTGGCAAATCTATTTACTTAGCAGCACAATTATTTATTTTATCACATTTGTATAATGCGGATTCTGGTAAACCCAACGAATTATTAAATGTTCTTTTGCTCTCCTGAAGACTTCCCAAAGTTGTGATGCAATAGAAGGTGCCGCTTTCAGCAACCTCTTGGACTTAGAAATATTAATCCAACATATTATTTCTGTTCTCAACATCCCTCTTTATAAGCAAATACAAAACGCAGAACGACGAATGAAATACCATATGAAATTATTTTTAACAAGCTTCTGACATAATACACTTACATATTTTGTTAAAACATGTTTCATTTTTTTTTTAAATTGCAGTTAATTAAAAATTAAATCAGATCGTTTTCATAAATGAAATAAAAGGTTTTCTCAAATCAGTGTTGTCACAAAAATGAAAAAACATATTATATCATGCTCAACAATGTTTTAAAAAAAATAATAAATAGTACAAAAAAGCTTGCACGTGTTTATTTTATATTTACGATTAAAAAAAGAAAAATTCAAGTTCAAATATTTAGAAAAAAAAAAAAACATCGATCTATTGAATCAGTGAAATTTCACGTGCAGCCTGAAATGTTTGTTTTGTTATATTAAATCGTATTTTTTATTTTTTCATTTTATTTTTTCCTTTTTTAATTTTTTTTTACCCCGTGTGTTTCTAGACACGGATGACGTCATCATCTAATGCATTTAAAACACGATTGTTATATATTTTTTCCTCGCGCGTGTCTGTTGCTATTTTCGGTTAGTTTTTTCTGTAAGTTTTATGGCATAAATGAGACGATGTTCTGGCTTGACTAATGTTGTTTGTAGGTATTTTTATCCTTAATTTTTCTTCAGATGTTTAAACCTGCATCTAAAAAATATTAGATATTGCTAAAAGTTTTCAGAATAGAGTGCAAAATCTTCGTAAGGACCCGCTGGTTATATATTAATTTTTGTGTTAAAATAAATTCTAATTTAAAAGTTAGTTGATTGTGTAATGTGCATGCTTACTCATACACAACACCGGGTGCACTTTATTCAAATTATTACTTTTGGTGCGAAATTCATGTTGCCATCGGATAATATCGTCGTATCTTAGTAGATCAGGAAAATTGCACGATACTTTTGTCATTCAAAACAGAAACAGTAACAAATATATAGTAGAAAAATAAAATAAAAAAATTGAAACTTTCATTTCTCCTACTGTGTCTGTTTTTCAGGCAATTACAATTTTTTTTTTTTGGAGCACTGGCCTGATTCGATCGCACTCGAAGCACAGCTGAAATTAGAAATGTGTTTCAGACCAATATTTTGTTATAGCGAATGCGTACTTTCATCGGCTGCATTCTCTTATACCTGCCTATTGTACTACTTATATTTTGCTACTGTATAAAAAGCTTACTGAATCTTGCATCAAAATTTAAAGCACACGGAAGTTTTCTAAAAAAAATTATTGTCTGCATTAATTAAAACATACTAATATTTTACATCAAATATGATTTTACGTTTTTATATTAAATGCCTGCATGATAATTTTTTTTAATGTAAAATAAATTTAACAACTTTGAGTCTGATATTCATCGACACTTTATACGTGCTAAAGAAATACATTTTAAAAGTTAATCCAGAATAAATCTCCTTTCAAATAAATTTGCAATTATCTTTATCAATTTAGTGTAAAAATACTAAAACTTATAGTTGAGAAAATTAAATGTTTGACATATTTCTATCGGAAAATATTCCCTTACTTCATGATATTATTCTCTATTATTTATAGATACTTAATTTAATATTAATGTAAATTCAGACTACTTCATTATGCAAGCAATATATATTCTTAATACTAAAAAAAATATTTCTAACTCAGGAGAACTTATTATTGTTTTAATTAATTCGCGTTTTTTTTTATCTGAAAATTTCCATACTATAGTTTTTTTGTCCTATTAAAACACAGTTCATCTTATTTTGTTGATGTTCCTTTTTTCCTTTTCGTTGCTCTTTTATGAGACCATTTTATAAGATAAAAAACTCCTATCAAACATTTTTTAATCTAATTAAAGAATACCTTTTAAAAGCACATATTTATTAAAATTTATACAAGGTGCTTCCAAATTCGAGGTACAAACTTTAAAGGTTTATGCAGGATACTGTAACGAACAAGTTTTGTATAGGAAAGCCGGGTCGTAAATCCAATCCGATGCCGGGTTTTTGTTCATAAATTTAACAGTACGCTCTAAAAACGACATTTTCAAAACTGAGCAAAAAATACTCAAATCTGAGTATGTCGCATAGCCAAAATGGCTCCGAATCAAAATTACTCAAGTTTGAAACATGTATATACTCATTTCTGAAAGCATGCACACATTCAAGAATAAAACATTATGTGCTCATATTTGAGTATGTCCATGGATCAAAAATGAGTATAAACGGACCTCTATTTGCTCAGTTTTGAGTGTGTCCATTTTTCAATATTCTGAGTATTTCTGGTATTTCAGAACTGAAAGCATTGGTTCGTCATATTTGAAACAAAAAGTTTCATAACAAAATGAAAACATCGATTTACTCAGATACTCAAGTGTCATTTTTCTCAGTGCAGTGAAGATACTTTAACGCTTACACATTACGTTTACGATTCATACAAAGATGAGTCTTTTGCGAATTTTGTTAAAATACCTTCACTGATGTTAAAGTTACGAACGAAATTGCGTGTTCGGATTGGTGTGAGACGCCTTATAATTTTGACTAAATAAATAAATTTTTGACCCTGGTTTGCTATACAATAATTTTTTTTACAGTGTCCTGTACCAATCTACTCTAAAATCTTTTATTGTATAGAAAACCAGGGTCAAAAACCAATTTTTTTTGTCAGAATTACAGGGCATCTCAATTCAATCCGAAGTCGCATTTTCGTTCATACCTTTAACAGAGGTGAAGATACTTTAACGAAATGTGATAACGAAATGTGTAATTCTTACAATATGCTTACGATTCAACAAAGATGAGTCTGTTGTGAATTTTGTTAAAATACCTTCACTGCTGTCAAAGTTATGTACAAAAACGCGTCTTCGGATTGGCTTGAGACGCGTTATAATTTTGACTAAATAAATAAATTTTTGACCCTGGTTTCCTATACAATATTTTTTTTTTACAGTGTCCTGTACCAATTTACTGTAAAATCTTTTATTGTATAGGAAACCAGGGTCAAAAATCCATTTGTTTAGTCAAAATTACAGGGCGTTTCACTTCAATCCGAAGTCGTGTTTCGTTCATAACTTTAACAGAGGTGAAGATACTTTAACGAAATGTGTAATCCTTTCAATATGCTTACGATTCATACAGAGATGAGTCTGTTGCGAATTTAGTTAAATTATCTTCACTACTGTTAAAATTATGAACAAAAACGCGTCTTCGGATTGGCGCGACACGCACTGTAATTTTGACTAAGTAAATGAATTTTTGACCCTGGTTTTCTAAACAATTTTTTTTTATCTACAGTGTCCTGTACCAGTCTACTCTAATCTCTTTTACTGTATCGGAAACCAGGGTCAAAAATCCATTTATTTAGTCAAAATTACACGGCTTCTCACTTCAATCCGAAGTCGCGTTTTCGGTCGTTTTCTTTAATAGTAGAGAAGAAACTTTAACGAAATATGTAATCTATTCAAAATGCTTACAATTCATACAAAGATAAGTCTGTTGCGAATTTTGTTAAAATACCTTCACAACTGTTAAATTTATGTACGAAAATATGTCTTCGGATTTGCGTGAGACGCGTTGTAATTTTGACTAAATAAATGAATTTTTGACCCTGGTTTCCTATACAATAGTTTTTTTTATTTACAGTGTCCTGTACCAATCTACTCTAAAATCTTTTACTGTATAGGAAACCAGAGTCAAAAATCCATTTATTTAGTGAAAAGTACACGACGTCTCACTTCAATCCGAAGTCACGATTCCGGTCATACTTTAACAGTAGAGAAGATACTTTAACAAAATGTGTAATCCTTTCAATATGCTTACGATTCATACAAAGATGAGTCTGTTGCGAATTTTTTTAAAATACCTTCACTACTGTTAAATTTATGTACGAAAATACGTCTTCGGATTTGCGTGAGACGCGTTATAATTTTGACTAAAAAAATGAATTTTTGACCCTGGTTTCCTATATAATAGTTTTTTTTTATTTACAGTGTCCTGTACCAATCTACTCTAAAATCTTTTACTGTATAGGAAACCAGAGTCAAAAATCCATTTATTTAGTGAAAAGTACACGACGTCTTACTTCAATCCGAAGTCACGATTCCGGTCATACTTTAACAGTAGAGAAGATACTTTAACAAAATGTGTAATCCTTTCAATATGCTTACGATTCGTACAAAGATGAGTCTGTTGCGAATTTTGTTAAAATACCTTCACTACTGTTAAATTTATGTACGAAAATACGTCTTCGGATTTGCGTGAGACGCGTTATAATTTTGACTAAAAAAATGAATTTTTGACCCTGGTTTCCTATACAATAGTTTTTTTTATTTACAGTGTCCTGTACCAATCTACTCTAAAATCTTTTACTGTATAGGAAATCAAAGTCAAAAATCCATTTATTTAGTGAAAAGTACACGACGTCTCACTTCAATCCGAAGTCACGATTCCGGTCATACTTTAACAGTAGAGAAGATACTTTAACAAAATGTGTAATCCTTTCAATATGCTTACGATTCATACAAAGATGAGTCTGTTGCGAATTTTGTTAAAATACCATCACTACTGTTAATGTTGTGCGCGTTATAATTTTGACTAAATAAATGAATTTTTGACCCTGGTTTCCTATACAATATATATATATATTTTTTTTTTTACAGTGTCCTGTACCAATCTACTCTAGAATCTTTTATTGTATAGGAAACCAGGGTCAAAAATACATTTATTTAGTTAAAATTACAGCGCGTCACATCCGAAGTCTCGTTTTCGATCATAACTTTAACAGTAGTGAAGATACTTTAACGAAATGTGTAATCCTTACAATTAGCTTACGGTTCATACAAAGATGAGTATGTTACGAATTTAGTTAAAATACCTTCATTACTGTTAAAGTTTTGAACGAAAACGCATCTTCGGATAGGCGTGAAACGCCTTATAATTTTGAGTAAATAAATGAATTTTTGTCCCTGGTTTCCTATATAATAAATGTTTTTTACAGTGTCCTGTACCAATCTACTCTAAAATATTTTATTGTATAGGAAACAAGGGTCAAAAATATATTTATTTAGTCAAAATTACAAGGCTTCTCACTTCAATCCGAAGTCGCGTTTTTGTTCATAATTTTAACAGTGTTGAAGATACTTTAACGAAATGTGATAACGAAATGTGTAATCTTTACAATGTTCTTACGATTCATACAAAGATAAGTCTGTTGCAAATTTTGTTAAAATATCATCACTACTGTCAAAGATGTGAACGAAAACGGGTATTCGGAATGGCGTAAGGCGCCTTATAATTTTTGCTAAATAAATGAATTTTTGTCCCTGGTTTCCTATATAATAAATGTTTTTTACAGTGTCCTGTACCAATGTACTCTAAAATCGTTATATTGTATAGGAAACCAGGGTAAAAAATCCATTTATTTAGTCAAAATTACAGGGCGTCTCACTTCAATACGAAGTCGCGTTTTCGTTCATAACTCTAACATTAGTGAAGATATTTTAACAAAATTTACAACAGACTCATTTTTTATATGAATACTAAGCATATTGGAAGGATTTTGTTAAAGTATTTTCACTACTGTTAACGTTATGAATGAAAACACGATTACGGATTGAAGTCAGACGCCCTGTGTTTTTGTCTATATAAATGGAAACCCGACCCTACTTTCCTGTACAAAAATTGTTCGTTACAGTGTCCTGTACCAACTCTTAAAGTTTGTACCATGAATTTGGAATCATCCTGAATACAATTAGTAGGTTTCTTGTTCCGTGATATTTATTATATTTATAGAAGATAGATTTTATATTTATATTTACTATCCTTTAATATCATTAACAATAGTCATATTTCTATAAAGAATATGTTTTATCAAATATTCATGCAATGCACTGGAAATCTCTGTTATAATGGATGAGATAAATCTAATAACTAATAGAACAATTTAAATGTTTAGCCCGGGAGTGCAGGCTATTTCCTGGACTTTTTACATTTCTCTCAAGTATTTTAAGACAAATAATCTTCGACATATTTCATCTTAGAATTTGTAACATTTGTCTACGATTGAATAAGACGATGACAGTTATTTGAATGTATTTTTGACAACTGAAAGACCGGAAACCCACTGGGTATGTCCTGCATGTATATGTTCCCGTACTAAAATACAAGAATAAAGCGTGTTGAAACTTTATTAAAAAAAATAATATTGTTAAGCTTTTGGTGAGATTATACACTGCAAGTTTAAAATTTTGGATATATTACTGCTACATTCTTAATAATAAATTCTGTAATTCTCGTATATATATTTTTTAAGCTCAACTGTATAATTATAGTTAAAAAAAAATAATAAAAAGAAAATCTTCTCAAAGATCGATTGTGAGAATATTTTAAAAACACATATTATCATTCCAATTTAAGACAGATTGTTCTAAAAACATGAATAATAGATGAAATATATATAGTATGCGAATGTAAATATCCGTTTAGTAATTTCAGTTAAAAATAAAGTCTTAAATATGGATTGTGAAAATTTTAATAAAACTACTTTTAAAAATTTCTCATATTTCATAATACAGTAAAGTATATTTAAATATTGAATTAAAAAAAATCATTAACCTTTCTGGTCACTAAATTATTCTAATGATCTAAATGGCATTAATTTTATCTTAAACTAACCCATTAGAGGTGATATTACATAATAGCAGGTAATCGTTCTGAACATGATTATCTCATTATCAATAGCTTTAAAATATATCAAAACTACATTATTCAGGTGTTAAATGATACATACTAAAGATATTAGAAATCGCAAATACTGAATTAAAAAATTATTTTTGTTAATATTTTAGATGTGTTGGAAAATAAATAATAATCAATAAAAATGAATGTTATCTCTTTCGTTACCTTTACTCGTCTATTTTTTGCTTTTTTATATTTCTATACCGTAGCAAATATTGGCTTATGAATATAAATACAATTTACTTTCAAATTTCTTATGCCTTATTTATAGCTATCAAATATCTTATCACGTATGATACATTTTTATTAGTTATTGAAATAAAATGTTTTGTAAATTGTATTAAGAGTTATTGAAATTTGCTTAATTTGAAATTGATATATTTTGACATATAATTATATTATATAGATTACCTTACATGTAAATTGTATAAAATGTCATATTGTAAACTGTTACATAAATAAAAGTACTGGGTTAATTCTAGTTAAGAGCTTAATTTATGCTTAAAATAATTTCCTTCTAAAATTCTATCATGACAATACACGTATCCGTAATTCAACAAATTGTTTTCTTTCCTGTGCGTAGAACGCGCTGTAAGATTATTCCTGCATACTAAATAAGCCTGCATTAAACCTTTTTAATGTTCATATTCCTCGTAAAATCTATGATGCGCATAATTACATACAGTAATGAAAAGGAAAAAATAAAGATGTATAGTTGAATTCAACACAAGGCGATTCAAAATGTTAAACCTATAAAAATGGCGGCTGTATTTATTCAACTATATATTACATATGAATGATATAATTTTCACTTGATCATACCAACATTCAATTTTACAGATAATCAACCCGCCTTCTCGAACTGCGAGAATTACATTTGAAGACAGCCGAATTCCCTACTGTTAAGAAAATTTGTCGAAGCGTTAGTTTCAGAATAATAATTTTATGCCGATGTAAAATACCTTGCGCAAGTTTGTTCATCATAACTGTGATATAGATTTATATGTCATATTATGAGATGTGGTATATAAACTACTTCTTTTATGAACCTCTAATAGAAAAGAAAAATTTTACTGACATCACTAACACAAATATATTAATTTTTATAGTAGCCACCTTTATCTTATTTGAAAGCACTGTGTTCTAATAAAAACTCAAGAGTGCTCTAGAGGTAGTTCTTGACATTTTAAGATGCCCACTGTTACATGATCTGCAGGTAATTCGCATAGAATTTATGTTTTAGAAAAACACACAGCCTTGTAAAACTATGATTTTGAATCACCCTTTATGCAAATCCTTTTTATCAATATAGAATGTTACAAAATTTTATAATCATTTTTTATAGTTTGTATGCTACAATGTTCAACAGATTAATATTGTGAAAAATTGTTTCATTTTTTATAGTAAACATAATACTTTTTCTCAGCACGTTCTACTTATCGGATCAATAGATTCCATTACAAGTTCCATTACAATGTATTTTGTAAACATTCCTAATGCATTTTTATCTGATATTAAAAAAAAAACATTCTTAATATCGTTATCCGATTAACTGCCTGGGGGTAATTACGAAAGTAAAGGGAAGCCATGTACATTTTAAAAATCTATAAGGATATTTTTTAATCGATTGATATGTTTGAATAAAAGAATGTTAAATTCGCCATCGGTTATTAAGACGACTCCGTAACTTTCATTTGGCAAAAAAGATGAAATTATCGATTTCTGTAACTATTGATCTCTCTACCAATTCTTCTACTACTATTGAAAAATTTTGAGCTTGTTAACAATTTGAATATGTAGATGACCCTCGAAGCTTAATTTGACAATAGGGGAGATGGGGGATGAATGGGACATTTTATCAAAAATATTTATTTTAAATATATTTTTAAAGTTATTATCAATATTATATATCACATTTCATACATTAAGTGTTTGACTACATCTTATGCACAATATCTGTTCAAGATTATTATTATACAGATATATATTATGAAATTTAAAAAAAGTTCCTCTATGTCCCAATCATCCCCACAGCAGGGATGAATGTGACACAAATATTTTCCTCCCTGTATTCAATGTTAAGGACTAAAATCTGATAAAAATGCCTCCTTGGCAAAAGCTGAGAGATTATAGATTGTTATATGATCGCCAGGATTAATTATCAGCCAATCATCTTGGACTCATCTCAACTTTTGTCTTAAAAGGCCCATAAACGGAAGCATTCAATGGCTGAAGACGATGGCTACAATGAGGATGATATGTTAAAAGAATAATAACCATAAATTATTAATTTATCAACCTGTATAACATTATTTAGTTAATAAATATGTTTTTCAGCATCATCTAGGCATGAATGAGACAGTTCCATTCATTCCCATTTGAAATGTCCCAATCATCCCCATGATGCATATGTTCAATTGTCAGCCATTTTGTCTCAAAAATTATTCTGTCACAATGATTAATATTCATTCATTTTAATTAACAACTAGCTAACCCGTCCGGCGTTGCCCGGGCCCGAGATAATTACAACCTCAGAGAAAGGCGTTAACAGGGTTCGTGCGGGCACCGTTACTTTTCCAGGTGACATACCAGTATATTTTTCTAAAAAAAATACACCAAGTTCAAACGTGCGAAATTTCACCTTATTTAAGAAGAGATTATCTATAAGAAAATACTGCTACCGAATAATTTCCCAGTCTTAAAGTTCCAGGACCCGTACGAAACCTGGTTAACCACCTCCCTCCCCATACCCGCAAATAATTTGTTCAAGAGAACCACCGTCACCTACATTAACGCAATCATTAAAAAAAGAATTACATTTTTTCTGATAATTAGAACATAACGAAGACGCTACGCTAAAACAGCCGGCAGATGACACCCCTTCCCGACCTTAATTTAAAACCTATATCTTAATTAGTTACCTATTTTTTTATAATTGGTAAAATTTGGCAATTATTTCCTTTCATTTGCGCAAACTAAATGAGAGGGATCGGCCAGAGAAACAGATCTCTTTGTAGTTTAGTTTTTAATGAAAGCAGATCCCAGTCTGAAACTTTCTCGGATCGTTTTCAATGGCGCCGGCAGATTTTTGGCAGTTTTTTGCATAAATTAAAAAAATTACCGACCGAATTTTTCAAAAATCACATATTCAGATGCAGAATATTATTTTACATATGCTCAGAAATTTTCAAATTGATATCTCAATTAGTTTTCTAAAAAATTCGCTAATTAGTAAAATAATTTCGAATTCGTTCATTTTCGCTTGATATCCAATGCGCCAGTTCCTTTCTTTCACCATTTTGATTTAAAAGATGTCATTTTAGAAGCGATGGTTAATGAGAATCTAATTATTATCTAGGCTAATTATCAAAATATTAAAATTCTGAGGCTCAGGTGTACATGGCAGACCTTGGACTATCCACACCTAAATTTCCAGACTTCTAGGTGGTCTAGATTTTGCTAGCCATCGCCAACAGACACACAGACACACACACGGACACACACACAGAGCGAAACTTTCTTTTATTAATATAGATATTGAGCCTTTAAATAAAAAACTACAACATATCTTAATTGTTTATATTGCATAAGATATTTAAGGAACTTCAAATGTAAATAAAATTACTTTTGAGCAGAGATTTCAAGAAATGCAAATTTGAGGGAAAATGAAAACAGCCATGTGGTCTTGCTTTTGGTTCTGAAGCACACTATGGTAGTGAAATCTATGAGGATAGGAAGCGATAAAAAAAAATGTTTATTGCCTGAAACATTGAGAACGTTCAATTCCATCCCTTGTCACATTCATCCCCCATCTCCCCTAATATTAATTCGTAGAAGTTAATATTCATCGATTGGTACCAGTATCGATTTTATACAATAATTTCTAGCATAGATTAGGAAGGTGGCGGGTGGTAAAATTTTTCTTCACGAATGTATATGGCATCTCATATAAAAAAATAAACCACACACAAACATGTAAAACTCGTATAAAAAACTGCGTACGAAATAAACCGACATACTTTTTTTTTCATTCCATCAATTAGAACTAAACTTATAATAGTGAGTATTCAGGTATTGTTTACGTCCTATGCAATTCATGAATACATTTTCAAATAATTTTAACAATACAAGTTGTATACTTCAAGCGTAACAAACTATACCTCACAGATGACATTTAGGATCAGTTTGTTACTATATGTGTCTTGTGTTATGTACAGTTTATTAAGGCGGAATTAGTTAACTAGGCGCATTCATGAAAACGAAGTTATAAAGCAACAAATTAAAATAAAAGCAAAATATATACTCTGAAAAATGATTACACAAGTCTTAAAAAGTTTTCACTTAAATACATGGAACTATTATAAGCTGAAAATACACAAATTAATTATATCACACTCTTACCTTTAAGTATCCATTTTCATAAATGTGGAAAATGTTTGTCTTGATGTCTAGGTTGACAAAAGGTGCAAAATTATATCTTATGTTTTCTTTATTTTACGAATTGTTATGTCATTTTAATCGATGAAGCACGGAAAAATATTGATTTTAAGGAATGTGGACGAGGGTGGGGATAAGTGATAATGTATAAAGATGACTTTTTTTAATATCAATCTGATTTCGTATACCTGTTTTCAGTAAGTTGTTTACGACCCAAGTATTCTGTTTATATCGTTTTATTACTTTCTTCTATCTTTACAAAAAGAAAGTATTGGATTCATGAAAATTTTCGACGCATTTATACGTTTTAGAAGTTCCTGAACACCACTTGACCATTTTTAGAAAATATCTGTCTGTGACTCTGTCTGTCTGTCTGTATCTGACAAAATGACAAAATTTTGTGGGCGCTCTATCTCCAGAACTAATGCACGAAATTTAATATAACTTTATTTTCAGTTAGTCCCTGATATAAATTGGTGTTGGTTAGTTTTTGGTGAAAATCGCCCAACAGGTGGCGCTGCTATACTGAATTTTTCGCGATTTCCGCAACAGCTCTATTTCAAGAACTAATGCACTTATTTTTTTATAAAACTTCAGGTTAAGTTAGACCTTGACATAAATAGACGTTGATTAAGTTTTGTTGTAAATATCCAAACTGGTGGCGCTGCTATACCACCTTTTTCTCGATTTTTACGATAGCTATATCTCAAGAACTAATGCGTGGAATTTTATCAAACTCCAGGTTATGTTAGACCTTGACATTAGTAGATGCTGCTTACGTTTTGGTGTAAACTACCCAACGGGTTGCGCTGCTATGCTATTTTTTTCATTATCATCATGATAACTATATCTCAAGAACTAATGCACGGATTTTCATCAAACTTCAGATTCAGTTACATGTTGACATAAGTTGTTGATGATTAGGTTTTGGTCTAAATATCCTAACAGGTGGCGCTGCTATGCTGCATTTTGCAGGAATCACACGATTTTAGCAATAGTCACATCATAAGAACTAATGCACGGAATTTAATAAAATTTTAGATTCAGTTAGACCTTGATAAAAATTGATGCTGATTCTTTTTAGTGTATGCGAAACCTGTGTGAGATAGAAGAAAGTTTTGAGATTGACACATCCGACTAGTTCTTCATATATTCATTTATTTAGTCGCTAGAATTATGAATAAACATAAAGAACCTAATGCGGTTGCATGAAATCCAATTATTAAACTTTGGAAAAATAAAAATATCAAATGTATTGAAATGTAATATATAATTCATTTAATATATAATTCAAAAATGAAACTCTGACAATATCTCCAGTAAGGAAACGACATAAAATGTTAAAAAATAGGCGTTAAGAAGTTGACCAAGATGATACATTATGGAATTTCCATACTAAAAGTGAAATTGTTCCAATGACAGCAGACACTTATTAACTTTTTATTTAAGGAGTATTTTGTACGTACATTTTCTTCATAAAATACGTGCATGTAATAAAGTAATGTTTATTTTTGGAAAATTTAAAGCAATCCAAGTGTTCCCTTCTCCGGATAATGCAAGTACTTACACAACACATGCAACGAAACAAAATTTGTATTGGTCAACATTCGACCATTCTTCTTATAGTCCGAACTTATTATCTTCAGACTACAATTTGTGTTGATCCCATTAAATAAACATTAGTAGGATATTGGGTTACATGCTTATTAAGCAAGTATATAAAAGTGGTACATTATTCAAAGTATGCTCTGTTAGAAGCCACAACTTTCGCTTATCTTTCAAGAAATTTACGGATTTCTTGTCTGAAGAAGTCGTCATATTTTGAAGCGATCCATTATTAAAGCCCCTTTTTGATACATTCATAAGATGTCAATCGTACGTCTTGAAGGGCTGACAGCATCGACCGTAACAAATAGTAATCCGATGGAGCAATGTCTGGTGAATATGGCAGGTGGGATTGAACTTCCCAGTTCTGCCCTTTTAAGTAGATTTTAACGACGCTAACAGTAATGGGTTTTGCGTTGCCATGCTGCAAATTCAGTTTATTGTGTCTATTCTCTAATTTTGGTCGATTTCTTTTTTTAGTTGACGGCGGTAGACTTCACCAATAACAGTTTTAGAAGGTTTCAGTAGCTCATTAAGTAGTTCGTCTACCTTCGCGTTTTGCGTCTTCAACATTGAATAAAGCTTCTTGAAATTGCCTGAACCACCTTCTACACATACTATCTGAAAAATCAGCAAATTCACCGTAAGCTTCTCCAAGTAAACTATGACTTTCAGTAAAGCTTTTCTTTAAATTATAAAAGTATAACAAAACCTCTAAACAAATGACGGTTATTTGGCACAAAATTATCCATTTTAAATCGAATAAAAAACTATGTTGTTTACACTTTAATCAAATGTCATATACTACGTTTTGAAGGATATTAAGAGACGTTTCAAAAACATGTATTATCAGATTCTCACAATACATATAAGAACTCTTATGTTATCTATTGTTATAACGGAACTTACTTTTTCATATACCGAATAAATATTTTCACCAGATGAAGACGTTAAAGAATTTTTGTACAATTGGCTTCATACACGTCTTAATATCTTTTTATTCGTTATACAAGAATGTAAAATCTCCTAATATGTTGAAAAACATGTTCAGATGTTGAAAACTATTTGAAAAATTGACATTGGTATACTTGGGGAGAATAATATTTTATAAATAATCAATTAATTAATCAATTAAAATCTGATTTATATAAGATTTAACCTTTTATATTCAACAGTTTAAAATCACAACGTATTTAATTAAGTTATTAATTCAGACAACTTAAGCAGATTGTTACATAAACCTAATTTAGAGGTAAATTATTGTTCAAATGGACTGTTTTCTTAAAATTTTTTGACTAAAATTTCAGTTGATTTGAAATCGGTTATTTAACTTAAATTCATTATGCCTTGCACAATTTCTAATTAAAATTAAATAAAAGTGTACTAGTTTGTGTTAATTACATTGATTAAACAAATGCAATTTGATATAATTTGAATAACAGATACATCTGATCATAATATATTTTTCATGCATCCGTTTGAGATGTGAATTTTGTTTCATATGCATTTTTTTTCATTTTTCGTTTTTATTTCTTAGACTTGTTTCACAAAATATTACTAAAGAGTCACGAAATATTTATTGAATGTTTTCAATAATCTTTTAATAATTAATTTAAAACTTGCATTAAAGTAATGCATTTTTCATTGATTTAGTTTGTAATAAAAAAAATTCAATTACATGAATATAATTTTACCATATATAATTTTTTTTGTTATTAAATGGAATATTTCGTCATTCAAAAGTAAATGCAATTACTATTATCCATTTAAAGCTATTACTTTTGTGAAATTAATTTCACATTATTAGTTATAAAAGTAAAAGATTATTGAGAATCTTTTAATTGGATTTAAATTAGTTCCTGGTTTGAAATTGTAAGATATTACGACACAGTGTAAAGACTAATGGAGAATACATTGTAATTTGAAACTTTAAAATTAGTTAATGTTGAAAAATCAGTATTAAATTAGTAAGAATCTTTATAAGATACCATTCTTAAACTGTTCTATGAAACCAACTTAATTTAGCATTTTTCTTTTTACTGGGTAATTTATAAATATGTATCAATGAATCATTGTTTAAATTTTCTTTTCTTCACGGAATTAAAAAAAAATCAACATGATTCCACATAAAACTGGGCTTTTAATTATTTTTTCTGGTGAAACATGGCATCTATCATATTGTATACACAATAAATATGGCATGCAAAACTTCTAGTTTTTAAGAATACTAAATACGTTTGAAATTTTCCAACTAAAACTGTTGCCTTCAATATTAGAATTCCATGAATTCAACATTTCATTACAAAGGTTAAATGAATAAAATATAATGTCATCCTGTTTACTAAATCATTACAAGAGATCCATTTATTAACACACACTTGTTTTACAAAGGACAAATGTCTCCATACATGTAAAATCTTCACATTCTACGACTTTTTATTTCACAAAACTACATTACTAAAATTATTTAAGGAACTCTGGAGACTTTAATATATATATTTAAAAAAATAAGGATGTTTTTGCACAGATTACATTGTAAAAATTATACAATGTGCTGATGGGTAGTTTTTGGTTGGTAAATTTCATTAGAATGGTCAGATGCCCTACTGAGTGTAATCTGATTCATGCTAATATGCTGTTATAGTATGAGAGATATATAGGGTGTTACAAAAATTGATTGACATATTAAGAGGAGTGATTGAAGGCATCAAGAGGATGAAAACTTACCATAAAACATGGGGTCGCAAACCACGTTTAGTGGGAGAAAATCCCAAAAATATATATGTTGGATTTGGCGTTGAGTGGAACAAAAAGGGACAATGGTAAATAGAAAAAAACATTTATTATGATTAATATATTATTATTAAGCATGATTAAAATGCCTTACATTCAACGTCAGAAAGGAGACGACGAGACATTTTTATAGGAATATGTTTTAACGTGTCCGGTGGTGTCGGCTGTGCAGTGACCTTCGTGGCCACAACTTCGAAATATTTCTATAAAAATGTGCCATTGTCTCCTTTCTGACGTTGAACCCTACCAGTTGCTGAGAGGTTCTGCTCTCATAGCTGGTAGACGGGAGGTGCTGGGTTCAAAACCCTGTCATGCTCGACGACCTAACCATACGGAGTTTCCTGTGGTTTTCTTCGAACCTTGCTGTAAATACGGGTTAGGATCCCTTAGAAAGACCCCCCACGGAGGGCACTCCCTCCTAGGACCTATACACCAACAGTAGGTAATCGGCCGTCATAAATAAATGAACCAACCAACCTTTCTGACGTTGAACTGCAATGCATTGTAATCATGCTTGACCTCATAGAAATGTTTTTACTTCTTATTATTGGCCCTTTTTGTTCCACTCGACGTCACACCCTTTATAACTATTTTTGCGATTTTCTCCAACTGAACGTGGTTTGCGACTCCATGTTTTATAGTAAGTTTTCATTCTCTTGATGCTTTTTATCATCCTTCTTATTTTGTCGGTTTTGGAACACCATGTATAAACCTAACTGCAATCAAATAAATTATTTCTATCGGTCAGTAAAGTAATTTGTTCCTGGGTTATATTATATTACTGGATTTTGAATGCAAGCATTTTAACTTAATCCATTTTATTTACACTGTGAAACATTACAGAAATATATCCTAATATAGAGGAAAAAAAAACATGTATAACCATGTAGCAACCAATAATTTTGTAAACAATTCCCTAGTCTACAGAAAAATTTAGGATAAGAACCAATTAATAAATTGAAATAAATGATTGATTATATTTAAATGTAATGATTTACATAATATCTTTTAACAAAGTTTGATATTGTGAAATAAACTTCATGAATAAAATATAAACTGTGTTAGTTTTCATAATATGTCAAAAATTTAATAAACAAGTTGGGTTACCTAAAAAAATTCCTATATTTCATTTAACCTGTATTTTCGATTTATTTTCAATAAAATTAACAGATTTATTCATTGAACATTTTTCTTTCGATTTTGCTGCCTTAAATATTGATCCATATCTTTCCTATAACATCCAGATTTTATTTTTTAGGAAGATTTATATTTAACGCAACGAACGTGTAAAGATTTATATCTAGTCGGAACTAGATTAGTCGGATTTATTTCAGGATTAAGGAAAAATAGTAATAAAGCGCCTTAAGATAATGAAATTTTTCCAAGTAAGCTGTCTTTAGAGATTGATAGTGTTAGTAAAGTTTCAGAGTATGATTTATTTAAACCATGAAAATACATATATATATATATTATTGAAAAAAAATTGTTGTCTACGTTAACACTAAATTGAAGGATGTTCATTATTTTTTGTGTGTTTGTGTGTTTTCGAATGAAGTGTACTCATTTACAGAAAATGTATTATTTAAAAAAAAAAATTGCGAGCTAATATTATATACTTTATTACTTAACCCGCTAGCATTGGTGCCCCAACCTGTTATAAGAAAGTATATGCACTTTGCCTGTAAGACTCCTAAAATACATATGCATATCACGTTGTTCCTTTTACCATTTTAATTTTATAACTACTTTTTAGAAATTATTAATGTTATAACAAAATCATTATATAATAATTTTACAAAATCATAATTTTTTAATATTGTTTCTACGTCAAATTATAAATAACAAAATTCAACATAATACAATGATCCAAAAAATAATAGAAATAAAATAAAATAAAAGTGTACTTCCTTAAAAAAAATCAACATTTTTTATAACAATGTATCTAAAATAGCTATGTATCAAAGTTAATGTTCAAAATGTCACATTTAGAGAAAGTAGGATAAAATCTCAGATACCTTTATTTAGTTGCTCATTGAAACCAGAATTTCCAACATAATTTACTATAACTTTGCTTATATACTCTGTACTTATCTGTGTACCATTATATAAATTTAAATATATAACTAGTTTATCACACTCGTATTAATAAATGATCATTAAAAAAAAGTTAAATTATCCGGTGTTACCATACCAGTGGAATAAAACCGCATTATTATATTAAATTCCAAAATGGAAGTAGACTTTCTTTTAAAAAAGACAAAATAGTTTATTTTACAACATGAACCAGGCATAAAAATAATACTAATATTTCAAATATATCAATTTAGTATTTAAACACAAGAGAATAATAAATTATCTTCATTACAACTTGAGTAATTGCAGAAAAGAAGTACACTTTATCAGCTTTAGAAAAGCTATAACCACTCTTCTCCATGTAGCCCTTTCGGTAAACATTGTTTACTGTATATCTAATTATTGTTTGTCATTATGCTTCATCATTCCACATAGTATATCCAATTATACCCCCAAGAGTATGGGGCAGGCATAATAAGTCATAAAATGTCACATGTAAATGGTACCAGCACTTTCATCCCCCCCCCCCAAGTTGCATTCCGGGCAATAAATCCTTATTAAATATGCTATGAAAAACAATTTTAAAATTTCAACAATTTTGCATTTGATTTTTTTAAAGAATTTTGTAAAATTAGTCAGTATAAAAACAAAAAAGTTCAAATTAACCTTACCATACAGAAACTGCACAAATGTCAGTATGGGTATACCGTAAAAGCTGCTTTATCTTCTTGTTTTAAACTAAATATTTTAACCATTAATCACAAGAAGGCTTCTGAAATTGAGTAAAACTAAAGAATTTTTTTGTCAAAAGATAGTCAAGTTTTACTCTACATTTATTTACATCACAAAAATTTTGATTTTACAAAACACTGATTTTAAGGTTTCAAAATAATGTTGTGTTTTAAGATTTTGTTTACACATATAACACTTCTTACTAAAATTCCAAGATTTTTTTTTTTTTTTTTTTTTTTTTTTTTTTTTTACGTTCCACAAATATTCAGGTAATTTTTTGGATCTTACTCTAACGGTATTTGTGAAAACTGATTTCTGTTTTGTTTCTTTTTCTATGAGTCAAATAGCAAGTTCATTTAAATCTAATATCGAATTCTTACAGTTAAGAATGTTTACTAATTGCGAATTATACCCTTATGAGTAATATAGAATTAAATATTACACTGCACCACCGTCGAGTAATGAGTGCAAAATTGTAAGTTGTTCACAACACATCAAAAATATCTACACCACCTTTTTTTGCATTGTAAAATATTGTGATCTCGGAATTCTTTTTTCATCCTTTCTTGACAGATCAATCAAATCATCATGGAACTTTCTCGAAGCGTAAATAATATTTTTGTCTTTCTGGATTTTATTTGAACACATGGTAATATTTTCTCGAAATCAAAAAGAAGGTCGCTTGTTTATATTTAAAAAAATAGATGGTAATTCGGTTTCATTTTTTGTACAGTACCTACATATGTTAGATTATGTATTATAATTTTTTTGTCAATGCAAGTAAACTATATCTGTTGTCGCATTTAATATTTCTACCTGTACTTGATATAGTTCTAATTGATCGAGTAACAATTTTTAATGCATAGTTTCTAACTTGATAAGATTTTGTGGTTGCTTTCCTATGTGGACTTCAAGATTCCAATTATATCGAGTATCTGCATCAATTATACTAAAAATTTGCATTTCATATTAGAGGGCTTTGCCTGCTGAGCCCTTTGTGTATCAAACACCAGAGCAATGGGTGTTTAGCGGCTTTTACGCAATCCTACGTTTCGCTCACTTTTTATTGTAAATGAATTTTATTTTTCATAGTACACAAATACACATTAAAACCTACACTCATTTACTCTAAAAAATATATATTTACAAACCATCTTTCAAAGCAACATTTGAAATAGTCCCAGAGCATTAAAATTTTAATGCAATTTTTTGATCGGATTCTGGATAAAAATACATAGTATAACTGACAATGTCTAAATAATGGTCTATCTATGTATACTCCAACACAGTCAAAACTCTGTCCTTGAGATTTATTTATAGTAATAGAATATACTGTAACTACAGGAATTGTCTTCTGTGCAGCAGAAATAGTAATATACTTGCACTACTCACTCCTGCATCCAAATTAATATGTGGAAGAAATGCAACTTCACCAGAATGGTTGGTCCCCAATCATGATTTTTCTGGCTATAAAATGCTTATGCGATTTTACTGTTTGTAATCTCGTTGCATTACAGAGGTTATAAGTATGAGAATGGATCCTACTTCCAACTGTAATTTAGGCACATCAGGTGATCTAGGAAAGTTTAATAAATCTAAATACACCATTTTATATTTTAATTGCACATCTTAATCCATTTCATCTACTTGTAGAAGTTTTGCTGAATCTATGTTTTTATAAAACCTTTCCCTCGACCAAAATTAATATTTTGTTATTTAATACAAGCGCATTTTCATGACAACAGGCCAATATAATTTTCTCTTGATTAATTTAAACACAATTATTATAATTGGTAAATAATTCATATGGTTGTAATTTTCCATAAGAATGAAAATGTGTCCATGCCTGGATTCGAATCAGTAATTTCTTGTCTTAAGCTGTCAATGCTCTGCCAACTGAGATATTTTGGACGAATTTGGCGACCGCATTTCAACCAGATAACCTCATTGATCATATTATCTGGTCTGTTATCTGAAATAGCTCAACAGAATAAATCGCAAGTAATGACACCCCAATAAACGCTGGATACATAGTTACACTTGATTAATTTTAATACAATTATTCGAATTTATAAATAATTCATATTACTTGTAATTTTACAAGTAATATGAATTACAAGTAATATGAAAAATTACAACTCACAGGAATTATTTGTCAAATAGAATACTTGTGTTAAAATAATCAAGTGTAATTACGTATCTAGCGTTTACTGGGGTGCCATTACCTGCGATTTATTCTGTTGAGCTATTTCAGACAACAGTCCAGATGACATGATTAGCTGTTTTAAATGTGTTCACCAGATTTGTTCAAAATAGCTCACTTGGCAGAGCATTGGCAGCTTAAGACAAGAGGTCACTGATTTGAATCCAGGTCTGGACATTTTTTTTCATTCATTTGGAAAATTAAAACACATATGGATTATTTACCAATTAGAATAATGGTGTTTAAATTAATCAAGGGGAATTATATTGGCCTGTCGTCATGATAATTACGTATCCAGTGTTTACTGGAGTTCTATTACCTGCGATTTATTTTATTGAGCTGTTTCAGAAAACATATCAGATGACATGATGAATAAACTTAGCTGGGTGAATTATATGTTCGCCAGATTCGTTCAGGATCATATATCTCAGTACGCAGAGTATTGAGATCTTAAGCAAAGAGGTCCATGGTTCAAATCCGGTCTGGGAAACTTTTTCACTCAGTTTGGAAAAAAATATATCATTCTATCTGATAAATCTGCAGGAAATGGATGCATCATAAATATGTTGAAATTGGTCAGAAGATTTCCAATTATCTGAAATTTCTGAAGTTTGAATGATGCCACTGCAAAAGTCCAATAAAAAGATTGGATGTATAACATCAGATGATTTCATATTTTTTGTTAATTTAAATTGGGTGCACTTCAGTCACATTAGCGTTGACATTAGCGTGAATTACTCATTTTTGAGGATGAAGAATTTTTCAAGCCGGTAAAAGTTTACGAAAATCTCCACTGAAAATTACAAATTTACCTCCAAAAGGACTACTGTCATTACAGAGATCTCAAAGTAATTCACCAATCATTTCTACTGCTTTGCTTGGAATCATTGAAGCTTCGTTATGCGGTAAGTTATCGTATCCAGATGTTGATTACATCTGTTTCAGATAAGTTAATTTTATCAACACGATGTTTGAATTAACATTTGGAATATGAATCTGTTTCTATTGGCAATTTAAATGCGCGATTGGATATTGTTCCTCCTGGCAACAATATTGAAGCGATTGCTAACCATGAAATAACGATAAATCTTTTGTCATTTTCACGCAAAAGGAAGTGAATGAGGTAGCTATAAAGGTAGTTTTTGCTAGTTTCTCAAAGTCCATCCAAAAAAGCCAATCCTGTCATCACTTTTTGTTAGTATCGAAAAGAGTATGTAATCAAGTATAAGTAATTTATCCTTATTGAAATTTCTTTTCCTTTACTTTCATTTATTTAATTCTTGTATTGGTTATATAATACCTTCGTTGCTAAATTTGAGATATACGCATTAATCATAACGTGAAACTATGCCAACCTTTGAAACAATTATCGCTGCGCATTCTGACGTTGCAGTGTTATTCTACTTTTAAATTCAGATCTTTGTCTGTCTCAATAAATTGCAAGTATATATTAGGATCAGGTGGATTAAAATGCTTACATGCGAGATTTCAGATTCTAAGATTGAGGCTATAAGCTTTATTTTATTTTATTTCTATTATTTGTTTGACCATTGTATTATGTTGAATTTTGTTATTTATAATTTGACGTAAAAATAAATATTCCAAAGTTATAATTTTGTAAAATTTTAATATAATGATTTTTTATAGCATTAAAGTTTTCTAAAAAGTAGTTATAAAATAAAAACGGCAAAAGAAACAACGCGGAATAAATATGTATTTTAGAAGTCTGACAGGCCAAGCGCATATTATTTCTTATAACAATTTGGGGCACCGATGCTTGCGGGTTAAGTAATAAAGTATATAATATTAGTTCGGATTTGATTTTTTAATTAATACATTTTCTGGAAACGCGTACACTTCATTCGAACACACAAAAAAAAAATAATGAACAACCTTCAATTTTGTTCGGTATTAATGATTATTGCGAAATCCTTCGCAGAAATAATTTGTAGTTTTCCCAAATACTCAAAGCTGTGATCGGTCGTTCCCCAGTACGATAAGTGGCGTAAATTAAGCATAGTTGACTGGGTATCATGAATTCAACAGCTTCATCAAATATTTCCTAAGCAATAGTGTCAATGTATAATAAGTTTCTGGCTACTGCAGCTTTCCTGAAGGACTATTTTCGTTGTTCTTCATAATGTTATAGATCATTGTAACATGTGACATCTCGAACAAAGTTTAATAACCATTTTAAGTGAAATATTTCAGGATCTTTTGAGCTAATAAAACAGACCAATAAATTCGAATTACTTGCTACGTTTAATCCATGTTTTTTTAGGATTCAGAAAATAGAATTCAGGTATATTTTTATAATGAACATTTCTAGCAGCAGGATTAACTTTATTTAGTTCAAAATATGCTGTCAAAGTTGTTTATTTTTTTCTAAAGCTTCTTCCTCATCACATTCTTTGTAGAGTACATTATGTTGCAGAACATAACATTTATAAATTGTAAATGATATAAAATGTAATGACATTTCTAATATTCCCCAAGCTGCTTCAGTATGTCACTCATATCTACCATCAACAAATAAACTAATTTCATTAGGAAATTTCTCGTTGATTATTTCAAACTTATTATCCATATTTTTTTTAAAACTAACTTGAACTCTATTGTGTCGTTTGTAAATATATTCAGTGGTTGGCTTTGAATTTCAATACTCCACATTAATGTGACAATCGTACTTCATTAAAATGTAAGGTTTATAAGGAACCACCATCGTATAGTCCACCTACTTTCCTTTAAGCACACGAAATTCTTAAATGCCGCGATCACTGCACCGTATGTATGATCGCTTCGCGAACATGAAAACAAAATCAAAAACATCACTGGATGCAGCAATCGTTTTGAATTGGAATCCTCAAGAATACACGAAATCTGTTAATGTCGCGTTCACTGTACCGCATATATCATCTTTTCGCGAACGTGAAAAAAAAATCATCACTGGGTGCAGCAACCGCGTTGTGTTGAAATCTCAAACAATACATGAAATTCGTTAATACCGCTATCACTGTACTGCATGTAGGATTGCTTCATGGTCATAAAAATATCACTGGATGCAGCCACCTCATTTTATGAACCCCCCCCCCCCCCAAAAAAAAAAAAAAAAAAAAAAAAAAAAAAAAAAAAGAAGAAGAAAAATGTGAAATTTGTTAATGCCGCTATTACTGAGAAATAGTTTGAGCAATTTCGAGATCTAGCTAGAAACATTAGCCATGTTTCGGTCCGAGTCATCATCGGGTAAACAATAATTACAAAGAAAACAATCCATACACGAGAAATCAACTGTCACAAAAAATAACCAACATTCTAACATTCAAAACTCGGAGATAAATGAGCAGAAACATGTGCTGAGATCAAGAGCGAGGGGAGCGAGGCTACACGTTAATTGTCCTCTTCCGATTTTCACTTTTTCTCTGTCTTCGCCTTCTATATTGAAACGTCTTAATGGACTAATCCGCTCTGTTGTGCTCTATTCTCCGAAAGAGCCACTAACGCGCATATTTATTTCGTGTGCTAAAAATTTCTATATTTATTCTGTGTGCATTGTAAAACTGTATTAAATATTATTCCATTATTTCAGTGTTTAAAATTTTCAACTGACTAATTCAGTAATTTTAAAAATAACCCCATTAGGCATTTAGGTATTTCATCCTATTAATAGGACACTCTTTTAATTAAGTAATATTGTCTGTTAAAAGTTATTTTTGTTATTAGCTTCTTACATTAATGATAGTTCCAGTACGTTCCAGTAAAGGACATATTCGTTACTATGCTTAATTATTCATATTTACCGACAGCCATTGGTAATTATTAATAATAACTGGTAAATGTGATTAATATGCAATATTTATCACATTTACCAAAATATGCAGTTTTTATTAATAATACCCGACGTTATGAAATTGACTGTAAAAAATATACCAATATCGTAGACCTATAACTTGGATTAAAACATGTGAAGCTGCCTACTGAACTATTATTCAGACATTTGGACAAAAAACTTTAACTTGTACAAAATACAAAATAGAAAAAAAACACCTGCATGATTTTTCTACCTTCTAAAATATTTTGTCATGTATGCCATGATTTCATGAATAAATAGATTTGAAGGCTTGAGAATTCATTTATGAATATTAATGAAATTTTTTATGTAAAAACTTACTCTTACGAAATATTCATGAGCTGTTTTTAACTGCACATTTTCTAATTACAGAATTAAATAATATTTCCTTTACACGATATAGTAAAAATAAGTTCTTATTTAGAAATTTTTTTCCTAAACTTCTTTCATATAAAAGTGATTATAGGAGGGAACAAATAAGTGGTGAATAAAATATTATTCATATTTGATTTCTTGAATATGTTTCATATTACTAATTTTTCTCAGAGTTTATCCTCTTGAATATTTTCTCAGGAAACTGCGATTCACTCCAAAACTACTTTAAAAGAAAACTGTATTCAAATGTATTCAAATATAATAATTTGTAGAGCATTGCAAAAATCGCATGTTTTGTATTAAAATGTTCAAAAGAATTTCAGAGAAGAAGACATTGTAGAAGGAAAAAATTATTCTGAAAAATATAATGACTATAACCAGATTTAAATCTATTTAGTATTTAAAAATATCAAATCTTTCAAATAAACTTTCGGAACCACGATATTAATTACGATGCTTGAAACTTTCTACCAAAATATTTTCCCAGCTGTTTGACAATTTCCTAGAGAGAAGAGTGATTTTTTTTCGATTTCTATTAATTTATTACTATCTGAACCGTCCAGCGTTCATAGGGTCCGTGATAATAACCTTAAATATACCTAAAATTAATGTTGAATGATTTTATATTTTAAAAGAATATCTGCCCAATCGAACTTACATTTGGGCGTCAAACTGCCTTCATCAACGTACTCCTGGCGTGTTACGTACACTCCTGTTTATATTGATTTTATCTTTTTAAACGAAAATCTTTCTAAATGAACCTAATTTTGGGGACTCACTGTGTTTCTTAGCATGAACCAATTGGAAACCGGAAATGATATGCACGTTCCAGTCTGTTTTGATTTTATATTTTTAAACGAAAAACTTTCCAAACGTACCTAATGCTAGGAACCCTATTGACTTCGGCAGTGTATGCCCTCAAATTTGTATGGTTTTATATTTTTAAACAAAAGTCTACCGAAGCGAAGCTAGAGTTGGGGCCACTACTGCATTCGGTAAGGTACACCGTGTGTACTTACTCACGCTCTGAACTGTTTTGATTTTATATTTTTAAACGAAAGACCGCCGAAGTCCAGTACCGTGATAATATCTTTAAATATACCTAAAATTAGTGTTGAATTTGTATCCTATAATTGTGCAAAAAATCGGTGGTTAAATACTGATATTTAGACCTTAAAGTGCTTTTAAGAAAAGTTATTCTTCGCACTTTTTTTCGTTTTACCATCGGGTACATTTAATATATAAAAATATATTAATTATTTTCAAATTCTTTTAAATTTTTATCAATTATAAATATCATGTTATTTCTAAAGACTGTGTATAATGCTTGTGATTGATATTTAGTTCTAAAAAGCAGTAATTTTCTTCTCACTTTATTTTTTTGTTTGTTGAATTAAAATCCTCTGGGAATATTTTTTTTAAATTAAATTTTTCTGTAATTAAAAAAAAAAAAAAAAAAAAAACACACACTTTGCCCTTTTTTTCGTTTTTGACTTTGTATAGAATTCTTTTCTAAGATTCTGACTTCTCTTATTTCTCTATTCCTCTATTTTCTTTTCTTTTCTCCCTAAACACTTGCGTCATCGTTTTTACTTTAGCTGTTTTATGTTTCTTTATCCACTATTACATTGTTGCTTTCTCGCTACTCATAGTATTTTTTGCACCTGATTTTTATATGTCTATGAGAACTTTATCATAATGAATTATGAACTAATATGCTCTTTTTGGATAAATAACATTTTATTCTTATTATCTTCATTCCTAGTTTCTTGCTATTTTTCCATTTTAATTTCTGTGCTCCAGGAATAAAACAGCATATTCCTGTAACATAATTCAATTGTTTTCAAATTAATTCTCAAAAAATTAACTTCATCGGCTTACGTCTCTTGATTGCATTTTTTAAATGATTGAACAATTTTTATCTTTTCCCGACACTCAAAATGCAATGATGCGATCTTTGTTCGGTAAAAACAAAAAAATTCATAAAAATTAAAGTATCAAAACTCGATATTTCTTTGTCGCAAAAGAAACATTTGTTTACTTTATATTTCGGAAACGTTTCCGAGTACTTTTTATAGTGTATTATTCATTTTTCTAAAACATGAATATCGGTTGTTAGGATAATGTCAATTCCCAATTAAAAATTTTCAGATACGTAAGTGCATTTATACTCGAAAACATAATAAAATGTTATTAATTTTAATGTCAATGTTAATGTTGTTAATTTAACATGTTTCTCTTTAAAACATCTTTGATGAAATTGAAAATGTCTACTTGAGAATTTTTAGCAGTCGAAAAACCTATAATCGAGGTTGAGAAACATAACTAATACACTTTAAAATTTACACGAAAACAGTTCTGAAAATCGTTGGCAGCACAATGAACATGGTTTTTAACATACCTCTTATTTTTCGAAAATATATTATTTTCTGAGGTTTCTAAAGATAAAGAACATTTTTGGAATCCTGGTAATTCGGAAGATGTTATTGTATATTTTCGTTTGAGGATTTGTTATAATTTACTAGATTTAAAAATCTCTTTCTTTTTTTACAATGCATTTATTTTAAACTGTTTTTACAAAGTATAATATAATGTGCAAAAAAACATAAACTATACTACATGTATATTAATGTGTTAAAATTTTTTAAAGGACGTATGGTTATTTATGTTGAAGGATATTATAAGCACGTTTCAGAAAAAAAATTGAAGTAAAAAAAAATGTTCCAAAGTAGATTCAGAATCTCATTTCTCAGTAATTAAAAACACAAATCCTTATAGTCTTAGGATTATTTAATTGTAAATTCGAATAAGTTTTATTTAAAAACGAAATACATGCATAAATTTCATTAAAAACAATACTAATAATGCATTAATAAGTAGGAAAACTTTCTGAAAATTATTTTATTACAAAAATATTTAGTAAATAAATGAATTCGTAAGACTTCATCCTACGAAGAGAAAAAGTATTATTTAAGTATTTTACAAAACACAGAATAAACTTTCTTTTGATCTTTATAAATCTAACGCTTCATGAGACTCCTCCAATTTACTTTCAGATTAAAATGAAGAAACAAAATTCCAAAAGTCTGAAACTGAAAAAAAATCAAAGAATCCTTTTAATGGTATGGAGTTTCAATAGAAGATATTTTTTCAACTCGAAAAGTCAAGTATGGTGTCTTTATAAAACTCTTGAAAATGAAAGTCACGCTCTTATGATTGTGCGTTTTGAAAGTAAATATATATATAATAAATTCAAAAAATAAATAAACATTTCTTTAAAAATTATTTCATTTGAATTTCATTTCATCTTCAATCCATTCAAAGATTTATCTAAACGAACAATATGATTTTTTTTCAATTACAAATTTGGAAAATATACAGTAAATGACAAGAATTAGGAACAGGGTGCACTCTAAGAAAAAACGACAAAAATTACAGCAAAATTTGCTGTAAATTTATGCTCCTAAATTGCCAGCATATTTTACTGTAAATGGACAGCAAAATAGGTCTTAAATAATGTTATGTTTGGAATTTTCCAGCAAAATGTGCTTTAAACAGGCTAATTTTACTGCAAATATGACTATAATTATACTAAATGTTACAGCAAAAAATGCTGGAAATTTGTGTGCATAAATTTACAGCAAATTATGCTGACATTTTTACCGTTTTTTTCTGACAGTGTGTTATTGCATATTAAAGCATGGTGCAAAATGATAGGAATGATAATTGAATGGACTAAATATTAAATATAATTATATTAATCCATATATAAACCATATAAATTTATTTTATCAAACTAAATAGTCAATAAGGAAAACATGGTAAAACGATTGTTATTTTTTACAAAGTGATAGATTGCATTTTCGCTGCATATGCAATAGAAGCAAAATGTTAATAATGAAACGCACTTTTATAAATTATAGAAATATTACATGTTAATTATGTTTCTTTTATTTCTAATAACTTAAATGCGGTGTTGTGTTAACAAGGTTCTTAACTTGAAAAGGTGACGAAATACGATATGATTCCTATGTGGCCGATTTAATTCTGATTTTAACTTATACTGTACTATTTGCCCAAACATTATTCATGGGATTTAGGTACAGAATATTGGCTGTTAAATAAAATTTGTCGAATTTTATTATCTTCATAACATTTCTTTGTGTTTTTTGCTGACGGAGTTGAGGCATTGTCTGGTTGAAAAAGTCCGGCAATTTCTTTACACTGTTTCAACAAATAGTGTTCTAACATATGAATATAGGTAGGTCAATTTTATCGCTCTTCGAGAAAAGCAATTCTAAGCCTATCACAAGAGGAAAAAACAACCCAAACATTTAGGGTGCCGCCACAAGGTTGACGCGTGGAAAATACGTCATTTTCCTTTTGAAGGTTATGTCATTATGAATGAGTACAATCACGACTATTAAAACTAAACTTATTTTCATCACTGAAAATCATTATAAACCAATTCGTTTATTGCTTCAGATATTTATGAGAAAACTCAATACGAGCTTTTTTATGTCCAGGTCTTAAACGGACTACGTAGTTTTACATATTTAAGGATTCCGACCTTTTTATTGTTTTTCTTACAGATGCTGCCGTCTTTATCTGGCATCCAACTTCCTTTGTTGTCATTCCTTTACTTGCGACTGTCCGAACAATCAAACTCTCAAGTCGTTTTGAAAGAATTCTCTGTCTTCCTGCAGATTTTGTAGTATCATATGCAGTTGGATTCTGTATGAACTAAAAATTGACAATCTTTGAACGTTTAGTTTCATCTGAAATACATTGTGACAACCAACAAGTGACATTCGAATATTGTTATAATTAGAATTTGGCATCTTGCGAACTCAGAAATAATTTTTGCTATTCCAGAATCTTCTTTAAATTCTTTGTTAAATGATCTGCGAAAATATCCCCCAATCACAATCCAGAATTGCGAAAAATTTATGTCATTTTTAATATTTTGTTCCAGCGTTAAATTAAATTTTTAAAAATAATGTAAACGATTGTTTTATATTATTTGGAATATTGTGTATTTAATTTAACATAAACATTTGCGCCTTTCCATAGCAAACGCGAACTGATTTCTCTGTATTTGTATTTTTCGTATGACTTTGAGCCTCTCTGTTTGTATTTTTTTATAACGCTACCCTCTTGGTTCCGGACAAATACAAACACTTTTAGATGTAGCTACATTCATTATATATCACTCCTATTTTAGAATGTTTGCTTTGAAAAATGAATTTAAAAATAAAACACGTTGAAAGAGAACTTCAAAATGTTAAAATATTCCAATATTTCAATAATTGTTTTTTACCATGATGCAATACGTTTCTCAAACTCATGTGATGCTACATTCATCTGCCAACGTTATATCCACTTGCATTCTGCACTTACTCATATTGATACTCTCAAATATGTCAAACTTGTCAAATATTTCAAAATGTCCGTTAAACATCCAATGTGACGTCATATTCATGTTTTTTAAATCTCTAATACGTTACATATACCTGATTTCTGTACTTACTCATATTCGTACTCCTTGTATTATTGAAAAATGTTTGAAAACCTCTGTTATACTTCCAATATGTCGTTATATTGATATTCTTTTTAATTGTTGAATCTTTTTTATTTTATTTTCCTTTTTCACGAGAAAATATTTCAATAGAAAATTAATTGCTGTTTTTTTTTTTTTTTTTTTTTTTTTTTTTTTTTTTTTTTTTTTTTTTGTGGGTTTTTAATTGTTGGCAAATGTTATAATGAAAAATTAAATTTTATAAGAATTTTAAATTTTAAATTTTATAAGAAATGGCTATTACATTGGTGGTTTTTTATTAATTAAAAATTAACTATAGTTTATTTCGATTCCGGATTAATTCAGATACCTCGGCTGTGTTTTAACACACTTTTACGTAACATTTCACATTTCTAGTTAGTAAACTGTGTATTTGTATAGAAATGCAGCCAGACAAATTTTCATTTTCATATATAAGATGTGGATGTTTGTCAACAAACTGGTTTGTTGTTGGTTTGTTTATTGTCTGCACTGTAAAAAAATGGGTCGATCTATTAAAAAAATTAGTTTTTCTCATTGATCCTTGCAATTACTAAAAACATTTTTGTATTCTTACTCAGTCACAAGAAAATCTGTAAGAATTACTAGAAAATAGCTGGCAACAATTCCGATTTATAATACCGGTTACTAAAAATTATGTGGAATACAAATTTATAAAAAATTTAGTAACCTCGGGATTTTTTTTGTTTTACAGTGTACTCAAATAATGTATGGAAAATGCTGAGCTAAATTGCTTGACGTTTCGCTAAATTTATCTTAATTTTCAAGTAGTTAGAACACATTATATTATTCGTAGAAAATAATATTTTCTGAATTACTAACTCTGTAATAATTATTATTTTTCGCCTATAAATAGTTGAAAAATACGCCTTTACTCGAGTCCGTGACGTCACATGCACATTATATATTTAAAACATGAAAGCTCGTAAAGAAATCCAATATTATTGCACTCATAGAAAAATGTTAAACATTACTATTGTTAAATACTAAATTTAACTAAGAAATTATATTTACAATGTACTTTAAGCAGAATTTGCTAAAATTGCGTTTTGAAATTATGGGATTTTTGATGCGAGACATCATTTCTCAAAAATATATTGTTCTTTTAAGAACTGGATATTAATTTTGAAGCTGATGAAATGAACAAAACAGATATATTAGTTTTAAATTTAAAATGAATGTTTTACATGAAAACAATTACGTCATTTTTTCCGATAGATCATTTTACTTTTAATTCATTTTGTTTTAACAGCCATCTTGAAAGAATAATTAATGGAAAATTCTATATTATTTTCTTTAAATCCAGATATATTAATAGTGAGTAATTATTGTCCACCTGAATCGAAGGAGCTTAAATATGCCTCCTTGGATGAAGCTAAATCTCAAAAAGTTACGTTGGAATGATTTCTAAATGTCAATATTTGAGAGACAATTTTTGGTTATGTAGAATAAATTGAATTATGAAGTTTTATACGCGAAAAAAAAATTCTTAAAAAAGCTATTTTAATATTAACAAACCAGTGAAAACAATTTATATTTATAAAATTAGGAGCTAAGTTATTCATTTTTGTAATCTCCAAACACATTTAAATAAATGTACTATGGCATTTAAATCCACTTATAGTAATCTTTTTACTAAACGAAGAAATTGCATTATTGTTTCAGAATTACATTAGCTTCAAATTTCAAATTATAATGAGGGATCTGATTTTTATTGGTTTATGAAAATATTGTCTATACTCTGTTTCTTTTAATGGCAACGGAAAATAAATTACATTAGAAATTGGAAAAAAAAATATATTTCTGTAATGGTAAATTATGGGCGATGTTGGAAAAAAGTGGTAAAGAATGGTCTGAGAAATTTTTAAAGGTAACAGTAATTTTTCTCTTGTTCTAAAGCATATGTACATCAAGTTTCAGTCAAATCGGACAAAAACAGTACATTTCTACAAGGAACATACACGCATACCAAGTAGGATTATATATATATAAATTAATATCGTATTTGCTACTTCCATTATTTGTGGCAATCAATTCAGTAGAACGGATCTCTGAAAATTTAAATGACCCTTCCTAAACCACTAAACCTAATTTAAGACATATACAACGTCCAAAACAAATTAAGGCAACGCTCAAATAACTTTTGAACAGATAAAAATAGAACGGATAAAACGACTATGCGCTATAATATAAAAGTATCTACTGAGCCCCCTATTTGTGAAAATTTAAAGTAATCGATTATATCTTGAAAAGTATAAAAAATAGCAAAAGAAAAGTCAACTAGCGTATACAGTCCTCGATGAATTATGAAATGACATACTACATGTTAAAATAACTTTATTAAAACCCCTAAATTTTTTGACAACCAAACACAGTTTTAAATAAAGTCCTAGTCGCTTGTAGAAATGTAGATTTATAACGCAAATGCATATTTAGTAATAAGACTAACACGTGTAAGCAATGTGTAATATATTTGAATAAAGTAATAAACTTAAGTATGCCAAATGAATCTACCCTCTGCAGCAATGAATGTGCATGCATGCGAGTGAATGCATATTGACGTTTCACACATTGTGCATAATTAACTTGATTTTCTTATCCAAATAAGTCGTAGCTTGCTGACATGTGTTAGTTTCACTTTTAAATGTGCATCTGACTTATAATTCCGTAGTTGTATAAACGACGTATTTAAGCCGGTCATTCGTTATCAAAAAATTGAAACTTTAGGTTTTCTAATAAAAAAAAAATATATATATATATATATATATATATATATATATATATATAGACTGAAATATAGATAGATAGTTACAAAAAGTATATATGATACGAAAAAAATATTTACATTTTTCTGCCATACAAATAACTAATTGATTTTCTATTTTACACAGGGCTGCATTTAGAAACATTATTTTTATTGTTGTATATAGGAATCATCGATTATGTGTTGATAATAATGATAGATATTTAAATATTTTTCAGTCCTCACAAGTATAATGTAAAATTAATGTAATTTTTTTTCTGTATTAAGCTTAACGTTTTTAAAAATATCATTGAAATCTTAATAAAAGCTATTTTTTGTTACATAAAAAAAAAAAAAAAAATCGAAGAGTAAAAATTCATATTGATACCCAATTTCTTTCAAAAGAAATAACATAAATGAATATAAAATTCTTATTTTTTTTTAAGTTTCACAAAGTAAAAAATTATTATTGATTTTCATGGAAAAAAAGCTATAAAAAGTTATATTTGTTTCATAGATAATTTTAAATGCTGTTTCCTCCTCCGTTGTTTCTCGAAATTGATTTGAAATTCTAATCAAGTGCTGAAACTTAAAATCGGGTCCTGCAAGCATTGCAGTTTCTGTTATCGATTAATTATTATGAGAGCAACGTGAATGCTCTTTATTTAAGTCAGTTGGTTTTTTTTTTATCTTTTAATAAAGATTTAGTTTTTCCTTTTTTAATAATACTGCTGATAATAATTAATGCGAACTCTGATATTATACACTGATAATGAAGTTCATTTATTATTTTTGGTATTCTAGTTTGAATTAAATCTTACTGAAACTAATTCATACTTAATGAATGAAAATTATTCTTCTAAAATGGTTCATTCGAAGTAAAGAAGTATACTGCAAGAATGGGATACTATTGAAAAAAAAATCATTTTACAAAAGAAAGTTTCCTGTAGTAAATATACAGGGTGTTTCACAAAGGACCCCTAACTTTAAAAATCAATAATCCGGAAACGGAGATAGATAGAAAAATTTAGATTATGAAACCAGTGGTATGTTTATTAAAAAAATCGTAAGAATCTTATACGTAAAACTCAAAATTTAGTTAAAAATGGCACCGATAGATGGCGCTGAGAGCGTTAAGAATCCTTCTAAACAGAGTTCAGAAGATTAGAGAGACTAGTCGTCGAAGATTTCGTCATTGAAATCTGGCTGCTATTAGCGTATAGTTAAAATAATTCCGAAAGTGGTGTATACCGTGGAGGAACGTGTGTTTATTGTGTTGGAGTACCACCGATTAAATCAGAGTCCTACTGCCACAAGGAGAAGTTTTCAAATGCGATTTCAAATCGCAAAAGGCCCAGATGGAAAAACAATTCGTGAGCTTTTCAAAAAAATTCAACAGACAGGCAACGTGGCCGATACGAATTATTTTCACTATACGAAAATAGCGGTCAGATTTCAATGGCGAAATCTCCAACGGCTAGTCTTTCTATGCCTCTGAACTCTCTTTATAAGGATTCTTAACGCTCTCAGCGCCATCTATCGGTGCTATTTTTAACTAAATTTTGAATTTTACGTATAAGATTCTTGCGTTTTTTTAATAAACATACCACTGGTTTCATGTTTGTATCTATCATCGTTTCAGGGTTATTGATTTTTAAAGTTAGGGGTCTTTTGTGAAACACCCTGTAATTACATGTATTTTTACGAATTTCAGTTATACTACTTGATGTTTTTGAATGCAAAATTGGCGATTAAACATTTGCTATAAAAGGATCTAAATATGATTCTTCATATAGTAATATTACTTACATTATTAAAGTACAACATATTATCAGGTAATGAATTTTAATGTGGTAAACGGGACACACTATATATAAAGACAAATTGAATTTTGAAAAATAATTCTCTTAATATATATCATAATATATATAAATATTTTAAAAATCAGAACGATTTTTGGGTCATTTAATGAATGCATGGCGAATAAATATTATATATAATATATATCCATTATCACAGATTTATTAATTTATATTTTTCTTGCTTCATATGTGTGAGAAAACGAATTTATACTCTTCTTTTGATATAGACGCGTGAAAAATGATATCGCCATGCAAAACAATTTTCTGTAATAAACACTTTAAAGCACACGACAAGCATCATTAAACTTTTATCATGGAAAATTGACCTTTCAAAACTTTTACCGGATATTCTTTCATCATATTATCATATCACATTGCGATATATTCTTCTACTTTTTCTCTTAAGATAGATAGATTTTATGAAACTTTTATGAAAGGGAGTGTGATTTTAACATTTTTATAGTTAAAATACGATATAAAGAAACAAACAAAAATAAGATTAAAACATTCTATTTATTTTTAAAAAATAATAATAATAAGTCACTTTTGAAACGATTGATATTTTGCATGAAGTGATTTAATGTATTAATATAAGGGTTATATTGAATACCCCTTCGAACACATAAAAGAACTTTTTGTACTTTACAAATATAAATAATAAAACGAATCATACAGAACTTTTTACAGTAAGTCCCGAAATTGACAAAAAACACATCAATATTTGCAGTATGTTTCACACAAACGTTTAGGAGAGGTAGAACCCACCTATAGTTAAGCAGAAATTCAATGAAATGCATGGTTGTCACTCAAATGATAAAGATTTATAATAGCGGTCTGCAGACTGTTTTAACCTAACTTAACCTGACATAACCTAACTTATGTCACAAAGTCGATGGCAACTACATATTTCGATAAGCTTAATCATTGAAGGTAAAAATAATAAAAATATGACCCATCAATTATATTTTAAATGTCTATCATTTACAATAAATAAATACAATGACAACAATACAAAGTGTACAGATAATATACCGATAAACGCAGAGTTTTGTTAGTGAACATCAAGTGAAGCTAAAATTTTAATGGAGCATGGTATCTCATACAACTTATTCAATCAAAAATGCAGGGTGATTCAGCATAAACAAACTCGGGACTGAGTTAATACCGCTGAGATAAATACCGACATTGATAAAAAACTGGAGATTACTTCCCTTGCTTTGTCTGAAATGAGATAATATCACAATAAGTGGTAGAAAACAGAATAATGATACCGTATGAATTGGTAATCAAAATCGAAAATGAGGAGCGTCAAGTTCTCTTTATTGGCGCAAATAATCGAAATGTCTGTCACTTTTCTTGATGTTATCATATTTAGTACAAAAGACAGCATGTGTATTCAAAGTTTTTCATTACAATATACTTCAATTTTCTCAAAATTATTAACGGAAACACGAGTTTGGTTAAAGAGGAACACCCTGTATTTTTTATTAAATATGTGGTTTGCGATGCCATGTTCCATTACAATTTTTGTTCCTTTTGTTGTCCGTCAAATAGTCCTGAATTTGTCAGTATATTATCAGAATATCTTTTACAATTAGTGTGAGACGATGCTATTTGATCTTTCTGACGTAACACTTTCAATATGTAGCAACAGGTTAGATGTGCTAAACGTACTTTGCCATTTAAATAACCACAAATTAGTAGACGACTTGCTCTTGTAGATGTAAACTTGCTCTTAGCGTATCTCTTTTTTTTATTATTAAAGTTGTTTGTATATGAATGTACTGCCAAATATTGTTACTGTTGTTTTCGCCTTATCTATAAAGTTGTTATACGTACAGATTTCGAGATGTTTCTTGTATAGAAGAGTTCGTAAGCTTTTTTAAGTATTTGACACTACCATTAGTGTTAGGGAGTTTAGTATAAAGATCCGTTTGATGTCCCTATGTAAAATAACTTGATGGAATTTTATACCACAGGCGAATTTTAAAACTTAAAGAAGAAAACAGAGGACGGCGAACTGGATTGTTATAATTTTGCTCTACGGCACCGCAGAACGGACAATTTCTATCCACTATCTTAGATTGCCGACTCCGGATCTAAACGGCACTTTATCAAACATTTTTAGTATACATTATCAAGTAAATTATCGCTTATTATGGTGTATAATACTTTTGTAAATCAGAACTAATATAAATAACAATTAGAAAAATAACACAAAAAATTGTAGATTAAAGTCTATTACCCCAATAATTGTGCGCAAGAGTTGTTATATTAGTCTTTATCTGGAACATTAAGAAAGCGTTCGTTTTTTAAACCGACGGGGTTGGTTGCTGAAATTTTGCTATCATAATACCTTTGCTATCACCTACCCAGAAATGTCTACCGGCACTTGACCATGCCATTCATGATTCCAAAATTGAGACATTTTCTGTCAAACTGTTTATAAGATCGGCAAAATTTCCATGTCTTTGCTCCATTCACCAATAAAACTAATAGTGAAATAATTTTCTCATTTGTAACATATGCATTTAGTACATTATGCAGGAAAGAAAATGAATTAAATTAAGCAAAAAATTATGCATGCTACATATATGTGTGTGTATATTTTCAGTTTATGTATAATTTACATAATTACGGAATTTATGTAACATATTATGCATTGGAATGCAAAAATATTAACAAATAAAACATTGTTATAGGTATTTTGAAACATTCTTTCTATCCTGAAGGACCTTCGACAAGAAAATGGATAGTATAGCTAAAAAGTACACTCCACAAATAAATTTCGTAAGTTTGTTTTTATTCTCGACAAACTTATTTGACAAACTTAATCGTTTTTCTTTTCTTTTCAGAAAACGTAATTACACTAATTGCTAATTTGGCTAATTTAACTTGCTAAATTGGTGTGTATAAAATAAGATTCTATTGTTACAGATATATTAAGTTATAAAACACGTTTGTTAAACTAAGTGGGGTGCACAAAGAAAATATAAATTCAAAATAAACAGTATATTTCTAACTTTATCGAAATTTCCTTTTTTATACAAAAACATTTCATTTCACTATTTTTAACACTTTCCAACCTAGTTGAAAAGTGTTTATGACTTCGGTTTGTCTGGTCGTCTGTCCGTGCTCTAACTCCCGTAAATATGCTCGGATTGCTCTGCAATTTTTATATGTTATTGTAGTACTCTATAGCATGTTCCCTATTTCAACGGAAGTGTGTAGCACTTATAGTTGTTTTACAGGGACACTCAAAAGAATTTCGTTACATTGCGATCTATGGGGAAAAATCATTTGCGGTTTATTTTAATGATGTTACTCAATTTCAAACACATTGTAATTGATATATATCACTAAGGTGCATTACAAGAAGCTTAATATGGAATAGGGTGTGCATAGCACTTATAGTAACTTTACAGGAACAGTCAAAAGAATTCCGTTACATTACATCTATGGAGAAAAATCGTCTGCGGTTTATTTAAATAATGTTTTATTATTTTAAACACATTGATATTTATATATATCACTAAGGTGCATTACAAGAGGCTTACTACAGAATATTGTGTGTATAGCAGTCATCGTTCATTTACAGGGAGACACAAAAGAATTCTCTACTGTCTGTTTACAATAATTCCTGGAAGTGCGTTTTAAGTTACTGAACGCGATTTTAAATTTAACTCAGTTTTTGTGTATTTACGTGGTGTGTATAAATTCTGTAGATCATATACAGGGAAGCACAAAAATTCGCGAACACATTTCCGTTTATTGACAAACTCCAGAAGGAGAATTTTAAACTGTGCTACGCTTTTCCTAACTGAACTAAAAGTTAGCATCCTATGTAGTATATATACAAATTGATAGATCATATACAGGGCTGAATAAAAGTATTCGGATATTTTTCCGAGTACTGTATAGGTTGCAAATTCCTGAAATTATGTTTTTAAATATGTTATGCGTTTTCCAAATTATTTACTTAGATGCTATCTTTCAGCTTATTAAAAGGTATGATTAGTAAAATTATTTTGGAAGCGTTGGAAAGTGTACATAATCTATGCTTGAAGCATGATTTTTCGTTCTTCTTAATATTGTATTCATCCTCTCAGCACAAATCTTTAAATCACATTTTATATTGTGATTTAAACATTGAATATTCACTGCTTAATTTAGCTACAAACATGCGAAATCTATTCCTCAAATAGTTAAATACAGCTGATACGCATCAGTCACACTCTATTAACATTTGTACAAATTCTACTAAAATAAGGGTTAAGTTCACCTATTCAGAGCTGTCTGTAGTCGAAACTATTTATTAGAAGAAAATTAAATTTGAAGTGCGTCTAAATGAAGGGATGCGATAGATATTTAGCAGAAATTACAAGCATTTCAAAAATGGCCACGAGAGGGTATTTCCCGATACAATCTAGGGATATTGACAGATGTTAACAGCAGCGTGATGTACGTGTCTGCTTGCGCACAATGGGAATATTAAACAAAAGACGTATAGAATATCTTGTCAGTCTCGTGCGGTTCACAACAATAAATAATGTTGTGCAATTTACAAAATCGTGCTTTACTGGTGAAACTTTTATATTAAAATGGTGATTCCTCAACGGAAACTTTTACGTATGTTTCGAACTTCGAAAATTATTCTCGGATGTTCAATGACTACAAACGGATTACAAAAATTATCCTGAAATTTGAGGAAACTGGATCGTTGAATGTTCGTACTGGAATTGGAAGAAATCCTGTTTCTGCAGAGGAAATGGGATATGTTGCGCTCATGATGGAAGGGGAATGACTTCAAACTCAATGGGTAACATGAGCGTTCGCCACGTTGCAGCAGCATTTGCTCAACTGACGACTACTTTTGAAAAGATTATTCCGAAATTTCTGCGATATTACCACTATAACATGTCACATTTTAAGCATTGGTGACAGTTCATTAACCTGCACGTTTAACATTATCATTTGAACTTCTTGCGAATATGTGTCAGGTATATGTGGTTTGTCCTTGTAACATGACCACTGAAGCCCATTTTTATCCGGATGGTAATTGCCGCATCTGGGTTTAAGAAAATCCTCATTCGATTCTTCAAGTTCCGTTGCATTCTCACAAGGCTACAGTACACTGTAAAAAATGACCAATGTTTCTTATTTTATGAAAATATGCTATAACCACGAACGAAAATATAATATAATCTTCTGAGTTATCAGAAATTTCAAATAGCATGTTACATTGTCTTTTGAATCCCCATAAACGAATACATTTCCAAAATTTGAAGAATAATTTATAAAAAAAATTATTTTTAGCTGCCCGAATTTTTCAGAAACGTTTTTGAAGGGTTTTTATAGTGTATTAATTAGTGTCCTTAGGCTGGAATACCTGTTTTTCGAATGTTATTTATTCTCAAGTACACGTTTTCAGCCGCATAAGTTAATTTATACATGAAAGAGTAAAGAAATAATCTTAATTTTAATGTTATTGTTAACGCTGTTAATTTTGCGTGTTTGTCTGTTAAACATTTTTTTAGCATAAAAATGTTTACTTCAGAATTGATAGCATTCTAAAAACAGGTATTCCAGGCTGAGGACACTAATTAATACACTATAAAATTCCTTCGGAAACGTTTCTGAAAAATGCGGGCAGCTAAAATTAATTTGTTTTTGTAAATTATTCTTTAATTTTTTAAAATGTATTCATTTCTGGGGATTCAAAAGAGAATGTAACATGCTATTTGAAATTTCGGATAACTCAGACTCAGAAGATTATATTATATTTTCGTTCGTGGTTATAGCATATTTTCTTAAAATAGGAAACATTGGTCATTTTTTACAGTGTACGGTGTGGATTTACTGAAGAAATTTTGCTGTGTCCATTTTTCTTCAAAAAATTATCTTCGAGAGGTCTGGTGACATGCTCTGTAACTAGAAACTGCTACGAATGACTGCTAGAGAGTAACATTGTCCCCTTCCTGCAAGCACGTGAGTGCCTAGACGGAACAATTTTCATGCAAGTAGGAGCTACTCCAGACATTCCATTAAAAATATGCTTAAGAGATACTTAACAGGATATCATCTCATGAGTTGCTATTTTAGTTGTGTCTGGCCTGCAGAATCACAGACCTGATTCCCTGTGATATTGACGCGTAAATTTAAATTGACTGGAAAACCCAAACATTTTTCGTTAAAAAATAATTGTTGTGTTCAACTGCAACTTAAAAGTCATTCCGGCCTGTACGGGAGAAAATGGGTACCTTCCCTATTCCTTGTTTTTAAGAATTCAGCTAATTGTACTCAATCACATAAGGCCAAAATGAGTAGAACCCAATTATAGAAGTCCATTCCTAGTTTTCGTCAGTACTGAATTTGAATTAGTATTTCGCCAAATTATTCAGCTATAGACAAGCTGGCTTCATGTATGACTTTTTTTTTTGCTCGTCAAATTTCACGATATTTCGCCAAGTGTTCGGATAATTTGTCGCTGCGTATATAAATATATAGTTTATCAATGAAAGACAATTTGTGAGAAACTACGTTCAATAAAACTCATAAATTAAATTCGTTTATGAAATGAAGTAAACTGACCATAATAATTATATAAAAGTATTCCGTATCTTGTACATTCGGTGAAAAAATATCTGTTATCAATAAAATATATATATCTATGTCGTGATGTACGAACAATTTAGCATAACTCGATATCTGAGGTTGAAATATGAGAATCTAAAATTACAGCTCATTCCGCCAAGTAGTATATGATTCATGCTTAAAAAACTTCATCCATTTCAGTTTTTTTAACCTATTAAAAATTAATTTAGCATTTGAATTAATGCATTTTACATCTGAATAATGGAGAGTAACGGCAGAACGTATATAACAACAGTACGAAAGTTAATGCCAAATTTGAATTTCGAACAAAATGTATAAACCGACGTATAAATGTATGATAGTTTTCTCGATTGTTAAACTCGATCTACCTGAATTAGTATCTAAAAATAGTTTCGAGCACCCCATCTAAATTCCTAGCGTTTATATCATCATTTTTAATGTTACCTAAATTACCTGCAAGACAGAATAATTGCTTCGAACGTCACCCATAACTGAGGTAATCATAATACAATGGATATGCATTATTCACTCTAATAATGAGTCATTAAAAAATATAATGGTTCATTTCGCACTTCAATGAATCCCAGTAATAACTGAGATACATTTCTACTTATATGTGTTTTTTTTAACGATACAATTCTTATGGATTTTATATTTTACAATTCTTATCAACGTTTTGTTATTAATAGCGAAATTAATTATTAATCTATTACGCTTCTTCACACAAATACAAAACAATTGAAAATATAATTTTTAATTACGAAACTGTGATTCAAGTGAACCAGACAATTTGTAAAAGATTGAAATGCGTTTTAACTATGTGTATAGAGACAGGATAACTACATTCTCTATAAAAGTTATAATTGCATATTATTATTTTTTATGTTGATTCCATAAAACGAATTTGCGTACTTTTCCTGTGCGAGTTAGAGAAAATGTTGAAAAACTTCAATTCCCCTAAAAAGAAAAAGTACACTAATTTGAATATAGTAATCAGTGTATTGGCTATCAGAAAAAATACAAAGCGCTACTTGTCATTCTTAAATTGAAATGGAGTAGCATGCACTGCTAAAAAATTGCAGCAAACTGTCCAATCATTCGACCGTTTTTATAGAAAACGGTTACATAACTGTAATTTAACTCTGTTCTGACCATATTATAGCCCATGTCATGGTCAGAATAGATTTAAATTACGGTTATGTAACCGTTTTCTATAAAAACAGTCAAATGACTGGACAGTTTGCTGCAAATGTTTAACAGCGTGCACAATTTCAATGAATAATGGAATGAATACAATGAATCTACACATAAAAAAAACATTCTGTCATAAAATGAAACAAATGCTTCTATCCAGCAATAATGATACTGAACACATTGGAATTTAGGCCTATTTCCATGTCGGATACGTAAGCGTTTTGAACCCTAATGGGGAGGCAATGAAAGAAAAATGGAAGTTATTTATGTTTTGTGGAAAAATAACAACGAAAACTTGAGGAACGGAATAATTTTTGCTCTATAAGCTGTTTTTAACAAACACGACTTTCAATTTACAAAATCATTTCCTTCTGAATATTTCATAAAAGCTTTAATATACAATATCGTAGCTAACAAGTTTGCTGCTCCCGTTTCATTTAAAATGTAAATAAAATATCGGTTGTCTGTTTAAATATTTTAAGCTAATTATTATTCAGTTTTATATTTGTCTGACAGCATCTCTATTTTTGAATTACTTTATTTCAAATACTCTCCATGCTTAAGAGATTAAAAATAATATTAATGAAATAGGCAATAATATATAGAGCAATAATGGTTAATCTTTGAATAGCGTGCACGTATATCATATTTCATAAAACGAAATACGATATTTTAATCATTAAAAAGTTATTATATCCTTCAAAATATATCATTTGAAAATGAAGATCTTTTTTTTCATAAATATTGTAATCAGTTTAAAATTAAATCAACAATGCCTAGATAATTTAGTAGTCATTTTATGATGTTGAGATGCTTTTTAAACATTAAGGAATTGCCAGTGGACTCGTGCAAAGATTTCACACTGCATTTTAATATTTTTTTAGATGTAAGTTTAAATTTATATCTACTATATATATAAAACACAAACGGAAATTTCGTTCCGTTCCTTGATAACTCGAGTTCCACTGAATGGATTTTGATGGAACTTTCGTTGTTCGATAGATACTTTTTCAGGGAAGGTTTTAGTATATAACATATTGTTCTGCGTACATTAGTCACAGAATTATGATAGAAAGTTCTGTTATTTTGGCCGAAAGGGTTACCATTGCTAATTTATTGGCGACCATTATTGTTGCAGAAAGAAATGAAAAGGCTATACATCTCGAAAAATAAAAGAAAAACTGTTACTAATTTTATTTTATTTTTAAAAGAAAGAAAAAGAAAGAGAAAGAAAAGAAACAGAAAAAGAGTTTTGATGAGAGATAATATTATAAAACAAAAATATTTAATTTAAACATGATTAGGAATGTTCATAATGCTTAAAAAATTATTCAAGGGGCAAGATTGCAATTGAAACAAAATTTGGCGATTTATCTTTTGTTTTTTGGCGATTTTGATTTTACTTTTGACCCCAAACAATTTTATTTTAAGCCAAAAGGTGTTTTTTTGTTGTAGAAAGAATTGAAATGGCTATAAACCTGGAAAAATGAAAGAAAAAACTGTTACTAATTTTATTTAAAAAAAGAAAGAAAAGAGAAAAAAAGAAAAACAGTTTTGATGAGAGATTTTAAGCCAAAATGTGTTTTTTCAAGTGTACGACAGCATTTTTGCAGTATATTTTTTTTGTACTTTTCGGTTAGCTTTGCACCAGTGATGGATATATACATGTATGTCGTGTTTCCAAGTTCAAATCCGGGAAGAAGGCAGTCGTGCTCGTGATAAATAGGGTTAGCTATGTTAGTGGTTTCCCTTTTAGTTCGCATCAGGCGGCCGGGTGGTATCATCAACAACAAGAAATGTCAGTCCATATTTTTGTCGAAGAACCTTTTATTTCCAGTTTTAAGACATCTCTTCAGGGAAAATGCTCATTAGCCAACGCTAAACGAAAAAAAATACAACGTTCCATTATTTTCTAGAATCCGTCCCGATTCTTTTAGCAAACACCAGCGTCGAAAAAATCCTCTCCGAATCAGGATGATCGTGTTTTTAAACTAGCTTGCGTAATAATACAGAATACGTCACGTGACCCACTTCTATCGAATCAAAAGGTCTCTTTTGGAACTTTATCAATATTTCCGGTGGATTTATTTTGTTGTAAAATGTAAAAACGTTCTACGCCCTTCCAGAATATTCCATAATCTCGTACCAGATGCCTGTCATATCAACAAACGAGCTTATCTGTTTTTGAGGCTGTAGCTAAACTTCTAATTTAATACGTAATAAAAATAATAAGAAGAAAAGAAAATGAATCTTTATAAAAGGGAAAAAAAAGAAATAATTAAAGTTTCTCGGAAATATTTTAATAGACATTTGATATTTAATAATAGGATAACTTTATGAAATAAGGTTTTTTGAGCAGAATATTTTAAGAGATACGATATTTTAGCATTTAAATAAAGAAGTTATAGCAATTTGACCACACGGGAATAATACTAATGAATTTTAATAATGGATTAAAATAAAGATGTTCTATTTAAAGAATAAATTAAAAAAGCTATCGCCATTTTTAGAATAACTACATTCGAATAAATATTATTAAGTGGATTAGGAATAATTGGCTTTACATATGGATAGTAAAAGGCTATTTTAAGAATGAGAATTATTTTAATAAGCTGGGTTATACACCGAATATTATTGAATGGACAAATTTTATAGAATAATTGCGGAAAAAAATTAAATTCTGTAATATGTATATATACACACACATATATATCTACACAAATACATATATATACATACATATATACACACATATATGTTTGAATATATACATATGTATATGTATATACATATATATTTATATATGTACATATATCACTGGCGCCCGGCTAACCGAAAAGTACCTTTTTTTTATTCAAATGCAAACTATATTAATGGCAGTATACTTCTATTTACTTCTACATATATGAAATTTCGTTCCGGCTGCTGATAACTGGAGTTCTGCAGAATGGATTTTCGTAGAACTTAAACTGTAAGATAATTTTTCAGGGAAGGTTTCATTGTATAACCTATCATTTTACGTAGATTAGTTATAGAATTACTATGGGAAGTTCTACAATCAGATCAATCCGATTATGAAAGATTAGCCTTTTTAAAAGATTTTGCCGAATGGATTTCGATGGAACCTACACTGTTAGTGATGAAATAACAAAGCAAATAAATAGACGAGGCCTTGGATCGAATATATATTGAGCTACGAAAGAACATTACACAATGACAAAAACATAGTAACTGAACAGAAAATTAAACATCACTTTTATTTATAAATTCGTCTGGGATTCTGCAGTCATGCTTCCCGGACGTGCAAGAAAATTATACTAAAGTATAATCCAATAAAATTTAAGATGTAATGCTACGATTACAATTACGATACGATATACTAGCACCCGCCCATAATCTAGCATTACATTAGAAAAACACAGAATAAAAAACTTACAATAAACAAACATTAAAAATGTTACACAGTTAAAACATTACTTATACAAACAGCAAAGAAACAACAATTCATAAAATTTAACTCTAGGCAATGCCTTTGTAAACATATCAGCAATTTGCATATCTGTAGGAATATATTCAATTTTGATATTATTTTCTTTTACAACATTACGAACAAATTTTAGTTTTATATCTATATGTTTCATTCTACCATAGCTACATTCATTACTGATACATTTTATGCAAGACTGATTATCCTCTAAAATAACTAAATCCTTAATACTTACAATTTCACAAGCAATATTTTTGAACCACAACAGGTCTTGCAAACTTTTAGTTAAGGCAATGACTTCAGCTTCAGTTGAAGATAATGCAACTGATTTTTGTTTATTACAACACCAGAGAACAGGCATGTTACAAAACATTAAAATGTAACCTGATACTGATTTTCTATCATTTGTATTAGCCCCCCAATCAGAATCAACATACATAGATAATTTAATATCAGATTTTTGCTTTTTATACACAAGTTTTAAGGACAAAGTTCCTTTCAAATATCTTGAGATGTTCTTTAGTGCAATCCATGCAACTTCAGTAGGATTTTCCTGCATTTGACTCAAACAATTAACACTATATAAAATATCAGGTCGTGAAATATATTCTACGTACAATAAACAACCTACAAGTTCACGGTATGGACCATTAAATGGTTTTCCATTTTTGAAATCAGATGGAGTGGATTTAGGAGAAATAGGAATATCACTAGGTTTACATTCTAGCATATTAAATTTACTTAACAATTTAATTATATAAGACTCTTGATCCATTATTAAACAATCAGTTTTAAATTTCATTTGAATACTCAGAAATTCTGAAACACATTCTGATTTTGACATATGAAATTCTTTAGAGAGAAAAGAAATAACTACATTAGTTTAATTTAAATCTGAACCTGCTATAAGCATATCATCAACATACAGAGCAATAATTATTTTATGACCATTACTATAACGAATAAAAATACAAGGTTCATTATCAAGAGATTTAAATTTAAATTTTGAAACAAATTCAAGAAACCTTTCAAACCATTGTCGTGGGGTCTGTTTCAGGCCATATAAACTCCGTTCGAGTTTACATTTTAACCATCTTTCGTCATCATAGCCTTGCGGCTGATCCATAAAAACAAGTTCATTTAACTTACCATTCAGGAAAGCTGTTTTTACATCCAAAACAAATGCATGTAAGTCATCATTTAAAATCACAAAAAGCACTAAACGTAAAGCTGGCATACTTATTACAGGGGCGGAAGTTTCACTATAGTCTAGTCCTTCTTTTTGCATAAATCCACGGGCTACAAGTCGAGCCTTATAACGTCCATCTCTTTTGATGGTATACACCTACTTGCAGGAAATAGCTCGTTTATCAGGTGGTAATTTTTCGAAATCCCAGACGTCGTTGATTTTCATGCTTTCTATCTCTGCATCCATAGCTTCCTTCCATAAAAGTTGTCCATCAACAGGGGGAAATTCGATCTCATCAAAAGATAAAGTTTCTTGTTGGGAAAGTAATGCTTCATACACCTCAGGAGTTGGATACCGAATAGGTTGTTTTCTTGATCTCTCGGATTTCCTCATTTTATCTAACGAATTTTCCATAAACGTTGTTCATCAACAGGGAGACATTTGATCTCATCAAAAGATAAAGTTTCTTGTTGGCAAAGTAATGCTTCATACACCTCAGAGTTGGATACCGAATACGTTGTTTCCTTGATCTCTCGGATTTTCTCATTTATCTTCTTTCTCTTCAGAATCCTCTGTTTCTTCACTAGTTCTTTCTTGAGAATCTGGGTTCATTTCACAATCAGTCAATTCTGAATTTTCCACTATGTGTTGTTTTGAGTTTATGATATGCTTCTTCTCTTCATCAAATTTGACATTTCTTGAAATAGTTATGCGTTTCGTCTCAGGATCTAGCAATCGATATCCCATTGAAGAATAACCTATATAGATCATATGTTTAGACCTATTATCAAGCTTCTTACGATGAACGGAAGGAACTAACATGTAGGCACTGCATCCAAAAACACGTATGTGCTTCAAATCGGGATCTTCTCCAAATTTTAAGAAATACGGCGTTAAGTTCTCAATGGAGCTGCTTGGCATTCGATTTTTCAAGTAAGCTGCTGTAAGAATAGCTTGACCCCAAAAAGTGTTAGGTAAATGTGATTCAGCAATTAAAGCCCTTCCTATATCTAGGAGCGATCTATCGCATCTTTCAGCAACTCCATTCAAAGCTGGAGTGTATGGAGGAGCAAGATCAATCACTATACCAAGATCTCGAGTGAAATTCACTAAATCATTGCTTAAATATTCTTTTCCGTTATCACATCTGATTTTCTTTACTGTAGGATTAGTTTTTAAGAAAACTTTCAATTCCTCTGAAGCTTCACTTTTACGCTTCAATAATCGGACTTCAGTAAATCGTCAAAAATCATCTATGATAGTCATAAAATAGCATTCACCAGAAAAAGTTTTCGGAACAATAGAGCCACATATGTCAGAATGAATAGCAGTCATTGGAGTACTTTCTCTTTTCCTAGGTCCTCTTCCCATTGGTGTTGCCCTCTGTTTTGCTCGAACGCAAACATCACAAAAAGAAAGGGGTATCGGAAGTTTCATTTCCTTCAACACTTTGTCGCTTGGATGACCCATTCTGCGATGCCAAATTTCGGAATCATTTTATTTTGATGTGAGAACAGTTTCATACTTTGGAACAAAATAACTAACATATTTTCTTTTGATGTGAGAACAGTTTCATACTTTGGAACAAAATAACTAACATATTGTCCATTTGAATCACGTTCACCAAAACAAAAACGATTTCTTCCTTTTTTTATGAACACCTTTTCATTCTTGAAAATAACTGCATAGTTTGCGTTTTCGATTTTTCTAACGGAAATCAACTGTCCACTTAAATCTGGTGCGTAAAGAATATTATTTAGTGTAATTTCCATTCCGTTTGATAATTTTCCAATAATATTTCCAACACCTTTAATTTCAAGATTCGTTGTTTTCGACGCACATTTAATAGTTCCTGAAGATGGCCGTAAAGACGTGAAATATTTCTCATTAGAGCACATATGGGAAGTCGCTCCAGAATCCACTATAAATTCATTCTTTTTAACGTTCCCCGCAACAAAAGATACCGCTGAAGAAGCAAATTTTTCCTCATTTGAATTTTTAACAGCTTTACAGTTTCGTTTAAAATGGCCAGGAAGTCCACATTTGAAACAAGTAAGTTTCTTTCTACAGTATTTAGCTATGTACCAATTTGAATTATAGTTTTTGCACACATATTCTTTGCGAGTTGATACAAACGCGGTATTATCATGAGCAGTTTTGGACTGCACTTTTTCTTTCTTAGAGTCGAGCAGAAGTGCTTCAGCATCTAACAGCCGTTGTGTGACAAAATCTAGAGTCAAAACAGTATTCGGTTGATTTTCTAACGCAGTTTTAACATTTTCAATTTCTTGAGGCAACGACATTAGAATATAAACAATAGTATCGGTTTCACTTACTTCAGCACCGGAAATTTTAAGTTCCGAAATTAATTTGTTTATTTCATCAATGTGACTTCTCATAGATACAACATGATCCTTTTTAATAGTTGCTAACCTCTTTCTAATTAAAATTTGATTAACTGCACGCTTGGTATCATATGTTCGTTCTAATTTATTCCATATCTTATGCGCAGTATTTTCTTCTTGCAATGACGCAAGAACCCCATCGCTTAAAAGCGATAATAATAAAGCATAAGCCTTTTTCGATTTTACAACTTCCGCTGTTTCAGTTGTCGCTTCATTGTCTAAAAATTTATCCAAATCTTTCGCCGCAAATATGGCTTTGACACGCCTTTTCCAAACAGAACAATTTGTACCGTCGCCGTCAAAAAGAGCAACTCCGTATAATTCTTTTTCACTTTCCATCGCTGGGTAAAAAAACTGAAACAAAAGAAAAATAAATTTTCTCTCTCAAAACCACACCAATAAATATGAAAAGGGACTAGCGTCACTCTGTCTGCGAATTAAACCAAGCTCTGCTGATGAAATAACAAAGCAAATAAATAGACGAGGCCTTGGATCGAATATATATTGAGTTACGAAAGAACATTACACAATGACAAAAACATAGTAACTGAACAGTAAATTAAACATCACTTATATTTATAAATTCGTCTGGGATTCTGCAGTCATGCTTCCCGGGCGTGCAAGAAAACTATACTAAAGTATAATCCAATAAAATTTAAGATGTAATGCTACGATTACAATTACGATACGATATACTAACAGTTAGATAATTTTCTAGGGAAAGTTTTATTGCATAACATATCATTCTACGTTGCTTAGTTCTAGAATTATAGGGGAAAATTCGAAAATCGGGTGACCATTTTTTTAATCAAATATTAGCCTTTTCAATATTTGATTCCGATTATGAAAGATTAGTGTTCTGAAAAAGTTCTACTGGACGGATTTTGATGAGAATTATATTGTTAGTTAGATGCTACATCAGGAATGGTTATAGTGTACTACATATTATTCTACGTTGCTTAGTCAAACAGTTATGTGTGAAGGTTATATAGTCAGGTGAACCCGATTCCGAAAGATTAGCCTTTTTGAAAGTTTTTAGAGGGCGTATTTTTTGCGACTTGAATTGTTAAGTAGATAATTTGTAAGGATGGTTTTAGTATATTTCATATCGTTCTGTTAGTTTTAGAATTACGTGGAAAAGTTCTATAATCAGATGAACCAGATTATCAAGAACTAGCGTTTATAAAAATTTCTACTGAATAGATTTTGTTAGTTAATTTGTTTGCATTGTTAGTTCGATAATTTTTAGTGATGGTTTTAGTATATTACATATAGTTTTATCATTCTTTAGCAAACCCTAACTGTAAATGTCCAAATAAAAGAGTTGGTCCTTACCAGCAAAAATTTTGACTGCACATTAGAAAATATAATATCGTAATGACGTCATTTTTCAGTAATGTGTAAGGATATTCCAGGTAAATGTACAGATTGCTTTCAAATACAAGGTCAAATTAAACGAGATATTTCGTTTGATTCAAGGTTCTTTTGTAAAAACCGACCAGCGCAGCTTGCTAGTATATACATAAAATAAGGACTAAAAATATCTGCAAACAACATTAGTCGCCAGAATATCGCCTCATTTATCTCATCAAAGTTACAGTAAAAACTGATCGCTGATAGCTAAGGCAAAAAAAAATATATATATATCAATCATATTTTAACAGCATTAGAAGATAACAACATCAGTTTCGGGAAAAAACGTGGGACAAAGTAAAATAAATTGAGCATTTAAATTTACATTTTTTCTTTAATCATAAATATAAAATAAATCCGTGCAGCAATCTTTATTTGAAAATTATATATATATATATATATATATATATATATATATATATATATAATGCGGTATTTTATTTTTGTGGCAACATTAATTTGAGAAAATCGTTTCATTTCATTTATGAAAACAATGCCGATTTAATTTTTAATTATCAGCAAATCAAAAAACATGTTTTAGGAAAATGTATTTGTACTATGTCAGAAGCCTGTTCAAAATCCTTTCATATAATCTCATTTGTCGTTCTGCGTTTCGTATTTTCTTAGAAAAAGGGATGTTGACAGGAGAAATATTATATACAATAATTGCTTTTGAGATTAGTCACTATTAAAGCACAATACTAAGAATCAAGAGTTATACATTTTGGGCTATACATATTAAATTCAAATAAAGCTTTTAAATGCGTTTTATGTGAAATATTTTTGTTAATGTTAACAGCAATTTTTAAATTTTTTTATATTTTTACTTGTATTTATTACCTAAAATATTTTTCTTATGTAATTACAATTGAAAACATAATGAAGACACACTCAATAATAATAATTTAAAATGAAAAACTCCATCCGGCCTGTACCGGGAGGAAAAGGTAGCTTTCACAGTCCATGTTTTTAAAAATTCAACTCATTTTACACAAACACCCGAAACTAAAATACTTGGAACTCGATTATAGAAGATTCATTCCCGGTTTTAGTTAATACTGAATTTGAATGCAAATTTCAGCATGAGAGTTACATCATAACAAAAATCAGGTTATTTCAAAAGCTCACCAACCCTAGAATTTCAAACTGCCATATCTCAGCCATTTTTAAGATAAAACCCAAACAAAAAATGTTCCGGAATCCTTATATCACGATCTCACACTTAAATGAAACATTTTTTTTTTCAATTTATAATTTGTTATAGATCTTTTTGAATTAAAAAATAAATATTTAATTTGCCGTCATCTTGAAACAAGATGGCGCATGATGATGGCCAACGAACTCGGTCGAGATCTTGCGGTATGTTCTGTACACATGATCAGTCACATTCATATCGGTTCATAAAAACGAGAGTTACAGCATAATAATTATCAGGTTGTTTCAAAATCTCAGCCACCCTAGAATTTCAAACTGCCATATCTGATCCATCTTCTAAGATATAGCCAAAAAAAAATGTTCCAGAATTATTGTATTACTTTATAACACTTAAAAAAAACACTTGTTTTAATTTATAATTTTTTTTGTACATCTTTTTGAGTTAAAAAAAATAAACATTTTTAACTGGCCGCCATTTTGAAACAAGATGGCGGATGAAGCTGACCAACGAACTCAGTCGAGACCCTGGTATGTCCTATGCACACACTCAGTCACATTCAAATCGGTTAATAAATAAGAGAGTTACATCATGACGTATGTTATATATATATATATATTGAGTTTTCAAGAAAGTAATTTCGGTTTTGTAGTATTGAAGAAAACTCCTTTTTTTTAAGACAAAGAATAAACTTTAATCAATTATATATTTTCCCTTTTGTTCAAGGACCTTCTGCCATCCTTCTTCCAGCTGCATGATTCCGCGTTCATAGAACTTCTGGTCCTTATCAGACAAAAACTGAACCAAAAACTGTTTTACGTCATCGTCATTTGTGAAATTTTTACCATTCAAAGAATTCTGCAAACTTCGAAATAAATGGTAATCAGATAGTGCCAGGTCAGGGCTGTAGGGGGGGATGCGACATCACTTCCCAACCAAGCTCTAATAATTTCCCACGAGTTACGAAATATGTGTGAGGCCGGGCATTATCATCGTGGAAGACGATTCCTTTACGATTTTCCAATGCCGGCCGCTTTTCTTTTTTTGCTTCATCCAGTTTTATTAGTTGCTGACAGTAAATATCTGAATTAATTGTCTGGTTTCTTGGGAGAAGCTCCAAATACACAACACCTTTGTAATCCCACCAAATAGACAGCATGATCTTTTTTTGATGCAATTCAGCTTTCGATGTGGTTTGTGCTGGTTCATCATGCTTGGACCATGATCGTTTTCGAATGATGTTACTGTAGGTGACCCATTTCTCATCATCAGTGATGATTATTTTCAAGAAAGGATCGTTTTTATTGCGTTTAAGATGCATATCACAAATATTGATTCGTTGTGTTAAGTGAATATCTTTCAATTCATGTTGAACCCAAATATCGAGCTTCTTAACGAGTTCAAGACCTTTTAAGTGATTTTCAATATTTGTGTGAGATACTTTTAACCTCTCTGCAATCCCTCGAACAGTTACATGACGATCCTCTTGAATAATGATACTGATTTGGTCATCAGAAACTTTAGTCGGTAGACCAGAACGTTGGTCATCTTTCAGTGAAAAATCGCCAGAACAAAATTTTTTAAACCAATTCTGACACGTGCGCTCTGTGATGCAGTCAACACCATAAACTTCACATATCTCTTTATGAGCCTCTGCAGCTTTTTTTCCTTTCCAGAAATAAAAAAGTAGAATATGCCGAAAATGTTCGCTTTTGCACTCCATGTTAAAATTGACCCTGAACAAATAGTTGCAAACTAAATCACACTGCAATGGCTTAAAAAGCAACCTCAAGATCACTGCTATCAAATGGCAAAATGCCAAAAACATTTCTACCAGAATTCATTCAAAAAAATTGACATAAATCTCTGAATGTGTGAAAACCAAAATTACTTTCTTGCCAACCCAATATATAAATCAACATTTGAACGGAGGGTGGTTTGGGGGTTTAGGGGTCAATATCGGTGAAAATATACCATAATTTTTTGGAATTGCTTTCGTCCGAACGGCTGCAATAGCTAGATTTTAGGTATCTTTCATTACAAAAAGCTACCTATTGCAGCCGTTCGGAGGAAAGCAATTCCGAAACAATTTTGTATATTTTCACCAATCATGACCCCCAGACTCCCAAACCACCCTCCGTTCAAATGTTGATTTATATATGTATATATATATATATATATATATAGTTCATATAAATATCTGACATATGTCATGCTGTAACTATCTTATTTATGAACCGATTTGGATGTGACTGAATATGTGTATAGAACATACCAAGATCTTGACCGATTTCGTTGTCTAGCTTCATCCGCCCTCTTCTTTCAAAATGGCGGCCAGTTAATTTTTTTAATTTAAAAAAAAATCCAAATGGTGTACAAAAATATTATAAATTGAAAAAATTGTTTCTGTTAAGTGTTAGAACGGGATGCAAGGATTCCGGAACAATTTTTGTTTTGGCTTTATGCTTGAGATATGGCAGTTTGAAATTCTAGGCTGCCTGAGATTTTGAAACAATCTGATTTGTGTTATGCTCTAACTCTCATGCTAAAATTCGCATTTAAATTCAGTATTAAAGAAAACCGGGATTGAATCTTCTGTAATCGTATTCCAAGCAATTTAGCTTCGGGTGTTTGAGTAAAATGAGTTGAACTTTTAAAAACGGTGACTATGAAAGCTACCTTTGCCTCCCGGTACAGGCCGAGAGGACTTTTTGTAATGAAAGCTACCTAAAAGTGAAATTAATTCTATTTAAAATCATACATGACAACTACATGACAAGACAATTGTATGAAAAATAGCTTCGTAAATTAATCATTCAGTTGGAAACACAAGCCAAATACGGATTTTCATTCATAATTTTTCCAATAATAAAGACATTATCATACTATATATCAAAATACTTACTTCTAATTACTGGAAATGAGGAGGTGAAATTACGAGAAGAGCGAGAATTGTACTTGATCTTTCAAACAACATTGAGTGAGTTCGGTACTCCCTAAATTTGAATTTGTCACTGCCCAAATTCCTGTGCATGTCCAGAATGTCCCTTGGTGTGATAACGTTTCACATAAATAAAACGTGCTTATAATGTTCATTATTTCTAAAGTTATACACGAAAAACCAGGTTAGGATTTTAGTGAGACTTTGAATATATTTGAATGGGTGCATTGCCAAGCATATCTTTTTCATCTGCACGTTAATTACCTTCCTATTATAATTTAAGAATCGTTCCTGTTACATCCTACACTGTAGAAAATTTATAATAAATCTTAAAATCTATGTAAATTTCTATTTTTATGAAAATATTATATTTCATTATTATTTTTTCTTTATGGCTTTTACATTTATGAAATAGACTGGAAACTTAGCTACATGTAAATTATTCAAAAATTTTGATGGAGCATTAAAATCATTTATATCGCATATTTAAATTATGAGTTAAAATTTTATTTTAAAAACACACGTATATTTTAAATCAGGATTTTTGTTCTCTCAAACTTCTTTATTCCATATAGCATAATACACCTTATAGCATAATATAATTAAATAAAGTGAAAATTAGAAATTCAGGATGTTAAGTTTTAACATAATGAATAAAATTTAACAATTATTAAAGTAAATATCATAAAGCGCCACAGAAATATGATAATAAATGACATCACAATTAAATTTAATTATATCGAAAATTGTTTAATGAAATCATGAAACAAGGAAAATATTCAACTAATTAATAGTTGCATTATATTGCTTCGGGAATGTTAATGGTATACTAGGATAATTAATTAACGAAAAAATACTTGCAAAGTTAATTTACGCAAAAGAAAATTTAATAGTTTCAAAAATAAAATTTAATTTTTAAAATATATTCAGGCTGAATATTCCATATTTAAAACATTTCTATACTTATATGCCTTATAATCTTATTTATATGCATACATCTTATTTATGTGCAGACTGTTAAAAAAGAAACGGAACCCCTATTGCGACACATTTTAAATGCGCGTGAAAAAATTCGCAACCAATATTTATGAACAGTGTATCGTGTCAAACTTAACATAAAAAAAATATTGCAGCATATGCTTTTTCTACAAAATAGAATGCATGGGCTAATAGAACAACTGGATAATATTGCAACTGGTTAATAGAACCAGTTCCTATCATGCATTAAGCATTTAAGAAGAAAAAAATATTGCAGCATATGCTTTTTCTACAAAATAGAATGCATGGGCTAATAGAACAACTGGATAATATTGCAACTGGTTAATAGAACCAGTTCCTATCATGCATTAAGCATTTAAGAAGAAAAAAATATTGCAGCATATGCTTTTTCTACAAAATAGAATGCATGGGCTAATAGAACAACTGGATAATATTGCAACTGGTTAATAGAACCAGTTCCTATCATGCATTAAGCATTTAAGAAGAAAAAAATATTAAAAATTAAAAAGGCGATATCCTTGTAACACATGGGCTGAAAAGTTCCCAGTCTGACACACAGATCGCGTTGCAATCGCAAAACCGATGTTTTTTTAGTAAGTTCTAACCTTTAAAAGGTAGCAGAAAAAAATGTTATGACGATTCGCCGTGTGGATAAAACGTTAGAGTGGTTTTAGTTGAACGACTTTGTTGATTAAAAAAAATGGATAAACAAGAATTTCAAGAATTGTTATTTGATGGGAAAAACACCGTTCAAACAAAAGCTTGGCTTGGTAAGCGTTATCCGGACACTGCACTAGGTAAATCAACCATTATTGACTGGTTTGATGAATTTAAGCGTGGCCGTATGGACACCAGTGATGCAGCACGCAAAAGAGGTGAATACTCCGGAAAACATTAAAAAAAGTCCACAAATATCGTTTTGCAGAACCGCAAACTGAAGTTTCAGGAGATAGCTCAGACTCTGAAGATATCTAAGGAACGTGTAAGTTTTATTTTGAATGAACATTTGTCTATGGAAAAGCTGTTGTCAAAGTGGGTGCCGCGCATGCTGACTTTTGACCAAAAACAACAACGATTCGATGATTCTGAACACTGTTTGGAGCTTTTTCGTTATAAAATTATGTTATTTATTATTAAATTATTATTACTATTTATTTATTAAATTATTATTATTAAATTATTATTATTAAATTATTAGTAGTAGTAGTAGTAGTATTAGTATTAAATTATTATTATTTATTATTAAAGTTATGTTATTTATTAAAGTTATAATGTTATAAAGTTAATAAAGTTATAAAGTTATGTTAAAAATTGTATTTTCTTTATTAGACCGGGAACTTATCAGCCCATGTGTTATTTTGGAATCAAACATTATATTAATGAAATTTTGTTTCATACATATGACTCATTTAGATTATACGCAGTATATTGGCAAAATATATATATATATCTAATACTAATTATCCTATATATTATTTCTGTTGTCAACACCCCTTTTCTAAGCAAATAAAAAAACGCAGAGCGATAAATGATAAACCATATAATGGGATTTTGAAGCGACTTCTGACGTAGTACACTCACATTTCATTAAAACATGTATTTTGATTGCAATTTGCAATTAATAAAAAAATAAATTGTTGCATTGTTTCCATAAATGAAATCAAAGGTTTTCCTCGAAAGTGATCCACGTGTGTTTGTTTACTGTTGCCACACGAAAATAAAATACCGCAACAATGATTATAAAAACATGTTCGATAAAGATAAAGTGGGACATGTTGATGCACGGGTTTATTTTATGTTCATGATTAAAAAGCAAAATTTGAATTCAAATGCTCAATTTATTTTTCTTTATCCCATGTTTTTTTCCGAAACAGATGAGAACAATCTCTATTGCAATTAAAATACGATTGATATATATATACACACACACACACATATATATATATATATATATATATATATATATATATATATATATATATATATATATATATATTGCGTATGTTATTTTCTGTCAGCTTTTACTCTAACTTTGATGGAATAAATGATATGATATTTTGTCTTGACTAATGTTGTTTGCAGATATTTTTAGTCCTGAATTTTTTTAGAAGTTTACACCTGCATTCAAAAAAATTTTAGATATTGTTAAAAACATATTAGTCTGCAGTGCAAAATCTTCGCACGTCTCCACTGTTTTATATTATTTCTGTTGTCAGCATCCCTTTTTCTATTTCTATGCATTTACAAACCATACAAAATTTATTGAGACATCATTTGAAAACTTTTTGAAACGGATTCTGACATAGTACATTCACATTTCGTTAAAACATATTTTTTATATAAAAATTGCAGTTAATTAATATTTAATATTGTTTTCAACATTGTTTTCATAAATGGAATGGAACTTTTTTCTCAAATTAATGTTGCCATAAAAATAAAATACCACATTATATCGTGCTTAAACAATGATTTAAAAATAATAAACTATAAAAAAAATAAAGTGGGACGTCTCTGCAAGTTATTATTTATATTTATTATTAAAACGGAAAGTTCAAATGTTTGAAAGTAAAAGACACAATCGAACAGTCGAAGAAGTGATATTTCACGTGTAGCCTAAAATGTAAGCTTTTTTATATTAAATTAAAATGTATTTAAAATGTATTCAATTTATTTTTCTTTGTCCCTGTTGTTTCTTTGCCTCCTGTCTTTGTCTGAAGCCGGATGACATCATCCTCTAATGCAGTTAAAATACGATTGTAAATTATTTTTTCTCACGCGTGTTTTTTGTTATCGTCGATCAGTTTTTACTGCAACTTTGATGGAATAAATGAGATGATATTCTGGCTTGACTAATGTAGGTGCGGATATTTTTATCCTTAATTGTTCTTTAGAAAATTAAACCTGCATCTAAGAAATATTCGATATTGCTAAAAAATATTAGACTGCAGTGCGAATTCCTTGCACGAATCCACTGGTTTTATATTATTTATTACTAAGTTTTCGAACATCTCCCTCTGTTTCACTCCGCATTGAGCCATGAATTGAACTGAAGCTTTTATTTTAATAACTTAAATTTTTATTTCCCTAATTGAAATGAAACTAACTTCTAATCTTTAGAACGCTTCTTTTGAGTGTCGATTGCGAACGGAGTTGCATCACCGTAGTTTATGTTACTAAAATGAAGTGTTAAAAAGTCTTTAATGCTAGAAAACAACCATAATACTTTGTACATAATGTATTATAGCTGTATATAAATATTTAATGATTAACATATGTATTTATTTTAGTTATGAGCAGGATTTAAATGAAACTCATTATTAAGAATAAAGTGAGATATACTTGTACTTACCAGACAAAAGTGTAAGTTAAACTATTGATAATTAATGTGAAATCAAAGTTGCAATTTTTTTCAAGATCTATTACAAATATATTAAAACTGCATTAGTGATTTTTTTTTCCTTTACACTAACGGTAAAAAAAAAAATGATTGAGAGCATCCCATAGATTTTAAGCACCAAATTGTCCCAAAAAGAAACGAAAGTAACCATTGGATTGGTAATTATATTTTCTTTGAGTTAATATTTAAAAAGTACTTTTAAGCTTGGTAGCACCTCTTTCAAAAAGTCCTTCCTGCCTGTACTGGGAGGAAAAGGTAGCTTTCATATATGTTCGTTTTAAAACTTTACCTAATGTTACTCGAAAACAGCAAGCTAAAATGCGAAGAAACCGATTATATAAGATTCGTTAATACTGAATTCGAATAAACAAATCGCCAAATTAGTCAGCTATAGTCAAGTTGGCTTCATTTGTGGAGAATTATTTTTCGTTGGCAAATTTGGCGATATTTTTCAAAGTATCGCCAATCTTGGCGATTATTTGACACTAACGGATATGAATATATATTTATGCATATGATTGGGAAAATGATTATAACAATGCAAGATAACAATTTGAGAGAAATCACGCTCACTAAAACTTATAAATTGATTCCTGATTTTTTGTAATCTGCTATTTTGTTCAAACAGTCAGCTACTTAGAATTTCAAACTTTTATATCTCAGCTATTTAATAAGATAGAGGCAAAAAATGCTCCGGAATCCTTGTATCACGGCCTAACACTTAAACAAAAAGTAAATTTTAATTTTGAATTACTTTTTATATATTTTTTAGATTTGATTTTTTTTTCCTGGCCACTATTTTGAAACAAGGTGGCTGATAAAGCTTGTCAACGAACTCGTTCGAGATATTGGTGAGCCTAATGCACATGATTATTTTCATCCAAATCGGTTTATAAATACAAGTGCTATCGTATGTCCAAGATCATATATAGTATATATATATATATATATATATATATATATATATATATATATATATATATGTATATATAAATCAACATATGAACGGAGGGTGGCTTTGGTGTCTAGGGGTTATGATCGGTGAAATTATACTGAAAAATACGGCAATGGTTAAGATTTACCAGAAATTAAACGCATATGTAATTAACTGAAATTTGACGAATATTGTTATTTTTGCGTACTATTCAAATGACAATAGGCTTAGTAAGAATTTTTGAAGTTGTTTGGAAAATGTTGTATTACAACAAGATTAATCAGACATAGCAGCATTATAATATACTTTTATGTTTATTATAAATTTTTCGTTCGGAAAAATATGCTTCATTTATAGATTTAAAGAATGAAACATATGTATTAAATAAAAGAATCGTCAATGGAGTAAAGAGAATTAACTAAACTTTTATTTTTCTTCTGATTATTGTTAATATTGTTATAAATATTAAAACTAAATTCCGAAAATAGAAATTCAATAGTAATAATAATTCTATTGCTAATATGCTATATTTACTACATGCAGATTATAAGAAAAATAACTGTTAAGGCAGTAACCTTGTACTAACAGACTACAAGCAGACTTTTTATAATCAATGAAAATACATGTCTTATTTATACGGCGCCATACCTGGACGGATCCAAATGATTATTTATTCAGGAGAAACTTGCACTTCCGTGAAATTCTTCTAAATCTAAAATCCACATATAACAGAATTTTTTTCTTCGTCATTTTTTCCCTTCTTTTTAACACTTTCCAACCTAGTTGAAAAGTGTTTATGACTTCGGTTTGTCTGGCCGTAAGGCCGTCTGGCCGTCTGCTGTCTGTCCGTGCTCTAACTCCCGTAAATATGCTCGGAATGCTCTACAATTTTTATATGTTATTGTCGTTATCTATAGCATGTTCCCTATTTCAACTGAAGTGTGTAGCACTTATAGTTTTATTACAGGGACACACAAAAGAGTTCCGTAACATTACGGTCTATGGGGAAAAATCATTTGCGGTTCATTTTAATGATGTTACACAATTTCCAACACACCGTAATTGATATATATCACTAAGGTGCATTACAAGAAGCTTAATATGGAATAGGGTTTGCATAGCATTTATAGTTACTTTACAGGGACAGTCAAAAGAATTCCGTTACATTACGTCTATGGAGAAAAATTGTCTGCGGTTTATTTAAATAATGTTTCACAATTTTAAACGCATTGAATATTATATATATCCCTAAGGTGCATTACAAGAGGCTGACTACAGAATATTGTTTGTATAGCAGTCATCGTTACAGGGACACACAAAAAAATTATCTACTGTCTGTTAACAATAATTTCTCGAAGTGCGTTTTAAGTTACTAAACGCGATTTTAAATTTAACTCACTTTTTGTTTATTACGTTGTGTGTATAAATTCTGTAAATCATATACAGGGAAGCACAAAAGTTCGCAAACACATTTCTGTTTATTGACAGAAACTTCAGAAGGAGAATTTAAAACAGTGCTACGCGTTTCTTAATTGAACTAAAATTTAGCATCCTATATAGTATATATACAAATCTATAGATCATATACAGGGCTGAATAAAAGTATTCAGATATTTTTCCGAATATTGTATATGTTAGAAATAAATGTTGCAAATTCCTGAAATTACGTTTTTAAATATGTTATGCGTTTTCTAAATTGTTTACTTCGATGTTACCTTTCAGCTTATTAAACGGTAATGATTTGTAAAATTATTTTGGAAGCGTTGGAAAGTGTTACATAATCTATGCTTGACGCATGATTTTTCGTTCTTTTTTTTACATATTATATACTTCTACTTATTATTTCAAGAGATTGATAATAAGTTACACTATAATTATATATATTTTCTCTCTTATTACCATAAATTTCTTCTGATACAGTTTTTTTTTTATTTCCTGACATTAAAAACTGTTTCAGCATTAGTTTGCATCGCCTTTAATTAAATTACTGTAACAATTTAAACTTAAGAATTTTTCAATTTTAATTACAAACTTTCTGGTAAATCTTAGTTGAAAACTATTTGTTAAGTTACTAATTAAAAATAGCTATTTTAAAAGTCTGAATTAATGCTTTAAAGCACTTTAAATTGGAAACTTTATAATTAACACCGGAGGCGTACAATAGACATTTCAGAATAACAAAGAATAAATACTCAGTTTTACTTATTAAACGAAATTTGTTTCGTCATTATATGCAATTTCTATAAATTTTACTTGTCGTTATTAAGTGTGACTAGCAAGTACATTATAGAAAATAATGTGTCATTTCTGTCAAGCTGGACAATGAATTCCTTATTTTCTTTTCTTGTTAATAATGACGTTAACAACATACTTTTTTACATCACTTATATTCAGAATAACAAAGAATAAATACAAACGGAAATTTGTTTCGTTATTATATGCAATTTCTATAAATTTTACTTGTCGTTATTAAGTGTGACTAGCAAGTACATTATAGAAAATAATGTGTCATTTCTGTCAAGCTGGACAATGAATTCCTTATTTTCTTTTCTTGTTAATAATGACGTTAACAACATACTTTTTTACATCACTTATATTCAGAATAACAAAGAATAAATACAAACGGAAATTTGTTTCGTTATTATATGCAATTTCTATAAATTTTACTTGTCGTTATTAAGTGTGACTAGCAAGTACATTATAGAAAATAATGTGTCATTTCTGTCAAGCTGGACAATGAATTCCTTATTTTCTTTTCTTGTTAATAATGACGTTAACAACATACTTTTTTACATCACTTATATTCAGAATAACAAAGAATAAATACAAACGGAAATTTGTTTCGTTATTATATGCAATTTCTATAAATTTTACTTGTCGTTATTAAGTGTGACTAGCAAGTACATTATAGAAAATAATGTGTCATTTCTGTCAAGCTGGACAATGAATTCTTTATTTTCTTTTCTTGTTAATAATGACGTTAACAACATACATTTTTACATCCCTTATATTCATGCTCCATTTATTATTAAATAATATTTCAATTTTAGATTTTAAATATGACATCATATTTGCCAAGAATATGTATATATATATATAAATCTGACATATATATATATATATATATATATATATATATATATATATTACAAAATTTAAATTTTTTCCGCAATTATTCTATAAAATTTGTCCATTCAATAATATTCGGTATATAACCCAGCTTATTAAAATAATTCTCATTCTTAAAATAGCCTTTTACTATCCATATGTAAAGCCAATTATTCCTAATCCACTTAATAATATTTATTCGAATGTAGTTATTCTAAAAATGGCGATAGCTTTTTTAATTTATTCTTTAAATAGAACATCTTTATTTTAATCCATTATTAAAATTCATTAGTATTATTCCCGTGTGGTCAAATTGCTATAACTTCTTTATTTAAATGCTAAAATATCGTATCTCTTAAAATATTCCGCTCAAAAAACCTTATTTCATAAAGTTATCCTATTATTAAATATCAAATGTCTATTAAAATATTTCCGAAAAACTTTAATTCTTTCTTTTTTTTTTCCCTTTTATAAAGATTCATTTTCTTTTCTTCTTATTATTTTTATTACGTATTAAATTCGAAGTTTAGCTACAGCCTCGAAACAGATAAGCTCGTTTGTTGATATGACAGGCATCTGGTACGAGATTATGGAATATTCTGGAAGGGCGTAGAACGTTTTTACATTTTACAACAAAATAAATCCACCGGAAATATTGATAAAGTTCCAAAAGAGACCTTTTGATTCGATAGAAGTGGGTCACGTGACGTATTCTGTATTATTACGCAAGCTAGTTTAAAAACACGATCATCCTGATTCGGAGAGGATTTTTTCGACGCTGGTGTTTGCTAAAAGAATCGGGACGGATTCTAGAAAATAATGGAACGTTGTATTTTTTTTCGTTTAGCGTTGGCTAATGAGCATTTTCCCTGAAGAGATGTCTTAAAACTGGAAATAAAAGGTTCTTCGACAAAAATATGGACTGACATTTCTTGTTGTTGATGATACCACCCGGCCGCCTGATGCGAACTAAAAGGGAAACCAATAACATAGCTAACCCTATTTATCACGAGCACGACTGCCTTCTTCCCGGATTTGAACTTGGAAACACGACATATATATATATATATATATATATATATATATATATGACATATGTCATACGATAACACTCGTATTTATAAATCAATTATAATTCAAACTAATTGTGTGTATTAAGCTTACCAATGTCTCGATAGAGTTCGTTGGCCAGCTTGGTCCGCCATCTTGAAACAAGATGGCGGCCACTTAAAGATTTAAAACTTACATAAATTTCCAAAAAATTAAAAATTCAAATTTATTTTTTGCTTACGTGTTAGTCCTTGGTACAAGGATTCCGGAGCATTTTTTGTTTTACCTCTATCTTAAAAAATGGCTGAGATAGAGCAGTTTGAAATTCTAGGGTGGCTGACATTTTGAACACATTATAAGACTGCACATTGCAAAAAAACAACGATTAATTTATGAGTTTTAGTGAACGTGATTTCTCGCAAATTATTTTCTTTTATTGTTGTAATCATTTTCCCAATCACACGCATAAAACTATATATTCATATCTGTTAGCGCCAAATTCTCGCCAAACTTGGCGACATTTGGCGAAATATCGCCAAATTTGGCGACCAAAATAACTCTTCATAAATGAAGCCAACTTGGCTATAGCTCAATAATTTGGCGAATTTCTTATTCAAATTCAGTATTAACGAATCTTTTGTAAACGGTTTCTTTGCATTTTAGCTTGCTGTTTTCGAGTAACATTAGCTAAAATTTTAAAACGAAGATATAGGAAAGCTACCTTTTCCTCCCCTTACAGGCCGGAAGGACTTTTTTTTTACTATAATGTAAAGTTAGCTTTTTTTTAATACAATTTTTTTTCTGTATCATAATAATGCCTTTTGAGCTTTATTTAAGTCCTACCTGGCTAATTCAAAAAATAAAATAGCGTATATACTTTTGTGTAATAATCCATCCGTCTAAAAATTTACGAAGGCTTTATTACAACCGTTTTAATGCTTTGTTAAGCTAAACATTTAAACAAGATTTCACGTTTAAAATCTTATTAGGATTCTAATTGTTTTATTTACTTTTTTTCTCTGTTTTTATTAAATATTATATAAAGATTTAAAAAAAAATAACACTATATGTCTGAGAGCATATATATCATTGTTTTGGCATTTATTAATGGTAGGTAGGGTTTTAAATATTTCCATCTAATCACAAAGTGATCAATTAGCACATACTCCCATACATAGCACAAATCCCACAAAGTCTCTAATTTTGTGTATGGATTTATTTATAAGCAATATATTATTTATTAAGAAACATAAATTTTGGGATACTTTGCGATAAATGGGGTTTAAGTCTGCGTTAAGAGCGTCCAAAATGTCAAAAGTTTTCTGATTACTAAATTTCCTTTTAGGTAGCTTTCATTACAAAAAGCTACCTATTGCAGCCGTTCAGAGGAAAGCAGTTCCAGAAAATTTTGCTATGTTTTTACCTATCATGACCCCCAGACAACCCAAAACAACCCTCCGTTCAAATGTTGATATATATGTTGATATATATATATATATATATATATATATATATATATCTGACATTTGTCATGCTGTAACTCTCCTATTTATGAACCGATTTGAATGTGACTGAGTATGTGCATAGAACATACCAAGGTCTCAACCGAGTTTGTTGGTCAGCTTCATCCGCCATTTTTGTTTTCAAAATGGCAGCCAGTTAAAATTTTTAAAATTTTTAAAAATTCAAAAAGATGTTAAAAAAAATTATAAATTGAAAAAAATGTTTCCGTTAGGTGTTAGATCGTGATACAAGTGTACAGTAGCATTTTTTTTGTTTTAGTTTTATCTTAAAAAAATGGTTCAGGTATGGCAGTTTGAAATTCTAGGTTGGCTGACATTCTGAAACTATCTGAGTTTTCTTATGCTGTAACTCTCATGCTGAAATTCGCATTCAAATTCAGTATTAACGAAAACCAGGATTGAATCTTCTGTAATCGGGTTCCAAGCATTTTAGTTTCGGGTTTTTGAGTAAAATGATTTGAATTTTTCAAAACATGGGATATGTAAGCTACCTTTTCTTCCCAATACAGGCCAGAAGGATTTTTTTTTTATTAATGAGAATTTCAAAAATTTCATTGATGTTTGAGCTTTCTAATAACCATGCATGATTCAATTTCAGTATATACCTTGTTTCTTATGAATCTTTATTGAACTTCGTTAATATTTAAACATTGAAGAGGCTGATAATTTTGCTAATAAGTAAAAGTAAGCTCATGCTATGATAGCATTTTGTTTTTACGGCAATAAAATTCTGACAATTTAAGATACTATTTTCTGAAAACATCGTTTGTTAACTTTCAAATCAGTCATTTAATGAATCCATGGATTGCTTATTGTCTTTATATTTTATAAAATATTAAAAAAATATATAAACATCATGACATTTTGATAAATGAAGGTACAATAAATAATAATATTAAACTAAATGAAAACCCACAAAATTGTATGAAGCAAAAACCCCTCTATGATAAGAAAACATGGTAATTTTCATTAAATTAATTTAAGAAACCAAACGCGCCAATTTAATGTCTTAAAGTTTATACAAATTAAGGTTTCAATTATGAGTAAAATATTTCACAGCTATTTGTGTTCTAAAATCAACAAAAAATACAAAACTTATAGTTTGTTGTAACGAAATGGGACCGCTCATAGAATTTGCATCAGAAATCGTTTAGCTGGATAAAAAATGGAAAAACGATATTACAAGGGACAATAGATGAATGCATTTAACAAATTTCAACAAACAATTTAAACAAGCAGAGAACAAATTTTTGAACTAGTTCAAGTAATAAAATGCAAATTTTTGAAAAACTTGTAAATGTTGCTTGTTGTGCATGTCATCGGGAATTTTAAGAAAGTGAAAATAAGTGTTACGTCAAATTAACTCAATCAACCTATTATTTTGTTCCTAATATTCAAAGAAGATATTCCACCCTTATATTCACTGTACAACAAGTTCACTAAGCTGAATTCAACAAAAAAAACATATATTGATGTAAACTAAATATTAAATTCATGGGACAATATAACAAGAAATTGGTATCAAAACGGAGTCACATTTTAAGTTTTCTGCTAACTCTTCAAGTGCACCATTAATGGAGTTTATGGTTTTTGCTTTTAAAGTAAACGTTATTCAGACGTCCTTCTATTGGAAATATTTCCATGTGTTTTTAGAAACTTTCTGAATAGAAATGGGAATAAATATTATATTAAAACTATATTCAGACTATATTAGATATAAAATGAGTGTTAAGAATAACATATATACAGTAAATATCTAAATGTAAGAACACTTCGTAAACATTTATAAATTATTCATGAAAAGTGTTCACGAAAATGCAAACAATAAACTCTGTATTTCTGAAAATTATGTTATATACATTACATATAGATATACGAATTTATAAATATATATATATATATCTACATATATTCGTATCAATTCAGAGAGAAAATATTGGATATTTCAATTTACGAAAAAAATAGACATATTTTTATAAAATAACACATCATATATAACAGAAAAAAATAAAGATTTAAAACGTTTAAGCTGTTGTAAAGAGATTGAGAGTTTTATTAGAAGATATAATTCCAACAACAATGAAATGATGGTCTAAAACATTATATTTAATGTAAAAAGAAGGTGATAACGGAACTTACTATACTTATACCGGTAACAGTAATATAGATATGGGAATTGACCTCCTGAGATTCAGAATAAGAAAAAAAAATTTGGATGGTTACGCACAGGCAAAGTATAAAAATGACATAAAATATATTGCATTATAGAAAATGTGGGGCGGAACTTTAAAAAACGGGGTTAACTTTAGTAGAATTTTGAACAGGTATAGCGAATTTCTGCCAGACAAAAATATAACGATTACTAAAGCATTCAAATATGACAAATCATTAGGAAGAGTAATATTTAATTATAATGGTTATGCCAAGGAGCTACAAAACGGTATTGACAACAACTACTGTTTGCTATTGTCAAGAAGCGGAATATAGAAATTATAAAAATCCAACTTATGGACCATATATTAACAGGTAATTTGGTTATAGTGAATGATGTAAATATGAGACAAAAAATGAAACTTGGAAAGAAGTATAGAATAGAGAGAGCAGTGACAAAAAATGTGGCAAAAAATAGATTGGATAACAATATGGAGATATTTATTTATAAATTAATGTATAGATACAATCTACATGTGAGTGCATTTGAGGAGTGGAAATATTATATTCTTAAATATTATGTAGAAAGTACAGAAAAAACTGTGAGATTGTTTCGGTAGAGTATTATAATGTATTAACGTGGTCTATAAAGGAACTTAAGAATACATTTATAATTACCTATATAGATAAATCTAACACTAAGTATGCAATATTATACAAAAAACTATGTAGAGAAATCATAACGAGGCTTGCATCAATAAGAAGAAATACGAAGTTTTAAATTCAAATAAACAAGTAATTAGAAATAGAGTCAATGCATTTTACAAAAAATTAGAGTTAAAACAAAATAGTGCAAGCTTCCCTTATTTGGTAATGGTTACCAAGTTTCACAAGGGTCTGGTAGCATTTAGAACCGTAACTTGCAGTTTTGGATCATATATAGAGGGTGGAAATAAAAAGTTATTACGAGTGTTAAAAAGGATGTTTGACAGGGTTCTAGAGGCAAATCCTTCATGTATAATTGAAAACAGCTACAAATTATCTAAGGGAATACGGAAAAAGAAAAATATAACATGCTTATATGCTTATGATTTGGAGGATCTTTTCAATAACATTGATTTGGAAAAGTTAAAAATAAAGATTATGGATTTTTTTACAAGATTCAATTTACACGATATTAGTAGTGAGAATTTTATGGATCTATTTAATTTTGTGGTAAGAGAAAATTATCATTATAATGGAAAGTATATCTACAAACAAATACTAGGTATACCAATAGGGGAATGCTGCAGTTCTATCCTGGTCGATATATTTTTATACATGTATGATGAGAGTATTGTAGTAAATAAAGATGTAAAAATGATTAGATATATACACGATATTTTGGCGTTAAGATATAATAGTACTAAAGAGGATTGTGACTTTAGCTGTTATACGGATGGTTTAACATTAAAACAGAAAGAAAGTCAAATTAATGTTAATTATATACATATAAATGTAGAAATTAAAAATGGGGAGTTAATCACAAGAGTATATGATAAAAAGAAAAGTTTTGATTTTGCAACGATAAAAATGTTGAATTTCGGCTCTAACGTTCATATATCCATTTTTAGAAATATATTTATAAAGGGTTTAAATCGGATTGAAAAGTTCAAATATTCAAGACATGATTGGTAAATTTACGGCTTATACAACCAGGCGATAGCCCAGGGTTATCCCACAGTATTTTAGAATGAATTCATGTATAACTTTATAAAGAACAAGAGTTATCGTAGCGAGATGAAGTTCTCGTTCGTTACGAAAGGCAGTAAAACCGAGAGGCATAATTGAGAAAAAGTGAGGAGGCGTTGTACAGAGGACTGTTGATATGGATGTCTCATATTTCATTTGGTTTAGTTTCAGTCTTATCATTTGGTTTTTTTGGTTGGTAGGTATCGGAGTGCGTTGTGCACAGAAAAATAGTTCAACACAACTCTGCATGTCTCAAGTCATGCCACCTGTCTCCAATGGTTTTACTGGTTTCAATTTGCTTTATTGTTTTGTTTATATTTTGGTTTCTGTTTATGTAAAGAGTTTATAATGTTTTTGTATTTGATTTAGTGGTTTGTTTTGAATTTAGTGAATCTATAAGCTTATGTTTATATATTTAAACAGAGGCGCCAAGCTCTCATTAATCTTCCGTAATATGAGGGTTAATTTGACTCAGGTTTAATACGTTACGCACCAGAAATTTTTATAAAAATGAAATTAAATATATTCTATGTAAAAGTCTGAAATTAAATAAATAAAGATTCATCAAGTAAATTTTCTGATTCGAAACTTTGTTAAACTGGGCCAAATTAATCCACATATTATGGAAGATTAGTGGGAACTTTGCTGTTCTGTATATATATTACAAAATTAAAAATTCCATACCCTATTAAATTCATCGTTTAAAAGATTCCTTTTATTAATCTTCCATTTACCACCCTAGTTTATTAAAATAATTCCTTTCTTAAAAATATCTCATTACTGTCCATATTTAAAGAATTTTTTATCCTAATCCACTTAAATTCACTTTTATTTCCCGACAAATAAGATGTAAAATCACATTTCATAAGCGTATTTCGTCTTAAAAAACTTGTTTCCTTAAATTCTTTCTAATATTAAATATTTCACATTTATTCCTGCATTTAAATCTCTTTTATTTCTTTTAATATGTGTAAATTAACCATTTCCCTCTCTTAATAGTCTAAAAAAAAATATTTTAAATTATTTTCAATACACAAAAATTGAAACTTATGCTTTCAGTTTCCCACGGTTTTTTTTTTTTATTTTTTTTTATCACGATGTTCTAGAAAACTCTTCTCCCGCCAGAAGCATAGGACAGACTAAGGCTCCTATAAGGGGAACTAACGCATATCCATCTTGTTACCCAAAATAACCGCCATATTGTAACCCACCGCAGCATTAGTTTACCCCCAGAGCAGGTGTTTGCCGTCCCTGTCCCTGACACTCGCCGTCCACCACCGTGATAAGCTAACCGGTTTTAGCTTGGTGTTTGGTCCGTTGGGTTATTAAATGGCGGTATGATTCAGCCTGTATTATAGGAGCTCTAGGACAGACGTATTTCTTCAATATTAATTGACCGATAAAAAGAAGTACGCGGCTAAATTTGAACATGCATTGGGTAAAATTAGAGCTCCTATACTACAGGCTGAATTATACCGCCATTTAATAACGCAACGGACCAAAAACCAAGCTAAAACCGATTAGCTTATCACGGTGGTGGACAGCGAGTGACAGTGACAGGGACGGCAAACACCTGCTCGGGCGGTTTCCTAATGCTGAACTGGGTTACAATAGGGCGGTTATTTTGGGCAACAAGATGGATATGCGTCAGCATTCCTTAGGTATTAGGTAAAATAGGTGACCTGTTACGATTTTTTTCTTGCGCCGCTTCACTTAAAATGAACTGACAGAGAGAGGGAGAGAGGGAGGGATTTTTTCGTCGAAGTAATTGTTAAAATAAATTGTTGATGGCGTTCTAGTGTGTTTTAACATACGGAATTGCTAAGAGAGAGCAATCCCTTGGAATTTAAAGATCAGTGGGTTTAAATAAATGAATGGGAGTGCCATGGTGTTTGTCTTTCCTTCATTCTACATACCACTCGGCCTACTACTGCTTAAAGTTCATATTACGACTGCAATTAATTTGAGGATATTTGCCATCTGTTCTCTTCGACTCTTGTATGGATCTAAAACAATAGTAGAATGCAACATATATATATATACAGCTCATATTCAAAATATTAGAATAATTGAGAAAAAGTAATAAGAAAAAAATATTTTTCATTTATTTATTTTTGATACTAAGTAAATGCAATTAAATTTCTTATAATTTAAATCTGAAATGTTTAGATAAATACACAACTTAAAAAAATACACAACTTAAAAAACTTCTTTTACTTAAGTAAGGTGTCATACATATAAAACACAAATATCAAACTTGACATGTTTCGGTTTAAATTCTAAAACCATAATCATAAGTAGATACCTCGTCAACAAAAAATCAAACCCGAATGACACTGGACACCACCATATATACAAGATACAGTATAACAAACAACGCCATCTATAATACAAAACACAAATTTAAAACACATAAAAACATTAATCCTCAAATCAAGCTTGTATACACAATAGTTTCCCTCTATTCAAATTCGCCCCACGATATTTGTTTAAAAGCTCTAACCACAAAGGTGGAATAATAAAAGAGAAAGTATCATTACAGATTAAACCCCTTCGTAAATAAATTTCAATGGACTCTCTTATAAGGGACTTGCGGTAATAACTGGAAATAAAAATTAATTTAATATCATTAAATAATTTTTTTTAATCCCCCCCCCCCTCCAAACATAACCTAGATAAAGCTGTTTTCATGCGGCCAAATTTAATGTCCGATTCATGTTCTTTCTTTCGTATACTTAATTTTCTCCCTGTCATACCAATATAATAACGGATCTCACCCCCCTCATTAACATACGGAATTTCATAAACCCCTGAAAGATCCTCCTGTTTAATCGGGTCAAACTGTCTATAAAGCAACTCTTTTAATTTATGTGGTGGTTTCGCAATTAAATCAATATCAAACTTTTTTAATTTAAACTTTAACCTCTCAAAACTGCCCTTCATATAAGGAAAAAACACACTCTTTTAACTTTAGAACCCTCACCCTCCCCCTCATAATTTTCACATACAGCTTGATCGTTCCCCCCAATATTTTCATTTCTATAATAATTAATCAACTTATTGATGCTACCCAATTTAAAACCATTACACACAGCTGTACCACGGATAATCTGTATTTCATCCCTCAAAAACTCCTCAGAACAAACCCTAAAAGCCCTATTAACTAAAAAACGGAAAGTGGAAAACTTATAATTAAAAGGAGAATACGCCGAATTTGGGATTACATGCCTACTATTCAAACTGTTCCTATAAACCGCTCTCTTCAAATACTCCCCCCTCTAGTTAAAAAGGTATCTAAAAAAGGGACACTACCCCTTTCCTCTAATTCATAAGTAAATTGAATATTACTATCCAAATCATTAACTTCATAAACAAAACTAACAAAAGAGTCCACCCCCCAATCCCAAATCAAAAAAATATCATCAACATACCTCCTACAAAAAACAGGTAATTTCTCAAAACTTACAAAAATTCTTTCCTCTAAAGGTCTCATCTTAAATTCAGCTAAAAAACCCGAAATGGGCGAACCCATTAGCGTCAACATATTCTGCACATATAATTTTCCATCAAACATAAAGAAATTACTCTGTATCATTAATTGTAAACCACTTTTTAAAGTCATTTTAATATTGTCACTAAATTTTTCTGAACTGTCAATCCTATCGTTAATGTCTCTACTCACTTCAGATATATAAATAGACGGGAACAAGGACTTCACATCCATACTTGCCAAAATGCATTTCTGAGGGATCTTAAGTGTCCTAATCTCATTCACAAATTCCGCTTTGGAACAGACAACATAGTTAGAATGTGGCAATAAATCCTTTAATAGTAAAACAAACGTCTTTTCCAAGAAATATGTTGGTGCTTGACACCTCATTACTATGGGGCGTAACGGATAACTTTCTTTATGATCTTTAACTCTCCCAACGAGACGTGGAATCACACCTTGTTTATTAATACGTAACTTCACTTTCATAAAATCCGGTCAACTACCCTTCTCAATAATCTCCTTTAATTTCCTATTAATTTTATTCAATGGGCATTTTTCAATAATGGAACAGTTGATCTCTTTAATAGCTCCTAGCATTTTATTACTATAATCACTACGATCCATAACTGCAATCCTATTAGATTTATCTGTCTGTAAAAATAGGATATCCTTTTCACTTTTCAGTTTTTTAACAATTCTTAAATCATTATTATCGAGCCCCAAAGGTCTTCCTATATATTTATTTATTTCAGTGAAAATTATATTCCTTGTTTCTTCTCTATTTTCAGTCCTAACACTCTCGATTATACACTCAGCTTCCATAATCAGGTTTTTAACCTCATGTCTCTCTTCAAACATAAACTTTGGGCCTCTCTGCAAGACTCCCAATTCTCTCTCACTAAAACACTTTCTAGACAGGTTAACAATATCCACTTTTTGTAACCCACTCGTCACTGAAGCTCTCAATAACTCAGGTTTTGCATTCCTTAATAAAACACACACTTTCTTTTGAAGTTTTGTAACTTTACTCATGTTCTGTAACTCCCTCACTCTCTCTAACCTTCTATTTAACAAATCGAATTTTCTTGTCAAACTTCCATAACTTTCACTTTCAAAATGTCCAAGCTCGTACACTTTTACTACATCCATGTAAGCACTAAATGTCCTTAAATTCAACTCATTGATAATCGAAAATTTCTTTCTTATATAAAGAGTCAAACACTTCAACTCAAATCTATGTACCAACTTTTCAAACATTTGATTAACTGTTTTATTTCTAATAGACAGAAAATTCGGGATCACATTCAGTTTTCTACACACTTTCAAAAACCTTAAATTCAAAATTTCACTGTCCAGGGCCATTCGTAGATTCTTAAAACGATTAAACGATGCACAAAAACCCATATTTTATCCAGTCTCGATAAAAACTACGTTAACTGTTTTTAAATTACCAAAAATTTAAAAACTCAAAAACTTCACCTTTTCAAAATAAATACACAACTTAAAAAACTTCTTTTACTTAAGTAAGGTGTCATACATATAAAACACAAATATCAAACTTGACATGTTTCGGTTTAAATTCTAAAACCATACTCATAAGTAGATACCTCGTCAACAAAAAATCAAACCCGAATGACACTGGACACCACCATATATACAAGATACAGTATAACAAACAACGCCATCTATAATACAAAACACAAATTTAAAACACATAAAAACATTAATCCTCAAATCAAGCTTGTATACACAATAGTTTCCCTCTATTCAAATTCGCCCCACGATATTTGTTTAAAAGCTCTAACCACAAAGGTGGAATAATAAAAGAGAAAGTATCATTACAGATTAAACCCCTTCGTAAATAAATTTCAATGGACTCTCTTATAAGGGACTTGCGGTAATAACTGGAAATAAAAATCAATTTAATATCATTAAACAAAATTTTAATCCCCCCTTCCAAATATAACCTAGATAAAGCTGTTTTCATGCGGCCAAATTTAATGTCAGATTCATGTTCTTTCTTTCGTATACTTAATTTTCTCCCTGTCATACAAATATAATAACGGATCTCACCCCCCTCATTAACATACGGAATTTCATAAACCCCTGAAAGATCCTCCTGTTTAATCGGGTCAAACTGTCTATAAAGCAACTCTTTTAATTTATGTGGTGGTTTCGCAATTAAATCAATATCAAACTTTTTTAATTTAAACTTTAACCTCTCAAAACTACCCTTCATATAACGAAAAGACACTCTTTTAACTTTAGAACCCTCACCCTCCCCCTCATAATTTTCACATACAGCTTGATCGTTCCCCCCAATATTTTCATTTCTATAATAATTAATCAACTTATTGATGCTACCCAATTTAAAACCATTACACACAGCTGTACCACGGCTAATCTGTAATTCATCCCTCAAAAACTCCTCAGTACAAACCCTAAAAGATAGATAAGATTAGACCTCTTTAGATTTTAACATTTACAAAATATAAAATACAGTACAATAAATTAGGTATACAGATTTCTGAAACACATAAATATTAGAATAAAATTTAGAATGGTTCAAAATATTAGAATATTTTATTTTACGCAACAATATTACCTTATGAATATGAAGTAAATGGTAGTTAATATTTTGTAGCATCCCCTTTAGCTTTCATAACAGTGTACAATCGATCTTGCATACTATATACAAGGTGTTTATAAACATTTCTATCAATATTAGCTCAAATAGACTTTATACGTGCCACTAACTCAGTTTTACTGGAAGGAGGATTTTCTTGGAGTTTTTTCTTCACTATTCACCATAAGTTTTCGATGGATTAAGATCTGGTGAGTTTGGTGGCCAAGGAAGTACCTTAATGTTGCGTTGGCAGAACCAATTCTTAGTTGACACCGAGGTATGCGGTGACGCTAAATCTTGTTGAAAGTTGAAATCATCTTCAAATAAATCTTCTGATGATGGAATCATGTAATATTCCAAAAATTCTTGATATATCTGAGAATTAACCTTTTCGTAGACGATGCATAACTTTCCAGGGCCTTCTGCACTCATACAACCCCAAACCATGACACTAGCAGCAATTTTTACAGAACGTTTAAGGCATTCTTTATCAAATGCATCCTGCATCCTGCTTCATTCTCCAAACTCGAATACCTTGATTACCATATGAAACACAAAACATACTTTCATCACTAAATAATATATTTTTCCAATCTTCTTCGCTCCATAAACGTCTTGATTTACACCAATTCAATCTTATACACTTTTGTTTTGCAGTTATGAGAGGTTTTGTTTTCGGTAAACAAGATTCAAACTTAAATTTATGGAGACGTCTTAATGTTGTTGATGTAGAAGCTTCAAGTCCTTCTTCTTTCCATTTTCGGTGGAAGAATCGCACACTTTTAAAACGTTTTTTTTTTAACTATACGTTTCAGTTTCCTCTCATTTCTAGCAGATGTTTTTGTTTTCGGCCGCCATTTCGGCAATAATTTTGAAAATTTCCATTTTTTAATACTGTGTTAATATTTTACTAACGCTTGATTGCGAACAATGTAAATAATTCGCTATATAACATTGATTTTTACCGTGCCGATACAAATCAACCATACGAAGTTTAATTGATTCAGGAATATCACTCACACGACCTATTTTAAGACGAAAAAGCAAACAAAAAGCAAAAAAGAATACCGATTTTAAATAAAATCGTGTGAATTTAATCAATGATGCCACCAATTATGAATTGGTGTTAATTAAAGGAGATTTAATGTGAAATATTATAATATAGGGTAATTCATAATTCCCTCCGGGGTTTCGAAACGTTATAGTAAAAAAACGAAGACGAATATGAACAAGAACGAAAAATCATGCGTCAAGCATAGATTATGTAGCACTTTCCAACGCTTCCAAAATAATTTTACAAATCATACCGTTTAATAAGCTAAAAGATAACTTCTAAGTAAACAATTTGGAAAACGCATAACATATTTAAAAACATAATTTCAGGAATTTCCAACATATACAATATTCTGAAAAATATCCGAATACTTTTATTCAGCCCTGTATGGGATCTATAGAATTGTATATATACTACATAGGATGCTAAATTTTAGTTCAGTTAGGAAACGCGTAGCACAGTTTAAAATTCTCCGTCTGGGGTTTGTCAATAAACAGAAATGTGTTCGCGAACTTTTGTGCTGCCCTGTATAGGATCTACAGAATTTATACACATCACGTAATAGACAAAAAGCAAGTTAACATTAAAATCGCGTTCAGTAACTTAAAACGCACTTCCAGGAATTATTGTTAACAGACAGTAGATAATTCTTTTGCGTGTCCCTGTAAATGAACGATGACTGCTATACACACAATATTCCGTAGTAAGTCTCTTGTAATGCACCTTAGTGATCTATATAAATTTCAATGCGTTTAAAATAGTGAAACATTATTTAAATAAACCGCAGACGATTTTTCTCCATAGACGTAATGTAACGGAATTATTTTGACTGTCCCTGTAAAGTAACTATAAGTGCTATGCACACCCTGCTCCATATTAAGCTTCTTCTAATGCACCTTAGTGATATATATAAATTTCAATGCGTTTAAAATAGTGAAACATTATTTAAATAAACCGCAAATGATTTTTCCCCATAGACCGCAATGTAACGGAATTCTTTTGAGTGTCCCTGTAAAAAAACTATAAGTGCTACACACTTCCGTTGAAATAGGGAACATGCTATAGATAACGACAATAACATATAAAAATTGCAGAGCAATCCAAGCATATTTACGGGAGTTAGAGCACGGACAGACGGCAGACGGCAGACGGCCAGACGGCCAGACGGCAGACGGCCAGACGGCCAGACAAACCGAAGTCATAAGCACTTTTCAACTAGGTTGGAAAGTGCTAAAAAAAGAAACATATGAAATTATTCCGAAACTATTCAAGTTTTACTTACATACATTACAGGTGTTCTATGTGTGAACCCTTGGTCACACGGCATACATCCATGCGATAGTCCAGTTCCTGCCATACTCCGTTTCTTTAAATTTCCTGTACCACACATGAATTGTTTTGTCAGTTGGTCCCTGTTTTCGATATTTATTACGAACGGCCCGTTGAACTGACACCACTGATTCAGATTTAAAGAAACGGAGTATGGCAGGAACTGGACTATCGCATGGATGTATGCCGTGTGACCAAGGGTTCACACATAGAACACCTGTAATGTATGTAAGTAAAACTTGAATAGTTTCGGCATAATTTCATATGTTTCTTTTTTTCATATTCGTCTTCGTTTTTTTACTATAACGTTTCGAAACTTCGGAGGGAATTATGAATGACCCTGTATTTTGAACCACTTGAATAAATATTCTAATATTTTGACTTTTCAAAATATTTTTTTTTCAATTAATCTTTTCAAAAATGATATTAATTTTAATATAATAAATAAGTTTAATTAGCAATAAGTTATTAATAAAAATATCGTTTGCATATTTGCATTAAAATACATTAAATTACCAAACGATATTTTCAATTTGTAAAAAAAAAGTAATTATTCTAATATTTTAAATATAAACTGTATATGTATATATATATACTTCATTACAGAAACTATGTGTAGCACTTAGATATATAGAAATTTTCAATAGAATGTGTTTAATAGCTTAATATATATTCACTAAAATAAATAATTGTATTCTACATGCGTCTCGGTGGAAAGTTGGACAAGTACATTTTAACTATTTTATAAAACGGAATAAACATCCGTTTGACTATTTTAAATTTAATACTTAGTAAAACTCTTATCTACATTAAGATTTAAACGAATAGAATTCAAACGAAAAAAGTTCATTAAATTCAAACGAAAAGTATTGAAGTGCCGGAATCTGAAAACAATTTTCAAATACTTTTAAATGATACCTTATTTTATCCGAAAATGTTTTTCTATACCTCGTAAAGTCAAGTACGATGTTCATAAAAAAATTGAAAAATGAAAAGTGTCACGTTCTTATCAGTATACATTTTAAAAGTAAAAAGATTTATCATAGATATAAAAAATTGCATACTTTTGAAATTTCGTTTAATATTCATTTAATTTTAAGATTCCATTTGAGAAGGCGGTATTATTTCTTTTTCATCAAAACTCAGAACAAGATAAGTTATATATGCCTTTTTATCATACGGGAAATACTTTTTACATCATTAGCAACATTTAATTGAAATATTTAATGTCACAGTCTTTTACTTCACAATTTTTTTAATGCAATTATTTTAAAAGAAAATGCAATGAAATGAAATTACGAGGCTCGAGCTGAAAAAGGAAATAATAATAACAATGATAATAAAAGCATGTCTATTTATCAGATTTAATTTATGCGCCAGAGTTGTAAATACAAGTAAAGTTTTTTTTTTCAATTTTTATATTAACTTTTTAAAAAGTGTTCTTGAAATTTTTTTACTGTGCGTATAGCTTATTTCTTGTTATAGCTAATTTTAATTTGATTAATGCATCGACCAGCTGGTTTGGTTGGACCGGAGTATTTATTTCTTCGGATGAACGGCAATGTAGCACTTAACGGTGGTCACACCTCTTTAAGAAGTCCAGAATAAAAAGAAAAACAGTCCAAATATCCAAACATATGATTAATGTCAGCAAAAGTCAGCTGGGTACCAAAATCTATGTATTGCAAAACAAAACTATTCTCTGATTTTTTTTAAATAACAGTGACTAATGAAGAACCTACCAAAATATTATTCCATACCCCAAACATTATTATAATAATAGTTTTCCTGCATCAACGGGATATTTTAACAATAGAGGACACGACGTTCTGTGGATGATTGATTACAATAAGCATCTCTGACGTTAAAAATTTATTTGGTACAGTAAATGATTAAATTAAATTCTTTTGAATATAATAATTTCAATGAAAGCAAACACTTTTATGTATATAATTTTGTGTATGCATCAGTACATAACATGCTAGAATAAAACGTTATTATAAAATTTCCATATGCGTTGTAGAAAAAGTTTTAAATTCAATTTGTTTGCAGGTGACCCCATATAATGTTTTCAATTGAAAGAATAGCTATTGTTTGTGCTTGTCTGCGTTAATTAACATATAAGCGGTAACTAGATGATTTTAGAATGTCAGCCACTATCAGAGAAGCTATTAAAAACTTGGTAAAAATATTCAAGCAAATTCATGGGATTAAAGGTGGAATTTGTTCAAACAGACCTCCGATAACATCAGATTCTGTGTATTATTATCTATGTATTGTAGGTATTATTTGCCACAAAATTAAAACAGAAACGATAGTTAAGTTAATTAGTAAAAAATTATTTATTTTGTTTCAGAAATTGAGTAATTTTAACATAACTAATATTTTTGTTTTGACATTTGATGTTTTTTACTCAATATTCAAAAGGAGAAATATAGTTTTATTGTAATTTTTTATCCTCCAATTTTTCATAAACATACAGTTTTTCGGATATCCTGAATACAATTTGATCGAATTTTTTTATCGATGTCAGTTTTTGTGGCCTGATTTTGGCCGCATAATTTAAAAACAAATAAGCAAATACCACAAAACTTTATATTTAAGTTGAAGTTTCAAGTATATTGTTGCAGGCTATATATTAGTGCATATCTCCCAAAATGTGGATATGTTAAGAGGCTACGCTAGTCACGCGAAGAAACGCTCAAGCTAATGTTAAGTCTATGGGGAGGTTCTTGCGCGATTTCTCTTTCGCATTTTAATATTTTAAAATGATTTTTTTGCATAGGTTAGATGAGTCCAATCCCTAACGTTGTTAGTTTTTACTTTTTCGATTTTGGTTTCAGTTTTTTTATATAAAGATACTTTCACTTTCAGAACCGGTTCCAACCGGTTCTGAAATTGAAAATGTCCGCTTATAAAAAAACTGTAACTAAAGTCAAAAAAGTAAAAACTAACAACGATAGGGATCGGCCTCAGCTATCCTACGCAAAAAAATCATTTAAAAATATTAAAATGCGAGCGAGGAATCGCGCAAGAACCTTCCCATAGACTTAACATTAGCTTGCGCGTTTTTTCGCGTGACTGATGTAGGTTCTTAAGCCGTGTCATCCGAGAGCCATACAGTGGCGTAGCAAGGGTGGGGGTCCAGATGCTCCGGATACCACTAATTTTGTAAACTTTTCTTTGACTTATATAATCAGTGAAAATTATACGATAATCAATGCGGTGAAAACTTTACTTTATTTCTGGTATCCAGAGCATTTGGACCCTCTTTCTGGCTGCACATCTGGAGCCATGTGTTAGTATCTGCTAATATGGTATTTATAAATACGCAAACGTAATCTGTACAATGAACAATAAGAAAAACACTTTGACTCAATATTAGAAAGCTGTGTTTAAATCGATAATAAATGTAGGAATTTCCAATTGATATTTCTTGAGTGAAGTTAATTTTAATGCAATTCACCCTTTTTTCACAAAAATAGAGAATATACAATTACAGTACCATTTCACGAATCAAAATTATACCATATTTTTCTTTTTCTTCTCCAATTAGAATTAAAACTATAGCATTGGAATTTTTTTCGGAATGCGCTTTATTGTTTGTTTCTCAAAAAAAATACAGTCTAAATAAAGAAGACTTTTCTTTGTCAAACTACAAAAATGCTTTAAAATTCACAATCATTATAATTCAGCAGCATTTTTATTTAAATTTTTAATAAGACAACTCATGCCTTTTTTATAATATTTAAGAAGATTATGTTCCGAATAGTTATTTCATTATTTTTCGGCAGCAGTTCAGTTTTGCAGTATTTAAATAAAATAAAGATTTTTCAAAAAAGGGAAAATAAGATATATAATACTAATTGGCTCCAAAATCTTCAAGTTAAGAAGTTTTCGAAGTTTGCATTATTATCGTATTTCTGAAAAGAAATCTGATGCTGTCATTTTAAAAAGACGTAATTGGTACATGAAAAGATTTGAATTTTTTTAAATACTTGAATCATTTAAAAAAAGAGATGAAAATTGCATAATGTTCATTCAAATTACTAATTTTAATACCCATTTTACAAGTTGAACAATTTTTTTAACATTTTAAAATAAAAATATATTTAGAAATTTATTCACAATTCAAGTAAAAACCATGTCACAACGTACACATTTAAACATTTGAAGTAAAAAAATATATATATAATGAGAATAATAATTTTCAGTAAATATAAAACGATATGTTTTTGTAAAATTTCAAATATGTGAGTTTCATGAATTGAAATTGGCAATAAATCTGCAATACAACCATTTATGATTTCAAGAGCGATTTTCATTTAAGGAAATTTATAAATAAATCTATTTTACACAACTTGTTTTAATTTTATAGTATTGAAAACCATAATTAAAAATAACACGTGGGAAATTGTATGTCAAACTTGACAATTGAGGGGGTTCGTACTATAACTAGTTTTATAAATATTCAGAACTTGGTGCAATAGCTGTTGCACTCTTATGCAAAAATACATGAATACAAAATCTATTTTATGTGCATATTTTCATATTAAAAATATTAATTATATTTTCTGAAACTAATATCTTAAATTAAGTTTCGATACACTTTTACAAACAATTAATTAAAATTCTGTTACATTAAAATTATACGTACTATGCGCAAATATCTAATACAAGACAATGTAAAAAATCATCGTTTTTATTTCAGTGAAACGAATTATATCGTCTGTTATTTTATGAATTATTTCCTTAATAAAATAAGTACATTTTAAGTTGGCAACATTTAATCTTTTGTTGACATTTACTGAAATTTCCAATGGGAAACTTAAAACGAGCCTTGAAATTTTCAAAACTTGAAATCCATATTTACACTCTTTATCCGTTTAATATCTGTTTCTCCGGAAATATCTATCCAGAAAACTGTCGGTAGATTATATGATTGCTATAATTTGATAAATTCAGTATACAAATTCGGTTTTTAAATTCAGTAATACGGAAGTAATATGAAGTCATCTTAAATAGGACGTAATGACTATGACAACCTATAATCATTACCTATCAAGGGATATCATTGAATTAATTACGTATGATATGATTTAATAGAATGAAAAAAACTTTTATTAATATATTTTTAAGTTTTGATTCGATTTTCATAAAATTTGAAATGACTCAACAAAATTATGCAATGATTATATATATTAAATTTTAAACCATTCGGTTGTGTTGGTTTTGCGCTGTTAAATGCGGAATGACGGACCAGACGACGACTATAGGTGAGACGTATTTTTATAATTACGAGCGCACTTAAAATTATTATTAATAATAAAATTTCTGTAAATTAGGCTACAGAAACGTATTAAGATACAATTTTAAAATCACACTTATTAAAACTGAAAATGAAATGAGTATCTTACAATCTGAAAATTTATTTGAAATCTACACAAAGAATAAAATTACGAGTTTAGATGAGTAAGCTCAATATAATGACAATGTTCCTCTTATATGATATTCCTCTAGGAATAAGAAATATAATTACAGAAATAAACAAATGAATAATTGTTTGATATGCGTAACTCTAATTTTTTTAATATATTTTGTGTTCATCAATTAGTGATAATGTACCCCGAATGAATGTAACACATATTTATTACGTGTATGTTTTGTTGAAGGACAATATGCACAGAACGAAAAAATTATGAGATTATTGCAAGAAACATATGGTTTAATGTATTAACTTTAACTTTTTTTATGTCTGGAATGAATATTCTATTTCTACATATGTAGAATAATTGCGAATAATAATTTTGTATATTTTGTTGCATGCATTGTTCGGTAAAATATGTATTGTGAAAAATATAAAGAATTAAGTAAATTTTTATTATAAAATTATTTACGTAAAATGTATGATCTATGGAATAAAACTTTGTCTACAATCTTATAAAATGTTTGTTATATTGTCGCTCATGAGTTAAACTTAGAGGACATGCTATCATTGTCAAAAACTTTTAGGAAATGCTGTAATTGTCAAACAACATCATTTCACATAAGTCAAAATTAAAGCATTGCCTTTGAAGAACAGTGTCGGTCTCAACTTTGATTTGCGTTTTTCTCTACGCTGATTTACTTTGACTAAATTGGAATTTTCCTGATAAACTTATAAATTTAGAAATATTTTTATTACATTTGTTGGACTTGTTTTAATAACCTTTACAAAAAAAAATAAAAAATAGGTATAGCTAATACAGGGTTCGTACACTTCAAGGACTTTCAAGCACCTGTTACCAAAATTTTCGTAAAGTAATATTTGACTTATTTAATGAAAAAAAAATCTATCTTCGGATATAGCAACCAGTACTCTACAAAATTTCTAGTACTAAAATACTTAAAATCTCCTGAATCCCCTGATACGTACGAATCCTGCTAATAAACCGTTTATGTTATGATTACAAAGTAATTCAAATTTATTTTTTAATTATCGCGCAAGCTGTATTTATCAAATAAAAAGTATGTGTATGTGTTAATTTAATTAATTTGAAAAAAATTTTATTCCATTTTTTTCCAAAGTAATTAAATGAAACGCAAATAAGACTACCATTAAAAATTGTAACATAATGCAATACCGACGAATTGGAGTTATTAAAAAATACTGTAATAAGTGCCAAGCAAATCATTTTAAAGTTAATGAACGAGATCGCAGTTAAATGATGTCTAAGAGAAAGCTTATTGATAAAATAATGGAAAAAAGAAAAAAAAAACTATGGAATTAATTAATAGTTATTTTAATGTGCTCTTATAAATATCGCTCAAGATTGAATTTAAAAGAAGCATAAAGCTTTTGTTAACATTAATTAATGCATACATTCTGCATTATTTATTTTTATTTTTATGTGACTGCAATTAGGGTACCAGGAAAATAAATTAAAACAATGCCTTTACTTAACATTATTTCATGCACTTTTTAATATTTTTAATCATTTTACAAATAATTAGAGTGTTTTATTTTGAAAGCAAATTTTGTATCTATTCTAATAATTTCTATTAAGAACAAGGGAAAAAATTCACGGTAAGAAAGAATGAATTAAATATTTCAAATAAATACCATTTTTATCTTCGACTTAAATATTTTTGGAAAAAGATAAATTTGAATAAAATACATTATAAAAATGTATATTTTATGTTTAAGAATGATATTTCACTATTTTTTTAATTTTTACAGCTTTCGCCGTATATTTAGTTTTAGGTGCTTTTTATTGTTTTATATTCTATTTCTATTGTATAAAACAGTTACTCATTATATTGGAGTGAAAATAAATTATACATGATATTTATGATCACTTAATTATAAATTAACCTGTAATAGTGACATTAACATTGAGTTATTAATCGTACAAATTAAAGGGAACTTCAAAATAGATCTAAATTTATTTTTAAATAGAATTTTACACTTTTTTTCGATTTATTTTTACAAATATTTAATTTCTTAAAATAGAACGAAAAAAAATTATGATGTCCGAATTTGCATTTTTTAGCGTATTTTATCATGACCGCATAAACCTTGAAGAGTGAAAATCGGCGTTCTGAGTATATAAACCTGGCTTATATTGGAGCGAAATACTTGCAAAAGTGAAAAGTTGAAAGTCACATACGATTCACCGAAAGAGACATTTGTTATCAATATGATCATTAGATAATTGAGGGGTTCGGGGCAAGAAAGTGTCAATCTACATTTTTGGTGAAATAAATCTAACACTGCAATCTGTTACTTAATATTTTAAATTATAATATCCTACAAATAATTTTATTCTAATGTCACTTGGTGGCATCATATGTCTCAGGTTTCATTTTAGCCCCAGATGTTTATGCCCCCAATGAAGATAGCTAATTTACAAAAAACGTAATAGTAATATCATTAAAGTAATGCCATATTGATACTCAGAAAATGTCAAATATTACTAAGACATTGGCGAAAAAAAATTGTTATATATCTTGATTTGAGTATTGGATCAAATTTTCAAATTGAAATATCTCAGAAGTTCAAAAATGTAGCTTAGCACTCTCTTGCCACCCCCTCAGTTGCATTACGATACTATCTTTAGATGAGTAGATAACTGAAGCAAATTTTGCACATATTAAATCATGCGAGTGTTCCTATTTGATTTGTTAACAAAATTTGTATCAGCATAATTGAGTCTACGGACTCTTGTGGACACTACACTGTAAAAAAAAAATTGCAGTAAAATTACGGCCAGAGGCCGGCAGCAGAGATTCCAGTCATACCCCGTAAAAAAAAAAAAAAAAAAAAAAAAAAAAAAAAAAATATATATATATATATATATATATATATATATATATGCTCATCATTTTGTGCAGCCCGTAATTTTACGTTGCAAAGTAATATAGCATTATAATGCACAGGATATAATTCACTTTAAAACACAACAACACTTTGCTTACTGTTCTGTAGCACGTAGCACGATAGATAATCATCACAGAATCGCTGTTTTGGTGGGATAAAATTTTCGAAACCCGAGTAAAATGAAGGGTTACATCTTAGCGGAGGACAATGTATGGGATCGTACCGTATTTTTGCTAGCATATAGACTAGAACTGTAAGAATATGTGGATTGATCTTAATGTTCTAATTATCTAAGGGTTAAGGCCGCTTATTTAGTGGATCAGACCGTTTTTCATCAAATAAGGCTGTTGCCCGTGAAAATTGAAGTGCAAACGCTCATAAATTTACAGTTTTTTCTGAGAGTGTACGATAATGGATTGCATTAAATTGTCTACTCTATGTTGCATTTAAAATTCACGTGGAGGTAATTTTGAACATCTTCTCATCATGCAATATATAATATGTATTAATTCATACCCATAATTCAATAAAAGTTATTTTATGTGCACGAGACGTGACATTAAACTTTTCCTGTAGCATTTTCTTTAAGACGAATAATCCTAGAGATGTTATTATTTGGTCAAATGTTATGTACTTTTAAAAAAGATTCCTGTACTGTTTATGCGATCTTTACACCGTATAACATACAAATTCTAATGCTAACATTAATTATGGAATAATAGACATTTCATTTAATGGCGATAGCTATTAAAATAAAATAAACTTTTTGAAATTTCTAGATCACTTTTTAGGAATATTGCACAATTTTAAATTCCCTATAAATACTTAAGTTATATTCTATAATAAAACAACCACTTTTATGAATGTATACGCATTATTTGAATGACGCCTGAAATATAATTTGTGTACTTTTTATACTTCCTTGTTCATTGTCTGTATCACATGCGAAATATGATTTCTGCACCAAACGATTACAACTACAAATAATACAATACAACTACAATTATAAATAAATACAAATAATAAGATTTAGTTTATGTAAATGAAATTGATATTTAATTATTTTTTTTATTTATTTAGTATTCCCATTTGATTACGCTTGTAACAATATTTAAGCACGAATCCCATGAATTAGTTACAAATTACTTGTTATTATCTCCTAAATTGTAAAAAATGGAATTTGTATGCAATATATTATATGGATAATTGGATAACTTTTCCCTATAAACAAAATCTTTTATGCAAAGATTTAAAGTATTTAGAAAACATTATACCAAATGTAGTATATTTAAATATTTTATTTATCACAAAACTGAAACTGTTTCAAATTGATGATTTTTCAATTTAGTGGAATTTTTTAGTGACTGTCAAATTTCAAGGAAATAAAAAATATGACAGGGAATTGTGTTTTCATTTATTTGTTGGCAGAAACAAATACATACTTATAACGTAGATTTTAAATATACGATTTGTAATTGGTGGGTATTATTTTATTTCAAATTAGGAACAATGTTTTCTGGCATCCCCGAGTAAACTTTTTAGAGACGTGTGATGAAAGTATCATTTCTGAATAGACAACAGTTTATTTACAATATTTTGAAACTGGGTAAATCACGATATCTTAGATTGTGGTGTGTGGTAGCTTAAGTTCTTCGTAATGATACTCAATAAATGATCTTAGCTAATTCTTGCAGAATTTGTCAATTAAAACTTTTTTATTCTAAGTAAACAAGAGTATGAAATTTAGAAAACTAAAACGCGACCACAAAACATTATACATGTGACTAGAAAAGTAATAAATACTACTCTAATATCAAATGAGAAAGAATCAAATTTCAACAAATACTTTTCTTTTGAAAACTAATGCATTTGAATATATTTTTTTAATTTTACAGAACATGCTATACTAACATTATATGAGTAATAAAGGAATTTCAACATACGTACTTCTTTTTAAATCTAATGTTATACTTTTTTTCATGCTTTTAACGTACGATATCGTGTCTGATAGGAAAGCACGTTTAAAACCAGAAATAATTTTCAATAATTTATTTATTTATTTTTGGTCTTTACACACTACAATTGCTCTGGTTGGCAAATACAAATTCTCTGGTTTAAAACAGTTTTATTTGACCTGGGTAAAATTTACACAAAGTTTCTGATAATATAGATATCTTGGAATCTATGTTATGTAAACGCTTACCTTTAAGCAAATAATAATGGAAATTTTTATTATGAATTTAAATGTACTATGTTGTTATACATTCGTAAGTAATATATTTTCTTATATCTATTCCCTGCGAACAAAAAAAGTCGTGCCAGTTATGATATAAAGATCCTGATCACAGAAAAATACCATTATTTTATGATTGTAGCATTGTGGGAGAAGATCTTTTACTGATTCATTTCTGAATAAAGCCGTGCCATTTATGATACAATATCTACCAATAAGTATTTGGACACCTGTGATCAAAAAGTAAAACAATATTTATTCACATTCAATAGTTATTAGAGCCTCCATTAGAAGCAATTACAGTCGAAACCCTCCTGGGCATGCTTTCTACAAGTCCTTGTATGAGAGCTAGTGGTATTTTTTCCCATTCGGCTTGGAGAAGAAAGGTAAGCTCCTTCACTGATTTTGGACGGTTGTCACATCCTTCAATTCGACTATCCAACTCGTCCCAGACGTTTTCGATAGGTTTCAGGTCTGGGCTCTGAGTAGGCCAGTCCATTCGATCAACGTCATTGTAATCATAGAAATCCATGGTGAATCTTGCAACATGACAGCTGGCGTTGACATTCTGGAAGTAACATGGGTCCAACCCGTAAAACTGCCACAACTTAGGAAGCACACTGTCATTCAAATTAGTGCAGTAGGCGTCGGTGTTGACCTTACCATGAATTGGGACCAAGGGTTCCAGGCAAAACTAGGAAAAAATCCCCAGACCATTATTCCCCCTCCGCCGAACTTAACTATGCGCACAATGCATTCTGTCAGTAGACGTTCTCCAGGCAGACGCCAGATCCAGACACCACCATCCGAACGGTAGAGGGTGAACCTTTATCCATCTCTCCAGAGAACCTGTTTCCACTGCTGTACGGTCCACTGTCGACGAGCTTTGCACCACCTTAACCAAGCAGCGCAGTTGGGCCTGGAGATTAAGAGCTGATGGGCGGGCAGCATTATCATGAAAACCAAGCAGATGCGCTTTATTTCAGATGGTATTCATCGAAACAATACACCCGGTTGTTGAAACTCTTGTCGTATGTCTGCTACTGGTTGGGTGCGGTTCTGCCAAATTTCTCTGGACAGCACCCGTCGGTCTCTATCTCCCACTTTGGTGGGGTCTGCCGACTCTAGGCTAATTCCGACAATCACCGCTCACCTTCCACTTGCGAATCACATAGGCTACAGTCGATTTGGGGTAATTCAGCTCGCTAGATATGTTCCTTAAGGATCGGCCATTTCTGCTGTACCCGATGATTACACATTTCCGAAATCAGATAACTCTGTACTTTGTGGCATTTTGCATGCGACTGATGCCAATGTTGCTTCCGACAGCATATGTAATGATGAAGAGAGTGACGTGTATCAATACCGCAGATATTAGCATTTGCAAAGGTGTCAAAATACTTATTGTTAGATAGTGTATAAAGATCCCGACCATAGAAAAATAACATCCTTTTATAATTTTAGCATTGTGGGAGAAGATCTGTTACTGATACATTTCTGCATACTTTACAACTCAAATGTGTACTAAACTTTACAACTTTTACTTTGAATGAATAGATTTACTTAGAATCCAGAATCAGAATTTTAGAAGATTGCATAGTTATTTTTCCATGTCAAAAAAGTTTTCTAGATATATTGTTTGTTTGAAAGTTTTTATTTGTAAGCAGTGATGATTTAAAGGATGTGCGGGAAAGATATACTCCACGGAACATCAAAATGTATCCCCCGAACGGTACGAGTTTTGTTCTTGATCTAGAATTGCAAATCCTCCCCCCCCCCCTCCTTCCGGAATCTTCTGTAAAATTGGGAAACCGTTTTATAATAACACTTAACGTAGAAATATAACATATATGTAAGGTATGTAAGGTATGTGTATATATGTTACTGTAAAAGCCCGAAGTCTGGTAAGTTTGAGATTTTAACGATAAATCATACAATTTACCAATGTGAATTGTTAAAAGCCCGAAATATGCTTCTAACCGCTTCCATTTCAGGCTTTTACCAAACCATTTTGGTAAATGCCCGGATTTACCGAGTTTTTATGGTAAACATTTTGGTTGATAAACTTTTCATAGGATTCAGAAATTGCATGGTTAACATATTGTATAAATTCTTACTTAGATAATTTGTATAATCATACACATATTTCATTATTTTTATTTATTTAAAAAATATATGAATTGAGCAGTAGTTGTTAAAATAACTATATTTCAGGTTATCCCCTATAATTATATTCACTATAGTTACAATACACAAGGGAACAACAAAAAATAAGTAGCATTACATCTCTTTGGTGATTTTAATACATACAAAAGTTTATAATTATGGAACATAAAGTAGTTAGTAGGTGTGGCTCTGGTTCTTGCAATAATTCTTTTTAAACAGGGTTCGTACGGGTCCTGGAATTTTAAGACCAGGAAATTATTCGGTACCAGTATTTTCTTATAGATAATCTCTTCTTAAATAAGGTGAAATTTCGCATGTTTAAATTGGATGTATTTTTTTTAGAAAAAAATACTGGTAAGTCACCTGGAAATGTAACGGTACCCGTACGAACCCTGTTAAAGGTTTCCCCCTGGGTTGTTTTTTACGCAGTCATTTTGACAGACTTCCTGAAAACTAGGGTGATTATAGTAACGAGATGGGTAAACAGTGACACCAAGATATCAGAAAAATGGGGAAAAAGTACCAAGAACGTTTTAATTGCTACATGATGGTTGACCACTGTCCGACCTTAAAAGTATATTATCCTGAAGAGAAGCGTTCTAGAAAATCATAGAACAAACGGTTTTAATATTAATCTTAAATCTATATTTCTGTTTTGCTAGACTCTTTCTCACTCAAAATATTATTTTACAAAATATGTAAAGTAAAACAAAAGTATTTACTTATATAATGTTCTTTTTTGTTCTTGTGCTATTATCGAACTGTTGGGTTTATTTCCAAAACGAGTGCCAATTCAGAAAATGTGCTATTATTTTCAGATTTAGCAGATCAAAATTACTCGAAATCTCGAAATCCGTTGTACAGTGTCGCAAAATGACTGTTCTGCTGTGTAATTTTATTAATTACATTAAATTTAAACGAAGCCAATTAAACACGATAGACAATAACATTAAACTTAACTTTTATATTTTACTGCATTTAACTAATTTATAAAAAGAAAAATCATTCATGCAATTAATAAAATTGAATATCGGGGAGCACGGCAGTGCCACATAGAAGTTCGCACCGGCCGAAACTACCTTTTCCTGAACCGCTTCGACGTAATTTTTACCTTCTCATAACTTCGTTTTAGTAAGACCTTCCTTTCATTTTTTTTCACATATTAGTATAATTAAATTCAACAGGTTCCACGATTTCTTGTTTCTGTATTTAATAGTTTTCAAATTATGAACAAACATCCGAATAAGGCATATTTTTATTACTGACTCACTCACTAGTGATAGTCAAAAACCAAGGTAATTCTCATTTAATATTAAAATGTTTTTCCGTGATAGTTCTACAATATTATGTTAGTTTTACTGTGAAAATATGTTTTTTAATCATTAAAATGGAATTTAAATATTTCAAAAGTCACTACGATCCCCTGTCCTCAACCCATAACTTGAGAATTAAAATCATCAACAAACAATAATTATTAAAATATTTTGAAAAACAATGCATTTATTATAAATATAAATCTCATAATACTAAAATTTTATATGAGTGAAATGTGATATTTGTTTTTCTTGGATAAAAGTTGTGTCACTCACTTTTTTGGTCACGACTGTATGAATATCTTCATATTTTCACCAGATGGAAGTATGCAGTAATTTTGAGTATTGTTTTCTGTAGGGGAACATATGTTATTCTTAAAAAGTTGCCATTGCTTGCTGTTTGTCCATAAAAAATATTTTCTGGATAAAAAAGAATGGAGAAAAGGTAAGTTTACCTATATTAACCATCACTACCATCCCTATTATTAATTTAAATTTCGATGTTTATAGATTATCCAATATCTAGCCATTTAATCATAGGTTTGGTATGACTTTAAAAACAGTGCGTACAACATTCAAAAATGTTTTATACCATTGTCTTTATAGCAATTACACAACCACAGATACATAGCTATCACATGATTGCACAAAATAACCATGAAAACCGAATTGCCGGAGATTTTGACAATATTTGGGAAACTTAAATGATTGAACAGATAGTATATTTAACTAAAAATAATGTTACAATTGTGGACATCACGATCACACACATAACCTCAAATCTAACTGGACCATAGACTACCTTCACAAAAGAGTAGCTAGGCACTATGCCACACAATGATATAATTTTTTTGAGCTTGGAGACATTGGCATCTCTATGTTTCATTCGTCTTTTTTTTTTTTTTTTTTTTTTTTTTTTTTTGTTGAAGGAGTTAACTCTTTAAATCCCAAGCTTTAAAAAACAGAATGACCCTAGAATCCCAATAAAATAGCCCAAAATATTCACTTTTTACTCCCACCCCCCTATTTGTCAATAGGTAAGTAGTGGAAATAACTCTACTGCTTTCTCCCTTTATTCAAATTTCGAGAAGTGTTACATCCCTCTGTTTATCATTGCTCCAGTTACTGAAAAAAAATTCTTTTCTTTCTGTACTGTCCAGAAATGCCAACCATTAACCATCCATCACTGAGAAAGACAACACCCTTGGCAGCACAAGGACCCATTTAAGGAGAAGGAGAATTCTTTCAGCTATCAATGGTTATTGGGGGTTTCAGACCATTGGGATGATTTCGGCTATTGTGGAATTCAAAAGGTTAATGTAAGATATTTTCACGTTCTATATGTTTTCACATTAATAATTTTCTACCTTAATATCCCTTTTCTTTCCTTTCCTAACTGAAGTTTAAATTTTGCTACGTCTATTATCTATGTTTTCCCGTATTAAATATCCTTTAATATTAGAATATTTTATTTATGCTCTAAACATATTTTTAATTTTCAAACCGACCGACGCATTTCGGGTCATTGGCGTCATATTCGGTGCTGTATTACACAATTTTTTTTCTACACGACATTACCGATACTTCCAGGCGAGTGGATTGGTTAAAATGTCTTGTCGCAATGCAGCATTTCGCGCTAATGTATTCTTACATCGTCATCGATAAAAGGTTCCGAGAGGGTACTTTGCTCCCTGTTTTGCCTTATATTCAAAATCCACGCACAATCAGAGAGATGTGGAATAGTATTCGGTGTGTGTTATAGTTTGATACTTAGGAACTGTTATGAAAGTAATATTTGTTATAGAATTATTATGGAATCTTAATATATAAAGCTGTAAATGTAAAAGTGATATATATTAAATGGAAAATTGTCAAATGACTGAGAGTCTTTCTGTAAAGCCTGTTGAATTCACATATCTATTAAAGAAAGGTTTTGAGGAGAATCGCTGATTTCCTTTGACTTTCGAAGAAAATAACTGTGAACCATTTCTGATGCCTTACAACTAAAATCAATCTCCGTGTCTACAACAACGGCTGCAATATCGCTGGCATAAACATGAGTTCAAATTTTCAAATTGGTTGTTATGTTCTGGTAATAGTCCTTCGACCCGGTTTTAGGAGGAGGAATCGTCACACACCACACATATGCGAATATATATATATATATATAAATATAAATGTATCTTAAAAATAAAATACTTTTTTAAATATTTGTCTAGCAGAATTTAAATTTTTTACACACACACACATTTCTCACATTCACATTTCTCATTTCCTTAAAAAAAATACTTTTTGTATGAGGAAAAGAAATATGTAGGAACAACGTATCGTGCTTTTGATATTTCTAGAGAGGTTAGGTAAGAACTCAACACAAACTTTTTTTCTGTCACATGGAATGCTTATTTTTTTAACAAAAAAAGGAATTACATAAAAGATATTTTTAAGATTTATAATGTACTTACATGTGCATCAGAAACTTTCTTATGTGCATATTCTTTCTTTAGTTAAGTAAGTAATATTTCTTTCGAAATATTTTGCATTTGTAGTCTTAGAGTGGAAGAGATACTGCATGTTAAAGTTTTAAACAACTACAGAAGAAAAACACAAATTCTGTTTTTTACGGGATAAAATACGGATTGAATACAATTTTATCGACATGTTTCTCCAGATGCCCAAAATGGTATTTTGTATGATTCGAAAAAACTGAAACTTGCAACTTTTATAATGCCTATTTGATTTAACTTAAAAAGGAATTATTTCGAGACAGTGTAGTTTAAAAAATGACTATTATTTCCTCAGAAATATTATTACAATTAGCAACAGATAAGTCGCCATATCTTTCAATTGTTGAGAAAAACGGTATTAATAAAATTCGAGACAATGCGAATATGGAAGCTTGCTCAATTTAAGCTATATTCAGGCATTTAAACAACTTACAAAGAAAAGATGATAAGAAATGTGTGAAGGGATTTACTAATTTATTAATGTAGAAAATTCACCCTAATTGCCTGGCAAAAACTTCTAAATTCCCGAATTCAGTAACTAATTATTTTCTATCTAATTATAAATCGAAAATACTTTTCCACGTTAAGTACATCTCCTGTAGAACATAATGGAATAAATTTCATTTCAAAAGATAAAAATTTAAGATTTCAATTATTTCGATTTTTGACAGCATGATTTCTGATTCCACATATAACAAAATAGAACTCTATGTCGTATACATTAAAAATTATAGCTAATTGAAAATGCGAAAAAGGGTTCAAACATTTTGTTTATTTCAGAAAATAACGGATCTATGAATTGTAATGAAGGAGAAAGTTTGCACACACATACTAGAAAAATCTAAAAATAGTTTTCTTTTAAAGAACAATTATAAGTTAAATTTGATACTTTTTTAAACATTAATTTCATATTTCAGCTATAATTTGTTTAAGTGCATAAATATTATTATTGGAATACAAAAACAACAAAACATATCAGCGTGAAAACTTTAATATTACAAGAGACATGAATACAAATATAAAAATGTATTTAACAGTGGGCTGTTAAAATGATATATCTTAAAACAACCTAGGCTTTTTCACCTTTTAAAATTTATAAAGATTTTTAAATATTGCACTAAAATTGATATATGAAGGGTATTAGCAATTATGGCTATTATAATTGAAAATTGAATGTTTGTAAAACCTTGAAATGGAAATGAACACTGAGGTTTTAATTAAAAGTTCAGAGAAGACACAAATTCTAATTGAATGGCTTTTTTCGATTTTCTTGCAGACAATTTGGGGATTAATGTAAATGGGTTGATATTTTTTCTCGATTATAGAGCTGTCGAATCGTCTTTGAACAAATTAAATTTACCTTCAGCGTCGGACGCTGAAGGTCCCATGTTCGAGTCCTGGCCCGAGTCAATTTTTCACACCATGTTGGTTTAGTATATTTAATTTTCTGATAAAATGTGTGTTCTTATATTGTAAAATTAAGTAATCAGACGTAGTGTTTATGCTTTAATACACTAAATTAAATTTAAATATCAAGATGCTGGAAATATCTTAATAATGTTTTCGGTGTTGAATGAAAAAACCAAAAAATCATTCTTGATTAAAAATACATAGCTATTAAACTCCAAGTGATTAATATTAATAGTAAGGTTTCAACATCACTTCATCTCCTAGTTGGAATGATGCAAACGCAGTATCTGTTAGGTACTTAAAGGTAACATATTGTTAGATGATGAATATCAAAACATAGGGATATACGAAATCCTTTGAAAACAGTTACTGCTCAACTTGAGTGTAAAACCAAATTTTAAGAACAGTTACTGCTCATATTGAAAGTAAAACCAAATTTTGAAAATAGCTACTGCTCATATTTAGAGTAAAACCAAATTTTGAAAACAGTTACTGCTCATCTTGAGAGTAAAACCAAATTTGATTGCTAATCTTTAAAGATAAGAAATCTCAGAACATGGACACGGGTTATCGATGAATACTTTTAACTCGTCATTTCTCCATATAAACGCCTTTTCCCCATAAAAAGTATAAAATAGTAATTGATAGTAGAGAATCCACAGGATTATGAATAATTCTGCATAGGCAAGGTTAGGATGGGATTTCCAAACACATTACTCCATTATTCAAAAGATTGATATTAGTCGAGAAGTGTATGATTCTAAACTTGATTCAGTGAGGCATTTTTTATAAAATGTTAAATTCCTTATCATTCCTCAATTAACCAAATTATTCAACCACAGATGGCTCTGGTAGTTACATGAAAATAAAATCAGCCACCTTTCCCAATGCACAGAGAATTTAGTATTTTCATCCTTTTCTTTTATCTTTTGTTAACTACTATGTAATCTCCTGTTTCTTTCCTTAACGTAATAGCTATAAAATCTAACCTGATTTATCGTACAGCGTCTTTCCATTGTTATTTACGAATTGTGTTAGAGATCGCGAAACTTGTTCCATTATATTATTGTATTTTCAGTATACATTGACATTCAGGTAAGGACGTTAGATTGATGCCACGTGTTTCTCAAATTGGGTAACAGTTTATTATGTTAGAACCTTCACTGACTAAATAAAATTCAGAATTCGGAGGATTTAATATCCTACCACAATTTATTTATTTCATAATAAGTAAATTTTCCTTCTTATTTTTTATTAACTTAAGCTTTTAATGTAATTAATGTTGAATAACGAATTAATTGGATATTTTAGTAAACAGTGGAATATATGTGGTAAAGTATAAGTAGTGTCATGCAGCCACGGTGCATGACCGTACGTGCTGAGCACGTACTGTCATTTTCACACTACCATTATATAATAAATCCACTGTAAAATCCTAAATAAGTCTTGAAAGTATAAATAACCATTATAAACAATTAACTATTATTTTACACTTAAATTGTGTCGTTAAGGTTCTATTTAAATAGCCTTTTGCTTTCTTTTACATTTATTTAAATACCATGAAAGATCAAACGTTCGCCTTTTAGTTTTCCATCTACAGTCGTCTATAATGTCATTTATTAACATAATAATTACTTGCTCTATCTGTTAAAACAGACATTGATTTATTGTAAAACACATCAAAAAGTAGTGCACATGCCCAAAAGCTTAAAAAAAGAAAAGCTTACCCTTCAAAATTAGACTAAAACTAGTCAATATGTTAAATGTTCTAAAAATAATTTCAACTCTTGCTCCCGAGAAATCTTCAGTTAGTGATGTTGTGGTTTTTCTTCACTCGCTAGTCTGTTGAAAATATGTAGGAATAGGAAAAATGAGGAAGTTTTCAACAGATTGACTATCGAGAGAAGAAAAACAACAACATCACTAACTGAAGATACCTCGGGAACAACATACGAAAATAATTCTAGAACTTTTAACAAATTGATTAGTTTTAGTGTAATTTTCAAAGAGTTTTTTAAGGCTTTTGGACGTGTGCACAGTTTTTTTATGTGTTTTAAATAAATTAATGTATGTTTTAAAATACGCTGTTAAAAATTTGCAGCAAACTGTCCAGTCATTCGACCGTTTTTATAAAATAACGATCATGTAACCGTAATTTAACGCTATTGTGACCATATTATTGTCCATATTATTGTCAGAATATAGTTAAATTATGGTTAGGTAACCGTTTTCAATAAAAACGGTTGAATGACTGGAAAGTTTGTTACAAATTTTTAACAGTGTAGGTAATACGCAAGTAGTTATTATTTTCTTTATTGTGTAACTATAACTCTATAACCTGAATTACGCACTTCGGAACTTTTTGTTGTCGTTTAACCCATCTTGGTAATGACGACCAAGTTTTTATCTCATTACCTTCTTCGTATCCATTTGCATTCAGAAAAAGATTTTAGATGGATGGTTTGTTATACTGTACTCCATTCCAGATACAAATACTTTGGCTTAGAATGGTTTTAACACAGATAATATCTACGTCCAGATCATGCTGAGCTATTTTATCACATTTCTTACAAAAAAAGTAACTTTTTTGAAAAAATCGTAAAAATATCTTTAATATTGTTGAAAATTTTAACCAAAATCCAAGTTTTGCTAAATGTAAGACACTCTGAATTGAAACAAATCCGTTTTGAATACCAGTACGTTCTAAGAAAAATGATCGTAGTAGGTTTCTACAACATTTTTAATAGAAACAACCTTCGTGGTTGGCTCTAAATAATTTTCAAGAAAAATCTAAAAATACATAGTTTTTTAGAAAATCCTGGTATTTATAATGCGGACCATTTGGAAGCCATGTGATCCAAATAACTGGAATGTGATCCTGCTGTTCATATACTAAAAATAGTTGTGTTCACTTGTAATCTCGCCGTTTAAAGTACTGATTATGTTTCGTGATGCATCCTGTATAATTATCAATCCTCACTTGTTGTTTAGAGAAATTAATCGAGTTTTTGCCGATATGGCTTGTTTATAAAAATTTCAGAACCTAACAATACACAAAAGAACAGAGTACGTACATAAGATGCAATGATATTTTCAATAAATTCAATGAGTATATCTTTGTACACCACTCTTTTTACCCGACTGTAAAGAAGGGTTATGTAATTGACGCGTATCTGGGTATGTATGTGGGTGGGTATGTGGATTTTTTTATACCATCGAAACATCCCAACGGCTAGATGGATTTTAATGATTGAGGTCTCTATCAATTTGTCTTAACCGTCCAATGGTTATAGGTTAGGTTTCGTTTTCATAAATTCAAAATGGCGGCCGTAACATACAAAATGGCGGTAGAGACAAAAAAAAAATTAGTTCTCTTTTTGCGCAGTCGAGATTTTTTATTTATTTTTTTTGTTTAATTGAAACTTGTTTTTCATTTTCTCTACCAATGAAACAGTTAAACGTGTTTAAATAAGTATTAAAATCGCACAAAAAATGAGATTTAAATTCGATTAAAACATGAAATGTACATTCTTCTCACTTAAAGAGAATGCCTATAAATAAAAAAAATAATATCACTGTAATTAAAATAATTTTATTGTTCTAAGAAATATTATCAAAAGTAAATTAAAAAGACCCCTTATAATCCCTAACAAAAATGATGGAAGAATGCTGCCATGTACATGAAATGATTTTTTAAATATAGAAACATTTAATACTCTTTAAGATGAACAATTTAAAAAAAAAATAAAATAGCGAAAAGATTTTCTCGAATTAATTTAAGTAACATGATAAGCAGTTCCAAAACTAAAAGTAATTATTCATTTAAATCCTTTAAAAAAGCACTTTATTCAGAAATAATAATAATTTAAGTGCATCAGTTTTGTTTTTTTAAACTATTGTTGCATCTCATATTACGCGTAAAACAACATAATTTAAACAAAAAGATAACACCAATTTTAAAGGGGAAATATAATATGGCGATTAAATCTAAAACATAAATAATATAAATGCAATTACTATATTTTGTTATTTTAATGCACAGTAAAAATGAATATAAAAGCACATCGCATTTATAGGTTGTAATTCAAAGAACACGGTTAAAATTCTAGAATTTCTCAACTTTAAAAAACATAATGATGATGCAATTGTTTTTATTTATTATGTAGCACATATTATCAGTATAGAGTTAACTTTCAAATAAAATCAAATTCTTAACTGTAAAATATATAAAGATGATAGAAGTGGGATATGCTTATTATGTAGCACATAACTTTTGTATATAGTAATCTTGAAAATATATTAAATTGCCGCAAATATAGAAAGCTGAGCATTAACAATCTGTAACATTTCAAGCTAACGTGTAGTTGAGGATATATTTAGTTTTTACTTTTTAATCTGTTTAGCTGTTGAAATGAGAATAAAAATGTTTTCGTTTTGAAGCTAGTTTCAACATTCTTATAGTATTAGCGGGTGCCAAAGAACATGACATTATTATTGTCTAAAATATGAAGTATTTTTATATTTACATCATTCAAAGTTTTTGAGTACACTGTATCTCATTTATCTCCTACTTTTATTTAATAAAATTAACGAATAAATTATAATAAATGGAATTAAAAAATTGCACATACATTTGGCGGCACATAATTGGTATTTCTAAAACTAAACTGAGCATTTTAAGATTTCTTCAAAATTCAGATAATTCAATTTTTTTTTTTGTGACTTGGGTAATTTTTGCGAAAAACGATCTTTTAGTAAAGATTTTAGTAACAGGATTTTAGTTGGTCTTGGATTATCTAAGATAAAAAAGGAAGACATTAAGAAGACAAAATATATTTTGCAGTTAGATGAACGTTTCACTCACGTATGAGAAGTAAAATATTCTGTTTACCCTTCAAAGTGTTAAAGATAAAGTAATTATTTCGATAGTTTGTTTCTCGAAAACTAAATTTTTACTCTCATTCAGAAAAATACTTAAAAATGATTTTGTTTTCCAAAATATGACATATATTTTTAAATTTTTACTGCGTACACTATAATTAAATATAGAAATTAAGACACAAAAACAATAATGTGGTATTGTGTAACAGAACAACAAATAAATAAATAAAATAATTATTAAAATAAATGCAATCACAAATGACCTTCGGACGTCCTATAGTGATCCTACATATCCTGTAATTGTCATATCTTATGAGAACAATGTATTGGATATTGGTACAATATAGAGATCGAATTTTCAAATGTCATTCTCCTTAGAAAATCCTATGAATTCTAATATCTGAAGCACATGCGAATTAAACGTCTTACTTCGTTTATTTTAAACTTCTTTAATCCTATAATTGTCCAAAGTATTTAATAAAGAGTTACTCGTGGGACGTCTACAGGTATGACAATTTAATAGACAAAGGATAATCTTTGATAGTCTATCGGAAAATTTCAATCACCCTGGTGATATTCCTTATCCTGAATATGATATCCTCTGGGAATTTTTAGGATGACAGCGTGTTGTCTGAGGAGCTGGAAAAAAATTGTGTGTGGCTTGTCAAAGTCATAGTTTGTACCAATTAATTGGCCCGTAAATTTGATTTAATTTTTTCCATAATGCATTACTTATTTTTAAATAGTAATTACATTGTTTTATACAACGAATGCATGTTGAAATTTCATTGCTGTTTAATTCTTAATTAGTATGCTATATTAATGTGAATTTTATTTCCCGTCATTAAAACCGTGATTTAATGTGTAAATCAATATTTAGCGGTTCAAGATCATCTTAAGAGAGTGAATTTCTTTATGTGTTGTTTTCTGCCATAAATAACTACATGAACATTTGAGTCATATCTATAAACTGGAAATTAGCATCATTTTAAGAGCTTAACCGTTGGCAGCATAAATAAATATTTAGTGTAGAAAAGAAATTTATCAATCATTTAAACGTTACAACGCACTGAAAGTTTAACCTTTGTAAAATGTTTATTTATTTATTTTATATAAGTATATCACTAAATATCACATCATCAGTTCCATGGACAAAATAAAATTAGATTAGATTTTCAAAATAGTTTAAAACATTCCAACAACATGTAGGCTTAATCCAACAGCATCATTATATCCACTATTATGTTTAGTGCGTTATAAATAAAGCCTGAGATTTGTGGACATCATTTTCCTATATGTCATAATTGCGAACGATGGATAAGCAGAATGTAAGAATGCAATTTTAACAAAGTATTTATCTCAACGGGGAAAAATACTGACATAATGTTAGATAAGTCCAAAGAAATAAATAACATTTTTTACCATTAATTTGAAATTTATTTTTCAGAATTTTTTTATCAAAATACATCAAAGTATGAAGTTTTATAGACAGTTTTATAAGCAGTTCTTGAGCTATAACGGCCGCATAATATGTGTAACACACAGACGATAGTCAGACAACATTTTTTTCAAAAAAGTAAAATTGTACAGGACATTCTAAAACATGTAATTGAATCAAAAACTAGAAATCAAAAAATTTCAAAAATCAAATATTCTCTTATTACGGATACAGAATAAATTAATACATAATTTAAGATCGCCGCATATAAACAAAGTTGACAATCTATGTTATATTCAAAGTTAATTTTGTATAATAAATTATTTGAATGGTTTCAATTTACACGGGAGAAAATGAAGAGAAGAGCATTGTGTTCCTTATAGAAGATGCTACAGATTTATACTAAAGCAACTTCTAAATGAATATATCTGATTTTATGTAATAACAGCTGCACATGTTTCATTCTGCAACAATATAAATTAAACATTTATCATACTGTGAATTTTAAAAATACATAAACTGAATAATTGAAACTGGGCTTTGAACAATCCATATAATTTAGCATTTTTCTCTATATACTACATATAATTTTTATTACTTATTTTATAACTTACTTATTTTCTATATACTACAAATAAATAATAATAAATCGTGTTTAATAATATTGTATATATTATGTTACGTAATTCAAAATACAATAATAAAGAAAAAGATACAATATTTTTTGTGCCGCTTCTGACATAAATGAAATGTTTTGTTTTTTAATCCTGTAAAAACAACCCTTTTTCTCGATTAAAAATCTGAAAACGATGGAATGATAATACATTTTTAAAAATGGTTTAAACTCACTTTTAAAATAGTATAACAACAGTTCTGTTGAAAAATGTAATACCAGAAAGCATTAAATTTGAACAAATAAGTATGAACACCTCCACATAATTTTCGATACTATCCCACATTAAACAAATCAATAAATAAGTACACATATAAACGCATATTATGCATATGGAGGGAGAAATAAAAGAGGCATTGCCACTTTCATTAGTACAAAGTAATCTCAAAACTTCTAAATCTTTGAATTTAATTATTTCACATGCTTTTGTTGAAAGACCAAATTATTACAAATCATTTTTATTAATTAATATTACCTTTTATTTGAAGAACACTTTCCTCTCTTTTCAATTTTTTTAAAAATTTATTTATCTCGTAAAAGGTAAATGTATTTTAGTTATGAAAACTGTTTCAAATAAAATTAGCTTTAAAACATTTATTTTTGTTTTAATAAATAACTAGTTTAATGATGTTAAACGAAGGTACCGGAAGTGAAAATTTAATTTTTAAATAATTCACTTTGGAAAAGGTTACTTTATATCATGAAAGAAAAGTAAAAAAATTTTTTTCGTGCAAAAGTACGCAAATTCAGAAATTTAACAGGTTTGAGTTCATTTATGTCATAAATCACCCCCCCCCACCCACCCACACACACACACAAAAAAACATAATGAATACAAATAGCTATTTTCACATTAATCACATTTGTTAAGATTTTATTTGTTGACTTTTAGTTATATATTATTTTTTATCGACTGCCGATTACTTTTTCAAATCGATTTCTGTTTCAATCTTTAAAAAATTTGCATCGACGCGTACCACTGATTGTACATAGACACATATTTTCAACAGATTGTGTGTTAACGGATGTCTCGAGTATTTTAAAATATAAATTGTTTCCTTATACTTTTAAAAATCAGTCTTAAATGTCACTGTTGTTTTCAACATAAAATTTCCTGATTGTATATATTATGTTAAGTGATTCAAAATACAATAATAAAGCAAAAGGTAAAATATTTTTTGTGCAGCTTCTGAGATAAATGAAATGTTTTGTTTCTTAATCCTGTAAAAACAACTCTTTTCCACTGCTTCTTAAATCACTACAAGTAAATGCTCTACAAGAAGCAGCTATAGTATCTTTTATTAGAGGTCTATTCTTTCAAGATTCCTCTGTAAAAACCACAGCTCCCCCCCCCCCCTTCCCAACATATGCAACACTGTATTGCTCTAATAAAATTTATTTTAATTAAAATTAATATTCTATTTTGTGATTATATAAAATTTCCTTTTAATAAAAAAATGTAATATTCAAAGGATCTAAATCAAGCAGACGTTTCTTATGTGTTATTTTTAAATAATTTTTCTATTGCATACTCTTTTATTATAAGTTCTCACATAAATTGAAAATATGAAATATACTTCACTTATCCTTCTCTAATTAAGCTACACTGCGCCTGGAAGAGGATAAACTTAACTTTCTTAGACGAAATAATTCACTTAATAAACGGAGCAAAGATAATTAAGTTACTTTGTCTTTCGTTCTATTTACTTTCTTCAAAAGCAGCTGTTGCGAAGTTGTAACACTAAACAATATGCATAGAAATTTGCTTCATTGAAATTCTCAATTTTGACAGTCAAAATGTTATTATCAATATCTTAAAATTAAGTATATAGAAAATAAATTATACTTTGTAAAACCATGACAAATAGTTCGTTAATTTTATATATGTATATATATCAAACACTGTAATGAAATGCACGTATCTACAAATTATAAAATGACGTAATAATTAATGAAATAACGTATCTAAAATGTTTAGTTTTTGAAGATCTACAATTATTTTACTTTGTAAGTTTCATACATAAAGAAATGAATTTATTTTAAATTATATCTGCTCTGTTTACGTGGGCAATACTCAAATTTGTCTGGACAAACAAACTAGACCTCTACAGGAAACAGCTCTAGTATCTATTATTAGAGCTGTATTCTTTCCAGATTCATCTGTAAAATGCACAGCTCCCCCCCCCCCCTTTCGCAATATATGCAACACTGTATTGCTCTAGTAAAATTTATTTTAATTTAAATTAATATTTTATGTTTATGCATAAAAATGAGTTTTAATTTCTAAAATTTTGGGGTTGGTTGGTTGGTTGTATAGGGTTTTATGGCGCAAGGTCCCATTCGGGACAAGCTGCGCCAACTAAAATTTTGGGGACTAAATTTTATTTCTAAACTTTTAATCTAACATTCTTTTCAAAAACACTTTTATTTTACTCATAGAATATTTGAAAAAATCTTATTGTAAACAAATATAAAGCAGACGTTATTTTGAAAAATAGAAAATAAATATGAAGTCCTCGATCCCTCCAAATTTTCCATCTGTATGCGTCGGAAAATTTTAGAAATGGCTTCTCATGTGTTTTTTTTTTCGATTGAAGTTTTGCATCTTTCTAAATTATTGTCTTATATGACAAAAAACTGCCGAAAAATCGAAACACTAAACCTTACTTATTTTTGTATTATGATAATAGGGATATATATTACATGAAGTAGATCAATAAAACGGAATATTCATCGCAGTTTCTGGCATATATTTACACTTAAAAAATAAGAAAATCCACTGTGTAAATAAAGGTACATATAAGAAAACAAATTTAACATACAAAATTATAACAATGATATATATTACCCATCTCTGTGGCGTAAAAATACATATTTCCATTAAATTCTTGCATTTCGTTTCACTTAATATTTAATAATATAGTGCTTGAAGTAAATACGAAGCAATGGGTTAAAAAAATAAACTCAAAATTTAAAAACGATTAAATGAGAATCATTTGTATTATATTTATAAAAAGAACATTTAAAGTATCAAGTACGTATAATAACAAAATAAAATAAAATCAAAGTCTTGTTTCATACTCATACTGACACATATGTGCAAAATTTGAGTTACAAGCATAGAACTTGATATTTCTCGAAAACTATTTTGAACAACGATGCCTTGTATTTTAAGTTAATCTGTTTAATGTTTGAAAATATTATAGCGATTGTAAAGCTTACATTATATCATGAAAGAAAGGTAAACTATTTTATTTTCAGTAAAAGTATTCAACTGTAATACAACTGAATATACAGAGGCAAAATATGTTGAGATATTGAACTTAGACAAGAAGTAGACAAAAAACGATACTTGATATTTCAGATCAACTCGGCTAATGGGAAGAAATAATCAATTTCGACGAGCATTCCTTGTCTCTCAGATCCCTCACGCCCATCATAAATGATGTTAATGACAATTGCTGTTGGAAACAAACGTATTCCAGGCAAAGTGGGAATTTTATATCTGACCAAGTTCTGTAGAAGTCCCTTGGAAGGAAGTTAAAGTTATGTTATGTCTTTTTCAAATGAAACGCAAAAACGGCCTTTGGGGATTCCATTCATGGGACAGTATTTGCGAGTGTGACACAGCCGTCAAGCTAATCATGCTTGTTTCTGATAGTAAAATATTTACGACAATAATTTTAATTTTAAATTAACCACCCGTTGCAAATTGAAAACCTAATGCACTGTCACAATAATTACATACACCAATTCTCTACTTACATTCTTGCATTCATACAAACAACTTGTGGTGGTATCCTTGGATACTCTTTAGTATGGGTACTCTAAGCGGTCCAATGGTTTTTGCTTGTGCTCTCATACATTTGCTCTATTAATATTGTGGGAAATTGAGAAACTTATTCTTTAACTTTCATATATTTCGAATGTATCTCCGACATTGGTTGACATTATTATTTTGAAAAGATATGTTAATTAAGATATTGTGGTTATATATAGGTATCTATATCTATATATTGAGGTTTGTGTAAGAAACTTTTGAATTTCAGCAGATCTTGGTTTAAAAGGTACACTAGCCTCAATCAAACACGTATCCTGGTTGAAGCTTTTTTTCTGAGTAAGCTGCATTACAGTCTTTCCTTGGACGGGAAAAGTAAAATTGCTACATGGCTGCTATCGTTGATATGAAGTTGTGTTTTATCTGCTTAACATAAAGTATTATTTAGTGTTTTTTGTCATGTGACATTAACTATAACTATGCTTAAGAAAAAATTGTGAATTTAGTGAAGTACTTGAACTTTGGCGAATTGAGAAAGACAATTGAAATTGAGTGCTATCCGAAATTAAATTATTCGTTCCACTGCTGGCCTTTACTGAAACTGTAATAATAAACTCTGGTTGTATTGTTTATTTTACGCATGCTCTCTCTTGATGTTAAAAGCCCTGAAAGGGTGTTTTAAATTTACAATTGTTTCCTAATGTCCATACACTTTCCCATCAAAAATCTGTTAGTGCATAAAATGAATACAAAACCATTTTTAACACTTTCCAACCTAGTTGAAAAGTGTTTATGACTTCGGTTTGTCTGGCCGTCAGCCGTCTGCCGTCTGGCCGTCTGCCGTCTGGCCGTGCTCTAACTCCCGTAACTATGCTCGGATTGCCTTGCAATTTTTATATGTTATTGTTGTTATCTATAGCACGTTCCCTATTTCAACTGAAGTGGGTAGCACTTATAGTTTTTTACAGGGACACTCAAAAGAATTCCGTTACATTACGGTCTATGGGGAAAAATCATTTTCGGTTTATTTTAATGATGTTACACAATTGCAAACACATTGTAATGGATATATATCACTAAGGTGTATTACAAGAAGCTTAATATGGAATAGGGTGTGGATAGCAGTTATAGTTAATTTACAGGGACAGTCAAAATAATTCCGTTACATTACTTCTATGGAGAAAAATCGTCTGCGGTTTATTTATATAATGTTTCACTATTTTAAACTTATTGAAATTTATATATATCACTAAGGTACATTACAAGAGGCTTACTACAGAATATTGTGTGTATAGCAGTCATCGTTCATACAGGGACACGCAAAAGAATTCTCTACTGCCTGTTAACAATAATTCCTGGAAGTGCGTTTTAAGTTACTGAACGCGATTTTAAATTTAACTCCCTTTTTGTTTATTACGTGGTGTGTATAAATTCTGTAGATCCTATACAGGGAAATACAAAAGTTCACGAACACATTTCTGTTTATTGACAGAAACTCCAAAAGGAGAATTTTAAACTGTGCTACGCATTTCTTAACTGAACTGAAATTTAGCATCCTATGTAGTATATATACAAATCTATAGATCATATACAAGGCTGAATAAAAGTATTCGGATATTTTTCCGAATATTGTATACGTTGGAAATTCCTGAAATTATGTTTTTAAATATGTTATGCGTTTTTCAAATTGTTTACTTAGATGTTATCTCTCAGCTTATTAAACGGTATGATTTGTAAAATTATTTTGGAAGCGTTGGAAAGTGTTACATAATCTATGCTTGGCGCATGATTTTTCGTTCTTGTTCAAGTAATCAAAGAATTGTCGAATGTTTCATAGTTCTAAATTAACTGTCTGCCTTTATATGTAATGGGTTGATGCAAAGTTTGTAGCTTTTAGTCATTACTTGAGGTAAATGTTGTACAGAATTTCATCAATAATTGATTCTTCCCCACAACGCAGCAGTTTTTGTTATTTTTGTTTTCAATTTTTTTTCAAACTCTAAAAAATAGGATAAAAAGATTTTTTAAAAAAGATTATCCTTTTTAGAAAGAAATAATAAGAGAAAATTCCCACACAGAAGCAGTTAATTGTTCAAGTACGTAGTTACATGGCTTTACTGAAAGAAAAGCAAGTTTTCTTAGACTTACTTAAATAGAAAATATGTGAATAGTAAAATATAAACGAGAAAATATTTTTTTTCTATAAATTGATGTAAATAAGTTTTGTTTTGTATATAAACTTAACGTTAAACTTTTTGTATATCTTTTGAAAATGATAGAATTATTTTAAAAGCAAAATGTTTTCGTTTTAAAAAAGCCAATTTCTTTCAAAATTTACTTTGAACTTTTTTTGCGCATGTGAAATATCAGGTTGTTCGGAAAATTCGTAGGGTTTGGAAAAATCCTGTCCGTTAATTATTAGACATTACCTATCGGAATTAATGTCTAATAATTAAATGATAGAATTTTCTGGTACGAATTAATTTCCCTAAACGGCACGAATTTTCCGGTCAACCCAATATAAATAGAACATCCTTTGTTTTCTAAACTTATTTAATTAGTTATATAAAAAAGGTATTTGCTTCAATACAAATTTTGGGTGTAATAAAAAGAAATGTACAATTTCAATACGTTTACCCCGGAATGCAAATTTCGAAGTCTAAATACAATAAAAATTAAACAATCCTGTTAAAAGGTCTATTTAAAGAAAATGTTTTCATTTTTTGAAATTACTTTTAAAACTCTAAAAAATGGGATAAAAATATTTTTTAAAAATAGATTATACCTTTTTGAAGGAAAAAATAAGAGAAAAATCCCGAACACAAGCAGCTAATTCTTCAAGTATGTAGTTATTTGGTTTTACTGAAAGAAAATAAAGTTTTCTTTGACTTACTTAAATAGAAAAGTACAAATGAGAAAATAAAACTATTTTATTTTAATTGATGTAAATATGTTTGTTTTGTATATAGACATACTTAAGGTTAAACTTTTTGTACCACTTTTGAAAATGATAGAATTATTTTTCAAAGTAATACGCTTTCCTTTTTCAATTCTTTCAAAGTTTACTTTGAATTTTTTTTGCGTATGTGAAATATCGGGTTGCCCAGAAAATTCGTGCCGTTTGAAAAAATTAATTCGTGCTGGAAAACTCCTTCCATTAATCATTAGACAGAAACAGTTTATTGTTTCAATGGGGTTCCCAGTTGTAAAACAACTTCACTCCCAGTATGATGTATTTGCTTCAATTCAAATTTTAGGTGTAATAATAAGAAATGTATCATTTTAATGCGTTTATTCGGGAAGGAAAACTTCTAAGTTTAAACATAATAAAAATTAAATAATCCTGTTAAAAGCTTTATTTAAAGAAAATGTTTGAATTTTTTAGGGTTTCGTTCATCTCACGAAACCCTAATACTCCCGCTCCGTTGTCTGTCTGTCACAGAGCTATTCTCAGAAACTATGTAACTTACAGAGTTGAAACTTTGTGTATATAGCTGAATACCAGCTATGAAGAGCTCAAAATATTAAAATTTGAAAAATTCGTATTATTTTAATAAATAGAGCTAAAAACCCGAAATTATAACAGCCTTTTCCTATTAAATTTAAACATTTTTTGTTATAGCAGATGCCAAAAATTAAAAATCCACGATGAAATTATTTCTACAATAATTAATTTTCTATCAGACGATTTCCACGTGAAAATGCAAATGAAATAAAAGGTTTCACCAATTGAAAAAAATATTAATATGAAATAAAAATTATTGACGTCATAGTGGTAATAAAACGAAATTTTCAAAGATTTCTCAATATTATAAGGAGTATGAGTATATATGTGTGCACACAAAGCAGATTAATATCACGTCATTAGAGAATTAAAAAGAAAATCTGATGTCATATTGGAAGTTTAACGGATTTTTCAAATGTTTGAGAATAATACAAAGCGCGTATCAACATGAGTAATAGAGAATAGTTAATATATGAGTTTGATAAACATATTGAATTATGATAAAAATCCGATTATGGAAATATTCGCATATTTTAACATTTTGAAGGTGTACAACATGTTTAATTTTGAAATTATTTTTTTCAAATATCGCATTTAGTCCGCATGACAGATGTTATTATGACAGAATATAATAGCGGGCCGCGCCCGCTATCGGGCTGGTTTAGATATTCGAAGAAAAGAAAAAATAGTCCGGTAATTTTTTACTTTATAAAAAACATGACTTTTTTTTTTGTTGCTAAATGAAATTTGGATTTATTAAGAAAGGATAAAAAGTTTTGAAAGGAATATTAAACGAAACCTTTTGAGAGATCTTCGATCACACCTACCCACTTGTTGCAAATTCCTTTTCAAACACCAAAAAACAGGGTACCAACAATTTCTTCAAAACGCTAGCCTTATTAGAAGGAAAACAATAAGTGAAAAATCCTGCACAGAAGCAGTTAATTGTTCAAGTGCTTAGTTACTTGGCTTCACTGAAAGAAAAGCAATTTTTCTTTCACTTGCTTAAGTTGAAAATATGTGAATAGAAAAGTACATACAAACCAGAATATAAAACTTTTTTTTATTGAAGTAATTATGTTTGTTTTGTATATACAGGGTGTTTCATAAAGGACCCCTAACTTTAAAAATCAATAACCCGGAAACGGTAATAGATAGAAACATGAAACCAGTGGTATATTTATTTAAAAAATCGTAAGAATACTATACGTAAATCTCAAAATTTAGTTAAAAATAGCACCGACAGATGGCGCTGAGAGCGTTAAGAATCCTTATAAAGAGAGTTCAGAAGCATAGAAAGACTAGTCGTCCAAGATTTCGTCATTGAAATCTGGCCGCTATTAGCGTAAAGTAAAAATAATTCCGAAAGTGGTGGAACGTGTGTTTATTGTGTTGGAGTACCACCGATTAAATCAGAGTCTTACTGCCACAAGGAGAAGTTTTCAAACGCGATTTCAAATCGCAAAAGGCCCAGATGGGAAAACAATTTGTGAGCTTTTCAAAAAAATTCAACAGACAGGCAACGTGGCCGATGCGAATTATTTTCACTATACGAAAATAGCGGTCAGATTTCAAAGGCGAAATCTTCGACGGCTAGTCTTTCTATGCTTCTGAACTCCCTTTTGAAGGATTCTTCACGCTCTCAGCGCCATCTTTCGGTGCTATTTTTAACTAAATTTTGAGATTTACGTATAAGATTTTTACGACTTTTTTAATAAACATACCACTGGTTTCATGTTTCTATCTATCACCATTTCCGGGTGTCATGCCGGTGACGTCAGGTTTATGGCAACCCTTTCTTTTTCTCTCTTCTGCTGCGGAGTGATGGAGAAGGGAGTAGAGTTTGGCGGGAGGCCAAGGTGTTAAGACGATGCGTGCGATGGGCATGTTATGAAATAAAATATAGTTGGTGATAGAAGTGATAAGATTATTATAACTACTGCTGCTACTACAAATATTCCTCTTTATATATTTATGTGTGTCCTGCATGTTTTGCTGTGATGTTTCGTCTGTTAAATAAACTTGTGTTTAATCGAGAAAGTGGCTGCATTCCTGTGGTATTATGAAAGCAGAAGAACAAAAATGGTATTCATAAAATTTTGCCTGTGAATTTAAAAGAAGTGTGAACGAGTAGAAACCCGAAGGTAAGAGGGTAATTTTAAAGGTGTATGACACGCTCTATTTCGTAGAATCAGTGAAGTAAGTTGCATGTTTCTGTATGTAAGTCTAAATAGAAAATAACTTGAATAGAATCATATTGAGAAATATTTTATGTTGAAAACAATGTGCTAATTGTAATATTATGAGCTTTATTTGAAACGAAATAATATAGATATTTATAGAGTATATTTATAGTATTGTGTTAAGAGTAAAAGCAAAATGTTTAATATTAAAGGGCTAAGGAAAGAAGACCTAGTTGTTGTAGCCACAGAATTAGGCATTAAAGTGGAAATTGAGCACAGGATAATTGATTTAAAAGCATTAATTGAGGGAAGTGATCAGTATTCAAAAGATAATGAATTTATAAAGGATTTTTTAAATACAATGGTGTCAGACCGCATAGAAAGAGAGAAGCGTGATGCAGAAGTCGTGAAATTCGACAAAGAAAAGTCAAAGTCAGAACAAGATACGTTATTAGAAATCGAAAGGACTAAGCTGGAATTAGTTAAAGTGCAGATAGAGATGGCTAAAATACAAAACGAGTATAGAAATTCTGACACAGGGGGGGATGGACCTAAGCCTAATTCGTTAGAAGCACTAATCAAAAGCGTAAAAACGTTAACTACGTAAAAACGTTAACGTAAAAACGTTAACTATTACAGTCCCCAGCAGACCTGAATCATGGAATTTATTTTTTACTTCGCTCGAGAAAGCGTTCGAAATTAAAAATGTCGCAGAGGAATTAAAGGTGGAGATTTTGTTTAATTTGGTAGGAGAACGGGCGGCGCACTTGTTAGTGTACGCAAACACGGAAGAAATGGAAGATTACCAAAAGGTTAAGGCGTTAATCTTAAAAGAATTTCAACCCACACCAGAGGCCTGCCTAGAAAACTTTCTTTTTGCAAAACGATCGAGAAATGAGAATCATATGCAATTTGCGAGTAGGCTCAGAGCCAATTGGGATTTCTATTGTGAATTGAGAAAAGTAAATGATTTTGACACGCTTAATGAGTTAATTGTCAGCGACAGATTATTAAGTTCACTAGATTCGGAGACGCGAAGCTATGTGAGGATAAAACAATTAGATGATTGGTTAAATCCACGACAAATCTCGGAAGTATGTGATAATTGGTTTACGTCAAAGGGCAGAACATTTTCGGAATTATATGATAAAACGGTAAAACCCCGCAGTCACGATGAATATGTAAATTACAATAATGGAAAATATTTACCACCCCATGTTAGAAATAATTTTAATTTTCGTAGCGATAAAAAATTAAACACACCAAAAGAGTGTAGACTTTGTAAACAGACGACGCATTTGCGATTTTGTCCCAATAACAGAGAAAAAGATAAAATTGGAAGTTTGCAAAATCAAACAAAAAAAGATTCTTTTGTCGGAAAAATAAACAGGATGATAAAATAGTCGCCAAGGTTGAAACACTATGTTTTGGAAACGAGCCAATAAGTACGCAACCACTTCAATTTGAACGTTTGTGGATAAAAGTGAAAGAAGTTAAATGTATTATTGATACTGCGGCAGAAATACCTGTAATAAACTCTAATCAATTACCGGATTCATTTAGAAATAATGAAAATTCAAAAATTCAGCTAATATCGGCTTTTGGAGAAAGAATAATTGCTAATCTTGCGACATTGCCGGTAGCTTTAAAATCCGGAGAGTGAAATTGTATATTTAACAATGTAGACGTACTGTTTGCCGTTACAGATAAATTATATGGGACATGTATTATAACACCGACAGTTTATGAAATCTTACAGTTAGCTAGTAACGAGGGGAAAGGAATGTTCTTCGGAAGATGATAGACAGAAATGTTCTTTGGCGCCAGTAAATGATACGAGATCGGAAAAGGGAAATGAAATTGAAAGGAAAAAGGGGGAAGGCAACCAACCAGAGGGGATGATATAAACCAGAGGGGATGATTACCAATGAACCAGAGGGGATGATTATGCTGGCGAGGTGAAAATCAAAACGCGGAGAGAGAATTAATGATTAGTTGTATTGAAATGAAAGATGATAGCGAAGATTTAAATGCAGGTCGACGATCAGATGCAAGTATATACAGGGAGCAACAGAAGAGTTGCGAAACATTACAGGGTGCTTTCAAAGATGCGGAAAAAGGTAAAAACGGGTTGGTTATGGTAGATAATTTGCTTTATCATAAAGAAAGAGTCACGGGGGATTGTGTTACGCAATTAGTTGTACCAAAGGTAAGGAGAGGGGAAATTTAAAAAATCGCGCATGAATCGATTTTTGCTAATCATCTCGGCATGAAAAAAACAAAAGAAAGAATTCGTTATTCATTTTATTGGCCGAATATGTCACGGGATGTAGAGGATTATTGTAAATCTTGTAAAGACTGTCAGTTACGGAGCAGAGAGAGGGCTAGCGACCAGATACCCATTGTCCCAATTGAGAGACCGGAACTTCCGTCCGACGTTGTAAATATTGACATAATTGGGAAAATTGAACCACCTTCAGCGCGTCGACATCACTATGTACTTACCTTAGTGGATCAACATTCGCGGTGGCCGGAGGCGGTCCCGTTAAGAACAATTACGACTAAAGCTACGTGCGAGGCATTATTAGAAATATTTATGCGAACAGGGATACCGCGCGTAATAACGAGTTACCAGGGCAGGAATTTTGTTTCAGGTTTAATACAGGAGTTTCATGCTAGGCTAGGAGTGGCTCCTAGATTTGCGACGCCAGGGCATCCGAAAAGCTCGGGATTAGTGGAGCGATATAACCAGGTTCTGAAACGCATGTTACACCATATAATTCGGAGCGATTCCAAAAATTGGGATAAATACATTCCTTATTTATTATTTGCCTATAGAGAAATTCCAAATTGTACCACGGGAGTATCGCCATTCAAATTAATGTACGAAAGGGAGGCGAGGGGCTCATTAGCAGTATTGAAATCTACATGGTCAGGAGAAATACCACTACCCATAAATCTGGGAAAGAGCGCAACTGAATATCTTCAAGAGTTAAAAATTAATTTAGAAAGGGCGGCGGAGCAAGCGGCAATAGTAGCGGAAGTTAAACAAGGCTCATATGCGAAGTACGCTAATCGGAGAGCGATTTACAAGGAATTTAGACCAGGGGACCAGGTATATCTATTAATCCCGGATTCCACGAACAAACTTTATGCTAGGTGGTCGGAGCAGCCGAAATTGTAGCACGCTGTAAGCCTGATTCTTCCAAAGTAAAATTAATAAACGGGAATGTTAAGAATATTCATGTAAATAAAATAAGAAAATTTATTCCTAGGTTATGGGCGGTGGGAGTAATCTTCGAAAATGACGAAGAATTAGGAGAAGTCCATCCCACCCCCAGTGTGAAAGATAACTCAAATTTATTTGACATAGAAGAAGTAGATTTGAAGCATTTAGGAAATGTAGAAAGAAAACAGATGTTAGATGTATTATACAAATATAAAGATTTATTTTCAAAAAAAGGTACAAATAGCTAAGGTAGGAGAGCACAAAATTAGATTAAACGGCTAAGAAATGAAAAAGCCATATGTTTACAGAACTCCAGAGGCGTTGAAACGACAAGTAGACAAACAAATCGAAGAAATGTTAGAGTTAGGACTGATCGAAGAGAGTGATGCGGAGGCGCCACACCCGGTAGTGTGCGTGATGAAGAAAGTTGGGCCCTCCGACTGTGAGTAGACTTTAGAGCTTTGAATGCAATCACAAAAACCGACGATATCCCTATGGAAAACGCAACGGATCTTTTGATAAATATTGGCAGTGCCAATGCAATAACTACAGTCGACTTGCTAAAAAGATATTGGGCCATACCGCTGGAAGCAGAAAACCAGGGTTTGGCATGTTTTAAGACTCGCTTCAAAGTGATGGAATTGGGCTCCGGAACGCAGCTGCGACCTTTCAGAGAGAAATGAATAAAGCACTTTCAAAATACAGGAACTTTGCTAGAGCGTATATAGATGATATAGCTGTTTTTTCGGACACATGGTCTGATCACATTACGCATCTTGACACGATATTTTCCAAACGTCAAGAATTACGGTTCTCAGTGAACCTGAAGAAGTGCGCCTTTGCGAAAAACCAGATTAAGTATTTAGGACATGTCATCGGGTCCGGCAGCCATCGAACTGACCCAGATAAAGTGGAAGCCATCAGAAAATTAGCCGTCCCACAAACAAAAAAACAACTTAAGAGTGTCTTCGGATTGTGCAATTACTACCGCGATTACCTGCCTAAGTATGCTGAAACAGCATACCCTCTGACAGAACTTACTAAAAAGAACAGTCCTGAGAAATTGTGCTGGTTGGAGGAACATGATAAAGCATTCAACGAACTAAAGAGGGGTCTCGTTGAGGCACCTAGTTTTTATACACCTGTGATAGGGTTACCATTCACCATTCAATGTGACGCATCTGCAATAGGCATCGGTGCATGTCTATCTCAACAGAAAGATGAGAGACTCTATCCAGTCAGTTATGCCAGTCAAAACCCACCAAAACTCAACAGGCTTGGCCGACCCTTGAACGGGAGGCCTATGCAGTTATCTGGAGTCTAAAGAAGTTCGAAACTTGGATTTTTGGTTCGCCCGTGGAACTTATCACCGATCACAACCCACTGACTTTCATCACCAAAAATGCTCCCAAATCTTCCAAACTGCAGCGATGGGCATTAGCTTTGCAGAAATATAACATTATTATTTCGCACTGTCCTGGTGCAAAGTTGACGAACGCTGATGCACTATCGAGACTGGAGACAACAGACTAATAAAATTGACTGTAGACTTTTTATGGACAATTAATGACTTTTATGAAAAAAAAACTTTTTGATAGTTCACTTTGTGTATGCTGCAGCTAAAATTGTATTTCATCTTAATTTGCATTCTGTTCCTCATTTGTTATTTGTATTTAGTATTATATATTATGAAACATTAATTGTATTTTTATATTGCAGTAGCTAGCAGGAGTTCCAGAAATTTTCCGGAGAAGTTATAAGTATATTGTTTTGTATTTCTTTATATGTATATTGAGTTCCTCATTGTTCATTAGTAGTTTAATAGTAAAGGAGGAAGTGTAGTGACGTCACCAGTCTGGATTTCAGATCGCAAATGTGGCATAACCCTTTTGCAATCTTAGGTGGGGGGTGTCATGCCGGTGACGTCAGGTTTATGGCAACCCTTTCTTTTTCTCTCTTCAGCTGCGGAGTGACGGAGAAGGGAGTAGAGTTTGGCGAGAGGCCAAGGTGTTCAGACGATGCGTGCGATGGGCATGTTATGAAATAAACTATAGTTGGTGATAGAACTGATAAGATTATTATAACTACTGCTGCTACTACAAATATTCCTCTTTATATATTTATGTGTGTCCTTCATGTTTTGCTGTGATGTTTCGTCTGTTAAATAAACTTGTGTTTAATCGAGAAAATGTCTGCATTCCTGTGGTATTATGAAAGCAGAAGAACAAAAATGGTATTCATAAAATTTTGCCTGTAAATTTAAAAGAAGTGTGAACGAGTAGAAACCCGAAGGAAAGAGGGTAATTTTAAAGGTGTATGACACCGGGTTATTGATTTTTAAAGTTAGGGGTCCTTTGTGAAACACCCTGTAGTTTAAAATGCCTAATATTTTGTAACTCTTTTGAAAATGATAGAAATATTTTTAATAGGTACACGTTTTCCCTTTTAAATGAACCGAATTCTTTTAAAATTTACTTTGAACGATTTTTGTGTGCGTGAAATATTTTCTAAACTTTCTTAATTTGTTATATAAAAAAATTTATTTGTTTTAATTTAAATTTTAGGTTTAATTATAAGAAATGAATAATTTTAATACGTTTATTTGGGAAAGCCAATTTCGAAGTTTAAAGATAATAAAAAGTAGATAATCCTGTTAAAAGCTCTATCTAATTTTTTTTTTCATTTTAAAGAAGCTAAACTCTTTTAGAAATAGTTTTTTTACTTTTCATCTCTTTTTGGGAAAGATTTGAATAAGCGAAATCATAAGTTGAGTAACCATTTATGATTTGTTCAATCTTTAGTTTCAAAAACATCGGGGTATGATCAGCGTAGTAGGAAATTATATTGATTGCAACAAATAATGTATTTCTAGTTATAAATATTATAGATAATAATCAGTTTGTTCGGGAAGGCAAATTTAACATTTAAAAAAAAGTTTCCTGTTAAATGCTTTTTCAACGCTCTCAAACATGATAAAATCACAGGAGTTTGTATTTTAAAATAGCACACAGCATATATAATACTCTGCCCATTTTAATCTTACTGCTATATTACATACAAAATTTAGAAATCTCAATAACGCTTGTAAGACAAAACAACATATGGTAGAATCGATTCCTTTTCGAAAATTCAGATGGGAAATTTGCTTTGATAATTCTTTTTTGTTCGTATGGGGAATAATTTTCTAGAACACTCTTGAATCCAAACAAAATTTGGCCAAAACTGGCCAAATTTTGGCCAAATGGTGTTTTAACCAAATGGTGTTTTATTCTTTAAGATTCTACTTTCTTAAGATATTTCTCTGTTTATGCAGCCGAAGTTTAATAAGTCGCATACATTACTTAGTAACTATTAGCAACTAACAAACCTTTAGTGCTTTTAAACCTAGTATGAGGTACGGCCGTAATTTTCTAAGAAGTGTAATTGTTTTAATCATTCAACTTTATTTGTTCTTAATAATTCATTATAAATAAAAAATATGTTTTTCACCCATTTGAAAATACTTCATATATGAGATATATTCCTTTTTTTTCTTTTTAAGAGCCAAAAACTTTTTAAAAATATTTTTATGTTTTATCTGTTTGTCTAAAATATTTGAATGTTTTAGTTTCTAAAACTTCTTTAATTAGTTTGTCTAAAAAATATATTTGCTTAAATAAATTATTCACTTATAATTAAAAAAATATATGTATAATATGTTTATTTGGAAATGGAAGATTCGGACTCATAAAGTATTAACAGTAAAATAGTATCTTAAAGCCTCATTTAAAGAAAAAATCATTTTTAATCAATTGAACTCTTTTAAAAATTAATTATAGCTTTTATCTGTTTGTGTGTGACATACATGAAGAAAATTATTTTATTACACATTTTCTTTATTTCTTTAAATAAAAAAAAAAACTGTATTTGATACGATCAATAAATGAGTTTCAATTATAAGATATAAACTTTGATAATCCATACACCCACTAATTGAATTTCCACAGTTTAAAAAAGTTTTAAAAAAGAGCGTATCTTTTTTATTTTTATACCATGCCCTTTTCAGCTATTGTAAACATTTATGGATGCTTAAAGAAATGACTTTCGCAGAAATATCCCGGACGCTAGGTATCGCTCCTTAATGCTGTTCTGAAATTCAAAAAAGATAGTTTCGCATTCATTTATAGATTCATCTTTGTTCGAAAACGCATGATATGGGTAGGTGCTCTTATTCAGAAACTATGAAGTATTATTTTCACTCTCCAGTAAAAGACAAAATATCTTTCCGAAAATTCTGTCGAAATTGATCTTTTGAACCGAATTTTTGGACTCGATAGACTAGGTTATTATGCGGTAACAATCACTTATAACTGAAGATGTAAAGTGGTCAGATCTATTTTGATATTTTACTTTTTAAACCCTTTGCAACGCCTGTTACGTGTCAAATATATTTCTTATACAGTGAACGTACATTCCTTAATTTTGATTAGTACAATTTTTTCGCATGTTAATTTTTGCCTTACTTAATGCTGGAACACTAGTGTTCTCCGCAATTAAAATATATTTGAATGAGAAATGTACATCAAAATGACTTAACACTGGTGTTCTAGGGTTACATGCAGGCACGGCATAACACTACAATATAACATGAATCAGTGTTCAGCCAACTAACAAACTTTTTACTTTTACCAGAAAAAGCTATTTAATTTTTTTTCAGAAAAAACGTTCTATGCGCACTCAATATGGTTCTTTAGGTCACGGGGATATCCGCTGATTTTACTTGTGTTTAATCCGATGACTACAAGTCAAAGCTATCACTGCAAGGTCATATTCCTATTCCAGTTCAAACTACGATGTTTGTAATAAATTGAATCGCCGTCATTAAAAAGAGTTCCAATCAGTTAATTTCTTGTACACTGATAAAAATGATAGTTTCAAATCTGAGTAAATCGATGTTTTCATTTTGTTATGAAAGTTTCTGTTTCACATATGTCGACCCATTGCTCTCCATTCTGAAATACCAGAAATACTTAGAATATTGAAACATGGACATACTCAAAACTGAACAAATATAGGTCAGTTCATACTCATTTTAGAAACATGGATATACTCAACATGATTAGAATCAGTTCAAACTCATTTTCGAAACATGGAATTACTCAAAAATGAGCACATAAAAATCAGTTCAAACTCATTTTCGAAACATGGAATTACTCAAAAATGAGCACATAAAAATCAGTTCATACTCATTTTTGAAATATGGACATACTCAAAAATGAGTACATGATGTTTTATTCTTGAGCGTGTGCATGTTTTCAGAAATGACTATATACATGTTTCAAATTTGAGTAATTTTGTTTAGGAGCCATTTTGATTATGCGACATACTCAGATTTGAGTACTTTTTGCTCAGTTTCGAAATTGTCGTTTTTAGAGTTTATACACAGATATCTAATGTCGTTTATATGACATATAACAATAAATTGCAATAAAAAAGCACTTTGTTGCTGATTACAGAATAGTTGTAGAACAAGGATACTTAAGGTAATGTCAAAATGAATAAAATAGAACAATGTTAATTACTGTTGCGTATATTTCATTCCTCCATCGTAGTCTGCGTTAATGTATTACTTATTTTAAAAACTAAATAAATTAAATAATTGAAACTAATCATAATACATTGAAGAATATAGTACATTTTTTCTCATATGATATAATGATAAGATCCTTCTCAAATATCTTTACTATGTTTCATAATATTTACATTAGGTTACGTAATACAAACGGTTCCTGTTTGTTTCTATTTTTAATACTAAATTTTGGCCAATTTATCCTAATATTACAAATGGAACTAAAATTCATTTTGAAAAAAATAAATAAACTGAGATTTCGAAAATGTTAGACAAGAAATCATTAAAATATACACATATTAATTAGAGCGACTATATTTAATGTTTCAAAAGATTATTAAAGGTGAAATTTTATCATGAATGTCAAATATCATTTTGTCTTCCAGTAACATAGTTGCAAACTAAAAAAAAATTACAATTCTGAGTCTAATTAATGGTAATTAAAAAAAATCACATATAGAAATGCTTTATATTATCTATGTTGCATTTCAGTTTAATAATCTTTTACGCTGTCTAACTGTTGAAAAAATAAAACTTTAATTGTATCTTAATGAATACCTCTTAAAAATGTAAACATTCCTCCCTTTTAATACGATTTTAATTATCCCGCTTAGAGAAAAAAAGGATAAACAGATGTGCGTATAAAAAATAGTTACTCTCTTTTAGCTTATGTTATTGTAATCAAAACTTTTAGAGTCATGAGTAAAATGTTTTAATGGGTTTTGTTTTATAAAAATAAATAATTAAATACATCATACATACATACACAAATAACTAAATACATAATTAAATAACAGTTGTTTTTTTAAAGTATGCATGCATTTTTTGTTCTTAATTCCTATTAAAAAACACTTCTGATCTTCTGCAATGTAAAATAAATACAAGAAAGGTATATCATTAAGATATTTTAAAAGTTAAGATGATGTTTGTCCATTAATTAGTATTAAACTTTTTTTTCTAAAATAAAAATATATTTTTTAACTCAATGGAAGAAAGTATATAAATGTTGGAAAATCGCTTCCTAATGAGCCTCGCTAAAATTATTTCTAAGAAGACTAGACAGTTATTCTAATTACACAAATAATAATCTAGCTTCTTGATAAAAAAAATTGCATAGATCTACTTCAAATATAAAATTTATGTAAAAGGATAGATTTTTTCTATTATGGGAGTGCATCCTGTATACATGATACATGCTTTTCTGGCTGTTAAAACCGATATACAACTCCGTCACTTAAAAGGAAAATTTCTTCGTAAAATAAGAATTTCTTTATAACAACAAAAAAAAAAAACATACATGCAGATTTTCTTATTAATTGTTTAAATAAATTCAACTAAGATTTCATTAATAAAGATTTCAATTACAAAACAATTATCATATGCCTTTGGTTCTTGTCTATTTATTTGATTCTTACATTTCTTCTAAGTATTTTTTTCTAACATCTAAACTATTTAACAATTAGTTTCCATCTTCTTTAATTACCTTGCTGTAAAATTTAAAACTTAAGAATTGTTCTTTTTTATTGCAAATGCAGATTTGTATTTTATTTGAAATGTATTTACTGAATTACTAATTAAAAATAGTTATTTTAACAGTCTAAATTAACGCTTTATAAAATTTGAAATTCCAAACTATATAATTAACACAAAGGTGATACTTCAAATAGTTTTAAATAACAAAGAATAAAAACTCGACTTATCAAACTAAAATTTATTTCATCATTATTTTGAAGTTTTCATAAATTTAATTGACTTAAGATTGTGTAAATTAAGTACATTAGAGAATATATTGAAACTGTATAAATGCAATTTTTAGTGAACAAATCATTATTTGTTTTTCGTTATATACTGTTTATATGTACTATATATGTTCGATATGTACTGTTAGTTAAATGTTTATTTTTATTTATGTGAAAAATGTTATTAAATAATTTATGCACACTTTTATGATTGTGCGTGTGTATGCAATCTGTATATATATATATATGATTGCACAAGTTATTTATTAGCTATGTGGTATTCTGATTACACAATATCATTAATTATCTCTTAGTAGATTTTAGTAGAATGATATTAGAACTTGATATGTTTTTGAAATTCATAGATATTATAATTATATATATATATATATATATATATATATATATATTCTTGTTTCTTCTTCTTTGTTGTTGTAAGAAAACAAATTTAATTATATACTTTTTTCTTGACCTATAGATATTAGTCAGACATTATTAACAAAACATATTTTTCAAATATAAAATTTTATGACTGAATCTATAAGCAGGGCTTAAAAATGTGGTCGCCAGGTCGCCACTGGCTACCAAGTTTTTTGATCTGGCGACCAAGTTTGTGGCGGTTATGATCTGTTTTCCAATGGCGACCTTTCGGAGTGATTTCTGAAAAAAATTGACATAAGAAATGTGCCCAAATGGCCCTTTTTCTCTCCCCCACCCCTACTCGTGCGGGGTTAGCAGTGATCTTCTTCTTCTCTCGTACTTTTAATGGAAGAATTAAATTTAAAAGGCATTTTCCAAGTCATGCACAGAAAACACCATTCTTTTCAGACATAGCCAGCGAGTATATGTCACGTAATTAGAATGTGGGGGGAAGAGAGGATATTTCAATAAACAATAAGAAATAGTGTCAATTCAGCCTCTGTGACATCTAAAATTGGATACAATACTAAAAAATGCTCGTTTTTTCTTTTTTTTTTTTTTTTTTTTTTTTTTTTTTAAGTTTTAAATTTGATTTTTGTGTTTATATAAGTTGTCAACATAATATAAGTGATTATAATTTTCACTAGAAAATATAGTCTATATATTATATTATCTTTCTAAATTATGTACTATTTTAAACTATGTAACTAATAATTCTACACTATGCTTGTTACTATATATTCTCAATTAATTCATAAAAAACTCTTGTGTTTTATTTTAAATCAATGACGGGAAAGAGGATGGGGGGGGGGTAAATATTTTTTGCTGAAGACTAGTATTTTTTCCAGGCTACCAGATTTTATCAAATTTGTAAAGCCCTGTAAGTAACGCTTGATTTCAACAAAAATAAAAAACGTAATGTATGAATTATGCTTGTGTTAGTCATATATAAGTATGCATTATAAGAGTATCTATAAAATTTGTTTGAAGTGTACAATCCAGCCCTATGGATACATGAAAATATCAAGCTGCATTTATATGAATTTATATAAATGCAGCTTACAGAATTTATATAAATTCTCTTGGAAATACATAGTTGCTATTTAAAAATTTGGTAACAGGTTTTAAAAAATTTATTTCCTACTTTCTTAAAGCTAAAAAAATGTATATTTCACATTTCCGAGAGATATATTTATAATTAAAATTATTTATTGTTATTAACAGATAAATAAGACATTTTTATCAATTTTAACATATTCTATATTCATACCTAAATATCAAATGATTTTTATATTATAATAATTATTAATTTGCGTCTAATTATTTAACTAAGCATGTTTTAGATGTTATTTTTAGTGTTTAAAAAATCTACTGAAACATGTGATTCAAAATCTAACCGTTTTTGTTAAGTACGCTTGAACAAATACGAGTGGATAACACTATAAAATGCAATCAACAATGCATGCTTATACATATAAATTACATTTGTCATTCCTCTAAAATACGTGTAATAGATATTAAAAGGAAACATTTACAACTAGCTGACCCACTCGGCGTGGCCCGAGCACGTGATAATAATTTAAAACAAACCTAAAGTTTGTATTATTTTATATCTTTAACCCGATTTTGTATACATTTATTTTTTTTAAAGGACAATTGAAACTATACTGCTTATTTATTAACCAACAAAGTAGTGTATCCATAATTTTACTCATCCATAAAAATTAAAAATTCATATATATATATATATATATTAATAATTTATATTCCATTAACATATTACTTAAAATGTATTAACATTTTGCATGCGCCAAATGGTGGTAGAAAGTGGAACTAAAATATCTTAGGCGATCGAAATGAATTCGAATGAGCAAAATGCCATTGTAATCGGGCCCATAGAACGCGAGTTAAGAATGCGCCCCTTGGCGGTCAAAGGTGGAACTAAAATATGTAAAGATATACAATTATTATACAGATATACATAACGGACAAGGCTCTGGCTAATTTTTCACTCAATGTTGGATTATTGTATTTAATGCATGTATATCTGTATAATAATTGTATATCTTTAAATACTGAATGCAGGCGTTATTTATGTGTGATTTCATATATATTCGTAGATCGGTGGAATAGTAAAAATATATTCACCATTGTCCGGTCATCCAAGGCTGTCTGTTAGATGGCTGGGGACTTTCACTCCAACATTGGTTATTAGTGAGAAGTTGCAGATTCAGAAATCGGCCGGAGTGGCTCAGTGGTTAGAGCAACATACCGGAGCGCTGTGGACCCAGGTTCGATTCCTGGCTCTGGCTAATTATTCACTCAATGTTGGATTTTTGTATTTAATATATCTATGTTTGTATAATAATTGTATATCGCTGAATGCAGGCGTTATTTATGTGTAATTTAATAAAACATGTAAGGCTATCAATATCTAGTTGAATGAGCCAAATCTCCTCATGATCGTGTCCATAGAACTCAAGATATTTTGAAACGAACAAAACAATATCTGTAATTATTATTCGGAAAGATTGGTATATACAACTGATAAGTTTTCTTAAATGTTATAGAGGATGATTGTCATAGATTTACTTTAATATAATAGAGGGTGATTATTAATTTAATTATAATGTTTGGAATCAGTTGCGTTGAAATTAGAAAATTAGTTGCTGAGATACGGAAACAGCGCACAGTTAGAGGAAAAACCATGAGGTAGGGTACAGGGTGAGAAGGTGTTCAAGTGCCCTTCGTTAAATGACTAATTAGGAGAACCACTATGCATTTTAAAGATTGATTCTTTTCGTTAAGCTAGTAACATAATTTCAAATTTCGCTTAGATTATTAATCGAAAATTCTGGTAGATCTTTTCTAGAAATACACCCTGAAGTTGTGAATGCTGATTATTTTGCTAATTTGGCAAAATGGAACTGGTTTGGAGAGGCTCGGAACATTTTTAGCGGAGTTACGGATTTAAGCCACAGTTAGAGAAAAACAAATGTCACGGAGAAGCCGCTAAAGGGAGCAAGCTCAAGTGCTCAACCACAAATCACTAATTTGGATTGCACCGCATCAATTAAATGCGGGTTGTGTACATTTATTAGGAACGTAAATTTAAGTTTTACGAAAATTGTTCTTTGAAAAATCCGATATTCTCTCTACATAGCAGCAATTAAACGGTACGGACGAAGCTAAACATGTTAAATTTGTATGGCATTGAAATTAGAAAAAAAAAAATTCGAAATCAGAGAAGTAAATATGTATATATTAAAAAGGGCGTCAAATAACGAAAAATACGCAGCCATGGGGCTCACGGTGAAGTACAAAGAATGGGATATTAGTAAAAAGTCGTTTATCCCCCCCTCCACGTTCCCACAACCCAGCACTTTAAGAAAACTTCGATGTAAATTAGGTGCTCGATAGCGTGCGACCCACTATTCTACTTTATCATAATAATATATGTCATGTGGACAGAATGCAATTATCAACTACACCCCATAAAACAAATAAAAACTTTTTTTTATTAATTACATCCATTGTACCGATAGTGGTCCAAGCCCGAAAGTCTCCATTGTAATAATATGTGTCACGTTGCCTAAACACGATATTTAATAAAAAGACACCCCCCCCCCCATCACCGCAAATATAAAAAATGCAAAATATCTTTAATTATTAAAGTACAATGAATGCCATATTCAATAAAAGTCGTTTACCCAACACCCCCCCTTCCCCATTCCCGCAAATATAACAAATAAACAGTTTAAGAAAACTTCGATGAAAAATGCCCGCTATTCTGCTCTATCGCAATAATATCTGTCATGTAGACGAAATACAATACTAGTTATATAACAAATACAAAAATTTCTTAACTAGTTATATCTATTGTACCACCCATAGCGGGCGGTACCCGCAAGTCTCTATTTTTATATGTCAAATTGACTAAATGCGATATTTAATAAAAAGTCGTAGTCACCCTCCTCATCCCCACAACTATAAAAAATGCAAACATATCTTTAATTATTAAAGTCATTGTCAATTAGATTTTTAATTTTTTTCCGTAAAAATCAAAATTTTTATAAAATAAAAACTTGCCGGTGTATTTTTTTGAGGACAAAATTAGCACTTGCCAATCGGCGAGTAATACTGAAAATTTGTCCATTGACTGTTTTGCAACCAACGGCCATCTTAATAGTCACACTCGCCAATTGCGATGATTCAATGAAAAAAATATTTTTTTCCCTGTTGTCGTTTGTTGAATTTCACAACAATTTGGTAAATTTCGCATTTTTTTCCCCCGAAATCATGTGACGAATTGTTATTTTTTTTTCCGAAGCCATTTGCCGATATTCGCATTTTTTCCCCCGAGACCATTTGATGAATTTTGAGATTTTTCAACTATCGATTGATGAATTTTGCAATTTTTTAACTATCGATTGATGAATTTTGATATTTTCCAGCTATCAATTGATGAATTTTGTGATTCTTCTGCTATCAATTGATGAATCTTGTGATTTTTCCGCTATCAATTGATGAATTTTCTGATTTTTCCGCTATCAATTGATGAATTTTGTGATTTTCAGTTATCAATTGATGAATTTTCTGATTTTTCTGCTATCGATTGATGGTTTTCGTGATTTATCGACTCTCGATTAACGAATTTCAAGATTTTTTTTTCCATGAACGTTCAACAAATCGCACACTTTCTTTCCGCTGACGTTCGAATTGCGCACGTTATTTCCACTGTCGTTCGACGAATTTCTCAATTTTTCTCCCGTGATCATTTGATGAATTTTGAGATTTTTTTTTCTGAGACTATATGATTGATTTCTCGATTTTTTTTTTCACGACAGTTTGACAAAATTATTTTTTTCCTGCAATAATTTTGCGGAATTCGCTATATTTTTCAAGATCGATTGACAAATTCTGCTATTTATTTCCACGATTTCTTGAAAAATTTTGTGATTTTCCGAGACAATTTGCCGAGGTCTGTCACAGGGGTTTAGGCCTATTTCAATTCAGCGAAAATTTTGAGTATTTATTGTTATTTACAAAAAAGTAAATAAACAACGGGAAGATTGTATTGAAATTTAAAAATCCGGCTATTTTTCCCCCCTCGCCAATAAATAAATACTCAAAAATTTAATGTAAGATGTATGTTTTCATCAAAACTATTTAATTTGTAAGTATGAGGTAAAAAATAAATCACAATGGACTCTTAATCACCCAAGAACTCAAACTATTAACTGAATGTTTTCATTTTATAGAAAGTAAAGTTCAAGAAAATCATTTAATTCTTGGGCGACTAAAAATGTTCAGAAATGAAACAAATTAACTAAAAATACAGTAAAAAACAATAATAGGAAGAAAGGTTGTAAATAACACTGAATAAATACTCAAATTTTGTGAAAGATTTATGTTTTCATCAAAGTAAAATGACGTACTAAATGAAAGAGCTTCTATTATTTTTTAAAAGGAAATAAAAATAAGTAAATGATTGTTTGATACAAATAAATATTGATACACATTATTATTAGCGTTGCAGACACATGAAGATAGTTCTGTCACAGGAGTTTAGGCCTATTTCAATTAAGCGAAAATTTTGAGTATTTATTGTTATTTACAAAAAAGGAAATAAATAAAGGGTTCCATGTAACACGTAAATACTGATGTCATAATTAATTAGCACTACAACAGTAGCAATAATAGATTTTATATGATATATATATTGCGTATTTCAAACCATTTTTGAAATATTATTAGCGTTGCAGATACATGAAGATAGTTTATTTACTTTCTGTTCAGTGAAGTGTAAGATGAAATAGGCCTAAACTCCAGTGACAGAACTAACTAACGGGAACTTAATATGATATATATTGCATATTTCAGACTATTTTTGAAATATTATTAGTGTTGCAGACACACGAAGATAGTTCTGTCATTGGGTTTAGGCCTATTTCATCTTACACTTCATTGAACAGAAAGTAAATAAACTAACTTACGGAAACTTAAATTAATAAGAACAATAAATTTCACAATATATAAAAAGGAACAGAAAGTAAAGAAACTAACTTACGGGAATTTTAGTTAGTATAAAAAATAAATTTCACAATATAAAAATTTTTCAAAATAAAAAAATAAAGCTCAACAGTAAAAACTGTTACTTACTCTTGCTAGCCAAGCTAAGCAGACAGGCATAGAGACATCTGCTATTTTATATATAGCGAGATTGAGTTCCAAAGGTACCTGTAATTAGCGCAGGCAATATTTTTTAAACGCCTAAAAGAAAGGCTTTTGGTTTATGGCTAAAACATAAAATTAATATTTGCTTCTAAACGCAAATGCCTTTCTTTTAGCCAGTCCTAAGCCTGGATAAAAGCTTGAAGGGAAAAATAATGCCATTTGGTTTTTCATAAAAAAATTCTGAGAAATTCCAGGTTTGCTTACAGTAACATATGGGATTGTGCATGGCACGCCCAGTGTATGCTGTCTATGGCAGTGGGGCCTCTAACATTAATTTCGTCTAAAATTAAAAAGGCGTACCACCCTGATTTCAGGTACGTTTAAGGTTGTTGGCATGGGCAATGCCGGGCGGATAAGCTAGTTTTAAAATATGTATGTATTGCTGAGTTAAAATTGCTGTATTTAAAAACTGGAAGCCCGTGTTTCTGGAAACCCTCGTCTTGCTTCATAATTGAATGACAGCTGCGCTTTTGACTTCGAAAAGATTAATTTTCATTTGTTTTTCTGTGATCAATCTAATCAAATTTTAATTGATATTTGGGGTTCTAATTATCCGATCTTTACGAAAAGGGCATTTTTGGAATCAGCGTTAAGAAATACGCATGAATGTTATGATATAAATTATCATATATTAATTTAATATCTTGCTTTTATTCTTATTCTTATAATTTATCTTTCATTTATTCTAATTCTTAAACTTCGTTTTAGAAATAACAAAATTAGACGACATCCATTTTAAATGCATCTCTATTTCACGCATATTTAATATTTATAAGCTTCCCTATATAGTTCAAAATTGCATTTATTTATCAGTTGCATCATCTGAACATTTTTCATTAACATGAAATCAAAGTATAAAAGAAATATTTAAGATCACGAAATAACTTTAATCTTAATCTACTTCCTATTGCATGCGGCCAAAGTAATATAAATGATTTATTGATCTGAGTTTCCACCTAATTGTAGAATATATTTCATTTCCATTCATTTATAACGTAAAAATTTTCAGGTAAAATGAAACCTTAACGTATTAATGTTTATCAAGAATTATTTAGATAATGCATATTCTGATCAGCTATAAATCTTTAAAAAAATAATTATAATCTTAAATATACCTTTCACAAATATTTATAAGGATTATTTTCTGCCAAATAAATCGCATGTAATTATTTATTTAATGATTTTACATTTTGGTTCTTTCCCCGATAAACATGTCACAAAAATAATTAACTTGTTTGTAGGTTTTTCTTTTTGCTAAAATCACCCAATGCTGAATTTGCCAAGATGGTTGTTAATAAACAATACTATTTCCGAATATCTACTGCTCTTGTTCAAAGAAACTAGCCAATCATTTTAACCTTGGCGATCTAATCAAATATTTGGAAATTTAAATGTAAGATTAATTCTCCCACACTCTCACTCTCTACCTGCGCTCCATTCGAGCATGGTATAAACTGCATCTACCCGTCTCGGTACTGTAATATGTTTAATTCCCGGCGTACGTCGGGAGATAAATTAATATTGTTATTTGTAAGCTGACATTTCTGAAAATAAAAGTTTAAGTCCTGCACAACTGTATTCTTACCTGGTTAATTGTTATCACGTTCCCCATCCCTTTAGTATTTCTTCGCAATGTACTATTAACGATCCGGAAATCTACAGTATAGATGTATAATTTTCAAATCGATAAATGCAATATTAAAAAATAATAATAATAATAGAGTTTTAAATGTCTCAGTACTTTAACCCTCTAAGCGTGTGGAACGTAATATTCCGTTCACTAAGCTCCAGGTTTCACTGCAATGTATGCAATGTTTAAGATAATATAATTCTATAGATTTAATGAATTTTCAAAACATTGAAGAATGATTAATACTCTCATGGGTTACATTCATATTTGTAATTAAGTTTTATTTATAATGCTGAAAGAATCATATTTTTTTAGCATTTAAAACAAAATTCAGAGAAAACAACATTACAATTTTACCCTTTTTCAAAACGCTCAGAGGGTTAAAAGTCTGCTGCTAGGTTCGAAATGCGAAAATGAAAATTCGGTGGTCCCACTTGAAGAAGGGATCTCGTTGGTTCGCTGCTAGCCTCTTCTCGATGTCCAAAACTAAGTAGAAGTGTACTTATTTCTTTATACCAATAATAAAGGATCCCTTTTATCTAATTTATGTTCGCATTTTCGCGATACTTGAACAGATTTTAATTAATATCTGCTATAATTTTCAAAAAATTAAAATTCTGATTCCCAAGTGCACCACGGGAGGTTTTGGACTATCCTTACATAAATTTTCAGATTTCTAGGTGCACTACATTTTCCTAGCTATCGCACAAATACACACACGCACACACACACACACATACAGACAGATACACACAGAGCTAAACTTTCTTTTGTTAGTATAGATTACATGTACAACTTATAATGTTTATACCAAACAGTTTGAAGGAGAAAATGTATCAAATTTATGAATTATAACTTATTAAGCGATTTTAATTTGTGGACTATAACTTATCGCAGATTTATCAAATCCGTGAATGACTATATGTATTTTGTACTAGTTGCATTTATTGTGATGTGGTAATATACATTTTAGACATATGCGTAAAACGAAGTTACATACTAGTGTCGAAGTTATATAAAGTAAAATATATACTAATAAAATTGATATAATATATGGAATTATTTTAGGCCGCAAAAACACCCAAAACGAAGTTTATTTTGCTTGTTTTTAAGTAACCAATTTATAAAATAAATATATAAATCATTAATGTGTATAGGCTAAAAGGGAAACTTTCTATTTAAAGAAATTTTATCTCGTTAACCTTTATCGAAAAATATTAAAATAAATATTCAGTATTTTAAAAATTTAATATGCTATTGTCACATTGAATTCTTTATCGCACTAATATAAAATTCAACAAAAAATTACTTAAATTATTAAATAAATAACTACACTAAATAATAAATATTTTTAGTTATTTTTTCATTAGTTAACTTAAATTGTTAAGAAACAAAAAAGTATATTTAAAACTTGCAAGATTACTTTAAATTTCAATTATTCTGTATTAATTGTGTTGTTTGCGGTTTATTTTAATTTTTTTCTCTTTTTGAAAATAAAATTCATTACAGAAAAATTACTATAAAGAAACAAATCGTTGCAGCGGTTCAGTACATTGTTATTTCACTTTGTTAAAAATTGAAAGAAAATCTAATTGTCTTGGAAAAGGTTTCTAAAAGTTTTTCTATAGTTTTTGTTGTAAAAAAAAATTAAATTATCTTTCCAGATTTAGAAATAATTTTGACAGGCATTTTTAAAAGAAAATGAATTTTTTAGTTGACGAAGAACTTTTATTTAATTTACAACAGAGTTATTATTTATTTTAAGAGAAAAATATTATTAGAGATTATTATTTTTTTTCAGTTTTAAACAAGTTATAAATTAATGTAGATGTGTATTTTAAACGAAGTATGAAAACATTTTCACAAAATATATTATAATTTTGCTTTAATTATTTTGTGAAAAATGTAACTGAAATTTACGTTTCTTTAAAAGACGAATAATCTGTAAGAGAAACAAAATAATTATTTATTAGAAAATTCAATATTTATATTTTTTTCTTTTGATTTTATTTCTTATTTTTCCTTTCCTTTATAATATTTTACCTGCCATTTAATTACGTAAAAATTATTTTAATGTGCTTGTCATGTCCTTTATATTTGATCAAAAATATCTATCTATATTATAAAGGACAAACGTGTCCGTGAGTATCGTTGACGTTATTTTGCGAATGGCAACAATTGACGATGGAATTTCGGTGGAATTTTCCAATTTTTACTATTGCAATTGTTTTAATTTCTAAACATCGCACATTTTAAATTTTGACACCGTTAAAGAGAGAAAAAAAATCTGCTTTCAAATGCAATTTGTTTGAAAACTATATCGCAATTTACCCATTTATTATAACATTTAAATTAAATGTCTAGCATGATTTTAAAAAATATCTATCTCTATTGCTTGCAGACGATTGCAAAATAAAAGCTTCATTAAGTAATAAAGAAAATAGTATAAATAAAACAGAAATTTCACAGACATCTAATCGAAATAAACGCTTAAAACCGCTGAAATTATCAAAATAAGAAAAACTGCTGTAGATAACGAAATTTTTAGCGATTTCTTCGACTATTAACTTCTGGCACAAGGTCAATACTTACCGCTTTCAAAAAAATTCTAATTTTTTTTAATATATAATTGACAATATGAATATATAAGAATGCTCTTTGGTGCTTTAATGGGGCAATGTAAAAAAATATATACAGGGTCATTCATAATTCCCTCCGGGGTTTCGAAACGTTATAGTAAAAAAACGAAGACGAATATGAAAAAAAGAAACATATGAAATTATTCCGAAACTATTCAAGTTTTACTTACATACATTACAGGTGTTATATGTGTGAACCCTTGGTCACACGGCATACATCCATGCGATAGTCCAGTTCCTGCCATACTCCGTTTCTTTAAATCTGAATCAGTGGTGTCAGTTCAACGGGCCATTCGTAATAAATATCGAAAACAGGGACCAACTGACAAAACAATTTATGTGTGGTACCGGAAATTTAAAGAAACGGAGTATGGCAGGAACTGGACTATCGCATGGATGTATGCCGTGTGACCAAGGGTTCACACATAGAACACGTGTAATGTATGTAAGTAAAACTTGAATAGTTTCGGAATAATTTCATATGTTTCTTTTTTTCATATTCGTCTTCGTTTTTTTTACTATAACGTTTCGAAACGCCGCCGGAGGGAATTATGAATGACCCTGTATATTAATTGTAAAAAGTCTATTAGAATTTTTAGTAAAAAATAAATGTTTTTTCCTATATTCTCTATCCCGGGAAGCCCGGGTCGGATGCTCTAGTATTTATGAAATTTGAATTTATTAATATTTATGAGATATTAAATATTTAACATTCGTGGATATTTATATAGTTAAATTGACTTATTTTATTGCGAAACGGTAGCCGTAATGGATATTTAAGTACATTTCTCGCCATTTTTTAGTGTACCGTTCATAGTTTTGGTTCCTGCGACAACAGGGCATGTTTAGTATATCAACCAACTCCTTCTACAGAGCACTTCGCTGCAAACATCGCTTCTTTAAAGATTATCACACACAAAATAATTTTATTCGGAGTGCTAATGATGAACCAGTAGCGAACACTCAAAACTCAATCGTGGATTCCTACTTGTTCTAGCAGTGGACATGTTTGAAATGCCAGATAAATGACAAAACCGATGGAAATATATATTTCATTATCATAAATATATTTGTTGTGTCATTAATGAGTTAATACAAGGAAACAAAAAGCTGAATCTTTATCAAAAGTTTAATAAAAGTCGTGAAAATTTTTAAGAACTTTTAAACATAGCAAATTTAATATCAACGCTTTACTCGCATCCTTGTATTGCAATTCTTTCTAAGCGCGTAAATAATTTTTTAATTGCAGCAATGTGTAGAAATCTTAAAATAGCATAGCCTAGTCTCAGGAGCTGATTAGTAAACCTATGCGCTGATTTATAAAAGGGAGATGTCGCAGGCAAATTCTTTTCAACGTTCAAACGATACCTTGTATTTGGTTACCACTACTTTCGATTAGTGGCCTTATTATTATGTGATTTTTGCCTTTTCTGTAACTTTTGGCGATTAAATAAGGCGAGGAATATTATTCGGATACAGTAAATTAAAAAAATATATATTTCATCCCATTTAAAGCGGAATCTGTAGGGTTAAGAAAAATGCTGTCACGTCGACGTGAAACACTCAGATTGAATATTTAAGTATCGGATGAAGGCGTCTGTTGTCCACATCGAGCTATTTCAATAGCTGTTCTTTATTGATTCAGCTTTTATTTCTGTTTAATTCTGACAAGGGAACCACTTTTTGTGACGCTCGAAAATAGCGTTGAGATCTGATGCACCTTATAGCCCTATAGTTCAGAGTTAGAGAACCTATAAAATTTGTCTGCATATATATATATATATATAAATATATTTCTGTATACATTTAATTTTGAATTAATGAATTTTTAATTGTTAACTTCACGCCAAAAGCGAGTTAAGTCCCAAAATATGGTGCTACGAATTCAAACCACTACTCACACACAGCAAACAATCATGACTTTCAACCAGGGTTGCCTTGAAAAATTCCTTTTTTCATTTATTGTTCATTGCAAGATTTTCGTATTATTTTTTGTTAGTATGTTGTTTCTAATTAAATTAATTAACTTTATGAAATTAAAATAACCAAATTTAAATAAAAATATAATTAAAGATAACATTATAAGATTATAAATAAACTTATTTTTATTTCTTTTAAATTTCTACTTGGCATTCAATTGGCAATTGTGGTAGCTGTGCCACTAATTAATATCATTTATGTTAGGAAATAAAGGGTTAGTATTGAGAGAGATTTAAAAAAAAATCTAATTGAAAAATATTTAAAAGTTTACTAAATTGACCTACACTTTTCAATTTGATGATGTAAAATTTGAAATTATGCGATGCTTAGAAATGATGGATGAGTATTAAAAACACACTTCTGATAGAAAAGTTTGCAGTGAAAGAAATAGGACTATGTCGCAAGAAATCTGATTTTTGAGGCGTATCTTTTTTAGAGATATTTGGAAACTGGCGCTATTTAGATCTAGAGAAATTTATTGAGACACGTTTGGAAGCAATAAAATAAATTGTGACGTGTCAGAGCTTGACATTAGTGGTGAAGGTAAGAAGGAGGAATAGACCAAAGAAATTGAATTCATGCAAATCCATCCAATTATTATACTTCAAGGTGCTTAGTGCGAATAGCTTTTCATAAAATCGAAGTTGAGTTATTCAAGTCATGACGAAAACTCAAGCCCCAACACTTCTCCACTTAGCAACCTAGTCTCCACCAAAAGTTTGGACTTGTGCAGTCTACTCAGTTTTAAAAAGTCCTTCCGGCCTGTACCGGAAGGAAAAGGTAGCTTTCCTATATCTTCGTTTTAAAATTTTAGCTAATGTTACTCGAAAACAGCAAGTTAAAATGCAAAGAAAACGTTTACAAAAGATTCGTTAATACTGAATTTGAATAAGAAATTCGCCAAATTATTGAGCTATAATCAAATTGGCTTCATTTATGAAGACTTATTTTGGTCGCCAAATTTGGCGATATTTCGCCATATGTCGCCAATTTTGGCGAGAATTTGGCGCTAACGGATATGAATATATAGTTTTATGCATATAATTGGGAAAATTATTACAACAATGAAAGAAAATAATTTGCGAGTAATCGCGTTAATGTGCTGTTTTGTTTCAAAATGTCAACCACCCTAGAATTTCAAACTGCTCTATCTCAGTCATTTTTTAAGATAGAGGTAAAACAAAAAATGCTCTGGAATCCTTGTATCAAGGCCTAACACTTAATTAAAAAATAAATTTGAATTTTTACCTTTTTTGTATATTTATTTCAATTTTAAATTTTTAAGTAGCCGCCATCTTGAAACAAAATGGCGGACCAAGCTGGCCAACGAACTCGGTCGAGACATTGGTGAGCTTAATACGCACAATTAGTTTCATCAAAATTGATTCATAAATACGAGCGTTATCGTATGACATAGCTCAGATATATATATATAAATCAACATTTGAACGGAGGGTGGTTTTGGGGTCTGGGGGTCATGATCGGTGAAAATATATCGAAATTTTCCGGAACTGCTTTCCTCCGAACGGCTGCAATAGGTAGCTTTATACTTTTTTGTATTGAAAGCTACCTAAAAGAGTATCCAACAGTTACCTAAAATAATGGACAAATAAAATGCCGTGTGAGGCAAAATCAATTTGAAAAAAAAAAATGTGTAATTGTAGTGTAACTTATATATCTGGTTTAACTACCAAAATAATTGCTTTGCAGAAGCACATTCATAAAGTATTGCATTTTATGTTCAATTATTCATTTTTTGCGTGTAATTAATTATTTTACATTAATAATTATAATTATTTATTGTCTAATTAATATTTTTAAATTAATAATTTTTGTCTAATTACATTTTGTGTCATTATTTTTTGTCCAATATTAAGAATTTTCCATTCAGATTCATGTAATTCAATAATATGTTTTTCAGAAGACGAAGACCCAATGTCCATTTTATTGGACACGCGAAAAAACTATATATATATTAAAAAAAAAAAATGAACATATTTATTTATTTCTAGTATCAAAATGAGCAATAATCTCAATTATGGTAAAATTTGTGCAAAAAATGCGAGCTTGAGGTCTCAAGAGGATAAAGCCAAATTCACGCTGCTAAAATAGCAATTATAATGTTGCATTTATTCAAAATGAAATTCTTACGTTCTTGAAGGATTTTTTTTTTCAATACTTTATTCTTATTATTAAAAAATCTGTATTATAAAATACTTTTTCAAAAAAAGTTCAATTTAATAGTCTGACAAGTTGTCTCAAAAATTCCACCAGAAAGTTTTGGTGCTGTAAAATCAATATATACAATTGTTTGAGGCACATTTATTCGGTTTTCTATATTTGGACTAGAGGGCTATATAATGAACCAGATCTCAATGCTAGATGCGAGCTTCAGCAAAAGTAGTTTCTCTGTGAGATATTTGAGAAGAAATTGGCGGATTATTCCTCAAAAATTCATTGAATTAACCCAGCCATGGTGGTTATTCACAAAATAATTTCTCACGATTCAGTTCCATCATCAGCTGTCGTAAACAGTTCGAACGTCGTCTCTTGTAACTGTGGTTTCCACTTTTGACAGGGCTACTACTGCATATGACAATATTTCGTAGAAGCACAAGTGTATACCCCTGAAACATATATCAAGTTCATAGAAAATTCAAAACATGTACGCAATAAATGTATTCTACAGACCCATTTCAATCGTATTAAAGACAAAGGTTTTAAAAAATGCTTAAACATAGACATAAAACAAAAAAGATGTTTTTAAAAATTCCAAACTACAAGAAATCACGTTGCAGTTTTTGAGTTGAAATACCTTTACTTCCGAATTGGGGGCTTAAAATCTCTGTAGTGAGAGAATTTAAACTTAGAGGTTTGTATCAGAAACCTGGTGAAGGGCGTAAACACATGCGTGACTTTACAAATCTATTTTTTATTCAAAACGTTCATTACTGTACTGTACATGTACAATGTCCTTTCCAAGTTCCGTTACCTTACATGATATTTCTGAAAACAAAATCGTAAAATGTTTTTAGATTTGAAACATTGTCATTAAAGGAATAACCGCATATTATTTTTTAAAATCTGTATATCATGCATTGCTTTGTTCATTAATAAATTTACATTTCGGTTAAATTTGATAGTTAAAATCTATTTCAGTAAAATAAAAGAAAATTCCAATTTCTTATTTCAAAATACAACGTTGGGGTAAAACACTTTGATTGAAAATTTAGGAATCGATTGAAGGCAGGTTCGCCCAAGTGGACCCAGAAAAAAAAAAAAAAAAGAAAAAAAAGATGAGTCTTTTCGGGTGGGTCCCCGCGAAAAAACACATTGTTGATTTTTTCAAATTTTCTCATGTTTTCCCAATTGTAACATTATTTAATCTAAGGTATAAGAATGAAAAAAAAAGTCGGGGGGGAACCAAAATATGAAATTAAACAATTTAACAATTACATTCACCTGGAATTTTCAATAAATTTACAAAAAAAATGATAAATGCTAATTTAAATATATTTCAAAAGAACCAGATTTAAAGAAATTTCTAAGCAGAGATGAAATGACCAAAATGATCTGACCATAAAAGAATTTAGGTGAAAAGAAGGAAAATTTTAATCTAAGTTCTGAGAATAAGAAACAGGAGGGAGGAAAAACCACAATATGAAATTAAACATCAAATTAAACTTCAAATTAAATAACCAAATTACAAAAGAATCAAAAAGATAAATGCCAATTTAAATGTTTTTCAAAAGAACCAGATTTAAAGAAATTTTTGAGCAGAGATGAAATGACCAAAAAGAAATTAGCTGAAAATAAATAACACTTTGATTCCTGTAATCTAAAATGCATCCAAATGCTTTAAATGCATGCCTAAAGATTGCACCACTGAAAACAGCCTATTTAAGTGCAGATGCAGACAGTGAAGATCAATTAGGGACTTGACCAAGCAGCTTGCAGCTGAGTTGTGATGCAATATGTGGGCCGGAAATTTCACTTTCTAGTCTTGAAGCTGATTGGTCAAACAGTAGGCTGACACATGTAATGCATACACTCAAAAAACATACTCTTTGATGTGTGTGAATGAAGCACATCAAAATAACTAACTCCCATGGAAATGAAAAATTTCGTGCGTATTTTAGGCAAAAGAAACTTGTAAATTTAAAACTATTTAGATTTCATATGTGTTTATTTTTATCTAACCAGTTTGCTAGACATAAATGTTTTCAAATTCAAATTCAAGAGGCAGGCAAACTACGTTAAATTTTTGCAACCGGTTAGGTTTTTGGAATTTTCACAAAATACGAAACAAACGAATACAGTTATTTGAAAGACACATAGTTTTGTATGGAGAAGAACGTATTTGTCTTAGAGTATTTGTGTCAGCAGTATATATGTTTTTCAAATTAGGCAAATAAATTATTTTCAGAATAATGAATTAGTTCATATGTCATTCATTTTACTTTATTATAATCGAAATTAATAATGACGGAAAAGATTTGAAAAATAAAGATATAAATATTTATTTTATTTTATTATTTTATGAAAATTTGGAAAAACTAAAGTTGAACTTTGGGAAAAATACCATATACTTAAAAATAAATAAGGCAAACTGGAATAATAATGGTTAAAATATGAAAATATATCATCTTCATTTATACATTAAAAGGGAATTTAACATACTTTTAAAGTATATGTTAACATTTATTTCCGAAAGTGCTTCTTAAATTTACATTCTTCACTTAAATACTATACGTTTCACTTTCTGAAGTAGTTCCCAAAATTTATACTCGACTTCATCTTTTTCGAAATGCTTTGAACTTTTAAATGCTTTGCCTAAACATGTAGAATTTTAGCTGTTCCTAAAATTTCATATGTAACTGAGAAACATATTAGAGTGGAATTTTGCAATTGTTTTGAAATAATAAAAGAGAACTCCACGGAATATTTTAAATCAGGGATACTTTATTGTCTCTCAAAGCAATTTCTGTGTATATTTTTATAGTTATTTTCCTCATCTTTGCAATTATCAAGGGGTATATTTGCGGTGAGAAAAGTTACAGAAAGTTTTGAAGCTTGTTTTTATTTTAAAGAAATGTAACCATTCGTTCTTGGACATAAAATGATAATTTACGCATCTTTAATTTTATGAATTCTGCTTTATAAAGAAATAAACAATATTTATTTTAAATCAAAAGAAGATGTATATTTTATGCACTTAGTTCCCGATAACACTGCCTTATTTCAACCGAAAAGGGCTATTTTTTATAAACTTAGACAATAATAATTAAGGCTAATTAAACATCAGTTTAATTAAAATGACTTATAACAATATCTGACAAATACAAAGCGAAAATATTTCTTGAAATTCTGCAACACCTTAAAAAATAAATATATTTAAATATATGTAAATTCAAAGTTGAAAATTTTCAAAATTTCAGGTACACTTTCTTTTATCTGAATCGTGTTTGCATTTTTGGAAAATTTTGCGCACAAGCTACGAAATAATCGTTTTGAAGAAAATTACTTTCAAAATGAACATTCCTTAATTTTAATATGGCTTTAAATTTGATTGATTTTGTTTTATCGCAAGTTTAACCTGGAGAAAAATTTTAAATATTGTTTTTCCTTAGATTATTATAATCTACCGAATCTTCATAAAAGTGAAAATCATTAATTTTCAAATGCATCAAAGTTCCATTCAGCTTAGGTTACTGAAAGTACACTCGATGGAGAAAGAGAAATCCTCTGCGATATCTGTAGTGCATAACAGCACTTTTTAGGCTTGGATGTGTTCTAAAATGTGTTTTCAAAAAGAACATATATGTATTAAGAAGTTTGACGCATCTCTTTACAATAACCATTCATGATACGTTGACAATATTTAAAATTTTGAGTAAATCTGTGTACTTTTACGAACTACTCACATTTCGTGGCTAGTGGCCAATTTTTAAAAATTAGAGCATAAAAAATTAAAGCATATAAGGAGTCAAAACACTAAATTACCAGTTTTTGATCCTTATGAAATTTATATGGGAACATCAGCATAATAAAATCTTACAAACAAAAGACAGTCATTCATATCTAGGCATCTGTTCAAAAGTTATGCGTGTGCATACATAAAAATATATGCAAACAAATTCCTTAAACTCTTTTGTTTAAAGTCGTTTAAAAAAGTATATTGTACATACATTATTTTGTTTCGAAAACTTTTCCGTTTAAACGTCAGATACATTTTACATGTTGAAATTTAACAAGCGGTTTAATTTTTTTTTAAATACCTTGCGTTTTTGTTGGTACCATTAAAGAATACATAAATACAAATTGGACGATTGCACAGTAAAATTATTAAAAAATACTTTGTATTTAAACCATACAAAACTTTCTGAATAATACACAAGAAATACATCTATATGATATTACATAAAACATTAAAATAACAATTAAATCGACGTTACGTATCTGTGATCACATGCAGGATAAGTGACGTCACGGAAATTTAAAAGTCAAGATAAGTGAGATAGTTCAAAACTATCTAATTTTAGGTCAGGATATTTTAAAAACGTAAAAAGATTCACAGCCAACTTTCTCAAAACTCCAGTACATATAAACAGGCAATAATATGCTACGATAGTGTATTTTATATATTATTGTTAGAACGTACATATTACAGTTTGATTTCAAATTTTCAAAAAAAAGTGTATCTAATTTGAACGAACTTCCATTAATATAAATATGTGAACCAATTTAATAATTAACAATCAAGAAACATTAGGAAGCCAAATTTTATTTTAATTCAGCATTACTACAATTTTTTACGTTATTTTTGTAAGCTTAATTACCGATAGGTTATTTTTATCTTAAATTAATGTAATTGGATTTAAAACTTATTGTAATACATTTTGATTACTTCAAACTTACACATACTTTTAAACTTATTTAAACGAAAACATATCAATTTCCAATAGCTCGTTTTTTCGTAATTTTGGAATACATATTGCGCTAACATAACATATGGTTTTGTAATTCTCGTTATACTTGTTTATTTTTACTGTTGTGTGTTTAACAGGATATTATCTACCTTTCTATCTATCTATCCAATGCTGTTTCAGAAATACTAGTTTTTGAAATATTTCTTCGATTTTTTTTTAATGTGTTTTATAAATATCAGCATTTCCTTCAAATTTCATTTTAACACAATTCGACTCCTTCTTACTGGGAAAAAACGATCGCCCAATTTGTGTTTTGCGTACTAATCGAAATCTTCCACTCACTAATCGAGTAAGCATCTAAAAAAAATCTTAAAGCACTAACTGAAACTACTCTAAAAGAGGAAAACTTGTATATGCAAATATATATAATATGAAGAGTCAAAATATTTAATTTTTCTACTCAGTAATTTTAAGTTTAAAAGTGTAGTTTGATATTAAACACAACTTTATATCAGAGATAATATTACTATTTAAATAATATTTGAATATTTAATATAACAAATATAGTAATATACTTGTTTCCACTCAGAAATATTAGGTTGAAATAATTTTTTAACCGTTTAAAGACTATTTCACTAATCAGAATTAGACATGAAGTTACAGTTAGCGTTCATAATTTATTAGCACTAAACTATATACATTATTTCTACGAAAATCTGTATGTAAATTACATAGAATTTTTCTTTGAAGGATTTCAAAAGGCCTGAAAATACATAATTATTATTACGAATATTCTCGTCCATATTAATTAAAAGTCTTAATGAAACGGATTGCATAACGACTCATATATACTGTTATAAATCATATATATTTAATTATTTATATATTTCTGCGATAGTATTCATAATAGCTTAAAAATCCTTTTTAAAGGAAGAGAAAATATGATCAACTATACTAATAGGCTATAAAATCTTCAGTTTAAGATGTCTTCGAAGAGTTCCCATTATACTATGAAATACTATCGTATTTTATAGAAGGAAATTGGATGCTGCAGACTGTATTTTGAATAAGAAAAGATATTATTTCATAAATGCTAAAATAGGGAGAAAAGAACGTAATGCGTTCTACTTCTTGTTAATAATTTGAATGGCATTTTAACGGTGTTGAAGAGGATACATATTTGTTTAGATTTAAGAAGCTATAATTACGTAATGCAGAAATTACTGTTAAAGAAAAATGCTAATAGTAAAGTACTTAGTGCCAGATTTGAAAGAAAAATAATTAATGTATTTTGGAATAAGTTTGAAAACACTGGTTGTTTTAACAACTTTTTTGAAAAGATTTTTTTTTTTCGTAAATACATAATAATAATAATAAGAAGAAGAAGAAGAAGAACAATAATAAAACCACTCAGAAATAGTAATTTTAAATGAAAGAAAAGGAATGAGTAATTGTGAACAACAATCAAATTTCTGCGATTCGCAAAATATTAATTAATATTAAATCTTGAATACTCACCATTCCTGTTTTTTTATCTTTTGTGATTTTGAAGCAACAAACAGCAAAACATGTGTTTATACGCTTTATTTTGTTATGAAACGATCAACTAAAATTCAAAAAGACAATTTGACGCTTCTTTAAGTTAGCCTGTAGTTAACGAACAAATTTCATTATAAACTAAAATCAAATAGGACACTTACATGCTTATAATTAAAATACCACATACTCGCATGATGAATTAAATGCATACTTATACGGATAAATCTAAAATGAGCGCAGCAACAGCGTTCCTCTAGAAATAAAAAACTAAATAAAGACAACATAAAATATTGCAATTTGTATCTCTTTGGATCTGAGCAATTATTTGGTACAGTAATCTGTTAATTAGGTCGCTGTGGTTGATTAGTCAATATAAATACTATTGTAGAACATTGATTCAGTGTATTTGGATCAGATTTTGCCAGTGCCTGATATCTTAGACCAGAGCTCAAATTATTCCTGAGGTTGGAACCTGAGGTTATTTTGAGGTTGGAACCTACACATGCCATTCGCCTCGGCCAGATTCGAGCTTTTTTTTCTAATAATTCTTACACGAAATGCTTCGACGTCATGCTAAGTCTTTAAACGTTTAGTGTTTTTAATAAAGAGAAAATTAGAATCCACAGGATTCTTTAAATTCTATTGCCGTATTTTGCAAGTGACATTATAATGTAGCGTTTTCAGCTCTACTAGCTATCTAAGGAGACATTTTTTCGAATTGTTAGACTTCGAATTTTTACCTAAGTTGAATTTGAATTTTAGTGGTTTTTATTCAGATTATTGTTTGAGATATATTTGACCGGTGATAACTGAGTTTTGTCCAATTAAAGTGTACGGCGTCTTATTGTTTACTTTGAATAAACTCGTATTTTATCCCAACTTTGTCTCTATGGCTACTCCCTTACATAATGTTACCCGTAGAGTACGACAAAATTATAATATATTGATACACAAGGGGCACCGCATTTTGTTTTTCAAGCCTCCGCGAAGGTTTCATATGATTGTGTTTTTTTCTGTACCTCTCTTTCTTTCAATATATGAGGGAGTTATAATAACAGTGGAGTAAGTCAAAAATTGAAAAAAAAGTCGATAACCATATGTTTACTCTCTCTATGGATTTTATCTCTCTCTATGGCTACTCCCTTACATAATGTTACCCGTAGAGTACGCCAAAACTATAATATATTGATACACAAGGGGCACCGCATTTTGTTTTTCAAGCCTCGGCGAAGGTTTCATATGATTGTGTTTTTTTCTGTACCTCTCTTTCTTTCTATATATGAGGGAGTTATAATAACTGTGGAGTAAGTCAAAAATTGAAAAAAAAGTAGATAACCATATTTTTACTGAACGTATATTAATTTATGTTCAGTGGAACAGTCAAATAAGTCATAGTTCTGTTAGGGACTCGCTAGAGAGCAAAACAAGTTAATGCAACGGCAATAGGACACGTTTCACAAAACCCTTAATTTCTCAAATTACGAAATATTGACTTACTCCACTGTCATTCTATCCCCTCATATATTACTTGCAATACATGTAGAAAAAATTAGTAAAAACATATTTCGAAATGTTTTTAAAGCATTTAACAATTTTGAATATTTAAGAGGTGATTGATTGTTTTTAATATACCATCTCATATAGGAAAATACTATTAAATTTAATGTTTTCAGTTTAAAGATTTCAATTTAAATTTACTGCTAAAGATTTGTTTATTTATTTATTTATTTAATTTTTTTTACAATTGAAACATGCCTAGAAGGATTTTTTTGAAAGAAAACTATCTCGACAGAAACAAAAAAGTGATATTCAGAAAGATATATTGCAGGCTGAACATGAATGTTAAGTTTATTCTGCATCTGAAAATTAGGGTGTTTTCTTGAAACATCATTAAAAGATTTAAAGAAAACCATACTATTGCGGAATCTCTCTCCTCCCATTATATTTTCAAATACTGTGATAGTAATATAGATTTCTAAGAGAAAATTGTATGTCATTCATATTAATATTTATTGGAGGATATTTTAAAGAGAAACAAACGCTATTTTCATAAAATACCAAAATAAAAATTGAACCGACGAAAAAAAAACAATAAATATAATCTTCGAATAAATCTAACACTTTCTATTTAAAATATTATAGAGTAAGAATGCAATAAATATAATCTTCGTATAAATCTAACACTTTTGATTTAAAATATTATAGAGTTAGAATGCAATAAATATAATCTTCGAATAAATCTATCTCACTTTCTATTTAAAATATTATAGAGTTTTAATAAAGCTGAAATAAAAAGAAAATAAACTATTAGGGATTTTTTTACTTATTTTATAACTGTATCAAATACAAAAATATTGTTTAATAAGTTTTGACCGCCACAGCGGGGAATTTTCTTGTGTTAGATTAAAACAGGCTATTCAGTGATAAAACCTCGGAACACCTGCTTTCACAATACAATAAATTCGACGAGAGACAAAATAGAATAATTATATTTTTTCCCATTATATTAAGTAAATTATTTAATCTATAAAAGATAGGTTTCTCTTATTAAAGGAGCAACATTAATTAGAGAAGAATAATAGATATTTGCTTACCCAAATCAATCATATTGAAGTCAAATATTTTTTCACTGTTTCAGAAATTTTAATATAAATATTTCACATTTTTTGCTTGGATATGAATGAAAAAAAAAAAAAAAAACAATTGAGATGACACAAATTTATTAAAGTGCAGAAGAGAAACATTTCGCGACGATTACAATACATTCTCCTAAAAATAATATTTGAATAAAATAAAGTTTTTGCTGCCGAGCACTATAGAGGTATATAAACTGAATACATACCGAACTCTTTAAAAGTTTATTTTAACATAATAAATTAGAGAAACTTGGGGTGAGAGGCCGTGTTGGACAAGAAACTGTTTCACGTGGTTTCCTATACGCAGGCGCTGTACGGAAACGCCACTCAGTCGTGCTGAAAAGACTTCCCTAAAAATAGTTTTAATCCAATTTGCGTTGTTTTATTTAAATTTTAAATAGTGACTTTGTATTGCTATTTCGTCTTAACACCTTTGGTATGTGTCCAAAATCTTGTACGCTCTTTCTTTATTTAGCTATATAAGTCATCATTTAAACATCAGAAAAATAAATCATATGTTTTTAGAGAGTAATGGTGTCTGCCCTGTCCGCCAAACGTAAATGGCGGCCGATTAACTCTTCTTCACTTTAGTAGGGAAACCGACGTCTTCTCCAATACTTTGGGGTGAGTCGACGAAAATCTTTAGGGGTAAGTAGCCGGTTATTTTCCATTACCAGGTTGTTATAAATTACTTTTGGTATTCACTAAGGTGTCAACGATTTTAATCAGATGATTCAAATCCTTGATTAAATCGGTATTTAAATGAACTGATTTTTTTAAATCATTGATTAAAATCATCATTTTTTTTAAATGTTTAAAATGACATAAAAAATTTTAAGAAATTGCTACTGCATAAAATGGGATTGTGTCTTTTGAAACAATGGGAATATTTCAATTTAATTCAACAGCTATTCCACGTCGTGCTTTCGTTGGGTCTAACGAACAACATGAGTCACAGTCCCAGATTTTCAAGGAGAAATCCACTTCAAAACGGTCGAACAAATTCTCAAGACCATCCGCTAAGCAACATATTCAGGATTTCCCCCAAACCATGCACATCACTAAAATCACACAAACAGTCGACTAGCATAACAATCAACTTGCCATTATGTGATAAGGAAGATCTAGTGGCAACTGCCGAAAATATTACACTGTCTTCTCCAAAAAAAAATTCCGCAATAAATTTTACCTGTTCCAGTTTATGAAAAGAGAAAGCATAGTAAAATAAGGCAACTGCCTAAGTATTAAATTATACTGCCTAAGTATGTAAATGCTCAAGTACTTACATTATCAGAAGTTTTAGAAGAAAAGAAAGTAAAATTGCAAAAAAAAAAAAAAAAAAAAAAAAAGGCTTAGGATGGGGAAAAGTTGAGAATGGAAACAAAAATTAGACCTATAAAAGCGAAAACCGAAACAGAGAGGAAATAGCAGCTTCGAATTGCAAGATGTAACAAACCTTCCTAAAAAGGAAGTGTTTAAGAATAATTCAAAAGCTAAAAAGCGAAATTCTGCATCTGACAATGATATGGATGATGATGAAATTCCTCTCCATGATTCAGAAAATGAGGATTTTTTTAAAGGGGATGAGAATGAGTTTTCAGAGTGTTTAGAGAAGTACAGTACAACCTCGGAGAAATGTGATTGGATCAAGTGCATTCAGTGCGATTGTTGGTTACATGAAAGTTGATCAAAGTTCCTAGACAAATGTGCAGTTTTCGGCAGAGCTGAGATATTGCTGAAAACAAGAGGAACATATGAAAAACATTAGCCAAAAGGCTGAACTCTAAAGCACTTTATATCAGTGTCTTTGCCATATTTCAGCTTGTTATAAAGTTTTAAAAATTAATACTTTTAAATGTTAAGTAGAACATAAACTTTTTTTTCAAATATTAGTTTGTTTTCTATTAAATTGACAATGTTTGTAACATTCATATTTTTGTAACTGTCGAATACTAAGTAAGTAACAACTTTAGTATGTCTAAAATATTAGTTACTTTTTTTCATTCCATTCTGTGGTGCTCTCTTCACAAAAATTATTGTTTACATTGAAAGTCTACAAGGCATCTTACTCCTATGTAGTTGACCTTGTAGTTTGTAAGATACCGAAATGCAAGCATTTATAAAAGCAAAAATTTTTATGCCTTCTATGACATTTGTAAACCGAAATATTTTTTTTTAAATCGTAGATACGTGTATCTATCGAGACAAGAGACACGATTTAACAAGAAATTAATGAATACCAAATAAAAACAACAGGCGATTTTATAAAAAAGTTAAATAAACAACTACAGCATCTTCACCCCATCTACCCGAAATATATCAAATCCGAAATATTTTAATAATAATTATTTAAACGTCACAACGGATAATTCAGACGACACCAATTTCAAAATATGTTGCGTTATAAAATATTCTGAATAACACCTTCTTCTTAAGATGAATAAATAGGACTGGAAACTAACTTAATTATCTCCGTTTCGTATATTAAGAGAATTAAATCTTGTAAGAAAGTTTAGTTTCTCCTCTTCACAGCGCAGAGTTATTTAATTACATATAATTTAGGTCAGTATATTTCAAATTTTCAGAATATGTAAGGACATATTCTGATAAGCAATTGAAAGTATACTGAAATTTCACAAATATGAAATTTTCTATTTTTATTACTTTGTTAACTATCACCAATATAATTTATTTAAAGTTTTACGAAAAAAGGTATGTATTTTAACAGAAAAATATTTATATTTTAAGATATACTAATTGCAGGGCAAGCTGATGTGTTACATTTAAATTGCATCGGATCACTCAGTTCTTTATGGGAAAATAAATCTATTTTTACTGCACATTTAGAAACAAATTATAACGTGAATTTGATTACATAGAAAATCATGTTAACAATGAGGTTAAAATTTGTCTAAATAAAAATATGTTTTCAATAACTTTATTTAAAAAAAAAATCCTTTTAAAATTTGGTTTTTAATTTTGAAAAAAAATCGAGTTTGTAAAACAAATAAATGCTTAAGAAGTGTAATATTTTCCACTTAAACATTTCAGTTTAATGTTTTTGTGACATATTTTAACCCGTAAGAAATAATCAATTAACAAGTATAAAGGGAGCAATAGTTTAAAAAAATACACTGTTGTATAACAATTCAATGATTATCTTGAAAATCACGCCTAATTCCATGACTGCAATTAATGATTTTTTGCAATATTCCGGTTACACGGATCGGTATACGGCGGCAGCCGTATATAACGGTAACGGTATCCGTTTATACGGCTTACGTTTATACTCCTAAGCGGTTAATACGGCTTAGGCCCCGAACCCGAATAGGAAAAATTCACCGCTATTTTTTAAACTTGGTGGGAGGCGAATTTTTAATATATACAGGGTGATTCATAAAAGATGGGCAGAACTTTAAGGGGTTATAGTACACTTAAAGACAAATAATATTAAATAGGAGACTAAGGGTCCCAGACGTATTCCCAAGGAGATAGGGGGCATTAAAGTTTAGGGTCCGAAATTTCAAATGATTATAAAACATGGAAAAATTGGTCGATTCGTTTGCGGTTTTTGCAAAAAATTTTCTTTATGCCAGTATTTTCGTGAAATAAAATTTTAAAGTTCAATTTCAAAAAATGCCGATAGGGGGCGCTTTAGACTTTGGAGTAACAAACAACTATTTTTTAACGTTATTTTTTGTATTTCTTTAAATGATTTCGAAAGCTTAGACTTAAACTTAAATTTTGATCTAAAAATCTGAGTCCTAACGAGTAGTTAAGTAGCGTAAACTGAAATTTGAAATTTGAAACCCTTCTCCCCCCAGAACAAAAATCAGTTATTCCCGATCTTTGTGTCGTAGATTAGGCTCTAACTACTGCCGCGTTTTGCTAAAATTATTCTTTATGTCAGTATTTTCTTGAAAATAAATTTTAAAGAAAATTTTCAAAAAATTCCGATAGAGGGCGCTTTAGACTTTGGAGTAACGAACAACTATTTTATACCGTTATTTTTTGTGTCTCATTAAATGCTTTCTAAAGCTTAGACTTAAATTTTCAGCCCAAAATCTGAATCGTTAGACGTGGTTAAGTTTCTTGGGAGAGGGGTTTGAAATTTCTACTCCTGAGCACAGTTCAGTTTACCATGTCCACACATTGTGTGCTGTGATACGAGGTAAAAAGACACAAATTAGGATTATGTTACCAAAGCATATTTATTAACATGTAATCACAATAAATGTTCAAAATTGTGACCACCAGAGGTTATGCACGCAGAACAACGGCGACGAATGGAACGGCGAACATTCGCGAAAACATCAGGCTTTTCGAGCACTTCCCCTACAGCGGCGGAAAGTCTGGCGACCAGTTCCTCGGGGGATTCAATGGGTGTCTCATACATAAGAGCCTTCAATCGTCCCCAAAAAAAGAAATCGAGGGGTGAAAGATCTGGCGAGCGAGCAGGCCAAGCAACAGGACCACCTCGACCAATCCATCTGTTCGGAAATGTGATGTCCAGATAGTTGCGGACGTCTCGTACGTAATGGGCTGGCGCTCCATCGTGCTGGAACCACATGACCCGCCGGATGCGTGGAGGAACAACGTTTAACAGGTCTGGCAGCACATGTTGCAGAAATGTGAGGTATGTTTTACCGTTGAGGCGTTCAGGAAGAAGGTACGGTCCGATTAGGTGGTCTCCGAGGATTCCTGCCCAAACATTGATGGAAAAGCGTCTCTGATGAGCATGTGGATACGTAGCATGTGGATTGACATCCGCCCATACATGTGCATTGTGTGTGTTAAATGTACCTTCACGTGTGAAGGTACATTCATCGGTGAAAAGCACAGTTCGTCCAAAATGTGGATTTAGCGCGTTCTGCTGCAGAAACCAGCGGGCGAATTCAATACGATTTGGATAATCCCCTGGAGACAGTTTCTGGACTCGTTGCACATGAAACGGGAGCAAATGTTCATCCTTCAGTACCCTCCAAGTCGTGGACTGTGAGGTATCCACCTGGCTAGCCACTGTTCGTGTACTTGTACTTGGCTGCGCCGCTACTACATCCAGAATGGCTTCTGCAACAACTACTGATTCGTCCTTTTTTGCACGACCTGCATTCGACCGGGAAGCGAGAAATGATCCCGTCTCACACAACTGTCTGTGCAAGCGCTCGAAAGTTTTGCGGTTAGGCAACCGCCTGTTAGGAAATCGCTCTCCGTACATTCGTTGTGCCTCTGCACCATTTCCATCTGCCGCTCCGTAAATTAAATGCATCTCAGCCTTTTCCTTATTCGTGAAGGGCGCCATCTTCCGATTCATTACTACAGCGACTTACACTTGACTCACCGTTCAGTGGTTTTTATGCCTGAATCGTGTCGAAATTTTGCATACGTGTTCTTCTTCTTCCCCATTTGACATTTGCATACTTTCTGTTTCCTTCTTCACCCGGTGACTAGCGTCAGGAATGGAGCTTTAACGTTTGCATGAGTGACGTTTCCAACTGTGCCAGTGCCTTTATGAGTGAATTCCGACTATGCAGTCCTTGACGAAAGTTGTATTTTTGCCTCGTATCACAGCACAGAATCGTTGGGCATGGTTAAGTAGTGCAAACTGAACTATGTTCAGAAGTTGAAATTTGAACCCCCTCCCCTCGCTACTGAACCACGCTCAGCGATTCAGATTTTGAGCTGAAAATTTAAGTTTAAGTCTAAGCTTTAGAAAGCATTTAATGAGACACAAAAAATAACGGTATAAAATAGTTGTTCGTTACTCCAAAGTCTAAAGCGCCCTCTATCGGAATTTTTTGAAAATTTTCTTTAAAATTTATTTTCAAGAAAATACTGACATAAAGAATAATTTTAGCAAAACGCGGCAGTAGTTAGAGCCTAATCTACGACACAAAGATCGGGAATAACTGATTTTTGTTCTGGGGGGAGAAGGGTTTCAAATTTCAAATTTCAGTTTACGCTACTTAACTACTCGTTAGGACTCAGATTTTTAGATCAAAATTTAAGTTTAAGTCTAAGCTTTCGAAATCATTTAAAGAAATACAAAAAATAACGTTAAAAAATAGTTGTTTTTTACTCCAAAGTCTAAAGCGCCCCCTATCGGCATTTTTTGAAATTGAACTTTAAAATTTTATTTCAAGAAAATACTGGCATAAAGAAAATTTTTTGCAAAAACCGCAAACGAATCGACCAATTTTTCCATGTTTTATAATCATTTGAAATTTCGGACCCTAAACTTTAATGCCCCCTATCTCCTTGGGAATACGTCTGGGACCCTTAGTCTCCTATTTAATATTATTTGTCTTTAAGTGTACTATAACCCCTTAAAGTTCTGCCCATCTTTTATGAATCACCCTGTATATATATATATATAATGTTTGCTCAGTTACTTTTTTTAAGTTATGGTAACAGGAAAAAAAGCATTATTTAAACTAGCTTTTTTAGGATTTCTTAATTGATATCTTAACGTACAACCGTAATTTAATTAATATTAAAATATTAATTATTGAAAGCCTATTTTTAGAATAATATATTACACTCTTTATTCTTTATTTATATTTTCTACATTCTATTGTTTAAATTGTCTCGTTCTTGCAGCTTCACAGACAGTTGGCCGTTTGGCGAACTTTTTTTTTACACATAATTAAATCCGTTGTTGTTGTAACTCATTATAATTCTAACATATCAAGAAGTGAGTTAAAAAAATCGATTGCAATATTTCATCTTTACTTACAAAAACCAACTTAAGTTAAATAAAAGACTGTAAAGATATTTTTCTTTTTTAAATTCTTTTCTTGCAACTACGTCAATAATTCTATAGTTAAATGCAATATATATATATATATATATATATATATATACAGGGTGGTTATCAAATAAGTATCTCTATTTGGAGCTGTCTGTAGCTCGAAGGAATGATCCGAATGAAACCAAAATCGGTATACTTACTATTCGAGAAGGGGGAAGCAGAATGGAATAATAATAAAAAAATTATTTCAATAGTCACCGACAGATGGCACTACTGAGTGTGAAATGTAATGTGTAATACAAGGACAAAAAAATAAGGCGCAGACCGAATGGCACACCTAATTTATTGGAAAATGTCGCAGTGAACGTGGTTACTCTTTTGCATGGCGGTGCCGCGATCATTTTCAGATTCCACATGGTCATTGTGCTAGAGGACACAATCCAGGCTGTGTACAACGTGCTCAACTGCGGAATGTAATGCATCAGGAATGATGTTTCATACATGTTATGATATGCAGTAAAGTCATTGAGGTTTGTGACACCTCCAAGATACACAATATTACACATTACATTTCACACTCAAAAGCGCAATTTGTCGGCGATTATTGCAATTTATTTTTTTTATTATTCCATTCTTCTTCCCCCTTCTCGAATAGTAAATGTACTGATTTTGGTTTCATTCCAGTTATTCCTTCAAGCTACAGACAGCTCCAAATAGGGATACTTATTTTATAACCACCCGGTATATGTGTATATGTATATGTGTGTGTGTTTAACCTCTTAAGATGATTGTAAAACAAAAGAAAAGTTATGATGGATTAAATTTTCAGATGTCAGTTTGCTGATAGATGATTTTTTGTTTGTAGGAAAAAAAACTGTTTAATCAGGCTACAATATGTGAAGTTTTGGTGTTAATTTTTAGAACTTTTTTTAAAAATTTAACTTAATCAAGTTCAGTTTTTATCACAATCATTTTCAATTAATTTCTTTTCAAATTAAATGAGAAACTGACGTCAATAAAAATCTAATAATTCTTTTAATTTAAGCTTTTCTTCAGAAAAATTGGGTAATTTAGTTGCCACCAATACAGAATATGCATAAAAAATCACAAATTATTATTAATAATAATATCTGGGAATCTAATTCAAATATTAATATTTCGACAGTTATTAAGACATACTCGGGTACATGATAATAGCTGGATGTTATTTTCACTTCACAACGTTCCTTCTTCAAAAACAGTACTTGCGAAATACAAACAGACAGTCAGTGTTTAGACTATTTGCGTGGCAACCAGACGTTGTTCATGTAAATTGCATATCTTTTGATTGTTTGGAAGAAAATGAAATCTAGCTGCTCTATTGTGCAAGTGGAAAACATTTTTAATATTAAACTTATAAAAACCTAAATTACACGTAAGAAATCATATTTTATTGTATTTTCATATATCTAAAAAAGTACAAACTTTAAACTAAATACACACGTAAAACTCACCCATCATGAATATGCATAACATAAAATATGAAAATAAAACATGTGTAAACTATTTTTAAAATGCATTGCAATTCGAATAAAATCCTGGCCTGATGACGTCATAAACTTTAAATGCTCTATTGCTGAATTGCGTAAGAGAAACATCCTTATAACTCTAAAATTGATAATTATATTAACTAATGGTTTACTGCGTCGGATAAAGTGTCTCATTCCCAGTTAAAATATATCTTTGAATTGAAATTTGAATGAAATACAGAGTCATGAAAAATCGAAGAGGCTGGAAAATGTGATTACAAATATCTTGGCAAGTCATTATCCGATTGATTTCATTCTTTATGAAAAATTTGTTTTTTTATTGTATTTTATATTCACTCCTTAAAATAAAGAATTTCGAGAATATTTATACACCTTTTATCAGAACGAATATTTCGAGAGTCCGATAAAAATAGTTCCGTATAATCGAGGTTATTGAAATTCAATAATCTTCTTCCCATTATTATATACTAAGTACATACCAAATTTCAAGTCTCCATATCAATTTATTCGGGAGATAGAGCGTTTACAGACACACACACACAGACAGACGGACGGCATATGATGGGTAAGTAAAATGACATAAATTCAACCTATAGTTGAGAGCATGTATCACAAACAGTTAAACATGAGGGGATGTTTGAATCGTATTAAAATGGCCATTTTAATTACACATACATTTAAGTTACGAAAATATTAATACTTCAGAAACTAATTCACATTTTTACATTCTTTGGGTTTGTATGATATTCTTGGGCCCATGCAAATAACTTCTATTAATTTAATCGCACAGCGTTCCATACTCTACGAAGAGTAGTAGTGAAATACAAATAGCAGTCAGTTTTTATTAAAATAGAGGATGTTTTTTCGTGAAAACTATTCAACATTATTTTTAGATATTATTTGTAGAAAAAAATAAATGAAAGAGCATTTTAAACAGATTTTATTCTAAGCAAATAAATGAATAGAATGCTAAAATTCATTTTTAGAAAGCTAAAAAAATTAAAATTACACTTAATGTGCTTTATTACTTAAAAGATGATAAGATTGTAAAATATATGTTAAACTACATGAACATTATTCAATGTCAATTACTCCAAGCGCGTTCATCTATACATATAGCCTTCATCAGGGATAAAAATAGTACAACTTTCACTATTCATTGTATTTTTATCCCTGATTAAATCCATGTATATAGCAGAAAGTGCTTGGAGTAATAGACATTGAATAATGTTAATATAGTTTAATATCTTTCTTAAAATTTTATCATCTTTTAAGTAATAAATCACATTAAGTGTAATTTAAAGTTTTTAGATATTATCCTATTAAAATATAACAGTTAGTGCGAAAATTGCACAGTAGTCACAGTCTTTTGCTTAATGGTAACCTAAATTTAAATTAATAATTTCTGGCCAACAGTTTTATTCTCCAGGCAGTGGTTAATGCATTAGAGAATCGGTCAAATCCTAATTATTCATGTTTCTCGCTGATCTCGATTTTTAATTATCACTTTAAGCTATACACATAGCCTTCCTCATGGATAAAAATAGTGAAAGTTTTATACCTGATGAAGGCTATCTGTGTTCATTTTGAGGGTAATACCACGCGACATACACTTGAATATGATGATTTAAAACCTTTATTCAATAAATAGAGGCTTCTGTTATGGGTGTTTTACTATTTGTATTTAAATTTACATACATTATTCTACAGCCTAGAAAAGTATTTAAAATTTTCTACGAAATGTGCTCGAAATGAACCACAAGCCCAAGGGTTTTTGACATTAATTCAACCCACTCTTCACATACCTTCGCAAACAATTAAACACATTGGATGACGACACACTCGAATATATATATATGATTACATAAATACATGTTTTGATAAATACATCTTTTGTTTTTTAACCTCGCATTATTATAAAATGTGCAGAATAATTATTTTAATCGCTACCAGGATAAAATAATCTTAAAATATTAGCCTTGCGAAAATTGATATGACTCATGCTGCTGGTTTATATCAATATTTATACGGAGCTCCACTGAACGAAAAAAAAATCAACATGTTGATTCAAAATATTGAAACAAAAATGTTTAACAAAAATGTTGAAACAAAAATCACTATATAATGGATTTGAAAAATATTTTCACGTCCTAAATAATTTTTGGCACACCCCTTGTTATGTGGCTCCTAATATCGGTTTCTGTGGTCGTGAGGTCTCAATTGCCTAATCGTAAAAGCGACAATCAATAAAATAGGCCCTAAAATAAATTTAACGCAAAAATCTAACTTAAAATATTAATCGAAAATTCAAACTTTAACCAAACAAACTTCAAATTTCATTCATCTTTTTTTGAAAAATAATGAAACTGGACCGCTACACTGCTTAATACTTAAAACAAAAATCAGTATAATTTAAAAGATCACTAAAGTATTTTTCAAAACAAAATAAAATTATCCAGGCATTCTTGTTTAATTCGCACTATAAATTCAAACAATAACAAATTCAAACTATATTACAGCGGATATCCACGGTTCAATTCAAATCACACAAATTGTTATATAAACATAATCAGGAATTGGATCAGGTACTTTTTTTTTCTAGGGGATGTGACATCCCTGTCTTAAGAATGTGCAATATGAAATATTATAAACAATAACGAAGACTAATGAACAAATTTCGAATCATATGATTTATTTCTGTTTTTTTATTTTATTTTACATTATTATGTCTTTTTTACGCAGAAATTAAACAAATTGTTTATCAATGCATGTAATAAATTGTGTAAATATAATTTAAAAAAAATTGTACATTCGATATAATGATTGTTATTTCATAAAGCCATAACAATCTGATAACATTTCTTAAATACAAATAACTGTTGCTTATTAAAATGTTGTTTTGAAAGTGGAGTTGATTTTCTGGCCAAATTCAACCTCTCGATTTTATTTTTGGCATAGCAAACGCGTACCGAATTTATCTGAAGGTAAAATTTACTGTATAAACATGCAAAACATTTACCACAAACTTAAAAAAAACTATTTTCTCGTTTGTATATTATTTAAATATTTTCTACATATGTAATTCATTGAAATTTGCTTTTCTATGAGTAAAACCAAGTAAGTTATTTCATAAAATACAAACTGCAAACTTCTGTGGGAGTTGTTTTGATAAGACAGTTTTAAAACGTCTCTTTCCTTCTAATTATGACTATGGACTGACATTTTCGAAGACATTTTTGTTAGTTTAAGTTCGGAAGATATTTGGAAAAATAACAACAGATTTGTGTAATGGAAAATATATTATTGATTCTTTCTGTACGCAGTTTATCACGATTAGTAATTAAGACCTATCAGCATTTTCATCAATTTAATATACTTTATTGAGTTTTAAGTACATGAGGATTATAGATTATACTTTATAAATTCATTTGTGGAAAAATATTTTCTATATTCATTGATTTTAATAAAATAAGAAAACAGTTCTTGCTTTTTAAATTAATGCGTAATTTTTTTAAAAAGCTGTATTAATTTGCGAATTAGTTTTTTTTTCTGTTTTATTTATTTATTTTATTTATTTATTTATTTATTTATTGTTAAGGGACCAGTTTATATTGTTATAGCTTGTAAAATAATTTTAATTTAATTTTAATAATTAATAATTTTTGAATAAAATAAGAAAGTTAGTTGTTGTTTTGTAAATTATTTGAATACGGAATTAAAAAAAATAAGTTGAATTAATTTGCGAACTAGTTTTATTTTCTTTGTACGAATAACTATACATATTTAATTATTTTACATAATTAGAAGTTTAATTGACTTTTATAATATGAATTATAATACGTCTATGGTTCATAGCAGTTTCATTTTTTAAATTAAATCGTAAGATAATGATATAATATTGCATGAATAGCAAATTAGTGTAATAGACGATATGGCTTTAATGCATTAGTTTTGCACTTAAAACGTTCTAGGGGGCCGCTATTATGTTTGTGCCCAGGGCCCCCGAAATCTGTAAGTTGATCCCTGGTTAGGTCTAACATTTTAACGATAAACAATATTGATTGTTTTTTATATGTAAACAGTGGAAGCTGCCTAATGTAACCACCCTTGGGACAGACAAAACCCGCATAGCATGCACAGTCACAGTGACGTCATTGTGACGTCACTGTGAGTCACGTACGTCACGTCACATCTGTGACCAAAATGACACCACTTTGTAACGTCACACTGTGATCAAAATTTGAACGTCTTGAAGATCTAAAGAAAACTTAAAATAAACTTTAGAACATCTTATGCCATGAAGAAAATTACTTTTTGACAGCTTTAAAAAATTTTGTGACGTTGCAATGACGTCATTGTAAGTTACATAAGTCACGTAAAACCTATGACCAAAATGCCAACACTCTGTGACTTCACGGTGTGATCGGAGAAAGAATTTGCAAAAAAACTCATAAAATATAGAATTGAATTATGCCATGTACCTAAATCATTAATAAAAACATTGTCACACATTATTTAAATATATTGTATTTCCAAAATAAAATAATAAATAAATATTTGTCTACATATATGAGGCAGATATTTTTTTACAATTTTCATTGCCATTTTCATGAAATTTAACAAAATATACAATATAATACACAGGTAAAAATCCTTAAATAGAAATTTAGTAACGTAGGAAAGTTTTGGCGGAAAGTAATTCAGAAATAGATCTCCCATTCTAATAAAACTGTTAGCGATTTAGAGATTTGTTAGCATTTTAAATACAAACATTTATTTTTTTTTTCCTACCACCGCATAGAACTCATTTGCTAATTTTGTGATACTAAAAATATTTTAAAAATCTCCAATCTCTTATTATTTTGAGGGGCCACTCAACCCAATCATCAGCTTTCTGTTTAAAAAGTGAGGACACCATTTTTGCGAGTTCGACATCGGGGGTACTCGGGGTCACCGTCGAACGCGTTCAAGATTTTTCTTGTACTGAATATTTAAGGTGGTTGGTTCTCAACTGACCTGCTCCACAACGCGAAGCTTTCTGACATAATTTCTGACTCATGTTTAAACGCAAAGGCATAAAATGGGCAGGACTGACTATGGAAGCAATTTGGAATCGAAATGAGTTTTCCATTTTTTGATAAATAAATTACTTATCGAGTTGTAAGCAATTCGTGTCCCTTGACGACTGGTTTTCCTCTTTTCTTTCCCTGTTACGTCGGGTATTTGGTTCAAAACGCTGACTTTGACATTCTTTTCTGAAAGATCTTCTGATTTTATTAACAAATAGAAAACGTCTTTCAATTACAGAGTTTCTGAATAAAAACAAAAGCCAATTTCATGCGTTTCCGTACAAAAACGAATTAAAAATATGTCATAAAGTATATTTCATTCCTATAGCAATTTATTCCAAAACTGGTCAGTGCTTAATAAGATATCACCTCTGTTAAATATATTGCTCTTTTCAATAGAGTGTAAAAAATGAAAAAATCGTATTTAGGAAATCTGATTGCAGAATAGTATTTATATTTATGTCGTAATTATTTTATAAAGACTATTAAATCATTTTTATTTAAAATTTATGTTTACTTTGGACGCCTAAAACAAATGCAACTGATTAAAAAATATATAAAAATTTAAATTTTCACAGCTTATTTCCAAGAATATTAAACTCTCTCATATAAAAACAGAATATTATAGTTTTTTTAGAAGTTATTTGTCAGCCATATAAACTATAAAGCATTTGAAATGTCTTTATTTAACTGTTTTCTTTCTATTCTTTTTCTGGAAACACCTGCTAGATGTTACTTTGTGGTAAACATTACTGCGCAGATCATGATCGCAGATGTTGAGGGCAGACGATTATTCTCTTCGGCGGATTAGAGTGTGTGGTGCTTTTAAGTTTGTGGAAGTATATTGTGGAATTTATACCGTGAAAGTAAATTAACGTTTTAAAGTGAATCATCCATTTTAACCTATCCTTATGTCTAGCTGGGTGCGTTATTAAGGTCTGCGTGATATTTGATATCTCAGATCTATGAACACACCTAAGCTGGACACTTTGAAAATTAAAGCAGTAGATTTGAGTCTCATTTTTCAATGAAAAGGAAGCAGTCAACGACCATTAAAACTTAATCCCTAGAACTGGTGGTTTTATTTAGATTAGCAGGTAACTTTTAATGTCTTCGCAGTTTTGTTAATAGTGCATATTTAGTAATGGTACATTAATAGTGCATTATTTAAATGTTAAGATGTTTAAATCTTTTTTTTTAATCACTTGTATAAAAATTTTTCTTTAATGTTTTAAATCGTTTTAAATAGAGAGTTTGGAAAAAAGCTTAAAGTATTTACTAACAATATATATTCTAAATGTAAAGTGTTATTTATAACGAGAAATGTATTTATATTTTGCGTTTCTCAGTTCAATTTTCATAGTTATTCATTGTAATTAAAAACATTGCAATTTTAAAAACTATTAATATTTTAGTTACAATTTGAAAATTTCTTAGCTAGTGGAGGTTTTGAGAAATAATTTCCTGGTATATTTGAAATAATTGCGACAATTTAACTCATTACAAATTTAGTTGTCAAGATATGTCAATATTAGGTGCACAAAAATAATGAATATTGATGAAACAATAAAACAGGTATTCAGTTAAGGTAATTTTTCCAGTTATGTTATCGAATTTTTTCTATAGTAAAAATTGATATTTAAGCTCTGCATTTAGTATTCTATCAAAAACTATAAATAAAATAATTTGTAAAGAAAAAAAAAAAATTTTTTTCTTTGCGTTTATGATCCGAAGTTTTAAATTTCATTTGCTTCGAAAAATGTTTTATTGCTTGATACAATGTTCATTATTTAATAATATCGCACAATAGGTAGATCTATTATTTAAATGGATTCCTAATATAAATTTTTCACAATGCTTATTTAAAAATCTATACTTTTATTTTCATTAAATTTGTAATCAAATCCAAAATAACTAATTTCTGAATTCATTTTTATTCGGAAACACATGAAATTGGCAGGTGTTCTTATTCAGAATATAGGTAATAGAATGGCATTTTCCATTTTTGACAAAAGATGTTTCAGAAAACACTATCAAAGTCGGTGTTTTGAACCGAATTTCCGACGCGCAGCGTCAGAAACGGAAAAAAAAACGTGACCAAAATTGCTCTTAAGCATTTCATTTATCTAAAAATGGAAAACGCTATTCATTCCAAATCGCTTTAATAATCAGGCATGCAAGTGCCAAGCGTTTAAAAATTTGTTCATAAATGTGTCAGAAAGTTTCGTGATACTGAACGAGGGGAAATACGGCAAAGTATACACATTTAAAAACTTCAATACTTAAAAGCAAAATGGCATAGTTTTAATTATTGTCAACATTTTTCTTGGTTACATAAAACAAATGGAAGTCGAAGTTATTTTTAAAAGTGGTTATTTGCACAATAGAATTTCATATTATTAAAATATTTAATTTTATTATAATTTTTAATGGATTCATCTATTATTTTTATATTAGTATGCTTTTTTTACATTTATAATTTTCTTGTTTAACGGCTACATTAGCCGGTTTCCCAATCAGATGCAAAGTTTTAATTTGAATACGAGTTGCATAAAAAAAATGATTGCCGATCCAGTCCTTATCGTCGATCTTATCCGTATTTGGTGAAATCTTGTTATCCGAATCTATGCGAAATCATTTATCAGGTTCGGTCGGGTTGTGGGCCTACAGAATTTTTGTTGTTGTTGTTGTTGGGTTAGGGTAAGATTACGGGTTGAATGTAAATATAGTTTCAGTCAACCATCATTCATGTTCAAGTAGACATTCAATCATGTTCAAGAAGTATATAACCGGATTCGTGCATGACTCTAGATCCGAGCCGACATCAGAAATTGTATCGTAACACAATTTCTGATAAAAACTGGTTACTTGGTCGTATGCAAGATTTTATTCTGAACAACACTTACAGTAAAAACATTATACCCGACTCGGGTCAGATCGGGTTCACGAAAATCAGGTCACACGACAACTAATCCAAATCTATTCTGTAGCCAAACAAATCCAAAAAGATCGATCCGAAGTTTCTGGATTGTATTCGGGTAAAATCTGGTCACCCGACCCGGTGCAGTGTCGTCACAAACGTCACAAACTTGAACCATAAAAAAATTTTGATCCGAACAATCCGTATAGGATTCGGGTAAAATCTGGTCACCCTATCCGATGCAGATTCGTCACATTTTTCACATTGAAGTCGCACAGTGACTTCACAAAGTAGTCACATTGTGAGGTCACAGAAAGCCTTGAAAACGGCCATAACGACCTCGCATTTACGTCACAGTGACTTCACATCGACGTCACGTGACGTCCCGACGACTGTCACAAAGTCACAGTGTGACTTCACAGTGACGTCGCCGAGATGTCACCATGCCTTACGGGAAGTGGTCACTTTATGAAGGTGATCACTTTACTGGACAAAATTATCTTTTCGCATTTAATAAATTTTATGGGTTCTTTTGTAATGTAAAATAAAGAAATATATTAATATATTCAAAATGAGATCAAAATAAAGGCAAAAGGTAAAGCTAGGATAGTCTGCGCACAATTCAATAGAATAGCAATAAAATTTTTAAATATGAATTTTTCGCTGAACTATCCATGAATAATTTTCACTTCATTTGTTTTGTAAGCATTTCCATTGCTATTTTGTTGTTACGTTGTAATTTAATAGAACAGTTGTAATAAAACCAAAAAAGTTATTTTGCGCAATCTGTCCTTACAGGGTTTGTGTGATTGCGCACATGGGTAGGAGAGATTGTTACTAATAATAACTACAATTAAATTGTTAACAATAATAATTGCACTTAAATGACATTGTTGTAAGGTTTTTGTGAAAAAATATTATTGTATTAGGAGTGAATATTTCAACCTAATAATTAAAGTTTCAGAAAAAGGAAATAATTTTAAAAACTATTAAAAATTTTTAATTAAAGGGAAAAAAAATATTCAGAAAAAGCAAGTCCAGATAAGATTACAAAATAACATTAAGTTACTTGATAACACGTTTAACTTAAAATTAGTACATTTTCATTTTTACTTTCTTTTTATGCAAATTTGCCATTAAGCTGCGTAATCTCTCCTAGCATAGAAACGAATAGGAACAATGCGCCATCTCTCCTAAGTAGCAGATGCGCAAACTCTCCAATTTCGGTAGAACAGATTGCGCGGCTTATTATTTAAACATGGCCGCTACTAAAACGAACCGTTGATGTTCACACTGTTAGTCTAGATTAGTAGCTTATGATAAACCGTTTAAGTTTAAAATATTTTGTACTACTGACATTGTATAGAAATTCTGACGAATAGCTATGAAAATTCAAGCACTTACTTTGGGAAAACAAAACAAAATAGCAATGCTTTATCTTAGACACTCAAAACAATCAACGCGCACTTTCTAGTAGACACTCCACTACTGCTGTTGTACAACTACCTGGAGTCGAGGCGCGCTCACTCTACCTCTTCCCCCCGAACCCTTATGTGCGCAATCTCTCCGACTGCGCCATCTCTCCTGGCTTTACCTTATTGGAAGATTTGAATAATGTTTTTAACTTACCTCTAATTTCAATGGATTCCATTTTCTTCGAAGTAGAATGTCTTTAAAAAAAATCTTACGAATGATACACTTTACATATGTATGTTTTCAAAATTTTAATGTAAAGGCATTCTACACTCAATATAAATAATAATGATGATAATAACAATTTCCTATTTCAAAATTTAAAAAAAAATCAGTGGTTGTTTTTTGCTTTAAATTTCTATTCCTCATGTCTCTTCACTCATTTTTTCAATATTTCTTACTGAATTTAGTATTTCTGGACAGTTCTTTAATGCATATGCTTGCATTTTTTTGCACATATGCAAAATCTCGTTTTCAGAAGGAGTATCAATAGTTTGATTTTCTATTTCATTTTCATGTTTTTCTATTTCATGTATATGTTTTGAATTTTAAATTTTAATATCTTTGAATATTTGTTTTGTTTCACTTAATGAAGGGAGGAGGGGAGGACTTTCACTTGATGAAATTAGGTCCTTAAAATAAAAGTCTTAAATCACTATTAAATATCACTATTAAAACTGCAGATAAACTACAGAAATTATAACACAAACTTTCTATAAAGTAAGTTCTGTAAAATTACCTCACAGTAACTACAATTATACTGCAGATACATTAGAAAATATACTTCTGAATTAATGACTGTAAAAATATTTACTGCAGTATTGCTACATATGTAAAATCTAATTATTTTTTTTTTAAATTTATGGTTGTAAAATGATTTCACATAAACTACAATATTTTTACAGATAATGGCTGAGATTATTTAAAAAATAAATTACTGCAAAATTACTTAACATTAGGTACAAAATATCATAAGTATTTTAAGAGTCGAGATTGCACTACAGAAAATCTACAGTTGACTGTAGAAAACTTAAAAATACTTCTTTTCTGTAGAAAAACTGCAGTTCATTTTTAGCTGAGGTATTAGAATTAAATCAATTCTTGCTCAAGATATCACATGTCCTGTTTTTGCAAATTTAATTTTGGTGTAATAAAGGATAAAACTTCACGCCTTATTATTATTTGCTTTTTTAAGCAGGAATTTCCAACAGAATTTAATGTAATTTTGATTACATACTCTGCATTTATCATTGTGCAAAAACATGATTTAAAATTTTTAAATATATGAATAGTCCATTACATATTTATTAATAAAATTTATTTATAATAAAGTCAAATCATCCGGTTTTACCCCAACAGTGGGGTAAAAACACATGTTAATCCTCATGGATATGTCAATCTTAAACGAAATAAAAAAGTTTGAACTTTAAAAAAAAAAAGAACAATATATTTTATTTGACAGCATTAACAAAGAAACTAAAATAAGAATAATTCAATTATAAATCCAATGATTTAATATTTAAAGACAAAAGAGTAACTAGCTTCATTTCGATTTGAGAACTTTCAGAAAGAAATTAACTTCTTCAACAGCATTATAAAAACTATAATCATATTTGTTCATGTAGTTTTGGTTGCTTTTTTTAAAATACTGATTACGCGCTCTTCAAGCATTGTTTTTTAATGTACTATTTTATCTCAAAAGGAAATCCGGTTTTACACCATGATAACGTGGATCGGAAAGATAACCGTAACACCTTCATAAATTATAGAAAAAATTTCACTGTGGGAAATAATTTTTTTCTAAATAAATTACACATAATAATATATGATGTTTCAGTAACTTCAAATGTGTTCATGTATAAGAATTTTGAAAACCTGAAAAAAAATTAAACAAAACAAAATGACAAAATAAATGTTTACTTGCATAAACTACATAAATGACAGTATTGAGTTATGATAACAATTAATGTACCTTCCGGCCTAAAACAAAGTATTTCAACCTTTCACCACTAGTGAGCAGCTCAAATTGAGTGAAAACTGAGATAGCCGTTTAAAACTGTCTATATGATTTTACCTTACATTGCCTTAATATAATATAACTTTCAAGTAAAATGGATATTTCTTTTTATTATTTCTTTTTATTAAATGCATTTGATATTAAATGCATTTTATAAAAATGCATTAATGCATTAAATGCATTCAATGTACTTTAAAAGATCATTAATTAATCATTTTAATTGTATTTTTGACTCATCACAATTCATGTTTAATTCAATTACTATAGTAATAGATATTAAGTGAAATATAATGTAAAGATTTTATCATAAGATGTATTTTGAATGCACAGGTGTATAAACTATAATAATATTTACTTATGGTGCTTTTACTCTGATATATGTTTTCCTCAGAAAATGTTTTATTTAATATTTCTATAAATCTGTTCTTAGAAAAATATATACTATATGTGCTATAAACTGCAACAAATATTCCGTTTTATCCACCATTTGCATGCAATATATTTTACTCTGATCCTAACAAAAACAATAAATAATATTTAGTCTCTCGGCATTGCGGCGGTTTTCTGGCACCTACAACATAAATTCAGGAAAAGGTAAAGTAAAAAAGAATAAAGTAAAAATGAGAATATCATTGTAAAGTTTTGCAATGCATTTTGATGGAAAATTTAAACAAAGGACGTCACATTTGTTTGTACTTTCTCAATGTGATATCTGAATATACATATTTAAATGAAGATTTTTAAAATTAGTTATACGCAAAAGGATATTTTTTAAAGAGAAATTAGATTAAAAATTTCTGAAAAATTATTAATTTTCCAAACTTTTGGAATTTGGTATTAATTTTTAATATGAAAATGCAGTAATTTATATTTTTGTTTTAAAATATGTTTTTACGAATACGGTGTTGCTTTTGATAATTGATGGGTTGCTTTAAATGCTTTGAACAATAAAACACTGAAAACATGTGGTTCTTATTACTAGGTTATTACAATTACGTTTACTAATGCTCGTATTCACCATCAACCTGAACATAGAAAACATCGGTCGAACGCCCAAATTGTATCCATCATTAATTTGATTGGACATCGGCCGCGATCAGGTCCAATCAGGTTAATTGGAAATTTCATTTGGGCGTTCGACTGTACTTTTCTAGGTTGCGTTAGATGGTGAATACGAGCCTAAAGCTCTCGTACATTGTAACTTTCTGAAAAATTTATTAAAACAATCATATAGTTGACTGAGATTTAAATTTTTTAGTATGAAATAATAACAAAGCATAAATAATGTATCGTATTAGATAAAACTGACATTCTACGTACAAAACGTTACACAGTCAGATACACATGAGTAAAAAATACAAAATTATTGAATGTGCTTTCCAAAGTTATTATTCTTGTTCCAATATAAATAACTAAAAGCAGTTACTAATAAGTTTTTTACTGCCACATCTAAAAATTTCAGTGACACTAATAGCTAAATATTATGCTAAATAATATAATCTCACAACAGCTGCTTTCGAAGAACGTAAATATAACGAAAGACAAAGTAACTTAATTATCTGTGCTTCGTATATTAAGTGAATTATTTTGTTTAAGAAAGTTAAGTTTCTACTCTTCAATGCGCAGCGTAGTTTAATTAGAAACGAATCAGAGAAGTATATTTCATATTTTCCGTTTATTTAAGGCTACATAATGAAATAGTATGTAATTGAAAGATTGGAGAAAATTAATAATTATGAAGAGCTCGCTTGAATCCCCTTCGTTAAATATTGCACAAATTACTTATTATAAATTAAATTACAGTTTCACAAAAACATGGATATTTATGACTTTATATAAAAGCATAAGAAAAGCATTTGCAATTTAAGAAACATGCATTAAAGCAGAAATTAATTTTAAAAATACAATCATCAGTAGAGGGAGAAAAAGAACAATTATCTAAATGTTATCAATTAGAAAGCTAACAAAAGTGGTTAATGAAAATTATTTGTACTTTTATGTCTGATTTATTTATGAGTCGGAGGGCGGATTTATTAAATATTTTTATTCAAAATTTTATATTTTTGAGTTTCCATAAATTTAGTGGGATTTTTTTTTCTCATTTATGTTAAAAAGTAAAATTTTTAGTATTTCATAGTACTAACTAGATTCGTGAATTTTTTTAATTAGTATATTTTAAATAAAAATGTAAAAGTACCTATTTTTTTCTTCGTTTGCAATACAAAGTGTCCATTTATTTTATTTTATTTATTTTATTTTTTGTATGTGTGACTCTTTCAAAAATTACATGGATAAGTTCACGATTCTTTATTCTATTTCTTATATAACATCTTTAAAAAAATTTAATACTCTTTATTAACAAAAATTGAAATTAATTATTAATGTATACTATATTTCCGCTATTTTCAGTTAAGTTAAGTGAGGAAAAGTTTGCTTTTAACAAAAAAGACAAAATTTAACGCGAAACATTTTATTTAGGTAAAAACACTACAATTATTGCTTTAATTATTAATTTTTATTAATTAGGAAAATTTATATATCATTATAAAACATGAACACGATTTTTATGAAGAATTTGAAATTCACATAGTATATAGGAATTCGTTCTAATTCTTTTATTTCTTACGCCTATTTTAAATTGTTTTTTAATGTATCTTCCAAAATGCATAATACAGCAGAAGTTTAATTAGCCTGTTTTATATATATATATATATATATATATATATATATATATATATATATATATATACTGTATTGCCAAAGGTGACCGGTGACTTGTGATTTTACACGTTTTGTTAACTATCTAGAAAAATACATGAAGAATTAACCTGAAACTGCAGGTGTGTAAACAGTATAGTATAGGTTATATATTTCCGCGAATATTTTTCACGAAACCCCATAGGGGACTGTCAACAAATTGAAAAAGAACGAATATCTTTTGGATAACCCTGTAAAAACTAATGTAGCAAAGGCGTTCAAACTCGAGATTATTAATATGTGGCTTATTGTAATATACTGTGTTCATTTTTATGAGGATAGCATGTATACTCGTAGAGAAATTAAGTTTTTTATAAAAACAGTCCCAAATTTCGCCTAGTTTTTATGCTTATAATTTGCAGAGTTCTTAATATAAAAAAAAGTTATTTTCAGAAAATATGACAAACAACATTGTACATAATACTCTGCAATCAGAATTTAAAAATAATAAAAATTGGATGAAAAATGAGCAGGTTCACTAAAAAATGTTTTACTGCGCATGCGCGAATGCAATCAAAATATAATATGCATAGTGCATTAGCTAAGTATATAGAGCAACTTTTGTGAAAGTCTCAAAATCATAGCTTGAAAATTCTGAAAATTATCGTCGATAGAAGAAGCTCGAAATCCTTTGTTCCCAAAAAGAAGCAAAAAGATGAGGGGTTGCATCAAATATCTGTTGATTAGTGCCACGTTAGCGTACACAATATGGCATGTACTACTATATTTGGATACAACCCCTCATATTTTTGCTTTCTTTTGGGAACAACGGATTTCGAGCTTATTCTATCGACGATAATTTTCAGAATTTTCAAGCTATGATTTTGAGACTTTCACAAAATTTGCTCTATATACTTAGCTAATGCACTATGCATATTATATTTTGATTGCATTCGCGCATGCGCAGTAAAACATTTTTTAGGGAACCTGCTCATTTTTCATCCAATTTTTATTATTTTTAAATTCTGATTGCAGAGTATTATGTACAATGTTGTTTGTCATATTTTCTGAAAATAACTTTTTTTTATCAATATTTTAATATAGATTTCGGAAATTCATTAAGTATTCCAAATCTATCACAAATTCTATAAGGTAGGTGCGCCAAAGCTGGCCATAGTTAAGCTTTGAATATTTTTATAATTTTCTTGTTGGGTGTGTGTTACTGAATTTTTGCTAGAAATTTTTACACATATCAAGTACACTTTTCTTTGTAAAATAAATTTAATTACTTTTATAATATAGTTTCGAAATTTTAGCTTGTTGCCTACGTTTGGCCCATAGTGTTCCAAAGGTGGACCATGTATTGAAATTACTTTTAAAATATGAAATAATACATGGGAAAATATTTTGCTTACTATTATGCTTTGTGGTTCGTTTATTTTCTTTTGATATCTTTTGAGTTTTTCTTCTTATTCTTCGTATCTTATGACACGAAAATATCTTGAATCACTTTTTGTGCACGGTTGTTCAGGGATTTTTTTTTGAGTTACTGACTTCTTTTGTGTGATCTGTGATGTTAACAGTAAATCGTAATAACTGTTTCAGATATTTATGTAGCAATTTTGAAAATCAGCCTTACTACACTGATTTTCACATTTGTTTTCTAAGGTGACCAGCTTGGGAACATGAGTATGGTTGCCATTTACACGACGTAGAAATATTAATCTGATTTTTTTTTTTTAGAATTTAAATGTGGTTATACAAAAAGAAGTGAGCTTTCAGAAAACATAACATAACTCAAAGTTCTAATAATTTAAACACGTATCAATTAAAATATCTTCTTACCTGGAAATTAGAACGACCACTCCTCAGAAGTGAAATCATTGCATAAAATCTCAGAGGATCAAGGTGATCTCCTTAAATTGATCCACGAGCACTGCAGATACAGGATTGACAAAGCATTAGCACAATTTTGTGATTAAAAATTAAATTAATTGTACTTTTGAGAGGTGGGCTAACTTAGGGACACTGGCCACCTTTGGTTCCCCACTGTAGACAACAAAACGCGTTTCATTTCAAATCAATAGAGTCGGTCAGTTAGACTAATGTAAATATTTCAATATTAAAAAAATATAGGACATAATATAGATATATGTTTTATAGGTATTAAAACATTTGCAGAATTTGGGAATGTATGCTTCCATTTGAGGATTTTTTTTAAAAACAAATTCCGAATCCATACCGGACACTCGGAAAGAAAAATTTGCATTTTTTCTAATCACGAAACATCTGTCATTAAATAAATCAAAAACTACATACAGAACTTCGGGTATGAATTCGGAATTTCTGAATCAAATAAATTCATATAATTCTTGTTTCGGATGCATATGGTTTCATGTGAAATCATGCAGTTAATCACTGTTAATCATACAGTTAATTATATTAACTATTTAGAAAGAAAGTAATCGTTGGGGGCCACCGTAATATTTATCCATCATGGATATGCATAATATAAAATATTAAAATAAAACATGCGTAAACTATTTATAAAATGCATTGCAATTCAAATAAGATCTTGGGTACATGCTTTACTTTAATAAACTTTAAATGCTGTATTACTGAATTGCGTAAAGAAACATTTTTATAACTCCATACATTATAATCATATTAACTAACAATTTACTGCGTCGGATTAAGCGTCCCATTTCCAATTAAAATATATTTTTGAATTGAAATTTGAATCACGCTTATGAAAAACCGAAGAGTGTGGAAAATAGGATTACAAATATTTAGGCAACTCATTATCCAATCACTTCATTCTTTATGTAAAATTTATGTTTTTGTATTATCTTTTACATTCAATCCTTAAAATAAACAACTTCGAAAAATTTTATATACCTTTTATCGGAATGAACATTTCGAGAGTTCGAAAAAAATAGTTCCGGATAATCGAGGTTACCGAAATTCAATAAGCGTCTTCTCATTATTACATACTAAGTACATACCAAATTTCAAGTCTCTATCTCAATTTGGTCGGGAGATAGAGCGTTTACAGTCACACAGACAGACGGACGACATTTTTTTTTCTAAAAATATCTTTTTCGGAATCTCCAGTGTCTGAAACGTGTAAATCCGTCAAATTTATTTTTTCGATTTTTAAAACGATTACAAGACTTACCTAATACTACGTATGATGGGTAAGTAACAAGACAGAAATTATAACACAATTTATGTCTAATATTTTAGGAGAAATTTCGTCACGAATTTCGTATTTTCTGCTCAATTGTTACTGTCATAATTTAGTTTCAGTAATTTTGTGTTTCTAAGTAAAATGATTAATTATTTGCTCTTGTGCTTTGGAACTGCAGCATATTCGCGTTCAGTATTCCTATTCTCCCGTGAAATTGTTTAACGAATAGTTTGGCAAAAGTTTGCTTTAGTGTATCATTATTTACGGGGAGTGATCTTTATACTTCTTTAAGAGTCTTTGAATAAACAGAGTGCCTTCTATACAAAATCATCGCATATAGATTCGTAACAATGCGAAACTAAAATATTTATAAAGAGAAACATTATAGAAAATTTTGTTTTAAAGTAGCATTCTGGATATGAAACAAAGATCAAACATTCTATATAACAAATATTTTTAATATGACATTTAAATCCTTAAAAAAATACTTATCAAATAAAAATATTTATTCAGATAAATAGCTGTTAGTAGATTAAAAAGTAACTTAATAATTATAATAAATAATTATTATGTTAACTTAATAATTATACAAATATTACTAACTACAGTGTGATTAATTTTTCGTTATTTGAAACGTGCGTTGCCTTTTGATTTTAAATTTTCTTTTATGCAAATGTGAATGTAATTGTTTTCTTGAAAATATCTTTTAATTTTCTATAATAGCATTTTGAGAATAAATGAAAGTGTTTTAGAGCATTAATTAATTTTTTTTTTCGCATTTCATATGTTGATATAAAAAACGAATCTTGTAAAATGCAATTTCATTTTCAAAATGGCTGTAGAAAATTATATGAATCTACATTTAATACTTTAAAATGTTTCCACAGAAAATTTCTCACGTCTTGCATTCATAATAGTTTAAAATTTTAATTGCGTAAAAGGAGTATAGCCAACATAGCTTTTCTTTGGTTTCGTGTTTGCCCCAGGGTTAGTGGCTCACGGAAAAATATTTCATCTTGTGCTGCGTTTGTAGCCTTGCCAACATGTTATAGTGAGAAAGTGCCATGCTGAGTATCATTCTCAAGTGGATCAGTTGGTAGAACCTCTGTGCGGTATACTGATGACCCGGGCTCGAGTCCCGGCTTGGGTACTCTTTCACTACGTTGGCTATACGCCTTTTAAGCAATTAAAATTGGAAAAGTATATGTACAATTATAATACATGCATAATTACAATTTTACACACTATTTTACAATTATACATATTTGTTTCAAATTTAGTCCTTGATGCAAATAAGCGCTAATTATAGCATACAGGAAATGAATTTGCGTTCAAAGGTTATCCAGTTACTTTTTTCTAACTTTGAAAATTGTCCTTCACGAATTAAAAGAAAAAAGTAAATTAATATGCGACTTGAAAACGCCGTAAATTGGGGGAAAATCTTTATTTCTAAAAACGAATGATATAATTGCTTCTAATATAGTCTAAATGCTATAAATTGCCAGTTTTGTTTATAAGCTGATTTTTTAAACATGAAATGTAATTGTTACCTACCGAAATTTTAACCTTCTCACTGCCATGAACTGATATATCCATTCACTATGTTGTAGGTTTTACTGAAATAAAAACATCATTTGAATTAATATAATTTTCTAGATATGAAGCAGTTTTAAAACATTGAGTAATGATCGATTGTCTCAAAGATTATATTTATATAAGTAACTAATATTTTTACATCAAGTTTCAAAAAAAAATTTTTTTAGCAATTTTAACGAAATTCAGAGAAAACAGCATTAAAATTTTGCTCTTTTGCTCGGCGTTCGAAGGGTTTTAAGTAAATATTTCTACAAGTAAGTATTTGTCACAAGCACAAAAGAATGAAAAATAATAGGACGCTGGAAAATGAATCTGTGTTGAAATATACCTGTCCGTTAATGTAAGAAAAGTGAAAATGGATTGCTTGTGGTAAAAGTAACAAAATAAATGAGAACGAAAAATCATATATTAAAAAAAAAACTCTCGTCTAAAAAGCGAAGGTAAAAATTAATTACACAGAGAATAAAAGAAACTTATTCTTATTATCATCCGCGATATACTGCTGTGCGAAACAAGTAATTTTACTTTGTAAAAGAGAGAGTTGGAGATGTTTTAATGTTTAAAAAAGAAAATCTTGAAGAAAAAAAAATAACTATTATGTATTTTAAAAATGTTTTCACGATGATTACAACTTTCATTGTAGTCTCCAGAGATTTATAATTTCTTTTTAACACCTTTTTTAGTCAGATTGTTTGTGTTGTAATTTCTTTGTCGAATGAAAATAAATGTATTTACTCTTTTTTTTATACAAATGAAAAAAAAATATGTGCGCTGTTATATTTTTCGATTGAAGTATTCATTATGAATAAAGTTGTACATCTGGTAAAAATAGTTTTACAAATTAAACGAAAATAGAATGGTTATATTTATGATTATTTGAATACTATTTCATTTAAGAAGTGGTGGCTATTAGTTGAAATTGAAAATATTTGGAAAGTCTAATTCAAATAACTTGTAAAAAAGCAAATACAGGTTTCTGAAGTCACGCAACCACTATCTCTGTTCAAATTTCAAAAAGCAAGAAAGACAAGAATAACAAATTCACACTCTAAATGCTTTAATGTCTGCATAACATCGTACATTATAAAAAATGATAAACATTTTGTCTCAAACACAGTTCTGCTCGACGGCAGGTATTTGCAGCAACAAGATGCAGCATACAGGTGGAAATGGATGCAGTGATGTTGTAGATGTTGTTCTTTAAGGGATTGGTGGTCTTAGGATTGTTTTTTCGTATAAACGTTTTTTGCGATAAGACCATAGGGAAAAAACAAGGGGAATTAAATCACAGTATCAAGGTGGTCATAGTCCACATGAAATGACTCTATCGACGGACATTGATACAAAGACTACAAGGGATTTTCTTGAGGTGTGTGCGGTGGCGCCATTTTGTTGAAAATATCCAAAATGGTATTCCTCAACCGTTAACAGCACAAAAATTTCTAAAAAATGCCAATGCCAAATTTGGGTTGCGGGACTTTAGAAACTCCCTATAACAGGTTTATGCATTTTTTATTAAGTTCTCAAGAGAAACTAATAATGCTTCTGACTCATCACACTTTGGATTATATCCGTCAGTAAGAACAAAAAATGTTAAAACTGGGTCCAAAAATATTCAAAATGTACAATCAGCCAGAAATAAAGAGAACCACCAAAACATATTAATCACCAAACTGTCTGAGAAAAAAAATGTTAGTACGCTACTTTCTCCGATATATAGAAGAAAACTCATCAACAACAGTTTATAACTCGTCAGCAAAAAGGAAATTTCAAAATAATATCATTCATTAATAAATCAGCAATATTTAGGGATTTTCCACTTGTCTATGGAATAGTGTCTCAAACAAAATTAAATTGTGTTAGTATCATGGATGGATAAAATTAGCTGAAACAAATGAATGCAATGCAAATGTAAATATAATTCTAATTTCTTCAAAATGTAATGAGAGGTAATCATTTAAAAATATCCCGTTTGAATTTAGTTAGGACATGCGTGAATGCGTTAATTAATTAATTTAGCTAAAATAGTTAACATACGTTAATATGAAGTATTTTACATTTGCTGTTCAAAATGGATCAAATCTTAAATAAAAGAAGGATCTTAAGTTTTCACCAAATAATTAATTCGATATTTTTGAGAAAAGTGCTAAAGCTACATACTGTATTTTGGTAATTTGACAGTTGTTGTTTTTATAATATGTTAACTGTATTTGTCTGAATAGTTCGCATTAAGAAATGCATTCTGTACAAAAAAAAATCGTGATACTATTTCTTTAAAATGTGAAGCAAAATCTATTGTAATACTACCTATTTGGCGTGACTTACTGCAGGAATAAAGTCTTTGCACTAATTAACTAAAATTGTGAAATGAAGTTAAGTACAACGTATCGCATTTCATGCTAAAAACTTCAAAATTTGAAAAAAAAATTACATAATTTCTTTTGTCTCCACATGTCTTACAAATTTAAGCATGCTGTGTATTACTTTCGGGTTATTTTCACATTTACAATATTTATAATCAATTAATATTTTTTTGAATTATTTGCATTAACTAAAAGCTGTGCACGAGGTGAAAAAATACTGCTTTCTTAAAAATGTAAGACAGGTCATCACTGAAATATAATCTAGTTGAAGCAAGTTGTCACACGAATGGATGTTTTAATAGTTATGGTAGAAAAGATAACAGAAGTTAAGTAATTTTTTTTTTGTATTTCTTCACAAAATATTTGCATGTTAGAAATTTAAAAACGGGCCTTAACAGACAATAAAATATTTTTATCATATTACTTTCGAACTTGCGAATGCTACCTAGTGTCTGTAACGCTTTTGCATAATTAAATTCATTATAATTTTCTTTTTTTTCTTTTTTTCCCTCTAAAGTTCCGTATAAAAATGATTTTTGCCAGTTTTTCTTTATTTAATTTTACCGTACGCTGTATGGATATTGGAAAATTATTTAGTCTTTCAAAAAATATATAATGTTTTTTCGAAAGTTTTTATTTATTTCTGTGAATGCAAAGATGTAACTTTCGAGAACTTCTCTGTAAAATATATTTTACTTTTCATACGTGAGTGAAATCTTGATTCAAATGAAAAATTCAGTTCATTTTTAATAATATTTTACGATTTTCAAATGTTAAAACAAAAAGTAATACAATACATAAAACGTTCCTGTAAAAACTTTTATTTTTATTGTTTTATTTTTTACTAAAGTTATTCATGGTATTAAAATTAGAAACAGTATTTGAAAGTAAAAAAAAAAATCAAAAAATCCTTAGCTCATGAATTCCTTAAAAATATACAAAAAAGTTGTTTTAGCCCGCAAGAATGCTGAATTAACTTTACAGCGCAAATATTTTGTTGTCAACAGTTAGCTTGAATGACTAGTAAAAATTGATGACCTTTCATACAACTTTACAAATAGCTTATCAAGAGTACAATATTCTGATCAGATAGCTAACAAATTTTGTATAAAGTAATTTTAAAAATATTTTATATTTCCGATACTGGATTGCAATGCGCTGTCACAAACATTTTAAATCCTCACATTCCAAAATACAAATATGTTTTTCACGCATTAGTACTTACACAAAATAAAAGTTAAATACTGATGTAAGTTTGACTCTGTTTACACATTTGTTTCAACATGTAGATCAGTGTCCCTTTATCAAAGAACATTTGAAATATTTAAAAAATATGCAGTTTATAAATTTTTGGGGAAAAAATAGAAGTATCACTAAAAATATTTTTTTTAAATATTCCTTGTTTAATCTTTATCATTCTTATAGTTAAGAAACTGTAGAATGTTTAGTATTAGTACAGATATTATTTATAGCACACCTTCTATTTCGGATGAATTTTTTAAATATTTATTCCCTAAGCTTTAAGATAATGAAATACAATAATTGTAGTTTTTTTTTACTATTTCTTAATAAAGTATTTATTTAAAAGATTGTAATAAATCATTACTTTTAATTTTTGATAGCTTATCATGTAATTAATTTACTTCGCAAAAGCCTTTTCGTTGGTAAAAAATGATTAAATTTTTTAACTTCAAGCGTATCAAATGTTCACATATTTTTAATAATCTTAATAGGTACATAGCATATTTCTATCAATATATATATATATATTAAAACATGCTTAAAAGGTGATCAAAAGATGTTAAAAACGTAAAATATACTCATTTACATCCCAAGTCTTTCAATCACTAACGTGATCATCTTCAGGGGAACCGTTGACTGAACTGAGTGTACGTATGTCGCTTTCACTGTGCTAGCATATAACAGAGTTTTAAACGAGGCTAGTCTATTATTCTGTAGGGGTGTATCAGGAAAAGTCCATTAATTCCGGCGCTGGGGTTCTTGATAATTTCAAAATATTAAACCAAATTTTAGGTACATTATAGGATAGGCAACCATTACAGACTCTATTTCCTTTACATAAAATCTCCAACGACTCTTTGATTTTAGCTGTAAACTCCTTATTTACAGGAACTATAATTTTTGCGTTTTGAAAATCAATATTTATAATCTGTCGTTGATTTAATCTCGATAAAGCAGTGGATGGACGATTAAACTTAATGTCAGAAATGAGTTCTTTTAATCTTTCTTTAATTTTCCAGGTGGTTATCCCTATATAGGATAAACCAGTTTGTGTTTCTGTACTAAATCGGATAGTGTATATTCCTGCGATGTCGTTATTGGGTATGGGATCAATTTTATTATGAATTGAAACTTTCAATTTATGCGGGGGTTTTGCAATCAAACTGATGTCAAATTTCTTTAATGTATATCTTAATCTTTCGTATAACTGTGGTATGTAATCGAATTTGCATAATTTAAGAGTCCTCTTGTGAATAATATCCTTAGGAATTTTCTTCTCTGCTTCATAAATTAACTTATTTATGCAATGGGGGGGGAAAACCACTTTCTGCTGCAATATATCTAATTTTATTCAACTCTTTATATAAGTATTGTTATGTACAAATGTCGAAAGCACGCTTTATATAGAATCTGTAAGCTGCAATTTTATATTTAAACGGAGAATTACTGTCATAAGCGATGGTATTATTTGATCTGCATTGATTTCTGTATAGTTTTCTTTCAATCGTTCCTTTGTTTATGTTTCTTATTAGTTCAATATCTAGAAAAGGTAAAGTCTTGTCCTTCTCCAATTCCAACGTGAACTTAATATTCATGTCAATTTCATTAGTTTTTTTAACAAAATCGTTTAGAGATTGTATGTCATGGTCCCAGATTACGAAAATGTCGTCCACGTAGCGCAGCCATAGCGTAGGTTTTAAATCGAAATTTTCCATAATATGCTTTTCAAAGGGTCTAAGTTTCAGTTCTGCCATTAAACCGGAGATGGGTGATCCCATTGGGGCCCCCATTGTTTGCCTGTAAAACTTTTGGTTGAATATAAACACATTATTATGTGTGATAAGATAAATAGCTGATTTAAGCGTGATCCGTGTGTCATGATTAAAAGTATGGCTGTTATCGATGGCATCTTCTATGACATTGACTATTTAATTAACATCTATTGATGGGTAGAGGGATACAACGTCTAAACTTGCAAGTACACTGTTCTGATCTATGGTAATGTATTTAATTTTCCTTATAAATTCGGATGTGGAATCTATTACATAATCCGATGGTGGGAGAATGGTTTTAAGAAAAGGTACAAATGCTTTTTCGATTCCATAGGTGGGGGCTAACTGTTTCGATACAATTGGTCTAAGGGGGTAGTCTATTTTGTGATCTTTGAGACGACCAATTAACCTGGGTGTAATCGCAGTTTTATTGATCTTTATGCTATCTTTCATCCCTGTTGGCCATTTACCATTCTTGATAAGCTCTTGTGTTTTTCGACTGATGTTCGTATTAGAGTCTTTATTCAGTTCAATACATTTCATACTATTAATGCATAATTCCATTTTTTTGACATAATAACTAGTGTTCAGGATAGCTAGTTTATTTGACTTGTCTGTTTGTATAATAGTAATTTCCGGGTCTGATTTTAGTTGTTTGATGATTTTATAATGTTTGTATTGTTGGTTTACTGGTTTCTTTAGATAAGCACGGACATTATTATGAAGGATGCTCCTAACCTCCTCTCTCTTTTCTGGTGGAACAAAGTGTGAAATTCTTTCACAGTTTACAACGATAGATTTCAGATTAATCTTGTTCTTAAACATATGTTTAGGGCCTAATCCCAAAAGATTATGTTCATCCTCATTTATGACTTTATCCGATAAATTAATATATGTAACTGCTTTCTTAATTGGCTTGATAGGTGTTGATACTATTAATCTGTTTATTTTCTCATAAATAATATTCTCCTTTGTGTGTCGCTTACAAGAACCCCAGCGCCGGAATTAATGGACTTTTCCTGATACACCCCTACAGAATAATAGACTAGCCTCGTTTAAAACTCCGTTATATGCTAGCACAGTGAAAGCGACATACGTACACTCAGTTCAGTCAACGGTTCCCCTGAAGATGATCACGTTAGTGATTGAAAGACTTGGGATGTAAATGAGTATATTTTACGTTTTTAACATATTTTGATCACCTTTTAAGCATGTTTTAATATATATATATTTATTGATTTAAATACAAGGTGAATTTTTCATTCCACTTCAATTTCGTTTTCGAAATTTTTCTGTTATAGCATATTTCTTCCAGATTTAAATACGCTGGCATGAAAGTAAAGAGTATTGTAATATTTGAGTAAGGTTTTAATAGATTATCTTTGAGTTTTCTAGGGAATAGCGTTAAGTATTAACCCTTAACTGGTGTTTTGGGTCTATTTAATCCACACGTATTTTTTTACTCGTGAAACTTTCTTATCAACCAGTAGATTTGAATAAAACTAATAGAGTATGTAAATGATATACTAATATATTTATTCAACTGACAAATACGGTCATGCAAAAAAATATTATTGTTTATATAAAAATTCATTTTTTAAAGTTATAATATTAACTGGGGACGAAATGACATAATGACGTTAGTTACACACAAAAATTTTACCTTAACGAATTAAAATAACTTTTAGAACTTAGTTTTTATTAAATAAACAGCGCATATTTTCTAACAATGTCCTGCCCGTGAAGATAATCGAAGACTTATTTTTCCCATGCTTGCCTGAAAAGCTTTTAATTTACACAATTTATACAATATAAGATGAAAATATCAAATTTTTAACGTTTAAAAAGTATGAACTCAAAAAACATATATCTTAATTCAAAGAACATTTCACATTAATATCTTCATACAATAGACTAAATTTCTCTTTCTTAAGATCAAAATTCGAAATTATAAAAACTCCTTCAAACAATAAACATGTACCGTTGGTTGTTTGGAATCAGTATATGCATAAGTCATACTTCATATCGAAAATGTGCTCACAAAATTACACAATAGTCTATAGTAAAAAAATTGTGATAATGCAGAACCTAAATAAGAAGATACCCCATGCTGTGCTTTCGGTATTTCCCACCTTCGCGACAGGTTGCTGGAACGCCACAGGTGCACCCACCTGAGAATGTAACCCCGCCACCTCAAATAACTTTACTTCTATATCCACGCAACTGTCAGCACATGGAAATGGAAGAAGTTATAAAATGCATTTTAAAAATTTTCATTTTAATATAATGTGTTACAAATTGTAAAGTTGACGATATTAGGTAAATGGTTTTAGCTGTGAAAACTTTCTTTTAAAATCATACGTATTACTATGTTAGCTTACAGCTTTGACATTTAACTGAAAATGTTATTTGTCAAAATTTTAATTCCAATTTTAGGTAATACTTTAGTGAATAAATCAGCATAATTATGTTTTGCATTAACATATTTGAACAACAACAATTTTTCAAAAATAAATTTTATTAACCCATTAAAGACTGACATTGTGTTTTTGCAACATTATGTTTCTTACACCAGGTTTTAATGTAACACCAGTTTGTTTTTAGGATAAATATTCACTTTATTTGGTGTACGAAATATCATGATAAAGTAAATCTTAAATTGCTATAATATAAAAGTGATATGAATCGCAATATTTGTATTTTACTGAGAAAAATAATTCTGTCCTTAATGGATTAAAAAATTTTATTCAATATAAGTGTGTTTACTTCTTCTATTCCCGATAGATTTACAGAAATTAATGGCTGCTAAATTATCGCAGTATAAATAACATGATTTTTTTCTTTAAAAAATTTTCAATATTCATTTTATTTAACACACGAATTATCCAAATTAATTCTTTAACTGCTAGGGTTAAGGACGTATACTGATTTTCCTTAAACTGATTTGTGCGTCAAAATATTCCATAAAATTGATGTATTATCTCTGAATGATACAAACCCTCTTATAGATATCTGATAGTTAGAGAAATAATCTGCGTCGCTGAAGCAGTTTGAATCAAGATTTGAAATACACTGGTAAAAATAATTAGGGATATTGTGAGTTTGGTAGGATATTACCATATAATCGACATCTCTATTAACAGAAATAAAAGAAATGACGTTAAAAGCAAAATGACAACGTTTACGAAGCTGGAAGTCTGAAAATGTTATCTGTGACGTAGAAAACGACGGATTCTAAATAAAGAGTGAAAAGCTACCTGCGGCATTCCTTATAAGGTGCAGATTAAAAACAATCGATACGCATTGAATGTTTTGTAATAGTGCATACGATGTCTCAACAACGTGACTTAGATGAATCGGTAGCCCGGGCATCCATCCATCGTTTAGAGGTTAGTCAAACGCAATCCGTTTTAGTGGAAGTGTTCAGAGTTTCGAAAATGTCATTTCCAGTCTATAGAATTTATTTTTCGAAACTAGAAATATTAGCCGAAGAACATGACAGTTTCGTCCGCCGGAACAAAATGAAGATCGGTGTTTAACATTAACCACTAGACCAAACCGCAGTATAAAAGTTCTATTGCAACTGGACATTCAGAGAACTACGGGTACTAGAGTTTCGACTCAAACTGTTCGAAACAGACTCCGTCATGTTTGTTTGTATGCTCGCAAACCTATGGTTTGTGTTTCTTAAGAGCGGGCGACCGTGCTTCTCGCAGAAGGTGGGCACAAGAGCAACTCAGAAGGGGACATGATAACTGCTACAACGTGCTCTTCACAGACGTGTCTAACTTTAGTGTGCAACTTGAGAATAGGCGGATTACGATCTGGACAGAACGTGGCACTCGTAATAATGCTGCATTTATGCAGTAAAGTGTCCCATTTCGTGTAGTCAGAGTGATGGTTTTGGCCGATAGGTCTATCGATAGCCGCACTGACCTGTCCATTATCAGGAATGAAGCACTCACAGTCCGGCGATATTGAGATGAGATCCTGAGATATATTGTAGTTTCTTTCGCTGCATCAATCGGGAATTAATTCGTTCACATGGACAATAGGCTAGTGGCAATTTCCTTTTCTATAAAGGAATTCTTCGAATGGTTTGGCTAGAACATACCCCAGACATGAACCCCTTAGACCATGTTTGGAACATTTTATGGAGAAAGGTGGCTTATCAGCCACACAAAAAAATTAACAGTTGGTGAGAAGTGGGAGGGAATACCCCAATACCTCTTTTATAATCTCATTCATTCCAGGCCTTGTAGGTTTGTTATATTTCTTTCGGTCAGGGAAAACCATACCCCTTTTTGAAACTCATTTGTATCCAATAAATAAAAATTTTTATTTGTTCGTATATGTTACAATTGTGCATTTTTTGCTTACCGACAAATAAACATTTGACTATAACATACTCGTTGCTTAGTTTTATTTTCACAAATCTTACAACACATATAGATCATTTAACAGTCAACAAAACATTTCCTCATTCGCAGTTTATATACAAAAACATAATATCCCCTAGTTGTTTCAAGCAGTGTATTAGATAACTTTAATTTGCCTTTTTGACATGGATTAGATAGCCAAAAATTCAAGTAATGTATTCAAGTAAGTTAAACCGGAATTTGCCTGAAATCGGGATAGTATGTTCAACATTTTCCTGCAGTTAACGGTCTCACAGACCTCTTCTTTTTTTCAGTTTGCACAGTTTAACTTGTAAATTTCAGTTTAACTATAGATACCAGGTAAAGTTTGTTTCGTTTGAAGCCCTAGTATTAACGCTAGAGTAGGTGAATTTTATTTATAATATTTCTGTCCATAAAGTTTAGTACAGAAACAGTATCTTTTGGATTAATCGAGTCTTTCATAAAGTGGTTTCAGAGACCGCTCACATTATCTATGCAACAAATATATTGACAGAAGTTAAGAGCTAAGGCTTAAAAAATACCCGGTCTTTTTTTTCTATCTATAAAAGACGTGTATCCTATAATAGTAGGATAAGAAACAATTGACACGCAAGAAATTTCTTCATCAGTTTCAGGTAATTGGAATTTAGATAAGATTGTGAAAATGGCAATAGATATGAATGTTGAAGAAAAGATAAACTTGTATTTCTCCCATATTTTGTGGATATAGTCTGACTGATGAATATGTAAATTATTACTCTCCTTTTCCAATTATTCACAAGATAATTTGCTAAAACTTTTATATGAAACTTATTTTAAGGAGATCTATTATATTTTTCATACGTTTTAAAGTTTTATCAAATATTAGTAAATCAATCACTTACGGCAGTAACTTTATATTGCCATTTAAATTATAGACACAATTTATGCACAGTGATTTCGGAAATTCAAATTTTTCAAGGACTGTGAATTTCTAAAAATTATTGACGTCAAAATAAGCCGTAAATTCGTCCATTTATTTTGCATACGCAGGGTATGAATGTTTTTTACTTTTTCACCGAAAAATACAAATAATAATTGTCACCTCATTTAGTCGGAGACAATTGTTACAAATTCTGAAATAACGTAAGTGGAAGATTACTTTTCGAAAAAATGTTGTGACAATTGTGAAAACTGTACGCAATCTGGGTAGGTCATACCAGGCGCGACCGCACCCGGGTCACGATTGCGGTATTTTCGTTAAGTGCAGAGTAGAGATACGAACGTTTTATGATTAGCTGACAGTGATTTCATTTTACTTTACCGAGCAATATAGAAACGCATTTTCGAATGATAGCAAAATTAATTACGGATCTGAATACTTCCAACTGGTAATGTTATTATTTTTGCTATGTTTTAATGTAGTATACACACATCTTCATTTATAGCTTTTTTGTTTAATTGTTTAGGTACAAACGCCCATACTTTACGTTCCTTTATGATGTAGAGTTGATTTTCCATAGCTTTGTAGCATTCATATGCTTGAGATTGAGATTTGCTTAACGCATCAGTAAAAGTTAATTTAACATTTACTTATACTTGAGATATTTATTCCCGTTTTACAACATCAGAATAGGTATTTTTGTCTCAGAAGTAAAAAAAAAATTATCATAACCAATATTATAAGTTATGAGATTGTATTTCTCATCCTTATTAGATCATTATCTAATTTTAGCGTCTTTGATTATATAATAAAAATTTGTGTATGAATAATCTTTTATGAAAATCATTTCAAGTATCAAAGCAAGGGTTAAACCTTTATTTTCTTGATATGTGCTTCGTATTATATCAGTTTCTAGAATGAATTTCAATTCCTCTTCTTTAAAAGTTGTGTACTCTTTAATTTGTCCCCCTTCCCTTTATCGTCTGAATCAGAATCTGATTTTGCTATAGTACGGGTCCAGAACCGGTTCATCGTCCAATGCTACACCAATAAATTCTACAATTTTGTATTTATTTAGTAGCCACATTCGGTACATGCGGGTTTTCATAACGTAACCAACCTTCCTCCTTTTTAGTTTCTTGCATCAAGTTTTCTTCTTAATTACCGGGGTATAACAAAATACACAGGGGTTCCAAAAACTTTGATATGTTTAACCCCCAATCGGGAGAGTTAAGCCTGACAGGCCTGACCTAAATTCCAATATTTTTTGTTTTACTTGATTTAAAGTTAATAAATAAGGTTTTCTGAATCAGATTTCCAATTTTCTCTCTTTGTACATCAGAATAAATGTTCAGATCACTTTAGAAGCGTTAGAATTTGGTTAATTAGGTGATAGTGACGATTTTTAGCAAGGCCCTGTCAGGTATACTGCGCCCTAAATCGTGACTCCTAGATGTGTACACGACGAAGGATTAATATTCAGTTCTCGACCGCTAAAATTTTCAAAAGGGGTTGATTCTGGCTATCGTGATATATTTTATTCCAAACATATGTATAACACAACAATGCTTCAGCCCACATATTATTAAGCATGCTTGCAATTAACGTTACTTTGATAGCATCGACAGTCGTATAATTATATCTTTCTGAAACGCTATTTTATTCAGATACATACACATTTGTGCGTTCAGACCTTTTTGCATTATTCTTCTAGGAATTTTTCGGATTTAGTACAACGAAATTCCATAACATTATCTACATGAAAACGGATTATTTCGTAGTTTATTTGTCACGTTCAACCCTCTATTGGCTAATTTTAGTTACTGTCTCAAAATTTCTCACATAGATATTGTGAGCGGTCTCTGAGACAACTTGATTGAAAGATAAACTAAAGGCTCGATTTACTCGTAGAATAATGTTTCTGTACAACTATTATAAATAAATGTTACCTCTTCACAAGTCTCTATCGATGGTATTAAGACTCCAAACGAAACAAAAATTCAACAGTATATGCCGTTAAACTGCAAGTTAAACATGTTAAACATGGAAATTTGAAACAAGCAATAGTCTGTGGGACTACTAACATCATATAAAGGTAATTGAATAAACTGTTATATTTCTAGAATAATCATCGGTAATAGTAAAATATAGTGATAGCCACAAATAGCAGAATGTCGAAGGAAACGGTGTCAATATGTATAAAAACAATGATTGTATATGAGAATTATTCATAATTCACTTATTTAATTTGCGTAAAAGGTGTATTACTCTAAGCCGAACTCAGATTTTTGTTGAAAACTTTAATAATATTGAAAATATTGTAAGGATATATCCAAGTGTACAATGTTTCCTGTAATATGTGATGAATTTAATTTAACAGATGTACGTGGCATTCATCTGCTACCTAAAAACACTGAACGGGATGCTTCTTAATTTGCAATTACATACATCAATGCAATTACATACATGTCACTGACAGAATTACACTGCATTTCTATCAATTCTAGTAATTTATTCAGTATTCACATTTTACAAAAAAAAAGTGATTCTGGTGACAATTTCGCTAAAACATTTTTTGTTTTTAAAGGTACGAACGAAAATCCCAATTAACTGAATTTTCTTTTTCATCGGATAGTTATTATATTCTCTGATTCCTTTAATGCAATATATTTACGGAAAAAATCAAGATGAAGATAAAATATACATGAGCAAATCTTTCTAAAACTATAGTAGTTGTGAATTTCCGTTTATAAAATAATATGCGATAGCAAAAAAAAAAAAAAAAAAAAAACAGTAATAGCATCGCCCTTGGAAAATAAAACAAAAATCGAAAGTACAATCTCTTACGCAGAGAAAACAATCGTGCGTTGATTAAAAGACGTACATTTTAATTAACACAGATAATTGTATTCCTGATTAAAAAAACAAACGAAAATGGAAAAGAAAAATAGGATATATATATATATATATATATATATATATATATTAATGAAAAATCATCTGATGATATAAAAAAATTCGAATTTTAAATTACACTGCATATCTGAAACAAATAAACCTCAACGATATTTTTAATATTTCTTTTTACTTAATTAAATCAGTAACTTATGGAGAATTGTGAATATCGGGTATAATTTTTATTCTATTGGATTAAGTTTTTTTTTCACTTTCATACTTAAAAGAACTGGGAATTCATTATTTGAAAATATAAATTGAGCTGAAACGTAAACGTTAAAGGAAATATGTGAAGTAATTTTATTCTGAAAAATTAAAGTTTGAAATAAAATTTATGCTTTAGAACGAATGAAGCTTTGAATTGGGTTTAAATAGACTAGTTTGTTCTTTTATTAGTACATATGTACATATGTAAGGTAGGTACAAAACTTTTTGTCCTCATATGCTTCTAAAAGTTTATATAAGTTTGTTTTTTAATATAATATCCTTAAACTTATGGATAAATCCTTAACAAATTTTTCTTTATAGCTCATTTAAGAAAAGTGCTTAAACATCAAGCATTTCAGGACTGTTTTGATCGAAGAAATTGAAATACACTGTTAGAAATTTGCAGCAAACTGTCCAGTCATTTGTCCATCATTTAACACTGTTCTGACAATAATATAATCAGAACATAGTTAAATTACGGTTATGTAACAGTTTTCTCTAAAAACGGTCAAATGACTGGACAGTTTGCTGCAAATTTTTAACAGTGTAAGTTGTCAAAAGTATGTGTTAAGCTTTGGAAACTAAACGTTGATAGAACGTTTAATATGCAGACTATCCCTTACGTTACAATAAAAATAAACCACTTGTAATAATAAAAAACTTTATACTAAATGAAAAGGAACTTTTCTTTTCTTCTGGCATTAATTAGAAATGAATTTATTGGGATCGTTTGGATTTTTGTAGAAAAAATATACATTTTAGAATTAAAGTCTTCATTGTGTAGAAGTAGAAATTTTTTAGTTTGCAGTCAGTATGGTCTGTTTTACTACTTGGCATTGGAACAAATTGCTCCTATTTTTCATGTTGAAATGCATTATTACCTAAAAAAAAATATGTTGCTATATTGAAATTGTAGGATTTGTCCAAGGTTTAGGAATGAATGTAGTAAAAAACGTTTGTGGACTGTGACATACTGAGTAAATAATTATGTTAAACAACGTGTAAAATGTAGTAGTTTATTCTAACTTAGTATGTAGTTCATGTTTTCTATACTTCATTGATCTTTTTTATTAAATTGCATAAAGATATATTCATTAAAACAAATTCTACAATTGTTTGCGAAAAAGTGGATTTCGGATTCAATTTTCAAATAGAGTATAAGTTGAAATTAATATTTTCGATGTCGTTAACAGTTAAATATTTTCCCATGTACTTTGTTTAAAAATATAAGATTTCTTTATTTACGAAACAAATTATTATTTTTTCACTAATCTTAAGTATAATCGTGAAAAAGATATAGGAAATAATGTATCCTCTGTAGTTCTTTTCCTCTATACAAATGATGGGAATATGTTATTGCGAAACGTCTGAGATCTGGATCAGCTAAGTTCTCGAGTGCTTTCGATGTCAAACTGGGGTATTCGAATGATGGCAACTTAGCATTCCTGTTGGAAATTAAAATTGTGGTTTTTGAGAGTTTTTGTTTCTTGTATATCGAGTTCTTTATGGTCTCCTAAGATACTCGATTGAATGCTAGTATTCAGACAATAAACTATTCGACGCTGCTCAGACTACTTTTCTGCATAAATTAACTGCTTATAGGATGATAGTCGATATTTTTTTTTGGCGTGTTATGAACCCAGCTAACATAATATTTATTTTAATTATATCAAGGATATGAAATGAAAATTGTGAAAACTATTATAAACTAATAAAAGAAAGTTTCGCTGTCTGTGTGTGTGTGTTGTTTAAGTATGTCTCTCTTCGATGGCTAGGAAAATCTACAACGTGCAGAGGTCTGAAAATTTGCATAAGTAGAGTACAAGGCAGGAAGTAATGTACCTGAGACTCAAATTTATTATTTTTGGATAATTAGTCAAAATATTAATTAAAAACTCATTGAAAATGCATTATTTTTCTGAAAATTGGCAAGCGGGTCCGTGCGTTCTCAGTCTCTGTTTCCAGGAGAACATAGAAGGTAAGAACCAAATGCTGTTTTTTTTGCGCCGTTTGTCTTCACAACACATCGGGTGAACCGTTCGGGTGGCGGTAAAATAAATTATATATTCTTAAATTTCGTAATTCTACCCCTTAGATGCCACAAATAATCCGAAAAAATATGTCTGTTAACATTTTAAATTTTTTTCCAAAAGGGTCGTTTTCAAGGTTGAGTTTTACTCCTTTCGGCTACGCTCCCCTTGGACTTTATTTCAAAGGCATGGATTCACAAACATACCTATTTAAATCTGAGGCCTTCTTCTTTTCCATAGTGTGATTGGGTATGAAAATTTCTAAATTCAATCCTTTCGAAAAAATTCGAGACTGAAGGTCACTTCGCGCCACAAGCAGACGTTTTTTTCCCCTACGTTAAAAGGAATTAAACGTCGGTATTTCGACACAATCATTTCAGAGCGTCTCTTCAGACTGGATTTATATCACTTATAAAATTTTCGGAAAGTTCGGACGAATAGAAGTATTTAAAAAATAAAATCTGAAAAATGTTCGATGAAAACTCCAAAACGTAGACTGCTTCAGCTCGGAATTGCTCGGCTTTCGTGCGTATTTTCACTACTAAATATGCATATTTTTTCACTTATTAGTGAGGTTGTCTAATCAGCGAGCGTCTCAATTCTCTCATCCCTTACGCGGTGCGGTGTTCATGGGGCCAACGAAAGGAATATGATTTTTTCCCCTGTTTTTCTTCTACTGAATTGGCAGCACGGTTCGTAGCGTCTCTAGAGGGGAAAATTTGCAAGTACCGTTGACGCTCGGCTGTACTTCATTTTTTAGGATATTACCGAAGCCCGACATTTTTAATTAAGTGGTCAAATGAATTCTGGTCTGTCAATACGATGATTTGTCTTACGATCGATCGACAATCGATGCGATCGATCGATGCAATAATTAATCATCCGCAAGAGATAACAACTATAAAGAATTCACCGAGATGTCTGCCGGCTTTTCCTAAAAAATCGGACTTTTTTTTTTTGTGTGTGTGTGATGTTAGTGAAGTTAGTGTCATTTTACCGGAGGTCTGTTTCCTTTGAAGTCGTGTGCCGTCTCTGATGTCGATCCATGAGAAAGAGGAATTTAAAATTGACATCTTAATCTACAAGCTTCAATTGTTGTCACAAAATCGTACACTGGAATTGATCTTGTGTTTTACTTCAAAATAATAGCTCAAGAATGTGATCAGCAATTTTTTTATACATAGTGCAGTGCTACTGTGTTTTGTGATAAAAATCTCATTTGCCTCGTGTAATCCAAATTCAGTGCTTCACAAAGATGATAGACAAGTTATAGGTGACAAAATGTATTTCTGGATGATTTGACATAAAAAATCATCTTATAAGCAAAAAATACGTGCAGTATTTGTGTAGTCCTAATTCCGAGGTCTAAGTGAATTAAACGCATTATGATATTCATGTCCAAATAATTTATACTTTTATTTAATTTAATTACTATTGCTTTTAATTATGGTCTTTTTCATTTTCACATGTTAATTTTTATGATTACTGATCTTTATGCAAAATAAATAATTCAAACTTTCCCATTTAATCAGATATTAGTATAATTATTTCAGTCTTTAAAGCGTATTCATTCTGCAACTATTATTATTAAAATTCATAACATATGTTTAAATTCTTAATTTAACTGATTTTTCCCTATTTTTTTAAAACACAACGCATAAATTCTTGCTACTATACTTTCTTATTTCAGTTTCTGAAAAATAACATTATAGTGTTAATTAAAAGTCAGGTTCCCCCCTTAATGAACAGTATTAATTTTCTTCCCCTTCAGGTACAGTTTTATTTATAACCGATTACAATTGTAGAGAGTTCGGACGGTAATAAATATTTTATTTTGTTATTCTAAACACCCGACGCGAAAAAAAAAGTGAGAAGAAAACATATATTCTTACAACTATATATCAATATTTTTTCACCAAATGTTTATACATACTGCAAAACCGTTATATTAATGAACTATAAAATTTTAAAAGCGTTCGTACAAGAAGAACTATATATTTAACTATGGAACGAAGCTACGTGAAAAAAATGTATTCTTAAGAGCGCTTTTACCGATAAAAATCAATATTGTTTCGCGATTTTTTCATTACAAATTTTTAATTCTTTCAAAACCGTGTTATATATATATAATCTAAGAATCTGGCGTTTATTTAAGGTTATAATCACGTGTCCGGTCAACGCCTGGCAGGTCAGCTAGTACTATATAAAATAATGTAAATTTGCATTTACGAATACGTAGAATAAACATTTGATGAGTGGAAGAGACGAAAACGCGCCAATTTTCCGAAACAAAGTTTCGAGAAGTTCACAGTGCTACTACACTCCAGTTCAAAGTATTTTAAAAAAAATCATTCTATCCGAACCGTCCTCAAAAAATAAGGCTTCGATTCTTAAAATATATCGAATCGGTCCGTCATTACTCCGAACTGACAATATTGGAGACTTATTTTGGATTTTTCAACAGGTAAAATAATTGACTAAAAAGGCTCTTTTTATGTGAGATACACAAAAAGGTCTCATAATCATGTGATTAATTCATCATTACTTATTATTATTAATTTTGAAAATTTAAGTTCAAAGTTATGCGTAGGAAAAATGATTAGAGTAATAAAACTTTGCAAGTGGTCCCTTTCAATGTTGAACATAAATTTTCTTCTAAAAAACTTTATTTTTAAAATTATTTATTGTTATACATTTTTTGGCTTCATTGCAATTGTCAAAATATCTTTTTGGAGGCCAAATTTGGCTATTTTTACATTTTTGTTGTTTTTTCAGATTTTTATCTACTTGACAGACCATACTAAGACCATACATTCTTATTTTTATATAGGTTTATGTACACCGTATAAGGATTTGCAAAACAATAAAATAACTCTCTTAACTCAATTTTCTGATAGATAAAAAACATCCTTTAAAAATAAAGTTTATTTAGGCTTCGTTTGCCTCAGGGGATTTGAATACCGGTTTTCTTTTGTAAAATATTTTATAACGTTTTTGTCGAAGAAATTATCTGTTTAAATATGACGACCATTAGTTTACGAAAACAACTCGTATTAGAAACGCCTGAGGCGTACGAAACACGCTTTAATATTATATTTTTATATATTTATTTTATATATTTTTATATATTTATATAAAATTATATTTATGCAACATCAATAAATAAAGCATATTCCTGGAGTGTACTTAGTATTTTTTTAAATTTAATTCTGCATTGTAAATTAATAATTGTTCTGTGATATAATTAGAAATTTACATGAATGTCTTTGGGGGCACTTTTATATTATTATCAACCTTATTTATTTACGTATTCTATTATTATGTTTTAAAAAATTATATCTCATGTTTTATGAATTTGACATTTTAAAGTAATTTCGTTTTTGAAGTTTTTCTTTTGAACTAAATTTAATCTATATATAAAAAAATTATATGTAATGTTTTATGAATTTGACATTTTAAAGTAGTTTCTTTTTTGAAGTTTTTCTTTTGAACTAAATTTAATCTTTCAGAAGGAGAAAATTTTCTGTTTCTGTTTAACATAAGATTGTAACTTCAAAACAGAAAATTCTCCCAATGTTTACATTTTTCATATAGATGTTATAAAGTGGGTAACATTAATTTTACATCACAAATATTTGGTCTTCCATATGCCAGTTTTAATTTGATTTTTGTTTGATATTTTTGGTTAAACTTAAGTTTTACATAACTTTAAAATATAGTAATGAAAGGTTCTAACAATAATGCTTTTATTTAAAATATTTCATTGAATATAAAATGATGAGAAATTTATGTTTAAAAGTATTATAAATATCTCGAAAAGAAGAATAAGTTACTAAATCTAATATCTCAAAGTATCACAATTTCTGTACATGAACACAATTTCATAAGAATAGGAAATTACATAAAATATATTTTTTAGATAATAATATTTCTTTATTATATTTAATGTATCAGAAATATAATTTATATTGCGGTATTTAATTTATTTTTTCAATTTTAAAAACTTTCATCACACAGATAACGAAGTTCTAAAGCAGTATACTTATGAAAATATCACATTGTGTTTAAAACAAATTCGCAAAAATTCAAGCAGTGACATTTTATTAAACTAGGGGGCTTTGTTGTTTCAGCTACGTTCGTCAACACTCCTTCAGACTTCGCAGGTTCTAAAAACACGTTAATTCACTTTATTTTAAAAAGATTACCCTATTACGGAGATTGAATGATACGACCAGTAGCAAAAGCCTGTAATTGGGTTACCATTAATTTCCCTTTGACTGATTGGATTTTTCTTTTCCCAAAGAAGTCATCGTGATTGATAAATTAATTCAATTACATATTTGAATTATTGTCGGTGCTTTCAGGACTTTTATAACATCTAGAAGAAACTTTTATCATAGACGCTATAAGAAAATAGTTTTAAATATGACTTTACGTCATATTTAAAACTATTTTCACAAGATTAACTGAGGTTAACTGAGTAAATTATGTTCTCCAGATTGATCCGGGATGCCTCATTTACTGTATAATAAAATCAAACAATGTGAAATGTGTTCAAGCCGAGATCATTATACCGCGTGCTTGAGCAATTCACGCCCATTGAAAAAACAATAACATTGTTTTCATCTAAGTCGTTGTTTAAGAATTTCAAAAAGTTGAAATTATTTAAATACTGTAACATACTGCCTAGGCACTCTTTTATGAATGTAGCCTAAGGTCGAGTGAGTTTTAAGATTTTGCGTGTGATCGCAGTGTCCCGAATGTGCGTGCATGAGCTACCTATTCTATTATTTCTTAAAGTTACGCAAAATAAGTCTGAATGTACGGGAATTTGATTGTCACAGTTCTTTCTTGAAACGATACAGTAATCATGTATTTGTGGTTTTATAGCTGCTATATATACTGCGGCAGTAGTTGGTTTTGAAGGATTTAAACGCATCTCGCCCTTAGAAGTAAATTAGTTTGTATTTTCTCTACTTCTTGCTTTGGAACGTAGAGTTTTCCAAATGCTGAGTAAGAAGTAATCAAAGTTTCCATTTAGTTGTAGTTTGACAGAACCTACAGTTGTGAGTTTGCCAACATGGTAAAAAGTTAAAAATTGCATTAGAAACAACTTATTATTCTTATACACAGTGTACACTTTTATAGTGATGTTGCAGTGTTTAACGAGACATTCTCTAGTGATATTACAGTGTTTCTTATTATTCGATTGACTAAAGTTAACTTTTAAAGTGATATTGCCTTAGGTTCCTTCAAACAAACAGCGTAGCTATTTTGATGTGAGGTAATTGTTTTAATTCAATAATTTTTTTGGGAAAGGCGTCCCCTTTTGAATCGCTATTAATTTGAGCTTATATATTTTGTTCGCTGATATTGCTCGCTCTACTACCAATCACATTAATATTGCTTTAAACAGATTGTTGCTCTTTGTAAATCTTCTGTCAAGACCTCCTTTTAAGTGAACTTCCCGAAGGGTACGTTTGAAGACACTATAAAAATAGCGAGTCTATTGTGGTTACAGCTTATGGAAACAAAAAAAAAAGCATCACTGGAATCGCGTAAAATGTGAACATCGTTTAAGCCTAGTATCACGCTCCTGTATGCATGAGTGTTTCGCACCCATTAAAACAAAATAAATAGTACAACACTTTTATTTGACTGACGTGCTGCAAACGAATCGCAAAAGATATTAAATTTAATGATTAATCCCACTATCATAATAGCACGTATATGCGGGTTTGACGCCTTTACAACAGAAAAGTTGCTGGATTTAATAACCCGCTGCATCGGAATCAAAATACTACAAAATCTTTTAAAGCCGCGATCACTTCATCGCATGAATGAGCATTTCACGCGAAAAAACAAAACAAAAAAAGACACCACTGGTATCATATAGCTCGGAATATAAGAATCCTGAAACGTACGAAATTCTTCAAAGTCATGACAAATATTGTGCATATGGGAGGCCTTCGCACCGATGGGGAAGAAAATGTCATTTTATTCACCTTTAACTCACTGTATTGGAAAAGTAAAAAAAAAAATTATATTCGTTAAAGCCGCGATTTCCTAAGTGCTTATATGCACATTTTGTGCTCATAATAATAAAAAAATATAAATATAAACACTTTATGGTAATTTGCTGCATAAAAATCTAAAAAAAAAAGTGAAATTCGTAAAATCCGCGATCATTATTCCGTGTATTTGTGTCTCCAGATCTAAGCTGTAGCAATTTGTATCAAGGGAGTTGCATTATCATTTAAAAAATAAATACTGGTACAACTTGTAATGTATAGATGTGATATAATATATGATAATTGAAGCATAATTTATGTATAGCTTTGATTAGAAGACATCATCCCCATTCGAATAGTAGAGAAGTTCGGGTATTATGGAATACCATTTACATTTTGATTCGCAGGTCAACATAAAAAAAAATAAGATTCATTAGAAGTTAGTAAAGTACAAACTTTGACTATTTCTTAACATATTTTAAATGCATTTAAAGTTTTAAAGTTGATAAAAATAATATATATCAATATTTATATTTAAAAAAAAGAATTAAACTTTTCGGTAAAATGAACTAGTCGGGTAATGTGGAATAGGTTGAAAGGATTATTAAAATTGATAGAAAAACGAGGATTTACAATAATAACTAAGATTATGTAATGAATAAACAGTAGTACATCATCTACAAATCATCAGATTCTTTCACAAGATGTTTTAATTTTTACAAAAAATAACAATTGTAGTCTCTTGTTTCGGCCCCACCACAACATATGAGGGCCCACATTGCACACATCTGACATTTTATGCACTCCTCACCTCTTTTATAATTTAACTATTTCATTGCAAAACAGGAACATTGAATTTTCCTCATCTGTTGTACAACCTAGTAAAAATCCTATCTCAAATGATACGTCGGAGTGGAATGATTGTTAATATTTTCTAGACATGACTTCAAACAGTTGTCTAAAGGGCTTAGGTCTACCCAGCTTCATATTTTTATATGGAAAACGTTTCACAACTTTTGACAATTTTGTTCTAACTACCATTGCACTTTTCTTGTATTTATTCTCATAGTTGTCATTTTCATTCCTCGTAGCTGCCATATCTACTTCTAATTGAGTTTTATATGGGGATGTAGTTAAAATGTTTGATTTCCTAGTTTTCTGCCCCTATTATATTTCTTTTTTTTTCGGAGGTGGCGATATCTCGAAGGACAAGAAATATTTTGAGCAGTATGTTAAATATTCCATATTACCTGGCACTCCATTTTGAAGAGAATAACATCTTCATTCGTCAACACGTTAGCATAAAGGTCAACTGACTAACATAGCAATACATATAGAGCTCCAAATTAATACTGAACTTGGTTAACATCACTGACGAATAGGTCTTATAATGAATACTAATTTTACAAAACTTATCTGCAAAAAACTACAACAATTGAAAATAAGATTTAATTTTCCCGCGTAACTCCAACAACAAGTATTCAAACAGAGCTCATCGCAGTACATCATGAAAAGTACTAGGAAGTTACATCATGAAAAGTACTATGAGTACTGGGAAGTCTTTTGATAGTTGTGCGCTTGGTTGAAAGTCTGTACGGGTCAGGTATTGAAGTATCCTATGTTGCCTGGCCATTCCATAATACCCGAACTTCCCTCTATCTATACCTTTTTTATATGATTATTTGCATCATAAATATTAGAGGTGATATATTTTTCCCCGTAACTATACATTAAAGAAATAGTGCATATCCCACCTATGTCTACTACAATGCAAGATTTACAAAATCAAGATTTGCAAAACATAAACTAACCATTTGATATTTGCCCCCTTTAAGAAGAACTCACGTTTGCGTTAATACGAGGTTCGGAATACATGTTTGTTTGATACAGTTTGCATAAAATATATCTTTTTTAAAATCTACTGTTTCTTTTTTAAACAATCTCTAAATACGTCTTTATGACATGTATCTTGAACAAAATAATAACAATAAAATATATTTTGGTCTATACGGTGATAATTTTTACAATGATAAGTACTTTCATTTACAATTAAAAATGTATAGAAAATACCATATAGTAAACGTAAAATTCACCTTCTTTAACTTGAAAAACACAATGCAAACGCATTGATAAAAAATTATTTGTTACTATAATAGGTGCATATACTAAAAACATAGTTTTAAAACATTAGAAACTATTTATGATGTAAAATTAGATGTCAAAATACCTAAGCGCTTTCAGCTAAGTATTACACGTTTGTTTGATACAGTTTGCATCAAATATTTTCTTTTGAAATCAACTGTTTTTTTAAACATGCTCTAAATAAGTCTTTATGACATGTATCTTGAAGAAAATAGCAACAATAAAATATATATTTTTTCAATACGCTGATCATTTATGCTTTAAATAATATGCTTTAATCATTTATTTATCATAATCTGCTTTACATAATATGCTTTATCAATGCGTTTGCATTGTGTTTTTTCACTTTCATTTACTTTAATGTTTTATTCAAAAACAGTGGTCGTCGAAGTATAATTACGAAGCCTGGAAAACAAAAATAAAAGCATCCAAGCAAACAAAAATACATCCACTTTTAGAATAAATTTCATTAAGTGGCTAATCGCGAAAACTGAAAATTGATCATAATTTTTGATTGCGTACAAACAGATATACATTCTATTTTCTAATCGCTGTATAATAAGCATGAAATCATTTAGGGAAATTGTTCCTCTCTACTCTAAAAACATGTACCTAATTCCATTATCGCCGTCGGCACTCCCATAAATGAATTTATTTTGACCGTTTCCCTTTCTAGGCCCATAATAAAATAACAACTGGGTAAGTGAGATCGAAGATCGTACAAAGGGTTTTATTTAATATCCCTTTCAAAATATTTTATGCTTTAAATAATAAATCCAAATGCCTGCGGCACCACATTCCAGGCTTACTGCGCAAGCGCCGGAAAAGCCTTTATTTCCACCTCAAACTGAATGAACCTCGACTCGTGTCCCCGCTGCCTGCGGCACGCTGCAAAATCCTTTTGTTCCACCTTCCACAGCCAAGGTGTGAAATCCGTTCTGCACGAACAAAACTGGATTTTGTAAGATAATCGAAATGAATTGGAATGAGGCAATCTCCGTCGTGATTGGACGCATAAAGCCGAAGGTACGAAAGCGCTCCCCTGGCGGTAGAAAGTGAAACTAAAATATGTAAGTCTAAATTCTTATTTTCAAGCCGAATGAGCCAAACCACGTTGTGATCCGGCCCATAGAATCCGAGAGAGGAAAGCGGCTCCTGTTGTTAGAAAGTGGAATTAAAATATGTAAGGCTATCGACATCAAGTCGAATGAGCCAAACCCCTGGTGTAATCGGGACCATAGAATCCGAAATACGAAATGACATGATCACAAATAAATTATTTTTATGCAAACAAATTAATTAAAACATAATTAATATGTATGGTTCTAATTAACGAATATTTACAAAAGTTACCTATTTGGAATGAACGTTAAAAAATCCACATAGATGCATAACTTTCAAATCGATAAATGCAATATTTCTTTAAAAAAATTTAGCCCGAATTACACCAATATAAAAATTTTCCTTTCTGTTGTTTAAAAGACGATATGTCTAGTGTGAAAAAATCAATTATTTTTCTGAGTTCAATTAAATCAAATATTAAATGATGTCTAAGTTTGTAATTATCTGATCTTTATGAAAATTAGATATTTCGATTCAGCGTTAGGAAATACGCATAGATGCATTGTTTTCAAATCGATAAATTTAACATTTTTAATATTTTTATAGAACCCTATATGAACCCACTATATATTTCTTCCTTCTAGCCAAAATAATTTGTTTGTAGACTGTCGCCTGGTCAAACACCTGTGGCTGTCATTAAACAAAAAGTGTTAGTTTTTGAATGATAAATGAAAATTTTTTAATTGATATCTCGAAAAGTTGTGGTTCCATTTTTCAAAAAAGAAAAAATCGGATTTTTTTTTTTTAACCCGGAATCCAAATATTTGTGTCGATAGAGGCATTTTTTCAATGTGTTTCCGAAAAGGGGAGTTCTATAAGACTACGTCGACCCAGCTATTGCGTCAACTCTACTAGCCTCTCTTCAGGATGTAATTGCATTAAAAAATGAACTTCTTTCTTTGTTTGGATAATTTCTGCTTAATTTTTAAAGATTTTAAATAATATCTCCGGTAATTAACACCGTTTTGAAAATGTTATTTTTTGTCGTCTGTCAGGAGGTATTGAGCTTTAAGTACATAAAAGTTTAAGTCTCTAACTTATACAGTTTCTGAGAACTGACTCTGTGATGGACAGACACTCAGACAGAAAATTGGGACGAAAAGGGTTTCGCGAGATGAACAAAACCCTAACAACTGTTGCATATAAAAACATGAAAATTGGTAATTTAATGCAGGAATATATAATAAAGACGCAGAATCCTTATTTTATGAGCTATTTCGTGATCAAATCAATCAAAGTAGTTAAATTAAATAAGTTTTGTGTGATCAAAAACTATTCATAGTAATTTAACTATATTTTGAATGCACATATTTGAGTAAATTGTCCTGTGCAATGCCCAATCATATTTTAAATTTCTCTAAATTCTTATTTTTATTTTATTTTTTAATTTCATTATCTGAATATAGATGTAATTCATAGTTTGAAGAAAAATTGTTTTTTTACCTACAGTTGCCAGAATTCAAAAAGCCCAATGCTTACAAACAATTTTCAATTGAGTTTCAATATTTAAACGTGAATTAAAAAAAGAAAAGTAATATCAAAATAATTAAGTTATTACGTGGGAAAACCATTAAATGTTTAAAATAAGGTCATATTTAAAACAATTTATTTAAAACGTCCTATTAAAAAATATTTTTTATAGCGTTTCCAAACAACGTATTTTTAATTGAAATATATATATACACGTGGATATCGAAAAGAACGAAAACTTTAAAATACTCCAATTATGACGTTCGAAAAGCATTTAATCGTGAATATTACGTCATATTTAAAACAATATACTTAAAATTTCATATTTAAAACGATTTTCTTATAGCATCTAAAAAAAATCTTTTCTTCTAAACATTGAATTTTGGGAGGCAGCAACATATTTTACTTTATACAAGCTGATTTTCAAATGTGTAATTGAACTTTTTAAATCATTGTCGAAAACAGCCGTTAGCTGACGCAATCACGGTAGATGCGGACCCGAAAATCCTCCCAATCATATCAGAACTCAATGCAACTCGATTGCAGAAGATCGCCATTCGCAGATCCTGATAATATTAATAAGCTTTCATGATCGGGTAATATTTTCAAAACAGAGCTAATTAGTGCGTTCATACAGCTTGCTGGGTCCTGTCGGGTGTTGGCAAGAGAGCACATTCATTATCCTATGAACTTTTAATTTAAATGTTAATTATTAATCTGAATTAACAATACATTTTTAAAGAGATGTATAAAAGCTAAAATGTAAATAAAGAAATAATAAGTAATATTATTTGGTTGAAAAATAATGTTTTTAAATCTTTTTTCATCTATTAAATGTGACGGGCCATCATCTAGTGAGATTTATATAAAAATTATTATTACATAAGGTACAGTAGATTTCGTTCTGACTACATCTAGTATTTTCATGATTATTTGTGGATAAAATACGAAAGGTAATGGAGTAAAGAACTTAATAAAATGAAGTGAAAAGAATATAGCACATTAGGTGCTTACGATAATGTCCTTATATCATAAAACAAAATGCATGTAAACATATTTGATCGATATTTTTAAAGAAAACTTAAATGTTTTACGAGAGAAAATATGTTACATGACGATTAAGGAAATGGTTATTCTTAAAATCACACTTCTATTACAGAGGTTTAAAACCTATTTGGACTATAAAATGCAATGGATATTGCATGACAGACAAATTATTATTTTCGTTTTTCCAATGGCCATTTGGAGAAATATTTTGATATTTCTGTACATAAAAATATGAAACAATACGATTCACACAACAATTTCAGACACAGAATATTTCCTAAACGATTTACAATTTTCGAAAACGTAATTAATTGTTTAACGTATCAACACAGGATTTTGATGTTCGACATTAAAACAGAATTTGGTTAAGTTGTCGGTCTCAAATTTGAAAGCTGTTATTCAACTTTTATAAACTGTATAGTTTGTATACAAAAGATCAGGGTGTGGTTTTTTTGTCGAGACAAAAATGTTACATCTAACCGACCACACCCTGATAACTATACCGCTATAATAGATTCAGATACATTTCATATAATGAATAACATTTCAGTGGCATTTTTTTAACTTTGCAATTGGTAGGAATAGCAATAAAAAAAGATTACACAATATTTACAAAGTTGATACTTCAATAACGATTAATATAAATCAAAAAATATGTTATTAGATTTTAATAATTTTAATATTTATAGATATATTTTTTTAATTTATAAATTCTTTGAACATTCTGATAATTATAGATTTTATTTTATTTTAATCAGACTTTTTAAAAATTTTAGTCTAAAAGCATATTTTGATTACGATTTATTTCGATGCAAATTTGATTGTTCAAATTTGCATAAAATTTAATATTTTAAATTTGAGTATTTATTTCTATTATGTATTAATTTTTATTTATTTCTACATACTTTTATCTAAGTAATGTCACTGACGTAATAGTTTTTGTACATTAATGTACTGTTTTATGTTTATTATTATTATTATTATTATTTTTAAATCTTCGAGTATGATTTTATAAAACCTCCTCTAATGCATACTGCCCGATTACAGAAGATTAACATGTTGCAACTTAAAACAATATATAAAAGTTATCATTTGTTTCCGGCTAAAATTCCTTAATGAAATCAAAACTTCGCCAAAATATATAAATTATTTCATGAAATGATATACAGGTTTTGACAGGTTTTGACAGGTTTTGATTATATCAAAACCTGTCAAACCACAATGAAATAATTACGATCAATGACATATATTAAATGTTAAAAATATATTCGAAAATTCAATTAAAAATGCTTTTCATTTAATTTCTGTGCACCGTCTAATACGTTCTGTAAAAACCCGGTTTCACCCCTGGTTACTTTAAAAAAATGATGATAGTTAATTTTAGAAATATTTGACAACACCAATATATGAAAAAAAAGTTTAAAAAAAATAACGTGCCATGCATTTTACTTACCCATCATACGTTGTATAGGGTAAGTCTTGTAATCATTTTAAAAATTGTAAAAAAAAAGTTGACGAATTTACACGTTTCAGACACTGGAGATTTCGAAAAACATATTTTTAGAAAAGAAAAAAATGCGGTCCATCTATCTGTGTGTGTGTCTGTGTGTCTGTAAACGCTCTATATCCAGAACAAATTGAGATAGAGACTTGAAATTTGATATGTACTTAGTATGTAATAATGAGAAGAAGCTTATTGAATTTCAGTAACATCGATTATCCGGAACTATTTTTTTCGCACTCTCGAAATATTCGTTCTGATAAAAGGTGTATAAAAATTTTCGAATAAGGAGTGAATATAATAGACAATAAAAAAACATAAATTTTGCATAACGAATGAAGTCTATAGAATAATTAGTTGCCAAGATATTTGTAATAATATTTACCACACTCTTCGAATTTTCGTGACCTAGTATTTTATTCAAATTTCAATTCAGAGAGATATTTTAATTGGAAAAGAGACGCTTAATCCGACGCAGTAAACTGTTAGTTAAAAGGATTATCCATTTTAGAATTGTAGCGATGTTTCTTTTACGTAATTCAGTAATAGAGTATTTAAAGCGAGGCTAACGAAAAAGAAAGGTTATTGCGGTGCTTTACGCGTATCTTTTTTACAGACCGCGGGAGTCACGTAATGCACGAATGCACCAATGCAGGTGTACGAAAAGAGCATCATGTCACTCTAGCGGTCTGTAAAAAAAGATAAGTGGAATGCACCGCGGTAGTCTGTCTTTTTCGTTAGCCTCGATTTAAAGTTTCTGACGTCATCAAGCCAGGATTTTATTTGAATTGCAATGCATTTTATAAATAGTTTATGCATGTTTTATTTTAATGTTTTACATTATGCATATCCATGATGGGTAAGTATTACGGTGGCCCCCAATGACTAGTTTTGAACGGCATAAGAACTAGATATACTTTCAGGATATGAATCTGTAATTAAGAAAATTTGTGCATGGAAAGAATGCAACAGTTAGTTTAGGGTTTCGGACAGCATTTTCGGAATTTCACCCTCGTTCACCGTTTTCAAGCAGCGTTGTTCACCATTCAGGCGAGTTCGTGTTGTATAGATTACAAATCATCCGCGATATCTGATAATGAGATTTTTTTATGGGATTGGGTGTTTTTTTTTTTTTTTTTTGTTTTTTTTTTTTTACTCGTATGTTGAATTGAATTTTAAAATGCATATTCAATATTTGACCCCAGAACAATAAAAAATGGATCTAACTCAGAAAAAATTACCAGCATCCTCCTTAACCTTTAAAAACCCGGACGGATTGCAGTAACATAAAAGCGGTGTCGCGTCAATTCGTCTCGCACAATTCATCCCGGAACAATTCATCGCAGAACAATTCATCGCGGAATAATTCATCGCGAAACAATTCATCGCACACAATTCATCGCAGCGTCAATTCGTTGCGGCGACAACTCATCACAGCGTCAACTCGTCGCAGCGTCAACTCGTCGCAGCGTCAATTCGTCGTGGTGTCAATTCGTCGCAACGAAAATGGTTTTGAAGGCTATGATGATTAAATTAAAGAGAATTTGGTAAAATTATTATCACCTGTAAATTGTTAGTTCTATTTTTCTATATCTAAAAAACTGATTATCATTAAATAATTTTACTAAATTATCTTCCAATTTTACTAAATTATCCATGGCATTTTAAAGACTAACAAGGTGACCGCCAAACATGAAGCGCACAGATTTTGATGATTTTAATGTATGTTGTAGGTATCATACCCCTAACTATTCAGATCAAATGTTTCCTTCAAATGGGCCTTAGTTTTATGTATGTATATTTATTTAATTATTTATTTATCATATTTATGAAATAATGCATATTTTTTTAGTTGCATTTTCTATTTAAAAATTTTTTAATGATTAAGGAAAAATTAACAAAATAATATATCCTTTTAAAATTTGATTTGTTCTAAATATATTGCAATGTGTTAGCTTGTGAGATACTAAAGTGTTTACCATTACCGTACATCAACATTTTAATTTTTTTAAATATGGAATTAATTGTGTGATACATATCGTAAAAATGTTCAAAACAAAATATCGCATTAAATAATTTCTTTATGTAAATTCTTTTAAGAAAAGTGGAAGAATGGATGAATTAACATGTTATATATCCTTTAAATACTTAAATTTTTATAAATATATTAAAAAATGCATTAAAAGCTGATAAAGAAATTACTTCAAACGTGGTAATTCTCTGCAAAGGTAATTAAACGAAATGAATAAAAATAAAATTTTACTTATTCTGAAATTACATTAAAAATCATTGCAGATGATTTTTTTCCGATGTTTCCTTATATGTATTGTAATTCACAGACAATTTTTCATTTCTAGTTGAATCGACTTGTTAGAATGAAAAAAAATTATTATAATATATAATTTTTTATTTGTGTAAATCAAAAACGATGTTGAGTTTGAACTTTACATTTAAATGTGTTTAGATAAAATAAAAAATTATATAACTGGTTAAAACTTCCATATAAGCGTTACTGCTTTAATAATTTATTACTCCTTTCAAAATATTCTATTGAAATTACCTAATCAAACAGACGTTTAGAAGATTTCAGATGAAACATATTTTCTATAAGTTATGAAAAATGATAAATTTTCATTTAAAATTCTATAAAGTTAAAAAAAAAACACGTATTCTTTCAGAACGGTTATTAAAATATAAAAGGTAAAAAATAATAAATGTTTAACAAATAATATTAACAAATTAGTTTGGAATTTCGTCAATAGAAATATTAATTGCAAAATTGGAATATATATATATATATATATATATATATATATATATATATATATATAATTTTTTACGAAAATTTTGAAAATGTAAATGGAATTTATTTTATATATTACTAGATGGAACCCGTCAAAATTTGACGGCAAAAAACTTGATAGTACCATAAAAATAAAATTCATAGCTGCTTTAAAATGTTTGAAACTTTTGCAGAATAATTCAAATAAATAAAAAACCCACTTTGAATTAAAGCTAGGTTGAAGAACAGCAATTGGCTAAGTTTCACTGGCACATGCACTCGCGGAATTTCTTTCATCTGACACATTTAGCGCTGTTGTGCAAGTAAATGGTAAGTGCCCCCTTGGGGAGGGGGAAATGGTGGGATGGACCAAGGAGATGCATAACATGAATAAGCAGTCAAAGACCTTTCAAACGATATGCAACATGAGGGGTGTGTGCAAAATTTAAAAAAGTACACCCTTGGGGGGGGGTAAAGTAGTTGATGGACACGGAACATGCATAATATGATTAAGTGGTCACAGACCTTTCCAACGATATATAACATGACGGTTGTGTGCAAAATTTAGAAAAGTACCTCTTTGGGGGGGGGGGGCAAAGTGGGGAGATGCACATCAGAGATATGCATATGATTAAGCAGTCACAGACCTTTCCAACAATATATGACATGAGGGTTGTCTGCAAAATTTAGAAAAGTACCCCCTTGGGGGTGGGGGGGGGCAAAGTGGGAAGATGGACATTGGAGATGCATAATATGATTAAGCGGTCACAGACCTTTCCAACAATATATGACATGAGGGGTGTCAACAAAATTTAGAAAATTGACCCCTTGGGGGGGGGGGACATTTGGGGAGATGGACATTAAAGATGCATAATATGATTAAGCGGTCACAGACCTTTCCAACAATATATAACATGAGGGTTGTTTGCAAAATTTAGAAAAGTACCCCCTTGGGGGAGGGGCAAAGTGGGGAGATGGACATTGGAGATATGCATATGATTAAGCAGTCACAGACCTTTCCAACGATATATGACATGAGGGTTGTCTGCAAAATTCAGAAAAGTACCCCCTTGGGGGAGGGGGGGGCAAAGTGGGAAGATGGACATTGGAGATGCATAATATCATTAAGCGGTCACAGACCTTTCCAACAATATATGACATGAGGGGTGTCAACAAAATTTAGAAAATTGCCCCCTTGGGGGGGGAGGCAAATTGGGGAGATGGACATTGGAGATGCATATGATTAAGCAATCACAGATCTTTCCAACAATATATGACATGAGGGGTGTCAACAAAATTTAGAAAAGTACCCCCCCTTAAGGGGGGGAAGTGGCGGGATGGACCCCGGAGATGCATAACATGAATAAGCAGTCAAAGACCTTTCCAACAATACGTAACATGAAGGGTTTGTGCAAAATTTACAAAAGTACCAACTTGGGGGGGCAAATTGGGGGGATGGACACCGGAGATGCATAATATGATTAAGCGGTCACAGACCTTTTTAATGATATATAACATGAGTGGTATGTGCAAAATTTAGAAAAGCGCCCCAATTGGCGGGGGGACCACACAGATGCATAACATGAAAAGGCAGTCGCAGGCCTTTCAAACGATACATCATATGAGTGGTGTCATGAAGTGGTGTCAAAGAAAAGTCTCCGCCCCGTGTGGGCAAAACATACTACCCCCGCCGCCATAATTATTGATGCGGACTCATTTTTTAAATTCGTTCGCACCCCTCTTCTCCCGCAAAATGTTGTGAATTTTTAAAAACTCCCCTTCCGATTTTTTTTATACCAAAAGCACTTATGTCCGTCGTCTGCATGCAGAGTTTTGTGCTTACAGACGCCAGACACAACAACACATACACAGACAGACGTTTACCGACATTAATAGTATAGATGATACTCAGTGCCTACACATTTCACCCTTTATAATTCAGCCAATGAGTTGACGGTTGTTCATTTCCAGAAACGAAACAATAATTCTTTAGGATGAATTTTGTTTGTTTGATACACCGTGGCAGAATGCATGCAATGCAGCGACAGGTATCACAAACTTTTTAGGGCACCTGCAGACTAAAAACATATAATCAATCTTCGCGGGAAAAAAATCCTAGATTTCGTCAAATGATCACGGGAAAAACACTAATTTCATCAAAGGATCATGTAAAACGTGAATTTTGTTAAAAAGCCACAGAAAAACGCGATTTACGCAAAAGATGAGCAAATTTTGTCAAAGAATCGCAAAACAGGAAATTTCACGAAAAGATAGCACTTTCTTGCCAAATTTCGTCTAAAAATTGCGGAATAAAATGTATTTTATCAAAAAATCGCTGGAAAACGCACATTTCGTTAAAGTATCGCGAGAAAAATGCGAATTTCTTCAAAGATTGCTGAAAAAACGCGAATTTCATCGAAGGATTGCTGAAAATTCATGAATCTTACCAAAAGGCAGCAGAGAAAATGTGATTATTATCAAAGCATTGCGAAAAAAGAAAATTTCGTCTAAGGATCACAGAAAAACGCAAATTTCATAAAAGAATCATGGAAAATAACGCAAATTTTGTGGAAAAATAAAATACAAATTTCGTCAAATTATCGCTGAAAAAAACACAAATTACGTCATAGGATAGCTGAAAAAATTGTGAATCTTGACAAAAAAAAGATACAGAAAAAAATGCGAATTTCATTAAAGAATCACGAAAAAAATGCGAATTTTGTTAAAGGATTGCGCAAAGAATGTGAATTTTTTGAAAGGTTCGTGTGAAAAATGAAACTGTCTATTAAAAACAGCACACACACAAACATCTATACAAACCTCAATACACACAAACATATTATAGGCAGGGCTTGAAATTCAATTTTTCCAAGGACGGGAGTCTCCCTACCAACATTTTTAAATGGAGGGGAGTTGTAATGTTTGGGAGGGAGAAAAAAAATCTTTAAACCCCACTATTATTTTACGTGCTATTTAAAGAATTACATTAATGCAGACATGACAAAATACCATTGAAAAAATTAAGTCAACAGAGAATGATTATGTAAAATGTTTATTTTTATTATGAAAAAGGGAAGAAAGTTTTATATATGCAGTGTATTTTTCAAGTTCCATTAAATGTGTTAGGGACACTTAACAATTAGGTTGTTAAATAAATTTCTGACTTTAGATTTTACTTGATTGAGATTCACCGATCGATCGTGGAAAAGACGCAAAGTTCATCGATCTGTCGCGGAAAAAACGCTAAGTTTGTCGATCTGTCATAAAATACACGAAGTTCGTCGATCAGTCGGGGGAAAAAAGCAAATTTCGTCGATCGATTGCAGAATAAACACAAAGTTCGTCGATCTGTCCCCAAAAAACGCAAGGTTCGTCGATCAGTCGCTTAAAAAAAGGAAAGGTTCGTTTATCTGTCGCAGAAAAAACGCAAAGTTCGTTGATCAGTCGCAGAAAAAAATGCAACGTTCGTTGATCTGTCGCGGAAAAAACGCAAAGTTCCTCGATCAGTTGCGGAAAAAAGCAAATTTCGTCGATCGATTGCAGAATAAATGCAAAGTTCGTCGATCATTCAGGGAAAAAAGAAAAATTTCGTCGATCGATTGCGGAATAAACGCAAAGTTCGTCGATATGTCCCCAAAAAACGCAAGGTTCGTCGATCAGTCGCTTAAAAAACGCAATGTTCGTCGATCTGTCGCAGAAAAAACTCAAAGTTCGTTGATATGTCATGGAAAAAACCACAAAGTTCGTCGATCAGTCGCGGAAAAAACACAAAGTCCGTCAATCAGTTGCGGGGGAAAAAAATCATGAAATTTATCGTTCGGTTGCAGGTAAATTAAATAATGCAAATTTCTCCAAAAATGCTGAAATTTTTTGGGCGGGAGGCTCCCGCTCATGATCTTTTTTTGGGCGGGATTTCAAAATTTTCGGCGCGAATCCCGCCCTGAAAGGTATAGTTTTAATCTGAAAAAATATACTGAACTTGAACTAACTTTTGAAAAATCGGGTTAACCCGAATCCAACTTGCAGAAATCTACACTCAGTCTGAAATCGACTCGAACCATAAAGACAGTTAACCCAACTTGCAACAAAAATAATTATTGCCGAGAGAGCATTTACCCTCTCTCCCTGTGCTGAAACATTTCAGAAAATTTTCTGATTTTTTATTTTCTCAGAAATGCTGTAGTCATTTTGTCCCCCAATTTTGCCCTTTACAATTCAGCCAATGAGTCGAGGCGGCCAAAGGAACGTTCCTTATCACAAACGAAAGATGAGATATGTTCGTTTGATGTCGTTGTTGAAAATTTATGGATTTCTATTATTAAAGTAATTTTTTCATTTTACCGTATTTATTTTCTTTTTGTGTTGTATGTATTTTGCTACTTTGAATTTTTTTTAACTAACCCTTTTTTTTTTTTAGAGAGTGAGAGAGAGAGATTTAGTAATTTGGTGACACGAAGTTCTGCAAATTCTTAAAATCCACAAATCGTTTCCAATGTAAACAATGAAATTTACAATTAAGTTGCAAGTGCAAAATTTCAGTTTTTTAAAATTTTCATGTCATTCTGTACACATTTTAATATGTCATTCTGATCATTATACATATTTAGTTATGCATTATTAATTATTTACTTGACCTTTACTTTTAATATTTTAAATATTTCAAACTTACAGCTAAATGTAATTATTAAAACATTTGAAATACTGCATTCAAAAAATGAAATTTCAGCTTAGAAACGCGACAATTACTATTAGGTAATTAGGTTAAAAAAATTTAAAGTAGAAAAGTACTTATGATATAAAAAGAAAAAAAAAATACACCAGAATTTATCTGTATTACGAAAGCGGGAGAAATGATTTTCTGTGCTATACGAAAAGATATCCAAATAACTCAATCATGAGCATAGAAATAGGTATCAGTTTCTATGTTCATGTGCACTCAATCCAAACTTGAAACTTTTAAAAATGTCATTGAATGAATGAAATTCATCTCCGCCTTTCACATCCAGAAAACTTGCTGTGTCGCCAATTATGTTTATATTTTATATATAGATAAAAAAATAATAATTCAGGCACTTTTCCGTTATACGGACACCATTGTCGCCAAACATACATACATACATACATACATACATTTTGGCATAGTGTCCGTATAACAGAAAAGTACTAAAGTTCATGGTTTAAAATCACAATAAAATATCATGAAATTTATTGATTAGTTGTGGGAAAATATCGGGGAAATAATGTGTTTTTCGTGAATTTTTTGTTTTGTTAACAATGTGGTTAGAGAGCCAGGGAGAAATCCAGAAAACTTGCTGTGTCGCCAATTATGTTTATATTTTATATATATATATATAAAAATAATAATTCAGGCACTTTTCCGTTATACGTACACCATTCTCGCCAAACATACATACATACATACATTTTTGCATAGTGTCCGTATAACAGAAAAGTACTAAAGTTCATGGTTTAAAATCGCAATAAAATATCATGAAATTTATTGATTAGTTGTGGGAAAATATCGGGGAAATAACGTGTTTTTGTGAAATTTTTTGTTTTGTGTTGTTGTGTTTAATTGTAAGCATTCATTATAATTTTCAGTGCATTATTAAATTGAAAATTTTTTTTAAAATATGTAAAAAAACAGTGAACAGGAACCTGCACAATTTCTAATATAGATAGATAGATAGATAGATAGATGCATGCATGTAGTACTTTTAATTATTTGGTAAAAATACTGTGATCGTCACTGAGAAAACCTGAATTTAACCTAAAAGTAATTGTCGAGTGTTTAAGCTGAAATTTCATTTTACAAATACAGTATTTCAAATGTTTTAATAATTACATTCAGCTGTAATTTTGAAATATTAAAAGTAAAGGCCAAGTAAATAATTAATAATGCATAACTAAAAGTAATTGTCGAGTGTTTAAGCTGAAATTTCATTTTACGAATACAGTATTTCAAATGTTTTAATAGTTACATTCAGCTGTAAGTTTGAAATATTAAAAGTAAAGGCCAGGTAAATAATTAATAATGCATAACTAAAAGTAATTGTCGAGTGTTTAAGCTGAAATTTCATTTTACGAATACAGTATTTCAAATGTTTTAATAGTTACATTCAGCTGTAAGTTTGAAATATTAAAAGTAAAGGCCAAGTAAATAATTAATAATGCATAACTAAATATGTATAATGATGAGATTTTTTTTTTCTTGAATTATTCAGTGAAACTCGCCTTATAAATGTACGCAAATAATTCACATCAAAATCTTAAAATAACAAAGTTTTCTTTCGTGTTTAGCTATGCTTAATAACCAAAAAAGCTTGATTAATACAAAAATTATTTGGTAAAAATACTGTGATCGTCGCTGAGAAAACCTGAATTTAATCATATCACACAGAATTACATATTAAAAGTTTCTTAAAATTTGTTTACATCGGAAACGATTCGCGTAATTTCGTGCCACGAAATCTCTCTCTCTCTCAAAAAAAGGGTTAGTTATAAAAAATTCAAAGTAGTAAAATACATACGACTTAAAAAGAAAATAAATACGGTAAAATGAAAAAATACCTTAATAAAAGAAATCCATAAAGTTTCAACAACCGAACAACCAAATGGAATCGTGAGCCACATACGCTTCTAGAGAGAGGAAAAAGCCTTCACCTCATTGGCTGAAACATCGCGTCTGAAGATAGTAAAAGCCTCTAGCTGATTAGCCGAATGCTCGCGCATGCGTATAAATAACATTTTTGCACGAAAAACTAAAAAGCAGGTTAGCTTTAAGTATATGGATATCAAAAAGTTCAAAAATGCAGAATTCATAATTCTGCACAAAACTTGTAACACGTTAAATATATAGAATTAATTAAAATGATAAAAGGCACATGACAGGACAGAACCCCTACCTCCAAGACTTGAATCGCGAACGCTAGCGCTGCACCCCGGAGACGTTGCTTAGACGATTAATCTAAAGGGTATTTCAAACTCGATTGCGAAACTTTAACCCGAAATTTCTCGAAAACAAAGGCCTACTTGAAGGAAAGTTTGACCTGAATCGTTAGGGGTATGGCCCCCACAACATACTTTAAAATCATCAAAATCTGTGCGCATCATGGTTGGCGGTCTCCTTGTAAGTAACAACATTTAATGCTATCCTTGCTTAATGCAATGTTGAAAGGTGGAATGAAAATAATAAGGAATGAATTCATGAAAGAAAGTCTGTACGCCAACGCCTCTAATACTATTTGAAGACTAAATATCACTTGTTGATGATATTATTGATTAATGCAGTGTATAGTAATAATATGAAACTAATAAATATCAAATGTATATAAAAATAACTTTATTAATAAAGAAAGGGTAAAAAAATTACACAAAAGCACAGACGGTGTAGTCCGCATGCTATTGGTAACTTTCAATAAACATATTCTTGGAGAGCAGAAAACATTACAAAACTTCTACTTAAACATTTGTTGAACACTGAAGAATCTTTATTAAGAGGATAAATGAGGTGCAGGTGTTAATACGTAATTATTTTAAAATCATCTGATGTTTTTTCACTGAGTGGCACACTCAGTACGCCGGCCGGATTTTTAAAAGTTTCAAATTGCAAGACGAACATTTTCGTAATTATCACTAATCGAATTAATTCTCATAAAATAAAAAGTTCAATTCTTTAAGCATGTGTGAATAAGGGAAAATAATCTACTTCTAGTATTATTAATTTGTATACATTTTTTTAGTCATCATAATAGAATTTAAGCATGTAGTTTTAAATCAAACTTTTTCGTTTATTTGAAACATAAAATTGTTTCCCATAGGAATAAAATACGAAGTTATTTCAAGAATGGCTAAATAAAAAGTAAATGCTTTACCTGTGTATTGGGATGGTGGTTGATGTTTCAGAAATAAATATTTACTTGATTCTGACATAACTTGGAAATTTTAACTTCCTTAAAGTATAAAAATATCAGTGCTTATTCGTCGATATTTGTCAATAACGTCTGCAGTTGTTTTCCCATTCTTTTATAAACTAAGTGAGTTCGATGAAAATATATGTTTGAAATGAAACATTTATTTTTATTTATTTATTTAGGTATTTCATTCTTTCTTTTTTTTTCTTTTTTTTCTTTTTTTTCATTTCATATAAACATAATTCACTGAACTGTGATTTCAGACCAAATACATGTTTTATTTATTTATTCGCAGAAATTCTTGAATAAAATTCCTTTTTTTTTTTTTTTTTATTATTCATGTAAAAGTTTTTTTTTTCTGATTAATGGATTAAATTTTGGATTAAATGTTGCTAAAGAAAAAATATATTTCTATTTTTAATTTTTTTAAAAGCATTTTAATTTATTTTGAATAAAATGTTTGACGACCGCTCACACACTGCGATAATCAGATAACAATGTGCTGTTCCAAAAAATTGACAGGTGTTCTTAAAATCTAAAGATCAACAGTCATTATGCAAGTTGAGTACATGAAACGAAGGTTTATATATTTATCAGTGGAACCGCGCCGCTACTTCGCGGAAAATGCGCACCCTAGAGCATCATTTCCGTTTAACACAGCCTGGAACGGTAGCAGACTTGATCACGGAAGATCCCACCAGAAAAATTTAAAAGTCAAATTCGATATGTTTAAGACATTAGACAGCGGATTTGTGTGGGTACGTTGTACCCACTTCGTACTACACTTCGAGACCATTATGTAAATTTACATACCGGGGTGCTATAATATAAGTATTGGAGCTGTTTTTAGCTTGAAGGAATAACCCAAATGAAACCAAAATCGGCACACCTTTACTATTCGAGAAGGGGGAAGAAGAATGGAACCATAAGTAATTAACTGCGATAATCGACGTCTGATGGCGCTTTTGAGTGTGAAATGTAATGTGTAATATTGTGTACCGTGGAGGTGTCGCAAACGCCAATGACTTTACCGCATATCACAACATGTGCGAAACATCACTCCTGATACGTTACATTCCGCAGTTGAGCCCGTCGTGCACCGCTTGGATTGTGTTCTCTAGCACAATGGCCATGCGAAACCTGAATATGATCGGCACCGCCATACACAAACGTAACCACATTCACTGTGATTTTTTCCAATAAGGTAGGTGTGCCTTCCTGTTTGACGCCTTAATTCTTTGTTCTTGTATTACACATTACATTTCACACTCAGTAGCGCCATCTGTTGATGATTATTGCAACTATTTTTGTATTGTTTCATTCTTCTTTCCCCTTCTCGAATAGTAACTGTACCAATTTTGGTTTCATTCGGGTTATTCATTCGAGCTACAGACAGCTCCAAATAGAAATACTTATACTATAACTACCTTGTATATGAATATCCGGATGTTCCACCCTACATTGTCATAGGATGCTTAATTTAGACAAGTGATTTGTCGTTATGAGCTTACGATTATTATGAATGTTATAAGATATATCGTGCCACAAAAAATCTAACTGGCAGTATTCGTTAAAATATTATTCAGATACACTTAGACTCGAAATTAAATAAGTAATAGCCTCCTTAAGACTTTTTACTAGATCAACTTTCGCGTATAAATTAGATAACTATAAATTTGATTGAACATTTAAATATGCTCTGTGTTGAGGTCCTAATAAATGTTTGATGTCACCATATGGAATTCCGCTTTTACACTTTAAAAGGTAAGTAAAAGAGAAAGTGCAAATCAAGTGAAATTTCAGTTGAACCCCACTTTTACACCGCAAGGTCAAATTTCCACTAGTAAGAATCTTTTGTATGATAAAATAATTCTGAGTTTAAATGAGGCGAAAATTTCTATATTAAAATACTGATGGAAAAAATTTATTTTATGGAAATCTGGACATGGACATTTCAAATAAGGTTAAGAAAAAAGTAAACTGCGGGAAAACGAGATTTTCGGGAACGTAAAAGCGGTGTTATACTGTAATTTATGATACAAACACAATTTGGTTCAGTCTATTAAAACGATACTTCATTTGTCAAATTTCTTTTAGCTATTTGAATTATACAGTGAAAGTAAATGGTATCAGTGCATAAAAATCACAAACAAAATGTTTTTTTGCATTCCTTTTCTCTCTGTCAAAAAATATATATATGTATCTTTATTCGGCTAAAAAAAAAAATCTGTCTATTTTTTGTAAGAATTTATTTTCATTTATTGTATTTTGCTGATTAAGTTTCATACACTACAACATTTTTTTGTTTTAATCAAATACGAGAACAAACGTTCAATACCAATCAGAAAAATAATTATATGTTTCGCTCAGAGACAGAAAAGTAAAAGATAAAAATATAAATTTCTTTAAACATCAATTTAATTTACAAAGAATGCAATATTATTTTAGACAAAGATAAAATAAATAAATACTTAAAATATGTAATTACGGAAATTGAATTACAGAAGTTATTGTCTTTAGATTATAGGACAGACTATTCTTGAAAAACTTCCCTTATTCATGTATGCTTTCAGTTAATTTCATTTAAGTAATTGCACACTCTAATAGAATTTCAAAGCATCATTACCCTCTCGTTTTACAAAACTATTTGGCTGATGCTAATGGGCTTAATTTTGTCTCAGCTTCCCCATTACAGATGAAACTGCTGGACAAGAGGGAAATTAATAACATTGACGTATATCGTAATTACATGAAGAGAGTAGAAATAAATAGTTTATTAAACATTTAAGTTATTAAATGATTTTTTAAACTTTGTTTATTTTAGATAATTTAAAATCTGTATGGTACATTAACTAATTGTAAGGTTATTTTTTTTATTATTATTCTATTTTTAATTTACTGTAAAATAAAGTCTTGGTATATGATTATAAATATATTTAACTTTATATATTTTGTAACTTTATATATTTTATAGCTTTATATGTTTTGTAAACATAGTAGTCTGTTACGAAATAGTTAGATATTGCTAAAAAAATCCAACCAAACAACAATATCAGAAAATTCTACTCATGAAAATATAAACAATAAGCAGAGGTGAACATTAGTTATGTTCAAGAATGGAGTGCTAATCTCATAAACTTGACAACGTAGAGACTTTGACGACTAAAGTAGTCGCCAAAAACTTATTTGGAAATTTTGAAAAACGTAGGAGGAAAATTAAAGGAAATACCGAGAAACGTCTAAATTTTCCCTAGAAAGCGGAAATACGAGTACATCACGAGTAGACCGGGAGACGGCAGCACAGACAATCACCTCATCGAGTTCACGACTGAAATTCCTGAATTAGTTAAAACTTGTTTCGCATATTAAAACGCAATCGGTCTGCCAAGTCATATCTTGGTGGAAAACACCCGAAAACCCGATTTTAGCGGTTGACTCGTAGGTTTACCATTGTGTGTTCCTGCTCCCAGTCCTCCATGTTTTCATACCTTTGTGTGCAGGAAAACAAAATGGTAAACCTCAACCGCTAAATAGTCAACCGCTAAAATCGGGTTTTAAGGAGTTTTCCACCAAGATATGACTTGGCAGACCGATTGCGTTTTAATATGCGAATCGAGTTTTAAATAATTCTGGCATTTCTACCGTGAACTAGATGAGGTGATTGTTTGTGCTGCCGCCTCCCGGTCTACAGTTCACGTTCAGTCAGGACATCAAAAGAGGTTATGTAAAGAAGAGAGCTCCTGAGATTTTAGTTAGTTTAAGCTTTCAGTTGGAGAGAAATATGTGACTACGGTTATTTGTAGTTTGTTGAAACCGTATGGCTGTTTATCTAATATTTATGATACGCTTTAAAATATTTACATAGTATATCTGGAATATTTGTCAAATAGATTACATTCATCTAGTCAGAACATACCTTTCTAATTGCATGTCTAAGGTAACATTTGGGCAGTTATTTCGCTGCCTATTATTAGAAGCATGAGAAATTCAATTAAAATTTTATTTAAGCTATAACAACCCATTTAAATGAAATGAAAAGTGGACAAGAAGAAATGAAATTTGATATGGGTACTAATCGAAAACTAGAAAACAAATCAATGATATTAATGCTGTACAAGTAGAAAGGAAATCTGCGCTGGCAGAGGAGATAGATGGTAGATAGCAGGAAATGAAAACATTTCCAGAAGATATTGAAAATCAGATACTAACGGAGATAGAAAATGTTTAACAATAGATTCAAGAAGTGAAAGAAGGCGTGCAAGAGCGGATAAATTATGTGAATACAGATATTAATTAATTAAAAGATGCGATTCCAGAAATATAAATGTTCCTGAAATTTTTAGAGATTCGACCTAATACGCTTTCTCTAACCCCCCCCCCCAATCAGGCGTCGCTCATCTACTATTTGCTGTACGTCGCCTACCGTGTTCAATTACCAGTTTCGTCGTTCTCCTATCATTTAACGGACAGACATAATGGACATTTTTCAAGACGCAATTCTATGCAGTCGGTGTCACAAATGGATAGAACGATACAGTAAAATAAATCCATCTAGTGGCTGATATCCGGGCACAAGTAGCAGATATTCTTCAGGAAATTCCATGAAAAAATTAACCTACTTGACCGTTATAGAAAAAGGTTTAGAAATGCGATTTGGAGATAGGTATTTAACTCATCTTTCCATAACTGAAGTTAACACTAGAAGTAAAAAAACCTGGTGAATGTCTGCAAATTTTTGCGGTGGTTATTCTAAGTCTTGTAAATATAGCTTTTTTATATTGTTCTGTCACGTCCCTGAAAAGTGAAGGAGTTCAGTATTTTGTCAATCCAATTAAATACAAAAATATGCAACAGTCGAAACGTTTAATTAATGAAAATAAATTAGACAACGCGCTAGCATACAGCATAAAATATTAAGCTACCACCTTAATTGCTAGAGCTTCAAGACATATAAGAACAGCCGAGTTGGAGCACCAAGTGTCAAATATAAAGAAGATCATGCAAGTTTTAATAAGTAAATTATTTGTGTTTTGAAGAATTTCGGAAGCATCCCATCTAGAAAAACAACTCGTCGAAACTCGAATATCAGAAGTTGGAAGTTTAATCAAAAAGGGCATTGGAAAAATAGAATGCCCGATGGCCAAACAAGTAAAAAAGAATATGGCTGTCTTGCAAGGAAAAAAAGCTGCTTTTTATAGACAAACCCCTTTAAAATATTTAAAGATATTTTCGCTTATAGGAAAATAAAACGGATTATACATCGACGAATATGTGAACGGCATTCCGTGATGAATGTTAGTGGATACAGGAGCAAACGTTACACTTCTGAGAACACATTTAGCAAAAAATCTCACGGAAATATTTATCAAATTGGCTTCTTCAATTTTATTGAAGATCGTTATTGGAAATAGAGTAAATACACACGGCGAATTACATGCAGTTATAAATTTCGGTTCAAGAATATTTGAACACAAAATTTATATTACAGACATAACTGAACAATGCATTATCCGATTAGACTTTCTAAAGAAATTTAATTTGACTGTCGACCTGGCAAGTAATGAGGCAAGGACAATTGGTGAGAAAATTCCTTTATTGACATCAAATACAAGGTAGATAACATCATGGTTTGTTATTGTTAAGGAAGAAGTTATATTTACAGCTGTACAGGAGTGTCTTGTCTTCAAAAATGCCGAAGGCTCTAGTCATCACCCATATGCAGTTACAATTTCTCGGACACACGTTTGCAGAATGACATAGTTTTAGCTGTTTATCTTAATGCTTTGTAAAGATGAGCTATCGTTGTTCTAGTTATGAATTTATACAAGCCCATGACCATCAAGAAGGGAAGTGAAATTCCAATTTTTGTGTCAGTAGTAGACATTATATCACATCATTTAATTTTTTTATACTCATAATATGAAATCAATTATTGAAAATTTATATGGATTAAGTGAAGAACAATGTTTAAATTTAAAAAAACTGCTCAATGAATTCCAAAATGTATTTTCAAAGTAAGACACAAATGTTTGACATTGCAATATCCCGCAATATAAAATTGATAGCGGAGATCGTCCACCAATAAAACAATATTCAAGACGTCTGTCTCTTTCTACGAAGGACTAAGTACAGAGATTATTTAAAAAAAGGGAGTAGGACGGTGTAACAGAAGAATGGTCCAGACCTTGAGCTTCCTTCATTGTATCAGTGAAGAATAAAGCTGTAACAACACGATTATGTGTAGATTATACAAAACTAAATGATATGAGAAATATAGATAGTTATCCATTCTCCTGTATTGATGCCACTTTATATAGTCTGAATAGCAGCAAGTGGTCTTCCACTTTAGGTCTGAGAAGTACATCTTGACAAGTCAAAATACTCCATGAAGACAGAGAGAAGACACTCTTTACATTCAGACAAGGATGGTGGCATTTTAAAGTGGGGACATCTGTAATATTTAATGCTCTTGCTACTATTGAAAGATTGTTGGAAACTATATTACATGTATCGAAAGCTTCCTTAGCTTATTTAAATGGCATTGTTAGAATCGGACGGACATTCTAGGAAAGTTTAAATAATTTTTGACTGGTATTTCAAAAAATAAAGAATTCGAACCTTAAAGCTATAAAAATTACACATTTTCCGTAAAGAAAACTCTTACCTCGAACACATCATATCCAATGAAGGAATAAAATCTGATACAGAAAATATTAAAGCAGCAGTTCATTTGCCTAGTCCAAATACACAACATGAACTTCGTAGTTATCTCGAAACCTGCACATACTATAGTCGTTTCGTCAAAAACTCTTCTGATATAGCCAGACCTCTTCATTAATTAACAAATTTATTAGCACATTTACTTTGACAGATGAATGTTGGAAGTCATTAAATTTGTTCATACAGGTTTTAACATCGGCACCAATTTAATATATCCTGAGATTTATAAGACATTTATCTTGGATACAGACACCAGCAAAGAAGCAATTGGCACAGTGCTTTCCCAGATTTTCGTGAATGAATAACATACACGAGTTTATTTTAACCCTAGTTTGATATAACCTGAAAAATAATGTTATATAACTAGAAAACACTTATTTTCCACAGCAAAATCTATACAAAATTTTTATCATTATCGTTATGGCCGATATTTTACTCTTCGTACAGTTTATGTTTCTTAAAATGTCTAATATATTTTAAGGAACCTGGTGGCTAAGTAGCTTTCGGGATCCTGTGGCTTCAGGAATATCATTTTGCCTTTTCCCACTTAAAGTAAGCATATCACAGAAATTCAGGCGGTCTATATAGGCTGTCTTGTTCTGAGAAGTCTAAACATTGCTAAACTGCCGACATGAAATTTGACCTGAAGAAATAAATTCCTGTCAATACGATAACCTCTTTGATCAAGGATCCATCGTCTTCAGACGAGTTAAAAAAGTACAATTGGTTTATACAGACATAAAAACTATCATCGAGAAAAAATACTTTATACTAGTCGCACATCCTTGCAAGACATAGTTCAAATAATCCAACAACAAAAAATTATTGAACCCTTAACCTTAAGGATAAACGCTTAGACTGCAGATGATTGATTTTCCGAATATGTTGGGATGCAGATATTCTTCGGGATACACATGACAATTTGAGTGAAGGACATTTCGGGTGGAAACACGAAAAAGTTTCAACTGTGATCGACATCGGAATGATGTGGAGAAATGAAGTAAAAAATATCATGCTTTTCGAACCTGTAAGAAAGACAATGTTAGAGCTAAAACACTATTGCGGAGCTATAACGTGGGCACATTCATAGAGCGGAATGCTGTGGATATATTAGGTCATTTACAATGGAAATTTAAAGAAACTCGCATCATCCTATTGGTGATGGTTTACTTTACGAAATGACCTGAAACAATGCCAATATTAGAATATGAAACCTCAAATGTGATTGTGGTTGCAATATTGATACAAAATTAGATATCACGTTTTGGAGTTTTCATGATACTTTACTGACATCAATCCATAAATTGTAAATCACACAACAATCCATTCACTAAACTTTGTATATAGTTTGGCATACACAAAAATCGAACAACTTTACTCTAGCGTCTAATGTTATGTTTGAGAGATTTCATCAAACAGTTTTTAAATCAGTTGTCTCTGTTTGTTCGAAAATATGATAGGTTGGATGAATGTAATATTAGGTTAATGTATATATTACATGTACTGAGGTTCTTTGTTCTATACAGAGGTGCGTTACATGAAACAACTAGGTGGACGCCATCTGATATGTTGTTTAGTAGAACACTTCTTTTACCTTTTGAAACGTTATTTTTTCGAATGACATGCGTTTCACAGCCGAAAAATACATCAGTATGGAGAGATACGTTTGGAGAATATGCACTGGTTTATCAGAGAAAGGATCAATTCCTTTAGTAATCGTTTGAAAACAGGCGACAGAAGGCAATAGAAGACAACTTAGAGTATCTTGATCGAATGGCATAATCCGAAGCACCGACGAGGATTGTGTCTACAATTACAATAAAAAATGAGAAAGTATTTATACTATAACGAAGAGTTGAAAAATATTCCAGGATTTTAATAATCTATATGAAGAAATTTAAAAATAGAAAGCGTGAAATATTCACATATATATTATTATGAGAACTAAACTATATTAAAATTCTGCGTTTTTAAATTTGTACATGTAATTCCAATATTTGCATTGATAAATTCAAAAACATTACCATGTTTAATTTCTTGTGAAAGAAAGAATTAGTATTTTTTTCTTTATCTTGTTTTTCATGTTTTAGTTAGTCAATGCTCTTTCTAATAAAATAATCTCTGACCCTATTACACAATAACAGAGCATCCATCTAAAGTCTTTTCATGAATGCCAATGAATGCGAAAATGTAATGAGATAATGGAATAAATTGGGTGGTCTCTAACGAGATTGGCAAACAACAGAGAAAATACGCAGTGCGATAAATTAGGTTAGAGATTTATATTTGTAAAATTAAGGACGAAAACTAGCTATTTCTTGGTATTTACGTGAAGTAAAAGAAAGTAAGAAAGAATAAATCTATTTAAACAGAACATTTACAAAAGATTTTAAAGAGTCACTGCTGATTATTTATAAATTATATTTTAACGTTTAGTATTTATTTGTGACTTTACGTATTTGAATTTATGTATCCATCTATAATAAAACCATACGTGTTCGTGCGTTTTTCTGTACTTTTTGTATGAGCAAAGTCCTTTTCTGGGCCTAGAACAGCTGGCTTTGGCAGTAAAAGTAAGTATATGTATGAAATTATGCACTGCGTAGGAAGGTTTGTATTTATTTTTATTATATTGTTTTATCAAATTTTTATGTGATTTTTAACGTTTTTCGCGTTTTGCAACGATTTTTCAAATTTTGTTAAAGGGATCCTGTTTTAATCCAGTTTTTTATAATTTTATCAACTTTTAAATAAAGTTCATTCTGAATTCGTTAAGCAATTTTTGAAATTTTCAGACAATCTTTTGAGAAATGTTTCCATTAAGCAAAACATGAGGGCTATAACGTTTTGACAACTAAATGGTATTTGTAGCCCGAATAAATCGAAACAAAATATTATAAATTAACAAATAAGTTTATTAACTAAGAAAAATTTATAAATTCAATGTTAATGAAAATTTGAGATTCTTTGGCAGTTTTCGCAATAACGTAATAAATGTCTACTTAAAGGTTAGAAATAGTAAAGTGCTCAGTTTCTTGTGAAATTATTTCCTTCGAAACAAAAGATTTAGCACGTACTGGATTGTCCTGGTAGAAGTCAAAGTGCTAAAAAATTCGAACCCTCGTATAAACGAAATAATTTTGGGAGCTGATTCTCACTGATCCAATTACAAAGTTATAATGTAATTAAAAAGTTTTTCACCAATTAAAACGTGTCTTTTACTAATTAGTAAATAGAAGTTTGCTTCTTCTTTACTAAAGTGCGTCCGAACTCCACTTCCTTAGCCCATTCTAGACTAAATAACTCAACAGCAAGGTGCTGTTATAATTTTACGAAATTCACTCTCGTGCCGAGAGCAGACAGCTAAGAGGATGATTCCTTCCTAGAAATCAAATATTAGCTACCTAACCTTAGCCCGTGCAGGCCTAAATAAAAGAACAGCGGAACACTGTTATAATTTCCCTCTCTTGACGAGAGTAGACGTGTGGAGGCGATGATTCCTCAGAGCATGAACCTCTATACCAGGACTTCTAACGAAATAGCCTTTCGAAGAAGGAAATCGTTCCTCGAAAAAAGCCTGAAAAGGTGGTGCATGTGGTAAGACGGATTCTGCATACGTCACTAGTTCGTCTGCTTCACCGTTTGACACTGACAGTGACAGCCATGGGTGCTGCTGCAGCACGGATTCTGGCCAGCTGCGCAGAACCGTGCGCGTAGCTGTGCAGCTGCCATTTAGTGCTGAAGTCTCGACACGATGTTATCACTATTGCGTTAGAAGTCCTTCTATAGAGGTTCATGCCTCATAGTATCCAAAAAACTAACTGTCCTTCAGTATTTTCTTTCTTTCTCCTTTTCCGATTCACGGGGGTTGCAGCGTGATGGGGGCAAATTTCTCTTCCTGTCAGTTCGCGGTGAAAGAGGAGTTTCTCATCGAAGAGCGTTTCATTGAATTCCCATATTTTCCGCATTTTTTAAAAAGCTTCGATGTCGGGAATCGTTCTGGTCGAACAGAAAATAGAAAATATGAAAAAAATACAAAAATTATTATGTCTTTGAAAGTTTAAATACCATTGTCTGAAATAACATTTATATGACATTTTATGACTTTTTGCCATCTCTTTCAGTATTTATTAGTACAAGCAGCTTTTTCTATTATGTTTATATAGTATTTTGAGCTATCAATTGTGCATAAAACTTTCATAAAAAAAAATATATAATTGCATAAATTAGAGAGTGTATGCTGCCAAAGACAGTGTGGGACCCCCAACATTAGATTCATTTTGAAATATTTTCGTTTAAAAATATAAATTCATTGAAAACTGGTTTTACGTATATTTAAGATTACGTCATCTTTTGTTTAAAAATATAAAATCAAAACAGTCCGGAGAGGAGAGCGGTGTATAGGAGAGCGGTGTTGGCTGCCGAAGCAGCGAAACCGCAAACACAAAATTAATTTCCACAGATTTTTGTTTAAATATATAATCTCATACAAATTCAAGGGTGCACACTGCCAAAGACAGTGTGTTGCCCAAACATTAGATTGGAATTTTTTTCGTTTTCTAATATAAAATCATAGCAGACCAGAGCGTGACTAGCATTCCCGGAGTATCAGATGTACGCTACTCAAGGCAGTGGACACCTTGCCTGGACACCAGGTGGGGGCTCCATCATTCTATTCGTTTCAAAAGAGTTTCATTGAAAAATATAAAGTCACAACATACCGGAGTTTATGTCGCACAATCGGTGTTCGCTGAGGAAGGAAGTGAAGTCCTCAACTCTAGGCTCTGATGGATACCTTTTTATTTAAAAATGTACACTACGAAAAGCAGTGAGACTTCCAACATTAGGGTCATTTTGACTGATTTTCATTTAAAATTACAAACTCATTCCAAACAGATTTTAGGTATAATTCAGATTATTATCCCTTGCCCGGGCATCTTCGGGCGATTCAGATACTGTAAAATAAAAATAAAATAAAATATAATTTTTGGTGAGTTTTTGGCAATTTTTATTTTAAGTTGGGATTATTGTTTATCATTTTGACTTGCAAATTGCTTTGTAACGCCATTTTTTATTTTTTAAAGATAACATACCATTAGAATACCATCATAATATTTTGAACACACATTCTTAATTAGTATAGAAATTATATATATTAAAAAATAAAAAAATAATAATTTTAGAAAACATTTTATTGGGACAGAGGGGACATAAAAACAATATAGATTTTAAAAACATAATCACGATCGATATGATGTTAAAGGCCGTCTATAAAAGAAGGTAATGACATAAACTATATCTCTCTATCTCATGTGTTTTTTTAGATATAATCTCTTAAGTACTTAAGGGTCAATAAAATTTCTGCAAGTTGCACTTATTTGTAATCTTATAAATCCTAAACAAATAGGACAAAATACATGAAACGTCCTATTTTCCAAATTTTTAATAGACAAAAAAAAATCACAAAATTTAAAAACATCAAGCTAAAAAATAAAATTTTGAGATAGTTTCACTTTATTACACTGTATTAGAAATCATAGAACACAATTTAGGAACAAAGAGCACTGTATAAAACTTGAAAATATGTTCAATAAATAGAATTAACATGATTGTAAATTATTTAATCTATTCAAATATTATCTACTTGTGTATGAATATTTCAATAAAATCCAACATTCGCAGTGTCCCAATTCAAACGTTCATTGCATACTTTGGTAAGCAAATAAAAGGCAATTAATCATGCAAAGTTATGTGGCCTTTGTTTTCCATTCAAATACTTGTTCCGGAGTTTGTACACTATGAAATTGCTTTGTACTACTCTTGGGAAATTCCTTTTAAAATAGAACTCATGATTATTTTGACGAGGCACTAGCTTCCTAAATTTCTCTTCCATGTAAATTAAATTTACCGATGACAGCGAGGATGCTAATGGCGAATGTTTACAGCAAAACAGAAAGCTTTAAATCTAGTCGAATCAGGAAGTTTGTCGGGGGTAAATAAATTTATTCATCTAAAATTTGGATTTATCGTGCAACATACTGAAATAGTATTAATTTCATCAGTAAATGAAAATTACATCATCAAAAGACCGTACTTTAAAAGTTATTAAAAATATACCTCTTTTTTAGAAAAGTAGATTTTTTCAATTATAATTATTACAGTTGTTAAAGTCTATTAAAAAGAAAGGGGTAATAATTTAGTTTTAGCTGCAAACGTAAACATTGAGAGAAAAAAAAAAGGCTTCAACGGGGATGATAAGAGGTTTAACATAGCAATAATTTTTCAACTCTTTTTGACTTTATTTTTAAATTTATTTCTGGTCGCTTTGCAGACATTTTGTGCATCATCGAATAGATAATTATAAAGGGATGTCGGATTATGTAGCATATGTATTTGCAAAAATGTCCTGAATATTGTGCTCGTCTGTACATTATATGAAATTAATATTTAGATTTTATATGCACTCATAAAACAATACAATTTGTGTGAAGATAGGATTTTTTACGATCTGTGTCATGGATTGAATTTCAGGCAAATTTGCAACATTATAAAAATTCTAATTTCGCGAATATATTTCATAAAAAAAAACTATTTAGACGCAAGGAACTTTCATATAATGAAGGACAACATTTGAAAATTGTTTGAAAAATACTGCTGTTTAAGAATTAGAAATTGGACAACGATAAAAAGCGATGCCCTGTATTTAAATATACGTGTAATCTTTCTCACTGAAGTTGAAGTTTTTATAAAACAAAATCACAATACACAGTCAGTGATATAAATAATTTAATGACATACATGTTCAGTTTCTGAAAATTACAAACATTATATAAAAATAATAGATATAAAGGAAAAATAGATTTCAAAAAATGTTTTAATAAGTATAAAATATTTATGTTAAAACCCATCCCTAATTTCATGACTGCAATTCATCTAGTCCCGTTACAATACGTTAATTTAGCGTTGGCCTGATTAAGGAAAAATCGCGACTTTGATTGGCGCTTGGTATAAAGCGCAAACTGGTGAATTTATAAATATATATATATCGATTTTGCTCTGTTTCATTTCAAGATATGATGACAGGAAAGAAAATAATACATTATTTAAATTATTAATTCAGGATTTCTAAATTGTTTTCTTGCTGCATAATCATAATATATTTATATTAAACTATTAACTCATAAAAGCGTTTTTAGAAAAATAGTGATCAATATTTTTTATTTCTATTTTATTTTCTACGTTTTTTGGTGTTTAAAATATTAAATTTTTGCAATTTGACTGTTTGCTGGCATATGTTATGGAGCGTTTTTTGACGCATAATTAACTCACATTATGTTGTAACTCGTATACAGTTGTAACCATAAAGAATATCTGAAGATTTATTACCCACGTCCGAATGACGAAAAAATGCCTGAAAATTAATTTAATAATTCATAATTAAGTTCTAAAAATATGAAATGTTGTGTTGTCATCGGAAACAAACATGTGTATACATATATTTTATAATATTTTCATATCACGACGTGAGTGAAAAATTTCCATCTTTGCATACACGAACCGAGTTAAGTGAAATAAGATATTGTAAAAATATCTCCTTATAAAATAATTCAATCTTTTAATTGCAGAAATACCTTAACAATTAAATAACAATACCCTAATAAATAGAATTAGATACTAAATCTCAATAAGTACTAAAACGAAACAAGCAGCATAATGGATTAACGTATGAATAAGGACATGAGAACTTTATCAACAAATTCAAAGAAGCAGCCTCTTCCAGAGCAGGTATTAAAATTTCGTAAACAATATGAAGCAAACTGGCAAAGATGAATATCATTCAGGCAGGTCTATGAAAGTAACATAAGGTGGAAGAACCAAAGGTGGCCAGTGTCCCTAAAATAGCCCACCCCTCAAAAGTAGAATTAATTTAAATTTTAATCACAAAATAGTGCTACTGCATTGTCAGTCATGTATCTGCAGTGCACGTTGCTGAATTTAAAGAGATAACATTGATCCTCCGACATTTTATGCAGTGTTTTCACTTTTGAAAAGTTGTCGTTCTAATTTCCAGGTAAGAAAATATTTTAATTTACACGTGTTTAAGGGGTGTTGTACATTTTAAGCGCGACGAACATTGAGAAAAACAATCAAAGTTTGAATTAGTGTATTTTCAAAACATTTATATGTATAAACACAGAGTTTTGATTATTAATTAAATAGATTGTAATTTTTATTATAATACTATTAGAAACTGACAAATATTTTACTGAATTGTTGCATTGTTGAAATTAAAATAGCTCTTTTTTTTTTACTCCGTAAGTCATTGTGCGCATGATATCTTGAGAACGTATGCATGGATTGTTATATAATTTGCTTTCGATAATAAGCGCATATGTGTGTTTAAAATGATCTACTTTTAAATATTTAAAATGATAAGATTTTTAATTATGACTATTTTTATTCATTAAAAAATGCAAAATTTTAACATTTTTTACAAATATATATTTTTTTTTACATGGTTAATGAAATAATTTTAACCTAAGAGTAGGTCATTTTTAAAACACATACGTGCTTATTATCCAGATCAAATTTCATAAAAATCAAGTCATACGTACTCAAGATATGCGCTTAATAACTTATGGAGTAAAAAAAGAGCAACTTTATTTTCAACAATGCTCAAATTCTGTAAAAGACAATGTCAGTTTCTAATAAAAAATACAATCTGCTTAATCAATAGTCAAAATTGCATGCTTATACACAAAAAAGTTTTGAAGATACACTAATTCAAAATTTGAAAGTTTTTGTGGATATTCGTCGAGTTTAAAAGTTACAAGACCCCTTAAATTCTTAGAACTTTGAGGTATGATATGTTTTCTGAAAGCTTATTTCCTTCTCTTTAACCAAATTTACTTCAATTCTAAGAAATGTATCAGATTAATATTTTTATAGTGACCATATGCATGTTTCCAAGGTGGCCACCTTAGAAAACAAATGTGGAAATCAGTGTAGTAAGGTTGATTTTCAATATTTCTACATAAATGTATGAAAAAAATTATTACCATTTATTGTTTACACCAGAGATCACTCAAAAGAAGTCAGTAACTCCCAGAAGAAAATCTCTGAACTACCGTGGACAAAAAGTGCTTCAACGTCTTTTCATGTCATAAGATAAGAAGAATAAGAAGAAAAACACGAATGATATCAAAAGAAAGCAAAAATCATCACAGCATAATGTTAAGTAAAATAGTTTGCCGAGTATTTTTTTCACATTTTAAAAGGATTTCAATACATGGGCCACCTTTGGAACACTGTGCGTCAAAGGTGGCTCACAAGCTACAATTTTGGAATTGTATAATAAAAGTAATTAAATTTTATTTTACAAATAAATATATATTTGATATGTGGTAGAGGTAAATGTAAAATTTTCCAAAAAAAAAATCAGCCAAACACACCAAACCAGAAAATTATAAAAAATTCTCAAATCTTAACTATGGAGATCTTTGGATCACTTACCTTACATAATGCGAATACTACAAGAAGTGGTTACGCTCAACCCCAAATAATCCACAGTCATCATCAATCTGCAAACACTCAGGCGGAATCTCGCTATTCAGAATTCTTCAGTTTGGAAAATTCTACGCTATCGGTTATTTAAACAAGCCTACTACATCCAAACTGTGCATAAGCTCGAAGCTGAAGAATATGCAGCTTGGCAAGTTAAGTGTCATCATTTGCTGGAAGTTCTGGAGAATGAGATCTTAATGTGGGTGATGTCCTTCTGCACCTTTGCTTACAATAATCTATGTAAATGTAAACAGACAATGGCTTTCATATTTCCTGCAAAAAATAGATTTAGAAACTATTTCTCAAAAATGTTTATTCACTTTTGGACATTCTGTATGAAAATGTGTGTTAAACCTGTTTATAGTAATTGCATCTCACTGATATTTTTTAATTTAAAAAATACGTGATACTGCATATGATGTAAAAAAATTGACACCATGTAAAAATTTACACATGCTTCAAATATGAAAAGTGTTTGATAATAAATTGAAAACCATAAAATATGTTCCGTGTGCAGTTTTCTATTATCACACCAATGGGGAAAACACATATCCCTTAAAATAAACATAAAAATATTTAATAATTTTAGCCACTCTTGAGCTTAAATGAAATCTGGGAATAAAGCAGTTCTTATTTTATTATTTTTTAAACCAAATTATTTAGTATGTTAAATTAAAAGTACTCATCCTATAAATATATAGGCCTGATAAAATGGTCTCTCAATGTACTCTTTTATAAAGGAACAAAATCTCAAGAGAAAAACCAAAGCAAGTGTGTTTTATTATCCCCTTTCTGGAAACTCTCTTTTGAAAAACCGGAAACAAGTTTATTATCACCATTCCTCAGATGAAGTGTTTCCTTTCAATACTTTTCCAACAAAATAATAACAATAGTGAAAGCTATAATATTTCCAATTTCGCTCAAAATTAAATGTATCCGTATCTAACTATATATCATATTACAATATATAAAAAAAGTTACGTTAAATTATTTTTTAATGAATATTTTAGAACAATTCATTATTTAAATAAACATGTAAATGTTTCACGTAATATATTTTGATAGGTTTTACCGAATTGGGGCGATCGTGGTTAGTTTATATGTTGTAGACAGAGATACACATTGTGGAAGTGTTTACTTTCAATACTTTTCCAACAAAATAATAATAATAATAGTAAAAGTTATAGTATTTCCAATTTCGCTCAAAATTAAATGCATCCGTATCTAAATATATGTCATAATATTGAATTATAATACAATATGTAAGAATAGTTACGTTAAATTATTTTTTACAGAAAATTTTAAATCAATTCATTATTTAAACAAACATGTAAATGTTTGATGTCAAATATTTTGATAGGTTTTACTGAATTTGGGCGATCATGGTTAGTTTATATGTTGTAGACAGAGATACACATTGTGGAAGTGTTTACTTTCAATACTTTTCAACAAAAAAATAATAATAGTAAAAGTTATAGTATTTCCAATTTCGCTCAAAATTAAATGCATCCATATCTAAATATATGTCATAATATTGAATTATAATACAATATGTAAAAATAGTTACGTTAAATTATTTTTACAGAATATTTTAAATCAATTCATTATTTAAACAAACATGTAAATGTTTGATGTCAAATATTTTGATAGGTTTTACTGAATTTGGGCGATCATGGTTAGTTTATATGTTGTAGACAGAGATACACATTGTGGAAGTGTTTACTTTCAATACTTTTCAACAAAAAAATAATAATAGTAAAAGTTATAGTATTTCCAATTTCGCTCAAAATTAAATGCATCCATATCTAAATATATGTCATAATATTGAATTATAATACAATATGTAAAAATAGTTACGTTAAATTATTTTTACAGAATATTTTAAATCAATTCATTATTTAAACAAACATGTAAATGTTTGATGTCAAATATTTTGATAGGTTTTACTGAATTTGGGCGATCATGGTTAGTTTATATGTTGTAGACAGAGATACACATTGTGGAAGTGTTTACTTTCAATACTTTTCAACAAAAAAATAATAATAGTAAAAGTTATAGTGTTTCCAATTTCGCTCAAAATTAAATGCATCCGTATATAAATATATGTCATATTATTGAATTATAATACAATATATAAAAACAGTTACGTTAAATTAATTTTTACAGAATATTTTATAACCATTCATTATTTAAACAAACAGGTAAATGTTTGACGTCAAATATTTTGATAGGTTTTACCAAAGTGTGGCGATCGTGGTTAGTTTATATATTGTAGACAGAGTTATGCATTGTATAAGTGTCTCCTTTCAATATTTTTCCAACAAAATATTAATAATAATGAAAGCTATAGTATTTCCAATTTCGCTCAAAATTAAATGCATCCGTATCTAAATACATGTCATATTATTGAATTACAATACAATACGTAAAAATAGTTACGTTAAATTATTTTTTACAAAATATTTTTAAACAATTTATTATTTAAACAAACATGTAGATGCTTGACGTCAAATATTTCAATGCGTTTTACCGAATTGTGGCGATCGCGGTTAGTTTATATGTTGTAGACAGAGGTTTTGTGATTTTGAAAATACACTTAGTTAGTTTATCTAATTTATATTAAGTGTCTTAATGAAACTTTTTTTACGTTACTAATAAAACTTTTTTTAAGTTTGTCGATTTCATTGACAGGTGCACTGTGATTTACAGGAAAGTATTCATAAAACGAATTGTCACTGCAGTTTGTTCCCCGTATACCAAAATGGTTTTAATATTCAAATATTCACATGTTAGCACATAAAATTTGAAGTTTTTTTAAAAGACTTTAACCTCGGCAAATCAGGCTGTTTTAAAATATATTTAACAAAAACATTGTTTGCACGTGAAAAATGCATGTGAGCAAATTGTATCTAGATTTATATCTTTCCATAATCCTGATCAAATGTACGCTAAATAAATACCAATGTTTATGTATATTGTTATGAATTTTGTATATACCTGTAAGTATTCCATTTGTTTAAATTTTTTTTATTTTATTATTGTGAAATTGCAGTATTATTAATGTATTTCCTATTGAGCATCATGTAACTCAATGCTAAAGGCCTCAGATGCTTTGCAAGAAAAACAACCTTACACCCTCATCTTTATAATGGAAGTCTATGGAAATATCGCCAAGGAATGGGTTTATCGCCAAGTTGGCGATGGTTTTGGCGACTTATTTTTGTCGCCAACTTGGCGACGGATTTGACGACTTTTTGTGCAACCCCCCCTTATACATTTACATTGGGTTCCTTTCACGTTTGGAGTACTCTATCGAGAGTTGAAGGACCTTCTGGTAATTTCTAGCATTAGAAAGCCCTGGAATAATCTGGAAAGATCTCTGAAGTCTATATAAGGGACCTCCACCAGTTCAGTTCAGTTAGTTGTCTGTCAACTGCGATTGAATTCATACGAGAGGCTTTGCATTGAGAACTGTGTTACTCAGATTGATTTTGTCGTTGATACGTCGTATTGAACACATTGTTTCTGTGTGAAATTTTGCTGCGCTTTTATTGGATTTGAAGATTACTGAATATCTTGTAATTTTCAGAAGATATTTGTGATCGTATTGCACTGTTTATAGTGAATAAAGCCTTTTAATTGTTCTTATATATTGGCATCAGTCCTTTCGTACCCCGAGCTCACAACAATATAAATAAGAATATATATATATATAACAAAAATATACATGACCCGATTGTTATTAAAATGCTTGTAGTAATTTTTATTTGACGTATTATGTTATCTCAGTTTGTCTGATATAAATTTTCCATTAAATATAGAATCTTTCACGGCTACATATTTGTAAAAAGTTAATAAATGATTTTTAAAAATATTTTCTCTAATTCTGTAATCTGGATCAACAATAAATTTTATATATATATAATTCCACCAGAAGTTTTATTTAATAGAAAGTAGCTTACTCATTTACGATATTTCAGTCGGTTATTAAATTAATCTTCTGGTGTGAAACTTGTTTACCAGGCTACTGGGAAAAGCTATTGATCCATAAGATGTTAATATCTCATATTCAAAATTTTCTTAACCAAAGAAGACAAATTTAATATTTAAATTTAAACTTTCTAAACCACTACATGTGATTGGCTGTGGTAGCTTAATAAGGTCACTAGAAGAAACAAACGCAATATACGATGCCTGATAAATGCATATTATATATAGAATATTCATACTTATAATCTACTTTGCTGTATTCTGAATATTTTTTTCTTTTCAGAACTGTAATACATTTTCCTTTTAATTTATATCGTACATAATTTACTAACTAGCATTTCTGCGTTATGTTTGAATCTAAATATTCTATTGTATTTTATATTTTAAAATATATTTATATAAACTTCGCTATTAAAAACGGCATAAAATATTAATATTCCACATTCTAAATCTACTTATTTAATTCCAATTAACTATCTTCTTTTTAAAATAATTAAGTAAAGTTTTATACCAAAAATATATTAATTATTTTTATTTACAACCAGAGTAGGTGATTGCGTTTTACAATTAAAATTCATAAACTGGGAAACTTAAATTTTGTGGAGAAAATTGAAAAAGTCCACGTTCCATTTTGAATGTCACTGTAAGCAGTGAAAAAAAACATTAACTAGTATAAAAGATATATATATACAGGGTGATTATAAAAAAACTATCCCGATATATGAGACCCTAACTATCATACCGTTCACAGAAACTGCATGAAACTTTGGTTTAAAGTATTTTGAGGTATGCGATCAAGAATCATATAAAAGACAACAGTTAAATTTTAACAGTTACGGTTACAGTGACAAAATTTCGAAAATTTCAATAGCAACACCTACTTTTTTTTATTGGAATGTGATCTTCATAGTGAAAAACCATATAAGTGGTGGAACGGTACCTGCAGCACGAAAATTGCCGTCGCTAGACACACTAAGAAGAATAGTGAAAACAACCAATAAGGACAGAGAAGCAACAGAAAACAAAACATTTTATTGTGTTTCATACATTTTCCATTTTACACACGACGACACTTTACATGCGGCAGATGGTGGATAGCACTGAACAATAAAATGTTTTACTTTCTGTTGCTTCTCTGTCCTTTATTGGTTGTTTTCATTTTTCTTCTTAGTCTGTCTAGCGCCGGTGATTTTCGTGCTACAGGTACCGTTCCAACGCTTTTTATGGTTTTTCACTACGAAGATCACATTCCAATAAAAAAAGTAGGTGTTGCCATTAGAAGTTTTCGAAATTTTGTCACTGTAACCGTAACTGTTAGAATTTAACTGTTGTTTTTCAGGTGATTCTTGAGCGCGTACCTCAAAATACTTTAGGCCAGAATTTCATTCAGCTTCTGTGAACGGTATAACAGTTATGGGCTCATATATCGGGATAGTTTTTTTTATAATCACCCTGTATATATATGTACTATGTTCTTATCTCGCGCAAATCAGACATAAGACAATTTAAAAATTAAATAAGGCAGTAATTAAATAAGGACGTGAGATATATAGCGCGATATTTTACACATGATAGCAGATCCTTTCTTCTTTAATCAATTGCCAAATGACGATATAAACAATCACAGAATCAGCAACTTGTCTGCTAAATCCCTAACTGTTGGTGACATGTGCATGTGCAATTATTCTCGCAAAATTTTTTAACTAGAATCTTCCCATTCTTTTCTGTTAATTTCTATAAACACAGCTTTGCGCTATACTTCCTATAAGTTTCACAATATTGAATTTTCATTTATATTAGGACCACCGGCATATTACTTGGATATATATGAAGAACATGGGACCAAGCAATGACTATTGCTGTGTAAATAGGATATTTATTTAAAAAAAAATAAATTATCATTATATTTCACATTTTTACTTAATGTATATTATCGAACATTACAAATTATAAGTCAAGAAACCATACATACAACGGATGTCACAGAATAAATATTGTTTGAAAACTCATATAATACTTACAGTAACAAAACAAAAATAAAAGCAGCAAAAAACAAGATTTAAATATCCATAGATCAAAATAGAAATTTATGCTTAGTCTTAATGTTAAAAAAAGTAATCATTGTAAGCGTGCTTCAATTTAAATAATATTCTACATAAATGTAAGATATTCATCACCAAAAATATTTCGAAATATTAACATAAAACAATTCAAGTTGTTACATAGTCTCTCCTGTGTCATATTTATCACAGAAATCTTTCTTCTAAAAAGACCTATTTAAGCAAATAATGAACGTAATTTCCTTAAAGCACTTGTTTGAAATGAACCTGAAGAATACTCAAAATGCTATATATTTTTAAAACATTCATATATTCACAAGCATTGAAAATTCCCTTGTTATGCTTCAAAGCAAAATGTTAACGATTCAAATACACAATGCAACATAGTATTTTCTAAGTTAAAATTTATTTTTTATAAATTCTTTATAGCTGACTGGTCCTAAAGTTTAACGAAAATAGGATTTTAAAATATTTCTGAATAAATAATTTGCAAATGCCTTTTTAACTATAATTATTTCTTTAATATCCTTCTGCAGTTATTTTCTGAGGGCTAAATTATTAGTATGTCTGCTTTTGTAAATCTTTGTTTGAAATTTTAAAATATAAACGATTTTTATTTACTTGTTATATGCTACAGTTTGTAAAATACCTGTATTAATTTTACCATTATCGTATCATTACATATATTAAATTCCTATAAAATATAATATTAAATGGAAACACTGTGTTTTTCCGCATGAAACTAGTCATAATGTTCGTACATAGTTTGTTAAAAAGTTTTATCAACAAATGAATTACATTATTATCTATGATACATATAACGTACTATATATATTTCAGCTATGGAAAATTTCAAGTTTAAGACAAATAATTAAAAAGTATGCATATTAAGTAATAGCATTTTCAAAAGAACAAAGCTATTACATATTTGATACACAATGGAGATAATAAAATAGAGAGAAGGAAAGGCATCATTTTTCAAATATTGACAGCAAATTTCTAAACTTTTAGGGTTACCTAAGGTTCAATTCTAAATAAACCTCATTAAGCATATCAGAAGAAAAGCTAGAAACCTCATTTTCGTACTATTTAGAAAGGAAGAAATATTTAAATAATACTTTTACAGTGAAATTTCTTATACGAGCGATAATCAACTCTAATGCGTCTGAAAAAATTCGTTAATCATATCTTTTGAAAGTTTCAATAATATGCATTATATACCGTACTATAAGGGATTACAAGACGGGATTACAATATTTTTAAGTTTTCTGTTATCGGTTTTGATAGAAATGTTTTTAGAGATTTCATTGCTTAACTTTTCAATGGGTAGGATAGACCGGGGCACGTTTACGCATGGGCACGTTTACGGCGTGCCCTTTTTCCGAAACGAGTTATTCACATTAGCACGTCACCAGTCATAACAGATTGATGCTGCTCCCTAGCGGGTATTCTCACAAGTTTTTGAGTGTCAGTCGAGCTTCGGTCTAGCATGCGGAAAGGATAACCTGTTTTCTGTCAAGGTGACTAAGTTTTGTGTTGAACTTATTGAAACTTATTGTGAACTAATAATACTTTGTAGAGGATCAACAAATATATGAACATTAGCAGAATTTTATCCTTTTTTGAGAACTATATTTCTATGAACAGAAATGTTATTAATTTTCGTTGCACGTTAAAAATAAATCCAAACATGGCGACGGGGCACGTTTACGCATTGACATCGGGGCACATTTACGCATTGACATCGGGGCACCTTTACGCACGTTCTTACTGTGTAAACGTGCCCCTGAAGCTTTTTTGCTCCGTACTGTCTCAAACCATTTAGTATTTTCAGGCTATTTAGTTTTGCAAATCATCATTTAATGTTTAATCGAGTAAAATAGTCGTCTTTTATAGCTTACAATCATATAGTTCTGTCTTCATGCCTGTTCAGCTTTAATTTTATAGACTGTTCAGCCTGTAATAAATTTTCTTTATTTTACATATGGTAAGACATTATTAAGTTATAAATAAAACATCTCAATTTGATTAAATATTTATTTCACTTACTCTTTTGTATCACTTAGAATATGCGTAAACGTGCCCCGTTCCCGATGCAAGTTTACGCAAGTGACTTGGACCTAAAAAAAATTTTTTTTACGGTTAAAAACACAAATAGGTCAACAACTGAATACACAAATTTTGACTTCATTAACTGCTTTATAAAACCACAAAGTCTACAATTTCATAAGTTAAAACATAAAAATTAGAAAATTCATTGAAAAAAATCTGCGTAAATGTGCCCCGGTCTACCCTATACCTTTAAAAATATATTTATTACATAGAATTAAGTTTTATTGATAAATTTATAAAATAATATTTTCATCAAATAATTATCAGTTTTTTTTTTTTTTTTTTTTTTGCTCAAAATGTTCCTCTAGCATATGAAGTTGTAGTATTTGAAGCCCTAGTTTGAATAGTAAATAATAATGCTTAATATGAATTCATCAGGCGTTTTTTTTAAGTTATTTAAAATAAACCATTTTCCTTTTGGAATTTTAAAGATAAAATTTATTTACATAAAAATTTTAACCTTCTTTTTTTTCGTGGTGTTACTTAATAAAGGTGACAAACTAGTTTGTTCTACGACAATTAATAGTGAATGTTTTGTCCCCTTAAAAATATTGATATATTTCCACAATTACATTAGAACTCTGTATTCTGCAAGATTAAACATATTAAGATAAAATTAAGAGGTAAAGTTTTTTTTTTAATATCCCTACTAAAAGAGCAAAGACAATTTCACAAAAATACTACAATTACTATTTACCATCACGTTTAATTAACGACATATTTTTTTAAAAGTCAAGAATAGAAATTAAATTTCGTATACAGTCAATTAGCTATTCATATCATAATATTGAAATTTTAATGCACACAAGTGTAAATCAGTAGTTTCATATTAAATAAGCTTAAAAATGTACTGAATTTCAAAAGTAAATTACTTTAGATATTTTAATGAACCTAAATAGCTTTGTTTGCTCTATTTTCAAAAAAAAAAAAAAAAAAAAAAAAACATTTTATTATTATTATTACAAGTGAATTTTCCTTTTATTACAGGGACATTTTACCAGTAAATGCATAGGTATTGATTCTTTTCCATAACTACATTAGAAACCCGCATTTGGCAGACAAAGAAACATACAAAAACGTAGAGTGAAATTACGTTTGAAATATTATTCCTAAGAATTCGAAGAAAGTCTAAGATAATTTGAGTAACGTCAGAAATACGAAATCTTTTTCTGACATGGCAAACATTTTTTTTTTTTATCGTTCAAGTTATATAATTTGAAAGAAATAGTCGTTAATTGCATAATGATCTGTTTCAAAATGTAGAAAATTTATATGAACAAATTTACATTTGAGTTGATTTCTTCGAAGTTCTGGTGAAAAATCATTCATTATCATTATCACTGCTTTCATATTTATTTAATAAAACTAATGAAGTTACTTATTCCTTCGTCTATCTGTGTGTTATGCAAATTTTGTGAGCGTTGTAATGCAAGAACTGTGTGGAATTTCATGAAACAACACATTTTTATGGACATTAACATAAATTATTGATATTTAGATTTTTGTGTACATTGCCTAAAATGTTGGCACGTTTTTCGTAATATTCGCGATGATTATGTATCGGCATTTATGGTATCGAATTTCACAAATTTAATATATAAGGTGGCTATTATGAAACACTATACTGATTGTATTTTTCGGTTTTCATTACCCAGTAAGTGACTCTGGTATGCGATAAACAATATAGATGAATCTCTGTTTTTATTGTTTAAAAATGCAGCAATTTTTTTATTTGGGGTTATCTGTTATAAAAAAAATGTAATTGGGGCTTTAAATCTCCTAAATGAATCGCTGTTGCTTTCTTATTTCTAAGCAAAATATATTTTTAACTCAATGTTAAATCCAAATAATTGCACTATCTCTATATTCATAATTATTGTTATGTAACTGCGTATTTTAATTAAGTCGTATAACTGTGATACCGTCCTCGATCAAGATCCTTATCAAAACAAATTGAATTGGCCGCTGCATGAAAGACGCTTCAAAATGTTTCTTTACTTCCTTTCCAAGCATTGTGCCACATCCACATGCAGTGGACATATTTCCACACAAAGAAATCGCATCTAATAATTACGAAGAATCTCAAAAAAATATACATGTATTGAGGTGTATAAAAAAAAGGATTTGCTATATCGAATTCCAATGGAAGGTGAATAATGAATTCATGACTTCAACATAAAATGACTGAAGACATGAGTGTGACCATGTCCATCAGTGCCGAAACAAAACATCCATTGCAGTAAGTCTATGTATAGGAAGGGACAAAGAACGTCCCAGTCTACTAACTGTATCAGCCGCGTCAGATAATCAAAGAATAATGGTTCATGCAACAAGTAAACTATTCCAAAGAATTGAAGAAAAATGTCCAGAATAAGCCCTAAAGATAAGTTCATTTTTCATCATGAGAATGCTCGTTTAATTGTTGGTGGTTCATTCAGTTAAATTCTACATCTAGAGAAACTTCGCCCTTTCCGCCATATACAACAGCTGTTGCTTCTTTAAAATTGCTATTTGTTTCGTTATATGCCGATAGCCTTTTTAACACTTTCGAACATAAAAATATATGTCCTTAAACGTTTCAATATCTGCTTAATAGCAAAACCTCTCAGAAATTAAACAATATAATTTGCAGTAAAATTGACCCAATTAATTTTGTGAATTATTCAGGTGTATATGAAATACCTTTAATTAAAGAAGACTGATCTAAGATTTGCTATATTGGCCTGACAAGCAGGAAATTTAATTACAGAAAAAATGGGCATATAGCTGACATTAAGTATAATAGAACAACTACAGCCCTTGCAAGTTTATATCAAGAAGAAACCATCCAAATAAATTTCAATGAAAGTAAAATAATTTTCCCTCCAGTCTGTACTATCTATCCATAATAAGAGAAATAATAGAGATAGTAACACGCAAAAATACAATATGTAACGATGCAACTTCTCGAAATTGTGTCTCGAGTTACTCCATGGTTACAAATATGGGAATAAACAACCAAGTAAAAATAAAAGATAACGTGCATAGTTTTTAAAATGTACATGAAAATTAAATGATAGCATTTCAAATAATAACTTCATTATAGAATATTCAATTATAGAATATTCTCATTTGTTTTTAAAAATGGCTCGGAGTGAGACGAAACATGTCAACAATCTAATAAAAGATATTTTACTGTATATTATGTTCTTAATTTACATATTTTAGCATTTAAAAGAACTATACTTTCAAGAATAGTTGAAAAATATTTATGACTTCTATTTGTGTGTCTTGCCGTCCGTCCGTGCTCTAACTCACTCTTGTAAATATACTTGAATTGCCATATAAATTTTATATCTTATTAATGCTTAATGTAGAATGTTCTGTATTGAAAATTAAGTATGTAGCATTTGTTCTTTCTTTACAGGGACTGACAAAAAGATTCCGTTACATTATGATGTATAAGGAAAAATCGTGTTGATGCATTTTACTCATAATTACAATACTACAATCATAGTGAAATTAATAGGCATGATTGAGGTGGACAAAAATGTCCTTTCTTGGAAGTATAGAGTAAGTAGTGTTTACAGTTCGTTTACAGAGACTTTTTATCTCTTTCCAAGATAGTTGAAAAATGTTTATGACTTCTCTTTGTCTGTCTGGCCGTCCGTCCGTGCTCTAACTCACTCTTGTAAATATACTTGAATTGCTATATAAAATTTATATCTTATTCATGCTTAATATAGAAGGTTCTCTATTGAAAATTAAGTGTGTGGAATTTATTATTCCTTTACAGGGACACACAAAATGATTCAGTTACGTTATGATCTATGAGGTAAAATAATTGGTTTTCGAAGCGTTTTACTCATAATTATAGCACTACAATCATAATGCATGATTGAGGTGGAAAAAAGTGTGCTTTCTCGGAATTATAGAGTAAGTAGTGTATACAGTTCGTTTACACAGACGCGCAAAATAATTAGATTACAGGAACGGACGATGATCAATTTCATTTTATTCGAAAATAATTTCTCAAAAAGGTTTGTTAGTGTTAGAAAGTGTTTCATAATAAAAATCTGAAGAGTGGTTTTTTGTTCTTGTTTAAAAATCGGAGGTTCTTAGATAAAAATAAAAAAATCGCTTAATGACTTCATCACTTCAAACTAACCAGACATTTTGCATTGCGAAATTTGCTTGTTACTTGATAAATAGATGAATCTTTTCATGATACATATTATTAATAAATTTTCATTTCATGTTTTTCAAAATTAAGATTCTTTTTTAACCCGAAAAAGAGAGCAGTCATATTTTTACAACTAATATATTAGAATGATATGTAAGAAAATTTCACAGAAAAAAATAAACACCCAATTTGGGTTGAAATATTCTTAGGTATGAGCCCAAATTGGGCCATGCCTATTTTGGTTATTACTTGTGCATCCATTTTGGGATCTGCTATATACCCATTTTTAAAATGGGTTTAAGTAATATGGAATCTAGTAAATTAATGATTCTGAAAAGGAAACAAAATTTTCTTGTATCCCTTCAGAATTATTTAATTTCTACGTCCTTAACAAAAGCTATTGGATGACCTTACATAATCAAAAACGCAGATGCATTTCAAGTATAAATTAGACTAGTTTTACTCTGTGTCATACTAGGGGGCTCTCCTCCCTACGTGCTACGCTCGCTAACCCCCTTTCTGAAATCGAAAAATCTAACAACACGCTAATTTGATTAACTCCAAAATTATTACGGAAGATTGAAATATAATTAAGCGGCCAGTGGTGATCTGCTGTAATCGGGTTTCCATTTATTTTCCTTTCACTGAGGGATGTTAAAGCCGAAACAACTGCTGTCGAAAGAGCTAACAACTGTTTTCTTGACTGATTAAATAAGATCAATTAAAGATGCGAAAATCAGCTTGTGTAAAAGGCTAAGTAAACAATGTCGATGCATCGGGGAATTTTATAATGATGTTATAAATAATTGTGTACTTATCCGTTATCCCGTCAACCACTATCCAAAAAAGAAAAAAAAAAGCTGTCACCAAAATGCAGGATTTAACACCAAAAGTGGTGTACCGTTGCGTCGCATTCATTTGACAACAGATGCGTTACACTTGTTTGTTATGTCATCGAGAGATTTTTATTAGACATTTAGCTGTAATTTTAATGATATTTTACCCATTTATTAGTTATTTCATTAATTTAAAAAACATTAACGACCTTAAACGTCGCTCCATTATATTAAAAGAGAAAAATCGTTTAAAAAATGTTGATATAGATAGTTACGCACAACAGATTCGTTTTAACTGACGCCATAACAATCGACAACATCACGCGAGGGGGATAATTAAAAAATGTATTGTAAATAAACAAATATTTAAGATTACCTTTTTTTTCTCTTTTCATTAATGTATTATAAATTTTATTGTTTAAAGTTACTGATAGTTGACACTTTAGTGAGTGGGGCTTTAGATTCCAATGGCAACATTTTTCCATTGGTTTTTTGGATAGTAAAGTTTGGCGAATAATTTGACGATAGTTTTTTTTTACTGGAAAGTTGTCAACGGTATAATGGAGAAGTACCGAAAATTGTTTTCAGTAAGACGTTTTAAATGTATCGTTTCCAATATGACGTAATTTTCATAGTTTTCTTATTGTTATTAAATGTAAAAATATTTAATTGAATGTAAGGGAAATATTATTATTTACGTTGTTGTAAAATTTGCAATAATAGGTAAAATATTTTGTCGAAATAAATTAATCTCTCGTGTAAATATATTTTTTATTGAAACTGTTTGGAAATATTGTGATTTGAGCATTTTAAATATGGTATAAATTTCCCCATTAATGCTTTGAACGCGTTATAATTTAATTATTTCTCTTTTTAATATTCATGCGCAAGTATATTTTTATCGCGTACTTTTCTACAATTACTGATTTAAACACATAATTATTTAACTATTTTTTAAAGTTTTATTTCTGTTTGTGATAGTCAATACATTTTTCAATTGAAAGGGAATATTCTTATGTGCGCTATTTTACAAATTGGCAATACTGCAAATAATAGACTTTTTGAAATATGAAATAAATCTCCATGAAAATAATGAAAATTTTAATAAAAAATTTAAATATAACATAAAAAATTACTCAAAAAAATAATAATTGCACTCTGCACACCGGAAGCTTGTCAACTATATTCTTTTAAATTATGGTTAAATTCCTGTGCATAGTTTTCGTTCATATAAAACATTTTTAAGAGAACTATTTTGACCAACTTTAATATTAAATATCTCTTTAAATAACCCTTTGATTTAGAAACTGTCTATTTCAGTGTGTTTATCAAACATTTCTATATAAAACTACAAATTTTCTTATTTTTCTATGCAATAGTTTTCTCGATATTAGTCCAGAAGAACTTCAAGGCACAAACTTTTCATGGAAAGCGGCTGCGGCGGCAGTGGTTATTTGTTTTTAATAGGAGAGATTCATGATATACAATAGTCATTTCTTTAAATGTTCAAAGTTTCACAGAAAAATTAAAACCAAAAATAGTTCGATAAATTCATTTTTGTATTTTTTTCATCTCCCTACATTTGGCACCAAAGAAAAAGCAAAAAAGGTATGAAAAAATTATTTGATAAATACTCTATTCTTTTTCTCACTGTTTTATATGATTAATTTTACATCGTTTCCAATTTTGTAGAAATAATTATTCAACATATGTTCAGCATTGTGGAATCTACTAAATAATGATTTTGAAAAAGAAACAAAATTTCCTTGTGTCTCTTAAGAATTATTTAATTTCAGAGTGCCCGAAACGAAACGTATTGCGTGGCTAATAATAACCAAAACAATAAAAAAAACAAATGCATTTCAAGTAGAAATCCGACTAGATTGGTTTGTATTATATTCATCATAGCAATATTAATTTTTTAGTTGCTCAAAGTTTTACTGAAAATTAAATACCAAAAATACTTGAAATAATCTGTCTATATGGATCGTGTGCAACATTTGTGTTCATTTGTGTATGAATAGCCTTATATTATAATAGCCCATAGACATATAGAGATTTTATAAAAAGTCAAAAATTTCTTGCATTGTTTTTGTTTATAGCATGAAAGCTTTACAATCAAATTCAGCGTAACTTTCAGGAAATTTGAGTACAAGCAATATACTAAAATTAAAATATAAATATACCAAATATTGAATGATATACGGACATTTTTCTGAAACAATTTTTAACTGATATAATTTTTTATTTCTATTTTTTATTCATGCTTAAATTTCCGTAACATAGAGACAACGGAACAAGAACGTTCCAACATACAAAGAATTATTCAAATCAAAGAATCCGTTCAAAATTTGCGGTTGAACATTATGTTAAATACATATTACTTTGTCGTAAGTCGATTGATAAAAAATGAAAATTTACTGAAAATATCTTATCATGCAGCTACTTTTAGAAAGCAACTGAAATTCAACTCACTATAGCGATACTTTCATTCTCAATTTTCACGATATTCGATCGCCTTTTTATATCAGTTTTCACTGTATAATTGACTATTAAATCGTGAAACCCTGCATAAAATAAAGAAAAAACGATAGGGATTTTTTTCAAAGAAAAGTGTGTATCTCAATGAATATACGGGTCATTCTTACACATATGAACCAAAATTTTACACGGGGCCCACAATACCTTTTGCTACATGTACAGCTCAATTCTGGTATTTTATTTTTATCGCAAATAGTATTTTACTATTCTGTTTGTTGTTTGTCTACTAATTGTTTTTTGTATCTAACTTTCGCTGAAAAATATGGGATTAAACATGCTCTTCGTATTTCTGAAGTTACAGAAAAAATCGTCAAGTATTTCTATAATTATTCGACAAAACGTCTAAACAGAAATTGTCCGTATGACCATATGTGTATAGCGCGTAAAATCAAAGAATCCCAACGCAGAATGAATTGCGCTTTAAATATTGTTTAACTTAGCTCTGTATTTATCTTCTTTATTTTTTAAATTATATTAAGTAGAAAAATCAGATGTGTAGTAATATTCTTATAATATTGTTATATCTACTACAATTACTATAAATATCATATTTATAGCTACACAAAGTTCCTTATTGTAGCCTAAACCAGGGTGGACGAAACATTTTTAATTATTTTTATTTTCTTTACAATATTAGGAAGCAAAGTGCAAATCCATTTCATATTATTAGTTGCAAAATACGGTTTTTATATAACATTTTTATAACATTTATGTAGTAAAGTATGTACGACCGTTTTCATAGAAAACTGTAACATAACTGTAATTTAACTCAAAATACAGTTAAATTTCAGTTATGTTACAGTTTTCTAAAAAGAACCCATAATATAATACCATAATATGTGCATATCATAAAGTGATAACATAATATGGGCTGGGCATATCATTAAATGATACCATAATATGGGCAATAACATGATCAGAAGATAATTTAATTACAGTTATGTAATGTAACCGTTTCCTATAAAAACGTTGAATGACTGGAAGGTTTTGCTGCAAATTTTTTAACAGTAAATGGTACAAACCTCGGTAATTACTTACAGTCATATTACACATACTCGGGATCCGTAATTAGCTTCATAACTTTTAGCCTTTTCGAAACTTATTTAATTAAAAATAATTTATTATGTAAAAGAAAGTTACAAATCACACAAAGTTAATTTGATCAAATTGGTCATCTTAATCAAAGGACAGTTCTCTGTTTTAGACTGTCCAAAATTTTAAAATTAATCAACTTCAATCAGTATACCATAGTTTAATTTTTTATAAACTGAGAAAAATTACTTGAAAATTATTTCAGTCCTCTAAAACATGGATACATCGCCAATTTGAAATCATAATAATATTACTTCCACAACAAACGAATAGCTCGATTTGCTTAAATGGAAATGAAAAATATCTGCTATGTACTAAATTTATAAAAATAATCTAATACTTATTTATCTTTGTAATTCTTATAATCCGTTTTCGAGAAGAAAATATAAAATAAGAACTTCAACAAAAATTAGAATTTGCTCCATGTAGTTACATTTGCAAAAACCAAAAAACTCTCGAATAATAAAAGATATTCGCATTATATTTTTTGTAATATTTATATTGTTGAATATTTTGTTTGTTACATTTCAGGAGAGATGTGAAAGATAATGTATCTATTTAATTGTTTACAAAAAATCAATTATCTCAAGATTAAAATTAAATGATCAATCTTCCTTTTGTATTGTATGTATTTATTATTTAGCTATATTGTTTGAAAATTAAAAATATCTGAAAAAAAAAACATCATTTTAATGTATAGTTATAAATGTTTTGTTTTAATTATTTCCTAAAGTTTCCAAAGTGTAGTCAATAAGAGGATTGAATTCAATTTTCTGAAGATTATTTATTTATAGGTTTGCAGTAAAAGTGTCACTAAGCCTTTAGAAAAAAAATTTATTAAATGGATCAGAAGTAATTAAAATTTCCTTACTGAAAGGTTTTATTCAAATGCAAGCGTGAACTAAGAATTTAAAAAATCTCTAAATACATAAATATTTACTTTCTTCTATCTACAATAGAAGAAAGTATTGAAATCGAAATTTTTTTCGACTTCCGGTTTTCGACGGATTTACAGGTTTTAGGGGTCAGAGGTACCGAAAAACATGTTTTTACAAAATGTCTGTCTGTCCGTATGTCCGTCCTCATGGTATCATCGAAAAGTGTATGAAATTATGTTTCAAATTGAACAGAATTTTTTTCTATGATTTTGGTTACGACAAGCAGGTCCTACTTGAATTTGGGGATATTTCGACGAATGGGAAATCACACAAGGGACGCAGCGATCGCGATTTTTGTTCGATTTTCACTATTGTGTCATCGAAAAGTGTATAAAGTTATGCAGATAATTGAACAAAAAATTTTTTCTATGTTTTAGACTATAGCCTGCAGGTGATAGTTGAATTTGGGGATATTTCGACGAAAGGGGGCGCTGAGATCGCGTTTTTTGTTCAATTTTCACTATTGTATCATTGAAAAGTGTATGATGTTATGCAGATAATTTTTGGCAAAGAATGTTTTTGGCTCTGGCCAGCAGGTCGTACTTGAATTTGGGGATATTCTGCCGGAAGGGGGAGCTGTGATAGCCATTTAAAGATTTCGAATTCAAAAAGTTGTACAAAAAATTAGAAATCCTAAAAGTTTTTTTCGTTAAATGTTCGGTCTTGATTCGGAGAATCCGGAGCAATTTTTGTTTTGTGTTTATCTGAAAAAATGATTGAGATATAGCGGTTTGAAATTTTAGGGTGGCTCACATTTTCAAACAAGACAGTAAGTAGAATGCATCCATAAACGGGTTTAATTTATGAGTTTTAGTGAACGTGGTTTCGGCAAATTTTCTTTCATTGCTGTAACCATTGTTCCTATTCTTATATGCTTAACACTACATATTTATATTCGCCAACGTCAAGTTATCACCAAACTTGGCGACAGTTTTCGAAATATCGCCAAATTGGGGGACAAACATAGATTGCCATAAATTTAGCCAACTTGGCTGTAGAGGACTAATTTGGCGATATTCTCATTCAAATGCAATGATGACGAAATGGGAATGAATCTTCTTTAATTGGGTTCCATGCATTTTAACTTCTTGTTTTCCAGTAAAATTAGCTAAACTCGTAAAACCAAGGAATAGGGAGGGTATCTGTTTCTGTCGGTACAGGCCAGAAGGACTTTTCGTAGTTTAGTATACATCAGTTGATCACATCCCGGTAACCCGACGATTCGCAAGCAGCTGACATACAACAGAAAGACAAAAAATATTGATTTTTAGGCGATGTGATAGCGAATTTTGAAGTACTAACATGACTGAGATAGAAGAAAGTTTTGGGATTGGCACATCCGACTAGTTTTATTTTAAAAAGCATATTTTATGAGGTGCCATTATTTTAAATATAAAAACACTAATATGTCTATATATCTACACAACTAAAACTTACAAGTTCATATTCGGATATACATTCATATTCGATTAACGTCCATTATCCAGTGTCCTATGATTTTTTTATGAAAACATGTTCTGCAATATTGATCACGCTGACGGTACAATTACTAATTTTTGTAAGAAATAATATTTGATAATCCTATATCACATGGCTAAAATTAAATTCTAAGTTAAAATATATGCATTAAAAACAAGTCGTTGGGGGCCACCGTAATATTCATTAAGGATATGAATAATATAAAATATGAAAATAAAACATGTGTAAACTATTTATAAAATACATTGCAATTCGAATGAAATCGGGGTGTGATGACGTCATAAACTTTAAAGGCTCTATTACTGAATTGCGTAAAAGAAATGTTCTTTATAACTCCAAAATTGATAATAATATTAACTAACGGTTTACTGCGTTGGATTAAGCGTCTCATATCCAATTAAAATATATCTTTGAGTTGAAATTTGAATGAAATACAGAGTCATGAAAAATCGAATAGCGTGGAAAATATGAGAAGAAATATCTCGGCAACTCATCATCCGATCTAATTCATTCTTTATGCAAAATTCATGTTTTTTTTTATTGTCTTTTATATTCCTACCTTAAAAAAACAATTTTGAAAATTTTTATATACCTTTTATCAGAACAAATATTTTGAGAGTCCGAAAAAAGTAGTTCCGGATAATCGAGGTTACTTAAATTCAATAAACTTCTTTCCATTATTACATACTAACTACATGCCAAATTTCAAGTCTCTATCTCAATTTGTTCGGTAGACAGAGCATTTACAGACACACACAGACAGACAGACAGACGGATGCCAATTTTTTTTTTACTAAAAATACGTTTTTCGGAATCTCCAGTGCCTGAAACGTGTAAATCCGTCAAATTTGTTTTTCGATTTTCAAAACGATTACAAGACTTACCCTATACTTCGTATGGACAAGTAAAAAACAAATGTAATATTCCATTAATCCAGAAAACTATTTTGCGCCTTTTAAGAATTAAATATGGGAAAACATTTTTTGTTCTGTAGTTCTTCAAGAATTTCGTTATCCTTTTCCGTAGAACAAACACAGGTGCAAAGTATTTCGTTAAAAATATTACTTACATTAGTAAAGAAGGAATTTTCTGAAGCGCATATAATAGGAACATTAATCTGAAGAATGTCGTTTATGTAATCCACTTTTTTAATAAAACAAGCATTTCCCTCTGACAGAAACACCGTTTTTATCAAATTCTCTGCTAATCTGAAATCCGAAAAATCCGACACGTATTTCTCATTTATTTAGTATGTTCTTATATGAAGAGTAAATTTTTCTATAAAAATAACATCCGAATGAAAACAGAAAGGAAAAAAAAAGAATACGAGAAAATGTGAAACTAAAGGAACACTTTTTAAAACTGTTTATATATACAGGGTGGTTATAATATAAGTATCCTTATTTGGAGCTGTCTGTAGCTCGAAGGAATAACATGCATGAAACCAAAATCGGTACAGTTACTATTCGAGAAGGGGGAAAAATAATGGAATAATAAAAAAAATAATTACAATAATCACCGACAGATGGCGCTACAGAGTGTGAAATGTAATGTGTAATACAAGAACAAAGAATTAAGAGCGTACATCAGTCACGCGAAAAAACGCGCAAGCTAATGTTAAGTCTATAGGAAGGTTCTTGCGCGATTTTTCGCTGGCATTTCAATATTTTTAAATGATTTTTTTGCATAGAAAAGCTGACGCCGATCTCTAACGTTGTTAGTTTTTAATTTTTTGGTTTTGGTTCCAGTTTTTTTATATAAAGGTACTTTCACTTTCAGAACCGGTTCCAAAATTTAAAATGTCCGCTTATAAAAAAACTTTCACCAAAAAAACTTTCACCAAAATCAAAAAAGTAAAAACCAACAATGTTAGGGATCGGCCTCAGCTATCCCATGCAAAAAAAAATCATTTAAAAATATTAAAATGCGAGCGAGAAATCGCGCAAGAACCTTCCAATAGACTTAACATTAGCTTGAGCGTTTCTTCACGTGAGTAGCGTAGTCTCTTAAGGCGTGAAACCGGATGGCACACGAAAATGCCACAATGAATGTGGTTACGTTTTCGCAAGCCGTTGCCGATCACGTTCAGATTACACACGGTCATTGTGTTGGAAGACACAATGCAGGTGGTGCACGACGTTCTCAACTGAGGATTGCAACTCATCAAGAGTGATGTTTCGCACATGTTTTGATATGCAGTAAAGTAATTGAGTTTTGCGACACCTCCACGATACACAATATTACACATTATATTTCACATTCAATAGTGCCGTCTGTCGGCGATTATTGCAATTATTTTTTTATTGTTCCATTCTTTTTTCCCCTTCTCGAATAGTAAGTGCACCGATTTTGGTTTCATTACGGTTATTCCTTCTAGCTACAGACAACTCCAAATAGAGATACTTATATTATAACCACCCTGTATATTAAAAATCTAGTATATATTTCAATATATTATGTGTGTTTTATGTGTATATAAGGTGATCTGAAAGTGATATAAAATTCAATAATGTGAAAATTGTAGGCTCTTAAACGGTGCGGTTTTAACAGAAATGCGTAGAGAGTTTCAGGACTTTTAATAATAAGAAGTTTTATCGCTAAAATATTTACAAGGCCCATTGTTGGTAATAATTTAAATTATAGTATGTGCGTTACAGGTGGTGTTTCAGTTGCGAAAATCATTCATACAGTGACGTAACACAGTTAGTAACCAAAGCCAGTGTTACAACTGTTAAAAGTGACGGCTGCCAGGTCGGGCAATATGAGGAATTTTGGTTTCGATAAAGATTTAATCTACAATTTCTACCATATGATGATTTTTTTTTTTACTTTCTTCTGTCTTTACAAGAAGAAAGTATTGAATTTTTGAAAAATTTCGACTTCCGATTTTTGACGATTTTATGCGTTTTAGAAGGTCCTGAACAAGATTTGAGTTTTTTTTTGAAAATGTCTGTCTGTGAGTCTCTGAATCTGTGACTCTGGATTAATAAATTCTACATTAAATTACCTTCAATTTGATATATAAACGTTTGTATTTAAGTGAAAATAAATATATTCTACAAGCACACAAAGTTGAAAAATATGAAACTTTCAAAAAAGCAGACCACTGGTGTTCATATGCAGTTGTAGCCTCGAGTCTGACATCGTACACTATGGTTGTTGCATGTCGGTAGATTTGGGGGTGTGGGAGATATGGTGGTTGAAAGTGGTCGACTGAGGACATTTCCGTATAGACGTGTGTGTCTCAATATTTCACTTTGTAGCCACCACAACCTAGTTCAGACCAATAGTGTTTGTGCAATAGTGTTTGTGTGTGGTAGTAGCTTCGAGTCTCACATCGTACACTATGGTTGTTGCATGTCGGTAGCTTTGGGGGTGTGGGAGATATGGTGGTTGAAAGTAATCGACTGAGGACATTTCCGTATAGACGTGTGTGTCTCAATATTTCACTTTGTAGCCACAACAACCTAGTTCAGACCAATAGTGTTTATGCAATAGTGTTTGTGTGTGGTAGTAGCTTCGAGTCTCACATCGTACACTATGGTTGTTGCATGTCGGTAGCTTTGGGGGTGTGGGAGATATGGTGGTTGAAAGTAATCGACTGAGGACATTTCCGTATAGACGTGTGTGTCTCAATATTTCACTTTGTAGCCACAACAACCTAGTTCAGATCAATAGTGTTTGTGCAATAGTGTTTGTGTGTGGTAGTAGCTTCGAATCTGACATCGTACACTATGGTTGTTGCAAGTAGGTAGATTTGGGGGTGTGGGAGATATGGTGGTTGAAAGTGGTCGACTGTGGACATTTCCGTATAGACGTGTGTGTCTCAATATTTCACTTTGTAGCCACAACAACCTAGTTCAGACCAATAGTGTTTGTGCAATAGTGTTTGTGTGTGGTAGTAGCTTCGAGTCTCACATCGTACACTATGGTTGTTGCATGTCGGTAGCTTTGGGGGTGTGGGAGATATGGTGGTTGAAAGTAATCGACTGAGGACATTTCCGTATAGACGTGTGTGTCTCAATATTTCACTTTGTAGCCACAACAACCTAGTTCAGACCAATAGTGTTTGTGTGTGGTAGTAACTTCGAGTCTGAGATCTTACACTATGGTTGTTGCATGTCGGTAGATTTGGGGGTGTGGGAGATATGGTGGTTGAAAGTGGTCGACTGAGGACATTTCCGTATAGACGTGTGTGTCTCAATATTTCACTTTGTAGCCACAACAACCTAGTTCAGACCAATAGTGTTTGTGCAATAGTCTTTGTGTGTGGTAGTAGCTTCGAGTCTCACATCGTACACTATGGTTGTTGTATGACGGTAGCTTTGGGGGTGTGGGAGATATGGTGGTTGAAAGTAATCGACTGAAGACATTTCCGTATAGAAGTGTGTGTCTCAATATTTCACTTTGTAGCCACAACAACCTAGTTCAGACCAATAGTGTTTGTGCAATAGTGTTTGTGTGTGGTAGTAGCTTCGAGTCTCACATCGTGCATTATGGTGGGTGCATGTCGGTAGCCTTGGTGGTGTGCTAGATATGGTGGTTGAAATTGATCGACCTTGGATATTTTCATATTTTGACTAAAGTGTTCTAAAAATGTTTGTAATCTTCTTCAACGGGAATTGGTTCATTCAACTTAACATGAACTAATTAAGATATAGATAACTACGTTAGGTGATTTTGAGCTCTTTTGCAGTGGAAATTGAAACTAAACGGTATTGCAGCGCGTGTGTAGTATGCCTCCTACGCAATGATGTAGGCAGCGGGGACGCGTTCCGGTGTTTCGTTCGGAAAGACATTTGTTTAGAACAGAATGCGCGCCGAAAATGGCTATTTTTATCGAAACCGTAAATGAAAGTTACTAATTTCTGAGAAAAGATGGACGGTTCAGCTAGTTCTACTTAAAAATTAGCATAGAATACTTATAGTTGCTTTAAGTGGCGAAAATATTAATCGAATGTGAATGCTACTGTTGCAGGTAAAATGTTAAACAAGGTGCATAAGAAAATTCATTTATTCTGAAAAAAGATGCGAATAGAGAAAAATACGACTTTGCAATTGAGATAACGGTTCAGTAAAGTAACTATTCCCGAACTAATGCACCTGATACTATCTCTCCCAGTGGTGACATTTGAAAGTTACTGAAAATAACTTGAAAACTCTGAGAGATAGTAAAAAGTAGTGACTTTACGTCACAAAAGTGCAGAGCGTCGCCTATTTAGAACGAAATGATGTCTTACATCTAAAAATATGTTTACCCAAATTCTTTAACTGTAAGTGTTGCGATGCCCAATCACTGGCTTAAATTCTTTACTCTGTTGCATGCAGAAGTTTGGCATTATAGGGCTTATTTCTATTTACATATATATTTAACACATCTATACCAGGTACAGTTTATTTTATTAGGAAATTCATATAAAAATATATAGAAAAATCCATATAATACGAACGTCAAATTCACCTTATCAAATATTATAAAACACAATGTAAACACATTGATAAATTGCGTTACTACCGAGGTGCAATAAATCAAATCACAGTTTTAAAACATTAAAACTATTATATGTTAAAATCCATGAGCGTTCGGATAAACATTAGCCTTCCTCCGATGAAACACAAGCAGTCGAGAAGACGCAGCTCCGAATAGCACGCTTTGGACCTCGGCACGTTCATTAGGGTGGAGCGCTCGCCTATGGAAAAATATTTTTTCTCCAAATCTAAATGGGACGGTGTGGGAAAGTTGCTCTTATCACATCCTCATTCTGAATATAAAATATCTTTGAAAAATATTAATATTAAATAATGCCTCAAGGTCATTGAATATTGAGAAAAAACGTAAAAGCGTTCGTCTATGAAAAAAAAAACATTTTTCACCAAATCAAAATGGGGTGGTGTAGGAAAGTTGCTCAATCATATACTCATTCTAAATATAAAATATATTTGAAAAATATTAATATTAAATACTGCCCCAAGGCCATTGAATATTGAGAAAAAACGTAAAAGTTGTGCATTTTTCCATTTTTAGAGATTTTTCCATTTTTTTAAGGAGAATACTTTAAAATTAATTTAATATTAATAATATTTGTCCATTTTATATGTTTGACAAGAAAATGGGAAAATTCACAACTTTTACAATTTTTCTCAATTTTAATGACCTTGGGGCAGTATTTAATATTAATATTTTTCAAAGATATTTTATATTCGGAATGAGGATCTGATAGAGCAACTTTCCCACACCGTCCAATTTTGATTTGAAAAAAAAAAAAAAAAAAAAAAAATCGCTCTACCCTAACATTCATGCATTCATGCATTCAGGTATTTCTGCTCGGGTCTATTATTCAGTAATTCTGAACTGATTGCTTAGAATTTTATCCTATAAAATGTTTAAATACCTTAACACATTACATTTATTTACGTAACAAATATTAGTGTTTTTTAATTTGTTTCTTTTATAATATGTATGAAAATAGATTATAGAAATTTTATATGAAAAAAAATGAATAAATATTTGTAAATTAATAATTACAGCGTATGTGATTATTAAATAAATAAATTCTTTGAAATCATAAATTAAACCTGCTTAAAAGCTATTTATATTTTTTGTTTATCGCCTAATCACACGGGCCAGATTGTAAATTAAAACAACTGTTAAATAGTTTAATATTTCAATTTTCCGAAGCTTTACTTATATGTGTTCAGTTTAATTGCATGTCATTGCGAAATTATTCAGTAATTGTGAAGTGATTGCTTGGAAATTTATCATATGAAATGATTAAATACCTTAACACATTGCATTGATTCGTTTAACAAATATTAGATATTTTTAATTTGTTTCTTTTATAATATCTATGAAAATACATTATAGAAATTTGATATGAAAAAAACTAGTCGTTGGGGGCCACCGTAATACTTACCCATCATGGATATGCATAATGTAAAATATTAAAATAAAAATGTGTAAACTACTTATAAAATGCATTGTAATTCAAATAAAATCGTGGCTTGATGACGTCATAAACTTTAAAGGCTCGATTACTGAACTGCTTGAAAGAGGTTTTTCCTTATAACTCCAAAAATAATAATCCTATTAAGTAGCGGTTTATTGCATCTGATTAAACGTCAAATTTCCAAATAAAATATATCTTTAAAGTGAAATTTGGATGAAATACAGGGTCATGAAAAATCGAAGAGTGTGGAAATAGGATTCCAGATATCTCGGCAACTAATTATCCGATCGACTTCATGCTTTATGTAAAATTTATGTTTTTTTATTGTCTTTTATAGTCACTACTTAAAATAAACAATTTCGGAAATTTTTATATACCTTTTATCAGAGCGAATATTTCGAGAGTCCGAAAATATAGTTCCGGTTAATCGAGGTTATTGAAATGAAATAGGCTTCTTCCCATTATTACATAATAAGTACATACGAAATTGCAAGTCTCTATCTCAATTTTTTCGGGAGATAGAGCGTTTACAGACACACAGACACACACACAGACACACACACAGACACACAGACGGACGGCAAAAAAAAATTTTCTAAAAATATGTTTTTCGGAGTCTGAAACGTGTAAATCCGTCAAAAAAATTTTTTCGAATTTCAAAACGATTACAAGACTTACCCTATACTACGTATGATGGGTAAGTAAAAGAATAAATATTTTAAAATTAATAATTATGGCGTATGTAATTATTAAATAAATGAATTCTTTGAAATCATAATTTCATCATTCATAAAAACTATTTATATTTTTTGTTTACCGCCTAATCACACGGGCCGGGGTAGATCTCACCCCAGTCACATTTTTCCTACGAAAATAGGGAGAAATTTTGTGAGAACGTTTCTGCCTTGTCTTCGTACTGTCTTCTTGAAATTGACCTGGGTGGAGGAATGTAATTTCTTTGTTTGCTAGTTGGAGAAAAAAACAACCCCTTGGGAGTTAATACTCCCGCGCGTGTACGAAAGTTTCATTTCGATAACACAGTACGAGTAAAGATGACCTCCACTTTCGAAAGAGAACAACAAAGATTTTGATTTCATATGAATCTGTACTTGTTATGTCTTCCATGCATTGTGATGCTAAAATTGATCCACAATCAGATAGACATATACCAAAAATCACCACCTGCTATAATTCAACTAAAGGTGGTGTTTATACAGTCGATGAAATATGTGGTGCATACTCAAACCTTGGCGCTTGACACTTTTTTTGGAATGATGAATGTAGCTGGTATAAATGCTTACATTGTAATCTGTTCAAACAATGAAGTGGAGGAAAAGCTCAAACGACGAAACTTTCTGAATGGTGAAGGAACACCTTACTGCTTGATAAATTGAATCGTTCACTTCAAAAACCACATAAGTCAAGTTTTTCCAAATATATATATTTTTTTATCGCAAATGCTTCCTTAACGGTAGAGCCATAATCTGAAACAATTTTATAAGCATTCTTTAAAATCACGCATAATTGCATGATTGCAATTCATGACTTTTCCATAAAAAATATAACAATACCATTATTTGGCGAGGGCACTGAACCAGAGTATAAATAACTCACCGCTTTTTTTATACGCTTGGTACAAAGCGCGAACTAGCGTATGACTTTAAAAAATTGTAATTTTTGCCCTGTTTCTTTTTACGATATGGCAATATAAAAAGAAATATTAAAGTGCTCCATCTCAGCCATTTTTTAAGATAGAGAAACACAAAAATCCTCCATAATCCTCGTAATAAAGCCTAACATTTAAAAAAAAAGTAAATTTAAAATTTTAATTCTAAATATTTAATTGACCATCATTTTGAAACAAGATGGCGCACTTAAGCAGGCCAGTAAACTCTGTCCAGATCTTGGTAAGCCCAATAAACATGCTTAGTTACATACAAATAGGTTTATAAATACGAGTGCGACAGCAATCGCATGACAAAGATCAGATACACTATATTTCCAATGATGACCGGTCACTTGCGATTTTAGGCGTTTTGTTAAAAATCTGGAAAGATACATGAGGAATTATCCTGAAACTTCAGGAGTGTAAACAACATGATAAACGTCATATATTTCCGCAAAGATTTTTTCCCGAAACCCCACAAAGGGCCGTCAACAAATTGAAGAAAAACGAATATCTTTTGAGTAACCCTGTAAAAACTAATATTGCAAAAGCATTCAAACAGTAGATTATGATTAAGTGGCTTATTGTAATAATTTGGGTTCATTTTTTATGAAGATAGCATGTATACTCGAAGAGAAATTCAGGTTTTTATAAAAACAGTCCCAAATTTTAAAAAGTTTTTTGCTTCTAATTTGCAGAGTTTTTAATATAAAAACAAGTTATTTTCAGAAAATATGACAAACAAAATTGTACATAATACCCTGCAATCAGATTTAAAAAATGAAAAAAATTGTATGAAAAATGGGCAGGTTTACTAAATATTGTTTCACTGCGCATGCGCGAGTTCAATCAAAATATACTGTGCATAATATGTTAGCTAAATATATAGTCCAACTTTTATGAAAGTCTCAAAAACATAGTTTGAAAATTCTGATAGTAATCGTCGACAGAATAAGCTCGAATTTCGCTGTTCAAAAAAGGAAGCAAAAAGATGAGGGGTTGCATCCAAATATACTAGCTTATGAAAGTTGACATAATAAGAATAAAGTGTCTCTCATTCTATATTTGATACAACCCCTCATCTTTTTGCTTCCTTCTGGGAACAGCGAATTTCGAGCTTATTTTATCGACGATTACTATCAGAATTTTCAAGCTATGTTTTTGAGACTTTCATAAAAGTTGGTCTATATATTTAGCTAATACATTATTCACAGTATATTTTGATTGATCTCGCGCATGCGCAGTGAAACATAATTTAGTAAACCTGCTCATTTTTCATACAATTTTTATTATTTTTTAATTCTGATTGCAGGGTGTTGTGCACAATTTTGCTTGTCATATTTTCTGAAAATAACTTATTTTTATATTAAAAACTCTGCAAATTATAAGCAAAAAACTTTTTTAAATTTGGGACTGTTTTTATAAAAACCTGAATTTCTCTTCGTGTATACATGCTATCCTCATAAAAATGAACCCAAATTATTACAACAATCCACTTAACCATAATCTACTGTTTGAATGCTTTTGCAATATTAGTTTTTACAGGGTTATCCAAAATATATTCGTATTTCTTCAATTTATTGACGGCCCCTTATGGGGTTTCGGGAAAAAATCTTCGCGGAAATATATGACGTCTATCATGTTGTTTATTTACACTCCTGAAGTTCCAGGATAATTCCTCATGTATCTTTCCAGGTATTTAACAAAACGTCTAAAATCGCAAGTGACCGGTCATCTTTGGAAATATAGTGTATATATATATATATATATATATATATATATATATATATATATATATATATATATATATATATATATATATATATATGTGTGTGTGTGTGTGTGTGTGTGTGTGTGTGTGTGTAAGATATTTTAAAACTTTAACCTGTCTTAAAATCTGTTTTTAATGTTTTTTGGTGTTCACCGGCAATTTTTTTTTTCAAAATTCCAATTCTAAAATTTCCCCCTTTAATATATTTTTTAAATCTTATCCTTTGTTTTTATCTCGGAATTTCCATGGTTTCCTAGAATATTGTGAGATATTGTGGAATGACTTTTTGCGCGCTTTTATGACTTTTTACTTCTGTTTTTCTTTTTTGTATCCTTGGGCAAAGAATTTTAATAAAAGCGAAATTTGTTGGTCAGATGTTGCCACCGTCAATATGAGGCTTTATAATACAGACTTCCTTTAAAATACTTTGAGCGACTAATTTAAAACTTTTTTCCAAAATATTTCCTGCAAACATTTATTAAAACATTTATTTTCATATCTACATTATTTCAATTTATAGACCATGTTACTTTCATGTATGTATCGTGCTCATTTTATCATGTTATGAGTTCGTTTATAATATGTACTTGAAAAATAAATAGGTCCAAATTCTTCTTTATGAGTAGGTATTTTTTTTTTAACTGTGAATTGCAGCTTTTACAGAACTTAGTTCTTATTCTTCTCGTTTTTTTTTCAAACTCTAAAAATGAGAATAACAAAACATTCTTTTAAAAGAAATAAGTCTGTAATCTCCATTAGTAAAGCTAAAGACTTTTTCTATATTTTAATGGGAAAAACCACGCACTGACGAAGTTAATTGTTCAAGCACTTATTTGGTTTTACTGAAAAAAAAACTAATTTTCGTCGACCCACTTAAGTAGAAAATATCAGAATAAAACAGCGAAACCAAATAAATTGTTTCTAAAGATTGCGGCAAAAATGTTTGCTTTGTACAGATTTAATGAAAATTTTTTTTTCACTTCAAGATAAAATCCTTTTAAAAGAAAAGGTTTTCTTTTTAATAGTTTAGTTTGTTTCTTTTTTAAGAACTGAACTACTTTAAAAATTACTTTAACTTTTATCTCTTTTTATTTTAAACATTAGACGATCGTTTTCCCAAAACCTCTTTAATTCGTTATTTGAGAACAAGAAGGTGTGTTTGCGTCAATATGTAATTCTGTTTTAATTGCAAATCAAGAAAGGAAAGTCATGCGTAATGCATAGATTATGAAAAACTTTCCAATACTAATGGAATATCGTTGTGAAACTTCATCTGTTGACACCTGTGAAAAGAAGTCTCTACACAAACTAAATGGTTCCATAGGCCCATTTTACTCATTATTCATAAGTGCATGTAAAGCTCCATCTGCTACAAAAATAGTGCGTATGTAGTGAATCCATTTTAAAATATGAAATTTCGTAAAGTTCATAAGCGTATAAAACATAAAGAACAATATATATTATACTGAAAATAAAAATTAAGGTTTAACTGCTCATAGATATTAATCCAATGCTTTGATCACTTTTCAGGAGTCCTATATATGAATCGTAGATTATCCATATCAGCCTACATAACATGCAGAATTTTAGTTCAGATGGAGAATGAACTTTAGGAAACAAATGACATAAATGAGAAAGTATTGTAATTATTTTGTGAAACCTTGAATATGATACGTACTGGTACTGACATTTAGGTATGTCATGAATTCCTTTATGATATACAAATGAATTTGGAAAATATTTCTGCTTTATGAGTAAATATTTTCTTAACAGCGAGTAACAGTTTTACTGAACTTAGTTCTTAATATTTTTTGCAAGCTATAGCTAATTTTAGAAGAAAAAAATAATGCCTGCAATCTTCATTAACACAGATAAGGGCTTTTTCTATAATTTAAGGGTGAAAACCTCGCGCTGAGGAAGTTAATTGTTCAAGCACTTATTCAGTTTTACTAAAAAAAAAATTCTACGACTCACTTAAATAGAAACTATTGGAATAAAAAAGCAAATCCGAATAAATTGTCTCATAAAGAGTGCCGCAAAAATGTTTGTTTTGTAGAGATTTAATGAACTTTTTTTTGTGCCTCCAGAGAAAATCCTTTTAAAAATAAAATGTTTTATTTTTAATAGTTTGGTTTTTGTTTAAAGAACTGAACTCTCAGAAAATTTACTTCAAGTTTTTATCTCGTAGTTATTTAAACGTTGGACAATTGTCTTTCCAAAATCTCTGTAATTTGCTACTTTAGAACAAAAAAGTGTATTTGATCAAATGTCATTCGTCATTAATTATAAATCAAGAATGTAAAATCATGTGTAACGCATAGATTATAAAACACTTTCCAATACGTCCAGGATATTGCTGAGAACCTTCATCAATGGTTGACACCGATTCAAAGAAACCTCCAAATAAACTTAATATTGTCATAACTGCATTATACTCCTTATTCATAAATGCCTGTAAGACTGTTTTTTCAGTAAAAGGTACATATGCGGCGAATCCATTTTACATAATTTTTTAAATATATAAAATTTCGTTAAGTTCATAAGCAGATAAAACTTAATGAAACGTAAATAATACACTGAAAAATAAAGAATTAATTACACATATATATTAATCCAATGCCGTGGATCGCCGTGGATTACTATCCATTCATAGACAACCAAGTATCCGAATTGTTTTCTGTAAACATTTATAAAGATGTATAATTTGCTACACATATCACAAATTCCAAAATTTCTTTGAGGCAAAGGTAAAAGAAGGGGTTTTGTTGTCCCACAAATTAAAACAATGTTTCATGATGAAGAGTTTGAAAATAATCTGTCACAGGGAGAAAAATCAGCCTTGCTGGCATTCAAATCAGTGTGCTCACGTTTCCTTATAACTTTCTGAAAACTATGAACACCTCGTCTGTGACATGGTGCAAGAATGTTTTTCGTATTATAGGTTGCAATATATCATTAAAACTACAGTTTTTGGCATCACATCTGGACTTCTTTACTCAAAATCTTGGCGCAATTAGTGATGAGCAGCATGGGGAAAAGGTTAACCAGGATATCTCTAAAAGTGTTTATAAAGAGTTTCAGTGGATGATGGAATGGAAATATGCTAGCTATTGCTAGTCTGTTATCAGGGATACACCAACAGATGCCTACAAGAGGAAACGGTCAAAAAAATCATTTTCGTGTTTGTATTTTCTATAATTAAGTCCTTGTTACATTTCTCTGTAACCAATTTGTATAAATATGAGAAGTGGTTCTTCTACAAAAACGTTACTTGATGAACCATTTTGGTTTTGATACATGAATCAAGCACCTTTTGTTTATACAGAATCACATAGTTTCAACTAAAGGACAGAAAAAATGTTCAAATTTGTTGCAGAGAGAATAAATTCAAATTAAGTTTTACAAAAAATATTTTATTACATTTTCAACAATTCTCGCTTATGGACGGATATGTAGTTGAATTATTTCGTGAAGCTCAGTAAATAAACGACAAATGCGCCGGAAACCATTTCTTATAGAAAATATAATAGAGTAAATCGGAGAGTCGCGTATCTTGATAGGCATAATTCGCCATAAGCCGATTATATTAGTTACGCCAAATCGTCTGGATGAAACTAAAATTAAAACTGAACTTGAACCAACTACTATCATACTATATGATATGTGTATAAATTCAAATTCACATATAGTACTTCACAAAATGTCAATTATAAATAATTGTCATCTATGGATGGTAAATGCTAGAAATGCGTTTTCAGATATATTATACTTTTCCAGTTCAATTAAATTTTAACACACATTATACGGTACATTATACGGTGCATTATACGGTACATTATACGGTACATTATACGCTATGTATATTAAACTATATATCACGACACCTATCCAAAATGTATTTGAATACATTATAATCTATGAGCTGCTATAATTGATGGTTTTCAAATTTTTTATACGCTCTCTAATATGTTTATTTTTATCTATCCTTTTACCATATGAAAAGTTTTTATCAAGATTCTGGTAGCGTCGCAAAATATTTCTTATACGATCATAGCGCATGTTTTTTATGTTTAAGCATGTTAAATGTTTGCATTCTATTTCGTATTTTACTACGCTTTCCAATGCTGGAGCTGTTGTAAGATTTTATCTTCTTTAAATATATTTGTTATGGTGCTATCAGACGTACTCTCATATCATAGTCAATATCAGATATTTCATTCGAAACACGATTTTCAAGCTGAAAATTCTCGAAATCATCCCGTGTGATAGATTGCCTCTCGTAATTTTTTCAAGCGCTAACTTTCAGCTGTTTGTATCCTCTACGATAGATATCAGATCGAAATCCACCAATTAGAGCTCTCTAAAAATTCCAAGATGGCTACGTCAGTAAGTCAACATGTTAAATTTAGCGTGGTCGCAAATATTGCAACTAAAAATACAGAAAAATTAAGAAAAAAGCAATATCTTTGGTAACACAGGGACCAACTATACACGAAAGAACTTTAAAAATGTGCAGTTATTTTGAAATTAAAGAATTACGTATGCGCCGATTCTCCCTTCGGAGTTCGTTATTTACCAATGCCGATAAGAACTTTATTTTCTAATTTAAAGTTATTTATTGCGATTATTTTATTTCAATTCCTTATATTATTTGCTATATATTATAATTGTACTCTCGTAGTCACTTATTTACTTCTCAAACTGTACTCGTTTAAATACTTTCTGCAACTGTATTTGGCGTTATTTCGTAATTGTTGCCCAGTTATGTCGCTAAAGATAGAAATGTAAGCAAACATGCATCAAGGTATTTTATTGCAATACAAATTATCCTAGCCTCCTTTTAGAATGCAGCGTTCAGAGTCTAAATTTTGTAGTGGAGGGGGGGGGGGAATTTTCTTATACTTTCAGAAAAATAAAATTTAATAAATGAAAATTTAATCTAACAGCTATTTATAGTTAATTATATTTTACCTTTTAATAATTTTCTTTTAAAACAATCTTGATAATATTTTTTTAAAGATATACAATTATTATACAGACATACATATTTCTTCGTAAATCGGTGGATCGTTCATCGTTGTCCGGTCATCCAAGGCTGGTGACTTTCTCTCCAACATGGTTTATTAGTGAGAAATTGCAGACTCAGAATCGGCCGGAGTGTCTCAGCGGTTAGAGCAACAGCTGGGAACTCTGTGGACCCAGGTTCAATTCCTGGCTCTGGCTAATTTTTCACTTTATGTTCGATTATTGTATTTAATGTATGTGAGTGAGAATGTCCTTTTCAGTCTATTTTTCCTTTTTAATTATTGAATTTCAACCACCCTAAAATTTTGTCTTCTCCCCCTCCTAGAGGTGTATAAATTTTAAACCTTTATATGTTTTTCAATTTGTTAAGCAAATTGTGCCCTTTTTTACTTTATATTAATAATAAATAACGCGTATACCCCCTCCCCCTCACCGCAACTAGTTAAAATATTTTGCTTCCCTTCAAAAAAATAATTAAAATTTATATATTTTCGAAAACAAAAATGAATTGTAACGTAAAACAGAAATAGATATCTAGAATTTTTAAATATGCGAGCTCAAAATTAAAGCTCATTCCGTCAAATAGTTTTTAAGTTATGCTTAAAAAAGCACTTGTGTTGAATCTGTTTTGCGACGATCGAACAGTTATTTAACATTAGGAGGTACAAACATAAAACTTGCGTAATTTCTAAACTACTTTAACGAGTGACTTTCAGTTTGATACACGAAAGTAAAATTTACCGAAAAATATGATGTCGAAATTAGGGTTTAGTACTAAAAGTTTTAGAATATGTTACAATTGCTATACGACGTAATTTCCTCCTTCCCCCCCAGCAAAATTTATGCACAGCATTATTATTAGATGCTATTACTAATCTATTGTTACTTGTGATATTTTTATACAGTGATTTGCGGCAGAGTAAGTAGAGGGTATAACTCCCCTTCTCCCCCGAGTACAGTAAACAATATGTATAAAAATAAGGATTGTGTTTTTGAAACGAAAAATATCAAAAACTCATTTAAACTTTCGAAAAATGATTAAAATCATCAAAACCAAGGAAGAAAATACTGCAAAAGAGTGGGATCTATATCTAAATTCTATTACGTATTTCAATTTTACATTACATTCAATATGTAACGTGAATTACATTTAAAATATGGGCTATGGTGTCATACACTCACGCACAGTTTTAAAAAAAAATCGATTATGAAAAGGAAAACAGTCACCAAATTTAGGGGATTTTTTTCCTTTAATGACAACCTAGCCATTGTTTTAAGTTCTCGGTTTGGCGCGGGCTTGAAAATCGATCCAACCAAAAAGTCGCCAAACATGTCTGTGTGAGTGTAAAGCATCTGTTCCGAAATATGTAAAATATATTAAGTAAAATTATCATAATAGTGATTTTGGCAAAATAACTAAAACTTAATTTAAAATCTTTATTTTCTTTACAGATTTCAGCTTAGCGATAAAGTGCGGTGCCAATACATGTGACAAAAAATTAGTTTTAATATACTATTTTTTCTAAATCACTTAATACTAATAGTTGAGAATTCTTAATATTTACAGATAATGAGAAACGTAAAGTGAAGATATGGACTCTATAATTTAGAATTTTAATGTTATATTAGCCAGAGTATTGTGTTTATAATCTTGGAATTTCGTGTAAAATGATCACAATAGTATATATATAGAACAGACACGAAAAGAAACTGCAATATATAAAATATTAGTACGCGATAATGCTTCCTGTTTATCAATTGAGCTCTACACTAAATATTAAAACAACTGCTGCAATTACTCGCCAAATGTTACACCCTCTCCTTACATTAGCAGATAACTTTCAGTATGGAAAATAACCCTGGTTGCAGCGTTAAAGTGTAGCTCAAAGCAAGCGAGAGGCAATAGCATATACCTCATATCGTATGGTATTCCTTATGATAACAGCTTTATACACATTTTGATGGGCTTCCTCCAACCGGCTTGGCGAGCGTGGAGGGAATTATCCCCTCCCCCCTTTATATACCATACAGAAAGTACAAACAACACAGCAAAGTATGGAAAGATGTATGCTAAGCATAACTAGAAGAGACAGAGGGAGAAAGATAAGAAGTCCGACGGAAAATTTTCGCATCATTGAGAGAATTAAACGGCTAAAATGGAAATGGGCTGGGCACATTGCAAGAAGACAAGACAATAGATGGAGCACAAACACCGTACAGTGGTATCCCAGAGATGTAAAAATACCAAAAAGACGACCTCAAGTAAGATGGAGTGATGAAATCAGAAAAGTGGCCGGTGCTAATTGGATAACTGAAGCACTAGAGAGGAAACACTAGACTGGGAAAAATGGAAAAATCTGGGGGAACTACATCCAGCAGTGGATTGAAAACAGTTGTTGTTGATGATGTTGATGATGATACATCTATTTATTACCATTTAATAACTATCTATTATATTGTGTATGTTTATAACTGTGAAGAATTTATATAAGTATTGTTGCAGATTCTTCAGTTTTATTTTCTTCGTAATTTTATCAAACGTTTGAAAGGAGGCTCAAGCTTGTTGACTATGTTCCTTTTTCATTTGTGAAAATTCCAAAACTTTCGACCTTCAACGTTTTGATAGATGTAGATACAGTGTTGGCAAGGCACGGATTTTTCTATGATTGGCAGAACAGTCTTCCAGAATTCAGTGCCCCTCTGGATTTTTCAAAATCCGTCGCATTCATTTGAAAAAAGATTAAAATTTGGTTTCAACAACGGCTGAAGTGAGTATAATTAATACAGCTGTTTCTACGTTATTGGATTTGAGATTAATCCATATGTTGAGGTGCATTTTACTCCCATAATTTCTTTTGTTTGCGCTATTTGTTAGTAGCTGTTCAGCTGTAAGATTGAAGCCTCTGCCTTTGTGTAAAAGAGTGTATATTAATGCTTGTACAATTTATTATTTTTCTGGAATATTCTTGAAGTAAACTTAGTGTGAGGTCTAAAGAATTATTTTTATTGACTTTCAATCACCTAAACTCGTATTATGGGTACGCGCACCGCATATGAAGGTTTACTTAACATACAAACGATGTTATGAGGTTTGACGATGCCTATTATACATGCTTTAATGTATAATTTGTAAAACAACCGCCTAAATAAATAAAAATTATTAAGCGTGCATGTTAAAATATAGAATCATAATAATACATTAATTCAAAGAGTCTGTATTACTTAAGGGGATACACAAGTTTAAACATACTAAACTATGTAGTTTCGTAGTACGTATCCATCGAAAACAGAACTTGCTGGCCACTGACGGCTGCGTTAGCCTTGGCCTAAACTGTTAGATGGGGGCCCGCTATCATTGACCGTAACGCAACGTCAAAAATTGTCACGCCGGCCACAATAAGGACTCAACAGAATTGGCCAGAAATACAAGATCCCCAAAATTAGGCCACTAATGGTTAATCATAAATGACAGATAGCCTAAAACTGGCCACAATTATACTTTAAATGACAATTATTAATGGAAACTAGCCATAGCTAGACCACTAAAAATCATAATGTATAAAAGCTATCCAGAAACTCGACGTAACCACGCCATTTGGGGTTTTCAAGAATTAAATATAGCCCAAATATGCCCATAAAAATGCCTTTTATGCCTGTTATAAATGCAAGCTAGCCAAAACCCAGCCACTGTCGCCCAATAAAGATTATTTAGGCATAAATCAAAATTTATTCTATAAAAGAAAATACTTTTTAGAAGTTTATTCAAATGATAAATTATTTTTGCGTGAAAAAAGTACTAATAATCCTTGAGGTACACTTTTCGACAAAATTATAAATTCACTTACCTTGATTTTTTTCAAAAATTTTAAAAATACAATGTTTGACATAGTGAATTAAGTATTTGTTTATTTTTTAAATTTTATATTTTTTAAATTTATATCTTATGAAATTTTAAAATTATTGCATATCATATAAATTTTAAAAGTATATAATTAAAAAAAAATAAACTAATTAATTCACTATGCCAAGTATTCTGTTTCGGAAATTTCTTGAAAAAAAATCAAGATAAGTTGAACTTATAGTTTTCTTGAAAAGTATACCTAAGTAATTATTATTACTTTTCTTTCATGCAAAAACACTTTATCATTTAAATAAACTTCTAAAAACATTATTTTTTCCAGAATAAAATTTGAATTGTTGCTCATGTGCTTTGTGTTATATATTATACTAGCGGCCCGTCCCGGCTTTGCACGGGTAGACAATGTAATTTTTTTATTACATTCGTTTTCCTGAATTTCCCGCTCCAACCTAAAACTGTTGCTGAGATATGGCGAAATGACATAAAACTTTCGAATCCTCCTTTAAACAACTTCGAGGGAGGGGGGATTTCTAAATTCACTGAAATACGTGTTTAATCATTTGTTTAGTAGATTTGTTTTCCTGAATTTCGCTCACCTAGATAAAACAGCTGCTGAGATATGACGAAATGTCCTAAAATTTTCAAAACCACCCCTTTTAAAACCCTTCGGGGGGAATTTCTAAAATCACTGAAATGCGTGTTTATCCATTTTTTAGTAGATGTGTTTTCCTGAATTTCACGCGCCTATCTAAATCCGCTGCTGAGATATGGCGAAATGACCCGAAACTTTTGAATACTCCTTTAGCAACCTTCTGGGGGGAGTTTCCAAAATCGCCGAAATACGTGTTTAACCAATTTTTTAGTAGATTTGTTTTAATTAATTTCGCCCTCCTACATAAAAGCTGAGATATGGCGAAATGACCTAAAAAATTCAAGCCCCCATTTAACCACCTTCTGGGGCGAATTTCCCAAAATTACTGAAATATGTGTTTTATTCATTTTTTAGTAGATTTGTTTTCCTGATTTTCGCTCTCCTATCTAAAACTGCTGCTGAGATATGGCGAAATGACCTGAAACATTTGACCACACCCTTTAACCACCTTCAGGGGGGAATTTCTAAAATCGTTGAAATACGTGTTTAATCATTTTTTTAGTAGATTTAATTTCCTGATTTAATCGCTCCTACCTATAACTGCTGCTGAGATATGGCGAAATGACGTAAAATATTCGACCACCACCTTTTAACCCCTTCCGGCAGGGGAAATTCTAAAATCCCCGAAATACATGTTTAATCATGTTTTTAGTAGATTTGTTTTCCTGATTTTTGTGCTCTTAACTAAAATTGCTGCTGAAATACGGCAAAGTGACCTAAAACATTCGATCCCCCCATTTAACCCTCTCCGGGAGGGAAATTTCTAAAATTGCTGAAATACATGTTTAATCATTTTTAGTAGATCTGTTTTCCTGATTTTCGCGCTCCTACCTATAACTGCTGCTGAGATATGACGAAATGACCTAAAACATTCGACCACCCCCTTTAACCCCTTCGGGGGGGGGGGGGGATTTCTAAAATCACTGAAATACATGTTTAATGATTTTTTAGTAGATTTGTTTTCCTGATTCTCGCCCTTCTACCTATAACTGCTGCTGAGATATTTCGAAATGACCTAAAACATTCGATCACCCCCCTCTTTAACCCCTCGGGTGGCGAATTTCTAAAATCGTTGAAGTAAATGTTTAATCCTTTTTTTAGTAGCTTTGTTTTCCAGATTTTCACGTTCCTACCTATAACTGCTGCTGAGATATAGCGAAATGACCTAAAACATTCGACCACCCCCTTTAACCCCCTTCTGGGGGGTATTTCTAAAATCTCTGAAATAGGTGTTTAATCATTTTTTTAGTAGATTTGTTTTCTGGAATTTCAAGCTCCTACCTATAACTGCTGCTGACATATGGCGAAATGACCTAAAACATCGACCACCCACTTTAACCCCCTTCAGGGGGGAATATCTAAAATCTCTGAAATAGGTGTTTAATCATTTTTTTAGTAGATTTGTTTTCTGGAATTTCAAGCTCCTACCTATAACTGCTGCTGAGATATGGCTAAATGACCTAAAGCATTCGACCACCCCCCCTTTAACCCCCTTCTGGGTGGAATTTCTAAAATCGCTGAAATAGGTGTTTAATCAATTTTTTAGTAGATTTGTTTTCTGGAATTTCAAGCTCCTACCTATAACTGCTGCTGAGATATGGCAAAATGACCTAAAACATTCGAGGGGGGGGGGGAATTTTCAAAAATCCCTTCTTATTGCTTGCCTAGGCCATAACAGTAATCTACAGTCCATATTGCGTGACCCTGACATTAGTAGTTTCGGCTGGGCGTTGATGAGTCACCCAGTCAGTCAGTCAGTCACCGTTTCCTCTTTATATAATAGTATAGATTTAACAAATGATATTTAATATATGATTTTTTTCACTGGTTTTTACAGTCTGTTACCAGTAAATTATGTTTATTATTTATTAAGTATTATTAAATCATTAAGTATTATTAAATCATTATGACCTGAAACATATTACATATATTTGCATCATAACAATTAGATTTTCCTCTCACAGTTTAATAGTCAAACTTTAAAAAATATACATTATTTCAAACTTTACAAAATCCCTGAGAATTATTTTCAGTCATTTTAAATGTCAACAGCATTTTTCTTAAATTTTCTTAAATTCTTTTCCATTAAAAATATGACAAATTATAACACCGTGTAATAATATACTTTTTTAAATGCTAAATGCGTAAAATAAAGAATAAAACAAGTTTTATTAGACTGTTGACATGATTCAGCTTCATTGGAGCCATTATCAAAACAAATAAGAATTTTCTACAATTGCACGATTTTTGAAGTTAAAAATTAAATGATGGCGTTTCAAATAATAACTTCAAAGAACGTGCAGTTGTAGAATAGTATTCTTATTTGTTTTGATAATGGCTCCTATGGAGCCGAAACATGTCAACAGTCTAATAAAACTTATTTTACTGTTTATTTTACGCGTTTTAGCAATTAAAAAATATAAGAAACTCTATTCCATTGTTACTGCCACTGAATTTTTCTTGAGTGTAAACTGATAAATTTCTTCACCCAGAAGAAGAAAATAATATAATTTTCTTTTTAAAATCATATTTTTTATATTTAAAGCGAAACAAACTATTTTAAAGAATAGATTGATAAATATTTATAATGTTTAAAAATAATTTACGCAATAATAATAATAAACTACTAAATTGAATTTTACTCTATTTTGCCAAAAATGAAATTAGGTTTAAAACATTCTTGTGCATTATTAAAAATATAAATATTCTAAATGATGCAAAAAACAGATTATATTGAAATTAATAAACATCTAACGAATAAACATAAATTTATAAGACTTACAGATGGGCGCAACATTTTCATGCTACATTTGAAATTGAAACGGAGCTATTTCTCTCTGCTATCTGCTCTCCCAAATTGGCACTCCGTACACCTGAATGTCAGAGCAAAAATGAGACAGGACAGGAAATTCCAGGAAAAGTCCCTCTCTCTCTCTTATCACAACCCTCAAATCGCCTTGACATTGAGCCGCTTTTAGGTCCGATAACTTGCTTACTTGTGACTGAAAATTTTTTTTTCGGGAAGGGTGGGGGGAGCTTTTATGAGCCAATGCTTTAGTACAATAAATAAAAATATTTTTTTTTATTAAATCATACATTTTTTCTGTTTAAATTTTTATATATTTTAAATAACTTGAAAAAATATTTTTTTTTTAATGAAAAATTAAGATATACTGTGGGATTCTTTTAAACAACTTGATTCAGTTTTCATTTCTCCCAAAAACATCCATTTTTTTTTCTCTTGTATTTGTTTTCTTTTAACAATTATTATTTGATCACCATTACATGGAAAGTTATTTTTGCAATCGTATTTCATGTTAGAAACAAATTTAAAATATTATAATACGGGAAAACGGAGCTGTAATTGGGGTGTATACAAAAGTAGCATATACTTTCCACTTGTTCTTTATGGGTGAATATTTTTCTGTTGAAACTGAAAATAAATATATAAATAGACATTTATCATTAAAAATTTTATTATATATCTATAGTGTAAGCATGTTTAAACAGTGCAGTTTATTCCAATTAATTTCGTATCGTTTAAAAGGGTATTTGAATATGTTTGTGATTCATTTTTGTATCTATTTATCTTTGCAATTAAAAAAAATATATGAATTAAAATTAACATACTTTCAATTTCACTGTAATGTGCTTATAAAAATACTTATGTATACGTACATATTTTACACTCAAGACGCTTTTACTTGTAATTTATAAAAAAAATACGTAAAAGTTTAAAAAAAAAATATATATCTTGCACCCCATTTAAAACTTTCATCTACTGGCAGATTTTAAATATCGGAAATTATGTCGAAAAGAGTGAAGAAAAAAATATTTTATATCCTATAACCAATGTATCAAATACATGGCATTAGCCCTGTGATGCAGTCACATATTTTATTTCATTTTTCATTTTAAAATGCTTCAAAATTATTTTTTCCTCATTTAAACTGTATTTAAAAAAATAAAAGAAAAAAAGTATTTATTTTTATTTCCTTATTGAGTGCGTCTTCCTAAATTTGTAATAAATAAAACCTAATAATAAGACATAATTAATATACTACTTTAAAAATATCATTTCTTTTCTATTTTTTTTTCGTTATAGTTTAACAATTAAATTTTATACTTTTTCCCCTTTGATATTCATTTTTATTTCGGTTATCTCTTTTTATTTAAATAAAAACGGTATTTTAAGTAATAGCACAGAGGTGTCGCTAGACTAGGTGGCTCCTTATAGGGTTGTCGTACTTGGCATGTTCGTTTCGCCAAGGGCGATGTTTGTTTTCAGTGTCTGCGCACTCAATTTAAAATTTTCCATTTATATTCTATCTAACGTCTGTTACCCGTACGTTGGGAATCTATTTTTTTTCGCCAGTATTTGTGTTGGCGATATTGTTTAGATAAAAATTTAGTTAGTTATGTAACTGTTACGGTGACATGAGGTCATGCGCTCTCCTTAGTGTCGATTAAATGAAAAGCAATTATGTCCTTTTAAATATTTTTGCTGCTAATCCTTTGACTCGTAGCTCATCTGTATTTTATTACTTCAACTTTGCCTGCAACTGTATTGCCTACAACTTTGCCAAAAATAAAGATTTTGTCGAGCACGGAATAGAATTAGTTCATTTTTTAAAAATCGACCTTTTCTGCCAGTAAAAAAAATGTTTTCGAACCTGAGATTATATACTCCACTATACGAAAATGGCACACGTGATGGTCGAATGCCATCACAAGCCCTTTTCTTTTTATTTGATGCCAGGCTTTTATTTAGTGGCCAGAAACTCATCTTCAATGGCCAATGGACACTAATAATCAATTACTTTTACTTTCGCTCGACCATTATAAATGAAACAGCGGTCAACGGATGTAGTGGTGGGTCATTTAAAATACAACGGTGGCTAGGTACAAATGGCCCCAAGTCTTTTTGGCCTTAATGTTCACAGAAGGCGGCCACAGATCTTGTGTTTGTTGGGTACTAAGCTAGTTTCTCTTCTTCCCAGTCAATTTGTGAAACAAATATCCGCATTATCCAATTAGTAGTACGTAATAAGCAATGCTTTTAGCATTAATTGCAAATAAAATTTATGAGTAAAATGAAATTTTCCTTATTAACAGGAGACACCGCTTAAGCGAAGATGCGTAAATGAATGTTCATTGTCAATTGAAATTACGAAATTCTTAGCTTATGAAAAGACATAATTATTCCAGTCCGCATTTGTTTTTAACACTCTTTACAAACAAGCTCTAACTTCAAAAAATATATATTTGTTACACTTTGTTTTCAGTTCGTCTTTTTAATGTAACATATTTATTAAAACATCAGAATTAATGAAACTTTTCTATATATTTTTACAAAATAGAAATATTTTTTCGCTGGAAAGATTTTTTTTTTGATAAAAAGTTTTAATTGTTTTTAGCGGAATCTTAAAAAGTTTTCTTTATGATATTATAGAAAGTAAATATATTTTACTTTACAGATTCCAGGAAACAGTTTTAGTACTCAGTAAAAAAAAGTATTACATAGTTAATATAATTTCGCAGAAATTAATGTTTACAACACATTTCAAAATAATATTCTTAAAATAATGTACCTTATAGGATAAAACCTCCGATAATTATAATTTAGAGGTAAAAAGATATTTGTAAGAAAAACAAATTATCACATATTAAATTTAGTTTAAATGTTTTGGAATGTTTCTTCATATTTCTTTCTATAAGAAAAAAAAATTGTAGCATATATACTTGCTGAAATAAATTGCTTTTATAGAGAGTTTGACAAAGTAATTACTTAGATAAATAAGATTCTTTTTTTATTATTGTTGGAATTAATATTACATTTTTGTGTATTTTTGTTTATATTTGTTGATTTCTTCTATTGGGATTATATTTTGACATTTAATGCAAAAGAAACATTCTGTATTACAAGACTGAAAACATTATGCTGTAAAGATTCACGTTTGCTCTTAATATTGTGAATTGTTTTAGGATATACGACTTAAACTTTAAGCGTTTCCTTTTTAAATTAAAATAGTAAAATAATTGAATTTCTAAAATATCCCTAAAATGTTAAAGCATTAAACAGCTTACTTCTACCTGTTATTTTACATTTCAAAAGAATAATGTCCATAAGGAAGATTTTAAGTAAAAAAAAAAAAAGGCAAGAAAACACCACGTTTCACTTAATCAATATATTTATTATTTTAAAAATGTACTTTCAAGCTTAAACCATATGTTTACGTAATTACGAATATTTCTGCGTTGCTAACACCTGCAAACCTAATTAAGTTTGTAATGTATTCAAAGATAATACTTGTTTTTGCATATATTTTTGATTTTTGTAGTATGAGCGCAATGACGCAACAGTTCTTCTTTACATATGTTATTAAGTACATCACAAAGTATACTATATAGAAAAATGAAAAACAATAATTAATTGATCATTGATAGACAGTTTCAACATGCTTTCGAGGGTTTTTTAATTTTTAAATTAAAAAATAACAGACAATAGGGCGGTGTTTTGCTACTCACTTATGAGGTTAGCCACGTTTGTGAACGTGTTTTCCGATATCTAACACATGTGCGTGAAAGTGCCATCGAGCTCTCCTTTCTTTGACTTCGCAAGTATTTTTATGTCTCTCTGAATCTGAGCTTAATGGATATTTTTGTGCGGTTATAACATAGTTAGCTTACTGTGGTCAGCTGGCGAGTATAAATAAGGGACTGAGAGTTGAAATGAGTGAATTAGCCGAGTCTCGTCCCACTGTCTCAACAAGGGAGATTTTCAGCACTTTATTTCAAGCCCAGTTCTACTTTGTCATGACGTGGACTAAAAGGGGAAATATAGTCTGCAGCCTAGAAACGTGTTTTTTGTAAAAAGTTAAAGCTATGTAATTCAATAAAGTGAACTTCAGAGTGCATGGGAATCCAGCTAGTTAGTGTTATTATCTAGAACAGAAGTTTGAGAACCAGTGCTATGTGGAGACCAAAAATATGCTCGCGTACTTACCAGGGGCTGGCAGTGGTCCAGGAAAATAATTAAAATTTGAATAATATCAGCACATTTCAAGCAGTGGATTTTTTAAAAGCGTGTATCAATTTATTTGTTAGAAAAATCCCTATAATTTAATAAATATCTGTGAAATGAATTGAAACAATGGGACAATGTAGGGTTTCTAATGGACCCCCTAGTTGCAGTGCAACTTTTACATCTCGGTTATCGCTTTGATTACACCTGTTGTTATCCTATTCCTAATCCTAATAATATTATAAATCTGATTGTGTGCAAATGTTAGGCTGAATCCAGCGTCAAAATGGAGCCTTTAATGATCCTGTATTTTTGCATATAGATTGAATATAACCCTCAAATGAACATAGACTGTTTTTTGGTTATTTTATTCAAATATTTTTCTTAATAATTCTAAATTTCTTTATTTTCATAGAGAATAAATGGACATTTTTTTCGTATAATATTTTTAAATGGTTAAATTTACTTTACCGTTGCTAATACTTTATCGTTGCAAAAACTAATTTAAAACCCGGAATAATAATTTTTACTCAACAATTTAGTTTCAATTGGAAAATTTTCACGTGAAAAATGAAAATTAAATTAAAAAAATAAAGAATTAAAAAGAAGATTAAATAATATTATTAGAAATAAAACGTACTTTTTTTTGTTTTTGATAATAATACAAGGTTTCAATATCCGTAACCATAGGAAACATGTGAATATGACGTCATACATCGCAAATAAAGAGGATAGGCTTCGATTGGTGAAATAAAATGATCTTGGGTTTTTTCTTCACTTTTTTTCTTTTGTACGATAACAATACTTGGCGTTTTACCGTCTGCGCACGGCTAATATAACTATACCGTATTTTTTATTTAAATTTTGATGAAGTAAAATGAAGTTTAAAAAGAAAATGGTTAGCAAATGTCAATAATATGCTCCGCAAAATTATCTATGTCGAAAATGATGTCATGGATAGCGAGTAATAGCTATTTGCATTCTTAAAACCAAAAGAAATAACTCGATTACCTAAAAAAAAATGACGAATGTTAATAGTTCCATTTTTGTTGATGAAACCTAAAGACTTAATACTATTTCGTTACAGTAACATAATTTCCCCTATGCCAGTATTGAAATTAATTGTCTGGTTAAGAAAATTAACAAGAATTGTGTCATTAAAAGGAGATTTCTCTGGAGAAAAAGAGGCGTCATATTTGAAATAAAACGGGAATTTTCCAATATGTTTTAAAATGAGTGTGAATCAATTCCTTACATTAATAATACAAGGATCAGTAAGTATAAAAAGTAGATAAATTTCACGCCATATTTATAACGAAAAATTTAATTTATTTTATCTATACTGATTAATAAGCATCAGTATCCGTTGTATACAGATGAGAGTTTTCTGCTAAAAATCATATCATAATTTTAAGAAAAGGAAACTGAACATGAATCTATTATATTAAAATCTGACCGTGTGTTTGTATTTTGCAACTACTCCTAAACTATCGAACGCAACGCGATTTACTTAATACCGGTTATCATTGATCCGAGGATGTCACACAAACTGTCAGAATTAAAAAAAATTAAATTAGATGCCAAGATTTTTTTTTGTGAATTTTAACGAAGTTTCTCTAAAAACGGAAAGTAAATTACTCCATATTTGTGTATAAAAAAAGGAGAAATAAAACATATCAGTATATTTTTTACACCATTTTCTCATTAAAACTGAAAAACAGAATTTATTTTCACTTTGAATGGAAAACAAAATCTTGACTTCAGTAAATTATCCGAAAACTAAAAACATATTTTCACATATTCAAACTTCATGAATCAATTTATTCTGCAGAACAAAAATTGCCTGCAAATATACTGTCATTTAGAAAACAAGATTTGTTTCAACTATATATTAAATCAAGGAGGCAGAATTGAATTTAAAGAAAAAGCATATACTATTTCTAATTTTTTTTTAAGTATGGCTAGATTTTGAAGGAAATGTTTCACAAAGGCGCTAAAAGTAAAATTGTTTATCAAGTAAAATTAACATTTGTTTTTACCCAATTCGTCTATTTCCACGATTTTATCTGGCCCTCCTTTCTGCATTGGTAGCAATTTCATTTTCGAGACTATTTGGCACAAAATTTCACTTTTTAAAGACTGAGTTATGTCAAGGTCCCTATAACAAAAAATACCGTATTGTCTCCTATTAAATGTGATAAATAGTTAGTTAATTATTAACCTTTTTAATTATCGGGACTGAAATATTTTGCAATTATTCTTCTGTGTAATTATTCTTCTATTAATGTTGCGTGAACGAAGTCACGGGTAACAGCTAGTAATATTATACATCCGATTGTGTGCAAATGTTAGGCTGAAGCGAGCGTCAAAATGAAGCATTTAATGATCCTGTATCCTTGCATATAGGTTGCATAATGATCCTTGCATATAGGTTGATTATAACTCTCAAATGAACATAGGCTGGTTTTTGCTTGTTTTATTCAAGTATTTTTCTTAATAATTCAAAATTTCGTTATTTACATCGAGAATAATATATTTCGTATAATATATTAAAATGGTTAATATTCGTATAATATTTTAAAATGGTTAAATTTACTTTACCGTTGCTAATACTTTATCGTTGCCAAAACTAAATCAAAAGCCGAAATAATAATTTTTACTCAACAATTTAGTTTCAATTGAAAAATTTTCACGTGAAAAATGAAAATGAAATAAAAAAAATTTAAGAATTAAAAAGAAGATTAAATAATATTATTAGAAATAAAACGTACTTTTTTTTTAGTTTTTGATAATAATACAAGGTTTTAATATGCGTGTTGCCAAAACTAAATCAAAAGCCGAAATAATAATTTTTACTCAACAATTTAGTTTCAATTGAAATATTTTCACGTGAAAATGTTTCAATTGAAAAATTTTCACGTGAAAAATGAAAATGAAATAAAAAAAATTAAAGAATTAAAAAGAAGATTAAATAATATTATTAGAAATAAAACGTACTTTTTTTTAAGTTTTTGATAATAATACAAGGTTTTAATATGCGTGACCATAGGAAACAGGCAAATATGACGCCATACATCGAAAATAAAGCGGATATACTTTGATGGTGAAATAAAATGATCTTGTTTTTTTTTTTTTACTTTATTTTTGTATGGAAACAATACTTGGCGTTTTACCGTCCGCGCACGGCTAATATATACCGTACTAGCTTACCCGCCCGGCGTTGCCCGTGCCAACAACCTTAAACGTACCTGAAATCAGGGTTAAATGATTGTTTAATTTTAAACGAAAGTAATGTTAGAGGCCCCACTGCCATAGACACAGCATACACTGGGCGTGCCAAGCATAATCCCATATGTTACTGTAACCAAACCTGGAAATTCTCAGAATTTTTTTATGAAAAGCCAAATGGTATTTTTTCCTTCAAGCTTTTATCCAGGCTTAGGACTGGCTAAAAGAAAGGCAATTGCGTTTAGAAGCAAATATTTATTTTATGTTTTAGCCATAAACCAAAAGCCTTTCTTTTAGGCGTTTTAAAAAAAAATTGCCTGCGCTAACAACAGGTATTGTTCCTTTGGAACCCAATATCTTTACACAAACAAAACATTTCAATAAATACACATTATATACAATTAAATAAAACAAAATCTATACAATTAAATAAAACACAATCTATACAAAAAATAAAACACAATCTATACAATATAATAAACATAAAACATGAAAAAAAAATTTATATTCTGAAAACATGTCATTTTATAACTTAGTATTATACTACCGTACTATTTCCTGCAAGCGATATCGCCATCAGTGAATATACAGCCATCTCGTAGATGTTAAATGCTTGGATGTTCACAAAACTTTATATTTAGTATTCCCTTAATGATTATTGATCCTGAATCAAGTGCGGTTCAAAAAGCAAAGAATAAACAATAACAACAATCCTGACAGACTACTTAAACGCACTCTTTTATACAACAAACACTGTTTCATGAAAATTCTATTCCTAAATATTAAACTGATGCAACTCTCTTCAAGAAAATGACATATAAATTCTCACTATATGTTGGCCAATCCTGTTTTACAACTTGTTCATCATTTGCGTGGCACCATCCGTCTTCCATTCGATGATAATTGGATTAATGTCCTCCATGTGTTGAATCGCCGTAATGAAATATACCAGACATAACTTCATAGACACCATCGTGAATAATGAGACGTGCTGTCGGAACACCTAATAATTTGTAATCAGTAATTTTACCCTGTGAGGTAAATATCATCATTTGCATAAATAAATAATTTGGTGGCGATATTAGTTTCTCTTCTTTTCTTGTTTTAGAGAGTCCACAAAAATCACATCCACGTTCAATATATTCAACTGATGATATACTTTCCGCTACCAAATCTTCAAAATTAAAGCAATTACCACCTGTGGGTATATGAATTCTGATTACGGAATCCATATCATCCATATCCACTTCATTAAAACAACTAAAACACTGTAGTTTTGTGCGTCGTGTGAAAGAAATTTCATATAATAGAAATGGCAGCGCTTGAGCAAGATAGTTCAAAAACTCAAAAACATGTTCTTGACTACCATCAGTGAAAAGTACATCTTCAGCTAGATTGACATTATCTAAATAATACTGTCTTGCCAATTGTCGAAGCGGAATAATCACAAAATTCATCAATTGAAAGTGGAAAAATAGCAAAATTCATCAATCGATAGCGGAAAAATCACAAAATTCATCAATTGATAGCGGAAAAATCACAACATCGAAAATAAAGCGGATATACTTTGATGGTGAAATAAAATGATCTTGTTTTTTTTTTTAACTTTTTTTTTGTATGGAAACAATACTTGGCGTTTACCGTCTGCGCACGGCTAATATATACCGAATTTTTTATTTAAATTTTTAAAAAGTAAAAAGAAATTTGAAAAGAAAATGATTAGCAAATGTAAATAATATGCTCCGCAAAATTATCCATGTCGAAAATGATGTCATGGATAGCGATAAATAGTTACTTTCATTCTTGAAACTAAAAGTAATAACTTGATTACCTAAAAAAAAAAAGACGAATGTTATAGTTCCATTTTTGTTGATAAAACCTAAAGATTTAATATTATTTCGTTAAAGTAACATAGTTTCCCCTATGCCAGTATTTAAATTAATTGTCTGGAAAAGAAAATTAACAAGAATTATGTCATTAAAAAGGGATTTGTCTGAGGAAAAAGAGACATCATATTTGAAATAAAACGGGAATTTTCCAATATGTTTTAAAATGAGTGTGAATTTATGTTAATAATACAAGGATTAGTAAGTATAGAAAGTAGATGAGTTTCACGCCATATTTATTAAGAAAATTGTAACTGTTTTTTATCTATACTGATTATTAAGCATGAGTATCCATTATATACAGATGAGAGTTTTCTGGTAAAAATCACATCATAATTTTAAGAAAAGAAAAGTGAACACGGATGTATTATATTAAAATCTGACCGTGTGTTTGTATTTCGCAACTAATCCAAGAATATTAAACGCAAAGCGATATACTTAATACCGGTTATCATTGATCCGAAGATGTCACACAAACTCTCAGAATTTAAGAATTTAAATTAGATGCCAATATTTTTTTTTGTAAATTTTAACGAAGTTTCTCTAATTATGGAAAGTAAATTACTCCATATTTATGTATAAAAAAGGAGAAATAAAACAGATCAGTACATATTTCCATCCATATCCATTTTCTCATTAAAACTGAAAAACAGAATTTATTTTCACTTGAATAGATGGTGGAAACAAAATCTTGATTTCAGTAAATTATCCGAAAAATAAAAACATATTTTCACATATACAAACTTTATGAATCAATTTATTCTAGAGTACAAAAATTGCCTGCCAACATACTATCATTTAGAAAACAAGATTTGTTTCAGCTATACATTAAACCAAGGAGGACGAATTGAAATTAAAGAAAAAGCATATACTATTTCCAATTAATGTTTTTTTGAAGGATGGCTGTTAAAACGTTTCAAAAAGACGTTAAAAGTAAAATTGACATTTGTTTTTACCCAATGCGTTTATTTCCACGATTTTATTTGACCCTCCTTTCTGCATTGGTAGCAATTTCATTTTCTCGATTATTTGGCACAAAATTTAACTTTTTTAAGACTGAGTTATGTCACTGTCCCTAAAACAAAAAATACCGTATATTCTCCTATGAAATGTGATAAATAGTTAGTTAATTATTAAAGTTTTAAATTATCGGAAGTGAAATATTTTGCTTAATTAATGTATTTATTCTTTTTTTAATATTACGTGAACGAAGTCACGGGTAACAGCTAGTAATATTATAAGTGCGATTTTGTGTGTGAATGTTTGGCTGAAGTAAACATCAAAATGGATGATTTAATGATTCCGTATATTTGCATACAGTTGGATTATAACCCAGAAATGAACATAGGGTAGGTGTTATTTATTATTTTTAAATATGTTTCTTAATAATTCAAAATTTCATTATTTTCATAGAGAATCAATGAATATATTTCCTGTAAAATTTAAATAACCATTTTACGTTGCTAAACATTATCGTTGCCTGTAAATACAAAACCTGTAATAATAATTTTTCCACAACAATTAATTTTCAATTGAACGATTTCCACGTAAAAAATTAAAATTGAAAAGAATTCAAAAGAAGATGAATTGTCATGATATTTGGAACAAAAATATGAAGTATTTGTTATTATACATGAAGTATGAATATCGGTTATTTTGCGAAGAGATTTTCTCTCAAAGACAGTGTTATAATTAGAAGGAAAAATGAAAAATATTAATATTATTATATAGTCGGATATACAAATCCCAAAATTTTCTTCTATCTCATACATGTTAATGCTACAAAATTCGCTATTACAATGCCAAAAAAAATCAATATTTTTCGTCATTCTGTTGTACGTCAGATACTTGCGAATCGTCGGGTTACCTAGATGCGAGCAGCCGATTTATTATACTAAACTACGAAAAGTCCTTCTGGGCTGTACCGGCAGGAAAAGATAGCCTACTTATTGATCGGTTTTGAGATTTTTACTACTTTTACTGTAAATACACGAAGCTAAAATGCTCGAAACCCGATTACAGAAGAGTCATACACAGTTCTGGTTAATATTGAATTTGAATGAGAATATCGCTAAATTAGACAGAATTAGCCAAGTTGGCTTCACACGTGACAACGTATTTTTTGTCACCAAATTTGGCGATATTTCACCAATTGTCGCCAAGATTGGTGATAATTTGAGGTTGCCGAATATAAATATGTAGTGTTAAGCATGTAAGTGTTGAAACGATGTTTACAACAATGAAAGAAAATTTGGAGACACCATGTCCACTAATACTCATAAATGAAACCCATTTATAGAGGAATCCTGCTGTATTGTTCCAAAATGTCTGCCACCCTATAATTTCAAACTGCTATATCTCCGCCATTTTTTAGATAGAGGCAAAACAATAAATGCTCTGGAATCCTTGGATCAAACAGTTAACGCAAAACATTTTTAGGATTTCTAATTTTTTGTACAACTTTTTGAAATTGAAATCTTTAAATGGCTATCACAGCGTCCCCTCCAGCCCCGATATCCTCAAATTCAACTGGCACCTGCAGGCTATAGTCAAAAACATATACAAATATTTTGGCTCAACTTCATGCATTTTTCGATGATACAATAGTGAAAATGGAACAAATATCACGATCGCAGCGCCCCCTCTCGTCGAAATATTCCCAAATTCAACCGGAACCTGCAGGCTATAGTCAAAAACATAGAAAAAAAATTTCGCTCAATTACCTGCATAACTTCATGCACTTTTCGATGATACAATAGTGAAAATGGAACTAAAATAGCGATCGCAGCGCCCCCTTTTGTTGAAATATCCCCAAATTCAAATGGGTCCTGCTGAGCATAGCCAAAAACATATACAAAAATTTTGATTCAATTATCTGCACAAGTTCATACACTTTCGATGATACAATAATGAAAATGGAACAAAAATTGCGATCAGAGCGCCCCCTTTCGTCGAAATATCCCCAAATTCAACTGAGACCTGCAGGCTATAGTCAAAGACATAGAAAAAAAATTGGTTCAATTATCTGCATAATTTCATACACTTTTCAATGATACAATAGTGAAAATGGGGCAAAAATCGCGATCACAGCGGCCCCTTTCGTCGAAATATCCCCAATTTTAATTAGGACCTGTTAGCCATATCGAAAAACATAGAAAAAAATGTTTCATTTATCTGCATAACTTCATACACTTTTCGATGATAGAATAGTGAAAATGGAACAAAAATCACGATCGCAGCAACCTCTTTCGTCGAAATATCCATAAATTCAAGTAGGACCTGCTGGCCGTAACCAAAAGTATAGAAAAAAACTTGGTTCAATTTGATTCATAACTTCATACACTTTTCGATGATACAGTGAGGACAGACAGACATTTTGTAAAAACATGTTTTTCGGAATCTCTGATCCCTAAAACGTGTAAATCCGTCGAAAACCGGAAATCGAAAAAAATTTCGATTACAATACTTTCTTCTATTATAGATAGAAGAAAGTAAATAAAGATTTCGCTTGGACCACGGAACTATGAAAAGGATCCTCCTTGGCTTGAACAAATATGACGTCATAAATGAAACATGATTTTCAAATATTCGTAATAATACAAGGAGCATGAATATCTGCATATAATGAAAGCAGATAGATAATGGACGTCATATTTAAGGTGAAATACTGAAATATTTTTTATCGATACTGATTAATAATATGCTGGAATATCAGTTACATACATAAGTGAGATTTCTGCAAAAATTTACATGATGATTGCCAGGAAAAGGAAATTAACGAGAATTATATCATTAAAAGAGATTTTTCTGGGGAAAAGGTGATGTCGTATTTGAAATAAAACGGGAATTTTCAAATATGTTTTAAAAGGAGCGTGAATCGATTCCGTACATTAATAATACAAGAAACAGTAAGTATAGAAAATAGATGAGTTTCACGCCATATTTAAAACGAAAATTTTAAATGTTTTTTTTTAATCTATACTCATTAGTATTAGTTACATACAGATGAGAATATTCTGCTAAAAATCACATTATAACTTTAAGAAAAGAAAAATGAACACGAATCTATTACATTAAAAACTGACTATCTGTTTGTATTTCACAACTACTTCTCTAATACGATCGAACGCAACGTGATTTAATTAACACCAGTTATCATTGATCCGGGGATGTCGCACAAACTTTCAGAATAATAAAAAAAATAGATTCCGATATTTTTTGTTGTTATTATTGTTAATTTTAACGAAGTTTCTCTTAAAACGGCAAGTAAATTACTCCATATTTGTGGAAGAAAATATTCTGTCGATTCGAGTAGAATTTCTTATCTTACGTCTTATGGTGTCTTCTTTGGCGTATCTCATATTACGGCTTCTTACTAATCAGACCTAAAGACAGGTGTACAGAATGGGATTGCATAAGCCATTTTTATATGTTATGGAAAGATAATGAAAGTTGGGCTGAAATTGTAGCTTAATATTTTAATATTTTATTTTAACATGTAATTTTACTGATCAGTTATTATATGTAGTTTTATAAATATGGTCTTAATACGGAACGTATTTATTTATTATAACTTAATTTAATTTTTAAAGCATTGAATTTATCTTAGAGCTAGATAAATATAAAATTAAAAGCTCGTCAAGTGATTAAATGCTGATACGTTTATTATGTTATATAAAATAAATGTATTTATAACAAATTAAAATAAAAACATTATGTTTTTGTAGTTTATAATGAAAATTCTCAACGAAGCACAAAGAGCAGAAACATATAGGAGAAGGTGGCCTAAAATTATCCTAACGGGCAAAACGATCCACGTATGTTTTCTTCCAAACATGTTGCGCTGTTTACAGGGTAACACATAAACTAGTTGTGGTAAGTAAAGAAGAAGCAATGCCGGTATTCAAGCGATTGCTGTATTGCGCGTCTGAATAGAATTCTTTGAAAAATTGGGTTTTATAACATCTGTTATAAGGTAAGCACTAACTTTCATATTTATTTAGATATACAGTCTTTCATGTACAGAAATATGACTTGGTTTACTTAATGGAGTATGTTTTCAGATGTGAATTACACTTATGCATAACTTCCAACTTTTACGCTTTTTTGCGACCACTAAAAATTAATAGAAAATTTTGCCTTATTGAATCGTATGATTTCGGCGGTTTAACAACGTAAAATTTGCTATAAAATTTTAATGGTAGGAAAAAAGCGTAAAAGTTGGCAGTTATGCTTATCTATTTTCATAATTACTTTTATATCCTTTATTTTGCTGAAAAAAAAACAATTTACAATCATTTTTAAATGAAGGATCATTTTGTACTTTGGTGAGGGTAAAATGATCCTTTGGACACTTTTTTAAAAATCTATTTTTTTCATTACTCAATTTGGATTTAAAATATTATTAAAATATGTTTAAAATGCAAAATATAGTGTAAAACATATTAGCAAAAGGCCAAAGTTTTATTTAAACAGTTATATTTTTTCACACAAATTTTTCACTTAAAGGGATCATTTTATGCCACCTTGCCCTAAACCGATTTTTTAAACACAAAATATTGAAGAATGTGTCGATTAATTAATTTCAGAAAACCAATCCAAGTTAAATAATATTAAAGTGATACTTTTCTGAGTGAAATATATTTTAACCCTCTTAATATATTAACATATTATTTATAGATATAAAAAATAACATATTAAAGATGCAAATTTATTTATACACTGTGTTATAACATATTTTAATCCTAATGTTATGCATTCAGCAATTAAATATGGAAATTTAAAAGTATTCATGGAAGTGCAATTAAATAATATAAAGAAAAATAAGAGGAAATTAAAAAGAAAGAAAAAAAAGGATCATTATTTTGAAGTTATATTCCATAAATGTTTATGTAATTATAATCCATAAATTGCATATATAATGTAATTGCATCTTATATAGACATTCTAATAAATAATTAGATGATAACTATTTAATGATAAACTCACGATGTTTGTTGGTTAGTCAGAAAGTTTGGAATACGTAAAGTACATATATTTTGTTGTGTGTTAAGTTATTCAAGTTATCATTCAATTTTGTGTGGTTATCTGATAATTTTCCTATATTAGAAAACAAAAACTTTTCATGAAGTATTTACAAAATAAATTATTGAATATTTTAATATTCTTTATTCATTAGTGAATATCAAACAGAAACAAAATGTACTATCTTCATGAAAACTTTAATTATCATAAATTCGTATTTTCTTACTTTAATCATAAAATTGTCAACTAGAAGAAATTAATAATAATCGTTAAAATTATTTCATAATTATGATTCCATAAAAACAGGTTTATATCTAAAGAGCATACTAATAACATTAAAATAAAATAAACATTGATAGTTTAGCACTGAATCCCAAGAAAGGCAAACAAATTTTGTAAATTATTCCTAAATCACTTAAGGAAACATACTTTTTCTAAATGAAATATAAACAAAATCTAGACTAATTGTAAATATTTTTATGATTTTGTATTTATTGACTTTGGATATATACTTGTTCGTTCATTTATATACGTTATTGAGTGAACATAAAAAAAAAAAAAAAAAATGTTATTGTTCATTTTAAAAATAAACACATGTATTCAAAGATTTGTGAAATATTTATTTGAATAGTAGGATTAATTAAGATGAAACCGTAGAGATGGACGAAAACTGAATGCCTCAGACTGAATGAATATGAGTAGCCTGTAGAGGCTAATGATTTAAATATTTAAATCGAGGCAAGAAGAACAAATAGCCATTACGGTATCGCTATTTTTCCATCTGAAAATTTTATTCGATCCTTTTTTGTTCTATTTGTTTTCGATTTTCGATTTTCTCAAGTATGAATAATTTACAGTTATTGCAATGTTTTATATTATAATTTGTAGCATATTTAACATGGATATATTTCTCAAAGATATATGTCGCATATCTAATATGGAAATCAATTAACAACATTCTGCTAGTTAAAAAAGCGGTAACTTGAAACCGTAAGCAATCGTTACATAGTGATAATGTATTTCGTACGTGAATATTGAGACATGTACTTTACTTTTGGACAGTTCACTGGTAATCAATACATTGCAAACTGATGTTATGTAATGCTTTTCCTTATGCAGTTTTCTAGAAAACTGTGCGTCGTCGGGGAATGGTTCTTTGGACAAATTTTATGTACACATACCAAGTTACTGAAATTTCAAGTAAGTGCAGGAAATATATCTACCTCATTGGTTTGAACTCATCCAAAGTATATTATAAGAATCCTGAAAAGGAATACTTTTAAATAAACTAAGTATTAAATTTCTTCATTTAACTAGATACATTTACTACACTTAAAAAGTTTTTTATTTTCAGTACATTTTACAAAATAAATTGAATCGAAAAATAAGGAAATCTTTACTTCGCCAATATCAAGGAGTTAAAAACACAATCCGTACTGCACTATATGTAAAGAAACAGAAATAAAAAATCTGTACTCGCAAACTTCTAAACACTTTTCAATACAGTTGAAAATTGTTTATGAATTTGATTTGCCTGTATGTCATACAGTCAGTCATTGTGTCTGGTCAACTAGCTGTCAGTTCGCTTTACTGTACTCTATCTCTCGTAAATAAACTCGGATTGCCATGCAGATTTTGCAGTTAGTTTTTCTTTTGTTTGACAAAAAGAAACATTTCATTCATAAATATATATTTAATACCCAAACAGTACATCTGTCATAATCACAAGTGAAAAAATGTGACATCATTAGTATTTAAATCTGTGATTGCAAAAATGACACAAGTCCATTTTTTTCTTTAAATGCCTTTTATTAACACTTTCTAACATAGTTGAAAAGTGTTTAGGAAGACATGAATTCAGTTTCTTTGTCTGTCCGTGCTCTAACTCTCAAAAATAAGCACGGATTTCTATGTAATTTTTATATGTTAATGATGTTTACAATAGAATGTTTGGTATTGAAAGTGAAGCGTAAAGTATTTATAGTTCATTTACAGGCACACAAAATATTTCCACAACATTGTAGTCTACTGGTAAAAATTATTCCCGATGCATTTTAATTTATGTTAAAAAGTTTCAAACATAATAAAAATGATTTGCATCATCGAGGGGAATAACATCTTCTTCCGAAGTATAGGGTAAGTTGAATTTATCGTTCGTTTACAGGGACGCCCAAAACATGATTTTATATTATGATCTATGGTAAACGTTTGCAAAAAATTCCAATGATATTATGACACTTCATACACAATAAAATTAAAAAGATCACTAAAGTGCACTTGAACATGCTGTCTGTAGATTGAGAAGTGAGTAGCATTTACTGTTCTTTACAGAGACGCACAAAATAATTCGATTATAGGGCGGACTATGATCAATTCAATTGTACGAAAAAATTAAATTTCTTAGTAATAGTCTATTAGTGTTGGAAAATGTTTCATAGTCTATGTCTGATGCATGATTTTTCGTTCTTGTTTTTGTTTTAGCCTCATTATTTAATAGACTTCTCAGAATCTTTTTCTCATAATTTACATGATTTTAGAAAAAGAGTAGAATAAATTGTGTAAAAGACGATGTTTTGAATTATTTTGTCCTTTTAGCTGCGCATTCATTGAAAGAATATTGAAAAACTCTTTTCTTTTTTCTTTGTTTTTTTTACAGCTATTCTATAAAATTTACTTCTTTGCATTTTACTGAAGGCAGTCTTTATTTCTATCGGCATTGTTTACAAGATTTTCCAACTTTTCAAACGAATTTAAGTAAGAAAAAGAATAATCTGAGGAAGTCATTTGCTTAAGCAAAAATAAAAGTGCAATTTAAGGGAATGAAACAAAGAAATTGCTTATAAAAGTTTACTATAAACTAAAGAACTGGCATACATAAAATCACTTCATTCTTTAAAAAAATATTTTTTTTTTTTTTTTTTTTTTTTTTTTTTTTTTTTGTTAATTGAATATAAAGTTTAAAAAAATTCTTTTATGAAGATTAATTTGTTTGTTAATTTTATCATATCAATTTTATTAAAAGTTAAACGAAAATATAACATTTTTGGTACGTGTGGATGGGGAATTAAATATAAAATAAACTTGTAATGTTAAAATGTTACGAAATACATAGCATTATTTTAATTAAAATGTTTACGCTGATACTGATCTAAGGGTGGTTCATGAAAGAACGATTTTTTTCTAAATTGATCATTTCAGGAGAATTTTTTTTATTTTAAAAGCTATTTTTTTAAAATATATACAATGCTTTAAAATCTATTTCTGAATAGGTTTCCTAACCTACAATGCTTTTTTTTAAGTATATTTATATAGAAATAAGTGCCTGAGATAATCAAATAACCTTGTCGATAAATTTAAATATAATATCGTATTACTCTATTTTATATGTTGGAATATGACCGCACAAATCTTGAATAATGAAAATACTCTAAATAATACATCTAAAATGCATAGTTTGAAAGAAAAATAGTAATTAAAATAGTATGATGTCTCATGCGGACCACCGAAAATTTGATTTTGTAAACTTCACGAAATTGGAATCCCGAAGTAAAACAAGATAAAAAAATAAAATACATTAAAAGTAAAAATTACCGTAGCCCATTGGCTTGTGAAAAGATTGGGGGGGGGATTAAATTGGGTAGGAGGTAGATGTGTGTCTAATATGGAAATCAACAACCAACACTCGGCTAGTTTTAAAAGGCGGCAGCTTGAAACCATCAGCGATCTTTGCATCGTGATAAAGTGTTTCATTTCTGAATATTGAGACATGTACATTATTTTCGGTCAGTACAATGGTAATTAATGCATTACAAACTGCTATGAAGTCTGTGACGTCATACTTTTCTTTTGTATTTTTCTCGAAAATGTGCGTCGTCGAAGTACGGCTCTTTGGAAAATATTATGTACTCATAGCTAGGGTACTTGCTTTGCACAGTTTTTGCATTGGCATACAAACTCCTGTATATTATTGATAGTAACAGAAACTTTTATTAACTATGTGCATGAACGATTCGGATATATATCGAATAGAAAATCTGCACCTTTTAAAATTTCACGAAACTATACGTTAATGAGGATATATAATATTCCGGAGTGACTATATGTGTCTCTGTAAATTACATTTGAATCGTCAGGTTTATAAAGGGAATAAGTCTACAAATGAAGTGTTTGACATATAAAACCAAGAAAGAAAAAGCATGCTTCAAACATAGATTATTAAACACTTTACAACACTAACAGAATACTTTAACAAACCTTCGCTGTTTATTAAGGTAAATAAAATACCTAAGTTTTCATTTTAGAAAGCACAAAACCCATTTGAAAACCAGATTTCAACATTTACAGGCCATAGCCCGAAATGTACTTCCATTCATTTGTGCGGTCTTGTGTATAATCTAAAGATATCTATATACTCTCTATAGAAAACTTCAATTTTGTTTTGTATAACAAAACACATAACACAGTTCAAAATTAACCTTCAGCAGTTTCTACCAATAGACGGAAACATATTTGAATTCTTTTGTACAGCGTTGTATAACCACTGTAAGATTTTTATACACGCCACATAAACTAAAGTTTAATGCAGTCAAAAACACGCTGAAAACTACAGAAATCACACTTACCAGAAATTATCAAACAGAAGCGGCCATTTATCCAATTCTTTGAGTGGCCCTGTATAAGATTTTATTTTTATTCAACAAGTATCTCATAGTATTCTAAATATATTTCACGATCAACATGCATATATCGGTTTAAAAAAACTAAACATTTTACGCTGATCACAGTAATGCTTACGAATAATTTTGTGTAGCCCTGTATCTGATGTACAGTATTTAGGCATATCACATAGTATGAAAAAGTTTACTTAAAGGCGTTCCTAACTGAAACCGCACTTCTAGCAATTATCGCTTCTAGATAATACTCCGAAATCTTTTAAAATGTGTCCCTGTAAATGAACGATAAATGCTATGCACATAATATTACACAACAAGTATCTTGCAGTAAACCTCAGTAATGTATATCAATTTCATTATATTTGAAATAGTGTAACATAATTAATATACGCTGCAATTTGTTTTCCCGTAAACCATTATGTAACCAAATATTTTTGTTTGGCCCTGTAACTTTAGACCCATACTTTAGAGTGCAAGGAGGTAATTTTGCTATTTATTGGCTTCATTATTTTCTTAAACCTCATTCCATTTCTTATGGCACAGGGCGAATTCCGGACGAATTCTTAAAACAAAAATGATAGAGAATGTTTCGTAAAATGTGAAGTATGTGGAAAAGTAGGTGAATGCATGTGATTAAAAATTGAGACTTAAATAAAAGCACAGCAGAAATAAAATCTTTATTTTACAGGAAAATATGTGTCGATTACGATGTCAAAGAAACTAATTATTTCATCAAACAATCTGTATTTATTACGAACTTTCTGTTGTGTTAACAGATTTTGCCCATGCAATAAAAGAAAAAGAAAATTCTTATGTAACAACTATGAATGCAGCTATCTTAATCCTGCAAAATACTGAAAAATAGCGGTTTTTAACAGGGCTTTTGTTCTCACCTGAAAATACAAAAGTATATTGTTAACGTACTTTTCCTTTATGTAACGACAGTTATTTGATAATTATTCTTAACACACTGAAAAAAATTTTGGTCAACAATTACGGTACATATACTGGCAGCTTTGTGACCAGTATACATACCGTAATTTAACTGGACGGTATATGTATCGTAAAATATTTAAAGCATATGTATCAGTTGCACATCCCCCCCTCTCCTCAGGCCTGCATGCATTACATAACAAGAGCAAGAGCATCACTTTAGGGGTTGCCGTACACCGAGGTGGGCTACCAGCTTTTTTCTTACTGAAAAATAATTATTTTACGGTAAAAAATAGCATATTTTAATGAAAAACAATCATTTTCGGTATAAATACCGTTTATAATCAAAATGACTCATATACGGTTTTTTTACGCTTAATAAACCATAGAAGTACGGTACTCATACCGTAAAGAGTGAAAAAGGTACAAGTACCGTTAATTTACGGTACATATTTTATTTTACGATTTTTTTTTACAGTGCTTTATGTATGAGCATTATGTATGACCCATAAAAGTGCACATTTTGCTAATTTCCTTTTAACATCACAAACATTTGTCAAAAGGGAATGATAAATCATTCGAAAAAACTTAGTTTTATACTGACTGGAATTAAACAACAAAAACTCAATTTTTTTTATTTCTTCTTCTCTAACTGCATCAATATTTAATGGATAATAATTTCTTAGTAGTAAATATAAATAAGCATTACGCTTGTGATTTCACAAAATATAACAATGCAAAAAATATAACCAAATACATAGTATATTTAAGAATAATGTGTTATGCTGAAACTAAATGTATTATAAAATTTGTTGTTGTTATGGTGCTCTTAAATGTTCTATGTAATTGAAATATGTGCATTAACTGTTATGATAAAATAAACCACATAAAAGATTTTTTGTAATTAAAACAAAATTTTCTTGCTTCATATAAAACTGACTTTATAGAATGTAATTAGATATTTTTGAGTACTATGTGCGTTATTAAAAATCATAGTATCAATGTTTATTTCATTTATCTGTAGAACCACGTAGATCGTTGCTTTAAACATTATACAACTAAAAAAATGGATTTTAATTTAAACATAAAAATGGCCTTTTCGTTGAAAATTTATATTTTTAGATGGCATGCATACATTTTATATAATTATTTTGAGTCACAATTAACGCAAATGTAATTAGAAGCTTATGGGGACCTAACCCGTTAGTGTAACTGCATGCACCATCATCGAAGCATATTGATCTATCCAAAATTTCAATCCTTTCTTATTGTCAGTTAAAGGGCTTTATTTTTTTCAAAATGGTTTCTGAAGATAAGAAATATCTTATGGAATCGTAGGTAAATGCAAGGATACGTTAGATTTCAGTAAGGTTTTTGTGTTAATTTTAAACACTAAAATGAAATAGGCAAAATTAAACAAATGTCCAATACATTATTTGTCATTTAAATTGGTGTCACATAAATAATATTTATTTGCACTTCTGAAAGCAAATTTATACATTTTTTGTATATCAATCATTAAACATACGTAATACATATATATATATATATAAGTGGTGAGAGTTGTTTAAGGAACAGTATTATTTATTAAAAAATCACGTAAATTGTTACATTTCTCTGTTAAGCAAAAAAAATATGTTTTTTTTTTTTTTCGAAAGTATTTTCTGTTATGAAAAAAAACTAAATATTCATGCACGCATCTTGAGTATTTGATAAGAACTTATTGAAATCTCCGATGATTTCCAAATAACCTTTCTTGTATTAACTTAAAAAAATTTTTCTTATCCTCTTTTCCTTTTTTGATACAAATAATATATTTTTACAAATAAAAGTTATTTGTGCAGAAGAATGCAATTAAGAAAAAAACACCGATGATAAAAGAATTTGATAAATGTAAATTTCGAAGTGGTGTTTCAGTGAATCAATTATTTATTTGAATGTCTAGTTACTTTCCAGCTTATATACTTATTTCGTCTATGTACAAATATCATATTTATTTCATAAAAATATTTCGAAAAAGAAAAAAGAAATTCTAATAGATGCATCATGAGTTTTTATTCAGAATACATTCAATTTCCCGTTGCGTTTGTAAATATTTTCGTTTCCTGTATTAAATGCGTTTTTTTAATTCAGAGTTATTTATTACTTTCATTTATTACTTGTAACGTTTATGATTTAAAACGAAATCATGGTAAAAAACAAATTGTTCTCGTCGAGTTTTGAGCAAGCATGTAATTTTTTAAGTACACATCTAAAGAGATTTTAGAACTCTGCACTAACGCAGTCAGTCTGCGAACGTAAATTAGTGATCCAATTTTTGTGTGCGGTGCTAAATGTTAATCCTGCCTGTATAGAATTAAAATATTATTATATTGCTTGAGTGCTTTGTGTAATTTTGATAAACTTATTTTACCTTATGTTCCACAAGTCTAAATGACTAAAAAGAAACAACAAATGGCCTAGCAGCAGACCAGAAATTGATGCCAGAAATGAATTCAACAATTTGGAGATGAAACTTTATGAATCAAGGAAGAACTGTATTGGCTGAGCACGACGTATTTCAAAATCATGCCCTGTCATTGGATTACACGTATCTGATCGTGACTTAGTTTTTTCCACTGTTCAAAGTATGATACTGATGAAGTTCAAGAGATGCCCGGAAAGAAAAATCAACATACATCGCGTCTTTTGCTTTCCAACCGTGGAAGAACTTTCTCTAGTAAAAACATAAATACAATTACAAAATTTTGTTACATTCCTGACGGCCAAATCACGTACCCATACTGTAAAAAATGACCAATGTTTCTTATTTTATGAAAATATACTATAATCACGAAGGAAAATATAATATAATCTTATGAGTTATCCAAAATTCCGAATAGCATATTCCGTTGTCTTTTGAATCCCCAGAAACCAACACATTTCCAAAATTTAAAGAATTATTGATAAAAACAAAGTATTTTTCGCTGCCCGTATTTTTCAGAAACGTTTCCGAAGGGTTTTTATAGTGTATTAATTAGTATCCTCAGCCTGAAATACCTGTTTTTCGAATGTCATCAATTCTCAAGTAAAAGTTTTCAGCCGCATAAGTTAATTTATACATGAAAGAGTAAAGAAATAATCTTAATTTTAATGTTATTGTTAAGGCTGTTAATTTTGCATGTTTATCTGTTAAACATATTTTTTGAGCATAAAAATATTTACTTGAGAATTGATAGAATTCGAAAAACAGGTATTCCAGGCTGAGGACACTAATTAATACATTATAAAAACCTTTCGGAAAGGGTTCTGAAAAATACGGGCAGCAAAAAATACTTTGTTTTTATAAATAATTCTTTAAATTTTGGAAATGTATTGGTTTCTGGGGATTCAAAACACAATGGAACACGCTATTCGGAATTTCGGATAACTCAGAAGATTATATTATATTTTCGTTCGTGGTTATAGTATATTTTTATAAAATAAGAAACATTGGTCATTTTTTACAGTGCATGGACTTTTATTATAAGAATACAAAATCATGAAACGACAAATCTAGTAGGATTAACAAAGACATGATGTTAATTATTCAGCTAAGAATAGCTTCAGCTGGTGAATCTTAAGTATATGATAACATTTAGTTATCAGATAGAGGCGCAGCATGCTGTATGTGCAAAGATACAACATCATTTGAAATCATTTCGCCTGAAATACACGACACATATCCAGAAGGTAAAAATTCTAACATTGATGGGGTCAGGGCAAGAGAGTGCCAAGCCCCATTTTTGAAATTTGAGTTATTTAATTTGTAAATTTGAATCAAATACTCAAATCAAGATGTATAACATAGAAGTTTTTTCGCCAATGTCTTAGTAACATTTGAGATATTCTGAGTAGCAATATGGCATTACTTTAATGATATTACTATTGCGTTTTTTGTAATATAGTTATCTTCATCCGAGGCATAAACATCTGGGGCAAAAACGAAACCTGTCACATAATCATCAAGTGGCATTAGAAACAAATTATATGTTGGATATTAAAATTTAAAATATTAAACAACAAATTAAAGTGTTAGATTTATTTCACGAAAAATGTGACTTGGCACTTTTTTGCCCCGACCCACTCAATTGCTTCTGAAGCTATTTAATACTGTTAAATGCAATACAATACAGTCAGTAAAAATAACTTTATGAATCTATTAATAATCTTATTTAAGTACCACAACTAAGACATAATTTGATATTTTATTCTTTTTTAAGGGCAAAAGTTTGTAGAATTGTATCAGAAAACATATATGTGCTAACTGAATTCAAGACAAGGCTTGTCATAACTAGGTTTAATCAAATAAAAAATTAATATTATTCAGAATCATATTCAGCAGTTTTTAATTTAGAATATTTTACATTAGTAACTGCAGTTACAGCTAAATTAAATTTTAATGTTATGTATTTTGATTTAAAAACTGCGTACACACACACACACATATATATATATATATATATGTGTGTGTGTGTGTGTGTAATTTAGAAGAAACTGTATATCTGTCACCATTGTTATACATCTCTATACTTAACTTACTAAAACTCTTCTTAATGATATAAATTCTTCTTACATCAGTTCGTGCCTACGAAACATGCTTTAAAATTTTTGATCTCCTTAGTAAGTATTATTATAATGAAAGATTCAATCTTTGAAGAAACATAACATTTAGTAGACATGAAACGGACACTGACACAAATACATGCACTAAACTGTTTATATAAATAATGTTCTGCGACCGTATTTCTCGCTCAGAAAGAATACATATGACAAATTATTTATAAACAAAAATGTTTCCGTTCAATTCACATGTTTTTCGCCTGCGTGCTGAAGAGTCTGCAATTGGAGTCAGAAGCCGAAACATCTTCCTGCCTACCAGCAAACACAGATCTATCGGTAAGCAATCGGGCGATTGCCGCTTTGCCGTTTCAGACGGTATCGGTACGATACCAGCCACCGTACTGGTTTCGTAACTTTTTCGACACGTCGCACGAATGACGCCCGACAGATAGGCGCACAGCCGGTCCGGTATCGGCAACGCCGGTAGCATCGACGGCACTCTGCTATGCCGATTGTATACCAACAGTTATCCGCACACCTACCGCATGTGGTCCGGTACCGGCAACGCTAAAAACGGCGAGATGCTGTGCCGACCGTATACTGATAACAAATCCGTAGTATTGTCGAATGTGATCCGATATCGGCAAGCATTAAACTGCCGAAAGCACTCATTTTATTGGGAATTAGCAGCAGAAGAGAGGGGGGGGGGGTCACTCCACTTAATGGTACTTAATTTTTTTAAAACTTTGATTATTTAGGTAAAAATGCTGCAATTTATTTTTCAGATGTAAGCAACCCCTTCCTCTTCATGGATACCGTTTTACTATTAATAGCCCTTGACATTAAAAAAAAAATGCTTTAATCTTCACTTTTTTACATTATATTAGCATAGATACAGGATATATTTAGCAGGGTTAAATTTATTACTTTGCCTCATACAAAAACAATTTGTTTTTGTACCAGTCTTGTATTGTATTACTTACGCAAGTGTTTTTTTTTCCTGTTTTATATTATTTTGAACCATTATCTTGATTTGATTTAACAATATCTGAATCCTGTGTTTCTAAACCCCATAACTATAAAGTAAATATATATATATGTATATATTTTAATTTCATTCTTACAAAATGTGGTAAGTATTATATATACATTTAACTTTTGTTCTATAAAGCTACATAAAACAAATTTATTATACAATAAGTAAAATTTAGATATATTTTCCACATATTTTTCTTTTTAAGTGTGATTTAAAAAAATAAAATATTTTCTAGGAAACCATAAAACAATACATCTAAATTTTTTTCAGATTTTTTTATTATTATTATTTTTTAAGTCAAATAAACTAAATTCAAATAATCTAATAAACTAATAAACTAATCCGACAATTTACTATTAATTAATAAATTAAAAAATTCGAACTTTAATTTTACACAGAAAATAAAAAGTCAGTTTAAATAACTTAGTTAAAAATTTTTCTACCCTGTTTGTTATTATTTTATTTTATGAACGCTTTAAATAAATGTTTGTGTGATTTTCTAAATCCTTTTTTATGTCTCTTAAAATGATAAGTCTGCTATAAATATGCTCAGTTGTTTTAGACTTATTAAATCCATCAGTATCTCAACTAAGTTAAATATTTTTTGCATAATTTAATTTCGTAAACATTATTCTCTCTTGATAAAATATAAAATAACAAAATTTAGTGTTTATGTAATTTTTTGTAACTAAAAAAAAATTGTATGAATGACATGTTGCATATTTACTTATTTTTAGTTTTTACTAAATTCTTTATACATTTTTTCATTCATACAGAAGGGTAAATGTTTTCAAAATCATTTATATCTTGTACTAGCTAATCCGCCCGGCGTTGCCAGGGCCCGAAATATTAATAATCTGTTCTATACGAATATGACTGAAATATGTAAGGCTATCGAAATCAAGTCGAATGAGGCAAACCCCGTCGTAATCGGGCTCATAAAACCCAAGATCGGAAAGCATATCCTGGCAGTCGCAAGTGCAGCTAAAATATTTAAGGCTATAGATATCAAGTCGAATGAGCCAAACCCCGTCGTAATCGGGTCCATAGAACCAGATATACTCCTATAGTTCCACTTTCCATCGCCAGGGGGCGCAGTCTGTTCTGGAAGAGGCCTTTTAAGAACACTCGACCCAACCAAATTTCCTAGTAGAATTGAAATTTAACTACAGGTAAACATTGCCAAAATAGCGGAATTCGCGAAAGTGGGTTACGTAATCGATCGGTTTCTAAAGGGTTAATGTAGATATTTTTTAAAACCCAACCGTGCATTTTGAAGAAAATGAACGTGTCTATGATCTGGAGTCTTCTGTTTGTCCGTCCTTGCATTTCCCGAGTCGATGCTGATTTTTAAATCTGGACCAAAAAAAGGAAATTCGCGTGAGTGAGTTTTGGAATGGATTTTTTTTTTTTTTTCGGAGGGTTAAAATATTTTTTTTTTTCAGAACGGATACCAGATTTTAAAAAACAAATGGATATAGATTAGGCACGATATTTTTAGTTTTTCGTATCTTGTTTATAAACGCTAATTCGGATTTTTAAAGATAGGAGAAATAGTTAAAAAAGCGAAATTGACTTACGGTTAAAAACGTTTTCGAAAGCGTTAACGTGATTAATTTTTTAAACTAAAGGTTTCTGCCTAAACTGGATAGAACGTAGATGTCTTTAGGTGTGTTTGCTTTTTGTTTGGTTACTTTAGAAAGCCGATACCAGATTTAATATAAAGCAGAAAATCGGAATTCGCAAAAGAGAGTCCTGTGCACGAATTTTTTTTGAAGGGTTAATATTCGTATTTTTCACAAACAAATACAGATGTCGAAAAACGAATAAATGTAGATATTGTCTGGTATTTTTAGTTTTAGTATTAGCAGGTGGAGCTGGCAAGGATTTTTTTAATTTACTTATTTATTTATTTTTTGCTAAAGGGTTGGTCCTATAAAAAACTTATCGATATAAAGGTTTTAGATAATATTAAGATGATTTATAATAAATTTAAGCAGATTTGATATCTTATGAATTTGCGAAGTTATGAATTTTTTTCTTCTAAAAACCCCCCTTTTACCTCCTTCGGGGCCATTTTTAATGATATCAAAAATCTGTCATACATAAATTTTCTGCCCTTTTCCTAGAAGTAAAATTAACTTTAAACGAATTTGATACGTATCATAGTTAAGAAATTATAGAGTTATTTCTGTTTTCACAAAATGACGCCCATTCCCCCCCCCCCCCTTGGCTCGATTTTGCCCATTAACGAACTTTACCGAGATTTTATGCCCCTTGATTTTATGTATCAGTTTGGAAGAGATTTGTGCAGAATTATTGCTGTTATCGTGTCTATAAAAAAGTGACATAGATAAATAGATAAAGTTTCGAACTGGTGTTGGGTTCTGGGAGTCATAATCGGCGTAGATCTGCAAAAATTTTTCGAAAATTCCAACTAAGGGGAGAATGTAATAGGTAGTATTTCTTACGATATCTACCTAAAAAATGCCAGTTAATCACGATTGAAAAATAAATAAATTGACGGCTAAGACTAAACATTCCAAATTCGGACCGATGCTGGCAAATGTAATCAGACCATTAACGGATACCAGATAACGGTCCAGCATCATTTGCCGATTTAAATCGCTTGCCGATATCTAACCATAGATGGACCGATAACAGTAACTGGTATTTGAAGAAGCACGGTTCTGTAGTATCAGTTGCTGACATACAACTGGCACTTGACCGATATCACTGTCCCGATGACGACACAAAACCGACACTGCCGGCTGCGGTCCGGACGTGTGCCGAAAGGTATGTGTTTGCTGGGCAGAGAGATAATATTTTAATCTGTAGTATTGTCATGTTCGAATGAGTATAAGTGTTGCACTACTCGCTGAATAAAACTTTCAGTCGCAAGTCTTAAGGTACAGATTCGAACTATTCCATCTCCACCAGGAAGAATATCTGTAACAATACATATCTTCCATAATCGCTTTGGCTGATTATCTTCTTTAATTTGAACAACACCTCCCTTTGTCACTATGGCATACTTTTAGAGATATCTGTGTGATGGGCTGCAAGTTCAGTCTATATCTGTATTTGCGCGTTAATTAATTTTTCGTAGAACGTCTAACTCATATCCTATCCGGTGGCAAAGCTGTAAGTCTACAAGGAAGTGTGCTGGGAAGAAAGGACTTGGCTCGCTTGCATCACACGACATAAGAGTTAATGGCCGAGAATTCAGAATAGCTTGCTCCTCCTGCAAAGTAGTCTCCAATTCTTTATATTCCAATGAAGATCTTCCAAAGATTTTCTTGAGACACACGTGACCACGACGTGAAATAAGTCTTCGAGAAGCCATTAAAATTCTGTTGTTGCAATATTCATAACGTTTTATAGATGCACTGCTCTTACTACTGAACAGGTAAATAAACCAACATAAATTTCCGTACTATTTTGTAAGTAAAGGGGATATAGAATATCTGCTCTAGTTACTTCAAACGGTAAAACTTCTTTAACTTTATATGGAGGAAGGGGTGAAATTCTTAGTAATATTGTTTAGTGCTGAATTTTGACCGACGGCACATCGACTTAGTATGTGTTTTACTTTTTGCCTAGACTTTATAATCCATAAACTGTCTATTAACTAAGCGAGTGTTCCAGAATATTCATCATGAGCTACCTCTTCATGTGCTTTTCTGCTCTGAAGATTTGTAAAATGACATTTGCTTGTAAGGTTAATTCGATGGGCTTCTGAATAACTTAAATTTGTATGCTGGAGTCTCGGGATCTGATTTTCACCTAAGAAATTGTTTAAACATAGTATTTTATATTTTCACGGTACTATTTTTTTCTTTAAGAATGGTTTTCTTTCTACTGAGAATTATTTTTCTCGTATCTGTTTTATCCAATATTTCTTGGCATTCAACACTTCTTGAGCAGTCAAAGAAAAGTCTACTTGAACATCGCTTCATATAATTCGCAAATCTGAATATCCAAGTGGTAATGTTAAGCACTCCTGTCAATATACTGTCTTTTGAAATTTCAGAGATTGTATTTCCTTTCTGAATTACACATCTAGCTTGGGAAATTTTTGTTCTTTTCGATTATTTCTCTCTACTTCAGCGGCTTTTATATTACTTTCGTTCAAAATATTTATTTTCTTGCAGATTCTTGGGCTGTTAAACCAGTCTTGATATTCAAAAATAATTCTGTCTTTTCACCTTTGGTTAACAGGTCAGCTGGATTTTGTGAAATCAGGAGAATGCGACCACGAGTTTGGATCTGTCTGCTGCTTTATTTCTCGAATCTTATTTTGAACAAATGGCTTCCATTCCGGAGCATAGCCTATAATCTACAGCAGGTCAATCATCAAATCTGTACAGAAATGTATACTAACCTTCATTTCTTTAAAAATATGTTAACAAACTTTAATAAAGGCAGTTAGTCTGGTTTCTACTGCTGTGCTTATTAATGCCTATCTTTAAAGATACTATTTATTTATCGGTGCAACTTTTACTTTGGAAATGATAAAACTAGTAATTATCTGTTCCTTGATATATTGCACAAATAACAGCTCCATAAGCTTTAGCACTTGCGTCATTGAAGCTGTGTAATTGCTAATCTTGAAGAGCTTTGTTCAAATTTTCACGATAAGAATGTCTCGCAATAGCTTAGTTTGGGTGGTACTTAGTTGTTTACATCAATTAATCCATTTATTTTACATATCTTCATTTAATTCCTATTTACAATTTAGACCAATTTTCCAAATTTATTGTATACGAATTCTTGAAGTTACTGTCAAATAGCTCAGAATTGCTATGGTATCATATGATTTTCCTATCATGTTTAAAACTTTTCTTTTGGTTATAGTATTATTATCACCGTTATATTTCAAAATATTTTGCAATTCACCTTTCAAATAATCTTCTTGTGTATTCCATTTATTACCTAGAGTTTTTTTATTAGCAGATTTTTGATGATATTTTCTTCTTTTAAGTCAAACATAGACTGGAGACTTTAGGAATTTGTAGTCCACTTGCGCCTATTAAAATTAGCATCTTTCAAAATGCTCTTAACTTCAGCATATAATTTTAAACTTTGAGATTCTTCATTCACACCAACGAGTAAATCATCGACATACAGACTACATACAGATTAAGTAGGTAAAATGTTTCTAGAAATATAGATTTGTATTTATTGATTTGATGTTTGATCGCTGCAAATAAGAGAAATAAACTAGGCTTCGCTCCGAATAAAATTGGTCATTCTTAACGTTTTCAACTTTAATTATCACCCGGAATTACAAGGATTTTCAATGCATAAACATCTAACAGCATCTCCATCTGAAGGATCTAGACTTATGTGGAGGTATGCCTGCTCGATGTCCCAAGTGACTGAAATTTTATGCTGTCGAAACCGAAGTAAAACACTAGGTCGATCGAGAATAGAATTTGGACCCGTATGCAAATAGTGGTTTAAGGAAATAGATTTTGCATAATAGGAAGATGCATCGAAAAGGACTCTAAGTGTGGTAGTTGCTTTGTCTTCACGTATAACTGCTTCACGGATTATATGGCAAGATAGTGAGTTTGGTTTGGAATTAGCAAATTTTGCCACTCCTTTCTCTACACAATCGTCTGCACATTTTGTTCTGCGATCGTACTTCTCGCTCAGAAAGAATATATAGAAAAAATTCTTTATAAACAAGAGTATTTTGAGTTCAATTCACAGATTTTTCATCTGCACGCCAAAAAACTGCAAATAGAGTTAGAAACCTCAACATCCAACACCTGGTTAGGAAAAACTAATAAGGATTGATAAAGTTTGTAAACTGAAAAAGAATATTTTTGATTTACTCGAAAGAGGAATAAACTGGTATTGGAAAATAAATTTGCAGCTTCAAAATATTGGAATAGTTCTTTTGGCTTTTGTGTATTTATTAAAGCTGAGAATGATAAACGTTTTTGTTCGTATGCATGTACATGACATAACAGTTTTTTTTGTAATAGTCAAACAATGTTTGATGATATTATTCCTAAAATTAAAATTGTATTTAAAATGTATGAAAATTCGAACTGTAATTTTTTAAACATTTTAATTGAGAAACATAATAATTGTTTTAGTTTATAATAAACTGAATATATTGAATTAGTGTTGGTTAAACATAATTTGGAAATTTATAAGTCTGTGAAAACACCTATTTTTAAAGGTGAAGATAAAAGCTTCCTTCAAACAAATGAATTGATTGATATAACTATGCATCGTGAATTAATAGATACTCCTTTATATTTAGCAAATATAACACGTCATGAGATTTCATATATCACAGCTGATATGTCAGAATTAAATTCCTGAACCAGAGAAAAGTCATTATATTTTGTTAAAAGAGTACTAAAGCATTTAAAAGGAAAGAAAGATAAAAAAAATTAATATCCTTGAAAGTTGGTTTAAGCAAGTGTCTTAAAATCATCTGTACTCTATATTTTATTAAAGAGCCAAAGCAGCCTGATCTTGAACACTGCTACTCCTTTTATGCTTGGAGGCTACACTTTAATGCTCATTTAGTCTTGGTAAACCAATCGGGGCCGGATTGGGACTTTTCAATTAATATAAATATCAGGAGTAACAGCACAACAAGGAATATCATTTTTTGAATGCTTGTTCTGCGCTATTTATGGAAATGGAGAAAAAGGTAAATTATTTTCTGGTTGAGGAATTTTAATAGGTTATTCGTTTGTTCCTGGAAATATCCTCAACAAAAAGTGTTACTATTTATACATGTGAAGCTGAATTATTTTATATTTCTGAGATTTCTGAAGATATTAATTGAACTGTAAATTTACTATATCGAGTTGGCGATTGAAGTTAAAATGTAAAAAAATTATAAATGATTCAGTAATTTTAAACTCAGATAGCCAAGAAACAGCATCCAGTTGATTATATGTATTAGTTCATCAATTAAATGAAAGCACTTAAACATACAATTTCATTTTGTTAAAGATTTATTAATATAGAATGTTATTACATTAAAGTAAGTTCAAAGGGGAAAATATTATTGAAGATTTCGTTTACAAATATTTTTCTGGATTAGTTATTGTCATATAAATTTTGTTCAAACATCTTTTTACACTAAATTTGAAGCAAAAATTAACATATACTTTCGAGTATTTTTTTTTCTTATTGTACAATACAGACGTGCAGTGGCCTGCGTAAGGCAAGAAACCCGAAGCCGAACATATTTTTTCTTTTGATTAGGATTAGTCGAGGCAGAACTTACCATTGTTTGTGCACATTCGGTCCAGGCAGGTCCTGAACTTCTTCCGTTCATCGTATCTGTGAAAACGAACCGTACTGGGCCCATTTTTCTTTCTTTTTTATATTTTGTAAAGATAATAGTGACATTGTACATTTGCTGAGGAAATTATTATAATTATTATAATTTATTTTGTTTTATAACTGAAAGTACAATATTGAAAATACAGTATATAATTTCTACAGTTTAAACTGTGTTTTTTAAAAATATATTTTCTTTCTTTATCAACTACATTAAATTTTCTATAAGTATTCTTTATTTATCTTAAAAGTAACACCTAGTTGCATGACTGCAATTCATGTTGTCCCAAAACATTTCTATTGCAATACGTCAATTTGACCCTCGGTTATAACTTAAAAAAATATTTTTTGTTAAATAATTAATCGGAAGCATAGTAACTCAATCACATAAACTTATTATAATTACAAAAAAGTCATTCATACGTTTACTTTTTAATAAAATGCACTTTTTCGTTAAATATCTTTTTTAATTAAAAACATATTCAGATTTAAATAAAATTGATTTCTCACTTTGTTTTCTACGAGTTACATGACTACTAAATACCATGTGTTGCCTTTATATAATTTTCTTCAACAATGAATTGTAATATAATTACATAAAATTATACAATATTTTTCAATGAATCTGTTTCCGACAATGCACAAATTTCATTATTTTTTATAATTGTGTGACTTTGTCTTCCGTGCTCAAGAACAAGTAAACACTGCACCGCGTTTAAGAGATATATTTAATCATTATTAATTTCGAAAAGAAAAATTTCTATTATTATTTTAAGTACAAAAGGGATTTATTTATTTGAATGCATAGATATCCATTTTATAATGAAAATAATTATGATAATTTAACTAAGAGAAAAATAGATAAATGTGAGAAAATCTTACTGGCGTTCAAGTGTGCGAGTGGGTAGAAAACAAAGAAATAAAAGGGAAACAATGGATTAATTTAATGAATGAAAATGAAGTCTTGCTGTTCAGGGAAAGTAGTTTGAATATAATAAATAATATTTACTGAAAAATTATTGTTACAAATGCAATACCTTAAAAAGACAATTTCACACCTGCTATTCGAGAATTTAATTTAAATCCTTGAAAGTCTTTCTAATTTCGAGTATATTAATATGCTTTAAGAGTACACATTCATCTAAATAAATAAAAAGTATTGTACAAGTTCTTAATAAATAACTAAAACTTATAAATAAGCAACCAAAAGCACGTTTTTCGTTTATTTTCATTCTAGTATATTTCATTTTTGAATAGTTTAAAAAAAATACTTTTAATTAATTCATTTTAAATAAAATTCCATCCTATAAAGTTTGCAAATCATCATTAATATAAGGTAAAGCCAGGAGAGATGACGCGGTTGGAGAGATTGCGCACATAGAGGTTGTAGAGTGAGAGCGCAGCGACTCCAGGTAGTTGTACAGCAGCAGTAGGGGAGTGTCTTCTTGAAAGTGCACTTTGATTGTTTTGAGCGTATAAGAAAAAACATTGCTATTTTGTTTTGTTTTCCAAAAGTAAGTGCTTGAATTTTCATAGCTATTCATCAGAATTTCTATACAATGTCAATAGCACAAAATATGTTTAACTTAAACGATTTCTCATAAGCTACTAATCTAGACTAACAATGTGAACATCAACGGTTCATTTTAGTAGTGACCATGTTTAAATAAAAGGCCGCGCAATCTCTCTTACCGAAATTGGAGAGTTTGCGCATCTGCTACTTAGGAGAGATGGCGCATTGTTACCAGTAGTTTCCATGGTAGGAGAGATTACGCAGCTTATTGGTAAATTTGCATAAAAAAACGAAAACTGAAAATGGGCTAATTTTAAGTTAAACGTGTTATCAAGTAATTTAATCTTATAGTGTAATCTTACCTGGACTTCCAATTTCCGATTCTTTAATTTATTTTCCCTTTAATTAAAATTTTTAATTGTTTTTAAAATTATTTTCTTTTTCTGATTTTTCAATCAATAGGTTGAAATATTCCCTCCTAATACAATAACATTTGTTCACGAAAAAGTCTTACAACAATGTCATTTAAATGTAATTATTATTGATAACAGTTTGATTGTAGTTAATAATAGTAACAATCTCTCCTACCCATGTGCCCAATCACACCAACCCTGTAAGGACAGATTGCGCAAAATAACTTTCTTGGTTTTATTACATCTGTTCTATGAAATTGCAAAATAACAACAAAATAGCAAGGGGAATGCATAAAAAAACAAATGAAGTAAAAATTATTCATGGATAGTTTAGCAAAAAATTAATATTTAGATTTTTTATTGTTATTCTTTTGAATTGTGCGCAGACTCTCCTAGCTTTACCTTATATGCATACACACGCACGCATGTATATAGATAGATAGATAATAAAGTATTTAAAATGATTGCAAACTTTATACATTTGTTGTATTTTTTGTTTTAATTAAAACAACAGTATGTTTTCAATCATTAATTGTTAAATGTTTTATTATAAAATCTATAACTTATAACAACGTTGCTCGATTATTGAAAATACAATTAATTTATTAACGGAAAGTGTCTGATTAAAATGACTAAATTTTTCAAAAAGAATGCTCTTTTTTCTTAATTAAAAAAAGACGTTCTTAATCAGTTTATTTTGTTTTCATACGAATGAAGAATTTTCTAAAATATACGGTTTTATCAAACTTCGATTTGAATTTTTTTTCAGTGTTAGTAAAAACGTAATTTCAGTTACCCTAGTATAAGAACCTCCGGTAGTGCGAAGATATATTTCTTTGTAAAAGGAAACAAATATTTATTTAGAAGCCGTCATGCAATTTTCTGTTAATTCATTGCACCCGATTTTGCAATAACGTACGCCAGTATAGAAAATTAACGAATTTTGGCGTAAACAGTATTCCGAAGCATTTAGTATTAGATTTATTATTATAATTCAGGTTTTTTCCCTACTACACACTAAAATTGTAAGCATTTATTTTTCAATATTTTATTGTTGAAACATTTATGATTTAGCACAATTTTGGGGAAATCATGATAGTGAGGTAATATAATTTTCAGAAGAACTTTTACTAAGTTAATTGGAATTTGACATTTTTCTTTGAAAAATAATTTATTTTTAATGCTTTGTGTGTCGTCAAACTAAAACTGTCTGTCTTTCACAATAGAGCAGAATTTTGTCTTCTTCAGATATATTGATTCAATTCCAGAAACCTTTAAAGTTTTCTACTCGCGGCTTTATAAATGCCTTTGAGGAAATAGATTTTTTTGTCATAAATTTCTTTTAGTTGAAGATAAAATTAGAAAACCTTTCAGTGAAATACTTTTATATGCTCTTTATAACCGTTCCTAGTACATAATAATATATCCAAATAATAAAATATATTGAAAAACATAGCTGCTAAGATTTAGTATTTTTACATTTATTTAATATTTTAAATTTATTTAATATTTTAAATTTATTTAATATTTTAAATTTATTTAATATTTTAAATTTATTTAATATTTTAAATTTATTTAATATATTTTAATAATGTTTCTTATTTCTGTGTGATATTTATTTGATACCATTTATTAATTTATATTTATTGTTGATGTTTTTTTACTTTAAAAAATCCTCGCAAAGTCGGCAAGTACGCCAATTGCAAAAACGATATATTGCGGTTAATTCAAAAAGCAATAGACAAGTGTAGTTAATATAAAAAATGAATAAATCTTCGTTTCTAGATAAGTCCTTTCCCCATCTTGAACAGCAATAAAAATAGGGTGTCGCGTCAATTCACCGTGCACAATTCATAGCGCAAAATTCATCGCACAATTCATCACAGCGTTAATTGATCGCATACTCAATTGGTCGCGGCGTCAGTTAGTCGTGGCGTCAATTCATAGCGGAGTCCATTCGTCGCAGCGAAATGTCTTTGAAGACGATGATGATAACATATTACTTGCTGAGTGCTGAATCACTTGCTGACTAGTGTACTAAACAGGTATTTCTTTATTGGGCACTTCCCCAAAAACCACGTATAAAACAATTCCTCTCTATTTTAATGATTGATATTTTCAGTGTAAAGCAACAAATGAGAAATATATCTATATAAGTATATAAAATCGGCCTTTAAAATGTTAGTTATAATTCTCTATCTTTGAAAAGAAAATTAAATAATTTATCATTAAATAATTTTACTAAATTAACTTTACTTTTATCATTATCGCCTTCAAAAACATTTTCACTGCAACGAATTGACGCTATGATCGATTGAGTCTGCGACAAATTGACACACATCGCAAACAAGTCATCACGCACAATTAATCGCACAATTCATCGCAGAATCAATTCGTCGCAAAGTCAATACGACGCTACGATAAATTATTCCGCAATGAATTGTGTGCGACAAATTGTGCACGCGGAATTGATGTAGAACCTAGAAAACTTTAAATTGTGTTTTGATATATTAAGGTGATAATGCGCTATTCGACAACATTATTTAGGATGCATCCTACGGTGTTTGCATGTCTATCTCAAAAATCATACGCTATACTACAAAAAATAATTTCAAAATCGTGGAGTAGCATCGATTTAGTAAGAAAACATTTATTGGGCTTAGTTATGCTATGCAAAAGAAGAAAAAAAACGCGACAAGGATATTTGCTTGTCTGTGATTTCCAATATTTTTATATCACGCAAAGAGATTAAAAAAAATTATGATATGGGTTTTCACAAAACACTAACAGAACTCCTAAATTAATGTGAGTGTTTTAGCAGAGTTGCCAAGTCTCCGGATTTTTACACACCAGTAATTTTTTTAGAAAATTTTGTTCTCTTAAATCGCAAAATGCTCTGATTAAATAAAACAACATTTTCTGTCCTAAATTACTGGTGTCCAAAAAGCCGCAGACTTGGCAGGTCTGTTTTAGCATCACTGTACCCTTCCCAATCATCCAAAAATGTGCAAAAATACTTTATGAGGATTTTCCAGCAAATGAAACATTGTGTATAGTGAATGTGTAGCGTATCATTCACATTCATACGCACTTCTCCCATTTGGACAACATTTTTGAAAATATATGTCAGCAAGAATATGAGATGTTTAAGACAACGCTGTAAGTCTTACGTTGACGTATAACTGATTATCCCATAAAAAGAAATTATAAAAAAAAGCGCCAAGTTCCCCGTACTGTTTCGCCTGCAACAAGTACCGATATATGATGCTCGCCCAAGTTAAAAGTCACACATACAAAATATTTCATAGAAAATGACTTTATGCGACTTGGCCGTTTATGCTGTCTAGTTTTTTTCATTTATCTGACATTCTTATACAATAAATTCTAAACAAAAATAAAAGAATGTAAAACTGAGAAAAATAAATTAGAATATATAATACACCCTGATTGCTGTTAAACATATCATATCTTTCATTTGAAATAAACAATTACATCTATAAATCATTTCACAATTAATGATTAGAAATTATGCATTTATAAATTATTTGAATATTAAAAGTAATATCAGAATGCAAATATGCAAATTCGTATGAAGTCATTATAACTGAAAGCTATATGTGATAAATACCATTGATCTTCAACAAACATTAGTTTTGATTAACCATCATTTAGTTTTACCATGATTTAATGGTCATTGTGTACGGTTTGTTGTCATTAACATGAATTCCAATGAAGAATTTTTTCATCAAATTTCACATTGTGTTACATTATACGAGAGAGAGTTGAGAACCAGAGTGGACCATCCTCTACAGCTGTGATTTTGAATTCATGCTTTTTAAAATGTATATTATATTTCAGTACTTTGTGAAATAAAATGAGTTAAATGTTCAAAAAACATGTAGTAGACATGTAAATCATACATTCTTTAGAATTTGAAAAATCTTCCAAAATGCATTAACGGCCAAGTCACCGGAAACCATTTTCAATGAAAGATTTCGGATGTTTGACTTTTAACTTGGAATCATTAACATCATTTTAACATCAGATATCAGTATTTTTTTTGCGGGCAAAACGGCAAAACGCTAAGGAGAACTTGGCGCTTTTCTTATAGAAATTTTGTGATGGAATATCACTACTTTTTTAGGTTTTTTTAGATGCATTTTTCTAAAGGATAAAAATATAAAATATATATAAATATAAAAAAAAATTTAAATTCCCAAAATGTATGCTAAGTGCTTCATCATATTACTTTTTTTCATAATTTACTTGCTCAGTCCTTCGCCAAATCGGATGTTTTTGATAGAGAAATTAAGAATCAACTCAATAATCAACTCTTTGCGATCATGGCAGCATATCTTATATTTTGTGTTGTTATTCATGTCATCTTTATTGACAATTACCGCTTAATTTACTTAGGCATTTATGCTTCATGTCAGTTTGAATCGTTTCGCTCTCTAATACGCAGATTTCTAATCCTATTAAGTAATCTTCTGTAATTGCCACTGCCAATTGGCATATTTTAGCAAACACGATTTGGTGCAAGTGAAGTGGTTCTTCTTAAACGTTTTTAAAGTGATCCACATTTACAATAAACCATATTGATGCTAATATATTTTTTCTTTCATTCTAACATTGGATCGATTAAGGAAGATTAGAAAATCTACGGCCACGCGGCCGTTCTTCCATTAGAAAATCTATCGTTATTTTTATCTAATCGTATTAGATAACATGTGAATGTGTCTTGGTTTTAAGATTTTAGCTAATTTTACTCGAAAACCAGAAGCTAAAATGCACGGAACCCCATTATACAAGATTCATTCTATAATGTACATACGTTAAACTGGATATATGTTATAAAATTATAATATTCATTAGGAGAACATGCTGTTTCGATGCTTTAATTCTGAAAATCCTCTTTCTATTATAAACATTTAACAGAGCAAAGACTAACAATATATTAACAGTAAGTATAATAACAGTGTAATATAATAGCAAGAGTAGACGTCTTGTGTGGTGACGAAACGACTGAAATTTTATTGACATTTGTGCGTTATGGAATTAAAATGTGGTTAATTATGTGGTTAATTAAAACCACATAATATTAATAGATGGTTATTCGCTCTAAAAATACTCTATGAAAAAGAGCCTCTAGCATCAAATTCTCGCCATGCTTGGTGACACTTAACGAAATATCGCTAAATTTGGCGACAAAAATGCCCTGTTTATGTTGACGTCATAATGATTCATATGCATTATGTAATATATGTGTGATGCATATACATATACATGTAGTATATACAGGGTGATTCATAAAAGATGGGCAGAACTTTAAGGGGTTATAGTACACTTAAAGACAAATAATATTAAATAGGAGACTAAGGGTCCCAGACGTATTCCCAAGGAGATAGGGGGCATTAAAGTTTAGGGTCCGAAATTTCAAATGATTATAAAACATGGAAAAATTGGTCGATTCGTTTGCGGTTTTTGCAAAAAATTTTCTTTATGCCAGTATTTTCTTGAAATAAAATTTTAAAGTTCAATTTCAAAAAATGCCGATAGGGGGCGCTTTAGACTTTGGAGTAACAAACAACTATTTTTTAACGTTATTTTTTTTATTTCTTTAAATGATTTCGAAAGCTTAGACTTAAACTTAAATTTTGATCTAAAAATCTGAGTCCTAACGAGTAGTTAAGTAGCGTAAACTGAAATTTGAAATTTGAAACCCTTCTCCCCCCAGAACAAAAATCAGTTATTCCCGATCTTTGTGTCGTAGATTAGGCTCTAACTACTGCCGCGTTTTGCTAAAATTATTCTTTATGTCAGTATTTTCTTGAAAATAAATTTTAAAGAAAATTTTCAAAAAATTCCGATAGAGGGCGCTTTAGACTTTGGAGTAACGAACAACTATTTTATACCGTTATTTTTTGTGTCTCATTAAATGCTTTCTAAAGCTTAGACTTAAACTTAAATTTAAACTCAAAATCTGAATCGCTGAGCGTGGTTCAGTAGCGAGGGGAGGGGGTTCAAATTTCAACTTCTGAACATAGTTCAGTTTGCACTACTTAACCATGCCCAACGATTCTGTGCTGTGATACGAGGCAAAAATACAACTTTCGTCAAGGACTGCATAGTCGGAATTCACTCATAAAGGCACTGGCACAGTTGGAAACGTCGCTCATGCAAACGTTAAAGCTCCATTCCTGACGCTAGTCACCGGGTGAAGAAGGAAACAGAAAGTATGCAAATGTCAAATGGGGAAGAAGAAGAACACGTATGCAAAATTTCGACACGATTCAGGCATAAAAACCACTGAACGGTGAGTCAAGTGTAAGTCGCTGTAGTAATGAATCGGAAGATGGCGCCCTTCACGAATAAGGAAAAGGCTGAGATGCATTTAATTTACGGAGCGGCAGATGGAAATGGTGCAGAGGCACAACGAATGTACGGAGAGCGATTTCCTAACAGGCGGTTGCCTAACCGCAAAACTTTCGAGCGCTTGCACAGACAGTTGTGTGAGACGGGGTCATTTCTCGCTTCCCGGTCGAATGCAGGTCGTGCAAAAAAGGACGAATCAGTAGTTGTTGCAGAAGCCATTCTGGATGTAGTAGCGGCGCAGCCAAGTACAATTACACGAACAGTGGCTAGCCAGGTGGATACCTCACAGTCCACGACTTGGAGGGTACTGAAGGATGAACATTTGCTCCCGTTTCATGTGCAACGAGTCCAGAAACTGTCTCCAGGGGATTATCCAAATCGTATTGAATTCGCCCGCTGGTTTCTGCAGCAGAACGCGCTAAATCAACATTTTGGACGAACTGTGCTTTTCACCGATGAATGTACCTTCACACGTGAAGGTACATTTAACACACACAATGCACATGTATGGGCGGATGTCAATCCACATGCTACGTATCCACATGCTCATCAGAGACGCTTTTCCATCAATGTTTGGGCAGGAATCCTCGGAGACCACCTAATCGGACCGTACCTTCTTCCTGAACGCCTCAACGGTAAAACATACCTCACATTTCTGCAACATGTGCTGCCAGACCTGTTAAACGTTGTTCCTCCACGCATCCGGCGGGTCATGTGGTTCCAGCACGATGGAGCGCCAGCCCATTACGTACGAGACGTCCGCAACTATCTGGACATCACATTTCCGAACAGATGGATTGGTCGAGGTGGTCCTGTTGCTTGGCCTGCTCGCTCGCCAGATCTTTCACCCCTCGATTTCTTTTTTTGGGGACGATTGAAGGCTCTTATGTATGAGACACCCATTGAATCCCCCGAGGAACTGGTCGCCAGACTTTCCGCCGCTGTAGGGGAAGTGCTCGAAAAGCCTGATGTTTTCGCGAATGTTCGCCGTTCCATTCGTCGCCGTTGTTCTGCGTGCATAACCTCTGGTGGTCACAATTTTGAACATTTATTGTGATTACATGTTAATATATATGCTTTGGTAACATAATCCTAATTTGTGTCTTTTTACCTCGTATCACAGCACACAATGTGTGGACATGGTAAACTGAACTGTGCTCAGGAGTAGAAATTTCAAACCCCTCTCCCCAGAAACTTAACCACGTCTAACGATTCAGATTTTGGGCTGAAAATTTAAGTCTAAGCTTTAGAAAGCATTTAATGAGACACAAAAAATAACGGTATAAAATAGTTGTTCGTTACTCCAAAGTCTAAAGCGCCCTCTATCGGAATTTTTTGAAAATTTTCTTTAAAATTTATTTTCAAGAAAATACTGACATAAAGAATAATTTTAGCAAAACGAGGCAGTAGTTAGAGCCTAATCTACGACACAAAGATCGGGAATAACTGATTTTTGTTCTGGGGGGAGAAGGGTTTCAAATTTCAAATTTCAGTTTACGCTACTTAACTACTCGTTAGGACTCAGGTTTTTAGATCAAAATTTAAGTTTAAGTCTAAGCTTTCGAAATCATTTAAAGAAATACAAAAAATAACGTTAAAAAATAGTTGTTTGTTACTCCAAAGTCTAAAGCGCCCCCTATCGGCATTTTTTGAAATTGAACTTTAAAATTTTATTTCAAGAAAATACTGGCATAAAGAAAATTTTTTGCAAAAACCGCAAACGAATCGACCAATTTTTCCATGTTTTATAATCATTTGAAATTTCGGACCCTAAACTTTAATGCCCCCTATCTCCTTGGGAATACGTCTGGGACCCTTAGTCTCCTATTTAATATTATTTGTCTTTAAGTGTACTATAACCCCTTAAAGTTCTGCCCATCTTTTATGAATCACCCTGTATATATATATATATATATATAGATAGATAGATAGATAGATAGATAGATAGATAGATTTCAAATAAAATTCCATGTGTGTACATATATATATATATATATATATATATACAATTTCTTAACATCATTAAAATGCACTTAAAGAACGATAAATAGCAACGACATTTTGCCAGACAGATTACAGTGCTATTGCAATTAGAATACCAACATTTCTAATAAAATTTATTTTAAGGAAGTAAAAGATAGAAAGTGGGATAGATAATATAAAAGATTTGCTTTACCAACATTTTCGGAAAAGCATATAAATATTTCATTCTGCTTGAAACCATACAACACCTTCAAACTGAGACTAATTGTCTGTTATCGGACTTCGGCGACGAAAGCTGTCGTCAACTATGAGCTTGTAAATGATTGTCTACCGAAATATTATTATTTAATGTTTATCGTACAGCAAAAAAAAAAAAAAAAAACATAAATGGTTGCAACAATGTAATTAATTAGTTTGATTTCCCAATTGAATGTCTTACGAACTGTATATAGCCAAATCAGCACCCCCTGTTTGAAAGGTTTAAAGGCAGAAATTATATTTTTTCAGATTTTTCTGGTTAATTGTGCGACAAAACCTACTTACTTGTCAAATATCATGATTCTAAGACTGTTACAAGTACCTTAGTTATTTCATGATCACCAACCTTAGTTTTTTGATGATCACCAACCTTAGTTATTTGATGATCACCAACCTTAATTAGTTGATGATCCCCCGAACTTGGCGGACGCACTGCCGTGCCCCCAGATTCTCCAAAGCGTGTCTCTTGACACGTCCCATATTGTGTAACATGGGATTCAAATTAGAGTCTAGATATGTATTGTTGACAGTTGCGACCACTTGTACTTCGCGGAAAAGGCGGCGCGCACGCGAAATAGGAGGTCCCTTCACTGGGTTTAAGACTAGACTGGGTTAAGATCGGTAGTAGATCTGAATATCTCACGAAAAATTTAAAAGCTAAATTCAATAAGTTTAAGGACATGCCTGTAAAAACTGAAAAACACTGCTTTTATCGCAGCAAAAATTGTAAGAGAGTTTCTTCAATATATTTCATTTATGTAAATTAAACAACTCCGAAGGGACACATTGATAAATAAATTAAACATAGCATTTCTTTGGAATAATTAACAATACTGCATGCGAATAATCCAATGTTTGCAAAAGAAACTTAATCAATGCTATATTTGAGAATACATTACGCTAATTGCTATCGTATGCAAAATTAAGCACTTTACTCAATTTTTAAAATGTATTTCTGTTAATTGTAACGAACTAATAGCATTGTAAGAAACGAAATCGAACATTGTTTTTATTATATTAGAAATAAAATATGTTTAAAAAAAAACATGAAAATTCAGTAATATAATATGTTTAGCGGAAGTTTTAATCAAGGATTTTCGCAAATCCCAAATAATTTTTTTTAAGTATTGAATTTTTAGAAAAAGATAAAGAATTATTTAAAACATACACTCAAAATTCAGTTCTATTATAGTCGTAATATTAGGTAGTAATAGAAAATGACTAAAGATGTATCATAACTATAACCCTTAACGAACGAATACACGTGATCTTGTGCGTTCGAATTTACATAATTTTGTGATTTTCTAGCACGTAATTCAGTCCTGAAGGGTTGAGATACTTACAGATACAAAATATATAAAAGGTAGTTCTGCACAAAAAAGGTGAAAGTATAAAAATTAATTTACATTGCTTTTAAAAATATATTTTCTCTACTCCAAAAATTTCCCCCCGATGCTCTTAAAAGGGATTAAAAAGTCTATTTGATTTTTTTTTTCATCTGTGAAAGAATACCATGAAATTTTATCTATGAAGTATACAAAACTGAAAAGGATTTTGCCATTGACAGAGATAATTTTTCATTTCTGTGCAAGATTAAAAAACACTCTTCTATCACATTCTTCACTATTCAAAATTATTTTTAAATATAGTTTTAATGAAAAAAAAACTGTAAAAAAATTATACACTAAAATGTTGAAAGTCTTTATAAATTAAATATTTTTTGTGATAGTTTTAGGATTTTATTCTCTTGTAGCCTCCTTGATAACAAAGAAAAAAGAGCATAGTGCAAGTAAAAAAGAAAAAAAAGCCACAATTATTTGTGCATTGTGAAAAATCGGGAATTTTTGCGTTCCGCGCAGTGATTACAAAGAACATGCCTCTGGACCAATGAAAATAGGGACACCCTGGTAATGTGAACACCTAGCTGCCACTGACGGTAAACATAGCAGTGAAGATTACTTTCAAATTTTTGACGTCGTTCGTGATATAACGAAGTTGAAAATACGAAAAAACAAAGAAGCGCTCTACGCATACTATTTTCAGCATTCGTGTGCGCAATATAGTACAGCGAACATATCCACTATATACTTTAACTGACATTATTTGTTTTTCTTTTTACAAAATGATTTAGGCGTAAAATAGATTCATGATGAAAGAGCTCTTAAAAATCCTTTCAATATATTTTTACTTTCAGACAAATTCAGTTCTACATTAACGGCATTTTGAAACAGTCTGAAATGCGGATTAAATCTGAGGAAAAAATTCACAAACACATTCGAAATATAAGTTCTGACAATTTTTTGTTCTTTCAAAAGTTCACAAATATTGTTAAGTGCTTTTCGTATTGCCTGAAATAGTTGTAGACAATTTAAAACATTTTTACACAAGTTTGTTTAACTTAACTAATTTTTTGTATGCAAAGATGGAAGTTTATAGTCAATGTTTCACTCAATTTCTGATTAGTTAGAATTATAAAAATTATGTACACATGTGTTTTTCTGATGACAACACAACATTTGAATATTTTGAAACTTCATTATAAATTGATAAATTCGTTTTAAGGTATATTTTCGTTACCCGTGTGCAGGCGATAAATCGTCAAATATTCTTTTTGGTTACAACTGTATACGAGTTACAAAAACAATGGATTTAATTATGCACCAAACAACGCTCGCCAAAAGAGAGAAACTGCAACAACGAAAATTTTTAAACACTAGAAAGTAGAAAATGAAAATATTAAATATAGAGTGTACTATATTCTTTTTAAAAATACTAATTAATAAATTAATGGATTAATAATAATCATATTATGAATGTACGTTGAGGAATCAGTTTAGATATATCATGAATTGATCTATACTAATAAAATAAAGTTTCGCTCTGTGTGTGTGTGTGTGTCTGTTGCCGATGGCTAGCAAAATCTAGCCCACCTAGAAGTCTGGAAATTTAGGTGCGGATAGTCCAAGGTCTGACCATGTGCACCTGAGTCTCAGAATTTTAATATTTTGATAATTACCCAAGATATTAATTAGTTTCTCATTAACCATCGATTCTAAAATGCCATATTTTTTCTGAAAATGGTGCAAAAGAAATGTGAAACCGCAAAATGAGTTGTGTGTTGGTAGAGGGAAGAAAGATTTTAGGTTTACTGGAAAAAGGTTGGGCTACCACAATGACTTTTAACTACCCTTTTCGACACATGTCAAAATAACAGAAACTATTAGGTCTTTCGACACAAAAATTTGCAGATCTATATAAACAAACAATCGCAAATTCAAAAAGTCAAATTAAAAAAAAATTCCATCCACAACTTTCAGAAATATTAATTAGAAATGTTTAATTTTTCGGGCAATTTAATCTTGCAATGATCAACACGTTTTTTGATAAAAATTTGAACCGTCGCAGGTGTCTGGATAATGAAACCGCAAAGAAAGAGGTTCTAAGAGATTTTTTAGGTTACTCAAATTAACAATTCTAATTAAGCTACGATTTTAAAATTAACACCTTTCGAATCCTCTCTGTTTACACATTGCAAGTTTGCAAAAATTAAGATTATCCGATTCTTATAACCGAAGATATTTATTATTTCGCATTAATTTGACTGCAGAAAAAAAATAACGTGTTTCTTTTTCTTTTTTTCTTTTTTCTACGAGCAAGCATAGCAGACAAGATGTCCGTTATCTCTTGAATAAAGAAAGATACAAAACAAGTAAATAAAAATTTGGAATGGTGCTATTAGAAGCTGTATAAAATTATTAAAAATCTTGGTCTTTTTTTTAATTGGAAAATTATGCATCCTTATCGAGTTAAAGATATAAAATCATACAAAATTTTGGTTTGTTCAACTTTATTATCACGGGCCCGGGCAACGTCGGGCGGGTCAGCTAGTAGTTTAAATAAAACTTTTATTTATTTACTCTTGCCATATTTTAAAAAAGAAATAAAGCAAAAAATTATAATTTTTTTCATATGTTCACTAGCTCACGCTTTCTACAAAGCGTAAAAATAGGTAGTGATTTTTCCATCATCTGGTCCACGAAAAATTAACGTATTGTAACAGATATTTTTTCGAAAAAAAAAAATGAATTGCAGTTATGAAATTAGGCGTGATTTTTCCAGATAAACATTTTCTGCTTACAAAAGAGTGCTTTATTTTTATTTTTTTTACTTTTATCCTTATTAAGATTAAAATACCATTATCTTAAATTCTTGTGTTAGAAAACGGAGAATAAATGAATATAAGGAAAATGTAATTCTTTTTTCTTTTTTTAGTTTCTATTAACTACAAATCATTTTTTAATTTAAAATAATATAATGTTTTATGTAAATTAATTGGTTATGTGAAAGAGTTTTATTTATTTACTGGTTATGTTTAGTTTTTTCGCGTCGTGTTCCTTTTTGAGCTGTTTTTGTAATGCTTTTATTTTAAAGGATAAAGTTATTTCCGTTATATATAAATTTAATGATTATAATCAAGAAACGACTAAAGTAAAATACGCCCGAATTCTTTTATTTTGTATACATTTTTAGAAATAAAATTGAGTGTTTAGAAGAGCTTGGGGGATTCTAAAGGATATAAAAATAATTTCTTCAGGAAAATAAAGCTACATTTAAACGAAAAAAAATGTAATTTGACTTCAGACATGTATCATTTGACATTGGTTTCCTTTTTTTAACCGACAAAAAAAAAATGGGAGGTTATACATTTCGATTATAGAAGGGGTGATTGTAATTAAACCGACACTCATCAAAATCAAATGTATTTTCATGTAACAAACGGAATAGTAATTTGACTCGAGACATGTATGACTTTAAATTTGTTTCCCTTTTTTAACCGACAGATAAAATTGGAGATTATCCATTTCGATTATAGAAGGGGTGATTGTAATTAAACTGACACCATCAACATCAAATGTATTTTCATGTAACAATCCTAATAGCTCCATACTTTGTAAGGAATCAAATAATGGCATGTAAAGGAAAATCCCTATACCCTGATACTTCGACTTATACAAGTGCTTTAAAACGGAAACAAACCAAAGTCTGAAAACAGAAAGAAATAAATATTATTTGTAATTGAACCTAAATTATTTCAGAAATCAGTCTAAACTCATTTTCATCTCCGAAAAAGAAAACAAAAACATAGTTAATTTATTTGCATTTACAAAATTTTAGTTATTTAAAAGATAAAATACAAGATATTGCCGCGATTTATTTCTTATCTTTAATTTTTCAGTACAAGGCATATAAAAAATTAATAATAAATTATGTGAACCTAAATTATTTCAGAAATCAGTCTAAACTCTTTTTAAGCTCCAGAAAAGAAAACAAAAACATAGTTAATTTATTTGTATTTACAAAATTTCAGTTACTTAAAAGATAAAATACAAGGGATTGCCGCGATTTACTTCTTATCTTTAATTTTTCAGTATAAGGCATATAAAAAATTAATAACAAATTATGTGTTCAAATATTGATGAAATTCCCCAAAATGAAAGTTTTTATTAACTAAGGAATAGGATTTAACAGTGAGCCAAGTAAACGCGTGTGCTCAAATTATGAACCCAAATTCGGATCCAATACCAACAAAATATTTTTTCTTTAATTTCAAAAGTAGAGGTTGTATAGTACAGCACGCAGTATTCGCATTAAGGTTAAATCATTCGCACCAAACGTCGCCTTTTAAATTTAAAGAAGCATTACTTCCTAACAGTATTTTTTTTTTTACTTTATTTCTAAAATTATGTGATTAGATATGTAGAAAATAAGTGTTTTTTTCAAATTGGCTTATGCGCACAGTATACGGCACACGTTTCTCACAGGGTTAGAAGGGGAAGAAGAGGGAGAGATAAATAAGGCAATTATTCAAATATAAATTTTGAACCAATCTATAATATATTTTTTAAAGAATAATTTTAAATGATTATCGAAAGCCTCGTGCAAAGGCAAAAAAAAAAAAAAAAATCCTTTCGGCCTGTACCGGGAGAAATAGGTAGCTTTCCTATATTTTCGTTTTAGAATTTTAGCTAATCTTACGCGAAAACAGCAAGCTAAAATGCAAAGAACTCGATTACAGAATATTCGTTAATACTGACTTTGGATAAGAAATTCGACAAATTAGTCTGCTATAGCCAAGTTGGCTTCATTTATGGAAATTTATTTTTAGTCGTCAAATTTGGCAATATTTCACCACGTGTCGCCAAGGTTGGAAAAAATTTGACCCGGACGGATATGAATATAATTTTATGCGTATACTTGGGAAAATGATTACAACAAAGAAAGATAATTTGCAAGAAATCACGCTAACTAAAAATCATAAATTAACTCCATATTTAATTATTGAGAAGATACCTGATGCGAAATGATAGAGATGTAATAAAACAACGTTAAAACCACCAGAACTTAAATTTTCTATAGCAGATATACTAGTTTAAGTAGCATTTAGCGTACCATCTTCAATGCTAAGAATGCTGGAAATTTGTTAATATATATAGAAAAAGATGCGAATTCAACTGAGAGGTTTAATGACCAATCATAAAAGTAAGAGGTAACAGATTACAGCCAATAAGAAATTGCGGATTAACTCGAAAGTTTTAATGACCAATAGGAAAACAGGAGATAACGGGATACGGTCAATAGGAAATAGCGTTGAGAAAGAACCTAAGAAATTGAAAAAGCCCGAAAGAAATCAAGAAAAGAGGTTTTTATGTAATGTTTCCAACAATCTGATAATGGAGGAGTCGTGAATTCACAATTAACCTTTCCTATATACATGAGCAAATTTCCAGCATTCTTAGCGCTGAAAATGGTACGCTAAATGCTACCGAAACTAGTATATTATAGTATAGTATATATATATATATGCTCTTTTTAACGTTGTTTTATTACATCTCTAATACCAGATTTGATTTAATCTGCTGTCTTGTTTCAAAATGTCAGCCAGAGTAGATTTTCAAACTGCTATATCTAAGCCATTTTTTAAGATAGAGGCATGCTCCAGAATCCTTGTATCAAGTCCTAACACTTAAAAAATATAAATTTGATTTTCTAATTTTTTTGTATATTTTTATTGTTTTAAATCTTTAAGTGACCGCTATTTTGAAACAAGATGGCGGACCAAGCTGGCCAACGAATTTTGTGGAGATATTGGTGCGCTTAATAAACACACTTAGTTACATCCAAATCGGTTTATAAATACGAGTGTTATCGAATGACATAGATCAGATATATACATGAAGGGATTTATATGGATGTATTAAAACTTCATACACTTACTAATTGATCTTGAACAGCAGATTTAGAAAACTACGAATTTGTAGACACCAGGTAACAGGTGATTAATCAATTGAAGACTTCGGAACACAAAATTCTGTGTTCCGAAGTCACTGCTACCGTTTTTTGTCAGGCACGCGGAGGACAACAGATCTCGGCGTAATACGAAAACGAAGCAATCGGTAAAAGGATCGTTCGAGAGCTCAGCAACTAAGCTAATGAACGCGAGAGGGATTGGTTTAAGAAGAAAGAATCCTCGACATTGTGACGGAGTTTTTTCCATGTAAAAATTCTATCGCGCAAAGACAGATTCGTGGAATAAAAATAACAAAATGGCTTTTGAAAACATTCGAAACTAAAAACTAACTTCTCTCAGAATATAATAGATTGAATAGTTGATAAAAGTTTATGAACTGACTTAAAGCTTTATATTAAGATTTCGAAAAAGATAATTTTTAATATACACGTTTTGAATTTAAAGGGAAATTAAATATATATATATTATTAGGAAATAGGGAAATAATGAATATGTCAGAATTTAGAATAATTTAAAGGAATATTGTGAAGTAAAACTTTTATAAAATGTAAATTTTGTAATCTGATTTTAAATCTGGGGAACATGATCGGTGAAAATATTCGTAAATTTTCCGGAATTGGTTTCCTACCAAAGGCTCCAATAGACAGATTTTTTATTTTTGTAATGAAAGCCACAAAAAACGTATTTGCTAATTTTACATGATGATATTTTGAATTAGCCTAAGTGTACAACTTTTGAGAATTCACTGAAATCAGGAATGTGAAAAGATGCTAACAATAGAAAAATAAATGGAAAACAGAATAAATGTCAAAATATGTTAATGCAAATTTTTATGCAAATGTGATATGAAATTACCTTCTGTAGTTCCTTTCCTTTTGTTAGAGCTCTTGTCAATATATATATATATATATATATATATATATATATATGTACACATTAAACTTAGAAAGTCTCTAAATAGATTTGTTATTAAAAATGCTTTGCGGAATATATTTATAATTTTTATTAACAACGTTTTATTTTCCAAAATGTTTTTAAAAATAAATGTAAAATTTAATGTACTAAGAATATTGAGTTTTCAATCATTAAATTTTTAATCATTAATACGATTAAAGTTAGGGTAATAAAACGATTAAAATATAAATTAATTGCATTTAAAAACATTATTATTTTTTATTAACATATTACAAAGTATTAAAAAAAGCATGATTATATTATTTTTCATTAGACATTAAGCAATGAATAAAAATTAATTTGTTTACCTTTTACTGTCTTTAGATTGAATGGGTTTAAAGGTTTTAAAGGTGGGTTTAAACCTAGAAAATAGAAGCAGAGAATTAATATTTAATATAAATTGTAGAATAATCTTCATTATCATTAGATGTAATCCTTAAAGGCACGATATACACAAAAAAGCTACACACATATTTTTTATTTATTTGCAGTATTAAATGGTGCATTTAATATAACATAATTACCATTCCAGTTAAATTACGAATATTTTTTAAAGCATTTCACAGCTAAAATATCACGGGAAGATGCTTAATTTTTAAAATGGTAAAGATGCATTTTTACGGTTCGTGCCTTCGTTTATTATTATTTTTAAAGATATCTGATATATATAATTATAACAGTTCCACATTTTCATACTATCATGTCTAGAATGAGGAAACAGTTAAAACTAGCAATTTACACGTTAAGAATGGTTCATCATTTAAATTATATTAAGATTTTGAAGCTTTTTACGAGTTGCAACAGCAGGATAACGGCTAAAGATTGCAATACACCTATAAATTTCAATGTGATTTTCGGCGAATAGTAGGGCATAATCACTAAAAAATCGATTTATTATGGAACACTGTTCACTGTCAGCCATATTATTTCTGCATTACAACTGTCTCTCAAAATTTAGTAATGTATTAGTTTTACCTGAATTTGAACCTTCAAGGACCCCTCCCCCCCCCCCCCCCCACACACACCCATGAAAATTCAAAAATATGTCTCGAGGTCTTGAAAGAATAAAAGCTAATTGGGGAAGTAAGGACGTCGCAAATAACTCCCCTTTGTAAGATGTGCAGCAAAGCTATAGAAGGAAGGAGCATAAAAGATAAGCTTTATTTGTTTGTTCTTTCTTTAAATATCTACTGTGGGCCATATTAACTATCTTTTTAATGTCTCTTATTGCATTTATAAAATGAAAAGCATATGAGAAAACAATAGCTTACAAATTGCAATGGATATTCGAATGTTAGCACGTAATGGTTCTTTCAAAAGTTAACATGTTATCACACGTTAAGAGTTTTTCCGGGAAAAGGAGGAAGAGACAAGTTGAATTACTGTACGTCGTTCATGAAGTTTAAATTAATAGTTGCTTATAGGATTTGACATCAGTACTGTGATTTTGTCTAATGAAAATGATACCTCTAAAAATAATATTGAATGTGTTATGTTAATGCTAATATATAAAGTTAATTTTAGCATTGGGATAATCAACAATAATTATTATTTTAATTATGTGTTTTTAAAGATTATTATTATTTTCACGTATATTACTAGTAACGGTTAATACGAGAACGTTTATAATTCCCTTGCTTCTCATATTAACAGAGTTCGATTGTATATGTATGGAGGACACAATTTAACATGAGGTGATTCGATGACCGCAATTCAGAAACGATTAGTGATCTATTAAAAATTAAATTTGGGATAACATGTTTCCAATCTATATATTTCAGTTATCAAAATTAAATAAATAAAAGGATAAAATAAAGCGTGTCTATCAATTCTACAAGTTCATTTACGGGGTACGAATTGGAGATAGTGTTACATAGATACTACTGTAAAAATCTATTACGGAAGATATATGTCGAAAGTTTCATTTTGACACTCGCTTGCAATTAATCACTTCACAAATACTGTAATAAAATTATGTAGAAAAGTAAAATAAAATAACCTTACTATAACTTGGGAATTATGTTTACAAATGGCTACAAAATATCGTCTTGAAAACAATGATACTGAGGAAAATGCATGGAACAATTGAGACTAATTTGTCGGATTAGAGATTTTGATGAAGCTTGAAGTATTTCTGTTAAGGTGCCTGACTACGTACGGAGCAATTTTTTCCAAAAAAACTATTTAATTATTTTTTGAACTTATTTTTATTAATGTTATGACTAGAAACTGCAAAAAAAAGCCAAAAATATTTCATTCATTGATGAAATTTTGGTAAATGGGGGATTTTGTGGTACAATTTAGCGAATTATGGCCCATTACGCAAAACACGCTATAGAAAAATATATTGTATGTATCTTAATTTCCTTTTTACACTTCATACGTATAACATTGGTGAAGGCAATGAACTAAAATCTAAGAGATATTTTAAATGTTTCAAAATTTATAGCATATCGCACCTTTTTACATGCTGATTTTCATAAAATTCATCGATGTCTTTCCACTAAAACATCCATAAAACAAAAAATATTTATTCTAAAATTAAATCTTTAGTTCATTGCCTTCACAATAGTGCAAATAATATACAATTTAAATTTCATAGTGATATTCTAATAACTTTTTGAGAAATCATGTTTTGCGTATGGAATTTTCACCAAAAATTACATTTTCCAAAAAATGCATTTAAAGTTTAGATTTATATTTTAGTACGAGAATTTGCACAGTAATATGCATATAAATTTCACTGTTTTTATGAGCCATACACATTTTTTTTAAGAACTGAGCCTTTGTTTATTTCTAGAAGGCCACAATTTTTCTTCCCCCCCTCCCAGTTAGCACCTTTAAATATTACTTCCGGTCCTTTAAACAGTACTTCCGGTTTGAGTGACAGCTATTGAGTATTATAAAAGCCACTACAACTCCGGTTCTATTTATCGTACAATAACAATAAAAACAGTTTTGGAAAGGTACAAAGCTGGGCTTTAATAAAATGTAATAAAATCGTTTTGACAATTTTGGTCGAAAACCACTTTTTAAACGTAGTCACTGGTACCTTAAAATCGTTGCAATAGAGATTGCTTGATTTCAAAGCAGACGATTTTCAACATAATGCTATATATTTAAAGGAAAATTTGTGATGGATTTATTTTGAGGACTTAATTGTGCTTTTGTAATCACTTTACAAATATTAAAGCAATAAAATTCTTTCACATTCTGTGCATTGCATACAAAAACGTGTAATGTTTCGAATACGATTGTGCTACAAAAAATGCACGAATATGCATTGGATTTGGAGCTTGAACTATTGTTGTTGTTTGGTTCAAATTAAATTTAGTAGGATTCAGCCTGATTTCGCTGCGTTGGAGTAGACGTGTTTGACATGTGCTGAAATGGGCTTATAAACATAATGCGCTGCTTTTAAAGGTAAATTGGTGATTGATTCATTTTGTTGACTCAGTTGAGTTTACGTTTATTCAGTTTATAAGAATTAAAACAATAAGAATTTTATCAATAAATTTTGGCCATTAAAGAAGATATTGTTTGGGAAAATATGATGCTGTGAAGAAAATTATGAATATTTTAAACATTTTCGTGGTATTGAATATCACGTGCTTCTAACTCATCTGGAATTCAGTTTAATGCGACGTATATTTAATAAACAAAATAGTGAATTAAACATTTTAGAAGATTAAAAGAGTTCTTTAAAATTTATTTTGTGCAAATTAAAAACAATAAAATATCTATTATTCTCTATAAAATATCTGCAAATAAAACTGCAATTTCATTATATTTTGGAAGAAAACGATATCAATGTAAAAGAAATTTCTTTAGAAAAACATATCATTTCTGTCTGGTTATCTATTAAAGTTTAGTTTTAGATTAGATATATTATTTCATTTCAAACGCATTTCCTAGAAAGACATTAATTTAACTTGGAAAAGTAAGTTTATTTTAATTTTTTTATCTTGAAATCAGTAAGATGAACGAAATATTTTAAATTCAATATATTTGTTTTTCTGTATGAAGGAATATCATTTATATAACATAATAATGCACTAATATAATATAACTATGTGCTGTATAATTTAACAGTAATTTATCTATCATTGCATTATCATTGCTTATTTGCATTATCTATATAAAATGCAAATGGAAATTTTGTTCCGTCTGTTTATAACTTGAGTTTTTCTGAATAGATTTTAATGGTACTTGCATTGTTAGCTAGTAAACATTCCAGGGAAGGTTTTGGTATATTGCACAGCGTTCTACATTCCTTACTTATAGCATTAAGATTAAAAATTTTAAAGGTTATAATCAGGTGAACAGATTATGAATATTTAGCTTTTTTAAAAAACGTTCTACTGGACGGATAGTAACGAGGCTTGCATTGTTTGTTAGATAACTTTTCAGGGACGGTTTTAGTATATTGCATATCATTCTACCTTTCTTTACAAAATCCTACTGTAACTGATCCACAAAATAGTTGTCCATCAACAGTTGGTCATCAACAGCCCAAATTTTGCCGTACATATTAGAAAATATAATAGCGCAATTTAGTTCGTGTCTTTTTCAGAAATACAGAGGGACATTCCAGGTGAAAGTCCATACTGTTTTATAACAAAAGGTCGAATGTCCGATATATTTCGTTTAATTCAAGCCTCGTTTGTAGAAACTGACCAGCGTAAGGAGCGAAATATGCTAGTATAATACAATGGAGTCGTATTACTTCATTGTGTGGAACTGAATTAATTATTACATTACCGAAATAACACATTTTCAGGAATCAATTAAACTGTGCTACACACAATAGCTAGATTATTTTTAAAAAAAACTTCTCACTACTCACTATTAGAGATGGGCTATATCTGAAATTTAATATTGCAATATGTCAACAAGTTAATATTGGTGATATATCGCGATATTAATTTAAAGTGGGGGTGCGAGAGACATTTACTATTTTTGAAAGATACATAATATAATAATAACGATTTAAATACAAAACAGATTAGAAGTCAATTAATCATCGTTTTTAGATTTATTTGCTCATACAACCTAATTTCTCTTTTTTAATTTTTTTAATTAAATAAAGAAAAATGAACCACCCGACTAATACTTATTTGCATTTACACCATTACTTTCATAAAACTGTTTTTAATGATAGTATTTTCCCTATTCTTCTTATTTTATTGTATTCATCATTTTTTAAAGCTATTCATTTTCATCACCACTTAATTTTTCTGGTGTATGATTAAATAACTGATTTAAGCAAAAAAAAATTATGTAAAATAAAATTCAAAATTGTCTACATAAAAATCTATAAAAAAATATTTTTACAGAATTTTAATTGTATGTTAATGTTGGTTAAATATATCAAGTTTTTTTTGTTGTTGTTATTTGGATCAAATTGAATTTAGTAGGATTGAGCATGATTTTGTCTATTTTGTGCACGGATGGGCAATGTTTGACACGCGGGTTATCTTGTTTTTTTTTTCAATCAGACAGGGCCAAGATAGTTTTCTTACGTAATGAACACGTGCACAATAGACACTCACCTCGGGGTAGCCTCGGGGTACTCACCTGCATTGGGTTGAGTACCCCGATTTTACCCAAATCTGGTCAAGATGGCGCTAATTCTTGTCGCTATGTGTAGAGTCGACTTTTCTTTCAATTCGGGTTGGGTTTTGACATTTGTGGGTCGTGTGCGGATTAACAGGAAGTTTCAAAAAACAATCCCGTATATGTTTCAGAAGAAAAAATATTTATTCGAATACTATTGATTACGAATACGTCTATTTTCCTTAATTAAAGATAAAATTAATACGAAATATATAACTGTTGACTACTTTTCCAGAATTGAATTAAAGTGTTAATTTTCTTTTTATAGGCAGCGGACGAAAATCATTTTATCGTGCTCAGATTAACTTGAAAACAAAATTTCAGGTTCGATGTACATGTGCAGGACTGTATTGCAGACCTTTATTCTGAGTGTACGTTTAAAATATCAAGATGAGGTTTAAAATGCTTGAAATGTTGTTGAATTTAAGAAACATAAAATATATCGTATAGTTTGAGAAGCTTACGTTTTACATCAAATATTAATCGTGGCAAAATTGCAATTTAATTTTTTTAAAATTCTTTGCATTAAATATGATTTAACAGTGCTTACATTGTTAAATGTATCTGTTTAATTTTCTATTACTTTTTAAGTTCTTGTTTACTGAATAACTGATAGATATTACACAACCTGTACAGAAATTTAAATTAATCATAAAATTCACTAGAATAAGGAACACGTTAAATTCGGTAATCTATTGAAAATCACCACAAAAATTTCTATGTTTTAAAAGTGGCTTTTTTCTTAAACTTGGCAATGAAAAATACAGAATAGTGTTTGTTGGGGTAAGTGGAACCCCTTTTTGCAATACTTCATTTATGAAGCCGTATACAAAAAAAAATGAAATAGCATTTTAATTTGAACTTAACAACAAATTTCATTTAAGACTATATTAATAAACAAAAGTGTATAATTAGTTTAAAAAATAAAGCATTAAATATTTTTTAACTGCTTTTCTTTTAAAATATCAGGTGGGTGTCCCACTCACCCCATAGTAAGGGGTAAGTGGGCCTACCACTCTGTATTTAAATTTAAATCAAGCACAACTAAAAAAGAGGTAATTGGGTGTTACTTGATAAAGTATAGAAATTGTGAATATGAAATATTTTATTGCAATTGTATCCTTGTATGAGATATCTACTCACATTAAGATCAGTATGACAGGTAATTATAGAATGAAAAAGAAACAAGTACATCTATGAAATTTTTAAAATCCTAAAGTCATATGTTTTATTTTAATGTATAAAATAGTGCTGAAGATACATAATAAGGTTGATTAAGATTAATTTTGGCACATTAGCAAACACTGTAAGTTGAAACACTAAATGACAGCGTCTATTTAAAGTTTGCTGATTGAGAATTATTATTACTTCATCCTCAGTAATAATTCCAACATCATCTGCAGTCAGACAATAAAAAGTCTCACTATTTCTGTCCTTTCTTGCAAATTTATCAGTTATGTTTTCCTTTGTATCATCAACTTCTAAAATTAGAGCTATATAATATTATATTTATAATTTTAATGCAAGTTTCACAAATATATAGTAACCAGCTTTAGAAGTTTTTTTAACTAAACTATTAATTATTTCTAGGTCTTCATAAATGTATTTTAATTCATCCATAGAAGAGAGATCTTTAAGAGAATTGCTTTTCACTTCAAAATCGTCGTTGTCTTCTACTTATCTTCTACATTCTTCTACATATTTAGTTTTATTTCATTTTATTTAAGTTTGTTTTTATTCTTTATATTTCTATCACTTTTTTCTCTTAATTTTTGCATGTATACTTCAATCGTGAACACCTGAAGAGGATTTAGATCTATTTGATGGAAATGGGTTTGCACGTGAAGATGTATACTTAAAGGTGACACACCCTCTATATTCAATTTGAAAAACTAAACATAACCATAAGTATTATAGCAATTTAAGACAACTTGTTTAAGCCATAATGCAGGAATTTATTTAAATTGTGGTAAGTGGTAAGTGGACACCCTAGTCCCAACTAACCAAATAATGAGGGATCATACTTACCCATAATGATTGATCCCACTTACCCGATAATGAGGGGTCCCAGTTGCCCCATAATGAGGGATCCCACTTACCCCTAGTAGGCTAAAATTACGTGGTAAGTGGGACTCCCCTCTTATACACTTCTTAATAACAGTTTTTGTAAAAATTCATATTACAGTATGCATTTTAGGTTAAACTTTGCACAACAGTTTAATAAACATTAAAAGATAATGAAAACTTATCTGGAAACACCTCTTGGGAAAATGCGGCTTGAACCCTTTGCACAAACAATTCTGGAAATCTATTTTACATTAGTTCTATAAACAAGAAAAATAAATGAAACAAAGCTCAAATATATGCAAAACCCATAAGTGTGACGAAATGTGACGAAATGTGACATGATCAATCCAAATAAGTATGAAATATTTTGTACACATTTTAGTTTGTGGGGGGGCTACCCACTTACCCCAACCAACCCTATACGCTACGCAATTCCGGACACTAATTTTAAGGGCAGAAATAACATCATTCGGAGAAACCACGTTCTAAGAATCAGTGTCAATGCTACTTGCAATAACCAACACATATTCAAGCTCATGCTATTGACCATGATATATCAAATAAATGCCTTGATATATCGCAATATATATTCACCAATAGCAGCTGTTGAACAAGAAACTAGCAATAAGTGTTATTCATCTGTAATGAATAGTGGAATTTACGGTTTACGAGGAAACGAATGGCCGTAGAAAGTGAAGTTATTGTTATTTTCTTTATTTGTAGATAATCAGCGAAAGAGAGGTAATTAGCGTAAGTATTTATTTTGGTTTGAATGAAACTGGCTAGTGAATGTATACATGGATCAGACGAAAGAAGAATTGGAGATATTGGTACGAGATATTCGGTGCTGTTTTTCGGGATTTGAAAGTGCAGTTTGGGCAAAACAATATTTTTGCTTTTGTGACATATCAGCAGAACCAGAGGTTAGTTATCGTTATTGCGATATTTAAAATGTATCCATATATGACCGATATATTGATAAATAACCCAGCCGTACATCAGACATTTTTAAAGAGCCAAAATTCTGTGCTACTCTGGGTAACAGTACTCACTCTGAGTATAAAAAATGATTCAAGAAACATACATCTACAATTATTTGTTTTTGAGAAAGATGAAGAGAAGGGTTGGGTTGATTATTGACGGCCAATTATCGACACTAGGGATATAGGCCCGGGGGGAGTGCCCTTCGTGGGGGTCTTTCTAAGGGAACCTAATCCGTATTTACGCATGGAGAAAATCCACGGCTCGAAAGAAAACCACGAAAACTCCGAGCGATTAGGTCGACGGGCGCGATTGGGATCGAACCCAGCACCTCCCGTCTACCAGCTTCGAGAGCACAACCTCTCAGCCACTGGTGGGGCGATGAAGAGATTGAATTTGAGCTCGCATACGGTGACGTTTAAATGTTTCATTGGAACTATGAATATGCACTATTGCATATCAAATATCACATGTTATTGACATGCGAAGGTGTGCAAAATAGCCATCACTCTTATAGAGCGCATGTGGAATAGCCGACTGAATGCCATTCATTACTACTGCATTCACAAAATTTCATGTGTGACCATTTCACAAAAAAAAAAAAAAAAAAAAAAAAAAAAAAAAAAAAAAAAAAAAAAAAATCCACACAATGAAGAGAAATATTTGAAATGCTATTAGATATTTAAAAAAAAATTAGAAATGGTAAAAGCTTGTATTCTTAAAATATGCCTTAATGAAAAATATGTTATTTTTATTCATTAGGAAAATAGATATTTTTGATATATAACATTATATAACATTTTTCCATTTCTTTAGTTATATTGTTCCTCTTTCTACGGTGGTTAATCGCTCTTCAATATGTGACTCCCCATCGCGATTATTCAAAGTGTTAATCAGATACTGTCATTGTATACAAATGTTTTTAAAAGATCCGTAATGTTTTTATTTAATTTTATTACTTAGCGCATGAAAGAGTTTAAGGAAAAGGACTCTTTTACTTTAAAGACTTTGGTTCTCTATCTTACTTATCAAGATAATAAGATAAAAAAAATTTCTCTCTAGGCAACAGACACGTTTTACGAAAGTAGAAATGAGTTTTGAGTTAGACTAAAAATTCTAAACATAATTTCGTGAAATTGAGTAATAAAACTATTAAATCAAAATAATAGTAAAAATAGTTCCATCAATTCAGGATTTGCATTTGTATATTTCTTCGTATGTCCGAATGTTTGAGTATTATACCAGACGATTGACAATACTATCGACATAATAAAATGTTAAATTAGGATTTTTAAACAGTTAAAAACACATACAACTTAAAATGCGCAATTTAGTTATACAAAAACAAATGTCGTTTTACTCGAAGTCTAACCTATATTTTTATTTGTGAATTCAACACTCATAAAGACATTACTATGAGGTTTACAAAGGGTTCAACTTGCTTCTCTTGAAATATAATGTTATTATAACAAGAAGTTTGAATGATAACTTTCTCAGCGGAAACAACACTGAGCTGAACGTTCACTATTTCCAAATGTTGCTCTAAGTACATACGATGTCGTTTATTGAATTATCATGAGCTTTCAACAATTCTCGAATTTCACAAACTTTCACACAATGTACATTAAGTTTTAAAATTAAATTAAAATTTGCAATACAATACAATGTCTCCTGTTTTGTAAGTGTATGAATCTCGGTGAAGCAAGTTATACATAAACCTAAGACCTTATCTGCTACATCGAGTTTACTTTATTAATTCTATTAACGAAAATTAGAGTTAGACTTGCAATGAGATACCCTGTATTTTGAATGAATAAATGGATGGAGAGCATACGTTTTCATGTTATTTTTGTTTGTTTTCGCATGGCGGAATTGCTCGTTCATCTTATATGGGTTATTTTGAATCACTGGATCGGATATATTCCTAACAAATAGATTACAAATTAATAATATAACGTTATACTAGCTTTGATAACATTTTTTATTAATAGATCCAGAAAAGTTTGAAATAATAATTTAAAAAATATTTTTTTTTAATGTTTGAACATTTAAGACTATCATACAGTTGGACAATTTCTAGAATTGGAGCTGTACCAGACGTAAATATTGAGACAAGCAGACTGTCAATACACGCGAAGGAAAAATTTAAATACAATTATCTAGAAACAGCGGTTTTGCCACGAATACATTTGAACAAATTAACGGGTTTACATTCTTCTTATTTTTAAAATAAATTATATAAAATTATCTACAGACTATATCTGAAGAACTAATTTTTTTTTCAAGCTCAATGGAAAATATGATAATAAAAATTGATTTTAAATACATGATGAATTTTATTGAAATTTTTTTTTATAATTATTTTTTGTTTCACGTGTAATCGATAGACAACGTAAAAGTCAGTATGCAGAAGAAATGGCGACTCAAAAATATGTAATTTGTATATCAAAATCGTAGTAAAACTAGTTTTGGAAGATTAATTGCGTCTTACAACATTATAACTGGTGTTATTGTTTTTAAAATTAAACAAATATATCTTTTTATTTTATAAAATACAATTCAATAAATATAAAAATAAGTAATAGACTAAATCATGTACGGACTAGCGAATCCGCATTTAAACTCAGTCAGTTTTCATGCTTTCACACATTTCTGGTTCACTTAACTTCTGTAAAACATGAAAAATATAGCAATTATTTTTTGTATTCTTATGTCTGCATAAAATAAAAGCATTATGAGAATGTATTCTTAAACTCAAGATATTTTAAGGACGTTTTCTTGAAAAAAGTGGTTATATCTTGAGAAAAATTCATCCCAGTAATGGACATTTCGAAATTTCCTGCATGATTTTAAATCTAAGGAACTCAATTTTTAAAATGAGCTAACATTATACTTTGAATAGGATCAAATTAGTTCGTTATTAGATATATGAGAAAAGTTTCGGAGAAACAAATTCCAGGTAACATTTAATCAAATTTTCGCACGCCTTTGAGAGCTTTTGATAGGCAATGTTAAGTAAAATTTCGAGAAACAGTTATTGAATTTGTACTTTTCAAAATAATGAAATTATTTTCGTTAAAGCAATTTTCTCAAAATGAAATTTCGCTGAGTAAATATTAATTTTCTTATTGTTAAAATTTTTCAAACCTAATATATTTAACGAATAGTACGAAAAAACATGCAAGAGGCATAGTTTATGAAAAAAATTTCAACACTAACAAAATATTATTAGGAAATTTCATTTTTTCATACACTGAAATGAGATATCTAGATAAGAATTTTAAGTAAAATGCACAAAAAAAGATTTTTACCCATAGACCTTAATCTAATGCCATTCTTTTGTGTGTAAATGCTACTCTCTATCTTTTTAAATAGCAAACATTATAAAGTGAACCTTATTAGCATAAAAAAGTACTTCCCGCCTGTACCGGGAAGAAAAGGTGGCTTTCACAGTCCATGTTTTTAGAAATTCAATTAATTTTACTCAAATACACAAAGATAAAATTCTTGGAACACGATAATAGAAAGTTCAATCCCAGTTTTCGTTAATACTGAAATTGAATGCGTATTTTAGCATAACAACAATCACATTGTTTCAAAATGTCAGCCACACTAGAATTTCAAACTGCCATATCTAAGCCATTTTTTAAGATAAATAAAAAAAAAGTTTCGTAATCCTTGTATCACGTTTTAACAATTACCGGCAACAATTTTTCCAATTTATAAATTTTTTGTACCTCTTTTTAGATTTTTTTAAAATTAAAATATTTGTAACTGGCCGCCATTTTGAAACAAGATGGCGTATGAAACTGGCCAACGAACTCAGTCGAGACCTTCGTATGCTCTATACACATGATCAGTCACATTCATATCGGTTCATAAATGCCAGAGTTACAGCATAACAAAAATCAGATTGTTTCAAAATGTCAGCCAACCTATAAATTCCAACTGCCATATCTCAGCAATTTTTAAAGATATAGCCAAAACAAAAATTCTTCCAGAATCCTTGTATCAAGTTCTAACACATAACACAAACAATTTTTACAATTGATAATTTTGTATGCATCTTTTTAAATTTTTAAAATTGTTAAAAATTTGAACTGGCCGCCATTTTGAAACAAATCAAAGTGGCGGATGAAACTGACCAACAAACTCGGTCGAGACCTTGGTATGTCCTGTATACATACTCAGTCACATCTAAATCGGTTCATAAATAAGAGAGTTACGGCATGACAAATGTCAGATATATAAATCAACATTTGAACGCAGGGATTTTTTGGGGTCTGGGGGGATATGATCGAGGAAAATAAACCAAAATATTTTGGAACTGTTTTCCTCCGAACAGCTGCAATATGTAGCTTTTTGTAATGAAAGCTACCTAAAAGTTACGTCAATCCGAGTATATTTACATGGGTTAAAGAACGGGCAGACAAAAAATTCGTATACACTTTTAAACTACACTGCTCAAAACAATTAGGGAAGCACATGAGTTTAACGAAATTACACAAATACTTACACCAATAAGTAAATAAAATTAAAACATCCATAATTTAAAGCATAGCAGTAAACAGAAAAATAAAAGTTCATATGCAAATAAATGTTCATGATGTCAAAAACAAGAAAAGGGAAATAAGTGCAGAAATCGGGATTTCTCAGAAATGTCTGTTTCACTGTCTCAGTTGCGAAATTCAATTGCTCAGCTTTTGTTTTGAGAAAATGTGATTTGAAAATGTTACAACAACGTGATTTACTAGAATCCATGGCTTGGTGTATTATAGAGAGACTTGAATGCGGGCAAACACAACGAAGTGCAGCGGACGCTGTTAGAGTTACAAGAAATGCCCTTGCAAGGCTGTAGATTCGATTCCAAGAAACAGGAAATTATAGATGTCGACCAGGGCAAGGTCGAGCACATGCAGCACAGCAACGGATGACCGATATATTCTGTTAACAGCTCGTCGAGACAGAAAAGAGGATGCTACTCAGCTGCAAAGACAGTAGCTCTTGGCAACACGATGAAGGATGTCTAGCGAAACATTTCAAAATATGCTTCATCAGGGTAGTCTCTATGCACCTAGGCCAATCGTCTGTATTATATGGAATGACCTCAAGCCATGGTGCGGCCCGAAAAATGTGGGCTGCTGCACATCAAGATTGCAGGCAACGGATTGGAGTCAAATGCTGTTTACAGACGAGTCCCTATTCAGTCTGGAGTATGAAATTAGACGTGTTTTGGTATGGGGAGAAAGGGGCACTCAAAATAACCCCACATTCGTTCGTGAAAGATCACATTACAGACAAGGTGGGTTGATGTTATGGGCTGGAATCAGCAAAGGTGGACGTACGATTCTGCATATCATTTGGAATGGCACTTTAACGGCCCAAAGGTATACAGACGAGATACTGAGACCTCATGTCGTACCTTACGCTTCACCCAGGGTGATTCCTTTGTTTTCATGCATGATAATGCCAGACCAGATACAACTCATCTTGTGGAGAACATTGTTGAAGCTGAAACAATACAGCGTATGGAATGACCAGCATGCTTTCCTGACCTGAATCTGATCGAGCATCTTTGGGACAAACTCAGACGACGAAGTGCAGCGAGACGAAAGTTTTCTTTTATTGTCTGGGACAAGGAGTTTGCAGTTCTTGAAGAGTGGAACAGTATTCCTCAAAGTCTTATCGATAACCTCATCGCATCCATGGAAAACAGGTGTGTAGCAGTCTTAGCTGTTCGAGGGGACCACACACCGTAATAAACAACTTACATCATTTCTAAACAATACTTTTTTTTGTCATTTCCATGTAACCAAATTGTTGCCCTAAACCATCTTTTCTTGTTCATTCCATCCTTTCAAAGAATTAAAGCTCCCTTACATTTTTTTTGCATCTTTTTTTGTCTGTATTACGCATTGATACACGTGTACTCTCCATTTTATACCCATGCATGGCTGTCTCGCACAGTTCTCTTCTCTTCTTTGCTTGCTCCCCTTATTTTTTTGAGCAGTGTATGTTGAAAAGTGTTAAAAACAACAACAAAAATATATATTTACTTGAGAATTTTTCGTTTTTACCATTTCTTAGATAGCACATTTGAGGGGTGCTAAAGATGACTCCTTTATTATTGAAGTTTTTTTTATCAGTTAAACATTATTATTAGTGTTATTAATTAAAACACGAACAATTTAAGCAAATGCAAACAGGTGTTAATTTGGACAGTTTACTTTTAACAGAAAGCCCTAATGCATCACACGATGGAAGATGTCGCAAATGTTTTGTCATAAAAAAGACCTGCACACTGGGGTGGCAGCGCATGAGGAAATCCATGGGAAACAAAGTACAATTTTTTCTTCTTTTGAATACTCAGGACCAAATTTAGATTTAAGTTCAATCACATTATAAAAGTTCAATTGCCAAAACGTACGTGGTAAAATTAATATAAAACACTAATTCATTAATTAAAAATATCACATATATCTGATTGTATGAACATTACGCGTATCTCTCCTCTTTTTTACTTATTTACCGAATTTAGTTTTCTCAAACGCCAAAAATGCAAAAGCATCTTTTTTTTTTCTTTTACACAAGTATGAATTTTTCATATATCAGGATTGAGAAAAAAAATGCAGTTGAAAAAATTATGTTAGTAAATACTGTTATCAGCAAGTTTGGAAAAGATAAACGTATGTAAAGAACACATAGGTGACAAATTTTGTAACGAAGTGTTTCGTAGAAAGCCAACCTTTTGCATAAATGTGCATGTGTTTTCTTCGTAAGCTAAATCTATGTGCTTAAGGAAAACTCTATCCCACAAACATACTTCATATCTTGCATATCGGTTGATCTCTCAAAACAAAAGATCGTTTTTCGAAGAATACAATACAGAGTTTACATTTTGGTCATGTTCTGATTGTGATACTTGTGATAATTTGCGATGCCAATTTAACTTCACATTGAAAATGTTGTATTATTAAAATCGACTACTACTAACACTCTCCCTCCCCTAAATAGGACAGATGTTATTTAATTTTAACATGTTAGCGGAGACATCAACTATACAACCGATATGGGGAGAAAATTACTAATTATATTTAAAAATATATATATATTAAAATTTTAGATTTCTGTTTAAAATTTTCTAAACTTGTCTTTAGGGATTAGGAATGTTATACGTGTGTTTACTTCGTGTGCATATATTCTGATTGTTTACATGGGGTGGCAGCATGCAGTATTCACAATTGTTGTCACATACATAACTCGTAGCAATTGGAGTCTAAATGTAGGTTGAATCTTGTACTTGATCGTAGGTGACAGGGAAAGGCAGGCTTTTGATTCATTACTATTAAATAAAATGTTACATGCTTCAATGTTACATGTTAAATGTTACAATAATATTGTCAGGTTTCTCTCACAGGTGCAAGAGTTGAAAGCTATTCTTAAGGGATTAGCATATTGTATGTATTGTATCTGTATCTATTGTGTACCGTTAGAGGCTGGTTTAAGAAGAATCTTAATCCGAAGGGGAGCGACTCAGAATATGAGTGGAAGGAAGGTGGAACAGAATGAAAGCAGTATTTCCATTGCAATGTGGTCTTTCATAGATAAGAAAGCTATTGTACTCTTTTATTTAGGAAGACAGATCCGTCAAGAGGGAGGAAGGGTTGTCAAGGACCCTTGGAAACAGAGGAGAAACCCCGTAGAAAGGAGGATGCTCTGCAGTTTACGAGAGAGAGAAAGTTAGTTCTAACGTAGGAAGCGAAGGTGTAAGGTCGTTCAGAGTTGGAGCTCTGAGACCGGTGTTGAGTTCGGACGGAGCAGCGAAGTGTGAAGGTTGCTCGGGGAATGAGCGCTGAGAGCGGGTGTGAGATGAATAGAAATCTCAGTGTGGAATAAATGAACGTAGTCTAACGGTACACGTAAAGCGTTTCTATAATTATTTTGATTTAATATTAAACCGGATACTTTACATCCGATTTTAAGTGTAAATATTGTTAATAAATTGTTACTTTAACTTTAATTGAAAGAGTTAGGTTTTTCTTGAATATACATCAAGTATCGTGCCCGATATCACGTATTCATATCGGTGGTGGCAGCATATCAAAAGACCGGATTTATTTCGAAGTTGTGTGGACGGAGAAGTGGAATCCGACATATATATATGTGGATATATATATATATATATATATGTGGAAATGCACCGATATATTATTTATACGTACCAAGAATTTATGCAACTAAGTACATGTCTAATAACATACAGCAAGACGATTTATTTTTCTTCTTGTACTTAAACTGCAATTCATATTTTGTCAGACAAAATTACAGGGTGTTGATTACAGGGTGTCGATCCAAGCCAAACGCGAAATTTCGTTCATAACACAAACAAAGCCTGGTGACCGCAGTTGCAAACATTCACATTTTTACTTCCGGTTTTCGACGCATTTATACGTTTTAGAAGGTCCTGAACACGATTTGACTATTTTTAGAAAATGTGTGTCTGGGACTCTGTGACACTGTTTGTCTGTCTGTATGTGACAAAAATTTTGTGGGCGCTCTATCTCAAGAAATAATGTTCGGAATTTAATAAAACTTTATATTCAGTTAGTCTGTGATATAAATTGGTGCTGATTAGGTTTTGGTAAAAATTGCCCAGCAGGTGGCGCTGCTATGCAGCATTTTTTCGCGATTTCCGCAATAGCTCTATCTCAAGAACTAATGCTCGGAATTAAATAAAACTTTATATTCAGTTAGTCTCTGATATAAATGGGTGCTGATTAGTTTTTGGTAAAAATCGCCGCTGCTATGCAGTATTTTGAAGAATTTACACGATTTTAGCGATAGTCATATCTCAAGAAATAATGCACGTAATTAAATAAAACTTGAGCTTCAGTTAGACATTGATATAAATTGGTACTGATTCTTTTTAGTGTATGTGAAACCTGTGTGAGATAGAAGAAAATTTTGAGATTGACACATCCGACTAGTTTTAATCGTAATTTCCGTCTTATCTATGACAGAAATTTTGCACTTAATGCGATAATTACTAGTAAATATCGTTTTGGAAATTTTACCCTGTTGAAATTAGGTCTTATCACGTTGCTACAGTTGTGCAATGTAAACTGGAGTAAGTTCCATAAAATATCACTTTATGTTTTGATTTTTTACACTTTTACATTCAGTTATTATGTAATACATTGTATCTATATGTATTTGAATTTGTGTCTATTAAGCAAGGCAATGAGATATCTTTCCGATTAAAATATTTTGCGTACTTTATCCTTTTTTAACCTATTTAATCCGCTTGGCAGGATTTCCCGCCGATTTCAACTTTAATGTTTTGTTCCATAATTCCACAACAATAATGATTACTTTATTTAGTGATAGAAAATTACGATTGTGTAAATCAAAAAATAATTTGAAAATAGTGATATACAAAAGTTTAAAAAATACGAACCCCGCTTTTTGCACTTATATCAGATATACTTTGAGTGTAACAGCAACAATAAGTCAATTAGCCACTTATTTGTAACTAAGACACTATTCCACTTAGGTTTTGTTCACTGCGTAAAACCTAATTAGTACGCTGCCACTGCGATTTTATATAAATTATTTTGTGCAACCACTATTTATAAAAAAATAAAAATTTACCTCGAAGATTAGTAGAAATCTTCCACGAAGAATATACTTTTAAAATAGTGGTAGACAAAATAATAAAAATATCGTGGACAATAGCAGCCTTGTAATTAGTAGATTTAGTGTTTCCCATCAACTTTCATTTAATCTGAATTAGTTGTTTCACAATGGCAAGTTTTTATACCTGGAAAATTCCACCAATAATACATCAATAAATGCGAAATAAATGCCAAGCTATTAGTAACAATTTATAAATCATATATTGTTTGTTTAAATTGTTTGCTTAAAATTCTAAGACTCTCAAGAAGTAATTATTTGTCGAAATTGATTAAATACTATTATGTAAATATGAACCACTAATCACGTTGTATTTTTTCCCCAAATATTTTGAATAGCCTTTATATATTTTCTCACAGTCATTAAGGATAAGAAATGTAATGATATGAACTTTAACACTATTCCGCTGCTTTTCCATCGCGTAACGAAAGAACTACAAACGAGACGATAAGCAGCGTTATGATTAAACTGACCACGGGAATTGTATTGGCAGTTGCCAGTAGAATAATGGGCTCTCGTCATTGATTTTTTGAAGTCTTGAGTGGTATTATTGAAATAAAAAAGCAGCATTGTCTACTACGTACTTTCTTTGTTTGCTTCAGAATAACTTTTAACATTTTATAATATAATTAAAAATAATTTATCCATTTAGTCTGTCTGGCCGTGTTTCAACATTCGTATATATACTCAGATTACCATGTAATTTAAATAAATAATTGGAGTTTAGTATAGCATGTTCGCTACTGAAAATGAAGTATGTAGTATTTAATACACAGGTATACTCAAGAATTCTGTTATACTATGTTCAATGATGAAAAATCGTTTGAAGTATATTTAAATTTTGCTATTATCTTTCAAGCGTAATGCAATTAGTATGCCTCATTGAGATGGACTAAAACATACTTTCTGTAGAGCATAAAGTGAGTAGAACATATATTTCGTTTAGGTATGCACGAATAATTACGGCCTATGGAAAAATATGGTTTCATGTGCATTTTAACTGTGTTATGATGTTTCAAACAAAATTAAATTTATATGCACCACTGAGGTGAACTACAGCATACAATAAATTATGGTGTGCATAGCATGTATCGTTTATTTACAGAGAAATCAAAAGATTTCAAATACCGAACATGAACATGAATTGCTGGAAGTGTGTTTTCACATGTAGTATGCATTTTTATACATAACTCATTTTTAGACCATTACGTGGTCTGTATAAATTTTATAGATAAGATACAGTGCGAATTTGCACATATTTCCGTCTAAAAAATTAATGATTACACAAATTAACATTCTGCAAGAACAGTTTTCATAACTTTCATTGTTTGCATTTTTTTCGGTTTTGAAAACGTGGAGGGCATTTTAGGGTACCCTATATCCAAGCATATACAATTTTACGGGAAACACCTTTGAAGTAAAGACACTTTTTTGTATTTGGGGCATATTGTATTCAGGTATTAAGTGTTTAGAAGAAATTCTGCCCCATAACCATCAAATATTCTCTAACTTTGCAGTACGATTGCGGCAGGCGAAAAGATCATTTAAAAAAATTATATTTGCCAATTCAGGTTAATACGTGGTCGTTCAAACGGGTATATATATTAAACGCAAAAGCACGACCATGAGTAACACTGAAGTCATATCGACTGACTAATAAATTTTGCTGTATTTCAGTTTTCTTAACTTCTAAACATTGCACAATTCCAATTTTTATGAATATTAATCTGTCGAATATGTAAAATAATGCTCTTTCAAATGCAATTTCTAGGAAAACTTTATCTCATATTACTTATTTTTAATTATTGTCAAGCATGATTTTTTAAAAAATCTATCTGTATCGCGTGCATCCCGACTACGATTACTTTGCCCTTAAAACAATATACCAGTACTTCTTTCTAACCAGAATCAAAAACGTTGATGTCATAGCGAAATCTTTGGCGATTCTTTTGGCGAAATTTTTGGCGACTTTTAACTCTTTAAATGCGGCTAATAGGAAAATGCCGCTTTTAATAACTTTTCAAACTTTATTTGAATACATCATACATATTTTTGGTATAAAAATTCTTTTTGGTGTTGTCAGTTGGCAATCTAAAAAAACATATTAAATGTAAAAAGATATATCAGAGTTTTCAATAAAAACAATGGTTTTGACCTATGTTCTGTGGCCTGGGAAGCCAGTATTGGATCACCTACATTAATCAGTGTGATTCAGTTAGTGAGTTTTGTTAGCTGTGCGATGCTTCTTTATCAGTAGTGTTTTAAGAGTAGCTGTTCCTAATAGTGGCAACAAATTAATTATAGTGTTTAGAATAATGTCAATTCAGAACTGACAGTGTTCATTTTCATTAATAGCCCAGTCAAATAAGGTGAAAAAAGGGGTAAACCTCGGAATGAAAGATAACAAGCTGAAAATTTGTAAAAATCTTTGTTTTGACATTCTAAAAGTAAGCTAAAAAGTCTCATATAATCTCGTGTCCGCGTCTCGAGATATTCAAGGTCAAATGTCAAGAAAATCGGTTTTTTGCTTATATCTCGTAAACTGTGCATTTTATTTAAAAAAAAAATCCAGTCACAAAATTAAAGTAGACAAAATTTCCTATAAAATACATAAATTATCTTTAATTTTCTGACAAAGGGTTTAGGCGCTAGAGCGCGCTGAAGAAAGACAACTTTTTGACCTTCAGACAAAAACGAGTGAAACTTCATCTTTCATCCTCGATTTCTCAAAAACTATGCATTTTATCGAGAAAACATCTGTTACAAAATTAAAGTAGGCAATATTTTCTACAAAATTCATAAATTAACTTTAATTTCTGACGGAATGTTTAGGCCCTAAATAGCGCTGAAAAAAAAGCGACTTTTTGACCTTCGAGCCAATAAAAGAATAACGGCCCTTTCCTACCTTCGATTAGTCGAAAACTGTTCGTTTTATCAGAGAACATTAAATACAAAATTAAAGTCCACAACATTATCTAAATATTGCAAAAGTAACTTTAATTTTCTGACAAAGGGTTCAGGCGCTAAAGCGTGCTGAAAAAGGGCTAGTTTAAAGCCCTCTGCCAAAACAAGAGAAACATCCTTCAATATTGTTTCCTACTCTTCAAATGGTGTTTGAAATATAACAAAATTAAGAAATTTAAATTGTTTACTTATTTATAAATGACATTCATAAATAAGACATTCGTATGATAATATTTAATTAATTTATATAAATAATAATATATTGAAATTAAATAGTTTAAATACATTGTAATTACATTTTTGTTTATAATAATTATTTTAAGTAGGAAAGGGATTGAGTATGTATTTTTCGAACAATGTAAGTGCTTGGATATACCTACGTATGTTATTTTCAGAAACACGGTCTCCTAATAAGACCATTTTCTTTTTTCTATTTATATTAATGACTGTGATGAAGTGGCCACAGTCCTATTAAAGTTCTGTTAGATATATACATATATATATATACTGAAATCCAAGATCATACATCTTATGAATCTTAAAAGTTCTTTATTAGAAAAAAAATACTTAATTCTAATTAATATAATACAGCCACAAACTAAGCATGAGGCATCTCATACGTTCAAATCATACACCGTATTCACTAACACACAGAGCTAGGGTTAGAAAGTTCTAAAAAGTCCAGTAAACATCTCAAATTACCAGAGGTATTAAAATTTCTACTTTACTTCATGGTAGGGATTACCTTCAAGGGACTTTCTACTGGAATTATGGGAAATGACCAGATAAACTGCCACAGAGCCCATAATATTGGTCTTGAATCAATGGTCAAAATAACTGGTTTGAAATTTAATGAAATAAAATTAAAGAAAGCAGACAAAGTTCTTCCAATTTCTGCAGTTAACAAATCCATCAAGGTAAATAACTGCAAAGTTGCTGTCGATCCATTGCCACTTTTCCAAAGAATAACAGTAAACAAAAAGTTTGAACATAATCTCAAAGATTACCTGCAGTATGAGTTACGTCCATACCCAACATCCCTTTTTGATAATGCCGGCATGCGAAAAACTACAAAAGCAAAATTGTATAACAATATGGAACATGGAACCTCTTAATATTGAGTTGGATGAAGATAATGTGACTTACATTATCGATGGTGGATTTCTTCTGCATCGCGTCATATGGAGAAAAGACGATACTTTCTCAATTATTCTTCAGAAATACGTCAAATATATGCAAATATACATTTTGGTTCAAATATTGTTGTTGTATTCGACGGTTATTCAGATAACATTTGATAATCAGAGGTAATAATCGCCTTATAATTTAACTTAAACAAAATATAATAGATTTGATAATCTTATGATAAATAAAAATGTAATTACAATACATACAAACTCATTTCAATATGTTATTATTTATGCATAATTTAACAAAATATTATCAAATTTATTTATAGTTAATTCTTATTTATAATTAATATTTATTAATAAGTAAATAATGTAACTGTAGATAATTTTATTCTCTACAAGTTTTTTAATAGCTTCAAATATCATTTGAAACATAAGAAAAAATCTTTAGTGGGTTTTTCTCCCTTTTAAGCCAGAGGGCCAAAAACTAATTAAATTTAATATAGGCATTTTGCAGAAAATGTTATCTACATTATTTTTGTAGCTGGTGTTGTTCAATAAAATGCTTAGTTTTTGGGTAATTGAGTGTAGGACAGGGGGGTTTCTCTAGTTTGGCTGAAAGGTCAAAAAGTCGCTTTTTTCAGCGCTATTTAGCGCCTAAAAATTTCGTCAGAAAATTAAAGTTAATTTATGAATTTTGTAGAAAATGTTGCCTACTTCAAGTTTGTAACATATTTTTTCGATAAAATGCATAGTTTTTGAGAAATCGAGGGTGAAAGATGAAGTTTCTCTCGTTTTGGTCTGAAGGTCAAAAAGTTGTCCTTCTTCAGCGCGCTCTAGCGCCTAAATCCTTTGTCAGAAAATTAAAGATAATATATGTATTTTATAGGAAATTTTGTCTACTTTAATTTTGTAATTGGATTTTTTAATGAAATGCACAGTTTTCGAGATATAAGAAAAAAACCTATTTTCTTGACCTTTAACCTTATCTCGAGACGCGGACACGATATTATATGAGACTTTTTAGCTTACTTTTAGAATGTCAAAACAAAGAATTTGCAAATTTTTAGCTTGTTATCTTTCATTCCGAGGTTGTAGCCTTATTTGACTGGGCTTAAAGCAAAAATTTGTTTTGTGATTGCAAAGATATAATGTAGTGCTAAGACTTAAGTTTAGCTAATCTAGAAATTTAAATTTTTTTTAAGTATAAGTGTTCTGAGAATTTTTACAGATTCGCTCTCTCATTTTCTTTACATATTAATATGTTGAAACAAAATATTAAGATTTTGTTTGTGCGTTCATTTGTAATACAACTGTTCAACGTATTGAGGTAGAAGACAAAAATTTAATCTTAATAAAAGATAGCCACCATAAAATAGAATAAATCTCTTTCAACTATTTTTAATTTGTTACAAAATTCTTTATATTCCTCTTAAGTATGTCAGATTCCACTTATGTAGATTAAAAAGTCTTTGTCGAGAATAGATTTATAAAATTTGTGTATAAGTAAATTAATCATAAAAAAAGATAGTTGATTCCAAATTTTGAGTGGAGCAGTTAAATTTGAAACATTTCTCCAATCAAAATATAAATAGTTTTTATTACGACCAACACATGGACTTAAACTTATTCACTGACAGTAATAATTAGTGGGACGTCTGATAGAACCAATAAAACAGTTACTTAAATAAATAGTTGTATCTGAGAGCGGCCTCTATCTACCAAAATTGTTTAGAGATATAAACATTTTCATTAGTGGGAGTAGTATATATTATTATTATTATCACGATGCAACAAAATATAAGATGGATGAAACAGCGTTTTAATGATTTATTGAAAACGTTGCTTTTGTAGGTGTAGAACAGATCAAAAGAACCACCAGGTTGGATGGTCAGGCGTTTTCGTACTGCTGTCAAATGTCCCAGAAACTTTCGCTGAAACGATTAAAAAATGCTCTGAAAACTTCAAGACATGGATAATCAAACATACATTTTTAACTATTTTATTAGACACCATTGAGTCAGCTGTACTCCAATCTAGTATCTCCCGTTTTGAAGCGGTAGACGTTACTTCTGAATCCTGTCGGTTTTCTAACGCTGTGATTTCATTAAAGAATAAATTAAAAGTAAATTATTTATTAAACGCATTTGTTATTATTAATTTATAGTTTAAATTTTGAATTAAACATTTCCAATTGTTATATCATGAAGACAATTCTATTAATTCTGAAATTTAATACAATAAACAAAATGTCACAAAAAGAATCCAAGACGTATCGATTTTCTAGACAATATGAGATTCTATGCAATCAACACGTAACAAATAAAATAAAACAGCTTTTGCAGGTGTCTATAATCATATATTCACACTACCTTTCTGTTTTAAAGTGAAAATAAATCAAATTTATTTTCAAATTGAATCAAATTTATTTTAAATCAATTTCGTCAACTATATAAGAATTGCATTTGACACATTGTATGGAATGTTACTCGTGGAATTCTTAAGTTTATTAAATTAGTCTTGATAAATTCTTCCATATATTATTTCTTTTTCAATATTCCTTTGTTTATTTGTGAACTACACAAGATTATAAATAGGTGAAAACAAATTGAAAAAGACAAAATAACTTAATTATGAATTATGTTATTAGTAAATAAGTATCGGCGCACGCTGGAAGTTATTGGATTGTAATATGTCCAAAACATTTACTTTTATCTGCATCCACATGATAGTACATTGTGTAATGGGAAAAGTTTCATCAGATATCCGATTCCATAAATTATCAATGTATATTATTAATGTCATGCTATATTATATATCCAATATATTATTTAAGTCAAACACATAAGTGTCCTATGAAATTTGCCAGATATATAAATAAATTGGACAGATATAACACATTGATAGTTCTTTTATAATTGTTCATTAAATAGTGAAATATTGGATATCAATAAATTTTCTTTCATTTGCAATATCCAGAAGACATAAAGTTAATAAGTAATAGCGCATATAGCTCAATGGATACAACAAGTCTCTCGAGAAGAGAGACACGGAGTTCGGTACGTGCTGTAATAGAAGATTTATATTTAAACGGAAGTATAAGGTATCAGAATAGGTAAAATTTAAGGTTGAGGGTAAAATTTTGTTTGATATTAAATTTTTCAAGTACACTGAGGTTCTCACATTCTCCTCTATGCAGTGGTTTAGATATGCTTGAAGAAATTTAGAATAGATTTAGAGGATAGATTGATTATATATATACCAGGGGGGCTACCCGCGGCGGCTTTCGGGCACAAACCCCTGGACTTGTTTAGTCTACCTGTCTCTGTATTGATCTCTCTATGTCTGACTATCTCTCTCTCTTTATATTAAAACACACGTCATAAACGCTCGTCGCTATAGTAAAAATCTATTCACCGTTGTCCGATCATCCAAGGCTGTCTGTTAGATGGCTGAGAGCTTTCTTTCCAACATGGTTTATTAATGAGAAATTGCAGACTCGGGAATCGGCCAGAGTGGCTTAGTGGTTAGAACAACAGCCTGGAACGCTGTGGATCCAGGTTCGATTCCTGGCTCTGTCTAATTTTTCACTCCATGTTGGATTATTATATTTAATGTATGTATGTCTGTATAATAATTGTATATCTCTCGCTTTTTGTCTGTTAAATGTCTATCATCTGTCTTCTGCCTGTTTGTCTACTGTCTATTTGTTTTCTGTCTGCCTCATGACTGAGTGCTGTCTGTTTGACTGTCTAAACTCTTTCGGCTGTCTGCATGATGTTTGTCTGTCTTCTACCTGCCTGTTGTCTGTCTTCTGCTATCAGCTGTCTGACTGCTAACTCTCTGCTGCCTGCATGCTATGTGTTTTCTGTCTACACTGTGTCAGCTGTTTTTATACCGTCTGTCTGTCTGCTGTCTGTATTCTCTTTCTTTGCTCACTTTCTGCTGATTGTAAGCTGTCTGTTATCTGCTGTCCCTCTTTCTGATGTCCGTTTTCTATTATGTCTGCCTGCGCTCAATGTTGTTTGTCTGTCTGCTGTCTGCTAGCTTACTATCTGAAGTCTGCTGTATGACTACTTGCTATTCGCTGTCTGACTTCACTCTGCCAACTGTATGTCTGTTGCCTGTCTGTCTGCTATCTGCTGTCAGTCTGTATACACACTGACGGTTGTCTGTCTGCTGTCTGTCATTTATATCATATTCATACTAATTATAGGTCGTAATCACATTGTTATATATTTATCATATTCTGTTCTGTTAGCATTTGAAACTGTAAAGAGCCATTTATCTTATTAGCACTCAAAGAGAAATTTTTATATCAATACTTAAATTAATTTTGTTTGCAGTTTTGTACTCAAAGAGCTACGTACTATTTCATATCTATACTGCTTGTATCTGAATTTCTAGATGAGGTTCTGAACTATATACAGTAAGTTAAATACTAATTTAACATATACTTAAAATGTCCGTCTTTCAAGAATTTATATATAGATAAAACATATTATTCTTACATAAAAAATTAATGGCATTCCATCTGTTTCTTCTGGAGAGATATGTTTATTCTGTTATAACTCGTTTAATCTTTTATTTTTCAAATATTTCCATCCAAAAGTTGAATTGTTATCTCAAATTTCATTGCTTATATGTACTAAAAAATTATACTTAATTTGTAATTTAATCTAAGACTAATGAAATGTCAAATCTCGGGCTTTTGCAAAGCCTAGAGGTATAATAATTTCAGCATGCCTGCATGAGGGCTGCTTTGTCAAATATATATATATATATATATATATATATTAATAAACTTTCCAAGCAGGACTTGCAGAGGCTAAAGCCATATGGTAGGCCTCCCTGCTTGGTTGATTCTAAATCTGAATCTGAATCTGAATCTGAATCTGTCTGCTGTCTGTCTACACTCTGTCGCTTGTTGTTATGTTGTTTGTCTGCTATGTGATGTATGTCTCACTGCCGTATGCCTGCCTGCTGTCTGCGATCTGTCTGTCTACAATCTGTTATCTAACTGTCTGATGTCTAACTGACTGCAATCTGCTGTCTGTTATCTGCTGTCTGCGTACACTCGGTTGGATGTATGTATGCTGGCATCCATCTGTCTGCTATGTACTGTATATCTGTCTGCTGTATATCTGTTAGCTGTATGTTTGTCTGTCTGTCTGTTATCTGATGTTTTCCTGTCTGCTGTATGTCCGTTTACTGTCAATATGTCTGCTATTTGCTGTCTATCTACACTCTGTAGGCTGTCTGTATGCTATCTGTTGCCTATCTGTCTTCTGTATATCTGTCTGTTGTATGTTTGCCTGTTGTCTGCTGTTTTCCGTTTGCTGTCTGATGTTTGCTGTCTGCTGTCTGCTGTTTGCTATGTACAGTTTGCTGTCTGCTATATGCTGTCTGTCTACACTTTATCGGCTGTTTGTCTTCTGTCTTTCTTCTGTCTGTCTGCTGCCTGTCTGTCTGTCTACACTTTATCGGCTGTTTGTCTGCTGTGCGTCTTCTGTCTGCTGCCTGTCTGTTTAGCGTCTTCTGTCTGTCTGCTGCCTGTCTGTTTATCTGCTATATGCTGTAAGTCTACTTTCTGTCGGCTGTATGTCTTCTGCCTATATGATGTTCTCTGTCTGATAGTTCTCCCTGCTGTCTGTCGGTTTCATGTTTGCCTTTTGACTTCTGCTGTCTGTCCGTCTGCTATCAGCTGTCTTTCGGTCTCCTATACGTTTTCTGTATACACTGTGTCGTCTGTCTGTCGGCTGTCTCTTTGCTATCTGCCATTTTCTGCATGTCTCTCTGACTGTAACAACACACTAAGAATACCTTACCGTCAGCTTTCAATAATCCTCTCATTTAATATACATTTGTCACATATATTCGTATTCTTTTTGCGGCCCTAAAAAGTAGCTATAAACGCTATTTACACTTTCTTAGAGAACACACATGCTGTAGATGACTGTAACAACATACTAAAATTACATTACATTCAGCGTTCTACTATTCCCGCAATTAAAATTTTTTCGTTTAATCAATCGTTTTATAAACTTGTTTCATAAATTCGTTTCATAAAATTGTTTCATTAGGATTTTATATATACTAGGGCATTCAACCCGGGCTTCCCGGGATAGAGAATATATATGTAAGCCATTTTTTTAAATTAAAAACTAATAGATTTTTTACATTTAATAATTTTCTTTAGATTGCCCACTAACAGCCAAAAAGAGCATTTTTACATAAAATATAACAATCATCTATTCAGATAAAATTTTGAAATTTATTAAAAGCGGTAATTTCATATTGGCCTCCTGCCTGAAGTTAATAGCCGAAAAAATCTCTAAAAATTTCATTATTATCTACAGCATTTTTTAAAATTCTGATAATTTCAGCGGTTTTAAGCTCTTATTTAAATTGCATGTCTGTTAAATTTGTTTTATTTATACTATTAGGTAGCTTTCAATACAAAAACGTATAAAGTACCTATTGCAGCCGTTCGGAGGAAAGCAGTTTCGGAAAATTTCGATATATTTTCACCGATCATGACCCCCAGACCCCAAAACCACCCTCCGTTCAAATGTTGATTTATATATATATATATATATATATATATTGTATACACAATATCATTATTTATCTCTTTGTAGATTAAAGTAGAATTATATTAGAACTTGATATGTATTTTGAAATTCATAGATATTATAATTATATATATATATATATATATATCTGACCTATGTCATACGATAACGCTCGTATTTATAAATCAATTTTGATGAAACTAATTGTGTGTATTAAGCTCAGAAATGTCTCGACCGAGTCCGTTGGCCAGCTTGGTCCGCCATTTTGTTTCAAGATGGCGGCCACTTAAAATTTTAAAACTAAAATAAATGTTACAAATGTTAAAAATTTATTTTTTTTAAATTAAGTGTTAGGACTTGATACGAGGATTCCAGAGCATTTTTTGGTTTACCTATATCTTCAAAAATGGCTGAGATAGAGCAGTTTGAAATTCTAGGGTGGCTGACATTCTGAAACAAAACAGCACATTAACGCGATTACTCGCAAATTATTTTCTTTCATTGTTGTAATAATTTTCCCAATCATACGGATAAAACTATATATTCATATCCGTTAGCGCCAAATTCTCGCCAAACTTGGCGACATTTGGCGAATCATCGCCAAATTTGGCGACCAAAATAAGTCTTCATAAATGAAGCCAATTTGGCTATTGCTCAAAAATTTGGAGAATTTCTTATTCAGATTCAGTATTAACGAACCTTTTGTAAACGTTTTCTTTGCATTTTAACTTGCTGTTTTCGTGTAACATTAGCTAAAATTTTAAAACGAAGATATAGGAAAGCTACCTTTTCCTCCTGGCACAGGCCGGAAGGACTTTTTTATTTATTGCTTAATGAAGTTTTAATTTCGTTGTTGAATATTAGCTGGAAACAAATGCTGAACTTTTTATATTGTGTAAAGTGGAAACTTACTAATATTTTGTAATCGTCTGCAAGCGATAGAGAAAGATTTGTTTTAAATCATGCTTGAAATTTAATTTAAATTCTATAATAAATGAATAAATTGCGATACAGTTTTCAAACAAATTCCATTTGAAAGTAGATTTTTCCCCCTATATAACGGTGAAAAAATAAAAAAAAATACGATGTTTGGAAATTTAAAAAAATGCAGTAGCAAATATCGCAAAACCGAAATTTCATCGTCAAAATATAAAACCGTTGCCATTCGCAAAATGACGTCAGCGTTACGCACGGACACGTTTGTCCTTTATAATATAGATAGATACTGGGGAATCAAACTCGGGCTTCTCGGGGTTACAGAAGATACGCAAAAACCATTTTTTCTAATTGTAATAGATATTTCATAATTAATATATATTTTTTAAACTGATTCATTAACAACGCCAAAAATAATTTTAATGAGGAAAATATCAATAATATATTCAAATAAAATTTTGAAATTTAATAAAGCGATACTTTTGTAATACGGAGAGACAAATCCTGTCGTGCGCGATAAATTTCCCCAAAAGTCCGTCAGGACTTTTGTCGTAGACGCGCCGGGCGCTCTTCAGGCTCCTGGCGGCGCAGCCTAGTTTTAGCCGGATGTCAGGAGTTAGAGCCAAAGAAATCGTCCATAATTCGCTGCTTACTGTACGTTTTGTATTCTGAAAATTTCAACTGTTTAAATGCGAGTTTGTGAACATGTCTGGTCAATTGGCATTTACTTATATTACATTGTTATTTATATTTATATTTTGATGAAGTTTCAATTTAATTTTGTAATATTAGCCGGGAATAAATGCGGAACTTATTATTATGCGGAACTATGCAACGTATAATTGAGTGGGTTAGAATGATACTGGTGCAAGTCAATATTTAGTAATTTGAGAATTGAAGGGTTTTCTGAAACTTGTCGTATTGCCGTTGCATTAAGTGGTCCAACTTGTTTTGACCTCAAGCGACTCCCTAAGTGAACTATGACTTATTTGACTGTCTCACGGAAAATAATATGCTTTCAGTGAAAATATGGTTATCTAGATTTTTGAAATATTTGACTTACTCCACTGTCATTCTAACCCCCTCAATTCTCTATGTGTAAACACTGGTTTGTGCAAATAGATGCCAACATATTCAAGTGTGTTCCCTGGAGCTTTATTTATTGTCATCGCAAAAGATGGGTTGATGAAGAATTGTTTTCTGTTAAAAGGGTAATCAGTAAATGGGTATTCATTTAAAGGGTATTCAGTTTCTGAAGGCATCAAAGTTATTCTGGGAATGTAAACTCGATGGCCTATATGAGAAAGCTTAACGCCTTTATATGTATTTAGGTATTAATTTATTTATAAGGTTAAATTATTCGGTCAATTAAAAAGCATTAAGCTTTCTAATAAGTAAAATGAATTACAGTTTTCAAACAAATTATATTAAAAATACATATTTTCCCCAATTCATCGGTGTAAAAGTTGAAATTTTCGATTACATATATGTTGAAATTGGGTTTTTATTACATTATTATCTTTTTATTTATTTATTGATGGAGTTTTAAGTCCGTCATGGAAAATTAGCCGGAGATAAATGCTGAACTATTTAGTGAAAATTGTTTTTATTTTTCCTAATGGGCCTGTACGCAATGGAAATAAACAAAAAAAAATCATGCTTGAAAATTATTTTAAAAGCCATAATAAATCAGTCAATTAAGATACTGTTTTCAAACAAATTACATTGGAAAGTAGGTTTCTTTTCCTATATAACAGTGTAAAAATTGAAAATGTGCTATGCTTAGCAATTTAAAATACTACAGTAGCAAAAATCTCAAAACCGAAATTTCATCGTCAAGTGTTGCCATTCGCAAAATGACGTCAGCGTTACACACGGACACGTTTGTCCTTTATAATACAGATATATGGGGTAGATAAATATTTTACATCTTAAATAATTTACAAAACATGATGGGATTCCTCACAAAACGATGTGAGCTAATTTCCTGTATATGAACAGCTTATCCCAAATATGGACTCATTCAAATCAGCATAGCTTCGGACAAGAGATTGCGCAAATTTTGGAATTTTGCAGATTTCTGGTCTTTGTTTTGTTTAAATTTTTTAAACAGTAATTTTAATGTAACAATGCACTTGAAATTGAATCGGTCATTTGAAAACCACATAAGTCAATTTTTTTTTCCAAATACACTTTTCTTTTGCCGCAAATGCTTCCTTAAAGGTACACTGTAAAAAATGGGGAGTATAATTACGCTTAATTTGGGTTTATGAAATGCCAAATAAGGTTTAAATATGCACTAATTTTGGTGTCAACACTGAATTAAGTGTTATAATATACTTAAAATAGTTTATCTGTACTCTTTAAAAAAAAATCGGTGATATCACACACCAAGAATGACAATTTGAAATTAATTCCGGAAACCAAAACTCCAATATAGGTGTACATTTTTATCTCGCAATCCAGCTCTGTGGTGTTGAAATATACGATGACGTCAGAGTGTTGCGTCAGCAGACGACAACAGAGCAGAGAACGGAATGAACCATTTTGATTTCATTATGAAGTGCTGTTAAAAACATAAGGTAAGCCTAGTAATTATTCCTTATATATTTAATAGATAATACTAAATAGTGTTTGTATAGTTAGATGAGGGAAATTAACTAAACAAAGCATGAGAATTTTTACTTTGTTAGTTGTTTTTGCTTAATAATCCTCTTCACGCACTTGACAACACTTGATCGCTAATGTTAATTCTATATTCTATAGGCATTATTTTTCTAATATCTCGTTTGTATTTGAATAGTTTTAAATGTTTTTTTTTTTTTTTTTTTTTTTTTTTTTTTTTTTTTTTTACATTGGGTAGCAGAGATTAATCTCTATTTCCGCCGTTGATTACGTTTTCGATTTTCTTTGCGGATTTTTTTTAGGAAGATGCTTTTACTTTCGAAACCGGTTCCGAAAATGAAAGTATCTTCGTAGAAAAAAATCGAAAAAGTAATCAACGGCGGAAATAGAGATTGATCTCTGCTATCCAGTGCAAAAAAAAAAAAAAAAAAATAAAATAAAATCATTTAAAAATATTTAAATGCAAACGAGATATTAGAAAAATAATGCCCTATAGAATTAACATTAGCCCTTAATAAAAAATTATCATATTTTAGAACATAATATTTAGTTCCTGTTTTATTTTTAAAGCAAAATACTTGTGGATTGCATTAAAAGAACATTTAAATCATATTTTAAAGGGGAAAAAATCAGTAGTGTATGTTGTATCTGAATAATAACGTTTAGAAATCATTGTTTATGTGAAAAAAAAAACAGTATTTATTGTTAAATATCTAAGCAGTCCATAGTGATTTGAATTTTCATAATTTTTCCTCTGTACTGTGAGGAGTTTTGAAATCTTGTATGCAGCATAATTAAAAGTAAGCTTATTCCCTGGACTACACTCTCTTTGTGTTTGGCTTTTCTAGAAATTCGTATTACCATTTGTTAAACATTTGCTCAAAAGCAAACTTTTGTGATTATAAAAATATAATTTGCTGCTTCCGTAGAAGATTTTTAGCTTTTGGAAATCTACTTTTATTTATTTTATAATTCTGCAATAGTTGTGATATAATTAATATAATCCTAATAACAGTATTTTTTACAAATCTTCTAGATTAAAAAAAAAATGACCCCCCCCCCCCTTAGGAAAGATTCTCAGGTCACCAAATGAAACTGTTCAAAAATCGAACTTTGTTTTGGGATCCTTTTACATTTTTTAACATTCTTACAAATACTAAATTGTAATATGTATAAAAACTGCAAATAAGTGTTTTAAATTAGTTTAAATAAGTGTTTTAAAAACAATAACTTTAAAATGCAAAGTACATCCTTGATTTTGTCAATTTTTTTTATCGTATACAAATACAACTTTAAAATCCTTAAGGGTAGGGAATTTTAATAAAATAATTAAAGGTTGCAACTCTTTATGAAACGGGTGAACCGCAAGCTTTTTATTTATTGTTGACATCATCACTTATTATTTCACCAGTATAATTATACACTAGTTTACACTGGAAATTTTTATTCTCCAGCCTTTTCTTTTCTTAGTATACAATGATGTTATCAACAATTTAATAAAAAACATAGTGCCTAGAATATGAATATACACTAATTTATCTTTCTGCATAATACTTTGATTAAAGGTTGCAACTCTTTATGAAACGGGTGAACCGCAAGCTTTTTATTTATTGTTGACATCATCACTTATTATTTCACCAGTATAATTATACACTAGTTTACACTGGAAATTTTTATTCTCCAGCCTTTTCTTTTCTTAGTATACAATGATGTTATCAACAATTTAATAAAAACATAGTGCCTAGAATATGAATATACACTAATTTATCTTTCTGCATAATACTTTGATCATCTATATATATATATTTGTGTGTGTTTTTGTGCGTGCATGTGTCAGAGAGAGAGAGAAAAAAAATATGAGCCTCCGCTACATTTTCTTGAGACCCCCCCCCCTATTATTCACATCTAGCTACAGCCCTAATTTTTAAATATTAGAAACTTTACTTATTTTTTCTTGATTTATGCTCTTGTATATGGTATTATTCTAAAATTTGATTTAGTTTATATTTTATCATTTTTAGCATGGAAAAAGATATTTTGGTATCCTATAATTCAAGAAGTAAATTGTTTAATTTACCAGCATCATTGGATGAATTTGAAAATGTAAGATATTTAAATTTTGCAATGTTTTTTGTAAAGAAATTAATGTTTACTATTTTCTAAACAATATTGATGTTTAATGCTACTTTATTAAATGGTACTTGTGTACTAACGCCACCGCAGCAGAAGTTGCGCTAATGTGCCAATAAAGAACAATCTTGTTGTTTGCACGCGCACACAGTTATCTTTTGGATTCCTTGTTGTTTGCTGATTTTTGACGCCATTTTTTAGTGCTATGAAAGATTGGCGGCACTTAAAAACCGCCAAATCTGTACCTACGGTGGTGTTAATACGTAAGTAAATATTAAATTTTAACTTTCTTCTTTATTGTTTCATTTTCCCCAAAATTTATCAACTTTGAACTTTAAAAGTTAAATCTAAAGCTCTATTAAAGCTGTTTTCAAGTTCACTGTGCAACAAATTCAAAATTTTCTGACACAATGACGGGCTAATTTTTAAATGTAAAGATACAAACAGTGTTGAATTCAGGAGGTGACCCAGGGTGGACAATAATAAACGTTGTATGTGTCACATGTTAAAAAATATACACAATCTTTATATAAATATGTATTATTTTATGTATACTAGATGGAACCCGTCAAAACCTGACAGAAACAAATTACTATAACAATATGAGTAAAATAAGCTTCTTTATTATTTAATAGGGGGATAGTATGAAAAAGTGTTTCATAAATTTTATTTTAGAAGTTCTTCCCCTAGTGAAACACAGTACTATTTTCGATGCAAACTCCAAACAGACAATCTGTAAACAACTGTGTAATGCAAATCATTTCGAAATTGCAGTTATATTCAGTACTGCAAGAAATAAATTTTCAAGGATCAGTATATTCCTTTGTCCATATCATATTCAGTAAATAAAAGAACGTAGTATAAATAAAGTACATTACCCTGTGATAATACAACCGAGTGAGCTCCTATGCGCATTCTGCATTGCATCTGCTCAAAGGCACCATGGAAATTTTATGTTAAGGCGGTATTAAAAAAATATTTTTCCACGCTCAGCAACTCAAAATTTTGAGACACATTTTCAGACTCATTTTTAAAAGTAAAAACATGAAACTTGGCGGTGTGATTTATGAAGAGATTTATAAGGGACCTATGTTTTTATTTTTCGCTCAATTAATTAGAAATTGAATTACGAACATTTATTTTCACAGTATAATTTTTTTTTCTTTTCAGCGCTATCGCTTTGGGAAATTTTGTTCAAAATGTCCACTTTGACAGCATTTTTTGAAATATATTCTGCCTTTATCAAAACATTGAGACAATACAGACATTATAAAAGTTTCTGAATAAGAGAACCTGCCAATTGGAGGCATTTTAGAGCAAAATTGAATTTAAAAATGTGTATCAAAATAAGCAGTTTGGATTTGAATACTCTTAATTTTTTTTTTTTTAATATTTAAAAGAATGTTTTAAAATGTCCTCTTTAATCATTGTTCGTTTCAAATCCATATCTTCTAAAACACATCCATTGTTGTAAACTAATCAATTTTTATGCAAAGATGGAGAAATTTTCGCTATTGCCAAACTATGGGATTTAAAGCTAAAAATAATTATCGTGGCGTCACATTCAGTTGACGTCAAATGCGTTACATGTGCTTGTTATTTCATCAAATGATTTTTAATTGGATGTTAATGATTTTTTAATGATGTTTTACTGATTTATTAGTTACTTCATTAACTAAAATAAAAATTACGTCTTCGACATCATGATATTTAAACAGAAAAAGCATTGAAAAAATGTTGCAATGTGTAGTTACGTACAATAGATCACTTTCAACTGACATCACAAATATTTATCCAACAGTCGAGAGGGATAATTAAAAAAAATAATGTAAATAAATAAATATCAAAGATTATTTTGGTTTCTTTTTTCTTTAATGTATTGTAAATTTTATTGTTTAAACTTGCTGAGAAATGATACTTTAATGAATGGTGCTTTCCTAATTTCTTTTTCTTTCGTTTCTTTTCCTTACTTTTTTTTTTTGAGATTCAAATGGCAACATTCTTTCATTTGTTTATTGGATGCTACAGTTTGGCAAATAATTTGGCGATAGTTTTTTTTTTTTTTTTACGGAAATTGGTTGACTGGATAATATAGAAGTACCAGAATATTTTTCTGCATTTTATAGTTATATTAATAAAAATACATTTTTAAGATTTGCTGAATCACTTATTTGTTTACTTTTTCATGCATTACATTACTGAAGATTGTCCTGTTATTCTTTTAAATATCCTCTACTTACATAAAAAAATAGCATGTGTTTTCTATGGTGTTTCTCATAAACATTGTAAAATTAAGATTATTAGATTTTATTCAACTTCAACTGTCATAACTGCTGATGAAGCAGTTATTTTTGGCGATTTTTCTGTTACCTGTAAAATGGTTGTTTTTGGTATAGCCGTAAATAAGAAAAAAATTTCCAATCGATCAAATAATTGTATTTCGTTAATCATTATATTTTCTGATTTTTAAGCTAAGAAAGAAACAATAATCATGGATTTAATTAATTTTTCAATTTTTAATCATTAATTTCAGTACACCCAAACAATTTTGATTAAATCGGTACAGATGTCACTGCACAGGGTTTTCTTTTTGGCACCATAAATGGCGATTTTTGCTGTGTATAGCAACCTGTTTTTTTTATAATAAAAATGAATATATGTGTAAATAAATCAAATAATATAAAAATAATAAATTCAATTAAATGCGTGTGTGTAATAAAAGATTGGGAAAATTGGGTTTTTTTGCCAAAATGGCGCAAAGAAAAATTGCACAAATCCCGGTGCGTCTGCGACATCTGTTCCATTAAATCATGTAAGGGTAGTTTTTATTAAATAAATAATGAATTTTGTAAGAAGACTATGGCTATGTTAGTAAAATGGATTTTGAGAATGGGCTTGCTTTATTAAATGAGTTTTTATGAAATAGGCCTCCAATTTTGTCAGGATCAACTCCTGGTATGGTTACTGAATTTATACAAGATTTACTTGAAACTTATGCATTCTTATTTGATGTTTCAGGAGGTTTATGCTAGATTTTGTATTGATCGGACAGTATCCATTATTATACAGTTTTTTAATGAAGTTTGGCAGGAGTACATTGATGTACAAAAAGATGAAAACATTCTTCCAGGTAAGAAATATAGAATTGTGTTAGATACACCCAAAGTATTATATATTGAAAATTCAGTTCCTGACTGTGCTGAATCGAAATCATCATCCCATATAACTGAACCATTTTTCACTGATGAGAGAAATGCTTCTGGTTCCTGTGAATCATCAGAACCAGATCTATTTGCTGCAGCAACTCCACAGTCATCTTTTCCCCTAGATAATTTCACAATACCCGCTAAAGACTTTTCAAGTCGCCTAAGACAAGCTTTGCAAGATGAGGTACCCTTACCTAGGGTTTTGCGGTCAGAATTAATACATACCATATGTTCATCTGTTGTGAAACATTCAAAATATCCGACATCAGTTATGGTGACCGACATGGCAAGAGCCATTGTTTCTAAATACCCATATTTAAAAGAGTCCATTGGAACTGGATATGGTGGATGGCGACAGGCTATTCGAGATAAATTGAAAAATATGCGTAAATTTGATCAAAGTGAGGAAGTAAAGCAGAAGAAAATAACCAATAAGTTCCATAACAAAGGAGAAAAAGCGAATGAAAAAAAATAAATACCACAGTTCAAAAAACAACTCATGGTTATTAATGAACAGGCTAGTGCTTCATCTGAGTTAAATGAAACATTTGACATTAGAAGAGATGAAATTGTCAATCAATATATGAAAGTTGCTGATTTAAAAATTAAATATCCAAACTTATTTAATAAACAGCACTTTGCTGATGAATTTTTCCGAATAACAGGGAAATCTAACATTTTTCAGTGTATTCCAAAATTTCTCAGTTTATATAATAAGCAGCTCTATAATTTATTATTGGCACGAAAAAGCCTTCCTTCATGGGTTGAAACTCTGAAATGTCTCCAAGAGCAAGCTGACACAGCAATAGCTAAAGATGAATTTCTGCTGATCTCATTACCTGTGCATTTTTCTGAAGACCAGCTATTTTTAACATACACGGTAAGTGATAAATTACAAATACTGTTATTAATTTATTTGATTATCTGCAAAAATAAGGTGTCTTTGGAGAAGAAAGGTTTAACATAAGAGTAAGAGTTTCCCCCTTCCCCTCCTCGAGGGATGTTGTGCCTAATGTTTACATAAGATAGTTAGGTAATATTTTATATGCAATGTTGCTTTCACATTTACAAAATGACAGCATTTTTTATACAATTTTTATCGCTCTTATTAAATGTTTAAAGTTTTTATAACATGCTATTTAATTTATTTACAGTGTTAGTGACCGTACAAGACAATAACATGTTTTGGTACTTTTCCATTATACTGACACCATGCCAAAATGTATGTTAATGCATAATGTATATATTAAATGTATGCTTGGCGACAATGGTATCCGTATAATGGAAAAGTAACCATATTTTTCTTGCCCACTTTTATTTTCTGTGCATCTATATTAGAAACATTTCTTTGATATTAAATTAAAATGTCTTGGTTTGTAACATTATTTTTCTTTTTTATGAAATGTGTGAAAAGTATGTATTTTATTTGCATGTGTTAGAAATGAATTTAATGTGGTTGAAAATGATAGGAATATTATTTAGCAGTGTGCCACCTGTTATTGACTTGCATAAAAAGTATTGTTATTACATACATGTAAATGTTTAAAATGTCTTCCATTGCCCTTAAATTTTCAGGAAAAGATTTCTAAGATTCCTGCCTAATATGTTAGAAAAATCCTAGTTTTAGCTCTGCATTTAATCAAAGACATTCTTATAAAAATGATTTTCATCATGATTTAAATTTCAGTTTAAATAATATTTAATAGAGCCTCCCTGTGGGTCGGTTTTGGGTTGGGAGATGGGGGTGAAGGCTGATTGTGCAAAATGTTGGGGATTTTCAACATTACAATTGAATAATAGGTAAAATGTAGCACTATAATAAATACGGCAATGTTTTCACATTTTATAAATAAATTATACGCCTCAATTAATATTTCACAGGTTTCTATGAAAGGAGACTGCAAATATCAGCTTTAACTATTGTTGCTCATGTGTTTATAAATTACTTTCATATGCTAAAAAAATGAGTCACTTGTCTCTAAGATTGATTAGAAGCTATAACTTTTAGATTTCACCTAGTATTAGAAAAATATTTATCTATCAAATCTTACATTTAAATTAAACAACCCTGATAATGTAGTCTGTTTCCTTATGTCACAATCTCATTAAAGATTTGAATTGCTTGATAAAGAATCAAACTAGAGATCTCATCAAAATGATAAATATTTGCTTGTACAAACCTTTTTTGTTGTTGTTGATGTTGCCCATATTTATGTAATTTACAATAGACTGCCAAAATAAAGCATTTATAGTCAGTTACAACAGATGAAAGAGAAAAAATACATTCTTTATTTTACATATCAGAATCTGCTAAATCTCTTTAACTGTTTGTTAAAGGATTACTGAACTTGTAGTATCAATAAATATTTCTTTATAATTTTTCTTCCTGCATGCCATACTTTCTAAGTTGGTTTGTTTTCTGCACGTTACTCTTTGTATAAGTGAAATATAGCTAAAATCTATGTGGTAAATGTTTTGTCTATAAAACGATAAATCTTGTCTTAATATTTCTTCTACATTATCAGTTATCAAGTTTTATAATAGCATGCTTGGATGATCAAGGGTCGATCCAGGAAAATTTTGTGGTCTATTTAGAGCCCGTTCACAAAAATCTAATTTAACAAAACATTCTCCTTCACAAAATTCATTTTAAAAAAATAGACACTTTCACAAATTTCTATTCCATAAAAACATACTCTTCATTGATTATTTTTATTACGTTATGTTTTAAAATTTGTAATTTGCCAACAAAACAAGTTCACTGAAAAGTAAAACTTTAACAGAAGGACTTAAAGAAGAAATTATTATTAAATGCTTCGTTTGAATTTGAGTTAGCTAAATTTCATCCTTTGTTACAAAATGTTATTTTTCACAAAAATATGATAAATTTCACAATAATAACTTATTTTTCACAAAATGGGCCCCAAGAAAAAAAAAAAAACTGCATCGACCGCATGATGAGGTTTATGCTATATTTAAAGAAAAAATTAAAATTGTATTTGTCATGCAGTGAAATCGAGTAGCACTGATTTTAATTTTAATTTCTCTTATAGGCAACTACTTCTATTGATGACATTAAGAAAGCAGGTTATTCATCGTCTCATGTAGGAATCATTGGCTTTGAGACTAAACAAGAAAAATACTATGTGCTAGCTGAGCATGAAATTATTCTCCACTGCAATTCATTATCGGAAGCAGTCACCAATCTGATAGCATCATACTTTATATTTAATTGCGAGTATCCAAAACGTTGCATCAAAACCCTTATTTTTATAGAAAAGTTCATCTTTGACATTCAGTCAGACAAGAAGAAATTACCATCAATTGTTGTAAACTTTGCACAAAAACTTAAAAATTGTATGTAAGGATAACAATTAGAAAGACATTTTATACTTAAGTCAATTTATATTGTTTAGTGCTTTATCTTTTTTATAATCATGGTTTTAATTTGTAATTTTTGCCCAAACATAACATTTACAGTTTTTACCAAGTATCTTACTCATTTAAACTTGTTTCATAGCCAAGAAAACAATTTTTTTTTGCAATGTGCTGTTCATGACTGTCCAAATACGTTCACTAATTTTCACGCATATAAATCTCATGTTTATAGAAAACATATAGATACCACAGGAATACATTTTCTCAAGATAGATCTATTTTTCCTGGCCATTACATATGTAAAACATGTATCAACTGTCCACAAGTAAGCTGCTTTAAAAATCTGCCAGATATTTCAAAACATTTGAATGTACATACAAAACAAAATAAAACAATATTTTGCCCTTTCATAAGCTGTACAGCCAAATTCAAAAGTTTTTCCTCTTATCGATCACATTTGAGTAGAAAACATACATATTATACGCACACTGATAAAAGTAAAAATAATTTGAATAATTGCGATGAAGAATTTTTAAGTCACATTAATTGTAGTAAAGACCCGTTAATGGACTTTGAATCAATAAATGTAGAAGATGATATAGGTGCAACTGAAGAAAATTTTGATTCAAAAATGAAACGACATGTTAGTTTATTATTATTAAAAGCTCAGGAAAAACACATGCTACCTCTGTCCACAACCCAAAAAATCTTGCAGGATTTTAATTCTTTGTTGGAAATGCAGAGTGATTATTTAATTAACAAAATTAAAAATGAAACTTCTAATTTAAGTATAAGTAATGAGAGTTTTCTAAAGATTAATGAAATTTTGAAACAAAATTGTATTTTTGAGAGCATTGATTCATTATCTAATAATTATAGGAGAATGAAGTACTATGAAACAAACATGCAAATGGTTCTTCCTGTTGAGTATATTTTAGGAAATAATAGTTTCAACAAGTCGTGTTGTTTTCATTATGTGTCTATATTAAAAACTTTGAAATTTTTGTTGATACAAGATGATGTATTTACACAAGTTGTGAACCCTAAGTGTGACAAAGCCAAAAATCTTATAACAAGTTTTGATGATGGTAAATTCTGTAAAACTCATCCCCTGTTTTCTACCAACTTCCATTCCTTAAAATTAAATCTGTTTTGTGATGAATTTGAGATTTGTAACCATTAGGTGTTCATAGAAAAACTCACAAATTACTGGCATTTTACTATGTTCTAGGAAATGTATATCCACAGTATAGATCTTCAACTGATATAATTCAATTAGTTATTATTTGTAAAAGTACAGATGTGAAATATTTTGGTATTGGTAAAATTGTTGAACCCTTAGTTAAGGATTTGAATATTCTTGCAACTGATGGAATTTCTGTGAGATTTTTATTGAGATTTAAGATTTTTTTTTGTTACACATAAAAATTGTATAATATTGTGTGTAATATATCTTAAGTGGGCAATTTGAACAGTACAAATCCAAAATGACAATTAAAAAATTGTGTAAGCCTGTTTTGGGTTTAACTGTAGGTATACTATTTTGGTTAATATCAATATATTTAACCATGAAATGTGTTTTGATAATGTTAAGTAATAATTATATGCTGTTTGTGTGGTTTGGTACACTGCAATATGCAAATTTTTTTTTATGATTAGCTAAAACCGTTCTTTACTTTTAACCTTGACTTATGCTTTTTTATGTGCTTATAAAAATCATTTTTTTATTGTGAAATTGCAAATATACTGATTTGACCAAAGGCTTACTGTCAGAACTTTGCCCATCTAAGATATGAGTAAGTAAATGTCTTCAGAGAAAATTCTATAATTTTTTTTGCTAACTTTATGAGAAAAGTATGTGTCTAACCCATTGGTCTGCAAGCTGTTAAGAATTATTATAAGCATTGCTTGCCTGTTCAAATTAAGTTAGGTTATTTTGTTTATTAATGCATTCAAATTTCTTTAAGATATTTTGAATTTAACTTTTTTTCTTTCTTCACTGTATTTCATTCGTTCTTACTTAGTTATTAGTCTCTGATTATTTTCATATAATACTTTTAGTATTGACAAATGTGTATTATACTTTCCAATTCAGTATTAGTTAAATAAATATAAAAGTTATTTTGTTCTTAATTCTTACTATTAAAATTTTTAATAAATTCTGCATACATGGTTACCTGATTATTCTATTGACCAACTAAGTTATAACCAGAAATGTAAGTTGTGTTGGGATGCCATAGTTAAATATCACTAACAAGTAATACTTGTAATTAAATCCAATTAATTTAAGCTTCTTAAGAGTGATATTTTAAAATTAATTTTTATTTAAAGTGAGTAACATTTTCCTTGGGGTATTTCTTAAGAAATTTATTCAAAACGCAAAACATTCATTACTAGGATAATAAAATATTAGGTGTTAATAAGAGTGGGGGATGGCCATAACTTCTACAATGCTATATTGAAAATCGATTAAACCCTTTCACTACTAAAAATAAGTGCAAATAGTTTCATGTGGCTTCATTGTTAAATACGTAAGTATTTTGACATGAAAAAATACAAAGTCTAACAGAATTTCCTGACTAAGTTTGTTTTAACATTTATGTAATCACAACATTTATATTGTTAAATTTCTATATGGAATTCTTTTTAATTATAACTGTAATTGAATAAGGTTTTATTAATGGTGGCAACAAAGTTGCTATCATAATTGTTGTAATTAAACACCCGATAAATCTTGCAGCACCAAATTATTTTTTATAGCTCTTTTCAAGTCTTTGACCGGAAATATATCGTCCCAAATTATCCTAAGAGAAAAGGTGATTGAAAGGTTATGGATATTTACGTAAAGCTACCAGCATTTTTACTGGATTTTTCTTCTTTTGATTAAAAGATAACATATTTTGAAACATCAGTAAACTTTTATAATTAAAATTAAAAAAAATTATATTGAGGATTTCAATTACAGATTTGCGAATTGACTTTTAAATATCCTTTTCTGAATCAAAGAGAAAAAGATCTCTAAATTTTCTGTAAACTGTTATACATTTATATAAAACTTAGACATATTTTTCTCTTTGATTCAGAAAAGGATATTTCAAAATTAATTCGCAAATTTGTAATTGAAATCCTCAATATATTTTTTTAAATTTTAATTATAAAAGTTGTTTCAAAATATGTTATCTTTTAATTAAGAGGGGAAAAATCCAGTAAAAATGCCTGTAGCTTTACATAAATATCCATAACCTTTCAATCACTTTTCCTCGTAGGATAATTTGGGACGACAGATTTTGAACACCAAATTTGGTGTGATGCTGCATCGAAGTGGCATATCCTGAATTAGTTAGTAGGACACCCAATTTGGTGTTAAAGCACACCAAATTGATGATGGTGTTTCTTTACACTAATTAATTTTTGGTGTTTCATTACACCAATTTACAAGGGGTGTTTCTTTACACCGTTTTTGGTGGCAACTTTGTTGCCACCATTTTTGGTGTAAAGTAACACTAATATTTTTTACAGTGTAGCGTCATGATCTTGGTAAAAACCACATAATGTCAGTGTATTCCCTCCTCTTCAAACAGTACTTTCTAATTTTCGTTCATTACTTAAACGAAATAAAGTCAGTGACTTAAGTGGTTTTTGCTTGCAGTACCAGATTAACATGCAGATACCATATTACATAACTATATGACCATGCAACATCATATTAAAACATAAAAATGTTCCTGTGTAAGTGCTATCTTCATTTATTTTGATTAAAATATGTTTTATATGACTGCTTTGTTCAAATTAAATACCACCTAACCTTGTTTCTTGCTAAAAAACATAAGTCAGGAACAGGTTTTCTGTTATTCTTCATTTTATTAATTATAAATTATAAAAAATATTTCGTATTTACAAACTTCGAAATCCAATCTCTATAATCAGAACAAAAAAATTCATAAAAATTCGTCCACTTGTGAATAACACAGTTTTTTTTAATTTCTGAAAAGTTCTAAGTCTGTGACTTATGTGGTTTTTGAAATGACCGATTCAATTATAATGAATGCTTACAATAAAAAAATAATATTGAAATGGTTCAGTAAAATAATGAAGTAAAATAATAAAAATAATAGAAATTTATAAAATGATTATAATATTAAAAGTAAAGGCCAAGTAAAAAATTAATAATACATAACTAAGTATGCATAATAATGGTGAGATATTTTAATGTATTTTAATAAAGTTACAATATTTCAAATACATTGAAATTGATGTGGATGTGCAACAAGTTTGTTCACAGTTGTGGTGTGCGTATTTAAATTAAATGAATTTGTAGTAAATTATTTGTTTTTTATAAATTCTATAGATCATACACATGGCAGTGCAGAAGAATTCGAACACATTTCAGTTTATTGACAGAAAATGCTGAAAGGGAATTTTCAACTGTGTTAAGCGTTTCAATTTTAGTACACTATACATTATATACATACATAGACAATATACAGAAATTCACAAAATAATTTGAATTATTTTATGACTATAGATGTTAATTTCCGAAAATGAGTTTTCAATTGCTATTATGCGGTTACCAATTTGTTTAATTAGAGATACTCTATCACCTTATTTAAGGGTGAAGTTTAGTTGCAGTATTCCGAATGAGTTGAAAAAAGTTACATAATCTATGTTTGACGCATGAAATTTCTTTCACTTTTAGTTTGTAATAACAATAATACAAAATGCTTTTTTAAAAATATAATAAATTATAAAATCTTGTGATAATATATTTCTTTTAAATGCTAAAATTGCTAAAATGCTATATTTGTATAGATGATATTAATTATAATAGAAAACCCACAGCGCTAGCAATATTATCTCAAGAAGAAACCATCCAAATAAATTTCAATGGAAGTAAAATAATTTTTCTCTCAAGTCTATACTATCCATCCATAATAAGAGAAACCATAGAGATCGTAACACGCAAAAATACAATATGTAACGATGCAGCGTCTTTTAACTTACGAAATTGTGGCTCGAGTTACTCCATGGCTACAAATATGAAAATAAACAACCAAGTAAAAATAAGAGATAACGTGCGTAATTTTTTAAAAGTACATGAAAATTAAATGAAAGCATTCCAAGCATTTATTTGATTATCCAAGCATTTATTTGATAGTATAGCAAGTAATAATTTCAAAGACCGTGTAGTTATAGAATATTCTCATTTGTTTTTGAAAATGGCTCGGAGAGAGCCGAAACATCTCAATAATCTAATAAAAATTAATTATTTTACTGTATATTATGTTGTTAATTTTCACCCTTTCAGCATTAAAAAAAAAAAAAAAAAAAAAAAAAAAAAAACGACTTTGTTTCTAATTCATTATTCTTAGATATTGTTGCAAAATTTCTCAAGTAATGATTTATGAAAAATCCAACTATGAGTAGATATATAACAATCGGTGCATTTTTCCGGGAGTTATGTATATCTCACTTTTAGTTAAAGATTTGAATTTTGAAGTTTTTTTAAAAAATACATTTGTTTTAATCACCTGACTTTGACGAAATTCATATGGAACCATCAGGGTGCATTACACTGTCAAACAAAAGAAATATATATATCCAAAACTGTGCACATACACGAACGATATGCGTGAACCGAACCAAAAATACATTACATACGGGTCGAATAGATAATCTCTTCCTTTTTCTAAAATTGGTTAAAAATAGGAATAAAACGTATCGTTTAATGAAAACGACAATTTAACTTGATTTTAGTACTGTTATCTACCAAGTGCAATTTCAAAGTATATTCATTATTGCAAAGTATATTCATAACTTGTTGAAACATTAATGGGATCACTTCGTTTGGAAAAAAAATATTTTAGTAAAAAATACGGAAACTATACTGGTAAATAATAAATATTTGTTCAATGTATCGTTTGAATTCAATTATAGAATGAACGTTACACCAGAATTATATAAACTAGTCATTGGGGGCCACCGTAATACTTACCCATCATGGATATGCATAATGTAAAATATTAAAATAAAAATGTGTAAAGTACTTATAAAATGCATTGCAATTCAAATAAAATCGTGTCTTGGTGACGTCATAAACTTTGAAGGCTCGATTACTGAATTGCTTGAAAGAAACATCCTTATAACTCCAAAAACAATAATCCTATTAACTAGCGGTTTATTACATCTGATTAAGCGTCCCATTTCCAATTGAAATATATCTTTGAATTGACATTTGGATGAAATACAGGGTCATGAAAAATCGAAGAGTGTGGAAATAGGATTACAAATATCTCGATAACTCATTATCCGATCAATTTCATGCTTTATGCAAAATTTATGTTTTTTTATTGTCTTCTATTTTCACTCCTTAAAATAAACAATTTCGAAAATTTTTATGTACCTTTTATCAGAACGAATATTTCGAGAGTCCGAAAAAAATAGTTCCGGATATTCGAGTTTCTAAAATTCAATAGGCTTCTTCCCATTATTACATACTACGTACATACCAAATTGAAAAACCAAAAAGTTTACAGATTCGTTTTCAATTTCGTACAATTTCGTTTACAGACACACAGACGGACGGCATTTTTTCCCCTAAAAATATGTTTTTTGGAATCTCCAGTGTCTGAAACGTGTAAATCCGTCAATTTTTTTTTCGATTTTCAAAACGATTACAAGACTTACCCTATACTACGTATGATGGATAAGTAAAAGGATGGGAAAGTCATTTGACGAATAAATGTACATTCTTCTTTTATTTCAGAGCTTATTAAACATTATGTACATACTTCTGATGAAATGACATTACGATATACATTATATTTGTTTTATGTTGCAAACTTAATTTATTGTTACTTGTTCTAAATATTTTTAACCGACATCAAACAGAGGAGGTTATACAATTCTTTCCTATGATTTTAATGTATGTCTTCGCGAAACATTTTAATGGATGCTCCCATTTTAATAAAAGGTTTTTGTTGTTGCTTTTGAAAAACACTCGTTCTGATAATAGCCTTGTATAAATTTCTTCACGACTAGAAAATCATATGTTTCTGATTTTTTTTTATTTTAGTTTCAAACTTTCGTAAAAGAATGTCCACTCTATACAATGTTTGAATTTCTTCTTCAGGAAGACAGTAAACTTTTATGAAAAGTAGTTTTTTATATTTCAGAGACGCATAAACCTTTTTGTCTTGAATCGCGTCAAAATGCGCGATATTGTTAATATTAAGTATTAAAAGTTTCGTTAATAACGAAAAAGTGTTGCCATGAATAACACTTTGGCATGAAGATCCAATTACACTAAAATACATCAAGTTGTGCACAATAAGTAAGTTATGAATCCAATAAATTACGAAATAATCACTTGAAATCGACGATATTGTTTTTTAAATATACCTCCGTTGGAGTTTATCGAATATTTTGGATATTTAAATACCGTAATTTTTGCAATATGAAGAGACATACAATTGTTTTTACTCCATTGCATATACGCTAGGCTTGATTTTAAAGAAATCACAAATTCGAATTTATGTTAAAAGTCGCAACAATTATTCCATAAGTAACAATGCTTCCGACTGAGGAAAGTATAAGTTTTTTGTCCAGTACCAAACTATCTAATAATTTAAATTCAACAAAATTTTCGTTTATTTCAGTAACAAGTAGGAAACATTTCCATTTTTCACGAGTTTGGACGGCATATTTGTAGATACTTCTTTTAAGTTCCAATCCCGCCTTTTAAGTAGACGAAGCAAATAAGCAAATGATTACAAATCGAATAAAAGTAATGAATGTATTCCAAATGCGATAGGATAAGTCGATTCCCGTCCAAGAGGTGTGAATGAGTATTGTATATACGTTATTAAAAATACTTAAATGTAAAATAATAAACTCTACTAACAATATATCATGAAAAGATTCGTTAATATCAGACATCGAATTTATAATTTCGTTACAGGTTTTTTCTAAGGTATTAAAACAAGTATTATTCACTTTTTGAAGTTTATATTTATAACCATTGAGCATTTCCTTGAAAATGAAACAAAAGCAGCAGAAGTAAATTGGTATTAAAGGTGCAATGACACCCCAGATATTCATAAAAAGAGAATAAAAATATAATGGTTTAGATATTATATTCTTTTTATAATTATTGCTTATATTTTTACCAAGATAGCTGATAAACCCAACTGAATTCAGAGATATGTAAAAAGTATAAAATTTGTAAATGGCATAAATATCATTGATGATGAAAACAAGAATTAGAGTAACTGTATATGTAGGCATTTTTTGAGAACTTGTGACCGAGGAAATTGTTATCATCCGATGAATTATATGATTGAATTTGTTCTTTTTGAAACAGAATAATATTCTAAGCACGCATTCTAAAAGATTTATTGTTACCATAATATATGCAGTTCTGCTCAAGTTAGAATAATCCGTGTGTACAAAGAAACTGAGAGTTGCATACGTCTTATTAATTTCATTAATAATAATGAAAAGTGTTGACAGAACAAATAAAGTTAAAGTTTTAAATTTCCATTCAAATTTTCCAACATATGAAAGGCCATGAAAACACAAGTATATGTCTAGTAAGAGAGGGATGTTGCATAAATTACTTGCTGGATTTCTTCTGGACGACGACTCAGACGAAATTTTTACTGCTTTTGGATAGTTTTTTATAATATTCATTTTAAAAAATATACTGAGATATGGTTGGGAGATAAAGCATAAGCAGATTAAAATGAAACGTTTAAAACTTCATTGAACTTTCTTAGGCATATCTAAAGTTACAGAAGAAAGAAAACCTTTCAGTAAAACTATTAATATTATTTTTTTAATTTACCGATTTCATCACGAAAAAAATATTTTTTAAGACGTGTAGATCTATCCCTGATGCACTTTTTCCAATATAGAAAATGAATTCTACCTCTAATTGAAAGCTTTTATGAGAACATCTGTATAACAAGAATCAATAACGTCACATATTCAATGACTTTCTCATTGTTAAAGTATATATAGACCTACATAGTTACGTTAACACACGATAGACATTTTTCCTTTCAAGGACATATCCTAATAAAACAAATTGGTCAAACTACTCTATTGATTTTTTTTTGTTCTTTTCGAGACAAAATATTGAAATATTAAAATTTGTTTTCCCAAAGAAATTTTTTTTCCAAATAAAGTTTGTTTACCAAATGTTTAATAACAGTATTAATCAATATAATAGTACGGATGTCCAAAAAACGATATTACTGTTGAAAAGCTCATTGTTAGTTTTAAATTCATTAATGCCAATTTGCATAGTGTTATATCATCAAACGTCGTGTAAATGAATTACTGATAATCAATATTACCAGTGCATTAAATAAATTAATTATTGGCCTAGAATTTCAGATTAAAAAACATATTTCAAATTAATAACACCAATCGGTCTCTCTTTCTATTTTTATTTGGTAAAATTTGTACCGAAATTTTTTAAATACTTAATTTTGTTAATTATGTTAGGGGAAAGTGCATTATATAAATAACAATAGAGAATTTTTTAAGTATATGATGCATGTATTGATAAAAAATATATTTGAATATTAAATGTGATTTTTTGGCTATTGCTGGATATTTTAGCATCTCGTATCTGCATTTTTATGATATAATCTTTAAAAAAATGACATTAAATTATTTGATGGATACCTTAGAAAATGTATCGTTAATTTGAGTATTTTAAAATGTTTTTATTAAATTATTGCAGAATTTTATAAAGGAAAATTATTTAATCAAGCAAAAATTCAATTCTTATGGTAAAATTAAAAAAGAAAATTATTTAAAAAATTGTGAAAAATTTAAAACCACACTTGATTTACATTTTTCAACAATTTTCATTTTACGCCTTTCTTTTACGAGTATGCTCTATAACTGCAAGGCCCAGATATTCAAAATGTTACTTCTTAAAAAAAAAAAAATAATAATGTGGCATAATATATATACAGATACAGCAAAAAGGATTTATTGCTTAATATTTTGTGAAATAAACTATTTATATTACTGATAATCCGATTCTTAACCCCTTGTCTGCGGAATATATTTGAGAAAAACGTGCCAAAAATGGAAAAAAAATCGTCTCTTTAATTATGTTCGTTATTATCATCAAAATATTAGAAATAGATTATTAAAAAAAATTAAACGAAAGAATTACTAAAATTACAGAAATCCCGCAAATGGCGCGAAACTGCTGATCGACAAAGTATCGCCATCTATTGGAAAAATGGTAAAATACATATTATGCATTGGACGAACTGAGTTAGGGCTTCACGTATTTGAAACACCGATTTTTCTCTTGCCCGAACTCAGATCGGGCATTCCAAAATTGGCTCAATTTCGTTGCCTGAACTGAGTTCGGGCTTCACGTATTTGAAACACCGATTTTTCTCTTGCCCGAACTCAGGTCGGACATTCCAAAATTGGCTCAATTTCGTTGCCTGAACTGAGTTCGGGCTTCACGTATTTGAAACACCGATTTATCTCTTGCCCGAACTCAGGTCGGGCATTCCAAAATTGGCTCAATTTCGTTGCCTGAACTGAGTTTGGGCGTCACAGGCAAGGGGTTAACTTTGTGGAATATACCATAAGAATCGTTCAAAAAAAAATCTGTAAATTGAAAATTATATATTGAAGTTAGCTTTTGGATTCTACAATTTTATTGAATAAAAATACAATTTGTGAAAATGGATTGAAAGATTTTGACTCTAAATCGTTTTAAGATAAATGGATTCAGTAAAAATCTTGGTTTCATATTTTTAATTATCGAATCTTTACTAATTTTTGTGAACATAGACGATGAATTTTTAAATCCAATGTAAGGAAAAAAACTGAAAAATTGGTGTTTTCGTTAATTTTCGCTTAAGAATGGATACTCAGTGTGGTATAATGAATAAATAGGCATCGTGAATGATTAACAGTACTGGGTTTCGCAGGAAAGGATAATCACCTTGGCAAATTTCCACCGGTAAATTTTACTAGACATGTTCTCCTTATTTAAACGCCCTATTCATGAACAAGGTCTGTCATAATTAAGGCAAAATCGCCTGTACGTTTTTTACTTGTGAATATTTGCTCGGGGTGGTATTCAGTACCTGCAGTGCCACAATATTGTGGGTATATAAAAAAATCCTGCTGTCAATGTCAATGGAAGAGATTATGATACCGACGCGCTGGGGCGAAATCCCAACAGTAAAAATGAATATTTTTTTTTGCATTATTTATGGCAGAAATTTTGCATGAATAATGTGTTTACATAAAGAGAATTGTATTTTCAAAATTAGTGCACTGTTAAAATTTTGCAGCAAACTGTGCAATCATTTGACCGTTTTTATAGAAAACGATTATATAACCGTAATTTAGCTCTATTTTGTCCATAATATTGACAATAATATGGTCAGAATAGAGTTAAATTACGGTTATATAACCGTTTTCTATAAAAACGGTCAAATGACTGGACAGTTTGTTGCAAAATTTTAACAGTGTGGTGGAAGTTTTCCCCTGTGGTAATCAGGTAATTTTGTTACGGAGTAAAAAATAACTGCAGCCATCTTGTGACTACATCCTCAGTTGCTTCACTCGCAAGTGGTAGTCACTACACTATATATCCCTTATATTTATTCATAACTCCGTTATACCGAATATCTTTAAAAGAAGAACGTCAGAATATGAAATTAATAATTATGATATAACATAATGTGATAAACGAATATCATTTTCGCGTAGATTATTTGTACTCTCACTTCACCTATAATCGACGTACGGTAACTACTTTTCAATGCCACTTTTACTGTAAAGTAATATTAGTCTAATATTGTGTACATAAGATGAAAATTTGCATCCAGAAAATATATACTAAAACTAATTACCACACACCGCGTATAGTATTGTGATCAATGTATGTATGGCAAAACCAAGCATTTAAAATTGCAAATAGTAAAAATCTAAAAAAAAAACTTTTTTATACACTTCAATTTTAAATTGTTATTCAAATTTCTCAAAATAACTAAATTTAATAATAAGTATAATTTTTTTATAAGAAAGAATATAATTTTTTAATCAGAATTTGTATATAGAAAATTAAAAACGATATTGATCCGTAGGTATAAAATAAGGCTAGTTTAGATAATAGCATATTTAACAGCAAAGTAACAGCAGATGGTTGACTCAACCCTGAAATAGCAATTATTTTGTTATATATTGCTAGTGGAACTGATATCAAAATTAGCCAGCACAAAGAAAAATGTTCAAAATATAGTCAACAAAAGGATATAAAAAAGGATATAAAAAAGAAAAAAAATGGATGTGTTTTCTTTTGAGTGCAAATGTACATATCATACAAGTGTAATTCCAATTCATATCATTTTAGACAATATCGTTTAATAATTTAATCATTTTAGATGACATTTGGTATATTTTATTAATGTGGGTACATTTAAAAATCAAAAAAATCTTGGGACTAAGATGATAAAGTATACAGAAATAGAACAATATAGAAAATAGATAATAAAATAATATAGGAAAATATCTGTAAAAATAGGGGAAATTTTCTGTAAATTTTTCCGTAATAGATTATTTTTTTCTGAAACACAGTACAATTTCCGTAATTGGCATTTAGCGAAAACAAATCCGTAAAAAAGCAGAAAGATTTCGTAAATTTAATGAAATATTTCCGTATTTCTTTCAAAACAGTTTAATGTCCGTATTTTTTACAAAACAGTGCAATGTAAGTAATTGACGTTTTGCAGTTTGCGTACAGAAATCGTGTTGTTTGAAAGGCGAATTAAGATTGTTGTATACACTAGAAATCTTCACGGACCCAGGCTTGTCCCCGTCCTACACGCGATCCTATTTTATGTCATTAGACTCGGACCAAGCCTGTACCTCATTCAAACAGGGCTGAATCTGGACGGTAATTATTTATGTAAATATTAGTGTTATTTATATTTTTTATGAAATCTTTAGAAATTTATCTTATTTTAATAAATTACGGAAAAATATTTTTTTTAATCTACCTTTTTTCCTTGATAGTGCTTCAATTTTTTTTTCGCAGTATTTTAAAATCTTAAACTAAACAGATTTCGCATATAAATTTATGAACTAAACTAATATTTATTATTATATAAATTATTATTTTAAAAAGTTTATATATTTTTTCTTTAAATTTTTAAAAATATTTAGTAGATTTTTCTGTATTTTTATAAGAATGAAGTTTATAATTTTACAAAGTGTATAATGTATTTCCTTAGTTTAAAATTTAAACTAAACAAAATTAACTACTAACTAATTTAAATTAAATTAAACTAAAGTAACTTAAAGTAAATTAATATGTCCAAAATTTAAACTTGCTTATCACAAGGTCACTTGTTTTTTTTTTTTCAAAATTGTCTTTAAAAATCTATTTTTTGTTTAATACTTTAAAAAAAAATCAGTTTAACAGAACCATACGCAATAACTCCCAGTATAGCTGAAATATAATAATTTAATTTATTACAAAATTTTTATTAGTTTTTAAAAATAAGCAATGAAGAAAATTTATTGTAATGGCATGTAAAAAATGCTCCTGCTTTGATAATTAATATCTTTATTGGAGTTGAAAAGAAGAGCATCAGACAAAGAATTTAAAAATGTATATGCTCGAAAAATATATTACAAAAAGAAACAACTTTCTTTTAAAACAATGTTTTAGATCATGTAATACATAAAAAGTTAAAATTTATCTTTCATAAAGCATGAAATTATAAAGCAAAATATTTAAAATTATGTAAAGATTGTATGAAAAACATTGGAACTCAGTTGGAGAAAATCAATCTACCGATGAAACTTTCAAGTTTTTGCATCATAAAAAAGATTTAAAATAAGTAACAATATTTGGGAAAGAGGCGTACTTAATCGGAGCATTAGTGGTATGGCGACTGCCTAGAAAATGGAAGGACTTCATTTATGTTTGTTATGTAATGAAAACCCACTCGAAAAAAAATAAATCTGAAATCTCCATCCATGTGTTATAAAGTTGTTCTTGAGAAATAAGAATTTTTTTTTTTTCTGTTTGGTATTATAAAGGTTATTTTAACAAAATAAAAATTTCTAAAATATACGGAAGATTGTTGTAAAAAGAAATTTAAAAACTACTATTTCAGTTATCACGGAAAATATCCTGGAATTTACGGAATTCTTTTTCTTTTAAAATACGGAAATAGTACTGGCTATACATTACTTATATATATTATTGTGAATTATATATAATAATAATATATTGTATATATTATTATTTTATACTTATATATATTGTCATTTGCCATTACAATTTCCGTATTTTAACGTGATATTTTTTTAGTGTAATGATAAAGCAAATTTCGTTATTTCATTCTTGATTTGTGCAATAATTTAGTAATATACCAAATGTTTTCAAAGTAAAGCAAATATTTCTGGAACAGTGGCATTTTGCTGCAATGGAAAGCCAACGTATTACCAATATCAGTGATTCGTTTGAAGTAATTTAGTTTAATACAATGCTGTACACAAATTTAATCTGTAAATATATTGCTACTATGGATATTCTAATTGAAACTGTACATATATTTTTTAATTACAATTTTTAACGTATCCAATCCCACTGTAAAAAGTATAAATTAAATAGTAAGTAGCAATCTTATTTAAGCCTACGAAAAAAGAACCCATCTTTAGTGAAATATTGTTTTAAACACAGAAATATACATTTTAATAAATTTATAAACCATTTAGCACATATTCATTATCTTATCAAATTATATTAAACCATAAGTGAAAATAAATGTATTTCATTTCTGTAAATATTTAGCATAAATAAATTGCAATCCTTGACGTGTAAATATTTAATAACGAGTAAAATTTCATTGACAGTTCATATATAAAAACAAAACTTGTTTTAAACGCTAAAGAAAAGTAATGAGATTATGAATCGAATCCATTACTAAAAAGAAATGAAGAAAAAAAAGGTCACGTAATATCTAAAATGCATTAAAAGAAGATAAATAGTAGATAATGACGCGAACCATTAGTGGGGAAAATATTTTAAATTATCTTTATAACATGAGCTAAAAAAAATCTTAAAATGATAATGAAGTGTTTTTAAAAAGTATTTTGAATTAAGAAAAAGTGTAATTAATAACACATATTGAATTATATATGCGTATATACATATATCTAGGATTTAATGAAACTACTTTTATTATAAATTAAAGAAATACTATTATTCGTACTTCAATTTATTTCTGAAATTAATTGTTAAGCATAAATAAAAAAATATAATTCCTTTAAGTCCATTTCCTGCTCCTTAGTTTAAGTATATTTTTACTTTTTTTATTTTTATTTTCCATTTGCAATATTTTAGTGAAGTAACCACGAAGTGTGAGGTTTTGAATCAGTAAATGAAACAGTTCTTATAACGAGAGTTTTAAACATGATTAAATTATATTTTAAAATAATTATTTGCATTATAATATTTATGAAATTTGTAATTTAGATTTTAATTAGTTAAGGGAAAGAGCATCAGAGAAAAATGTATTAAATCATCATTCAGTGCTATTTTATTAGCAAGTGAAAAACTCGTAACTCTTAATTTTTTAATAAATATATTGTAATTAAAAATTATATAATTATTATAATTTGGATTTCAATTAAATCTGATGAAATATTTTTTATATATATTATGTTAATTCATTCAGTAGAAATCAATTTTTAAGTAAAAATGAAACATACATATATAAATATTATTTTAATCTTCATTATTTAATATTTTTCATTTTACAACTTTTGAGTGAAGTTACCAGAAAATATGACGCTCTGAGCAATTTCAATTAAATTAAAACAAGTTGGAACTTGTACGTTAAACGTGGCATAGGAGCTGTGTTGTTTTATAACTAGCTTCACAATGTAAAAAAAAATCATCCTTATTATTTCAGTGAAATGAATTATATCGTCTGCTATGAGCGAAATGAGTATGCCTTTTTTTAGGTGCGTTCGTAATTATATAAATACGTAGCACCTATAGTCGTCGTTTGGTCCGTCCGTCTGTCCGTCCGTCTGTCTGTCTGTCTGTCTGTCCGTCTGTCTGTCCGTCCGTCTGTCTGTCTGTCCGCATATAACAACGCAAAAACTACCCAACCAAATGGTTTGCAATTTAAAATATATTATCTTTGCAAAATTTTGTCGAGACATTTCAAATTTTATTAAAATCGAATCAAAACTTTAGGAGATATTAATAAAAATATTTATTAAGAAATTTGATTTTTTTTTTTTAAATCGGTGCTTTTTTGTTATAGGAGCTTCCGATGGATGTTAAATCGTCAAGCGACCGAGATACTTATTTTATGACAGAAATTAATCTGCAGACGATATAATTCATTTCACAGAATTAAAAATCATCAAGATCTGAATATTTATATAACTAGCTGATACATATATATCTGAATATTTATATAACTAGTTAAGATATTTGTATGAACAGTGTCATAAAATATATACTTAACTAGCTGTTTAACCCGTTCTACGCACGGGATATCATGAATTTAATTCTAAAACGTGCGTACGAACGCACCTCGTTTGTAACGTTTGACGTACAATTTCCAACTTGTTTCTTATTACGTATGCCTCGTTTACAGATGCGAATTCTTTTCTACATCAGACATCACTGTAAAATTCACCATGGAGATCTTGCTTTGCGAATGATTACGTCCATGGTTTAATTTTTTTATGACTCACAATGAACGAATCTCCTGTGTGTGTTTACTCTAATGGATACAGATATTCGGCTGTTAACGTAATTTCTACTGAAGTTGTCTTAGAATGCATACATTTTTCAATGTAACTCATCTCTCAAAAAAAAAAAAAAAAAATTCAACGAACTTTCTAAAAATGTAACTTTAATGCAATTATTTTGAAAAAAAAAATTAATAAAAATGTCCGCCTGGCATATGAAAAAAGAAGTGGTTTGCCCGTATTTGTTTTCCTCAGTCACATGACTTGCGCTTTTATTATATAGATTACGCGTACAATAGCATTTAAAAGAATAAAGACAACTTTTATTAATATCATTTTAAGATTTGATTTGATTTTCAAAAAATTCGAAATGACTCGACAGAATTCTACAACGCCAATATATATTAAGTTTCAAATCATTCGGTTGAGTAGTTTTTGCGCTGTTATATGCGGTCTGACGGACGGATAAACGGACCAGAAGACGACTATAGGTGCTACGTATTTATATAATTACGAACGCACCTAAAAATTACAAAAAAATATTCATTATTTATGAATCTATTGTTTATCATTTTTGTCACTTAATATTATGTGTGAAGGTAATATGTTTTCTACGTGTGGAATTTGAAATATTATTTCTATATAATCTGAAGTTATTTTATACGATCTTTTAAAATTTCACTTTGACCATCAAAGATATTATCTATATCATTAAGAATTGTAATATTTCTATGAAAAAATTGAATTACTTTCTTGTTTACAAAACCGAATATATTTAATAAATAACTTTTAAATAATAAACAAATAATTGCAGACATAAAGATGAAGTAATAGGAAACGATTATCCAAGCATTAAAAAAAAATCTATTGCTAAAATAAATCTGATCACAATATTTAACTGTTCAAATATTCATATCTTTTATTAGTTCATATATTCATCTGAAATTGCTTACTTCTTGTATGTAACATACATAAATAATGGGGGAGAAGTTTCTTCTACAGGGTGACAGTTAAGAGTGACAAATTATCAATTCATTCCAATATCAAATAAGCACTCTCTTCGACGAATCGTTTTTGAAAACTGTGTCTATAAATAAGTTTTTTTAAAGCAATGCTTTTTCTGATAGCACTTCATGTTAGGTATAACCTGTGCAGATGATACACTGAAATCCGGAAGCGTAGACGAATAAAGATTTATAAAATGATAATGGTCTTAAGAAACATATTAAATTCTATTTTTAGTATAATTAAAATGAATTTTTTTGTTTACTCTAACTCCTTGTTATCATTACTAAATCTGAATTAATCCTCATATAGAAACTGGTACAGTTCACTAATGATTGTTTACACCTTTCCTTTTTACCTACCTCTGGTACCATCTGTTCGTTGGAATGTTCTTTGCCTGTCACAACAGCCTAACAAACTTGTAGAGTAAACATGGACACCTATCGTTTGTGACTTTGCTAGAGAAAGTTTTATGATAAACTTAATTTCCCCAAACACTGAGAAAAATGGCATTTTAAAATCTGAGTAAATCGCTGTTTTCATTTTGTTATGAAACTTTTTGTTTCAAATATGACGACCTAATGCTTTCAATTCTGAAATACCAGAAATACTCAGAATATTGAAACATAGACATACTCAAAATGGACTACATAGAGGTCAGTTCATACTCATTTTGGAAACTTGGGCATACTCAGAAATGATTAGAATCAGTTCAAACTTATTTTTGAAACATGGAAATACTTAAAAATAAGCACATAGAAGTCAGTTCATACTCATTTTTGAAACATGGACATACTCAAAAATGAGCACATGATGTTTTATTCTTGAGTGTGTGCATGTTTTCAGAAATGAGTACATACATGTTTCAAACTTGAGTAATTTTGATTCGGAGTCATTTTGACTATGCGACATACTCAGATTTAAGAAGTTTTTTCTCAGTTTTGAAAATGTGGTTTTTGGAGTGAACGCTTTTATTATTCGATGTACTTCCGCTGTTAAAAATTGTATGCTTTCCAACAATCCACCAGTAATTCTTCGGACGAATTCGTGGTAAATTGACCAGATTCTAATTACAAACTGACCGCTCTGTCTGTACATTTATATATGTATCTGGTTTGTAATAAACTTTTTCAGCATACTGCTGAACTTCTAGAGAAAGACTTAATGTGTATTTATAGTCGCGGTGGAATTTGACCTATCGATTTGTTAAAAATATATTCCAGAAATTTTATCACAGAAAACAAATTTTAAGCAAAATTAACGAAGAAATCGTAACGTGCATAAATGTATAACATCCACTTTCATTGCTCATCATTTCACTTAATTTGTCCTGAGTGAGTGATTTAATCAAAATACAAGTGTCTGAATTTCTAAATATCTAAATTTTGAAATGTCTTAATTTCAGACCCATCATGATTATTCAGACATATTTCTCAATTCGTTTAAATCAGGATCATACTAAAACACACAGTTGTCTTAAATTTAGACATATGTGTTGGCTGAAATTTCATATTTACACACATAGAATCACACACAAGTCGGAAATACATTTTCAGAGGGCAAGAATCCTCGCTTTGTAATATATTCTCAAACCTTCATATTCTCGAACTTTCATAACATATTCTCGAACCTTTTCGAAGATTATTTAACTTTCTACAACATTCTCGAACGTTCTCGAAAATTCGCAAACATTCTGGAACATTATACAACATTCACGACCATTCTGGCCACTTCGGCACTCGATTTCCAGCCGACTCACCGACTTTCCGTAAGAAGTTCATTGGTTCGATGCCCTCTTTTGACATCCATATCTCCGAATCTAACCCCCGGAGTTCCATACCGAAACCTTCTCCATGGATGGGGGGTGAAGGGCTACCATACCATATAACCCCACGGGGCTGCGGGGGTACATTGCGGAGTTTTAACTCTGCAATCTACACCCGCTGCCCCATGGGCACGCGCGGCACGCGCGGAAAAACTATGCTTACATTTATTTTATATATTGATTTAGAAAATTCTTCACAAGGTGCTCATAATAGCTTTCAACTTTCGATTTCAGCCTCTGTCATTGCGTTGCCATAACAATGTAAGCCGTTAAATTAAATATTAAATTAAACGGAAAAATTAATTGAACTTACATAAGAGAAAATCAATGCTGAGATCAACACATAAGAATAATATTCCTTTAATACGTCCGTTTCGTAAAATTCTATGGCCAATATACAGGGTGTTCCAAAAATATCGATAAATTTCTATGAAAACACTAATCTATTGATTTCTTTCACAGGTGTTTTGAGAAATGCTCTCTATAGAAGAAAGAAAAACCATCGTTTCCTGGAAACTGGGTGATAAAACATAAGAAGAGGTGCGTCAGCTGTACCATCGAAAATACTGAAAACAGCCACCAACAAGGGCCAATATCAGACTACAAATTCAGACGAACCGATAACATGGTGGATGAAAAACGTCCTGGACGACCATCTAGATCTGACGATATCGTCAACAGCATTCGTGAGGCAGTTGAAAGGAGCCCACGTGTTTCTGTTCGTTGGCTGATCTGTGACATGAGAATTCCTCAAACCACTGTTTGGTTCTTCATATGTTTTATCACCCAGTTTCCAGGAAACGATGGCTTTTCTTTCTTCTAAGGCGAGTATTTCTTCAAACATGTGTAAAAAAATCAATAGATTAGTGTTTTCATAGAAAGGGGTCGTTGTTTTTATAACACCATATATATTTTTCCGCACTTACAAAATATGCTATTTAAGCTTTGAAAGGAAATCTTCTTCCGGTTAAAATAGTTGAAATTTTTATCAATCGAAAAATTTTCGTAGTTGCTACGTAAAATAGCATTGCCTGTAAATTTTGGAACATCCAGATCTTGTAGAGCCTGCACATATACACGGATATATATATATATATTTTCATATTGAAAACCACTTAAAATTTATTAGCCTACATTTAATATTTTTATTATTATGTTTGATTGAACGTATAAACATACGTGGTTGTTTCGTGGTTGTTAATAGAAAGTTTTATAGAAATTACATAAAGTAAAATTAATACTGAGATTAACAGATAAGAAGAACTTTCCTTTAATATGTCCGTTGGATAAAGCTTTATCTCCAATATACAGGGTGTTTTTTTTTTTAAACTGACGCTATTCAGAGGCGCCGGTAGCTCGTTCTAATAACTGGATTGACACAAAATTTTATAAATGGACTAAGAAAACCATGGGAAAAAAGATTCTAACAAAAAAATAGTTCCAATCACCACCGATAGGGGGATATGTGGCGCTGTAGTAATTTATGCAACTGAGAATTAGCATAAAATACGGGCAATAAATGCAAATGCAAATTTTTGCTTACGAAAGCGACAGTAGCGCCAATAGTTTAAGCTATAAAATGAGTGCGAAAACCTCCGAGAAACAATTTCAGCTCAGGTTGAATATGAACCTCACGTTATTGCAGCGCGCGTTACTTGTGAAGTTCTATTATTGTAACCAGTGCAATGCACCAGTCGCTCTTTGTTTATTTAGAACACACCATAAACTGCACAACGGACCTTTATCCGTTAATGCATTGAAAGCAAATATTCTGAAATTCAAAGAAACAAGCTCGCTAGCAGTTTGGCCAGGCAGAGGACGCAAACCGGTGTCAGAAAAAGTGATAATGGATGTTGCAACTGCGATCAATGATAGGTCACAGAGTACCTCTACTGTTTATAGTAGCAGCGCACGGGGTGTTGCGCGAGAACTGGATTTAAATGTTTCGACAATATGGAAAGTCTTGCGGTGAATTCTCCACTACTATCCATACAAAATCAGCTGCTTGCAACAACTTCAACCCAATGATTACGATAAACGACTGACATTAGCTCGGACATTTCTTGCAAGAATGGAAATCGATGAGGCTTTCCTGTGGAGAATTTTATGGGGAGATGAGGCCCTTATTCATCTGAATGGGTCTGTTAATACGCATAACTGTAGAATTTGGGCCACTGAACAACCTCATACAGTTCTAGAAACACCGTTACATTCACCAAAGCTCACTGTTTGGTGCGGCTTTAATGCTGAATTCATCCTTGGACCATTCTTTTTGAGAACATTACTGCAATAGGACCAGTGACGTGTACCGTTAACGCAGAAAGATATCATAATATGCTGACTAGTTTTGTCGTTCCACAACTTCAACAGAGACAATGTCTGGATCAAATAATTTTATGCAGGATGGTACACCACCACATATTGGTGTAAAAGTACAGCAGCTGTTGCGCCATCACTTCAATGACCAAAGAGTTATCAGTCGTTATTTTCAATATGTCTGACAGCCACGGTCTCCGGATTTAATTCCATGCGATTTTTGGCTCTGGGCTTATTTGAAATCGAAAGTATATCTTGGGGGAGTAACAAATCTGAGTATCTTAAAAGACAACATAATACATGCAGTAAGGACTATTCCATGTGACATGTTACGCTCGGACGTCATAAATGTTGAACAAAGAATGCAAGGTGTGGTGCAAGAGAACGGTGGTCACATTGAATGTGGTCGAATTTCTTGTCGGGAAAAAGTATATGATGAATAAAACATGGCATTTTATCCAAATTATTAATTTTTTCTGTTTCTGATGTTTTCTTTCAATGTACAGTGCCAAATTTCCCCTTACCGGCGGTGATTGGAACTAATTTTTTTTGTTGGAATCTTTTTTCCCATGGTTTTCTTAGTCCAATTATAAAATTTTGTGTCAATCCAGTTATTAGAACGAGCTACCGGTGACTCTGAATAGCGTCAGTTTTAAAAACAAATTCCGCATGTACAAAATATATCATTTAAGTTTTGAAAGAAAACCTTCTTCTGGTTAAAATAGTTGAAATATTTATCAATAGATACATTTTTGTGGTTGTTACGTAAAAGAGAATTGTCTATAAATTTTTGAACATTCAGATGTTGTAGCGCATGCACATATACACGACTAAACTAAAAACATTTTGATATTGGAAACCACTTAAAAATATACTATCCTACATTTAATCTTTTATTATTAAGGTTCACTGAAAATCTAAACATCAAAAATGCTATTTTAATTTAAAAGTAATTTTAATTACAGGAAATCTTAATCACAATTCCAAAACTGCCTCAAACCTTACGTGCCCAAACAAATTCATTGTTAAAAATTTATTTTTATGAAAATCCAAGTAACCTAAAAATATATTACGCTACATTTAATTTTTCTATTAAGGAGTTCCATCAAAAATCTGTTTAATAAACTTTTTAATGCAATTTTAATGATATGAAGATTTCAATAATCTCCTGATCTTAGAGCATTCAATAAACGCTCATACAATTTCCTGAATGATTGATAAAATAAATTACTCTTTGAAGACTGTTGAACTCATCAGCATTGAATTAAGTCACACAATCTATATTTAAATAGACTTGTAATTAATTCTCTTTCAAGAGATTCATCTGCGAAAAAAGAAATCCTAAATAAGAAAGTTTGAAAACTTGTTATTTTCTAAATTAGAAAATAATTCACAAGATGCTCGTAAAAGCACTTTTACTTTCAATTTTAGCCTCTGTAATTGAGTAGCAATAATGCGTAGTCCACTTATGTTTTGGGAAAATAAGTAAAAATCAAGATTAAACTATTTTTCGTAAAGAAAAAATTATTCTCATATTATTAGATATTGTACGAACAAACATCACAGAGAGCTATGGCATTTTTGAACAAAAACCCTTAAATAGACTCGTTATCCTCCACTTTACGAAAAATATTTATTTTCTAATTTAGTAATTAAAATTAATTTAGACTTACGTGGTACATTCTGAAGAAGTTTCATGATATTCCAATACATTAAAAATACGCTACAAAATATTTTTGCAGCATCTATTTCCTTTTAAAAATTTCAGAGTTGCTATATTTAATGAAACGTTTTCTCAGTTTGGGTGTTTTTTTTTTCAATATTTCAGTATGATCAAAAATCAGCATAATCAAAAATCAGTATGATTAAAATTTCATAATGTATTTCTCAATTCATAGAATTAAGAAAGAATATATTTCTCAATTCATAGAATCGAGTATGAATGTATTTCTCAATTCATAGAATTGAGTAGAAATATATTTTGCAATTCATAGTGCATTTCGTATTATTCGTGTTAATGGTCGGAAATAATAAAATTTAAGAATATAATTTCCAGTAATATAGATATTTTCTTTTTTTTAAGTGTAAATGTTAAGTGAATAGTTATATTTACGGTATTTTCTTCTATGTCATTACATTTTATTTATTTTTTCTTTAATTAAATAACCTTATGAACATGTTGTTCTTGGCATTACAGAGCACAGTTGTGGTAAAAATATAAAAATAATTGAGAAAGAGTTCAAATATTTAGGACAAGTGAGATTTTAAAATTGCCTAATTAAATTTAATGTTCTCGAGTTTTACCATTCTAGTGGTATTTTTTAAATTATATTATTTTATTCATAATATAATTTAAAACTAATTCAAAAAGTTATTATAGAGTAGCCAAATAAATAAATAGTTCAAATGATACCGAGTCCTCTTGAGGCGATAATATACATAATTTAAGATAATATTCACGTTCAAAGAAGTTTTTTCTAATTGTAAAATAATCTATTCATTTTATAGAATAAAACTCTCAGTTCTGACACGTGTAAAAACATAAGGGTAAAAAAATAGGAAAAAACATATATGCTCACGTATCTCACTAGTCGCTTTCTTTACAGCAGTACAGGCGTACAGCAGTACAGACTTCATCATACAGTCAAAGCAAAATGAGTGGAAGCTCGATTACGTATGATCCTCTAGCAATCATTGACCGGCGAAAATCATTCTTAATTGAGCTTCAGCTTCCATTCATTTGACTTTCACTGTGTGATGTTGGACCTCCTAAAGGAATATGTATACTTCACAAAATTAGATGATTCAGTTTTTTGACACTAGGAATGTGTGCGAAGCTACAAAATTATAACTATGCAAACAGTTAGAGTTTCTATACTTACGTTCCATGAGAGATATTATAGCTACTTCTGTAGCAAAATGATTCTCGCCTATTCTCGTACTTTACTCGGAAGAAAATAGGGTTTTAAGACACAATTCACATATGGTGGGACGTTGTTTTGATACCAAGTATATAAATTGGACCACCTGGAACTTCACCTGATATTCAATGGCGTAAAAGAAATATCTATGTCGCTGACTCCTGCAACAATGGCTCATAAAATCATCAATTTTGATTTATTTGTATGGTTAAATGTACTTTTATTAATTCTAAACTCTATTAACTATGTAACTGTAAGTTACAAATCCACCAACATGGATGTCGTTGGTGTATCACTGTTGTTAATGGAGTCCAAATAACAAAAATAACAATGATGTACTTGTTTACAATAGTTAAACTTGTCTTCAAACTGATATATTATTTATTTACATCAAATTGATATATTACTTTGCACAAACATATCTAGATTCATAAAATGCAGATTCCGTAAAATGTTCCAGAAGTTGGCAATGACCAGGCGATGTGCGTTGCACACACTAATCCTATTACTGTATTCTGACAGAAATTGGATTTCCAAACATCGAAAACATTTAACTTTATGTATCTTCGCATGATTGTATAGTGTGTAATAGAAATATTCAAATGTCATCCTCCATGCTTATCAAATGCTGAACCTTCAGAAACGTTAATATCCAATTATTGGAAAACATCTGTTTTTAGTTTCAAATGCATGTGCAATGCATGCGCACTATGAAGTTTTGTAATTTAGAAAATGCACTGGACATACACGGCTCTTTTTTAAATGTTCATTACATAGACAAGTATTGCGTATCAATAAATTTTCATTCATGTGCAAGATCTAGACATGATAAAGTGAATCACTGTTGTAGCTCAATTGTTCTAAGAAATATTTGAAAGGATACATCCGGGATTCGGTTAATTCTGTAATGTAATAGTTACTTTAACTATAAATATAAGGTATGAGAGTAAGTGAAATTGAAGGCTGGGGGCGAAATTTGGTTAGAAAGAAGACATTTAAAAAACAAAAGGAGGCGAATTTTAAGATATATTTTCAAATAAATGAGTGGGTAAGTAATAAAATTTAATTAACTTCCAAGATATAGAAGGAGATAAGATCAACTCTGTAATTTGATGGTTAGATCCATTCTCGCAGCACCTCTTCAATTTTTACCGAGAAACAGGTAGAAAAAATTATTTTTTTTACCAATTAATTTTTTAGTAGGACTGAAACTACGCCTTATATCTTTAAATAACATTACAAAGGATGTGAGTTTTCTTTTCACTTTGCTTAACAGCGTACAACCAACTTCAGTGAAAAATATGTTAAGACCGGGGATCGAACACAGATACCTTGGTACAGCGGTGGCTGCGGAAATGCAGCCTTGCCAACGTATATTAGTGAAGGAAGTGCCAGACTGGATGTCGTCAGGATGGCTTAATTGGTAAAGCACTTGGTGCGCTATACCAAAGTATCTGGGTTTGATCCCCGGTCTGGACACACAAGTTGGTTGTACGCTGTTAAGCAAAGTGAAAAGAAAATTCACATCCTTTGTAGTCTTATTTAATTATTTTTTTGATTAAAAAATATCATATAGAAATTTAGAATAAGACAAAACAGCAATTTTCTCTAGTAAAGCAGGACAAAGTGTTCAAAAGTTCAACCTTACTAAGGTAATAAATTCCTATTTTATTAAAGAAAATTATTTAGGGTAAACTAGTTATGTTTCTGATTTTAATCCATTCTGCACTAAGATTTTTTAATGAAAGAAATTATTTTTAGATACAAGACTTGCAAGTTCTTAAAATTTCTAAAACTGAAGTTTCACAATTTGAAATACAGTGGAACTTCCCTTTAACGAAGTCCCTATTTAACGAAGTTTTCTACTTAACGAAATTTTCTGCAGAACTTTGAATTTGAACACCATTAGTATGTAAATTAATCTACATATTACGAAACATATATTCTATATAACGAAGTTTATTCCACTTTTGTATGTGTACAGATTTCAAACTAAGAGGTTGCTGTTGCGATGGATATGTGAATTTATTTCAGCGGACTGTATGGAAATGAACACATTTAAATATTTTTCCATTCTGCTTGATCCTAAATAAAACAATTGTTTTTCACACTAAGAAAAACACTTGTTATCATTACTCTCCCACACCGAGACTCCAGTGCTGACAGTTGAAGGAAGTCGAACTCTCCTTTTTACATTCAATGATATAGAAGATACAGTGACGCAATGGCGTCATATGCATTGAAGCAAAAAATATCAATTAGAGCCAGACAGTTACCATTCTCATCTTCCATTGCTGATAGAGAATATTTTTGTACATCCATAAGAATGTGCTTCAAAATGCAAATCGAAGAACATCAAAGTTATTTTTGTTAATGCCAATACAACTTCTAAACATCAGCCGTTAGTCTAAGGAATAATAAAAAATCTTGAAGTACATTATCGAAAAAGACAGAAAAAAGACAATGTAGTGAAAACATTATTTTTAGAACTTTGTGTATCAGAGCTGATGAAAGCTTGAGCCAAAGCTTAGGAATGTGACGTGATTTCATGGACCGTACACAACTGTTTTATAAAAGACGGCTTCATAATTGAACTGAACGAAATGCTTCTGAATCTAATTCATGTTTGTCATATCTGAAGGAAAAATTTCACGATTTTAAGTTGATTTCTATTGAACGAATTTTCTTCATAACGAAGTTTTTAAGTGTAACGATGAGACTTCGTTAAATGGAAGTTTCACTGTATGTCCTAAATTCATGAAATATGAAATGTAATTATTACTGCAAAAATAACGTCTTGACACTCTTTTAAAATTTATATTTGAAACGATAAACACACTGTATAAAATCTCTTAAACATATGACATGCAAAACATGAAATATGCTTTATACACTTTTAATATGTAAATTCCGCTTCGAATATGTTTCTAAACAAAATTTATTGGGAAATATATTTTGTATTTGTTGAAGTTTTAAGGAAAGCAAAATTCTTTTTGACTTTTTGAGATTTTTATCCATGACGTTTATTTGAAGAATCAAATGTTTAGACATTCAAACTGCATTTTAAAATAATGGTAAATATTTCTTTTGAATGTCATTTTGTAGTCTTACCATATAATTCGCTGCAACTTATCCAACGTCTTCTAAAGTTTGTAGTTAGCACATCTTTTGTTTGTTTTTACTTTTCGATTTCTGATTTTTTAAACAGAATGTTATCTTTACTTTGTCTAATACAGTTTTTTTGTAGTTTAGTTATATATATATGTATGTATGATATTTTGTCGTTACTTCATATGAAATCATTACATATTTCTTTTTATGACGCATTTGTAATAAAAAGTACATTTGGTGGCATTTTTTATATTCGTTTATTAGGGTAATTGCATCCTTATATATATAATATATATATATATATATATATATATATATATATATATATATATAATTCAACCAAATCTACATTTTGCAGCTCTGCATGGGCAACCCATGCCAAGGAAAATCCTCGTCTCTGTATTGTTCACGATTGTCTATAACATGCATTGCATTATATGATACAGAGACATGTTCATATATTTTAGTTTTTTAAATCTCCACGCCACGCTATAGATCATTGGAAAATTCCATATGCTCCTTGACGTCAGTCGTAAGTCATGTTGTGAACACATAGAAATTTACAGAAAACTAGCGAAGCTTCGCCCGCTTCACTGGTGTTTCCGCAAACGAACTTCCAATTACAGTTACCTGGGGTTGCGGACCCCGCTCTTTTCGGCAGGGGCAAAAAGCGACCATCGGTCGTACTGGTCTAGAATCAAAAGCGAATCTTGCATTTTTGTAATTTTTTATTTCGACTCAAATTAAATTGGAATTTTTCGAATTGTCGTTCATGTTGTCGTAGGAACCCATTTGGCAGTCTTCCAACTTAAATTTTATCACGGAGTAGCAAAATTTACGTAAGATGTATTTCCGTTTCAGAAATAAATTCTCAAGAAATCGCCGCGAAGGCGTAAATATAATAAAAATCGCATAAAGTATTCAGCAAAAACTTAAAATTTTCTAACAACAAAATTTTCTATATTGGGCTTCAAAATTGAAACCGATTTTTTTAGGAATGTCAAAAATGTCTTGTCGAAACGCGAGAAAACAGTAAAAATCGCATAAAAATTTCACGAAAAATTACCTGACCAAATTTGCTATATTAGGCAACCGGGTTCCTTTTACGAATGATGGAAAATCGCCGCGGAAGACAAAAAAAGCTAAATTTTACATAAACATATCGCGAAATGTTGAAAGGTCGCAGAGTAAAAAACTTACTATATTGAACTAAAAGATTGAAAACGGGTTTCTTTTATGATTGTCAAAAAATCGCCGGAGAAAGAAAAGAAAGGTTAAAAATCACATAAAAATTTCAAACATAAACTGTAGGAATTTAGAATACATTTTATTGAAAGAAGATAAAATTTACTATATTGAGCTATAAGATTAAAACAGGATTGCTTTTACTAATGTGAAAAACTCGTAACAAAATGCGGAAAAAACGCTAAAATCCGCATAAATTATTAAATAAAAAAATCTAAATAAAAAATCCAGACACTGGATTGGAGTTGCATAACTTCAGACATATAGGTATTTTTGTGCCAAACCGTGTATCTCTGGGGGTCTTTTCCAAATACAGCACACACAATACAGACAGACAAATGCACAAATATATATCTTTATTATTATAGATTATCGCAAACTTCAAAGGTTCGTCTCTCATTTGTAGTAAACAAAATTTCCGTACCAATGCATTGAATGAGTATTTTTCATATTAAATTAGTTATGCATTATTCTTATATTAAATTTTATTCCTGACATCCTGTATACAAAATATAATTTATTTTATGATTTTGGTTTCTTTTTATTTATCGCTACGGGATAAGATTAATAACCTATAACAATATTTAAACTCTTTGTGATGTTCTAGCTATTACCATTTGTATAGTACATATTGTTCATTTTTCTGCTTGTTTTATATTATTCTTTTAACTTTTCTGTATTTTTGGAGTTACGTTTAAAATTTGTTAAGTTCAGAGTTGGATTTTTTTAATACTGTATATTCATAGTCAATATTTAAATCGTAATACTAGCTTTAAATATTTTTCCTTTTTATTTGTACATCTTAAATAGTCAGCACATTTATCAATGCATAAAAATTCAGTTATAATTATTATTGATAATTATTTGCTTCCACAAATAATATATATGCAATTCATTTTTTCCTCTGAAATTGCAAAGTACAGGATGAATCAAAAGGCCTTGACATATTTTAAAATTAAACAAATAATCGTGCGTGCGAATTTGAATGAAATGCTTCTCATTTTTATAAGTTTTGTGTCATCAAATTTAAAGTAATACAAATTTTCTATTTGTTAATGACATACATTTTTTTACAAAGATATTTTTCCTGTACCTGTATTTTATTAGCGCAGTTTGGTGAATCCAATGTGTCATATATAATATATAATAATGTGTCACCAAATGTTTCTTACTTGCTGAATATTTACTTGAGAAATCCTTTAATGTGCAATTAATTAGTGATTATTCAAAGAAAGGGCATTAATGTAAAACGCCGAAACATTGCTGTTGATGAAGTTGATCCATTGAAGTTGGATGACACATTGACCAGACTTGATGCAGATAACTGTTAAGCATTAGAAGATTTTTATTTAAATTGTTTCTCGATCTTATATAAGTATTTCTCGTACTATTTAACAGTCTTGCTAATACGTCATACCATCTATCCTTCATTTTCCTAGATGGTATTTTGCACTGTTCATGATAAATAATTCAAAAGTGTTTCAGCTAGTTTTACCAACATAATTTTTTACATCACTTATAAACCTATTATAAAAATATATCTAAACTTCCAAGATTATCTTTTAAACTATTCATGACACTATTCAAATGTGTATCAATCTGTTTTGCCAACATACATTTTTCACCACTTATAAAACTATTTAAAAAAAATAAAAAGAGGTTTTTCAAGAACATAGTTAACGTACATAAAATACTCTTTTAATGCCAAATTGCTTACTGTCGGAATAGTAACTGGTTTAGAAAAGAAATTCTTAAATTCCTTTAAAAAAATAATTTCCAACATACTTTTCAAGATTTTTTGATACACAAATACATTGACAATTAGAAGAAAGGTCTTTATGTATAAGAAGAAGAGTTTTTATGTATAAGAAGAAGGGTCCAATTAATACGTTATCACTTTCAAAAGAAATTTGCATTATTTCGACACTTGAATGAAAACTATGACAGTGCCACTTACTTAACATTAAAAGTAATTTAATCAAAGTTTCTAGACCTTTGTTTACTGACATTGTATAATGTCTTTACGCAAAATTATCTGCATTCGCTGTAGTAAACGACTTAAAAACGACTCATTAGATAAATTTAGTTTTGAAAAAATTAAAAAAATTAAAAAAAACTGTTTGAACTGGAATGTTTTTTAAATCAGCTACTATTTTCACTTAAGGAATATATTTATAATAAAAATAATTTAAAACTTTATGGCAGTCTTTTGACAAAGAAAATTAATGAGAATTTTTCTTACAAATGTCTTTGCTATATTTTAAGAACAAAGATATAATAACAGCCATTATATATATATATTTTTTTCAAAAGTAATAAATAATCATTTCACACAGGTTAAATTAGTAAATAAGAATTATTAAAAAAATACGTTATTTTCTAGCACAATCTTCTAATTTTTACAGAAAATTATTTTCCAGTGCAAGAGATTTTGTGATAAAGTACTCAGTGTGTCAGAAAATGTTAAAAGTTCAGTTAATTTGTCATTTTCGAAATTGTAAAATTAAATCTTATTTTTACACTGTAAACAAAATCATGAGTTGACAAAAATTCCACTGGCAAAATACAGACGTTTTTTAGTTTGAAATAAAAAGTATCGCTTGGCTGAACACGCCCATTTAACTTGGTTTTAGCACTGTAATCTTAAAAAAGATATTTTCAAATCGATAGATTCATGGCTTATTAATACAATTCGGAAATCATTTTACTTTGAAAAAAATTTCGTAAAAATACGAAAACTTTATTGACAAAAAATCTTTATCTTCACAATGAATGGTTTGAATTCGATTATAGAATGAACGTTACCCAATCTATATACATACAAATCAACAAATGTACTATGTTCTTTTATTTCAAAGCTTATGAAACACTTGGTACTTACTTTCGGTGAAATGATATATGCATATTGATTATATGTGTTTTAAATTGCACATGTACAAATTGATCGAAATATTTTTAACCGACAAAAAGCGGAGAAGGTTATACAATTCATTCCTATAATTTTAATGTATGTCTACATATGATTTATTAATGGATGCTCCAAAGACTTTTTTGTTGTTTCTTTAACAAAGAACTTGTTCTGATGGTGGTCCTGTATAAATTCCATCACGATCGGAAAAGAATAGGTTTTCCTACCAGACTATTTTTCCAGTTGATATCTTCATACAAATTCTCCATTTCTACGAATTTTGAACATCTTCTTCAAGTAGGCAGTAAAGTTTTACGTTTGAAAAATTATTTTTTTACAGAGATATATGAAACATTGAAACTTTTTAATCTTTAATTGCGAGTCAAAATGAGCGATATTGTTAACAATGAGATTTAAAGTTAATGTAAATAACGATGAAGTATTGCTACAAAACGTAGTGCAAAAATTTAAACACATACGGTTGCATGTAATAAGTGAAATATCAATCGAAAAATTAAAAAAATAATAATTTGAATTCAATTATAAATTTCATAAATATTACTTCTATTGAGTTTATCGAACAATTTTTAGATTAAAATGCCGTAAATGTTTTGACATTTGGACACGTGCAATTGTTTTTGCTTTATTACATTTACAATATGCTTGATTTAATAATTCACAATTTAGAATTTATATTAAACGTCGCTATAATTATTACATAAGTAACAATGCTTCCGACTGATGCAAGGATAAGATTTTTGTCCAGTACCAAACTATCCAAAAATTTCAATTCAACAAAACTTTCGCTTATCTTAGTAACAAGTATGAAACATTTCCATCTTTCGCGAGTTTGAATGACATGATTGTAGATACTTCTTTTGAGTTCAATTCCCGCTTTTGAAGTAGATGAAGCAAATAAGCAAATCAATGCAAATCGAGTAAAAATAATCAACGTATTCCAAATGCGATAGGCTAAGTCATTTCCTGTCATAGAGTTGTATAGTAATATGATATATACGTTATTTAAAATACTTACAAATAAAATAATAAAATTTACTAACAATATTGTATGAAATGATTCGTTAATATCAGACGTTAATTTAATTATTTCTTCACACATTTGATCTAACATATTAAAACCAATATTACACGCTTTCTCCAGTTTATACTTAAAATTATTTAACGTTTTCTTAAAAATTAAACAAAAGCAGCAGAAATAAATTGGAATAAATGGTGTTATGACACCCCACACTTCCATAAAAAGTAAAGCAATATTCAATGGTTTAGTTATAAATGTCTTGTATTTATTGCTGGTATAATTACTATAATGTTTGGTAAACGCAACGGAATTCAGAGATATGTAAATACCATAAAATGCGTAAATAGTGTATATATCATTTATGATGAAAACAAAAATTAGATAAACACTATATTTAGGAATTTTTTTATTACTTGTGGCGCAGTAGATTTTTAACATTCGATGAATTATATGATTAAATTTGTTTTTCTTTAAACAGAATAGTATTCTAAGCAAGCATTCTAGAAAATTCACTGTTCCTAAAGTATAGGAAATTCGGCTTAGATTAGAATAATCTAAGTGTACAAAGAAACGGAGCGTTCCATACATCTTGTTTATTTCATTAAGAATCATATAAAGTGTCGAAACAACAAATAATGTTAAATTTTTACATTTCCATTCATATTTTCCGGCATATGAAAGACCATGACAACATAAGTATATGTGCAGTAAAGCAGGGATGTTACATAAACTACTTGCTGAATTTCTTCTTGACGACGAATCAGACGAAATTTGTACTCTTTTTGGAGAGTTTCTTATAATATTCATTTTTAAAAATATACACATGTATAAACAGGAAAGAAAAGCAGATAAAAATAAAACTTTTAAAGATGCTTTGAACTTTTCTGGCGTATGTAAAGTAACAGAAGAAACAGAAGTTTTAACAAAACAATTAATCTTGTTACTTTATATATATATATATATACTGATTTTAAAAAAAAAAAAAAAAAACATTAAATATATATTATAAAAAGATTTGGGCTAATCCCAATGCACATTTTCATATTTCTCTGTAGAAAGCTATCTATATCTTCAATTGGTAGTTTTTATTACATTAACACATTAATACAAATGAGAAATTACCCACATTGTCATTGTTAAAGGCAGTATACCGTATATAGTAACATAATCGATGTTCATTTTTATGACACGCTTGTTTCTTAGCAACACAAATTGATCAAATGTTCAAGAAACTATACTGAAATATTAAAATTTGTTTTCTAAACAAAGTTTATTTTTTTATTTTTTTTTAATAAAAATATTAATCAAGATAATGGTACAAACGACGGAAAACGGATATTATTGATCAGAAGGTCATTGTTAGCTTTTAATTCAGTTTAATCTGCATATTGCTATATAATTAGATGTCATTTAGGTGATTTATGTATAATCAATATCACTGGTGCATTTAAAAATTAAATTATTGACGTAGAATTTCAGTTTTAAAAATACGCTTTATAGCCCATAACACCAATACTCTCTCTATTTTTATTTTGTGAGCTTTGTATTGAGATATTCGAGTTACTTATATTTCATTCTATAAGTTTGGAGAAAATTCATTATACAAATAATAATGCAGATTTTTAGAAATATTTGATGCATATATTGATAAAAATACATATGAGTAAAAACGGATTTTTTTTAATGGATAATTTTAACATTTTGTATGTGTATTTTTGACATATGATCCTAACGCAAAATTAACTTCATTAAGGGGATTCTGTATCTTTTGAAATATTTTTAATTAAGTATTTTATAACACATTTTTAATACTTTATTAAATTATGAAAGAAAATGTTTTAATCAAGTGAAAATTGAATTGTTTTGGTATTTTTTAATAAAATATTTGTAGATATTAAGAAAATATAAAAAAATACTAATTTTGCAATTTTCCATTTTTTCAAAATGCTTATTTTTCTACATTTCTTATTAGTGTGTTCTATAACTGTTAAGAACAGATTTCGAAAACATTAATTACTTTAAGAATAAATAAGTAATAACATATCTAAGATATCTATCGAGTCATTACCTATATAAAGATATAGCAAAAATGTCTATTTACCTATTTTGTTAATAATCTATTTATAGTTCTGAAAATTCTATTCTTAATTTTATGAAATTTACCATAATAAACTTTCATTAAAAACTGATTCAATTGAAAGTTATATGTTCAAGTTTTAGCATTTTGAACATATTGATATAGTGAAAGGAAAAACAGCAAAAATTATGAAACCATGAAAATGAAAGTTTTAACTCAAATCATTTTAAGGAAAATGGATGTAAAAATCCTTTTTAAATATTTTAACTATTGAATCTTTAGGAACATTTTGTCATAATATACTATAGGTGTCTAACTTAATGTAAGAATCAAATAATTATATTGATGTTTTCGTTATTTAGTTAGTCCCCTTAATGAAAGAATGTTATGGTATGAAATTAGTACTAGTGATACAATTTTTATGTGATACATAAAGCCTATTTTTGCGTTTCGTGTAGATTATATATGCAATCATCTCTCACTTACACGCGATGTACGGTGATTATTTTTCAGTAACACTTTTTCTGTAAAGTAAAATTTACCATAAAATATGTGAGTACATAAAGTGAAAATTTCTATTCAGAAAATGTGGTGATTTCATAAAAGTAATTTATAGGCATAGCGGGTAACTGAGAGGTCACTGTATGTATTGCACAGCTATCCTGGAAGACTGTAAATCAACTATTTAATATTAAAAATAGTAAAAAACCGAAAAACGTTTTTAAAAGCTTCAATTTCCGATGTTTATTAACATTTCAGTAAATAATTACATTTAAAAATATCTATAAAAATAATTTGTTTTATAATAAAGGATAAAATAGTTTTAAATATATGGAATTTTTTAATCTAAAATTTATATAAAAAGTTGAAAAGGCCAAATGCGTACATAGGAATCATCTGTTTCATACCAGCCTCAGGGAGTTAATAGATTGTTTTTGAGAAAAAAAAAAGAAATAGCAGTTAGTATAGGCCCATGCCCAGAATTTTAATCATTTAGTTATATGTTGCTTAGGGAACCGGTTTCAAAATGAAAGATTCATACACACACAGAGCAATGTCCAAAATATATTACAAGAAAACAATATGAAAAATGAAAAAATGATGCATTTTTCTTTGACAGCAAAAGTACATATCACAAATTTTTCCTTTCTGTCGATTTCTTAAAAATTTTATATACACAATGTGCCCTGATAAGTGATAACATATATGTGCAGTGCACATATATGTTATCTTGGTACTTAATACATATACATAAATTATTTAAAAAGAACTGCACATTGTGCAGTTCATTTTAAATAATTTATTTTTAGTGCATTTTGTTAATTTTGATATATTTCCAATCGAAGTTATTCTGCAAATATTTTGAGGAATTAAGGTATTCAGGCTGTCAAAATTTTCCAAACAATGCATTGTTTATTTTCTTTCTGATAAAAGACTACAAAGTTAAATATATTAAATAAAGCAAACAGAATCTTTCTACGATGATTATATCAACAGATATAACAATTCTTCCGTTGTACTATGAACCCTGCCTCTCCCTTAATTAAAACTGTAAACACATTTATCTCAGACCAAACTATTTCATAATTTGTCATGTTTAAAAGGATATATATCTAAACTTTCTCTCACTAAATGTGAATGAAAATTTGTACAGAGTCTTTATGTTATGTTTTTAATAAATTGTCTTCAAAATTTTTCATTTCATGCGCAAAATTCGAAAATTTATTCGCAAAGTAAAATTCACTTGCAAAAATTCCCTCTCTCTCTCTCTCTCTCTCTTTTTTTTACTTTTAAATATACATTGTAAAAAATTTTCGTAAAATTTCAGTAGATGTACTGTAAATTAACGGTACTTGTCCGTTTTCACTCTTTACGGTATGAGTACCGTACTTCTAAGGTATATTAAGCGTTAAAAAACCGTATATGTGCCATTTTGATTATAAACGATATTTATACAGTAAAATGATTTCTTTTCAGTAAAAAATCGCTATTTATACCGTAAAATAATTATTTTTCAGTACGGAAAAAGGTGGTAACACCGTCTCGGTATACGGCAACCTGAAGTGATGCTCTCGCTTTTGTTACGTAATGCGTTCAGGCCTGGGGAGAGGGGGGAGTGCAGCTGGTACATATACTTTGAACATTTTACGGTACATATACCGTCCAGTTGAATTACGGTATATATACTGATCACAAAGTTGCCAGTATACGTACCGTAATTTTTGACCATTTTTTTTCACATTGTATTATAAATATTGTAATTAATATTTTTAGAATTGTTGAAGACAAATTAACCAGAAACAATTCCTGCTCATAAAGTAATAACAAGAACGAAAAATCATGCGTCAAGCATAGATTATATAGCACTTTCCAACGCTTCCAAAATAATTTTACAAATCATACCGTTTAATAAACTAAAAGCTAACATCTAAGTAAACAATTTAGAAAACGCATAACATATTTAAAAACATAATTTCAGGAATTTCCAACATATACAATATTCGGAAAAATATCCGAATACTTTTATTCAGCCCTGTATAGGATCTATATATTTGTATATATACTACATAGGATGTTAATTTTAGTTCAGTTAGGAAACGCGTAGCACAGTTTAAAATTCTCCGTCTGGAGTTAAATAATACGGAAATGTGTTCGCGAACTTTTGTGCTGCCCTGTATAGGATCTACAGAATTTATACACACCACGTAATAGACAAAAAGCAAGTTAAAATTAAAATCGCGTTCAATAACTTAAAACGCACTTCCAGGAATTATTGTTAACAGACAGTAGATAATTCTTTTGCGTGTCCCTGTAAATGAACGATGACTGCTATACACACAATATTCCATAGTAAGTCTCTTGTAATGCACCTTAGTGATCTATATAAATTTCAATGCGTTTAAAATAGTGAAACATTATTTAAATAAACCGCAGACGATTTTTCTCCATAGACGTAATGTAACGGAATTATTTTTACTGTCCCTGTAAAGTAACTATAAGTGCTATGCACACCCTGTTCCATATTAAGCTTCTTCTAATGCACCTTACACTGTTAAAACTACAGGTGACACATGGCACCCAAAAGGGGTGAAAGGCTTGTCTCACTGGTGACACCCCTAGGGGTGCCAAAATGGCACCCCTAATACAGGGTGCCCCAAGGGGTGAAAGGATGGCACCCAGGGGAGAATAATGGCACCTCTACTCTAAGGTGCCCAGCGGCACTCCACAAATGAAAGCATCTCCCCCCCCCCGCCCTTGTCTAGCAATTATATTGAAAAGAGTTTGTAAATTCTCATACTTAAAAAAGAAAAGAAAAAGCTAAAGATATATAATTATAATGCAATGTTTAACTTTAGCTGCAATAAACTGATCAATACTTCATTTTCTCTGTTGAAATTTATACAAAGTTAAAAGTTGATCATCTCATGTCAAGGGTCGATCCCGGCAAAATTTGGGGCCTATTCAGAGCTCCTTCACAAAAATCTATTTAATAAAACAGGCTCCTTCACAAAAATCAATTTTATAAAATGGGCCCCTTCAGAAAAATCAATTTGATAAAACACACCTTCACAAAATTCCTTTTAATAAAATAGGTCTTTTCACAAAATTCTATTCCATAAAAACATACTATTTTTATTAATTATTTATTATTTTGTTATGTTTTAAAATGTGCAATTTGTAAACAATCAAGTTCACCAGAAAGGAAAACAAATAGGACTTTAAAATGTTTTTGTTATGTTAATAAATGTTTGGTTCGAAAGATTGTTTACAAATTACACATTTTAAAACATATCAAAATAATGAATAATTAATAAAAATAGTAAGTTTCTATGGAATAGAATTTTGTGAAAGGGCCTATTTTATTAAAAGGAATTTTCTCAAGATACCTGTTTTATTAAAAGGAATTTTGTGAAGGGCCCAGTTTATGAAATAGATGTTACTGAAGGGGCCCAATTTATTAAATTGATTTTTGTGAAGGAGCCTGTTTTATTAAATAGATCTTTGTGAAGGAGCTCTGAAAAGGCCCAAAATTTTGCCTGGATCGACTCTTGACATGAGATGATCAACTTTTAACTTTGTATAAATTTCAGCAGAGAAAATGAAGTATTGATCATTTTATTGCTGAAAAGTTAAACATTGCATTATAATTATATATGTATAGCCTTTTTTTTTTTTAAGTATAAGAATTTTCAAATTCTTTTCAATACAATTGCTAGACAAGGGGGGGGGGGAGGCATTTTGGGAAAAATATAATAAATTTCACAAAATGCCCCCCCCCCCACACACACACAAAAAAAAAAAAAAAAAAAAAAAAACCTTGCATCGACCCCTGCATGTGCAGGTTAATATCTATGAGAAATGTATTATATGCATCATCAGGTCATTTTTGTTACCTTCAAAACCGGTTAGTATTTATTACCATATATATTAGTATTTATTACCATTTTAAGTTAGATGTAGTAGTACAGAGATATTTATTTATCATTATTATTTTAAGAGGGGAAAAAAAAATCTTCTAGCTATGCGAGTTAAATATATTTACATAAACCACTCAATCATCTAAGCCATTCTTACATCCAGCCACACTACTGTGAAATGTTCCAGTGTTTTATTATTATTAATATGTTATAGTACAAGAGACTCACAAAACATTTTTCAAGAAGACACATGTATAAATGTCAAATATCAATTCAGGAATTACGATTTATTTATTTTGTTAATAATTTATAATATGTAATGAGGTATATTTTTAGTTCATTTCATCATCAAACACAAGCTCTAAAAATTTCGATAGTAAAAAGTATTTGATTAGTAAAAACATCTGCAGAAATTTATATTTTATTAAGTTTACTATTTCTTATGTTACAAAGTTTACTATTACCATAATTTTGTAATTTGTAATTCCAGCAAAATTTTGTTGCTTTTACAAAATTTAAATTGTTGGGTAGCAGCCATAACTCTCTCACGTAACTTGGTTTATTTGACTTATATAGCTGTATAATAAAAGGATTAACATAATTTTTGGATAATTAAATTTTTTTTAATTGGGACGGACCAAGGTAGTTTTAAAAATCCCCCTATCCCATTTATTACTTTCTTCTATCTTTACAAGAAGAAACTATTGAGTAATGAAAATTTTCAACTTCTGGTTTTCGACGGATTTTAGAAGGTCCTGAACACGATTTGACTGTTTTTAGAAAATGACTTTCTATGACTCTGTCTGTCTGTTTGTGACAAAAATTTAGGAGAGGTAGATAAAAAGTGGATAATGCCGCAAGCCGTTAGGGGGGGAAACACTTGAAATTATGAGATAAAAACATGAGATAAAAACATGAGATAAAAACATTTTTAAAAGATATTAGGTGTTTTTAAAAAGTATTTTAAAACAGGGAAAATGTGTAATTACTGACGCATATCACAATTTATATATATATATATATATATATATATATATATATATATATATATATATATATATAGGATTTAACAAAAATACTTCCATTATAAAGAAATATTGTTAATCGTATTTCAGTTTTGTTTTGAACCCCATTTTTATGCATAAAGAATATAGGGTAGATTGGGTGAAGATGCCGCAGCTTTTGATTTAATTTTTTTTTATAAAATCGCCTGTTGTCTTTATTTGTTATTTATTAATTTCTTGTTAAAGTTAATACATTTATGTATGACTTAAAAATGTAATTCATTTTAGAAATATTATAGAAAGCATAAAAAATTTTCTTTTGTAAATGCTTGCGTTTCGGCATCCTACCCCTATCTTGAGGTAAGATGGCCATCTAGATAGGATTTACATAAAGAATGAGCGCAAAAATTTTTGGAAACTTACCAAAGGTTTTTAAACGAAACAGCAATAGAAAATCACTATTTAAATCAAAGCAGTAACATTTTAATAATATTTAAATAATATTTAAATAAAACAAAGCAAACTGGAATTAAAGTATCAGTAGAGAAGCCTCTTCCACACGACTGAGTGGCGTTTCCCTACAGCGCCTGCATATAGGAAAACCACGTGACACGACATCTTATCCAATACGGCATCTCCAAGTTACCCTACATATAATTTCCTTAATTTATTTTCCTCCTCCCTAGATTAAGTATATATATATATATATATATATATATATATTTATATTTTTTCCAATTTCAATATTTGAGTGAATTAACCACATAGTTTTAAATTCAAATGAATCGGTAAATGGAACTGTTTTTTTAATCCAGAAAGATTTATTCATGATACAATTGTATTTTTAATTAATTATTTACATTATAATTTTTATGGAAATTTTAATTTTAATTTTAATTAAATATCAAAACGCTTTCCGAGAAAATGTATTAAATCATTATTTAGTATTATTTTATACGTAGAAAGAATAATTCTGATATCTTTTCATTTTTTTATTCTCTCCTCACTAAAAATTATATAATTATTATAATTTTGATTTCAATGAAATATGTTGGATAGTTACATAAATATTGTGTTTATTCATTCAATAGAAACAAATTCTTAAGCAAAAAGGAAAAATGTATTAAAATTATTTTTAGCTTCCCTTTTTAATCTTTTTAATTTTACAACTTTTGAGTGAAGTTAGCACAAAATATGACATGCTGAATAACTTCAGTGAAAATGGAAAAAAATATCACAAAACAAATTTATTCATTGTATATGAATCCACTAATTATCATTTTTCTTACGAATAAATATGTATAAAAGTAATATATTTTCCTTCATCTGAAATTTGAAATATTGGTATTTCATAATCCGAAATTGTTTTACACGATTCTTTTAAAATTTCACTTTGACCATCAATGTTTCTTATATAAAGTAATTCAGAATTATAATATTTTTATGTAAAAATTGAATTACTTTCTTGTTCCGGAAAACGCATATCTTTTTAAAATAAGTTTTTCAATGATAAAAGAGAATTCGGAGATGGGGTAATTGGACATGGAGTGATTAGAAGCGATTCTCTAAGCATTTTCAAAGAAATTCAATTGCTAAAATATAGGTTGGAAAAAATCGCTTAGTTGCTGATTCATCTGTTGACATCTTCAAAGATTTCAATAGTTCACATATTCATTTGAAATTGCTTCCCCGCTATAGGTGACATACCTAAATGATAGTACAGCATGTCCTTCCACGGAACGACACATAAGAATGAAAAAAATATAAATTCATTACACTATCAAATGGCCCTCACTTCGCCGGATCTTACTTTATGTGACATTGACAAGAACTATTCTTAAATGACTAATTTTATGAAATCTGTATTGATAAATTAGGCTTTAAATTAAAAAACTGATAATTTTTCAGGTTAGGCAAACCTGTGCAGGTATCCTGCCTTTTACAATAGTACATACAGTTTGTAGAATCCAGTTTAAGAAGGTAATAATTGTCATAAGGCGACATATCTAATTCCCTTTTTAGGGTAATAAAAATGAAATTTTATGTTTACTATAATTCATTGTTATTATTACTACATCTCAATTAATCCTCATATAGAAACTAATAAAGATTACTAATGGTGGTTTTAAAGCTGTTCTGTTAACTACCCCTGGTACTATCAGTCCATTAAAATGTGCTTGGCCTGTCACCGCAGCCTTTCAAACTTGTACAGTAAACATGGATGTTTATCTTTTGCGCCTTTTCTAGAGAAAGATTTTCGGTAAATCAATTTTTCCAAACACTTTCATTATTTGAAGCACTTGCTCCGATAAACATTTCCTCCTGCCATAAAATTCAGCACTACTCTTTCGGACTAATTCATGGTAAATTGATCAGCTTCTTATAACAAAATGCGTAGTATGGCTATACAATTATGTATCTCGTTTGTACAAACGGTTGTAACATATTGCTGGTCATCTAGAGAAAAAGAAAATAAGCTTTCGTAGTTGAGAGGGAATTTGAGCTATCGGTTTGTTAAAAATAGATTCCAAAGGTTTCATCACAGAAAATAAAGTTTAAAAAAAGTCCTTCCGGCCTGTACCGGGAGGAAAAGGTAGCTTTCCTATATATTCGTTTTAAAATTTTAGCTAATGTTACACGAAAACAGCAAGTTAAAATGCAAAGAAACGTTTACAAAAGATTCGTTAATACTGAATTTGAATAAGAATTTCGCCAAATTTGGCGATATTTCGCCAAATGTCGCCAATTTGCCAATTTTGTCGCCAATGTCGCCAATTTTGGCGCTAACGGATATGAATATATAGTTTTATGCGTATGATTGGGAAAATTATTACAACAATCAAAGAAAATAATTTGCGAGTAATCGCGTTAATGTGCTGTTTTGTTTCAAAATGTCGGCCACCCTAGGATTTCAAACTGCTCTATCTCAGCCATTTTTTAAGATAGAGGTAAACCAAAAAATGCTCTGGAATCCTTGTATCAAGGCCTAACACGTAATTAAAAAATAAATTTGAATTTTTAACTTTCTTGTATATTTATTTTAGTTTTAAATTTTCAAATGGCCGCCATCTTGAAACAAAATGGCGGACCAAGCTGGCCAACGAACTCGGTCGAGACATTGGTTAGCTTAATACGCACAATTAGTTTCATCAAAATTGATTTATAAATACGAGCGTTATCGTATGACATAGGTCAGATATATATATATATATATATATATATATATATATATATATATATATATATATGGATATATCTATATATATATAAATCAACATTTGAACGGAAGGTGGTTTTGGGGTCTGGGGGTCATGATCGGTGAAAATATATCAAAATTTTCCGGAACTGCTTTCCTCCGAACGGCTGCAATAGGTAGCTTTATACTTTTTTGTATTGAAAGCTACCTAAAAGTAATGAAAGTAGTCGTTGGGGGCCACCGTAATACTTACCCATCATGGATATTCATAATGTAATATATTAAAATAAAAATGTGTAAACTACTTATAAAATGCATTGCTATTCAAATAAAATCGTGGCTTGATGACGTCACAAACTTTAAAGGCTCGATTACTGAATTGCTTGAAAGAGGTGTTTCTTTATAACTCCAAAAATTATAATCCTATTAACTAGCGGTTTATTGCATCTGATTAAGCGTCAAATTTCCAATTAAAATATATCTTTAAAGTGAAATTTGGATGAAATACAGGGTCATGAAAAATCGAAGAGTGTGGAAAATAGGATTCCAAATATCTCGGCAACTAATTATCCGCTCGACTTCATGCTTTATTCAAAATTTATGTTTGTTTATTGTCTTTTATATTCATTTCTTAAAATAAACAATTTCGAAAATTTTTATATACCTTTCATCTGAACGAATATTTCGAGAGTCCGAAAAAAATTGTTCTGGTTAATCGAGGTTATTGAAATGGAATAGGCTTCTTCCCATTATTACATACTAAGTACATACCAAATTGCAAGTCTCTATCTCAATTTTTTCGGGAGATAGAGCGTTTTCAGACACACAGACACACACACAGACACACACACACACAGACACACAGACGGACGGCAAATTTTTTTTTCTAAAAATATGTTTTTCGGAATCTCCAGTGTCTGAAACGTGTAAATCCGTCAAAAAAAATTTTCAATTTTCAAAACGATTACAAGACTTACCCTATACTACATATGATGGGTAAGTAAAAACGAAGGGTCCGCATAAATTTATAATATCCACTCTCATGCTTCTCATTGAATTTAACATCACTTCATCTGTGGAGAGTGAGTGTTTCAATACAAGTGCCTGAATTTCTAACTGTGAACTTTTAAATGTCTTCATTTCAGGCATATCATAATTATTCATACATATTTCTAAAAACTTTTAATGTTCATAGTAAAACTCTTGAATGTCTTAAATTAAGACACCTATGAACTCTGATATCTCACATTCAGACACTCAGTGTCCGACTTTAAGACACCCCTCTACACACACATTTACACCGTTGATCATAAAATATTTTCAGACTGAATATAAACTAAAAATATATTACCTTGGGATAATAATTTTTTAATCATTTCCATGGATAATCTGAGTAAAATTACATTTATATGATTTTAATTATATGAAGGCTAGATTTTTAAATCTAAGACAGCCTGTAACCTCGTGTATACACATTTTCACTGCTAAATCAGTCGGAAAATATAAAACACTTAAAATATAGTATTCTTCATTTACTTTTAATGAGTTCCATCGAAAATCTGAATAACAAATATTTTCTTGTAATTTTATTGACATGATGACTTTATGATCTTAGTATGTACTTCAAACGTTCGTGTAATGGACTGAATGATTACGGAAATAAATTACTCTTTAAATACTGGTGAATTAATTAGAAGTGAAGTAAGTCGAAAAATCATTTTCTCAAATATTCATATAATACTCTTTCAAGAAATTCAGCTGAAGTAAACTATAAATTACAAAATTTTATGATTATATATATTCAAAAATGCAAAACGATTCAAAAGTTTCTTTTAAAAGCTTTTGAACTTTCGGTTTGAACATGTGTATTTAGGTTGAAATAAACTGTAGTCCTCTTACGTTTTTGCTGAAGAAGTAAATAGAATGTTTATATAATTTTACAGAGAGAAATATTAATGCTGAAATTAACACATCAGAGGCAACTTTTGTTAAAATATCAAATTGGCGACAATATATCTGCGACACATTTTATGTAATATTTATGTGATATATCAGCCAAGCCACTTCTACAATATAACCAACTACTTGTTACAAAAAGTGAAAATGCTATCGGTAGAATTTTTTGTTTCTTTGTAGGTAAAAGAGGATTGTGTTTAAATTTTAGAACATCATGGAAATCAAGTAGGTGCACATACACACTGTAAAACTGCAATTGTTCGGAAAATCACTGGCCACTTAAAAATGTATTATCCTACATTTAATCAGTTCCATCGAAAATCTTAGTAAAAAACAGCTTTATAATAGTTTACTGATAAGAAAGGTTGATTTTGTAACTGTAGAACATTTTCAATCTGTGTACACAGATTTACACTTTTGATCTTAAAATGTACTGAATCTCGAAAAAAACTTAAAATTTTAATCTTTTAGAATTATTTCCATCGAAAATCTCAATAAAATAGAGGTTAATATAATTTTAATTGTAGAAGAACCTAATTTTTGTTAATAGGACAGGGTGAAATCTGGTGTTTACACATATACGTTGTTAATTTAAAATCTTCTGAAACTCCAAGTGACTTTAAAATATATTACCCTACATTTACTGTTTCTCTAAATGAGTTATATCAGAAATCTGAATATCTTTTTTATGTAATTATAAATGTATGAGGGGGGGGGGGGGTGTGATTCTAATTATATATTGTTAGTAGCACGTTCTGCAAACGTTCGTGCAACAACCCGAATGATTGTGACATAAATTAATCTTTAAAGTTAATTAAATTAATCTGAAATAAATTGAGTCGAAAAATCGCTTTTCAGATAGTCTTATAATTCTATTTTAAAGAATTCAGCTGACGAAAACTAAAGCCCTAAGTAAGAAATTTTTAAACTAGATATTTTCTAATCTAGAAAAGTATTGACAATATGCTCATAATAACTTTGAATCTTCGATTTCAGTCATTAGGGTGTAATAACATGTAGGCTGAGAGTGAAAAGTAAATAGAAAGATTATTTTTTAATATAGAAAAACTAATGCTGAGAATATTAGATAAGAAGAACTTTAATATTTTCGTTTGGTAAGTTCTAATACCAATGTATATTTATCCGTATTTACGGGATTTATCATTTAACCTAGAAAGGAAACCATCTTCTGGTTAAAACAATAGAAATTTATATGAATTGAAATTTTTTTGTGGTTTCTGCGTAAATTTTGGAACATCCAGGTGCTCTAACCCGTGAACATGTACACTGTTAAATTCAAAGTATATTGATATTGGATATCATTTAAAGTACATTACCCTACATTTAACATTTTTCTTATTAAGTTTCATCGAAAATATTAACAACAAAGACGTTTTTGTAATTTTATTTATATTAAGTTTTGAATTTTAATTTTAGAACCGCCTCCAACCTTAAGTGCTTACACATATTCATTGTTAAATTTTAATTATTTTTAAACTCCAAAAAATCTGACAATATCATGAGAAACGGCAGTTTTTGGACACAGCAAAGCCTTTTTAACAAAACACCGGCACTCTATATATGCGGCTAGTCTGATATCAAAGAAAACGATAAAAGCCACCTTTTAATATAACAACTCTGGGGCATATCGTTCTGTTTTTTTTTTTCTAAAGCAGTCTCATGTCTTCAGCTTAAGTCTATACTTAAATTCCTTGCATGTCTACATGCAGTATATTTTGAGATCTGATTTTTTTTTTGCAAGAGAAAATAGACGGTGTTATAGTGTAAGAGAAAAAACTGGAAACCGCTAGGACAATTTTTTAAATATTAATATGGGGACTAATCGGTTTTGGATGAAATGAATGACATTTTCCTTTAACATATGATTATTTTAACATATGATACATTTTTGCATTCTTTTAATAATCGAATCTTTATGAATCTTTTGTCAGAATAGACTACAAGCCTCTAAATTAAATTAAGAGAAAAAAAAATAAAATTTATGAGCTCGTCATTTTTTTTAAGAGGGGATACCTACCACACTTATGGAAATAATGTTATGATAAGAAAATGGTATGTATCAGATAACATTTTAATGTGAATATAAAATCCAATCTTCGAGTTTTGTGTGTGTTATTCATACAGACACCTCTTACCCATACACAATATAAGGTGATAACTCTTCAGTACAAATTTTTCTGTAAATTAACTTTCTCCATAATAGTTCTGTGAATACACAAGTTGAAAATATCTATTCAAAAGAGGTGGTACTAAATTAATATCCGAACATCGCGTACAATTGAGGGGTCACTTCATGTATGGTACAGTAAACTTGCAGGATTGTAAAACTAAGCATTTAAAATTACATATAGTAAAAATCCGAAAAATGCTTTTAAAACAGTTCAATTTTTATTTTATATCAAAATTTCAGTAAAAAACTATATTTCATACTGTGCATAAAAAGGGCTTGTTTAATGATAAAGGATACATTTAAAAAAAAAATATGTAGAATGTTTAAATCAGAATTGTTTAAATCAGAATTGGTATGAAAAAAAATTAAATGTATGCGTCTTAGTCATCAAATGTATCACACAGGGGAAAAGAAAGATAATAGATTATTTCGAAAAAAAGTAACCTTTTGTTATGTGTTTCGTGGGGAAATGGTATACAAATGAAGGGTTAATGCACACGCAGAACAATATTCTGCATCTATTGAACAATAGAACATGAAAAAAAATTGCGTTTTCTATAGACAGCAAAAATACATATAACACTTTTTTTCATATTTGACGATTTTTTAAAGTTTAAAGATACATTTCCGATAACATATGTATGCATTTCTAATGCATATATTTTTACTTTACAATACCATTTGCAGACATTAAAAACAAATTTCACATATAAAGCCATTGTAGATGCCATTTATAAAGATATATTTTACTTTCTTCCAAATATGAGAAGTCAGTCATTTTAAAAACATTTATATGTGATAAAAAATATTTTCATCCATCTTCTTGGGCATTCTCAGTTTTATTGACCTTCGTTATCGCCTCTTTATTTTATTCTAACTTTCCCGGGTTTTTTTTTTCAAAATGTAAAAGATGGCGCCATCTATTGGCTTTTGTAGCATGCATTATATCACTGCAAGTCTCTGTTTTTTTCTGTATCTATTTCAATGGCTTAACGCATTAATGCATAATATGAATTGTTATAATTTGCAGGTTTCTGTACTTCTTTACAATTTATCTGTATGATATATTTAGTGTTTAGTCGGGCAATTGCTGTGTCTCTTTATTTAATCTTATGTCTCTTTTGTGTTCTTTAACCCTTTACTTTCGTTTAGTCATACTTATATATGCACGCTCTTTTCCTTCCTTGCCATTAAATTTTATTTTATATATTCCCCAGGTTGTTAAATGGTTGATTTTTCCTCTGTCTGTTCTTATTAATTTGATTATTGATGGGTCTTTGGTTATTGGTATATTTAATCCAAGTTTTTAAAATTATTTTTTTTATTTTTTGAAAGACTCTATTCATATATGGTATTGAACTTGTAAATTTCATATCTTTCTAAGCAGATTGTATTGTGTAAAGTAAAAAGATATGTATATTACATTATGGTAAATAACTTTAAAAACTACGTTAAATATTTTATTTTGAGTACAGTGTATTACATTTGATATATTTGAAATCGAAATAATATTAAAAGTAAGTAAAGAAATTAAACAAAAATGAAATTACCTTTGTCATAATGAAAATACTGTGTTTTGTCTAATATTTACAATATTGGCATCAAATATTACCCTATTATTTAGTTGTTGATAATTTTTCAATATGTCAGTTATACTTGCAATACATATTTCATCATTTCATTATCAATATTTTTCAATTTATGCGTAGTGTACCAAATGTTACAAATGTAAAACAAATGTTTATGCTAAAGTGGCATTTCGATAGTATGTAAATACAATAATTCGCCAATATCGGTATTTCTTTTCAAGCATTTCTGATTAATACATTACTGAACCGAAATTTAATCAGTATTGGTTTGCTACTAATGAATAGAAATCGTACTGATATTTTAAACATTAATTTGTAAACTCACTCAATTTCCCTTTGAAAAAAGTATTAATTTCATAGTAAGTAGTAAATACAATAAAACGTATGAAATTAGAACATATCAATAGTGGAATCTTGTTTTAAACAAATATATTCAATGGCACAGACTGCACGAATACGATACATTTATACCTGCTAAGACAGAATACACTCCAAATAAGATATTACTGCAATAGGTCGATCCCAATTTCACATATTTTTACTGTTTTATAAAATATAAATTTTAATGAAAATATTAAACCTATGAATGTACACACTAATCCATTATCTTATACAATTATATTAAACCTTTAAAGGAAATGAAAGATTCCAATAACTAAGATTATTAGCATAACTATATAGCAATATTTGACGTGGAAATATCTAATAACCAGTAAAATGTTTTTGGCAGTTCATCTATAACCACAAAACCTGTTTTATATGCTCAAAGAAAAAGTAATTAGAATATGAACCTAGTCCATTACTAAACTGAAATGAAGAAAAAAATGGTCACGTAATACAGAAAATAAATTAAAAGAAGATAAATACATTGCAGATAATGGCACGAACATCAAATTTCTTAAACAACACGAACTACAAAATCTTAAATGGATAATGAAGTTCTTTCAAAAAGTACTTTGAGTTATATAAAAGTGTAATTAATGACGCACATTAAGCAATATATATTTCTAGATATTAACTAAATACTTTCATTATAAATTAAATAAATATTGCAATTCATATTTCAATTTAGTTCTAAAATTCATTTTTATATATAAAAAAGATTTATTAAATTATTTTTCTGATCCCTAGTTTATGTATAGATTTATTTATATCTTTTTTTCCAATTGCAATATTTTAAGGAAAGGACTTTGTAGAAAGTGTTCACAATCTTGCTGTGTGAAATTGTATGATAAATGTTTATATACATATTTTGACTGTTTATTTTTATTTTGTAATTATTAAAATCAAATGTCTTTTTGCATATTAGGTATAGTTAGTATATTACTGTGTTTTTTTTTTCTATTTTTATGGTACACTGTAATTACTTAAGTTTATTATGGCGGTACAATGTTTTCTGGAATATTAGCTAGCAGGATGACTGACAGTTTTATAAATGCAGTCCGACTCAAAATGTGTTTTTGAGTCGTTTCTGAAAGTTTTATGACTGAAAATTTATGGGGGACGTCAGTCACGCTTAGTGTGTGGTTCCTCAGTTTTTGTCAATTTGGGGATTCGTAGTAGGCGCCGAGATGGCGCTTGAAATTAATAGGGCAAAAAAGTCTACGGCCACTGACCAGACAGCTTAGTTGGCATTGGGGGATCATGGAAGGTGGGTGTGACAATTGGCCCACAATGGCCACCCAAATTCAAGTATGCAAATTTCTGATATTGGGAGGAGCCCAGCCGACTTCGAGGAACAAGCGCTAAGAGAGAGCAGAAAAGGAGAAAGAGTAATGAAAAGAAGTTAGCAGGAGGAGTAAAAAATTTTGAAGTTGATTTGTACTTAGTGCGTGTGATGAGGGGATGCCCCAAAATGCTTCTCTACAAGTAGGAAAGTGTATCTAAGCCCGGCTAAGCCACCTTGTATGTTACTCAAGTCCCGCTAATGGTTCAGGTATGAATTCATTTTATGATTTTCAACATCTCTCTAAACGTATTTGTACCGCTAATATGCATGGTATTTCTCGCAAGAGAAATTGTTGTTTGTTAGCTAATAATTTTTAATGTTTTTATAAAATTGTAAAAACGGTTAGTGTGTATATTGTTAAGATGTTTCTTTAAATGATTTTAATGTAAATAAATTAATATTTTTGTTTTAAAAGATGTTGTCATAATTTAAGTGTTTGCGTAATTAATTTTAAAACCTAAATGGTTTCCAGTTGAATCCATTTGGACACTACACTGTTAACTAGTATTTTAAATACTAAAATACTAAAATACTAAAATATTAAAATACTAAATGTTTTCTTTAAATTCATTAATTTAAGTATTGGAATTTTCCTTTAAAATTATCTTTGGTTTTTTTTGTACTATTGGGAATTCTATACACTCCTATTCAAAACAAAAGGCTATATATCAGATACTCGTCTATACACGACGCGATGATTATTTTTTCTAAATAAATAATTTCTTTATTAAATAGTATCTAATTAAGTCACGATCACCGAGTCTTCTGTAATCAGAAGCCCCTTTTATAATTTCTGGGTTATGGTAAAGATGCACCCAACACCTTATTTTCACTATGTGTGGTAATGAGCTAATTATTGACCGGCCATTAGTAGGCTCTGTCTAGAAATTGCCAGCATAAGAGTATCATTAACCTAGTTGGTGCCAGACCATTAACTTTCATGAGTTAGTTTAAACTAATATAGGTTACATTTTGGGGCGATTTAATTGTATTAAAATGTGATAAATTAAAACTTTAATTTATTTATATACTTAAGTATTGTAAGTTAAATTTATTTATGTTGTAATTATTATGCTGGTAATTTATGAGAATATATATATATATATATATATTTTCCTTTGATTGAGATAAGATTATTAGTTGCATATTTAAAAATAAATAAATATTAATTTTTTTTTTCGGAATGACAATGTTCTCCTGTATGGTAAGCAAAGATTCGTACAGTTTTCATACAAGGGATTCAGTCATGACAAATTGTTAGAAAAATATTAGTTTACTATACTTCGTATCTACAAATTGTGTTTTTTTAATAATTTTATGTGTTTTTACGTAGGGTTTTTACAAGTATGGTCGTTTATAAACAATAGAGAATAAATGATGAAATTTTACAACATCGTTTAATCCTAAGGAAAAAAAGAAAGAATATATATATATATTTGGGTGAATTATTCTATTTTCCTTGGTTTATGCAAATATATGGGACATTGTATTGTAATTTTAAAAAAATAATAATAAATGATTGAAGTAAATACTGTGGTAAACAATAAAATTTTTACAAGATTTTGAGAAACAGTTAGCATTTTTGACAGAAATATTGAGTGTGAATTTTATTTTTTGCTTCCTTTTCATTTTTTTTTGTGAATACTATGTTCTTTACCCTTCTATATTTCTTATCATATGTTTTTTTGTGTAAATAAAATTGTGTTATATGAGGAATATTTCAGTAAAGGAAGTTTAGTAATTGAATTGTGTAGCAGGATGTTAATGTATGGGAAATAGGGGAAGGAATTCAAATAGCAATAGTAAAGAATTTGGCGAGTTTATTATTCGAACTCGTGCTCAACTGCAGAAGAATTTTGAAATGTTGGACGATAAAATAAACAACACTAAAATGGCAAACACGGACATTTTATCGAATGTAATCCCTGTTTATGATGGGAAAAAGGAAACGAATATTCAATATTTTATAGCAGAATTCGATCAGGCTGCTACGAAAACTCTATTTACTGATGACGTCAAACTAATAATTTTGCGCTCTAGATTTGTTGGTATCGCGAGGGAGAGTTTACAGGCGGATGTGGAATTGAATTCAGAAACTGATTACGCATTATTTAAAGAGCAGGAAATAAAGGCATTTGGCGTAAATAAAAACTTTCAGTGAATCACACAATGAATTTTCAAAAATGAAACAAAATCCGAATAAAAGCATAGGGGATTATATAGTGCGATTTAATCTCTTAGCAGCGAAATTCTTTGAAATTTCAGGTCTGTCAGATAAAGCCAACGCGAGAAAATTATTTAATTTAATGAAATTACATAGATTTCTGGAATCTGTAAAATGTGATATTGCGTTGGAAATTAGGAAAAAAGGGGTTAATAAATTTAAACAAGCAATTGAAACTGCGGTTCTGATTAAAAATGCGTTTTCTTCGGTGAATTACGAAGAAATTAATGCAATTAACGCAAGCGCAAATAATGAATGTTGCGAAGCATTGTTAAGAAAAACTGAAACACAAGCGAACGAAGTGATTCAATTGAGAAATGAACACGAAAAATTTAAATTAAAACAAAACGAGAAAACACAAAATAATTTTAGTAACAACATAAGATTTTGTGAGATTTGTAATCTAAAAAATCATGAAACTGTAATCTGCAGATATTATCCTAATAATATGAGGAATTTTAAGTCCGATAATTATAAAAGGAATTTTCCTAGGTATAAGCATACTATGCAGGGAGGTAGTTATGCTAATGGATTCGCAGAACATCAAGTATATGGAAATATTAATAACAGTGCTACTAATTTTCAAGGATATAGGAGTATGAGCAATAATGGCATGAATTGTCAGAGTTATAGAAATTTAAGTGATAATACTCAGAATCTGAAGGGATTTGGAAGTGTCAACAACTGGAATTACCCCCCTCCCCCCCCTTCCTGGGCAGTTAATGGGACAGAATAAGGATTATAATTATTTTTATCCCGGACAGAATTCAGGATTGCATAGTAATAGCTTAGGGAACTACTCTACAATTTTCCAACAGGGGCAAAATTTTCAGTCGATTCATGAGAAATTTTTCCAACAGGGGCAACATTTTCAACAGGGACAAAATTTTCAGCCGATTCAAGGGAAATTTTCCAACAGGGGTAAATTTTTCAACAGGGCCAAAATCGTCAGTCAAATCAAGGTCATAATGTTCCGCTGAAGGAAGGACAAAATTTCCAACAGGGGCAGACTTTCCAGTCAATTCAGAATCAAAACAACTTCCCGGAAGATCTTACAAACTCTGAATATGTAAATTGGAGATATAACTCGTCAAATAATTCAAGAAGACGTAAGATAGCAGGAAATAAGAAAAATCCAGGAAATGTTTTGAGCGGTCTCTGGATAGTAGGGGGAAATCTAACGATTTGCTCCACAGATCCCATCAGACTAAAATTATCGCTAGCGTTTATGACAAACAATCCAATAATATGCCAATAATACAGTTTGAAATTAAAGGGGTACATGTTACTGGGCCTATTGACACAAGAGGAATGGTCTCCTTCAGTTCAGCACAATTATTTGAGGAATTGAAAGAAAATAACGTAAAAATTAAATATATTTGAAACAGTATTAAAATCCAATCGTTCAGTGGAACTGCAATTCCATTCAAACATAGTATTGAATTTGCTTTTAAATTAAATAGTGCATTCACATAGGGAACTTTCTATGTAACAGATAATCATTTTAGTAATTCTTATAATATGCTGTTAGGGTACATTTATTTGCAAGCGAATAAAATGATTTTGGATATGAATGAAAAAATATTACAATTTAAAAATGTAACTTTCTTATTAGCTCAATCGGAAAATAAACAGATGGAACAAGAGGTTAATCATATAAAAAGTGAACAGGTCAAGCAAAACAGAAAAAAACAAGAAAATGAAAAAAAATAATGAAGTTTTTGCCAAATTGGCTAGGAAAAATTATAATTCTCCAGGGAAGGAGAAGATTGTAGCTTTACTTTGTCCAGATGTTTTGGAGGAAAATTCTACAGTACTTTTTTGATCCGGAAAGGGGCCAAGCAGAAATTGAATGTTTTCATTCAATACATGAAATGTCAAAAATTAAAATTATTAATGTCATAATGAAAAATATAACCGAAAAGAAAATTATTTTTCCGAAGGGGATTAAGGTAGGAAATCTAATTGTAGACTTTGATTTCGACACAAAAGATATGCCTGACAATATTGTTGATGAGAGTGTGCTTAAAGTTAATGCGCTAACGATCGAGAAAATACGCAAACTTAGAGAGGCAGAACTATCAAAAGAGGACTTTGATTTGAAAAATCTTCCTCCAGACTTACAGGAAAAGGTAAAGAATGTTTTACTTCAACATGCGCATGCTTTTTCGAAGTGATACAGTACAATTGGTGAATCCTCGGTGGTGTGCCTACAAATTAAGCTTGCACACAATTTTGCGATTCAATCGAAACCATATAAAACTCCTTATACGGTGAGAGATTATGCACAAGCCGAAATTAGAAAACTGTTAGTAGCAACATTATTGAAAAGAGTACTTCTTCTTACTCTTTTCCGGTGTTGTTCCTGAAAAAAAAGCGGACACACAAAAACCCAAATTTAGAATAGCAGTCAATTACCTTTATGAAATGCAATTTTGGAAGGATACTCTTATCCGATTCCGGATATTCGCGAAATATTACAACGAATTAGCAGTAAAAAGTATTGTACAGTATTGGAATCACATAGTGACATTACATTTTACAGATTAATATACAACCACAAGTCAGAGAAAAATTGGCATTTATTAGTGAATTTGGGAAGTACCAGCCATTTCGGATGAATGTCGGATTAAAAATCAGCCCGACTACATTCGCTGAGATGATAGATACAGTTTTGGGTGATTTTAATAAGAAGGAAGTTCGTTATTTTATAGATGATGTTTTAATAGCTGCGAGTTCTGTGGAAAGGGTGTTAGCACAACTTACGGAAGTCTTGCAAAGACTAATTGATTATAACTTAACAGTGGAACCAAGCAAGATGCAAGTGTGTAAACAAGAAATAGATTGTTTGGGATTTAAAGTGCATCGAAATGGTTATTCCCCCTCAAACAAAAATATTGAGAAATTAAAAAAATGGTCAGACCTAAAACCAAAAAAGGGGTGAAATCATTCCTCGGGTTAGCTAATTATTTTAGAACTTTGGTGCATAAATATGCTGAAGTCGTCAATCCCCTGGTCGAGTTAACGAAATAAAAAGTAAAATTCCAGTGGTGTGACGAAACGGAAAAGCTTTTGTGGCTATTCAAACAGCTATTCTATATAACCCAACACTAAAACCTCCGCAGTTAGATAAATATTTTTTCTTAGTTACAGATGGTTCTAAAATTGCATTGTCTGCAATTTTAACACAGAAACACGGGGAAGAGTATGTATCTATTGAATTTTACGGTAGGAAACTAAGAGAGGCGGGAAAAAATTACCTCAGTCTTAAAATGAATTGTTAGCTGTGCATGATGAGTGCAACTACTTTGGAAGGAAGTTAGCAGGAGGAGTGAAAAAATTTGAAGTTTATTTGTTCTTAGCGCGTGTGATGAGCGGATGCCCAAAAATTCTTCTTTACAAGTAGAAAAGTGTACATATGCCCGGCTAAGCCACCTGGTACGTTACTCGAGTTCCGCTAATGGTTCAAATATGAATTCATTTTATGATTTTCAACATCTCTGTAAACGTATTTGTACCGCCAATATGCATGGTACACTGCTCAAAACAATTAAAGGATATTTGAAGTTTTATATAAAATAAAGATATAAACGAAATTTTTTTTGCCGAAAATAGAAGAAGAGAATCACAAATGCAAATTTTTCTGGTTTTCAAACTGTGGAGTATGCAAATTTTGAGTTCGACGTCAAAAACGTCGCTTTAGCGGCAGCGAATGAAATTTGACTTTCAACTGGATAAAAGAGAATGAAGACAAGGATGATCGGCATTCAGTGATTGCTTTGTTTCGATGAGTACGATGTCTCAGCGAAGTCATTTGACAGATTCAAAAGCTTGGAGAATTGTTGGTAGGTTAGAAGGGGTCCAAACTCAAGCCGAAGTAGCGCAAGCCATTGGAGTGTCACAAAGTGTCATTTCCAGGATCTGGAACCGTTTTTTGGAGAGTGGATGTGCAGGCCGAAGACCAGGGCAAGGTCGTAGAGGGGCAACAACGCCCAATGAAGATCGGTATTTAGCGTTAACAGCTCGGAGACACAGAAACATAAACGCTACTCTTCTCCAACAACACCTTCGCTCGGCTACAGGCACCACGATTTCAACTCAGACTGTCCGAAACCGGCTCCATGCTGTAGGTCTGTATGCTCGCCGACCGATTGTATGTGTTAGATTAATATCAAGGCATCGTCGCGACCGCAGGGAGTGGGGAACCGAGCATGTCAACTGGAGGAGAAATGAATGGAGCAATATTCTGTTTTCTGACGAGTCCCGTTTTTCTGTGCATCCGGATAATAGGCGTATTTTCATCTGGAGGGACCGTGGCAGTAGGAATAATCCTGCTTTCGTGCACGAAAGTGTCAGATTTGGCGGTGGAGGAGTGTTGGTGTATGGTGGCATCTCCATTGACGGGCGCACTGACCTCTACATCATTCGAGATGGAGCTCTGACTGGTCGTCAATATAGGGATGAGATCCTCAGACCTATTGTAGTCCCTTACGCTGCAGCAGTCGGAGATAACTTCATTTTAATGGACGATAACTGCAGGCCACATTGTGCAAACCTGGTGGAGGATTTCCTTTTCGAGGAAGGAATCGTTCGAATGGAATGGCCAGCGTGTTCTCCAGACATGAATCCAATCGAGCACGTTTGGGACGCTCTAGAAAGACGAGTTTCTGGCCGCCAACAACCCCCACAAACTCTCCAAGAACTGGAAAGAGCTCTTCTGGAAGAGTGGGGCAGAATACCCCAACTCGTCATTAATAGCCTCATTGAGTCCATGCCTCAAAGGTGTTCAACGTTGCTGGCCGCCCGTGGAAACCATACCCCCTACCGAAAAGGATTTTCTTTGAAGAAAACACCTTTTCTTATTCTTTTTTTCTCATATGCACAAATTGTGTTTTTTTCCTTTTGTACACAAATGCGCAATAAAATGCATTTTTTCTGCCAAACATGTGTAATTTATTCTCATATAACCTACTATGTCTGTCGACCATGTATCAATCAGCTAAAAAGTTTCCCAGATAGAAAATCCACCTAAAACTGCAACATCCTTTAATTGTTTTGAGCAGTGTATTTCTCGCAATAGAACTTGTCATTTGTTAGCTAATAATTTTTAATGGTTTTATAAAATTGTAAAAACGGTTGGTGTGTATATTGTTAAGATGTTTCTCTGAATGTTTTTAATGTAAATAAATTAATTGTTTTGTTTTAAAGGATGTTGTCATAATTTAAGTGTTTGCGTAATTAATTTTAAAACCTAGATGTTTTCTTTAAATTCATTAACTTAAGTATTGGAATTTTCCTTTAAAATTATCTTTGGGGTTGTTTTGTAAAATTGGGAATTCTATACAATCCTATTCAAAACAAAAGGCTATATATTAGATACTTGTCTATACACGACGCGATGATTATTTTTATTCTAAATAAATAATTTCTTTATTAAATAGTATCTAATTAAGTCACGATCACCGAGTCTTCTGTAATCAGAAGCCCCTGTAGATAATTTCCGGGTTATGGTAAGGTGCCCCCAACACCTTATTTTCTCTATGTGTGGTAATGAGCTACTTATTGACAGTTGTAACCGGCCATTAGTAGGCTCTGTCTAGAAAATGTCAGCAGAACTACAAGAAGTTGAATTCCAAAACGTTTTTTTTTTTTAATTCTTTTTTCTAAATGAAATTGTTTTTTATGCAAAAAGATTTTTTTAGAATAAAATTACATTTTTCATTATATATTTCATGAAATTATTAATTTCGATTTCAATTCGATTTCATTTTTTTTGTTTGTTTGTTTAATATTTTCTTACAAAAAATTATATAATTATTATAAAATTGATTTCAATTCAATCCGATGATATATTTTCAATGACAATGCGTGTAAGTAAACAACATAAATAAATTATTTAGCAAAAATGAAATATATTTTAAAACTAGCTGTTACCCGTGACTTCGCTCACGTAACATTTAAAGAAATTAACGCATTAATTAAGCAACATATACAATTAACAAACTATATATCATATTTTATAGTAGATAATACTTTTTATAATCACAATTTTCGTATTTTTGAGTTTATATATATGATCATTAAAATTTCTTTTATCAACTTGAAATTTCATACACTTTCACTAAGATTAAGTGTGGAACATATTTTTTTTCTTTATTACTCTTTATTATATTATTGTTATTTTTTATAATATTTTATTCGTAATATTTAGCATTTCTATTTATTATATTTTACATTTATTCCGTTCATAGAAATTGATTTAATTTAAGTTTTCGTGTCAAAGAATATTTTTCAAAGTTATTATGTTATTAAATATTTTTAAGGAAATTTGTTAATTAACATGTCACTTTAGATATCATTTTTATTTGATGAGAATAATTTAAAAATCAACATAAATTATGTTTCTTATCCAAAACAGTTTATGACATGATATTTTTATATGATATTTAAAGTTATATAATATTTAAAAAAGAGATTAAATGTTTGTGGAGCATAAATAAAAACAAATAATAATTTAAGTTTCACAGTTTGGCCAATTTAAGCACCTGCTAGCCTGGGACATGCGATCTCGTGGTTTATGTTTACCATTTTCAAAAATATACGAGAATATTGTATTTGTCATTTAGATCCGAAGATGTCACCGATAGTGTGAACGAAACATATGTAATCTATATTAAAAAGGTATTTTAAATATTCCGTGTTATGTTTTTTATCACTTTAAGCATTATTAGACTTTTATTTAAATCTAATGTTTTTAAAGCAAATATTAATTTTCTGCAAGATAAGGATTTAAAAATAATTTTAACCTAAAATATGACGGTAAAAAAAAAGAGAATTTTAAAAAGATTGTTAATTTTAATACGTATTTTTCTCTCCTCAAAAGCATAATAATAATGTAGAAATTAATCATTTGTATTTCAACAGACATATTCTTTTACAAAACACACCCTTGTATTAAAACAGACAAATACAATTAAACATAATACAATCTATCCACTAAAGAAAGATAATGGCAAGATTTTATTAATATGATAAATTTAAAATTACCTCTATGCTGTTAAGAATAAATCTGAATAAACCAATTATATCCAATTCTATTAATTCCTCTAGGAAAAGTAATGAATCCTATTATTCGTGATTAATTATCGATATTGCGGAGATATTTGTATGGCAGTTTCTATATAAACAAAATATTTATTTTGAGAACTTCAAGAAACATTAATGAAATTAAACGCATTACTCGTAATTTAAAAATGAAAAAAAAAAGATAATTCCGGAATAACTAAAACCAATTAACAGAAGTAAATCAAATTAAAATAATGGATAAGAACATGAAATATTAATGTAGAAGTGTAATGTAATAATGCATTGGAAATTTTTTGTGAAAAGAGAAATGAAAATGTTCAAATCAAGTGGTTTTGAATCATTTTTATAATAAACGAAAAAAATATATAAAGGATACGATCGTTATAATTTTTACAAAAAATTTCACTGCTAAACACTTATATTTAAATTTTACAAAATCGAATTTAGACGATTAATAAAATCCGAAGAGAGCTAGAATGTAACAGAAGCACAAAAGTTTTGTTGCTGAGAAAGTCTATAAAATGAAAACTATACTGGCGTATTTGTTCATAACATATACAATATGCATGTACCGGTGAAGTTTTATTGCCCATTAAGAATCAACAATATTTGTGGTCAGTGAATTGTCTCATATATTTTTATTATTTTATTTTATATTATCATTATTTTTTAAATACGGATTTTAAACTATGCGTTTCTTTTACGGAATTTTCGTCGATTAGATCACATTCATAAACAAAGATCCGACTTTTTTTTTAACAAAGCAATTTTAATCTGCAGTGAAATACAGAAATTTCATAAAATATATTTTGAATGTTAATTTCCAAATTCGTAAATTATACTTACTGGGAACTGGTTATTGAACTACAGCTGTCAGGTGAGCACCTATTGCATTTTTGGCTTCGCAATAGATATGTTAAGTGGTAATTGAGGAAATTGAAAAGGCAAAGATATAATTAATACATAAAATATATAGAAAAGACATAAGGTAAATATTAAATGTATTTATAAAATGTATTTATATGACTGTCTGCAATTGGTAGAATTAATGTGATCGACACTTAAACATAATCCTAAAAATAAATTATTGTACTAGGGTAGAGATTAAAATATAATTATTTTAAACTTATATAAGATAATAAAAAGCCATTTTTTTAATTGACACAGATTGTTTTTGTTTATTGGTTTATATAACGTGCAAAATTCTAAAATATTAACATTTTTGACAGAATACTGCATTTATCAACAAATCGTCGCAGTAAGTTCAATGTTGTATTACAATTTATGCCATTGTATATTTTTCTGTACTTTTACAATTCTTCAAAATTTATGAGTTTATTCTCTGATTTAAACGTTTTTTCTTTAATAAATAAAATTTTTGATTATTGTTATATTTTCTAGCTTCTTGGTGATGATGAAAGAAATACGTCAATTATCGCTTTCTAAATGACTTTGATATAATAGACGACCGAACTGGAAATCAATCAATAAATTTGTTGGCGATAAATGGGCGATAAATTTGTTATCCTGCAGAACGAACTTGTCGAAGAGTCTTATTTCATAAGTATGAGTCATAACTCGAAATAAAAGTGAGATTAGTATGAAAAAATATTTTTTTCTAATTACGATTGAAATATCAGTATAAAATTTGGTAGTAAATTTTAAAAGACAATTTTAGAAAACCATTCACATAATTACATTTTTATGGAAAATCATATACGATAGCAGATCAAACGTATTCGGACACTTTCAATATTAGATGTTTTGTCATATATATAGAGAAATACTTGAAACAAACTCTTGTGGAACTTCCAGAATTTTAAGAATATGTTTGACCTCATATTATTCAGCGAAGGTTTAGGCACGGCAAACGTTACAGCCCTAAAAAGTAAATTGAAAAAAAAAATTATATTTGGAATCATCCTATAAAACAAATTTTAGAAAATTTATATACATTTTGCAAATGGATATGAAGGTTTTGTGCAATATTTAAGTTAATGTGTGTGAGAATGGCACGTTTATTAATGGAGATATGTAAGTTTATTTCAAAAATATAAAAATAATGATCATATTTTTTGGTTATAGCATACAAGGTTTTCAACGAAATTTAACGCAAAATCCAGAAAACTTTACAAAGTGCAGCAGAAATAATATACTGCAATTATAATATAAATATATTAAATAGTAGAAGAAAAATTATAACTTGTATGAGATAATTTTTATCTTCACATGAATGAACAAAATTTTTTTTCCATACTTTAATAGTCAACTATAGGGTAAGGTGGTGCACGAGTTTGCACTTTAGATATTTCATTAAACAAGAAAAAAATGACGAGATTTTCGGGATAATGTTATACTTTATTTGTACTCTTAGATTACTAAGCTAACAAAAAATTCATTAATCAATTTATAAGGTACATTTTCGGGTTAAATTGAAAAATGTTTATCCTTCTGAATGCACACTGTTATACAAGCAATGACGACAGGAGTGCGGAATAAAAACAATGAAGCACTACACATACAAACGTCACATTTGTAGTGACAACGATATGCGTAGTCTGTGCACTTTTCGAGCCACCTGTCTCTGCAAGAAATGCAGTTGCTCTAATCCTCTATTAATGGTCGCTATAAATGTCTTAGCAGTTTCTACCTATATACACATACTCTTTTCTGCAATTTTTCGCTTGTTGGGTTTGCTTTTATTCTTTTTTGGTAAAGGTTTTTGGCTTTTTTCCGCAGCGTCATCTTCAAGCTACCCTTTGTGTGGTGAACTGCTTAAGATTTCAGAATTTCTACTCCTCTTACTACAAGATCGTATTTTTGATGACTGTGAATACAGCGACGACTCTGTTAAATTTACGTAAGATAAAGTTGTTGAAGTCGAAGCTATAGATTGCGAAACCGAAGTTGGGTTTGTTTCACATTGAGCGTGCGTTTTTTCTTTACATGCTTTTCTGCCTTTTCTGAAATATCATTTTCTATAAAACGCTATCCTATTTCCTACTTATTTTCAGAGTTATGTGTTTCTACATATGCGGTTCATTAAAGTCAGTTCCTAATGGTCTTTCAGTGATGCTGCATGCTAAAATGTCAGTGTATAAAAAAGATAATTTTTTAATGGTCATATACCAGATAGTTTAATTTCTTCAATAGCATTAGCAACGGTAGCAGTTGTAAATATTGTTGCACCTTGAAAGGTCGTTATTGTTCAACTTTGATGATTTCTCATTTAGCTTGCGCACTCAGCAGAGTAATAATGAAATAAGTACAATGTAATGATGTCGAGAGAAATTTTACAGTTGCATGTGTGGAAGCTGTCGAAGATCAAAAGAGCCAGCTGCTCTTTAGTTGGCATAGCGTGGTTCTTAAAATGTTGAAGGGAATCGAGAAACAGATCACTTGTTATAAAGCTGCTATCAGAATCTATTCTAACGGCAGATGCATTATCTGAAATTTGTGCCTTCATTGTCTTTCTTCTGTCTATGAAAGCGGGTGGAATAAGCAGATACCAACTAGCACTCATTACACATTTCATTGTAATGTTTTGCCCTCATTCAGTACATGAAATCTTGAAAACGCATCGTTTCCCTTTAGTGGATGTGAATTTTGAAGGTTTGTTATGTACTGTAGAGAATACAGACTCGTCGATATTGAATATTGTGTGCAATTAAAAGCGATATTTATCATAAAGATCTAATAAGTTTTTTAGAAACGTGAGCTAATAACCCGTGACTTTTAAATCCAATGGCTCTTGAGATGCTACTCGAAGTTGATGATAAAGTAGGAAATAAGAAAAGCTATTAAACCAAACTACAAGTATTTAAAACTCATTTTATAGCTATAAATGACAAGTAAAATATATTAGATATGTGTTGGACCATTTTGGCACTGTGCACTCTTGCACTATCATCACAAAATAACTTTGAAACGTATGTAATGTCATCTACTGGTAAGCAAATCCAATCACTTAGGTGGAAGGTAGTCCAATAATAACTGAATCGAAAAGAAAGCATAAAAAATATTTAATTACTTTTGTAGTCTTTATTATGATCCTGTTTTAAAAAACCATAAATACATTAAATACACTGGTAATCAAATTTAAATGGAAATGAGAAAAAATATGCTCACTATGTTAATGTTGCAACCAATGTCCAATACTGCATTTATGCATTTTACTTAAATATAATTAAACACAAAATTGCAGTTCCGCGCATACGTCAGCGCCGGAAATATACAAATTCGGTTAATGACAATGTGGTGCGCAATGGACACATGTTTGTATTCTGGTTTGTAGTGTTGTTTAAAACGAATGTGATGTCTGAGCGTGATCAGTATTCATTAGTTACGGCTGAAAGGCATCATTTAAGTGAAGGTTAAAAGCTGAGAATAATTGGTAGATTCGAGTGATCTCCCTCGATTCTACCAATTATTCTCAAATTTTGACCTTCACTTAAATGATAAATGGAGGTCACACAAATGAAGGTCACTCAAAGTGTCAAATCAAAAGTTTGGAGAAGCTTTTTAAGCAGTGTATCCGTTGATAGACAGCCGGATAAAGGGTGGCCAGGAGCAACAACTGTTTCCGAAGACCGTTTTCTGTCAGTGCTGGCTCGAAGAAACCGCGATGCGACTGCAAGAGTTTTATTTTCATACCTTCAGGCTGCCACAGGAACTCGAATTAGTCATTCTAGTGCTGCACGAAGGCCTAAAGAGTTTGGACTGTATGTGATGAAAACCATAGCTTCTGTCGCACTCACTCCAGCTTCTAAAGGGGTCCATTTAAACTGACGCCGTCGTCATGATCAATAGAGCCGAGAATAATGGGCCCGAGTATTGTTTACTGACGAGTCCAGATATCGTCTTAACACTGATTCTAGACATATTTTGATCTGGAAAGAGATAGAAACACGCAACTTTGAGCTGCATATCTTTCAAGGAGGTTTTGTAACTGCTCGGAGATATGTAGAGAAGATATTGTAACCCCAAGTTAGACTATTTTGGGGTGCTCTTGTCCTAGAGTTTTATGTAATGGAAAACAATGCTCGGCCGCATCGAGCATATGTGGTGTAAGAATACATGCAAACAGAAGATATCACTCGACTGGATTGGCCACCTTACTTACCCGATTTGACCCCATTGAGCATGTGTGGGATGCCTCAGGGAGTCGATATTTAGCGCACCAAATACCTCCCCTGACCTTCCAGGATCTGAAAAGTGAAATTTTAGAAGCGTGGCCTATACTTCCATAAGACTTGATCTACACTTTGCAAAAGTCTATGAAATCAAGATTTGAGGTATTCATATCTGTCCGAAGTGACCATGCACTTATTAAATAAAAAGATTTTCCACAAGAAATGACTTAAGTTTTTCAGTATTTTCCAATTTCAAAAAATTTTGTTTTAATTTCAATATTTTGAGTATAATCAACTGCCAAACATTGTAATTTATGTTAACTAATTTTTTTTGCAAATTTCTAGCAGTAAATTTTCATTAAATATCAGTTACTTTTTACTTCTGTCATTATTCTTTAAATCTGATGACAGTGTATTATAACGCGTGTGCCCAAATAACTTTTTTACTTCTATAAATCTTTAAAAAAATTATCAAAATACGCAGATTTTTTAAACTATAAACTTATCATGTCATTACATCGTTTATAACTGCAGCTAAACGCAAAACTCTGTTTTGGTATTCGATAATCGTTCTGCGTACTCTTGTACAAAGTACACTCTGGCACCACTCTACTCTATAGAGCAATTCATATAAAATGACCCGTCGCATATCCCGAAAAGATATCGGCGATATAGTGAGTTCACTTTCAGTTGCTTTTTAAAAGTGGGTAATAGGGTATTTTCTACAAATTTTCACTTTGTATTAATCTACTTCATACAAATAAGTATATATTTACCATATTGTCATTGGGTAGAATTTGAAACGAAAACAGAACATTACTGAGAAATTAATTTCACATTTAAAGTAATATTGATCTAAATTAATTGATAAATAATTATAGAAATGAGTAATTTTAGTATAATTAATAAAATAAAAATGTTAAATGATTGATTCATATTTTATTAAAAAAAAACAATTTTGTTGAATATTAAACTAATACATTTTATAAAAACATTATGAAAAGCGTAAGAATTAGAAAAAGTTTCTCTGTGAACACAGGGAAATATCGTTCATTTAGTCTAATTAACCCACGCAATTAAATCACGTGCTTTTTAAAAATCAATAATGTAATCACATCATCTATGTTTCTTCTTTTATCGAAAATCAATTTCTTTTTTTTTTTTAAAAATTAAAGACTGAGAAATTTAGTTTAAACATAATTTCGCGCGAAAGAGAGGGTGAGGTTTCTTTAGAAAAAGATAATGTATAATTATCAGAAATGATAAAAATAAAGCTTAGTTTAAAATATAAAATAAAACATTAATATGCTGAGATGGTTTTTTGGAATCCCCAGTGAAATACAGCATATTTTGACGTGTTTTCTTTCAGTATTTAGATAAGAGAAAGCATTGTGTAAAAGAGCCACAACTCTTAAAAATATCTTTTCAAACATCCAAAAAATATACAATTAATAACAGTCGCTTACCTGTTTTTAACCTTTTTTAACATAGTTACAAAGTATTTATGACTTCGGTTTGTCCGTCTCTCTGTCTGTCTGAAAATCTGTCTGTTCTCTAATTCTACTAAATACAGTCGCATTACCATGTGATTCATATATCTTATAGAACTTTATTATAATATGTCCGCTATTGGAAATGTGATGTATAGCATTCATGATTAATTTACAAAATCACTCAAAAGTATTCCGTTATATTACGGTCTATGAGGGAAAAGCATTTCTAATATATTTTAATTATGTTGGTTTATTTCACACATACTGGAACTGATGAGCATTACCAAGGTGCACTAAAATTTGTTTTTGTAAAATATGGAATGGATAGCATTCACTATTAATTTCATAGTCACATAAAAAAGTTCCACTACATTATGATCTAATAGGTAACTTTTTTTACAGTCATTTTAATAATGTTGCAACAGTTGCAGCATAATAATATATATATATATATATTAGCGAAGTGCGTTACAAAATGATTACTGTTGAATATGATGCGCGTATTAATCATTCATTTACATTAACTCTAAAAATCAGTCAAAGTGTTGTCAATGTACGAGAAATGATAGAACAACGTTTTCAGTTGTTGTATGCTTTCTGAAGCTTACCTAAATCCTTGAATGGTACATAGTATGTATGAATTTTACAGATCATACATAGGGCTGAAGAAGAGAATTAGTAAGATTTATCATTTTTGGGCTTGAACTGCTTAAAGCTAGATTTTAATTGAGTTAAGCATTTCTCAGCAGAACCATATATTTACCGTACTAAAAGATGATTGAAGAATATCTATGAATTCATATACAGGGCTTCACAATGAACTGGATAAATTGCCGAATGTTAATTGCTGGAAGTGAGATTTTAATCTTGTAATGCGTTTTACAGCTGATTTAAATTTTAGGTTAATATGCGACATTTATAAAAATCTGTAGATCATATACAAGTCTGAGCATAAAAAATTCAAGCAAATTTACATCTATTGCAGTAATTTCTGAAAATGAATTTTCAAATGTTTCCTAGCTAAAATAAAATTTAACATACTATGTCGTGTATACAAATCTATAGGTCATATACAAAACTATGCAAAATAATTCGAATATCTTACTGACTATGGACCTTAACAGCTCCAATTGTGATTTCAAATGTGTCATGATTTTTTTTATTTATGTACCTTTCTCTTCCAAAAGTGACACTTTCGTTACGGTATTCTGTAAGTGTTGGAAAGTGTTTCATAATCTATGGATAATGCATGAGTTTTCTGTTTTGATTCAGATAATATTGAAATTCAAACAACTAAAATGTAAAGAGGAATTTATTAATGAAAATGTAACTTACAACTCACAAATTGTAAGTTTCTTGTGTTATATATTTTTTTCTACTCGTTAGTGATTTATCGTATTTACGCGAATAAGATACACACGGACACACAGTTTAAGATTTTTTGTAGTTTTATAATTCTCGCATGCAGTTAAGCAGTATTGATTATACTGGATGCCTTGGAAGTATTGAATGCCTAAGGGAGGCCACTCGGCCCAGCAAAGCCAGGCCGTAGAGCGTTAGCACCTCCCCCGGGATGTTCCCCGGCACCAAAAGTTTAAGTTATATAGAACACATTTATATATATATATAGAAATGATCATAACTTAATTGGCGATCATTTAGAGAGGGCTCACTGATTTTAGTAAAAAAACAGATTTCGTCATAAATTCTGGCAAATTACTTCTAAATATTTTAAGATGATACTGTTACAAATGAGTAACTTTAATAAAAAACTCAAGAAACCACAAATGACTTTAAAAAAGAAATCTTTTTAGTATTAAATAACAGTTAGTTTCGGAGTGGGTAAAAAACTGTCATTCTTTGGTGACTAATATACATAGTTCTGGATTTAAAACAATAATGTTAATTCTTTTGTTATAAATCATCTCTTTTTTCTAAACGTCTAAATTGTAGACACATTTTTCTATTACTGGTATGGTCCTACCGGTGGAAAGTATTTATAAAAGTCTTCTGTCTCCTATTGAGCAATTTTCGACGTGAATAAAAAGATTTTGCTGTACATTTAACTTTTATGAGAAAGAAATTTTTTCTTTAAATTTTCGAAGGATTTTTCTTGTAAAATATATCTACATTAACAATGTGATTGTAAAAAGCCTAGAAACATTTAATCGGTAATATGTAGTTTACTACACACTTTCTTCGAAGAGCGAAAGCGTTCGCTATCTCTTTACGACAAGTGTTAATTAAAATAGGAATGGTAGTTAGTTATCGATATTTCGAATAAACAAATATCGATGTTTGACATAGATTTATATAGATATATCTTTTTTGCATCCACTGTATCGATACTTCTTACGAATTAATACTTTACATTCAAAAATCCACTTTTAGCATTTTCAACGTACATTTCTAATTAAATTATATTTTGTATTTATTAAAATAATTAACTGATTAAAAAACTATCTTTGTTAGGCAACAGAGTAGTTTATTATAGCTCAGAGTCTTAGGTAATGTGAAAATATCTTCAAATCATCCAACAATACGTTGCATGATTTTTGACTGAGCATCATTAGCGAAGACTAACTAATTGAATCAGGAAAAAAAAAATATCCTTCCTTATTCCAGTAGATTGCCTCAAATGACTTTACTGTTTTCTAAGGAGTCAAATATATTTCAGCGTGCTTTGCCTTTTTCTCTTAATGAATCTTTTCTGATAGGTGGATTGTTTTGTTTTCATCCGACTGCGTCCTGAAAAGGAGGCTAAATTATTTACTTTGGACAATGTAAGATGCTTTAATCCCTGATAAAAAGAGAATGAATAGGTAGTTTTTAATAAATGTGATACAGAAAATGTTTTTGTTTGCTTCACTGTTGTTATAAGTTATGGTCATAGAGCCAATATTTCTTAAAAAATCCGGATTTCTCCAAAATGCTTACAACAGGTTATCATAAAAAATATATTTTCGTGATGTCAAAAATCATTTGTAGCACAACGGAAGCGTCTCAGGCTTTCAAGCGGAATGTTTCGGGCTTAACCCAACCGACACCATTTTAAAAGAAAAAGTTGCACTCAAACAATTTATCTTGACATTATTGATTTGTTTACTCATCCCTTCTACATTTCATGGTTGTGAGTTTTCCAAAACATTATGGAATATTCTTCACTTTGCGATTTTAAGCACACATTACCATATACTGAGTATGTTGTATGATAAAACGTCATTAAAAACTCTATTTTCTTTAGTGATAATTTCAATTGATTCACGGATAATTAACTCATAATATTTTTCAATGGGCATATTATTTTCGCTTCCTCTAAATTAACTTTAATATTCTGCTTATGATTAAGACTTGGCTGGACTGTGGCTGGTTGGTTGTATTTCAGGTCTCCCAAATGTTCTTTAATTTACGAGAGGTCATTCCTACGTAACAAGATAAGTAGCATTTCTGGAATTTAGTGTAATAGTGTATACACCAGACACCTCAAATTTCGAGATCTGGTCTATTTTGCTGCTAACTAGGTCTTTCAATTTTGCTGGAGGAGTAGCGATTAACTTTATGCTAAAGCTGGAAAACGCATGCCTTCCTTTCTAGTAATACCTATTACTAAAACCTACTAATACAAAGTATTGCAAAATGGTGGACTTTTGGAGAAATTACAGTGTGTCTTGCCAAGCCTGAAAATGTGTTTACGGCACTTTCATAGCCATCTTTCTGAACTTTAAGTTGTAAGGGATCGACTACTCTCGTCACGTGAGTAGGCGATGTTTGAATGAGATCGTAATTTTTTGTCCAATAACCGGCCATGTGCGTAAAAGATTTAGCAATGCTCTCTTTCTCTAACTTTCGAGGGATGTCTGAATCTCGGAAATTGTGAGTCGCCGTTTTCTTTCAGTTATGCAAATTTTCTGGAGCTGGTCGATCGATACTGTGAAGTATATAAGCAGGGAATTTTCATTTCAGAACAGAGCTCAGGGGAGCTAGAGCAGACTTAGCTTGGGAAATTTAATATTGAGACTTAGATAGATTTAGATTTAGCCTTGAGACCTCGCATCGAGTCTCGAGATTAATAATTGGCCTTAGCATTTTATAGTGAAGTTCTATGCTGTTGTAAAGCTGATTTGAGCCTGCATCAGTGCTTATTTAATTTGAAATATAAAATTATTGGATCGTGAATTTGCTTCTGAATAGTTTAAGTTTAATTATCATATAGTTTTAATGTCTACACAGCTACGAGTCGTTAGCAAAAGCCTTTCGTTTTATTAATTTTTTAGGAAAATCAAGTGGAGCTCGCTCAACTTCCCTACCGTTTTGTTTTAATAAACCGTTTTTGGTTTTAAAAATAGTCTTGTTATTTGTCTCTGCTCTACCGCACGTCCTGACATCAGAGATGGCCGTCACAAAATTACAGTATGATAAAAATGAAATTATTTAAAATAAAATTACACGTGCTGAATATTTTTGAATACATATCTATTATTATTAATGTTCGTATACGTCTGTGTGTGTTTCTGTCTGTGCACTCCCCGCTGTACACGCAAAGGCTCCGGGACTAATCGACGCACCGACGGAGGACGCGGACCGAAAAATTCGGAAAAAAGACGCGGTGCTCAAGTTTCGGTCGGGTCGGGTGTCCGACCGGACCCGGGGAGTTATTAATCGACGAAACTGTTTTAATTACCGACAGAAACCGAACTTGGAAAAGAAAGGAAAACCACAAATTTTCGCCTCCGAAAGGAGTTGCCGGTCTCTCTCGGGACGGGGAAGGAAAAGGCAGCGGGTTCCGAGGGAGCAATTTAAGCCCCAAACCGCAGTGCAGGTCCGACCCGTATCTTCGGAAGTCGGGGGGGCCAGAAATTCGGAAGTCGTACGGACGGAAGCAGAACAGCGTCCGGTTTCATAAATTCGAAAAATCATTTCCGTACTACAATTAGAACCGATAAAATCCTTTAAAAATCGATCGATAAAAAATGATTTTTCATTTCTTTCCGTGCCGGGAATGCGAGAACGCAGACACGCGCCCAGACAATCGTCTGCATCGATTTTGAAGAGGCGAGGAGCATTTTTTAGACGGAGGTCACGTGACGTTCAAAAGGGTTTTTTCAGAGGGGCGCCCCATCTCCGAATCTAAGGGGCGCAGTAATTCCTAACTTTTACAGGGCGACGCAAAATCGATTCTGCTTTCAGAATATCTAAAAATTATTCTCATATCTTCATTAAGAGCCGATATATTATTTAATTGTATAATTAATCATGATTCATAGAATTAAAGCAAAAGAAAGATTTCCATCACAGTACCGAATAGATATTACGATTTTAAGAAGTAGGCCGCGTCTAAAAACTGCATGATGACGAGTATTTTAAGTTTTTCTTTTAGAGTGGCAACCGGATATTACGATAAGGAAAAGCGGGCTTTGCCCGTTATCGAAAGGATCACGACGGGGTATGGCTCATTCGACTCGACATCGATAGAGCTTACCTATTTTAATTCGCTTTTTCACCACCAGGGAGCGCTTTCCTATCTTCGGTTCTACTGGCATGAAAACGACGGGGGGTGGCTCATTCGACTCGACATCGAAAGTCTTAACGATTTCAGTTATGATCATATAAACGGATTGCGCCATCTGGTGGCGGAAGGTGGAACTAACGTATACTGCAGCGCGAGCGCAGCACGACTGCTATACGGTGCCGCAGGCAGCGGGGACCCGAGCCGGAGTTTCGTTCAGTTAGAGGTTTATACTATTCTATGTGCAATTTAAGGAATTATCCGGTGCGTGCGTAGCACGACTAGTATACGCTGCCGAAGGTAGCTGGGACCAGGGTCGGAGATTCGTTCAGTTAGAGGTTTATACTACTCGATGTGCAAATTAAGGGATTATCCAGTGCGTGCGTAGCACGACCGGTTTACGGTGCCGAAGGCAGCGGGGACCACGGTCGGAGGTTCGTTCGGTTAGAGGTTTGTACTATTGAATGTGCAAATTAAGGGATTATCCGGCGCGTGCGTAGCACGACCGGTATACGATACCGAAGGCAGCGGGGACCCGGGTCGGAGGTTCGTCCGGTTCGAGGTTTTACAAGATTCGAGATTTTCTACAATTCAAGGCACCGATGTAAATTAGGGGCCGGCTAGCGGGCGGAGCCAGCTAGTTTTTTTAAATCTCAAATTCAGCCAGAAACATCTACTTTATTTAATGTTATAGGGATAAAAGTTGGCTATACATTTTATGCCATCCTGTGTAAAAATGAAACTTTAAACACAAATACAATATGCATTCTATAGTCGAAAATTTTCAAAAGCACTAGGGTATACTTGTGTAAAAGTGAGAGTCTCAAAAGTGCGTATTCGTCAAACGACATGCTGATGCTAAGGATGTTGCCCAGTGAGCCGAAATCTCGGTTTTTCGGTGAAAATTCTGCAAATCATCGCTCGTTTAGTAAATTCATTTCTGATCACTGTTTACAATGCATTTGTGCGAGAGAAATTGAATGAGACCATTCGCAAATCGATACGACCTACAGTTTACCAGTTATTACCACTTTTCTTTCGATATTTGGTAACATAAATGTTTGATTATTTCAGGGCACTAAAATATATTTCGTTATTAAATATTTTAATGCCGTATGTAATTCTTATGCTGAAACGAATGCAGTCAACTGGTGGTCAATACGAGCCAAATCTGCTCAGTTAAAACGATTTCACTGCCTACCTCTGACAACTTTAAGGAACTATGACTACATCGAAATAGGAAATTAAGGCTTTAAGCATGTATTTATCCCAAAAACCTAAATTTCAACTCAGAACTTTTATAATCTATAATATGAGTTTCCGTTATATAAAAAAATGGTTAAATCCGATTAAAAATGAAAGAATATGTTGAATAAAGCAAATAATTAAAGGGAAATTAATTAACAGATTGAAAAAGACAAAACATTACATGATTACGGCGTATTTGAGATGATTGCTACGGATTTTTGAGTGAGTAATCGAATAAGACTAATCCAAATTACGTCTAATAATTCTACAGATAATAATCGGCTTTTAATGAAATAGGGGAATCACAAAAGGGAGCACGAAGGCCACAATTGTACATAATTTCAGAAGGCACAAAGTTGATTACCACCTGTGCTCTTTCCACACCAGATGATTTTATTCCACCAGATTTTATATATGGCAGAAAAAGAGGAAAATATGAGCTTTTAGATTAAGAACCACCTGCATGTTTTGAAGTAATATAGTTGTTAGTCATTAAAGTTTTGTTAATGGTGCCTTGTTCATCGGTTGAATGGCATATTTGCATAAAAATGCCATACCTAGCAATCATTGCATTGAACCTCTTCTTTTACAGTAACCTCGAGACACAGCCGTTATATAGAGACACGCATACAGTTTTTAAAAGTTTAACTAAAATGAAAGCAAATGAATGGCTTATGTCCAGGCACAGCAATAAAAGTATTTCAAATAGCTTCTATTTACCAGCAGCACACAATAAAATTGCTAGAGTTCATTGTGTATGGAAAACCATTGGTCTATGATTTTGGAATTCCGCAATATTCAGGAAAGGCGATTTATAGGCTTGGACGATCAGACAAAGGGAAATCCTGAAGGTGACAAGTCGATAAAGACATTGACAAGAATTCATGAAGAGTAGGTTGTTATTAACAATATCATGCAGTTTGAAGAACTTTAATACATGACTATTCAGTTAGATCAAATAACGACACTATCGGAAGTAATGCCAACGAGTTTTTCTTCAGAAATTTTAATTTTTTGTGCAATCCCCATCTCAAAAAGCAACTACAAGATACTCGAGATCATTTGATATATTTACAATTAAATTGAGGTTAGTGCAAAAATTGAAATTTTACAGGAAGGGAAAAAACATTTTATCATGCATAAAATTAGCAGGAACACATTTTTTGAAGTTGAAAATGTATTATCAATTTGAAAAAATATTGTTATAAAATAATATAAAAATCATTGACTTGTAAATTTCAATTTATTTACACATTTCTTTATAAAATTCTTTGCCTCCATCTAGCTTCTGAAATATCCAAATCCAGCGTCTGAAACAAATCATTCTTCTTTCTTTCATTAATCGACGCACCTTTTTGATCTAATTGCAACTGATCCATACCCAAGAATTTTAAGTATTACCCATTCTATAAGCTATTCTTTCCCTCCCACGCTTCCATGTCTTTGAAGGTCAGATTTGTCTTTAGTTGTGATAGATCCGTCTTGGAAACATGGACCCACTAAACGGGACCCTTGGGGAAATTATTTTTTTACAACTTTGCAAAAATGAATATTCGGAAAGTTGGGCACATTCCTCCTTTTTGTTGTCAATGCCTCAAATATAGATATTGCTTTTTTTCAGGCAACTAATTCCAAAAAACCTAAACTCAAGAAATACAATATTATAAATAGATGTCTTTCTAAAGTTTTCCTGAAAATAAAAGGAAAGGTTAATAAAAAGTAAGAATTACAGAATAAACTAAAGAAAGGAATAAAAACCAAACTAAGACACCAGTTGTAGAGGCTGTTAAGAAAACTAATGATATTCAATCAAAAAAAAACAAGATTGAGTGTTGAATGAGTCAATAATTCTGGCAGAAAAATGGACTGACTATGTGCGATTCAGTATGCTCACATGCGGTTTATGTCACAAAATATACGAAAGAAGATATCGCACTTTCTTTCACATCTCTATACGTATTATTTCACAAGATGATGCCTAAAAATGCGTATTTATTTCTTTGATTTTTTTTATTTATTTCTCCTACTACTTATATTATTATACCCAAAAATTTATTGTATTTTGTTACATGATTATTAAGGATTGATGACATGATTATCATGTAGCTTTGATACATTCATTATTTATTTCTTTATAGTCAGTTGATTACAAAATGTGCAGTCTATCATAAGCCTACCCAACACCTAGCATATATCCTTTTTTTTATTTAACAAAAGCACTTAAAAGTTTTCTTATATTTTAAATAAAATTGAGAGAATCGTATATTTATATATAGGAGTACTTTATAAAGCGAATGGCTTTTTCTTTCTTTATTTTTTCTAGTTAAGGATAAAAGAAAATAATGTGTTTGAAATCATAAAAATTCTTTAAGAAGTTAGTTTATATGATTCAAAAAGTTAAATTAAATTTTCTAAGAATATTGGATTTCCGAGTCAGTTATAATTTAAATGGTTGTATTCTAACGATAAAATCTTTTCAGTCCAATTTAACTTTGTTAAATCCTATTTCTGGAATTATAGATTTAGTTAATTTAAGAAATTCTGAAGTATTTTTGAAAAAAGTCTGAAATACTAGTTTTAAATTTATGAAAAAAAAATTGTTATCTCTCAGTTTCTTGAAAAGTTTTATCATTCAAAAAAATAATACCTATTTTCTGAGTTTATTCCTTTACTTTTCAAGAATGCACTTTACTTACGTACTATTTTGCATTGATTTGTTTTTGCAACATAATTACAGGGTATCCCAAAAACATTCGTAATTTAACATTAAAAATATCATAAACTATAATAAATACTATGGAGTTGGACACCGCAGGTCGTGGTAATTTACGGGTTGTCACAAGTGCAACATGAGCTACTCTTAGTCCAGCCGTGTTCACTGCAACATGCAGATACTCTACTGCATGTGCCGGTTGTGCTACGGTGGCATTCGATGTAAGTCACGTCAGGTAAGATGTGTTCCATGGCAGAGAAATTGGGAAAGGCTTGTGGTCAGGGAAGCATATCTATTCCCTACACCAGTGGTTCCCAACCTTTTTTTAGCCGCGCCCCACCAAAACATCTCTAAATTGATAATGCCCCCCCCCCGCCCCCTATAACATATAATTCTTATAAAATTTTAAAAGAATTTACTCCTGATAGAGTCAAAAGCATTTAACATTGATCCTGAAACGTGCCGAAGGTAATGGATGAATCAAATATTTTTTATAATCATCTGATACTCCTCGTAGTTTACTGGCACATGGTCGCCACGTATGTATAGAGTGCAGAGAATCCTTGATTAGAAAAATCAATAATTTTGAATAGAACATTTTTGCCTTACTTAATCGCAAAATTTCTGCGATTAAATTACGCAACAATTTCTAATCAGAATAAAACATGATAAAAGATTCTGTAAAGGAAGGTCATCAAGTAATTGTTAATATACACTTGAATAATTTCATGTGTAAAATTGATTTTTATGTGATATATTGCAGTGCGTCTCATTCAATAAATAATCGAAAAAGTTGTTTAAAATTCTAAAGTACTTATAAATCAGAAAAATTATAAAGAATTTTTAAATATATAAAAGTATCTAAATATCTTTAAAAGTTTTCTCTATAATTATTCTGGTAGAATTGCATTTGAAACTTTTGAATGGATACTTTTTAAAAATTGAATAAAAAACTTATTTTCTTTTTAATTATTTTTTTTTTTAAATTTGAATGTGTAACTTTTATTTTCAGTTTACAACATTACTATTAGAAAAACAATTCAGAAGGTATGAGTTCACAGAAATTCCGAATTGTCCCCTTGAAAAGTTAAATTGCCCCCCTGAAAAGTCAAATTGCCCCCTTGTGGGGCGTACGCCCCCCGTTGGGAACCACTGCCCTACACGCTTTTGAGAGTTCGCCATGTGACGTGTTGCCATGTTTTGTTCTCTTTGAATAACATGCTAAATTGCAATCTGTACCAGTGGCTAAGCTACAGCTAAAATAACTTAGTTGATGTACCGCTCAGATGTCCATTTACCGGCAATGTGCACAAGGTCTGTCCTCTGTCCGTACATGATGCCTCTTCAAACTATTATTCCCGGTTTGGGCATGGTATGATGCTCGAAGATAAATGCTGCCAAGTGGCGTCGCAACACCCATGCACATCTATAATTCGTCCATAAATAAAATCATAAATCATATGCGTGAAATCTTTTGGTCCAGTTGCGACAGCAACGAAACCGCTACAGGCGTGCAGCCTCATGCCGAGTGCTTAACGAATCCCTAGTGGGTGGTTGCCGTGAGCACAATGGTACTTCCTGTAACCACTTAACCTGTAACACCACCTGTAACCTGTTGCGGATGGGTAGGGTAATTATCGCTGTACCCTTTGATGGGGATACCCGATTTCACATGTGATGTCACGTGACGTAGCGAAGGAGTCTCGACTAGCCGTTCGGTGAATATGGCGGTCATTGTGCATTATTGAGTATTTTACAATCCACACCCTCTTCGGCATTTTCGCAGATGGTCCTGTGTCTTTCGTGCTCTCCAACGCTTGTTGGTACTCATGTCCGCTTCCAATACGAGCGACCATTGTGCGCACGGACAAATCATAATTTTGCATTTTCATTATTCGGTCCTGTTGTTTATCCGTTAATTGCTTATATTCCGCTATATGACGTCTGCAAGACTTTACTATGCTTTTTGAATCATCCATCTGCTGATAGCTTATACGGGACGAGCTCCAGTGCTGGATTTTATAGCCATAAAATGGGTACCATGTGACTCAATGTGCACGCAAACATAACAATTTGCCTATTTCTCTGACAACTTCAATCCTACAATTTGCATATGTCTACGTGCATTTCTACGAGTGTAGCAATTTCACTTTTCGTGAGTGTAAATTGATGAGGTAAATATTAGAGACCAGCATACAAGATGATAGACAAGTACAAAGTGTGACTTAAAATGTAAAAAAAACACACGCTGATAATCAAATTAAAAATTCGTTAACTACTGAATTTTCAAAACTCTATACTTAGAAGGATTGTAGAATTCAAGCATTTGGCAAAGGAAACACATGCCGAAAGTTATACTTATAATTACTATCTAAATCTAAACAAGCAACACTGATTTGAGCCCGATAGTAGAACGCCATATACTGACGAATGGATCCAGGTAGTGAAGAAATTCGAACCTAGATGGTCTAGATAATTTTTATTACTACGCGCATGATCTTCGTAAATTTCCTTTAAGTCTGTTCGGTAACCGTCATAATGGAGGTTTGGTCTAGATTTGGGGAAATTTGACAACAACTGTATAACTTATCAAGTACTTTTGAAGGGGAAATATGATTGCGTGACACAACAGACAACCATTGAAAGTCATATTTATTAAACCTTAGATTTAGCAAAATCAGTATTCGAAGATGATAGTACATCCATTCTCACATCGAAATCAATGAAACTGTGGTTAAAGCTTAAAAATAACTTACTTCTTTTTTGGCATGCGTATATTCTAAATCGATACTGTAATCCTATCAGAAGAGTTTGGGGATTTCTGACAAATAATGTGTATGTCAACGGGGAACATTATTCTTTTTCTTAAAAAATTCAACATGCGACAGAAAATATGTGGTTTAGTATTGAAACAAAACCCATTTAAAAGCTTGCGACATTCTTGAAGCACCACGATTTAGGTCCATCCGAAAATAATAGTAGCTTCATCGAATATAGTTTATTTTAGTTAAAGGCTTAAAGTTTTAGTATATGCCTAAACATTTGTGCCACATGTGTCAGTTTAAGCTGTACCGCTACAAATTCCCAACAGATGTGATTCCCTCTATTTAATTTGCATAAAAAAGTGTCCGTAATTAGTAATAAAAATGCTACTTAGTAGTGTATTCATAAAATGCACATTTTGTGCTGCGTCTGAACTTTTGTCCATAGCTGCATTTATATAAACATGAGTTTAAATCAAGGTTTGCAGATTTCTATATTTTTATATATTTCACTATTTATATTTCAAAACAATTAATCTGTTTCGTTATTTTTTATGGCATGTGTAAATACAAAGCTACCAGAAGGAGTTCTAAGTAAATCTTCGTGGTGTAAACTCTCAAATCAAAATCGAGATCTATTTATTAATCTGTTACTAATACGCTAGATGAAATGTTTATTTTACAAAAAGAAAATCTGTCAGCTAGGTGATAAAAAAAAACAAAATTCGATACAAAACTGTTCTTAATAATAAAATACAATTTTTGAAGGTTATAAAACAGAATGTCCATAAAAAAAGTAAGTGATTTTACATATGAATGAAAACATTTTTAGTATCGCCCAAGTTGTCAATTTCTGTCGTAAAATAAAAAAAATATATTTTCACATGTATATATAGAGTACACATGCATATATAGATTATTACATAAATACGCACATACATATGTAAACATATATATTGACAATTTCACATATGTATGCATATGTAACATAAATTTTTATTTCCAGAATAATAAAATTATCTTATTCATCGATATAAATATATTTTAGAAAAACACAAACTTTGATGTCGAAAAACTTGAAATATTTAAGAAGAGATCTTAAGTGTATTATATATTTCTCTATCTCTCTTCTCCTTCTCTTTCAGTAGTAGAGATAGAGAAACACGTTTAAACTTTTATGTTTATTACTCTGTAAAACCATTTGAAAATCAACTTTAACGGGATTTTGTGGGCAGTAAGCCTCATAAAGTGTCCCTATAGACAATTTTAGCTATATAAAAAAGAAAATTTTAGAAAATATCTTGATGTTTACGACACCAAATGGATGAACTAAATATATCACAACATTCACTGTGTACTTAGTGTATACATTGTTTTTACTTAAACTAAATGCATTCATGGAAGTCCTTTTGAAAAGTTAAAATATGTTACACCATCAAACTGTAAAATTTCAAGGTTTATTGCATCGAAATTATCAAATTTAAGTCATAAAAATATTTTTTTTATTCAGGTATTTTACTATCAAAATATCACTGAAAAGAAATAAATTATTATTTCAATGTTTTTATGAAAACTATCTTTTTCAAAACTATAATAATAAACAAAAAGACTCTTTTAACGTCAAATGAAATCTACAATGAATGTTGGAGAATGAAAATTGACAAAATAAATCACTTTATATTATTCTATATGTATGTCATTTATTTAATTGAAATAAATATTGTCATTAAGTATTTATTTTAAAACACATTTGCTGAAGAATATTTTAAATGCCATTTACAAATTACTACAATGGATTCTTATATATATCATAAAGTTATTCCGTATATTTATTGCCACGTGGGGAGGATAAAATTCAAAACTACGTAGAAGATATATCATGATTCTATGATTTTTGGAATACAGACAAATCAGAAGCGCTTCGCCAGTCTGAACATGTTAAAGTTGGAGCGCTTCGGATTGTTCTCCTACGTCACATGGGACTCCAGACTCCACAGTTATTTTTAAACTCTCACCGCCATTCCATCTTGGTCACGAGAGGAAATGCAAGCAATACTTTCATGACCTAAACTTTTAAATCAGTTTAACTTTGGCACAGATGATGGAGTTTTATAGGTTCCGAAACAGCCGTTTGCTATTATACATACATTTTATTTGTGCTATTTTTACGTTGATAATTTATTTTAACATAAAAGTTTTCCCTAAATATTGCAGTTGACTTCTTAAGCACCTCATACAAATTAAATTACAGGATACCTTGTGAAACCAATTTTTTGAAGATAATTAACATGGAAGACTTTTTTTTATTTTATAAAATGAACGTATCTAATAATCTGTTTCAGATGCACTTGGAAAAGTGTACATAAAAATCTTCTATGTAATAAACAAATTTTATATTTCCAACTGAATGTGTATTCTTCAATTAGTTCCCAACAAGGCTGTTTTGCGTGAATAAGTATAATATTTATTATAAAGCAGTACAACAATAAATTAAACTGACTGCGTGTATATTCATTTGTTCCATGATTAAAAATACATTTGTAGGGAATATACACCTTATCTCAAAATAAAAAAAATCAACAACATAAAAACAAAAATCAGTGAGTTGAAAGATTTTAGAGTCCATTTTCGCAGAATTTGAATACATTGAAAATAATTATTAATGAAATGTTTTTCAACTATTAAACATTTTTAGATCTGTTTGCAATTTCATGTACAAACGAAACAAAATATGCATTGCTTTGATCTGAAAATTATTTTTTTAAACCACATACACTTAACGTGGTCAAATAATTTGGAAACAAATTTAATCTTACTTTAATTATTTCCCTGTCAGTGAACTTTGCACTTCAGTTCCTTGCTAATAGCAATCTTTGCTGTAGTTTTCGTTGCTTGTTTAGTTTTCTTCTTGCATGTTTTCCAATTTTTGCTTTTTTGTGCAAAAGTTTGGCCATTTGAACACAAAATCAAATTAGCTTCCGAAAAAATCCCTTGTTTGTGTACATTGGTGTGAAGGACTAGTAGTGATTTAAGTCAGCATTTTTTCTCCAAAAAACTTTCCTGAGGAGGAACTGCCAGCTTCTAGTACGTTATAGTCACCGTTCCTTGAAGTTAGTTCCAAAATTTGTTTGGGTTCGTCTCGGCCTTTCCCGAGATACAAAGATGTGCATTTGCTACTTTCCATCACTGTTGGAACCATTTAAATAATCTTTGACTATTTACAATATATTTATTTAGTATTCTGTACATTTTTTGAAAGTACGATACATTTCAAGAAGCAAACAAGTAATGTGTTTCAGTATATTTTCTTGCTACTATGATACAAACACCATACATCTACAGGACATTGCGTGTAAATACATCTATAACTACCACATTTGTTCAAATATTTATACAAATACAGTCAAACACGCCAATACTTATCACATTAATTGTTGCGATTCATGCAACGATAATTCATAAACAGAGAACATGGCTTCAAACCTTATTTGGTGCTATTCAATATAAGCGTGTACTTTTACCAAGTTTATTTTGTGTATACTGGCTCCAGCATCTTAAATGCCAGGACAGGTTTACGCAAGTAGAATGAATCGAAACTGTAGAATAACTTTTCGTAACTGTAAACAGTTAAACAAATATTTATTTCCCGCAATTCTCTCCCAATGCGTCCCTTAATAATTGGATTTCACTTTCATTAAATTCATTCTCGAAATGCAAAAAAGGAAAAAAGAGTAGAATGTAACATCTTCATCGTACCAATTTTTTTAAAGAAATAAATATGTTATTGATATATTAAACAGTCTATTTATAATCATGTTTCTAACATTTATATTTGGCTCACTCGCTAATAAAACAAAATTGCGATATACTACCGTGAATGAGCAAATTTTGTTTATTGAGTATTGTATCACTTTCGTGGTAGTTTTTTTTTGTGTATTTCGAAACAAAACCATATAATAATGGTAGGGTAATTACATGTTAACAATGTGATAACAATATGTAAATTTACATACTAATTATTCTAGCAATCACAAATATATCATTCATTTGCTACTATTTAGCATTCATTAACTAGTATGAAAATTGCTGGCAATTTTGAAATATATGATTTTACATATTTGGTGACCAATGGCCAATCACTTTTGACCAATGGTTAAAAGTCAAATTAGCATAATATCTTTCATAGGTTCAATCATTGAACTTAAATTGACTAATTTCCGCACTGAAAAACAATGTCTCGAAAAAACTCCTTTTAGAACAGCTTCTCGATCACAGACTCGACCAACTCGACTAACGAGTAAATACTGACCCATCAGCACACCATGAAATACCTATCAGCACACCATACGATAGAACAATGAACAAATACTGTATGACAGCTGTAAAAGCTTGCTGTCTAATCTATCTTAGAATTAGCTCTAAACTGTCTTAGTAAACATGCCGCTTTTGTATGTGTACATTATTTTAAATAATTCGGATTCATCTTTTTTCATATACCATAAAAATTTTCCTATTTGTTTAAGCTAATTTGTTAAGCGCATCATCCAAACAAACACACAGCTTATGTAATGAAGTAAAAGGTTTTGGAAGACAATTACTATATCACGCTTTGTTTCTTTTACAAGAGAAATGTATTTTCGAATGTGTATACTTTATTTCTAGTAATATGTATTCTTTATTTTAAAAATCATTTACAAATTACTCGGATTAATCTTAGACGCAGAGCAACATTATTTTAAATATAACTTGTAGGAAATCAAGTTGGTATGAAGTATTTAATTTTGGAATTTCTTAAATTTTAAGTCCATTGTAAAACAAATACCATATCTAAGACTTATATTTGATCTGAATGTATTTTATAATTTGAAGTATATTCCTATCATGTAGTGCTTAAAAAATAATAGTTTTTTTAATCATCCTGCATCAATATCTTTAAATATCTTAGCAATTTTTAATCCTTATATCTAACATCTCCATAAGTAGTGGACTCTTTTTTAAGGATTCGTTTATTTGTTTTTAATATGTATTTTTAAAATTTGCCAACCATTTAAAATTTCACAAAAATATTTATAAATAACTTATAAAAAAGTATGCATTTGTATGCATTTTCTCATTTTCAAAACATTTCAGAATTATGCAGGCACATTATGTTAAACAATTTCTCTTGAATTTTATTGTATGTAAAGAGTGTGTTAAGAAAACATTTATTCATATGTTTTTCTAAGGACGTTTGTAACTTTATGTTTTAAAATGACATTCACTCGTTTATCGCAAAATTGTACTTAAAATGAAACGAATAAGTTTTGGCTCTCATACATTTTAAATGTAGTGATTCTGTTTTAGATTTTTTGAAATACAATTGCTCGCCACATAAATTGGCGCAGTCACGATAATTGCGGTATTTCATAGTATTGGTGATGGAATCAAAGAAATTTGTTACATGCTACTCACAAATATTATTATTTCAGTTTAAAGTTTAATTTCCTTACATGCAGCAACAAAAAAATTAAGTTTATTTAGGATATAAGTATTTATTGTCTAAATTAATCAGTAATCGGAGAAAATTCCTTTCATGGTAATGAGTGTTTCTACAATATTTTGCCGTACAACCTTCTGCACTTTATTTTATTTTATGAGTGTGATTCCGCATAGTTATGAGCTTTTTCATACATTGCTTTGTTGATACGAAGAAGCAGATCAATTGGAAAAGTACTGGCGATTTAAGCTAGAGTTTCTGGATTCCATTCCCGAATTGACAATTTTTCACTCAGTTTGAAAAAATTTGAATTTGTATAATATCGTTACCACTCAGAATGATTGTGTTTAAAATAAAGTGTATCTACGTTTCCATCATTTAATGGAGTTCCTTTAACTGTGGCTTATGGTGTTGAGTTGTCTACATGGTAGACCAGATGCTATTGCCAAAACGTATTGTGAGTGAATTAATTTGGCCGGTTTTCAATGCAAGCAGCTCAATTAGAAGAGAACTGGCAAATTAAGCCAACGGTCCTGCGTTCGACTCCCGGTATGCCCCTTTTCTCATTCAGTTGTAAAATTTTCAAAATTTGATAATATATTTACCTATCAGTATGATTGTGTTAAAATAACAAATTGATAATTTTTTGGTTATTTAAACTTGTAAATATAATGGCTGGTGGCACTGAAAGTTCCCAAATTATCTCAAAATGGCCAAGGATACTTTTAACTGCATGATTAACTTCTTCCTATGAGGAGAGAAGCATTATCACAATTTTGGCAAATGAGGAGACATAACAAGTTTTATTTTAGAAAATAAATTTTTCCAGAAGGAACACTGTTTAAAACTTGATAGAGCAGAGAAAGAGAAATAGGTAAGAAAATCATTACCAACAAAGGACAACTCATGGTAAATCTGAATCCTCATAATCCTAAAATAAAAAAAAAAGGCAAAAGTCTAAAGTTAACGTCAGCATATATATTCTGCTTAACATAAAAAGAAATGTTTATATGTATTCTTTGATTCAGGTAATCCTTTTTTATACCGAATATTACAAATGTTAATAAAATTTTTTGTTGAATTTAATGCAAATTAAGAGTACCTAAAACTGAAACAAAAAATTTTCTCGCAAAATGTAATATATTGTATAATTTTCATAATTATTCATCTCAAATTATACAATTATTCTCTTTAAAGGGATTCGGGTGTCAAACTTCTAAAAAAAATTCATTATATACTTTTCTACCTAATGAAATACTACAAAGTTTATTAAATTAAATGAAGCAAAATGAAGCGTATTTATACGATGATTACGTCAGGAGATATTACAATTTTAGTGCTGTACCCTCTGTTTTTTCCCGTACGTCGCTAAAACTTTGTATCAATTTATCTCAAAAGGATTTTTTCATAAGTTTTCATGTATTAAACGATATATCTGATTTTTTGCAAGATATGTATATGAATTTTTGTACAGAGATGATGAGCTATGTTTTTTATACATTGTTTTCAGGAATTTTAATTTCATGTGAAAATTTTGAAAATATATTCCGCGAGGTAAAAATCACTCTCCAAAATACTCCTTTTATTTACTTTTAAATTTATTATAAATTTTGTAATTACTTTTTGTATAAATCCTGAAAACAAGAAACCTTTTCTTCGCACAATAGTGAAAAAAATATTAAAATCAGGCAAGTGGTTCTTAGTTATATAAATATATATATATTATATTACGATGATTTAACGTCATATGTTGTAGTTGCAATAACGTTGATTATAGAAGGAGCACACATGGTCGCACAACGAAGTTAAGAACGTTGGTTGTAATTGATGATATAAATATTTAGAAGCAGTCGTAACATTTTAGTTGCAGTTTCGACGCGGCCATAGCGGCAGTAGAATTTAAAACCCAGCGGCGTTTCTCCGTGAATTCAAAACGAACAAGGCTTTCAATTTCAATTCTTTATTAAATATTTCTCTTGGGCAGTTTCCACCATAACCATAATAGCCGTGCATCACTACGTCATCAAGGACTAGAGGGTAAGTATCAGAACATCTCAATTATTCTCAAAACGAGCAGCCAGGGAGTTGTTTACAAGTGAAAATACGACTTAATTCTGAGGAAGCGCCGCAGGTAGCTGCTTTTTGATACCCAGCGCAATAACGCAAATTATGACGTAGAACGCGCACTGAACCAATGAAGAATTAAAGAAGACGCGTCATGCTACGTCACGGCCTATGAAAGATAATTAGTAAAAGAGTTCGGACAGAGAGGAGTGGATTAATTTTGTAGTAAAGTGACTTTAGAGCGGGGAATTAATATTCGGAATAAAAATGAAAATGGCTCTCAAAAAACATTCTAAAACCCAGAACTGATCGGGGATCATGGTAGAATTTAAGAATAACTAAAGCTTTATATTTAAGTAAATTTGGACAATTTAGAATTAAATAAAAGGGAATTTAATAGAGTTAACGATAGAGCTAAATTAAGAATAAGGATTTAATGAATATAGAGTAGTAAATTGGAATAAAACAGGAAAAAAATTAGAATTGTAAGAATTTGGAATAATTTAACTAAGGAAAAATGGCGAAAAATTTTTATTATTACATATATATATATATATATATATATATATATTTGATTTTTAATTTTAAAAAATCTTTTATCTTAAAGTTAACTTTTTTATAGATAAACATATTTCAGGGAAATAAAAACATTAAAACATGCATATAAATAAAAAAAATGAAATGGTGGGAACAAGACTACTACTATTTACGATAATTTCACAATTTGTCAATAAGTGGATTTTGATATTATGTAGTTCAACAAATATTTAATTCCCACAATTCTCTCCTAATGAATCCCATAGTAATTGCATTTTACTTTCATTCTTCTCGAATTCTCGAATTAATTCTCGAATTGCTAAAAACATAGAATGTAACATCTTCATTTTACTAATTTTTAAAAAGAAATAAATATGTTTTTGAAATACTAAACAGTCTATTTAACATCATTTTTGTAACATTTATATTTAATTCACTCGCTAACGAATCAAAATTGTGATATACTACCGTGAATCAGCAAGTTTTGTATATTGTGTATTTTACCACATTCGCGGTTGTTTGTTTTCGTGTTATTAGAAACAAGACCTTATAATAATGGTGTAGTAATTACATACTAACAATGTGATAAAAATATGTAGATTTACATATTAATTATTCTAGCAATCACAAATATATCATTCATTTGATGCCATTTAGCATTCATGAAATAGTAGGAAAAATACTAACAGATTTTTTTAAAATTTACGATTACTCTTACGATTACAAGATTTTATATATTTAGTGATAACTTAAATATCAATGGTCAAAACTAAACTAAAATATACATTAGGGTATGTTTGTAAAGCTGCATTTTAATTATGATGAAACAGGTGTTTGTATGTTTTACGATTTTGTAAAATTCTCAATGTTAAATAGTAATTAACATTTCAAAGACCTTTTTAATCTAAAATGTTCAAGTGAGTTAGGTTTTCATTTTTATAGACAAAAATTAATGAAATACATAAATTATCTTTATATTTATGTGGAAATTAGGAATGATTACTTTGACATTGATTAAAGGGTGAAATACAATAACCCGGGAAATGTTCAAATAAAAGTTTAAAACATTACCAATCTTCTCCATTAAATTTTATTTCTAATCACCAGTGTTGTCAGTCCGTTACTTTTATTGTTATTGATATTGTTTAATTGGTACAACTTTTTTGAAATAGTAATATTTGCCATATTAAATGACAGATTAAAAAAGTAGAAAAATAAGGGAATTATATCTCTTCAAAAAATTGTGGCAATCAAGCCATCTGTATATATGAAAAAATGTAGTCCGATTGACAACACTGCTCAACATGAGAAATAAATCTCAGACATCATTGGAGAAAGATGTTTAAACTTCGTGACTCCCAGAAAAACGCGACTTTAAGATTACACTCAGAGGACATGAAGCAATGGGAGTTTATTCGGATTCCGAAAGATAAGGTGGTGGAACTCAGATATATTATATCCGAAACCTTGAAACATAACAGTAATAGACCAGGAAGAGGTAAAAAACAAACAATCAACATATACAAAAATCCCTGACGGCTCGGCCTACAAGCACAGGTAGATTTCGAAGACGCAGACTGTGAGGCGCCTGTTTATTGGGAATTGGAGAATAAAGACCTGTTTGCCATGATGCGGCAGTTGGGACCACCCACTTCGAAACATACCTCTGCCTATAGGCGGAGCCAGCAGAGATTTTTTTTGTTTTTAATTTTTTTTTGCTGTAAGAGTTGGTCCTATAAAAAACTTGTCAATATAAAATTTGTAGATAATATTAAGATGATTTATAATAAATTTTGATATCTTCTGAATTAACGAAGTTATGATTTTTTTCTTCTGAAACCCCTATTTTTGCCCGCATTTGGGGACAATTTGAATGAAATTAAAAATCTGTCATACATAAATTTTTGGCGCTTTTCCTAGAAGTAATTTTAATTTTAAACGGATGCGATATGTATCAAAACAAAGAAGTTGTGGATTTTTTTCTGTTTTTAATAAAAGCCCCCCCTCCCCCATTTTGCCCATTAACGAACTTGACCTAGATTTTATGCCCCTTGAGTTTATGTTTCAGTTTGGAAGATATTTGTGCAGAATTATGGAAGTTATCATGTCCATAAAAAATGATATAGATAGATAGATAGATAAAGTTTTGAACTGGCGGTGGGTTTGGGTTCTAGGAGTCATGATAGGTGTAGATCAGCAAAAAAGTTTCAGCAATTCCAACTTAGGAGAGAATGTAACAGGTAGTATTTCTTACGAAATCTACCTGAAAACCCCGCAAAATTACCGTAGAGAGGATTGGACATGTTCCGAATATTTCGATGAAAATAATCTCAAAAATGGATAGCACCAATGAAACGGGCATGATCTATGGCAAAAATATTTCAAAATTTCCACAATCGAACTGTTCCGCAATCTATACAGCAGTTTAGTTCGATCATGGTTTGCTCTTAGTCATAAAGCCATTATCGGAAGATGGCAAAAGCCACTGTTGGTTATGGTTTCAGATATGATTTGTTCAAATGGCAAAATACCATTTGCGTGTCTTTATTAAATCGTCCTAATCAGACATTAAACGTATCTTGGAGACGGTTTTGCTTCAATGCCTACAAAAACACTTTAAAAATTAAAAATAACTCTGAAGCAAAATTTTCTGTCAGCAGATAGAAGAAGAAGAGTATAGTAATGGTGTAAGTTGTATTTAACAGGCTTATTAAGAAGAAAAATGTCACCACTATGCACACTAAATATCCACCAAAAGGATTATTATACATGATTATTTTACGGAAAAGACTTTTTCTAAGTTTCACAAATGTTGGATGTCCCACAGAAAAAGCCTTCCAAGAGGAATTGCCAAAATTGGAGGAGATGAGTTGCGGCCTATAGTAAAACATTTTATCAAAATATTTCGCCTCTAGATAAAAGCGAGTACACTTTAGATAATTTTCTGTAAGTTTTATATTCTTTCTATCAGTAATGAGATTTTTATATTTGGGATTGTTAAACGATTTATAAGCTAAAACATTTGTCATATTTTTTGTCACTATGTATTTTATAACTCACAATTCAATCATTCAAATTGTATGCAATTTTGCATTTGAACGGTTTTTGTTATTCCAAGCTATAATATAATATAAAAATGGTGTTGCTAATAAACTTGTAAAATATGTTTTAAGTTTTTTTATATGTAAATGACCTCTTATGAGAAAATAAATAACATACATATATAGAGAAGTTTCTACAAGATATATGTTTTGCTCTTTCTTGCATAGATTAAAGATGAAACTATATACATCATTATAATTTTTTTTCACTTACTGAAAATATAATTTGGCTACGTTGAAATCTTAGTTCATCCAATTTTTTTTTTCTTTTTTTTTCTTTTGTTTTTAAACTAAAATTTTCACTGCTTACAAAAATCTGAAAAAACATTCATGTCTGAACGCATTCTTACAGCTTTTTCAATGAAAATTCAATGTAATTTTACTGACTGTACTAAAATCTAGAATTTAATTTTTTTTCTGACCTATGACGAGTATATTCATGAATAATTTAGCGCGTTTTTTTCATATCTACCAAAAATTTACCGTAGTAATCTGTAATTTAATTAATCACGTAATGTCTAATATTAAATAAAGTAACAATTAGTGTTGAAAAATTCTTGCTCATTTTTTTTAATAAAAAAAAGATAACACTGTCGTTAAACCATTTGTTAATAATACAGTTAAACCTATCTAAATTACTTTATGCACAAACTTAAAATTATTCTTAAATGGATGTTATGTTCAGAAAAAAACATTAGAAAATATTCTACAAAATGCATTAAAATGTACACTTTTCTTTAAAAATATTAACTTTAATATACTTACACATTAAATTTAGTAAGTTTTGTTTGCTTCATGGGATAGAATGTGTGTAATTTAAATTGTAAATTTAAGTTTTTCTAAAAATATATTTTGTAAATGGAAATACAAATAATAACTACTTCGACTTTAGAAAATTATATTTTAGCATTCTTTAAGATATGTAACATAACGATATTTTGATCAGTTCTAAACAGTTAGCTCATTCAAACAAAATATATTTTAAATCAAATTATATGCAAGGAAGAAATATTTCTCATCATTTGAAATAAAAGTAATTTACCGCAATAAAATAAAATGAATTTGAAAATTCTCAGAAAATAATTTGTATTCTTATTTAATTTATTAGGGGATTGCAAAAATGTAGTTTTCTGTGAAATAGAAAATATTATTTAAAATATATTTATTTTAGTTTTCACAGCATCTCAAAGCCATCGTTGATAATGTTAAATTTTCGTATTAAAATAAGACAAAACCATAAATAAATACTTTTTAAGGGGTCAGGTAACCTTTGAACTCACAAAATACATGAAAAGGAGACCTCTGTAAGAATTATCATAACTCCGTAACTATTTGACTTTGAATTATAAAATTTTAAATGCATATTAATAAAAGTTTATTTTATAAATTAAAATTCTCCAAAAATGTTAACACTCATATAAAGCTTTATTAAATTATAATAAATTTTTTACGAAAGAATTATTCTTGCATGTACTGCGCGCACGATTTTTCACATTTGAATTGCTAAAACCATTCAAAAAAATTTTAATGAGTACATATATAATGTGTTCTCAAAATGACCTACGATGAAAAAAATAAAATGAGTAGTTCTTGAGAAAAAAATTTTTTTTTAGAAAAATTCGAAATATAGAGTTTTTTTTACTACAAAAGTAGTCATAAATTCTAAACTTGTTACTTGACAAACATAATCGTAGGTCATTTTGTGCATCTGTTTGGTTAAGACATTCATTCAAAATTTCATGAAATTCTAACCAATAATTTTTCTTAAATCGTGCGCGCAATGACCAAAATTGTCGTTTTGAGAAAATTGACTTCAAAGATCAAACTGTCCCTTGATCATATACAAAAAGCTCAGACTGTTTTAGACATAACTCCTCTTCTAAAGTGAATTTTTGCATAGTGTTTGTTTTAAATTGTTCCTAAACAATCATATTTAATTATAAGCTAATAAAACAATTTTCAAATTTCTCACACTTTAAAGGTTACCTGACCCCTTAAAAGCACATATAAAGATATTTTATTTATGATATCTTCTTTAACAATGCCGTTTTGTAATTACTAGTGCTCCCTATTAACCGTTTATACGAGTATACGTATAATACACTTCATACGGGGTACGCATTTTGGATACGTAAAGGCGGTTATACGTATTATACGAAACAGCATATACGGTGCAGCGTATATACGGATCTTACACCAGCGGTTAAACGTATAAACGTGTAAACGGTTTTCATCCATTGAGTGAAAAAAGTATGATTTTTCTCCTACTTGTCTGCGGATTAAACACATTGAGAAACGTCCGCTAGAGTCATGCATTCAGACTGGCATATAACAACCATAATGGCAAATTTAAGAAATATAAAAAAATATAAATTGCTCCAGCAAATTTATATAACATTTTATCACTTAATCCAATAAAAATTAGAAGTAATATAAATTAATTAATAAAATATTTATCGGGAAAAATAACAAGAACCTATGTATGAAACATATTATGCAGAGAGCTACGGTAATGCCACGATTTCCAGCTTTTTTTTCGTTCAGTGACGTAAGACTGATGACGTACATTCGAATTAAAAGTAAATACGTATATTTGAAATTATACTTGAATTATACGTTTAACCGGTATACGCTTATACGTATCCGGATACCTTTAAACGTATAATTTTATGTATACGTATATTTCAAACCGGCGTATTATACGTATATACGTAAATCGGTTAAACGTATAACTGAAATACGTATCCCGTTGGGAGCATTAGTAATTATATACTTATTTGATACTTTTGTTAATCTGTACAAGGAGTGTTAAAAACATTCCTCAGATCATAATCGAAATGAAAAAAATGTGTGTGTATACCTAAAAATCGTATACTTTTTAAAATTATTTTCCCTCAAATGATAAGTACTGCTCTCATCGTTCTCACTACATTTTAAAAAAAGATGTCAGGCGTTTTATGAAAACTAAATTTGTTTCGTTGAACTCTCCTCATAATAAATAAATTGAGCTTCTGTATTGAATTTTCTTGTAAGGTATAAATAAGTCTTTGTTTTTGTCCAATGGCATCGGAGAAAAAGAGCTTCAGAACCAATTAATTTAATGAAACAATCTTATAAGTACAAATGAGGTGAGTCTGACGAGATTATAATAACGTTGATAAAAAGAAACATATATATATAATATATATATTAAACAAATATATTTATTTCTAGTTTTTCAGAAATATATATGGATTGAAATTAATTTTCGAAAAGAATTTGAAATGTAACTGTGACAGGAGCTAACTATTCACATATAAAGAGAGTCTTGTTTTTGGTTTTGAGGTTTTTGTCAGGTGCCTGATATGTGTACGTGAAATCGACATCTATCCATAATTTATCTAATTTACATTAGTGAGGTTATGCTTTTCGGAATTTGTGTTTCGCAGTTATGTCTTGAAGTTGTATGTTAATTAGGTTGCGGTAGTCAGCTGCCCAGGTTTATGTAAGAAAGTGAAAAGTTGAATGAGCGTATTTGCCTTAGAGAGCTGCCCTAGACTTCGAGTTCTCTCTTTGGATTAGAATCTCACTTCGATGCAACGTGCTCGGATATTGCTGTCTTGTTTCAGTGGAAGAGTGCGCCATTTGATAAGTAGTTGCTCCATCGTATTTGAATAAAATGATTTTGCGGAAACCACGTGTTTCTAATCAGTAGTCACATTTAGGACATTTGAATTGTTTTTTAGCAAAGTAGTTTCAAAGATATAAATTCTTCGACAGAAAAATCGTCCTTGAGAAGCAATTCTTGAGAAGCAATTTTACACTGCGTAAGTTAAATTTGCATTGGTCGTTTTGCATCTCATTAATCGGAAAGTTGGTTAAAATGAAATTGAATCTAAATCCGAAAAGCTTAATTAAACTCATCCGCTCCATTGACAGCCCAATCTACTTCTTGATTTAATAAACTTTGTTTATTTTAACGTAAATGTGTGTCGTGTTGAATTTGTGGGGATTGTTACATAACCTACGATTTGTTTGTTACAGAAATTATTTATAGAATCATAAAATATGCAAATTCAATATTACAGCTCACTCCACCATGTAGGTTTAGAATTATTCTTAAAAAAATACTCAATTGTTTTCTGTTTTTAAACGAATAAAAATAAATATAACATTAGGAGTTCCATAATTTAAACCTTCATAATCTTAAACTCTTTGACTAAGTAACGTCTCACTTGGTATCCAAAAGTAATATGTACCTAGTAATCAAAATACGAGGTCAAACGAAGGAATTGGTATTTTTAAAGTTTGTTCAATATCTATATGTTGGCTAACCCTAAGCAAAATTTAGTATAGCATTATTAGTAGACATTTTCACTATCGATCGGTCCCAATGGCATTTTTACGAGTGGATTTGCTGCAGAGTTAAAAGAGGATGTTCTCTCACTTTTATTTTATATGCGTGTATATAATTTTCATCACGTGGGCAATCGCCATTATATAGCATTAATAATTTTAATTCTATATTCAAACTAACAAGTGAAGAAATATGGCAAAAACGCACTGTAACATTAATGAACAATTCTCTTGGAAATCTCGAGCTTCTTTCTGTAACTGTCCAATGCAGTTTTTCTAAGCCAGTGTGTTGCGGCATACAAGTACGTAGTAAAAGTGCCGCAGATCGCAAGTGTGTCAATACTAATCTTGTAAAATATTATTTATATATGTATATATTTTACAATATAATCATTGAAAAAGTTTCACTTAACTTCTATATTTTATTATTAAGGGAAGCAGAAGGTTTTTAAATTTAGAAAAATGTATTATTATTATTATTATTACTATATCTCAACTTTTAAGAATTTCGTACGTTGGCCGGACAGGGAAATTTCTAAAATTGCTGTCGTACTAAAGGTAGCTAAGATAAATGTCATTTAACTATGTATCATGTTGTCTTACATGAAACCCAGTTATATCAAAATAGTTTTTTTACAAACGGTTTTGTTATGTTAACTTTTGAACAAGTGAATGAATTTACTTATTTGATTTTGATTTGTGTTTAATAAAGGAAATTAAATTTTCTACAAATATTTCTTTTCAAGTTATAAAAAAAGTAGGATCAATTTATGTGTATTTTGAATTGTTTATTAAATGTTTGTATAACTTTTTACAGTTTTTTTTTTGTTGTTGTTTGTTTTAAGATTAATCGAGGGACAACTTAATAATCGGTGTGAAGAAGAAATGACGATTCTAAAATAGTGAACTTGGGTTTCAAAATCGTAGCAACATTGAATTTGTCGTAAAATATTAAAAATTTTGTTTTTTTTTTCTACTATTTAACAAATATTTTTTTTAATTTCTTTAAAACATAAATAAATAAATGCAAAAAGAAGTGACAGATTAAATTAATTTCAGACTTTGTAATTATTGGTCAAACATTAATTATTTCTTTTCATTTCAAGCATTTCTGATCTCCTTAAAGTGAATATCCCAAATTTAATTAATTTTAGCCTTTAAAAAACAACTATATTCTGTGGCACTTCCACTTATAAAAACAAGAACGAAAAATCATGCGTCAAGCATAGATTATGTAACAATTTCCAACGTTTCTAAAATAATTTTACAAATCATACCGTTTAATAAGCTGAAAGGTAACATCGAAGCAAACAATTTGGAAAACGCATAACATATTTAAAAACATAATTTCAGGAATTTCCAACATATACAATATTCGGAAAAAAATCCGAATGCTTTTATTCAACCCTGTATATGATCTATAGATTTGTATATATACTACATAAGATGCTAAATTTTAGTTTAGTTAGGAAACGCGTAGCAGAATTTAAAATTCTCCTTCTGGCATTTCTGCCAACAAACGGAAATGTGTTCGCGTACTTTTGTGCTGCCCTATATATGATCTACAGAATTTATACATACCACGTAATAGACAAAAAACGAGTTAAATTTAAAATTGTGTTCAGTAACTTAAAACGCACTTCCAGGAATTATTGTTAACAGACAGTAGAAAATTCTTTTGCGTGTCCTTGTAAACGAACGATGACTGTTATACAAACAATATTCTGTAGTAAGCCTCTTGTAATGCACCTTAGTGATATATATAAACTTCAATACGTTTAAAATAGTGAAACATTGTTTAAATAAACCGCAAATGACTTTTCCCCATAGACCGCAATGTAACGGAATTTTTTGAGTATCCCTGTAAAAAAACTATAAGTACTACACACTTCCGTTGAAATATGGAACATGGTATAGATAACGACAATAACATATAAAAATTGCAGAGCAATCCCAGCATATTTACGGGAGTTTGAGCACGGCCAGACGGCAGACAAACCGAAGTCATAAACACTTTTCAAGGTTAGAAAGTGTTAAAAAGGCAAAACAATTCTAATGTTCATTCACTTTTTCCCATTAAATTATCTATGCGACAGTTTTAAAAATTTAAAAATTGTATTACTTATTAAGGTTTTGAGAGAGGATTTTCATTGGGCAGTTTTACCTTTATAGTTGTAAGAGTGATTCTTAAGGGAGGAATTTTCAAGAAAAAGTGTCCTGAATTCTTTTTATCTTATAGGAAGAACCATATCCTTGCAGCGTCACCTCACCTAGACCCCGTTGATTTAAATCACGCTATCCTCGGCCCAAGCTGCATATTCCGTGGCAAGCAGGTGAATCACTGGGACGAATGTTTATTAATGATTGAATGTTTTGAAACTATCTTTAATTGCATGGGCGCCAGGCAGAGATAAGGGGTAAAGTGAAAACAATGCACCTCTTCTTGTTTCAATATTTAATTAGCTTTTTTTTTTTTGGAAATAAAAGTAAAATATGTACTTTTCAAGTGACATAATACAAAGAATTATTTAAAAGGCTTAATCGACACAGGAGAGGTTTTGCTCCGAAGACCTTTCTGTGGAATTAAAATTTTAGTTCTGTTCCTCTTTTTTGAATGATTTTAAAACTTGGAGAATGGAGGGATGATGAAAAAACAAGTGGGTAAGTGTGATCGAAGATCGCACAAAGGGGTCCTTTAATATTCCTTTCAAAACACTTTACTCTTTCTTTAATAAATCCAAATAAATTTCATTTTACAGAAAAAAATCATGTTTTTTATAAAGTAAATACTTATCTGTCTATTTTTCTCGTTTTTTTTAAATATCTGAAACGGCTCGATAGCGGATGAACCCCGCTGTTATACTCTGTCATAATAATATCTCTCATGTGGACTAAATGCCATATTAACAAAAAACCAATTTGAAAATTAAACATGTTGTATAGCGACCTTCAAAATGTTAAAATATGGTAATATTTCCATAATCTGGTTTTTATCATGATTGAATATGTTCCTCAAACTGATATATTTGCTATTCTCTATTACTCATATTGTTACTGTCTTTGCATTATTCTCAAGCATTTGGAAAATCCGTTATGACGTCAGATTAATATTCTTTTTAATTCTCTAATGACGTCATATTAATGTGATTTCTGTATTTGCACATTCTCATACTCCTTGTATTATTAAGAAATGTTTGAAAATTTCCGTTTTATTACCCATATGACGTCATATTTACCTTTTTTTTCAATTGGTGAAAATTTTTATCTAATTTTCATTTTTCACGTGGAAATCTTTCAATAGAAACTTAATTATTGTAGAAATATTTTATTGTGGAATTTTAATTGTTGGCAACTGATTTAACGAAAAATGTTTAAATTTACTCGTAATACGAAAAGGCTGTTAGATTTTTGTTTTTTGATCTGTATATATTAAAATAATACCACGTTTTCAAATTTTATGATTTTTAGCTTCATAGCAGGTATTCTGCTATAAGTACTCAAAATATTCATGTCTGTAAGTTAACCCTTTCAGGGGCAAGCACTTGTGCTCTTGTAACGATGAATTCCCACCGGAATTTAGGAAATAATTTAGTTCATAATAAGAATAAGGAATTTTTCGACTTTTACGCGTCAAAGTTAAAAAACTAAAATTTAATTAAAAGTTTCTGGTTTGAATCGGATTAAAATTAGGTGGTATATAATATATACCACCGCCCCTCAAAGGGTTAAATAGTTTCCGAGAACCGGCTCTGTGACAGACAGACAATGAAGAGTGAGTAATAGGGCTTCGTGAGATGAAAAAAAGTCTAAAAAAGTAAAAAAAGGTTTTAGTTCTTCATTTAAAAAAAGATAGTTGAAAGTACAGTTTTGGATTTATATTCTGCATTATTTCTGTATTTCTTTTAACGTTGTTAAGATTTAAAAATGACTTGCATAGAGGATCAGGCAAGCATTTTTTAGGTTAGTTAATTTCGAATATTTATTCTCCATTACAAAAAAAAAAAAAAAAAAAAAAAAAAAAAAAACGAGGCCTAGACGAAGGACCACAGGCATATCTGGTTTCAAGAATCTTATCATTCCTCTGATTTCATTTTACCGGTAACCATGACTTGAGGAATGACACAATACCATTAAAGAAACGTATTTTGAAAATGTATGCGGTTTTTTTTTTTCCACGTCGGGCCACTTAACAGTTAAGAAAAATAACTCTTATTGTTAAAACTCTGTGAATTATTTTCAGTTAGAAGTTTACAATTTTTAAAGTCCGTGTAAAAATTCGTAAAAATGTAATAATATTTAATTGTGTTTTTCTTCTCGCTGTTTTTTTTTCGCGTCGGCTCTCTAACGTTAAAATAAAATAGAAAGAACTGTTTGAATTTTTTATCAGATATAAATATAACGTTTTGCAAGTCTGTGTATAACATTCATTCAAAAATATGTAAATATAGTTGTAAATACTTGAACAAAAGCCGCTCGCGTGTTCATGTTCTGAGCAAAAATTTTGCACATTTAAAAAAAAAAATAATACTTCTAAACGTCTGAATATTTCGAGTTTTTTATAAGTTATGTAAATCGAGAGTACAAAGAAGATTTAAAAGGATTGGGTTAAAATACTGGCGTTTAGTTTGCTCTAGCGTAGAATAAAGATCGTCTCCTTGTGGCACGAAGTGATATCCATTCGCGAATTACTTTGTAAGTGTCCATATTCATATATTTTTTAAACGAATTGCAGCGTCGTAAATTGCAGCGTTCCGAATCTACTCTGCTTCCATGCTTCGGAGCGGGGTTCTGTCACGCACCGCCGCCAAGTTTTTGAGGCAACCCCGTTTTAATTGCGAGTTATAATTAATATCTTTCTTAATTATAGAAACAATTATGTCTGAGCCTCAGCTACATTCTTTGGACCTGCGAAATTCTCAAACCGATACGCGTGGTAAATTTTCCTAGCCATTGCACACAGACAGACATCTTTCTTTTATTAGTACAAATTATTTGTAGAAAGTCCCTTAAGTGACTATCATTATTCAAGTTTCCATTATAATATTTTTTACAAAATAATTCCTTCCGAAATATGTTTTTGGATGTAAAACAAGGAAAAAAAATCATTAAGCGTTTTTTTTTTTCTTCAAAACGAATCTTTTGGAAATAGGAATTCTTTTTTCTTAATTTTCCGTAAAAATTTATAAATCTTACCTTTTTAAGCTCTCTGCAACTTTTCCAACTTTTTAGTTGCTAAGAATATTTAAACTGTTAAATTTCTTGAAGTAATGTGAGAAAATCTAACTACTAATAAATAAACAAGCTGCAAATTGAAGTAAAAGCAGCAATTATAATAATGTGGTATCATTCATATTTTTTTTATTAGTAAAATGTTGGGCTCACAAGAAAAAAAAATTACCTTTCTTCTTGCTATTCTCGTTTCCTTTTAATGTTTAAGAAATAAATAAAAAATAAACTTTGCTATAGCAATGGTCACGCAAGCTCAGAATACCAAAGTTTTCTGTCCGTTAACGTGGAAAGATAAAATTATGATAAATCTTTGCACAAAGTTAAATTATTTTTGAGAAACTTATTTTTTGAAATTTAGATGGTTTAAAGAACGTGTGTTAGAAAGAAACAAATCATAGATTTTTTTAAAAACAAGTTGAATCATTTTTAATTATTTTAAAGAATGTTTATCGTAAATTTTTAAATCGTATGTAAATAATTCAATTGGTATATTGTATTGGCATATAACGGAAATGACATAAGTATTTTACGCTGGATTTTTTAAAGAAGTTGTTTAAATGGATTTAACTTGAAAAAAGGGAATTTAGACTCTTTATATATACTAGATGGAACCCGTCAAAACGTGACGGAAAAAAATACTATAACAATATCAGTAAAATAAGCTTCTTTATTATTTAAATAGGGCTTCGTATGAAACAGTCTTTCAAATATTTTATTTTAAAAAATCCCCCCCCCCCAGTGAAATGCTATTTCCGATGCAAACTCCAAATGAACACTCCGTAAACAAATGTGTAATGCAAATTAGATTGACATTACCACCATATTCCCCACGACAAAAAAAGAAAAGGTCATGGACCTATAAAGTATCATACAAATAATCCTATCATAAAGTATCATACAAATTTCCTACTTTCATCTCATATTCAGTAAATAAAAGAACATAGTATAAGCACCCCGCCCCCTGTGATAATGTAATCGAATGAGCTTCTATGCGCATGTGTATTGCATCTGCCCAAAGGCACCGTTGAAATTCGACGTTAAAAAAAGTTTTAAAATGTTTAAATTAAAAGTTTTAAAATGTCCTCTTTAATCATTGTTCGTTTCAAATCCATATCTTCTAAAACGCATCCATTGTTTTAAGCTAATCAATTTTTATGTAAAAATGAAGAATTTTTGTTAAAAATAATAAATTAATATGCAAATGAGGGAGAATTTTAATGTTTTCAATTGTAATTTATTTGTATGGTTTCTTCTATCCCTTTACATAATCAGGATGATTATTCCTTTTCCATCACAGTCGGCCTCTTATACAGTTAAATATCCAATGGATCTTTAAAAAAAAAAATAATAAATAACAGTTCCTAGCATATTCTGATTCAACATATACATCAACGAATTCAACATATCAATTTTATGTTAATCATAAACTAAAAATAGTTTTTTTTTCTTTTGACAGATTTTATATTAGCGTCAAAATACTCTATCTTATGGATAATCTGATCTTATGATTTATCAGGTTTTTATTATTATTTTTTTTCACTTTTCATGAAGGTTAGGGATACCTATTTCCAATTGTTGCAACTTTCCAAGGGGCTATTTTACATTATTAAAACAAACGGATGGTCATTGTGGAGATAGAATTGAAAAATATTTCATGCTTGAAAATTATTTAAAAAGTCGTTAAATTAAGAGGCAGATTTCAAATAAATTTCAATCGAAAGCTAATTTTTTTTTCTAATTGAGGATGTAAGAATTGAAATTGTAAAATGTAGTAAAAAAAAATAAATTTTTAGTATTTAGAAGTGATGTAAGCGCGATGATAGCTAAAGCGATAGTGCCGTTTGTTGTCACAACCGTTATACATTTCTAAATATTGCCACTGTGTTTTGGCTAGCGTCCAAAAGTAGACTACCATTTTTTGACATCGAAAGAAAAATTCACAGCGAAAGAAATAAAACTTTGCCGCTAATAAGGAACTGTTAAATGAACTTACAACAAACCTACCAAAATAATTCCTATAAAATATTAGTTATTGTTTATTCTAGCTAAAAATACAATCATTATTTAAATTTTTTTCCCTGATATTCTTTACTTTTGTGAATTTTTTTATTAAAAAGGAAATCTTAATAATTTAAATCCTATAATTCCTATAACTTAATCCTATAATTTACAAAAAGTAATTGGTAACATGTAATCAAGGTATGCAATCAAGATGAAGCAACCAATAAAGGCTCCAGTTCTAATCTTTAAAATTAAAAATTGAAATATCAGTTAATATTACGCCATGTTGACACAATCATATAAGTTTTTCTTTTTAGTTTTATCAATGTTAAAATGCATTTCAAGCTAAGCATAACGTCATTTTCACCGGTACAAACTTTTCACACGTACATTTATGCTTAAGCACCATGCATACAAATAAAAATATATTTTGCATTTAATTGTAATGAAAAAAATGGCATCAACAAAGTTATAATGCTTAATGATAAAATGAACCCAATGGACAATATTTCCGTGACGTAAAATGACAGTAAATATGAATTTTTATTTGCTTATAAAACACACGGATAAATATTTTTACCGAAATACTTAAACATTTTAACTATATTTTAACTTACAAATTAAAAAATTCGGCCTAAAAGTCACGTGCTTTTAATATTTAATATTTATTTTTTATGCTCGCAATCATTGAGTTCAGAAAATAAACTCTGTACGTCGCAACAGTGGGCGTTAATCCGATTGCCGACTTTATGACGTCATAAGCAGAAGTAAATTTTTAATTTAAGATTACGGTTAATTAATTAAATTTTCGAACAAACGAATGTACGATAACAAATCTGTGACCAAAAATCTTTCATTTAAAAAAAGAATGATGTAATTTGATGTAGTAGTTTGTTCTCACGGATTGTCGAAACAAAACGCTCAGCATTTTAAATATATAGATATGTATATATATATATATATTTTTTTTTTTGAAAATCTCATCATCTGATTTAAATTTTTATTTTCAAAAATAGCTTATATTAAAAGAAATATACTAACTAAAACTTAAAAAGGACTAACAGAAAATTTACATTGTTTAGGAAATAAGTTTAATTTAATACATAAAATAATATATAAAGAAATTCAAAGTAAAAAAAAAATATATATATATATCACTTTTCGAAAAAAATTCATTTCAATGTAAATTTTCCTAGTCTAGAATATAAATATTGAAATTAGTGATATTTTGAAATTATTCAAGAGCAATTAGAATAGCAATCAGTTTTTTTAGCAGCCGTCTCAATGTGGCCATCATATTTCTGACGACGACGATTGAAAATTCAGTAGTGAAATAAATATGAGATTTTCGCTAAATATATATAAAAAATCAAATTCACTCGAAAAATTAAATAAGGTAGTTGCCCCTGTTATAGCCATGTTCCACCCCCTATTATACGTTACCTAACCAAAAAATTCTCTAAATGGCATGCGCATACCGTGAAAGTGTCCCCTAGTGTACCATGTGATCACTTGCCATTCAGCAAGGTTGTGGAAATTGTCGCCAATTTCCTATTTTTCGTTTTTGGGTAATTCCTTCTTGTTTTTATTTGATAAATCTCCTATTTTAAGCAAATATTTAATAGAATTTTTTTATGATTTTTTTATAATAGAATTTTTTTATGAGTATCATCATACTCTGTTCAGTTCTTAATGCTCTATCAATCCGTACTGTCGTTGATGGTGTATATTTTATGAGTTTTGGAAATTTAACGATATTCTTGAAAGCTTATGCTTAAAGCTCCTGCTATGGCCATCCAGGTGGACAAATCAAGTGCACCATGCAAGCCTATGATAAATAATTTTATTTGTTCCAATTGCTATAGGTAATTTGTTCTACAATTTTTTTAAATCTTTAAAAGGTTTTCACATATTTTTTTTCTAAATAAAAACTTAAATTGTAATGTCAATTTTTTAAATACGTAACTTTATTTGTTATGAAAAATCCTACTTCAAGTCTAGTTTTGAGTAACAAAAATAATTAATGAATATCATGTTTTTATATTTTACACCAAAATTATTTAATTTGACAGAACAGCATTTTAGGTAGCTTTCAATACTAAAAAGTATAAAGCTACCTATTGCAGCCGTGCGGAGGAAAGCAATTCCGGAAAATTTCAGTATATTTTTACCGACCATGACCCCCAGACCCCAAGACCACCCTCCGTTCAAATGTTGATTTATATATATATATATATCTGATCCATGTCATACTTTAACACTCGTATCTATAAATCAATTTGGATGAAACTAATTGTGTGTATTAAGATCCCCAATGTCTCAACCAAGTGCGTTGGCCAGTTTAGTCCGCCATCTTGTTTACAAAAAAGTTTAAAATTAAAACTTATTTTTTGCTTAAGTGTTAGGCCTTTGTACATGGATTTCGGAGAATTTTTGTTTTACCTCTATCTTAAAAAATGGCTCAGATAGAGCAGTTTGAAATTCTAGGGTGGCTGGCATTTTGACACAAGACAACACATATAGTTCTTTTAAATGCTAAAAGGTGTAAATTAACAACATAATACAAATTAAAATAACTTTTATTAGGTTGTTTTACATGTTTCGACACACTCCGAGTCATTTTCAAAAACAAATGATAATATTTCATAATTGCACGGGCTTTGAAGTTATTATTTTCACGTACTTTTTAAAAATTATGCACGTTATCTTTTATTTTTACTTGGTTGTTTATTTTCATATCTATGACCATGGAGTAACTCGAGCCACAGTTTTGGTAAATTAAAAGATGCCGCATCTTTACATATTGTATTTTTGCGTGTTAGTATCTCCATGGTTTATCTTATTATGGATGGATAGTATAGACTGGAGGAAAATATTATTTTACTTTCATTGAAAATTATTTGGATGGTTTCTTCTTGATATAATCTTGCCAGGGCTGTAGTTTTTCTATTATATTTAATATCAGCTATATGCTCTTGTTTTCTGTAATTAAATTTCCTAATGGTCTTGCCTATGTAGTAATTCTTGAATCCGTCTTCTTTAATAAAAGGTATTTCATATACTCCTGAATAATTTATTATATTGTTAAGACAACACATTACAAAAAACAACGAATAATTTATGAGTTTTATTGAACGCGATTTGTCGCAAATTATCTCTTTCATTGTTGTAATTATTTGCGCAATCATACGTATAAAACTATATATTTATATCCGTTAGCGCCAAATTCTCGCCAAACTTTGCGAAACTTGGCGAAATATCGCCAAATTTGGCGATTAAAAATAAGTCTTCATGAATGAAGCCAACTTGGCTATAGTTGGCTAATTTGGCAAATTTGTTCTTCAAATTTAGTATTAACGAATCTGCTTTACATTTTAGCTTGCTGTTTCGAGTAACATAAGCTAAAATTTTGAAACGAAGATACAGGAAACCTACCTTTTCATTCTGGTACAGGCCGGAAAGACTTTTTAAATTGAAGTAAATCACGATTTGTGGAACATGGAACAATGATGGCCATTTCATATGCACATTTTTTCAATATGTCCACTTGTTAAGCTTTTGAAATTCCCTTTCTTTTTCTAGTAAATATATTTTCATGGAGAATTTTGTTTATGAAAGACCACTAACATAAGAATGCTAAAAAAATTAAAACGGTTTTGGCTTTTTCAAAATGAAAGCAGGTAAAATTCTTAAACTTTAGCGTGGCCATATCAGGGGCACCCACCTTATCAGAAAAATCGCTGTTTCCCTAATTGCACATTCAAGCAATATGAAGTCAAAATACCGTCCGATATGGCCTCAAGTGTAGCATTCACAAGGTGTCCTAAATCTTAGTGTATTTGCTAATTACATAATGAAGTTTAAGTTGCTACCATTTGCACATTCCAGTGATGCATTTTCATGACCATATCTTTGAGAAGAAACATTATGTGATGTCAAACAGGAAGCACAAATAGGATGTTTTAAAATTGACTATTTGTTAAAAGAACTAATTAAATAATGCTGTAATCTTATACTAGAAAAATTGGACGTCGTCTGCAGTTTTTACTTATAAGAGCAGTAGTTTAGCAGCAAGTAGCATGAAGTTGGGAAACTTGACTAATTAACCAATAATTCATAGGTGATAATTTTTGTCTAATATCCTCTCGGACAATCCAAAATTTCCAGTACGTTCTTTCCCGTTATTCTGAGCCCAGCAATCAAGCCTACATTCCTCGCACACTTCTAATTTGTATAAATATGTAAAGGAAATCTGTAGATTCAATGTTAGTTTTGATTAGTTACGTCAAAGGTTATATGTACAGGTGGGTGACTTGACTTAGAAGCATTTTCACATCATGTGACAATAATAGGATTTGTAAATGAATAAACATTTAAGTTACAGAGCTTCTAAGGGTCGCCAACAATCGCGAAATCCTAAGGAAAACAGATGTCACTAATTTACCTTTTTATAGAAAATTATTGAAGTGGTTTCAATGGTTATATTCATAGTTTTTGTAGTGATTAAACACTAAATAAATATTTCGGTGAAAAATAAAAATAAAAAATGCAATAGGTAAGCTAAAGTTAGTCTAGTTTTATTTTTTTAAATTAATTTTTAAAAAAATGGATTTTTCATGAAACGAAATATAGCGAAATATATTACCAAAAATATTTTTTAAATAATTACTGAAGTCAATGCAATAGTGCTCTAGAAAAATTAACAACAAAGTCAGTTCTTTACAACGTCTTCTTACTCGTCAGGATTTCACAACAGTTGTTGGATCCTTAAGAGCCTACACTAGTCCCACGAAGACACTCGCAATCTAATGTTAAACATTTGGGAACGTTCTTTTCAAACTTATCACTTGCGTTTTTAAATTTGTAAATGAGGTATTTTGTATAGCATATCTGATGTCGATCTCTAATCCAATATATTTTCCTTTTTCGATTTTGACAGTAATATGTTTTTATGAGATTAGTTCTACTTTCGAAACCGGTTGCGGATGTGAAAGTAACTTTGTAAAAAAACAAAGAAATATGTAACCAAAGTTGTACAGGTGCAAAGGTACAGCGTTAGACACCAACATGATCAATTCTGTGTAAAAAAAATCATTTAAAAATATTGAAATGCAAGCAAGAAATTTAAAAAGTCCTTCCGGCCTGTACCGGGAGGAAAAGGTAGCTTTCCTATATCTTCGTTTTAAAATTTTAGCTAATGTTACACGAAAACAGCAAGTTAAAATGCAAATAAAACGTTTACAAAAGATTCGTTAATACTGAATTTGAATAAGAAATTCGCCACATTATTGAGCAATAGCCAAATTGGCTTCATTTATGAAGACTTATTTTGGTCGCCAAATTTGGCGATATTTCGCCAAATGTCGCCAAGTTTGGCGAGAATTTGGCGCTAACGGATATGAATATATAGTTTTATGCGTTTGATTGGGAAAATTATTACAACAATGAAAATTTTTGTAATGTGCTGTCTTGTTTCAAAATGTCAGCCACCCTAGAATTTCAAACTGCTCTATCTCAGCCGTTTTTTAAGATAAATTTAAAACAAAAAATGCTCTGGAATCCTCGTTTCAAGGCCTAACACTGAATTAAAAAATAAATTTGAATTTTTAACTTTTTTGTACATTTATTTTAGTTTTAAATTTTTAATTGGCCGCCATCTTGAAACAAAATGGCGGACCAAGCTGGCCAACGAACTCGGTCGAGACATTGGTGAGCTTAATACATACAATTAGTTTCATCAAAATTGATTTATAAATACGAGCGTTACCGTATGACATAGGTCAGATATATATATATATATATATATATATGGAGATATATATATATATATATATATATATATATATATATATATATATATATATATATATAAATCAACATTTGAACGGAGGGTGGTTTTGGGGTCTGGGGGTCATGATCGGTGAAAATATATCGAAATTTTCCGGAACTGCTTTCCTCCGAACGGCTGCAATAGGTAGCTTTATACTTTTTTGTATTGAAAGCTACCTAATAGAATGCTCCCATAAGTTTAACATTTGCGAGCAAGTGTTTTCTCATCACCACCGTAGCTTTTTAAAAAGTTATTATCAGGTACACATTAAACGTATAATTTGTACAAACATGAAGTCATCCAAACAAATAAAGAATAAAACTTCTTGTTATCAAAATATGAGTAAGCAAACTCACGATTTTAAATATGCGTGGACATATACATACATTATATATTTATAAATATGCATTTCGAATTTTGAAAGTTTTCGAAGAAAATTATACACGTTATTTAACTTTCAAATATATTCCACGAAAAAAAAAATTCTCATGTAGAAAATTGTATAAATAAACAAAATATTTAAAAATTGTGATATTTATTTTCTTTTATTTGATGTTCTCGAATTTCCGCTTGAGACAGAATTGTTCAAGAAAAAAAAAACATACCTTTCATATTTTCTTTCGGCGAAGTTATTATTTGAAATTCTCAAGAGGTTAAAATGATGAAAAGAATGTAGCATTTCCATTCTCTTTGCGATAAAGAACCAATATTTTCTTCAACATTAAAAAATGTGTGTATAATACGTATTTTCATAAAGAATTCTTTGAATTTCTGTCGGGAAAAAAGTTTCATAATCTTTTTTTTTATTTCTATAGGAAATCTGGTATCAAACTACATGATTTTCATTTTGTAAAAAAAAATATTTTTTTCTTTGTCTTTTTTTTTTCGAATTATAAAACAGTTTCAGTGACACTTGCCTCTTACGTATGTATCATAATATTCATTTACATATTTCATGTTCATATTCCTGTACGTATTGTGCCTTTTATGAGATTTCACACTGCTCATATCAATATTTCACATTTTTTGTTTTTAATTTTACTTTTGTTTATTTCGGTTTTGTGCTGTATTAGTGTAACTTCTCTTTTAGATTTTCAGTGTTATGTTCAAAATATTGTCAACGTATAACCAATAATTATAATTATATCCCAAGATTTTCCCAAACCTTTGCGATTCAGGACGTTTCACGTTTCACATGCTTTAATTATCTATATTGTATAAAATAATAACATAAATGTTTTATACGCGACTAGTAAGTAACTTTGATGGCTCATTGAGCATTAATGTAGTACAGATTTTTTTCTTTTCCCTCCAAATATAACTTTTTTATTTATATTGATAAACTGATATATAAATATGCAGTTGTTGTACTTTATCCACATGTCAATATACGTCATTTGGATCTTCTAACCAGAGGCCAAACCAATTAGTATTTCTAGGCTGCAGGCGAGGAATTCAGAATAGATTAGTGGATGGGAATGGAGCTATAGAAGTATATCCATTACATAGCTCCAGCTATAGAATGGAATGGCTCAGAATGGAGGAGTATCCAATGACTTGCATTTATTACCAGAAGAGAGATCTTCGTGATTCAATTCATATATCTTTCGAAAAGTAACTTCTAAAATAAACACATTTTGAATTTCATTTCCGAAGCAAATATGAATTATAACCGACCTTTTCTAACTGAATTCTATTTCCAAAAGCTTCAAATATGCGAGTCTAAAATTACAGCTCATTCCAGCAAGTTGTTTTTAAGATATGCTTTAAAATCTACTCGCATTGTAACTGTTTTGCAACAATAAAAAATAATTTAACAACAGGAGTTCGAAAATTGTAACCTATTTGATCATAAAGCAGGTTTTTCCCATTAAAACAGACTGAACCAGGCGCATGGACAAAATTTTATACTTCGGAACTTTTATCAATACGTCTATTTTGATGTAAATGACTTAAAATATGTTGGAGAACAACAATAGAAAACGTTTTGGAATTGAAAGTTTACTCTAAAACTAATTGTTTATGAATGCATCTTTGGGCAGAGAGTGATTGCACATGACACACTGTATATTTAAGTCTACTATGTATTTTGCCTTACTAAATAATTAAAAATGCAAATCATCAAAATTTTCAATAGGCATTTTGTTAACGTGTATAAAGAGAGCTTTAGATAATCATTTGCTGCTAATTAAAAAAAAAAAAAAAAAAAAAAAAAAAATAGAATTATTTTTCCGAAAACGTTTGTTAAAACTACACTTGTAAAAACATTTGACTCCCGTAACATAACTTTTACAAATAAAAGAGCTGTTCAATTTACTGACGCGAGCTGAAAGAGAGAATCAAGCGTACAAAAGAAAACAAAAAACTCGATTCTTAACAGATCATGTTTTATCATTTAAAGTATGCAGGTTTTTCTATCTAAAAGTACTTTATTCTTTAAAATAGAGAGATCATCTTCAAGTTGTATAATAATTTTTAAAGGAGAATTCTTTTGTAAAATTATAACTTTTTTACAAGAATGAATAACGTATTATGCAAGGGGAAAGAAAAAAATATAGAAAAGAATTACGTATTATGTGGACGAATGTTAACGATAATAAATGAATAAAGAAAAAAAAAAGTAATGAGTTAACTGCATTATGGACAGTTTACATTCACGTGACAGTGTATTGAAGATTAATATTAATATTGTCATTTTTGAATTACGGTTGTCCTTAAATACTCTTCCAAATCCTTTGTAAGTTATACATTACACTATGTATCATTTCTCAAAACACTGGCAAACTTTTATGATCTCCACTTTTATGACAAAAAAGTTGTGGTTGTGCGTTTTTATTTCAGTAATTATGTCCGTCATTATTGTAAACATATGAATTGTAGGATTTTTTAATTACTTTCCTCACAAATAATTCCATAACTATATTACTAAAAAATATAAAGCTATTTTCAACCTATTAAATGCTATTGCAAAATTATTTCGATAGCACTGAAGCATCATTTTTATATTTTTAAAAGTTTTTCTACATTTAATTTACTATATTTTGTCTTAAAATATTTTTATTCCATTTCCCTTTTCAAAATTCTGATGGTTTCAACGCGTCATACTTTTTTTTTCTCTTCTACTTTTCCCTTTTGTAAATTTCATTTTCTGCACCCATAATTTTTTTGCCTAGTCCTTCTTCATTCATTTTATCAATACAACTTTTTTTTTAAATTCAAATTGACGCTTCGAAAATTTCTATTCCCGCCAATAATGCTTAATCGAATTGTTCAGATTTGATGCATCCGCGGTCGCTGCGGTAAGCGATGTCACTGATTGGATAAAAACTCCATCTGCATTCTTATTTTGTTATCTTCAGCAATGGCTTTTAAATATTCTCTTTAAACAATATTGCTTTTAAATTCTCTTTTCTGAACTTTGAATGAATCCCATGGTTAATTATGTTATTAGACAAGTACCCTATTTATATGTAAGTGACAGAAAAACAAAGTTACTTCGTTTTAAAATTCTTTACCCACCTTATTCATCCTGTAAATCTCCATGGGATGCCAGATCTTTTGACTGCCACAAGAAATTTTTGGTCAACATCTTGGGATATTATCTTATGAAAGCATTATACTAGTTGCGCAGATAGTAGTTTTACCTGCTGTATTTTCCTGATATTTATGCTGTTTTCGTAACTCCTTATTCAACATATGCTTTATGACGTAAATATGGTAGCAAGACATGGTAGCAATTATGACAATTGCTAAATTTTTCAATAGGACGCAGGATTTTTTCTTCTACACGCTGTAAAATTTCTAGTTGTAAAATTTCCTTGTACTTTCTCGTCCAGATTTATGTAATAGTTGAAGTCGTGTATGTGTTTCTGTGATTAAATAAATGTATATGGATCATTCGAGACGACAGCCTTGTAGCTATAGGTCTCAAAGCCCACCTCCCTTCAAAGTTCAAAGTTCAAGCGCAACAGGATGCACTTCATATATATGTTTATATGTAAGTGTTTGTGTGTATATTAAAAACTATTATACATTTATAATAAATAATTTTCAATATATTTTTATCCTCTTGATAAATACATTAAATAAAATGGAACTTCTGTCAAGAACGCCCATTTCAAAGCGTCACACTTTTTAGCACATCGCTATGTCTTTTTCTTTCTGCTATAAATTAAAGAACTAGTAATAAAGATAAACTTCCATAAATACAGTCGCGAAAATAAAACGCTGCTCTTTAAGTTGCCAAAATGCATTTTGCGCTTAGACTGTACAGTTCTATAAGCTGAGTACACGAATTATTGACAATGTACCAGTAATTGGCAGCAGAAATGTATTAATATTGTTAGTATGCCACCAAAAATCAGCATATCCGTGTAATAATACCTGTTTTATACAGTTTTGTCTCGAACTGGGTAATTAATGGTACCTAGTAAATGACCGGTTTCTGGCCAATTACTGGATCACTCATCCTATATGAAAAATATAATTTAGAACTAAGTTATGTCACAGTTATTTTTTCTTTGCAGGTATAAATTGGTAAATTATTCCTTTTTTAAAGTTTTTAACATCTATTAATGAAGCTACATATTTTTCAAAAACGTGCATAACACACTTAAGTAAAGTATTCAAATGTACCTGTGCTTAGAATTTTATTTTGATCTCACGCAGCGCCTTGATTTCTCCGCTCTATTTTTTTTTAATAACTATTAATTTGAAAAATTAATTTGAAAAGAAAGGAAATCTTTGCAATCGATACAATCAATTTACTATGAATTAAATTTTATTTTGGAACTTTAAAACTTATAATAATTAAATTTAAAATATATTTTAGAAGATCATTTAATTTAAAAAATAGATAATGAATACACATAAATTTATGAGGGAAAAAAAAGATTTCTTTTGCAATTGGAATTACTTAATGCTGAGTACATAATTTTAATTGATTAAAGATTTGAATTTTAATAATAAGGTAGCAATTAAAGAAAGTTCCGACTGTAATTACGTTGTTTTCGAATAAGTTCGGACAATCTAAAACAATTTAAATTGAAACTGATCATACGATTAATTTTTCCTTTCAGTTGGTTTTTAAAATGTAATGTTTATGAATAGTTAGTATTAGAGATAAACATCTGAATTAGATCAAAAATTAGGTTAAAAATTAGCATGAACACAATAATCGCGATTCATTACATTTAAACTGAAGAACAATGTATTTCAATTATATTTTCCACTTGAGCGTAATATTTATTTAAATATATTTTACTTATATATGCTTTAAATGCATCAAACTGATTTTTAATACAAAAATGGATTTATAACATATAAATATAGATTTAGATTTAATTATTAAACGTGTATACTTTTAATTGTTTTTCCGTAATCCGCCTCCCCAAAGGAAAGAAACAAGGAACCTTTACAAACTTCTTTATAGCGGAGAATTTGTTATTTTTAAAAAATTTACAAAAAGTTTTATAATTAAAAGAAAAATAAGAACTAAAATAACTTCTTAAAACACCATCAAAAACTTTAAAATGCGCTAGGCCTTTCGAAAGATCTGGGTCTTTCTTCGTCAGGCGCAAAAAGACGTGCGTCCACTATGAAAGCAGCAGCAAGACTGAAATGAGAGATGAGGGAGAGGAAACAAGCTGAAGCAACAGCCAATAGGAAAGTAGAAGTCAACAGCCAATAGGAAAACAGAAGACAACAGCCAATTACAGAAGAGTAAAATCAAAACAATAGAGAATACAAAATAGAAGGGGAATAAAGAAGTGAAAAAAAAAATAAATAAATAAATAAAATAAAATAAAAATAAATAAATAAATAAATAAAGCACACAAATATATTAAAAAATGGAAACAGATGAAAATTAAGAATTAAAAAAGTAACCAAAATATTTAAATATATATAAAAACAGACTAAAATTAATTAATACAAAAATAAATTATATGGAAGTACTGAAGAGGTTTTTCCAAGCAGCAGAGAGCATTGTGGAATCAGATACATTAGAAAGAAGAATTAAGAAGAAGATATTTTAGTTCTTAGTGTTTCACACCAGTTTCAACTTATTTTATTTAAAAGAAAAATGTTTAGTTTTCTCAATTTGATGTTATAATTACCATATTTGAATATACATTTATGTTTATGTATTATGCATGAATATGAATTTGCACTGTGTTTTAACGAAAGGATTTTCTTTATGTGTTATTAATTTCATTCTTCTTTTGATAATTATTTATCTCATGAAAATATAACATTACACAACAAATTGTTACTAGTTTGAGAGAAAACTATAATAAAATTCTTTTTCACAAAGTATTTCATAAAATCAGAGTGTAAAAAAATTGAAACATGCAACATCCTTTTTTCATTTCAATGAATTGTTGAGTTTTCTGACGTGAACAAAAAGAGACAATCATGCATTAGAGGTGTGAAAAAGGTGTGGAAATATTCGTCAAATCTAAAGGATTTCTCTACAAAAGTTATTTTTTACTTTGAATGGAGACAAAATTTTAAATTCGCAAGACATTTTTTTAAAGAAGAATTGTTTTGTAAAACTATTATATTTTTGTACGAAAATGAATGCTTTATAATGCTCGTCAAAAAAGAAAAAAATGCTGAAAAATGTGTATTAATAAATGAATGTTAAACGATAGGAAATAAATAAATGTAACAGCTAATATAGAAAACTAACTGTTTTATTGGAGATTTAATTTACTCGAAAAATCTGTAAATATTGTTTTAGTGTTAAAACATTAATATACTTTTTTCCTTAATTATTCACTGTAATGAGTCCGTTATATGTACCCCCTATATTCCGGCTTATAATGCACACATACAATTTAAGACTGTAATTAAACAAACTGTAAAACGAAAAATTAAAGAAACTGTGATGAAATTTGTAGCATAAAAATAAAATAAACAGCATTAACAGGTACGCGCCTTCTTCTCTTCTTCATTAATATAGAAATTCTTATGCTTAATTTTTAAGATTTCATTTTTTAACTGTCAATAGTTTATCTCTTATAAATAGAGCAGTATTAAGGTAAAGACAGGAGAGATAGCGCGGTCGGAGAGATTGCGCACATAGAGGTTCGGGGGGAAGGAGTAGAGTGAGCGCGCAACAACTCCAGGTAGTTGTACAACAGCAGTAGTGGAGTGTCTACTTTAAAGTGCCCGTTGATTGTATTGAGCGTCTAAGATATTATGCTATTTTGTTTTGTTTTCCTAAAGTTTGAATTTTCGTAGCTATTCATCAGAATTTCTATACAATGTCAGTAGTACAAAATATTTTAAACTTAAACGATTTCGCATAAGCTACTAATCTAGACTAACAATGTGAACATCAACGGTTCGTTTTAGTAGCGGCCATGTTTACATAAAAAGCCGCGCAATCTCTCCTAATGATATTGGAGAGTTTGCGCATCTGCTACTTAGGAGAGATGGTTTCCATTAGTTTCCATTAGTTTTCATGCTAGGAGAGATTATGCAGCTTATTGGGAAATTTGCATAAAAAAATGAAAAATGAAAATGGACTAATTTAAAGTTAAACGTGTTTTAAAGTAACTTAAGGTTATTTTATAATCTTATCTGGACTTGCTTTTTTCTTATTCTTAAATTTTTTCCCCATTAACTAAAATTTTTTAATCTTTTTTTAAAATTATTTACTTTTTCTGATACTTTAATCATTAGGTTGAAATATTCACTCCTAATACAATAATATATGTTCAAAAAAAACTTACAACAATGTCATTTAAGTGTAATTATTATTGTTAACAATTCAATTGTAGTTATTATTAGTAACAATATCGCCTACCCATGTGCGCAATCACACCAACCCTGCAAAGACAGATTGCGCAAAATAACTTTCTTGGATTTATTACAACTGTTCTGTTAAGTTACAACATAACAACAAAATAGCAATGGAATTGCATAAAAAACAAATGAAGTAAAAATTATTCATGGATAGTTTAGCAAAAAATTAATAGTAAGATTTTTTATTTTTATTCGTTTGAATTGAGCGCAGACTCTCCTAGCTTTACCTTATACTACCATTTGTTTACTGCTTGATATAAAGGTTTAATAAAATTCTTTTTTACAAACCATTTGATAAAATTACAATTGTATAAAATTTGACGTAAGGGACAGCTGTTTTTCATGTTAGTGAACTGTTCAGTTTGCGGACGAGATCTGAATGAGAGAATCATGCATTAGAGACATGACAAAGTGTGAAAAATACTCGTTTCTTCACATAATAATTTTTAGCATTTCAAGTGGCGAGGTTTACTCTCCAAAAGGTATTTTATTCTTTAGAAAGGTGAAAGCATTTTAACGTTGCATTAACATTTTTTGAAAGAAGAATTGGTCTGTAAAAATTTTATATTTTGTGCAAAAATAAATGCTTTATAATGCTCAGAAATCAAGAAACAAATTTAGACATATTATGTATTAATGAATACATGTTAAACGACAGAAAATAATTAAAAAAAAACTGAGAAAGAATATACACAATTGACTCTTTTATTGTAGATTTTTATCACACGAAAAATCTGTAAACGTATTTTTTTTTTTAACTTTTTGTTGTTTAATCTGAGAGTAATCGTGTGTTTATTTAGAAAATTACTGTTCTGTGTATTTTCAGCCGCTTCTTCTGGCGGAAGAAAATAAAATAACCATATTCATTATTTATGCAACTATTATTTTTCAATCAATTTATAAAGTTGCTCTTTACTGAAATTAGTCAGTTTTCTCACGAGCAATGAAATATTTGGAAAGGATGAAAATGTCCTATCTCCAGTGATTATTGATAATGACCTTTTCGACGAATATCTACTTTTCATATCAATATATACTTAAGAAAAGCTAGAGTGTCGTGTAACTTTACTATGATAGTGAAAGATCTTAAATTCAGCTACATGCGATCTCAGTATTGTATTTACAAGGGGAGATAATAGAGGGAGATTGAGGGGACGTCCTCTAAGGGGAGCTTAGAGGACGATAATTGATATAGCAATGAAATATTTGGAAAGGATAAAAATGTCCTATCTCCAGTGATTATTGAGAATGAACTTTTCGACGAATTTCTACTTTTCATATCAATATATACTTAAGAAAAGCTAGAGTGTCGTGTAACTTTACTATGATAGTGAAAAATCTTAAATTCAGCTACATGCGATCTCAGTATTGTATTTACAAGGAGAGATAATAGAGGGAGATTAAGGGGGGCGTCCTCTAAGGGGGGCTTAGAGGACGATAATTCCTATAGCAATGAAATATTTGGAAAGGATGAAAATGTCCTATCTTCAGTGATTATTGATAATGACCTTTTCAACGAATTTCTACTTTTCATATCAATATATACTTAATAAAAGCTAGAGTATCGTGTAACTTTACTATGACAGTGAAAAATCTTAAATTCAGCTACATGCGATCTCAGTATTGTATTTACAAGGGGAGACGGCTTAGAGGACGATAATTGATATAGGCGCTAAAAAGATAGGCATGCGACTACTTTACTTCCGGACTAATAAACATTTTTTACTGCCGACCTAATAAACATTTTTCTTTAATTATTCGCCATTACCTGCCTATTTTATGTACCGTATATACCGGGGTATAACGTGCACTTCCACTTTAAGACTGCATTTTTCTATTTTTAGGTATATTTTCCATACTACACGAACCCCTGTTGTGCAAAGGAATTGAAATGACATAATTTTTAATATTTCTTTTTCTATCTGTTAATGATCAAGTTTTAGACCATCGTTTATAAATAGAGCAGCATTATACAACCATTTTCCTGTTCGGTAAAAATTATAATAAAATTCTTTTTCAGAAAGCATTTGATAAAATCCCAATATTAATGAACTGTTCAGTTTGATGACGAGAACTGAATGAGAGAATCATGCATTAGAGACATGAAAAAGGTGAGAAAAATGCTCGTTTCTTCACATATCCAGTTTTAGCATTTCAAGTCGAAACAATTACTCTCCAAAAATTATTTTCTTTTTTAAAAGAGGAGAGAGCTTTTTAACGTTGCATAAAATTTTTTGAAAGAGGAATTGTACTGTAAAACTACACTGCTCAAAACAATTAAAGGATATTTGAAGTTTTATATAAAATAAAGATATAAACGAAATTTTTTTTTGCCGAAAATAGAAGAAGAGAATCACAAATGCAAACTTTTCTGGTTTTCAAACTGTGGAGTATGCAAATTTTGAGTTCGACGTCAAAAACGTCGCTTCAGTGGCAGCGAATGAAATTTGACTTTCAACTGGATAAAAGAGAATGAAAACAAGGATGATCGGCATTCAGTGATTGCTTTGTTTCGATGAGTACGATGTCTCAGCGAAGTCATTTGACAGATTCAGAAGCTTGGAGAATTGTTTGTAGGTTAGAAGGGGGCCAAACTCAAGCCGAAGTAGCGCAAGCCATTGGAGTGTCACAAAGTGTCATTTCCAGGATCTGGAACCGTTTTCTGGAGAGTGGATGTGCAGGCCGAAGACCAGGGCAAGGTCGTAGACGGGCAACAACGCCCAATGAAGATCGGTATTTAGCGTTAACAGCTCGGAGACACCGAAACATGAACGCTACTCTTCACCAACAACACCTTCGCTCGGCTACAGGCACCACGATTTCAACTCAGACTGTCCGAAACCGGCTCTATGCTGTAGGTCTGTATGCTCGCCGACCGATGGTATGTGTTAGATTAACATCAAGGCATCGTCGCGACCGCAGGGAGTGGGCAACCGAGCATGTCAACTGGAGGAGAAATGAATGGAGCAATATTCTGTTTTCTGACGAGTCCCGTTTTTCTGTGCATCCGGATAATAGGCGTATTTTCATCTGGAGGGACCGTGGCAGTAGGAATAATCCTGCGTTCGTGCACGAAAGTGTCAGATTTGGTGGTGGAGGAGTGTTGGTGTATGGTGGCATCTCCATTGACGGGCGCACTGATCTCTACATCATTCGAAATGGAGCTCTGACTGGTCGCCGATATAGGGATGAGATCCTCAGACCTATTGTAGTCCCTTACGCTGCAGCAATCGGAGATAACTTCATTTTAATGGACGATAACTGCAGGCCACATCGTGCAATCCTGGTGGAGGATTTCCTTTTCGAGGAAGGAATTATTCGAATGGAATGGCCAGCGTGTTCTCCAGACATGAATCCAATCGAGCACGTTTGGGACGCTCTAGGAAGACGAGTTTCTGGCCGCCAACAACCCCCACAAACTCTCCAAGAACTGGAAAGAGCTTTTCTGGAAGAGTGGGGCAGAATACCCCAACTCGTCATTAATAGCCTCATTGAGTCCATGCCTCAAAGGTGTTCAACGTTGGTGGCCGCCCGTGGAAACCATACCCCCTACTGAAAATGATTTTCTTTGAAGAAAACACCTTTTCTTATACTTTTTTTCTCATATGCACAAATTGTGTTTTTTTCCTTTTGTACACAAATGCGCAATAAAATGCATTTTTTTCTGCCAAACATGTGTAATTTATTCTCATATAACCTACTATGTCTGTCGACCATGTATCAGTCAGCTAAAAAGTTTCCCAGATACAAAATCCACCTAAAACTGCAATATCCTTTAATTGTTTTGAGCAGTGTATTATGTTTTGTGCAAAAATTAATGCTTTATAATATTCTGCAGTAAAGAAAAAAATTTAGAAATATTACGTATTAAGGAATAAATGTTAAACGACAGAAAATAAATAAAATATAGATAGTATATACAATTGACAGTTTTATTGCAGATTTTATTGAAGCGAAAAATCTGTAAAGGTATTTTTTTTATTAATTTTTAATTATTTTTTATGTATAACTTGAGGGTGACCGTGCTTATATTTAGAACATAACTGGTCCTGTTCTGTGTTTTTTTCGCCGGTTATTTGCTGGCGGAAAAAAAGAAAATAACAAAGTTCATTAATTATGCAATTATTATTTTTCAATCCATTTATAAAGTTGCACTTTATTGAAATTAGTCAGTTTTCTTACGAGCTGTAAAATAGTTGGAAAGGGCAAACCTGAAAGAGTGAAAACCTCCAGTGATTATTCATCATAATTTTTTAGACAAATTTCTACTTTTCATATCAATATGTATACTTGAAAAATATAGGTAGGGTGTCATGGAACTTTACTATGATATTGGAGAAACATTTAAGGTCAGCTACATGAAATCTCAGAATTTATAAGGGAAGATGGCTTAGAGGACGATAATTGATATAGGTGGCAAAATAAATCGGCACGCGACTACTGCCAGTATAACAAACTTCCCCCCTTAATTATTCATCACAATCTATTCATTTTATATACCGTATATTCTGGGGTATAACAATCACCTCCAATTTAAGACAACATTTTATTTTTATTTTTAGGCATATTTGCCATATTACACGAATCCTCTTTTGTACAAAGAAAATGTAATGAGATACGTATCATGAAAATACATTAAAACGTATTAAAGGCTATAATAACCAGTACAAACATAAAGAAGATAACTTAAATTAAAATGAAGATATTTGCTACACGAAACTTATCTGCTTGAATCATCACAAAGAGTTTGGAATCGTACTATTAATCATTCAAAAATCACGCCTACTTCACATCGTCATTAAAATAGAAATCTCAACTTTTATGCTTACTTTTTAAGATTTCATTTTCTAACTGCTATTAATAAAATGTAGATAATTGTTTATCGGTACTTTTCCGTTATACGGACACCATGCCAAAATGTATGCAAATGCATAATGTATGTAAATGTATGTATGTATGTAAATGTATGTATATGTTTGTATGTAAATGTATGCAAATGTATGTATTAAATGTATGTAAATGTATGCTTGGCGACGATGGTGTCCGTATAACGGAAAAGTTCCTGTTTATCTTATATAAATAGAGCAGCATGATACAACTATCACCAAACTCTTTGAGATAAAAGTTTAATAAAATTCTTTTTTACAAACCATATGATAAAATTACAATTGGAAAAAAAATTGACGTAAGGAACAGCTATTTTTCATTTTAGTGAACTGTTCAGTTTGCGGACAGGATCTGAAAGAGAGAATCAGGCATTAGAGACATGCAAAAGTGTAAAAAATGCTCGTTTATTCACAGATCCAGTTTTAGCATTTCATGTCGGAACGATTACTCTCCGAAAGTTATTTTATTCTTTAGAGAGGAGCAAATATTTTAACGTTGCATTAACATTTTTTGAAAGAAGAATTGGTCTCTCTGTAAAACTTTTATATTTTGTACAAAAATTAATAATTTATATTGCTTAGCATTCAAGAAACAAATATAGACATAATACGTATTAATGAATACATATTAAACGACAGAAAATAAACTAAAACTAAGAGAGAATATAGACAATTGACTCTTTAATTGTAGATTTTATTCACACGAAAAATCTGTAAAAAATATATGTTTTTAAATTTTGAAACTTTTTTGCTGTTTAACCCGAGATTAATCTTGTGTTTATTTAGTAAATTACTGTTCTGTGTTTTTGCAGCCGGTTCTTGCTGGCGGAAAAAAATAAAATTGCAGTTTTCATTATTTATGCAAATATTATTTTTCATAATGAACAGAGGAAAGTATATTCAACTAGGTAAATTAGATCTAATGGTTGGAGTATCATAGATGAGATTTTTTCCATCTATAAGCCAGCAAATAAGAATGAAATATTCCAGCCAGGATATCGTTGGGATAGCTCAGTACGGAGAGCGTTGGCACGGCAAGCAAAAGTATACAGGTTCAAGTCCTGCCCTGGTATATTTTAGGTCTGTTTGAAAAAATCTCAACTATGATTCTCCAACCATTGGATCTGATATTATTTTTCAATCAGTTTATAAAGTTTCACTTTACTGAAATTAGTCCGTTTTCTCACGAGCCATGATTTATTTGGAAAGGGTGAAAATGTCCCATCTCCATTGATTATTGATAATGATCTTTCCGACGAATTTCTGCTTTTCATATCAATATATACTTAAGAAAAGCTAGAGTGTTGTGTTACTTTACTATGATAGTGGAAAAAAACTTAAGGTCAGCAACATGAAATCTCAGTAATGTATTTATTTATAAGGGAAGATGGCTTTGAGGACGATAATTGATATCGGCGTTAAAAAGAGCGCCACGCGACTACTTCCGTATTAATAAACATCTTTCACTGCCTGGCTAATAAACATTTTTCTTTCATTATTCATCATAATCTGTCCATTTTATGTTCTGTTGTCCATTTTATGTTCCGTTGTCCATTTTATGTTCCGTATATACCGGGGGTATAACGTGCCTCTCCGATTTAAGACAGCATTTTTCTATTTTTAGGTAGATTTTCCGTACTACACGAACCCCCTTTTGGGCAAAGGAATTCTAATGACATATGCTCTAGCATGAAAATGCAATAAAGGGCATTAAAGGCTATATTAAACAGTACAAACATAAAGAAAATAACGAAAATGGAAGTGAGCATATACGCTAATGCGAAGACAACTTAGTCTTCGCAGTAGCGTATAGCTTGTACAAGCTATACGCAGTACAGCTTGCTATAGCTTGTACAGCAGTGCAGCAGTACAGCACTACAGCCAGTACAGCAGCTATAGCTTGTACAAACTATACGCAGTAGCGTATAGCTTGTATCCCCACAAAGCTTTTGGAATCATACTCTCGTTCATTCAAAAAATCAAGTCTTCCTGTTTGAGTAAAAATTATAATAAAATGCTTTTCAAAAAGCATTTGATAAAATCACAGTTGTAAAAAAAATTGACGTTCAGAACACACAATCCCCATTTCAGTGAACTGTTCAGTTTGCTGACGCGAACCGAAAGAGAGAATCATGCATAACAGGCGTGAAAAAGATTTTATTACGATTACTCCCCAAAGCAAATATATATATATATATATATATATATATATATATATATATATATATATATATATATATATATACAGGGTGTCCATAAATAAACGATCCTACTTTAAAGTTGTCTACAGACGAAACTATTGGTCACAAAGAAATTCTGGGAAGAACATAATGAAGGAATAGGAATTTGTATATGCAAAAAAGAAAAAAAAAGTTCAAAATTTTGCTACCAGACAGCGTTTTTAATGAATTACACATTTAGCATATATTTACGATAGTTTACATATTTTATTGCAACAAAAAATGTTCCACATGACGGCCATCATTTTCAGCTACCATCTGGAATCGTAAAATAGCATGTTCTACAGTTGGCCGCAGTGTGTTCTGGGAAATAATAACAACATGTCGCGAAAAATGTTTTGTTGTAATAAAATTGTAACCTATCGTGTATGCATGGTAAATATGTAATTCATAATAAAACGCCATCTGGCGGCGAAATTTTGAACTAATTTTTTTTTTCGTTTAAACTGCATGAATTTCCTGTTACTGTCTTCTTTAATATTTACATAACTACATTACTAAACACAGTAGAATGATTTTGAAATTCTTAATTATTTGCTCTGAAAAGATCTAAACAACAGTGCAATCACCTTTTAAATCCTTTTAGTAGTAGTTAATTTACAAATTATGATACCGGTTTGTCATGATCATATTTCAATACATGCAATAGATGTAAAACCACTTTCTTAAACGAATGAAAGCAGAAAGTGACAAATAAAAAATATTTTAAAATCCTAATCTGTGTCACAACAATCGTTACAACATTGGTTTATTTATATGATTGGGTGGAAGGAGCTTTTATCATATATATATATATATATATATATATATATATACAGATTTGCCAAGTCTCCGGCTTTTTGCATACCAGTATTATCTTAGAAAAAATGTTGTTCTCTTAAATCGCAGAATGTTCCGATTACATAAAACAACATTTTCTGTACTAAAATACTGGTGTCCAAAATGCCGGAGACTTGGCAACTCTGAATATATATATAAGTTTATCAGCGAATAAGCTCATTAGGCAAATTAATATGTTAATATAAAATTGCTGAATATATATATATACTTTCATATAAATACTTGGAAATTTTTCCATAGAAAATTTCTCACGCCTTGCATTCATAATATTCAAATTTTAATTTCTTAATAGACGTATAACCAACATAGTGAAATGGGTTTTCAATGGAAAAATTTCCAAGCAGTAAATATGAATTTATCCAATTATCGATGCTGGATTTTCTTTGATTTCGTGTTTGCCCCAGGGTTGGTGGCTCACGGAAAAATATTCCATCTTGTGCTGCGTTTGTAGCCTTGCCAACATGTTATAGTGAAAAAGTTCTAGGCTGTGTATCGTTTCCAAGTGGTTCAGTTGGTAGAACGTCAGTGAGCGAAACACTGATGACCCGGTTCCTGTCCCGGCTTGGGTACTTTTTCACTATGTTGGCTATACGCCTATTAAGCAATTAAAATTTGATTAATAATATATATATACGTATCTTAAAAATCAATAGACATTTATAGTAAATCATTTTTAAATTTTCTAAATACATTTATCTGCTAAATAAATTAGTTTAATTATATGGAATATTCGAGAGAAAATTCCAATGTTCTAGTACACAGCTCTGTACTTTTCTTTCTACTAAAAACATAAAAAAATGTATAAATGATATTTTTTTTATGAAATGTACGACTGTATTTAGTCTCGGGAAAAAATCTCAACGCTTGATGTTGCCGAAATTTTATTTTTTCTTAAAGATTTTATAGTCATTAATGTTGCTAAACTGGATTGTGTTAATTTATTTTTGCGTTGAAAATAAGCAAAAAAGAAAAAAAGTGCTTTCATCTTTTTATTTTTTTAATCCCATTAATGTTGATTCGCATTTTTGACAAAATACATAGCACTAAGATAAGGTACTCCAAATTTCATAAGCATACAATTTTATTTTGATCCCTCTACCGTTTTCTCAGCGCTATTTTACGAGTAATATTTTTTCCGAAAGAGATCATTAATCATTGAAATAAAATATTTTTAATAGAAATTAAACGTCTGTAATCGATACGACTAGCTTACTCTGAATTAATTCGCCTTTTAAACTTTAAAACATAGAGTAAATGAGTAATCTAATTATTTCCAAAACACAATTTGATTAAAAGAACATTTTAAAGATGGTATATACAGTTTCTTTTTTTATTATATTTTATGGTTTTTATTATTTTAGCTTTACTCAAAACATAATAGATTTTTATATTTTATAAAACTTTTCAATTTGAAAAGCAAAATATTTATCAAAAATATTTTCCACTTTCACAATTTTTGTTCCCAAGTTATGTCAATTTTGGGAAATAATTACATTTACGCGGGAAATATTAAAATTACCTATCATAAACGGAAAAGTTACGTGTTACCCAAATTCAACAAATATGTTTATACAGAAATCCAATGAATATATTTATTGTCGGTAATACTCATTAGACAATAGACTAAGAGAAAACATTTAAAAAAAAATTCGTATTACAATAGGATTAAACAGACATAACAAATTTCTAGTATGTTTTTTTGTTTTATGACAAATTATTCATTTTAAAAAAGTAGCCCCTATTTTGAATTGAAAAAAATACTTGAAATAAAAGAATCACCAACCATGTAAACATAATTAAGCATATTATTATTATTATTATTATTATTATTATTATTTATAAATGCTGAAATATAAATGAAGTCATAATGTGTAGGCATATACTATCATTACCACATGCGGATAACTACAAACATAATTGCAAAGGCAATGAAAAGGGACGTCCTATTAATAGGACGCAAAAAACAAACGAGTCAATTAAGTACTTCTTGACAAAAGTTCAGCAAATCAAATGAATCAATTATAAATTGAGGATGAACAATCGATTTCTTTTGAGATGGTATTATATATATATATATATATATATATATATATATACACTATATTGCCAAAGGTGACCGGTCACTTGCGATTTTAGATGTTTTGTTAACTATCTAGAAAAATACATGAGGAATTAACCTGAAACTGCAGTTGTATAAACAGTATAGTATAGGTTATATATTTCCGTGAAGATTTTTTCCCGAAACCCCATAGGGTACTGTCAACAAATTGAAAAATAACGAATATCTTATATGCTTATAATTTGCTGAGTTCTTAATATAAAAAAAAGTTATTTCGAGGAAATATGTCAAACAACATTGTACATAATACTCTGCAATCGGAATTAAAAAATAATAAAAATTTGATGAAAAATGAGCAAGTTTACTAAAATATTTTTCACTGCGCATGCGCGAATGCAATCAAAATATAATATGCATAATCTATGAGCTAAGTATATAGTGCAACTTTTGTAAAAGTCTCAAAATCATAGCTTGAAAATTCTGAAATTTTTCGTCGATAGAATAAGCTTGAAATCCGTTGTTCCCAAAAAGAAGCAAAAAGATGAGGGGTTGTATCAAATATCTGTTGGTTAGTGTCAAGATATCGTACACAATATTGCACGTACTACTATATTTGGATGCGACCCCTCATCTTATCCAACATTCCCAACTTGCTGGGGACTCCGGGTCCTTGGACACTGGGGTTGCTGGTATATATAGGTTTTCCCCTCGTGGACTATTGTTCCTATGCCGAGAGGTTGGCTGTCCACGAGTGGGAGGTTTCTGTTTCTATTTCTATTATACCTTGACATAAATAGATGCTGATTACGTTTTGGGGTAACCTGCCCAGCAGGTGGCACTGCCCTGCTACTTTTTTCATGATTTTTACGATAGCTATATCTCAAGAACTAATGCACACATTTTCATCAAACTTCAGATTCAGTTAGAAAATTGACATAAGTTGTTGATTAGGTTTTGGTGTAAATATCCCAGCAAGTGGCCCAGCTATGCTGCATGTTTTATGATTTACGCGCTTTTAGCGATAGTCATATCTCAAGAACTAATGCACGGAATTTAATAAACTTTAGATTAAGTTAGACCTTGATTAAATTGGTGCTGATTTGTTTTTGGTGTATGTGAAACCTATATGAGATAGAAGAAAGTTTTGGGATTGGCACATCCGACTAGTTTTTAATATATATATATATATATATACATATATATATATAACCAGGGTCATAATCCATTTATCAGTTTTAAATAGAGACTTTCTTACTCCAAGCCAAGCACGGAGTTATATTCTTATATTTAAAAGGAATAAGATAACATCGCTCATCTGCCGGAAAGTTGACACAAATTAAAAATACTCCCTTTCAGGGACGAGGCAAAAGATTGTTTAAATGAAATATAAAATTATAGATCTTAACTCTGCATGTAGCTGTAAAAGCTTTCAAAAAGGCGTAAACCCTTAAAGAATCAAAATTCAGAAGAGATAGAGAAGATTGAGTAAATGTATCGCCACACAAAATTTGACCCCCTTCTGTCGTTTCAAAGAGACTTATAGCGTAATCTAGTGGTATTCGGGAAAACTGTGATCGTGTCACTGTTCCTGTAGTAAAACGTACTTATGTCAGACCTATTAGCGCAATACTGCCCAAAATGAATTCTTTGGAGTTGTGTCATTTTTCTTGCGGGTGGCGATATATCAAAACATTCAATAGGATATTACACTGTCATGGCAAAGAGACTTATAGCATAATCTAGTTGTTTTTGGGATAACTATGATCATGACAATTTTCCTGTATTAAAATGTACTTAAGTCAAATCTATTATTAGTACAATAATGCCCAAATGAATTTTTTGAGTTGTGTCACTTTTCCTGCGGGTGGCCGATATATCAAAACATTCAATAGGATATTACACTGTTGTGTGAAAATTGAGAACATTATGAGAAGCACACTATGTTTAGTACAATGAAACCAATGTATTGTGAGCTACACTGTGAATTACGAATTGTTTATATTAGTGTTGTTTGGACGCAGATAATGTCCATTTCCAACTATTTTTGGGACGTTATCACATTTTATAGAAATCACCAGAATAGTCTTTCGAAAATATTGTTAAAAGTGTCTTTATTAATTTAATGCTATATATACAAACAGACATCTTGTCAGGCACCTTGAATTTTTGTATGAACGAAGTGCATTGCGACTATGGTTTAATATCCATTTATTTTTTCTGGTTGTGTACTCTATCGACACTTAAAATATGTGCATTATATTTTGGGACTTCTTGTCTTAACATTTTTATTGAATTCAGTATGTTTTGTGTTACAAAATAGTTTTTTGATGCACGTAATTGCTATCACAATTTTTGAAGTTACAAAACAAACAATGTACAAACGCGCATTAATTGCACGATTCTTGTTAGATAAATATGATCCCAAACAAACTTATAAAATAAGTTGTTTTATTTCTTTTAACTATTGCTAACAAATATTCTGTAAAAATTTTAATGATGTTATAAACCTTTTTTAGTAGAAAGTTTAAGTTGTTTACCGTCACGTTTTGATGGGAACTATGTAGTTACTTTTATTTTAAATAATTGGTATCACGATATTTGAAGCTCAACAATATGCGGTTCAAGAATTTCTTTAATAACATGATTCGTGTTAAATAAATTAGGTTAATGATAAAAATATAATCACTTGGGTTTTCTTTTTTAATGTAATTTTGGTGATTAAGTTTTGGAACAAAGTAATAGGAGGAATAGAAAATTTTAGACGATAGCATAAATTAATTGGTAGTTTTTAAACAACTGTAAGCAGTTTGGTAATTAAAGCATTATATTTGTTCATATAACAAGCTTAGCTTGAAAAAAAAACACTTAATCAAATGGTTTCTCAATAACTATATCATGTTTTTATATATATCGACTATGTTTTAAAGTTGACATTATTTTAAAAGTTTAATCTATACAAGCAGGTATAAATAATGTATTTGTCAGCGAAACATTAGTTCAAAACATTAGTCGTTTGTTTTCTAATTTCATTATATAATGATCTTAGTTTAGTTTTAGAAGTGTAGTACATTTTAATAGTAGATAAAATTTTCGTGGTAAAAGGAAGTTGTACCACAAATTTAAAAGTTGAAAAATATGCATTTCAGAATGTTAATTTAATTAGAAGATTCTAATTATAGGTAAATTAAATTCTGGTTAAAAATAAAATCTCTTGAAATTTATTTTTTCGTAACACATTTTTGATAAAAAATAAATATATTTAGCAGATATTAAAAATTCATAAGTGTTTTAGAGAACATTTTAAAGCAAGTTTTTTATCTATTACAAAATCGAAATCTTAATATAATATATTCACAAAAAAATTAACAACAACAAAAAATGAAATATGCTGTGGATATCACAGAGTTTTCTTCTATATCGCCGAATATAATAATTTAAATAACACACTTACACATCATCATTTATGCATAGGAATTTTAATGCATTTGAAAAGTGAAAAAAATACAGTACAACAAAACACAATTCCTGCTTTAGATTAAAATGAAAAAAAAAAATGCATTAATATTAAAAATTTTATTTAATCGCCTCATCTGTAAATTTTTGTGCATTCCTATCCAGTGGAAACTGCGATACATCAAAATTATTCTTCGTAAAAATGATAGACTAAAATCACACCTAGTACATTGATCAAGGAAAATTAAACGTCAGCTGCTTATAATAAATATATTTTTCGATTACTTTGGAACGTTCAAAATTTTACATACCGCCATATAGTTATCAAGAAAATCGTGAAAAATATGATAAAGCATAGTAACCTTTTTGGAGATCTAATCAGAGTAAAATTTTATCAAGGTCTAACTAAAAATGCCTAAATAAATTTTTTCGTGGCATTTCTTCAATTAGTTCATAAAGAAGAGTAGCTGCAAGATTTGTGTATCAGATACACAAATGCAAGGCGATTTCGAAAAATGGTCAAATCTTTTTCAGGTCATAAAAATGTGTAAGTACATCAAAAATTGGAAGTCGAAAATCTTCACTGATTCATTATTGTGGTCATTTTTAAACTTTAAGAAAAACAAAACGAAGGTATCTTCAACCAAGACATCAGTGTTTACAGTTAATCTTCGAATCAATCGTATATATTATTTATGTTGTAAATGTACTTTTTTCTGTGCATATTCAAAGAACAACTATGTAAACAACTATGTATAAGGTATCATTTGAAAGGTTTTTATACCGGTTCTTATATATTATGTATGTTGTAAATGTACATTTTTCTGTGCATTTACAAAGAACAACTATGTGAACAACAATGTATAAGGTTATCATTTGAAAGGTTTTTAAACTGGCTTCTTATATAGTATATTCACATTTCGTTAAAATATGTTTTTGATTAACCATTGCAGTTAATTAAAATTAAATAGGCATTGTTTTCATAAAGAAAATTAAATGTTTTTCTCAAATCAGTGATATCACAAAAAAAATCTGCATATATCATGCTCAGCAATGACTAAAAAAAAAATAGTACAAAAAAGACAAAGTGTGATGTCTCCGTACGCGCTTGTTTTTTATTTATGATTAAAAACCTAAATTGAAATTGAAATGTTTAGAAGCAAAAGACACCATCGAAGCAAAGATATTTCACTTCTAGCATAAAACAACTTTTACTTTATTATATGTATTTTATATGTATACAATTTACTTTGTCTCATGTTTTACACGAAACGTGTGACGTCATCCTTTAATGCAGTTAAAATACGATGATTAATTTTTATTCGCTCGCGTGTTTTTTGCTATCTTCGATCACTTTTTACATTAACTTTGAAGGAATAAATGAGACGATATTCTGGATTGAATAATGCTGTTAGCAGATGTATATCAGATGTAATTTTTGTGCAATGTGTATTTTGCAAATTTTTTGGTGTAATTTGTAAGATAAGAAGATGTTCATATCTTACAAATGCAAGGCGATTTCGAAAAATAGTCAAATCTTTTTCAGGTCATAAAAATGTGTAAGTACATCAAAAATTGGAAGTCGAAAATCTTCACTGATTCATTATTGTGGTCATTTTTAAACTTTAAGAAAAACAAAACGAAGGTATCTTCAACCAAGACATCAGTGTTTACAGTTAATCTTCGAATCAATCGTATATATTATTTATGTTGTAAATGTACCTTTTTTCTGTGCTTATTCAAAGAACAACTATGTAAACAACTATGTATAAGGTATCATTTGAAAGGTTTTTATACCGGTTCTTATATATTATGTATGTTGTAAATGTACATTTTTCTGTGCATTTACAAAGAACAACTATGTGAACAACAATGTATAAGGTTATCATTTGAAAGGTTTTTAAACCGGCTTCTTATATAGTATATTCACATTTCGTTAAAATATGTTTTTGATTAACCATTGCAGTTAATTAAAATTAAATAGGCATTGTTTTCATAAAGAAAATTAAATGTTTTTCTCAAATCAGTGATATCACAAAAAAAATCTGCATATATCATGCTCAGCAATGACTAAAAAAAAAATAGTACAAAAAAGACAAAGTGTGATGTCTCCGTACGCGCTTGTTTTTTATTTATGATTAAAAACCTAAATTGAAATTGAAATGTTTAGAAGCAAAAGACACCATCGAAGCAAAGATATTTCACTTCTAGCATAAAACAACTTTTACTTTATTATATGTATTTTATATGTATACAATTTACTTTGTCTCATGTTTTACCCGAAACGTGTGACGTCATCCTTTAATGCAGTTAAAATACGATGATTAATTTACTTTGAAGGAATAAATGAGATGATATTCTGGATTGAATAATGCTGTTAGCAGATATTTCTAATCCTTAATTTTTTGTTTTGAAGTTTATATCTGCATCTAAAAAATATTAGATCTGCAATGCAAAATTCTTGCACTGGTCCACTGGTCATAGTATATTGCTCACATGTTTCTGATTGTTTGAAGATAAGTTCCTTCTCGCTTTTTCCTTAATAGAGAGAATCTCCTTTAACAAGGGGTTATATAAAAGGCCTAAAATATTCATTCAGAAATAAACAAGAACGAAAAATCATGCATCAAGCATAGATTATGTAACACTTTCCAACGCTTCCAAAATAATTTTACAAATCATACCGTTTAATAAGCTGAAAAATAACATCTAAGTAAACAATTTGGAAAACGCATAACATATTTAAAAACATAATTTCAGGAATTTCCAACATATACAATATTCGGAAAAATATCCGAATACTTTTATTCAGCCCAGTATATGATCTATAAATTTGTATATATACTACATAGGATGCTGAATTTTTGTTCAGTTAGGAAACGCGTAGCACAATTTAAAATTCTCCTTCTGGAGTTTGTCAATAAACGGAAATGTGTTCGCGAACTTTTGTACTGAGCTGTATATGCTCTACAGAATTTATACACACCACTTAAAACGCACTTCCAAGAATTATTGTTAACAGGCAGTAGAGAATTATTTTGTGTGTCCCTGTAAATGAACGATGACTGCTATACACACAATATTCTGTAGTAAGCCTCTTGTAATGCACCTTAGTGATATATATAAATTTCAATGCGTTTAAAATAGTGAAAAATTATTTAAATAAACCGCAGACGATTTTTCTCCATAGACGTAATGTAACGGAATTCTTTTGGCTGTCCGAGTAAAGTAACTATAAGTGCTATGCACACCCTATTCCACATTAAGCTTCTTGTAGTGCACCTTATTGATATATATCAATTACAATGTGTTTGAAATTGCGTAACATCATTAAAATAAATCGCAAATGATTTTTCCCCATAGATCGTAATGTAACGGAATTCTTTTGAGTGTCCCTGTAAAAAAAGTATAAGTGCTACACACTTCCGTTGAAATAGGGAACATGTTATAGATAACGATAATAACATATAAAAATTGCAGAGCAATCCGAGCATATTTACGGGAGTTAGAGCACGGCCAGGCGGCAGACGGCAGACGGCCATACGGCCAGACGGCAGACAAACCGAAGTCATAAACACTTTTCAACTAGGTTGGAAAGTGTTAAAAAGATGGATTTTTCAAGAGTATATATTGCATCAGTAGTTGAGACAGCCAACAGGTGAATGAGTCAGTAGTTGACAAGTTTGAAACCAGACTCAGATAACTGAACAATAATGTTAAAATAACGAAAATTATTTTAAATCTAGTTGGCAGCAATAAATATATATATATATATATATATATATATTATTATTTACCTCTTATTTTAACAAAATTAGGAAGAACAATTCTCTTCTTCTGCAACCAAGAATAGAAATGATTGCCAGATATTAATTGAATAACATAGATTTATTCCAATTATACAATTTTAGATCCTCCTATACCACATTTAAGATGGATGCTATTGACAATATCTAGTGGAATTATTTTATATTTAATCTATGGATGCTGGAACTATATCACCATGTCGAACGCTAGAAAATAATATAAGAAATGTGTTTCAGTAATTGAAACCTTCTCATAAATCAAATATTACATATATTCAATCTTCTTATCAACTTTGAAAATCTGTATTCAAAGGGCTAAATCACTCTCAAAGTGAAAATGGTTATATGAATTATACTTATTTTATTATTGAAAATGTAAAATTCAAGTCATCTTTCATAGCTTCAACACATTGCAGCAAAGGTTATGAAACGACTGACAGTAATTGCTGACTTATATTTCCCTCCTACCAAACAATTTTCGTCAAACGAAATTCATCAACTATTCATTTTGATGCAGAATGAGGAAATGTCAAATATTGGAAATAATGGGACAAATTGTCTAATATCTTATAATTGACTCCAACTTCTCAAACTGTCAAACAATGATACATTGTAAACCACGTGCGTTTACACTGCGCTGCAAAACACACAAATATTTCTTAATATAGGAAATTATAATATAGTCACCAACGAAAAAAAAATGATAACTTCCAAGTGTTACTCACAATTCTGAAAAGCATCTTTTATCTTTAAAGACCTCAGAGACCAATATATTTTCGAGATTTAAAAGAGCATTTATAAATACAAAAATTATTTTACTGCCACTTATTTTCGTAAATGTTTCCCAGTAATATTTAAAGTGTATTAGTCAGTTTTCTCAAACCGGAATATAGGTTTTATGAATACTACTAATTTTCAAGAAAATATTTTTATATTCAACAATCATGCTTTACAGACAAACATGGTATATTAACACCATTAACATTAATATTAAAATTAATAGTATTTTCTTACTTTTGCAAGTATTAATCTTTCATACAGCTGAAAATGTATAGTTGAGAATTGATAGCGTCCTAAAAACCGATATTCTGGGTTTGAGAGAACTGATTAATACGTTATTGTTATTATTATTAAACCGCAGACCAGGCCGCTACCTGCCTGGCATTAAGCCCAGCTTAACGAGTTTGTATTCCTGGCCGCGGGGCAAAATTCGCCTAATCTCCTCATAGCGGAGATCCACCTAACTAGCTCCTTAGCTGTCATTGGCTGCAACACTATTTGGTTAGAGTCATTAAGATACTGTGTTGGCCGGTTCTAGATTGTTATTAATTATGGGTTTCTGGGTACGTTGTCAAATAAGGAGAGGGGAGAAAAAAAAAGGCTTTACACTGATTATGGCTTCTAATATAGACTATGACAAGTTAATATAATTCAGTTTAAATATTCTTATTATTATTATTATAGGATATAATTCAGTTTAAAATCCTCATAGCGGAGATCCACCTGACTAGCTCCTTAGCTGTCATTGGCTGCAACACTATTTGGTTAGAGTCATTAAGATACTGTGTTGGCCGGTTCTAGATTGTTATTAATTATGGGTTTCTGGGTACGTTGTCAAATAAGGAGAGGGGAGAAAAAAAAGGCTTTACACTGACTATGGCTTCTAATATAGACTATGACAAGTTAATATAATTCAGTTTAAATATTCTTCTTCTTATTATTATAGGACATAATTCAGTTTAAAATCCTCATAGCGGAGATCCACCTGACTAGCTTCTTAGCTGTCATTGGCTGCAACACTATTTGGTTAGAGTCATTAAGATACTGTGTTGGCCGGTTCTAGATTGTTATTAATTATGGGTTTCTGGGTACGTTGTCAAATAAGCAGAGGGGAGAAAAAAAAGGCTTTACACTGACTATGGCTTCTAATATAGACTATGACAAGTTAATATAATTCAGTTTAAATATTTGCGTTTCCGCTATGTATTACATATTGTCTATAGTGTTCTCTAGTGATTTTCTACAGTTTCTCCGATTAATACGTTGTAAAACGTACTCGGAAAACGTTTGTTAAAATCAGGTGCTGCAAAAGAAAAAAAAATACTTAAATGTATATTTAACTATCGAAAATATATTCGTTTGTGAGGTTTCTAAAGAAGAACGCTTTTTGGAATCGTGGGAAACTTCGAAGACGTTATTGTATATTTTCGTTTGGGGTTTTATTACAATTTCGTTCATTTAGAAACGTTTTTTTTACAAAGTACAAACTTTTTTGAAGTAGTGCGTGTACTACAGTTTAAAGTTTGTCTCATCTCTTTTGAAGCCCCATTTAAAACAAAAATCCATTCAATCAAATACTAGGTTCGTTTCTGATAAATTGTTGATTAATTAAATTATATTTCAATTTAAACTCCACACATTAAATTTACCATTATCACCCAATATCACAATTGTTTATTTTCTGTCTGGTTAAGATTTTCTTTTTTAAGTTATTCATGAAATACTATATATACATACATATATATATATATATATATATATATATAGTATTTCATGAATAACTTAAAAAAAAAATATATATATATATATACACTATATTGCCAAAGGTGACCGGTCACTTGCGATTTTAGACGTTTTGTTAACTATCTAGAAAATTACATGAGGAATTAACCTGAAACTGCAAGTGTGTAAACAGAATAGTATAGGTTATAAATGTCCGCGAAGATTTTTTCCCGAAACCCCATAGGGGACTGTCAACAAATTGAAAAATAACGAATATCTTTTGGATCACCCTGTAAAAACTAATGTAACAAAAGCATTCAAACTCGAGATTATTAATAACTGGCTTATTGTAATGTACTGTGTTCATTTTTATGAGAATAGCATGTATACTCGAAGAGAAATTAAGGTTTTTATAAAAACAGTCCCAAATGCTGGAAAAAATGCATTCCCAACTTAAAAAAAAAAAAAAAAAAAAAAAAAAAATCCATCACACGAGCTACCCAATATTTCTTATTGCTGGGTGAGCCCAAAGTTAATACATGTATATAAGTTCTATATGAATATACTGATAAGATTACATAATATTAAAGATAAATATTTACAGATATTTACAATGATAATATTGTACTGAAAATTTTTAATTGTATTATGCACTAGTCTATTAAGTATTTTAAAACATAGTTTTTAAAATCTATAGATCTATAATTTTATATAGGTTATAATAATTCTTTGATATATGAAAAGTTTTTATTTAGGACATTATAGTTTTTATCTAACTTTTCGTATTTGGAATTGTCTAATAGCACACGTTGTAGGTTTCTCTCTAATGTTTTATTTTTATTGAAGTTAAAATGGTATTCCATAAGAGGGCAGTTACCGAAGATGTAGTGTATAGGAGTTCCAGGGTTTTTGTCACAAGGACATCTATCCGTGGTTCTTATATAAAAAGCTTGGGAAGCTTCCATGGCCGCTAAGATAATATGCTGCTGATTTCTGAACACATAAAAATTTAACATCTACCTTATTAAGAATTTTATACGTTTCTCTTCCTTTCGTTGAGTTGGACCAATCATTTTGCCAATCTGTGATGATTTTGTTTTTAAAATAACTTTTTAGAATGGATTCTGGAAATGGTAAGACAGAGATGTCATCTTAATGGTCTTCTGTAATTGCATTTTTTGCGAGAAGGTCTGCTCGCTCATTACCAGTGGTGCATACATATGCTCTAATCCAGGCTATTTTGATGAATTGATTGGGGTTTTGTAGTAAACTATTGTAGATATTTAAAATTATGTAGTTTCGAGGAAAAATTGTCTTGAGTGCATCTAAGGATGAAGGACTATCTGTCAAAATAAGGGCTGATGTAAATTGTGATTGTGTTAACCAAACTATTGCTTCCTGGATCGCATATAATTCGGCTTAGTAAATTGAGTTAATTGGGTGAATCCGAACTGTGATCAAATTCTGCGCATTAGTCCTTGAGATATAGCTACCGTGAAAATCATGAAAAATGTATCATACAAGCGCCACCTATTGTGGTATTTACACTAAAACGTAATCGGCATATATTTATGTCATGGTGTAACAGAATCTGAAGTTTGATGAAATTATGTTCATTAGTTCTTGAGATACAACTACAGTAAAAATCGAGAAAACTACACCATAGCAGCGCCACCTGTTGGACGATTTTTACCAAAAACTGATCAGCACCAGTCTATATCAACGTCTTATGGAATCTAAAATTTTATTAAATTTCGTGCATTAGTTCTTAAGATAGAGCGCCCACAATCTTTTTGTTCACGTACAGACAGACACACATACAGACGGACTGACATATGAAAAGATATACAGACAGACAGATCCATAGACAGACATTTTCTAAAACAGTCAAATCCTGTTCAAGACCTTCTAAAACGTATAAATCTGGCGAAAACCGGAAGTAGAAAATTTTCCCGAATCCAATACTTGCTTGTAAATATAGAAGAAAGTAAAAAAAAAAGGTATGTTGCGTCGAGCTCACCGCTTTCCAAGACATCTGTTTTAGACTGCCTACCGCAGCTGGCATTTGAGTCGCGTACCTTTTAATCTAGTGTTTCCGATTACAGTATGCGGTATTTCTTGCCTCGCTTCATTTCTTTCTCTATCGTGTATAGGCCGATGGCGGCTGCTCACACATCTTGTATACAAGAAGGAGAAACTAACATATAAACTGTCTTGATTAGTACATCTAATTTCGTTGCACAATCTATTTTGTTCATGTTTATATCGCTTAAAATTATTAAACAAAAACACTGTTTAATTTATACTATCATTTGAAAATTATAATTTTTCTAATTACAATTTCCCGAAAAACATTCACGAAAATTACATTACGAAAGAGAATCTCAGAAACATTTCAATCTGGCATTTGATATCATTAACGCGAATCGTGTGATTAATGCATTTTTTGAATCGCTTATTGTTCAATCTCTAAAATTATGACTGTAAATAACGAAAGATAAGTGTTCAAGAAAAAGTATTATTCCTGTCGCATTTGAGAGCCTATATACATGGTGTTCCAAAATTCGAAGTAGGGGTGATAGAAGGCATCAAGAGGATGAAAACGTACTATAGAACATGGAGTCGCGAACCAAGTTTAGTGGGAAAAATTGCAAAAATATGTATGAAGTGTGTGACGCCGAGTGGAACAAAAAGTGCCATTAATTAAATAGAAAAAAACATTTATTTGATGTGAAGCATGATCATAATGCATTGCAGTTGAATGTCAGAAAGGAGACGACGAGACATTTTTATAGGAATAGGTTTTAACGCGTCCTTCAATCCTTCGTCCATAAAAGTATCGGCTGTGCAATGACTTTCGTGGCCGCAACTTCGAAAAATTTATATAAAAAAATGTCGTCGTCTCCTTTCTCATGTTGCACTTGAATGGAATGTAATCCTATTTGACATCATATAAAATGTTTTTTATACTTATTATTGGCCCTTTTTGTTTTACTCGAGGTCACACCCTCCATAAATATTTCCGAGATTTTCTGCCACTAAACATGGTTTGCGACCTGTAGTAAGTTTTCATCCTTTTGATACCTTCTATCAACTTTCTTAATTTGTCCGAAGAATTTTGGAACACCCTGTATACGCGAGTATAAACGTTTTTTTTAATTTTTTTTTTTTTTTTTTTTTTTTTTTTTTTTTTTTTTTTTTTTTAATGGCAGAACTACATAATTTATTCCACATTATTCTGCTTCAAATTGTTAACACTGTTTAAGTCGTCCTGTTTTCCTATAATAAAAAAAATTCTGTTCCTTTCGCCCTAGAAATTACCATAAAAATTATTTTAATAAGGAAAACTTCAAGTGATTATATTTTCATCCGGGGCATGTTTTATCTAGAATTAATAGTGCTATTAAAATAGTTTTCTTAATTGTTTAATATTCTATTTCCAAAATTCTGATAAGAGTTATTTCAATTAAAAAAAGGATTTCTTCCATTATAGAATACATAAATTTATTAAACATATTCAGACCTTTATACGATGCAATGAAAAAGGGAGAATTTTAAATATCTATGTTCAAATTAATTTTATTAAACTAAAGAATATGAACTACACTTCATTAAACTGCGTAAAATCGTTAAATAAATCATGGTTTATTTACAGTTATTTTCTAAAGATTTTAAATTTCCAATTATTTTCGGCTTAATTATACATCTATATTATAAAGAAAAAGCATGTCCGTGAACAGCAATCACATCATATTGACAGTGGCAACACCATACCAATACATTTGGATTTTATTTGCATTTTACATTACTTTTAAACATAGCATAATTTAAATTTTTGTACCGTGAAATAGGAAAGAATTATTTTCAAGTGCAATTTGTTTTAAAACACTATCGCATTTTACTGATTTTATGTATTTTTAAAAATAATTCTCAATCATGATTTTTTAAAATCTTTCTTTATTGTGTACGGCCCGATTATGAAAGATTAATACGTTTGCACTCAGAACAATGTAATAATAATACAGCTTCTGTTCCCGGTTAATATTCCAGTTAATATTTCAAAACGAAATTAAAACATCACCAATAAAAAATAAAAAAATAAAATAGTAAATATAAAACAAAAATTTAACCGACATTGTAATCGAAATACGCGCTAAATGTCAGAATAATAATTAAAAAAGCTGCTCATAATCTAAACTTTTTAGACCTACATTTTAAGAGCGCGTATATGGTAAATACCCCATATAGCACATGTGCTTCCCTAGGACGTCCCCAGGAAGACTGGCATTCATCCTCCAGGCATCCCTGAGGATGCAAAAATTTGTCATCAGGAGGTCCTCAGGAACCGAAAATGTCCGCCTCATAGCATCACAGGGAGCTACCCAGGACCTCCTTAGGTTGTTCTAGGGAAGATTTCAGGAAGTAATACCGGAGGAATTTGGGAGACTTCAGGGTCAATTAACGTGCATAAAAAACATCCGAAGTTATTATTATTCGACGTAATGTAAAGAGTATTTTTTTTAATTAATAAATACGGACATTATCTTTTAAAAACTTACATAATACACATTACTTTTATTAATCACGCACACAGAATCACATGACAGTTATGATACAGACTTTACGGAATAAACTTTCTTACCGCCGACTGGATTTGAACCTGGGTACTTACGCATACGAGAAACACGCTCTAGTGATTACGCTACACGGCCGTTGTACCTGAATCGTTTATAAGGTATTCATGTATTTCTTTCTCTTCTTATGAAAGTCAGTAAATAGAAAACATGCATATTTTTATGCTTCGTATAACAGGAATTCTGTAACTTTTATTGCAAATAAAGATGCATACCCTTTGATATATATTCAATACAATATTAAATTGATAACTAGAAAAAAAGCGTATCAATTATTTAAGGCTGTTCTCAAACCCAAAGGAGCTGTTTTCTGACACATTTTTTAACTCGTTTTTGTTCGGAAATGCATTAAATTGGCAGATGGTCTTATTTAGAAACTATGTAATACTAGAAAAATGTTTTCCTTTTATTATTATTATTATTATTATTATTATTTTGTAAACGCAGATTTTTTAGAAAATACTGTGAAAGTCGTCGTTTTGAGCCGAATTCCCCACGCGGCATCACAATAAAAGGGAAAAGGGAAGGGGTGTTTTATCATTTACAACAACAATGCGTTTTATCATTTTAGTTAGAAGCCACATATATCAGGGTCAGGGGTCTATGATAAAGGGGCCAATTAAATAAATATATTTAAAATTAAATAAATTAAATTATAAATTATAAATAATCACAATTAAACAAAGTAAGAGAAAAATTGACGTTTTTATGAACCAAAAATTGAAAGACAAATTCAAAATACACATTTTTTTTAAATTAGAAATATTATAATTTTAAATTTAGAATTAGAATAAGCAAAATTCAATTTGATTTCTAATATTGATATTACCATATTACAAGTTGTTAAACGATATATCTATAAAAGCTTTTCTGAGTTTATGCATGCTAGGCTGTTCTCAAATTCAAATTGGCTACATTATGACATATTTTTTAGTTCATTTTTGTTCGGAAACGCTTGAAATTGGCAGGTGTTCTTATTTATAAACTTTGTAATCAAAAGAAGTTTTCCATTTTTTTGGTAAAGACAGAAGATGTTTCAGAAAATACCGTCAAAGTCGGTGTTTTGAGCTGAATTTCCGACGCCGTAGCACGAGAAAGGCGAAAAACGTGTCGTCATGTAACATGAATCAATTATAACCCGATAAGTAATATATTTATCAAAAAATGGAAAATTCATTTCGATCTCAATTTAATTCAATAGTCAGGCCAACCAATTTTATGTATTTGCGAATAAAAATAAGTCAAAAGATGTGTCAGAAAGTTTCGCGTTGTTGAGGAGATCATTTGAGAAACATCCTAAGATACATAAATACATCGTTTAATTTTCAATTACCTACATGAAACTGCTGTTTAAAATGACAATAATAATACTTTAGCTCTTAATTTTTAAAGAATGGGCATTTCTACTCTATATCTGTAACTAGTTAAATATGAAAAAAAGTACTGTTAATAAAATTTGTGTCTGTAACAAAAATATTTCTTTTCTTATTGTAATAAATAAAACTAATTTACAATTAAATCTCCAGTTAGCGATCTTTTGAAATCCTGTGAAAACATTCAATGCATAGAAATTTCATTATGCACTATTTTTCATTGAAATATAATTTCATTTTAGCTAACAAAACTAATATTTCAGGAGATTTAAAATGCATAAATGTACGGATACTTTGACATAAAATTTGAGTTCTTTGTTATGATTGTCAACGAAGTATTGTTTAAAAATTCTAAACAAGGAAATCCTTTAAAACAATACTTTTGTCTTTTATAGAATCATTGGTCGACTGCTTTAAAGATTATTTTTCTATTGTACCGACAATTGTTTATTTTAGTCCCATATAGCACATGTGCTTCCCTAGGACGTCCCCAGGAAGATTGACATTCATCCTCCAGGCATCCCTGAGGATGCAAAAATTTGTCATCAGGAGGTCCTCAGGAACCGAAAATGTCCGCCTCATAGCATCCCAGGGAGCTCCCCAGGACCTCCTTCAGGTTCCTCCTCAGGTTGTTCTAGAGAAGATTTCAGGAAGTAATACCGGAGGAATTTGGGAGACTTCAGGGTCACTTAATGCGCATAAAAAACATCCGAAGTTATTATTATTCGACGTAATGTAAAAAGTATTTAATTTTTTTCTTTTCTTTTCTTTTTTTTTAATTAATAAATACGGACATTATCTTTTAAAAATTTACATAATACACATTACTTTTATTAATCACGCACACAGAATCACATGACAGTTATGATACAGATTTTACGGTATAAACTTTCTTACCACCCACTGGATTTGAACCTGGGTACTTACGCATACGAGAAACACGCTCTAGTGATTACGCTACACGGCCGTTGTACTTCAATCGTTTATAAGGTATTCATGTATATCTTTCTCTTCTTATGAAAGTCAGTAAATAGAAAACATGCATATTTTTATGCTTCGTATAGCAGGAATTCTGTAACTTTTATTGCAAATAAAGATGCATACCCTTTGATATATATTCAATACAATATTAAATTGATAACTAGAAAAAAAGCCTATCAATTATTTAAGGCTGTTCTCAAACCCAAAGGAGCTGTTTTCTGACACATTTTTTAACTCGTTTTTGTTCGGAAATGCATTAAATTGACAGGTGGTCTTATTTAGAAACTATGTAATACTAGAAAAATGTTTTCGTTTTTTTTTTTTTTTTTTTTTTTTTTTTTTTTTTTTTTATTTATTTATTTATTTTTTTGTAAACGCAGATCTTTTAGAAAATACTGTGAAAGTCGTCGTTTTGAACCGAATTCCCCACGCGGCATCACAATAAAAAGGAAAAGGGAAGGGGTGTTTTATCATTTACAACAACAATGCGTTTTATCATTTTAGTTAGGAGCCACATATATCAGGGTCAGGGGTCTATGATAAAGGGGCCAATTAAATAAAAATATTTAAAATTAAATAAATTAAATTATAAATTATAAATAATCACAATTAAACAAAGTAAGAGAAAAATTGACGTTTTTATGAACCAAAAATTGAAAGACAAATTCAAAATGCACTTTTTTTAAAATTAGAAATATTATAATTTTAAATTTAGAATTAGAATAAGCAAAACTCAATTTGATTTCTAATATTGATATTACCATATTACAAGTTGTTAAACGATATATCTATAAAAGCTTTTCTGAGTTTATGCATGCTAGGCTGTTCTCAAATTCAAATTGGCTACTTTATGACATATTTTTTAGTTCATTTTTGTTCGGAAACGCTTGAAATTGGCAGGTGTTCTTATTTATAAGCTTTGTAATCAAAAGATGTTTTCCATTTTTTTGGTAAAGACAGAAGATCTTTCAGAAAATACCGTCAAAGTCGGTGTTTTGAGCTGAATTTCCGACGCCGTAGCATGAGAAAGGAGAAAAACGTGTCGTCGTGTAACATGAATCACTTATAACCCGATAAGTAATTTATTTATCAAAAAATGGAAAATTCATTTCGATCTCAAATCAATTCAATAGTCAGGCCAGCCAATTTTGTCTTTGCGTTTAAAAATAAGTCAAAAGATGTGTCAGAAAGTTTCGCGTTGTTGAGCAGATCATTTGAGAAACACCCTAAGATACATAAATACATCGTTTAATTTTCAATTACCTACATGAAACTGCTGTAATGACAATAATATTTCTTTAGCTCTTAATTTTTAAAGTATGGGCATTTCTACTCTATATCTGTAATTAGTTAAATAAGAAAAAAAGTACTGTTAATAAAATTTGTGTCTGTAACAAAAATATTTTTTTTCTTGTTGTAATAAATAAACTAATTTACAATTAAATCTCCATTTAGCGATCTTTTGAAATCCTGTGAAAACATTCAATACATAGAAATTTCATTATGCACTATTTTTAATTGAAATATAATTTCATTTTAGCTAACAAAACTAATATTTCAGGAGATTTAAAATGCCTAAATGTACGGATACTTTGATATAAAATTTGAGTTCTTTGTTATGATTGTCAACGAAGTATTGTGTAAAAATTCTAAACAAGGAAATCCTTAAAAAGCAATACTTTTGTCTTTTATAGAATCACTAGCTTACCCGCCCGGCGTTGCCCGTGCCAACACAACCTTAAATGTACCTGAAATCAGTGTTGAACATTTTTTTTATTATTAAACAAATCTAATGTTGGGGGCCCCACTACCTTAGACAGCAAACACTGGGCGTGTCATACACACTCCCATATATTACTGTAAGTCGAGTCGAAAGCGCCCTTCATGATCCAACCCATAGAACCAGAGATAGAAAAGCACCCCTGGTGGTGAAAATCGAAAAGCTCTATCTATGTAGAGTCGAATGAGCTATACCCCGTCGTGATCCAGCCTATAGAACCAGATATAGGAAAGCACCCCTTGTGGTGAAAATCCGAACTAAAATCAGTCAGCTCTATCGATGTCAAGTGGAAAGAGCCATGCCCCATTGTGATCCAGCCCATAGAAACAGAGATAGGAAAGCACCCTTTGGTGGTGAAATTCAGAACTAAAATAGGTAAGCTCTATTGATGTTGTGTCGAATGAGCCAAACCGTGTCGTGATGTGACCCATAGAACCCGAGTTAGCTGCAAAATCCTTTAGTTACACCTTCCACCGCCAGGGAGCACAATATGTTCCATACGAACATAACTGAATTCATTAAGGTTATCGATGTCGAGTCGAATGAGGCATACCCCGTCATGATCCAGCCCATAGAACCAAAGATACGAAAGTGCCCCCCTGTGGTGAAAATCCAATCTAAAATCAGTAAGCTCTATTGATGTCGGGTGGAAAGAGCCATACCCCGTTGTGATCCAGCCCATAGAAACAGAGATAGCAAAGCACCCCCTGGTGGTGAGAGGAAGTTGATGTAGAATAAATGTGATATTTAATAAAAAGTCGTTCCCACCCCACCCCCTTTATCTCGCCATTTTCGCTAATTATTACAAATATACAAATGTTTCTTAATTACATCTAATGTCTCGATCTGATAATGGGGTTTCCCTATCTACCTATCCTAATCCGCTTTTCCCTATCATAATAGAAAAAAGCATATTTTATCAAAGAATCGCTGGCAAACGCAAATTTCGTCAAAGGTTCGCAAGAAAAACACGAATTTTATCAAATAATCGCTGAAAAAACATGAATTTCGTAAAAGGATCGCTAAAAAAACATGAATCTCGTCAAAAGGCAGCAGAGAAAACACGAATATTGTCAAACGATCATTAAAAAAGCAAATTTCATCAAAGGATCACGGAAAATGCGAATTTCATCAAAGGATTGCGGAGGAAACGCAAATTTTGCCAAAGGATCACAGGAAAAATGTGAATTTCGTCAAAGGATCGCTGAAAAAAAAAACACGAATTACGTCGTAGGATCACTGAAAAAACATGAATCTCGACATAAGTATGTGGAAAAACACGAATTTCGTTAAAGGATCACAAAAAAAGCAAATTTCGTCAAATGATTGCAGGAAAAACTTGAATTTCATCGAAGGATCGCAGAAAAAATACGAAATTCGTCAAAGGATTGTGGAAAAAATGCAGATTTTGTGAATTTTCACAGAAAAAACTTTCGTGAAAGGGTCGCGGGAAAAAATGCAACTGTCTTTATTAAAAACAGCACACACACAAACCTCTACACAAACAAACCTATTCTGTCTTCCACAATTTAATTTGTAAATATGAAGTTAAAAAAAAAAATCCCTGTTTTCTCACATATTATGAGTTTTATCAGCAAGTTAAAACATTAAGTAAATATGAATGATTTGCGGAGCTGTTTCTATCAAAAATTCAATCACATCGCCCAAAAACCCTCAACAAAAATAATTATAAAGAGTGCGATGACAACATAAATTTGCATGTCCGTTCTTGGGCGTTTCTTATAAAATACAAAATTTGTCACAAATGGTGATTTTTTTACAACATGCTTACAAATTAAAATGGTTTATAATTATTTAAAAAAAAACTCTGACAGAAATAACATTGATTTTACATTTTTAAAGACTTATTCTTTATAATTATTTTGAAACAGCTCCGCAAATCATTCATATTTATTTATTGTTTTACTTTCTGATGAAACTCATAATGTGAGAAAACGGAAAATCACAAAATTGATCAATCAATAGTTGAAAAAAATCTCAAAAATCATCAAATGGTCTCGGGGGGGGGGGGGGGGGGAATGAAAATATCGGCAAATAGCTTAAAAAAAATCACAATTTGTCAAATGATTTGGGGGGGGGGTAATTGTGAAATGTACCAAATGGTTTTGAAAATAATCAAACGACAGCAGGGGTAAAAAATCTTTTTTCAATCAATCATCACAATTGGCGAGTGTGACTATTAAGATGGCCAGTGGTGGCAAAACATTCAATCGACAAATTTTTAGTATTACTTGCAGATTGGTGAGTGCTAATTTTGTCCTATATGTGAGTGATTCTTATGAAACTCATGTCACAAAATGCACATCATAAATATTTCACGGACTGGGAATTTATAATCAGTTCATCAAAACAATTTAATAATTACCGTCAAATCTCGTTAATCCGCCCCCCTAAATGCGACGGAAAATCGTAAAATAACCAGGGGGGGGCGCTTGCACGGTATTAGAATTGTATTATATGATATTTATGAATGGTGGTGGTGGTGGTTGGATGCTACCGGCCGATCGTCGCAAAGTATGCATTCTATAAAGTGACAAAAGAAACAAATTTGGAAAAAAAAAATCCGTTCGCAGGTGATTAAGATTTAATAATTATTTACTGAATGTTTTCATTTTATTCAAAGTAAAGTTCAAGAAAAACATTAGATTCTTGGACGACTAAAAAAGTTCTTAAATCATAAACATCACTCAAAAACACCCCAACAAAAAAATCATGAATATATAGAAACAGCTCAGAAAATCTGTTTCATTAAGAATATTTTTCTTGGGCGACTAAAAAAGTTCTTAAATGAAACTTCTTAAATGGAGTTAAAAATGGTTCTTAAATGGAGTTCAATAACAAATCTTAATGAGAACATACATCTTAACAATTTATCGCATGTTATGAATTCATCAATCTCGGGAACTAAAAATGTAGTCCAAAACAATTACAGGAAAAAAATTGTAAACAATAAATTACTCAAAAATTTAATGTAAATTGTTTGTTTCCATCAAAAATATTTAATTTGTAAGTATGAGGTAAAAAAAAAAATCACAATGGATTCCTAACCGCCCAAGAACTCAAATTATTTACTGAATATTTTCATACTAAAAATGCTAAAAAAATGAAACAAACTAACTAAAAGTACAGTCAAAAACAGTTTTTTAAAATATTATAAGCGTTGCACAAATTATTTACTGAATATTTTCATACTAAAAATGTTAAAAAATGAAACAAACTAACTAAAAATACAGTCAAGAATAGTTTTTTTTAAATATTATAAGCGTTGCAGATACATGAAGATATACTTTCTGTTCAGTGAAGTGTAAGATGAAATAGGCCTAAACCCCAGTGACAAAACTAACTATCGGGAACTTAATATGATATATATTGCATATTTCAAACTATTTTTGAAATATTATTAGCGTTGCAGACACACGAAGATAGTTCTGTCACTGGGTTTAGGCCAATTTCATCTTACACTTCACTGAACAGAAAGTAAATAAATCGTCGCTGGTAGCTAGATCCATAGAGTAATGGAATATCTTTAATCTGTGGCTAGATCCTGGATGCTGCACCTGCTCTCATTGGCTGGCTGGATTTGCATATTTCAAACTATTTTTGAAATATTATTAGCGTTGCAGACACACGAAGATAGTTCTGTCACTGGGTTTAGGCCAATTTCATCTTACACTTCACTGAATAGAAAGTAAATAAATCGTCGCTGGTAGCTAGATCCATAGAGTAATGGAATATCTTTAATCTGTGGCTAGATCCTGGATGCTGCACCTGCTCTCATTGGCTGGCTGCTTCGTTGCCACGGATGGTGTTGCCGAGGCTATTTCATGGGAGGAGCTTGAAATAGCCTCGAACCCAAAATTCCATATACACGTTTTAATTTTTTTTTAAAAATCTAAATTAAAATTTAAAAATCCGACCGTGAGGTATACTGTCCGGTGATAACATCTACACATGACAAAAATTTCTGAGTCCTAGGTGGTATAATTACGGAGAAATCCACGGGCAGGCAGACAGACACTTACTCTTTTATAGAGATAGAGATTGGTCGACTGCTTTAAAGATTATTTTTTCTATTGTACCGACAATTGTTTATTTTAATTATCTCAAAGCTAAATTTGAAATAGCTTACTCCTTATTCTGGGAAGAAGAACGTTTCTCTCCTTTCAACCATGGAACTAAGTTCCATGCTTTCAACTACTTTTCTTTGCAAGTATTACATGCAGTCCAGTAAGCATACATATCCATTCTTCATTCATCAAAATGAATTGGAGGTTGCTCAGTACTATTCATGTTCTTATTGTAGTTAAAATTCTACCCTTACCTGACTAAACATATTTGCATTATGGGACTTTTGCAGCTGATTATATAATCGTTCTTGATATCTGGATAGAAGTATTTCCTTGCTTAAACAGGAGTGAAGAATTTGCACGAAAAATAATCTTTTATAAATATCCTAAACTAAAAAGTTTGCCAAATATAAAATAGGTTTCTTAAATGAAAGTTTTAACAACTAAAGCAAAACACAACTCAGTTTTAAATTCTGGAGAAATATTTGTTATTTAGAAAGATAAATATTTATTTATATTTTCTGAATCTGTATCTTGTTAATATTTCTTAAGTTCACTAAATTAAAATTTCACCTTCATTATTAAGAATTAAAAAATATATACCATGTATCGTAATTTGAAAGAGGTAATAGAACATAACTAATTTGTATTTAAAAAATAAAATAAAATTAATATGATAAAACCTCCAGAACAGACCCTTCATAAAAATTCATACATAATTAAAAATTGACATCATTTAGCGAACATATGCCCATTACCAACACATATATAAAGTGTATTAAATGAGACAAGTGGTATTGACCAGGTCCGTGATAATAATCAGCACGAATTTATATCTTTAATCCGATTTTGTAAGAATGTATATTTTTAAATAAAAATCTTTCAAGCAAAACTCTTATTCAGGGGGAGGGGGGGGTGTATGTTTGTATTTTTTAAAACCAAATGTGCCATTTCAATAGAGCATGTAATCTCTTTAAGTTGGTGTTATAATTTAGACTTAAAAGTAAATTATTGATTTGATAATGACGATAAATATAAAATTATTAATTAGTTGAAAATGTAATAATAAAATACATAAATATATATGTAATTTTTAAAAAGATCAGAAAAAAATAATTAATAGAAGAATAATAATAAAAGTAAATATGCTCGATATGACTTAAATATGATTCAATTTTGAAACTTACATGAAAATTATCTTTTACAATCGAAATAAGATTTTTTTAAATAGATTGTTTAATTTAAAAATGCTTATCTCTAATCTATTAACTATCAAATTCTGAATAGATACAAATATGTAAATATATATTAAACTGTTGATAAAACCCTTATTTGTAACAAAATTTTGATTCCTTTTGATTTCTTACAGTTACGGAAAAAAAACCTCATTTATTAGAAATAATAAGAAATATATATTGTATATATATATGATAATTTAAAATGATCAGCGGAAAAAAAATAATAAATCTAATTTATATTTTAAAATTAAATATTGATCCAAAAATTATTTTTATATATAATTCAAATTAATATGAAATTATTAATTATTTAATACAAATAATAATAATTCAATATATAAGACTACATTTAAAGGATCAGAAGAAATAATGTTTAGTAGGTATCTCTAATCCTTAATTTATAAAATATGGTTATATACAAATATATAAATATATATTAAACTTCGTGTTTTGAAAAAAATAACTCAGATTTCTTATAATTGAAAATAAAAATAATTTATTAGGAGAAAGTAAATCAATTTTATATTTAAAATTAAATTTTTTCTATAGAAACTAATAAAGTATATGAGTGAAATCAATGTAAAATTATTAGTTAGATGAAAAAGTAATAGTAAAAATATATAAGTAATTGTTGAAAGTTCAGAAAAAATAATTAATTAATGTAATGATAAAATGAATTAATATATAAGTTAATTTTTAAAAGATCAGAAATAAAATAAATAATAAATTTTCAATTTATATTTAAAGATTAGTTTATTTCAATTATTTATTTAACTACATTTTGATTGCATTTTATAAATTAAAAATATATCTAAATAAGTATAATTAAATATTATAACAATAATTAAAAGTTAAACAATAATCAAATGTGGTTAGGAAATAAAATAAATCAAATAATAATATAAACTTTATTAATTAAAAAATCGAACCACATCAAATCAAATATTTTTTTTTAATAAAAAATTATAATAAGTTATTTTAGTGTCAAAATCACCCATGAGATGGCACCAGCACCGTCTCTTCCTAGGTACTTCCCTGGGAATATCATCCCGAGGAGCTTGCTCCCTGGGAGGGATCTGGGAGATCAGTCCTGAGGAGCTTGCTCCCTGGGAGGGATCTGGGAGATCAGTCCTGAGAAGCTTGCTCTCTGGGAGGGATCAGGGAGATCAGTCCTGGGGAAGTGATTAAAGTATCTTCCCCAGGAACGCCTGATAGCGTCATTACAGTTTCAGGAGGAATTTGGGATGAATTGGAACTCCTGGGGAGGTTTTCAGGAGCGTTGGTGCTATATGGGGTTATCTCAAAGCTAAATTTGAAATAGCTTACTCCTTATTCTGGGAAGAAGAACGTTTCTCTCCTTTCAACCATGGAACTAAGTTCCATGCTTTCAACTACTTTTCTTTGCAAGTATTGCATGCATTCCAGTAAGCATACATATCCATTCTACATCCATCAAAAGGAATTGGAGGTTGCTCAGTACTATTCATGTTCTTATTGTAGTTAAAATTCTACCCTTACCTGACTAAACATATTTGCATTATGGGACTTTTGCAGCTGATTATATAATCGTTCTTGACATCTGGATAGAAGTATGTCCTTGCTTAAACAGGAGTGAAGAATTTGCACGAAAAATAATCTTTTATAAATATCCTAAACTAAAAAGTTTGCCAAATATAAAATAGGTTTCTTAAATGAAAGTTTTAACAACTAAAGCAAAACACAACTCAGTTTTAAATTTTGGTGAAATATTTGTTATTTAGAAAGATAAATATTTATTTATATTTTCTGAATCTGTATGTTGTTAATATTTCTTAAGTTCACTAAATTGAGATTTCACCTTCATTATTAAGAATTAAAAAATATATACCATGTATCGTAATTTGAAAGAGGTAATAGAAAATAACTAATTTGTATTTAAAAAATAAAATAAAATTAATATGGTAAAACCTTCAGAACAGACGCTTCATAAAAATTCATACATAATTAAAAATTGACATCATTTAGCGAACATATACTCATTACCAACACATATATAAAGTATATTAAATGAGACAAGTGGTATTGACCAGCTCCGTGATAATAATCAGCACGAATTTATATCTTTAACCCGATTTTGTAAGAATGTATATTTTTAAATAAAAATCTTTCAAGCAAAACTCTTATTCAGGGGGGGGGGGGGGTATGTTTGTATTTTTTTTAAACCAAATGTGCCATTTCAATAGAGCATGTAATCTCTTTAAGTTGGTGTTATAATTTAGACTTAAAAGTAAATTATTGATTTGATAATGACGATAAATATAAAATTATTAATTAATTGAAAATGTAATAATAAAATACATAAATATATATGTAATTTTTAAAAAGATCAGAAAAAAATAATTAATAAAAGAATAATAATAAAAGTAAATATGCTCGATATGACTTAAATGTGATTCAATTTTGAAACTTACATGAAAATTAAATTTTACAATCGAAATAAGATTTTTTTAAATAGATTGTTTAATTTAAAAATGCTTATCTCTAATCTATTAACTATCAAATTCTGAATAGATACAAATATGTAAATATATATTAAACTGTTGATAAAACCCTTATTTGTAACAAAATTTTGATTCCTTTTGATTTCTTACAGTTACGGAAAAAACCCCTCATTTATTAGAAATAATAAGAAATATATATTATATATATATATGATAATTTAAAATGATCAGCGAAAAAAAAAATAATAAATCTAATTTATATTTTAAAATTAAATATTGATCCAAAAATTATTTATATATATAATTCAAATTAATATGAAATTATTAATTATTTAATACAAATAATAATAATTCAATATATAAGACTACATTTAAAGGATCAGAAGAAATAATGTTTAGTAGGTATCTCTAATCCTTAATTTATAAAATATGGTTATATACAAATATATAAATATATATTAAACTTCGTGTTTTGAAAAAAATAACTCAGATTTTTTATAATTGAAAATAAAAATAATTTATTAGGAGAAAGTAAATCAATTTTATATTTAAAATTAAATTTTTTCTATAGAAACTAATAAAGTATATGAGTGAAATCAATGTAAAATTATTAGTTACATGAAAAAGTAATAGTAAAAATATATAAGTAATTGTTGAAAGTTCAGAAAAAATAATTAATGAATGTAATGATAAAATGAATTAATATATAAGTTAATTTTTAAAAGATCAGAAATAAAATAAATAATAAATTTTCAATTTATATTTAAAGATTAATTTATTTTAATTATTTATTTAACTACATTTTGATTGCATTTTATAAATTAAAAATATATCTAAATAAGGATAATTAAATATTATAACAATAATTAAAAGTTAAACAATAATCAAATGTGCTTAGGAAATAAAATAAATCAAATAATAATATAAACTTTATTAATTAAAAAATCGAACCACATCAAATCAAATATTTTTTTTAATAAAAAATTATAATAATTTATTTTAGTGTCAAAATCACCCATGAGATGGCACCAGCACCGTCTCTTCCTAGGTACTTCCCTGGGAATATCATCCCGAGGAGCTTGCTCCCTGGGAGGGATCTGGGAGATCAGTCCTGAGGAGCTTGCTCCCTGGGAGGGATCTGGGAGATCAGTCCTGAGGAGCTTGCTCTCTGGGAGGGATCTGGGAGATCAGTCCTGGGGAAGTGATTAAAGTATCTTCCAAAGGAACGCCTGATAGCATCATTACAGTTTCAGGAGGAATTTGGGATGAATTGGAACTCCTGGGGAGGTTTTCAGGAGCGTTGGTGCTATATGGGGTTATCTCAAAGCTAAATTTGAAATAGCTTACTCCTTATTCTGGGAAGAAGAACGTTTCTCTCCTTTCAACCATGGAACTAAGTTCCATGCTTTCAACTACTTTTCTTTGCAAGTATTGCATGCATTCCAGTAAGCATACATATCCATTCTTCATCCATCAAAAGGAATTGGAGGTTGCTCAGCACTATTCATGTTCTTATTGTAGTTAAAATTCTACCCTTACCTGACTAAACATATTTGCATTATGGGACTTTTGCAGCTGATTATATAATCGTTCTTGACATCTGGATAGAAGTATGTCCTTGCTTAAACAGGAGTGAAGAATTTGCACGAAAAATAATCTTTTATAAATATCCTAAACTAAAAAGTTTGCCAAATATAAAATAGGTTTCTTAAATGAAAGTTTTAACAACTAAAGCAAAACACAACTCAGTTTTAAATTTTGGTGAAATATTTGTTATTTAGAAAGATAAATATTTATTTATATTTTCTGAATCTGTATGTTGTTAATATTTCTTAAGTTCACTAAATTGAGATTTCACCTTCATTATTAAGAATTAAAAAATATATACCATGTATCGTAATTTGAAAGAGGTAATAGAAAATAACTAATTTGTATTTAAAAAATAAAATTAAATTAATATGGTAAAACCTTCAGAACAGACGCTTCATAAAAATTCATACATAATTAAAAATTGACATCATTTAGCGAACATATACTCATTACCAACACATATATAAAGCATATTAAATGAGACAAGTGGTATTGACCAGCTCCGTGATAATAATCAGCACGAATTTATATCTTTAACCCGATTTTGTAAGAATGTATATTTTTAAATAAAAATCTTTCAAGCAAAACTCTTATTCAGGGGGGGGGGGGGGGTATGTTTGTATTTTTTTTAAACCAAATGTGCCATTTCAATAGAGCATGTAATCTCTTTAAGTTGGTGTTATAATTTAGACTTAAAAGTAAATTATTGATTTGATAATGACGATAAATATAAAATTATTAATTAATTGAAAATGTAATAATAAAATACATAAATATATATGTAATTTTTAAAAAGATCAGAAAAAATAATTAATAGAAGAATTATAATAAAAGTAAATATGCTCGATATGACTTAAATATGATTCAATTTTGAAACTTACATGAAAATTAACTTTTACAATCGAAATAAGATTTTTTTTAAATAGATTGTTTAATTTAAAAATGCTTATCTCTAATCTATTAACTATCAAATTCTGAATAGATACAAATATGTAAATATATATTAAACTGTTGATAAAACCCTTATTTGTAACAAATTTTTGATTCCTTTTGATTTCTTACAGTTACGGAAAAAAAACCCTCATTTATTAGAAATAATAAAAGAAATATATATATATATATATATATATATATATATATATATATATATATGTTATATAAAAATTTATTTCCTTCGTATCCTTCCATTTTATTCGCATTAATATTTTCAAATTAATCTGACTTCTGTCATAGTCAGTATTTCCTTAATTCTTAATAATATCTATTCCTATTTAAAGTCCTTTTAAAAGTAAATATCCGTATATTAATAATTATTTTATTCCAAATCTTAATCTAAAATTTAAGATCATTCGTAGCTTTTATCAGTTCCCCAATCTATAAAATTCTGAGACGCGTTCTCATTTCGAATGTTTTTTAAAAGCCATTTTCTTATTATTATTATTATTATTATTGCTCTGATTTTTTCGCGCGCTTGGGATTTTAACTTCAAAATTTATCCGCACCCAAGTACGGGATTCTTTACTGTTTTAGCCTCGCCCTTTAGCCTCATTCGCTGGGCTGGAGCTAGCTTCTCACTCATTGGGTTGTGCGCTCGTGACGTAATTTCTGTATATCTCCGCGGAGAGAACAAAACTCGCCTGCACCGGTCGGAGCACTAGATTTTTTGACGTTTTCGGAAGCATAAACAAATATGTATCTGTGTTTTTATGTCCGTAGAATATTCAACTGGCCCAGTAACATCTTAATTCAATGAAGTGAAGCACCGTTAGCCCGAGGGCTATAAGTTTAAACCTTTGGGAATTGTCTCTGTGTTGTTCGTCTTCTAATAAAATTATTTGTCTGGAGATTGGCTGGATTTATTGGAAAACTTTGGTGGACTCATTTCATTGCCTTCTACTTCGCCATACTCGCTAATATCGACTGCAACTTGCTATATCGTTGAAGGACTGCCATCTTTTCATCGAATATTATTCATCGTAATATCTCAACCTCGTCAAAATGATAATTTAAAATGGTCAGCGAAAAAAAAATAATAAATCGAATTTAGATTTTAAAATTAAATATTGATCCAAAAATTATTTATATATATAATTCAAATTAGTATGAAATGATTAATTATTTAATACAAATAATAATAATAATTCAATATATAAGACTATATTTAAAGGATCAGAAGAAATAATTTTTACTAGGTATCTCTAATCCTAAATTTATAAAATATGGTTATATACAAATATATAAATATATATTAAACTTCGTGTTTCGAAAAAAATAATTCTGATTTCTTATAATTGAAAACAAAAATAATTTATTAGGAGAAAGTAAATCAATTTTATATTTAAAATTAAATTATTTCTATAGAAACTAATAAAGTATATAAGTGAAATCAATGTAAAATTATTAGTTAGATGAAAAAGTAATAGTAAAAATATATAAGTAATTGTTGAAAGTTCAGAACAAATAATTAATGAATGTAATGATAAAATAATATATTAGTTAATTTTTAAAAGATCAGAAATAAAATAAATAATAAATTTTCAATTTATATTTAAAGATTAATTTATTTTAATTATTTATTTAACTACATTTTGATTGCATTTTATAAATTAAAAATATATTCAAATAAGGATAATTAAATATTATAACAATAATTAAAAGTTAAACAATAACCAGATGTGCTTAGGAAATAAAATAAATCAAATAATAATATAAACTTTATTAATTAAAAAATCGAACCACATCAAATCAAATATTTTTTTAATAAAAAATTATAATAAGTTATTTTAGTGTCATAATCGCCCATGAGATGGCAGCAGCACCGTCTCTTCCTAGGTACTTCCCTAGGAATATTATCCGGAGGAGCTTGCTCCCTGGGAGGAATCTGGGAGATCAGTCCTGAGGAGCTTGCTCCCTGGGAGGGATCTGGGAGATCAGTCCTGGGGAAGTGATTAAAGTATCTTCCCCAGGAACGCCAATGATAGCGTCATTACAGTTTCAGGAGGAATTTGGGATGAATTGGAACTCCTGGGGAGGTTTTCAGGAGCTTTGGTGCTATGTGGGACAGAGTTATGTTTTTAATTTCTTTAATAAGTTCCATTTTGCCATTTAATTGACATTTGTACAGATGTGGAGCTTGTATAGAGCTTCAAACGTCTACTGTAATTCATTTTATTATGTGATTAATGGATTGTTTATTTGTTACATTGAATGTCTAATTTTAAATGTCTTCTTAAATTTTAAAATATATACCTTTTATAAAGCTCTTATGCTTTAATTTTTAATTATTGTAAAATCGGAATATCTGGACCCAAAAAGTTAATTTGTGAAAAATTTGTGCCAAATGATAGCCTAAAATACATGAATTGTGCTGTTAGACGGATTTATACTGTTTTTGTGCTATTTTTTTAAGACTTTCAGTCTATTACAAACCCTAATTTTAATTAATTATATTTATAATAAATTATTGACATTTGTACTTATGTAGCCACAGGCTTAGGATACGTAAATCCAAGATATTTTGTTAGGAAAATCCTTCTCATTATTATCGATTGAATATTTTTTTTACACCATATATTGTGTAAAAATCCATAGGCACAATTAGTTGAAAAAATACTAATGTGTCTCTCTGAGACATTTATCTTGCATTGATTATTCTTCTACAATTTCAGTACCAAAATTGGCGTACTTTGAGCTTGAAAGATAAACTTTGTAATTTTGGAGAGTTTTTTAATTTTTGATCTGCAAATAAATTAATTCCCTTGAATAGTGACTAAAATATTAACATAAAAAATTATATAATTTATATTAATTTATATTAAACCGATGGGTGGCAACACCGAGTTATGATTTGGCGAATGGCAACGGGTAATTAGTTTCGGTATGGGACTTTGAAAATTTTTCAGATTTTTTTTTGTTTTGTTTTGGTTCGTTACTATAGTTACGTAACAGCGCCATCTGTTGGGGAAAAGTGGCAATATTTTCTCGTGAAAGGTGACGAGGGTGGCAACATTGAGTTACGGTTTTAACGAATGGCAACGGTTGCAATTTATATGCATTAAAAATAGATTAATTTTTTAATTAAATTACTTAAATCAGAATATTATTTTTAAAATTTAATGAATGAGGAATTACGATTAACTTTTAATTGGAGGACTGTGTTATTTTCTCGGAAGATAAAATCACACGGGCATTTTCACGAAGACATAATCGGTGGTTGGAATTTATTTAATTGAATGAATTAACTAAAAATATAATTATTTTTAAACTGATTTTAAAGGGTTTTTTTTAATTAAATTTAACTGAAAGTTTAATGACCTTCTTTCTTTTAAGTATATATCTGTAACATGTGATATAGACAAGTCCAAAATCACCCCCGTCCAAGATCACGCCGTTTGATTGACACCCCCCGTCTCGTAAGACGCTTTTCGGACACGCCCCTCCACCCCCGTACACCGCTACGTTCCTGTCACGTGACCCGTTGCCACCGGAAAAAAAAAGTTGTCCCTCCAGGACCGGCGTATACTACTATAAATATATAAATTAATATAAAAAATTAACACAAAAAATGATAAGTTATATTGAGACACACATTTTATATATTTGACAATAAAATGTGCTTAGATGGCATTTTGACTCAGCCCAAATGAGGATCCAAGTTAGGTCATATTTAGGTTATCAGCACAATATTCATTACTTCTAAATTTTAAAGTTTTAAGCAATTTTCTATCTACCTAAGACTGCTGTGACTTTCTTAATGAATAATATCAAATGCAAATACTCTGTAGCCTGTTTGTAACTGAAGTGCACAAAGAGTCTACAAAAATGAAAGTTATCAGGTTGCAACATTTCGTGTTTTAATCACAAAGAAACACATCCTCAGAAGAGCTGGAACGTATTTAAGCCCTTCATGTGCGAGGAAGGTGTAGTATCTTAGAAAACTGTCGAAATTCGTCATTATTCTCAACACAAAAGAACAGAGAGTGATTTAAAACTTTTTTTGTGGGGAGGAGGCAGGGGGGAAGTAACAATCAATATTTCTTAAAAATGAGTTTGTAACTTTCTGAAATTAAGACTTACATACTCGGATTGTATTGTAAACGGAGATTATGTTGAAAAAAGAGTTTCATATATTTTTTACTTTTATTCAAAATATATACTGAAAAATGAAAATATAAAGCATTTCGGACATACAATTTGAGAGTGCGTACATAGTTGATTCAGTAAACGAGTCATTTTTTTTAATTTCAGAAGTTCCATTATATGCATTTATTTGTCTTAAAAACAAGCACTCATATAAAATTAACATAATGCACACATATGCATAGCTAATTAAAAATTCTCAAACATAATTTTGTTAATTTGATTTTAAGTTTTCTGTATTATGCTTGCTTTAAAAAAAAAAATTATTCTAACTATAATACCACATGACATAGTAATTTCGCAAGATTCATATATTTATTGTTTATTTTTTACATACTAGGGGGCTCTGCCCCCTGCTCGCTACGCTCACCAACCCCCGTTCTGATTTCACAGCCTCTTAAAACCTGGTAATGTATCTTGCTTTAAAAAGATGATGATGATGATATCATGAACGGCGACTTTCTTCTGTAATCAGGTTATAATGCTTTTTCATTTAACTGGTTATAATGCTTTTTCATTTAACTGGTTATAATGCTTTTTCATTTAACTGGTTATAATGCTTTTTCATTTAATTCATCTTTTTTATTTTTAATATTCATGTGTAAACAAAATTTTTATGACGTAATTTTCTTTATTTCCTTCTTTCAACACGTGATCATTTAATTATTATTTTAAACTTTCATTATTGTTTTTAATAGTCTCGCACAAATACATTTTTTATTTGAGACAAAACATAATCCTTTGCGCTTATTTAGAAATTGGCAACAATAGAAAAAAATGACTTTTCAATAAAAGATTTTTTACTCGATTTTTAAAGATTTTTTGAGTTTTTACCGTCCGACCGGGATATTTTTTTTAATTTCTGAAAGCTTGTTATTTTCGCGTCTGGTGGTATGATTTTCGAATCCGTAGGATGGCTAGAAAAACAGTAATAGCTCCTCAAAAAAGTCCCTGGTAAAAATGCGATGAGAATAATCCGGAATATCTACGCAGAATTTGATTGGTCATTTCATTTTTGGCTCAGTTCCAGATTACTTTTTTTTTAATATAGAAGGATTTGTACTCAGAAACCTTCCGGGAGAGAACTGCATAACTTTTTTTTATAAGTTTTTTGCATTCCCATAATTATAATTTTTCTGCCCCTTGTTTCAACGAACAGAATACTTTGATTAATGTTCCAATGAGAAAGAGTGAAAAAAAAAATGAAAGTTATTAAAAGTTTGTTTATCATGGCTTGTGTAAAGTAAAAGTGTCTAAAGAGATTATCTTACACTTAAAAAACTTGAACCTACTCGTTTTATGGTAAGAACAATTGCAACATAAAGAGGTGCATTGAAATAAGTATATTTAAATAATAACATGTATTTATGAATAACCTTGTCAATAATTCTCAATAGAATCCATTTTAAAAACTATAGCTATACATTAAAATTGTTAATTAAATGTATACGTACAATTCCTACGTACAATTCCTAAATATTTTATCCGAGTTGTTTAAGGATAAATCATGCGCATTTCAAACTTTTACTAACTATACTTTTGGCGATATATTAAATCAATAAACCTTGTCTGGTTGTAAGGACGCGTAATGGGTTGGAAATCACTTTAAACGTAGATCCCAGTCTTTTTAGCTATGTTTTGCAACAGATGACCGATACGTCCAAAATCAACCAATGAACTGCCCTCATTCAATTTCTCCTTTTGGTTTCACCTCCTTTTATTAAACAAAATTATCGGTCGTTGTTTTTCGAAATTTAAACTTAAATGCTTTGAGATTTTACAACTCAAGAAAGTACTAACAAGAATAAAATATCATGTGTCACGCATATATTATGATATACTTCCCAAAACATTCATACTTGTATTCGCCATTTAACTCAACCTGCAAAATCTCGGTCGACCGCTCAAATGAAATTCACGATTAACCTGACTAGACTGATCACGACCGAAACCCAATCTGATTAACGGTGAATTTCATTTGAGTGTTCGACCGAGGTTTTCTAGGTGGAAGTAGACGGTGAATACGAGAATCAGAATACTGTAACAAAACATCACCATTTAATGAGGTGCAATATGATGTCTAAGTAAACAGTTTGGGAAGCTGTTTCGTTCATAACACATTTCAAAACTAAATTTCAGAAATTACCATCTATAGTCAGGAACGTATCCGAATTATTTTGTGAAGCCCTGGATACGATGTATACGGTAAACGAACTATATATGCTATACACTTCATTTTCAATACCGAACATTCCATGGTAAACCTAAAAAGAATATACCGGGGGTTTCACGACGGACCTCTAACTTTGAAAATAAATAGCTAGGAAATGGTGATAGATAGAAGCATGAAACCAGTGGTATGTTTATTAAACACCCTTAAAAATCTGATACAAAAAACTCAAAATTTTAGTTTAAAATAGCGCCAATAGATGGCGCTGCAGGCAGCATTACAGATCCCTATAAAGAGAGCGCAGACGCCAAAAACGATCAGTCGTTGAAACGTGATCGCTATTAGCGTACAGTGACAGAAATTGCGGAAGTGACACTGAAGGACATTGTTCACCGCAATAATCATTTAACACTCGACGAGATGGAGGTTATTTGTCAAGCTTGTGTGTTGATTTCCGGTGACATGCTACAGAGTGTCAGTGAATAAATTTCATTCTTAGTTTGCGACATGTGTGTTGTGCACAAGGTGCGCATTTTGAATCGCTTTTGATGTGATACAACCTACGTATCGTTATGCAACCTGCAGCGCCATCTATCGGCGCTATTTTTAACTAAAATGTTGAGGTTTTTGTAACAGATTCTTGCCGGTTTTTTAATAAATTTACCATTGATTTCATCGTTCTATCTATCACCCTTTCCGAGTTATTTATTTTCAAATTTAGGGGTACTTCGTGAAACACACGGTGTCAATTACAGGGCATTCCGACTATATCTATATGCTTTATAGCACGGACTGACGGATAGACAGACGAACGGACAGTGGACAGACAAACAAAAAGGACAAACGGACGGACAGGTGGCCAGACAGGTGTACAGGCGGCAAAACAAACCGAATTCATAAAAGCTTCTCAACTACGTTGGAAAGTGTTTACTGGAAAGAGCACATATTGGCTATTAGATTATTTCTATTTTACATTCAAGAAAATTCACAGAAAAATATAATCAGAACTTTCAGTAATATTTCTAGTTTGGAACTCTTTAAGACAAAAGCGTTTTCTCCTGGATAGCAGTGTTTGCATGGACTCAATGTCAAAATTTAACTTACAGAAACTATGCATATATTATGAATGTATTAAACGTTGTTGCGTTAATACTAGTTATATTGGTACGATATTCATAAAAAATGGAAAGAAATTTATAATTTACAAGATAATAAAAGCAAAGTATAATAGTAGTTTTGTTCGATTTTGTAAGTGTGTATATAGTCAACTTTCATCGTTGACCAAATGTAAGTGTAGAAACATTTTTTGAGAGGATTATTTAATTTGATTATCATGTTTCAAATTCTTTTATATAATTGTCGTAAATAAATATAGTGACTTATTCGTAATAATATAAGCAATAGACCGTCTTTCTTTAGCGTCGTTGTTGTTGAACACCCTTGTTAACGAAATACCCTGCGCTCATCAAAATCTGTTCTTGCATTCTTTACTTAAAAACATTCTTACAGCTGTGCAGAGAGTAGTAGTTGTGATTATAGTTTCATTCAACATTTAATGGAGTTAATCTGACCTGAAATAAACGTTCCTCATAGCTTTCTTATGATTATTATTTGTTTAGCGCCCTCTATTGGCAAGTATTCAACTAAAAATTTTATGCTATTAAAAATCATCCTTTATTATAATAAGTTTTCTTAAAGCACATTGAACTATACAGATATTTTAATTGTTAGCATATTTGAGGACACTAATTCTTACCATTGCTCTTTTAATGCATACATATGTATGCATAATTAAAATGAAATCACATGCGTAAAAGTAAATGGAAAAGAAAATGCAAACAAATGTAAACACCGAATATTACAAATACAAATGCAACTATAAATGCCGTATGGATTCTTCAGAGGTGCTTCATAAGCACAATTCATATTTAAGATGTTAATTTGGCAAATATTGTCATTAAGAAGCCTATAAGTAATATTAAGCTTTATATAAAGTTAAATTAACCATCTGTTTTACAATATTTTGAAATGGTACACACTTATTTGATGAAGGACAAAATTGCATACATTTTCATAGCAGACTGAAAAGTATCTAAGAGAAAATTCGTACACTGTAAAAAAAAAGAAACTTGTTTCTTAATCAAAGAAAAAATAATAAAACCATCTATGAAAATATACAATTACCTCTTTGATGTTACTCATGATCCGAAAAGTTTACTTTATCTTTAAAAACCTCAGAATCCAATATATTTTCAAGGCTTAAAGAAGCATTTGTAAAAGCAAGGTTTACTTTTTTACCATTGATTTTCGGAAATATCTCCGAGTAATTTTTATAGTGTATTAATCAGTTTTCTCAAAGCAAGATAGCGCTTTTCAGAATAATACATAAAGCAATTATATATTTACAGATGCTTAACTGAATCTATACATGCAAGGTCTAGAAAATAATCTTAATTTTAATGTTAACGTTAATGATGTTACTTAACCATGTTTTGTCCGTACACTGTTAAAAATTTGAAGCAAACTTTTCAATCATTTGACCGTTTTTGTAAAAAAAAAAAAAAAAAAAACGGTTTTATAACCATAATTAAACTCTATTCTAACCATAATATCAGGAATAATATGGTCAGAGTAGCGCAAAATTAAGGTTATGTAAACGTCTTCTGCAAAAACGGTCAAATGACTGAACAGTTTGCTGCAAAATTTTAAGTGTAACACATATTTGTTGAACATGAAAATATTTACATGAGAATAGATAGCATCCAAAAATCATATATTCAAGGTAAAAAAAAATGATTAACAGACTATAAAATCTACTCAAAAAAGGTTTGTAAAAATCAGTGGCAATAAAATAAACTTTATTTTTATAAATGCTTTTTAAATCACGAAAATATATAAGTTCTTGATGTTTCTAAAGATAAAGGAATGTTTTCGGTATTGCATGTAATTCGCCGAAGGTAATTGCGTATTTTCGTTTATGTTTATACACTGCTCAAAACAATTAAAGGATATTTGAAGTTTTATATAAAATAAAGATATAAACGAAATTTTTTTTGCCGAAAATAGAAGAAGAGAATCACAAATGCAAATTTTTCTGGTTTTCAAACTGTGGAGTATGTAAATTTTGAGTTCGACGTCAAAAACGTCGCTTCAGCGGCAGCGAATGAAAGTTGACTTTCAACTGGATAAAAGAGAATGAAGACAAGGATGATCAGCATTCAGTGATTGCTTTGTTTCGATGAGTACGATGTCTCAAAGAAGTCATTTGACAGATTCAGAAGCTTGGAGAATTGTTGGTAGGTTAGAAGGGGGCCAAACTCAAGCCGAAGTAGCGCAAGCCATTGGAGTGTCACAAAGTGTCATTTCGAGGATCTGGAACCGTTTTTTGGAGAGTGGATGTGCAGGCCGAAGACCAGGGCAAGGTCGTAGACGGGAAACAACGCCCAATGAAGATCGGTATTTAGCGTTAACAGCTCGGAGACACCGAAACATGAACGCTACTCTTCTCCAACAATACCTTCGCTCGGCTACAGGCACCACGATTTCAACTCAGACTGTCCGAAACCGGCTTCATGCTGTAGGTCTGTATGCTCGCCGACCGATGGTATGTGTTAGATTAACATCAAGGCATCGTCGCGACCGCAGGGAGTGGGCAACCGAGCATGTCAACTGGAGGAGAAATGAATGAAGCAATATTCTGTTTTCTGACGAGTCCCGTTTTTCTGTGCATCCGGATAATAGGCGTATTTTCATCTGGAGGGACCGTGGCAGTAGGAATAATCCTGCGTTCGTGCACGAAAGTGTCAGATTTGGCGGTGGAGGAGTGTTGGTGTATGGTGGCATCTCCATTGACGGGCGCACTGACCTCTACATCATTCGAGATGGAGCTCTGACTGGTCGCCGATATAGGGATGAGATCCTCAGACCTATTGTAGTCCCTTACGCTGCAGCAATCGGAGATAACTTCATTTTAATGGACGATAACTGCAGGCCACATCGTGCAAAGCTGGTGGAGGATTTCCTTTTCGAGGAAGGAATCGTTCGAATGGAATGGCCAACGTGTTCTCCAGACATGAATCCAATCGAGCACGTTTGGAATGCTCTAGGAAGACGAGTTTCTGGCCGCCAATAACCCCCACAAACTCTCCAAGAACTGGAAAGAGCTCTTCTGGAAGAGTGGGGCAGAATACCCCAACTCGTCATTAATAGCCTCATTGAGTCCATGCCTCAAAGGTGTTCAACGTTGCTGGCCGCCCGTGGAAACCATACCCCCTACTGAAAATGATTTTCTTTGAAGAAAACACCTTTTCTTATTCTTTTTTTCTCATATGCACAAATTGTGTTTTTTTCCTTTTGTACACAAATGCGCAATAAAATGCATTTTTTCTGCCAAACATGTGTAATTTATTCTCATATAACCTACTATGTCTGTCGACCATGTATCAATCAGCTAAAAAGTTTCCCAGATACAAAATCCACCTAAAACTGCAATATCCTTTAATTGTTTTGAGCAGTGTATTATACGAGGGAAAGTCATTAAGTAAGTCACAAAAGATAATTAAATAATAACTTACAAAGATATTCACTTCAAAACTATTTTTATTTCTCAACAGATTCTCCACCCATATTTATGCACTTATATCACCGTTTTATCAGCGCCCCAACACCAGATGCATATCATCCTTTGAGTTGGTGTCTCAGCCACATTAGGACTTCAAGTCGAACACAGGAGACAATTCTAAAATTTGGTTGGCAACGTCTTCAACATCCACCATACACTTTCGACTTAGCCCCAAGCAATTTTCATCTGTTTTGTCCACTAAAAAACCATCTTGGAAGCAAGATGATGTTCACAGTTGATGAAAAGGTTCAACCCGAAGTCCTAATGTGGCTGAGACAGCAACCCAAAGAATGCTATGCAGCTGTTCCCTCGTAAATTCCCTCGTATATTCCTAAATTAAGAAACATTTGCTTTTTTATAAGTGTACCCATGACCTTGGATATACGTGCAACATTCTTGCACCGAGCTACCCAGACGTCTAGGTTGCACATTCTTATAATACATGTTTTGTGGTGTGAAAATTAAGAAACATTTGCTTTTTTTGCAGTGTACGCATGACCTGGGATATACGCTCCAATAGTCATGCACTAAGCTATTCCAGACGTCTGGGTTTCACATTCTTATAATACATGTTTTATCCTTGTTTTGTGATATGTACTATCTTTATTTCTACCGTGCTTGAATAAATATCTAAAGTAACATAAAATAAAAATGCATTTGTTGAGAAATTTTATTTATAGGCGTTTTCCAGAATATTATTTGAATATATAAATCCTAGAGAAAACATACCTTTTCTAAATTTAACTGTACAAGTATTTTACATCAAAGAACAATGTACTGCAAGATAAAATAAGATATTCCAAAATTTATATCAGAAGAAACATAGCGATTCTTTTAACAGAAAACAAAATTCCTAGAATGCATTCTTTCATTTCAAAACGTTTCAAGAATTCCTTTTCTGAAATCATTTAAATGTAATATTCGATAAATCAGTCAAATGTGAGTATAACTCGCGCTCAAATGGTTCCGTACATTGAATTTATTAATTAATTAACTCCTACTACCACTAATATTTTTATAATTTTAGTTTCAGGAGATTCGGAAATAGGAGGAAGGGCATATTTTTCCAGTAATTTGGACGATATCTCTGAAAATATAACATCTAAAATTAAAACACATATATTTTTGAGTTTGATGTTACGAGATCTTTCCAATGATACCTTTAAAGATATATATATATATATATATATATATATATATAAATTTCTAGTATCTTAATTAATATTTCGGCTAATTACCGATAAATTTCTTCGAAAATCATTATCAAATATCCTTGGATGATTATGAGTCGATAGATACCTCGAGCGCTCGTCATCTTCCCCGCTAACCACCCGAAAAGGAAAGTTTTTGTGTAACGGAAAAATGCTCTTTTCTCAAAACCTATGTTAGCTAACAAATTCTCTATAATTTTCCTACAAGGTTTAATTAAACTTCTAATAACCTTAATTTTTTCATAATTTTTGTTTCAGTAGATTCGGAAATAGAGGGGGCGGGATATATTTTTTCAGTGCATTTTCAACGATATCTCTGAAAATATAATACCTAAAATTAAAACAAATATATTTCTGAGTTCGATATTACGAGATCTTTCATACGATATCCCACATGATACACAAAAGGAAAACTTTTTATCTTCAAGTAACTTAAGTAGCCTACTAAATGTTTCCTAAACATATTTGTGAATGGCTAATAATCTAAAAATGTGTAATCAAAAGAATTTATAACTTTTCCACGTACCATAGTTTACGAGGAAAAAAGGCTCTGACAGACAGACACCGGAGTCTTCTTATAATGGTACCAATTTTACTTTTTAGTACAGAACCTTAGAAACGTAAACTATTGCACTGCTATTTTAGATGTATGTTCGGGAAAAATATATCAATTTAAGTCAAACATAGAAAAATATGAAAAACTTTTGTAAACTATGGCACATCATTTAAAACAACTGATTTATTACTAATATGTTACCTGGTAGAACATACACTTTGGGCAATTAATGTTTGCACAACCCATATCTTGTATTCTCTTTATTTTCATTTTTGGTTTGAAATACTTATTTTCTTAAATTTAGTGTATTTACATTTTATTAACACTAGGTCAATATTGGTAAAAAATATTTAATGCTTTAATTACCACTAAACGCAATATTTTGCAACGAGGGAAATTCTTTGAAAATATTTTTAAGACCTACACTGTAAGAAATGATCAATGTTTCTTATTTTATGAAAATATGCTATAACCACGAATGAAAATATAATATAATCTTCTGAGTTATCCGACATCCCGAAAAGCGTGTTCCATTGTCTTTTGAAGCCCCAGAAAGCAATACATTTCCAAAATTTAAAGAATTATTTATAAAAACAAAATTTCTGTAGCTGCCCGTATTTTTCAGAAACGTTTCCGAATAGTTTTTATAGTGTATTAATCAGTTTCCTCAGCCTGGAATACCTATTTATCGAATGTCATCCATTCTCAAGTAAACGTTTTCAGCTGCATAAGTTCATTTATACATGAAAGAGTAACGAAATAATCTTAATTTTAATGTTAATGTTAATACTGTTAATATTGCCTGTTTGTCTGTTAAACATATTTGTTGAACATGAAAATGTTTACTTGTGAATAGATAGCATCGGAAAAAACTATATTCCGGACTTAGAAAACTGATTAATACACTTTAAAAGCTACTCGTAAACGTTTCCGAAAATTTCGGACAGCTAGAAAAATTTTGTTTTTCTAAATGATTCTTTAAATCTCGAAATTCCATTGATGTCTGAGGTTTCTAAAGATAAAGAAACACTGTTCAGAATCATGGTTAACAAGGATGAGATTATATTATAAATTTATTCGTCATTATATTATATTTTCGTGCATTCAGAAACATTCGTCATTTTTTACAGTGTAAACATGAATCTCTTTAATAATATCACTTACTAATATCTCCAATGTAATTTCAATATTTAACCAATATTGTTATTTTATTAGAATTATTTTCGTGCTATGTAATATTGGGTTAATTTTTTTCTTCACTATAACCATTATTTGTTTGGAACTAGATATTTAACAGATAATAAAGTTTATATTTCTATTTACTTTTTTATAATCAATAAGTAGTTGACAGAAAAATACACTTTTAAATGTCGTGGATGGTAGCCATATAAATACTTCACAATGTTTCGTATATTCTTCAAGCGATTCAAATAATCAAAATGTGCCTTGTTTGGAAGTGTCAGTAATAAATAATTTAAAAAATGGTAAAAGCAATCGTCAACCTAGTTTTTGAACTACGAGAATAATTCGAGGCAACTTAACAAGAAATCGGACAATAAGCAATGTCGTGTTGCCTCAGTGTAAAATCGTGTTATCCGAAAAGGTAAAAGACAGAAACAAATATTCCGTCTACGGGTTCCATATTTCGGGAATTTCCATTTTCATGTGCTAGAGAGAATTGATTTTTATTCAATAAAATGTTTTACTGATAAAACCGTATTTTTCCGACTGGCAAATTACAACCATCCTAGAAACGTCCAAAATAGAGAATGTCTGAAAAAAAGCACTTTATAAAATATTTTAAACTAGAAAAAAGAAAAAAATCAGAAATTTTAAAGAAATACGCATATCATACACTCGTTCTTCGCATTTCTTATTGTGATCTGTTTTTTACTTAAAAATGGTAAAAGAAAGCATCAACCGAGTTTTTGAACTACGATAATTCGAGGCAACCCAACACGAAATCGGGCAATAGGCAATGTTGTGTTGCCTCAGTGTAAAATCGTGCTATCCGAAAAGGGGAAAGATAGAAACAAATATTCTGTCTACAGGATCCATATTTCGGGAATTTCCATTTTCATGTGCTAGAGACAATTGATTTGTATTCAATAAAATGTTTTACTGATAAAATCGTATTTTTCGACTGGCAAGTTACAACCATCCTAGAAACGTTCAAAATAGAGAATGTCTGAAAAAAGCACTTTATAAAATATTTTAAACTAAAAATAAATAAAAAAATAAAAAAATCAGAAATTTTAAAGAAATACGCATATCATATACTCGTTCTTCGCATTTCTTATTGTGATCTGTTTTTTACTTAAAAATGGTAAAAGAAAGCATCAACCGAGTTTTTGAACTACGATAATTCGAGGCAACCCAACACGAAATCGGGCAATAGGCAATGTTGTGTTGCCTCAGTGTAAAATCGTGCTATCCGAAAAGGGGAAAGATAGAAACAAATATTCTGTCTACAGGATCCATATTTCGGGAATTTCCATTTTCATGTGCTAGAGACAATTGATTTGTATTCAATAAATATTTTACTGATAAAATCGTATTTTTCGACTGGCAAGTTACAACCATCCTAGAAACGTTCAAAATAGAGAATGTCTGAAAAAAGCACTTTATAAAATATTTTAAACTAAAAATAAATAAATAAATAAAAAAATCAGAAATTTTAAAGAAATACGCATATCATACACTCGTTCTTCGCATTTCTTATTGTGATCTGTTTTTTACTTAAAAATGGTAAAAGAAATTATCAACCGAGTTTCTGAACTACGATAATTCGAGGCAACCCAACACGAAATCGGGCAATAGGCAATGTTGTGTTGCCTCAGTGTAAAATCGTGCTATCCGAAAAGGTGAAAGATAGAAACAAATATTCCGTCTACAGTTTCCATATTTCGGGAATTTCCATTTTCATGTGCTAAAGACAATTGATTTGTATTCAATAAAATGTTTTACTGATAAAACCGTATTTTTCCGACTAACAAGTTACAACCATCTTAGAAACATCCAAAGTAGATAATGTCTGAAAAAAACGCACTTTAGAAAATATTAAAAAAAAAAAAAAAAAAAAAAAAAAAAAATCAGAAATTTCAAAGTAATACGCATACCATACACTCGTTCTTTCCATTTCTTATTGTGATTTGTGTTCTGTAAAATAATTGTTTTTACCGGGTTCTGTTCCAAAACGTCATACGAATTTTCTCTATAGCAAAAATGATTGTATTGTTATTTTTTTAAATACACATCTAAAAGTTTTAAGATTTAACTTTCCTCTGAAAGTTTCGGAGTTCAAATTCCTTAATTTGCATTACCTTTTCGGTTAAAAGTCCATATACAAATAGGATATAACGATAAATATAATTTAAACTTAGAAAATCACGCAACTATAATGTAATTAAAAGAAAACATTACTAGAAATAATTTATATGTAATCACTCATAAATTTCGTCCTTCTTCTAGGAAACATTACATCTCTGATGAAACTTGCATTAAACTAAAAGCATTATTAAAAGTAGAATATCTTCTCTGTTTCGTGCATTTTATAATAAATAAAGTACTTTGAATTAAGTCTATTAAATGATATTAGGAAAATAAAACGAAAAATTTTCTTCCTTCGATTTTACACTAAGTAAAGTTACAAATAAATTACGAATTGTTGTTGACTGAGATAAACTTTGTCTGCAAATAAAAATTTTTATATAGTTATGACAGGTACACGTAACAAAACGGGGCTATCCAAGTTTTTTATCTATTGTTAAAAATTTTACCGAATGCATAAATTGTGTTACTAATTCTTATTTAACTTGTATTATTTAAGTTAAAGGACAAAATTTGAATTTACTTTGTAAGCAAAAATATTTTTCATGTCTAGTTAAATTAATAAGAAACCGTACAATTTCATAGTGAATTTGAAATAAAACTAGCGACGAAAGTGATAAATATGCTTGAATTGAATATATAAAGTGGACATTTTTAAGTGTTTTACAATAAAGGAAATTAGGCTAAGCGTAACATATTGCTTTTTAAATTGTAGAATAATCAATTTAATGTTATAACTAAAACTAAACTAAAATTATTTAAACTTAACTAGTATTGAATTTTAAATTAATTTAATCTTCTTAAATAACAGCATAAAAAGAAAGAATGTGCAATGTTTTTCAGAAGAACTTGACATTTCTTCTTAAAGCCTAGCACATTTTGTTACATTAATTTATTTAGCTGGTGCGCCATAATAAACGAGAGATTTCTGACGTACTCAATAGTTAATAATATTATTCGGTAAGTAATTAAAAAAAATCAATTATTAGTACGAATCAAAATGCATTTTTCATTGCTCTGTGTAATTCAGCAATATTATTTTCATTAAAAAAATTCTTTAACATTTTTTATATAAACTCAACTTGTTACTTAAAGTTATACATTATAAAAAATATTTTGAAATTAAAATATATAGTTCCATACTTATATATTTAATATAGGGTGAATAAAAGCGGCACTACTCGAATCTATAATATAATAAAATCCATTTAAACGGAATTACTTTCCATTTTACATGAAAGGATAACTTATCATTGTACACATATTTAATGGGTGACCATTTAGCACCCAAGCATGTCTAGAAGCACGCTCTTCAAGCATGCTCGTTTCATTTACTTAATGGGATGCGCAAATTTATAAATTTATCCCTTTTGAATTGACCCTTATCCATTAGTCCTTAACTGTATTCGGTCATCCAGTACACTTCTTGACATCACGGAAATTAATGTTGTAAGGCTTTGAAAGGCCAAATTTCAAATGGAAATTCGTGTGTGAATTGTTTAGGAGTATATTTATCAATAAGAGAATAATATATTTTCATCGCTAAAACACACCGAGCTCGAATTTTTCGTGGAAAACAAATATTGGATAAGTATTTTACAGATATATCATTTTTTAGTATAAGATTGGAATATTTGCAATGGATATTCAGTGTATCAGAAATCAATTTTTGTTCATCCCTATAGAATAAACGCTGAAGAAAAAATATATCTTAAGAAAATTTTTCTTTTAATTCATTTTCAGTATATGGTGCTAAAGATGTCAAAGAGGTTCATGAACCTAAAATTGAAATCACGTATTTTCCTTTATTTGGGTTAAAATGACATTATTTCCAGATTTTGTTTATTCCATCAACTCTGCAATAATATATTCCGAGTAGATCTGTAGATTGAAACATCCAAAGTAGATAATGTCTGAAAAAAAACGCACTTTACAAAAAAAAAAATCAGAAATTTCAAAGTAATACGCATATCATACACTAGTTCTTCCCATTTATTATTGTGATTTGTGTTCTGTAAAATAATTGTTTTTACCGGGTTCTGTTCCAAAACGTCATACGAATTTTCTATATAGCAAAAATGAACTAATATTTTCACCTGTGAAAGTGGCGTCATTCTTAAAGAAGTATTAGACAGGAAACTTCTTCAACGAGTTTTAATAGCAGAAAAGCTCAATGTTTCTGTCACGAAAAATGACGTCATATTAAAAAATATAAATATATATATTCTCCCATTTTCATTAAACTCATGGAAACATTTTTGGTACCGAATATGAACTTATTTAATAATTTAAAGTCCAGAAGAAATGAGTATTAAGAAGTAGAATTAAGAATGGAAATTATTATGTGAAATTATTCATTTATCTATTGAAATCAAATCATCTATTGAAGTTATTCATTTCATTGATAAATTTCAGTTTCGTGCCAAAGTGCCGTATTTTATGATTAATATCCCGAAATTGGATCCATACCATATGATGTATATAAAGAAATGTTTATTTGGTGCAAAATTTTTGGTTAAACTTTTTACGGTAATTACCTATTATCCGGGACAAGCCAGATCTACGCGAAGCATGGTTCCAGTTATACTAATCACAGTAACTGTTATCTTTTGACAACTCTGTAGTTTATCTTTTAAATACTTTATAGTTTATTTTTTTAACATAATTTGTAGCTATTTTTAATATAGATTACAGCTTTTTGATACGTATTTATAAATGTTCATTTATTGTTTTTTACATACTTATATATTTTATACTATTTATCGTTTTTTATCAATGTTATGTGTTTAATAATGTTAAATTACTGTCTTGATCATGATTGATAACGATAAACAAGATTGGCAATATATAACTGTTTTAGACGATCTATTTTCTAACCCGGATAATATGTAAGTACCTTTTTTACTGGTATTCACATTAATTTTAAAGAACATTGTTGGCAGGATGAAAATGCTTGGAAATAAATCCAATTACAGAAAATATTTTTTTTTAGGTCCACCTTAATAGCAAAATGTTAAAAAATATGAGAAAGAAAAAATATACTATAAAAATAAAGAAAAGGCCATGAATGAATCCAAAGAGAATCTGGCCATTATTTTTATAGTGTTCAAAAACATACATTTAGTTACGCAAATCTGGTATAAAATTATCAGTTCAATAATTTTAACATATTCAGTCGAAATAGTTATAAAATTTTAATATATCTAAAAAATTACTAGAAATCTGAAATCAGATTTCGAGTTATAATTAAACTGTTTAGTTCGCACGCCACCTTTTGCAGCTACTATACCCAGGATAATTGCTATCATAAATCATTTTAACACATGAAATTTACAATTTTAATGTAAAAATAGTAATTGAAATTTTGTTGAAGACACAATTAAAATGTATTTAGTTGATGCTATCAATTGGCATAAATAATTTTAACTACGGAGTTTAAAAAATTTTCAAATGTAAAAAAATTAACTGAAAAAAGTACCTTGGAAACATAAATTAATTTAAAACTCTTTGCACCTATTATATTGTACAGCAGGGCTTAAATTCATCTTGGAAAACTCTTGGAAAAACACTACCTGATAGCAACATAGCTGAAAATAAATCAACAATCATCATCTAAAAATCGCTTACCGGGAAAACTAAAATATCTCTTAGGCGCTAGGAAAGATAGCAAAACCCCAACAACACATTTTTTTCTGTGTCTAAAACAAACTCTAGACCAAAAAGCTAACTTTCTGAAAGCATCACGTGACCATAAAATGAACAAATGACCATTTCTATTCATACATCAGGGAAAAGATCGTGCTGTGTTTAAAAAGTGCTCCTGTTCTGAATTTTGTTTTACTGAATTAGAAATAAAGGGCAGTGAATATGACGGATTATTGAAAAAAAATCGTACTAAAATATTTCAGTTCTATAAAGACTCTAAAGGACATGACGTCATTAAAGTTTCCTAACAAAACTTTGCTGCACATTTCCTGGCTGATGCTATGCTTTTCCTAGAGGTAACTACTTTATACAATTTAAAACCTACCCAGAAGTCGGTTGTTTATTTGAATAGCTTTACCGTGTGCCATTACCCTTTTGGAAGGTATATGAGGATGCACCTTTTCTTTCAAATATAACACCCTTCTCACCATCAGAACCATTCATTCCTGCCGATTAGAGCGTCATTTAATCATTGTTTTTAAATTCCTGAGTTTATGAAATATTTATTATAATTATTTGAAAATAATGTAATCTTCAGAAATATTTTATTTTGTGTATACCAGGATCTTTAAATAAATAGCAAGACTTCAGTCAATTTAGGAATAAGGGCCAGTGAATATGACGTTATCACCGACACAGTTGCAGTAAAATATTTTAGATGCATGGATGAAAATGCATCTTTTGTTTTCTGACTGACGACATTTTCTTCATCGGAAACATTTCACTTTTTATATTACTTACTATGATAGATAATTTGCAGTTATTTTATTACAAATATTATTTAATATTATTTCTCATTATATAATCTGTGTTATGCTCTTCCGCGATTACGGCATAATTAAATGCAATCATTGTAATATATTTACATTTTATCAGAACCATAAAAAATTACTGACCTATTGTGAAAGACTTGGAATTAGATCGAATCCCTGATACGGAGGTAGATGGATTATGAAAATGGATTATGTTGGTATGACATCCCACAAGTTTAAAGAGCGGTTGGCAGAACAGATTTTGGATATCAAACTAAACTGAAGTTGAACGACAATTTCTAAACTGCATCAAGAGCAAGATATTATGATAGATTTTAAAAGAGCTAAGATCATAAAAAAAGAATTATCAAGTTATCAAAAATTAATAATTACAAACCAATTAATAATATCAAAAATTAATAATTACTACGTACAATACATTGTCATACAATATCCCGAGGATTTGGTACATTTTGCTTGGAGTAACATAAACTCCCGCCCCACTCCAGTTTAAATTACGGAATGGTCCGGGACAACATATGTTTACCCCACCCACTCTTTTCATATTCGTAATAGTCTATCAACTATAAAGCAATGAACTCGACCTCTGGTTTGTAACATTTTTAAAGATTTTAACCCTGATGATGAACACGGTAGTGTTCGAAATGGCTTGGTTTATATGTTGTTATTTTGTACAGTGTATAATAAAACACCTTTAAGTAATTTACTTGGAATTTCGTTTTACGATATTATTTATATGTAAATGTATGGCATATTTATTAAGTATAAAATACATGGTGGTTTTTAGGAAAAAAAAACAAATAGTCCATCCTCGGCTTCCCAGCGTACAGAATATAGATGAAAACTGTATTCAAAACTTTAATACATTTTCTTTTTACATTTAATGTATTTTTTTTAGATGACTCACAAACAACACCAAAAAGATTTTCTTTTCAAGTATGTCAATTATGTATCGAAATAAAGTTTAAGTCTATATTATAAAGGACAAACGTGTCCGTGAGTAACGCTGACCGTATTTTGCGAATGCAACATTTGACGATGGAATTTCGGTTTTGCGATTTTTGCTATTGCAATTTTTTTTATTTCTAAACATCGCATATTTTTAATGTTTACACCGTTATATTGGCAAGAAAATGTACTTTTAAATACAATTTGTTTTAAAAGTGTAATCGATATTAACTCATTTATATTAGCATTTAAATGATATTTCAAGCATGATTTAAAAAAAAAAAATCTATCTCTATCGCTTGCAAACGATTAAAAAGTATAAATCCGTTTCACTTTAAACATTTGTTTCCAGCTAATATTGCATAAAAAAATTAAAACTTCATTGATCAATAAATAAAATAGAATAAAATAGTAGAAATAAAACGCAAATTTAACTAATACGTAATTGAAATAATCGCTTAACACCGCTGAAATTATCAGAATAATAATTAAAAAAAAAAAAAAATTCTGTAAATAACGAAATTTTTAGCGATTTCTTCGGCTATTAACTTCTGGCAAGAGACCAATACGAAATTACCGCTTTTAATAAATTTCAAAATTTTATTTGAATATATAATTGACGTATTTCATATAAAATGGTCCTTGGTGTTTTTAGGAGGCAAACCAAAAAAATTATTAAATGTAAAAAAATCTATAAGAGTTTTCAATAAAAAAATAAATGGTTTTCACATGTATTCCCAATCTCGGGAAACCCGAGTTGTATGCTCTAGTATTTTTAAAAGCGAAACTTTCATGTTAGCCGCATGCCAGACGTTAACAAGGAATCGTCAAAGAGTTTGCTACTTACAGAAGCTTTGTTGATTCTGGTTATTTCAGTGTTAAAGCTCATAGTTCCATTATATATATGTCAATATTGTATTTTATGCATATTATTATTGATTGATTGATTTATAAAGTTTTAATTTTGTTGCGGATTGTTAATCGGAAATTAAGGCTGAACGATTTATGTTACTTTAGATGCAAACGGATTAATCTTTCCTATTACAGATGCACGCGATAAAGATAGATTTGTAAACAATTCATGCTTGAAATCCTTTTTAGAAACCTTAAAAAATCAGTAATATGATATACAGTTTTCAAAGAAAGTGCATTTGAATTTCTATTTTCCACTATTCGACGGTACAAATGTTAAAATTATGCTACGTTTAAAAGTAATTGAATTTCCCAAAAATGAGAAATTCTTTACTTACATTAAAAAATCAGTAATCGGAGATACAGTTTTCAAGGAAATTGCATTTGAATTTCTATTTTACCCTATTCGACGGTATAAATGTTAAAATTATGCTACGTTTAAAAGTAATTGAATTTCCCAAAAATGAGAAATTTTTTACTTACATTAAACAATCAGTAATCGGAGATACACTTTTCAAAGAAATTGCATTTGAATGTTCATTTCCCACTGTTCGACGGTATAAATGTTAAAATTATGCTAGGTTTAAAAATAGTTGAATTTCCAAAAAATGGGAAATTCTTTACTTACATCGTTGTCACCATCGATATGACGTCAGAGTTACTCACGGACCTGTTTTTGCTTTATAATATAGATAGAATTATATTTATAATATAGATAGATATGTTATTTATAATTCAATAAATAATTTAATAAAACAAATTAGAAACAATGTTTTAGTCAGCATATCCACAAACAAAGAACTTTAATATTAAAGAGTATTCAAATAAAATCTGAATTTCTATAGAATAAAAATTTTATACAAAAGGTACAATACAGGTAATTGAGAGAAAGGGGAACTCAGGCAATATTCAAAGAGAATAATGAAATTGTAACTTCAACTGTAATTATTTAAAAATATATGCCTTATTATAATTTCGAAAAAATTTCATAGCAGATATTAAAAATATATAATAATGTACAGAAGAAGAATATTATTCGAAATAGAGTTTTACATAATAGGTGGATAAATAAAATCTTTAATCAGTGATGAAAATGTTGATTCGAAAGAACATTAAAAAATGAGGCTAAATTTATTCAAGAATGTTTTCATATTAATAAGATAAAACATTTTATATGGTAACATTGAGGTAAATTCTTCTGCTTCTATTTATATACAATTCCTAAAGAGTAACATTATTTTTAATGCAAATTAAAGGATCATAGGACTTTTAAAATGTCAAAAAGTGAAAAAATATGATCATTGTTACCGTTTTCTATCTTAAAAGGTTTCTTCTTTCATTTTATTTTTTTTTTCAGATTATTAAGGGAAAATCTGTTGTTATAGGGGTTTTTAAACTTCTCGAACAAAAACTTGGAATTGCAGGTTGCATGCATGATTACAAAAGAATTCCTGCGTGTAAAACAAACTTTTTGTTACATAATTATACTTGAGAGTGTCTTGTGTTTACAATGAACCTAAAAAAAGTGTTTATTTATCGCATTTTTTATGTTTTAAAAAGAAAAAATGCATTTTGCTTGTATGAAATTTTCAGCGATATAACATCAAGTCTAGCGATATAACATCAAAAACAAAATATTTTTTTAAAAAAAGATAAAAAATTAGGTTTACATTATGAACTACTAGCGGCCCGTTCCGGCTTTGCACGGGTAGACAATGTAATTTTTTTATTACATTCGTTTTCCTGAATTTCGCGCTCCAACCTAAAACTGTTGCTGAGATATGGCGAAATGACCTAAAACTTTCTAATCCCCTTTAACCACCTTCTCGGGGGGGGGGGGGATTTCTAAATTCACTGAAATACGTGTTTAATCATTTGTTTAGTAGATTTGTTTTCCTGAATTTCGCGCACCTACATAAAACAGCTGCTGAGATATGGCGAAATATCCTAAAATTTTCGAAACCACCCCCTTTAAAACCCTTCGGGGGGGGGGATTTCTAAACTCACTGAAATGCGTGTTTATCCATTTTTTAGTACATGTGTTTTCCTGAATTTCCCGCTCCTACCTAAATCCGCTGCTGAGATATGGCGAAATGACCCGAAACTTTTGAATACCCCTTTAGCCACCTTCTGGGGGGAGTTTCCAAAATCGCCGAAACACGTGTTTAACCAATTTTTTAGTAGATTTGTTTTAATTAATTTCACCCTCCTACATAAAAGCTGAGATATGGCGAAATAACCTAAAAAATTCGCCCCCCCCCCCCACATTTAACCACCTTCTGGGGGGAATTTCCAAAATTGCTGAAATATGTGTTTTATTCATTTTTTAGTAGATTTGTTTTCCTGAATTTCGCACTCCTATCTAAAACTGCTGCAGAGATATGACGAAATGATCTAAAACATTCGACCACCACCCTTTAATCCCCTCCCGGAGGGGAAATTCTTAAATCCCCGAAATACATGTTTAGTCATGTTTTTAGTAGATTTGTTTTCCTGATTTTTGTGCTCTTAACTAAAATTGCTGCTGAGATACGACAAAATGACCTAAAACATTCGACCCCCCCCCTTAACCCCTTCCGGGAGGGGAATTTCTATAATTGCTGAAATACATTTTTAATCATTTTTTAGTAGATCTGTTTTCCTGATTTTTGCGCTACTACTTATAACTGCTGCTGAGATATGACGAAATGACCCAAAATATTCGACCACCTCCCTTTAACCCCTTCGGGGAGGATTTCTAAAATCGATGAAATACATGTTTAATCATTTTTTAGTAGATTTGTTTTCCTGATTTTTGCGCTTCTACCTATAACTGCTACTGAGATATGGCGAAATGACCTAAAACATTCGACCATCCACCTTTAACCCCCTTCTGGGTGGAATTTCTAAAATCGCTGAAGTAGGTGTTTAATCATTTTTTTAGTAGATTTGTTTTCTGGAATTTCAAGCTCCTACCTATAACTGCTGTTGAGATATGGCAAAATGACCTAAAACATTCGACCACCCCCCTTTAACCCCCTTCTGGGTGGAATTTCTAAAATCGCTGAAGTAGGTGTTTAATCATTTTTTTAGTAGATTTGTTTTCTGGAATTTCAAGCTCCTACCTATAACTGCTGCTGAGATATGGCGAAATGACCTGAAACATCCGACCACCCCCCTTTAACCCCCTTCTGGGTGGAATTTCTAAAATCGCTGAAATAGGTGTTTAATCATTTTTTTGTAGATTTGTTTTCTGGAATTTCAAGCTCCTACCTATAATTGCTGCTGAGATATGGCAAAATGACCTAAAACATTCGACCACCCCCCTTTAACCCCCTTCCGGATGGAATTTCTAAAATCGCTGAAATACGTGTTTAATCATTTTTTTAGTAGATTTGTTTTCCTGATTTTTGCGTTCCTGCCTATAACTGCTGCGGAGATATGGCGAAATGACCTAAAACATTCGACCCCCTTTAGCCCCCTTCTGGGGGGAATTTCTAAATTCGCTGAAATGGGTGTTTAATCATTTTTTTAGTAGATATGTTTTCTGGAATTTCAAGCTCCAACCTATAACTGCTGCTGAGATATGTCGAAATGACCTAAAACATTCGACCACCATCTTTAGCCCCCTTCTGTGGGGAATTTCGAAAATCGCTGAAATGGGTGTTTAATAATTTTTTAGTAGATATATTTTCTTGAATTTCAAGCTCCTACCTATAACTGCTGCTGAGATATAGCAAAATGACCTAAAACATTCGACCACCCCCCTTTAACCCCCTTCTGAGGGGAATTTCCGAAATCGCTGAAATAGGTGTTTAATAATTTTTTTAGTAGATTTGTTTTCCTGATTTTCGCGCTCCTACTTATAACTGCTGCTGAGATATGACAAAATGACCTAACACATTCCACCACCCCCCTTTAACCCCCTTCTGGGGGGAATTTCCGAAATCGCTGAAATAGGTTTTAATAATTTTTTTAGTAGATTTGTTTTCCTGATTTTCGCGCTCCTACCTATAACTGCTGCTGAGATATGGCGAAATGACCTAAAACATTCGACCACCCCCCTTTAACCCCCTTCTGGGTGGAATTTCCAAAATCGCTGAAATAGGTGTTTAATCATTTTTTTAGTAGATATGTTTTCTGTAATTTCAAGCTCCTACCTATAACTGCTGCTGAGATATGTCAAAATGAGCTAAAACATTCGACCACCCCCCTTTAACCCCCTTCTGAGGGGAATTTCGAAAATCGCTGAAATAGGTGTTTAATCATTTTTTTAGTAGATTTGTTTTCTGGAATTTCAAGCTCCTACCTATAACTGCTGCTGAGATATGGCAAAATGACCTAAAAGATTCGAACCCCCCTTTAACCGCCTTCCGGGGGGAATTTTCAAAAATCCCTTCTTATTGCTTGCCTAGGACATAACAGCAATCTACAGTCCAAATTGCGTGACCCTGACTTTAGTAGTTTCGGCTGGGCGTTGATGAGTCACCCAGTCAGTCAGTCAGTCACCGTTTCCTCTTTATATAATAGTATAGATATCTACCATATACTATATACCCTGAAAATTTCATGAAAAAATACCAAAAGGTTTTTTACCTACCTTGCGCGCAATGCCCCAAAGTCAATACAGAGACACAGAGTGAGAAAAATTTTAGGAAAAATTATTTTTAAGTTCTCTCTTTGAAAGTATTCCCTACTTAACAACTATAAAGCGTGTCATTCATTTTGATTTAAAGTGTTCAAAAATGATTAATCTTTAATATAACCTAATAATATTATAAATGCGATTGCGTGTGTAAATGTTTGGCTCAAATAAACTTCAAAAAGAAGGATTTAATGACCCTGTATCTTTGCATATAGATGAATTATGACCTTGAAATGAATATAGGGTAGGTGTTATTTATTATTTTCAAATATTTTTATTAAAAATTAAAAATTTCATTATTTTCAAAAAGAATCAATGAATACATTTCAGGTAAAATATAATTAATTATTTTACGTTGCTAAGCATTAGCGTTACCAATAAATACGAAACATGGAATAATATATTTTCCTCAACAATTATTTTTCACATAAAAATTTTTCACGAAATGAAAAAAAAAATTAAGCATTGTAAATAAAATTAAATGACGTAATATCTCTGCATATAAAAGCCGTTCTTGGTATGTATGTTCCTTATACAAATCTATAGCTTTTATCCGATTTGAACGAAACTTGATGTACATACTTTTTCGAACACGAGTAATAAATAGTACTATCAAGTTTAAAATTTTCTTAGACCACTCTTTACAATTTTTTTTTTCAAATATGTCCCATAGTTTATCATTAAAGAAATCTATCTTTTTTTTGCAATTTGTAATGCAATTTCTGTACCGTCGACATAAAAAGAAACTGTGTATGGACAGTATATTTATAAACCAATAAAAATTCAGATTCTCTCACTATAATTTGAAATTGGAAACTGATGTCATTTCAGGACAGATAAGGTGATTTTTTTACATAGTACAAAGATTACTAAAAGTGCGTATAAACGACATAGTACAGTTATTTAAATGTGTGTGGAGATAAAATTAAATCCCAGCAAAAAACTTTCTGTAAAAAAAAGCGCCAAGTTCTCCTTAATGTTTCGGCTGTAAAAAGTACTGATATCTGATGTTCGCCCAAGTTAAAAGTCAAACATCCGAAATATTTCATTCAAAATGGCTTCCTGCGACTTGGCCGTTAATGCATTCTAGGTTAAAAACATTAGAAGAATGTAATACTGGGAAAAATAAATTAGAATACATAATACACCCTGATTGATGTTAAACATGCCATATCTTTCATTTAAAATAAATAATTACGTCGATAAATCATTTCAAAATTAATGATTGGAAATTATGCATTTAAAAGTAATATCAGAATTCAAATAGGCAAATTCGTATGGTGACATTGTAACTAAAAGCTTTGTGATACATACCATTGAGTTTCAAGAAACATTATTAGTTTTGATTAACCATCATTTAGTTTTACCATGATTTAATGACCATTTTGTACGGTCTATTGTCATTAACACGAATTCCAATGAATATTTTTTTCATCAAATTTCACATTGTGTTACATTATATGAGACGTTCAGAACCAGAGTGAACCATTCTCGACAGCTGTGATTTCGAAATTATGTTTTTAAAAATGTGTATTATATTTTAGTACTTTGTACAACAAAATGCGTAAAATGTTCAAAAAAATATAGTAAACATGTAGATCATTATACAGTCTTTAGAATTTGAAAAACCTTCTAAAATGCATTAACGGCCAAGTTGCAGGAAGCCATTTTGAATGAAAGATTTCGGATGTTTGACTTTTAACTTGGGCGAACATCAGATATCAGTACTTTTTACGGCCGAAACATTAAGGAGAACTTGGCGCTTTTTTTTACAGAAAGATTTTGATGGCATATCACTGCTTTTTGTAGGTTTTATCAAATGTATAAAAGATATAAATATAATATATGTTCAAACGTCAAAGAATTTTAAAATTATTTTATTATGCTTTACAAATCTATATTTTTATTTGTAGTTTACATCCAAATACTAGCCGTCTCAGGCAAACAATATATTCTTTCTTATATGTATGTTAAGCACGTCATCATATTAATTTTATTCATAACTAGCCGAAGTACTTGGCGTTGTTCGATATTTTAAGAATGTTTGTGTAGAAAAATCAATTTCAAAATTAAACATGTTGTTTAGATAACTTCAAAATGTTTAAAATATGCCAATATTTCTATAATCGTGTTTTTATCATGATTCAATACGTTCCTCAAACTCGTATGACGTTGTACTCACCTGCGGACATCTTACCTACTTGCTTTCACAATTACTCATATTGATACTCTCTTTGTATGATTCCGAAACATTTGAAAAAGTCCGTTAAACTTCCAATATGACGTTATATTAATTTTCCTTTTTAATTATCAAATGACGTCATATTAACCTGCTTTCTGTATTTACACATACTCATACTCCTTGTATTATTGAGAAATGTTTGAAAATTTCCGTTATATTACCAATATGACGTCATATTAATCTTTTTTTTTCAATTGCTGAAACATTTTATTTTATTTTCATTTTTCATGTGGAAATCTTTCAATAGAAAATTAATTATTGTAGAAAGAATTTCATTGTGGATTTTTTATTGTTGGCAACTGCTATAACGAAAAATGCTAAAATTTAATAGGAAAAGGAGGGAAGAGTTCAATATCCTGTGCTGGTAGGTTTGGCGATAAATGTTTGATGTGGTTGTTGCGATATTCAGTTTTTGGAGTTTTAACTTAACAACTGGAATTGACCTTATCTACGTGACATCACACCCCTTTTGGCAGCAGTTTGGATTTTTTGCCAATCGCTCCAACCAGCACAAGGTATGGAACTCTTCCCGGAAAAGCTGTTAGATTTTTGATTTTTTATTATTTAAAAATTAACTCTACATTATTTCGATTCCGGATGACTTTAGTTGCCTCGGCCGTGTTTTAATACACCTACACGTAGCATTTCACAATTCTGGCTTTCAAACTGTTGATTTGTATAGAAGTGCAGACAGACAAACAGATTTTCATTTTCCTATATTACATTTACTTGCTCCATCCTTCGTCAAATCGGAAGTTTCTATTAGAGAAATTCTCTTTGCGATCATTGGCAGCATATCTTATATTTTGTGTTGTTATGCATTTCATCTTTATTGACAATTACCACTTAATTTGCTTAGGCATTTACGCTTCATGTCCGTTTGCATCGTTACACTATCTAATACGGAAATTTTTAATCCTGTTAAGTAATCTTCTGTAATTTACAATGAAGTGAAGTGGTTCTTGTTAAACGCCTGTTAAGCTATCCATATATACAGTAAAATATATTGATGCTAATTTTTTCCCCTTTCATTATAACATTGAAACGATTAAGGAAGATTAGAAAATCTACGGACGCACTGCCGTTCTTCCATTAGAAAATCTACCATTATTCTCATCTAATCGTCTTAGATAATATGTCAATATGTCTTGGTTTTAAGATTTTAGCTAAATTTACTCGAAAACCTGAAGCTAAAATGCGAGGAACCCCTATTATAGAAGATTCTTTCTAACGTACATATTGATAAACTGGATATATGTTATAAAATTATAATAATCTAGAACTGGCAGTTTCGATGCTTTAATTCTGAAAATTCTCTTTCTATAATAAACTTTTAAGAGAGTAAACTAACAATATTGTAAGAGTAAGTATAATGACAGTACAATATAATAGCAAGAGCAGAGGTCTTGTGCAGTGACGAAAGATTGAAACTTTATTAACATTCGTGCGTTATGCCATTTAATTAACCGCATAATATAAATAGATGATTGCTCGCCCTAAAAATTCGCAATGAAAAATAGCCTCTAGCGTCAAATTCTCTCCAAGCTTTGCGACACTTAACAAAATATCGCCAAATTTGGCGACAAAAATACCCTGTTTATGTGGACGTCATAATGATGCATATGTATTATATATGTGATGCATATGCATATATATATATACATATATATATATTTCAAATAAAATCCAGTGTATATATATATATATAAAGTTTATTAACATCATTAAAATGCACTTAGAGAACTAACAACCAACTGTAATTTTGCCAGATTGACTGAGTGCTATTGCGATTAGAATACCGACATTTATAATAAAATTTATTTTAAGGAAGTAAACAATAGAAAAACGGACAGATAAACTAAAAGATTTGCCTTCCGAACATTTTCGGAAAAGAATATAAAAAATTCATTCTGCTTGAAACCATGTAACACCTTCAAACTCAGGCTAATTTTCTGTAATCAGGCTTTGGCGACCAACTCTAGCGTCAAATATGAGCAAGGAAATGATTGTCTATGCAACTATTATTACTTAAATGTTTATCGTACAACAAAAAACACAATGGTTGCAACAATCTAATTAATTTAATTTGCCAATTGAATGTGTTACGAACTGTATATAGCCAAATCAGCACCCCCTATTTGAAGGGTTTAAAGGCAGAAATTCTATGTTTTCAGACTTTTCTGGTTAATTGTATGACAAAACCTACTTATTTGTCAAATTTTATGATTCTACGACTGTTAGAAGTACCTTAGTTATTTGATGATCACCAACTTTAGTTATTTGATGATCCCCTGTGAGTCAGTTACAAAAAAGCCTTTTTTCGGAATCTCATATTTCGAAAAATATTAAATACAGAAATAAGAAATCTTGGAACCTAGTTCAGTTTCATCATATTAATGTGTGTTAAAAAGGAAAACTGTCTAGCGCTCACCAAAACGCAGTTATGAGGGGTGAAAAGTAGACCGAAATGGTCAGGGAAAAGTGCGAACTTGGCGGACACACAGCCGTGCTCCCAGATGACTTACCTCCTAATTTTACAAAGGTAAAATATTCCCATGGGTTTGTTAATATTAAATTAACTATTCCAAAAATTAAAAATATATTTTTGCTTATTCAAACTGCCTGATTTAATGTATTCTACATAATCAAAAATCGTCTGTCAAATATTAACATTTGAAATTCATTATATGGTAACTTTTTTCAGCTTGAGCTTTAAACAAGGAGTCAAGTCATATTGAAGCTCCTTGTATTGAGGTAGATAATATTATCCCACTATTAATAAAAATTGGATTTAAAGAAAACAATACAGTATTTTCGACTAATTATTCTTTAAAAATGGGTGTTAAAACAAATGGGATTAAAAGTAAAACGGTTTATCGAAAAAAAATGACGTAATTTTTTTTAATATAACACATTCATTTTAATTAAAAAAAATAATATATTCGACAATGTGGCGACATTTTCATTTTACCAGCTTCGAAATTATTAACCAATTCGTAAAAGTACAATATATTTTTAGAAATAATTTTTTGCATCAAAAATCACACAATTTCAAAATGCAATTTTAGCAAATTCTGTTTCGGAGTTAAATTTAGTATTTAATAAAATTAATGTTTAAAAATGTTCTATGAGTACAGTAGTATTGGATTTCTTTAAACGCTTTCATGTTTTAAATAGATAATGTTCATGTGACGTCAGGCACTCAAGTAAAGTTGTTTTTCTTAACTTATTGTAGGCGAAAAGTGAGAAGTCTTGCAGAGTTAGTAATTCATAATGTCTAATTCCCTATACATAATATTATGTATTCTAACTACTTGAAAATTACGGGAAACGTAGCGAAACTTCAAGCAATTTATCTCAACGTTTTGCCTACGTTAAGATGACAAACATGCACATTATCTATAAATATAAATGCATATTTGTACATCATTCATGAAGTAAAAGATTTTTAAAAAAATTTAAATAACTAGACAAATATTGGTTCATACGAAAATTTATACCCTCTGAAATTGTCGTCATATTATCATGTACCGGTTTTCAATCAGAAAATATTAGTATTTTATAGCAGTTACACAAAGTACGCAATTTGAACAGAATGTATTAGTCACCAAAGCGTAAGTTTAGTATCCTTTCACCATACAATCTTCCAGAATATTAGATTTCGATAAAATTTAATAAATATATTAAAGTCGATGAAAAAAGTTGTTAGCATATGGCAATTTTAATTTTAGAATGGAATTTGCATTTGACATCGTTCACGTGAAAATTAAAAAATAGTTGATGCAACTAATTAAACAAGAAAATTTCCCTTCTATTTTTAAAGGCACCATGATTATGGAAAAAAACAAGAGAAAAGCCAATTTAAAATTCAGGTATTATTAGTTATATTTCTCTGATACTTATATAATTCATTATAATTTTAAAATATCTAAATCTGTAGTTAAAAGTATCTCTACAGGGTAATTTTTGCCCCTCACTGGAATACTTTCCTGTCAAATTTCGAAACTCCCGTAATCCTAATCTACAACACAACAATCAATATGACAATACTTCATAATTGGGGTGCTTTTCTCAGATTGTTTTCGCCATTAAATAAATAAGCAACTCTATTGTTTAACAAATATGAATTTAGGCTTTGAAAGTTTTTGGAGCCTTATAAACATTTTGATTTTACTGGTACATCTACAACCGTTAAAACTGTGGCACTGTGAAATAAAATTACCATAAATATATGAGGGTTAAAGGTATTTTACTATTTATTTTATTTATTTGTAAACTTTTATGCTCCACAAACATTTAATATCTTTTTTAAATATTATATAACTTTAAATATCATATAAAAATATATCATAAACTGTTTTGGATAAGAAACATAATTTATATTGATTTTTAAATTATTCTCATCAAATAAAAATGATATCTAAAGTGACATGTTAATTAAAAAATTTCCTCAAAATTATTTACTAACACAATCATTTTGAAAAACATTCTTCCACAAGAAAACTTAAATTAAATCAATTTCTATGAACGGAATAAATTTAAAATAGAATAAATAGAAATGCTAAAAGAAAATAACAAAGAAAAAAAATGTGTTCCACAATTAATCTTAGTGAAAGAGTATGAAATTTCAAGTTCATGAAAGAAATTTAAATGATCATATATATAAAAAGAAAATGAGCAAATTGTGATTATCAGAAGTACAGGGTGATTTTTTTTAAAGTTGTGAAAGTAAAACCCTATAACAAAAGAACCACTGATCCAAATGACCTGAAATTTCACCAGTATGCTCCCAAAGCAATGGCAATTTTTTAGGCGTTGTTAAAAAAAAACTTAAAATCGCACCGACAGATGGCACTGTATATGCAGTAAAGTCGGGAGACGAGCTTGCGCACGACACGTGCACAGTGGCGATAAAAAAGGTGAAGCACGCACACACTGCGATTTCTGACTCTGGGTGTACCTAAAGAATACTGTGTATTGTGGTGATGTTACGAACTTAACTGACCTGAAGGCACATATTGTGACCAAATCCACAGCATCCAGCCGGATACTCTTTGCTCTATTGTGGAACATGCGGTTTAACGTTTCCAACTCGTAGCTGAAAACGGTGGACAGCACACTGAAAATCACTTGCGTTAGTTTCGCAGCTGACTTTCGCGCGTACAAATGCTTTACTCCATATTTTTATTTTGTTCTGTTTCTGCGAAATTTTTCGCAATTACTGCATTCTGTATGTTCTTGATATGCGTAATAAAGTTTTCTTTTTATCAAAGTACCGTCCATTGTTTTCCACCCAATGATGATATTCTTTGTTTCTGTTAACTTACAGCGCCATATGTCGGTCAAATTTTAATTTTTTTTAACCACGCCTAAAAATACCCATTGCTTTGGGAGCATACTGGTGAAATTTCAGGTCATTTGGATCAGTGGTTCTTTTGTTATAGGGTTTTACTTTCACAACTTTAAAAAAAATCACCCTGTATTATCTACTATAAAATATCATAAAGTTTGTTAATTGTATACATTGCTAAATCAATGCATTAATTTTCTTTAAATGTTAATAACAGCTAGTATATATATATATATATATATATACAGGTGGTTATCAAAATAATGGAAACACCCTAGATTTTGAAGGAATTCTTTATTAATATGGCGTAGGACCGCCTTTGGCATGTAATACAGCTTGGATTCGCCTGGGAATCGAATCATACAAATTCTGAATAGTGTTTAGAGGAATATTGTACCATTCTTCATGAAGATATTGTGAAAGTTCCGTGAGAGATGCCGGTGGAGGATATCGATTCCGGATTGAAAGCTCTAAAATAGACCACAACGGTTCGATTATGTTGAGGTCTGGGGACTGTGCGGGCCAAGGTAGATGTTCCACCTCATCCTCATGTTCATCAAACCATGATTGGACAACTCTGGCTGCATGAATAGGGGCATTATCATCCTGGAAAATTCCATCTCCTGCAGGAAACAAAATTTGCATCATGGGATGGACCTGGTCAGCTAAAACTTCTCTATACTTCTCCCCAGTGATCCTTCCTTTCAGGGTTACGATTGGACCAGCAGAAAACCATGACACGGCTGCCCATACCATGACCGATCCACCTCCATGCTTGACAGTTGGACGGAGGCAATCAGGATCATACGCTTGTGCAGGTGTTCTCCAGACATGTACCCGTCCTGTTGTGGAGAAAAGTGTGAAAGATGATTCGCCTGACCATATAACAGTCTTCCACTTATCAATCGACCAGGTTTTGTGGTTGTGGCACCACTCTACACGACGTTTGGCATTAGCATCTGTGACAAGTGGCTTGGGAATTGCTGTTCTGCCGTAAATGTTCTCTTTATGAAGGTATCTCCGAACTGTAATTGTTGACACTGGAGAATCCAGATGCTGATTGAGCTCTGCGGTCACTTTGGCTGCAGTTGTTTTCTTTTTAGACATTACAATCCGCTTCAATACCCGTCGGTCTCTTTCACTCAGCTTCTACTTCCGTCCACTATTTTGCTTTGCTGAGCTTGTCTTTCCGCGCTGTGTGTATGCTGTCATGACTTTAGACACCGTACCTCTAGAAACGCCTATAAGCTGGGATGTTTCGGTCACCGTTGCTCCAGCTAGTCGGCTCCTACAATTTGGCCTCTTTGAAAATCTGTGAGGTCTGACATTTTACGCTTCTGACAAAAAAAATCAAAACGTAGACAACTCTTCTAGAGCTCTCTCATACTACCTAATACATGTACTTTTTATATTAAAAAAAATCTGGTAGCTAAGATTATATTTTAATGCTTACGAAGGGAATTCTTAAATGTCCCTTTCATTCACAAGTGTTTCCATTATTTTGATAACCACCTGTATATATATATATATATATATTCAACTTTTTGAAAAGCCTTTAATGTTATTTATAGTATTAAATCTAATTTACGTGGTTTGAAATATGTAGGTGAAACATCAGGTCCATTACATAAACGTATCAATCAACATCGTTCAGACTCTAACAAGAACAAAGCAAAAAATATTCAGTCTACAGCAGAAATACAGCATTTTCATAAACATAAATTTATCAATACTACACTTGAAATTATATAAATTATAAAAACTAAATCAGAACGTTTGTTTATGGAGTCATCATATATGGAATTTTATAACACTATTTATCCTTATGGACTTAATAGCGAAATATTTAACAGACCAGTTAAAGTTTTTTCAACAAATAATACTATAGATTATTCTCCTATTTATCTTACTATAAATCATAATTTAAATCATAAAACTACACGACACAATCGAGGAAAGTGTACTGCTAGAGTTGTTATTTCCAAAAAATATATTCTTAAACAAATAAATACTCTTCATCATAACTATATTAAGAATTACAACTGGTTTTTAATTCGAAAATACATATTTGCTATTAAAAAAAACAGATAGTACAATATTTAAATGTATTTCTTAGTAAATCTTACTCAAATCATTTCTCTGATATTTTTCATGATCTTATTATGACAAGAGCTAATCTTTTCAACATTAATTTACAAAAAAAAAAAAAAAAAAAAAAAAAAATCCAAACATTAATACTCAAATGATAATAACTTTTTCAAATCAAATCTTTAATAAAATTAACATTAATTCTATAATTAATGATAAAAACTGTATAAAACAGTTTACAGACGATATAGATATTTTTATTTATAAAATTTCAATCTCATGTAGTAAACCTATTGAATATTTTAATCAATGGAAAATACTAGTTATTGAAAAATTAACTACGTCTTTAAAACATAAATTATCGCATCTGGTTAAAATTAACACAAAACATTTGTTACAGCAAATTACTAAATTACAAAAAAAACTATGTAATCACATACATTGACAAATCTCCTAATAATTTTGCAATCATATGTAAATCTTATTATCACCGACTACTTACATCTTGTATTTCTACTAACAAATCGTTTAAAAAAACTAATGAAAATGTAATTGTAAACAATAGTAAAATTCACAGTTATTATAAGCTATTAAATATTCCTTCTACTAAATTTAACTATCCTTATTTAGCTCTTATACCCAAATTTCATAAAAATCCAATTAAATGTAGGACTGTAACTATTGGGTGCAATACATATAATAATATAGCCAATAAACATCTATTAAATATTCTCAATCAAATTTATACACTGACAACATCCACTGATAATACACATTGTATAAAAAATAGCTATCAACTCGTCAATATTTTGAAAAATCTTAAATGTGTTAACAATATAATGACATATGATTTCAAAGATCTTTTTAATAATATAGATTTATTAGATCTACATAATATTATAAATGCATTATTTAATAAGTATCATCATACACTAAATTTACCAATTTATATAGATAATGCTTATTTTAAAACTTTAACAAATTTCATTATATATAATAATTTTATAATTCACGATAATACGTTATATTTACAGAAAGTCGGTATACCACAAGGGGGATGTACATCTAGTATACTTTCAGACTTATACTTGTATCATTATGAACGTACTTATATTAACAGTAATATACATTTATATCGTTATATTGATGACATAATTTTAATTGCTACTGATCACACTAATATTTCTATATTTCCAGTTGATTATCCTACTAATTCAGAATTAACGCAAAACCTCCTTTCTAACAATACTATTAACTTTTTAGATCTTAAAATTACACTTAAAGAAAACAAAACAGTAATTGATCTTTTTGATAAACGTAAAGAATTTAAATTTAAAGTTAATACATTTACTAATTTTAAATCTTGTCTTCATAATTCTGTATATCGTAATATACTCCTTAATCATATTTACAGAATAAATAGTTTATGTTCTTCTCAAATAATTAACAGCAACATTAAAAAACTAATCTATGATGCATTACAACATGGTTTTCCAAAAAAAATCCTATATTCTTTAATATATAATTAGTACTTATATGATCTTAGCAAACAAATTAACACATGCGTTAAAAAATGTATAAAAAATATGTAATATTTAATATATATATATATATTAATTAATTTTAATAGGACGGATGGGTGGGTAGATGTTGGATTGAGGAGGTGTGTGGCGGAGTTGTATGGGAAAAACGCATGGTTAATTTATATTTACAAAAAAGGGGAGCGGGCCTTTGATTTACACATACGTTTGCTAATACACATTTTATAATGGACTATGATATGATACTTTTATATGCGAATTAATGTAGTTATATTTAAATATTTATTAATTAATTTAAATGAATTATTCATTTCTATTTAGAATGTTTTTGATTAATTGTGTTAACATTAATGCCCATGGTGGAAAATATCATATTAAATTCTAATATAATGTATACTTTCTTAAACACTAATATAATACTGGCTGGCTTCGCCCGCCAGCGGGCCCCTAATTTACATCGGTGCCTCGAAACTTTTGTATTCTCCGGCTCGCATCCCCCTCGATCCGACCCGGGTCGACCTCCGACCCGGGTCCCCGCTGCCTTCGGCACCGGATAATCCCTTAAAGGATTTGCACATCGAATAGTATAAACCTCTAACTTAACGAATCTCCGATCCTGGTCCCCGCTGCCTTCGGCACCGTATACCGGTCGTGCTACGCACGCACCGGATAATCCCTTAAATTGCACATAGAATAGTATAAACCTCTAACTGAACGAACCTCCGGCTCGGGTCCCCGCTGCCTGCGGCACCGTATAGCAGTCGTGCTGCGCATGCGCTGCAGTATACGTTAGTTCCACCTTCCGCCACCAGGTGGCGCAATCCGTTTATATGATCATAACTGAAATCGTTAAGACTTTCGATGTCGAGTCGAATGAGCCATACCCCGTCGTTTTCATGCCCGTAGAACCAAAGATAAGAAAGCGCCCCCTGGTGGTGAAAAAACGAAATAAAATCGGTAAGCTCCATCGATGTCGAGTCGAAGGAGCCATACCCCGTCGTGATCCTTCCCATAGAAACAGAGATAGGAAAGCGCCCCCTGGTGGTGAGAGTCGGAGCAAAAATCGATAAGCTGTAGTATCCTCTATCGACGTTGAGTCGAATGAGCCATACCCCGTCGTGATCCGGGCCATAGAAACAGAGATAAGTAAACGCCCCCTGGTGGTAAAAAACGAACTAAAACCGATAAGCTCTAGTCGAATAGTATAAATCTATAACTGAACGAACCTCCGGTTCGGGTCCCCGCTGCCTGCGGCACCGTATAGCATTCGTGCTGCGCACGCGCTGCAGTATACGTTAGTTTCACCTTCCACCACCAGGTGGCGCAAACTGTTTATACGATCATAACTGAAATCGTTGAGGCTTTCGATGTCGAGTCAAATGAGCCATACCCCGTCATAATCCGGGCCATAGAAACAGAGATAATAAAACGCCCCTTGGTGGTGAAAAACGAACTAAAACCGATAAGCTCTAGTATGCTCTATCGATGTCCAGTCAATTGAGCCAAACCGCGTCGAAATGTGACCCATAGAACCCGAGTTGGCTGAAAAATCATTTGATTACACCTTCCACCACCAGGGGGCGCAATGTGTTCTATACGAATGTTATAGAGGGTACTTATTACTTTAATTCTGATGTTTAAAATCAGTTTGGGGGAAATTCGTAACATAGTTTCTGAGTTATAGAAACGGACCACAGTTAAGATAAAAAACTTGAAGGTGGGGGGGGGGGGGCGAGGACACTGCTTTTCCTTAAACAACTAAATTAGACTGCCGGAAAAAAAATCTGATGTCTTAATTACATAAACCGTCCGGATTCGATAATTCCAGATTCCCGCTTTTTACTAATCGAAAATAGTGGTTATTTTTCTATACATATAAACAATCAAACGTTTAAAAATGTTAAATTTGTTGAAATGGAATTGGTTTCCTCAAAAATAATACAAATGTACAAATATGTCTTAATTACAGCAACCGTCCCGATTCGATAACGGGCGAAGCCCGCTTTTCCTTATCATAATATCTGGTTGCGACTCTAAAAGAAAAGCGTAAAATACTCGTCATGCAGTTTTTGGACGCGGCCTACTTCTTAAAATCGTAATATATAGCGGGCGCTGTGATGGAAATCTTTCTTTTGCGTTAATTATACGAATGTTGATTAATTATACAATTAAATAATATATCGGCTCGTAATGGAGATATGAGAATAATTTTTAGATATTCTGAAAGCAGAATCAATTTTGCGTCGTCCTGTAAAAGTTAGGAATTACTGCGCCCCTTAGATTCTGAGATTTGGCCCCCCTCTGAAAAGTTAAAAGAAAAAAGCGGGGGGGGGCGGGGGGGGGGTTGGCGATGACACTGCTTTTCCTCAAACAAATTATGTAGACTACCTGAGTTCTAGTTCAAAGACAGTGAGCTGTCGAAAAACTTAAAGCTAAAAAAAAAATCGATAACGGGCGAAGCCCGCTTTTCCCTATCATAATATCTGGTTGGAGCTGTAGAAAAACTTAAAACTAAAAAAAAAAAAAATCTATAACGGGCGAAGCCCGCTTTTCCCTATCATAATATCTGGTTGCCACTCTAAAACAAAAACTTAAAATACTAAAACTTAAAATAATAATGCAGTTTTTAGATGCGACCTACTTCTTAAAATCCTAATATCTAGCCGGCACTGTCATAGAAATCTTTCTTTTGCTTTAATTATACAAATAACGATGATTAATTATACAATAAAATAATATATCGGCTCCTAATGAAGATATGAGAATAATTTTTAGATATTCTGAAAGCAGAAAAAATTTTGCGTCGCCCTGTGAAAGTTTGGAATTACTGCGCCCCTTAGATTCGGAGATGCCCCCCCCTCTGAAAAAACGCAGTTGAAAGTCACGTGACTATTTTATCTCTTTCAGAAATGACTTTTTGTCTGGGTTGAATGTTGAAATAAACAAGCAGCTGTCTCTTTGGAATAGAAATAAATTCATTTGCCGTGTCATTAATGAGTTTTAATTGATATCTTTAAAAATTACTGGTCGATTTTTACGAATTTTTTTTTGTTGAATTCGCGATTTTTTATACACGTGTTAGCAAATTTTCGTGAATGTAGAGTCATTATTTCCACTTGTTTCAAAAAGGAATGGGGCGATTTGATCTCGGATGTGTCGACCCGGCATTCTTTACGGCAACCTTTTTCCCGTCTGGGGTCGATGTTGGATGTCTGGTCAGTTTTTGGCCGAAATAAAGAAAAGTTACGATCCGAATTTCCAAAAAATTGCAATTTTGGAACGACAAAAATCGGCCGCGTGTGTACCCCGATTTTCGGATCGATACCTCCGGTAGATTTTTTTTTATTCGATGATGCGTTAAAAAGCGACAATTTGGATGTCTGCGATTATCAAAACGGAAATTTTTTTCGATTCTTTTTCAAGTTCGGTTTCGGTCCGTAATTAAAACAGTTTCGTCGATTAATAACTCCGCGGGTCCGGGTCGGACTCCCGACCCGGCCCAAACTTGACATCCGCGCCTTTTTTCCCAATTTTTCGGTCCGCTTCCGCCTTCGGTGCGTCGATTCGTCCCGGAGCCTTTGCGTGTACAGACCGGGAATGCACAGACGCACACACTCACACACACACAGACGTTCACGGACATTAATAATTATCCGATATGTATTAATTTTAATAAATGTTCTTCCCTAACCACTTTTATCATGTGTATTTAATTTTTAACTTTGTATGCAAAAACATAATATGTAACTATTAATTTCAATATTTAATTAATATTAATTTTAAATCCATAGCTTCTTAATTCAAATTAATTAGTATTTTATTTTGATTTTAATTTAATTTTTGTGTTGTTGCTTTTTTTGGCAAAGCTATTTAATAGTGTCTATGTCATTTCTTGTTACATGTATTTTTATGTAGCATTAATCATTATTTATTAATTTTACCACTTTACATCTTATTTTTTAACATAGAATTAATCAGTAATACATCCATTTTTACTTTAATGTAATTGGATATTTTATTTTTTTTTCATTTATATATTATTTAACTAATTATTATCACTTTAGATAGTATATGGTTTCAATTTTTAATATTGATTTTCTTCCACTACATATTCTCTTTTTATATCATAGTTGGCAGCACCATGGTTAGTGTAGCTTTAAAATATTCTATGATAATTCATTTTCAAAAAATTATTTTGGCAACATGGTTAATCATCTTCTAAAATAATTTTGGCAACATTTAGAATTTTTTTTGCAATTCATTGCCTCTGTATAGTTAGCTTCATATATCTGGTCAATGATGTGCACCAACATCCTTCTTAATCTAACTGTTTTTAGCACGTTAAGATTTAATTTCAAGTTTTTATCTCATAATTATGGGTAAGGTTTCTCTCCTTTTTAATATTGTATTAATATTGTCTTTATTTTTTGAACTTTAAGATTTTTTCACAGGTTTCATTCTTTGTTTATGAGTGGTCGTCCCAAAATCATATTCTTTAGCAATTTTATGGCTAATATGATGATGAAACCACTCATTTTATTTGTGGTATTTATGCATTTGGGACTTGATAATTTTGTATAAATTCCACAAATTTCATTCATTCAATTTTTAATTTAATTTCTTCCTTTTTTAAATAAGTATTTGATATCTATTTTCAGTGTGTTGGGGTTACACTTTTGTTGTCAATAAATTATTATACTGAATCATAATTTCACAGTTTCTGTTGATGTTTCGGTAATGTTTCATTAATGGTTATATATATATATATATATATATATATATATATGTTGGTTAAAAATACTGAAAGTTTTGAAGGTTTAAAAGTCCTATGACTGAAGACTTGTGTTAAAGAAGATTTTATATAACATAACCTCTTAATCACGAAAAAATGGAAGTGAAAGTTTTTATTGTAAATTATATATATATATTTTAAATATTGGTATCATATGTTTAAAATGTTAACAGATGGTACTAAACACCTACAAAACATTTAATTTTTAAATGTTAAAAAATATTAATTTTGACTAAGTTATGAAATAAAAATATCAAATATTAAAAAAAATATATATATAACACAAACGGAAATTTCGTTCCGTTCCTTTATAACTCGCTGAATGGATTTTGATGGAACTTGCACCTTTCGATAGATAAGTTTTCAGGGAAGGTTTTGGTATATAACACAACGTTCTACGTACATTAGTTATAGAATTATGAAGGGATGTTCTGTTATTTTCGACGAAAGGGTTACCATTGGTCGTTTTTTGGCGACCATTATCGTTGGAGAAAGAATTAAAATTGCTACATAATTTAGAAAATAATACAAACACATCGAAAATAAAAGAAAAAAGTTACTAATTTTATTTAAAATACAAAAGGGTAAAAAACAAAAAAAAAGTTTTGATGACAAATAATGTAAAACGAAATTATTAATTTATACATAAAATAAATGTTCGTAATGCTTACAAAATTATTCAATGAGAAATATTGCAATTAAGACCATATTTGGCGATTTATTATATTATTACCATTATTGATTTATTATATTATATTATTACGATATTTGGCGAACCATTTTGGCGTTTGCGTCAAGTTCTGAAAAATACTTCTAAAAATTTGATTTGATAAAATCTGAGTAATAATTTTGTTTTTGATGAGTTTTTCTTTTTAAATTTTTCTTTTTAAATTTTTCTTTTTAATAAATCTAACTCCTTCATCATGCAACTTACAGAAGAAACTTGCAGCTGCAATTATAAAAATGACTATACTTGTGAGTTAAATTTTATTTGTTTATTTACGATTTAGATTTTACCTTTGTCGCCAAACAATTTGATTTTAAGTCAAAAAGGATAAACTTGACACCGGTCCGAGCGATGTTAAAAAAAATGGTGTTTCTTCAAGTATACTACAACATTTTTAGTGTAATTTTTTATATTCGAATGTATATTATATAAATATCAGTTAATATTATAAAAATGAAATCAAATATTTAAATTTTAGTGTAAATTATAACACATATTTAAAACGTTTTTCACCATTCATTTCTTTTTAGTTTTCTTTGCATACCTTTTTTCTTCTTTTTGAAGGTTTTTAAAAGGCATTGGAATAATCTTCTGTAATCCGGTCACTTGCCAATTAGCGTATATATTATATTGTTGGAAATTTCGGAACAACTGTCGCAGATGCGCGGGGTTGGCGTCATATTTGTTTTCAGAATTTTGGCTCAGAAAAACCAAGACGAAAAAAAAGCTAGTCGGATGTGTCAATCCCAAAACTTTCTTCCATCTCACACAGGTTTCGCATACACTAAAAAGAATCAGCACCAATTTATATCAAGGTCTAACTGAAACTCAAGTTTTATTAAATTCCGTGCAATATTTCTTGAGATATGACTATGTCTAAAATCGTGTAAATCCTGCAAAATTCTGCATAGAAGCGGCACCTGCAGGGCGATTTTTACCAAAAACTAATCAGCACCTATTTATATCAGAGACTAACTGAATATAAAGTTTTATTAAATTCCGAGCATTAGTTCTTGAGATAGAGCTATTGCGGAAATCGCAAAAAATGCTGCATAGCAGCGACACCTGCCGGGCGATTTTTACCAAAATCTAATCAGCACTCATTTATATCAGGGACTAACAGAATCAAAAGTTTTATTAAATTCCGAGTATTAGTTCTTGAGAGAGAGCGCCCACAATATTTGTGTCACATACAGACAGACAGACATTCAGACAGACTCACAGACTCGCAGACATACATTTTCTAAAAACAGTCAAATCGTGTTCAGGACCTTCCAAAACGTTTAAATCCGTCGAAAACCGGAAGTCGAAAATTTTCCTGAATCCAATACTTTCTTCTTGTAAAGATAGAAGAAAGTAAAAATATGAAAAACCCAAAACCCGGTTTTTGCACCCGTTAGGCCTAGATTCTTAAAGCAGCATTTTAGTTTGGTTTTATTATGAAACACACACAATTTTTATTATAAACACACACAAATTATTTTATTTTAAAACACACACAATGATTAGTTTATTATAAAACTCACATTCAGTTTTATTTAATACTAGCTGACCCACCCGGGGTTGCCCGAGCCCTTGTAATAAACTTAAATCTCTTAAAAAACGGAACTCTGGCCACGGTCTACGATGGCTTCGGAACCGTATACCCGGCATGCTCATACGCTCGAGAAAATCTTTTATTTCCCCCTACCACCGACAGGGGAGCATTCTGTTCTAAACAAACCTCTTTCCGAACGAACTTCTAAGACAGGTCCCCGCTGCCTGCGTTACTGTATAGTAGGCGCACTACAAAATTGAGCTGGTTTCGAGAAGATTGGAACATTATTAGCCCAGTTATTGCAATAAGGCACAGTTAGAGAAAATAACCTTGAGTGAGATGTCGAGGGGAGGGGATGTTCGAGTGTCCTTCAGAAAATGACTAATTAGGAGGCCCACAATGCATGCTTAAAAATTCGTTCGTTTTGTTAAGCTAGGAACTTAATTACAAAGTTGGCTTAAACTCTTATTTGTAAATAGTGGTAACCGCTACTCATAAATTTAATTCAATGTTATAAAGGGTGACTATTGAGTTAAATATAATGTTTGGAATCACTTGCGTTGAAATCGGAAATACAGTTGCTGATATATAGAAACGGGGCATAGTTAGAGAAAAACCTTGAAGGAGGGGCCTGAGGGGGGGAGGGTTGTTCAAGTACCCTTCAGCTAATGACTAATTAAGAGTAGCACTATGCATCTTTGGAAATTCGTTCGTTTGCTTCAGCTAGGAACTTAATTACAAATTTGGCTTACCCAATTATTCGGAAATAGTGCTAACCGCTACTCATAAATTTAGTTTAATGTTATAAAGAAAGACTATTAAGTTAATTATAATGTTTGGAATAACTTGCGTTGAAATCGGAAAGATAGTTGCTGAGATATGGGAAAGGAGCATAGTTAGAGAAAAATCCTTGCTAGAGGGGCCGTAGGGGGGGGGGGGTGTTCAAGTGTCCTTCAGCAAATGACTAATTAGGAGGACCACTATGCATCTTTCAAAATTCGTTCGTTTCTTTAAGCTTTGAATTTAATTACAAATTTGGCTTAAACTGTTATTCGTAAATAGTGGTAACCGCTACTTATAAATTTAGTTTAATGTTATAAAGAGTGACTATTAAATTAATTATAATGTTTGAAATCACTTGCGTTGAAATCGGAAAGACAGTTGCTGAGATATGGAAACAGAGCAGAGTTAGAGAAAAAACCTTGAAGGACGGGCCGGGGGGGAGGGGTTGTTCAAGTGTCCTTCGGCAAATGACTAATTAGAAGGACCACTATGCATCTTTCAAAATTCATTCGTTTGCTTAAGCTAGGAATGTAATTACAAATTTGGCTTAAACTATTATTTGGAAATAGTGGTAACCGCTACTCATAAATTTAGTTTAATGTTATAAAGAGTGAACATTAGGAACTTAATTTGAAATTTGGCTTACACTATTATTCGGAAATTCTGGTAACTGCTTTCTTGAAATACACCTTGAAGCTTAAATGTAATTAGACCCTTGCCCCTCTTCATTCCCGCAAATATAAAAAAAGAATCTGTTAAATAAAGTTTTCTGTATTAATAATCTCCATCATAATAATAAATGTCATATAAAAAAAAAAAAAAAAAAAAAAAAAAAAAAAATCTAAACTCGACTAATTGTCATGAAGAAAAATGTCCCTGGAAAATATTTCAATCAGTGGGACGTATGTGTAATTTGTCATGTACAGGTGGCGCGACATTCGCATGTCTCCTCTACGCTGATAACTTCATTCCATATTGACACTATTTAGTTACAAATCCTTATTTATGCATCGCTACTCACAGAGTAAGGACAGAGACCCAACTTCGCCTGAAAAGACCGACTGTGGCGGATGACTTATGAACTAAATCACCGCTTTGGCGATTTTTATCTTCGTGATTTCCGTTTAAGTGTAACCCTATTCTGCTTGGCGTCTTTTGATGTTGTCATTTGCGTATGTGCAAATTTTCGGCGTTCGCTAATTGATTTTCGAAACTTGTTTAATACTTATTATTAAAATTATTCTTTGAAGATCAAATAGTTGATTATAATTATTATAATTCTTCAAAATGCTACGAAGAGAGGAGTGTATTGTTTGCAAGAACAAGACGTCAAAGTTATTTTTTATTCCTAAGAATCGGCAAGTTGTGGTTTATTTCTATGTGTTATTTTTGGTTTTATTTTTCAAATTCCATTATGTATGAAATATTTTATATATATTCAGTGTTGGCAGATTTTTAACAAATTTTGACTTTATATTATCGTTAAAATAACTGCCATACCATAAATCTCATTCATGTTAAAAAAATTTCTCTATATAAAATTTTATTCATATACATTTTCTATCGCAATGTAAACATGGTACTAAGTTTTTTCCTATATACTAGTAAATCTGCAGATCATTTTTTTTAAATCTCATTTTAACTACGTACAATCTGCAATTATTATTTTTTCAATTGCATGCATGTTTATAAACATATAAAATTCTTCGAATGTTCCAGAAATTAGAATCCTTAAATTAAAGTGGTAAGTAAAAATAAATGATTTTAAAAATTGTAAAAAAATATGAAAGTAAGATGTTTTTATCTCCCGAACAGATGCAAAATCATTTTCAAATATTTTAAGCAATTAATTTCTAAATTATATTAAATTTATAAGCAAAATTTTAAAACTATTGGAAATCCATATCGAAAATTTAGCATTCGTAATTTTACATCTAAATCCATTACACAAATATTCCATTTTCATTTCAAATAAAAATGAAATTTGAAAAATCGTCTGCATCCCTATAGAAAAGCATTTTATGACCTAAAAAAGAACAAAAATAACACATGAAAATAAATCACAACTTACCGATACTTAATAATAAAAAATAACTTTTCACTATTGTTCTTATAAACAATACACGTATATCTACGTAGCATTTTGAATAATTATAATCACCTATTTGATCTACAAAGAATAATTTAATAAAAAATATTTAAAAAAATTAATTTGTTTAAAAAAATCAAATTTTCCTTTCAAACTTGGAAAAAAAAAATTGTTTTACCACAGCACTTATTTTAAAATAAAGTTGAATTCCGATTGTTTCAGAACATGTTAAAAATAATAAATCTGTTTTCATTCACGTAGATAGATAATCGACCGTCTTAAAATCAACCAACAACCAACCAAAACAAGAAGCAAGCAGTCGCCGTTTTTTTTTTCTTCCCTCTTTTGTCGCCAAGAAAGCGATATATAGCTCTATTAGCAACCTCGCTTCTGTTACGGTCTGTTTTCGCGTCATCCGCAGCTAGCGCCACTGTTTATGTGTAATCCCATGTTAAAGAAGTTACCATTGCAGTGTATGATAGTTGATTCTCTGTTTAAAACTCCTTACTCTGTGTCGCTACTCTGGTTTATTTAATTACTTCTGTGAAGAATCGATGCAACCAACCAGTGAACCAACCAACCCACGAGAATAAAAGCGTATTTTTGATGAGAGTTCGTTGTGCATTTTAATTAATATTTCAAAACGTAATTAAAATATTAAAATTCTGAAGTAATGTTGCACCAGGAGAGGGTTTGGACTACCTAAATCTAAATTTCCAGCTTTCTAGGTGGGCTAAATTTTCCTAGCCATCACCAACAGACACACGGACACACAGACACACACACAGAGCGAAACTTTCTTTTATTAGTATAGATAACTAAAATCAATAGAAGCTGTTCTACCGGATTACCATAGGAATTACGATTGCGGAAGACCAGGACGATTTTATTTGATGCAAACTACCGGATTATTTTTTGTATCAGAATCAGATTTCGAGGTTTTTTCCAGGTTAATTGTTACATGATTGCAACTGGTATATAAAACGAAAAGGCAGTAAATATAACGTAATTTTAATTTTATTCAAACAATTAGTCTTTAAAAACACACTTTTTACTTTCTTCTATCTTTACAAGAAGAAAGTATTGGATTCATGAAAATTTTCGACTTTCGGTTTTCGTCGGATTTATACGTTTTAGAAGGTCCTGAACACGATTTGACTATTTTTAGAAAATGTCTATCTGTGACTCTGTCTGTCTGTATGTGACAAAAAATTTGTGGGCGCTCTATCTCAAGAACTAGTACTCGGAATTTAATAAAACTTTTGATTCTGTTAGTCCCTGATATAAATGGGTGCTGATTAGCTTTTGGTAAAAATCGCCCAGCAGGTGGCGCTGCTGTGCAGCATTTTTGGCGGTTTCCGCAATAGCTCTATCTCAAGAACTAATGCTCGGAATTTCATAAAACTTTATATTCAGTTAGTCTCTGATATAAATAGCTGCTGATTAGTTTTTGGTAAAAATCGCCCAGCAGGTGGCGCTGCTATGCAGCATTTTGCAGGATTTACACGATTTTAGCGATAGTCATATCTCTAGAAATAATGCACGGCATTTAATAAAAATTCAGTTTCAGCTACACCTTGATATAAATTGGTGCTGATTCTTTTTAGTGTATGCGAAACCTGTGTGAGGTTTTGGGATTGACACATCCAACTAGTTTAAGATCCACATTTCTTTTAAATATAAAAGTTAAACACTGTTCTTTATGTGCAAATAATTTATTGCTTTTTTCACTATATTTACTCTGAAATCCAAAGATAGAAAACTGTAGTAGATCTGCCAGAAGATGACGTATATTACGAAATATAATGTAACGTAGAGTGAGATTTTAGTTAGACTACCAGAACTACGCATGGTCCCAAGCTGAGAGGCCCGGAGTTCAAGAAATAACAAACGAAAATGAATAATCCAAACATTATTTAAATTCAATGGTCAATCTCTGTAATGATTGCTCTCTTTTTTAGTAGTAGGGTGAGTAGAGGACATTTTAATTTCTATTGGTTATAACGGCCACATTTGTCTAACAAACTTTACTATAAATGATGTAATAAAAGAGTTGCTTCTGAAAATCCTGAATTTTTGTTTAACACCTAAGATAAAATAATAGCACAATGGCATTCGCATTGTATTGAACAATGCGGAAGGATTTGGCAGGTGAAGGTCCAAATTACTTTAAAATACATGGTCGAATTCACCATTTTGTTTTATTCTAGGTTCATTTGGAAAATTGATCAGCGCAGCGGGCATAGTCTGCTAGTTAAAAAATAAAGTCTCATCAATACAAGTCTAATTTTAGTATTTTAGCTTTTCTCCATACGACACATTCCACACGTTTATCCATAAAATATTTAAAAAAAAAAAGAAAAAATAGACATATTATATTTCACTCAGATAATTAATAATTCTATAGATTTTCATATTATGTATGCTATGCATTTTTTTTTAAATATTAGATCTGTGTGAAATGGAGATGAAATTTACTGTTTAGAAAACTTATGCGAAAATTTTGTTGTCTGTTTAAAATCGTTGTAAATTTTACGATTCAGCTGTAAGCTACAGCTAACTCTGTACTCAAATCTAAACTAGCTAATTTCTAACACTTTTCTATTGACGTTTTAACATTTTTATTTATAAACTTAGACATGACCTTATTAAAATAAAAAGAAATAGAATAGTGTTTTTCATTTCTCGAAAATGAAAATGATCTTTCAATGATTTACTTCCAATTTGGCGTTTTAATCAGATTTTCGGGGAGCGGTAGCACGGAAAAGGTCGTTCTAAAACAGAATTTTTTTATAACTCAAAATGTAAGAAATATACCGGAAAATGCAAAACCCTGTTTGATTTTGAAAGAATTCACTATTCATCACTGCAAATTGCATGCTTTTTCTAATTAAATTGATCCCGTGGATGTGTCAGAAATGTTTGTGTTGTTGATTGCGGAAAAATACTTTTATGTGGATCACCATAAATTAGATTACAGATAAAAACATTCAGGAGTCGAGTGCATCCTGACCCGATAACTTCATCTGCAGTCAGAACGAGAGCATGAAAAAATTCCGACAAATTTATTTTTGTCATAACGCAACAGAAATTGAATCTGATAGAATTAAACCCGAACAAAAAATTATCCAAATACGTAACCGAGTTTGCCTCGAAACAGACAATAACGAAAACTGATGCCAAATTTTAATATCATTATAAAAAAATATTAACAATAAAGTCTCACTATATTGAATAATAAAAAATATTTTTTCTGTATATGTGCGTGTATGTCCACAGATAAAGATCTCCAAATTTTTGCTCCGGATAGAAGAAAACAGGTCCGAATATATCTGAGACTTAGATTTTGGGTTTTTTTTTACTAGATTTATTTTTTTTTCTATTATATGGAACGATTTGTGCACTGTAAAAAATTGCTGCAGTAAAATTACTGCTGAAGAGATTCCAGGCAATGTTCATAAGAAAACGGGTTTTGTCCGTAGATAAACGAGCTTTGCTTTTACATAAACCGTTTTTACCCACAAAAACATGAAATTTACAAAAATTGACTTTTTAACTTGAAAAAGGGTATTTCCAGTAAAATTTCGGCAGCCATTCACGGATAATGTCCATGATTTTTTTTTTTTTTTTTTTTTTTTTTTTTTTTTTTTTTTTTTTTTTTTTTAGCCACACACAGGGTGGCTTATTCTTTCAATCTCTATCATTTTTCATGTTTATGAAAAGTCACAGCAATCCATCGTTGCCACAGGTTAATCTCGGAAAATGAAACATTTGAAGTTACTTAAAAAATTAATAACTCGAAAAGTATTTGTCACAAAATTGTTTTACAAACTGCGTTAGAATGGTAAAAAATTGTATTTTTCTTGATATAAATTTCAAATCTAATGATTATGTCGTTTTTTAAATATTAGATTTCAAAAATTACAAAACTTCACAATGGAGTACCGTAGCAAAACTTTTACGCGTAAAAAGATAATGATAAAGGCATTGTGGCTCGACTTATCGCGTATACTGGCCATAGCATGAGTAACGAATTATAGTAAACTTATTATTCTGTTAAAATATAAAAGTGAATTATGTATATACATTTTTAAAAAATAAAGAAAAACATTGTATCACAAACATCAAAAAAAAATTTTCTTCTATTTATTCCCTTATTCCAAAGATATCGTTTTATCGTCTGCTGCCATAGCAACATGAATTAAATTTCATTTAAAAAAAATTGCTCAGTGGTAGAAAAATATTTTTCTAAATCGAATGGTTATTGAACAACTCAACACTTTAACAGGGGAATTTTTATTTGTTATTTAGATATTTTAAAATTGTTTGTTGTCATTGCGTTTTTATTCTGAGTTACAGCTAGTTTATTTATTTTTTAAATAAAAGCCGTGTGTGGCAATCTATATTCGGCCTTATAGCAGAATTTTCCCCTCTTGTTTTTTTTTTTTTTTTTTCAGTGCGTATTTCTCGGAATTTCTAAGTTTGCCGACGACGTAGATCCACTCATAAAAGCAATCAAATTCAGAATTTATCCAAATTTAGTAAATATTGCCGATTTTTAATAAAGTTTGTTCGCAATACGTGCGCCAATTTTTGAAATTCTCACACCCCTTATTCATTAAAAATATCTTATTTATTTTTTTAATAGCAAATAATATTTATTTGATATTTTGACCATCAAATCTTATATTTTATATCAATGTATGGAGCAGATGTTCCTGGAACAATAATAAAAAAAAAAGAAATTTTTAAAATTAATTATTAAATAAAGAAAGGCCATCGATTTTGTCTATAAAACTGAGGGAAATTCTAATGAGGAAACAATTCTAGAGTTGGTTTTCTAAGTAAGGCTGGTGTCCTATGTAACCACTTTATGACGATTTCTTGTGACCTTGCGGTTGGTAGCGTTTCGTTTTATTGCGCACGTTTGTTTCGAAAAATTATCATAATAGACAGATATAATGAAAATATTTCTGGGAAAAGAAAAGGTAATTTTACGCATATTTAAGGTTATTACCCGAGGCTCGGTCAACGCTGGACGGCTCTGTTAGTATTTTATGAAAAAGAACAAACTTGGAAAACAGGTTACAAACAACGCTAACCGCAGGAAGCAAAACCCAATCTGAAAAATAACTTTAACAAGGCCCTACACTGTAAAAAATGATCAATGTTTCTTATTTTAGGAAAATATGCTATAACCACGAACGAAAATATAATCTTCTGAGTTATCCGAAATTTCAAATAGCATGTTACATTGTCTTTTGAATCCCCAGAAACGAATGCATTTCCAAATTTTAAAGAATAATGCATAAAAACAAATTATTTTTAGCTGCCCGAATTTTTCAGAAACGTTTCCGAAGGGATTTTATAGTGTATTAATTAGTGTCCTCAGCCTGGAATACATGTTTTTCGAATGCTATCCATTCTGAAGTAAACATTTTCATGCTAAAAAAAATTTTTAACAGACAAACATGCAAAATTAACAGCGTTAACAATAACATTAAAATTAAGATTATTTCTTTACTCTTTCATGTATAAATTAACTTATGCGGCTGAAAACGTGTACTTGAGAATGGAAAACATTTGAAAAACAGGTATTCCAGCCTGAGGACACTAATTAATACACTATAAAAACCCTTCGGAAACGTGTCTGAAAAATTCGGGCAACTAAAAATAATTTGTTTTTATAAATTATTCTTTAAATTTTGAAAATGTATTGGTTTCTGGGGATTCAAAAGACAATGTAACATGCTATTTGAAATTTCGGATAACTCAGAAGATTATATTATATTTTCGTTCGTGGTTATAGCATATTTTCATAAAATAGGAAACATTGGTCATTTTTTACAGTGTAGTTTTAAACTATGACCACTTTCTACGTAGCAATATGATGAAGTCACTCAGTGACGTCGAGAAAAGTGAACAACACGCTGCTGTGACATCATGGAAGATGTGGAATGGATTCGACGTGTATTCTTCCATTTTTATCCGACTTATGTCTTCATTCAAAAATACAGGTTCACACATCCTAATACTTGGACGGAGAGTTTTGGCTACAAGTAATTTCTTTTAACTGCATATTTTCTTATATTACTGAATAATGAAAACGTAGTTCGAGATAAAATGAAAAACAATATTATTAAGGTTAAAGCACGATAAAACATGAACGTAAAAATGAATATCATATTTTCATTTAAAAATTTTTTGTAATAGAGAAACTAGGTTTTCAAAATATTAAAATTCATATAGTGCAATTAATAAAATATATTGAATGCTTCTTAATTCTTCACATATTCACATTCATAATATTACCTTCCCTTTATCTCGTATTTACATTTTCGTTGTTAGCTTTTTGCAGCCCCTCATATATTTTCTATTCAGTGATAGTCTTTCTTCTGTTCTCGTAAAAGTAGCATCAGGCTTTGACAAAAAAAAATAATAAATGAAGACTTGAGAACGCTTTGGGATGTTTATATTTTTATGGTGCATTCCTGTTTCACTAGTAATGATGGAAATATACTATTTCACTAATCTTTTATAGTACGATGTATCGCAATGATCAAACACCGCCCCCTGAATACTATGCCTGAGTGCTGACACAAAAATGGTGGCGCTCGTAGGGGTATTTTTTAAGCGTTTGTACGGTCCCTTGATTTTACACACGAGTATTTTCCAAAAGTTTTCTTTGAATTAGTGAATATATGAAAAATAAGGCGGAGAAAACATTTAGAAATTATTGGTATTCAATTTCAAGGGACAGTACACACGCTGAGAAAATTTTGCCTACGGCAGCCGCCAGTTTTTTTATCAGCATTCATGCCTAGAATTAAGGGGGCGGTGAATCAAAAGGTTAAGAAATTGTTAGCATTATACAATTTTTCCTAACCCGTAAAAAATGTCAATTTTTCAATATTATTATTTTTAACAATAAAGAGATTCCAAAATTCTGAAAAGAAATGTAGCAAAAAGTGAAGGCTTTTCAATCATTTTCTGTGTATGAAATCTTATACAGTGTGATTCATAAATATCGAAACAATAGGCTATCTCTTTAAATATTGCTCCTAGACACATACTTCCAATTGCAAAGTTTCATAATAAAAGGTGCAAAATTTTATGAGATAAGTTGCAACTCCATGGGGGTTCTATTTGAGAAAATACAAAAATTAAATTTTTATACGGCCCCCGTAGGATAAAATTTCCAATTAGGAAAATTTTCCTTATTCATTCCTGAATTAAACAAAAAAAATTCATCTTGATATCTGCAAAACTCAGGGAGATATGTCCGTTTTAATAATTCGTGAGGTTTCAAGGTATCAGACACAAATTGAAATGCGTGTAATTCAAGAAACAATGTTACTGTAAGGTGTCCGGGAAACATTTTATTTATTTATTTATTTATAGAGTCAGAATTTTGATTTTTTTTTTTTATGATTAGCCATATAATTTGTAAACAGAATCACATCATGAACTTCTTACAAAATAATTTTTTTTTTTTTAATGCAGAGTAATTTAAAATTGTTATAACTCGAAATATTATTTGTCGAATTGATTTTTTTCCCTTTAATTAAACAGAAATATTAAAAAAATAGCACTTAAAAAAAAAAAAGATGCAACTTATTTTAAACAAATCATATTTTCAAAAGTGAATAATTTTTTTTCAAATTTTCCGCATTAAAATTTAAGTAAAATATTTGAAAAAGATGTATTACAAGTTTGAACCATTTATAGAGGTTATTGACTTACATAAATTTAAAGGTGAGAAATGCTGAAAAAAACTTATGATGCCGAAAAATGCATTTAAAGTTTTAAACAAAGATTGGATCCTAATAGAACGTTTAAATGCTTTTTAAAAGCTTCCAGGTGAATAAGTAACTCCTTCCTGTAGCTTCAATTTCTGATTACGATAGTTTGGCTCTCGGGTACAGATATTAAATTTGTTTAACGCATACCCTAGTCTCTCATACAAATCTGGTATTCAGCGAAATTTACAAAATTTAAGTTTATTAGAGATATAAAAATCTTTTATGCACTTTATGTTTCAGGTCGGGTTTATTGATATGATGCGAAAAAAAAAACATTTTCATGGGCGATGCACTTAATTTTAATTAATTCATTATCTAGACTGGGGTCTGTACATATTTTAGATTTCTGCACAAGCCGAAATTTGTACAAAAAATTCCCATTTATCTTAAGATACAATTAAGATTATTTTAAAGAATACTACACACATATTAATAAGAAAAATTTGCAGTATATTTTAGATTACTATGTTTTCCCATGACAAAAACATAGCTGACAAACCTCCCACTAATCCTCCGTAATATGTAGAATAATTTGAACCAGTTAACCTCTTTAAAACTAGAAAATTGGTTTAATGAATCTTTGACTTATTTGATTTAAATGTTTTAAGTCGAATCATTACTTCATTCAATTGAATTTCTTAAAAGAGTTTCTGGTTCGAACGTATTGAACCTGGGTCAAATAAACACATTTATAACGGAAGATTAGTGGGAGCTTGGCATCTATTAAAAAAATACGCAATAGCAACGTTAATGATTATTTATACTGTTAGACTGTTACATTCGAATAAAGATTTATTTTAAAAAACAATGTCGTTTGGAATAAATGAAAAATAGGTTTAAAAACATCATAACTGTTGAAGCTGTATAACAAAAATTAGATTTTTGAAAATATTTCTGTGTACTTTATAAAATATATTTCCAGTGATTCCGTTAACAGAAGTTTCATTATCGCTATTACTATTTTTATAAAACTTATTGCCTTCCCGACAAGTCCTAAGAACCATAAAAACACGGGCCGGCATGGTTCGACCAGCGGGCCGTGCCGATTACGACCCTGGGACCAATCTCGGCCTCATGCAGACCCATAGCATATTTCTCAAGCAAGTTTAACGTAAAAATCTATACGCTATTATTTTATATCTAAAAGTTAAGGCATTGTCTTAGATCGACTTTTAATAAAGTGTAAATTTATGGTCGATCCCTAACCTGCATTGCAAATGAACTGATATCGCGTCTCTCAGAGGTATTCTTAAGTTGTGTAAGTCACGAATTTCGGATTTTAGTATCTCTGTGAATTTTGCAGATATCAAGATGAATATTTTTTTAGTTTAATTCAGGACTGGATAAGGAATAATTTCCTAATTGGAAATTTTATCCTACGGGGGCCGTATAAAAATTTAATTTTTGTATTTTCTCAAATAGACACCCCATGGAGTTGCAACGTCTCATCAAATTTTGCACCTTTTTTATGAAAATCTGCAATTGGAAGTATGTGCCAAGGGGCAATATTTAAGGAGATAGCCTATTGTTTAGATATTTATGAATCACACTGTATATCTTTTGCAGTTTGACCTTGTAAATTAAATATTTCTTTGACATTAAAATACCATTTTAGCGATGTTAATATTTCCCAATTTGTATTTTATGAACGGCTCATATAATTATGATTTCATGAGGGAATTATTTACCGAAATATAAAATATTGCAAAACATAAAGTAGCATCTCTTTTGTTTATGCCTAAATAAAATTAAATGTTTTAAAATTGCGTGATTTTATGTTTATTAAAAGATACTTTAAAGCTAAAACTGATTTTGTATCCTTTAATAGAGATTGATTATGCATTTACAAAAATCTCTAATCAAATAAGAAATCCTGAACCTACTTGTAAAGCAGAAGGTTTCAGATTTTATAAAGAAGATGAGCTTTCGGTGATTGTCACGTTGAATATTTATAATTTCAAAAATGTCGATGATTACGTATAACGGTTAGCATATGAAGGAAGACAGTTGACACACGGCACAGGGAAGAAGCATGATTAGCGATGAAGGTGATTTATTTAGAACCAATAGTCAAGAGTAGTATTATGCATGAAGAACACATAGACAAAAGCGCAAGGGGAGGTACTCCACAAAAATGAAGACAAAGTTTTTTTTCTAAAACTCCTCTGGTCAAGACAAACGGCCGAAGTGATCATGTTCTAAAAGTTACATGTACGGGTGTTGGCGCGGAAAGCATGATAAAATCGCCAGTACTTGGCGAGAGAGTTTTTGGAGACTGCGGACGGAAGCGTATGGGAAAAAACGATAAATGCTAGATTCTGTCTATGATAATGCATTCATTTGAGAATGGGGGGAAGGGTTGTAAAGATTCTTTCATGGAGACAGAAAAGGAAAAAGAAAAGAAAGTAATTTTGGGATTGGCGTTTGATTTTGCAAAAAGACAGCTGCAATTAACGGTTACATATGACTCGAATCTAATAACAGGGTGTGAAAGATATGAGCTTGCATATTACCGTTTACATGTGGGCGAGAGATATTTTGATTAATTCTTTTGAGAGCGGATGAGAAGTGCAAATGCTTGCATAAAGAATATCGGTTATACGTTACATTACTTTAATAAGTAGAGCACAGCTGCTTATATATTTTGTCTAATTTTTAAGACAGATGCACTTTTGATTTCATGAGAAGAAAACGGTTGAATTAGAAATATGTGAACATTTGTAACTTATTTTTAGCATAACCGCAAAGTTAAGGACAGAGAGGTTTCTGATGTATGCGAGTGACTTGGATTTTAGAATGAAGAAAGTAGATTCGTTATCTAAATTAAATCAGAAATAGGTTTTAGTTAACATATTGAATTTTTTTTTTGGGGGGGGGGGAATTACAGACATTTAAAATCTATAAACTATAATTGTTTATTATTTTTAATTATTTATTTATTTGGGGGGAATGAATGAATCTTTATGAATTTATTTATTATTATTTTTTTTTTAATCTCTATTTTGGGGGGGGGGAGGAGAAGCATGCAATCAATACATGTATGCTAGATGTTGGAAGAGGAATGGAAAAGCTTATGTTAACTTGTTAAAATTTTGAGGGGGGGGGTTGAACTGAAAGCAAGATATATGACAAACGTCTTTGTCATATATATCACCCCATTGACCAGAAAAGCTGTACTGTTTACAGTACAGTTTTAAAAACATATATACAATACAATTATACTCTCCCCAAGCTTAAAATAATACATACATAATATAAAACAAAATACTTGTAAAATTATATGAGTTGCAACAGTATAAAGGATTTTGTTACCTCAATAGTCTGTAACGTCAGGCCATAAAATATAAAACATAATGCACTACCTTCGAAGATTTTTTTTTTTTTTTTTTTTTATCTTCGTCCTTTTATTTTCTGTTTTGTTCTTTTTCTTTCTGGTACCAGCTTTAAAAAGTTACTATTTAACTAGACATGTCTAATGATAACTGAGCACAAAACAGTACTCATTTTCTCAATTTGTTGCACTTAAATACTATAATTACTACTTAAGTATAATATGAAACACAAATGAAAACAATTAAAAAATAAACACAAATAACACATAACATAAACATATATCCTTAAAAATTAACTTGAATTATATGAAAAAGTGAAAATGGATTAACTCAAGTGTAGTGTACTGAAAAGTTGTTTGAAAAAGTTTTAAAATTCGTGCAAGCACAGGACGGTAAAAAAAACAGGTGCATGTGGCATGCCCATAAGAAGGGACCGCCCTTAATCTTGTCAATGCATGACAAGTGTGATGTCTCAGGCTTAGGGCCTTACGACCTAGGTGAGGAGGGCAGTGATGAGAGTCCACATCATTACAACATGAACTCCCTGCTCCCCAATGAAGATCGCACTGATCCCCACACAGGAGCACGATTCGGGAACACATATACTTTTGGGAAAAGGGAATATTGTGAATTAGTGAACTAAATCACAATTGTCTCTCTAAACACAATCTGGTGAGGGGTGGTAACCTAAGGGCAAAAATTTAGAACGGTACCACTAGCCTGAAGGGGAAGAATTAGTAAAACTAAAAAAAAAACAGATACAAGTGTATCTTATGTAAATCCTAATGTATTGACAGTCCTAGAGTGTTGAGAGACCTAAAATATGTCATAATCGGGTTTGATGAAGTGAAATTGTACAAGTCATGTAAGTAAATGCTTTAAGTTTGTTTAAGAGAACTCTTTTTTTTTTTTTTTAAATTTAAAAACTCTTATTTATTTAAAATATTTGCAATGTTGTATTCAGTATGAATGAAAGTTTAAAGTGTGAGAGAAAAAGAATGTGAAAAGATTATATTTATCTACTGTTTATAAAATTGAATGAAAAATTAAAAGAATGGTGTGACCCGATACAAAATATTGTGTAAAAGTGGTCTTCACAAGAAGACATGGACCAGCCGTGAAGTCAAGTGAAGACAAGTTATGCACAGTATACGTAGAATCCTGGCCAGGGATAAAACACTTAGTATCAGATCATATTAAAAATTTAAAAGGTTTTTTTTTTTTTAAATTTTATTATTATTATTTTTTTTAATTTGTTACAAATTATCTTTTTCTTAAATTGTAGCGAGGGGCGAGAATGGTGTTAGAAGAATTATTATTTATAACAGGACTTGCAGGATCACATAAATGTCCATATCGAGGTGGTGCTAGAAGAAGTCTATCAATATGTACCCTAAATGCAGTATCATCATGAGCATATAATCTTTTAATTGAAAATGAAACAGGAGAGTGTTTAAATGTTACCATATATGGACCGGTATATTTAGGTTTAAATTTGTCGACTGATTTTAGGTAAACAATATCTTTTAAACATATATTTCTTAATTTAGCTTTTCGACTGTGAATTTTGTAACGTCTATCTTGAGCAGTTTTAATGTTGTTATATGCTTTGTCATATATTTTGTTTAAGTCATCTAGTAATTTATAAACTTCAACATGTTTATCTAGAAATGCTTGGTTGGTACTATGATCATATGTGTCAAAAATTAATGAAAGTTCACGACCAAAATGAAGTAAGTTAGGTGAAAATAGTGTAGAAGAGTGTGTCGAACCATTATAAAGTGACTTATGAATAAACAGAGCATTTTCAAAAGAGTGTCCTTCTTGTAGTAATGTGGTAACAGAATATTTAATAGACTTGTTAATTCGCTCGGTAATACTGTTAGATTGTGGGTGCGAGACCGAACTGTGATGTATTTTTATGCCAAGAGCATCATTAAATGCATTATAAATATGAGAAGTATATTGTGGGCCTAAATCTGACAAAATACAGACGGGTCTCCCATAGGTAGTTATATAACTAAATAAGCATTTTACAACTTTGGGTGCAGAAGTATCAGTGAGAGGATAGAGTTCAATGTGTCTTGAGAAGTGATCGGTTACAGTTAAAACATGTTTATTGTTTGAGAAAGGACCAAGTAAATCTGTACTGACTGTATGACTAGGATATCGTGGTGTGTATGTAGGTTGAAGAGGTGCGGGTGGAGTGTTATGGTGTTTGGCCTGTAAACATTTGACACATGAAGCTACAAAGTTGAGTGTATCTACATAGATGCCTTTCCAAAAATATTTGGATGTAAGAAATTCATAAGTTTTGGCCATACCAAAGTGTGATAGATGGGATATAGTTAAAACTTTACTTTTAAGTGAATCAGGAACTACAATGTGATATGAGAAAGTATTATTTATGATATCTTCCTTTTTGAACATTAATATTTTAGAATCAGGATGTATGAAGTAATTCGGGAATTTTGAAGAAGGTCCATTTTGTAATATATGATCATAGATACTAGCTAAGGTAGGGTCTTTTTGTTGTTCAATGCAAAAAGTTTGGTTTGATATCTCCAATAATGGGTCTCGTTTTGTTCGTTCACCTGAGATGAGAAAATTAACATGACAATTGTTGTTATTAACAGATTTACAAATATCAGGTGTTTCATGATCGACTATTGGAAGTGGTTGAGGATCATGGAGAAGGTTAGGATTGGTTAGTAAATTTTCTTGGTTGTTGTCAAAATTACAGCGAGAGAAATAATCTGCTAGAACATTTGAAGATCCTGGAATGTGTTCAAAATCATATGAATATTCTGAAAGGTCAATTAGCCAACGGGTGGTTATGTCTGCTGGGTTTGTAGTCTTTTTGTATTTTTTCAGAGGTTTGCTATCTGATAAGATTAGGAATTTTCTGTTGTATAAGTAATATTTGAATGCAATAACAGATTTGTAAATTGCCATGAGTTCTAGTTTTAAAGCAGGATATTTTTTTTCAGAGGAATTTAAGGATTTAGAAAAGTATGCTACAGGTAGAAGATTTCCATTATGTTCTTGCAGTAAAACGCCAGAGATGGCAATGTTAGATGCATCTGTATTCAAATAAAAATTCTTATTCCAATCTGGTAACCTAACCATGGGTGAACCGAAGAAAATTTTCTGTATTGTTTTAAGTATGTCCTGATGTTTTTCTGTCCAGATGAATTTAGTTTTAGGAGTAGTTAAATCAATAAGCGGTTGCACTAGTTTGTTAAATGTTGGAATTAATGATTTATAGAAAGTTATCAAACCAATAAGCCTTTTTAGTTGTCTTTTTGTAGTTGGTGTAGGAAATGAAGTTATTTTTACAATGTTGGAATGGATTGGTGAAATACAATGATTTTCTATTTGAAAACCTAAGTAGTTGACTTTTGTTTGATGAAAGTTGCATTTATTAGGTGAAAGAGTGAGATTGTACTTGGAAAGGAGGTTAAAAATTTTGTCGAGTTTAGAACACATTTCATCAAAAGAATTCGCACCTATAATAAAGTCATCTTGATACGTATACACACCTTGTAGGTGTAATTCGTCAATTAAAGAGTCCATTAGAGCTTGAAAGATTGAGGCACTTGTCTTTAAGCCAAAGACAAGTCTGCGGTAGGAAAAAGATCCAAACATGGTGGTAAAAGTTAGTTGATTGTGAAATTTTTCTGGTAAGTTAATTTGATGGTATGCTTGATGAAAGTCGAGTGTTGTAAATAATGTGTAAGAAGAGAGATTAGCGATGATGCTTTGAATTTTTGGTAGTGGGTAAGATGAGCCTTGAATTACAGTGTTTAACATTCGAAGGTCAAGTGCGAGGCGAAATTTTTGTTTACCAGTACCATCTGGTTTTTTTCTAACAAGTAACATAGGACAAGACCATTTGGAGCAATGTCTTTGTATAATTCCAGCTTCAAGTAATTGATTAATTTGATCTAATGCATCTTTTTGTAATTCCTGAGGTATTGGAAAAGGAAGTGTTTTTATAGGATAGTCATTAATGAATTTCAAATCTGGAATAATTTTATCTGTATGCCCAAGTGTATTTAGAGATTTTGAAAATACAGGGTAATATTTGAGTAACATTTCTTTTAGAATTTCAGCCTCATTGGATGGTAAGTGTTCAAGATTGATATCAGTTGCAGATAAGTCTTCTTTTCTTTTTTTGAGAATGTCTTTAGAAGCTTGAATGAGATTTAAAAATTGTTGATCTGAGTTGTCTTGACTAGTTTTATCTGGGGAGTACTCAATTATTTCCTCGACCTCAAAAAGTTGACCTATTTTAGATTTTTTTTGAAGGTGAATGGGATTATCAGAATTGTTTTTAACCGAAATCAGGAAAAATGTATATTGTTGTGGAATTTTTCTTTTTCGCTTTGGATTTTTTGATTTTATTATAGCATCAAATCCTATTAAGTTGTCAACGGGTGAACTGTATTGAAATAAATAATCTTTGTCTGTGCTAATAGAATCTGTGAAAACTGAAATCCATTTTTGTTCCTGAGGGTTTAAGGAAACTCTACGAGTCAAAGCTACTATTTGATTTTTGAAGGAGGTGGGTTGTGTACTACATTGATTTATCTCAGAAGATGAAGTAGTTTGTTTACCAAAGGAATCGATAAAGTGTTGTCAATATGGATAAGGTTTTTGACAGTGTTTACAACAATATTGAATCGTTTGATGAAATCATAGCCAATAATACCTTGGAAACTAGATGAATCTGGTATGTCTACAATATAGAAGTGGTGGTTAAAGTTTTTGTGTTGTAATTTAATGGAGGTTCTAATACATGCGGAAAAATCTACATCAGAATTGACTGTTTTGATGACAACGCCAGTTGATAATCTCTTATATTTTAAAATTGTTTTTAATTCATCAAATAAAGACTGTGATAGTAACGAAATAGTACTTCCTGTATCGCAAAGTAGAGTAATATCTTTTTTTGCAATTGAGGCCTTTACAAGGGGGAGTGATGTCGAGTCTTTAATGACATTGTAAATAATTTTTGTAGTAGTGTCATCATATTGTTCTGTGTTTGTTTGTGTCGTTTCATGCTTAGAAATTTCTACAATATCACATGTTTGTGTGCTTACAGAGTTTACTAGTCTGTTAAGTGAAATTTTTGGTAAGGACGGATCTGGGAAAAAACGGGCTGATGTGTAATGAGTAGTGGGGTGAGGTGCAAAGCCATCAGCAAAATTACACCTCTGACTTAGTTTTCCTGTTGTCGGTTGTTGTTGTTGTGAAATTGTCCTCGTCTTTGTGTATTTAAGCGTTTCCACTTAAAACAGGCTTGCGCTTCGTGACCACTTTTGAAACATAGCTGGCAAGTAGTGCGGTTAAATTTGTTGTAAGATTTATGTGGAGAGTGGCGTTTGTTAAAATTGCGATTTTGAAATTTCCGTTTGTTGTGCATGCCAGCAAATTTAGTTTTGTAAGTTGCCGCGTCTTCTTTAATTTCTGGTTGTGTTTGGGTATTTACAGAGAGGGCATTTATTTTCTCGGTTAGCTGCTTCAGCTGGTCGGCAAATATTGAATCAGTTGGGGAAGGGGTGGGGTAAGCATGCAAAATTTTTTCTCCGTACAAAATATCTTGTAGCGCCTGGGCCCTCAAAACTGCGGGTTGGTACTCTGTAATTCCTTCCTCTTGTATTTTAATTCGTAAATTGGATGGAATGGTTTCCAGGAATTTCATGTACTTAATTTTGTCACGTGCATTGGCGTCTTGAATGTCCGAATAAACTGTTGCAGCCAGAACATTAAGCCTATGGGCAAAGTTTTTAATGGTTTCTGCGGGTAAGAGCGTTAAGTTTGCAAGTTCGACTGCTACCTGTGATTTGCTAGGAGGGGAAAAAAATTAGAAAATTCTTATTCAATAACTTTTATGTCATTTGAGATTAATAAATCAAGGTTCTGTGTTAAATATTTTAATGCAGGACCAGTTAATTTACTTTTCAGTAAAGCAATTGTTGCTTGCGGGCTGTATTTATTTATTTGACTAACAGACCGTACTTGGTCGAAAAAGAATTTGAGTGATTCATGATCACCATCAAAGTTTGGCAAGTTAATTGGTATTTGCCGAGAAGCCATGGTGGCCAAAAATACAGTTAACTAATCTAATGAAATTCAAGGAAACACTGCATGCACAATAAAATAACTAAAAAAAATATCAATATATACTAGCAGATAATAAATATAACATGAAAGAAAAAAGTAAACTGGATTTATATCATAATAAATAATAATGACTGATCACTGTTTCTTTTTAGCGTATAGATCCCTAACGTTCATTTTTTAATTCATTTTTAAAAAGAAACAGCGATGAATGAGAGAAAAATAGAGGAAAAAAATATATCCTTTTTTTTTTATAACTTTAAAATCAATTTGTATAGCAAAAATTACTGTGAATAGATCTTACCTGGGATTTATCAACACAAGTATAAAAGGTAAAGATTCATGCAAATTATTTAAATTGTTAAGAATGAAACTTAACATTTCTTTTATTCATTTTAAAAAATGAAACCAATATTGCAAGACAATTTAAGTTATTTTTTTTCTTTTAACTGGTTTACTAAAAATTAAAAACTCAGATTAATATTTGTCTCCAAAACACCTTAAAAAAACAATCTTGCCTTAAATATTCATAAAAAAATCATATTTTACAACAACTAAAAAAAAACATAAAATAATAATATTTTTACCATATTTGATGTGAAATTTCAAAAATTAAATTAACTTAAATTTCAACCTGCATATTTAATTAAGAAGGTTTTGGTAAAAGGCACACAAAAAGAACAAAACTAAAACTCTGTTATTAAATATATTCTTTTAAGAATAGAAATACAATAATTTAACCAAATAAAATTTACTACTGTCTGGTAGAGAAAAAAAAATTAATTATATTACAAGAGAAGTATGAAGGTTGAAATGTGCATTTTAATCAAAGCCCGTATACTATTTACGTACTTGACACACACCGGAAAATTACGATCACCACAGTAGTTTTTTTTTGAAGAAATGACACTTTTCTGAAGCACTAATGTTGAAGAAATTTCTTTGGATTAAAATTCGGACCACTATTTTGAAACAGATAGACAATACACGTAACACATTCAACGGCATTGAAGCACTTGAAGGCACAAATAATTTAGTAGCATTTTGAGTAGTAGCACAGATGAAATTTGCAGGGTGATTTGAATTAAAAAAAAAATCGCACACCACTGAACGCACACACAGATGGAGGGAAGAGGAGGATCCTTGATTTCATGGAACGAAACACATGTGGTTTTCAACGAACCACACTTTTTTTTTTTTAAACACTGTCACACACATTCGCACAACACACTGACACTTTTAGATGAGGGGAAAGCACTGGAGGAACACAACAATATTGCATACACGTCTTGAGTTAGCAGAGGTGAGGATCGGCGAGAGAATTCCAGATACGCAGAAAAGCACCATAGTCCGACTGTCTTGAATCCGGCGAAGGGGGTGCGGGGGCAGCACTTCCAGAAAGAGCAGGTTGTCAGCAGCGATGAGGGGGTGGAGAAGGACTCCCGGTAGAAAAGCAACCCAGCATGGCAGGTGGGGGGGCTGTGATGACGAGTTTCAACTGAAGCGAGGCCGGAGTCAGGATCAGCGCGCTGCGAAGAGATGGGGGGGTGACGCGCGGAGGCAGGAAAAAAACACCGTTGAGATGATTGAAGCGTATCTATTAGGAACGGAGGGTGAGACTTTGCGACGGAAAAAATGTTCAAGCAGTGATGTACGGTGCCTGAGTACGAGTACCTCCCCTTTTTGGAAGAAGGTGGTCTCTAGGTAGAGACATCGGCGAAGACGCACCAGATTTTGTAAAGCAGAAGGTTTCAGATTTTATAAAGAAGATGAGCTTTAGGTGATTGTCACGTTGAATATTTATAATTTCAAAAATGTCGATGGTTACGTATAACGGTTAGCATATGAAGGAAGACAGTTGACACACGGCACAAGGAAGAAGCATGATTAGCGATGAAGGTGATTTATTTAGAACCAATAGTCAAGAGTAGTATTATGCATGAAGAACACATAGACAAAAGCGCAAGGGGAGGTACTCCACAAAAATGAAGACAAAGCTTTTTTTCTACAACTCCTCTGGTCAAGACAAACGGCCGAAGTGATCATGTTCTAAAAGTTACATGTACGGGTGTTGGCGCGGAAAGCATGATAAAATCGCCAGTACTTGGCGAGAGAGTTTTTGGAGACTGCGGACGGAAGCGTATGGGAAAAAACGATAAATGCTAGATTCTGTCTATGATAATGCATTCATTTGAGAATGGGGGGAAGGGTTGTAAAGATTCTTTCATGGAGACAGAAAAGGAAAAAGAAAAGAAAGTGATTTTGGGATTGGCGTTTGATTTTGCAAAAAGACAGCTGCAATTAACGGTTACATATGACTCGAATCTAATAACAGGGTGTGAAAGATATGAGCTTGCATATTACCGTTTACATGTGGGCGAGAGATATTTTGATTAATTCTTTTGAGAGCGGATGAGAAGTGCAAATGCTTGCATAAAGAATATCGGTTATACGTTACATTACTTTAATAAGTAGAGCACAGCTGCTTATATATTTTGTCTAATTTTTAAGACAGATGCACTTTTGATTTCATGAGAAGAAAACGGTTCAATTAGAAATATGTGAACATTTGTAACTTATTTTTAGCATAACCGCAAAGTTAAGGACAGAGAGGTTTCTGATGTATGCGAGTGACTTGGATTTTAGAATGAAGAAAGTAGATTCGTTATCTAAATTAAATCAGAAATAGGTTTTAGTTAACATATTGAATTTTTTTTTTGGGGGGGGGAATTACAGACATTTAAAATCTATAAACTATAATTGTTTATTTTTTTTAATTATTTATTTATTTGGGGGGAATGAATGAATCTTTATGAATTTTTTTTTTTATCTCTATTTTTTTTTTGGGGGGGGGGGGGAGGAGAAGCATGCAATCAATACATGTATGCTAGATGTTGGAAGAGGAATGGAAAAGCTTATGTTAACTTGTTAAAATTTTGAGGGGGGGGGGGTTGAACTGAAAGCAAGATATATGACAAACGTCTTTGTCATACTACTGTGTCTTTTTTAATGTAAAATTGTATCGTAGAAGAGTGAATGACAGGCTTAAATATAAGTACTCACTCCTACAAAAAACATCTTGTGCATAAATATTAATATAATTTCGCATTTTACACAATATTGAGTTCAATATAAATGTTTTATATTTATGCATGTATCAATAGAAAATATTTTATACGAAAACAAATTTAATAATAATTGCGCACTTGAAGCTAACTATATCTTATGGATTTGTGTCGAATACGTGTGTGATAATAAGCGTCTCATTTGACAAATCACATATATGAAAATCCCTAATCAAATATCGTAAGTCTAAATTAAACTTTTAAATGTTGTTTCTCTTTAAATATTTTGTTTTTATAAGTTTCCAGGATAAATACACATAATGATATATTTTAAGCTTAAATTGTGTAAAAAAATAATTTTTCATTCTTTTTTATGACTACAAAATTTAATATGCCCTTGTAATTTTTTTATGGCAAATTTTACATTTCTTAGACTCAAAACAGCCTTTCTGCTGTGTATTTTTGGCTGATTCTTTTCCAATGTTACTTATATCCAACATTTAAATGATAAAAAAAACTAGTTGAAAATAATAAACTTCTTTTCCGTAAACGTTTTAAATAAAGATCAAGAAGTGATGTAAAACTCGCAAAAAAAAGATCAAGAAGTGATGTAAAACTCGCAGAAAAAGATCAAGAAGTGATGTAAAACTCTCAAAGTCATCCAATTTCTAAAATAATAATTTCTTAAATTAAACTGTTTCTTTCACTAAAATATACCTCATAAAATACTTTCAAATTTGAACTTGAACATTCTTTTAATTCAGAAATTGACTATCAACTGAAAGTATTGGAACAGAAATATCCTTATTAGAATTTTTAAAAGTAAATTCCCATAGTTCAATATATTTTTTAGAGAAAGTTTAAACAAATTTCTCACCAAAATTCTTAAACCGGTAGGTGTTAGGTAGCTGTCTTTTCCTCGTTATGCAGCACTTCTTAGCAATGCTTTATGTGTTGACTGTCGTAATGTTAAGTATATTATGAATCGTAATGTAATGTGAATCATATTGGATTTAAACGGCGATATTAAAAACGGCGATATTAAAACGGCCGTATTAAAAAAGAGGAGTTAGATGTTTCTTCAAACTTTAATACCTGTTTTAAATAGCACTTGCCAAAATCTGGCATCCTCATATACCCCCATCTGCTTTTCTAAAACTAACTTTTCTCCAACTGCAACCGATAATTGAAAATCAAAGTACCTTGATAGGGCAGAACACTATCGCTGAATTAGTTACTAAGACAATATGAACACATTTATCATTCATTCAAAACGTTCGCATTATACGACCACTTTCTTAACAAAATGAGTTGAGACATAGATTCCAAGGGCCATATTGTTTGTATTAACACCTCATTTCTCTATTTCAAGCTATTAAGCCCTGTATAAAAATTCTGCAAAGTTTCCAAATTTGCATACTCAATATTTTAACGTTAGAATAACAAATATTTGAATAAATAGGCGCGATTAACATTAATCGATTATTCACAACATGCAAAATAATATCATCTAAAATATATAGACTTTGCAATGCAAATAATTAAATGGTAAATAGAAAATTAGAAAAATCTTTTAAACTCACAAAAAACTTGATAAAAACAACAGTTTTCCCTAAGTACATTAATTTAAATAAGTAATTTAAAGAAATTTAAATCTCACAAGCATGACATTTTGAGTTAAAGCATTAATTTTTTTTTTTTTTTTTTTTTTTTTTTTTCACTTTATCAGCGGAAAATTTTCCTAAACAATTCAAATGGAAAATCTTTTTTTCTTTTTTTTTATTGCTTCGTAACCAGTTTTTAAACTATCTGTAATCTACAAAGTTATCAAAAAATCACAGTTTAATGCCTCGATACATAAAATAAAAAAAAAAATCACCAAAATTCGTGAGTTATGTAAAAAGTAGTTTCAAGATTTTTTAAAAATATAATTTAAATGACCTAAGTAAAAATATGAAGCTATATTATTTTTATATTTGGAAAAATGTTCAAAATAAAAATAGTTTATGTAACAACTCCGTATTCTAATGTAATTTTTAAAGCACATGGCAGATTATGTTTAGAGCAAAATAAAAATCCTATCTCTACTTAAAAATTATGAAGATAATTATTACCAACTAGATTAAGATTCAATATTATACGTTGCATTTGTATTATTAGAATGATATGAATCTTCAAATTGTGCATAAAATATTTTACTTCAAACAGTGGGAAATAAAATAGTTGGAGAATTTACTACTGTGATCAAAAAGTATCCGGATTGCTTCATGTAAAATACGTCTATAGTAAATATCGTCTGCAAACTTTTATCAAACTATTTTACGACTTGTATAAATATCTGGAAATATTCAGCAATTTATTTCATTTTATCAATTAAATTTGTTTTTAATGAGATAAGAATTTTCACTTTGTTGCTTTTCCGAAATGGTGAATGTTATTGAGCACAGAACAGGCTCTAAATTTTGCTTTCGCAATTAAATTTCTGCTACTGTGGTATTTTAAATGTTGCAAAAAGCTTTTAAAGACGACTGTTTAATCAAAATAACAGTATTTGATTGGTATAAACAGTTTAAAGATCTGTCGCTCAAAATTCAAGGTAATATTGACTGTTTTCTTCGATTGTTGTCGTGTTATGCATCATGAATTCCTACCAACTGACCAGATAGTCAATAAAAAGTATTATTTGAGTGTTTTGCACCGTTTGCATGAAAGAATTCTTCGAAAGTGGCCTGTAATGTGGCGAGAAAACTCATGGGTTTTGCACGACGATAATGCGCATTCTCACAGTGCAATTATTATTCGTGAATGTTTAAAAAAGCTTTCAGCAAATACGGCCCCATGAGCTCCGTATTCACCTGAAATGGCAGCATATACATTTCCGGGGTTGAAATTGACTCTTCGTGGTCACCGTTTGAGTCCATTAATTCGATAAAAGGACTACGAAAATTCACTACGAACTTTGAAGGGGTTTCAAAAAAGGACTTAAAGGCGTGTTTTGACGATTGAAAAAAAAAACACTGGCAGGGGTGCATTGCAGTCGGAGGAGATAACTTTAAAGTAGATGCAGTAAACTTTGACCAATGAATTGATACATTTTGTTTTTTGCCGCCATTTCGCGTACTTTTTTATCACAGTGCGACCACATCGTCCAGTAAGAATACGGAATAGAGCAATGATATTACGTGTTTCGTATGTTATTGCACCATTCTGTTTAAAATAAAAGTTTACAATTTTACTTCCATTAGTTGTACGAAGAAACTTTTTTTTATTTTGTCAAGCACGTAGCTGTGACAGCTATGCCAGTAACTCCTGCACTTTTGTCGTAATCGTGAGACTATCTCAGGTACCATCGAACATTAGCTCAAAAAATTCTGAGTAGTAGTAATTCAATTTTAAAAATCTAAATGCACAATTGCAGAAAAAACACACCAAACCTCCACGATATTTCGAGCGCTTTTTGTTGTTTGATAAATAGGAAGATACCATTCGATTTGGAATAGTGTCTAGTTTTATTTCATATTTTTAAATTTATAAATTAGATATATTATAGAAGTTTACTGTAGGACTTTCCCTATTGAAAATGGAGAGTGTAGTGCGTATTGTTTTTTACAAGGATACAGAAATTAATTCAGTTACATTGCGATCTACGAGAAAAAAATACTTTTCTGTGCATTTTAGTGATTTTACACTACTTGAAACATAATGAAAATGCTATGTACAAATGCACTAAACCAGGCTTACTTTAAAATATGGAGACCATTGAACTAGTCGTTAATTTACAGGGACACACAAAATAATTCTGATATAATATGGTCTATGAAAAAGAAAAACTGTTTGCAATGCCTTTTAATGAATATACATATTTTCAAACATAATGAAATAAATATATGCATTGTTGATCTGCTCTATGACATTCGTTCTATGAAATAGTGGTTGCATAGTATTTGTTATTCATTTAGATTGACACAAAAATGACGCGAATATTGTCTATGAAAGAAAATTGCTGGAAGCGAGTTTTGAATTATAGTACGTGTTTCTAAGTTTAACTAAATTTTAGTATATTACGTGGTGTATAACGTATATCGATAATTATATCCAGGGTTGTAAATGAACTGTAAGTTTTCCTGTTCAACAAGCAGCAAGCGGTACTTTCGTAGGGCGTTTTTAATTTTGTTATGCATTTTTTAGTTGAAATATATAGGGCGACGAAAATTACCCACATAAACGTTTACCGATCTCATACTAATCAGAGAAATCAAAATCAGTTTACTAACAGACAAATTATGCAACTGTGACTTAGAAAAAAAACCCACAAGTTTCTAAAGTACCCGAATTTTGTTTTCTTGTAGAGGCGAAATCTTTTGAAAAGATTTCCACCAACGGACCGCAACTCATGCACTTTCCCCACCCACTTTTCCCGAAAGTATTTTTTTCAGGGATTCCAAACCTCTGAGAGGGTAGAACAAACTCTTCCCAGTAATTTGATCATACTAATGTAACCTATCTTGTTGACATCTATAGAGTACAGGGAAATTTTTGAATCTCAAGAAGACTGACAGACAAAACTTGAACCATTCTTGTGTAGTTTGTGTTATGTGTGGCTTATGCAGAATCTTGTTTGAGAATTCAATTTGGTTTTCACAAGTGATTTTGGGAACATGGAAGCAAAGCACTTTCCAAAATGTATTAACGGTGCTTTGATTAGAGATTTTGACACATTAATCAACAAAAGCCAGCGATGTTTTGCCAGTGAACAAATATCAATCCAAATTATTCGATAATGACTATGGACTAAGAATATCTTTTGACTGAATTTGATTTCTACATCAGTTCTAATTCATTGCTATTGTAAATATTTTGACGATTTTTTTTCTACTTATCATTAGCGGCTTGTTTCATTGGTGCTATCCATTTTTGAAGTATTAGCTTTTTGTTGGAAATCCCAAGTTTCTGTCACTCATTCATTTTGTAAGGAAACTTTGTCAAAAAGTCTACAGATGGATGTTTATCTCGTTTGGTAGTTTTTTTTTTTGAAATATTGGAAATACATCGAGTCCTTAAAATTACTTTGCGTTTTCTGTAAATGTTTTATGGTCGTTTGTTCCACAGTATTGTATGTATCTATTAAAGCTAAGCTGTTAAAACAGTTTAATGGCATTCAAAACAGCGCAACATTCAGCACCCAAACGGACTGACTTTGCCTCATGCCTTCAGTATGTAATGCAAGAATAGAAAAATTCTTGGAGACACTGATACAAAACTTAAGCCATATATATCAGTAAGGGTGGAGGTTTATTTATCATTAAGAGTTAATTATATGTGTTGTGCTGTTTATTAGTACTTTTCCTTTTAACTTTAAGTTTATCTAGTTTATATTTTGTAACCTTGTACACTAGCATTACTTGAGGTAATTGTAGATTATAAATAAATTCATAATTAAGGCTGCCCCAAAAAAATTGAATGCAATGAGCTCTATGGGTAATGATTTCTCAAAGTACGTTTGTAGCTATATTATGCGTCTTCTATCTGAATTAAATTTTTGAAAAACATATGGTGCTTTTTATATTCTGCAGATCGATCATCATCTGCATCTAAAAAACAATTTGAATATATTTATCATCAAAGGTCGGTAATTTCTGAAAATAATGTTTTATTATATTTTTCGTGTTCTATCTGAATTAAGAAGTATAACAATGGTATTTATAAAAATTTATAGATCATATGTAGTCTGCAGAAAATAATTTGAGTATTAAAGTTAGAAAATAAAATTTCTACTATATGTTTCATAGAAAATATTTTATTTAGATTACTTCTTTTACTGCATTAGAAAAAGGAATTTCGTTACAGTATTCTGGAAATGTTAGAAAATATTTAATAATGCATACGTGAAAAATTATTTTTCTTTCATGTTATTAAACCTACTCCCAAACAAATCAGACATTCATTTTGTTTTGAAAATTTGGACCTTTGAAATTTCCGTACCACTGATTAGAATGATGTCAAAAGATATAATGGATGACCTCACACAGTTAAGATACAATGGATAAGGATGAGTGTGGAAAAGAGGAATTCGGAAATTTACACATCCCATTAAGTAATTGAAACGAGAGTTTATTCTAGACATGTTTGGAATTTAAATGGTCACTTATAATATATCTCTTATCATAATTTCATGTTTTATGTAAAATTGTAATTGCTTCCGTTTAAATGTATTTTATGCAACCACAGAATAAAACAGTGACTGATTTATATGTCTTATAGTAAATTGTATCATACTAACTCTCATATAAGATATTTTATTTTTCAAGTATTTTTTACAAAGTATAAATTTTTCTGATCATTCGAATAAAGAAAAACAGTATGTGAAACTGATTTTTAAATAAAAAATAAATATTGACAAACTATTGGGTTGTCCAGGAAGTTCGTACCGGTTGGTAAAATCAATCCTTACCTGAAAATTATATCATTTAATTATTAGAGATCGAATCAGATATCTAATGTCTAATAATTAAATGGCAGAATTTTCAGATATGTATTGATTTTCTCAACCGGCACGAACTTTCCGGATAACCCAATACATCGCCTCACGAAGAAATGCGTTTTTTCACACTCGTAGTTCAAATAATTGTTCTGATTAATTTTTAAACAGTCTTTCTTACTTCTGAGCGCATAAAATAAAAAGTTCTTCTTATGTTATGAATATCAAATATAACATAATGCCTTTGCGCTTGAAGAAAGCGGATTGAGATTCAAAACGCATTGAGATTGCTTCACTTTTTATGTTGTATGTTTTATCTATTGTAAAATATTGGATTGTTCGGAAAGTTCTTTCCGTTTGGGAAAGTTGGTTCGTAACCGAAAATTGTATTTATTAGAGATTTATTCCGATATCTATTTTTTAACAACTGATGGTCAGAATTTTCCGGTACGAATTAGTTTACTTAAACGGAAAGAACTTTCCGAAAAACCCAATAGATACTCCAATTTAGTTTTACACGAACCTTTAAACTGATTACACTACAACTGAACAGCTGATGATAGAATAGCATATAAACATAAATACCGTATATTCAGATGTATAAAGCGTACTTTTGAAATAAGAAAAAAATATTGAAATTTACAGTTGCATGATATACGTCATGTATAAAAATGAAAGCTTAAAAAATAAGCACAGAAAATGAGATTTCTATATTAATGAACAAAAGAACAAGACCTGATTATTTGAATGAACGAAAGTACGTTGCCGAACGTTTTGTGGGGATTCAATCAGATAGTCTTTACAGTAGCGTACGCCATCACTTTGTAATTGTTTAAATTCTTTGTTCTAGTTATTAAAATGTAATGCTCTTTAATGCACTTTCATGCTAGATATCTTTGCAGAAGATATGTGCAAGATATCTTTGCAGAAGATGTTTGCAGAGGTATCTTTGCTAGGTTTCTTTGCAGAAAAATGGGTACGCATAATACGCGATGGACCTTAAAATAGAAAAATATCGTCTCAAATCGTAGGTGCGCATTATACAACGGAATATACGGTATACAATTTTGTAAATATACAAAAGTAAAATTTCCTCTTTTTTTCAATTGGGGCATACTTAATATTTCCATCACTAATTTTCATCACTAATTTAATGTTTCTTACGGAACTGTATCATACCTTGTGATGGTTCGACTACTCTTATCATGTGAGTAGGCGATGTTTTGAATGAGATCGTACGTTTTTGTCCACTAACTGTACATGTGCGTAAAAGTTGATCAAGGCTCTCTTTCTCTAACTTTTGACGGATGTCTGTGTGAATCTCGGAAATTGTGAGTTTATGTTTTCTATTGATATTTATGCAAATTATTGTGGCTGGCCAATCGATACTGAGAGTCGGAACTGGATTTGGAACTGGGAGTGAGATCAAATCCTCTCTTGCTGCGAAGACATCGAGCTCTCGCGAAATAGTTGCTAGTCGGAAGCGGCGTAAATAGAAGAGAAGCTGTTTTTGACCTGGATGAATGGCTGAATCTGCGCTCATTTGGTCTGTAGTGTGGAATTAAAGTATCTATTGAGATTGCATGCTGATTTGTGGCTAACGACGGAACTGTGAGTTTGTCCTTTTGAGTATTTCTATTTACTTTATTTGAAAGCATATTTTGTTTACAGAATACAGTTTTAAGTAGAAGTTTAAAGTAGTTATTTTGGAGCTAGGAAAACAAGTGGTGGCCTGCTCAATTCCCTGCCCGATTAATTTGAAATAAAGTTTTGTTTACAATTGTGCTCTCACTGAACGCCTGGTTCACACATTTCTGATGGCAATGGCCGTCACAACCTCATGAAGTTAATTAGCAAAGAAAAATGAATTTGCATATAAAATGAATTCAGATATATTGTGTTTATTTAAACAATTCGTGGTATATAATAATTGTATTTATAATGTTCACACTGTAAAATCTAAAAAAAAATAGTAAGATATCCAAAATATAATGCTTTTACCTAAAACAGCTACACATAGAGGTATTTTTCGAGAAAAAAATTATAGTTTTAGTGTACTTGAGTTTTTTAGTGATATTATTATACACGATGTCTCAAAAGGATTGAAATGAAATTTAATTTTTTATTTGTTGAAGACACGTATGAAATATTAGTTGCAAAAGTGTTCAAAATTCTGTAGGAATTAAAATTATGTTGATTATGTTGATGAAATAGACTTGTCATTTATTTTAGAATTTTTATATTTTTCATGGGTAACATAAATTATATATAAACTTTTCACCATACTCTTAGAAGTACAACAGTAAAATTTTCATTATTCTATGACCAAAACTCACCGAGTTATGATATTTTATGTTTATGAAATTTCGGAGTTTTCAGGCACTATAAAAAACCGTCTGTCTGACTCTAGTGCCAGCCCCGTAGCGTAGTAGTCAGCACTTCGGACTGCCACAGGCCCTACCAGTGGCTGAGAGATTCTGCTCTCAAAGCTGGTAGTAGGTGCGGATTTCAAAACCCTGTCACGCTCGTCGACCTAACCGTTCGGATTTTTCTGTGGTTTTCCTCGAACCGTGCCGTAAATACGGGTTAGGATCCCTTAGAGGTACCCCCAAGGAGGCCGCTCCCCCCTAGGGCCTATATCCCTTGTATAGATAGTCGGGTGTCATAAATCAACCAACCATCCTGACTTCCGCAGAGTTCGACTCCGGGCTAACCTAGGTTCACTCGCGACAAACGTTATACACGGCCGGTGCATGGCGTTTAAAACGTCGCATGGAGTGGATCATTTTTTCACGGCAATTGGTGCAAAACGGTGCACCAATCGCCTTGTAAAAATGATCCACTCATTGTGACTTTTAAACGTCATGCACCGGCCGTGTATGACGTAAGTCGTGGTACACTCAACCTTTTATCATTTCGAGGCTATAAAATGAGTATCAAGAGTACCAATTTTGCTCGGGCTCTAAGCACTAAGGGCGTTAGGATGACCACCAAACCAGGACATTTGCTGTATAGCACCTCAGGTTCCCATGGTCAAGAAAACGAGGATGGGCACTGTAGGTCATGATCCTTAATCAATCGAATGGCCGGAGGTTTTATATATAGAGAGAGAGTATAACCTCGATTATCCGACCCTCGTTTAACCGGAACTCTCCGTAATCCGACGTTGGTTTCCTGACCATTTTTCAGCGGTTTTTTTTTTTTTTTTTTTTTTTTACATTCTTTGTGTATGCAAGTGGTCCTTTCCGAACTACGACTATATAGATAATTAATCTGGTTTTCCTTTCTTAGAATTGCTTTGAAACTAGCTTGAGCTCCTTCAAGCCCCATTCCCAGTATAAATGTACTCTTCCGCTACCACCCACTGTGTACACGTTCGTGTTCTAAACAGTAACACTCCCAATTTCGAAATTTGGTAGGCCGTACTGCCGAGTTCCACAACATTCGAATGTTATTGCACCCTTTCATTGTAAGCAAGCGGGAAGTACAAAACCCTTTTGTCATCTTTTAAGGAACAGAAATTTTCACAGCTGCAGAATTTCAAAAGGGGGAAGAGAAATCAATGTCATATTATTGCTTATTGTTAGTGGCCAATTTACGCCAGATGAATCTTCCATTTACATCATTGTAAGTTTTTTGTTTTAAAATAAATTTATTTCCATGTATAATTTGAATTTAGATATTTATTCAGCAGTTTAAATAGTCATAATAGCTGTTCGATGACAATGTTACAAAACTAGATGATTATTGATAAATTCTCGATTATCCGGAAATTTCAATTATCTGATGTAGGTTCGGTCCCAATTACGTCAGATAATCGAGGTTCTACTGTATATAGTTTTGGTCGTAAAAGAATGAATTTTTTACTGTTTTACTTTTCAGAGCAGGGAGAATTTTTTTTAATCTACTTTATAGGATAAAGGAAGCGTATACAAATTGTAAAAGTGTAACTTTCTAAAAACTAATAGCAAAACTGTTTCATCAAGCGTAATATTAATTCCTAAACTATTTTGTAGGCATTTTCAATTTACATTGGCTGTGTATCTCTAAGAGGTAAGAAAATAAAGAGGGTTTCATTTTTTAGAACACCCTGTGTATACATGATTAATTCAACAGAAAACGTTGCGTTTTGGTACTCGGTAGTTACTGTTTGACAGAATGTTTTTCTTTGAATATTTCAGATATTTTTTATAACATAACACACTATAAATAGATATTTAATGAAAACTAATGATTTGAATATATATTTTGCTTTTTTAATGAACGGAGTTTTACTTGAATGCCGTTGTTAAGTGTAACAGTTACTAATTCCTCCCTTATTTTGACCACTTTTGCAATTTACATTTCCTACGTATTTCAAGCAGATAAAAGAGAAAAACACATTTAAATATTCAAATGTAATACGACTCTTTTTTAAGCATCACCCATGCATCAATCGAAGACAACTCCTTTTTCAGCATATCTAAGCGAAAATTTGTAATTTTAATTGAAAATCCCGTCTTCAAATCACTAATATTATCCATAGAACTACAGTACATGTAGTTTTTAAAGTACCCCCACTAATAAAAATTACAAATCGTAATAACTGGTTATATAACTGGCCGTAGTATAGGCCTGCCATTACCACGCAATCTGTCTTTTATGTACTTGTTTCCACAAAAATACTTTTCTTTCAAATGGAATTTTATTTGGTAGTGTTACATGGTGAAGGAACAAAACATTTCTTTCAGACTTCTCTTTTGTCCAAATATATAATAAGAACTCTCCTCTTGTAAATTTCTTTCTTTCTGACCATTTTACAAATTCTTGTTTGATTAGTGTTTGTATAGTGGTTATCACTGGCTACTAAACAAGAGGTACAAGATTCGAATCCCAATCAGACATGGATGTGTCTATTGTGTAGGATTCCACTTTAAACTAAGGTCCCTGTCTGTTTAGCCGTCGTGTTCTAAAACATGATAATAGCGTCCCCAAACAACCAACCAAATTTATTTCCTTACAGAAAGAAAAAAGATTTTGTTCCAAAAAATAATTTCAGTTATTGCTGCTACATGTACAAGCAACAAAACCCTGTTCTATTATTTCTTTCACATTTTATAAAGCGTCAAAAGTGTTAAAAATAAATCCAATTTACTCCATATTAAACTTAAAATTATATATAATTATGTATTGTAATGAAGTAATTTAATTTCACTTAATGTTCAATGAATCAAAATTAAATTCACGTCCAGAGAGAAAGTAAGAATATTTAAGTTCCAAAAACATTATTGAGAGATTAAGTTCTAAATCTGCAATAATGAACTTGAAACAAACTAACGAACCTACATTACATAAAAATATTTTCCTATTAAAAAGTTATTCTCTAGATAGCATCGAAATATTTTTTATTTATGACTTTCAAATATCTAATTATCGCTAACCATGGTGAAATATCCGCTGTTCATTGCAGCCACATCTTTTACAAGATTTTATTTGAATATGTATTATTTTACTGCATCATGTACACGGTATGTAACCGTATCAAGTCTCTTTCAGCTTTAAATTTTGTAATACAAAATACGGAATTTAAGCTAATATCATTACGCATAACAAAAAAATCATAATGTTAGTAAACTACAAATTAAGAAATAATCCAATTATCCATGCTGAAAGCATTATTTAATTATCTAACATCTAATGCATTAGTGTTCCCTTTAGATTCTATTTTATTTTTTATTGCATTTTTTTATGTATAGCGTTCAGAGAATAATTTATTATACGCGTATTTTTAATGAGAAAAGAGTAATAATGATTTGAAAACAATTATCGGTAATTTAGTGTTTTATTGTAAAATCATTAAGAAGCATAAATTAATAAATTGCAGCTGATGGTTAAATATTTGGGGGGTTTTCTGTTTTGTTAAAAGTTTTCTTTTGAGATAACAGGAAAATATTGCACATAAATAGAGGTGCAGAAAAATAAAATCATGCTTCACGCATAGTTTATGAAAGATTTTACAACAGTACAAGAATATTATTATGGGACACAGTCTGTTATTACAGTAATAAAAGATGTTTAAATAAACAAATAAGTTAATACATAAATTGCCTTTCGGCATTTACCTTATTCGTTCAACTGTTGTATTTGAATTCTATTGTGTTTCCAGTATAAATTTTTCATAGACATCACGCTAAAGTATAATTCACTTATAAAACGTATAATATAATTGAAAACATGCTCCCGTTAAATAACATCCATAAACGGAAATGTATCTAAATTATTTTGTGCACACCTATGTGTAAATTTATTATTATTACTCATGCACAACATGGAGTAATTCTGTACCTTCCTTTTAACCATGTAGAGTTAATAAAATCTATCGCAAAACAATGTCACAGACAATGTCCTTTTTTGCAAAATTTCAAATAAATAGTTCCATTAGATACGTGATTTGAATGAAAAATGTAAAAGATAATTTCCTAAATCACTCAATCCCTGAATCGTCAAATACAGCCCTGAAAATATTTGACCATGCATTGACATCGAAAATGAATCGCGTGTAAAATCTGTTATTAAATATATAATAATCGTTTCATTGAAAATCTCAATCAAAAATCTGAATTTTGGACCCTGAACGTTACGTCAGATGACGTATGGCTCTGAAATTAGATGTATATTCCATTGAGTCTGACGTTAGACTTGCGTACGTAATTTCAGGAATGTAGATTAGACGAAGACATGTCAAAAATCAATTTCCAGATTTGATCTAGACAGACACACAACAAACGTAATTAAATAAAAGCCTGAATAAAACAATAATCAAAAATATTTTTATTATTCAAAAAATTACATATTATCTGACACATTGCGTATAGTATCATAAAATCAATGCATAGTTTAATTAACATCTGTGCTTTGTTTAGATCTCTATAATGTTTCTGTAATGCAATTAGAGAGATGCTTCAGAAAGAATAGCTTGTTTCTTTATTATTTGGTATTCAACTTATAAATAAATATATCCTAAAGAAATTAATGTGTTTACTTTCATTTTGATAGCAAGAATAGAAAGTTTTCGCATCAGCAAAAGGTCACTTCAACGAAACTTATTTTCTCGAAATAAACAAACTTTTGGAAACAATTTCATGACATGCAAGAAAAATTTACAGTTAATCTAATTAATACTAAGGAAGTATTGTTTAAATTATAAGAAAAAATTCGAACAATGATATAAATATACAAATATAGGCATCGTTTATTTATAAGGACAGATTTTTTCTAAAATATATAGATTTCTTAAAATAATTTTAAAAAAATTCTTTTTTGTTTTAATTAAAAACAGAAACCTATCATAAGTTTCTAACGAATAAATTTTCTCAATACCTATTCTAATTCTAAAGCATAAATTTGTATTCCTTTCTTCAGAACTACCAAATGATCTAAAAATAACCATTGCAGTAAAAAAAAAATCAATAATTCCAAACGTACAGACTGTAGCAACACGCATTTTCCACAGAAATACACAGAATGTATCTAGAGATTAAAGAACAAAAATGTTAGAAACAAAACATTTATTGCCTGAATAGTTACATTTGTCACCAACAGTTATCTTTGTAGCCCTCTAACACATACAATCCTCAAATAAGGTTTTATTGAAAAACAACCCTCAACGAACTGTTCATATTTAAATTTTATTTCTGAATCACATGTAAATTTCACATGAAATTCAATACTTTTGTGAAATTCAGAAATAGATAGCAGAACAATTTTTCTTTTCGAATATTTCGAATATCTGCTCGTGGCAATTTTGCTTTTTTCGTTCTGCACGAGAAGAAAATTTGTCAAAGGATTTCTGCTTTTATATCTAAACGAAAACATGGCACTTTTTTATTTACTTTATACTTTGTGTAAAGTATTCAATGGTTAAATTATCAGAAAAACTTTTTTAGGATTTTGTTGTAATAAATATTTTGTACTTGTAAAATTTACATCAGGGTTGTGTATCATAATGTATTAAATGTAAGATTGATTTAATCAAAATTATTTATTCTTAGTAATCTGTTTTTAATCTATTTTATGTGCAAATGATGTTTTCCATTCATTTAAAAATAATTCATATATGAGAGGACTAGCAATTCTAATGTTGCCGCAAGTTGATATTTAAACATCATAGAAATTACAGCGGAAATTCAACTCAATTGCAATACAATCTCTGTTGCGATCTGTGTGATATTGCGTACAAACATGAAGCATGTGAAGTGGTGCTTAAAGCTATTAAAGTTAATCAATAATGTATACAGAATTCATGTGTCTGGCTTATGTCAGACCGATTCGCTGTGGTAGCTCAGTTGGCAGAGTACATGTTCGAGTTAGTCTCATGTTCGAATCCTAAACTAGATATTTTTCTCTATCTTTGGAAGTTTACGTTCAAATTCGACCAGAAATTTAGTAATTTATAGTTGAACTTTAATCGTTTACGTATAATTATCCATGGAGTAATAGAGTTTCCGTGTGCAGCGTATTTTCATCAGGTACAATGAGAGGCGTTCGCACAGATTGATGGTGCCAACATGTGAGTGAATTTTATCAAGTCGGTTGGTCTATCTAGCGCAGTTGGCTCAGAATCGGCACGTGAATCACAGGTTTCAGCTTGCGTACTTGTCAGGATATTATTTAATTCGTTGGAAAATTTTCATTAGCATTTAACTACCTCCAATCAAGAAGTCAAATGTGCTACTTTTGTTATCTAAAGTAATTATTTCGGCAATAAAATATTTGACATTAAAAACAAATTGCATGCCTTTAAATACATTTCTGTTGAAAACGCGTTGTAGCTACTATCTATATTTCACTAATTATTATGTTTTATTTTTTGGCTACCTTTCTATCAAACGGTATTTCAAAGATTATAAAAATAGTCATTTTTTACATGGATTTTTTTTTACTTTACCTAAGATAATTGACGCTTTCTAAATCTGCTCTCAAATACATTTCAGGGATGAATTGCCATAATCATAACGAATTTTAATCCCTAGGAAATTGGTTTTGGTTTAATAAATAGGATTAAAACTCGTAGATGTTAAAAGAACAACTTACAGTAATCGCTGAATTACAGAATGGCCGATGTTTGTAATTCATTTCAAGAAGAGTTTTTCACATATCTGTTTGTTATCCTTTTTAAAAAATGTTTATACTGAAGGATGAAAGAGTAGACAAAAATTAAATGAATAATTTTTTTAAACACTCACATACATAATAAACTCAATTATGTTTCTTTACTTTACAAAATAAAATCGATTTGTTTATATTTAACTTAATTGATGAGCATGGACGTTTCTAATTATGATGTATTTTAAATAAAATTATTGTATGGGAAATTTAAAGTTTTTACCGATCGGCACTTTTTTAAGAGATATTTTAGGCTAATCCCATTATTTCTGCATCAAACTTATTTTAGACAATGGAGTGGAACTTTTCAGAAATTTATCTCATTAGCTAATGAACTAACTTTACGTTTTATTTTCTAAAATTAATTTTAATCCCCTTCGTTTGTACTATAGGGTTTCTCTAATTTTTACATTATTTTCGTAATTAAATATAAATGAGAAAACTTAAAATAAAAAGAATATGTTAATAATATTTTCACTTGCATCTATAAAGTTCCATAATATTTCGACTAATGAGTGAATTTTTAATTATCTGCTATGTTTTATTTTATATATGAATTAAAATTATGCTGGAAGAATATCCTGTTTTAAGTAAAATAATGACAAAAATAACGTAATTATTGTTTTGATAAGTTTAACATTAATCTTACTTCAACTTATCTATATAATAATAGCATTATTAGAAAATTAAAAAATAATAATAATTTTCAATAAAATAAGAAGAAATTAGTCGGATGCGGCAATCCACAAACTTTCTTCTATCTCCTACATGTTAATACTTCAAAATTCTTTATCAGAGTGCCAAAATTAAATGACAATCTATGGCCATCATGGGGATTCTAAAGGTGTACGTTCATTGAATTGTGTGTAATTTAAAAGCAGATATAAACATCGCTGTTTCATAAAAATCATTGAATTTCGCACTGGAAAAAATCTGCGTAATGAATGTTGTTGACATTTACTGTGTAACATTCCTGGGTTTTCTCGGATTATTTCTGCTGATCCGAGAATACCGAGAAATCTGGTGTAACAACTTCCACAATGTTGTGTAACTTATCGGAATACTTGAGAAAGTGTAATTTACTGATCAACTGTGAAACGTTCCATATGTTTTGTGAGTAACATTCCTTAGTTTTCTCAGCTATACTTTTGTACAACTTTTCGGAATTATTGTAAAAGATAAATTATCGGTTATCTGTGTAAAGTTCCCTATATTTTGTGTGTAACTGACTTGTGTAAGTTTCCTGGCATTTCTTTTGTGGAATCCCCGGGAAAACCTGTGGCAGAATAGCTGCTATAGGTTTTCTCGGGAACTTTACACTAAATTTTTTACTGTGCGGCACACAGCCTCTTATATGTCTGCAACCAAAATTACCAAATCAAAGAGCATAAAAGCGACACCTGTTTGGCAGTATAAACACAAGTCTAATAAGGATCTATTTATGGGAAAGTGCAGCAGAATGTGAAGCTTGATTAAATTCCGTGGATTAGCTTTTGAGATATAGCTATCGCGAAAATCATGAAAAATGTAGCATAACAGAGCCACCTGTTATATGATTTACAGGAAAAGCCAATGAGAACCAGCTTATATTAATGCCTAACAGAATATGAATTTGATGATATTCCGTGCATTAGTTCTTGAGATATGATTATCGCTAAAATCGAGTTAGTCGTAAAAAATGCTGCAATGCAGCGCTTCCTGTTCAGCAATTTATACTGAAACCTAATCAGCCACAACTAATGCCAACGTGTAACTGAATCTGATGTTTGATAAAAATCCGTACATTATTTTTAGCGATATAGCTATCGTGGAAATCGTGAAAAACGCAGTATAGCAGCCGCACATTTTGCGAGATTTACACTAATAACTAATCAGCACCATTTCATATCAAGGTCTAACTAAATCTAATGTTTTATTAAATTCCGTGCATTAGTTCTTGAGATAGTGGGATGACAAAATTTTTATCATATACATACAAACAGACATTTTTAAAACAGTCAAATCGTCTCCAGAACCTTCTAAAATATATAAATTCAACGAAAACCGAAAGTCGAGATTTTTAATGAATTCAATACTTTCTTCTTGTAAAAATAGAAAAAAAAAAAAAAAGATGTGTCCATTGTGTAGGATTCCACTTTAAACTAAGGTCCCTGTCTGTTTAGCCGTCATGTTCTAAAACATGATCATAGCGTCTCCAAACAACCAACCAAATTTCTTTCCTTAAAGAAAAAAAAAAGATTTTGTTCCAAAAAAAAAATAACTTCAGCAGTTATTGCTGCTACATGTACAAGCAACAAAACCCTGTTCTATTATTTCTTTCACATTTTATAAAGCGTCAAAAGTGTTAAAAATAATTCCATTTTATTCCATATTAAACATAAAATTATATATAATTATGTATTGTAATGAAGTAATTTAATTTCACTTTAAAGTTCAATGAATCAAAATTAAATTCACGTCCAGAGAGAAAGTAAGAATATTTAAGGTATCCGAACACCTTTAAAAGCCGATTTTTGGCCGAAATATCGATTTTTAGATTTTGGTATAATATAATAGCCGGACTCTTTATCTTTCCAAATCTGTTTGAATTTTGTTTATATCTTATTTAGAAGCCAAGTTATTGCCTTTTTAATATTACTAAGTATCAGTATTTTGAAACCGGAAGTATTGTTCTGCTCACCGGAAGTCAGCACGTTTTTCAATGATATGTAAACCCAAAAGTAAAGAAGCAGAGAAAATTTGAAAAGAATTTGAAAAAGAAAAACAGCAATTGTTTTAAACAAAATAGATAATATAGTGTATAAATTGAGTAACATATTATGGTTTACTTTTCAAAATAAAGGTAAGATTTTGAAATAAATTTTGTTTTTGCGTTTTCTGAAAATCAATTTTTTAACATTTTATGTTTACGCAAAACATCATAACTGAAAAAATTATGGATGAATCTCTTTCAAATTTTTCTTTTGTATGCTTTGCAAAGTGCAATAAAGGGAATGAACTACACTCGTAACAGTAAGTGTATTAGTTTTTTTTTAAATTATTGATAAAGTTTCCAATTTGCAATAAATTTTTAGTAATTTTTGCTTCATCACTGATTAACTTTCTATATAGTTTTAAATATTTGACTCATAAAGATGGGAGTAGTTCATTCCCCAGAAAAATGTTTAATAATTATAATAACGCTTACAAAATAAAAATATCTTGATTTAAAGTTGAGTTATGATGTTTTGCGGAAGTGATTATTTTCGCTGTTTTTTGCTTATTTTTTCCCCAAAATATAAAAAAATAATTTGAAATGTATAACTTTTTCTGTTTTATTTTACTTTTTTAATCACATCATGATATAAAATGCAAAAAAAAGTCATATTTTAAAATAATTTTAGAAAAGGCCCTCTGAAGGTATTCGGATACCTTAAGTTGCCGAAACATTATTGACAGATTAACTTCTAAATCTGCAACAATGAATTTCAAACAAACTAACGAACCTACATTACATAAAAATATTTTTCTATTAAAAATTACTCTTTAGATATCATCGATATATTTTTTTTTATTTATGACTTTCAAATATCTAATTATCGCTAACCACGGTGAAATATCCGCAGCTACATCTTTTACAAGATTTAATTTGAATATGTATTACTTTACTGCATCAAGTAGACGGTATGTAACCGTATCAAGTTTCTTTCAGCTTTAAATTTTGTAATACAAAATACGGAATTTAAGCTAATATACCTACGCATAAGAAGAAAAAATCATAATGTTAGTAAACTACAAATTAAGAAATAATCCGATTATCTACATTAAAAGCATTATTTAATTATCCAACAGCTAATGCATTAGTTTTCCCTTTAGATTAGAAATATATTCTATTTCATCTTTTTATTGCATCTTTTTATGTATAGCGTTCAGAAAATAATTTATTATGCACGTATTTTTAATGAGAAAACAGTAATAATGATTTGAAAATAATTATCGGTAATTTAGTGTTTTATTGTAAAATCATTAAGAAGCATAAATTAATAAATTTGTAGCAGCAGTTGGTTAAACACTTGGGGCTTTTTCTGTTTTGTTAAAAGTTTTTTTGAGATAACAGGAAACTATTGCACATAAGGTCCAGAAAATTTCTGGTCCACAAAGGTCCAGAAAAATAAAATCATGCTCAACGCATAGTTTATGAAAGATTTTACAACAGTACAAGAATATTATTATGGGGCACAGTCTGTTACTACAGTAATAAAAGATGTTTAAATAAACAAATCAGTTAATACATAAACTGCCTTTCGGCATTTACCTTATTCGTTCAACTGTTGTATTTGAATTCTCTTGTGTTTCCAGTATAAATTTTTCACAGACATCACGCTAAAGTATAATTCACTTAGAAAACGTATAATATAATTGAAAACATGCTCCCGTCAAATAACATCCATAAACGGAAATGTATCTAAATTATTTTGTGCACACCTATGTGTGAATTTATTATTATTACTCATGCACAACATGGGGTAATTCTGTTCCTTCCTTTTTTGAATCATGTACAGTAAATAAAATCTGTCGCAAAACAATGTCACAGACAATGACCATTTTTGCGAGATTTCGAATAAATAGTTTCGTTAGATACGTTATTTGAATAAAAAATGTAAAATATAATTTCCTATAACACTCAATCCCTGAATCGTCAAATATGGCCCTGAAAATACTTGAACTTGCATTGACATCGGAAATGAATCGTGTGTAAAATCTGTTATTAAATATATAATAATCGTTTCATTGAAAATCTCAATCGAAAATCCGAATTTTGGACCCTGAACGTTACGTCAGATGACGTACGGCTCTGAAATTAGATGTATATTCCATTGAGTCTGACGTTAAACTTGCGTACGTAATTTCAGGAATGTAGATTAGACGAAGACATGTCAAAAATCGATTTCAAGATTTGATCTTGACAGACAGACAACAAACGCAATTAAATAAAAGCCTGCATAAAACAATCATAAATATTTTTATTATTAAAGAAATTACATATTATCTGACACATTGCGTATAATATCATAAAAGCAATGCATAGTTTAATTAACATCAGTGCTTAGTTTAGATCTATATAATGTTTCTGTAATGCAATAAGAGAGATGCTTCAGAAAGAATAACTTGTTTCTTTATTATTTGTTATTCAACTTAAAAATAAATATATCCTAAAGATGCGTTAACTTTCATTTTGATAGCAAGAATAGAAAGTTTTAGCATCAGCAAAAGGTCACTTCAACGAAACTTATTTTCTCGAAATAAACTTTTGGAAACAATTTTATGACATGCAAGAAAAATTTACAGTTAATCTCATTAATACTAAGGAAGTATTGTTTAAATTATAAGAAAAAATTCGAACAATGATATAAATATACAAATATAGGCATCGCTTATTTATAAGCACAGATTTTTCTAAAAAAATATGGATTTCTTAAAATAATTTAAAACAAATTATTTTTTGTTTTAATTAAAAACAGAAACATATCCTAAGTTTCTAACGAATAAATTTTCTCAATACCTATTCTAATTCTAAAGCATAAATTTGTATTCCTTTCCTCAGAACTACCAAATGATCTAAAAATAACCAATGAAGTAAAAAAAAATCAATAATTCCAAACGTACAGACTGTAGCAACACGCATTTTCCACAGAAATACACAGGCTGTATCTAGAGATAAAAGAACAAAGTGTTAGAAACGAAAATTATAATGCCTGAATAGTTACATTTGTCACCAACATTTATCTTTGTAGCCCTCTAACACATACAATCCTCAAATAAGGTTTTATTGAAAAACAACCCTCAACGAACTTTTCATATTTAAATTTTATTTCTGAATCACATGTAAATTTCACATGAAATTCAATACTTTTGTAAAATTCAGAAATAGATTGCAGAACAATTTTCTTTTCGAATATTTCGAATAACTGCTCATGGCAATTTTGTTTTTTTTCGTTCTGCACGAGAAGACAATTTGTCAAATGATTTCTGCTTTTATATCTAAACTAAAGACAAATTTTTATTTACTTTATATTTTGTGTAAAGTATTCAATGTTTAAATTATCAGAAAAAACTTTTGTACTTGTAAACTTTACATCAGGGTTGTGTGTCATTATGTATTAAATATAAGATTTTATTAATCAAAATTATTTTTTATTAGTAATCTATTTTTAATCTATTTTATGTGAATTTGATGTTTTTCCTTCAATAAAAAATAATTTATACATGAGAGGACTAGCATTCCTACGGTTGTCACAAGTTGCTATTTAAACATCGTGTTATAGAAATTATAGTGGAAATACTCTTCTGTATAGCACAGTGTCGTGACAAATCAGGCAGTATTCAATTCAATTCAATTGTAACACGGTCTCTGTTGCAAACAATTGCGGTGATATTGCCTACAAACATGACGCAAGTGAAGTGGTACATAAAGCTATTAAAGTTAATCAATAAATTACAGAATTCAGAGACTGGTTCGTTCTAGTAAATCAGTTGGCAGAGCACTGACTCGTGAAGCCAATGACTCATGTTCCAATCCTGGGCTAGATCTTTTTCACTATCTTTGGAAATTTTTGTTCAAATTTAATTTCCATCAAAAAATTTAGTAGTTTATTATTGAACTTTAATCGTTTACGTATAATTATCCATGAATTAATGCAGTTTCCGTGTACAGTGTCTTTTCATCAGGCACAATGAGTCCTGTTCGCACAGATTGATGGTACCAACATGTGAGTGAATTTTATCAAGTCCGTTGGTCTATCTAGCGCAGTTGGTACAGAATCGGCACATGTATCAGAGGTTTCATGTTTGAGTCCTTGCCAGGATATTTTTTAATCTGTTGAACATTTTTCGTTAGCATTTAACCACCTCCAACCAATAAGTAAGAAATACTATTTTTTGATATCTAAAGTAATTATTTCGGCTATAAAATATTTGACATTGAAAGCAAATCCCATGCCTTTAAATACATTTCTGTTGAAAACGAATTGTGACTACCATCTGTACTTTCCTAATTATATATTTTTTTAATTTTTTTGTTACCTTTCTATCAAACGGTATTTCAAAGATTACAAAATAGTAATTTTTGTACATAGCAATATTTTTTTTCTTTTTTACTTTACCTAAGATAATTCAAGATTTTTAAATCTGCTCTCAAATACATTTCCGTGATGAATTACTAATCATAACGAATTTTACTCTTTAGGAAATTGGTTTTGGTTTAATAAAAAGTATTAAAACTCGTAGATGTTACACTCAGAAAAAGGAATTGATTAAAACTACAAAACATTTCTGTTGAGTACATTTTGGTTGTTTTAGCAAAATTCAAGTAAAATTGAACCATTTTACTTCAATTAACAAAACATTTTTTGCTGGCGATACAAAAAATTTTTTGGAATTGCAAAAAAAAAAAAAAAAAATGGTTTTCAACAAAAAAATAAATTTTGTTGATTCAAACAAAATTTCCATTGACCTATATTTAAACAAAATTTTTGTTTAAATATAGGTCAATAAAAATTTTGTTTGAATCAACATTTTTTTTTTCTTGCAATTCCAAAAATAAATTTTTGTATCGTCAGCAAAAATGTTTTGTTAATTGAAGTAAAATGGTTCAATTTTACTTGAATTTTGCTAAAACAATCAAAATGTACTCAAAAACATGTTTTGTAGTTTTAATCAGTTTCTTTTTCTGAGTGTAAAATAACAGTTTACAGCAATTGCTGAATTACGGAATGACCCATGTTTGTAATTCATTTCAAGAAGATGTTGTCACATCTCTATTTGTTATCCCTTATTTTAAACTGAAGGATGAAATAATAGACAAAAAATAAATAAATTTATTTTTTTAAAACTCACATCTATACTAATAAAAGAAAGTTTCGCTCTGTGTGTGTGTGTGTCTGTCTGTTGGCGATGGCTAGGAAAATTTAGACCACCTTGAAGGTTGGAAATTTAGGTGTAGATAGTCCAAGGTCTGGCCATGTGCACCTGAGCCTCAGAATTTTAATATTTTGATAATTAGCATAGATATTAATTAGATACTCATTAACCATCGCTTCTAAAATATCATCTTTTAAATCAAAATGGCGAAAGAGAAACGGACAGGCGCATTGGATTTACAACCGGAAATGAACGAATTCGAAATTATTTAACTAATTACGAATTTTAAGAAAACTAATTGATATATGAAATAAAAAATTTCTGAGCATATGTAAAAAAATATTCTGTATCTGACTATGTGATTTTTGAAAAATTCGGTTGGTAATTTTTTTTAATTTACGCAAAAAACTGCCAAAAATCTGCCGGTGCCATTGAAAACGATCCGAGAAATTTTCAGACAGAGATGGGCTTTCATTAAAAACTGAACTACAAAGAGATCTGTTTCTCTGGCCGATCCCTCTCATTTAGTTTGCGAAAATGAAAGGAAATAATTGCCAAATTTTACTAATGAACAAATATTTAGGTAACTAATTAAGATATAGATTTGAAATTGAGGTCGGGAAGGGGTGTCATTTGCCGGCTATTTTAGCGTAGCGTCTTCGTTATGTTCTAATTATCAGAAAAATGTAATTCCTTTTCTAATGATCGCGTTAATGTACGTGACGGTGGTTCTCTTGAACAAATTAATCATTATATTTGAGGATATGGGGAGGGAGGGGGTTAACGCCTTTCTCTGAGATTGTAATTATCTCGGGCCCGGGCAACGCCGGGCGGGTTAGCTAGTACATAATAAACTCAATTATGTTTCTTTACTTTACATAATAAAATCGATTATTTTATATTTACCTTAATTGATGAGTATGGACGTTTTTAATTATGATATATTTTAAATGAAATTATTGTATAGGAAATTTAAATCTTTTAGCAATCGGCACTTTTTTAAAGAGATATTTTATGCTAATCTCATTATTTCTGCATCAAAATTATTTAAAAAATGAAGTTAAACTTCTCAGAAATTTATCTCATTAGTGTAAAGAACTAACTTTACGTTTTATTTTCTAAAATTAACTTTAATCTCCTTCGTTTGTACTATAGGGTTACTTTAATTTTTACATTATTTTCGTAATTAAATATAAATGAGCAAACTTGAAATAAGAAGAAAATGTTAATATTTTTTTTTACTTGCATCTATAAAGTTCGATAATATTTCGACTAATGAGTGAATTTTTATTATCTACTATGTGTTCTTTTATATATGAATTAAAAATTATGCTGGAAGAATATCCTGTTTTAAGTAAAATAATGACAAAAATAACGTAATTACTGTTTTGATTAGTTTAACATTAAATATTGCTTCAACTTATCTAAATAATAATAGCAATGTTAGATTGTTTTTAATGTAATTTTCAATAAAAGAAGAAGAAAATAGTCAGATGCGCAGTTCCCAAAACTTTCTTAATACTCCAAAATGCTTTATCACTGTGCCAAAATTAAATGACAATCTATGCCCATCATGGTGATTCTAAAGGTATACGTTCATTGAATTGTGTGTGATTTAAAAATAGATAAAAACATCGTATTTTTCATAAAAATCATTTAATTTCGCACTGTAAAAAATCTACGTAATGTTCCGGACGTTTACTGTGTAACAATCCTGGGTTCTATCGGATTATTTCTGCTGATCCAAGAATACCGAGAAATCTGGTATAAATCCTCCACAATGTTGTGTAACTTTTCAGAATACTTGAGAAAGTGGAAGTTGGACTTTTGAACTTTTGTGTAACTTTTCGGAATTATTGTAAAAGGCAAATTATCGGTGATCTGTGTAAAGTTCCATATATTTTGTGTGTAACTGACTTTTATAAGTTTTCTGGCATTTCTTTGGTGAAATTCCTGGGAAAACCTGTGGCAGAATAGCTGCTATAGGTTTTGTCAGGAACTTTACACCAATTTTTTTACAGTGCGGCACGCAGCCTCTTACATATCTGCAACCAAAATTACTAACGCAAAGAGCATAAAAGCGACATCTGTTGAACAGTATAAACACAAGTCTAGTAAGGATCTATTTATGGGAAAGTGTAGCAAAATATGAAGTTTGGTTAAATTCCGTGGATTAGTTTTTGAGTTATAGATATCAAGAAAATCGTGAAAAATGTAGCATAACAGCTCCACCTGTTGAATGATTCACAGGAAAAGCCAATGAGAACCAACTTTTATCTAACAGAATATGAATTTGATGATATTCCGTGCATTAGTTCTTGAGATATGACTATCGCTAAAATCGTGTTAGTCGTAAAAAATGCTGCATAGCAGCGTTTCCTGTTGAGCACTTTATACAAACCCTAATCAGTCACAACTAATGCTAACCTCTAACTGAATCTGATGTTTGAGAAAAATTCGTGCATTATTTCTTGCGATATAGCTATCGTGGAAATCGTGAAAAACGCAGTAAAGCAGCCGCACCTTTTGCGAGATTTACATTAATAACTAATCACCACCATTTTATATCAAGGTCTAACTAAATCTAATATTTTGTTAAATTCCGTGCATTAGTCTATGAGATAGTTTGATGACAAAATTTTCCTCATATACAGACAGACAGACATTTTGTAAAACAGTCAAATCGTATCCAGGACCTTCTAAAATATATAAATTCGACGAAAATCGGAAGTCGAAATTTTTTATGAATCCAATACTTTCTTATTGTAAAGATAGAAAAATTTAAAAAAAAGATGAAAACAAAAGAAGTTGAAATTATAAGGAGAAACACCCCCCCCCCCCCCCCCCACCAAAATAGACTTTTTGTTCCATAAAAGAAAAAACTACTCGTTTAATAAAATCACTCCATAGTTTAAAATAACAACAATTTGGATATACAAAGCCTATCAAAGCCTGAGAGCTTATGTGCCCGCCCGTTCTGTATGTATGTATGTATGTATGTATGTACGTATGTACGTACGTAACGCGATAACTCTTGACAGAAATAACCATTTTGTTTATAGGTTCCTTGTGATAAGGCGCTTCCCTGATTAGTTTTGGTGATTGATTGTTTAAATATAAAGGGGGGAAAGGGGGGGCTAACCCCCCTTAATTAAGATAAATGCTTTTTTCATGCAGAATTGTCCAATTTTCTTCAAATTTTGTATATAGGTTCATTGTGATAAGGTTCTTTCCTGATTAGTTTTGGGGGTTCATAGGTTAAGTATAAAGGGGCTAACGGGGGGGGGGAATCCTCCCCCTTAATTTAGATAAATGAATTTTTCATGCAGAGTTATCCGATTTTCTTCCAATTTTGTTTATAGGTTCCTTGTGATAAGGCGCTTCCCTGATTAGTTTTGGGGATTGATTGGTTAACTATAAAGGGGGGGGGAACGGGGGGCTAACCCCCCTTAATTTGGATAAATGGTTTTTTCATGCAGAATTATCCGATTTTCTTTAAATTTTGTATATAGGTTCATTGTGATAAGGTTCTTTCCTGATTAATTTTGGGGGTTCATAGGTTAAGTATAAAGGGGGTAACGGGGGGGGGTTAATACTCCCCCCTTATTTTAGATAAATGATTTTTTTCATGCAGAGTTATCCGATTTTCTTCAAACTTTCTATATGGGCTCATTGTGGTAAGGGGATTCTCTGATTAGTTTTGGGGGTTCATTGGTGAAGTGTAAAGGAGGGAAATGGGGGCTCCCCCCCTTAATTTTGATAAATGGGTTCTTCATGCAGAATTATACAATTTACTCCAAATTTTGTATATAGGCTCATTGTGGTAAGGCACTTCCCTGATTAGTTTTGGGGGTTCACTGGTAAAGTATAAAGGGGGGAACGGGGGGGACTAACCCCCCTTGATATAGATAAATGGGTTTTTTAAGCAGAATTATCCGATTTTCTTCAAATTTTATATATATGTTCATTGTGATAAGGCGCTTCTCTGATTAGTTTTGGGGGTTCTTTGGTTAAGTATAAAGGGGGACGGGGGGCTAACCCCTCCCTTAATTTAGATAAATGGATTTTTCATGCAGGATTATCTGATTTTTTCAAATTTTGTGTATAGGTTCATTGTGGTAAGACGCTTCTCTGATTAGTTTTATGGGTTCATTGGTTAATTATAAGAAGGAGAAACGGGGGATGGTTCCCCCCTCTTAATATATTGTCGATTTCTTCATTTTTCGAGGGCTTATTTCAAATTTTTTGAAATAAGAATATAATTTACAGTTAGTGTGAATAGCCTGTGAGCTCAATGCCGTCAGTTTAACTGGGCAGTTTTCTTTTATTTTAATATTTGATAAAAACCCGGGTTCATGGTCGTTTGTCAAATCCAGCTGCATTTTACCACTCGAGTAACAGGAAAATAGATTACCAGATTTATTGTTTTTAAAGAACAGCATATGCCATTGAGGATTTTTTTTTTACAATCCTGCAATTTATTGAAATAAGTAGTCTTAAAAACTGTAACACATATATAACATTTAACTGGGCGTTAAATACAAAATTTCTTTTGTAGTTCGAGAGACACACATGTAACCCATGATAGCTGCGATTACCAGAAAGCTATGCATTAAAATAATATTTTTCTTGCACACCTCTAAATACTTGAATAAGACTAGTTAATTTTTTTTTGTTCTTGACAAATTATATTTCTTTTTCTGAATACAAAATAATTGAAATTTATAAAATAAATCGTTTAATTTGTTGACGACTACGAAATTCAAGTGGACTGTAAATTTTACAACTATCGATAAAATTTCAACTTTGTTTACAATAACGAACCAATTTGTATTTACTTCGGAGCTCCCCATGGAACAACCGAACGAAACAAAAACAAAACGACTTCTGAGTTACATTTATCGCCAAGCGATATTAGAAGCCAAGAGTGGCGCCAACATACCGGCCACCACTGAAATATTTATTTCAGCAACATATCTTAAACAAATGTCCTTCGTTGTGAACAATTATTTTTTTTTCCTTTTAACAATAAATCTTCAATTATAATACAAGTTTCAGTTCAATCAATAATACAAATATACAATTCAATTCAATTATAATATGAAAATACAAAGTTACTGCAAAAAATTTTAAAATATAAATGCACAGAAATATAAGAAAAATAAATATTTACATTATAATAAAGGATCATTTATGGGCAAAATACTAATATTAGAAATTGCTCGTTTGAATATAACATTTGGAGTTTTTACAAGCACAATCCTAATTTTACCTTTGCTCCCATAAATAACGTCTTGAATGCGACCGACTGACCAGGTACACATGGACAAATTACTATCCTTTAATAAAACCATAGTTCCAATTTTTATATTTTCCTTTTCAAATAACCATTTTGTTCGCTGTTGTAGATTATTTAAATAATCTCTACTCCATTTTTCCAAATTAATTGATTAATTTTTGTAATTTGCTGCCAATGACTAAGTTTATTATTGGCAAGGTCAGTCAAGTTTGGTTCATAGATGCTATTTATAGGGCGGCCTATTAAAAAATGTCCTGGGGTTAACGTTTCGAAAGCGTTTGGATCCGAAGATAAAGGTATTAGAGGCCTACTGTTTAAAATACCTTCGATTTGATTAACGACAGTTATAAATTTTTCAAAAGTTAGTTTTAAATCCCCAATAGTTCTTTTTATATGGTGCTTAAAGGATTTTACTCCTGCCTCCCACAAGCCACCAAAATTAGGGGATCTAGGAGGAAGGAATTTCCAAGAAATTGAATTAGCCAATAAGTAAGCAGCCAATTCCTCGGATTGATTTTTTACAATTTTATGCAATTTTTTCAATTCTGAATTCGCACCAACAAAATTACAGGCATTATCGGAAAAGATGGTGGCACAAATTCCGCGCCTAGCTACAAATCTTTTTAAGGTAGCTATTAAGGCTTGAGAAGTTAATTCTGTTATTATTTCTAAATGAATTGCACGAGTAGCAAAAATTTTACTAAAAACTCCTTTACGTTGGTTTTTGTATTTTATAAAAAATGGGCCACATAAATCAATGCCTGAATTTGTAAAAGGGGGATTTATATTTACTCTTTCTGTAGGTAACGAAGCCATGATTTGTTCTGCAATTTTAGGTTTGTTTTTAAAACAAACAATGCAATTATGCACGATTTTTCTAGCTATGTTTCTGCCATTTAAGAGCCAGAATTCTTGTCTCACAAAATAAAGCAATGTTTGAGCACCAACATGCAAATTTTTTAAGTGAAAATACTGGAAAATTAAAAGTGTAAGCCTATGATATTTCAGTAAAAGAATCGGATGTTTTTATCATAAGATAAATTTGATTTATCTAAACGACCACCGTCCCTAATCATTTCATCCCTATCAAGAAAAGGATTTAAATTACTTACTCGACTATCCTTAAGTTTCTCACCTTTCTTGAGTGCCTTCATTTCCCTGGTGAAATACATTACCTGAACCAATTTGACTAATTTATTCTTTGCTTGGTAAAATTCCTCCTTTGTAATAGGCCCTACACCCCTTTCTTTGTGCTTGCAATTATAAATAAATCTATAAATATAAACTAAAATACAAATTAACTTAAAATAACTGTTACTTAAGGCACAGAAATTGTTCAGAAAGTTATTAAAGTCCTGAATAATTAGATGCAAATTAATATTACAGTTTTTAATTTCGTTTAAATAAGCATTATCATTTGGAATGTCAGTTTTTTCCTCTTTTTCTGTCATGTCCAAGATATTATTAGTCAATAATGGACCTTTCCACCACAGTTCCTTTCTGAGAGTTCCTGAGGAAATGTTCCACGAGATATTATATCAGCTGGATTATCACTAGAAGGAATGTGTTTCCATAAAAATTGTTCAGTGAGAGACTGAATCTTTGAGACTCTATTTGCGATGAAAGTTTTTAATAGATGAGCAGAGGTTTTTATCCATGCCAATTCTATAGTTGAGTCTGAGAATAAAACTACTCCTTGAATGTCTAGTTGTAACGAAGGCAGAATTTTGGCGACAAGTTGAGAAAGAAGCAAACAGGAACATAGGTCCAGTCTTGGCGCAGAAATGGTCTTTAAAGGTGACACTCTTGATTTACTTGCAATGAGGTTTGATGTGGTCGAGTTAGATGAATTTAAACAATATATATAAACTGCAGCACCAAAAGCTGTTATGACAGCGTCAGCGAAACCAAGAATAAATATTGCTTCTATGGAAGGAGTTAAAATGTATCGACTAATTGTTATATTTTCTATAGTTTTTAGTTGACTTACGTAGTTACACCAATCACTAGCAAGAGGTTCCGGAATGTTCTCGTCCCATCCTAGTTTACACAACCACAATTTTTGAAGATAACACTTGGCCTTGGAAATAATTGGGCCTATGAGCCCAAGAGGATCATACAATTTTGCTATGACAGAAAGAACCTGTCTTTTGGTGTATGATTCTTGCTCTTTCACTGACACTCTAATCACAAATTGGTCTTTGTTGGATTGCCAAACCATACCTAGAGTCTTAGCTGAAGTGTCAGACTTAGTGCAAAAAGAGACATCTTCGATTTCGTCATGATTTAAAAGCTCATTCAAATTTGAATTCCATTTGTGCAAAGCCATTCCACAAGAACGAAATATGTCAATTAATCGATTTTACAGGGCAATTGTCGACTCTGAATCAGGGGATCCAGTCACGATGTCGTCCATATAGCTATCTGACAGAATAGCTTTTGCTGCAAGAGGAAATCTGTCCTTCTCATCTAAGGCCAATTGTTTGATGCAACTTATGGCCAAAAAAGAGGCTCATTTAGTTCCATAAGTGACCGTGTTCAATTTAAAGGCAATTGTGGAATTATTTTCATAATCCTTCCAAAGAATGCGTAGAAGGTCCCTTTGCGAAGGATCTATCAAAATCTGCCGAAACATTTTTTTAATGTCCGCAGTTAAAGCAACCTTATATTTTCGAAATCTTAACAAAATATCAAAAAGATCTTCCTTAACTTCACCGGAAAGCAAAATATCATTCAAGCTTTTTCCGGTTGTGGTAGGTGCAGAGGCATTAAAAACAACCCTCAATTTTGTAGAGGATTTATCCGGTTTAAAAATGCCATGATGAGGCATGTAATAAACTACTGAGCGAGAATCTTCGACTGAAATTCTTTCCATATGCTCCAATGTTTCATATTCGTTTAAAAATTCGCAATAAAGTTTTTTCATAGCACTATTATTTTCCAATCTCTTTAATGTTTGTTGTAAACGCCTTTCTGCTAAATTTCTTGAATTTCCCAATGAATTTAATTGATCAGTTTGAATCGGCATTTCGACAATAAATCTTCCGGTATCATTCCGTTTGTGCGTTTTTTGAAAATAAGATTCACAAAATTCTTCTTCTTTACTTAGAAAACGGTCAGATGAAATATTTTCTGTTTCCCAAAATTTTTTAAGATTGGATTCAATGTTCTCGATTTCATAATTAAATGTCAATCCACAATATGAATTAGAACTCTTGATTTTAACAGTTCCAGTAGCAATAAGGCCAAACACCGAATTTTGAAACATTAAATTTGGTGAAATGCGATTTTTTCCTTCTTTTATTATCTCATAAAAGAGTTCTGCCCCAATTATTAAGTGAATTTTTCCCGGTATGTCAAAAGTAGGATCAGCTAGCAAAACCCTATTTGGTAACAATGCTTTATCAATTTTAATATTTGAAGAAGTTACACAATCAGTAATTTTTGAAACACAAAAAATTCGCTAGGTGAAGAGAATGAAGTATTTTTATTACGAATTATCGTATTAACTTTCCCTTCAATATTAAAGGCATTTCCACCTAATCCACTAACGGAAACATTTATTCTTTCTTTTTCAAGCCCAAATAGGAGGCCATTTCTTTCGTAATATAGTTAGCTTGGCTCGCACAATCGAGGATTGCCCTTGCCTGAACGAAGCATTTATGTAATGGACTATAAATATAAATATGTGCCGTAGACAAAAGAACTGCTTTTTTACTTTCATTATTATGTGATGAAAAACTCTGAGATATTTCCGATAAATTTTGTTTATTTGTTTCATCATTTTCTTTACCAGAACGTCCGTCTGTCGCCAATGATATTTCAAGTTCAGAATCGGGGCTTTTTAATGACGTTTTATTTTGAAATGATTTATTTTTATCTCGATGAAGTAACACGTTATGTCTGAGAGAGCACAGCTGACAGTTATATTTTGAACCGCATTTCGAAAGCATATGCGAATCATTTAAACAATTTATACAAAGTTTATTCTTTTTTACTTCATCAAATCTTTGAATTGGAGTCATTTTTAGAAAAACAGGGCACTGGTGAATTGCATGTAATTTTTTACAAACAAGGCATGAATTAGATTTCAGAATAAAAGTTTTTTGTTTGTTCTGGGTTTTATAAATTTTTGCGAATTTATTTGTGTTCATTGAAGGTTTTCTAATATTTGAACACGATTTTGCAAGAATTCGATAAAGTTATTCCATCTGGGTAAATCTATCGTTCTTAATGTCATTTCGAATTCCTTACATGTTGTTCTATCCAATTTTGTCAAAATAATATTAATCAATAAATTTTCACTAAATTTGTTCATTTCGACATTTAACAACTTTAAAGCTCTTACATGCTTTAAAATACAATCAAGCAACATTCTTAATTTTTCAGCTGAATCAGTACAAATATTATCTAACATTAATAAAGATTTAATATGACTGTTAACTATTAATCTTTTATTGTCAAATCTTTTTTTAAGTGCTTCAAATAATGACTCATATGTGTCATCAGCACTTTGGATTTGTTTCGCTGTCCCCACAAGATAGGATTGCAAATAAAAAAAGTTTCTGATCATTAGTTAACAATTCGTTCGAATCAATTATACTGTTAAATTGAGTCTTAAAGTTATTCCAATTTTCATACGAACCATCGAATTTCGGCAATGGAATTTCAGGTAATTTCACATTTAAATTTTTTGAATTATTAACACCATTATTTTCATTTATTAGATCAACATTTTTACTTTTAGAATTCTCAATAAGCCTTTTAAATCTTACATTGAGATTTTGGAGATCTTGTTCGACTTCTTCAAATTCAGCATCACACTTATCGATTTCTTCATCTTTCAAAATTTTATAGAACTCCATTTTCAAGTCATCTAATTTATCTTCTAATTTGTTCAAATTTTCTATTTTATTCAAGATATCCACTGAGTCTATTTCTTGTGCCTCATCGGTTATAAAGTTTGACAATTTTGTCAATTGAGCCTTTATGTTGCCCTTCTTCGATTCAACACCTTTACATCAATTGTTATTGTTCCGATTTTTTTTCTTTAAACAAAACGCAATATAATCCTATGATGGCTGATTATTCTCCGCGAGCGGTACCATAATGACGACTACGAAATTCAAGTGGACTGTAAATTATACTACTATCGATAAAATTTCAACTTTGTTTACAATAACGATCCAATTTTTATTTACTTCGGAGCTCCCCATGGAACAACCGAACGAAACAAGAACAAAACGACTTCTGAGTTACATTTATCGCCAAGCGATGTTAGAAGCCAAGAGTGGCGCCAGAATAATTTAATAATTATCTGCAGTACCTATTACAACATAAATTCATTTATTTTTAAAACACATCAAAATTCAGTGCACACGTCTAAAAGCCCCAGGAAACACTTTCAAATCACACTAAATCTAATCAATAGGTATAAAAGTTAAAAAAAATATTTCTCCCCTTTGTCCGAGGCATCCTCAATTACTGATGGTCCGTGTCTTCCTCGCTAGTCACTCTGTCGAAAATTTTCCTATTTTCACTATTTCTAATAAAATATGGCGCCATCTATTATCAATCATTGCGTACATCATACCATTGTATATTTCCGATTTTCATATGAATATCTCTATGGATTATCTGTATAATGCGTAGTTTAAATGATTATAACTTACTAATTACTCGATATTATTGAAGTCTGTTGTGATTAGAGATTTATTATTTAATCTGGCTATTGCAGGGGTAGATTTATATAAGGTTATATCTCGTCTGGGTTCTTTCACTCTGTCATGCCTATGTATGAAACCCTCGTTATCATTGAAATTAATTTTGTATGTTTCTTATGTCTGTTGATAATTAAATTTCTCTGTGGCTGATATGATTAATTTGAAAATCGATGGATCTGTGGTGATGAGAGTAATTATTCCAAATTTGTTAAATTATCTTTTTAATTTTATGGAAATGCCTTTTATAAAGGGGATTGGATTTATAAATTTTATATTCCACCCTAGGCGCAATATCTTCCTACCCTTTTAAAATATTATTTACCGTAACTTTAAAGTCACCACATAAACGAATTTTATCATTTAGTTTAACAACTGGAACGATAGGAATTTCCCATTAACTACTAGTGACAGCTGTTATGATAAACCTCATATTTTAACCTTTGTAATTCTTCATTAACTGCTGTACGTAGTGTAAAAATTACAGTTGTAGCTTTGTAATGTATAAAAGTCTTCTTAACTTTTATGTCCTCCCATCTTACTATTATATAAATCAGAAAACTCAGTTAACAAAATTTTTAAGCGGTAAGAAAAGTTTACAGCGTCATTTGCATGTACTGGCTTAAAATTTCGGGAAAAAATACTAAATTCTGAAATTCAATCTCTACCAATTAATAATGGGAAATATATTTCTTAATTAAAGACAATTTTCCATTTTTAGTGTTACCTTCACAAGAATTATCCCCCTTTATATAACCAGACAGTTTAAAAATTTCATCCGTTGCAATCAACTGAAAATCTGGCGGATACATTTTGTGATTCAGCAAAATTTTGCGGAGATAATTATTATGTACAACAGAAATTGCTGATTCCGTATCTAACTGCATATCAGCGCTAAACTTATTTTTCATTAAAACTGACATTTTAAGGAAGTTTTATCATTATCTTTAACATTTTTAGTTACTCTTGTTTACATTAAAATTCGCGTAATTGATGATATTCTGTTTTTAAAAATTGTTTTGAATTTTCTGTGGTTTTGCACTTTTAGAACACCCAACTTTGTTGAAATTGAAATTTTAATTTTTTTAAATTTTGAAATGTCAGTTTCAGCATTTTATAAAGAGGTAGCTTTTTCAATAGATTCCTCAAAAGTGAAATCATCAAGCTGAGTAGTTAGTTTACTTTCAATAGTCTCACTTTTAAAATCTCTAAGAAACTTCTTTAAAAGGTTTTCTTTTAAAGTTCTACCTGAACAATCACAGTGAGTTGTTAGTTATTTCAGTCTGGCAGATGTATTTTTATTAATTCATTTTCTAATTGTTGACACTTTTGAAACCTTATTCTTTAATATTGTTTGGAGCTGTACTTAAATGTTTAAGCAAAATATCAGCAATTTTATAAGACTTCGATGTTTCCAAAGTTTTTGCATAGGAAAAATCCCTTAATTAACACATGGGCTGATAAGTTCCCGGTCTAATAAAGAAAACACAACTTTTTAACAAAATTTTATAACTTTAAAACTTTAATAAATAACATAAATTTAATAACAAATAATAATAATTTAATAATAATAATAATAATAATAATAATTTAATAATAATAATTTAAAAAATAAATAATAATAATAATAATTTAATAATAATAATTTAAAAAAATAAATAATAATAATAATAATTTAATAATAATAATTTAAAAAATAAATAATAATAATTTAATAATAATAATTTAATAATAATAATTTAATAATAATAATTTAAAAAATAAATAATAATAATAATTTTATAATAAATAACATAATTTTTATAACGAAAAAGCTCCAAACGATGCTTAGAATCATCGATGTGTTGTTGTTTTTGGTCAAAAGTCAACACGCTCGGCATACACTTTGACAACAGCATTTTCATAGACAAATGTTCATTCAAAATAAAACCTACACGTTCCTTGGATATCTTCAGAGTCTGAGCTATCTCCTGCAACTTCACTTTACGATTCCCCAAAACGATTTTCTGGACTTTTTTTGTATTTTCCGGAGTAACCACCTCTTTTGCGTGGTGCAGCACTGGTGTCCGTACGACCACGTTTAAATTCAGCAAACCAGTCAATAATGGTTTATTTACCTAGTGCAGTGTCCAGATAACGCTTATCAAACCAACCTTTTGTTTGAACGGTGTTTTTTTCCCCATCAAATAACAATTCTTGAAATTCTTGTTTATCCATTTTTTTTTTTGTTTATCAACAAAGTTGTTCAACTAAAACCCCTCTAACGTTTTATCCACCCGCCGAATCGTCATGGCCTTTTTTCTGCTACTTTTTAAAGGTTAGTATTTACTGAAAAAAGCATCGGTTCGGCGATTGCAACGCCATCTGTGTGCCAGACGGGGGACTTATCAGCCCATGTGTTAACTATAAAGTTTTGGACCCATACAAGATACAATGTAGCTAGATTTTTTTTCTCTTCCTTTAGACGGTGTGAAATAAATGCTTGTTGGATACTGCAAAACTTTCAACCGATGCATTAAACTCTTTAATTTTCGAGAACTTTTTGGAAAATGTAAGACTAAAATTATTTAAACGTTGACTTAGCATTTCATAAATTTTGAAACTGGTCAACTTCGAAAGCAGGTAACTCCGTTTAAAATTTTATCAAATAATTTAAATGCATAAGTCTGTAATTAGAGCTAATTAATAGAACATGAATAGCCATTTTTGAAAATTTGTATAAAATCACTAGTGAAAAGTATGTCCGTTTTCTTTGGTCGCCATTTTAGCTGTATGTGTATTTTTGTATTTATAAATAAACATAACACCGCATAAAAATAAATGTACAGGTTAAATAAGGAATTAACATATATTTCGCACAAGATCACAAGTACATTCACTGAAACGAGTTACTTTATTATAAAATTTTGTATCACGCGCGTCTTCATGCAATAATTAAAAATGAAATGATACCTGGATTTTTTAGTGTTATAATCTAATTATCATACTGTAAAAAAAAACACTCCACTTAGAGTTTTATTTTTATTTATTTATTTATTTATTTTGTTGTAAAGAGCTCATTTGGATAGTGGACATGTGTCAATTTCATTAGCATTTGAAAATGGAATGTTAGATTTTCTGTCAGTTTTCATGCCTTTTTTCTAACTTTATAGGCTGCAACTTTTGTAAAAATTTGCCAATCATCATAAAAGATCAATATGTTGCTATGGTATTAAGCGATGCTACCTGTTACATTTTTTTAAAAATAGCCATCATATCGGGAAGTGTTTTTAACACTTTCCAACTTAGTTGAAAAGTGTTTATATATTCGGCTTGTTTGTACGTCTGATATATGTTATCGATATTAACTGTGGACTGTTTGGTATTGAAAATTAAGTGTGTAACATATATATTTCATTTACAGTAACACTCAAAAGTATTCCGTAACATTATTGTCCATACTGAGAAAAAAATCTGACCTTCTCAACTAGAATCAAAATTGTGGCTCTAGAAAAAAATAGTTTCATGTCATCCCTATAAATTCTAGTTCCCTTTGCCAGAGAGTTGTATAGTCTCCTATTTGAATTCAAGAGTGTTTTCCTATATTTTCGTTGTCAAACTTATTTAAAAATGTCTGCAAATAGCTGCAAACACAAGTCGCTAGTTTTAGTAACTATAATGCTAGTTTATAAATCCATTACAGAAATAAAGTGATAATTTCTCGCAATTTACACGATCCATTATCATTTCGTCACCTAGAAAACAAGAGACTAGAAATTCTCGATCATTTCGTTTATTCAATTTAGTTGCTTACCCTATTCGCATAGCTCGGACATCTATATTTTTAGTTTAGGGATTTAGAAAATGTCTAACTATTCATTCTAGTTGAAGGAGTTATTTTTTTTCCTCAGTGCAGGGGGCAAAATAGTTTGCAATATATTTTAATAATTTTATACCACTTCAAACATATTGAAATTGGTTGATATATCACTGAGGAGTACAACAAGATGGTTACTAGTGAAAATGATGTATATCGCAATTATGATTCATATACAGCGACACACAAAAGTGTTCGCTTACAGTACTGTCTGTGAGCGATAATTGCTGGACGTTATTTGTGATATGCATTTTTAAATTTAATATTTTGTTGCATATTACTTGGCGTGTATAAATTATATAGATACACGGTTATATAGAAGTATTCAAATACACTTCCGTTTAATGTCTGACATTGCCGAAAGGGAATTTTCAACTGTGTTAACTGTTTCCTTTCAAATAAATTTAGTATATTACATAGTGTATATACCAATCGATAGATCATATACAGAGAATCACAAAATAATTTTCATTATTTTCCGACTATAGAAGGTAATTGTCGAAATTGTGTATTTTATGAGTTTTTCAAATTGTTCACCTAAATATCATATTTTACTTTATTAAATGGTGAGGTTTTACTATTAGCCCAGTAGAAATAGCATTTTACCTTACAAAAATTCGGGTAGTTCCGATTTTTGGATATGTTGTAAAGGTTGAACCTCTAATAAAAAATAGGTAGTATTTCTTACGAAATCTACCTAAAACAAGTTTTCGACCTTCTAGACCTTGTGCGTTTTTCACGATATTGAAGAAAACAATATTTTTTGGCACTTTTTTCGATTTTTCTTAAATAACTCAATTTTAGTGCATTTTACAGAAAAAGCACTTTCACCATTTTGTAGAGCATAAAATTCTCTACAACGTGCAATATTCATGTTTGTAAATTGTCCAAATAGGGGGTAAGATACGGAGCCGGGAAAATAGAGTAAAATTTGCAAAAAGTGCAAAAATCCACAAATGACATTAGTTTTTGCTTAATAACCTACTTTTAGTGCGGTTTTAGAGACAAAGGTGTCAATGTAAAGTTTGTAAAGCATGATGTAGTCTATAAGTTTCAAATATTAGATCATTAAATATCTATAATAGACTCTAAAAATCAGAATAATACAATTTATGGTTAAAACAAAAAAATACCGCCTGGCAAGTCATTATTTTAAAAACAAGCTTTTATTTTTTATATTTATTAAATGATGCAATTAATTAATTATAGTATGTACAATAATAGGTAAATGTTGAATAGTTGAGAGGGGGGTGAAGTTAACCAAAAAACCTAGTCGGTAGACATAGGTGCAGGGCCAAGAATTCAAAGTCGAAAGTAAAATTAATAGCTGGGAATAATGTAAAAAATATACTTGGAAGATAAATAAGTTACAATTTAGAAATTTTAAAAAGGAAAAGGAGTATCTAAGGCCGAAACTAAGGGAGGTGGGAGCAAAAGGAGCATGTGGCCCGGGCGCTAGAATGGAATCGATTTTTCTTAAATAACTCAATTTCAGTGCATTTTAGAGAAAAAACATTTTCTTCATTTTGTAGAAGATAAAATTCTCTACAACATGCAGTATTCATGTTTGTAAATTGTCCAAATAGAGGGGGTGAGATACGGAGCTGGGAAAATAGGGTTAAATTTGGAAAAAATGAAAAAATCCACAAATGACATTATTTTTTGTTAATAACCCACTTTTAGTGAATTTTAGAAACAACACTGTCATAATAATTTTTAGAGCATGAGATATTCTATAGTTTCATTTAATAGATAATTAAATATTGGTAATAGACCTTAAAAATCACAGCAAAAATATTTTGGGTGAAAATAGGAAAATACCGCCTGACAAGTTATTAATTTAAAAAACGAGCTTTTATTTTTGATATTGAAAACACAATCTGGTTAATTAATTACAGAATGCACAATAAATTAATCAACAAATACAAAGTAAGTATTATATAGTCGCTTTATCATATTTGTTTCCTTATTCTACTGCTTGTCCCTGGTAATGATACCATCGTCTCAGATACTTCATCGTCCGTCTCTGTACTTGACTCGATTGGTTGTTCTAGGTCATCAAAGTCCTCAATGTCCAGTATAATATCAGGAGAGTTGCCACATAGTTAGTTGCGGTACTTCACACAGATAACTGAGCACTTCAAGCCTGCCTTTCTAGAACTGCAATTCGTACTACATTTTTTTCTTTCTTTTTTTTTTTTTTGCATTGGCAAGATATGAAATGGAGTAGAGTTTGAGGAGCTGGTCCATTCTTCATTCTGACTGGAATGAGCCCATGACCACCCCACTTTCAGCCGCATTCGAGAGGATCCTTTTCGTTTCGCAGCCATGTCTGAATGCATGATATTCAGCAGCATCACGAGTAGGTGGTAGTCTAGCTAAATTTAATTTAATAATGTTAGCTGCTTTAGCGAAGCTGACATGCCGTAATACATTCAAGTTTTGGTTGGGATCTCATCCATACAGGGCAAGAAGTACACCTTCTGTGGCTTCAACAAGTTTGTGCCTCTCTGCATTTGAGTCTTTAAAGATTTGAACTTTTTGGTTCAAGGATGGGTTCTGAAGAATTCTGCAATATTTCATTTTCCCATGACTGTAAAGCACAGAAGTGGTGTCACAACCACTTACTGCATGAAGAAAAAGAATATTTTGTGCCACTTCCTTAAATTTACAACACTCTTTGGAGTAGAGATCATCAGGAAGTTTCTCTCTCCTGGCCCTTCGGAAATAAACATTGTCTGCAGCTAGAGAAGTCTCAAGAACAGGAAGGTCCATGTCTTCACCATTGACAATGACAGCTTCGTAATCACGGGCTTAGGAAATCGCTGCGTTCACTATTAGCACATCTGCATCTTCAGTGGCATGCGTAGTGATTATTTGTGCTTTTTCAAATTCATTTCGAAGCATATAAATGAAAAGTTCTTTTTTTTTATCATCCCCCAACAATTTTTCTTGTGGCATCTATGGAAACATAGTCTAATTGAACTTAACCTCAGCCGAAGTATGAATCTTCAAGCGGCGAGCACTTTCTGCATTTTTTATACTTTTTTGATTATGCTCAGGATAAGTTTCTAACATTTTCTTTATTTTAAAATTTAAAACTGAATTCAAAACACCTTAAACAATTGTCCTTTATACAGGTTTCCATCTTATCAGACATAATTGTTGTTATTCTTTCTGTTGGGACTAACATTCTCAAAATGAGATACATTTACCATCAATGTAAACTTTGACTAACAAAAATATGTGGGACAAATGAATACGAACACGACAAACCAAATCTTCATTGTGCGCCCTCTTCTCCTTACATTCTAGCGCCCGGGCCACATGCTCCTTTTTCTCTCACCTCCCTTAGTTACGGCCTTAAATACTCCTTTTCCTTTTTAAAATTTCTAAATTATAACTTATTTATATTTCAAGTAATTTTTTAGATTATTCCCAGCTATTAATTTTACTTTCGACTTTGAATTCTTGGCCCTGCACCTATGTCTACCGAATAGGTTTTTAGGTTAACTTCGCTCCCCCCCTTCTCAACTATTAAACAGTTATCTATTATTGTACATACTATAATTAATTAATTGCATCGTTTAATCAATATAAAAAATAAAAGCTCGTTTTTAAATTAATGACTGGTCAGGCGGTATTTTTTTGTTTTAACCATAAATTGTATTATTTTGATTTTTAAAGTCTATTATAGATATTTAATGATCTAATAAATGAAACTTATAGACTACTTCATGCTTTATAAACTTTATAATGATACTTTTGTCTCTAAAACGCACTAAATGTAGGTTATTAAGCAAAAACTAACGTCATTTGTGGATTTTTGCACTTGTTGCAAATTTTATCCTATTTTCCCGGCTCCGTATCTCACCCCCTATTTGGACAATTTACAAACATGAATACTGCATGTTGTAGAGAATTTTATGCTCTCCAAAATGGTGAAAGTTCTTTTTCTGTATAAAGTGCACTTAAATTGAGTTATTTAAGAAAAATCGAAAAAAGTGCCGAAAAATATTGGTTATTTCAATATTGTGAAAAACGCACAAGATCTAGAAGGTCAAAAACTTGTTTTTTTTAATTAGAGGGTCAACCTATTCAACATATCCAAAAATCAGAACTACCCGAATTTTTGCAAGGCAAGGCCCTTTTTTACGCTATTTCTACTGGACTATATAGTATTCTGAATGTTTTGGAAAGTGTTACATAATCTATGCTTGACGCATGATTCTTCTTTATTGTTTTGTTTAAATATTACACTTCTCATTTAATCACTATTTATGCATTTCTAATTTTATCATTATGTCATTTTTATACTGTGTATTTCCGAGGTATCCGCCTGTAAATTAGTTATAAAATTTAACGGCAAGCTCAGTAAAAGAGAATATACAGTATCTGGGATAGAACAATAAATAATATTTATTTAAATTATTTTCATCTGAATATTAACATCGATTAAAATTTAAAAATAAATGTTTTTACTGGATTTATGAAAATTTGAAGAAAATGCTTTCCGCTAGTGAAGAAATATTCGTGTTCAACTACACCATAAAAATAATCGAAAAACGGAGGATGTGTTTATATCTTTTTCATTGAAGAAATAAATGTAAATAAAGGAAATTTTATTCAGAAAGTTCAAAATGGCATTATCCTTAGGTGAATAAATTTTTATCTCGTTCAAAAATGTTCCAAGTACTTACAAAAAAAAATTATTTCATTTTGGTTGTAAGATAAGAAAATTCGAAACTCTTTTGTATGTATAGTTACCAATACAAACAAGTATTAATTTGAAATTTTAATAATTATTATTTTGAGGCAAATAAGATTTTTATGCATTTTATTTAATTTAATATCTTCGAATTAAATAAAAGTACTCATCTCATATTTTAGACAATTTGGCGCAGTAATCAGTTAGAATTTAAAAGAAAAGAAACAAAAAAATCATTTAATATCAGAATGCAAATAAACTGCCTTTTTAGAAAAAAAATATTAGTTGTAAAACGGGTTAAAAATAGTAAATACTTTCTTAATTTTTTAACACATTTTATTTTTAATTCATATACATTATACGCTATTTAAATCAATGAAGCAAATTTTTAATATTTTCAACTGACCAAAAATAATAAAAATGATAAATCCCGTTTTAAAAAATTCCCATGCGATTTAATAAATAAAATAATGTACCAGTGAGCAGTTTTTATTTTTGATAAAAATACTTTGGTCGTTATCCGACAGAAATAAGAATTGCTGTATCGTTAAAAATTAGAGAAAGAAAGAAACCTATGTATACATAGAAAAAGGACTATGTAAGCAGCAGCTGGCTGTATTCTTTAGGTCATATGTAATAATTTAAATTTTAGTCAATATTGTCACACATCCGTTTTCTAAATCGGAAGCTACAATGGAATGACAATTTTACAGTTTTTAACATTTTAATTTTTTAACTTTCAAAAGAGTACAAAGAGCAGAATAATTAGAGTTTGATATTTTTAATATATTTTATGTTACATATATTGTACTTTTCTAAAGTTACTTCATTGTACTTGACAATAAAACAATCAACAGTTACCTTAATTATTATTAATGCTTTTCTAAGTTATTTCACTTTTTAGACATCACAATTAGATCAAATGGAACAAGTTGGAAATTGTACGTCAAACGTGAGAAATGAGGTGCGTTCGTACTATAGCTAGCTATATAAATATTCAGATCTTGATGAGTTTTAATTCCGTGAAATGAATTATATCGTCTGCAGATTAATTTCTGCAATAAAATAAGTATATCGGTGGCTTGACGATTAAACTTTGGAAGCTCCTATAACTAGAAAGCACCGATTTTTTTTAAATTCAAATTTCTTAATAAATATTTTTATTAATATTTTCTAAAGTTTTTATTCGATTTTCATAAAATTTGAAATGTGTCGACAAAATTCTGCAAAGATAATATATCTTAAATTCCAAACCATTCGGTTCGGTAGTTTTTGTGTTATATGCGGACGGACGGACAGACAGACGGACAGGCAGACGAACGGACGGACAGACAGACGGACAGACAGACGGACGGACGGACAGACAGACGGACGGACCAAGCGACGACAATAGGTGCTACGTATTTATATAATTACGAACGCACCTAAAAAGTGCTGTATGTGGACAACTAAGTTCTCAAAATAAATTTCATTTACATTATTATTTCTTGTGCGTACATAAAGGAATTTTTACTTCTTATTTTTATGACTCCAAGAGTTATTTTCACGATTTTTTAACACTATGTATGATATGCTTTTTAGCTTTAAATGAATGCCTTTAATAGGGTGTTCATTTCATGCCTTTTCAGAGGCATATTTTACAATGAATAGCCATAAACTGTTTAATACGCAGTAACAGGATTCTAAGAGTACACGAGAATTTTATTATTCCTACAATTATTTTGAAACATTTATTTTCGTCATATTGTATAAGTTAATGTATAAGTTAAAAACAAATTTCTCCGAAGATTATTGATTGATGTTACTGGTAGAAACAATAAAATTTCTCCAATATGCTTCCAGTCATGCGAATCTATATTAATAAAAGAATGATTCGGCTTATGTGTGTGTGTGTGTGGCGATAGCTAGGAAAATCAACCACGGGCAAAGATCTCAAAATGTGTATGAGAATTTGTATCATGTTAGTCCAAGGCAGGTTCCGATGCACCTGACACTCAGATGATTAATTTTTTGAAAATTAGCCGAGATAATATTTAAAACTCATCGAAAAGTGATATTTTTTTACAAATAAGGAGAGGAGCACTCGTGCATGCTCAGTCCCAGCTTTTCCGAACGCGTGTAAGGGAAGAATTATAATCTGTTTTATTTTGGCCGTTTACCTTAACATCCATCTGCTAAACCAATCGTGATAAGCTAACAAAAAGACATAATCTGAAATTTAGTAATTTTACGTCATAAACGCCGCAATCAGTATGAAAAAATAATGTTGTTAACTCTTTGTAAAACGTTTTCAAAACGGGTGTTTTTCGCGATTTAGTATTTCTTCCTTTCGAGTATGAAAGTATTAAAAAAATTAAAGCTGGGAAGATTTCGATGAAAACTGCAAAAAGTGGGCTGTATCGGCCTCGCTTCGGCTTATTTTTGCATTACTAAATATGCATATTTTTTAAAGAAAATTTAAAGAGAGCTTGGGTTGGATATAGGTATATTTATAACCGATTAAAACTTTAAACACTTTGGACGAAGATATATTTAAATTTTTGTTATGTTAAATGATCCAACACGGTAAGAAACTAAAAAATAAAAAAAAAAAGCGAGAAGAAAACATATTTATTTTTCAACTAGATAACTATATTGCTTCACGAAATTTTTACAAGGGCTGAAAAAGCGTTATATTTATAACCGATAAAAAAATCGTGGAGTTCGAACAACAAGAATTATTTTTTTAAAACAATGAAACTCTTCTATGTTAAAAAACAAGAAAATGTCTTCTTACTTACGCTTTTACTACACTGTTAAAAATTTGCAGCAAATGTACAGTCATTTGACCGTTTTTGTAAAAAACGGTTACACAACCGTGATTTAAGTCTTTTCTAACCATATTATTGCCTATATTATGGCCAGAATACAGTTAAATTACGTTTATATAACCGTTTTCTATAAAACGGTCAAATGACTGGACAGTTTGCTGCAAATTTTTAACAGTGTACTAAATATCAATATTTTTTCTCTAATTTTTCATTAAAAAATATAAATTCATACAAAATCGCGTTAAAGATATAAAATCATACAAATTTGAGGTTTATTTAAGATAAAAACGGTAACATAGTCCCAGGCAACATCATTCGGGTACGGTAGTAATAAAATAAAATAAATTAAGTTTACGTTTTACTAGATGTCAATGATGTAACCTTTCAAATAGCTTATTCGAAGTTATATGTATATGATCATGCACAATGCTAAAAACTCTAAGTCTTGAGACACATCAATTCTTGAGTATGTGTTATTTTCCCTTTAAATCAATTTTATTCACTGAAATATGTTGTCCGCACAGGCTTGTAGACTGAATTTGTTTTATTTTAACTTTCGGAAACCCTCACCAATTGTATATTCAGGAAAATATCATATTTATAGATTATAGAAATATTTAGAAAAAATTAAGCATCATTTTCTCATTATTCAAGTGTCTGAAATGCACTTCTCATAATTCACAAATAACACTATGTAAATGTAGTGTAACTGCATCGATTTCAATAAGTGCTAAAGTCAACCACTTCTGGAGATTTCCTACTTTGTCAGTATTCTCAACAATGACTATTTAAAAAATATATATATATATATATATAAAACATATGACTCTAAGATTTGCATTTTCAAGAAACGCTCAGGATTTTTCGTTCTGCATGCTAATAACTTTTTAAATTGACCAGTCTTAACACAATACTTATACTTAAAACACAATACTTGTGTTAAAAAAATATGAAGGTATAACTTTTCTTCAAATATTAAATTGAATACAAAATAAAATAAATAATTAACAATTAAAAAATATCAATAAATTAATTTAAGAATAAAAAGACAAGAAAAAGTACAAAAATGCAATTAATTTTTTTTTAAACTTTCCATTATCCGGTAATTTTACATGTTTGGAATTTTTGTATATTTTTAAAGGTATTTCTTTTGTTCACAAGTAAATGCTTTTAATGCTTTGTAAAATGTTTTATATTATCTAATATCATATTTTTCATAAAGATATTTACATTTTTGATTGAGTCTTAATTCAATTAAATCTTTTATTTGTTCGTAAATCCCAGGAATGTATTTGTTGATGCATATTTATTTTTTTAAATTGCTAAAGCTAATTAAATTTATTATTTATTTCCATTAAAAAATTAACAGTTCACTTGGTTATAAAATATAAACACTGGTATTATGTTGAAAATATTTTCAAAATAAAATCACTGCAACAGAGTATTCTATCCGTACTCTGTTGTATTGATTCGTATTGAATCAATTGATTGAATTCGTTTTCTATCTATGATGGAATATTTTCAATAAATGGTGTGAGAAATAATTTATAAAGAGGCATTAACTTTTACCGATTATGATTCATAAAAATGTAAAGATTTATTCCGCAAAAAAAAAAAAAAAATCCCTGACGGCTCGGCTTACAGCCACAGGTAGATTTTGAAGCCGCAGACCGTGGGGCGCCTGTTTATTGAGAATTGCATAAGAAATGACCTTTTTGCCATGATGTGGAAGTTGGGACCGCACATTACGAAATATATCTGTGTCTGTAGGTGGACCCGGCAGGGATTTTTCAGTTTTTAATTTGTTTTTGCTATAAGGGTTGGTACTATAAAAAAACTTGTCAATATAAAGGTTGTAGATAATATTAAGAGGATTTATAATAAATTAAAGCGGATTTCATATCTTGTGAATTGACGAAGTTATGATTTTTTTCCTTCTTAAACCCGTTTCCCCCCCCCCTTGGGGCCATTGTAAATTATATCAAAAATCTGTCATGCATACATTTTTGGCCCTTTTTCTAGAAGTAATAATAACTATAAACGGATTCGATACGTGTCATAATTAAGAAGTTATGAGTTTTTTTCTGTTTTCACAAAAAGCCCGCCATTTCCCCCCTTTTGTTCGATTTTGCCCATAAACGAACTTGACCGAGATTTTATGTATCAGTTTGGAAGAGATTTGTGCAGAATTATTGAAGATATGGTGCCCATAAAAAGTGATATAGATAGATAGATAGACAGACAGACAGATAGATAGATAGATAGATAGATAGATAGATAAAGTTTTGAACTGGGGGTGGTTTTGGGTTCTGGGAGTCATGATCTTCGTAGATCTGCAAAATTTTTTTCAGAAACTCCAACTTAGGGGAGGTAGTATTTCTTACGAAGTCTACCTAAAAATAAGGAGATCCAAATTATTTTGAGTTCACTTTTTTATTTATATTTATTATATTAAGTTTTTGTACATTTTATTATATATAAATAAATAAATGCATTTAAAATATTTTTGATTTGAAATTTCAGTTTTCAGCATTACTTAGTATATATACCTTTACGTGTGTATGTTTAAAATAGTATTAATTTGAAATTTTAGTTTTAAGCATTACGTAGTAAATATCACTTTACGTGTCTACATTTAAACTTTAAGTAATTTAATAAATTGAAAAGTTACTTTAATAATTTTTCGTGTATAAAATATAAACCCATTGTATTTAAAAATGCGTTAGAAATGTATTGAATGTGTTAGATCCTATACAAATATTTTACGGTAAAACTTGTTTCAATGTTACACAATAATTGTAACAACATCTACGATAAAGCAAAGTTTTAAGATTAAACCGACTTTTAAATGAAAATGCATTCGAAAGAAAATTCTATTTTATGAAATTTTTAGTAAATCAAACACATTTTATGTTTGGCGTTCAAGAAAGTAAATTTACTTTAACAATTTTGCCTACCAATTTCTTTTTAAGAAGCATACAGAAATTAAGCAAAAACTCGAAGCTTTTATATTTTAGCTATACATTGATATTACTTTAAAGAAAAAAACCATTACACCTAAAACTTTTTATTTTCAGTTAAATATTATTTTGCTTTTCTTTGTAAAATTCGGTGCTGTATTGCTTTATTGCTTCAGTCAAATAAAATATTTTAAATATTTATTGAAAATATTTTTCAATGGATATAAAAACAATGTTCTTCAAGTGCATAAATATATTTATAATTAATTTAATAAATTTAAAAATCACTTTAAATTCTTTACTTTTTAAAATAATAAATAACATATATTTAAAATATTTAAAGAAATCACACAAAATATTTTTTATGATAGCAATCACTCTAATATTACATAATTAATGTAACAACTTTTAATGTTAAAATAATAATAATTACATTAATAAAATAAATTCTGCTAGATAAAATGTATACGAAAGAAAATAAATCTGTTTCATGAAATTTATAGCAAAAAAAATAGAACTTTATTTTATTTTGTTTTTATTTTATCATAATGGAAACGGAGTCAATTTTCTCCAGCAGATATAATGCATTTAAATTAAGCAAACACTAAAAGGTTTTTGAGTTTCAGTTGTGCATCAATTTTACATTTCAAGATTAGAATAAAATCTTTCTTAGAACACTGACTTATAAGAAGAAGTAAATCATGAAAATTACACAAACACCTGAGGCTGTTAAATTTCAGATATGCACAGATTTAAATTTTTAGTTTAAAAAAATGTTTTCAGTGTTTTATTAAAAAAAACACATAGAAACTTTCAAAAAATTTAATAAAAACTACTACTGTGGATAAAAACTTTATTGTATTAATACTTTATTATAGTTGGGTATACGATATTTTAATTAGTATAAAAATTACTAAATGAAATGGTTTATATTTTAGAATATGAAAAATTGACATTTTTGATTTTTTTTAATCACAGTAAAAACTATTTTTTGTGACAAAAATTAGTGTAATATTATAGAACTAGTGTAATAACGTACAAAGTTGGAAAAAAAACATTAAAAAAATATGAAAATGTATAGGAAAAGTGAGATTTAAAAGTGAGATTTAAGTTTCATAAAATTCTTAACAGAAATAGTAACATTTATAAGTATTTTTTGTGAAAGAAATTTGTCTGATAGCAACTGTGCCTACAAATATCTTTTTAGACAGAAATATATGCGAACTTAATACTCAATGCTTTTCAGATTCCATTTTACACTGATTGCAAGTTCTATTAAAAATCTTTCTACACATGAAACTACACGTGAAAACAATTTTTTATAAGGTAAGATGAATTTAAATAAACACTTCATATTTTAATTTTAGTTTCATATTCATTGGATGTTTCATGTAAAAAAAATTAATTAATTAATTAATTAATTAAAAAAAATCCTGTTGCAACTGCGTCTTTTTTTTTTTTTTTAACGTTACACAAAGAAAGAAATAAAAGTGACACTTTTGAGTTTCAGTTAACTTGTTTATATTATATATAATAATAATAATAAAATTTAATAGTATTACAATTTTACACAGAAGAAAATGCTTTCCTGAAAACATGCAACAGTTCATTTTTATTTCTGGGACATAATAAATTTAAAATCACGAAGAAGAAAAAAATAAAAATCTCCATCCCTTATTCGTCAATTTCTTCGTTAAATTCCTTCAGGAAACATGGATGTAACAATAAAATATTGACTTCTGTTTTCGTCGAATGGCTTTTAGCTCTTTGAAGTAAAATTATTGTCTTACCAAATGAAGCATGAAAGGTAGGATTATTTTTAAAATTCAAATTAAAAAATTTCAAACATTTATTGGAAATATTTTGAAGTATATTGAAAACTTTAACATCTATATATCATAAAGAAAACTTTCTTAAAAATCATAAAACAGAAAGAAGAAAGGGAATTTTTCCATGGATTATTTTTTAATTATTTTTTCCGGAATACAGTCGGAAGCACCCGAGAATGTAACTTGAATGAATATTAACTATATGACATATATTAAAGGGAACATTGTTTTACTAAAGCACCATTGAAATACTGCATTGAAGCTCATTTCTGAAAATATATTTTTTCCAGATTTTTTATTTTCCTACTTTTCAACAACAGTCTCAAAATTCTCTGTTAAAAATTATTGCAAAATAAATGTTTTATTTGCAACAATTAAAATAATCGATATGTATAAGTGTATATAATAATAGTGCATTCAAATTCATAATCATTTAAACATTTTAAAATACATAAATATTTTTGAAATTTCAATGATTTGGAATTTTACTGCTGAAAATAATTTTTACTAGTACATTTATTAGTTTAACTACATGTAAGAATTAATTATTTCAATTATCTTCTAAATACTTAAAAAATACTTCAGTTTAAAAAGTAAGAAACAGCCAATCTTTAAAAATTTGCTATAAAAACGCATGTATCTTTTAAAGGAAGAATATGCTATAGAAATTAAACTTGAGACTTTTAAATCTTAGTTAAATATTGATTTCCCATTTCAGTATAAATTTTGCGTTTAAAAATTTTTGTTTTGAAAGTTTAAAAGTCAAATAATATTTTTGAAACATTTATTTAAACATACATTTTATACATATTATACATCAGATTTTAAAGGTCAGCTTCAAAATATTATTTATGAAATACATTTATATACTGGGACATCACAAATGTAACAACTTCCGAACTTAAAAAAATGGAAAATCCAAAAAAATAAAGAACGTGCGCTGAAACTGAACGTGTACGGTAAAAATGATTTCTATCTCAAGAAATGAGTAGAAAGCAAACAAGTTTTTCATTTCATTTTCAGAAAAGTAATTTATCTTATAGTAACTGTGGCTACAAAATTATTTTTAAGAATGAATAGAGAAAAAATATAAATTCATTTATTTTGTATTTCAATTATGACATATTAATTCGCATTTTAATTTCGATTAAATTATGAGTAATTTACCTTACCAGGGAAATATATGCTAAAGTATCCGTGTATTCGACTTTCTTTTAAATAAGGACGCTTATAAAAATTAAACAAATATTTGATGGTTTGATTATTACTCTCTCTGTTACACATATTTAAAAAAAAATATTACGGGTCGGAATTTTCTAAGTAAGTGAAAACGTATCTAAACTATAAGTTCAATCATAGACCTTTCTCTTAATATGCCAACTCGCTAAAAAAGTAGCGATGTTAAACAACTCTGGTACATTCCCAATCGTATCATACGTTGCAAGTATGGCTTCTTTATTATTCGGAAAATCTGTATTCATATCGTAAATACCGAAAGAAGAATTTTTATTTTATGTAATCACGAAAAGTCCCATTAAGGAAAAAGAAAAATACTATTTGTAATTTATGGTAAAAATTTAAAAATTCTGAATAAAAAAGTAGTCCAAATTGGCAGCCCTGCCATACAGTAAATTTTAGTCATTACCATCCGGTCTATGAGTTTACCCCATTCAACAACATAAACAGGCGGTAAAGGTGTATTCATTAAACGCTGAATACATAACTATACTTTTATTATTTGTATCTTAATAATTATGGTTGATAAAAATGTCAAACGAGTAGAAATGTTCAAACTGAACGAATATAAAAAAATAATCGATGCTTTTGAGTTTCAGTTTAAAATTAATTTTGCTTCCTCTGGAACAATACATTCTTTTAGCAATAATTAGTGGAATTTAAAAAAAAAAAAAAGGAATATATAGAAACTAAACAAATACATGACCTTTTTCGAGATTAAGTTACAAATGTATTTCACATTTCAATATAAAATCCTGTTTTTTTTTAATTAAAAAAATAAACCACAACATTTTGTAACATTTAAGTACTTCAGTACATAGAAATCTTTATTCTCTTAAAGACTAAGTATCTCCCTTCTCTAAGATAAAACGATGGAAACAAAAAGTTTCTTTTTCCTTTTTCACTTTTCTTTGATTATTGTCGGCAAGTTCCCAAGAATGTAATAAATAAAATAATTAGTTATTTTCCGCCGCATGATTTTGACCTTTTCAGGAGAAACATTGTTTTGCTAAAAACGAAATGAAATATTGCACTCCAGCTCAAGTTATAATTCATGTCTGAGGAAATATACATTCTAGAGTTTATTTTATTTCCCCTTACCTCAATAAAACCTCCAAAACACTCAAAATGTATTGTGAAAGAAATATTCCGTTATGTGTAGTATGCATTAATATTCCCTTTTATCGTGCAAGCGTGTTTGTGTATGTCCTGTGTTGATAGGTTTATTGCGTTAGTGTCATATCGTTACTCATAAATGCGAACACTTGAAAACGCAGATTGAGATATGCAAATATTTCATCATTATTATAATTAATTTTACATATGTAGGAGTATGCAGCAAAAAAAGTCGAATCATTCTAAAAAAATAATGTGGTTTTCGCGGTAGCATAAAAAATGCTAATATTTTCACAATTGTACATTTTCTCCAATGAAATGTTAGAGGGGTCTATTTCATAATGTCATTGTTAAAAGATTAGAATTCCTTGCGAGGCAACATTTGATATATTAATATTTATAGAATTTCTTGTACGTGTTTAAACTATCTATCGTGTAACATTCCGAAAATTCGAATAACTGCGATCCTTATTTGCGACAGTTTTTAAATTCACTTGTTTGGAAAATAAATATTTCTTATAGCAACTGATTGTGCAATCTTATTTTTAAAGAAAAAGAGTAATTACATAAAATAAGCAAGCTGTTAAATATTTTTATTTTTATTTATTCAACAATATTTTTTTAAATAAAAAAAAAACTTTCCTTATAACTATATATGTTAAAGAATATACATTTACAAAATAAACAAAGAATTTATGCTATTGAGTTTTATATATATTAATTTCCTTTATATAAAAATCATGTTTGGTAACAACTATAACATATATAAATACCCTTATATAAGTCTCAGTTATGTTTATTTTGATTCTGGGGTGAAGAACATGTTTTAATTTTATATTAAAAGTTAAATAGAAAATTTCTAAACTTGTTAAAACAGTATGTACTTTCCTCTAAAGATAAAACATGTCTCTTTTAAATATCACTCGTGTATTAAAAAATGACATTTGTAATTTTATTATGAACTATCCTCTTCACGTTCATAAAAGGAAAATGCGCTACAATTTTCTAAGCTTTCACTTCATTTCTATAAACATTAAGCTATTGTAAATGCACCCAGAAAAAGGAATTGATTAAAACTACAAAACATGTTTTGTTGAGTACATTTTGGTTGTTTTAAGCAAAATTTTTAGTTGAAGTAAAAAATTGGTTTTGTTGCTTGGGCAAAAAAATATTGTTAACACTGTTACAAAAGTTTAACAAAATTTCATCAGTTTTACTTGAATTAACAAAATCTGTTTTTTTAAAATTTACAATAATTTTGTAATTTAAATTTGCAATTTGAAAAAAGATTGATTTGAAAATTTTGAAAAAAGAAAATGTTAAAATAACACATAGCATATATCTATGTAAAGAAAGAATTTTGTTAATTCAAGTAAAATTGAACCATTTTACTTGAGTTAACAAAACATTTTTTGCTGACGATACAATTTTTTTTTGTTGGAATTTCAAAAAGAATCAACAATATTTTTTTGCTGATTCAAACGAAATTTCCATTGACCCATATTTAAACAAAAAGTTTTGTTAGTTCAACCAAATTTTTGTTGATTCAACAAAACGTTTTTGTGGATGTGATAAATCAAAAGTTGACATGGAAAGCCAACAGCAATCTGTCTACTTACAGATGCACATTTCATTGGAGTTACGTTTTATCAATTACTTCTAGTTTTAAATTGCGATAAATGTTCCTTTAATAAAGTAATACTCCAAAATCATACACATAGCATTCTTACATCAGTCTAATATTTATTTGTAATTTTCTGAAACTATTTTAAACTTCTACAGCTTTGCTATTATTTATTAGTTTTGTTCAACTTGAAATCATTACGCACGAAATTTATACACGTTCCTATACTAACACATTTGCTTAAAATAAAAATACACGAGCAATGAAATCGCTTTTTATTCATCAATGAATTAAACAAATACAATGAAAATATGACTGGAAAAAATTTATAATAAAATTTTTGAGCTTTAGAGTAAACGAAAAATGTCGTAATCGTCATAAAAAATATATTTATTCGTTTCTTGAGAATTTTTTTTATAGTATGCTTAATGTTTTTTCATTAATTCAGACATATTTTGCTGTACTATTTACAAATATATTTCCCTCGTGACACAACATTTCGAACGATAATTAGAATAATCTTCTTTTAATTTTAGCTTAAAATGAAAAAAAGAGTTAATATATGTTTTTTTCAGCATTATTTTGTATTTATTCGATCGTTTTAATACATAAAATATTTTTTTTTGTTATTTAACTAAACGATAACTCTCAACACAACTTTATTTCATTCTTTTTTTATTTATGCTTGAACTTATATAAGTACTAATATAAAATACTCACATATAACAATAAATATATACATAAACATAAACAAACCGTTTTTATTAAGAAATAATAGGGTAAAATAAAAATAGCACAAATGTAAATATTTGTAAAAAGGGGGGCAACTGTTTCGGATCTTCTAAACCTCCATCATCAGTACAAAGGTATGTGTTTAAAGCATAGCAAGCGATGCAGCAACACTGTCAAAAATGGATACTCAAATTCCACGAAATTTCTTAGTTTATGACAGAACTGTTTCCTGGGAAATGCTCCAAGCGAATATTTCGTCAAATCGAGTAAATTTGTATCCTAAAATAAGTAAGGAAATTAATTTCGTCAAATTTCTTGTTCGAAAGTGTAAAAAAAGGCAGGTGGCCCCATCTATTGACAATTTGAGAAGCATCTGTAATTGACAGGGGAAAAAATTAGGAAGCGTTTCTCAAGTATTCAAGGGAATTCCAAAGCGCGACATTCGGTGTGGGAGACTACTGTGCTGCCTCCTTCGCCAGTAGGACCTTGCGTGAATTTGATTTTAAGTGTATCTACAGGATGTTGATGTGTGTGTTTATATTTTTAGAAGGTAGATTGCATTTTTATCGGTGCTATTATAATTTCTGCATGTTTTAATTAATAAGGCTAGATCATAATTATGGTTTTTCTGGTTAATAAATAATAAGAATATGGCTTGATTAATAAAATTTATTAGAGAAATTTCCTTTGTTTAATGAATGATTAGAATATGGTCCAGTTAATTTGTTGGTCAGAAATTATAAAGATGACGGGGGTTAAGATTTTAACACGTTACTGTTTATAGAGGGAAAATGGATCAGCTATGCATCTTTTAAATTTGATTGTTATATGAATATATTTCTTAAATAAAAAAAAGCTCCGGAAATTTTGAATTTTTTTAAACTATTTTGTAACAACAAAAGTAATCTGGCCGAGTGAATGGGGAAACAGTTTCGTGAAACATTTGAAGATTCCATTTCATAAAAAATCACTTAATTCTTGAGACGAAATGATTGTCAAAAATGATGAAATATAGCTCAAGAATTGCTGAATCGCCAAAAGTGAGAGTTTTATTTTTGACAGTGAGGAAACAGTTTCGCCAGATATTTGAGGCTTCGTGTTTCGTCAAAAACCACGTGATTCTGTGTCGAAATGAATGTAAAAAATAACGAAATAAAGCTTAAGGATTTCCAAATCGTCAAAATTGAGTGTTTTATTTCTGAGAGTAAAGGAGCTCGCAGCTCGCGGCCAAGAATGGAATGGCGCCGAGCGCTGAAAAACAAACAGCGGAGTTACGAATTCCACGAACACAAGATGACCAATCTGAGGCGCTTACCCAGTCTGGACGAGTTTAAGTAGAGAGGAAGAGAAGAAAAAAAAGAGGGGGGGGGGAAACTGAAGAAAGTGAATTAAATAAATGGCAGTCACACATTAAAGAAATATGGTATACTGGGCATGTCATTAATCAGGCTATTAGAATGCTTCCATGTATGATAAACTTTCCAACAACCGTTGACCATTCATTTCTTAATGTAACGGCACAAAGTTCAATCCTCCTAATTTAAAATGTTTTTAAGTTTGTGTAGTTTTTTTTAAATCTTCAGACTCTCATTGTTTTACATCTACACTCTACGCTGTTTTAACGAATGATTTTTTTTTAATTCAATGAGTGTTAACAATTTCTAAATGGCAAATACATTTGATTATCTAAAAAGGATTTCTCAGACGACGAAACGAGGTCCGTAGAGCATATATATACCTCCCAAAGGATATACACTGTAAATAATAATAGTATAACGGATATTATTAACAAATTGTTCGTAAAACAGTCTTTAAGAAAATAGGAATATTTTCTCCTAAATATGTGATGTGATTGAAAAATATCGAGAATTGAACTAAAAAAAATATATATCCAATGCTAAGTCTAAGTTGTCACCAGATATTTCAAATTCACTCTGTTCTGAATGAATACACCCATCTTAGAGAGATTTTAATCCTTTAATGTAACGCTGTACGTCATTTTCTGTAAACGTGTTCAAGACATCAGTTATTACTACTTGGATCTCCTTCACCAAGCAATGTTCGTCATTCAAAATTAATGCATACATTTAATATTCGTCTTATAGTATGATTATCTAGTCCATTTTACCTCATTCTAGAGTTCTTACGCTTAGCCCTCGTCTTAAAGTATAAATTTAACCCTTTTTTCTTAATTTTTTCCCACTAGAAGCACTCAAGTTGATTTCGTTGGGTGCACGTTCGGCGGTGGAACGGGAGGCGTTGGGACGGGCAGCGTGTAGACGGGCTGCGGCTGCAATGGCGGTGGGTGTTCACGCGGTGGGTGTGCAGCCCACCTACACACCGAAAGACTGAGCAAGAGCATGGGGCCACATATCCTTACTACTGCAATAAATTGAGACACAGTATTCAAACAAATTGCATTCGCGAAAACATATTGTTTTCTATTTGATGATATAAATATTGAAATTGTGCGATGCTTATTAGTTTAAACATTGCTTAAAAATATATTTATGGGGCTGGTGTTGTCATCGTTAATATGACATCAGAGTTACTCACAAACATACGTTTGCTTAAGAAAAATAGATGCATTTTCTAAAGAAATATTTTTATAAATCCCAAAGGCTAATAAATATTTTTTTTTTCCATACTTAAAAACAGAAAAGTATGAAATATTTTTTTTTCTTTTTGAAAGTATATAAAATTTTAAATATAACTAAAACGAAAAAAAGTTTTTTGTTAAATAAAACACTTAAAAAAAAACAATTACCATTAATGAAGGAATATTTATTTCTATAAATATATGTTTCAAAAACAAAATCCGTAATAATATTTAGAAATAAAATAAGTAATATTTTGAGTACCGAAACAACTTATCGAAGCTAAATCAATCAAAAGTTTCATATTAGTTAATTTTCAATGAACATTTAACAACTTATCGTGCTATTTAGTTTATGTCATCACGTATTTTTAAAATGTGAAATACATCTAACTATTTATCATCTAATTAAATTACGCTGCACGTGCACATAGAAGTGGGGAAACTAAACTTTCTCAGAAGAATTAGTTCTCTTAATTATACGAAACTGTTATAATTAAGTTAGTTCGCATCTTGTCGTATTTATTGTTATCAGAAAGCAGCTGTTATTAAGATTGTATTAATAAACAACATATTTTGGAATGGGCGTCTCTTCGAAAATCTCGATTGTGACGTTGAAATGGTTATTAGTAATATTGCTCGTATTTGCTATATTGAGTTCATTTACAATAAAAATTCAAAATAGATAGATATATATTCATTCTTTCAAACACGATTTTATAATATTCTGTATAAAAAATGTAGATTTGTTCGAATATTGCGTTTAGAAAAAAAATATATTGCATTCTTCATTTCAATTTTCTTCACCGTCAATTTGTGTTTGCTGAAAGATATTTTTTGATACACAATCATATTATCGATCAGTAATTTTCTGATATAATTTTCTCAAAACGTAGAGATACACCATATGATCAAAAGTTAACGGGTGGATTTTAGACATTATGTTAATTATAATTGACGAATTATTCAGGAACTTCGGGAATATAAAGAACATGTTTAACCTGATATTTTGCTGCGAAATTTTTGGTGACGTGGCAATTAGCATAATAAAAACAAATTGAATGAAACGAAATATTTACAATCACCCTGTAAAATGAAAAGCACGAATAGTCTGTAGCTGAAGCACATGACTATTTGTGTCACGTACAACATTTGTGTTTATATGTGTAAGAAGATCATGTATATTCATGGATAAGGTTACTTTAAAAGATGCAAGAAATTTTCGTATGCTTTTTGTTTATAGCTTGCAGTGCTATCATATTTAACGCCACTCTAAGTAAACTGGTCAATATTCAATCTAAAAAAATACTGTAACGAAATATTTTTTGCAGAATTTAGCAGACGACTATATTGGGCAACGAATAAAAAACACCGTCGAGTATCGTAAAAACTGACATTCGACGATATGGTGACATCAACGATAAAGACATCGACGGTATGGTAAGCAGAAATTTCAGTTACTATCTAATAGCAGCTAGATGATAAGGATTTTTTGAGAAATTATCATTTTTATTAACTAACTATCAACAAATGAATATGTATTTAACGTATGTTCCCACGTACATTTGTACGTATACCTCGATTTTTATAATTCATCTTTCGTTGCAATGTTCTGGTTCTGATAGTTCTTGCTGGTTTATCGAGCTGCTGTTAGAAAGAAATGGAAATTCATTTCAATATATCGCCTATATCGTTTTTATTTTTTATTATAGTTGATTGTTTTTTTCTATACGCAATACCCTATGGCTACTAAATTATGCAAAAAAATAAATAATTAAATAAAATTGTTGTTGTTCGCATATGCGTAGTGAAAGTGGCGTTAAGTTTTTATGAAACCCCTGCACGTTATAAAGGAAACATGCGGAATTATCTTACTTGTTTTTTAAGGAAACATAAACACTATTGCCATCAATATACACGTATTCTTACACAAATGTACGTTGTACAGAACACACATAATCGTGCGTTACTGCTATAGACCATTTTAAACATTTTATTTTACAAAGTGATCGCAAATATTATATTTATCCCATTTGTTGTTGGTCCGTTAATTTCTCTTAACTTTCAAATTTTCACAAAAAAATATGAGGTCAAATATGGTCTCTAAATTTCCAAATTAAGTTCCAAAATAATTCGTCAAGTATTTCCTTAGACATTTGACAAATCATCTAAATTTCAAAGTGTCTCGTGACTTTTGACAATGTGGTGTATTAGTTTTCAATACGGTTCGATTGTTTTTATAATTCATCACTTTGTTTATTTATTTGCTTATTTTACAATTAATGCTTCGAATTTATTTCAGAAAACCCTAACTTTCTTACAGAAAATAATTCTCTTTTTATATTAGACAATGAAAATGAAATTTGTCTGACTCTAGATGCATTTATTTTTCTTTGAGGAAATTTAAATTTATATTAATCAACATCATATTTAGAAATTAACATTGCCAAATCTTTTGTGGTGACAGTTAAAGAGTCACTAGAAAAATCCCTTGAATTTGATACATTAAGAATTCTGAGAAATTCAAAATCATTCCTGATACTTTATTATGTTTTCATTTGCTCTAACTTTGTACACTGTTAAAAATTTGCAGCAAACTGTCCAGTCATTTGACCGTTTTTATAGAAAACGGTTACATAACCGTAATTTAACTCTATTCTGACAATATTATTGCACATATTATGGTCAGAATAGAGTTAAATTACGGTTATGTAACCATTATCTATAAAAACGGGCAAATGACTGGACAGTTTGCTGCAAATTTTTAACAGTGTAGTGTATTTTATTTGAAGCGCTGTTTACGAATTTATATCATTATAATATTTATCGTCCAAATCAAAATTTTCGCCTCTGCTTTTTCATAAATTTCAGTCTCCTCATAAACAGTTTTCATTCACTTTCATAGGAATGATCTACATCTTTCTTACTGCATGAGGGTTGTTCAATAAATAATGATAATTCTTTACCCGTGCACTCAGAAAAAGAAACTGATTAAAACTACAAAACATACTTTTGGAGTACATTTTGTTGTTTTAGCAAAATTGGAGTAAAATTGGAGCATTTTACTTCAATTAACAAAACATTTTTGCTGACGATACATTTTTTTTTTTTTTTTGGAATTGCAAAAAAAAAAAAAAAAAAAAAAAAAAAAAAAATGTTGATTCAAACAAAATTTTTATTGACCTATATTTAAACAAAAAATTTGTTTAAATATAGGTCAATGGAAATTTTGTTTGAATCAACAAAATTTTTGTTTTGTTGAAAACCATTTTTTTTTTTTTTTTTTTTTTTTTTTTGCAATTCCAAAAAAAAAATTGTATCGCCAGCAAAAAATGTTTTGTTAATTGAAGTAAAATGGTTCAATTTTACTCCAGTTTTGCTAAAACAACCAAAATGTACTCAACAAAAATGTTTTGTAGTTTTAATCAATTCCTTTTTCTGAGTGTGGCCCTAATTATTTGCGCACCAGTTTAAAAGTTTTTTTAAAAAAAGAAAACGCACACTTAATTTTGACTAAAAAACAATCTAATTCTTGAAATGTCAGTCACCTAAGGTGAATTAATTTCATTGAATAAAAATAATAAAAGAAGTCACACACTTTGATTTAGGTATGTAAAACATTTTCCTGCTTAAAAATTGAAAGCACTACTATTTTGCGCATTTGCATTTAAAGAAAGTTTTCGTAAATTGCGATCGGCTGGTAGTTTCCAATTATGCAAATTATCTCACCCTGGACTGGTGGCATTTGTTGTTTAAAATAAGAGCAGTTTCAGATCAATTAATAAGAAGAAAATGAATAGTAAAAAATTTAAGCTAGAGTTTCGTAAAAAGATGATCCAAAACCGAAATAGTTTGTGTCAAATGAGGAAATTAGGCAGGGATTTGAATATTCCTGAATCAGCAGTGCGTTACGTTTTGAAAAATGTCGTTTCAATTGGATGTATACAGTCAAGAAAGAGTACCAGTCGACAATCAACAGCAACGGCTAGAGAAGATTGAATGCTGCGTCCTTTGGTAATGAAGAGAAAAGGACACACATCATAAAGGACGAATTTCGCTTCACGAAAGTGTGCTCCCGGTGAGTGCCTCGCATGTTGACAGCCATGTGACTTTTGGTTATTCCCAAAGCTGAAGGAACACATCGCTTTGAGTACGACGAATAAGTCACACATGCGTGCGTTCTAGGTGCCGCCAATAGCTGATTTCATTCATCTGCGACGGCTTGCACCAACTAGTGTATCGATGGCGGAAGTCCATCACCGCCAGTGGTGACTTTATCAAAAAATAAGATATTCCTTCAAAGGTGGACATTTCAGAGTTTCTTTTCAATATAAAATTATTCATTTTGTACCGTTAGTAAAGTTATTACAGACGTGGAGGTAAAACGTATTAAACAAATGTCGTATAAGACTCAATTTTTGAAATATACATGCACTGATTCCTTGAGTACATATTTAGCTTTACAATAATTTCGTCCCAATGTAATAAAGCTTTAAGAGCCTACGCTAGTCACGCAAAGAAACGCTCAAGCTAGTGTTAAGTCTGTGGGATGGTTCTTGGCAGATTTCTCGATGGAATTTTAATATTTTTAAATGCTTTTTTTGCATAGGATAGCTGAGGTCGATCTCTAAAGTTGTTAGTTTTTACTTTTTTGATTTTGGTTACATTTTTTTTATAAGTGAACAATTTCAATTTTGGTACCGGTTGGAACCCGTTCTGAAAGTGAAAGTACCCTTATATAAGTAAAATGGAATCAAAATAAAAAAAGTAAAAACTAACAACGTTAGAGATCGACGCGCAAATCTGCCAAGAACCTTCCCATAGACTTAACATTAGCTTGCGCGTTTTTTAGCTTAAACGATGTAGGCTCTTAAGGAATCCAATCTTGATAAGTCAATTATTCTATTAAATTTAAGCATTGTTTTAAATATCTAGATGAAATACTTTGGAATGTGCATGCATACGGTTATTAAAAAAATTATCTTGAAATGTTTATTTTTGAAAGGGATATGCTAGACTATGTTTATCGGTGAGATTATAATATTCGGTTGCTTGTATTTTTAGCTTGTCACACATTAGTTTTTAATACATTTAAACATGAAAAAAGGGTAATTTGTTTTTGTTTTTTGAAAAACAAATTAATGGTTTTTTGCAAGCCTATATTTAACACAATTTTGAATTTGCAAGCTCTACACAATGAATTAAATGTCATTTTTTCAAAAAGAATTGTCTGTAATCGCAATTAACAAATTAAAATAATTTGTCTTTAAATACGTTAACTGACTAATCCTGGGATTAATGAATATAATGATTCAAGCAATCAAAAAAATATAAAAACGACTGTTCAGTTAAGTAGAAAATGTTAGAACAAAAAAGCAAAAACGAGCAAAGTGTATCTTAAACATTGCGGCAAATATATTTGTTATCAACAAATTTCATGAAATATTTACTCGTTGAGTAAAAGTATCTTTTAAAAGTTAAATATTTTCCTTTTGAAAGAGTTTAATTCTTTTTAAAATAAATGAACTGTTTTAAAAATTACATCTAGCTTTTATCACTTTGTGTATAAAAGACGACATTAAATATTCGTCTTCCATTTTCAAAACTACTTCAATTAATAATTTAAAACAGAAAGATGTTTTTGTTTCAATGTATAATTTATTTTAATTATATGACAAGAAACAAAAATCATGCGTCAAGCATAGATTAAGAAACACTTTTCAACACTAACCGAATATTGTTAAAAAAATTTACGTTTTGACATGGATAATTCGAATTAACTACATGTCTTCATAGATACATTATACGTATTGTTTAGAAATGTCAAAAATGTTAATTTTAAATCAAGAATAGATTGTATGCAGGAAATCCAATTTAAGTATTTTATATCAAATATAAAATAAATGTTAGGTACAAAAACGCATAAAATCACAATTTCTAGTAAAAGAATTTCATGAAATAGCTACTCATATATGTTAATGTAACGTAATCCAGTTCTTGTCGGTTGCACTTTATAGTATGATGATATTTAAATATTGTGTATTATATGTAATTATGATATGTGAAATATTAGGCAAAAATAATGCATATAATACTCAATCATATGTAAATTCTCTTAAAATCTATACTTAAAATGAAACATGTGAAATTATAATTATATTTATCGACGAGATTATTATGTGCGGTTGCTTAACTTTTAGCATGCCATATATTCGCTATGACACAACTGCACGCTAAAAAAGAGTTTATTAAATTTTTATTTTTGAAAATAATTAACGTTTAGTTGCAGGTTTATATGTAGCTCACTATTTGGCATTTCTTTTCAAATTCGAAAAGTAAGATTAAAAATAATTTCTTCGAAAAGAACGGTCTGTAATCTCCATTAAAAATGTAAAAGCTTTTTTTTAAATACTTTAATGTACTAATCCTCACATTGATGAATATAATGTTTTAAGTACTTGTTTGTTTTAACTAAAAGAAAAAAAAATATGTTACTTTCGAAGAAAATATTGGAAGAAAAAAACAAAAACAAATAAACTATTTCTTAAAGATTGCGGCAAATATGTTTGTTTTGTACAGAGTTAATGGAATTTTTTTGCGCTTAAACTAAAAATTCCTTTTGAAAGCTTTTTTTTTTGTCTTTTTAGAAGAGTTGAGGTATTTTTATAAGAACTGAACCCTTTTAAAAATTACTCCTAGCTTTTACCTGTCTATTTTTTAAGTATTAGACAATCCTCTTTCTGGTGCAAAACTTTTCAAATTTTATTGTAAATAAATTTTATTTTATCATAATCAAAAAAATATATTTTTGTATTTGCTTCAATGAAAATTTCCGTTCCATTAATTAGGAAAGAAAAAAAATTATGCGTCACGCACAAAATTTTAAACATTTTCCATTAATATCATAATATTATCATAATTTGACACTGGTAAAAGAAACATCTAAATTAACTATATGCTTTATACATGCATTATATTCCTTTTCACACATGTCCGTAAAACTTCTACCACATCAACAATAGTGATGTATGCGGCGAATCTATGTTTGAATTTTATAAGGGACATATGTTTTCTTTTATATATCACTGAAACAATGGAATAAATTACTGCTCAAAGATGTTAGGCTGTTGCTCAAATGCTGCCAAATTATTTTTGGCTATTCTACATCAAATAACCACAGTAGATAAAATTTCAGATGCGCATAAAATATTGAAATTTAGCTTAATTATAAAATTCACATCAATAAATAAACGACTATAGACGTTAATGCATTCTTATTATTTTGTGAAAATTTGCATGTGATGTACAGACATTGAACACACCACAAATAATAGTTTAATTTAACTTAGTTAGAAAAAGTATAACATAAATGAAGAGGAACTTTCGGCAATTACCATCCATAGACGGAATGTATCCGATATTTTTGTATTGCCCCGTATAAACATATTTCATGTTTACCCATCTCGCGTAAGACAAAAATTTTGTACTATTGAAACCTTTAAATCACATTTTCAGCACATTCCACTTATATAGGAATATATATATTTAAATTTATTCGATAAGATCTGTTAATGAACAAGTAATGCAACAACTAACATTTTCTTTATAAATTGTTTACAGTGTATAAAACAACGTATCCAACGACTAATTAATGTACTCAGAGGACGAGGTGATAGACTTGAAAAGGAAGTGAAAATTTTTCAGACAAAAGAAGAATGGTTTTTTATCGTGGTTTTCAATGAAAAAAATAATATGTAATATACCTTATAATTTAATATCTAATATCACACAAGGTGTTATACAGGGTCTCCCAAAAGTCTTTGACACATTTTAAAATTCAATAAAAAGCCAAGCAGTTGGCGTACGAAAGTGCGGTCTGGACGAAAATAGTTCTTATGATCTGAAATTTTGTTTAAGCAAATAAAAAAATAGTTCTAAAATTTTCTAATAGATAGCGCTGCTTCTGGAAAGTTATGGAATAAGCAGAATGGCTTTATACATAACAGGTGCGAAAAACGCACAATGCGTATGTGCAGTTTTTGTCCAAACTATAGCAACCCACATTCTAGATCTTAACAATACTCGCCCTCCTGAGTTCGATTAGACGACTGAGGATGAATATACGAGTATTGTTAACTTCTGGAACGTGGGTTGCCATTGTTTAGACAAATACTGGCATATGCATTTTGCGTCTTTCGCCATTGTTATGTATAAAGGCATTATACCTGTTCGATAGCTTTCAAGAAGATGAGCCATCTATGAAAAATTGTTGGAACTAATTTTTTTATTTAGTTAAACAAAAGTTTTAATGATAAGAAACAGGTTCATTCAAATCGCACTCTCATACGCCAATTGCTTGATCTTTTATTGAAGTTCAAAATGTGTCAAGGACTTTTGGGACACCCTGTATAAATGCTAGAAAATCTGCCGGAGTAACTGCCGTTGGGGCTATATTTATTATATGGAATATTATATATTCTATTCGTCTCAATCTACACTGGCCTCCAAAAGTTAAGGTACAACCGGTTTTTGCGTCTAATTTGCAAATGAATGAATATAGAAACAACAAATTTGGAGAAAATGTGTGCTAAACTGTTATTTATTAAATGCGACATAGAATTTTACTTAAGTTAAACGTATAAATGAAATTACAACAAAAAAGCACTCATGGTGGAAAATTCCATTCTTGGAGAAATCAGTACATCGCAGTGTTATGCAGTTAAATGTGACAGAAACATTAAAAAACTGGTTCTAATACGGAATATGTCCACCCGCACTTGAATGCATTGGCGGCATTGACTTTCCATGTTCTCAATTAAATTGACGGACACCGAAATAGGTAACGTTGACCAGGCTTGGAGTAAGCCTTGTTCCAGAAACATGTTCTCTTGCCCAACATAAGCGGGCCCTTCTCTGTCGTCTGTTGAGGGGGACACACACAACTGGTCGCCTTGTACAGTTACCTGCATTGTGAAGACGTGGCGAAAAATGGAATATCACCTTGACATTCTTCGAGCTACCTAGGGTGTTCACATCGAAATTTACTGACGTAAGTACTTGTATTAAATCTTCATAAATGTCTTGAAACAAGTGTCTTTACAATGTATTGAAACGAGTATATGCTTAATTATATTAGTTTTTCGGAAATAAATTATTCTATTCAAGGAAAGACTTGCATCCTGTATATATAATTAGACGTGTGTGTCGTTATATTTCACTTTGCAGCTACAACTATCCAGCGCAGACCACTGGTGTTTGTATGTGCGAGTAGACTCGAGTCTCCCATCATGCATAATGTTTGTTGCATGTCGGTAGTGTGGTAATGTGGGAGACTTAGTGGTTGAAAGTAGTCAACCTAGGACATATTCATATTTCGAACAAAGTGTTCTAAAAACTGTTTGAAATCTTCTTCAAAGGAAATTGATTCATTCAAAACTTAACATGAACTTATTAAGATATAGATAAATAAGTAACATGATTTTGTGCCGCTAGCGGTGGAAATTGAAATTAAACGATATTGCAGCGCGTGCGTAGCACGCCTGCTATAAAATGCCGTAGGCAGCGGGGACGAGTGCCGGATTTTCGTTCGGAAAGACATTTTCTTAGAACAGAATGCGCGCCGAAAATGACTGTTTTTATCGAAACAACAAAAGAAAGTTACTGGTTTCCGGGCAACGCCGAACGGATCAGCTAGTTAATTATAACATAAAATATGTAAATATAATATCATTTAATATAAAAAATTTAGCAGAATTAATAATTAATTAGATGATGGAAGTTTAAAATAAAGTGCAAGAAATTAATAACTTTGGAAAGCATCTCTGTTTTGTCAATTTATTTATTCATTTGTTCTTTGTAAATTCACTTGTTCTTTGTTTTAATGAACACTTGACAATTTATTTAACCCTCTAAGTGTTTTGCCTGTATTTTTCCGTTTCCCAAAAACAACTTAAATCGGCTCTAGAGAAAATTTTTTTAACAAAATTCTATTTTAAGGTATATGTAAAATTAAGAGATTTGAATTGTATACAAACGGAGAAAGTAAATTTAAATTATTTTAAGTTTTAGAAATGAATGTAGGAAATGTAGGAATTTATGAAAATGTAGGAAAGTCGTCAGACGCTTTCATTTATTTTCTTGAAAATCCTTGTGAACATTTCTATTTTTCATATAAAATATTTAATTTCAGTTTGAACTCGTAAAAACTTACTGTCCAGTATACAGGATCGTGTGTTTTTGCTATCTATCTATACACGGAAATAAGAAAAGTAGTAAGATGTGTATTTTAATCATTTAAAAATGGTGGTGAACACACACACACACACACACACACACACACACACACACACACACAAAATTGTTGAGGGTAAACACACAGTTTTAACTCAACTTTCCTATATTTTTGAAGAATATTTTGATATTAATTCAACATATATTTAATTTTAAATGTTGAATTTATGAAATTAAATTGTAGTGTAAGCAATTCAATGTACACTTTGGAGAAAAATGTCATGTGTTTATTGATGCCCTTTTTATTGGACGTTGGGCCTTTATCAGTTGTTTAGATCAGTTGTCTCATGATAGTGTCTTTTTATATACTGGAAGGAAAGTTGTGTTTTTACTCAAAAACCATAGTGTCAAAAAAAATTAAACAGAAGTCGATAATATATCTCTACAATTAATTGAATAATTATTTAAATATTATCCAAAATGTATATAATTCTATTGTTTCAATTTTGTTCTAAATTAGTACATTGTTAAATTGTTGATTTCAGATAAATGTTTTTTTTTCAGCATTTAGTAAATAAGAGTAATAACAATTTTTATATATTTTTCTTAATCACTGTAAACTTTTTGTTTTATTTTTCTGTTAGTATGATGTTTCTAATTAAATTATTTAACTTAAACAAATTTAAATAGCAACAAAATTAAAAAAAAAATTAAAATAAAAAAATAATATTTGAAGGTAAAAATATAAGATTATAAATAAACTCATTTTTGTTTCTTTTTAATTTCCTCTTCGCATTAAATAGACAGCTGTGGTAACCGTGCCACTAATGTTTATCATTTTCGAGTAATAAAATGGTTGCTGGTGAAATATATTTTATAAAAAGTCTGATTGAAAATTATTTCAAAGTTTACTAAATTGACAAATGCTTTTTTTAAGATTTTTTTTTTTATTTGATGATAAATTATGAAATTATTCGAAATATATTATTAAAAAATTCATTTAAAGAATCCGATGGTTATACCCGATGGATGAGGAATAAAAAAGCACTTCTGACAACAGAAAAGTTTGCAGTTAAAGAAAAATTATATTTTTTTTCTTTGGAGATATTTGGAATTTGACGTTATTTAGATGTAGAAAAAAATTACTGAAATAATTTTGGAAGCAATAAATAGAATCGTGACGTGTCAGATCCTGACATTAGGGATGAATATGAGAAGCAGGACCAGAACAAAGAAATTGAATTCGTGTAAATTCGTGCAATTGCATGCTTTAAGGTGCTTATTGCTGATCAGCTTTTGAGTGAATCGAAGTTGAGTTATCCGAGTGATGACGAAAACTCCTACCACAACACTTCTCCATCTAGCAAACAAGAGTAAACATAAAAGATTTGATTTAAGTACCAAGTTCTAAAAAAAAGGTTCAGCACTTAGATAAAATGATGGACAAATAAAATACAGTGACACGCAAAATAAAATTTTGTTGAAAAAAAAATAATGTTGCTTGCCGGAATTGCAACTTGTGTATTTGTTTGATAAATAGGTGGTTTGCGGCATAATTTTCTTAAAATACTGAATGATAAGTTCATCTATTTTTTTTTTGCGTGAAATTATTTTTTTCTAATAATAATTATTAATATTTCGTGTCTAATTAAATTTGTATCATTATTTTATGTCTAATTAAATTTTGTCTCATTATGTTTTGTCTAATTAAATTTTGTATCATTATTTTATGTCTAATTAAATTTTGTCTCATTATGTTTTGTCTAATTCAATTTTATTGCATTATTTTTATCCAATGATAAGAATTTTACATTCAGATTCATGTAATTCAATAATATGGTTTTCTCAAGACTAAGACCCTTAGAAAGACCCTTACGGAGGGCACTCTGCCCTAGGGCCTATACCCTCGTGTTGAAAATCGTCATTCATGAAATCAACCATATAAGACTAAGATCTAATGATAAATTAATTGGACATGCTAAAAAACTTTATATTTCTTATTTTTTAAAAGATAAATCAGCATATATCCTTCTTTCTATTCTCAAAAGAAGCAATACCCTCGATAATGGTAAAATTTCCGCGGAAAATACAGGATTGGGTCTGAATAGGATATAGAAAAATTTGCTACATATAATAATTATTATTGTATTACCTGTACTCCCTATTAAAACAGATATTAATTTATATTAAAAACACAAAAAGTGCAGTGTAGATTTCCAAAAGCTTCAAAAATTGCGTTCAAATTACACAGAAAATAGTCAATATGTTTAAAAGCTTAAAAAAATATTTTCACCTCTTGGTCCAGAGGCACCATCAGTTACTGATGTTGTGTTTCTTACTCGCAAATTTCTCTGTTCAAAACTTCCTTATTTTGTATTCCTAATAACATATGGTGTCATCTATGATCAATTTTTGCGTGCATCATATCATTTCATATTTCTGGTTTTGCTGTTATTGCTTAAAAATTTAACATATATATTTAACTGTTAACTTATAAATGTTTCTTTTTTCCATTTTCCTGTTTCAGGTTTTGAATACCGTTTTCATGGAATCATAAAAAAACTTGCAAATATTTAATATATATATATGTATATATATTAATAAAAAGGTATATATTATAAAAGTATATAATATAAGTAAAATCTAAAAAATGCTATATATCTGTATTCATCATTTCATATTAGAGCGAAACATAATGTACTATTGTAGCGTAAATTTTAATCATTAATAACTGATAATTTATAACTTTAAGTCTACGATTGTAAGATCAAAACCAATGTGATTATGTATTATGAATATTTGTGCGTTTTTTTATTATTCCATGAAAAAGGTATTCAAAACATGAAGCAGGAAAATGAAAAAAAGAAACTTTTTAAGGTACCAGTGAAACCTATAAGAGGCAAACATATTTGTTAAGTTATTACAAAATAACTCATGCAAATATATTTTTTTCTGAAGGAAACGTAAACAATGTCTAGATTAATTATTTTTTTCATCTCTGTTCATTTATTGACTTAGAATGCATACTGAAGAAAATAATCAAAGAAATGCACATATTGTAATCCATGAAATTATATCACATATCACAAACTTAGTTGTGGGAGAGCAATTAATTTATCTAAATCAAGAGTAGAGTATTTTTATTTCAATTTACCAATAGTTTGGAACAAGAATACTTTATCAGCTAAAGATTTTACTTTGTGTTTGTCACCTCAAATAATCAAAACCAGGAGAAAAAACTGTATCGATTATATTTTACACTTCCAACGATATACAATTTTACAAAGACTATTTCGAAATTCAAACTGCTTAAATATAAACTTTTCATTGTCCCTTTATTGAACCCATATGCATTTTTTTCTTTTATAGAAAATTCAAATTCATTTTTTTCTTAAATTCAGAAACCGTGATAAAAAAGTACATTTACATACCCCAGACAAGATTACTTTTATATTAAAGATAAAAATATTTTAATATGTTCAATGCTCCACAGTCACTGGACCTTATCCACAGGGAGACCCGTAAAAGGGTTGCATAAAATAATTACATAAATATTCTTCAAACCACCCTCCCCATGAACAAAAGTTCATCGAGTAACGGAATTCAAATTATTCAATGTACAAAAAAAAAAAAAAAAAAGAAAAAACTTTAATAGAAAAAAAATACTTACACTAATTACAATACAACCAAAAAATATATAGTTACAAATTTTCTTCAATAAATACAAAAATACATTATACAACTGAATCTTTTTCGGATTATTCTACTAAAATATAAAAAGAAATATTTAAAGAAACCATTCATGAAATGTTTCAAAGTCATTTCAAACAAAAAAAAAATTAGAATACGAATTAGAAAATGAGAAAAAATAAAAGTTTTACATGTACATTTTTTATTATTAACCAAAAAAAGTATGGTAGACAAATTCAAAAGGAATAAGCAAAAGCAATGACAGTCATATAATAAATACCATCACGTAAATAAAAATTAGAGTCTCTAAATGTAAAAGAGTCTATTAGTTTTTAATGTTTCTCATTTCTAAATTATAGATATTTGTTGGTGTTTTAAAAATGCAATTGTTTGTTTTCACTTCCCCAGACCTTATTTTTCCATCTCTTCCAACAAATGTTTTTGTTATTTTTCCCTACTTCCACAAAGTTCTAGATAAATGTTCATCATGCATTATGAGTTTTTAATATTTCTGAGTTCTAAATTACGTGACAGATTTATTGGTTTTTAATAATAGAATTTTTTGTTTTCACTTCAAAGACCTTATCTTTCCATTTCTTCCAGTAAATGTTTTTGTAACTTTCCCCAACTTTTACAAAGGTCTAGGTAAGTATTCACAAGAACCACATCATCAATTTTGAAATCAGATGTTTTATTTTGGTCCGTGTATTGAACATATTTTAAGTCGAGAAGATATTCGTTTTCCCAGCGCTTCTAAAAATGATTTAGAAGATTCTATCATAAACGGAAGCGTTTCACTAAAGTTTCTTTGGTTGCTGGCAAGTTTAAAACGTTCACCTTTGTAGCTGGTAAACACAAAACTCGTTCTCTGATTAAACAATGAGCAGGTGTAAGAGGAAATGGTTCTTCCAGCTCATAATAAATGTAAGTCAATGGACGAGAGTTAATGATAGCTTCTACTTCAACTGGTAGCGTTTCTAATTGACTGAAAGAGAAAGACGATTTTTCGATGATTTTATGTAAGCTAGTTTTCGCGGAGAGAACCAGTTGCTCATAGAAACCATCCCACCAGGCTGCACGTTCAACTACATATTTACAGGAAATTCCATGACTGTCGTAACACTTTTTAACACCAAAATGGTTGATTGCTTTCCACATTTCTTTTAATTCTAGCTCAGCTTTTAATAATATTTTTGCGTTATCTGTGTAGATTGTCGCACACAACCCTCTTCTTCAAATAAATCGACGAAATGATAACAAGAATTCTGCAGTTGTCATGTCCAGCACTAATTCCAAATCAAGTCCTCTTATGGTAGCACAGGTAAATAATAAGACATATAGTTATTTTCACACCTCTTCACATATAGTTGCCTCGCGTAATCAAGGCATGAAACAAAAAATGGAAGTGCTTCGTTAATACGGTCAACTGGAAGAGGCTGTATTACTTGTTGACCAGAATATATGTTAAATATCTTGCGTATTGTACAATTGTTAAGGACTGATTTTATGCACTGTCTACCTCTTAAAATCCAAAATTTTTCACAAGTTTGTACCAGTTTGTCCGACACTCCTGCATGCAAAAACTTTTCATGTGATTATTTTAAAGCAATTCAATAAGTTTATGTTTACCAGGAACCATTATAAGGTGTTTATCATAAAACCGCAAGTTAGCCTTTAGTAACCGCCCTTGTACAAATAGTAATCCTTCCTCTGACGCCGTAGGATTTAACTTCAAAAGGCTTGATTCGTTAGGGATATTCTCGTTATGTTTCAAGCATTTTATAACTTCAAAGAAATTTACTTCCTGAACAAGATTTAGCCAAACATTTTCGCATATAATATTTCATCATCTAATTCCGAAAAATTTCTTTTTTCTGTTTTTATTTTGATATTAGAAATAAATCTAAATGCTCATGCAGTTACTCGATACAATTTTTGTAGGGAGAAATTGACAAATTTAAAATTGGGATTTTATCAACATTATTTGTGTGAACTACACAAAAAATGATTTGTGCGTTTCTAGACAGCTCTTCTGAAACATTAGGTACTTGAGTTACAGGTATTTTAACTCTGGACCATTGATCTTCAGGCAGGTAAAGAAATTTGGGACCATGCCACTATTTTTGAGAATGTACTAATTGTTTTACAGAACAACCTCTAGCTACTTCATCGGTGGGATTAAGTTTGCCGTCACAATGTCTCCACGAATTAGGATAGGAAAATTAAAGGTTAATTTAGAAATTCGATATACCCAAAATGGTTCCGATTTTTCTGTCGAAACCTTTATCTAATGAAGGACAATTTAGAATAAGTCCACACAACAAAATTAGATACCTGCATAATACTTTTAAGATAATTGGCAATTCTGGCACCAATAAGTGATACCATCAGTTGAAGGCGTGTAAGAGTCAATTTCTTAAAGTGCCAATTCCAGACTTCGACATGACAAAACTAATTTTATATTTATCTTTAGATGTTTGATACCGCAAATACACCAGGCTTTAGGATTAGCATATGTAAATATATGCAGCTGGATATGCTCCTTTTCCATGGTCATGGTGCTAAAGAAATATCTGCGAGTTTTCAAGTGTTTGCTCTCTTGTATTTCTGAAAGCCAATTTTTTTCAATCATTTTCTAGATCACCAGAGTCGTTTTCATCCCAAGATATGCCCATTACCCATATAATTCTTGCAAGAAATATTTGATGCGAATAATAAAAGGGGCAATAAATCGAGCAGGAATAAACAACATAGCTGCAATTTTCAAAATTTTGTGTTTCGTATAAGAATCATTGTTTAATTTAAATAACAATGGTCGTAAATCGAGTTCCAAATTATCTGCTTTGTTATTCCAAGTTACGCCTAATAATTTTAATGAGGTACTTGGGGGAACATAATTAGAAACGGGTAACTTTTCATCAAGCCATCTTTTCCTAAGCTCCTCAGAATTAGTTACAAATTTCCTTAAATAACAAACCATCTACATAAAGGGACGAATTAAGGATTTCAAATGTTTCTAATGGGAGTCTTTATATTTACTAATATGTTTTTTGAACGAGCAAGCAAGTATAAAAGAGTTGCATGTGATACCAATTATAGGTCTTGTAATTCTATACGGAACTAAGTTTCATTTTTATCAAAGTATTCATAATATAAATATCTTAAATAGTCGCGATCTTCTTCCGCTATAGATATCTGAAGAAAGACTTTATAAATGTCAGCAAATAGGGCAATTTTATGTAAACTAAATTTTAAAATTATATCTAAAACATTAGGATTCAAGTTAGGACCCGGATTCAGACATTCGTTTAGAGTTAACTAATCAGCTTGTTTAGAGGATACATTGCATACTATACGCATTTTTGAAGTAGTTTTATCCTCACAAATGACAAGCCTATGAAACAGGCAATAACAGTTATCGTCGGAAAGTTTCTCTGGGCACAATTATACTACACCCTCATTAACTTTCTAAATCAAAATATAATTATATATTTTGAATGAAGAATCATATTTCAGGAATTTATTTTGAAAACTAGAAAACCGCTCTTTTGCTACTTCAAGATTATTTAAAATCATGAGAATTTTTCGATAATAAGATTGTTGCATAGTGACCATTAATGACTTTTAAGTTTTCTGGAAATTCATTTATAACTTCAAGATCGGTAATATTCTTTTCATTGCTTTTAACAATGTCTATTGCTTCAAGATCCTAAAATGCTTTAAACTGTGCATTCATGTTTCAGTAGAAAAAAAAAAACAAGTTACTCTTTTTTCCATTTGATTCTATTTTTCCTTGCACTGCATGGTCGAAAATAGTTCCCACGACACATAATTCTTTAGTCAGTTTTCCTAAAATTCCCTTTTCAATTAATTTTCGACAAAAGTTCTGAGCCAAGCAAAATATTTATTTCCTCTTCAAGACCTGTATCAGCCGGGATAAATCCCTTTGTTCTCATTATCACTAGCACTTCAGGATCTATTGTTTTAACAACAGCTGCGGTTATATGTTATTGACCACAAGAGCTTCAAACATTATATAGTTTGTTGTTTGCACAATAATAATCAAGACTCTTTGGTGCGTCTACTCCCAAAAGGATAAACTAATAAATTTTCTTTTCTTAAAGGCTTCAATTTTAGTTTTTGAACTAAAGCTATTTTTATGAAACACTTTTTTGAACTGCTCGGTGTTGCCCGGAAATCAGTAACTATCTTTTGCGGTTTTGATAAAAATAGTCATTTTCGGCGCGCATTCTGTTCTAAACAACTCTCTTTCTGAACGAACTTAAAGCACTCGTCCCCGCTGACTACGGCATTGCATACAAGCGAGCTACATACGCCCTGCGATTTCGTTTATATTCAATTTCCACCGATAGATGGCGCGAAATCATCTTACTTAGTTATCTATATCTTAATAAGTTCATGTTAAGTTGAATGAGCGAATTTCCGTTGAAGAAGATTCCAAACATTTTTTCGAACACTTTGTTCTAAATATGAAAATGTCCTAGCTCGACTTCTTTTCAACCACCATATCCCCCACACCCCCACAGCTACCGACATGCAATCACCATGGTGCCGAATGGGAGACTTGAGGCTACTACCATATTCAGACACAAGCGGTGTGCGCTGGGTAGTTGTGGCAGCAAAGTGAAATATAAAGACAAACACGTCTATTTATAGATAAATATATAGATTTATAGATGGATAGATTAACAACATAAAATAAATTTAAGAAATTAAAACTATATGTTGCTCTCATCTCTTAAGAACCTACGCTAATAACGCAAAGACACTCGCAGGCTTGAACCAATGGTAACGTTCTATTCAAACTTCTCGTTTTCTTTTATTACAATTAAATGTTTTATTATTATTATTATTATTATTATTATTATTTTCACACAGCATATCAAACCGATGGCGAACTCGGTACTATAATATTTTTTTCGATTTTAGTACCGTTTTTTTCCTTCTAAAGATACATTCACTTTCGAAACCAGTAAGAAATTTGAAAGTGCCCTTCGGTGTTGTGGTGTCGGCTCTTAAAACTGATGTTATGCCCAACTTTATTTTTAGTTATCGTATTTCACCTATTACAACCAAACATTTTATCATAAATCTTCAATCATTCAAATCTTCATACAAAACCGTTTAGATCTACAAAATCTGTTCTTAAACGCAACTTTAATAAAAAAAAACCTCTCTTTAGTCATAACAGGAAAATTAATTAAAAATAGAGAAAATCAACGACGTTCTAAAGTCATAAAGAATTGTTTTTTGATACATCAACTCATATAAAATTACATGTATATTTAATAAAAAATGTTATTAGATTCTTTATAATTTGAAGTGATGGCGATGTATTATTATGAGCTGTTTGAACTACAAAAAGATATGCTGAGATTCAAGATAAATGTTATTACACGTTTCGGAAAAATGATATTAGCTATAAAATTGATGTTAGGGGATAAAATTTAATAACACGACAAAGAAATATCAAATTTTATTCTGAGAACCATTATTCTTCTAGTGAATACATGGTAATTTAAGGAGTGAGTTATTTTATTATTAATAACGAACAAGTTTTTTTTTTTTCATTTTAAAAGCATCATTATTTTGCTATCATAAATATAGATTTTAATGTTTTTAAAAATATATCTTGATTATTATTTTGTAATAAAAAATATACTGAAATTAGTTTCTATTCTGTTTAAATATGTGTGTTGTTAGAAACAAATTAATGATAATTATCATTAATTTTTGTTTAGGAAGATTTCCAAACAATGTATATGTGCAAATTATCCAAGTTATCAGTATAACAAGCTAAATTATTTAAACAAAACGATCGATTGAAAATTTACTTATAAACCTGATTTTCATGTTATAGCGATCATTAATAAAAGGTAAATACTGATTCTTTCTATGCTGTAAATATTTTTAAATGTATAATAGAATAAAACTATTTTTCTCAACTTGAATGAAATCATGTAATGCAAACGCGATGCTTCGCGTAGCCACTCATTATGATTATATTTATAATCTATATTCTTGAAATTACTTATTCTTAAAAAAGTTTCTATTTTTCAGGTCAATTTACTATATTATTCTTTTAAATAAAAATAAATAAAAATAAAAAATGTCAAAGCACCTAACTAGATGCGGGATTCGAATTTGGCACTACTCGATTTGACATCGCCAATTTGTAGAACCAGAGAAAATCGTTTAACTAGTTGTTACAACTGTGTATATTAGTACTCTTTCATTAAGCGACAGAAATTTTAAAGATTCTAGGTAAAGAATTTCCTGGTGTGTACTTTAAAAGAGAGATTAAAAGAAGATTTAAAATGAAATAAGAATTACATGGTGGGTAAGTTACCGGATTAAGGCTGTTTTCACACTGACTATACACATCCTTAATTCATTTTTAGTACCAAATAATTCACGGAATTGGAAATGATGTTTTTTCTGACACTATGAAATTCAATTGTTGTTTCTATTTTTTTCAATAAAAGCTTTCAGTAAATCAAATAAAAGTTGCTGTTTTGTACCGAAAATTCGAACGTGAGAACTCAAAAACGGCTGCTAGGAGATTAATAGCTCATACCACAAGATGTAACTTATTTAATGACTACTGGATATCAAAATACTTAACTAGGCATTTCTGCTAATTTTACGCGTTTACGTTAAAAATGAGTCCCAGAATGTATTAAAAAGTTTTACGTTGCTGAGCGTAAAAATGACCTTGAACATTGAAACAAAGTGCAAATCATATGACAAGTCTGAGGCTCAAGAATTAAATTTTACATACTTATACATAGAATAGAAACGAAAAAATTTGAATTATATTTACATATTAAGGATCGAAAATGTAGACATCATTTATCGTTTGCCTTCATATAAGTAATTAAATTAATAATACCATTTACATAAAATAGTGGTTATTTCTTTTTAAGTTACAAAATGTTGAAAAAAAAATTATTTAATATATTGATAATTTATTTTTGCCTCAGGTGGATTTGTTTGAAATATTTGGAATGAAGTGTTGCACAGCATTTCTTACAAATACTTAAGTCCTAACTGCTTTAGTCCTTTAGTGCATCGCTTTTATTATCTACATTTTTTTCAAATATGTAACGGTTGCAATTTTCTTTTATTTCCTTCATGCTTTTTTAGGGATATAGTTATGAAAAATTTAAAATCAATTTTCTCTAAAAATTTCAAATCTAATTTTCGTGTTTTCTTAACCCGTCAGCACACGCGCTGGGATAAAATCTACCCCAGCTTACAACTATTATTTAAAAATGTGCGAAAATAGTTCGTGATCATTTTGAGCTTTATAGTAAGTACCTTTCAAGCTGAATGATATCAAGATGTGGCCAAAAAGAATTTACCTCCGGTTGTGTATTTTCCATTCTTTTGTTATAAAAATGTCACGTGGGAGTAAATTTACCCACGCGTGTTATAACGTAACCCATAATGATAGGAAAATGTTAATGCAAATGTTTCTGTAAAAAATATAGTGTGCAAATAATAATATAATTTTTCCCTTAAACGTTAACAACTCTTGCACATACAGTTTCTATATATCAGTTTTATACTTTTTTGTATTTTCATGGATGAATTTGGATTGTAAAAGTTTTGTATGTAATGATATGCAGAAAAAAAATATTAGTGCGTGATTTTAATATAAAAAAACTTTTTATTTTAAGTTAAATTATGTCCTTTATTGATTTACAGTTTATTTCAAAATATAAATTTTTGTTTATAATCTAACCGGGGGGAAATTGACACAAGAAAACCCATTGGGGTAAAATTTATCCCGCGAATGTAGTAACGTAATGGAAAGGGGCGCGTGTGCTGACGGCTTAATACAGAAGACGCACTTCTTTTCGAACAACTGAAATGCGCACAAGATCCATCAAGCCCCAGATTTAGTTTCGTAATAAAATATACGTTAAGTTACGAATTTAATGAAAACAGTGTATAGAGTAGTTCTCGAATTTAGATTTTGCAGATTTCAGGTCTTTCCGTTCAATTATTTTTTTAATCTCTGACAATATAATATCAGGAAACACACACACACACATATATATAGGTGCACACAGGAATGCACTGCACAGGTGCGCACAAGCCATGTTCAGGGGCAACCATGGAACTTTATAAAGCTTAGCACATTTAGTCGATTGCAAGAATTTTGTCTTATTTGAGAAAAATTTTAAATATTAATCAAAACTTTAAGCCATAATAATTTAATATTTTTTGTTACATTAAGAGAAAGAGAAATATTTATTATGGAAACAATTGATTTGTGTATACAAATGCTGAAAAATGCACGCATATCAAATTCATTTGTGGAAAATTAAATATAAATATATATTTAAATACATCGGATTGCAAATATGTTTTATTGTAAATTTTTGTTTTCCAAAGAAATAAACAATTTACCCCGGGCGTATGACACAGTTGGAATCAACGAAAAACTAAGTATTGAATATTTTATCTAATATAAAATTTGGATTAAATTTATTGCGGCTTTATTGAGGAATAACTGTTAATTCTTATTGATTTATATACTTACTGCTGAGTGAAGTAAATCATTGATTTGATATGCTAAAGAATATCTTAGTTACCCACCCAGAGATTTAAAAAAAAATTGCAGGATGGGCTCGTCACATTCAAAGAAAATGAGTGTGCAATCGATATGAAAAAATGTGCTTCCGGCCATGGTTTTAAAAATTCAACTAATTTTACTCAAACACCCGAAGCTAAAATGCCTGAAACCCGACTATACAAAATTCAATTCCGGTTTTCGTTAATACTTAATTTGAATACGTATTTCAGCATGAGAGTTACAGCATAACGAAAGTCAAATTGTTTCAAAATATCAGCCAACCTAGAATTTCAAACAGCTATATCTAAACAAATTTTTATGATAAAACCAAACCAAAAATGCTCCGGAATTTTTGTATACCGATCTAACACTTAACGGAAACATTTTTTTATTTTTTTTGTACATCGTTTTGAATTTTTAAAAGTTTGAAATTTTTTAACTGCCCGCAATTTTGAAACAAGATGGCGGATGAAGCTGGCCAACGAACTCGATCGAGAGCTCGGTATGTCTTATACACCTACTTAGTCACATCCAAATTAGTTCATAAATAAAAGAGTTACAGCATGACAAATGTTATATATATATATATATATATATATATAAACATTTGAACGGAGGGTGGTTTCGAGGTCTGGGGGTCATGATAGGTGAAAATATACCAAAATCTTCTGGAATTGCTTTCCTCCAAACGGCTGCAATAGGTAGCTTTGTACTTTTTGTAATGAAAGCTACCTAATAACTGTGTTTTTATTTTTAATAATTAAGAAAATTCTTCTAAGAAAACAATAAAACATTAAAATCCTTGCAATAAATGCGGATTAGTATATACAATTTTGTGTCTGAGGTATATAGTTCATAAGAAGCAAGTATGTTTTAAAAAGTAACTAAATATTCTTGAATAGTTTGATTGAAAAAAATAAACAAGGTTACTCCAAAAATTGTCAAAAAATTTTAAAACTATTTTTTTTTTTTTTTAACAGAAAATATTTCAATGTAAAAGCCCTTTTCAAATTTTCAGCAACTGTTAAGTTATTTTGCATTTTTGTACAGTATTTAAAAAATGAATAACATATAAATTAAAGAAATGTTTAAATCAATAGATGACAGCGCCAATAAAATCAATAAGTTTTGTCATCCGGTTCTACGTCAGCGGCTTGCAAATCGTCGGGTTACCTGGATCCGAAATGCCCTTAGCTGCACGAGCAATGCAACACAACTAAAAAAATTGAGAAAATTACACAAAAATCGCTATCACCATTCCGCCTTCCGACGGAATTGCCCCCAAATTCAACAGGGACCTTCTGAGAATAGCCACAAACATATATATATATATATATATATGTATATATATGTGTGTGTGTGTGAAATTTCGTTCAATTCTATGTATAACTTTATACAACCTTCGATTATTCAATTATGAAAATGTAATAAAACTCGCTATCACAGCGCCCCCTTACATCTGAATATAGCGAAATTCAACCTAATTAACATAATTAATAGCGACCTACTGGCCATAGCCTAAAACACATAAATGAAATTTAGTTCAAATTTATGCATAACTTCTCACTTTTTTCGATAAAGACGACACGTACACTGATAGAGAGTTATTTTGTACAAACATGTTTTTCGGTATTTCTGAGCCCTAACACATGTAAATACGTCGAAAACAGGATGTCGGAAAAAATTTCTTTTGCAATGCTTTTTTCTATTATAGATAGAAGAAAGTAAAAACACAAACTGAAGCAGAAAATAATTAAGCGAAGGAATATTAAGTAGAATTAAAATTGTTCTCTAAAACGACTAGAGATCTTACCAGGCCAGATGCAATATTCTGACTCGGTCAAAAATTACAAACTCAGTGCCCAATTTTTCTCAAATTCTATGATAGCATTGAAAAATGTTTAGATCTTTGTCTGTTTTATTTACTAATTTTACAAATCTTTTCCTAATTACATGTACTTAAATAATATTTGTAATTATGAATGAGTCAAGAATCATTTATTCGCTTGTCTATTAATACAGTTAATTTTCGGCCGAAATGTAACTTTTATAACCCGAATCGAAACTTTATTTGAAAATTTTCATGAAAAAGAATTGGCTATGTCCGTTAATGAAAAATGTCGCTATAATGACAATTTTATTTTTTCAGAAAGAGTATTAAATAATTAAAGCATTATATCTAAGAAAGATTATAAATAGATAATTTCTTATACCTGAAAATACGCTTTTCTGCTTTTTAAAATGTTACAATCTTTAGAGTTTCATTAACATTTAAGAATAAGTCTTGGATATAAAAAACTTAGATTTTCGAATGCGTTTCTTATATTGTATTTTTATATTTTAAATGTTTCGATATTTTACAATATTTCTCTAATACCATGTAATATATACTACTTTTTTTGTAAAACCATAATATTATAAATATTATTGAAAACATAAATTTCAAATGGATATTTGTTTATGCTTATCATTTAAAAAATAATAATAATGCCCTTATTTACCTTCTTTTGAATTATACCAAAAAAATGCGTCTGTAAAAGCTTTAGTATAATCTATTACAATTAAATGAAATATTTGAAAAACAAAGCTTGATTAGTTTAAAAGAATCCTACAGTATTTGCCACAACTCATTACTTATTTATTTTAAAAATAAAAGTTTTCATTGCAAAACTGCTCCTTTATGCATAAAAAAAAAGAAAATTAAGGAAACTTTACAAAAATTATTTATAAGATTTGAAAGATATTGCGTTATTCGAACGAAGATCGTAATCAATTTCTCAGAATCCCCAAATGCCAAAATGCATTAAATAAGCAGTTTCCAAAAATATAAAAACAAAAATAAATAGTAGTTAACTCTTTATTTTAATAATTCTTTCTGGAATTCTTTTAATGTGCTTGCGCAGTATTTCGTTAAATGTAATATTCCAAAAATATTTATTTTTGTTTCAATTTGTAAACAAAATAATATTTTATTTAAGTCTTTCAAATATTTATGTAAGACTTCGTGCGCAATGTGAATTTTATCCTCGAACATACAAAAATTAACAGATAAACATCTACTGCAGTGTAAAATTTATTGAGACAATTACAGTCTAGGATAAATGTATTTGGTATTTCACAAGAAAACATATCTAGATTACTAACACGATAAAAATGTTATACTAACATAATAATGTATACGTAAAGATAATTTGATCAAAATTTTAAATTTTTACATGAATAAGCATGCACTTAGACATATGTGTTTTTGATGGCTCAAAAGAGCATATTTTTAAATTACTTAAGCGATAAAAATGTTATACACGCATAATAATGATAAAGTAAAGATAATTTAATCAGAAATGTACATTTTCACAGGAACGTAATTTTTACAGAACAAAATTGAACCAATTAAATGATATAGAAATTCTATATATTATGTTGAATCGTCATATTCGCTTTAATAAATTAAAATAGACATCGTGAACTCATTAATTCACAACTCACAATTTACTACTAAAATTGGAGCAAATATAATATAAATGTTTTAAAACATTAAAACTATCATGATATTGAAAACACAGATGCAAAAAAATGAGTACGGGATGTGGCCTAAAATTATCCTAATGAGCAAAACGATCCACATATACTTTCTTCCAGACATGCCACGCTATGTACAGGGTAACACATAAACTAGTAGTGATAAGTGAAGAAGATGCAATGGCGGTATTCAAGCGATCGCAGTATTACGCGTCTGAATAGAATTCTTTGAAAAATTGGGTTTTATAATATCTGTTATAAGGTAAGCACTAACTTTCATATTTATTTAGATATACAGTCTTTCATGTACAGAAATATGGACTGGTTTACTTAAGGAGTATGTTTTTAGATGGGAATTACACTTATGTATTGTCATAATTACTCTTATATCCTTTATTTTGCCACTAAAAAACATTTTACAATTATGTTTAAATGAAGGCTCAAAGTGCCCTTTGGTGAGGGTAAAAGGATCCTTTGGACACATTTTAAAAAATCTATTTTTTTAGTACTCAATTTGGGTTTAAAAAATTATTAAAATATGTTTATAATGCGAAATATAATGTAAAAAACGTACTAGCAAAAAGCAAATGTTTTATTTAAACAGTTATGTTATTTTACACAAGTTTTTCCCTGAAGGGGATCATTTAAAGTCACCTTCTCCTAGATGTATTTATTGATTTTAACTTCCCTGATAATGGTTAATGTTTAGCTGAAAGCGCTCGGGAAATTTTGACACGTTTTTACACCAGTGCTTTTAACATCTTGATAGTTTTAATGTTTTAAAATTGTTTATATTATATTTGCACCGATTTTAGTAATTAGGGAATTGTGACTTAATGAATTCAATATTGTTTATTTAAAACTGAATAACAATAAAAACAGATATTATAAAGTTATAGAAGTGTCACGAAATAGTTAATCTATCCTTTAAAGTTATTAAAATTTTCTAAGTTCGTAGCTTTTGTATTGCGATATAATATTTAATTATCTTGCAGAGATGAGTACACTATTTGGGTAAAGATACATAGATGTACAGGCTGCTTTCGTATACATTATGTGTACTACTGGCCGAAGTGTAAATGATAAATATATTCTCATAATTACAGCGGGATACTTTTAACAAATTACGAGGAAAAATTATATTTCAGCAGTATGAACAAAACAGATTTAGCATAATGTTTATAATAGTGTTATATTTTTATAAAATATATTCGTTTTCTATTTCAAGTACAGGGTGATTTTTTTTAAAGTTGTGAAGATAAAACACTATAACAAAAGAACCATTGATCCAAATGACATAAAATTTCACCAGTATGCTCCCAAAACAATGGGTATTTTTTAGGCATGGTTAAAAAAAATTAAAATCGCACCGACAGATGGCACTATAAGGTAGCAGAAACAAAGAATATCGTCTGTGGGAAGAAAACAATGGACGATACTTTGAGAAACCATCTTCCGTAGGCCCTCTGTCCTCATTGGACCTTTTCTTAAATTCTTAAGTGTCCTAAATCTCCTAAGAGCAGTTGCTGCGCTGTCATTATTCTGATAATACAGTTTCACTAACAACGCACGGTCCGTCAATGGCGCAGTCATTGCGAGGATTTCCGTAGAATAATGAACACGAGATGTGCGTACTTCACGTTTTTATCGCCAATGTGCATGTGCCGGGTGCAAGTTCGTCTCCCGACTTTACTGCATGTACAGCGCCATCAGTCGGTGCGATTTTAAATTTTTTTAACCACGCCTAAAAAATTCCCATTGCTTTGGGAGCATACTGGTGAAATTTTAGGTCATTTGAATCAGTGGTTCTTCTGTTATAGGGTTTTACTTTCACAACTTTAAAAAAATCACCCTATATATTAATTCCATTCTGTTCAATTCAAACAACTTTTGGGTCTTTAGAGTAGCCAAACGCATTCGAATTTGATCAATCTTGCAATTTTAATAATTATTTGTACATATTTTAAATAATTCCTGAATTGAATTTATCAAATGGTGCTAAACATTTGATAAGTCTACTTCTTTCAATGATATGTGAGATTTTAAATAATTTATAAGCTAAATTATCTAATGGTGTTAAAAATTTGACAAGTCTTCTTTTTCCAATAAATTATGGGATTTTAAGTAATTTATTAACTGAATTTATCTAATGGTGCTAAATGTTTGACAAGTCTTCTGTGACGGAAATTTAAAATAAGGGTTGCTGCCAATGACAAAAATGCATAGCATTATCTTTTCTTGGGCTGTGGCGCTATATAAATATAGCTGGTGGGCGGAGAGCACAATTAAACAATTTTTTTTCTATAATGCTAAGACATGTTAGTCGCAACACAAATCCATGATGAGAAATCCTTGTCTCAGCACTAGTCTGTAAAGTGAATGCCTTTCTGAAGTTGCCTTGCTGAGAATGCCTATCTGAGAATGCCTAGATGAGAATCCCAAACAGAGAATCCCAAGCAGAGAATGCCTAGCTGAGAATCCCAAGCGTATAATCCAAAGAAGAGACTAGAAAACGAGATTTTTAAACAGAAAAAATTGGTATATTATTATTTTTATATTATTTAAAACACAGGAACCAATTGTAGCAAAAATGTAACATATTATTTTTTTTTTCTTTTTCAGATACCTTGCAGAATTTTGTTAAAAATGACACAAAAAGTTTAAACTGATAAAGGAAACACATCAGGCATTTGTCTCTTATGCGCTGAGGTGCTATGAATGATTTTTGTAGAGGGTTGATCATGGTGAGTCACAATTAAAGAAATATTTTTTCATTTGTAATATTTTACCAAAATTCACCGAAAGTTTCCAGCGAAAATATTCTAAGTTCGCTTACTTGTTATAAATTTCCTCCTCATCTTATGAGATCCCCCCGCTATAAAATATCCCAACGTCATCCTTCACCGCAGCATCCTCGTCCATCACAATGCTCTTTTCACCTCCTCCACAACCTGATTCCACCGCCATCTCTCGCTTACCCCACCACCACCAGCCTCTTCCACAACCCTTTGCCTTACACAGCTTCACATCTGGCGTAGAACTGTCAAAATATATATACTAATAATAAGTAATATAATTATATCTAATACTGTACTGTTCTTCACACTTTTCATCTTTAAATTGAAAATTTTTTTTAACTGTTCTTAGCACATCTTAAAGGTACCTACATTTCTAGTTTCTAGCCTCTTCAGCATTATTTGTTGCATCGTTACGCTAAAAAAAATGCCGTCAAATATGCAAAAACAAGCATTTTTATAAAAGAATTATAAACATACTACGTTCAAAAATCTTAACGAAATAGAAATATCCATAATTATGTATAAATAGGCTTAAACTTGAAAATAATAATATTTTATTTTTTAAAGTGGGACATATTTTTATCCGTACACCACCTTTTGGGCCTAAAACCTGCCTTAAAGAGTCCAATTCTACCCAAAAAGCCTTTCTTTAATATATAATAATAAAAAAATAAGCAAATCTAATTAAATGCTTAAAATATTATCTGTTATTTAAATTAAATTCATATAAAATATTCATATTCACTTGGATTTCTAAGGGGAAAAAGCATACATTTTTATATAGTTTTGATTTAACACGTTACGAAAACCAAAGATACATTTAAACAACCCCGTAAAATCATGTAAACTCTCACCTTTCTTTTTTAAGAACAAATATCCTTTTTTAAGTACTTTGTATTATGAAAATATGTAAATATATTCACCCTGAATATCTAATCAGAACATATTGAATTATCCGATTTTATTCGGATACCTATAAGACTTTTTATTTATTTATTGTTTTATAGAAGATTTATGTTAATGAATGTAAGAGATTTATAAAAGTTTATTGAACTTAGCAAAAATGTGCACTGGAGCAAAATACAACAAATCGTTAAAACCGTTTGATCAAAATTAAGTTCAAAGCGTTCTTCAGTGAATCAATTATTTATTTCAAAGTCTAGAAAAATGTTACTTCCTATTTTATCTTACTATTTTTTTTTGTAAAAATATATTTATTTCTTAATGTTATTTCGTGTATTGGAAGAAACGTTAAAACATGCATCATGAAAATTTCATGAAAGTATATAAAATTTATGACAATGTTTCTAAATAATTTTTTATACAAAGGGCATTCCATAAAAACTGAGAGATATTTTTTTACTTTAGTGGCAACACCGGTAAACTGAAAATTAAAACTGAAGGTGATTTTTTCAAACTATTCTAAACGAAGCAGACGATTTTATTTTCTTAGTTTCGGGCTTGTTTAAAGAACGGTTTTATTTGCTCTACAGAAATGGATGTGAGTGATTCAAAGTTAAAAAAACGAAATGCGTTGTGCCATGAAATTTTTCTATCGTTTGATCAAAACTGTTTTTAAGTTAATGAAAGAAACATACAAAGACAAATGTTTTGGTGAGTCTATGATTTTTATATGGCATAGTGCTTTAAAAAAAGGATGTTTGTCTGCAGAACTGGCTCCTAAACCTGTCCGACCAGAAACTTTTGTGAAAGATCGAAATGTAAACATTGTGTGGGCACTCTTGCAAGAAAATCGGCGAATGACATGTGAGGAGATCGCGGCATCAACTAACATTTCAAATACGTCGATATTTCGCATTCTACGCAACAATTTACAGCTTCGCCATGTTTCTTCCAGATGGGTCCCTCATCATCTTACTAAAGAACAAATGGAAGCAAGAATTCACCAATGTTGTGAGCGGAAACAGATGCTTCAAAATGATCCAAATTTCCTAAAGACTGTAATAACAGATGATAAAACTTGGGTGCATCGTTTTGCTCCCCTTACCAAGTCCGCAACAAGTGTATGGAAACACACTGATTCTCCGCCTCAGAAAAAAATCCAACACACCAAATCTGCTGGAAAGGTCATAATGATTATTTTCTTTCATCATAAAGGTGTAATCTACCAACATACTGTGTCTCAAAAAATTACTGTGAATGGTGAATATTATGTTTCAGTTTTGAAAATTTTGTGACAACGCGTCCTGAACTGGTAGGAAATTGGACATTACATAATGATAATGGTCGCCCGCATGCCGCTACTTCTGTTCAGTAATATCGTAGTAAATGAAATATTAAAATCATGCCACATCTCCCTTACAGTCCAGATATCGCACCATACGTTTTCGGACTGTTTTCAACGTTGAAGAAGGAGCTCCGGGGCAGAAATTTTTAATACAGATTCTGAAGTTTTTTCAGCAGTGCAGGTTTCTTTGAAGCAGCTTCCAGAAAAAGGGCCTCTCTATTTGTTTTGAAAAGTGTGTTGAACGATGGGACAATTGCACATCATCTGAGGGAAGGTATTTTCAAAAATAATGGTGCATTTTTTTCTGTAAATATATTTCTGGATTTTTTCTGATTTTAATCTCGGTTTTTATAGAACGCCCTTTGTATATTGACTATTGGATAAAATTTTAACACAAAATTATATTGTTGCCATGTTACTTATTGCATTCAGTCACGTTATTTATGATAAGAAAAACACGATCATAAAAAGCACACATTTTGCAACCACTTTTATGTTAAAGATTAGCGATGGCAAATCTTTAGTTAGTATCTATCCCAATATGTACATTCCCTCTTTCTATGCATTTTTACATCTTCCCCTTTTTACGTTTTCAGCTGAGGCTGAAATCCAAAAGGATTTCTGGAAGCTTTTTTATCATCCATATTTCACTTGCCCTTATTTCAACATCTTTAAGAATGATAGTTCAAATAATTATCATCTTCTTCGTTTGTTATACTCTGCAATCTTGCGATTCAACAAGGTCTTGTTAAGACATTTATTTCTATGGTAGATAACGCACATTTTTTTATGCTGAGATTAAATGTTATAAATATCAAATGCGCCACACACCATATGCACTGATCTAGAATTTAGTTTAATTCATTCTACACCCGATGAAAAATGTTTTGCATCACTGAGAACCCAGCAACAGGGATATGCTCTTTTAGGTTATCTAGATTTGTTACAAGGGGTGTTACAGAATACGCTTCTTTTATAATTTTTTTTAAGATTGTGAAATATTCTTCGATCGCCACTACTTCGCGGAAAAGGCGGTGTACAGGAATCAGAAATCGCTTTATTAAGTTACTGACGAGAATAATAGCAGACCCGATCATGGAAATTGTCACCAGAAAAGTTTAAAAGCTAATTTTAACAGGTTTAAGACATCGGCCAGCGGGTTTCGGGCAGGCCGGAACGTTTAATACGTCCGACGACCACGTCGAATTCGAGAACGTTATAGCCCTCATTAATAGATCTTATGCAATGCGACCGACGCTGTTTCTCTGTAAAGGCAGCGCGCGGGGGAAACGCAGGTCGGGGCCGACCGTGCTGCTTCGCGGAGGAGTCAGCATGTGGAGGGATCTGAGGTCGGGAAAAGTTGTGCTTGGCCGACTGCCGCGTCGCTAATTCTCCGAAAAAGCGACACGAGGGATAAACGGAGGTCCCTTCCTGCAGTTAACTCAGCTACTGTCACAGTTATTTTCACATTGTTAAAAATTTTTCAAGCACACAGATATTGCATGTAAGTAAAGAAAGACTAAATAAGAATGTAACATATACGTATATAAATAATATATTGTATGTTAGTGTAAAGAAATTTTTTTAAGGGGACTAAAGAGTCCTTAAGTACTCAACCGCCAGTGAAAACTGACTTTTCGAGTTCAGATATTTTTTAAATACTTATTGAAGCTGCATAAATTTAAGTAATATACTTAAGACATATTACTAATTTTATAAAATAATAAAATAAACACTTATAATATAATATAAGAAAAAAATACAGAACACATAGGACGAAATGCAAATTTCACCTTGCTGTATTCATTTTTACAACCGACGACAATAATACAATGGAATACATAGGCATGAAAAATAGGAAATTTGGTGAAAAAGTGATAACATAAGGCAGATATCAGATTTGGCCGCCCGTCTACTGTTTTATCCCGGTTAAATTGTAAACAAAATATTGTAATAGATTTCAATCAAGCAAAAATCATTTGTCCACCGTCTAACTACTATACTACATCCGTTATCAGAGAATCTACAGATATTTTATGTAAAGGAGATCAGGTTTGCAACAATAGATTGTCATACATACAGTGTTAACCCAATATATGGTTTAATGTCCTAAATATTAGAAGATAAAGTGTATGAAACACCCCCCCCTCCTTTTTCGCATAGTTAACAAAGTTGCTTACATTATCATTCACAGTAACCATTGAAACAAACTCAAGTAACACCCAAGAAATAACGGACTTCCACCTCAAGACGAAGCTGGAGTTCAGATGCGTAAGACGGCAGTCAGTAAGTCTTTTCGCTCTCTCATGATGGCGTCGGTGGCCGGTCGAAACTACTAGGACGGTTTTTAAACATTTCAAACATCTTTTAACATCTATTTGTGTCTTTTAAATTGTCTTGTCTTGTCGCCTGTTAAGTAAACAGTGGGATTTGCCGGGTCTCATATTGGAATTTTATAAAAAAAATACAGGTTAATTTTTTTTTTAAAAATCACGCGGTGTGTCAAAATTAGATTAGGGGAAATTACTCTGGAGGCACGGCAGTACCTTGGCAAAGTTGAGAAATCACAGCCGTAAGCATCATTTTCTGGAAGCAACTCAGAGTACTTTTGACCCGTTCCCCCCATATCTTCTACAGTTTCCCCAAATACCTTAAACCTTGTTTATCTAGAGTATGTTGCAAACGGGACCAGTTTTTTTAGTCCATGTTTTCCAATTCTGAAGATATATGAACTAAAAGTTTCGCTTTTTTTACACTGACTCACTCTACTGACCGATCATCAAAAAGCTAAGGTGCATTTCGTAGCCCTAGAAACTTCAAATTTGGAATAAAGTTAATTTTTAGAATACAAACAAAGGAAAAATAAAAAATTCCGTAGAATTCGAAAAAAAAAATCAAAAAATTTGAAAAACTGAAAATAATTCAATATATTAGCCTTAGAAACTTACAATTTGGCGTAAAAGTAGTGTTTTAGGATTCGATAAAAGAAAAATAATTAAACAATCCGGAAAATTTAAAAATAAAAATTTAAAAATCGAAAAATTTGTAAGAAATTGAAAGTTCGAAAATAATTTCATTTTGTAGCCCTAGAAACATGAAATTTGGTATAAAGGTATAGGAAATTTTACCTATTTGGTAAAAGGTGTTTAGGATAGAAAGAAAGAAGAAATTGAAAAATCCGGAAATTTCGGAAAAAAATTTAAAATTCGAGAAATTTGAAATAAAAACTCTAAAATTGAAAATAGTTAGACTTGTTGGAATTTTTCGGAGTTTTTAATTGTATCTTTCTTTACAACCTAAACACTACTTTTATGTCGAATATCAAGTATCTAGGGCTGCGAGTAATACCTAATATCGATAGTGCCTTTCCTTGAAGCAATTGAGAATACTTTTTATCCCCCACCCCTATAACTTAGTGCTTTCGTAGGAATTTGAAACTTCTTTTTATCTAGAGGACTTTGCAAATGGAACTAAATCTCCAAATTTTTGGTGCCTTCAATTAATGGTGACAGGGTGTGGGCTTGACGAAAACTAGTGGATGATGTTAAAAAAGATCCCAAAGTAAAGAAAAGAAGAATTACTTGTAAAACGAAGTGAAATCTCATCAAAAACATAAGATGTAAAAAAATGTAGTGATTTGTAATTTTGTGACTTGGCAATTATGGAACACAGGGAAGTTATTACACCTTACTATGTTATGGAATGGGATGGGATTCTTTGATTAAGTACAATTATAAACAGCCGCCACATTCTCGTGCTGCGTAGTTGCCAATTCACAAAATAATCATTAACTAATGATGTAGAGACAAGGAGTAATTTTTGAATGAAAATTTCAGAGGTAATAATTGAGCTAAACTTGCCTCTACATGATCGCAGAACTTATTAGGGTAAAAGAGTCGCGATACTTGGCTGCATTTTTTACAGCTGATGTTTTTGAGCAGATTTACGTTGTAATTAATTTACGTTTTCGATATTATGATTTTTAGGAAAGAAAATTAAAATCATTTACTTTTTTCTTTATTCATACTTACCTAAATAATTCTGCCCCAAATAAAACCTGCGAAATAGCCCTTACATAAAATTTTGTTTCATTCTGCAAATGTATTACTATATGATACTTCCGCATTTAAAGCGCTTTTAAAAGCCTTGGTAAAATAGATTATTTAGAAAAATATATGTGTTTGTTTCATATAGTGAAATTAGTATTTTCATTTCAGATTAGATTGACGCAGTCTAGTAGTTAGCATGCTATATGCAGAATGAGAAACGAATATTTGGGTTTCCAAACCAGCGTGGTCTGAGAGCCCAGGTCGAAAAGAAACTTTCCTGGAAACTGATATTGGTACTAATATGAATGCTAGTACCAGCAACAAAAAATAGGCTAGTTATTGCTATGTATTGCTTTGTATGCTTGATTTTCATGCTATTATAATGCTAACCAGCATCAATTGGGTCAATACACACCATGACTTGCTGTGTAATTCTGGTGGAAACAGCAAATTTTTATGCTAGTAGCAGCAACAAAAATAGGCTAGTTAATGCTATTATATGCTTTATAATGTCAGCCAGCATCAAGTGGGTCAATACACACCATGACTTGCTGGTAAGTCTGGTAGAACCAGCATATGTTTATGGTAGTTGATGCTATTTTATTGCTGCGATACAGCATTTAATGCTAGTCTGATAAACAAATACCAGCATGAATTGTGACTTGGGAGGAACGACTGTGTAAAGTTTTAGGGGTTTTCCTTGTAATCGAGCAATAATTAAAGTCACTTTCTCTTCAAAATATCTACCTGGAGGCATCTCTTCTATAGCTAAATGGCCAAAAGTTGTCGATGCTTTACAAATACTTCCTTTCCTTACTTGCGATTATTTATCTACTACATTTTGTTTACTATGAAGTGGCGTAAAGGGAATTTTAAAACTTCATGGACTTGAAGGAGGTTGGCAACACGGATTGAATATTAACCTTTTAACACACAAATTAATGACTGAAAATGTATAAGTGACACAGTACCCAATCGCTTGGATTGGACATAATCAATCCTTCGAAAATCTCCAACTTTACATTCCTTTGATTTACTTAACATTAATTGTTTGGGTTGATACACCAGAATCGCAATTTCATAAGATAAAAAAAAGAAAAACTCCAGGTAATTTTGAAAATATTTAACAAACCATGCGCATTAATGTCAGAAATTTCAAATGTACCAAAATTTGAAGATATATTGTAAAAACGGGTTATGTACTTGCCAGTTTTTATATTCTTATTTTGCCTAATAAAGCACTTCACGATAAAATTTGTTTACATGAATAGCAAAATATTGCAATACATGATTTAGTAACAATTTCAAGTTTTTAAAGTAATAAAATCACCAATAACGTATAATAAAAAATTGATTTTTCTCATTGTGTTAACAGTTGTGCAAATAATGTATGTATAAAAAATTCTTCTAAACTATCCAAAACATATTGGTTTTTACGACGCATCTATATACCACGTCTTCTTTTCTTATTTTCAATATCTTTCAATTATTCTTTTTCTTTGTAGTTAACCTATCTGTTGAAGTTTAAGTCTTCTTCTCTCAGAATCTTGAACTCTTTTTGTGTGCATCTGACATCATCCACAAACTATTAGCAATGCTTTCCAAAAATACATATATATGTTCAATAACTATAAATATTGTTAAGTTAAAAATGGGAGTTTTTAATGCACTTTTACAATGATTTAAAGTATTAGTAAATAATGTATGTTAAAATTTAATTTTTGCGTGACAAGATAATAAATAGTGTAGGAATATTGGAAAAACATTTCTTAAAATGTCCTTAAAGTCAGTAATGTAACTACGGAAGAGATGCCATTGTTAACCATTAGAAATTATAGACATAGCTTAGTTTAATGCTAAAATATTAAAAAAAAAAACAAATTGCGCTAAGATATTACAAAAAAGATAAATGTGAAAACTTTTGAATTCTCAAAATATTTTGAAAATATTGCTTGGCAACATCTTCTCCTTACTGATGATACTTTTCTTATCTTAATATATTACTATATGATAGTATATTAAATCTTAATATACTAGTATATTAAATAATTATAATATATACTAATAATATATTACATACGTACCGTCGTTGCACAAAATCGCGTCAAAAAATAGCAGGAAACGCGAAAAAACACTCTAAAAGTCACTGCAGCAATTACAGATAAACTTTATTCAAAAGAGAACAAAATTTACTGTATTGGGCTAAAAGATTCAAGCGTGATTGCTTTTAATAATGTGGAAAAATAGAAACAAATTGCGAGAAAACTCTAAAACTCACGAAATTTTATTTTAAAAGTCGCAGAGAACAAGCTTTACTAGATTGGGTTAAAATATTAAAACAGATTTCTTTTATGAATTTCGAAAATTGCCGTGAGCTACGAAAAAGCTCTAAAAATCGCACAAAAAACTCTTTAAAAAATCAAAAATTGATGTATGAATACCAAATAAGCTTTATTGAAAAGAGGACAAAATGTACACTATTGTGCAAAAAGATTAAAACAGGATTAGATTTATTAATGAGGAAAAATAGGCACAAAACTATAAAAAAAAATAAAACCTCTAAGAACTTGCTAAAAATACAAAACTCGCAGAGTAAAAAAATTACTACAGTGGACTAAAAAACTGCAAACGGAATTTATTAAAAAGTCATAGCAAAATCATAGGCAAAAATCGACACGAATCGCAAAAAAAACTGTAAAAATCGCATGAAAATCGACAAAATGAAGACAAAATGAAAAATACTCTTCCAAATACAAAATAGGTATGAAAAAAGATAGATTTTCTATGGCTTTTTAATTATTATCTCAACTAATTGCTGTCCAATTTTTTCAAAAGTTAATGTCCTTGATATCCCTGATTTTTTCGCGTTGATCCGTAGTTTGAGCGACCCCAATTCCTCGCAACGCGGAGCCTTCCCCTGCAACACGTGAGAAAACGCTAGAAAACGCATGAAAATTAAATAAAATAATAATAAAATAATCCATAGTATGTCTTCGAGGTACATAACTACATACATAGAGGTAAGTTCCTACCAAAATTGTAGCTCTGCGTGCAGCGGTTTCTTAGCACAATCCACAGACATATACAGAAACTTCTTATAAGTGTATATATATAAGTATTTAGTAGACAAATTCCTTTGATTATATTTCCTAGATTTTGGTTTACCTTTAAGATAATTTAATAAAGAACTTTATTGTAAAGCCAAGCCTCACCCATATTAATATTGTACTTAATATATTTAAAAAATAAAATCAGCGAATTGGCCCTATACTGTTCAAAAACAAACTTATGCTACAGTACCCTATGAATTAATAAAACATTAAATTAAACAAATCTGTCATGAATATATGCTACCGTAGTCATGGCACGGTAGCACATATTTTATACGTCTTACGCTTTAATCCGATAAAGGCTTGATTAAAAGAACTTTAAGCTGAATTATCTCAATTAAAGTCACGAAAAGTTATTTTCCAATGTTCTGTGATAGACTGGAGTTACAAATACGTATAAGATGTCGAAATATTCGTAATCACACGACTTCAGTAAGAGTATATTCTCATGATCTAGTGTGGACAATATTATTGATACCCACTTAGAACGAAGTCTATAGGTAATAACTTAGTGCAAAGAGCTTGTTAAACTTTTATCACTGAACCACACGAACCTTAACCAAGTGGTTCTCAAAAGAATGAAAAATCCTTTTTTTTTCGTCAGCCTGTCTACCAATTTAGTAATTTGTTTGTAAGTTTCTGAATCTATAATCCTGTACGATATTTTTGTCTATAATAATCCACAATGATATAAACTTTAAAGATTTCTGATGGGAACCACATTTTAAACATCTGTTTTATTAAATGAGTAATCAAAAACAGCTCATCTTAAAATGAATTATTTTTCCTCTAATGTTTAAAGAGCAACACTTCTGCATTGAATGCTTTTTTAAGTTCAACAATTTTGTTATATTCTCTTCAACAACTCTCTTTTTAATTGTTTACATAATTGTCGCACAAGTACTAAGTACAACATATTGACTTAATTTATTTTTGTTTTACAAAGAATTTTAATATAGCTATTTAAAACTGCAGAACAATTTTCAGTTAAACAGTTTTCTACGATGCAAATATTTTATTATGTTGCATACTTGGGTGACTTATACCTTTTATGTTAAAACCAAATGAAGACTGCACTGTTATTAAAAGATAAACAGAAAATAATTCATTAATAATTTTTCAAAGGAAAATTTCTATTCTCATTTAAATACAAAGTGAAATTATTCATCTAAATGCATAGAATTGTATCTAGAATAATGAAATAAACTAGGAAAATGTAAATAAATGTAACACTATATAAATGTGAGAGATTCTTATTAAAATGCGACTGCATGTTTGGAGAGAAAAGGGAAAAATAAAGGGGGAAACAATTGATTAATCGTATGTATGCAAATAAAGTTTTGCTGTTCAGGAAAGCGATAGAAGGAACATTCAGAACTAAAGTGGTTCAATCCCATTTTTTCGTTTAACCAAATTAGAGACGATTTCCTGCTCTGCAGATAATAATTTGTGTGGATCCGGAATGCATCTAGTCCTAGATAAAAATGAAAAAAAAAATAAAAGAAAGATTAGCAACAGGATGTTGCTGGTCACTCGTGATTCTAAATAAAATGTACGATAGCAAAAAAACTTTACATCCATTTATCTTTATATGATGTTACATGGACATGATAACTATGATACTAAACGCCTAAAATGTGTAACTTGCTTTTATTGAAAACAATATTCTTAAGAGGATAACATCTAAAAAGAGAAAATCCCGCACTTACAGCTCAACAATTTAATTAACATGAACGTATTTTACAGGAAGATTGGTGTATTTCCTTATTGTCTCTCTCTCTCTCTCTCTCTCTCTCTCTCTCTCTCTATATATATATATATATATATATATATATATATATATATATATATATATATATATATATATATATATATATATATACAGGGTGTCCAAAAAATCAACGTATTTTATAAGAAGAATGGTGTATTTCGTTATTGTCTTTTAAACTATATATATGGAGAATTTCTCTTAAACAATTCATTTTATTTCAAAACTAATCTCGGTATTCATAACAAAAGAAAATTCGTCGAATTGTAATTTAAACTATTTCTAACTTTAATAAATAATTTAATATACCTCGACATTGTTTGAATGAGAAAAACTATCTACTTGTAGAAAGCAATACAAACATTCATAATATAATTTTTTGTTACGTTTTTTCATCTGATCTATTCAATAACGTACAGTCTAAGAAAAATACGATGGCTATAATTTTAGTTTTAATGAAAGGGTTATTGGTACCTAAAAAAACTATTCCATAAATAACTCCTCTATTAAAGTTTTTAGCTCATATTTTAATAAAGCAAAATCATTCCATATAATAAGATACCTTAAATTTCTAAAACAGTAATAATTTTAGAAAATGAAATTTGTTTTTATTTAACAATTTAAAAATTTCTTCTTTTCCAATTTTGATATTTTAAACTGGGTTGTTTTATCTTTTACTCAGGTTAATTTGTTAATACAAATTTAATTCTAACCAATATCCGACCGTCCCCTCATGTTACAATTAGTAAATACATAAAATCGAAAATTTTAAAACGACGCATGCATAGGTTAAAGAGGAAAATATATTTTATTTTATTTTATGTTTTTTATATACAGCAATTAGCCGAAATATTTAAGAATTTCCCCATGAGTGTTAGTACTTACGTAAACAAATAGTTGTTCTTTCTGTGTTTAAATTTTTGCTGCAATAACACTTATCTTCAAAGTGCGTTTTTTAATTTTGACAAAATATTAATTTTGTTTTTGATAACCCATACGTATGGTGTTTTTGAAGGGGTATAATGTTAATAAAAGAAAGTTTTATAGTTCCTTATATCGAAATCTCCAGTGTTGGTATAAAAATAAATTTGTTTACAAGTTCATTTTAAGGAAAATTTATTTATAAAGAAAGTAAATAATTTTGATACAAATAAATTTCGTATGATACATTTATAATTCAAAATATGACAATAGTTAGGATTTCTTTCAAAATTTTTAATGCCTACTGTACGTCAAAAACATTAGCATTTATTTATAACTATTTTAATGTTAAAATATCTATGGATAAAAGTATTATTTTGAGAATCATGCCTGTGAGCTATACTTCTTGTTCAAGATAACTTTTAATAAGATAATTGAAATTTGACACTTTCTAAGAAAGCTATTTTTTTTTTCGCAATTTGTTAAATGCCAAACTAAAATTGGCTGCCTCTAACAATAGAGCGAAATTTCATCTTCTTCAGATATATTGATCCAATTCCAGAAAACTTTGAAGTTTTCTGCTCGCGGCTTTATAAATACTTTTCAGGAAATAGAAATCTTTGTCATAAGTTCTTTTAGTTTTGAAGATAAAATTAAAATCACTTTCAATGAAATATAATTATGTGTCATTTATTACCCGCTCCGAGAGTAAAGACAAAGTATACGAAAATAAAGTATATGCCATTGGCACTCCCGATAGTTTTCGGCAAATTCAAATTTAAATAGATAAATGTAGTTAATATTAAAAAAAGTATGGGGACATATAATGGTATCCAGTAAGGTCCTTTCTTTCCCCTTAACCTTTTAATGTTGGTAGATAAAATATAATGTCAATAAAATTCCTTTCAATCAATTACCACTCACGGACAATAATGTACCAACTTTCAAGAAATTTTCTTGCCGTTATTTTTGAAAAAAGAAAAATGGCCATTTTAATGGTCAATCTTTTCAATTTTATAAGGTAGCTTTTACAATTAAAAAATGTTGCAACAAAATGGCGTACTATTGTTAGCCACGATGTACGAATTCTATTCTTCAATCATGTAAAAAATAAAATGAAGAACATTAACGTGAAAAGAGGTACCAAGTCTCCATTGGAATATTTTCAAATATAAAAAAATATTTGGAATCTCAAGTATTGGTAATTTTTTCCCTATATTAACTCTGAATCTAGTGTTTAATAAGCCGTATTAGTATAGGTTGAATGCAAATACACATACCTGAATTTGTTATTCTTCTTAGTTTGCACTTACAGCTTAATTAAAACGAGATTTTATGGCTAATCTTCTGTAATCAAATCCACAATCAATTGACGCAGTGGTCACCAATTATGTTACCCGTAGGTCCGCTTCAAAACGTTGTCAATCTTTGGCAGTTCAGAGACTTAACCTTCCCACCCCACTCCTAACACCATGCTAAGTTACACTTCGTTACTAACTTAATCTATCTACTTTGCTTAGTAAACTTTTCTTTCAAATAAGTTATTATTTTACGTGCAAAATGCAATGGCTACCAGTAAAATGACTTGCATAGGTACCAGAACAATAGTTTTTTATTATGATTTTTAGAATACAAGAAAATAAATACTAAGTACATATAAATTAAAAAGACTACACATTAAAGTCGTGTTTAAGGTTCAATGGTAGAAATTTCACATTTTATTTTGAACTACCTGTTTGAAAAATGCTACCAAATTGAAAAACTGTAATATGAACATTTTTATCCAAACACAAATTTGAAAATTACGGAAGCTTATTTTGAAGATTTTAATGAAATTAGTTCATAGGAAGTGATTTTAAAATGTGTTCGAAAAGTTCGTTCGCGACACAGTTATACATAGAGATACATGAAACATCATTAGTTAAATAAAGATCATGGGAAACAGAACTTCCAACAATTATGGGTGATGGAGTGTAATGTATATTATGTATATAAATTATTTTGTAATGATCTGTAAAATAACTGTAAATGTTACACCCATTATTTTCAAAGGAGAACATACTACAATAGGTCCAAGACAAACTTAGACAATAAGTCTTAACATATAATGTCTAAAAGAAACAACTAAAATGAAATCGGGAAGATTTATTTTGTTTTACTGACAGCTCTAGAAATCAAATTGAGCGATCAAAAAACTTTGGGATTTCTATAGGATGTAAAAGGTATTCTTCTCGAAAATAAAGTTATATTTCAAAGGAAGAAGTAATTAAATCGACTTTATTCGACTTAAATCGACGCGTATCATTTACCTTTTGTTTCCTTTTGTAACCGACACTTAAGATAAGAAATTATTCAGTTTGGTTTTAAAAGGAATATTTTTGCAATTTTATCAATACTCAAATGTAGATTAATCTAACAACCGCAATAGCAAAGACATTTCTAATGACTTGTGAATTAAATTATTCTAAAAGAAATAGCTCTCTAAAGTTGCGGATATGCGTAAACTATTATAATAAATTTATAAAGAAAAGAAATATTATGTGCAAATAGTATGATTTATACCGGTACTTCCAGCTGCAACCAATTTGATATCCGAAAAATGTATTTTTCTGACTAAACTTTATTATTTCAGAAATTAATCTAAACTACATTTTTAATTATAAACGGAACAGTAAAAACATTTTTGTTTAATTCTGTTTGTAAAATTTCAATTATTTAAAAGATATATCGACACAATTTACTGCTTATTCTTTGGTATAAGGAGGATCAAATGTTAATAAGAAATTATCAATATTAACAAAAGAAACATGTCTGTCTGTGTTTTGGCGATGGCTAGGGAAATCTACCACACGTAGAAGTAAGAAAAGTTTTAAGAGAGATAAGAATGGACCTTAGACTGTGATTTTACATTTTTTTGGAATTTAGCAAAGATATTATTTAAATCTCTTATAAACATCGCAAAATGGGGTGCTTCTGTCGTTATTCCAATTGTGCCAGCGCCTTTACTTTTTTTACTCATATCTTTATACAAATGAACGCGACGCGTTCGGTTTTTCCTGAATTTTAAAATCACTATCTTCTGGTTCCCGATGGCGATAAAAAAATAAATAAAAATACGAATTTTTTAGCCGTACTACCAATGTTCTAATGGCGACTTTTCTTTAAAAATATTAATATTTACTATTTCAGATCATTTTTATGAAGCTTGATTACACGTTAGTTTTCAGTTTTCTGCATTTTGAAACAGACGCATCCGCTTTCTGGGCATGAAGAGAAAACAGCAATAATACCCACTTATTCGGGGTACTTTGTGGGTTTTCGCGGTATATTTGGTTTCAAAACTATTCATGTTGTTTTACGAAAAAAAAATATCGGAAGTAGATTTGCGTTGATTTTAAATTTTTGCGTTTTCTTTCAAAGTTTTAAAATGTCATCTGCTTTTCCAAGACATAAATAAAAAAAAAAAATAAAAATACCCGCTTATATCCAGTTCAATAGATATTTTTGGTTTAAAAATATTTTAATAGCTATTATTTAAAATAAATTATTTTCTTGGAAGACAATTCATCAGATATTTGTTTTTCTCTCTCAGTGCCATATGAAGCTACGGTTTCCCTTTTTCATTCTGTTCTTAAATCCAAACAGGCTATTTTTTGATACATTTCTGAATTCATTTTTGTTGGCAAACTCATGAAATTACAAATGCTCTTATGGAGGAACCATGTAATCGAATATATAAGTTTTTAAATTTTTCTGTAAAGTTTCTGTTAAGTTGGCGTTTTCAACAAAATGTCCGAACGTGACAGCGCAGAGAAGGAAAAACAAAAGTGCTAATCATGGCACAACAATCGTTTTTAACTCAGGAAGGTATTCATTTATCGAAAAATGAAAACAGATGTTCGATTACGTATCACTTTAATAATCTTGCCTTTAAGTGATGTTTTTATGTTTAAAAATCTGTCATAAAGTTCACCGTTGTTCAGATGGAAAAATATTTTTTTTTTGGAATCGCCTTCAGAGAGTTGTGCATTCGAATTTTTTCGAAGGCGCTTTCGTTTCTGCGCATAATGGTAGAAACATCTACATTTTAAACATAACTTGTCAAAATTGAAATATATCATTTCGCGTTTTAAAAAAGTGAGAACGAGTGCTTGTTTTATATTATTTATGTTTTTTAGGGGAAAATTTGGTCCGACTTGAAAGCTTAATTAATGTAAATGTCAGAAATTAAATAAACAATAACTATAACGGGGGCTCAATAGTTTGCTTGGAAACATTTTTGTTTATAAAATCAAACAATTTTGAGGTCAGTTTGTAAAAACAGACCACAGTTGACGTAGCAATCGCGGTTTACGCTGCTGAAGGCAGTGAGACTCACAACTCTAAGTTTGTTTGGATAGATTTTCGTTTGAAAAATATAATTCATACAAATTTAAAAGTGTCCGTTGCAGTGGATCAAACAACATTAGGTTCGTTTGGAAAGTTTTTCGTTTAAAAATATAAACTCAAAACAGACTGCAGCATGCGTAGCAAAGCCTGTATACGGTGCCGAAGTCAGTGGGAAACAAACTCTAGGTTTATTTGGATAGATTTTGGTTTAAAAATACAATATCATTCAAATTCGAGGGTGTACGCTGCCGATGTCAGTAGCCCTCTAACATTAGGTTGATTTGAAAAGTTATTCGTTTAAAAATATAAAATCATTCAACACTGATTTTAAGTATATTTAAATTTATTAAAATGTGCCAGAGAAAGACCGGGCGGATCAGCTGTTGTAAAATAAAATTGATGAAAATGTGAAAAATGAAAATATTTTTGAACAACTTTGTAGGATTTAGTATTGTTATTTTGACAAAAATATCAAAATCGGAATAAATACCTACAAAAACTTAATAATTTTTTCTCTGAATATCAACATTCAATCTGTATTTCTGTAAATACAAAATTTTATTATTTATTTCTGTATAATCCATACTGTATTTGAGTAATGGTAACTTTTTTAAATTCTTTTCTACATGAAAATATAATTTCTATTTTTTAAGCGTAATTCGAAATACTGTAAAATCATATATTTTTGCCTTTTTTGCTCTTTACAACATAGTTGAAAAGTGTTTATGAATTCAATTTGTCTGGCCGTCGGACCGTCTGTCTGTTTGTCTGTCTATATTTCGCGTAAATTTACTCGGATTGTCATGTAATTGAGGTATGTTATTGCGGATTACAATTGCACAATGAAAATGGAATGCGTACCATTAATTGTTCGTTTACAGGGGCACTGAAAAGGATTCCGTTACATTATGGTCAATGAGTAAAAATTATTTGCAGTGTATTTGAATGATTTTACACTACTTGACATACATTGCAATTGATATACATTATTGTAGTTTACTACAATACAATTACTATAGAATATGTTGTTAATACTAGTATTTATCGTTTATTTAGAGGAACACACAAAATAATTCGGTTACAGTACTGTATGTGAGCAATGATTGCTGGAAGTGCGTTATTCGTTTTTAAATTTAAATAATATTTCGCATATTACGCCATGTGTACAAATTCTATAGATCATATACAGGGCTGAACAAAAGAATTTGAGTACATTTCTGCTTATTCATGGGAAAACCTGAAGGTGAATTTTCTTCTGTGTTATGTATACGTACATATCTATATATAAAATACACGGCTGCAGAAAAGAATTCGGATAATTTTCCAACTGTAGATGTTAGTTGGTGAAACTCCGTTTTCAAAAATGAACTTTGCTGAAGTCTGTACGTATCTAATTATTTTATCGTGTTTGAATCGGTACATAAGTCTTGTTTTATGTAGAATGTATTAGACAGGAAGGCTGTAGCAGAAAAATTATGTTTTCGAACATTATCATAATTCATACATTATTTGAAAGACTAAAAGCTAATAGCTAATCAGACTGTCTGCCTAAATGTAATCTGTCGGAAGACTATGGCAGACCGACCCGAAGTTTGATTTACATTAAATCTACCATAGATTAGAAATCTTCCATAATCGTGGTGCTGATCAATAGCAAATAGTATTTCAATTACGGAAGTTTAACGACAGAAGATTTAATTATATCAAATTCGCAAGTTTTTGGAGTTTAGTCTAAGTTAGATGATTTTTTCGTACTCGGATTAGCATAGAATGTTTTAGTCATTAATATCGATAAAACCGTTTTTGCTTTAAAAATTTACATCGGTATTTTTAATGTGGTTTCTTCTAACCTGTCAAAGTGATTTTTTCCAAATTACTATCGGGCTAAACCAATTTTTGTGCTCGATTTAGTATAAAAGGGAAATTTCCTGAAAATCGTTATAGTTTTCGATATCGCCCGTAATCGTTTTGCTGTAATATTGGTGTCACAATAGTATTGGCGAGATTTCCGATTACTGAAGATTAATTTCGAAAATAGCTTAAATCTATGAAAAATAATTTTTCCTAGGTCAAAACCTAATTAGATAGCACTCTCGTATGCGAATAAGAGTTATTCCATGAAAATTGTCAGAACTATTTTCAATTTATACCATCATTTTAAGAACTGAGCTTCTTTTAACAGTTTAAATCGAATTTTCCCGTACATGATACTTTGCTAGATCGTTTTTTCATGCTCGATTTAGTATAGGAGATAAGGTTTGTGAAAATCGTTCCAGCCATTTTCGATGTATAGCAGAATTTTTAGTGCTGAGTTTGTTTTAATCTGTCAAAATGAAATTTTCAGAATTTCCTACATAGTTATAACGTTTTCTGGTTCTACAATTAGTTTAGGAGACACGTTTCGTGTAAATCGTTTGAGGATGTTTTTAAATATAGCAAACATAATTTTCAGCGCTGAGTTTGTTTTACCATTTGAAAACGAATCTTCTTGAATTTGGGACCTAACTAAATCGTTTTCTCGTACTCTATTTAGTATAGGAAGCACGTTTCGGGAAACAAGTTGCAATACGAGTAGTAATTTTCCAACTGGACGAAAAATGTCCGGGCCAGGATTCGAACCTGGGATCGCTTGGCTGAAGCCGCCACGCTCTACCACTGAGCTATTCCGGTCGAATCTGGAGGACATAATTCATCCAGTTAACATTAAATTAAAATTTATCAAGAAACTTCTATTCAAAATTAATCAAGTTCCAATAATGTTAATTGTTTAATTGTTTAATTAAGTTAATGTTAAAATTAATCAAGTTCCAATAGTTTGAGATATCATCCGTAATCAGGAAAATTGCTTGCTCGTTTAATATACAGGATGTCCATAATTAAACGATCCTACTTTAAAGTTGTCTACAGACAAAACTAATGGTCAGAAGGTTGTAAAATTTTGTGAAAGACATAATGAAGGAATGGGAGTTTGTTTAATCGAAAAAAAATTAGTTCAAAATTTTGGCTTCAGAGGGCGTTTTTTAGTGAATTACACATTTGACATACATTTAGGATAGGTTACAAATTTCATTACAACAAAACATGTTGAACAAAACTTTTTTCGCGATATGTTTTTAGCTTTCCCCAGAACACACTGTGGTCAACTGCGGAACATGCTATTTTACGATTCCAGATGGTGGCTGAAATTGATGCCGTCATATAGAACATGTTTTGTTGCAATAAAATATGTAAACTAACGTAAATGTATGCTAGATGTGTAATTTATTAAAACCGCCATCTGGTGGCGAAATTTTGAAGTATTTTTTTGGTAAAACAAATTCTTATTCCTTTATTATGTCCTTCATAAAATTCCACAATTTTCTGACCAATAGTTTTGTCTGTAGACAGCTTTAAAGTAGGGTCGTTTAATTCTGGACACCCTGATTATATTACTATATGCTAGATATAATAAGTTTAATAAATAATGTGCATATGTAATGGTGTATGAACAATATTGAATTGCACAATTTAAGTCATTCATTGGGGTTTCTTGGGCCACGTGTATAAAATCATTTTTTGGCTCAGGTTAGAGTGCTTCAAATTGACAAAATCGTAGATATGTTTGTAAAAAAATGCACAGATTTTCAATAAACGCAATTTTCCTTATTAATAATACTATGTAAAAAAAGAAAATATTATTTGACCGCCGCAGAATTCGCGGGGCGCGGCCCGCTTTGCTACGTCCCTTTTATACGGAGACACTTGCGGAAGCGATGTAGAAGGGGAGAAAAAATCTGAAAATTGAAACCGGGCAAATTTAAAAGGAAAAATGAAGAAATTAAACACCTCGAAAAGCGGGAAGTTTTGGGCTCGGGGCTCTTAAGCTATCGAAAGACACAGCACACACACTCACGGACAAACAAACAAACTTTATATTATTATGGATTATATTTCTTTTGAAATTTAAAATTATCAAGGTAAAGTTGTTAAATATACTATGTTGATATCAACTTCTATTGATGCATTACTATAACTTCTATTGATGCATTTAAAAAACATGCATTCTATAGAGTTTTAAATTCTGCTTTTTAGGTGTTTTTCTTAAAAATACGTTTATTTACTGTTATGCATTTCACCATTTAAAAATTAATGATTTAAAAAAATATGTCTAAGGACATAATTAAGTAAAAGTAGTTTAATTATAAATAAAAACACATCACACTTAACACTGCATTTACATAAGTCAATAAAATGCATGTTTTCATCTTAATTCAGACTTTTGACCCCAGAGCACATTTGTCCGTTGATTACTTTTGTTTGGTAGGAAGAAATTTTTTGAAATTTGTTGACTTTTAATAAATAGATAACAAGTATTAAAAAAACAGCATTCTAGATTTGTTAGTTTTTGAAATATTGGACAATATTGAATATATATATATTATATAAATATTATATATATATATATATTGATGAAAAAAATATTAATTTATAAATTGTGTTTTATTTTAGTTAGCATTAGTTTTAATTTGTGAAACCAATCAATTTTTATATCAAATTAATCAGTTATTTGAGTAATTGTAGTATGATCCAATGGATCGCCCTGTAGGCGTTACATTTACAGTACTTTAAAAATGCAATAAATTATCAAGTAAAATTAAATATAAATTGAATATAAATGATGAAATACACGTAAATTACATATTTTTTCCGATGTATGGCATTTAAAATTATTTTATCGTTGTTATTTTAGTAGTTTCATTGAGTGGTCAAAATGACCCCTTCCCACCGTTCCAGTAGGGAAAATTTTTCCGCTATTCTAGTGTTAACAGGAAATGTACATCAGCAGAATTCTTTAACACGTTGTACAATACTGACAAAACTTTCAATGTCCACTTTCATCACATCATCTACGGTAAACACATAATATTTTTTTTATTTAAAATTTTACTTGCAGTTTTTCTTCACTTGATATTTTTCAGTACCAATACCATAAAACAGTTTGGAATTTTATTACGCTCTTTCATTTAACTCAATGTGATATTTGTATGTAAAGATAGAATTGTGTAATCGATTATCTACCTACTTCATGATATGCTAGAATTATAAAAATTATGTACATACGTGTGTTTCCGATGACAATTTAGCATTTTAATATTTTTAGAACTTAGTTAGAACTTAATATAATAGTATTTAAATTTCCAATTAAATTTTCAGCGGTGCTGAAAAACTGTGCCTTAAATACAACTGCAAAGGATGTGAATTTTCCTTTTCACTTTGCTTAACAGCGTACAACCAACTTGATTGAAAAATGTATCCAGACCGGGGATCGAACACAGATACCTTGGTATATCGCACCAAGTACTTTACCAATTAAGCCATCCGAACGACATCCAGTCTGGCACCTATCTCACTAATATATATGTTGGCAATAGGCTGCAACTCCGTAGCGTAATGTGGAATGTCAACATCAGCACACTATGAGTGGCGTTCATGAGACGACTAAACTCCCAGCATCGGATAATATATAAATTTCCAATTAAAATTTTAGTAGGAGTGAAACTACGCCTTAAATCTACTCCTTAAATAGCACTACAAAGGATGTGAATTTTCCTTTTCACTTTGCTTAACAGCGTACAACCAACTTGATTGAAAAATGTATCCAGACCGGGGATCGAACCCAGATACCTTGGTATATCGCACCAAGTACTTTACCAATTAAGCCATCCGAACGACATCCAGTCTGGCACCTCTATCACTAATATACGTTGGCAATAGGCTGCAACTCCGTAGCGCAATGTGGAATGTCAACATCAGCACACTATGAGTGGCGTTCATGAGACGACTAAACTCCCAGCATCGGATAATATATAAATTTCCAATTAAAATTTTAGTAGGACTGAAACTACGCCTTAAATCTACGCCTTAAATACAACTGCAAAGGATGTGAATTTTCCTTTTCACTTTGCTTAACAGCGTACAACCAACTTGATTGAAAAATGTATCCAGACCGGGAATCGAACACAGATACCTTGGTATATCGCACCAAGTACTTTACCAATTAAGCCATCCGAACGACATCCAGTCTGGCACCTATCTCACTAATATATATGTTGGCAATAGGCTGCAACTCCGTAGCGCAATGTGGAATGTCAACATCAGCACACTATGAGTGGCGTTCATGAGACGACTAAACTCCCAGCATCGGATAATATATAAATTTCCAATTAAAATTTTAGTAGGACTGAAACTACGCCTTAAATCTACGCCTTAAATAGCACTACAAAGGATGTGAATTTTCCTTTTCACTTTGCTTAACAGCGTACAACCAACTTGATTGAAAAATGTATCCAGACCGGGGATCGAACCCAGATACCTTGGTATATCGCACCAAGTACTTTACCAATTAAGCCATCCGAACGACATCCAGTCTGGCACCTCTATCACTAATATACGTTGGCAATAGGCTGCAACTCCGTAGCGCAATGTGGAATGTCAACATCAGCACACTATGAGTGGCGTTCATGAGACGACTAAACTCCCAGCATCGGATAATATATAAATTTCCAATTAAAATTTTAGTAGGACTGAAACTACGCCTTAAATCTACGCCTTAAATACAACTGCAAAGGATGTGAATTTTCCTTTTCACTTTGCTTAACAGCGTACAACCAACTTGATTGAAAAATGTATCCAGACCGGGGATCGAACCCAGATACCTTGGTATAGCGCACCAAGTACTTTACCAATTAAGCCATCCGAACGACATCCAGTCTGGCACCTCTATCACTAATATACGTTGGCAATAGGCTGCAACTCCGTAGCGCAAGGTGGAATGTCAATATGAGCACAATATCAGTGGCGTTCATGAGACGAATAAATTCCCAGCATCGGATAATATATATTTAAATTTCCAATTAAATTTTCAGTAGAACTAAAACTACGCCTTAAATCTTTAAATAGCACTACAAAGGATGTGAATTTTCTTTTCACTTTGCTTAACAGCGTACAACCAACTTGATTGAAAAATGTATCCAGACCGGGGATCGAACCCAGATACCTTGGTATAGCGCACCAAGTACTTTACCAATTAAGCCATCCGAACGACATCCAGTCTGGCACCTCTCTCACTAATATACGTTGGCAATAGGCTGCAACTCCGTAGCGCAATGTGGAATGTCAACATCAGCACACTATGAGTGGCGTTCATGAGACGACTAAACTCCCAGCATCGGATAATATATAAATTTCCAATTAAAATTTTAGTAGAACTGAAACTACGCCTTAAATCTACGCCTTAAATACAACTGCAAAGGATGTGAATTTTCCTTTTCACTTTGCTTAACAGCGTACAACCAACTTGATTGAAAAATGTATCCAGACCGGGGATCGAACCCAGATACCTTGGTATATCGCACCAAGTACTTTACCAATTAAGCCATCCGAACGACATCCAGTCTGGCACCTCTATCACTAATATACGTTGGCAATAGGCTGCAACTCCGTAGCGCAATGTGGAATGTCAACATCAGCACACTATGAGTGGCGTTCATGAGACGACTAAACTCCCAGCATCGGATAATATATAAATTTCCAATTAAAATTTTAGTAGGACTGAAACTACGCCTTAAATCTACGCCTTAAATACAACTGCAAAGGATGTGAATTTTCCTTTTCACTTTGCTTAACAGCGTACAACCAACTTGATTGAAAAATGTATCCAGACCGGGGATCGAACCCAGATACCTTGGTATAGCGCACCAAGTACTTTACCAATTAAGCCATCCGAACGACATCCAGTCTGGCACCTCTATCACTAATATACGTTGGCAATAGGCTGCAACTCCGTAGCGCAAGGTGGAATGTCAACATGAGCACAATATCAGTGGCGTTCATGAGACGAATAAATTCCCAGCATCGGATAATATATATTTAAATTTCAATTAAATTTTTAGTAGAACTAAAACTACGCCTTAAATCTTTAAATAGCACTACAAAGGATGTGAATTTTCTTTTCACTTTGCTTAACAGCGTACAACCAACTTGATTGAAAAATGTATCCAGACCGGGGATCGAACCCAGATACCTTGTTATAGCGCACCAAGTACTTTACAAATTAAGCCATCCGAACGACATCCAGTCTGGCACCTCTCTCACTAATATACGTTGGCAATAGGCTGCAACTCCGTAGCGCAAGGTGGAATGTCAACATGAGCACACTATCAGTAGCGTTCATGAGACGAATAAATTCCAAGCATCGGATAATATATATTTAAATTTCCAATTAAATTTTTAGTAGGACTGAAACTACGCCTTAAATCTTTAAATAGCAATACAAAGGATGTGAATTTTCCTTTTCACTTTGCTTAACAGCGTACAACCAACTAGAGTGAAAACTGTTATATATGTAATATATGTATAAAATGTTGAATATTTGGTAAAGTACTTGGTGCGCTATACCAATGTATCTGGGTTCGATACCCAGTTTGGACACATTTTTCACTCAAGTTTGTTGTTCTTGAGTGAATGTATTCATTTCACTTTGTTGTTAAACAAAGTGAAAATAAAATTCACATCATTTGTAGTGCTATTTAATAAAATCATTTTAAGGTATTTTTTTATTTAGCCGGTCACAGGGGATAAGTCGTTGTATATCTTTTATGGTTACAAATGCCCACCAGTTACAACAACAATAAATTTAATGATGCGCCAAACCACGCTCGCCAAGATAGGCCAACCGACTGTGAAACTGAAACAACGAAACTTTTTAAACGCTAAATAGTAGAAAAATATAAATAAAAAAAGAATGTAATATATATAGTTTTAAATACTCTTTAAAGCATGAAAAATTTCATATTTATTAAGTTATGATTTTACGTTGAGAAATAAATTTAGAAAACCTCAACTGGTAGTTTAAATAATGTTTGGTCTTCTTTCTTGTTAGACATATCTTAAAAAAGAAACAGAGCAAATATATTTTAATAAACTTAGTAGTTTGCGATTGCTACCATGCGTAAAAATTATGGGGAATTATCCATAATCGGGTTTGGTGCCACGCCAAATTCACATATTCTAGCGGATTTTTTTTTTGAAAAAAATTATGAATTGCAATTATGACATTATGCTTGATTTTCAAGATAAACATATAATGCTTATGAAAAGTTCTTAAAAAACTATTTCAATTTCTAGATTTATTTTTTTTTACATTTTTTTTGTAGACAAGTTCAACAATGGTGTATACGTCCTGTTAACCAATTCCATTTTCTCGAAGCTTAATCTTACCTTTGACGACACATTAGATATTTCTTCAGCAGCGGAATTTGTATTGCTGTCAAAGGCAGCATCACTAAAATTACTTGCAACCAAATCACAATCTAAATCTTACTGTGAACACTGGAGAAGATTCAGATAGTGAATACTGAGCTACTTTTTTTGGGCGGCTCAAGTTACTTGAATATCGGTATTGCCGTTCACAAAAAAATTAATAAAATATCAATGACGAAAATAACCTCTAGAGCGAATATGCCAGTAAGGATAATATTAAGGTTGGAAAATAGGGGAAATTTGACATAATCCATTGGATATTACTTTATGGTTAGAGATAAATTAGTAAAAAATAAAATTTAAGATGAAAACAACTTCATAAAATAAATAAGTATTTTAACTTGCATGTAATTCCCACCTATCGTGAAACGGCAAAAACAGGTTATAAGAGCATAAATGAACTTAATGCTGTGTTCAGATAGAAGTCATACTGGAAACATTGACGCCAAATGCGCTTTGAATAATACAGGGTGATTATAAAAAAAACTATCCCGATATATGAGCCTCTAACTGTCATATCGTTCACAGAAAGTGAATGAAATTTTGGTTTAAAGTATGCGCTCAAGAATCATGTGAAAAACAACAGTTAAATTCTAACACTTACGGCTACAGTGACAAAATTTCGAAAACTTCAAATGGCAACACCTATTTTTTTTTTTATTGGAATGTGATCTTCATAGTAAAAAACCGTAAAAAGCGTTGGAACGGTACCTGTATCACGAAAATTGCCGGCGCTAGACAGACTAAGAAGAATAGTGAAAACAAACAATAATGACAGAGAAGCAACAGAAAACAAAACATTTTATTGTGTTTCATACATTTTCAATTTCACACACGACGACACTTTACATGCGGCAGATGGTGGATACCACTGAACAATAAAATGTTTTATTTTCTGTTGCTTCTCTATCCTTTATTGGTTGTTTTCTCATTTCTTCTTAGTCTGTCTAGCGCCGCGCCGGCGATTTTCGTGCTACAGGTACCGTTCCAACGCTTTTGATGGTTTTTCACTATAAAGATCACATTCCAATAAAAAAATAGGTGTTGTCATTTGAAATTTTCGAAATTTTGTCACTGTAACCGTAACTGTTAGAATTTAACTGTTGTTTTTCACATGATTCTTGAGCGCATACCTCAAAATGCTTAAAACCAAAATTTCATTCAGATTCTGTGAACGATATGACAGTTAGGGGCTGATATATCGGGATAGTTTTTTTCTAATCCCCCTGTATTTCCTACGAAGTGGCTTAAATTACCTCGTCCGGTCTAGTAAACTCTGATGAGGGTATTTTATTTTAACAGAACGGGAACTATATAATCGAAAAAAAAATATATATCGAAGTGCTAAGTCATACCTTCTACAGTGAATTCAACAACAGAAATCATTCAAACAACTTTTTATTTAAAATCATTTGTACAAGTCTTCAAAAGCAACATGATTTACACCTCTTCTTATACTTTAAATGAACAAAAAACAGAAGCACCTTCTTTAGACAAATGGAAATTAGAAACACATTCATCTTTTTTTAAGCTCCGAATACACGAATGGATTGACAGCTGAAAACAGAAAAAAGTGAATAAATAACAATGTTTTCAAATAAAAAAGGACTGAAATCTGAAAAAGATGAAAATGAAGAATTAATAAGTGTCAAAAATTGTTACGGAAAGTTTTATGCAAATAACAGCATATCAAATTTGTTTTCATAGCTCTTTCTTTTGTAACAGCACATGTCAATAAATGTAAAGAAAAATTGATAGTCGCTTAAAAGATTTGTTTTTAAAATTGTTTTGTATATATATATGTTTTTAACAAGGTGTTTTATTTTACAAAACATGCATAGATAATTAAATAAATAAAAATTAAATTAACAATTTTTAATGTATCGTCATGTTATGGTTAACCATTAATAGAATTACTATTTAATTGTTAAAACGATTAAAATATAAATGCATTGCATTTAAAATTATTAAGATTTTTTTTTATTTATTTACACAATATAAATATAAAAAATAATTGTTCTTACATTTTTTATGGGACATTAAGCAATGACTGTATGATCATTTTTCCACCGTTTAGTGTCTTCATATTGATTGGCTTCAAATGTTTTCCCTGGAAAATACAAAAAAGTATACATATTTAATAACGTTTCATTATATCAATCAACGTCATTGAAAACAAGTCTTAAAATCACATTTTTTGCAAAAATCATCTGAAACAACAATTTTGCTTAAATGCTTTAATAAATGTTGCATTTAGTAAAGCATAGTTCCTGTAAAATTACATCTTTTTGAAGCATTTAACTGTTAAAATATATAAAGAAAATGCTTAAATTTTTAAAATCTCAAAACATGGATTTTCAGAGTTCATGAAATTGTAAACTGTTAAACTTAACAACTTCCGAGTCAGTTAGAAAAGTACATACATTTATTTGCTTTTGAACACTTTCCACATAAAAATATAATACAAATATAAACTACATAGTTGAAAAATGTTTTTGACTTCGGATTGGCTGTCATATCGAATTTTCTGACATGTTTGTCTGTTCGGTATTGTCGTATGTCCTCCGTCTGATGTCTGTCCGTACTCTAACTTTCGTAAATATACACGGATTGTCATGTAATTGTTATAGGTCATTTGAGTTCACTATGGCATGTTCGCTATTGGAAATGGTGTGCATAGCTTTTAAACTTCATTCTCAGAGACATTCAAAAGAATCATGTTACATTATGGTTGATGGCGGAAAGTCATTCTCGATGAATTTTAATGATTGTACATTATTTCAAACATAGTGAAATTTATTTGCAATTTTAAAATGCACTAAATAATTTAGCTATTAATTTTAATAGTAAATATTTATACGTCATATTTTAAAGCAATCATTTATTTTTAATTCGGTATTTTCTTTCGAGCTGTTTTCTACTGTAGTAAGATAACTATTTTGAATTTAATAGACGCAATCAAATCGTAATAATACTAAATTAGACCTTGTAGTAAAATTTATTTCCTTCGCGCATTTCTTTTCACCAATCAAAATCCTGTAATTATGCATTCCATAGGTATATTGCCAAAAGAAATGCCAAAGAAAAACAAAAAAGGACCATTTTAGTATATTTTAGAATATTTTGGACAAGTATTTCGTTTGTTTTATCACTTGGAGACTTCAATAAGCACACCTTACGTATACTTCATGTTCAATTAATAAAACGACATCTGGAACACTTCTAAATGAAACGCTAATTTAGGCAACAGAACGCAGATGCAAGTGCTTGGAAGTGAAACACTCATTTATGAAACTAAAACACGTAATGTCAAATAAAACTGGTCTATTTTAGCAGATTTTAATTTAAACTAGCTGATCCGCCCGGTGGTGTCCGGGCCAGTGATAATAACCTTAAATATATCTAAATTCAATGCTGAATGATTTTATATATTTAAACAAAAATCTTTCTAAAATATCATAATTCTGAGTACTCCACTGCTTTGAGGCCCCACCAGTGGCTGAGAGGTTCTGCTCTCAAAGCTGGTAGATGAGAGGTGCTGGGTTCAAACCCCTGTCACGCTCGTCGACCTAACCGTTCGGAGTTTTCCGTGGTTTTCTTCTAACATTGCCGTAAATACGGGTTAGGATCCCTTAAAAAGACCGCCACGGAGGGCACACCCCCCCCGAGCCTATATCCCTCGTGTTGATAATTGGCCATCATAAATCAACTCAACCCAACCCACTGCTTTGAGTAGCGTACGCCCTCGATTTTGAATGTTTTTTTTTTCAAATGAAAAAATCTATCTAAACAAATTTAGAGCTAGGAACTCCACTGCCTTGGGTATCGCACACTGAGCGTACTACACATGCTTCGGTCTGTTTTGATTTTTTAACACTTTCCAACCTAGTTGAAAAGTGTTTATGACTTCGGTTTGTCTGCCGTCTGCCGTCTGTCCGTGCTCTAACTCTCGTAAATATGCTCAGATTTCCCTGCAATTCTTACATGTTATTGTCGTATCTATAGCATGTTCCCTATTTCAACTGAAGTGTGTAGCACTTATAGTTTTTTTTCAGGGACACTCAAAAGAATCCCGTTACATTACGGTCTATGGGGAAAAATCATTTGCGGTTTATTTTAATGATGTTAAACAATTTCAAACATATTGTAATTGATATATATCACTAAAGTGCATTACAAGAAGCTTAATATGGAATAGGGTGTGCATAGCAGTTATAGTTACTTTACAGGGACAGTCAAAAGAATTCTGTTACATTACGTCTAAGGAGAAAAATCGTTTTCGAATTAATTAAATAATGTTTCACTATTTTAAACACATTGAAATTTATATATATCACTAAGGTGCATTACAAGTGCCTTACTGTAGAATAGTGTGTGTATAGCAGTCATCGTTCATTTACAGGGATACACAAAAGAATTCTCTACTGTCTGTTAAAAATAATTCCTGGAAGTGCGTTTTAAGTTGCTGAACGCGATTTTAAATTTAACTCACTATTTGTCTATTACTTGGTGTGTATAAATTCTGTAGATCATATACAGGACAGTACAAAAGTTTGTGAACACATTTCCGTTTATTGACAGAAACTCCAGAAGGAGAATTTTAAACTGTGCTACGCGTTGCCTAACTAAACTAAAATTTAGCATCCGATGTAGTATATATAAAAATCTATAGATCATATACAGGGCTGAATAAAAGTATTCGGATATTTTTCCCATTATTAAATATGTTGGAAATTCCCGAAATTACGTTTTTAAATATGTTCTGTGTTTTCCAAATTGTTTACTTAGATGTTATATTTCAGCTTATTAAACGGTAATGATTTGTAAAATTATTTTGGAAGCGTTGGAAAGTGTTACATAATCTATGCTTGACGCATGATTTTTCGTTCTTGTTTTATATTTTAAAACGAAAACCGGCTTGGCCGGGACCTTAAATACACCGAAAATCAGAGTTGAATGAATTTATATATTTAAACGAAAATCTTTCCAAACGAATCTGATAATAGAAGCCCCACTGCCCATGACAGCTAAAAACTACTTTTTCCCCATTTTTTTCCAACATCCGGTAATTTATTATTAAAAAAACATCTTACATTCCAAACACTTTAAAATATTTGTGAGTTATAACTACAATATTATCGAAGTCTGTGAATAATTTTCGTGTTAAAATATTGATATTTAGTTGTAAAGAAAAGTGTTTTTCTTATAACTTTTATTTTCACACATGTAAATACTACGGGAATTTGATTAACTTTTCAAACTGATTATTTTACTCCTAAATGTTATTACATTTAAACGCAAATTTTGCTGAAAAAAAGCTAAAATGTTGGTTTAGGGTATTAAAATTTTATAGCAAGTTTAAGATATAATATAAATGTAAATAAACATAAATGTTAACCCTATAAGATTTTTTTTCAAACAGATTATTATACAACTTTAATTCTCAAAATTACTGAACCAAATTTATGATGGATCATTATCTAAACGGTTAGTATATCGTATTAAAATTTTAGAGTGATTGTATAAAATTAAGTGTGCTTTTTTGAACAAAATGTGCTTTGCTTATGTAGATTATGAGCAAATGTGTGGAAAAAAAGGAATTTGACGAAAGAGTCATTCCATACAAAGTGATCAAAAAATGAAAAAAAAAATGTGGCCACATAGTACCAGATTTTAATTAAATTTTGCATATACATTCAATTTATGTATAAATAGAGTTATGTAAAGTATCCTGACAAAAAATAAAATATTTTCGTGGTTCTGTACATTTAAAAGACTTGTGACATAGAATGGCATTATGAAATTGAGCAAAGATGCAATTTGAAGTTCTGTATCTTAAAAACTACTTAACATAAATAAAAAAATATATATAATATTGTAATCTCTGGAAAATTATCTAAATATTTATTTAGAAAATTATATCTTAACACCATTGTTAATCTTAAATTGGTTGTAAAAATTGAAAATTTGTCCAATTTGACAAAATTACAAAAACAATATATAATGATCAAAGGAATGAAAAAACATCTATGAAATTGATGCTTGATGGAGTATTACATATGAAAATTGCATTGCTGAAGTTTAGAAGTTGCTTTTTTATTTCCAACATCTTCAAAATAGCTTAGAAACTTTTAAAAAATGTACAAAATGACAATTTTTTCTCATATGTAGGTACAAAAATTTAAATGAAGTAAAATTCAGACATCAACAATATTGTATAGGCATACAGGTCAATATGTCCATAATATATCTGAAATAAATGGACAAGTGCGAGTTTAACTTGCACTCAAATGGTTCCGTACATTAAATATGTTAATTAAGAAACTCCTACTACCACTAATTTTTTTTTTATAATTTTACTTTCAATATGTTCGGAAATAGTAGAGGGTAGGACATATTTTTCGCGTATACTTTCGATGATACCTCTGAAAATGTAATACCTAAAATTAAAACAAATATATTTTTGAGTTCGATGTTACGAGGTCTTTCAAACAATAACCTATACACGATATATAAAGAGAATTTTTTTCAAGAAACTTAATTAATATCTCGACAAATTACCGTTGATTCTTTCGAAAATCGTTATCAAATATTCTTGGATGATTCTGCGTCGATAGATACCTCGAGTGCCAGTCAACTCACCCGTTGACGTCCCGAACAAAAAAGTTTGTGTGCAACAGAAAAATGCTTTTTCTCAATGTTACCTAAAAAAATCGCTCAAGTTTTCTTGCAAGGTTGAAATAAACTCTTACTATCCCTATTTGTTTTCATAATTTTATTTTTAGTAGATTCTGAAATAGAGGAGGCGCGGGGACATATTTTTGCAGTGCATTTTCGACAATATCTCTGAAAATATAATACCTAAAATTAAAACAAATATATTTTTGAATACAGTATTACGAGATCTTTCACATGATACCCCACACGATATACAAAAAACTTCATGTTTTCATGTGACTTAAGTACGCCCCCTAAATTTTTCCTAAACATATTTGTGAATGACTAATAATCTGAAAATATGTGGGTAAAAAGGCCTAACTTTCCACGCCCCATAGTTTACGAGGAGAGGGGCTGTGACATACGGACGGACAGACACAGCAGTGACCTTATAATGATTCTTGTTGTTACTTTTTAAGTACAGAACCCTAAAAAAATCAAGATTGGCTTTGATTCCTAACATAACACAGTTACGTTCAAAAAAAAATTATTTGTTATATTCTGTGGGTCATTGTATCATTACATGTGTTATATAGATAGTCAGTTTACAGTACATATTTTCATCACATAACATTATTGTTTTAATGTTTTGTAAACATTCATGATATCTCTTAAAACGACTCACTGGGTTAGGTTTTGGATTTCAATTATACATTTTATGTTAATTTTGTGGAGAGTAATTGGGCTTAAATTGGGGGACGTTTGAGACCATCTTGTAAATGAAATAGGTTTTTTCTTGCTTGCAAATACTTCAAATTTCTGGGAATGTTCTTAACTTAAAATTATTTAAATCATATGAATGGCTTCATGTACATATTAACTTATATTAGTGCACTTCTATTTTCTAAAACGAGAATAAGTACATTTATCTAATATTTTTTTTTATGTTCAGTGACGTATATGATATAAAATATGCACATGTAGATAAACAGGAACTGCAAACCTAGTTAATACAATATTTCCATATACATGAATAAAATGTACTACATAATGCAATATCAGAGTAGAAACGGATCAAAATATTATTATCAAATTGATTTACATTTTATCTGATCTTCATTCAAGAAACAATATATAAACATATACTATTATTAAAAAAAAAAAAAAAAAACCTGAAAAAAGAAAAATCAGTCAACAGTTATGCTGTAGATTATTTGAATCTCTTTTGAAGTATTTCCTCTATCTGGTTAAAACTGTCTTATTTGATTTCTAAGACTTGTCTGTTAATGATGCTGATAGAACAGGTACTGTAATATGCATATTTGCAAGTCGTATCGAACAAAAATCATCTGTAAGGGTCCGCGAACAGTGTATTAAAGGTCCGTGTGGACTCGTAAAATTTCACAAGAAAATCGCGGTTATCTGGTGAAATGTCAATCATAATACAAAGCCACTAATGCTTGTCATATACCCCGGATACAAATAAAGAAATTGAAATTTCTCCAGGGTTTGCCACAAAACACTTTAATTTTTTCTCTTTTTCTTCGAAATTGTTTTCTTCTTTTGCTGATGATTGAGAAAAATTTCGATTTATGATTACTATATAATTATTTGTTCAATTCTACTCTACTTTAAAATATTCATGACACAAACATAAACTGAAGGTAATAATGAAGGTTTCTACATTTATTATAGACGATTTTATCTATAATGTCAAAATAATTAAAAACTTTAACAGATTTCCTCCACGTTCGAACAATCAGCATAAATATTGCATTTTCCCCTTAAAATGTTTTCTTTATTAATTTGTTTTTTCATTAAGGAATAAAAATACACTAATTAAATTATGCCAAGCTATTACTGCTTATTCAATCAAAATTAAAAACATTTTTTGATATTGAATATCCATTCCTCAGGCTAACAGTTAAAATTGAAAGTACATAGACTAAGTTACGATTTTGGTATGAACATTTAATTTAAGTTTTAATTAAGTGAACAATCTTGAAAGCTATTATTTTGAATTTACTCATAAATATGGATTACCTACTTACATGCTGAACTTCAATAAAATTTGTTACCTGTTAGCCACAGTTGATTTGCTTAGTTTGTGTGGAATGACTCAAAAGTTACTTTCGGAAATATTTTTTTTTTCAAAGAGTTAATATTCAAATTTACAAAACCAACGGCATCTTTTGAAAGTTGACTGTACGATCATTAAGCGTGTGTGATTTGTTTTTCCATATTTTGATTAAACATCCTAAAGGTAGAATGTTAAATATTGCAAAATCAACGAAATTCGTGAAAGTAAATTACGAAAAGGAATGTTTTTGAAAGTTTTAATGTATATTTTTCTAAACTAAAAGCTGCGTTTTAAACAAAATAAACATAGATATGTTTTTTTGTTTGTTTGTTTGTTCGTATTTTGATTTCTGAAGCAAATGCCGATTTTTAAACATGGCACAAAATTCTCTCATGTGACATTCGGAAGCGAAATTTCTTCAAAGGCTTGATATTCAAATTTTTGGAAACGAATTGCTGCTTTAGAATTGAAATAAAAGTGGATGTGGTCTGGTATTTTTATTTGTTTATTTATTTATTGTGTCTTCATTAGAAACGTAGATTCAGATTTTTACAAATTGCAGAAGTCGTGAAAAAGTGATTTATGGAAACGAAAGTTTTGAAAGAGTGAATACTAATATATATATATATATATATATATATATATATATATATATATATATATATATCTTTTTTAAATCAAAGGCTTCGTCGTAGTCAAAATAAACGTATATGTGGTTAGGTATTTTTGGTTTGTGCGTATCTTTATTTACGGAGACAATGCACAATTTAAAAAAAGGCAGAATAGAGAAAGCGCAAAACTGAATTTTCCATACAACATTTTTTCAAAGGGTTAATTATCATATTTTTTAATACGGATTGCAGATTTTGAACTGAAAATAAATGTAATTATTGTCTGCTATTTCTTAAATTATTTATTTATTTAATTTGTTTTTGTTTTGATTGGAAGCGCTGATACAATTTTTTTAAGATTGCAGAAATCCACAAAATCCCAAAATGGCATACAAAAAAAAATTGTTTCAAAGAGTTAATATTAATATTTTTGAAACCAAAATCGGTGTGTTAAAATAACAAAGTACGGTCTTTAATTTGGTGTAATCTTTTTTACCGTATTTTGTTTTAGTTTGGCGGATGCAAGGTTCGTAATACGAGAGAAATGAAAAAACACGAATTCGATGTTTCGAAATTAATTCTTTTGCAAAGGGTTAAAATTAATATTTTTTAAAAACGAATTGTGGCGTTTAAAACATAAAAGTACCAAATGTAAGAAAATGTTATTCCTTTTTTCGTATTTTGTACAGTTCAGCAGTAACACGTTAAGAAACATGGCAAATTAAAAAAATAAACAATCTGGCAATTTGCTTTTGTCCACTGTAGGCTTCTAAAAGCTCCGAACTGAGCATAAAAATTTAAACTAAAATGATAGTTTTTCGAAGAATTATTAATTGATATATCGATTAATTATCAAAAAATAGAAAAACAATGGCACTCCGGGAGTGCCGACAGAAGTGAAAACTTGAACAATCACGTGTGTATTTTTTGAATCGTCAGGAAATGTTTTATTGTGCAGGAAATACTTTTAAATGAAGTGTTTTTTTATTCATTATTATAAACTACTACTACAAAAATTATATTACAATTTTCATTTAATGCACTATTGTACATGAAAAATAATGCATATTATTTTATATACAAAAATTGCAATCTATTGCTTAAAACGTAAATTTACAAATACATAAAATATGAAATTTAATTAATTGGTATTCTTTGAAATGAAATACCAATGAAACTTATGAATTTTCATCCACAATTTTAACAACTCTCAATACATTCATCATTTTTTTCATGAGATGTAGTTTCATATCTTTTGTAATAACATTTATCTGCAAAATAGGGTTCCCGCTTCCTATCACTCCAAAAGTATGACTTCTTTGCTGCCTGTCTTGTTTACGGTATTCGTGAACATTATGCTTTTTTTCTATCTTCATACTGCGCGTATGGTTTGCGGCATCTATAATTTCTATCAACAAACTTTTCTTTTCTATAAAATGATTTCTCTTCATTTCCGTATCAGTAACCACGTTTCTTAAAACTTTCGTGAAATATTTCCTTATTTTAATTTTTACTTTTTATATTACTTCTGTCTATTTTTTTTCTCGTGCTCGTTAAATTATTATGTTTTTCGTGTTTTGTTATTTCATTTTCATCTTTTGATTTGGTCTCGCGAGTTGAGTCACTTTTATCTGTTTTCACCGCGCGTGCTAAATTTATCTTGAAATAATTTTCTGAATTATTTTTATTCATAATACCAATCATTTCGTTTTCTGCACATGAACTATTTCCTTTTGATACTTTCGCTTCATTGTATGAATTGGCAACATAATTTAATTTGGTGTCGGTGACGGTAACGGTAACGGTGTCGCGAATTCAATGGTTTTTTCCCCATCTCAAAAAATGCCCAACGCGCCTAAAGAAGTTTTCACTTCAAAAATCTCAACCTCAAGTGCATCAGGAACTGTCATAGACTATCATAGAAATTTTCAGAACTCTGTGCAAGGTAGATTTTACTAGCCGTCGCCAATAGACACACACACACATACGCACACACAGAGAGAGAGAGACAGAGAGAGGGGGAATCTAGATATTTTTTTCATTCTTCCTCAACAAAATTAGTAGTTAAATTCACATACGCTTTTATGAGACCAATAAATTTAACTGTATATTATATTTGCGGTACTCATAGTAAATTATTTTGCTTTCTTTTTGAAGAAAAAAGCTTTTACTAAATTATGTCACGTTCGTATCGCCATAAGGTAAACATGTACAGTAAAGGTAACTTAACTAAATAACTAAAATATAAGTGAAAATGTTTATCCTTTATCGTCAGAGGGATTTAAAAATTGTTGAAAATTTGTTTTAGATACCAATCCTGTAAGCCGATTTCCTCGAAAATGTTTACAGTTCACGCGGCAGTATCCTGGAGTGTTCAGTTGACTAAATGGGAGCTCAATCTAAAAGATAGTTTTGGCGCTATCAACACACACATACTTAACTACATCATGGTAAAAACACAAAAAAACGGACTCTCGGTACCTAGAAACGAACAAAATTCAATGGTACATGCATACACACACATACGTATGGATGTTTTGTAAATATAGTGAAAACGTATTCAAGGAACGTAAAGACGTAAAAATATACTAAAATGTCCAAGTCGGACTATTATGATAATTAAACTATACGTATCCGAAAACTAAAAACTGCGCAAGAAATAAAAAAGAAAATTGTACTATTTTCAAACACGTATTTTGTTTGGATATTTATTTAATTTCAATATTAAATTACCGCAAACGTATTTGAACACGTGAATTTCGTTTTAAAGTCTTCCGTATTTTGTTTTAGTTTAGCAACTGATGTGAGGTTCGTAATACGGTATAAAATGAAGTAACATGCATTCGATGTTTCGTAATAATTTTTTCGAAAGGGTTAAAATTACTATTTTTTAAACGAATTGTGATGTTTAAAGTAACAAAATATCAATTTTAACTGTTAGCCTTATGAATGGAAATGCAATATAAAAAAATATTTTTAATTAAGACTGCATAAGCAGTAATAGCTTGAAATAATTTAAATAATGTATTTGTATTCCTTAATGAGAAAATAAATAATGATGAAAATTTTGAGGGGAAAAATGAAATATTTCTGCTACTTGTTTGAACATGGAGGAAAGCTCTCAAAGTTTTTAATAGAAGTGTACTTAAAGATGTATCTTTAATAACAGTTAGACGCATTGGATAATAATTGAATATTTAGTTTTGGATATTCTCACATCTGAAAATATGTCACTCTGAGCAGATAATTTGCCTTTTCGAGAAATATTTTTTAAAATTTCAATATAAATGCATACAAATGATATAGTACCTGCATTTAATTGTATTTGAAGTTAAAACATCGACTACTATACAGACATTTTAATTTCAAGGGTAAAGCTGAGGGAAAAAATATCGCCATTCTAAAAAAAAAAATAAATAAATAAATAAATAAATAATGCTGCTGCCGTGGCGGAAGTAATTGAATTTATTCCGACCGCTTCATTTCTTGGCTCATAATAAGAAAACTATTGCATATAAACGTAAGGAAAACAGTTTTTAAATCGAGGAATTATTTTAATGTTGAAATCTATCAAAATTTTTCAATTAAAAATGTATTATTGGAACAAAAACTATGCACAGCAATTTAACTCTCTTTTGCAGGTACATACTCGACTACTTCAATGTCCAATCATTTGTTTTTTTTAATTTTTAAAATTTTTAAGTTTTTATTTCTAATTTTAAATTCAAAATTTCATTATCTCAAAAGATATTAAATTCATAGTTTGAAAGTTTAATTTTTTACCTACTGTTGCCAGGTTAAATATATATATATATATATATATATATATATATATATATATACATATAATATTTACAAGAACTTTTCAATCGAAAAATAGTGAATGTAAATAGTACATTTAAGTGAATATTACAAGTGAATTAAAATAAAAAAATAAAAATGTATAAAGAAATTACCTATTGCGTGTGAAAGGCATTTAATTGTGACAATTACGTCATATTTAAAGCGATATATTCAAAACTTCTGATTTAAAATCTTTCTTATTGCGTTTCCGAAAACAGTTTTTTTTATGGAAAGATATATTACACGTGAATACGTAAAAAAGAAAAAAAACGTGAAAATAATTAAAATGATATGTACTAAAATATGAGAGTTACGTCACATTTAAAATGATTTTTTATGGCAACTAGAAGGAAACTTTTTTAAATTAACATAGCGACATTAATTAGCGAAAATTTTTAATTAACCTTTTTTTACAAGCTGATTATCAAATGTGTAATAGATCTTACTGAATTAATCACGAAAACAGCCGTTAGCTGGGCGACAACAGAGGATGTGATCTTGGATTACGAAAATTCCTCCAGTGAAAGCCAAACCGATTACAAAAGATCACTACTGGTCGTGATACAATCATTTAATCTGCCGTAAGCGAGTAACTTTTTAAAGCAGTGCAAATTAGCGTCTATTTAGAGCCTGAGGGTTGTGGATGAGGGTTGACAAGAGTAATTTGTAGAGGGCAGAGTCCCCTAGTATTTAAAAATATATTAATCTATTAAATATGGCATCACACTTTCAATGAATCAAATGTTTAAGACATATTCAAATTAGAATCAATTAGAAAAAGCAAAGAAAATGATGTCACTTTCATATAAATATTGTAGGTTTAATTTTTAAAATAAAAATATAATTTTCCAATCAAAAACTATGTTTTATCATCAGTTGATGCTTCTTGCTCTTCTGAAATCAACGTCCATCATCTATAAAGTAAAGATTTGATTCACAAGCTATGCGAAATACAATTTCATTAAATGCTACGAGATTTGGATGCATTTATACCCATTTTGGTGGCATTGGCAAGAAACTTGCATATTCTTCTGTTACACACCGTAAAGAAATCGTGCATTTTGAGGGATTTTACAACGGTTGCGTTAAATTGACGTCATGTTTTTCTGATTGTCGTTTTAATGTTTTTTGGGCGTAAATGCTGAAAGATCCACTAAATAACCGTCGTATTTTTAGAAATTGCCTTTTTGTTTCTCTTTTACGTTAGAGCTCAGTTTTTAACACATCCAACGCCGGGCGTAGCTGCTAATATCATATAAAAATGAAAAAAATGAACATCTATACATTTCTATGCAAAATATTACGCATTTTTAGCACATTTCTTAAATATATATTAATTTAACCAGAAAAGACAAGGTCATATTAAATTTTTCTTATATATACAGTAAAACCCGGATATAACGCTCTTCCGGTGGACCGGGATAGAAGAGCGTTAAAAGCCGGAAAGCGTTAAATGAGGGAGAAGATTTTCAGCATTTTAAAATTGAGAATACAGTAAAACCCAAATATAACGCTCTTCCGGGGACCCGGCTAGAAGAGCGTTAAATGCGGGAGAAGATTTTCGGCTTTTTAAAATTGAGAATATTAGATTATCTGCTTTAAATAATGCGGGGAATCATTTTTGTGTATTATTGAAAATAGAAATTCCACAGCAAGCGTACAAAAACGTTTCCTTCATTTAAAATATCACAAATTTACATGAATACGTATGTTTACAGAGTCTATTATTATTTCAAATCAGAATAAGTAAAATACTTTTTAGCAGTAAAGCAAAAGATACAAAATATATTTAACATTTCTAATAGGAACCTTTATCCTTATATTAAACATAAAATAAAATTATGAAAGAAACTAATAATAATATTTTGTTTAAAAAAATTAACTTGAGCATTCTTGAGCACCACTATGAGGACTATAAACTTTCACTTGCTGTTATTCTGTTTTAGAGAAAAACTCTTCGAGTTTCGTCTGACGGGTGGACGAACGACCACATAAAAGAGCGTTTTTTGCTTTGTTTATGTGTCTTAATATATCTTCATGTGAAGCGGTGGTATCTACTGAAGTGGTGTATAGGCGGATAGTGCTAAAAGCTTCCATTACTTTAGCTATTGTTGGGATGCGATCTTGAACATCGCCGTCAGCAACTTCATCAGGGTCCTCTTCTGCGGCTTCCTGTATAGCGTCCCCTATGATGTCGTCAATGCTCCTAACGTTGCTTGCGATAACATCTTTATCAATGTTAAGATAGTTCTGAAATCTGATGTCTACTTTTGTGCTAGATGCTCGCAAACAGCTTGCCAGTCCTCGTCGTCTATAGGATCCAACCCCTCTTCAGCTGCATCCATATCTCTGTCGGCGTCCATTATGAAGCCTGCCTTTTTAAAGCAGTTTTGAATTATTTTAGGTTCGATTGCATCCCAAGCAGCGCTAAGGTAGTTCATGGCGTCGAGAAGAGTTACAGAAATTGACTACTTTAAATTTCCATTTCATGTAGAAATCGTTTCACTAAACGTTTGCGATGATGTTGTTTTAAAACATTTCTGATCCCTTGATCCATCGGTTGAAGTATGCTTGTGGTGTTGGCAGGTAAAAATTCTATACAGACGTTTGAAATATCTGGTATTTCTTAGGGATGCGCTGCGCAATTGTCTACGAATAGTATGACATGACTATTTTGCTTCCGCATCTCGACATCAAAATCAGAAATATTTTTAATGAACTGGGGACCCGTCATCCAAGCCGTACGTTGATGTGTATAGTCACAAGGCAGTTGTTTGATGTTCTTGAAACAGTGAGGTTTGGCCGATTTTCCAATCACCAAAAGCTTGCGTTTGTCACTTCTATCGGCGTTGGAACAAGCAAGCACAGTAGCACGTTCTTTACTGAACTTCCCTCCATGGCACTGCTCATCTTTTAACGTTACGGATTTATCCGGCATTGCTTTAAAAAATAAGCCAAATTCGTTGGCGTTATAAATATTACAACTGCATAGTTTTTGATAAGCCCTGGAAGACTGTTCGTTTTCTAAAACTCTGCAACTTCTAGGTTCACGGCAGCGGACTCTCCACAAATCTTCTTGTACACAATGTCGTGGCGTGTTCGAAATCGATCTAACCACCCATTAGATGGAGTAAAATCTTCATTTGTTAGCTTTTGGGCTACTTCTGTAGCTTTTTCTTTAACTATGGATCCGCTGATAGGTATGTTACAATGTCTTGACTCAAGAAACCACTCGTACATAACTTTTTCTAAATCTTCATATTTTCCTGTCCCACTCCCTTTTTCTTTGAGCCACCAATCACGGCATTTTTTCAATATATTTTCTGTTTTGAAGAAGAGTCCGAAGAGACGACGGTGCGATATTCATAGATAACGCAAAATCTTTCTGGCTCAGAATAGGTGATTTTTTATCATATTTTTTTAGAACTTCTAATTTTTTCAAAAGTGTCAGCTTCTTTCTTTTCACACTCTTAGCTTCCATGTTGCACCCAATTTGGAGTCGGCAGCGACATTACTTACTTATGTCTAAATGAATGAAGTGAAAATAGTTTGCGTGAAGTAAGAGACAGACAGGTGCTGTTGAGATAGATAGCTAAATTCTTTTGTTCTTTGATACCTGCTTAAAAGGAGACGAAGGAGAAAAGACTGCCGCGCCGGCAGATTTATTTTTTACCTAGGTTTTGGGCGTTGGCTGGCTTCTAATTCCACGTATCCTCTCTCTCTTTGTACGGGCGAAAAAATGAGATCTCCGGATGTAAACCAAAGTACCAAAGCGTAATATCCCGGATTTCTTGGTTCAAAGATCAATAAAAAGCGCGTTAAAAGCGGGAAAGCGTTAAAAGCGGGAGCGTTAAAAGCGAAAAAGCGTTAAAAGCGGGAGCGTTAAAAGCGTAAGGTTCATGCGATCGGGACAAATGAGTGTAAAAAGCGGGAAAGCGTTTTAAGTGGAGAGCGTTATATCAGTTTTACTGTATATATATATATATATATATATATAAGAGAGATTTTGAATTCGATATATTTATTTTTGCGTATGAAGGAATAGAATATGTTTGATATAACGGTGTGTTCGACGAAGATGGAGGCGAGATCGGTTGGTGAGCGCGTGAGGCGGCATGACGCATCTCTCAGTACTGGCAGGCGCCAGAGCGTTGACAGCAGCATGCGGGCCTACACGCATGGACATTCCTTGCGGTCCTTATGCAACTAGAGTAGTTGTGTGTCGACCTCAATTTCGGTCGGGACGGGAATTGCCCTGTTTGGCTAGATGACGTTCCTGTCCATGGAGGATCATCCGGTCTGTATTCTGTAGCTCGTATCACTCTCTTGAGAGGGTAGTTCTCTGTTTCTCGGTGGGACGACTGCGAAATCCTGGCAGGTGACTGGCCGACTAACGTGGCGACGACCAGGCCCTCGGGTTGAAAAACAGTTCAGAGTATCTTTGCGCAGTTGGGTCTTACTGTGCCCAACGGTTATATTAGAAAGAGTAAATAACTTTAAAGAGTAATACTAAACCAGAGGGGGCAGTTCTTCATTGGCGCTTGAGAGGGAGGTTTACACGGAATCGTAAGTGATGTCCTCTGGAATCGTAAGTGATGTCTATGATTTCCCGTACCGGCGACCTTGGACGGTTATAGGGCTCTTCCGAGCTATGGAACTAGGTCGTCGGGAGGTATTTGTGTGAGCATTTCGTAGCCTGGAGACCAGGAGCTCCCGTCCCAGCAGCCTACAGCCTAAGCATCAGGAAAATGTCTATACGTCCAGGGAAACATTTTCCTCAATCTTCTGAACTTGCGAATAGAACCTCATTTTCCATCACAGCCGACGAGCATTCTCTCCTCTCTAATAGGATCTGACATTGGAAGCCGTTGGCAAAGCAAGACGTGTCGGGGAAGCTTGGCATCTGGCATAAGGCCCGACTCCCCTATCGAGGCTGTAGGGGGACTCTGTCTCGTCCCCAAGTGGGAAGTGATGGTGTCCGTAGAGGTTGGGTTCCACACCGAATCGTAGCTACCTATGTCATCAACCTCTTGGAAGAATGGGAGTGGTGGGCAGGTGACGGCTACCCCACCTTTCCGTAGTGCATACAGGACTCTCCTGGTGGTGCGACTTAAATTTTCTTCATAACATGGGTACGGCGCTTGACCCGCCCTGCGGCAGAGCTCAGTTTTTTTATAACGGTGTGTTCTGTTTTAGGGGATTGCTCACATATAAAGCATACACAAGAATTTTTTTTAAAAAGTACTTTTCTTTAACTTTTCTCATTTCGTATTGCGAACAAAATATGTTATCGCTAGTGAATACTGTTGTCTTCATAGGTGCCAGTAAGTTAGTCCAATCCAAATCATTAGAACGCTGCAAGTTTCTTACAGCATCATTTACCTCAATTTTTAATTTACTTTCGACTTCATCGAATGACATGTTTACATGCCGTTCATTTGATGTTCCATAAAACTCCAAGGAACTAATGAAGTCATATTACTTCATATTGTGTGCCTAACTATTGAAATCCAATTTTGTTCAATTGTGACTATGACATTTGTGACGATTTGTGATGTTACATCAACTTTTATGCTATTAGGACTTTGAATACATATTGGAAAACGATACGTTTGTACTTATGAATCATAAATAAAATAAAGAGGAATGTCGGAAATGTAATTAATGCTTTTAATATCTAAAAATATAAGGTAAAGAACCAGTTAAATGGCATAACTGTCTAATATAGTTCTATGTGATCATTGCATTTTGCATAAAAAATGACATAGAGTACACTTCAAAATACAAAATGTACGTATAACGCAAAATAAGCTCATGCGACACAATGACCAAGATTTATCGTTAATTCTGAAACTTGCTACAGTTGTGTGACATTGGAATTTATTCAAATACACGTCACGGATTAAAGATGTGTCGCGGTTTGTGATGCGTTACAAATATAGTAATTTTTTAATAAATATCATTATTTAACTTGTGTTTCATCTGCTTTTGAAATAAAAACATTCAACTACCAGGCAATAAGGTGGCGATAGATTACTTCAAACAAACGATCATGTGAATTCACAATGTTTTAATACCATAAAAAGTTCATATAATATTACTATGACACTACAAATGACCGCAAATGTGACGGGATTTTTTAATCGTTTCTTGACGTCATTTTAAAAATTTGTTGAATTATTACTCATTTTACCATCATTTATTGTTTCCGACATGAAGTCACCATGCATTTAATGTAAATATTTCCATTTCGTCACGGAATGGAATAAACTAACATCACTGTGGAGACACATTTTCCATATTTTTATGATAATATCGAAAATAAGTGTTGTAATTTAATAATTTATAAGTATTGCAATCAAAATTTTGTAATACGAGTCACCAAACCTACAGCACTTTGAATGTCACTAAGTAATTTGCATCTTCTTCACATTTTGAGTGTTATGTCTTTTTGGGTGAATGAAACATCACATTGACTGACTAACATAATTAATTACAGTGTAATAATAAATAGCTGAAAAGAGAAATTATACACGTACATAGTCGATCGCATTCAGTTTCTGATTCTCTAGCTTCATCTCTAATGACTCTATCATCGGGAGACTGGAGCGTGTACATAAGGTCTTCATTATCAGAACCTGTACTGGAATCCCTAGAATATTAAAAAAGAATAGGTTTGTAACTGAGTAGGGATATAGACTTGCTTCTATTAAGCTAACATTGCAAAAGGGGATATTCAAAGTATTCAAAATTTGGCTTGAATGAGTGAAATTTTTTTAACTAAAGAAAAGTTGCGTGCGAGTGACCTTTAGCGACAATGTAATCTATAGATGATGCATGTGTATCGGCGGGAAAGGTTTTTGAAGAAGTATCCCGAAATTATAAGGCAACGTAGTTGATTTATGTATCTCGGATGGCTTTAAGTACATTAAGTAGTATATTAGATTAAGTGTTTGTAATAGTACCTAAAAAAGTGTCTAGTAACTAGTACCTAAAAAAGTCTATATTTGTGCTCGTGGTGTGATCATGTTGGTTGGTGAAGCTCAACAGACCTTTGTGTGACTTAAAGAATTACAATCCTAATATTTCAGCAGAGTTTTAGATATTTTAGCTCATTAATAAGAAGTTTGATGAAATTTGTAGTTTATGTAAATAATAGCCAATGGCACCTAAAAAATTTGAGTTTTAAGTACAGTAAATTATGTAGTATTACAATTGATCTATTTTGTATTCAACTTATTTCATATTATTAAACTTGTATATAAGAATAGTATCATTGATGAATTAATTAGAATATGATTGAAGAAACTGGAGCATGTTATAATATATTTATTTAGCTGAATTTTACAACCGAAAAATTTCTTTTAGATTTAACCTAAGTGATAATTTAAAGTGAACAATTAGTAGATATGCGGGATAAAAAATTAAATAATACCCATCTCTGCATTAATAGTCATAATAATACAAACTCAGTAATTTAATTTAATAGATACGTGATATTGCAAGATTATTACGAGACTTGTGATAGATAAAAAGAGAGCGAGAAATAGGTTTTTGTTCCGTAGGTTGGTATCGAAGTATAAAGATGGATAATCCAATACAATGTAATCCGATATGTAAAATAAAGAATTTATAGTTTAATTCAGTTGAATTGATGTTTACGTGTACAAATATATTACAGTATTGAATAAACTCATCGTTGTCTTTGTTTAGTTGAAAAAGTAACAAAGACTGCTTAAACTAAGATTGAAGAACTATACTTATTTCATAGTTATAAGACAAGTAAATATTTAAGGAAATGTAGCATTATAAATAAGAATTACTACAAGTTATGGGGGCTCATTTCCGAAATTTCGATAAAAAAATCTAAACAAGTTGTCTGAAATTAGATTGTAAGAACGGCAGAAGAGAAAACTTGTTTTCCGTAAACAGATCTACAATTACTTCTAAAGCGAAAACTTTTGATAATTTTATTTAATCGTAATCTAGGCAAATAGATGATGTAATTTTTGAATAGAACAAAAAAAAGCGGATTTGTTAACATTATGTGATGATTTGGGACTGATTATTCCTAAAAATACAAAAGTTGCGGATCAAGTTAATAACAGAGTCTGAAAATTATGATGAAGCGTTTGCCAAAGACTGGCTTGAAGTTGTTATATCAGAAAAGAAGAAAAATAGTTAGAAGCAGACAGGTTCACATCTTGAAACGGAAGAAAGAAGATTAGCGGAAGACAGTCAACTCGAAGCGGAAGAACGAAGATTAGCGGAAGACAGTCAACTTGAAGCGGAAGAAAGAAGAATATCGGAAGAAAAAAGACAACAGATGCAAATAGAAGAGAACAAATTAGAGATGGAATCAGAAATAAGAAATTGACAAAACAATACGAGATGCAGACTCGCAAGCACGATGAAATAGTAACTCCAAGGAGTGGATCAGGTAAGAATTTCGATCTCTTAAAGCTGCTTAATCGTTATGAAAGTGCGAAAGGTGATATCTGTATGTTTTTAACATTATTTGAGAGGAAAATATCTCACATGAAATTCGCTAATGAAGAATGGGTATCGTGCGTATTAAACTTATTACCATTAAAAATAGCTAGTATAATCACAAGAGAAAGATAACCAGAAATAAGCGATTACGAATATATAAAAAGTTTATTGTTGAAAAGATTAAAAATGTCAACAGAAGAATTTGACAAAAGTTCATGACACACAGAAAAGATCCAAAGGATAATTGGCCTGATTTTGGTCTCCAATTCAGAACATAGTTTAATGAATGGTTCCATGGGATAAATGTAACAAATTTCGAGCAATTGATGGAATTATTGGTCACAGATGAAATTCAGCTAAAAATACCTTTAGCAATTAAAGAACACTTAATTGGGGAATTACTAAGGATTTAAGAAGTTAATATACTGGTTGAGAAAATAGATGATTTTGATACAGTACTTAGAGGATACAAAATCGACAAGTCATATAAGACGCAAAATATCATTTCCAGGGAAGAAAAAGATACCAAACGGGGACAAAATACACAGTCAAATAATATAAGACGTGAAGATTTTATTGATTCATGAATTATGTGTTATTTGTGCAAATTACCTGGGGCCACATCGCCCCCAAGTGTACAAATAGGCGCCAAATCAGTACCAGATCATATCATAGGAAACCGATTACAAAAACGAATGAAAACGGTGCACAAGAACAAATGTAGCAATGAATTTATGAAGAGCGTAAATTAGCGCCGATGCAAAAACAAAAATACGTGCTATTCAAATAAATTAGAAGCTCACGAAAATAATAATTGGTAACGCAAATGATTTAAGCCTAATTGCCGAAACGTCAGTGTAGACTCGCTGTGGAGACGCGAAAAATGTTTGCTCTACGTCTGTTTGTCTGTTCCACGATGCCAACCGCAAAAATGGTCCGATTAGGTTGATTTTTGGTAGGTATGTTGGTGAGGTACCCGGAATTAGCTGTATAGTTTTTAGTTACACTTGGTTTATTCGTTCGAAAAATATAGAATGTTTTTTTATGTCGTAGTTATTTCCTAAGGGTATTCAGACGACTTTCAAATTTCATTTTAAATGAAATGAAAATCGCATATTTGAAAAATGGATTTCAACGTAAAATTATGGATGCTAAATTTCTGATATGGAGGTTTTTAATATATCCAATAGCTTTCAAAATTTGCTGATTCATTGTTGAAATTATTGGAATTTTTTTTTGCATCTGTTCAGGAAATACAAAACTTTTATTTTCATATCTTTTAGAAATTTAAAAATGCATTTCTTTATGCTTTGCTCTTTAATTTATTAGTTGCTTAGCAACCATATTTCAAACAATACCAAAATAATAAAATTCAAATAACTCGCACTATTTTGAAGTAATAATTTATTAGCAAAATACGTTATTTTCAGGTGATTTTCACATTCTATTGACATAAAAGTGAATTTATTTTGATACAAGTTGCCGTATAACTACTACAGAATGATTACCGTAATATTTTCTTTCCAAACGAAAATTACAAAAACATATAACGTGTAATATGGATTCAAGTCTCGTAGTATGAGTTTACATTTGCGTATATATATTTCTAAGATGAGATATTATTCATTTACTTGAACAGATGTGGATGTTTCGTCGTTGAAAAGATAATATAATTTTTAAAAAAGGATAAAATCACTCGTACAACGAGGTGGTTAACCTAAAGGAATTAAATGAGTAAAACAATCCAGAAATATTACAATTACTTGAAATTGAGAACATAAAAGATATTACAAAAATACTTTATAGCGCCAAATCACGTTTGCTATTTAGTGAATTGGCAGTGGACACGATTATGAATAATTAATCAATAGGTTTAAAAGTTTCCAAATATGCCTATTTTGGGGAGATTTTAGTATGCTATTTCCATCGAGTTAAATCAGGATATACTTAGGTAAAACAAATAATATAAAATGACCATCGAAATTAAATTGTTTTTTCGAAACAAAAATTGTAATAACACTATATTTCTAAAATAGAGATAAGTAAAAATAGTAGATTCAGTTTCCATTTTATAAGTTGTTTTTGTACATGATATATTATTCAACTTATCCATTAGATGCAGGTGTTTCGTGGTTGGCAGGTAAGTAAATATTCCTATTTGTGTATTAGGCTAGTATGAAATTATTTTCTAAATTGTTGCTTATCCTAATAAAACCACTATGTAGAACGAAATACAAGATATACAGGAATCATTCACACAATGAATAGGAAATCACGAATATAAATTTAGTAAGATTATGGAGGGCTCAAGGGGGAAGAACCCCCCCCCCTGTTGAAATGTATTATTTAACTAAAAAATTACAAGAATAAGAAGCTCATAAGAATTTCAGAATATCATTGCATAAACCGTGTTTAATTTAACGCTTCTATATTCTGAAACCTCTGAAGTATTTATATGCCTATAAATATGTATGCAATATAAAAAAAATAAATTGCGGATTGTAAGAGTCTAAATTATATGATAAGTGAGATTAAAAAACAATGACTTTCAGAGCTGACGTTGAGGCTCCTGATCCGCAGATTTACTAGTGAATAAATAATACTACCATCAAATAGGCGCACCGGAATTATGCCAAGAAAAAATGTATATATTGACCAGATTTAGTGGAAAAGAAACGAAGCCAATATAATTTTTCGAGCACAAAATACAAGTAGACGGCGAGAATTTAACTGATGTTTTTTTTTTTATGTAGTGTCTGATCTAGAATGTGATATATATATATATATCGAAGAAAGAAAATGCCAAGGTTGAAACTATGGTGTATTTTAAATATCTGAAAGCGATAAAGAATTCTAATAAATTTTAAAATGCGTGAAGCAAATAAAAATACAACCATGAAAATAACGGAAACACCTCGTGATGAAAAATCAAATGGAAGGAGTAAGAAAACTTTTAATGAAGGAAGTAAAGTATCGAGATTAATACAAACAAATGAGCAAAATGCAAGTTGCAAACGAAAACGAGGCAAACACAAAGAACGTGCAGATGAAAAGAAAATGATAAAAATTTTAAAATGTCATTAAATAAGAAAGGAAAAATATTATAATTCAAAGAGCACGTGAAAAGAGATTAATTTTGAAGAAATTAATATTGAAAGAAGAAATGAAAATGAAAAAACATTTTGTGGAAATTTTATAAAACGTGATTATAATTATTTACATAAAGTAGGACCATATTATTCGAGAAATAATTTGGTTGATAGACGCCAAAGATATTGTAAAAATCAGAAAAAAGTTTCAGATGTGTAACAGATAAAAAGAAAAGGGGAGTGTTTTGAAAAAGAAAAGATTGAATTCCATAAAAAAATTATATAGAATTAAAAGATATGTGTCAAAAAACATTTTAATGATCGTCGTAGAAATCTGTACTTCTGATATAATAGTAATTATAGGCCATATGAGCAGTCATTAGGCCATGCCAATTGATTTGATTGTAGAAGATATGAAGTTAAATTTGACAGGAGAGGCGTTAGATTCAAAAGTAAAGCGAAACGCCAAAATAGTTCTCCTACTTTCGATGCAGACAGACATAAAGAAGACAGATATATGAGTAAATATTTTTATAGAGGAAATAAAAATTAGTTTTGAAAATCTATTCCGTTGAGTCACTGGACTATCAGGAAGACCAGATGTGGGATAAAAAAATTAAATAATACCCACCTCTGCATCAATAGCCACAATAATAAAAATTCAATGATTTAATTAATAGATACGTGATATCGCAAGATTATTACGAGACTCGTGATAAATAAAAAGAGAGCGAGAAATAGGTTGTCGTTCCATAGCTTGGTATATAAATATGAAGATGGATAATCCGATGTATGTAAAATAAAGAATTTATAGTGTAATTCAGATGAATTGAAGATTATGTGTACAAATACACTGCTGGCCAACCAAAATGCAAAACCATGAAGGAATACAAATAACAGAATGATATTTATAGGAAAAATACATTGTAATGGGAAGGAGAAGTGATTACATTTTCAGAAAATTTGGAGGTATAGATCCTGAGAAAACACTACCCAAAGCAGCAACCTCTAGCCGCAATAACAGCCTTTATCTTCATAGCCATGGAGTGGAATAGAGATTGGATGTCATGTACGGGTACATCAGTCCATGAAGCTTCAACACTATGCCACAGTTCATCAAACGTAGAGACGGGCGAGTGGTGGCGGGCCAGTCGCTCAGAAGCCATTGACAGGACATTTTCAATTGGTAAGAAATCAGGAGAACGTGCCGGCCAGGGAAACAGTCGAACATGTTCTGTATCAAGGAAGGTCAGGATAGTACGAGCAACATGCGGTCGTGCATTGTTCTGCTAAATCGAAGATTAGGCAGAACCATGGGCGGTAACACATCATAAATGTAACGGCTGCTGTTGAAATTGCCGGCAATGCGAACAAGATGTTACCGAGACGTGTATCCAATGGCACTTCATACCGTCACTCCAAGTGATATGACAATATGACGATCCGAATGCAAGCTGGAAATGTGCGCTTTCCAGGATGCCACCAAACATGGATGCTGGCATCAAGTTGCTGCATACAGAGCCTGGATTCATCAAAGACGACGTGAGACGCCATTCCTGTGTCCTATACAGCATCATGATACCAAAATACCACAATCAATCTAAATTACCCGGTGTTGTTTATATTATTCCATGTAAAGATTGCAATAGTGTCTACATTGGTGAAACAGGTAGATCATTGGAAATTCGCCTAAAAGAACATACTAGTGCTTTAAAAAATAGTAATTTGAATTCAAAAATTGTCCAGCATTCACTTCAAACGAATCACATCCCGCTAATTGCAAACGCCAGTATTTTGAAATCAGGTTGTAACAGCTACCATGGTCGATTACTCCTTGAGAGTTGGTTCACTCAATTGCGATCGCAGACGTTGAATGAAGCTCGTTCTGTCCCTAATGAATATTATCTGTTTTTAAAATAACTTCAACTTTCCTTGATTTCGAACCTTTTCTTTTTCCTTGTTCTGTGGTTTGTTATGCAATAGATTGTTTTTGTACTGATGATGCCTTGCGTGTCGCTTGGCGAAACGTCTACTATTTTGTATTTTTAACTGTTTTTAAGTATATATTTTTTTATAAATTTTTATTTTATGTGTGTACTCACGTCTGTCTTAAATTATTTTAATTGGTGTTTTTAATATTTTTCACATTCAGACGTTAAAATGTATACATTTTGCAAATCATGATACCAGCTTCTCAAACCTATCCAATTGTCTTTCTAATTTCAAAGGCAGATACAAATATTTATGATATTGCTTGAAATAGTTTGTACATTATATATAGATAATATATTTAAATTTGCACTCAAATTTTAAAAAAAGAAAGAGAGACATGATTATTCATGATTTCTACCCCTTATATTTTGCACATGATTCAAGTTTATAGGGGTAAAATTTTGGTCCTTTAATCAAAATCTAATTTTTATTTTTTTCGTTCAAACAGCTGGTATACTTACTTTCATTAAATAAATGATCATAATAAATTCACGACACAAGTTATCTAACCTTAAGATAAGTGCGCCAAACTTTAGGAGATTCATACGCTTCAGTCTGGCTCCGGCTATATTTTTCTATTGCAGATATACTACAGTAGGTTGGACGTAAAGGTTATTAAAATACACATATCCTTATACTCCTTTCTTAATTTTATGTAAATCTCCCCCTCTTCTTTATTGTCATGAACTGAAAAACGCGTTCTTTCTGAGTTCAATTTCTAATATGTGGATTCACTTTCGTTAACTATTCTCGATATGTTTCCATATGAGGAGTACACTCCATTGTACGGAACAAATTCTATTATCCCAACAGCTCTAAAAGGGCACCGTTAAAAATATAAAAAATAGTGTAATCAAATGTGACTTAGTGTAATCAAGTGTAGGTTTTAAATACAATGGTTCAGGAAATGCAACAGTATGAGCTTGACTCTGCCCTTTTAATTGCCCAATCTGTATATTACTTTCGACTTCAGACAAAACATAAAGCAGAAAATTTATAAAATATACAAGGCGTATGATTGTAATTTTTTTTTTACTTTTTTATTTATTTTTATTTTTTGTATGTTTATCATGTATATAATAATTTCCAAAGGTAATTCTTAAAATGCAAAAAAGATTTTTTTTTCTGATTTTATAAAATATTTTAAGTATATTTCAGCCGTTGATTTTGAAAATGCGACAAGTCCATTTTACGTTACTAGAGGGGTTGGCCCCTTGCTGGCTGACGCTCGCCAACCCCCGTGAATTGCCAATTTACATTTGGAACGCTACGCGGGTACCCGCTAGCTTCGCTCGCTCACCAATTTTTGCAGCAACTGTAGAAAAACTAAGGACTATCATAAGCTATTTTAATATATGAAATTAAAAAAAATTCTTAATGAAAAAATAATAGAAAACACAACTAAAAATGCATTTAGTTGGTGCTACCAATGGGCATAAATCATTTTAACATTACGAAACAATTATCTTCGAAATACAATTAAATTAAAATTGAATTCGCAAAACGGCGTTCACTTTGAGTATAATATTGCACAGCACAGTTTAAATTAATTTAAACGTCTTTGAAAAACCCTACGCAGACGCTATGTATGACGCTAACAAAATATAAACAAAACGTTTTCTGCTGTGTCTAAGAGAAAGTTTTGATCTGAAGCTGATTCGCTGAATGTAAACGTCACCGTAAAAAGAACCAATGAGAATAGTCGCTGCGGTAAATGTAGTTGTTGCCAAACGGCAAGCTACAAATTCAGCCCTATTTTTGCTCCACGTAAGAGAAATATATATTTATAGATTGGTAGATATTTCATATTTTTCATTTGGATGTGTTTAAAAATACTCGTAAGGAGTAATAGACTTATTTTGTATTTTTTATGTAAATTGGCACAGATGTCATATACGCACCACGTTGGCGCAATTTTTTCCCCCGCAAATTCGGCGAAAACTTTGTTTTTGCATTATATATGTTTATTGTTGTTTATTCACTTTTATTTTTTATTTTAATTCTGTAAATTTATTTTTATTATATATATCAATATTTATTTATATAAAACTATAATTTATTTATTTTTATTTCCTTTTTTAAAATAATAGAAGCTATTTCATTTATTACGTTATTTTATTTTTATATTGAAATAAAAATCACGCGCTATTATTTCATGCTATTTGTAACTAATATTAAAAAAAAAAATCGCCAAAATGGCGGAGGAAAAAATCGCGCCAATCTGGTGCGTATATGACATCTTTGCCTGTAAATTTAACATACAATAATGGTTATACGTGTTAGCATAAAATAAAATCATGTTATTAATATGCGCCAATGAAATTGCCCTACTTTCAAAAGAAATATTTTTTTGAAAACATTGATTTTCTTTGAATGTAAAATATTTATAATAACAAATATATATATATATATATATATATATATATATATATATATATATATATATTATTTTATTTACTTAATTATTTTACTTCAATATTTCATTTTTCTTTAGAAAAGCTAGAATAAAAGAAAACATAAATTTAATGTTATAGGGAAAACTGTAAAAAATTAAAAAAATAAAAAAACATTCCGTATTAAGCTATATGTATATAATTAGATTTCTTAATTTAAATAGCGAATATTTTAAAAGTATTCATGATAAAATTCCGATTATGTTCGTTAATATTATTCAAAATAAAAAAATAATTCTATTCAAAGTGGACTTGCATTATTTTAAAAATCGACAAATTTGAAATATCGTTGACCAAATAAATTACTAGTTCGAAATTTATCCATACATTTAAAGCGAAACGCACTTTCTCTCAGATTTACACGATATTTTCTAGAGTAGATTTTCCACACAAAATTGTTATTATTGCGAATGCTTCAACTTGTTTTGAAGGTTTCTCCAGACAGAAATGGGAAAACTGTTTAGACCTTCCCCTCCCTGCTAACTATTGCCCGGAAGTGAAAAGGAAGTGACAAAGAGGACGAAATACATCCTTCCACGTGCTTTGATTGAGAGCAGGCTGAACAAACTGGATTGCAAGAGAATTAGGGGATTGAAAAGGATTGATTAGAAAGGGATGAAGGTCTAATGTGATCATTGCGTTGAAAGCTAAAGATTTTTTAAATATTTGACAGGAAGGTTTTGAATTAAATTAAAGCCCAATAATGCTTAAAGTGATCAAAACATAACACATAACATTTAACATATGGGAGCTTATTTTTCATCCATTATCCGTGAATCTACAGAAATATATTTGCGAAACGATTGCATTTGCAACGAAACCGCTTCCTTTGAATTAGCTAAAATTTGGCACGCGATTATCGATAGATTGAAAAAGCAATAAAAATAAAAACAAATAATAATTTTTCACGTTTCCCAGTTTTGGCCAATTTAAGCAACTGCTAGCCTTGGACATGCAATCTCGTGGCATATGTTTACTATTTTCAAAAATATGCGAGAATATTGTAATTATCATTAAGATACGAAGATGTCACCGACAGTTGTGAACGAAACATATGTTATCTACATTAAAAAAGGTATTTTAAAAATTCCGTGTTATGTTTTTATCACTTTAAGCATTATTAGGCTTTAATTTAAAGTTAAGGAAGATTTTGTTTTTTATTTAAATTTTCTCTGCGATTTTTAACTTTGTACCGAGTCTTGCGGCGATATTTAGGGACCGGATCCGAAGACAAACGGGCTGAAAACCTAAATTCATTTAATTCGAGGTCCGTTTGGAATAAACCAACCAGCGTAGCGGGCGAAGCTCCACTAGTACTGATATTACATTATATTTATTACGAGTCAATTAAAAACATAACTTTTGTGATAGTTTGTAATAAAATTTAGCTCTTTTTTTTATATAAAATGGACTTGTCCCACTTTCAAAATCAACAGCTCTTTTATTGAATTCGGGAGACGCATTTATTTTTAAGACTTACCCATCTCCCGGATCTCTCCAGGATCTGGATCCTTTTCTCTTCATCCCAGTTTTATCTGGAACTTCGTAGATTGGATGCTCGCGATGCGATCTCAAATCTATACCTGTAAAGAAACAAAATCTATTCAATTTAGCTTTCTTTAAAAATCTATATTAAATGACATTTTGATGACTAGAGACTTTATATGACTTTAATTTACTCGGTACTTAAACTATCGGAGACTTTTCACATTATTTTTTTAAGCTCATTTCTAAGGGTGTGTAGTTTTCATATACGCATAAAGGGGTTATTTTCAATTTATCTAACAAAAATAAAAAGAAGCTACTGAATTTTAAGAAATTGTGGATCTTCTTTAGATACCGACTTGTATCAAGTCTTACTAGAGATAAAAATATAAGCCAAATGAAATACACAGTCTAATGAAAAGTATTAATATTTAAACTAGTACAAATTTTATAAAAAGTTAAAAGAACAAAATGCATTAATTTATTGCACTGGGTTTTCACTTTGCACTTTGTGACCGAAATGTTCGGTAGATAAATGAACATAACGTTCTATTAATAAAATATAAAATTGAACCAATTTTTGACAAAGGTGCACGAGTATTGCTATGTTATTTATCATACTACGCATTATCTATATACAAACTTAGAATATTTAATATTTTTTCTGAAATATTTCACATTTTCTTCGTTTTGAAAATAGGAATATATGCATTGAGAGTTTTTATTATTAATAAATGTTTTCCGTTATATATTTTTGTTTTCTTGCAAGAAAACACACAAGTTTAAATTTATAGTACATAAGAAAAATATATATAAAAGTAAATGTAGTTTAAAAGAAAGAAAAAAAGCACTTTTATCAGTATTATGAGACGAGCTTAAAAATCAATTTACTTTACTACAATTCGTATTGTTCCACAAAAATTCTGTTCCTATACCTGAATTGTGCGTAGAATGAAAACTTTTGCGCTTGGTAGAAAGTATGAAGTAATACATTTATTCAAACATTATGATTTTTTATAATATTTGCTAGTTTGTTTTTAAAATTATAGTAATCTTCTATTCTTTGGTAATATAAGGGAAAAAATCCTTATTTTTTCAGAATTTTAAACTGTTTTCTGAACGTTTCATTTTCAACTTTATTTAATTGTCACAGTTTAAGAGCCAGTTGGTATGTTTTAGCTACAGTGGATTGATGTATAATTAACCCAATTGTTTTAACTTGTATACAGTAGAAACAATAAAGAGTATTTGTCAATTTATCACTTGTGCCTGGCTAATGGTGAAATGCCTTAAAATTAATTTATTAATCGATAATTAAATTCTAAAATTAATAAAATGTTGTACTGTCAGCAAAAACATACTTCTGTAGATAAATGTTATAAATCTAGCATATCAGGAAGTGAGTGAAAAATCGATTACAAAATTCTATATTTACTTACATGCAACAAATTAACCTTTAAAAAGACGGATGGTGCACCAAGTGCCTCATCCAGTGAAATATTAGCTGCCAAATGCAAAATAATTACTTGATTAATATCTGTGCCTCATTTGTACTCTTTTCAAAGACCTTCCAAAGTTCAACAAATGTTAAACGTTGCGCTTTTTCCGCTCTTTATCATTATTTTTATTGGTAAGTCATCACTGGCGTACGGAATAAATGTTTGTTTTTATTCCGTGTAACAGACACCTGTACTTATTTACGTAATTCATTCCAGTTTCTCTCTTAATTATTTTTTAAACAAATTTAATGTTTATTAGATTTATAATATTATTGGAAATTGTATTAAAGTAAAAAGATCATCATATGTTGATATTTAGGCTGCTGGCGTATGGATCGCGTTTCTGTATTCTTACAAACCGTCCATATTATATTAACGTGACTTAAATTAATCTTTTTAAATCAATTTGTTGTTTATTACTTTTATACTACTGATGGACATTATATCAACTAATAAGCGCATTAATTATTAAAAACTTAAATAAAAATTTAAAACTTGTTGCTTACACTTTAAAATGACTAGACATGTATAGTACGCTGTTCGTACTTTTAGGTAGATTTCGTAAGAAATACTACCTATTACATTCTCTCCTAAGTTGGAATTTTTGAAACATTTTTGCAGATCTACGCCGATCATGACTCCCAGAACCCAAAATCACCCACAGTTCAAAACTTTATCTATCTATCTATCTATCTATCTATCTATGTCACTTTTTTATGAACACGATAACTGCAATAATTCTGCACAGATCTCTTCGAAACTGATACATAAAATCAAGGGGCATAAAATCTCGGTCAAGTTCATTAATGGGCAAAATCGAACCAAGGGGGGGCGGGTGGGTGGGCTTTTGTCAAAACAGAAAGAACCCCATAATTTCTTAATTATGATGCGTATCGAATCCGTTTAAAGTTATTATTACTTCTAGGAGAAGCGCCGAAAATGTATGTATGACAGATTTTTGATATAATTAAAAATGGTCCCAAGGGGGGGAAAAAGGGGGTGTTTTAGAAGAAAAAAATTCATAACCGTCAATTCCCAAGATTTCAAATCCGCTTAAATTTATTATAAATCCTCTTAATATTATCTAAAACTTTTATACTGATAAGTTTTTTATAAAACCAACTCTTATAGCAAAAAAAAAAAAAAAAAAAAATTAAAAAAATTAAAAAAAAAATTCCTGCTGGCTCCGCCTGAAAACAAGTTAGGTTTCGAAGTAGGCGGTTCCAACTGCCGCATTATGGCAAAAGGGTAATTTCTTCCGCAATTCCCAACAAACAGGCACCCCACGATCTGCGTCTTCGAAATCTACCTGTGCCTGTAGGCCGAGCCGTCAGGGATTTTTTATTATTACAATCGCCCTTGCGTTTAAAAGTTACGTTAAATAAGAGAGTATAAAATATATCAATAAATCTTACCTGAATGGCGATATCCAGGATAATATATTCTTGGCGATTCATATATACATTCTCCTTTTTCGACCTAAAAATACAAGAAAGAAAACAATATAGAAGAGTGACTGCTAATTATTATTACAATTTAACATGCGATAGAATCTATAAGAAGTATGATATTCATGTTTCTTGTATTTATAACAACAGTTCATGAATTTTATTTGTAAGTAAAGTATACTATGTCAAAAAAAGTATTGTAAATTTTTGAGCAAAAAATGTAATCTCAGACCGATAGATTGGTTTGACGCTCTTATACTATGACCTGATCCATTACGATGTATGAGTTTTTTCGTAGGGAATCGTTTACCACACGATAGAATCTGTAAGGATATTCAAGTTATGTTTCTTGCATTTATAGCAACAATTCCTACATTTTATTTGTAAGTAAAATATACTGTGGTAAAACAAAGTATTGTAAATTTTTTAGCAAAAAATGTATCCCAGACCGATAGATTGATTTGACGCTCTTATACTGTGGCCTGATAGATTACCAGATATTACGATGTATGACTTTTTCGTATAGGGAAGCGATAGAATATATAAGAAGTATGATAGTCAAGTTACGTTTCTTGCATTTATAGCAACAGTTCATACATTTTATTTGTAAGAAAAATTTACTATGGTAAAAAAAAAGTATTGTAAATACAGTAAAACCTCCATAACGGACACTCCCGAATAGCGGACACCTCTATTTAACGGACAGTTTTCCAATCCCCACTCCCAAACCCTAAATTTTTGAATGATTAATCTCTGAATAGCGGACGTTCCGAATAACGGACAGTAATTTTGGCAATAAAGGATGAAAAATAATTTTTTAATGAGAAAGAAAATGGAAAATAAATAAAAAGTTTCTAAATTTATCAGGGCAATTTGGCACAAGCTCTGTCATCACAGATAACTGTAGGGGGTGGCCTGGGGAACATCCCCTCCTCCTGTTGGAGAATAACAGTATACCTCCTTGGAAGATTTTAGATTTTATGCTGATTAATGTCTGGAAAAAACAATTTATCCCTCTCCAGAATTACATAATGCACCATACGGCATTTTCTCTTTTTTTTAAATGTGCCTAAGATAAAGTTTACGATTGTCTTGAAATTTCAGGACAGATAATATGCTGATTATTTTTTGTCTCATTGTACCCAAGCTCAACCAATCTTTCGGAAAATCTTAGAAAGTTAAAAAAACAAAGACAAAAGGAATATATATTAATAATTAACATTTTAATAGGGACATAATATTTATTAACATAACATTTTAATGGGGCTCGTTCGTAAAATTCAAAAAGTAATTAACAGGATTGCATCATTGCATAACATAGAAGAAAGAAATCGCACGTCACATAGCATCATGTAATCTGAGCAAAAGAAAAATAATCACTGAAAACATAGCATAGGATTTTATTTAATTATTTTTACTTTTTTATTAAACATAGAAAAGAGTTAATCTATTTTATTTTCTTTTTTGGGGAAACTGCGTAATGATTTTTTGGGAGTAAGAATTAAAGGCGCCAAGAAAGCGACGAATGCAGGGGAAAATTTTTGCAATGTCGATTAATGTTGAATTCTTGAGACATTAATTACACTCAAAACACATTATTCAAACCGTCAAAATATGTTAACACCATTTTTGTCGTTTTCTGAAAATATTGAGTTCTGCGTACTGAATTTAGAGTCTTGTTTGTGATTAATCTTTCAAAAATGGACTCAAAACGAAAATGATTACCGTAATTTCGCGCGTATGCGCCGCGGCTTAGTTAAGTCTTTTTCAAACCGGAAATTTTATTGAAAATAAGAAGTCAGATAACTGCTAAGCAGAAGTAAGTAACATTTCATTTAAAATAAATTCTGGTAGGAAATCGAATTGTTTGAGGTGCGCCGTATACGCGCAAAATTACGGTAACTTTAAAAGAAAATTTTGAAATTGTATGAGTATCAGAAAAAGAGAAATTGAATTTACGAACACTTTCTGAACGTTTTAAAATAGGTAAAACACAGGTGGGAAAGATTTTACGAAATAAAGAAGAAATAAGAAATTTGTGGATTACTAACTCTAACGAGAACACCAAAAATGTGAAATTGAGGAAGACTAATTCTATTGAAATTGGTTCTATAATTCTAAATTAGTTTAATTCACTTCGTTCAAAAAACATTCCTATAAGTGGGCCTTTGATTCAGGAAAAGGTTTTAGAATTTGCTAACAAAAAAACTCGGATTACATTATTTTAATACTTCCAGTGGATGGCTGGAAAAGTTACGGGCTCGGAACAACATCTCTTTCAAAACAATATGTAGAGAATCAAACTCTGTAGATCTTAAAGAAGTGGAGGTTTGGCATGAACGACTGTAATCAATGTGTGACGGTTATGAGGGGAGAAACATTTTTAATGCTGATGAAACCGGACTTTTTTACCGATTTTTTCCGAATAAGACTGTGTTTTAAAAAGGATGATGTATCGGTGAAAAACTGTCAAAAGTGCAACTCACTGTTTTATTATGTTGCAATGTATTAGGAGAATTTGAAATCCCTCTTATAGTTGGAAAATCCCTGAAACCCATTTTCTCCCAAAGAACATCCAATTTAATAAATTTTGCATTATGTGGAGAGCGAATAAAAAAGCGTGTATGACCAATCCTTTAGTGATCGAATGGTTAACTTACTTTAATAATAGGATGAAAAAACAACAAAGAGGAGTTATCTTGTTTTTGGACAATGAAAGTTAGATTCTAGGAATACACTTGAGAACTACCTAAAATTAGTTAATGCTCTCGATGCTATAATTTGGATTTCCTCAGCTGTAAAAACATAAAACCGGAAAGCGTATAACAATGTTTCAGCAAAGCAGGCTTTATATTCAAAGAAAATGGAACACATATTTCCGACACAAATGATGAATTAAGCGAAATAAGCGACTTAAAGAAATAATTTGCTAAGTATGTATGTATCAGGAGTGAAGAAACTGCTGAAACTTTCATTAATATTGATGATGAGTTACCTACTGAAGAAGAATCAGTTGATGTATGCGATTATATTCCTTCAGCATTTTCGGCAAAAGCTGACTCTATTAGTGATGATGAAACAGATACTGAAACTGGATATGCTTCCTGCAATATCGAGAATTTCCAAAAAGCAGGAAAATACAGTAAGCAGTTACACTTTTTTTTTTTTTTTTTTTTTTTTTTTTTTTTTTGTAAAAAAAGATGATTTAGAAGGATTAAAACTACTGCAAGAGATAAAAGTTCATATAGAAAAACAAATCACATGTAATCGCAAGCAAAAGCAACTTTTGTAACAATTTTTTTTCGTAAGAATGTAATAAACAGTGTATAAAGTTATGCAAAATTTCATTTTAGTTTTATTGCTTAAAAAAATTATTTTAATTTCTGATTAATCGTGTAATAGACGTTTTAGGACACATAAAAGTCAAATAATGAAACATTAAACATTTCTTACCAATTTGTGAATCTTTGAGGTTTTCCCAATAGCGGACACCTCCGAATAGCGGACAGTTTCCGCGCTCCCGAGTTGTCCGTTATTTAGAGGTTTTACTGTAGTTGGGAAAAAATATAAATCCCAGACCGATAGATTGGTTTGTCGCTCTTATACTGTGGCCAGATACGTTTCCAGATATTACGATGTATGATATTTTTCATAAGGAAGCTATAAATATTATACATACCGTACACTAGAGGGTATAACAAATATTTCAAGATATGAATCGCAGTTGAAAATGCAGCTTTCTTGGAACAAATTAGCCTACCGTCTAGATATTTAAAATAAAACTCACATGACAAATTCTTCACTTACAAAGACAACTCCATAGATTGCTTTTATAGCTACAAAACGTTTTATATGGATTTTTCATTTCTTATAAATTTTATTATATGTAAAAATTGAAAGAATAATTCGAATTTACACTCTGTATTCATAGAATATATCACACATTGAGTCTCAGAAAAATAGCATGCACTTTACAAAGTTTTTATTGGGAGAATAAAAAATAGTTCAATACCAATAAATTTACGTTGGTTCTTGAAATTGTGTCTTAAATGTATATGAGTCTATTTTGAGAAAAATGCGAAAATAAATACAATTCTAACAGTTTGAGCTCGGATGCGGTGCTATTAAAATTAACTGTTTTATAAGCAGGAATATGTAACTATGCATAGGAGATATTACCCAATGTTTACATAATGCGGACACTGTAATTATGCATAGCAGATATCACCCAATGTTTACATAATGCGAACACTGTAATTATGCGTATCAGATACCACCCAATGCTTATATAATGCGGACACTGTAATTATGCGTAGTAGATATCACCCAATGCTTACATGAGAAGGTGCTCAAAATGTCTACCGGACATATCGAGTGCATGATTGAGCGGAAGTTGGAATAGCGGGGTGACGGCGATCCACCGCTATGGCGTACACAAAAATCTACAGATGAGAGTGTATTTTATAAGATTTTATCAACTATTTAAAAGTGTTGGTGAGTCAAATATGAAATCGCAGTCTTCCAAAGAGGATATGCCAAGTTCCCCCAAACAATCATATGCGCAAAAAACATTACGGATACTTTTGACCACGTTTCTATTCAGAAACCTTCCACATTTAGTTCATTTACTCATCGCAATAAGGCGATGAAATGTATGTGGTCTGGCACATTAAAGTTCATTGACAACCTTGGTAAAAGGAACAATGTAACCAGAGGAATAAAACAATCTGTTTAATATCAAGAATATCTATTAACGTAACGATTGAAAATATAATGTTTTATGTTAAAGCATAAATTAGAAAATTAGTTCTGGCTCGTTTCTTTTTTCTTTCTTTTTATTTTAATTTAAAAAAAAAAAAAAAAAAAAATATTCCAGTTTTTTTAAAGGCTAAGTTTTTCTTTGTTTTATTTTTGTCATGATCTGTTTATTTTAAAGTAAACGATATTTCTAATCAAGAAAATATATTTATAATAAAAATTGCAAGGGATGATAAAGAGCAAACAACTTTAATCATTTCTAAATAAAATGTAATTAGAAAAGTTCAAATCCTTCATGTCATATAGTCTTACAAAATACATGCACTTTATTTAAAAAGGCGTTACGCGGAGAAATCGACGCAGGATCGGACTGATCTGCAATCTTAACTGCGAGTAAGCCGTTTCAATGTGTGCAAAAGCTATTTAAACGCCTACATATGTAAACATAATATCAGGATGTAAGAACCGATGCTCATGTTTCCAATAAATTTCTTGCGTCAGATTTGACGTCTAAACATTTATTTTTCAAACGTAAATGTCATATAGTTTTTCATTATATTTTTTTACCTTTCTTTTAGTAGAAATTTTAACGCTATGTTTTATTTTTTATTTTTTTTAACCTGTTGGCATGCACTGTAAATTATCTATAATAATAAAGATATATATGTTTAGATAATAATAGAGATTAATAGATGATAATAAAGATTGTATGTTTGTCTACAGATTTATGAAAAGATTTTTTCATACCGAGCTACACGATTTGAAAAAAGCCTTTGTATATCTGAAATTATGCACATTGAACGAAGATTTTAGATTATTTTAATTATTTCTTTTCTTTTGTTTGCGATTTTTAGAGGGTTTGTTTTTTCGTGTTTCGCAAGGAATTTTCCGCATTAGTAAAATGAAACCAATTTAAATTTTTATTGCCAAAATATAAAATATCGCTTTTTTTTCAATTAAAATTATTTTGAGTTCGTACATCGATTTTTGAATTTTTCACATTTTTTTTAAACACACTCTTCCGCCAAAAATAAGGAGCTTGTTTCGACTTTAAAGATATGTATTCGAAATCATATCCATCGAATTTCATATTTTATATCCCAATATGTAGGAACCCTTCAGATTTTTTTTTTTTATTAAACATATGAAATAAGTTTTATTTCCAAATTTTTAAAGCAAATAATATTGATGCATTATTTCGTATAAAGTATAACGATTTCAAAGACGATTTTTATTAACGCCGTGAAGCAAAGTTTCGAAGCAAAGTTAGCGACGAAGCAAAGTTTCGAAGCTGTTTTGGGGAAGTGAACGGTGGAGAGTTAACATTTTTTTTTCGATTTTCAGGTTAGTTCACGTGACTCGAGAAATATAATTTGTTGCCGAGAGACGAAATACGGGAAGATTTTAATTTCGAAAATATGAATAATTTTAAAATCCGTGATAAAATTGTCAGAAGTTTTTTACAAGAGAACTAATTGGTCGATTTCGTTAGTGTTTTTTACCCAAATTGTTTATTAAAAGAGAAAGAAAATGATACAGTTTGCATAATGCTTGCAATTGAGGACGCTGTTTTTTCAATTACTTACGCTTACTCAGCATTAATTGGTCATAAAGTAATTGTAATATACCTACATCCCAGAAGTTAAATCGCTAATACGGCAATCACTATATCGGTGGCTATTGGCATTTTTCGGACTTTTAAATGCCCCAACCGTGGGTTATTTTGATTTAAAATTGTACAAATTCGATGTTTGAGAAAGCAACTCACCGCAGAAAGCACCGCCTTCCTTGTGATTGTACTGCAAAAAGAAGAGGGAACACAGGTTTATTTTTGTTTTAAAAGTTCCGTCTAAAAAAAAATCGTAATAATTCGAGATTGATTTGATTCGAGACTGGAGTGAGCGCAGCCCGTCCCGGTGTACGCTGCCTAAGGCAGTGGGTCTCCCGACTTCATGTTCGTTTAAAAGAACGACCAGCGAAGCGGATAATGCTCTTCTTGTGTAAAGTAAATAATTATAAATGTTGGCTTCATAATAGGAGTTTCACAGCTAATTTATGTTAATTTCATGTTTACCACTATTTTCGTGAAGCTTTTATTGAAGAAGATTGTTTTAACCGTAGTTAACCTAAAGCATTTTTTATCTCTAGGACAATTGACACCTTTTACGTATATAGAAATTAGTTTCATGTTAGACTCAAAATTGTAAATATAACTCAACTAATAGGGATTTCTCTTGTATATATTTTCGTACGTACGAATATTTGCATATTATATAGCGGGATTTAAAATATAAGTATATTAAACGAATAAAACTACAGGGAAGGGGGGGCAAGATTTGAACCATACTCATAAGCATTAAGCCAGTTGGAGTGCATTTCTAACGCCCAACACTAAATAGGCCAAGACCAGTCTAAAGATAAAATCCATTTATATGACCTAAAATAAACGGCACTTTATCCCAAGCTAACCATGAATTCCCTTTAAATTAAAACTAATAATAAAGATATTTTGATGAGACATTCAAAAGATAAAACATGCTGTAATAGCAAGAACCGAAAGTGGCAATATTTGAGCTCAAATAACATTGACCTAAATGCACACTATTCCAAAATGTTACTCACAGTACGTACTATATACGCTATCACATTAGGGGCACAAGTAACATTTCTCCTTATAGCATAATATTTCACATCATGTAGATTAAGTCCGGTGAATACAATAGAAGCACGACGGTTAAATTATATTGGTGAAGCTATTTATCCATAAACTCCATACCTTATCCTTTACATCCAGTCAAATTTATTAATTCTATCAATGAAAATAAGAGATCGTGTAGTAAGTGTAATTTAATTGAGTAAATGGTTTCAGACTATGCGTTTCCATATTATTTTTGTTTGCTTTCACGCGCCGGAAATGCTGGAAATCTGCGTTTTTCTAAATCAATATTCACCATAATATATAATTCAACATTCAATATATTCCTTAAAAATAAAATACAAACTTATAAAAATTATCATTGTATTTCGATAGTTTTTATTACTACTACAAAACAGAGATAAATATAATATTATTATTTGTACTCATACGTATGCATAATTTCATATCGTCATGAAAATGTATACTAGAAAGCACATTATTCTACAAAATGTTTATTTTTAAAAATGTTTTTATCGTGAGAAAAATTCATTCCAGTAATGGACACCACGGGATTTTATGCGTGATTTAAACTCTAAGATACTCAACTTGTAAAATGAGTAAACGATATAATTTGAGTGGAGTAGATTAGTGTTAGAAAAGTTTGGCAGAAAAAATTTCGAGAAAAATTTTAATCAAATTTCCTACGTAGTTGAAAGTTTGTAATAAGCAATGTTAAGTAAAAATTCAAGTAAAAGGTAATGCGTGAGTGCTTTTCTAAATAATGAAAATATTTTGGTTCAAAATGTTCTTCAAGAAATAGATTTTGTAGAATATATATTAAATTCCTCCAGTGTTAAAACCTTTCAGAACTGGTATTGTAGAAAGAAAAAAAAACGTATTTACTCCTGAATTTTTTATATATTTGTTAACTCCTCCATTACTTGGTTAACTGATTTCGGGATGCTGAAAATATACACGAACTTAATATATATTTAACTGAAGAAATTACCATCATTAAGATAAATATTTTATGTTTTAAAATATTCATCTGAAAGAAAATTATTTAAAATTTGAAAAGGTCCAAAGAATGCAGTTATGTTTTTATTTGTTTTGTTAAGCACATATTTTTGTTGGTGCCAGTATGGAATAATGGTTTCATTTAAGCCCACTTCTGTTCCAAACACGCTATTAATAATTTTCTCGGTAAAGAAAGCTATTCTATCTTATCTTATAAATCTATTAAAATCAGTAAGCCTGTCTGTCCGTCTGTCTATATTCGGAACTTCTTCGAGAATCCTTCGAGAATGTTGTGGTTCAAGACCGGTACCGATCGATGCGTAAAGAACAGGAAAAGCTTGTTTTTACATTTTTGAAGAAATCGGACCGTTTTAGGCGATATATAAATTAAGCCCCACAATTAACATATCCCCTCAGAATGAAAGACTCGGCGGTCCGGTCCACAATTTCCGAAGTTTTCAAAGGTGGGATGCAATGAAAAGAATCGATTTCCTCATTGACTTAAAAATTTGAAATGCGAAAAAAAATACCCATTGAACTATCGTACTTTTCCGTTCTGTTTAAAAAATATTATTATTAACCCTTTCAAAAAATATATTTTCGTGATGATGTTTTCGCGTTTTACGTTTTCCCAGCAATATTTAAAAATAATTCGCACTCTTCTGATCAAATAATGAAAAGACATAAACGCCAAATTAAAGATTCTTCTTTTACCATTTTAACGACGCCTACGATTTAAAAAAATATTTATAAAAAAAAAATCAAAAAATTTCCCTAATCCTTGGTTTTTTGGGAAAGATTATATTTTGAAAATATATAATCATCGAAATTCGAGGTTTGCTTATAAAAACAAACCGGAGCGTGTGTAGCAGGCCCGGTGTACGCTGCCGAAAGCATCGGGCTCCCCAACTCTAGATTAGCCTGGAAAGTATTCTATTTAAAATATAAACTCACATAAAAATCCGTTTATATAAAATCATACAAATTTGAGGTTTGTGTGAAAAACACAAGCCGTAAACAATAGGTCCATTGGAAATTTGAGAGTACTACCGGAGTATCCTGCCAAAGACAACGGCGGCCCAAACCAGGTGTTAGCTTGATTTAATATTATTTATATTCAAAATTTGTTAAAATTAAATTAAATATTAAAGGCTTACTAGTTGTAAATTTCCAACTGGACGAAAAATGTCCGGGCCAGGAATTAATTTTCAATTAAACTAATTACACACTTAAAAACAACATACTAAATGTGGCTTGTTATATTACTCTTACTTTACCAATTTGAAATAATTGCGTTAAAAAATAATCCAGTATTAAAGGCTTGTTTAGAAAAATCGAGTTGTATACTTAAAATCTGCAGCATTTTTAAATTTGTTTTTTTAGACACTATAAATTAAGAGCGCGAAAAGTTTACACAAACACAAGCAAGACTTTAATTAGACTCTTAACTTTGAACAAAATCCGCTAATTCATTAAAGGATGGATGGTGTAGTAGTTTATTTGACAATAAAATAAACCTCCACTCTTTGAACTGATGAAAGGAAAGTTCGTGAAAAAAGAAGTGACGAATTTGTTTCTTTTAATAAACAGAATCAAATTGAAATTTAACTTCAAATCCTTCTTCAAGTTCAAAATTGTTATTTAAGCAAATACTTTAAGCGTTTCATTTATAGACTTGTATGCTCTGAAAATTGTGTCTTAAGATAATGATGACTTATCTTAAAGATTCATCTTATGATTTATTTGTTAGAGTAATTAATAATTTCAAACTAGTAAAAATCAATTTCTCAAAATATCAGTCTTATCTAATTTATCTGTCCGTAGTTAAGTTCGAAATTGTTATAAACATATTACATTGCAAACATATTACACTTTTACTTTAGAAATTTCGGTGCTTAGAAATATGGAAAGATGGCCGCCAAGCCCATCATGCATAATTTGAAAAAAAAATTGAATTTTCAGAAACTCGTTAAGATGTATTTAGTAAGGAGAAAACGATTTATATTAACATATACGTAGGCACTCGACTTATATACATGATAAATTATTTAATGGAAAAATGTTAAATAAGTAATATAACAGCTTGGAAATTTGATATCACACCATTTTTTAGCCACAACTTTTTTTTTTTTAAATTGAAAAGCTGTTTTTGTAGATATCATTTCTTTTTTTTTAAATAGATTAAACATAATTTAAATAAACTAAACATGAGAAATAATTTAAAATTACATTTTACTTTCAGTCATTGTTTAAAGGGTTAACTAGAAATACCAGTAGATTTTTCAATTAAACTAATTACACACTTAAAAACAACATACTAAAAATGGCTTGTTATATTACTTGTTATCCTCCGTTAAAAATATCACTGACTTATCCATGAAATGAATAAAAATGGAATATGTACATAGCGTGTCAGCGCTGCATTTGAAATTAAACGTGATATCACGCTCTTTTATTATTAGAACTAGCTGGCTTCGCCCGCTAGCGGGCCCCTAATTTACATCGGGGCCTCGAATCTTGTAAAATCTCGAATAAGATAAACCTCGAACCGAATGAACCTCCGACCTGGTTCCCGCTGCTTTCGGCAACGGCTAATCCCTGAATTTGCTTATCGAATAGTATAAAACTCTAACCAAACAAACCTCCGACACGGGTCCCTGCTGCCTTAGGCACCGTATAGCAGTCGTGCTGCGCACTCTCAAGTTCCATCTTCCACCACCAGGTAGCGCAACCTGTTCTATATGAACCTCGGGCACTGAAATCGTTAAGACTATAGATGTCGAGTCGAATGAGTTATACCCCGTCGTGATCCAGCCCATAGGACCAGAGATAGGAAAATGCAACTGGTGGTGATAAAACGAATTAAAATCGGAAATCTCTATCGATGTCGAGTCGAATGAGCCATATCCCGTCGTGATCCGACCCATAGAAACAGAGATAGGAAAGCGACCCCTGGTGGTGAAAGCTAATCGCGTTTGAGGGGCAAAGGGGGGGATGAACACCGGAGATGCATAATAGGATTAAGCGGTCACAGACCTTTCCAACGATGTATCACATGAGGGATTTGTGCGAAATTTAGAAAATACTCCCCTCCCCCTTCATAATATGATTAACCGTTCACAGACCTTTCCAACGATATATCACATGAGAGGTGTCGGCAAAATTTAGAAAAGTGCCCCCTTTAGGGGGGGGGTGAAAGTGGGAGGATGGACCCCGAAGATACATAATATGAATAAGCGGTCACAAGCTTTTCGAACAATATATCAGATGAGTAGTGTCTGGGGGGGCGCAAAATGTGGGGGTGACACCTGTGGTGCGTAACATGAATTAGTGGTCACAGCCCTTTGTAACGATATGTGACATTATCATTATTATTATTATTATCACCCAACCGGAGTGCCAACCTTATCGGTTTACGGCTTTTTTACCTCCGGCGGAAAGCACCCCAACGCACCAACCAACGGACCACCTCCAGGGTACAGGCGTGAAACAGCAGGCAAATATTTCAAATCAGATTACACATGTCTTATGTACAGACTGTCATACGCAAATGACATGAACCCCGCATTTCGGGGTAAACTTAAAGTTAATTACAAACAAGCAAGGCCTGTACAAAAGAGGTATAACATTATACAAACCAATAAAAACCTAGGCATAAAAATTAAACATAAGATACAGTAACAAAATTTTGCTCAACAGCACTGCCGGAAATAGCACAAACAACCAGTTTAAGTCAATAATTAATAAAATTGTCCTAAGTTTATCTTGTCCGCTGCAGTCTATGATATTCCCTGCTCACAGTAGTTAGAAATAACTGTCCAAGACACTGTACTACACTCTAAACAAGAAAGAGTGACTATTCACTCCGGAGGAGTGGATATTCACTCTATCGCAGAGTCAAAATTTGCCCAACCTCTTTAGAGTGACTATTCACTCTAGGCAAAAGTGAAATTGTTCACTCTCTGAAAGAGTGAATACTCACTCCCGAGAAGTGAATATTCACTCTAAACAGGGGTGGATACTCACTCTTTCAGAAGAGTGACTATCCACTCTTGCAAAAAGAGTGGGTTTTTTCACCCTGATAAGAGTGAATAGTCACTCTTTCATAGGAGTGGCTATCCACTCTTTCATAGGAGTGACTATTCACTCTTGCAAAAGGAGTGGATTTCTCACTCCTCAGAGGAGTGAATAGCCACTCTTTCATAGGAGTGAATGTTCACTTTTTATGGAGTGAATTATTTTTTTTTGTTTCTTTTATGGGCATTTTAAAAGAATCATATATTTTAGAGCATGCAATGAAAATAGACACAAGCGTGGTAAAGATTGGAATAAAATACTTTATTGGCAACATTTATTTAATTCATAGTTTGTAACAGTAATTGAACTCTTAAGGAAAAATTCAATTGGAATTACATAATGAATTAAATTAGGTTACTGACAGAAATAAACTAAAATATTTTATTCCAAGCTTATCACAATTGTGTTTACTTTCATTGCATGCCTTATAAAGATATGATAGTTTTAAAATTACCATAAGGGCAAGTAATTAACCAAAATCTTAATCAGTTAATTAATTTCTTTCTTTTCAAATACCCATTAAGTTGTATTTAGTATTTTAATAATTCCTGTGTTGTACGTTATTTTTTTTTTTTCATGTGTAATTCAAATTTTACATCTTTAGATCTCTGTATTAATTGCTAATGAATTTAAATCTAATCAAACATTATTGTTTACTATACTTTAGTTGCTTTTAAAGTTTTATTAATAACTATTTAATAGAGGGATATTCTATGACTAACAATGTGTGATTTCACTTTAATTTTTGTTTTAAATATAAACTCTTATCTTTTGACAGTACTTTTCCGTAAATTAGTGCTATTTTGCAAAGTCCTATTATTCTAAAATCATACATATTATTTCTGTTGTCAACATCCCTTTTTCTATCACTGTAAACTGAAATGTCTGAAACGGATGGTTAAAAAAAGAGACACTTTAAAGTGTCTTAATCTTTTAAGACACTTATTTGTGTCTGAATTTAAGACATTTGAAACGTCTGAATTGCGGCCATTTTCGTGCTCTGATCTGTTGGCAATAAGTTGCCTTTTTTGACCACATTTTTTTTAAAGCATTAAATGCAGCCATATTTGACCACATTGCATCCTCGATAAATGGGAATATATTTTACCACAAAGCAGGGCTGGTAATTTTTCCAGAAGAAGAACTTGATTAAAGCATGGGAAAACTGGTCCATGGCACTACCTCCCCCCCCACACACACACACACCGATTTTATGGGGCCTAAAATTTAATACGCAATTTTCGTAAAGCTGATATTTTAAATCTCTTTCGACATTGTACAGATTATATTCAATGTTTTGAGCTTTTACAGTAAGATAAGATTGAAAACAAAAAATATATTTATCTAAAAACAATAAAATCTTTCAATGGTGGATACTTCGGGACCACAGAATTTTTCCGCTATTCGGAAGTGTCCGGTTTTAGAGGTAAAAGCGGACACCTCTATTTAGCGAAAATCCACCTTTTCAATCCACAACACATACATGTTTGAATATTTTTACATCAGAAATGTGGACACCTCCGAATAGTAGACAAATTTTATAGTCTCGAAATGTCCGCTATATCCTACTCTATAAGTTTAAAATATTGAAAGAAATATCAAATTTGGAAGGCACCTAAAATCAGAGAGGAGGGGGTCAGAGCCGGGGAAGAGTTTGCCCATGCATTAATCATGTCCTTCTTCTGGAAGCAACCCAGCTTTTGGCAATTATTACTTAATCACAGTATCTTCAAAAATTTTTAATTAATTAATTGCTTAATTTACTTTCCCTCAAAATTCTCCCCCCAATTCTCAGGCTAAGTTGAGTACCAAAGTTTTGGCACTAAATTGTCCAGCCCTATTCCAACTGCCATGACGAGTTCGTGGTGTGCGGCGTCAGATCTCAGAACACTGAAACTCAGGAGTGAACAACACAGTAAAACAGGTCTCCATTAGTTGGCCGACCTGGGTACTTGTCTTAGTGGACCACCTCCATGAGGCGATCAGGCGATTTTCGCCCCATTCTCCAGGCACTCAAACCCGTCAAACTGGGTCGAATCCCGGTAGGTAGGGGCCTGGTCGGTGGTCTCCAAGCCTGATTTATAGTTCGCTAAATGGAGGTATATAGATAACAAACCCAGAAGTCCCGAGGTATCCGCTATCGAGAATTTTAACTGCATAAATTCATTTTACAGTTCATTTTCGTTCATTTCAGTTCATTGCAGTTCATTTTCATTTCATGCAGTTCATTTTCTTAGTAGAAAGTACGAGTTTCTATCCTTTAAGTATGCTTTAAATTATTTTAACATTTGAATAGAATAGTTCAATAATAATAATAATAATAAGGAAAAATCAAGTTTTCATTCTTTTTCTGAATGTTTTATATTTTTATTCAAATATTAACATCCATAAAAACCACGCTGGTTTTACGAGCCCTTCTTATTAAAATAAATAAATAAATAAATAAAAATAAATAAAAAAGAAAGATTTTTTTTTTTGTAAAAATGTTAAGAGTATATTAAAATTTGCTAAACAACTTTTTTTATATCTTGTACATAGCATACTTAAATAGTTATACAAAAAGAACCATTTTAATCCTAAATTTTATTACAAAAATGAAAAACTCCTTAAAAATAATATATTTGTCTCTGCCATGGGCCAAACATGGTTCTTATCTACCCAATCCCCCCTCCCCCCCCCCTCACACACACATACACACCACCACCACCACTCTTTTTTTTTCAATTTTCTTTTTTTAGTTCCACATTATTTTGATTCTTTATTTAGAATCTTATTCAATATGACTTTTTTATTTATTTTTATTTTTCCAGTTCATATATGATTAAGTAAACCGATTTGGATTCTTTGTTTGTATTATATTTTTAAAATGGCTGTGTGTCTTGAAATTTAAATATATTATTTAGATGGAACACAGATATATATATATTATTATTATTATTATTATTAAGGTGACCATATGGGCATTTTTTTATATAGATAAGATGATAATTGTAAGACCTAGTTAATAGAAAGCGTCAGCTATCCTTAAAAAAATATATCTATTCTTTTAATAACACTAGGAAAAATTCATTCAAGTTTAAAAACTAATTAGGTGTTAAATATACATCTTAACTTTATATAAGTAAATATATTAAATTGTAGATTTTTTCTGATTTCCATTTTTTTATTGTAAACTTTTTTATTTTAAAAAAGAATAAAAAATCAAAATCAAAATTAATTTACATTTTCTGCAGTTTTTATAACGTAAAGCTTTCAAAATGAATTTGTGCCTTGAAATCTAAATATGTTATACAGATGGAACACAGGATCTAATTGCAGTTTTTATTTTTTTGTGCAAGTTTTCAGATTTAAAAAAAATCCTGAAACTAAATATAATAGTAATTTAATTTTTTTAATTAAAATTTATTAATAAAATATTCAGAATTTTATGATAACTTCATTCGGATGCTTTTATGATTATTTGTCAAGTTTTATGTTCGCCATCTGAAGCTAAAATGTCCATAACATTTCCCATATATATATTTCATTTTGTTAACATGAAAACATTAACTTCAAAATTATAATGTGTAACAGAATTAAATGATTTGTCATTAAAAATAAAAATTCATATGCGAAGTCATACCAGTAATACCTGTAACTGAAAATTACAATTGAAAAACATATTAATACAATATCATTTAATAACTTTATACTTTTAATTATGTTGCCATGTTAGTAATTTCTCTTATATACATCAGATGGTAGTACCAGAGTTACTAAACTGTCATTAGAAAATTATATATATATATATATATATATATATATATATATATATATATATATTAATAACATGCAGGAGAAATATTTTCTAGCTTCAAGATCATTTTCCTTATATATAGTACATTTTATCATGTCCAATTGTTAGTTTCTTATCTTTCATGCAAATGCATAAATATACTTTACAAAAAATCCCCAGCAATTTTATGTGAAAAATGTAGTTATGTACGTAAATAATATAAAACACTTACCTTTTTCCAATTTCAAATTAAAATCTGAAAACACCTTTTTACCAGAAGTAATCGAAAAATCAATATTAATATTATGTTTCAATATTTGAAGTTTTGCAAAATCGAAATATAAAATTTTAAGATTTTTTTTTTTGGCAAAAATATAATACGAAAATTTTTGCCAAATATGGGTCTGAATATGCAAGCAATAAAAGCAATACTCTGTTTTTATGTATTCAAGCAATAATCAGTTTATTTACTAGAAAAAAAACAACAACATGTATTTATAAAGTGGATGATTTAGGGATTAGTAAACAAGATCGTTAATCCTGGAAATGATATAAATTTAGTGGAAAATGAAAAAATAAATACATAAATAATAAAAAAAAAAAATACAATTCTTGTAACACTGAAAAATATTTATTCGATATAAAAATATACAAATAAGATAATACATATTATTCTTAAAAAAGTAGTTTAAATAATTAATATTACAGAAGTAATAATATTCGCGTAAAACTTCCATTTCAAAATAAAAATTATATTTTCGTAAATAATCGCGCAAGAGCTCTTACCTTTGTAAAATAATCCACAAAATTTTAAATCAATGTTTATATAAATATTAAAAAATATATGCACTTTTTATTTGTCTTTTATATATTTCTTTAAATGTGCAGATGAATCAGTAAAATTAAAAATATATATATTGAAGGAACTTGGTATTTCGCGAGTATTTTCTTATTCTAGAAACAGCATGGCATCTTTATCAATCAAATAATAGCCATTGAAGTAAATTTTTGAAGAACAAAAACTGCACTAATATAGTTGCAGATGCAGATGACACACCACACATTATGAGAACCACAATTTAAATACTATATTTCATTATAATCAGGGAATTATACACCATTTAAAATCTGGACAAACTTCGTGAAACAAGCACAAATCATTAAAACAGTTTCTTTTACCGCGCGAATGCCAATGACGTACTGACGTCATCTTACAAAGCAAAACAGCCAGGTCAGCATTTTGAATTTAGCGTTATCACTGACTCAACTTCGTTTATAATATTAAGAGTTTTTTGATCTCATTACTTTTTATCAGCGGGAAATAAACCGTTGTAGGAGAATAAATTAGAAACATTTTAATTTCTTTATTTGGTATATTTTTCATAATGCAACTTGCATTTATCAATTTACGGAAACTGACATTTATCAATTATTTGAGTTTAATTACTATTATAGTTTTAAAAAGTTTCGACAGATATAAAACATAGTTTAATTACAGATTTTGTCGTAATACTTGCAAATAACTATTGCATTTTCATAAAACATAAGTGTCAGCAGGAGGACAGTGGAGGCCGTTGCCCCTCTCAGTATTTCGAAATTTAACTAATTTTATTTTCTTTATGCCTGATTATTTAAAAAAAAAAAAATTCTTCCAAATGGAAATATAATAATTTTTAGCTATTTGCAGTGACGAATTTACAAAACACACAACAACAAATGAGGTAGCCTCCTTCGAAAGCTTTTTAAAGCAGCTTCTGACATAGTACTACCCCCCACATTTCGTTAAAACATGGTTTTTGATTAAATATTGCCATTAATTAAAAATTAAATCGGCATTATTTTTATAAATGAAATGCACGATTTTTCCTCAAATTAGTGTTGCCACAAAAATAAAATAACCGCATTATATAGTGCTGAACAATGATTAAAAAAAATAAATAAATAGTAGTACAAAAAAGATAAAATATCAATTCTCCACCTAAGTTTATTTTATATTTATGGTTAAAAAGCAAAATTCGAAATCTACCTGTGTCTGCAGGCGAGCCGGCAGGGATTTTTTTCTCTATAAGGGTTGGTCCTATAAAAAATTTGTCAGTATAAAAGTTATAGATAATATTAAGAAGATTTATAATAAATTTCAGCGGATTAGATATCTTGTAAATTGACGAAGTTATGAATATTTTTCTTCTTAAACTCCCATCCCCCCCCCTTTAGGCCATTTTTAATGATATCAAAAATCTGTCATGCATAAATTTTTGGCCCTTTTCCTAGAAGTAATAATAACTTTAAACAGATTTGATACGTATCATAATTAAGAAGTTATGGGTTTTTTTCTGTTTTCACACCCCACCCCCCCATTTCGATTTTGCCCATTAACGAACTTGACCAAGATTTTATGTCCCTTGATTATATGTATCAGTTTGGAAGAGATTTGTGCAGAATTATTGAAGTTAGCGTGTCCATAAAAAAATGATATAGCTATATAGACAGACAGATAGATAGATAGATAAAGTTTTGAACTGGGGGGTGGTTTGGGGTTCTAGGGGTCATGATCGGCGTAGATCTCCAAAAATTTTCAGAAATTCCAACATAGGGGAGAATGTAATAGGTAGTATTTCTTACGAAATCTACCTAAAAAGAAAAAGAAAAATGATAATTTCGTTTCTCTCAATAAATAAATATGGACAAAATTATATAATGACAGGCTTTCACTCTTCAACGGAGTGAAATATTTCACTCTTGTCAAAGGAGTGAGACAGTCACTCTCGACAACGGAGTGATATATTTCACTCCTTTCTAGGGAGTGGAAAATTCCACTCTTTAAGGAGTGTATTTTTATAAAATTCACTCCAAAAAGAGTGAAAAGGACTCTCACTCTTCCAAAGAGTCAACTTCTCACTCCTCCCAATTTTAGAGTGTAGATATGAAAATGTTGAAGCCCAGCATAAATAACTAAAAATGTAATCATGCCTTAGTTGACTGTTAATTTCAAAGAAGTTAATTTAAAATTTATATTTGATAAAAGAAAAATGTTTGTTCAATGCATTGTAATTTTGACACAGCCTCCTGTAATTACTTCTTACCAACAAAACGTTTCGCATATTCCACCTTAATGTCCTTTCTCTGACAAAAGTAAATCTATTGGGCATCAGAGGACAAGAACCGAATATGAAGTGCATTGGATCCCTCTTTTCATCACAAACACAGAGGTCATTTGGTCGCTTTTTAATCCTGTACAAAAAAGTAGGAAAAGAGCCATGTCCTGACATAAAATATTGAATGACTTGGGACTGGCACAAAAAATCTTCTTTAACCTTATAGATAATTGAATACGTGTGACGACCGTTTTCAGAATTTTGCCAGTACTCCTGCCAATATTGAATTTTTTCTTTCTTTAGATGAGAATTCAGAAATGATAAAGGATAATTTAATTTCCCCTCTTCATCATAACTTTTCTCTTCAATGACCGACTTTGCAAGAGTATCAGCTTTTTCATTTCCGGTAATTCCGCAATGCGCTTTGATCCAGCCCAAACCAACTATTTTATTAGTCATACTCTTTATCAATTCAAATATATCCTCTGCAATTTTGTTATTAGGAAAAAATCTCTTTAAAGTCATGACTGACGACATACTATCAGTATAAATATCTATTCTACTGTTATTAGTATTTTTAAACCACTGAATAGTTGATCTAATTGCATAAAGTTCTGCCTGATAAATGGAATTCTCAGTTCGCAATTTGATTCTATGTTCTTTTATATATTGATTTCCCGATTTCACTACAAATGCACAAGCTGTGCCATCCAACATTTTTGATCCATCTGTATATGTTGTTAAATGCTTGACCTTCGGGACCTCTTTCTACACAGATTCCAAAAACATTAAATTGCTCAAATTTCCTGTCGCTTTGCATTTAAATGATATGATCTTTGTCATCATTTCTTCCCTTGAAATTTTATAATTTTCTTTAAGAAGGTCTGACATCCCATTGATAATTGCGTACTTTTTGCCGAAATTCTTAATGATATCTGGATTGGCGGGATACCTGCTAAAACGCATAAGGCATCTGTTGAGATAGACCGATACGCACGTATTATAGATAGCAAACCTACCCTTTGACATGAACTGAATCTTTTTAGACCATGGGTTCTAAGGTCACCATACCAAATTTCATGGCCGTAGGAAATCCTTGCCTCTATTACAACTTTATACCAAACCTTTAAGTGATGTTGTCCAATATCTTTATCACGACGTCCTGGCTTTCGGATTTTATTTGTGAAACTGTACAAACTGTTCCTTATTTTATCTAAATGGTCCATCCAATTAAACATTGCATCCAGTGTAAATCCAAGATATTCAATATTATTTTGCACCGGGACATTCACTCCTCGAAGCTTAAAAATTGGGTGTCTGTTTTCCATAGTAAATCTACCGAAGAGCATAGCTACCGATTTATCAACACTTAACTCCAAGTGTAATTCTTGACAGACTTCATAAAAGCATTGAATATTTCTGTTCATTCTTACCTCCAATTCATGCCTGGTATCTGCTCCGTCCACAATTACTGTGTCGTCAGCATATGACAATATCTGCCCTTCTCTTGCCCTATAGCTCTTCAGTAGTTTGTCTGCAGCCAGTACCCAGTATAAAGGACCCAGACAAGATCCTTGCGATCAACCTCTATAAGAGGTAAACCATCTGACACCCGATGAGGTCCTAAAGCCAATCATTCTGTCTGAAATATAGTTTCTTAGAGTAAGCTTCAGGTAATCCTTCAATGGGAGATTATCAATAATATCTGAAATCGTTTTCCAGTTCAAGACATCAAACGCTCCTTGTATGTCCAAGGACACCATGGCACAGTATTTATTGCTTGCTAATGATGTGTTTATCTGTTTTTTTAATTCTTTCAAGGCAGTAACTGTAGAGCGATCTTCTCTGAAACCATGCTGTCCCTGATCCAAAAAATTCCTTTTCTCCAAAATATTTACTACTCTAATTTTTATAATTCTTTCGAATGCTTTTCCCATGATTGGCAGGAGCGTTATTGGTCTGTAAGAGCGTGGTGAGGCTGGATCTCTATATCTTTTTCTAAAAAAGACAACTGTGCCTTTTTTCCATGGTCTTGGAAAATGACAAAGAGCTATAGGCATTTGTTATAAATATTTAGCATAAGATTGGTGAATTTAAAACATAGGTTTTTAATGATGAGAGCATCCGAATTATCCGGTCCAGGGGCCTTGTTATTTCCTTGACATGAGAGCACGTAAAATAGTTATTTTTTAGAGACCTTATCAAAAGTATTATAATCTTCCATATTTGCTGGTGCTACAAAGCTATGGACATCATTCGGAACACTATTTATCCCAAAATGCTCATCCATCAGAGCTTCTGCTGTATCATCATATGTGTCGAAGACTGTGGCATTTTCCAAGGTCGAGAAGATTAAGTCACTGATTTTAAGGTTTTTATCCGAAACATATTTGAATAAGCTTCCAAAATGGTTTTTAGTATTTTTGCAATAATTCAACCAAGTTGTTTGCCTTGCTTCCTTTACTTGTTTTTTATACTGATTTCTGATTAAAACGTATGATTCCCTATACAGTTGACATCCCATATTTTTCGTGTGCCTCTTATATGCTGCATTAACTCTGTTGCGCAGAATTCTCAGATCGTTATTATACCAATGTATCTTTGGTTTTTGTCTCCAATTTCCATAAGTGAAACATTTCTACATTAAATTAGTCAAATCTGCATAAAAGCTTTCCATCCAATTATCAAGATGTTCCTGTGAGTGAACTTCCATCAAAGATGCCATCAAATTCACTTATCTTTGTTTCATTAACTTGCAGACCGGGAGGCGGCAGCACAGACAATCACTTCATCGAGTTCACGGCTGAAATTCTAGAATTAGTTAAAACTCGATTCGCATATTAAAATGCAATCGGTCTGCCAAGTCATATCTTGGTGGAAAACACCTGAAAACCCGATTTTAGCGGTTGACTCGTAGGTTTACCATTGTGTTTTCCTGCACCCAAAAGTATGATAACATGGAGAACTGGGTGCAGGAAAACACAATGGTAAACCTACGAGTTAACCGCTAAAATCGGGTTTTCACGTGTTTTCCACCAAGATATGATTTGGCAGACCGATTGCGTTTTAATATGCGAATCGAGTTTTAACTAATTCTAGAATTTCAGCCGTGAACTCGATGAGGTGATTGTTTGTGCTGCCGCCTCCGGGTCTATTGTTAAACTTTACAAAGCTTTTGTTCTTTGTTTTAAACCTTTTTAAGTTTATCGTTATTGGGTTCAGATTAATTTTGAATTTAATATATCTATGATCACTGTGTGAATAGGTGTCTGTATCAACTACCCAAGAATCCAGGTAGTCGGCGACAAAAGAACCACAAAGCGTCAAGTCAGGACGTCCCCTTTTATAATCTTGAGTATATGTATGCGCTGCAGTTATATAATTCACAATTGTCAAGTCGTTAGTTGATATATGCTCCATTAATACGTCTGCTCTCTCGTCGTCTCTTGCATAACCCATTATTTTAAGCTGTACATTAAAATCTCCACCAAGTAAAACCCTTGAACAATCTGGAAAATGACTCGACCACTGTACAAAATCTTCATTTAAGTCTCCCGAAGGAGCTGAGTATTGCGAAGCTATATTTATAACTGAACCTTCCACCATTAAATTTACAAATACTGTATTATTTGTGACCAGTGATCTAACAGTAGGAAAATCATTATTAGTTTTAATTATGGCAGCAGTAAGATTAGCAGAGAAAATAATTAACCAGTTATCTGGAATGCCTACGGCAATTCCATTGTTAGTGTAAATATCCTGGCAAAGAACAAAATCAACATTATTATCCAATACATAATTAATCAATGTATCTGTTGCATCTTTACAATGGTGAAGATTAATTTGAACAAAAGTAATACAGCCGGAAGCACCCTGGGTACCAAGGGTGCCCATATAAGCGCTTAGGGAGAATCTTATCCCTGTAAGCTTGGAAAGCTGGACAAGTCGGGCTATCCGCACGATGTGTTGCGTCCACTCCCGAACCCTCAAAATAGCAGTTACTACAAACCTCTTTGTTTGATTTACAATCTTTTACGTTATGTTCGTCTGAACACTTCACACATCTCAAATTGCCCTTACAAGAACCTTCCATAAGGCCATAAGCTTGACACTTAAAACATCTGGTTATATACACAAACTCAACTACCCTGTAGCGATCATAATCAATACAAATTCTTTTAAATGACGTAAAAAATTCTTTACTTTTCTTGTCCATATCAAGGAGCCAGTTATGTCTTCCCGCCTTTGTAACAGTTTTCCTTATTATTGCGAAATCATGAGCACTCTGCCCCAAAATTTCCTCTACGGAATTCTTCGTACCGGCATCCAAATCTGAGCTGCACATGCGCGCTCGCAGACCTCTTAACATATCTGAATCCATATCATTCTCTGATAAAATTCTTTCCACTGAATCCCTAATCTCTTCCTCACAAACCTCTTTATCCACGCTCAATATGAGAACTCTTTCTCGTCGTCTCCTTGGAACACTAACAGTAGATTTATCTTTAATTACATCACTCGTCATAAGGATATTGTTTAACCTTTCTGTCTCTACCTTATTCTTTACTTTCAAAATAACCCTTCCATTCTTAGTAACTATAATATGGTCTACGTTAACATCTTTCGCCGATTCCTTACAAGTAGTCCTTATCTCCTTCCTTATTTCCTCCACATCATGTTCATTAGCTGTTGTTACTATTACTGCATGATCTTCCTTCCTCTGTACTGTCCGCTTTTGCCTCTGAATATTTGTCTGTTTCACCTCATCCGCATCTCCTGTCGACATCCTAGCAATTTTACCTGCCAAATCTTCAAGTATCTTCCTATTTTCCTCCATGTTTTGCAGCTTAGTCTCGTTTACCAGGTTAGTCTTAAATGCCTGTACTGCTCGCTGAGCCGAGTAGTCCATACTCTTCTTCAGAATAGTCATGGCCACCGCTGTAATTCTTCCATTACCAGATCTCTGGGATTCAATCCACTCATATATAAACGTATTAATCTTCATTAACGCATTAGGAAAATCCAAACGATCAGCTTCCTCCACTATATTAGCAAATTCCTCCATCTATATAAGTTTCACCGTCACTAAAAACCCCCAAAGCTACCTCAACCACAAATCCGACAAAACCACTAAAGAACCGATTAACCGACGGGACTGATCCAATAACCCAGCGACACCCTGCAAATCAAATTCACTTCCAATACAACAACTCACTGTACATGTGACCTCACCAAAGTGACCACCACAACAGAAAGGCCCCAAATACCCTAGACACGTATCCAAAAACACAAAACTCAAAATGCAAGGACTCTAAACTCATAACACACGTGACCTACCAGAAAAAATAACGCGTGAACAAGTCACGTGAAAACACTAAAGCACTCCAAGACCAACTACACACTATCCCTCCACGACAACGCACTCTATTACACAGCTCATTGCACTGACCACTCTAAACAGAAGCACTCTAAAGCATTAAACAGAAGCAACAAAAAACAACACAACTTAACTCTACAAAATGGCTAGGTAAACAAAGGAAACGCCCGCCGGAAAACGGAAGACAAGAACGTTAATAACTCAATAAATACTGAACTCAGAAAAGAAAAATTGAACTTCAAAGAGATGTAATCTAAACCTTAATTCATATTAAACGGCAAAAATACAAAATTACAAATAAATATCAAATAAAAGGGACTTACATAAAATGTCGGCTCAAGAGCAAAGACGAAAAAACAAAGTACTCAAAAGAATAATAAGTTAATTAAATCAAAAAATATTAACAAACAGGTTAGAAATAAGTTGTTAAAGTATCATACAATGCAGAAGTTAAGCAATAAATTATGCAAGACAGCTAAACAAGACTTGCCAAAATGCCGTGCCAAAAGCAATGACGAGAATTAGCTAAGCCCAATTAACAAAAAAATAATGCAAGTAAATCAAAATAAAAACTATTTAAAAATAGTAAATGGTTATAAGGTTAGTTTAAATCACTGTCTGTCACAAAAATTTAACAGATATTCACCAAAAACACTGAAACTGTCGGAGCTCATAGAAGCACGTCAAACCACGTCGGCGATTTGTGACATGACGGATATCGTTAAAATTTAGAAAAGTGCACCCCCCCTTGTGTAGGCAAAACGCGCTCCACCCCTCCCTATAATTTTTGACGCGGCTTTATTTTTAAAATTTATGTTATGTGTTATAAAATATCGTAAAGTTTCAAACAGATAGTCTTTTTATACTTCCTAATTTTGTTCACGCCCCTCCCCATCCCCTCCCCGAAATGTGACGCGCCGTTCTTTTTTATAAATTTTTTATCATGTGTTATAAACTGTCTTAAAGTTTAAAACAGATCGCATTGGAATTTAATATATTTGCGGAAATTACTATTATATATAGAATAATATAGAGATAAACCCTCCTTTAGCTTGTAATTAAGATATATGAACAATTTTTAGAATTTCTGAAAGATGATTTATATTTATTTATTTATTTATTTATCTATTTATTTATTTATTGTTTATTTATTTATTTATTTATTGCGTTGCCCTGTACATGTTTGGAATTTCTTAGCAATTTCTTAGATTTACATTATTTTATTCAATTAAACATTGTACTGTTACAATAAATTTAAATGGAAACATCACTTCTAAAACAAAAATATTTTAACAACTGGATTTCATTAATTTATAGGAAAATGACGTGAAAGGTATTCCTGCAAACGAAATGCCTGTCCTTTACCATGTTTTTTTTTTTTTTTTAGAAATAAATGAATCACCTTTAATTCTTTTCAAAAATTTTGTTTACGTTTGGAAAGAAATTTTAAATACCGATAACTCTTAATGTATACATTTTAGAAGGTACATCTTCCCTCAAAAACTAATTTATTTTTAAAGATCTTTGTAAAAACGTAAATTATATACATAGTTGCCAACCTCCCGATTTTTTTCATACCAGTATTTTTATGAAAAGATATTTGTTTTATGTAATCGTGTAATTTCTTATATATAATAAAGCAAAAATTTTTGTATGATTTTACTGATATTTAAAAAATCGGGAGGTTGGTAACTATGTATATATTTAAAATATTTTTTAAAGCATAAACACTACGTCTGATTACTTTATTTTACAATATTATAAGAACACGCATTTTATCAGACAATTTAATACACAGAACAAACATGAGTGAAAAATTGACCTGGGCCAGGACTCGAACCTGGAACCTTATGCGTACCGTGCTGACACTCTGCGACTGAGCCACCCAGACCGATATCCTTGACTGGCAATTTCTCATACTTATTCATGTCGGAAACAGTCATCTGCCACAGTTTTCAGTCATATTTAATTGTCTGATAAAATGTGTGTTCTTATATATAATTATGAAGTTTTATTTTTTAAAAAATATCTTCAGAAGAAAATGTCTGACTTGCAGATGAAATTTGATGTAGTTATAACCTGTAACTGATTTGTGCTATTATAATACAGATGGTACATGGTCGTTGGCGGGTTTTATCTCTGTTCTGGCATAATTTTTTAATCGCCTAGTTAATTAACATTTTTTGCTAATTAAGGATAGAAAAAAAAATTACACTGGATTTTATAAAAGCACATAGATTACGTAATTACTTGTCCAAAAATGCAATCCTTTTTTTATTCTGTCCAATATTAAGTCCTGTTGGTTGTTTGAGTTGATTATTGACGGCCAATTATCTACACTTGGGATATAGGCTTGGGGAGAGTGCCCTTCGTGGGGGTCTTTCTAAGGGAACGTAACATGTATTTACGCATGGATAAATCCACGGCTCGAAGAAAACCACGAAAACTCCGAACGATTAGGCCGACGGGCGCGATGTAGGTTGTTTGAAAAAAAAAGTTTGACGAAGAAAAAAGTGATTATTTAAAGTTACTCGAAGTTAAAAAAAATCTATTTCTCTGTTTATAAATCACTTATGAAGATGAGTTTGGTCTTAAATTGAAGAAATTCTTCATTAGATTCATCTCATTTTCATTTTTTTTCTGCGACGCTTGGTTTATTTGATATCTGATATTTTAATCTGGCATGTTTTGTCGATTTAACATTGCGAAGTTGCTTTCTGTAAGTAAGCAGTACCGTTCTTTAGTCCAGTTCTTGGCGTTGTTTGTGTGGCGTTTTTTTTAAAGCTTGGCTTGGCAGAGCGACCGCCCTGCTTGATTTGGCAATAAAATAAACCTGCAGTCTTTGAGCTGGTGAAAAGGAAAGTTCGTGAAAAAAGAAGTGACGAATTTGTGCCTTTTAATAAACAGAACCGAATTGAAATTTAACTTCAAATCATTCTTAGACATTATAAATTAAGAGCACAAAACGTTTACACAAACGCAAGCAAGACTTTAATTAGACTCTTAACTTTGAATAGAATCCGCAAATTGTTTAAAGGATGGATGGTGTAGTAGTTTATTTGGCAATAAAATAAACCTGCAGTCTTTGAGCTGGTGAAAAGGAAAGTTCGTGAAAAAAGAAGTGACGAATTTGTGCCTTTTAATAAACAGAATCAAATTGAAATTTAACTTCAAATCCTTCTTAAACATTATAAATTAAGAGCACAAAACGTTTACACAAACGAAAGCACGACTTTAATTAGACTCTTAACTTTGAATAGAATTCACTAATTGTTTAAAGGATGGATGCTGTGGTAGTTTATTTGGCAGTAAAATAAACCTGCACTCGTTGAGCTGGTGAAAAGGGAAGTTCTTGGGAGAAGAAGTGCCGAATTTGTGCATTTTTATAAACAGAACCAAATTGAAATTTAATTTAAAATCATATAATTACCAAAAATTTTGCCACATCACATTCTGTTAGATTTATATCAAATCCTGCTATATGACCTAACATTACCCCACATTCTTCATGCGAATATTACGCGGGCCTCCCTTTTATGTTTTTATCTGTTTTTTATCAAAATGGTAAGTATTACAACTATTCGATTTTTTTAAACCATATCTTTATTTTAATATTTATGGATCGAAAAAAAATGCAGGTCTGAAATTTATGTACTAAATGCAAAGAATTGCAGATCTGAAGGTGCTAAAAATTACGGGAAAAAATATATAGTACATTTTATAAGGAAAAAAATTCATAGAATTCGAGCATTTTCTATAAATGTGAACGTTTTTTCTTAGTAATCTAAATATATGTGCTTAAATGGAACTCCATCATATCAAGGAACACTGTCACTAAAGTATCCGTTGGGTCCTGCAAAATATCGGTTTTTGTTGAAGTACACGATATATGTACATGAATATTCACCATGTAGTTTTACAAATATGTATTTAAAGATTAGAAAACCATGATTTTATCTGTGTTATTAGAGAAAGCTTGCTGATGTACAGAAAATTAACTTCTAATAATTTACGAAGATTGGTTAAAAAAAAACGAATTTTTTGGTATATAAGCTGATTGTAATCTCACGTTCATGCGTAGTTATGTTAATAATTGCATTATTGGTGTCAGAAAAACTTTAGAATTAAATTTAGTGAAAGTATTTGCATTATTTATCAGTTATCGTTTTCAGAATTTACGCGATTTTAGCGCTAGTCATATATCAAGAACTAGCGCACGTAATATAATAAAACTTCACCTTTAGTTGGATTTTAATATGAATTGGTGCTGATTCGTTTTTGGTGTAAATCGCCCGACATGTGGCGCTTCTATGCTACATTTTTTTACGATTTGTGTAATAGCTCTCTCTCTCAAGAACTAATGCATAGATATCCATCAAACTTCAGATTCAGTTAGACGTTGACATACGTTGGGGCTGATTAATTTTTCTAGCAAATCACGTAACAGGTGGCGCTGCTTTGCAACATTTTCGGATTCTAAAATGCATAATTTGAAACAATTATGCCGTTTAAAGTATTAACATGTATGGGATAGAAGAAAGTTTGGCACATCCAATTAGTTTTGTGTAGAATAGCTGAGGTAGGTCTCTAACGTTTTTACTTTTTACTTTTTCGATTTTTGTTGCAGATTGTTTCTATTAAGTTACTTTCACTTTCGAAAGCAGTTGTGAAAATGAAATTAACCTCATTAAAATAAACTGAAACAAAATAGAAAAAGTATAAACTAACAACGTTAGAGATAAAACTTCAGATATCGTATGCAAAAAAATCATTTAAAAAAATTAAAATGGAAGCCAGGTGTTTTAAATGAACGCTTCCATAGCATTAACATTAGCTTTCAAGTTTTGTCGAGCTACTAGGGTAGCTTCTTAATTATCTTTAAACGATTTAAAATGTGATATCCATGTGACAGCAATTGATGACTCATTGGTGTGACTTCAGGAAGCCCCTACTAAATGGGCATTTAAATTCATTAAATGATAAAGATCACATCTCGGTCATGTTGTGACTTTGATACATATGATACTTGACGATTTAACATTAGATTGTCAAAGTGTGATATTAAAACTTACTATAACTACTTCTTTCAATTTTCAACCAGTTTCGAAACAAAACAGGAAAAGTATAAACTGACAACATTAAAGATGAAACTTCAGATATCTTGTGCAAAAAAAAATAATTTTAATACAGTGATCCCTTAACATTCGCGAGTTTTGATTATTCGCAAACATGAAAATGCAGAAAACTTAACATTCGCGAGAATCTGACTTGACTAATCGCGATTTTCTTTAATTATATCTTTGCTTTTTCAGAATTTACAATGGCTAAAGATTGTTCTCCCTGTGTTTTCTCAGTATGTATTTATCAGATTAATCAGATTTCAGTTGTCTACTGAAAAAGGAGCGAGTGTTGCAGGAAGCAAAATAATAACAACAGCAGATTACTCATTGCAGTGGGGATATTAGAAGTGGTAAGGTAACGGCATCTTCAATCTGTTAATTTAAAATGCGCTTGTGCAGGTTCTTGTAGAGATGCAGCTGAAGCTGCACTTAGAAAATAAAAGTATCTCTGAAGAATATCGTAATTAAATATCGTATTTCAATATTCTACCGCATATTAACCAACTAATGCATTATCATCTCTTTGCAAATAGATTTGAGTCGAAATTATATTTAAAAAACCCTCTGGTTTTTAGCTGTAATTTTTTTTCGCCAGTGAATTAATTTGAATTATCTTCATTAAATAAATTTCATATTTATGAACATGTCTGTACATTCACCTTCTACATATATACTATGCATAACGTATTGTTAATAAATATTTTCTTTTGTTCTTTGAAATGCTGTGCCAATCTAATTAAAATTTTATAGAACGTAACTCCTTTTTTAGTACAGAGAGATAGACTCAACATTCGCAAGGTTTTCTTGGAACGTAACCCTCGTGAATGTTAAGGGATTACTGTATATTAAAATGAAAGCCAGGAATTTTAAATGGACGCTTCCATAGGATCAACATTAGCTTTCAAATGTTGTTGAGCTACTGGCGTAGCTTCTTAATTATCTTTAAAGGATTTAAAATGTGACATTCGTGTGACAATTAGCCACAGCTATGATAAAAAAATATATGTTGTTTAAACCCACCCGTTAGTGTTTGAGCTGACATCATTTATAAAACTAGTATGGGGTAAACAATCATTCGAACTGTGTTTCAAGAAATATATTTAAATTTCAGTTTTTTGTAATATTTCTCCAAACTTGCTTACTTACCCGTCTTGGTGGATTTGGAACGTTATACGCGTATCCACTTCGAGTACTACCAAAAGTGCCTATGTTCGGATCGTTTCCAGGGGGTGGCAGCATGCAGTGCTCCCGATTGTAGCCAGACACATGACTCGTAGCATATGGCGTCGGAATGTATGTTGGATCCTGTCCTTGATCGTACGTGACAGAGAGAGGCAAATTTTCAGCTTTGATTGGATCCCTGGAATCTGTATCGGCTGCAAAGTCAAGGAAACATGTTATAGAATTTTTATAAAATTAAGAAGTAATATAAATAAAGAAATAATTATATATAAATAATCTAACAAAAGAAAGTACGTAATCTGAACTAGCACCCTTCCTTTCCACCACGCACACACCAAACGAGAATTATACGAAATAAACAATGTAAAATATGATAAATAAAACAATAAAAACACTGAAAACCAACCAAAAACAGGCTGCGTTCTCGTCACCAGTGGGTTAAATTTCAAACACCCAAATTATTGTTGTAGTTTTACATAATTTAGGTGGCTTGTTTCGTATATTTCTCGTTTCGTGTGTGTGTGTGTGTGGAGGGGGTATCAGATACTTTCTTTTGCTAGATTATTTATAATTTGTGTGTTGCACTGCAGCATGTTAGCGCTATTCACATGAATATGGAATTATATTTTGTTGGTAATTCGATATATATATATATATATATATATATATATATATATATATATATATACATATACAACAATATACATGTGTAATAATACAGAGGAAAAAAATATTAAAATTTATCCTAAACAGCAATATATTTATTCAGTTAAGGAAAAAAAAATGGTCCAAACTTTACCCTAATTTCTGTACGTAACTTATACTGTATTATATCTGTACGTAACTCGAATACCGTAATAGCATGATTACCATAATTGAATTTTCACAACTTTTTCCAAATAGTAATTTTGTCTTTTGTATGACAGAAAGTGTTCATTGCAATAAGGCGATGAATACTAGTCAGAAATATTGGTGGACGTTTTGGCCCTCTGTAACCTATAATTATCCTCTGAAACTTATCGTGCTACTTTAAATCTATATTGCGAACTAGAGTATGTCCCATAAAACGTCTTACTTTGAAAATTGGACTGAATGACGAAAACGTTGCAATAAATCTATGAAGAGGTATTTTAACGCAGATTAAGGAATTTTTGCTCTACCAGTTTTTTTTAAATCATTTTACACGCAGTTACTATGAAAAGTCCACTGCAGCTGTATGTATTTGCAGTTGTATCGATTAATCAAAGTACTGACGTATAATTAGATTTTTAAAAAATCGAACTTTATCCTTTATTTAAGAACTACTAAGTAGATATACATATTAAATAACTTTTCTATATTTTATTTCAGTCATTTTCGAAAATAAATGTAATGAGAGGAACTTACCATTTGACGGCCTATGCACTAAAACTCCGCTTCTCCTTCGCGTAATGAAACAAACTGCAAACATGACGACCAGCAGTACTATGATGGAACTGACTACCGGAACAGTAATTGTCAGATGTCGATAGAATGATCCGCTCTCGTCACTGATTTTAGAAGGCCTGGGTGGTATTTCTGGAAATAAATTCAAATATATTATTGTATACTAACAATTTTGTAAATTTGTCTTAAAATGATTTTCTGACATCTAATTTCTCTCATATTTTTTCATTCATAAATAAATTAGTTTATGATCATAAAACACAAGATACTTGAACCAGGGATTGTATGAGTAGAATCAAAGTTCTCGTCCAAATGTGTCCAAAATGTGAAGGAACTATGACCCAAAAGCAACACTTTTTGTCACTTAGTTGTGGCTTTGACGTTGGTATGTCTCATTTTTGACGAGAAGGAAATAGCTGAAATATCGGTCACGGTTGCTACACAGTGGAGTCACTTTGGACTTATATTGTGACGCAATAAAGATGAAACATTTCAACGATGATTGTGATAAACGTTTATGACGATTGTAATATCACAGTGATGTCACATTGATATACTGTAATTTTAGTTTAAATGATTTCAAAATATAATTTCTGACCCATTTTTTTCCCTTTTTTTACAAGAGTTAAGGAATGTACACAATGCGGTTTTCCTTGCAAAGTTATAGCGTTCAATAAAGTGTTTGGAAAACTGAAGAAAGATCAATTATTACGATTCAAAGAGCATATTGCAGATTGGTGAAATTTTCCATCAGGAATGGAAATCATATATCTTACATGAAAAAATGAGGCTAAACATGGCAGGCGGTAATTATTTTTTAAGCAACTGATCTATTAATTTCGAAATTTGGAATTTTCACGAAATGAAAATTTGCATAAACAACGAGACGCTGGAAACTTTTAGTACAATAAATAATTCGTAAGGACCGTTAATCTATAATATTTCATACTCTTGAAAACTGCACACACACACATCACAAAGAATACGCTTCATGTAAACAGCTGACGACATCATGAATTAGATTGTTGTAATCAAAATACCATATACAGTGTGTTTTAAAATAAACTGACAGAAGTTAAAATGGGACAGCGATCAAAATATGACACATTAAATTTATTTTTGTTGAAATATAATGAGTGAATATTAATTCATTGTTATAATATTAAATGTCACCGACGCATGGTGATGTCAAAATGTAAGAATGCTCCAAATATCCAACATTTTAATAATACAAACCTCATTTTTTAGTTTTAACAGGAAAACATAATCTAGGAAATAGGTGACTGAACTTTCATTCATTTATGTATTTATTTTGATCATTCTTTTAGTGTCTTCTTGCTTAGTGCTGTCAGTCGGAACCTGTGACACCTTAACAATATAGCATATTAAATAAACTAAAGGATCCAACCGGGGCTTTCCGGGTTACAGACTATGTGAGAAAATAATTAAAAAAAATCTCTATTAGATTTTTTCATTTAATATACATCTAAATATTTTTCCCTAACAACACCAAAAACCATTTTTATGCAAAGTATATCAATCATATGTTCAAATAAAATTTTGAAATATGTTAAAAGAGATGCTGAAATATTAGCCTCATGCCAGAAGTGAAGAGCCGCAGACTTCGCTATTTGCAGCAATATTTCTACTGCTGATAATTTCACTTGTGTAAGTGAATAGTTCGATTACATATTTGTTATATTTGTGTTTTATGTGTATTATAACTATTTATACGATTTAAAGTGCAAACAGGTTAATCTTTTGAAATCGAACTGCACGGGATAGAGATAGATTTTTAAAAAAATAATGCTTAAAAATTATTTTGAAAACCACAAAATTTAGTAAACTCAGATACACTTTTCAAACAAACTGCATTTGAAAGAATTTTTTTCCCTATTCGATGGTGTAAAAATTGATGTAGTGTGAAGTCTTTGAAGTTCAAGCTTCAACATAACGTGAGCGTTACTCTCGTACATGTTGCTTTAAAATACATATTTCCGACATCACACATTAACCTCCCGCAAGGAAAACTTTAATATTTGTCACCAATTCCTCGTTATTCAATTTTAACAACAACAAAAAATCATGTAGCAGACATATTTTGTGAAATGTTTTCCAACACTAACAGAATACTTAAAAATTTTATTTTTTCATACAATGAAATGAGATATCTAAATTAGCAATTTACATAAAATGCACCGCAAACGATTTAGTCCTATTGATCATAATGTAATGGAATTATTTTAAGTGGCCCTGTAAACAAAATATAAATGTTATACACTTCGATTTCAATAGCAATTATTCTACAGTGAATCACATTAACATATAAAGGTTATATATCAACCGAAGTACATTTACTCAAGTTCGATCACGGACAGACGGCAAGACAGACAGATCGAATTCATAAAAAATTTTCAACTATTTTGGAAAGTATATTTATTTTAAATGCTAAAAGGTGTAAATTAACAACATAATAAATACACAGTAAAATAACTTTTATTAGGTTGTTTGACATGCTTCGGCTCATTCCGAGCCATTTTCAAAAACAAATGAGAATATTACATAATTAAACGGTCTTTGAAGTTTATATTTACAATGCTATCATTTAATTTTCATGTAAATAGTAAAAAAATATGCACGTTATCTTTTATTTTTACTTGTTTTTTTATTTTAATATCTGTAATAATGGAGTAACTTAATATGTATGGTTAAAATAAAATACTCAATGGTTACTGATATGAAAATAAACAACCAAGTAAAAATAAAAGATAACATCTGTAATTTTTTTACAGCCAACTAAAACAAACTAGGTCGTGGTTAACCTAACTTTTATTAGGTTAAACAACCTAATAAAAGTTATTTTACTGCGTATTTATTATGTTGTTAATTTACACCTTTTAGAATTTAAAAGAAATATATTATTACAAGATGTTATAATTTATTATATTGTTATTTTGGAAAGTGTTAAAAACCTGTCACTTCAATTTAGGACCATTTGTACATTTACACGTATGTTTGCAAGGAAACCGTTCGTAGTACCCTAGTGTTTTAAGTGTATGGGACATTTTTCTTCTGAAACCAAACTGCGGGTGCAGATAAAAAGCATGTACCTTAAAAGCACTTTAACTTTCCAGTGGATTTCAAATGGCAAACAGTGTATAGAAATGCAGTCTCATACGATGTCGCTCATATAGCTTTTTTGAACATAAGAATCAGAATATTGAGTCGTTCTTACGACATAAACTTATTTTCTGACGTTGATTACTTTGCAGGTCGTCTAACAAACAAATAAAACATAAATTTATACTTTAATCTAAAGGTTATTTTATCGAAAGAATTTTTTTTTTAAATACAAATATTTTCATTAATGGTACGAGTATTTATAATTATTATCCCGATGAAATGAAAAGAAATATTGATAGCACAGTCTAACAATGAAGCATGCAGGTTTTTTTGAAGCACACGTCTTTTTTTGGAAGTTTAGTACAGAACAGTGTAACCACAGACTGAAAGGTAGGGGTATTTATAGTTGAAAATATTCCACGAACTTTCTCTATACTATAATTAAAGTAATTCCTGAAAATTTCTAGATATGAATAATCCAACATAGTTATACTTTCACGTGCAAATTGCATTTTTATGAGACCCAACGGAGTCTGCAATCTTCGAACCCTGGATCTCCCATTTGGAAGCTGAAGCTAGTGTTTGCAAATTTAGCGGATTATTTTTATTCAACATATTTTCCACAATTTCGAAATAGAAATATCAGATTTGTTTAATTAAATAATACTACTATTAAGTAAACAAGGCGAATATTACTATTCAGAAAAAGTGGTATATATTTTAAATAAAGGAAACCGCTAAACAGAAAACATTAGCTGGACACATTACCTTTGAGCCACGGATGTTTGATAACATCGTGGCATTATTTAAACGGAAACAAAAATTATAATAATTTCTAAAGAATTTGTTTCTATACATTTATTAGTTGAATCTTTTAAAATTATTTCCAATTTTGAAACAATAAAAGAAACTTCATTAGATCCAAATTTATTAAACAATAAGCTTGGAAACAGATAAAAAGATGTTACAGAAGTATTCATTTCCCAGACAATATAAGATTTAAAAAATCAACTCGTAATGAATCACGTAAAACCGCTTTTATTGGTATGTAAAATCATTTATTCATAATTACTTTTTATTTTAAAATGATAGTAAAAAAAGTCTTTTGTATCCGAATTTTAATTGAAGTATTCCGTTTAATTTGTCTAATTAGGTTAAATTAACTGTGTTTTAAATTTGGTTTGATTAATGTTTAATAAATACATTAATTGCTACATACAATTATTTCTTATGCATTTCGAATTTTTCTATTTGCGAATTACATCAGGTCATCAATTGCTAACAATAAATGAACAAAGGGATTTTTTCTTTTACGAAACTGGGAAAGGATTCAATTTTGTAATGGAGTTTTTTAATCGGAATATTGCTTTGTTAACATTTTTGTCGGTGGACGGTTAGCGATGTGTCAATATCACGGATTTTAAAGCAGTTCTGAAATATAAAAATTTTAAGTATTTACGGCAGGAAACTAATCATATTAAAAAACAAATTGTTAGTGTACATTTAGAAATAATACAATTATGTCTTTACGTGTTTAATTATCAGTAATACTGGAAAATTGCACGATAAATTCTTCTTCCACAACTTAATACAATCAATTTATTTATAGTTATATTGATACATATATATAATTTATACAAAATATATACGTAAAAATTGAATATAACGCCCCGATTACTGAGGGGGGAAGACAATATTACGCAGACAGATTTTTTAAAAATGCCAATCTGCGCACAAATACCTTTTTTAGCCCAAAAGACAGGGTCAAAGACAGGTATCTCAATCCAAGTCGAAGAAGGATTTTTGTTCGTGACTTTTAAAAGAGAAACGAACGCATTCTAAAGATGCTTTCAAAGGACTTATTTTGAAATGTGTGAAATGATATAATACCAAGAAAATTGCTGACAAAACACAGGCAGTCGGTCACTGTTATTATGTGTAATAGCCAGGTCCTTTTCCCGTAAAATTACTCTTAAATATTAAATTATTATCTTCTATAAATCGAATTTCAGTTATCTGCACAAACTATAGTTTTAATTAAAAAAAAAATTCCTTTATTTTTAGCAACATTTTCATACCTTAAAACGGTTTACATTTGCATCAACAAGCCAATATATCAAAATTTATCCTTCAGTTTTACTTTAGTATTATTACAAATTATTAGTTATAATATTATTATTAGTTATTAGCATAAAACGATAGCACAATACGAAATGTAATACGTACCTCCTGATAAAGTAAGAGTAGCGAAAATGTATTCCGCATCAGTAACTCCGGCATCATTTCTTGCAGACATCAGAAGAGAATACCATGAACCGGGCACTAGGTCTGTTATCGTGATGTTTTGTTGTTCTGGGATAACATTATTACTGACTAAGGTCCATTCTTGCTGACCGTTTGCTCGATACTGGATCACAAATCCCCTGATGGGACAACCTCCATTGTGCCAGCTATTTAAGTTTACCATAACAGCCGTCGAATTAACTGTCAGAAGCAGTCGTTTATCTGGAGCAATGGGAGCTGAAATAGAAGGATTTTTAACACTTTTTTTTGGCCAATGACGAGTATATATGTCATTTATACAATGCATATGTTTATTTGATATATCTAGCAGATTTTTGCAATATTTGCTTTTTTAACATGAATGTCTGACATTAATTAACCCACCAGTTGTAGTATGTCAGTTATTTTGCCGCCCATATCAATTATTTCCTCGTAAACTTTCTCCTCTTACAATGGGGAAATTCCATGTAATTAACCTTAATTGTATCTCCCCCTCCCTCCTCTTAGTAACTTAACAAGACATATCCATTTTGTTTATTGAGGTACATTTTTAGAAGCAAAGTTCAAATTCGAAACGATCACTAGTGTCAGATCATTTTTACATTTCCCAATATTCCAAAGCTCGTGAGAGTAATGCATTTTTTTAAGTAATAAGCAATTTTATAACTTCATTGAAATGTAAAATTCAAATGCTAAATGAAAATTATTTCTTGTTGTACAGTTTTTCTGTATGCGGGGACGGGCGGCAAAAATACCGTACGCGATCAATAACGTTCTGAAAAAAGATGCGACTTCTCTCGGGTTAAAGCAAAAATTGGCATTGGAAATTCCTCAGATAACACATGAGCTGATAATTTCCCGGTCTAATAAAGAAAACACAACTTTTTAACATAACTTTATAACTTTATAACATTACAACTTTAATAAATAACAGAACTTTAATAATAAATAATAATTTAATAATAATAATTTAATAAATAAATAATAATAATAATTTTATAAATAAATAATAATAATAATTTAATAAATAAATAATAATAATAATTTTATAATAAATAACATAATTTCATAACGAAAAAGCTCCAAACAGAGCTTAGAATCATCGACTCGTTGTTGTTTTTGGTCAAAAGTCAACACGCTTTGACACCCACAAAACCCACTTTGACAACAGCTTTTTCATAGACAAATGTTCATTCAAAATAAAACCTACACGTTCCTTGGATATCTTCAGAGTCTGAGCTATCTCCTGCAACTACACTTTACGGTTCCCCAATACGATTTTGTGGACTTTTTTGATGTTTTCCGGAGTAACCACCTCTTTTGTGTGGTGCATCACTGGTGTCCGTACGACCACGTTTAAATTAGCAAACCAGTCAATAATGATTGATTTACCTGGTTCAGTGTCCGGATAACGCTTATCAAGCCAAACTTTGGTTTGAACAGTGTTTTTTACCATCAAATAACAATTCTTGAAATTCTTGTTTATCCATTTTTTTGTTTATCAACAAAGTCGTTCAACTGAAACCACTCTAACGTTTTATCCACACGGCTAATCGTCATGACATTTTTTCTGCTACCTTTTAAAGGTTAGTATTTACTAAAAAAAGCATCTGTTCGGTGATTGCAACGCCATCTGTGTGCCAGACTGGGAACTTATCAGCCGATGTGTTATTTTGAATAAAATATCTGGGGGGAGCGACGGAAACTGGAATAGACGGATTCTTAACATTTTATTGACCGGTGACGAGATAATTCGTCATTTATATAAGGCGTTTTTTATTCTAAATATGTATCAGAATTTTTAAGTAGTAATTTTTGCTTTTTTAAGCACTGTCTGTCATTAAATAAACAGAAAATTGTCATTGAAAAATTCTCAAATATTTTGAATAACAAATCAGATGGGAACCATGGGAGCTAGAATAGGACGATTTTTAAAACTTTGTTGACCGGTGACGAGTAAATTCGTCATTTTTATAGAGCATTTATTTATTCGAAATATCTAGCAAATTTTTTAAGTACTAATATTTGCTTTCTTTAATCACGAATATCGGTCATTAATTAAAACGAAAATTACAATTGAAACTTTTGGCAGATATTTTGAATAAAAACACGATAAATTGAAAACACTGCAGATCAATAATGTGTTAGAACGAACAGAGGTAGATGAATGTATTAACGAAAATCTCAAGCAGAATTAAACTTCAGCCGCTCACGATGCGCAAGTTCAAAAATCCATAAGTTCCATTTCGTAGATTTTTATTGTTAACATTTCAAAGATTAGCGTAAAATAAATAATTTAAATAGTATAAAATCGGATGGGAACCATGGTAGCTGGAATATGACGATTCTTTTATAGCGCATTTATTTATTCGAAATGTATAGCAATTTTTTTAAGCACTAATCTTTGCTTTCTTTAATCACGAATATCGCTCACTAATTAAAAAGAAAATTACAATTGAAACTTTTGTCAGATATTTTGAATAAATACACAATAAATTGAAAACACTGCAGATAAACCATGTGTTAAAACGAACAGAGGTAGATGAATGTATTAACGAAAAGATCAAACAGACTCAAACTTCAACTGCTCACGACGCGCAAGTTCAAAAATCCATAAGTTCCATTACGTAGATTTTTACTGTTAACATTTCAAAGATTAGCGTAAAATAAATAATTTAAATACTATAAAATAGTTTATAATTCTGAATAAATATTTTTGAAAATATTTTAGGAATACATTTATGTTATCAATCTATTTAAATTTATTTATAAACTAGTAGCAAATAAAGTTAGGGTTTATCAAACCATGCATGGTTTAAGCGGTTTTAAAAAATGTGCGTGTAATGGAGGGTAAATTAACTTTTGGAAATAAATATCGAAACTCGTATAGCCGCTATCCTGTACAACAGTGTTAAAGTATTAACATCAAAGAGATGTTATACATTGAATTTGTGACGTCACACTAAATGTATACTACATTGCTCTCAAAAAGTTAAATTTTAATTCATCCGTTTTGAATCAGAACTTTAACAGCAAAATTAAATACAAGGTGCAGAGAGACCATTATTGTCAAATCCTAGAAAACAGTAGAAAATAGCATTATCGTGTGCCCTTATTACGACTACCGAAATATATATATATATATATATATATATATATATATATATATATATATAATTATAATATCTATGAATTTCAAAAACATATCAAGATCTATTATCATTCTACTTAAATCTCCAAAGTGATAATTAATGATATTGTGTAGACAGAATACCACATATCTAATATTTAACATGTGCAAACATAATATTACCATAGCTCGTGCTTCAATGGTAATAGGCCAAATTTACTCATACCTGAATAATATTTAAAAAGAAAAAGAGAGAAAGGGAAAAAAATTATAAATTGGAGTTGCTATTAAGTAAATACAAATGGATTAATAAATTAAATATGAACCTTGTACAATTTAAAATTGGACCACAAGAGAATTAAATATGAATTGGATATTAAATATGAATTGGATATGAAAAAACACATGTAGATGTACTCATCAGCCTGGATGCACCCACATGTGTTTTAAAAAATAGTTCAGTATTTCATAATTCTACTGGCATAATGCTAAGAACAGTAGAATCATCCAGGTATACTGTACTATTACCAGACAACAATTGGAAATATTAAAATTGGAAATATTTAAATTGAAAATAAAAAAATATATATATTTAATGATTACTTTTATTGAAATTGAGTGAAAGAAATTCAAGAATTACATGATGTCTGGTCTTTATAGTCGAGTCTTATGCCCCTAATAAGCATCTTAAGAAAATACTGTTATTGTTTCTATATTAACGATATATTATATTCAAGAGATAAACTTGAATGCAAAAAAACTTATTAATTAAATTAACGATAAACAGTACAGTTAATTAAATTTTAATTAGTTAATAATTTAAAAGTATATTGAAACAAAAACTGTTAATAAACAACAACTGAATTTAATAATCAACAACCTTTTCTTTCACTTTCAATATTATTACTTGAGAACGCAACATTTTACAATACTCAATGAAAATATCTATTAAACATTTATGTATGTAATTTGAATTGGACATTTTTACCATTTGAAGAACTTTGAAAGATAAAGCACATTTTATTCTTCTTAATCAACGCAAGTGAAAGCGCCCATGTCTTTTCTTTCTTATTTTCAGATTTATGGTGGCCTCCTTATTCCTTAAAACTATTTCGTGGAATTTAAAACTCGTTTTAAAATGGAGAAAGCAGTACTTACGACTTCCATCTGTCTTGGCCGATAAAATCTCGCTCCCATTTCCCCTTCCGGCGCTGTTAAATGCCACTAAATAAAACGAATAGGTCGTGCCGCACTGTAGATCGTGGAGGGTGTAAAAAGTCCGGTCGCCAGTCAAATGGGTTTCCTGCCAATGACTATCATCCATCCTGTAGTGAAGTATGTAGCCTGTAAAGAAGAAAAAAAAAAGTTTTTTTTTTTTTTTTTAAGTGATTGAAAAGGAAAAGTTTGTGTTTAAAACTTTTTAACGATGATGTGTTTCATTTGAAAGAAGAAAAGTTTTTATTAAATTGTAGAAAATTGTCTCAAAAATTAATTATGATATCGACAGTTTAATGTCAAAGCATGTTTCCTTATTTTACGAAAACTAATTTTGATTAATTTCCTAAAATAAAAGCTGTAAAAAGTAGTAAATAAAATTTAATAATAAATTTATGAAATAAATTATTTGATATAAAATGAGTTTTCTCAAATTTCAGAATGTTTGCAAGAACGTAATTATCATATCGTTGGTCAAACAACAATTGTTTGATATTACTTTTATTATAATATAGTAAAATAAGAGTTGGGTTGGGTTGATTTACGACGGCCAATTATCAATACGAGGGATATAGGCCCTAGGGGGGAGTGCCCTCCGTGGGGGTGTTTCTAAGGGATCCTAACCCGTATTTACGGCAAGATTCGAAGAAAACCACGGAAAACTCCGAACGGTTAGGTCGACCAGCGCGACAGGGGTTTGAACCCAGCACCTCCAGACTACCAGCTTTTGAGAGCAGAACCTCTCAACCACTGGTGGGGCAGTAAAATAAGAAGTCTAAGCTAATACAAAAATATTTTAAATTATTAATACGATTGTGAAATAAACCAGTTGAGTGAAAAACGTTTTTTTTCTTTTTATTTAAAAATACTGCTCACAATAAAATTATCTTATCGTCGAATTATTATCAAACAAATATGTACTTATTTTACAAAACATTGTTTGATCAACCTACCAAAAATATGCCTATACAAATAATAAACGGAAATTTAACTTAATAATAATAGAAAACGGATAAAGATTAAATAGAAGAATAAAAAAACACAAGCAATTTCGTTAGTTTCCTGAAAAGTATGTTGTAACTGACTAAACTTGCAGGAGGGAACATGATGTACAGTCGCTGTACATAAAGTAAATGTCTTTCCTATAATACTTATATAATATTTTTATATATAATACAATATTTACTAATAATGTAATATATGTATACTGTTTACTAATATGTATATAGAGAAGACAGAGCTAAAACCAAACAGATAATCCTAAATTCATAAGAATGTTTTAACAACCAGATATCTGACAAAAGAATGAAAACTAAAAAGCGGTTAACGATAGAAAGCGCTGTTTGTTGCATCTTTATAATAATTATAAAAAATAATAATTACACGGTTTTAAAATTTGTTTAAAATTTCGCTATTACGTGGCGATGAAAGCTGAAAAAAAACAAAATTACAATATTTGTTGGATTTGGATCCTTGCGTTTTCTTTCTGTGGGGACACTTAAAAAACAAAGTTTATCTACAAAACTCACTAAATTTAGCTTGTGGACATATTTTGATTAATATTGACTATTATTGAACATAATTGAAATTCTTTGAATAATATTTATTCGTAAAAATTTTGAATATAATCATTCGGACAAGATCAAATAAAAAGTAACTAAGAAAAAAAAAGTTTTTAAATTACATTTTTTATGTTTACCTCGTATAAAATGAGATAAGAAAAGTAATTCAGCAATATATTTTATACATTTTGTGAAAGTTATTTGGAAGAAAACAGATTTTGGACGAATTGTACAAATTGTGTTTTATTCATTGTTGGAAAATATGTTTTATATAAAAGTAAAATTCAACAACTATAAAATATGCAGCATAACGAATAACGATACGTCTTCAAATGCATGCAAGGTATTTCTAAAAACTACATGGAGGGGGGCTTTTATTTTGTTTTTGCAATGAATTTTAAATGCATTGCTTTACACTATTTGTAGAGATAACTTAAAACGCATATCAAAACAAATTTTATGCGTTTATTAGAACTTACCTGAAATTGGAGCATTTGGGTGATTTCTTGGTTCCCATGACAACTTTAAAGTTTTGGAGGTAGCAAAGTACGTTCTCATAATGGGTGCATATGGCTTGTCTAAAAAAATAAATAAATCAACTAATATAAATTTATATGTAAGATTAATCAGTTATTTAAAAAAATTGACTTTATTTTTTATAAAAAAATTCATGTATCTAAGATAACATTGATTTTTATATAACAAACTATATAATTGACAAATAATATTTGTAACTTACGTCAATTAGGCTGGAAAACCAGACAAACGTTTTAGAATCCACGAAAATATGATATAACCGCAAACGAAAAAATACAATAAGCTATTTCCATTTACCCATGTTTCCGAGAAATGCTCTTTATCTTTAAAAAGCTCCGAAACTATTCTATTTTCAAAATTTAAAGAATATAAAGACAAAGTTTCTTTTGCTGCCACTGATATTTGGAAACGCTTCCGAATATGGTTTATAGTGTAGTATTCAGTTTTCTGAAACGAGAATATCGGATTTTATGATCATATCATTTCATAAATAAACAATTTAGCAACGTAATGGAATTTATACATTCAATAATAAGAAATAATATTAATTTTAATGTTATTGTTAATGCTGGTATTTCATCATGTTTATTTTTAAAACTTGATTGTTAAACGTGTAAGTGTGTTTTCTTGACAATTGATAGAATTAAAAAAAAAGTCCATATTCCGTGTTGAGACAACTGACTAATGCAGTTGTAAAACTAATCGGGAAAGTTTCCGAAAGTCAGTAGCAGCAATACATATATTTTTAAATGATTCCTTAAATCTCGCAAACATATTAATTTGTGAGGTTTCTGATGATAAAGAGCGCTTTTAAAAATCATGGGTAAATCGGAAGAGTTATTGTATATTTTCGTTCGTGATTATATGGTCGATTATATGGCATTTTTAACACTTTCCAACATAGTTGAAAAGTGTTTATGATTTCGGTTTGCCTGTCTGCCGTTTGTCTGTCCGTGCTCTAACTCTCGTAAATATATTCGGATCGTCATGCAATTTATATACTTATTGAGGCTTACTGTGGCATGCTCGGTATTGAAAATGAAGTGTGTAGCCCTTATAGTTTTTTTACAGGGACAATCGAAAGAATTCCGTTACATTGCGGTCTATGGGGAAAAATCATTTGCGGTTTATTTTAATAATGTAACACAATTGAAAACATATTGAAATTGATATATATTACTGACATGTACAACAAGAGACTAATTATGGAATGTGGTGTTCATAGAACTTATAGTTTCTTTACAGGGATACTCAAAATAATGCCGTTACATTATGGTCTATGAAGAAAAATCGTTTGCAGTTTATTTTAATAGTGTTTCACTATTTTAAACATGTTGAAATTGATGTATATCACTAACATGGATTACAAGAGGCTTGCTATAGAATTTTGTGTGTACACGTTTCATCGTTCATTTACAGGAACACACAAAATAATTCGGTTAAAGTACTGCTTATTAATAATAATTGCTGGGAATGCTTTTTCAGTTGATGAACGCGTTTTTCAATTTAACTTATTTTTGTCAATTACCTGGTGTGTATAAATTGTATTGATTGCATACAGGGTACCACAAAAGTTCTCGAGTACATTTCTGTTTATTGTCGGAAATTTTAAACTGTGCTACGCGTTTCCTAACTGAACTAAAATTTAGCATTCTATTTAGTATATAATACAAATCTATAGATCATATACATGGTTGCACAAAAGAGCTCGGATATTTTTCTGAATATTGTTGGTAATTCCTAAAATCGGATTTTTAAATATGTTATGCGTTTTCAAAATTGTTTAGTTAGATATCATCTTACACCTTACGGTAAAGATTTGCAAAATTATTCTGGAAGTGTTGGAAAGTGTTACATAATCTATGCTTGACGCATGAGTTTTTGTTCTTGTTCTAGATTTAAAAACATTTGTCTTTTTTACAGTGTATAGTAAAGCAGTCAAAAATTACAAAAGGTTTAAAATATGCTATTTTAAAATATCATACTAGAAAATCCTCCGTAAGTTCTAAAAGAACTTTTTGGAAAATATTGGTAATACTACATATGAAATATACATAATGTCGTTAAACTAACTAATAAATTTTTAAAATATTACAAATCTTATCTTTAATCGTAATAGAAAATTGACAGCTCGATCAAAAATGTAACACGAGAACTGCCAAATTAAAATGTTTTATTAAATAATATTCATATTAAAATTAAAGAGTATATAGATATGAAATATACATAATGTCGTTAAACTACGTAATAACTTTTTAAAATATTACGATTCTTGTGTTTAATCGTAATATAAAATTGACAGCTCGATCAGAAATGTAACAAGAAGACCGCCAAATTAAAATGTTTTATCAAATAATATTCATATTATAATTAAAGAGCATATAGATATGAAATATACATAATGTCGTTAAACGAAGTAATAACTTTTTTATATAATACGATTCTTATATTTAATCGTAATAGAAAATTGACAGCTCGATCAGAAATGTAACAAGAAGACTGTCAAATTAAAATATTTTATTAAATAATATTCATATTAAAATTAAAGAGCATATAGATATGAAATATACATAATGTCTTTAAACTAAGTAATAACTTTTTAAAATATTACAATTCTTATGTTTAATCATAATAGACAATTGACAGCTCGATCATAAATAAAACAAGAAAACTGCCAAATAATAATGTTTTATTAAATAATATTCATATTAAAATTAAAGAGCACATAGATATGAAATATACATAATGTCGTTAAACTAAGTAATAACTTTTCAAATAATACGATTCTTATGTTTAATCGTAATAGAAAATTGACAGCTTGATCAGAAATGTAACAAGAAGACTGTCAAATTAAAATGTTTTATTAAATAATATTCATATTAAAATTAAAGAGCATATAGATGTGAAATATACATAATGTCGTTAAACTAAGTAATAACTTTTTTAAATATTACAATTCTCATGTTTAATCATAATAGAAAATTGACAGCTCGATCAGAAATGTAACAAGAAGACTGCCAAATTAAAATGTTTTATTAAATAATATTCATATTAAAATTAAAGAGCATATAAATATGAAATATACATAATGTCTTTAAACTAAGTAATAACCTTTTAAAATATTACGATTCTTAAGTTTAATCGTAATAGAAATTGACAGCTCGATCAGAAATGTAACAAGCAAACTGTCAAATTAAAATGTTTTATTAAGTAATATTCATATTAAAATTAAAGAGCATATAGATATGAAAACGTCAGACATAAAATTCAAAATGAGAAGACTTATAGGCTACTATAGAAATATTTCTTTAAATATCTTTATCGCAAGATTATCATGCGTATATTATATAAACGTATATTAATAGCAATACGCAATATATCACTTTTTAAAATATTCAATTCAGAAAGAAAAAGTATAACCATTTATTTAACAAGCAGCTTTAAAAATTGTTACATTCTTCAACATTTCGCATGCCTGCTGCTCACATATCACAAAGTTCTTAGATTTTGCAGAAAAACTCGATTTATCAAAAAATCTTTGTGGAAAAACCTGTCGTGATCCCACCATTAAATTTGAATTATCTTTTATTATGTGCATAAGTGAAATCTTCTGTTTTTTTTTCCTTTGAGAATGAAATGTTGAAGAGGTTTTCCTATTATAGCGACCTCCACAAAACTTGAAAATGAATATTTAAACATTAAGAATAAAAAGAAAACTGGAAAGAAAACTATTACAGAACTAAAATATAAAAATAATTAAAAGAAAATTTTACTTCTCAATAAATTAAAAAAAATATTTATATTCGGTTGTAAGCATATGTGGACAGGGGTGTGAGGGTGTGACCCCCACCCACCCCTCTCCCCATCGATAGCAACTTATTGAATCCCCCCCTAGACATCAATAAATTTGAATAATAATATCATCTATATTGAATTAAAAATTTTTAAACATCAAAATAAAAGTTTTACGGCAGGAAATATACTTGTTCTCTATTTCTATTTACATTTATTTAAAATTAACGAAGAGAAAAAAAATACGAGCAGTTAATTACCACGACGAGATAATTTCAAAACCATCTTTGACTTCGCCTGCAGGTTTTCGGCCTTCCAGCCTTAACATGCATATTTTTCCATCTATTTATGCATTAGGCTCAACATGACACTCTCACATTTTAACCATGTCAGATAGTTTATTTTGATAATCTGTGAAAATTAGCATGTAACAAAAAAACCTCTATAAAAATAAAACTTACATTCTTTCAATAATAAAAAGTATTTCAGTAAATTTCTAAATTTGTGGAAAGAAAATACAAAAATCAATCATATATTAAGAATATTGGATGAAGGATAGAAATTTCAGCTGATGTCATGTACACTAATGCGGAAAAAGTATATTTCCATATTAATTATAAATATTAAGTTTCTATCTCATGTACAGACCTGAAAAAAAATGTCTCCCTCACCCTCCTTTCTGCCTCCAATCATCGCATAAACATGTAACGAATATTTATCGATTAATAATAACGTCTACTAATTAGTGTTATATTTAGGTAGATTTCGTAAGATATACTACCTATTACACTCTCCCCATAGTTGGAATTCCTGAAAAAATTTTGCAGATCTACACCGAACATGATGCTTATAACCCCAAACCAGCCCCAGTTCAAAACTTTATCAATCAATCTATCTATCTATAGCAAATTTTATGGACACGATGATTTCCATAATTCTGCACAAATCTCTTCCAAACTGATACATAAAATCAAGCGGCATAAAATCTCGGTCAAGTTCGTTAATGGGCAAAATTGAACCAAGTGGGGGGAAATAGGTAGGCTTCTTGTGAAAACAGAAAACAACCCATAATTTCTTAATTAGGATACGTATCGAATCCGTGTAAAGTTATTATTATTTCTAGGAAAAGGGCCGAAAATGTATGTATGACATATTTTCGATACGAATGGCGGAAAACATAGGGGTTTAAGAAGAAAAAAAAATCATAACTTCGTCAACTCACAAGATATCAAATTCGCTTAAATTTATTAAAAATCTTATTAATTTTATCTACAACTTTTATTATGACAAGTTTTTTATAGGACCAATCCTTTCAGCAAAAATTTAATAAATAAATAAAAACAAAAAAATACCTTCCGGTTCCGCCTACTGGGAGAGGTATATTTCGAATTGGGCATTCCCAACTGCCGCATCATGGCAAATAGGGTTTTTTCTGCAATTCCCAATAAACAGGCGCCCCACGGTCTGCGTCTTCGAAATCTACCTGTGCCTATAGGTCAAGCCGTCAGGGATTTTTTAATTAAGCATATAGCTCGTTTACATATAGAAATTTTACCAAAATTGAAATTTCCAAAATGTGTTAATTAATTAAGCTTTTTAAATAAATTGACTTTAAAAATAAACATGATCTATGCCGTATATAGCAATATTGAATTACTTTTTAGAATAATTTTTGTTTTACGCAAAATTTTGAAGTCAATTTTGTTTAAAATTTTATAGTTAACTTAACTTTATTATAAGTAGATGAAAGAAATATCTGATTCTGTTATTTTTTTTTAAATGTAAAAGACCCCTTTAACTATTTATTTTGCAGTGTATATATAATTTATCTATAGAACTAATCATGACATCACATTATTGGTTAACTACCGTAATTCCTTGTGTAAACGGAAACGATCAAAAATTAAAATAAAATATGTTATTAAGTTCTCAGTTAAAAAAGTTTACAAAGTACTTATAATCTAAAATAAAACATTTTGGATTTGAAAAAAAAAATCTTCAGAATAAATGAAAACATACTGCTTACCGAATTCTAGAGTCCGTGCAATGGCCTCTTCAGAAGGTGGTCCTGCTCCCCTACTGTTGTACGCTTGGACTACAATGCTGTACTCTGTATATCGGTTCAAGTCTTTCACTTCGAAATGTTGATGAGTTCCACTTTCCATTCTGGTGACAGGCTTAAAAGTGTAAGGCTCTGGACTCCGGAGGATTTTATAGCCCACGTAATATCCATCGATGCTGTCCAGATCATCAGAATGGCTCTAAAGGAACGACAAATAAAAAAAGCGTCGTGGTAATAAGTAACGATGTATATTTAAAAACCTTTTTGTTCAAAAAGAAGAGAGAACCTACACGAACGCTTATCCAGTAAAAAATATAGGCAGGCAGAGACCCGAGAGACCCGAGTTTCGGAATGAATTGTGCTACTACACCCAGGAACCAATCGAACCCACACTTACAAATACAATTCAACATAATAACATGCTCCACAAAATGAATAATAATATTTTCACAACGAAAGTATTATTATACAAATGTTCTTAAACACCGCATTGAAAATGTGTAACATAATACTAATAGCGAATAGAATAGAATACAATATAATAAAAAATTACAACATATATTTTGCTATATTTTTTTACATACATACATATATATATATATGTGTGTGTGTATGTGTGTGTAAGTGTGCGTGTGGGTATGTATTCAAATCCAATTATAAATATTCACATTAACAATACCAGGTAGACGAAAGACAAATAACAATAATTCATCTAAACTTTAAATATATAAATTCTTATATAAGGTAAAGCTAGGATAGTCTGCGCACAATTCAAAAGAATAGCAATAAAAAATCTAAATTTTAATTTTTTGCTAAACTATTCATGAATAATTTTTACTTCATTTGTTTTTTATGCATTTCCATTGCTATTTTGTTGTTATGTTGCAATTTAATAGAACAATTGTAATAAAACCAAGAAAGTTATTTTGCGCAATCTCTCCTTATAGGGTTGGTGTGATTACGCAGATGGGTAGGAGAGATTGTTACTTATAATAACTACAATTAAATTGTTAACAGTAATAATTACACTTAAATGATATTGCTGTAAGGTTTTTGTGAACAAATATTATTGTATTAGGAGTGAATATTTCAACTTAATGATAAAAGAATCAGAAAAAGGAAATAATTTTAAAAACGATTAAAAAATTTTTATTAAAGGAAAAAAAATTAAAGAATCAGAAAAAGCAAGTTCAGATAAGATTAAAAAATAAAATAATGCTACTTAATAACACGTTTAACTTAAAATTAGTCCATTTTCATTTTTCATTTTTTTATGCAAATTTACCAATAAGCTGCGTAATCTCTCCTACCATGGAAACGAATGGGAACACTCCGCCATCTCTCCTAAGTAGCAAATGCGCAAACTCTCCAATTTCGGTAGGAGAGATTGCACGGCCTTTTATTTAAACATGACCTCTTCTAAAACGAACCGTTGATGTTCACATTGTTAGTCTAGATTAGTAGCTTATGAGAAATCGTTTAAGTTTAAAATATTTTGTACTATTGACATTGTATAGAAATTCTGATGAAGAGCTATGAAAATTCAAGCACTTTCTTTGGGAAAACAAAACAAAATAGCAATATTTTATCTTAAACGCTCAAAGCAATCAACGTGCACTTTTAAGTAGACACTCCACTACTGTTGTTGTACAACTACCTGGAGTCGCTGCACGCTCACTCTACTCCTTCCCCCCAAACCACTATGTGCGCAATCTCTCCGACTGCGTCATCTCTCCTGACTTTACCTTACATGTATACATGTATAAGTGTGTATATGTGCATATATATATGCACGAAAAATTAGTTAATCAATCTGTAAATGAATAATAAAAATCAATTATTTTATAATTTTCACATAAGTTCCTTTAACTAATTGGAAATTGTTAATAAAATCAACATCTTTTTTTCTTTAGGTAATGTAGAGGCATAATTTCCGTCTCCACCGCAGATCGACGATTGGGATTTTTACGCTTTCTGATTATTTGTAAGCGCAAACTCTTCTAAAGTCATTTCCGGTATTTTGGAGGATTATGAAGATATAAGAAGATATAATATAAGAAATTAATATATATTATTAGATTATATAGAAATATTAGATTATATAGAGATTAGATTATATCGGAATTAATTAGATTATATTTGTATAATATTTATTATATTAAAGTTATAAATTAATTAGATATTATATAAGAAACCAAGTTCAATCGGAAATGACTTAAGAAGCGTTCGGTTTAAGAAAAAATCAGAAATCATGATAATCGCAATCGTCTGTCCGCGGTGGACAGGGAAATTATGCAATGCAGAGATAGGTTTTAATTGAATAATAACTTAATTTTTTCTTAAACAAGAGGACAATGAAAAAAGAGGAAGTTCATACATCTCAAAAAAGACAAAAAGTAGTAAATTGGTATCTATTCTCTATATATGGTCATAAATCACTTTGACAAAAAAGTTTTATCACAGAACAAGAAATAATTTTCATGAATAAATTTGAGGATAACATAATAAATGGAAAAGCTAAACTACTGATACGAAAACACCCATAGAAATATTTAAATGAATGGAATGTATAGGTTTGTAAAGGAATTACAGTGAAACTTTTTATACATTTCTTTTTTACATGTATTTTTTATGTTCAGTATGTATGCCGATTTTCTGAAATGCCATTAATCTGGTAAATCTAAAAATCCCGAATAATTATGGCCTGGAGATACGGGATTTTCCTTTTCTACTGTATCAGTCTAATGAATTTGCTTGAGATATAATAATAAACTTATTCAGTAATTTATGTAAAGAATTTTTAACAAATATTATATGGTTATAAGTTTTTAAAAAATATATATTATTGGCACATGCAAAATACAAAAGGGGCCAAAAGTGAAAATTTCACAAATATTTGCTAGTATTTTTCCAAAATTTTGTAATGATTAATAAATTGTAAGCTTACCTGCCATGTGACATTTACTGATTTCGAGGACACAGCAACGGATCTTACATTCTGGGGAGGACTGGTTGGTGCTGTGAAGAAACAAACAGAGTTAGTTCAAAACCATGACAGAGAAGAAACACTTCTTTTGTGTTTAAAAATATATGATAAATGTCAGAAAGAAAAGTAGAAAGTAACGTTTTCTTCATTTTTTTTCCTTTTGCAGTAAATTAAGATTCTTTGAAGAAAAAAACGACTAACGAAAGGCAAAATTAAAGAACTTATCTGACGTTTTTTGAAACCTGCGAACGAGTCCCCAGCTACAGCTACGTTTTATTCATTCAGTAGTAATACACTCGAATAAAATTATTCCGAAGCTATTGCTTAAATAGAAAATTTGTCCTAAAAAAGGAAGAAAAGGGGGAAAAAAAGCATGGAAAAGTGCTAAAAATCGCGATCACATTACATTGACGTAAGGATGCGGTTTTTGAAACCAAAAATTTCACGATCGAAAAACAAAATGTCAAAGTTACAGATAAATGTGAACTGCATGAAATTTATTTTTATTTCGAATTTTTAGAGACACTAAACTATGTACTGGTAGAGAGTGATATTTGATTTGTCAGGAATCCAATTTTCCGAAACCTACAAAAAAACATGTAAAATCCCAAATGAAACAGTATAATGAAATTTGAAAAAAATATATTGTATATTCGATTAGATATAATTATCCATGCAAAGTCCATGCAATTTGGTCCTGATATTCCGGTACTGACTTTCGGTTCCCGTTGTCATTTTCCTCTAGCGTTTCGGGCGCGCTATTTCGGCTCCGAAATTTACGAATATTAATTTTACATGGACTGATTTAAAATGCGGCAAATAGGGCCGTTGCTCTCGGGGGCCCTTTGTTTTCGAAGCCTCAAATTTAAAGTTATTTGGAATTTTTTGTGCTCCAAAAATTGTATACAATTGCTTTGGATATAGAATATAAACATTTTTGGTAGGATAACGATTCCAATACCAAGCAGTGCCATGTGAAAATACATTACTTAATTTTTTGGTACGATACAGATGGTGATATTGTAGTATTCATTAGGATGACTCTTCTCCTATAGAGGTTTTTTCATCGCCCATACCAAAATATTGTGTTATCCTATGTAAAGTTAATTTATGTGATTATTTATTAACTAATATAATTATCAATATACGGTCTTGACCACTAGAAAATAGAAGTCCGATGTACATGTAGTGCATTTTAGAAGAATCTCTAAAATTTTAAGTAATTAAAAAAGACCTAAAACCAGTAGTACTCATTACCGTTTGCGAGAAGTATTCTCGCGTTTATATTTGCCAAAAATAACTTATTTAATCGCATATATTCTGAGATTAAATAAATTAAAAATGTATATTCAGAAAAATTGGTAACTATAGCCTATGCACACTTCTATAAAAAATTAGAATTTTTAATTCGGAAAAATTTTCATATTTTATATTCATTATAAAAACACACATTATTTCAAAACACAATTTTTTAAAACGCCCCATCTTATTGTCTATTTCTTGATGGCAAAATCCGTCTTCTGATTATTAAATTAGGTAATGAGAAATTATCTAATTAAATTTTCACATTAAAATAAGATTTCGCGAAGAGTGAGGAAACGTGAAGCCACATTTCCAATGTGTGATATAATTATAATATCGTCATTAAACATGAAAGCAGTACAGTAAAATGAAGACGGAAGTAGTACAGTAAAACAGCTAAGATGGATTTCTAAGAGATAACAAAAAAAATTCATTTTAGACTTGTTTACGTTTTAAGCATACACTGTTAAAAATTTGCAGCAAACTGTCCAGTCATTTGACCGTTTTTGTAGAAAACGGTTACATAACCATAATTTAACTCTATTCTGACCGTATTATTGCTCATTTTATAGTTAGAATAGAGTTAAATTACGATTACGTAACCGTTTTCTACAAAAACGGTCAAATGACTCGACAGTTTGCTGCAAATTTTTAACAGTGTAAAATCTACTGTAATTGTAACGTATTATTATTTTTACTCGTACAATATTTTTTTCTTTAATGTAGCAATCCTAATCCTAATAATATTATAAATCCGATTGTGTGCAAATGTCAGGCTGAAGCCAGCGTCAAAATGGAGAAATTAATGGCCCTGTATCTTTGCATATAGGTGGATTATAACACGGAAATGAACATAGACTGGTTTTTGTTTATTTTATTCAAATACTTTTCTTAATAATTCAAAATTTGATTATTTTCACAGAGAATCAATGGAAATTTTTAGAAGAAATTTAACAATTTTACTTTAGCGTTGCTAGGGCTTTGATCGTTGCCAATAAATAAAAATGCGGAAAAATAATTTTTCCTCAACAATTAAGTTTCAATTGAGCAATTTTCACGTGAAAAATAAAAATAATTAAAAAGAAGATGAATTTCTGTGATATTTGAAACAACAATATGGAGTATTTGTTATTATACATGAAGTATGAATATCGGTTACATTAAAAAGATCTTTTTCTGTCAAAAACTGCGTTATAATTAGAAAGAAGAATTAACAATAATTATATTATTAAGAAAAAGATTTCGCTAGAACCATGGAACTATGAAAAGGATCCTTCTTGGCTTGAACAAATATGACGTCATTAATAAAGCATATATTGTCAAATATTCGTAATATTACAAAGAACATGACTATCAATGTATAATGAAAGTATATACATAATGGACGTCATAATTAAGATGAATAACTGAAATATTTTTTTGATACTGATTAATAATAAGCTTGAATATCAGTTACAAACAGATGTGAGTTTTCTGCTAAAATTCACGTCATTATTGCCAGGAAAAGAAAATTAACAAGAATTATATCATTGAAAAGAGATTTCTCTGGGATCAAAGTGACGTCATAATAAAACGGGATTTTTTAAATATGTTTCAAATGGAGCGTGTATCAATTTCATACATTAATAATCACCGAGTACAGTGAAAAAATAGAGAGGTATGAAGCGTAATATCGGCTTGCAATATGAAGCCGGTTATCGCTCAAATCATTAGGCCCAAGGGCTGACTTCATTGGATGGAGAGAGGCTGCACGTGGAACAACGACTGGATTCATTGGACGGGGAGAGGTTTTCAAAGCAAGCCGCCAGTTGTTTGGGCCGACTGTAGGGTTGCATTTTCAGCATAACGCCAAACATGAACATTTCATCTCTATTTATTCTCTGAACTCTGTGATTAATAATACAAGCATCAGTGAGATCAGAGTTGGCAAGTCTCTGGATTTTTGCACTCCAGTAATTTTTTAGAGAAAATGTTGTTCATTTAAATCGCAAAATGTTCTGATTAAATAAAACAACATTTTCTGTACTAAATTACTGGTATCCAAAAAGCCGTAGACTTGGCATGTCTGAGTAAGAGTATTAGGAAAAGAAAATCGAACACAAGTCTATTAAGTTAATATCCGACTGTGTGTATTTCGCAACTACTCCTCTTAAGAAACGCGATTTACTTAACACCGGTTATCATTGATTCGAGGATGTCATATAAACTCTGAGAATTTAAAACTTTGAATTAGATTCCGAGATATTAATATTTTTTTGTAAAAATTAACGAAATTTCTCTAAAAATGGTACTGAAATTACTGCATTTTTGTGGATAAAAAAGAAGAAATAAAACGGATTAATATATTTGTATGCCATTTTTTCATTAAAACTGAAAAAAATCATTTTATTTTTAATTTGAATAGTTGGTGAAAAAAAATCTTTATTACAGTAAAATTTCCGAAAAATATAAACATATTTCCACATATTCAAACTTTATGAATCAATTTATTCTGCAGAGCAAAAATCGCCTGTCAGCATATTGTCAAGAAATCAAGATTTGTTTCAGCTATAGATTAAACCAAGGACACAAATTTGCTGTTACATGCAAACGTAACACTTGCAATTGCAAAGATTTTTGCAACCGCAAATTATATGCAAACGTAACATTTACATGTAATTTGCACCCAAATCAATTTTAATTTGAACCGTAATAAATGTTAATTTGCAATGAAAATTACATGCAAAAGTAATGTTTACATATAATTTTGGGTTGCAAAAAGCTTTGCAATTGAAGCTCCTTGCATTTAGATGTAGAATTATTTCTCCTTATTCACAAGAATTCAATTTAAAGAAAAATCATATACTATTCCCAATGAATTATTTTTAAATGATGGCTGTAAAACGTTTCACAAAGTCGTTAAAAGTAAGATGGTTTATCAGGTAAAATTGACATTTCTTTTTACCCAGTTCGTAGATTTACACGATTTTATTTGGCTGTCCTTTTTCCATTGGTTGCAGTTTCCTTTTCGCGGTTATTTGGCACAAAATTTTACCTTTTTTAAACTGATTTATGTCAAGGCCGCTATAACAAAGAAATATCGTATTTTCTTCTATGAAATGTGATAAAGAGTTAATTAATTATTTACGTTTTTAATTATCGGGAGTGAAATATTTTGCTTGATTAGTACATTTATTTTTCTTTTAATGTTACGTGAACGAAGTCACGGGTAACAGCTAGTTCGTAATATGCAGGTTCCATTCAGTCAGGCTTTACTGTATCGCAGTTTCTATTAATAACTAATATTACACGGCAGTATATAATTAGTGATGGTAGTACTGCAATATTGATTACTTTTAGATATTGCATATGTAGTATTACAAGAAATTATGAAAAAACCTGTAAATAACGAAATTCTGCTTTAAATAGAAAAGTTTCCTTATCCCGTGGAAAAGGAAACATACAACTTCAAATAAAATCGATAGACAGCTGAATTAACTGGGAAAAATTCATCGTTCAGTCGAAAAGAATACAATAGAATTTCAATAGCTGGTGTCTCTGCTAAAGCAAAAGCATGTGTTAAAAGCAATTTTAGCCGGCTAATTGTTATTCCATCTTAACAAGTTTTACTATATGAAAAATAATATGGCTGCTAAAACGAAAACCTGTCAAAAACAATTGTTTGTAAAAAATGCTTGCATTTCTGTTTTAGAAATTTTAATTTACTTTCGCCACGAATATATTCTTTCTAAGGATTGTATTTATTCTTTCTCTGTTACTTCTCGAATCTGGTAAGTTAAAATCGCAAGGAACCAGAAAAATTCCGTTTCAGACTGGTTTTAGTATCAACACATATCGTATTATTCCCTTCCTTTTGCCAGAAACATATTTTTGTCCGTGTAAGGATGGAGTCCGTTTTTTTGACTGCAACAGGTATAAAACTGAAACTTTCCGTAAACGGAAAAAAATTCATACAACGATTGAACGTACAGTAAAAAATGTTTAGACGGAATGGTAAGGTACCGGAAATGTGTTTCGTTTCAGACGGTTTCCGATTCAGCAAGTAACATCGTCTTAAAATCTTTTCACAGGGGCTATGAATTTTTCACATTGGAGACAGGATTCCGTTAAAGGCAGGATAATTGCTCATAATTAGTAACAAGCCATTACAAGCAAAGTGCATTCCGTCTTAGCACATTTAACAGTAACATAGTAGAACGTACTAAGATAAAATGGCAAGGGACCAGATAATATTACAATTTATACGTTGTGTAGACCATGATGAGCTGATTTAAGTATATCACACTTAAAAACACTTTATTGTTCATGTGTGAGTTGATACACACTCCATTAACAACAAGAACGAAAAATCATGCGTCAAGCATAGATTATGTAACACTTTCTAACACTTCCAAAATAATTTTACAAATCATTACCGTTTAATAAGATGAAAAATAACATCTAAGTAAACAATTTGGAAAACGCATAACATATTTAAAAACGTAATTTCAGGAATTTTCAACATATACAATATTCGGAAAATTATCCGAATACTTTTATACAGCTCTGTATATGATCTATAGATTTGCATATATACTACATAGAGATGCTAAATTTTAGTTTCGTTAGGAAACGCGTAGCACAGTTTAAAATTCTCCTTCTGGAGTTTCTGTCAATAAACGGAAATGTGTTCGCGAAATTTTGTGCTTCCCTGTACATGATCTACAGAAATTATACACACCAAGTAATAGACAGAAAAGGAGTTAAATTTAAAATCGCATTCAGCAACTTAAAACGCACTTGCTAAAGATACTTGCTATAGATAACGACAATAACATATAAAAATTGCAGGGCAGTCCGAGCATTTTTACGGGATTTAGAGCACGGACAGACGGCAGACGGCCAGAGAAACCGAAGTCATAAACACTTTTCAACTAGGTTGGAAAGTGTTAAAAATGAAATTTAATGAAATATCCATATCATAATGAACGGACCAAATGGGAAGGGACCAAAAAAGCAGTATGACCAAAACGACGGGGCCAAATTGGTGCGGCTAAAACGGTGGGGACAAATTGGCGGGACCGACTTGTTCTTCTATTATTATCTATACGAAATAACATTTAGCTGCACACACATGAAACATAGTACTTTTTAGGTGCGTTTGTAATTATATAAATACGTAGGCCCTATAATCGTCGTTTGGTCAGCCCGTCTGTCTGTCCGTCTGTCCTTCTGTTTGTCCATTCGTCCGCATATAACAGCACAAAAACTACCCAACCGAATGGTTTGAAATTTAATATATATTATAGAGGCAGATATATATTATAGATTGAATAAATGCTACATTTTTAGAAAGATCGTTAAAAAAATTGTTTGCTTGAAAGATGGGTTACATTAAAAAATGTATAGATTCTGAGATAACTTCAGTAAAAATTAGGTTAACAGCCGTATATCTCAATCCATTAGAGTACACTGCAAATCCCGGCAACACAATACAGAACGCAAAACTAACACAAAAACGGGCCGACTTTTGCACGCATAAAATGCGTTCATAATGTGTTTCCAAGTGTTCTTGTGTGGTGAAACATGTTTTACTCCTGGTGCTAAATAATGTGTTCGTGAGGTGTAGTTTTAAACACTTTTTACACGCATCGCTTTTTTAAACACATTCACAACACATGTTTTTAAACACTTTAAAACACAATGTTATGCATTTTGGAATGCATTTGAAGCAGATAACGTGATGCGTATGCATCGGGAGGCATATTTTCTTTCTTTTCTCCCTAATTTCTTCTGGTTTTATTACCTTGGGTCGCTGCCCACAGTAAATTTATCCTTACAATTGTAGGCATATGCAGTCTCTAGGTACCCCCTTTTTTCAGCGTTTGCTCCGTTTCTTCCCGCAGCACCCCCCCCCTCTCCTTTTATAGATATTCTTTTTCATTACATTCCACTTTTCTTCAGTTTCCTTTTTTTTCCGTTATCACAGCCTTGAGAGCTTAGACCCTCCTTACCCTTCCCTTATATATATTTTTAACATTATCTTTACCCTTCATTCCATTGTGTTTCTGGGGTATCCCAAACAAGTACCGTTTGGTTGTTCTCCTTAAATATGCTTTTATTTTTTCGATAGGGGTCTTAGTTTCTCAGATAATAAGGGCTTTTGCTCCTTATTTTCAAATTTACTCCCTTGACTCCTTTATATTTTTTTCTATGCTGTGTTTTTACCTTTTTAGGCTCATGGGCCTATGCCCTCTCTTTCCCTAAATTTGTTTCATTTGAACATCGTTTGTAAGCTTTAGCAGATTTTTGCCCCCACCACCATGTGGCACTTTTGTTATTTGTATGTTTGTACACATAGTATTTCTTGTTTTCTATTTATGCAACTCTCATCTTTGTACCTGTAATCTTTTCCTCCTCCACATCACTTTACATCTTTTGCAGTAGCGGAAACTCATTCTTTCCTTTTTATTATCTTACCAGTATCTGGCCTTTTTTTGCTAGTTCTATTAGCATTTTGCATATTCCCCGGCAGAGGGCGCCCTCTTGCGCATTTTTAAAAAAACATTTAAGATCACATTTGTTTCTTACTTATTTTAATGATGTTTATTACTGTATGTTCTAAACCAACTGCGATCTTATTTATTGTTTTTTAAGCGCAAGAAAGAGAGCGCCCTCTAGCGGGCAGAATGATAACTAAAGTAAAGATGGGGGAGGGATATGCAAAGTCAATAATGCCAGATGCAAGTAGAACAAGCAGGACAGATACTGGAAAGATAATAAAAAGGGAATACTGAGCGCCCTCTACTGCAGAAGATGGGAAGTAATGTGGAGGACGAAATGACTACAGATACAATGATGACAGCTGCATAAAAATTGGATAATTAGAAAACAAGAAATATTATGTGTACAAACAACATACAAATAACAAAAGTGCCACACGGTGGTGGGGGCAAAAATCTGCTAAAGCTTACAAATATTATCTAAATAAAACAGAAAATTAGGGAAAGATAGGGCATAGGACCATGAACCTAAAAAGGTAAAAACCCAGCATAGAAAAAAATATAAAGGAGGGAAAGGAGTAAATTTGAAAATAAGGAGCAAAAACCCTTCATATTTCAGAAACTAAGACCCCCTATCGAAAAAGTAAAGGTACATTTAAGGAGGACAACCTAATGGTACTCATTTCAAATACCCCAGAAACAGAGTGGAGTGAAGAGTAAAGATAATGTGTATATAAGGGTAAGGAGGAGCTAAGCTGTCAGCGTCTTGGTAACGAAGAAAAGGAAAGAGGAGTGAGATGAAAAATAAAATCTATAGAAGTAAGGAGGGGGCTGCTGGAAGAAACGAAGCGAACGCTAAAAAAAGGGGGTACCTATAGAAAATGCATATACCTACAATATTGTCAATTGTCGGATAAATTCACTGTGTGTAGCGACCCAAGGTCATAAAACCAGAAGAAATTAGGGAGAAAAGAAAGAAAATAAAACCCATAAAGCTATAACTGTATTCAGAGACTATGCCTCCTGGTGCATATGCACCAGATTATCTGCTTTAAATGCAATCCAAAATGTATAACATTATGTGTTAAAGTGTATATAAACAGGAGCAGGAGGATAAACTGGAAAACTGCTGGACGAAACTGTGCAAATGCTGATAAGAAAGGCATCTATAGAAAATGCATATGCCTACAACTATAGGATAAATTCATTGTGGGCAGCCAATCCAGGGTGATAAAATCAGAGAAAGTTACAGATTAAAGGGAAAAACCCTCCAAAGCTAGAACTGTATCTCGAAAGCCCCTTTAGCCTGAATAATAAACACTCTGCTTCCTCATATTTTAGTTAATAACAAAAAAGATAGGAAAAGCCATTTCACTGAGAAATTATGACTTAAAATTAGGGAGAGAATAAGATAGGAGTAACAATTTATAGACTGGTATCATTGAGAAATAACTAACACACTCGAGATGTCCATACAATTGAGAGAAATGCTTCTTGAAAAGCATTCTTGTCATCGCACAACACTAAAGTGCATCATCTGTGTTGCAGACAGATTTTTAAAATAGCCTGTACAATGTCATCAATTATCTATGGTTTCGCGTATCCTTTTAGTAACCTTATAAACTTTCAGCATTTTAGCTTTAAAGAAAATAATTCTAGCTGTAAAAAAAATCCTCAAAATGGCAAAAATCAGTAATATTTTATAGAAAATAAATAAAATGCTGAATTTGGTATTTAAAATATTTACGTGTGCTACTAAATTAAAATATATGAAATGTTTGAAAATATTCACACGTACTGCCAATAGAGGCATTTTTTCAAAGATTTTATTATGTATGTTTTCAAAATTTTGATAAAAATATATTTTATTAATAAAGCTCAATTATTACTACTAACACTTAATATATAAAATCCCATTAAATGTGCTTGTCTTATCAAGATTTTAAAAATATACCTTATTTAATTTTCCATACCTTTATAGAATCTAGGAATATTATTGGAAATTTTTGCTATGCCACAAATTTTACCTTCTGTTACATATATTCTCAAAATAAAAATGACAGAAACACTCAGAAATCTAACTTTTATTCGATTTAATCCAATATATATTGCTCATTTTTTATTTTTTAAGAAACAACTTTGATTGGAAATTTCTCCATTCACAATAGTTTTTACAATAAATCCTTTCAGACCTATTGTGCATTCTAATAACCTGCTCTTTAATTATAAGTATTATACTACAGAGGAACATTTCTCTTTTATAAACAATAATATAATACTGAAGAATTTGAATATATTCATGCATAGTGTGGAACCAATAGATATGCAAAATTTAGAGAAAAAAAGTCAGGGATCAAACAATTAATTATTACCTTTCATTAAAACAATTCATTCATTCAAATTTTTTAATAGCACACGTTTAAAGTTATCAATAGTTCATTTTCCAAATATTTCTATAAATAAACTGCATTGGAAATTGAACAATTTGTTATTTACATGTTAATAATAACTAAATAAATTGTAGTGAAAATTTTAGATAAAAATAAATAAAAATACTTTGGAAAGGTCTATACTTTTTCTCAAGTTTTCTATATCTTTGCAAAAAGTCTCCATGTTTTTGTATTAATTCTAAAATTCCCAAAAGACTTAAATATTTTCTAATAGGTAAATACTTATGGTAATCTTAAGATTTTAATTTAAATTACAAAAGCATCGAATTTGGGTTTTCAGTCTCTCACATTCCTAAATTTTCCAATGCATTTTAGGCAAAACATAACATTTATTACAAAATACCTTGATCTAAATTTTTAAAAGTTGAGTAAAAGAAATGTTTTTTTTTTTTTTTTTTTTTTTTTTTTTTTTTAAATATGTGGTTGATTTAAATCATGATTAAGATCAAGCTGATTAAAAAAAAAAAAAAAAAAAAAAAAAAAAAAAAAAAAAAAACTTGCACTAAACAATGTTTCTAAGGGCTTTTTGTTTTAAAAAACACAAATCAAAATAACTAGTATTCTTTCAATTTAACTTGATTACATAAAATTTTACTGAAAATACAAAAACATTGAACACCAATACAAATGGTGTGTTTGTATGGTAAATTTTTGGTGTACAAAATGTAAAACCAGATTGTAAAAGCATAGAAGTTTTAAATAAAAATTTAATTCAGATAGACATCTTTGTATTAAACTTCACAAACTTTGCTGATTTTTCCACAGAAAGTGTATTTCTAAATTTTTTATGCATAAATGAAGAGTTAGAAAATATTTACATTTGCTGCCAACAAATGCATTTTTCAAAGCTTTTATTAGTAAATATGTATATTCGCTATATTTTGATAAAAATAATTTTTACCCTCTGTAACATATAATTTTTATCAAAAAGATCTTTCATTATGGTAAATTCACATGGTGGAAACCTAAAAAGTAATACGAATGACAAGTAACGTCACATAGTGTTAAGCTTATAAAACAAGTAATAATGTTATCAGTAATATATTTTTAATATAACCTTATAAATGAAATGAACTTTATTTTTGCATTTATATCTAAAAGATTCCTTTTTTTTTTTTTGTTTCTTATATTTACCTTGGTGTGAAACAAAAGTAGTATTTCATGGTCTGTACTTTTATCATGACAAAATTTCTTGAAGAGACTCTCGCATTTGGAATTAAATATGATAGCAATGATATATTTTGTGATTTAATTTTAGCACCTCGTTTATACATGTGAAAAGTTTTGGGTGCTAATATCTTTGCATAATACAATCATAGCTGCCAACTGCTAAGATTTTTTTAGCATCACTATTTTATTTAAATATTCTTCATCTTATTGTATCACAGAATTCTACAATATGAACAGGGAGAAATTTCTGTCCGTAATTATTAGTGCCAAAGAATCAGAGCAGTTGGCAGCTAGGAACACAATAAACAAGAATCATTTCTGGATAACTTTATTAATTTTAAGCAGTATTTTAAATATTATTATAATGCATTTTCTTCATTTCGAAGAAATATGTCTATTGTCTACCTCTTCCTTGTGCACTGTTTGCAATTGTTTCCTATGCAGCAAAAGGTCATGTCTGCTATAATGTATATTAGTGTCTGCCGTACACTAAATTTATAACTTTTCATATGAAAATCCTGATGTTTTTAGCACTAAATTTGTAATTGAGGAATCAAACAGAAATCCATGATCTGTGTCGAAACTGCATTTAATAGAATTTTTTGAGTATTTTGCCAAACATGAGCAGGGGCCGATGCAGGTTTTTTTTTTGGGAGGCCCATTTTGTGAAAAATAAAGGTTATTTTCATGAAATTTATTATATTTTTGTGAAAAATAACATTTTGTAACGAAAGTTGAAATTGAGTTCATCAAATTCGAACCAAGCATTTATAAACAAAAACTTTTTAAAACCCTTTTGCCGAAGTTCTTCTCTCTGGTGAACTTGTTTGTTTACAAATTACACATTTTAAAACATCATAAAATAATAAATAGTAAGTTTTTATGGAATAGAATTTTGTGAAGGGGACCATTTTATCAAATTGATTTTTGTGAAGAGGCCCATTTTATTAAATAGATTTTTGTGAAGGGGCCCTAAATAGGCCCCAAATTTTTCCTGGATCGACCCCTGATGAGCATAAAAAATCTGTACGAAAAACTTCTTCATTTGAAAGAAATACAAATCATCTTAGGCTATGTTAAATTCTGATATACCTGAGCTACAAGTATACATATTAACAATTGCTTCTTTCTTCTTAATACTGGTACTTATAAATACCACTTCATAAAACATCTTAAAAGTAAAGTAAAAACATACTTAGCATTGCATATCACGCAGGAAAATGGAAACTAGAATGAGATACATAGGCAAGAAAATCTCATTTTTTCATTCACAGGACTATTTTTGTTATCTATCGATGTTAGAGTAAAGTATTTAAAATTGATCCTGAAACATACTGTAGGTAATGGATGAATCAAATAGTTTTTATAACATTATGATTCAATTTAAAAGGACTCTGAGCATAAAGGGTTAAAACAGTCAGTTTTAACCACCTGCATGTATGTGACATACACAGCACTCAGAATCCTGAAAACTTTTCATATTTAATCAAGAATAGTGAATAAATTAGACTTAGTGATTATATTTGTAATTACATTAGGCAAAATTTTCTTACCAAAATTACTGGTAATAAAAAATTCAAAATTCTGTAAAGGACGCTTGTCGCAAACATGTTAAATATGCACTTGAATAGTTTCATTTGTAAAAGTTTTTTTATCTAACATATTGCAGAATGAAAAGACATACAAGACTCATTAAATGCAAAGTCAAAAAAGTTGTCTAAGATCATTAAAATTATAGAGTAATTTTAATATACAAGTGTCTAAATGTTTTCATATAATTATTCTGGTAGTGATTGTATTTTGAACTTCTGAAGGTATACTTTCCAAAAATTGAATAAAAAACTTTTTTTTTTTCATTTTATTTTTGAAATTTGAATGTGTAACATTTATTTTTAGTCTACAACATTACTTTTACAAAATAACTAATAAGGGAATGGGAGTATAGCAAATATGGAATTGCCACCCTAAAAATTCAAATTACCCTCCTGCGTGTGTGTGGGGGGGGGAGGGGGGGGATGCCCCACATTAGGAACCACTGTTTTAGAGTAAAAATGGAGAATAAATTAAATAATTTCCAATATTTATGTTTTACTGTTTACACTCACAAAAAAAAAAAAAGAAAAAAAAATATATATCCAAATATAGTTATAAACAGTGTTTGATTTATGGCAGGGCATTCGGGACACGGGCCCCCAAATGCTACTGAAGATTTTTCAATTATTGGCTATAAAAGTTTTAACGGTTAAAAAACAAAATATCGAAAAATGTGTTTCTCAAAGATTATCTATGATTTGTCAAAGTAACTTTATTTTTTCCTGATTGTTTTTTAACAATTTATGTGCAAGAATGTACAGAACTCTGTCTGTGGGATCGCCATATTATTTCATTTTTATTTATTTTACCTGTTATGCCTCATGGTTAAAATGGACAAAGGCATGTGGTTCTGCTAGTTACTTTTATAAATTTAGTTTTTTTTTTTTTTCAGTGAAATCTTGTATTTGAAAGAAAAAGTTATTTGATTAATAGGATATGCTAATATTTTAAATAATTATAGCTTGGTACTGCAGTAAATTTATTATTAGTTGCAGCATACTTTATCATTCCAGATATGTGGACTTGCATAGAGAAAGGTAATCAGCACCACACAATTTATTGTAAAATTCAATTGAAATTTCATAATTATGAAATAATTATTTAAAAGTAAATTAATGATTATCAAATTAATTTTTTTTAAACTGATATTTTAAAGAAATTCTTAAAGTCAATAGTGATTATCTTAATAAGTATAGTGCTTTCAATATAATATATATATTACTCAAGGCTGCTGTAAGCATCGGTGCAAGGGGGGGGGGCATACGCATCTGTGCCCAGGGTCCCCAAATTTGTAAATCCGTCCCTGGTTATAAAGAATAAACATACATTGCTTAAGTACAAATTAATGACAAAAAAAAAATAATATTTTATGATAATATTAGTTTTCTAGAAAAGAGAAAAATAAAAACCTGTAGTTTATTAGGAAACTTATTTAAGATATTGGCCATTTCAATATTTATTTTTTTGTTTGTTTATTTGTTTCCTTCAATAGTACAAAAAAGTCTCTAAGAATGGTTATTACTATTATTCAATATTTAAATAAATTTACACAATATTTTAAAATTTATTCATAAATTCAAAAAGGTATATTAAGAGCAAATTAAAAAAAACATGGTGCAAGAACAGTTCTTAATTTTTTTCAACTCTTCAAAAGAAAAAAAAAAAAGAAAGAAAGAAAAAGATATGCATTACACAATAAAATGCTAATCACTTACTATAAAGCTTAAAAGCAATATTTACATGTACAATATCAAGATTTGCATACTCTATTTAAAAAAAAACATATATATATATATATATCCAAATACAAGTTTTAAATATATCAAATCGTAACTGCCTTGTTTATTCATAGAATTTACAATATTTTTCTACAGTTAAAAAATTGTGGTATAACTGCGCGAACCCTGCATTATATAAAATAATGAATGTAAATTTAACTAATGATTGCAAAAACAGACTTTTTTTAATTCAATAAATAAGATGAATTTCTTAGATTACTGAAGCAAAACATTTTATTAAATCCAAAATTCTACAACAAGAATGAATTATATAACAAAATATTTAAAATAATAGTGATACAAATCCTAAGGTGCTTCAAAGGCCAATTTGTAGGATACTTCATTATATTCTGCAAATAGTCATTGCTATCTGAAATTAAAACCATAAGTAATCAATTAAATTGAAAACTCTCTACATGATAATAAACATGCAAATACTTTACATCCTAAAAAAAAAAAGAGGGTATTTTTTTTAACATCTATTAAACAAAAACTACTACATTTAATTTTTTAGTTATTAAATTGTATACTTAATATCTTTCCTTACACATTCAATGTGTAAATTATGATACAAGATTGCCAGTGTTTTAATTTTAGATACTTTTATGTATTAGGGGCTGTACATATATAATGTTATAAAGCTATCTCCAGGAAGAAGTGAAACAATTCTCTTTGATATCTTTATTATTTTTTATCTAACCAAAATCTTTTTTTTTTTTTTTACATCAAAAGAGTTTTATATATTTTTATTAAAATACAAAGTTATTATTTAAAGCCAATTATGATTACATTTATGATTTTAAAGTAATTTCATTACAAAATAGGGAATACCCCCAACATCCGGCATTCAAAAAAACTAAAAAAAAAAATTGTAAAATAAAAAAGAATTTGTAGACATTGATAGTGACATCATTAAAGGAAGGGGGGGGGGGGTCTACAATTATCATACAGTCAAAAACATATATGCAATGTACTGCCACTTAACTCTATTTTATATAAACAAGATTGGATTTAAGTACAGACCTCATGACAACTAAAATTAGAGGGGGGGGGGGGGTTAAAATTGAGAATATTCTTTTACTTTTGAAAAATTTTTAAATGCCTTGGGTGCGTTAGAAATAAAGGCGAGGTTAAATTTGGCAGGAAAAGCAAAGTTTTCAAAGTCACTTTCTGACAATCTTTATTCACATTTTTAAATCTCATCATATTGTTAAATCTTTATAAGTAGATTTAAGAGTTTTTTCCACAATCAGACTAAAGTCCATTCCTTATTCTAGTAATACATAAATCACAATTCCGAAAGAAAAAGGTATTTAAGAGCCATTGAACTAGTTTGCCTTGTGAACACATTTCTTCTTTTTGCAACATAGTACAGTAGACTCCCTCAAATCTGCACATCATTTCAGATTTAAACAATGTAACTTAAGATATAAACAATGAAGTTTTTTTTTTTAAATTTATAACATTCTGTACACATTTTAATATGGTATTCTAGTTAATATGATTGAACTCATGTTTTCTCATGAAGGAAGCATAAATTTATTTCTGAAGAATTTCAAGATAGTCCTGATATCAGTGGCGATATCTTTTTAACAAATACATTTATGTATTAATCAAGCTTTTTGGTTATTAAGTATGGCTAAACATGAAAGAAAACTTTGTTATTGTAAGATTTTGATGGGAATTATTAGTGTATATCTATAAGGAGAATTTCACTGAATGATTCAAGGAAAAAATATCTCATCACTATGCATATTTAGTTATGGTTTATGAATTATTTACTTGACCTTTACTTTTAATATTTAAAAAATATAATAATTTTGTTAATTTTTATTATTTTACTTTATTGTAGGCATTTATTATAATTTTGAGTGCATTATTAAATTCAAATTACTGTTTAAAAATATAAACAAAACTGATCAGAAATCTGCAAAATTCTAAAATCTGTCCAATCTCTTGTTTTTAAGCTATGTGGATTTAAGAAGAGTCTACTGTATTTCCAAATATTTTTTCTCTAATATATAAGTTGCATATTATGATGAGTTTCACAGAGATTCTTTCAAATAGTAAAATGATTTTTTTGGGGAGGGGGGGGGGAGTTTCTTTCATTGGTAAATTATAAATAGTAAACATGTTTGAAATTTTAGAAATGTCAATTTTTTAATTTATCAGAGACAAATTTTGTGTGCAGGAGAAAAGCAAGCTAAGTGCAGATTAGAAAATTTGTTTCATTGGTCGCTGTTTCATTTTCATGATTGTTTATATTTGGTGCAAAATTGCACTTTCTTACGACTGAGTTATGCCAAGACACCTATAACAAAGAAGTACCTAATGTTCATTACAGATTTGATTACTACCAAGCCATTATTGCTACATGATCATACAATACATTTGGCATTTTTATAATAAACTGGTTAGGTCCTACACATCAGTCACCAGACATAAAACATTTATAATATGTGACAGACATTTCTTAGAAATTTACTTTACAAAATACACTTAGCTGAAAAAAAGAGGCCACACAAATACAGAGGCTGCAAACAGACCAAGTTGTTGCGACCAAAGAAAAAAAAAAATCCGTTGAATAATATCACACTAGTTGACAAGTTTTTAAACGAAAAAGCATGAGGATTGCAAGCATTATTAAAATGATTTGTAATTTAACAGTTTTTTTTATATATATTTCATTAAATTACAACTCAAGTTCTAAACGATTGTTGTTTCTTGACAAATGTTTTCCCTCTCCTATATTGTCGTATCCAAAATTCAATTCAAAACACTAACTCAAACATCCTTAATCATTTTTAAATTTAATATTGTTACTAAGAAATAATAGAGTACCTGCGTATTATCCGGGCCAGGAGATAGATTGCCAAAAATGGTTGTCAATCTTATTTATTGTTACCAATCATGTACAAAACAGTAATTTATTATTAGATACATAACATTGCAAAAAATGATAAATATAAAATAAATAAATAATTATAAATGAGCAATAATAAATTAATAACAAAAAAATATTACCGAGTGGACATGGACAGTATTTAGATGAAAGATGTTAGCTCAGATCAGCCATGAAGCCTTTATGCCAAATGTCATACTCTCTTCAGACTTTGCATTCTCCAGGGGCTTGGAAAATTAAACAAATGTAGCATACCAGTCTGTTTTAATTGCTTCCATCAGTCCTTTTAAAACTAGCTCATAACTTTTTCAAAGTGATCTGACACATAAATAAATAATAAAAGGCTTTACATAATGCACAGATATTAAAATTATTAAATATAAAATAACATGACTGAGAACAGCATTTTCAATTTGCTTGGATTTATACTTTGATTTGATGGATATTTAATTTCCCAATACAGGAACCTTGTTTTCTTTTTTTTAAAGCTTGGCACAATTTGGGTTACAGAAAGTAGGATTTGTTGCCAAATAATATAAACATATATAAAAACAAACTTGATTAACTTTTATGCTTGTTTATATATGTTTATGTACATATATATTAAATATTTTATACATATATAAATATATATATATTTATAAATTTTTATATATATATATACAATTTACGGTACTTTTCAATTAGCCGGGTGCCGGTGAAATATACATAGTATATGTATATACACATATATGTATATATATGTCCTTTTACTAAAGATGTAAAATTTCCAAAAATCTTACGGTGATGGAAGAAAAGCATCTTTTCTGCAAAAATTGATTAAGCTTTTTAGCATAATAAATTTTGTTCTAATATTTTTTTACAAAAAATAAAATAAAAAGTAACTTCAAAATTAATGCAAACTAGAATTTTTTTTTCACTTTAGATTAATATATTATAAATATAAATACAATATATATATATATATATATAAAATAATGATTTTCGTACACTTAAGGGTTATAGTGGCCCCCACAATTATGAATTATGCCAAGATTGTAGTTATGATTTAGCCAAGTTCATCACAAAGCTTATATATATAACCAAACAATCATATATGTGCCATATATGAGGGGGTTAGAATGACAGTGGAGTAAGTAAAAAAAAAAAAAAAAAAAAAAAATCTAGAAAACCATATTTTCTCTGAGCGTATATATTAATTTCTATTCAGTGTGACAGTCAAATAAGTCATAGTTAACATAGGGAGTCGCTATAGGGCAAAACAAGTTGGACCACTTAATGCAACGGCAATGCAAGAAGCTTCATAAAATCCTTCAATTCTCAAATGACTAAATATTGACTTACTCAACTGTCATTGTAACCCCCTCATATGTTATTATATAGGGTAGATGTGCCAATAATGGACCTCCTTCCAGTAATGGGCCACCTTCAACATTTTTGGTTTAAAAACAAAAAATAAAAAATAAAAATTCAGCTTTTTTAATTTCATTAATATGTTTTCTTTAAATTCTAGTTTTAAATACAATCATAATATCAATTACCTATTACTTTTTGTGGGGTGTCCATTACTGGAATTTAGGGTGTTTTGATTTATTTCTGTTATTTACAATTAAATTTCGATTCACATTGGGAAATGTGACTATGAGCATGGTTAAATAGTGTTGGTAGATTAATATAATATTATGAAATGTGGAATATAACAATTATAACTATTAATTAAAAAATAATTTTTAAAGAAATTCCTTAAGGGTGTCCATTACTGGCACATCTACCCTACATATTATTTTAAGTGCTGATCCAAGGGGTAGATCATGGGGATCATGACCCCCCATGCAAATAGAAAACATTTTATAGACCAATACATTTAAAAAATATATAAATAAGTGTTAAAGGTGTTTTCATTTTTTTCTTTTTTTACTGCTTAAAAAATCTAATCATTTTCATACTCTCATGGAGTTATTTTTTAATAAAGATGCATGAAAATTGCAGATATTGTTTAAGCACTAAAGAATCGAACATCTCTTTTAATTTTCCTATAAATGTGGTACATTTTGAATTGTATTTGATTTCTCCCTCAAGACTATGTTTTCAAGATTGTCAAGCCTGAAAAATTGCCGTAAAATGCAAACTTTGAGAAAACTGTCTATAAGATTCTTTGCATTTTTAAGAAAATGCGAAACTCTGATTTCTTGGTATGTGGATAAAACATGTAAATTTTACATATTTACTAATATGCCTGCAAATTTCATGCACTTATGAGAGAAAATTAATTCGGGTATATGTCAGAAAATAGTCCATTTGAATCTAAGCTAATGAAGACATATGCCCCCCTCCCCTCCTCTCTCACACACACACACATGCCGAAGAAAGAAGATATGATTCCCCTCTAAATTATAGGTGCAGATTATAGGTCACTGGCTCCTATACCCAAAAAATCCAGTGGTCACAATTGTAAAACAAACTCATAAAAACAATAGTGTTTATATGGGGTAAAAAACTAAAAAAACCCTCAGGAATTCAAAGTGTAAAGTAATTTATTTATATAAACACATGTACAACAAAATTTGAATATTAATTAAATATTAAATCATGTACAGTCAGAAGATAAAGTTGGGCAAGATACGGTTTAAAAAAAATATGTATAAGCTAAGCAATCATGATAGCGGGGAATATCAGAAAAACAATATATCTTATTTTGATTTTGCCAGACAAAAGTACATATGAAAGGAAATATGAATTTGTGAGATTATTTTGCACTATAAAAATCAAAACACACTTCAAACATTTTTTTTTATATCTATGTATTTAAATCACAGTCTATGTAAAATTATCATATTCAAACTGTTACGAATAACATTGCTATTCGAATATATTTAATAGTTTGCTGTGTTAAACAGATCATTCTGAAATGTTATTAAAAAATAATAATAATGTTTGTTATGTGTTTTAGTCTTAATCTTTAAAAAATATATCAACATTTCACGATGGGGACTGAGAATACCAGAAATTGATTACTTTTAAATCACTTAGCGACTTAAACACCGAAAGTTAGTGGCCACAATAAAAAATTTAGTCGCCACGTGGCGACTGGCGACCGTGAATCTGCACCTATACTCTAAATGGGGGAGTGGATCCTCCTGTGTATTATTTACGCCATATATACATCATATTTGACTATAACTGTATCATATGATTCACAAATTATATAATATATATCATATATTATTATAATGTCATATATGATTTATAATTTGGACATAAATCTTGGTCGCTTGGCGATTCATCCTCGGGGCCACTATAACCCAAAAGTACCATAATTTTTTTCTATTAAAAATTTAACCTTTCAGCATTATAATTTCCTCACTAGCTTTTCCTAAATTTAACATTATGGTTCCTAACATATCATTCAATTTAATAATCATTTCAATTGTATTTTTCATTTTCAATTGCCAAATATTAATTTATGAAAAAATTGTGAAATCTTACCTAGCTTCACCCAATGGTTCTCTATTATAGTTGAAAAGCAAATTTTAATTGTATTGTATATTCTATCTATGCCTTTTAAACAATATAAACAAAGTAAAAAATATTGTTGGGATATATCACCATTAAAAATATAATATCATTAATTTCTATTTCTATTATAACAGAAAATAAATATTATGCAAAAAATAAATATTTAATTACATTCGTTATTTTTCATTTAATAAAAAAAAATTAAAGGGAAAAAAATTAATAGGAATTTTTAAATGAATTTCTATGATAAAATAACAAAAGCAATTATGGGTAAAGTGTTTGAAGGACAATCTCTAATTAACAAATAAATTGTAAACAGATTTTTTAGAAATTAAAACGAGTCAGAACGGCATTCTAGTTGGATAAATACATAAGCTAAAGAGAAAAAGAAATAGGTCTATATAATATTTTGATCATAAACATAGTTAAAAATCTAATATTAATTAATAACTGTTTAAAGTTTGCAAGAAATTAAAAATAAATAAATAACCATGCATATTATGTGTATTTATTATACCCTTATGTAAATATTAAGAACTTCAATAAATAATTAAATTTAAAAAAAAACGTAGTCATCTTCAGCATGCATTTTTACACGTTTGACGATCAAATTTCAGTCAACATCAAAACGTAAGTCACAAGGTGCAAAAAATAACACTATTTTATGTAAATCATAAATCATCTTTTTTACATCGGTTTATCAAAAAACAATAATCTAGAACTTTAATATCCATGCAAATGTAATTCCCACGACAAAAAATCTAAATAATATAGAAAAAACTTACTCTGCAAATGTTTTCCCGGGAAATTATCAAAACTTCTTGGCGCGACGGTTGACACTTCATGCACATGGCGATAGCAGATCAATGGCGGACCGGAAGTGAGCAGTGTTTGCAATCAGCTTGAATACCATAATAGTACGTGTGCGCATGCGTCTGAACTTAGCTAACTGGAGTCGTTTTTTATCAGTGGATTTTGTATGAGATTTTTTCTTTTTTAAAGGTGCTGTGCAATGTTGAATTCAGACACTTTTGTCTGGAAGGGATTTCTATGGCTCGGGGGGGGGGGGCAATTGCACTTTTTAACCATTAAAAGCATACAATCTCAAATCTTCCGAGGGGGATATTTCAATCAGTGTTGAATTCAGACAGTTTTCTCCGGGAGGGATTTTTGTGGCTCCGAGGGGGGGGGGCATTATAGAAATCCGGGGGGGAGATTCCACTTTTTTACCACCATTGAAATAATAAAATCTCAAATCTTCCGGGGGGGGCATTTTAAAGCTCCGGGGTGGGAATATCCCCCCCGGGCCACCTCCTGAATTCAACACTGATTTCAATGTTCCGGGGAGCGCTGAATGCCCCCCGCCGGGGTACCCCTTGAATTCAACACGGATGATGGTTATCAGCACGAAAATATTAGTCCCCTCCTTAGACGATATTGAAAATTCTTATGCTATCATTTTTTTATGCAACAATATTTTGGCAACCGTCAAAAATTAGCGACCTATCACGAAGATTATTTATTTCGGGGAGGTTGACTGTGCGGCCTGCGCAACATAGCGCGGAGCCCTGGCAAAGCACTTTTAGCTATATTTAGCGAGAGCCAACGTTTCTCACTGCAACACTGCACTAATAACATTTATTTTTAAATTTTATATATCATAGTACATAAAATATAGATAACAATGTGGAAAAAAATATTTTTTCACATTTAATGTGAAAAATTATAATTTCCCAAAATCTTCTATTTTTTCCAATATTTTAAATATTTATTTTTTTAATTAACTTTTATTTTTAGGATTATCAAATGTATACATTCCCCGCCAATGACGTCATCTTTGGCTGTAAGAAATAAAGTTATTACGCACTTTTTCTCCACGTAGAAACATTTAAAACAAATATACAGCAAACATTTCAGATTTTTGTTTTGAAAGTGCAATTTCCTCCTGGAGTTTCATGAATCCTAGCCGAAGAAGAATGTCTGAATATAGCATTGAACATGTCGTTTAATGAAATGTGTTTTGAATGTGTTCTGTTATACGCATGTGTTTCGCTTTCCATTAAATCTTTACCAAAGTGACAGCCGAGTTTCGGTAAACGCATTTTACCACACATTTTCAAACACCTGAGAATGCCTTAAACAGATTGGAAACACATCTTGACACCTCAAGCGTTTATAATGCGTTGTATTTTGAGTAAAATGTGTTTCAGGGATTTGCAGTGTAAATAATCACAAGAGATTCGTTCATAATGTGTCATAAAAATATTAAACCATGGAGGTAATCATTCTCAAGCAAGATATCCATGGTGAGTTTTGCAGCGCTGTCTGGTGTAGAAAAAAATCGCATTTATAAACCTGGCATACGTAATAATAAAAAAAAAGTCATGCACATTTCTCTCATAGCGGACGATAGAATTAATTTCAATGAAATAATAAGGATGTATTTTTTTAATTGTGAAACTAGTTATAAAACGAACTCAGCTCATTTGTCCCGTTTAACGTATAATTTCCAACTTTTTCATTTCACAATTTTGTAGAACTGATTATTAAAAAAAATGAATTTGATTATCGTGATTTCCGGATGATATCGGCAGTATAGTGAGCTGTATTTCAGTTTCATTATATAGAAAATAAGAGTGGGTGATAAAGAATATTTCACAAGTTGTCATTTTCCATCAGAAATTTTAGGATAGTTACACTGAATTATATAAAAATAGCAAATATAACATATTCACATGCATTTTCATAAATTATATTAATAACAGTTTTTTTCCTGTATTGTATTTTCGATGTATCTTTGTGTCTTTTCTGAATCATACGGGTTAAAGTTTTTGGTCATACTTTTCTTTTTGAAAATGGTTTATATTGATTTTGGCTAACTCCCTCCAAATGTATTACGTGATATTTTTAAGCACTCTCTATTTAATGCTGTCGAATTGAGCCATTTATTGTATGATTGTTTAAAATGCGAAGTGATCAACTGAAGAATAAATATAAATAATTTAGATTTTTAATTGTCGAAATATTTGGGTGCTGTAAGTCAAAGATTTTGTGAATCAAAAGTGTTCTAATTTTAGAGCATACTCAAACTCCAGCTGTTAAATTAAAAATCTTCTGAAACACGAATCCACTTTAAAATAAAATGCCTACATTTAACCATTATCATCAAAAATCTGAACGACAAACATGATTATGTAATTTTAATGTTGTGAATGTAAACTTTTAATTAAGAACTTTTTTAAAACACTTGCACGCACACATTTGCACTATTGATCTTAAAAGTTTCTGTAACTCAAGTACCATATTTTCCGGAGTATAATACATTTTGCTGCATAATGTGCACCTAAACTTTCAGAGCTCATTTTTCGATTTACGTTGCAATCACCGCATAATGCACGCTTCGCGAGTTGAAAAGAAACCTTCATTAGATGCTTCGAAAAACACAAAATAACGATTTCTGTAAAGTATAAAAACTATTATTTGTCATTTAATATCGTAGCAAAAATACTTTTTTTTAGAAATAAATAGCATGTCTACAAAATTAGAAATATTATTTCTTACGATCAGCTTATTTGTTTCTTAAATTTTAAACTTTCATTCATATAAATGGCGCATAATGAGCACTAGAGTTCTGCACAGGTAGGGTTGTATCTGACCCGAAACCGCATCTGAAGTCAACCCGCAACTCAACCCGAACACGACAATAAAAATTTCCTCGACCCACAACCCGACCGAACCTTCAAAAGTAATTTTCGGCAACCCGCAGCCCGACCCGAACCGGGAAATCAAAATGAAAGGAGGGTAAATCCTGTTTTAATGCTATTAGGAAAAGTAATCTGCAAGTATATCTTAAATACCAATTTTATATTTTATGTAGAAAAATGGACAAATCTATATTCTTTAACATTCAAATATCGTAAAACCTCTGAACAGTGGACACCTCGGGATCGTTTAATTGAGTCTTACATCGGGTCAGGTTGTTTCTAATTTTTTTTTTAGTCGACATGACTCTAATTGAAAATAAATACGTATTTGAATATGAGTGAGTATATATTCAATTTACTGCATGAGAAAAAATAAAATGCATAGAAGAAATGTAATAATAGATTATTCTTTCTTTACGATGCAGTTAAGAACCACTTTTTTCTTTTCTCGAAATATGAAAAATATTAGCAACATTTAACGTTTTTGATACACACAAAACACACGTATCGTATTTGTGATAGTTTATGCACACGTACACATGGTACATGTGTGTAGATTGGGAGGTGCCAGAGGCATAATCGTACAAATATATAAGCGTTAGGAATTGAAAAAAGTGTTCGCTAAATAGAGGTGTCCGCTTTTCGGGAGTCAGTGTTGATTATGGAGGTCTTATTGTATATATTTGTTTGAACTAAAAAAAAATATTTCGGACGTTCTTTTACAAAAGCGGGTCAACCTGAACCCGACCCGTAAGAGTCAAAACTCAACCGGAAAAAGACCCGAACCCGAAACATAGAAGGTCAACCCGACTCGAACCCGAACCGCAACGAAAAAATATAGCGCCAATCCGATCCGATTTGGACTCTAATGAGCACCTGCAAATTTTAATCAATTTTCTTGTAATCTAAAATGCTTGTTATACACCAGAATATACGTAAATTAAAATCACATTAGTCTAAAATAATCCATTATTAATCATTTCTGAGAAAATGAGAATAAAAAAAAAATACTTTTATGTAATTTTAATGATATACAACCTTGATTTATAATTTTAGAACATCCTGAAACCCCGTGTACACACATTTGAACTATGAAATTTAATTATTCTAAATCTTCATGTCACTTAAAAATATCTTAGCCCACACTTACGTTTTCTCTTAATGAGTTTCATCAGAAATAAGAATAAGAAATTCGATTATGATTTTAATTATACGAAGATTTGAATAATCTTCTGATTTTAGTACTTTCTTCAAACGTTCTTACAATTAACTGAATGATTGATGGATTAAATTAAACTTTAAAGATTGATGAATCAATCTGAAATGAATTAAGTCGCAAAATCGCTTTTTAAATAGTGCTAAAATTATCTTTTAAGGGATTAAGAAGACGAAATGAGAAGACCTAAATTAGAAAATTCTAAAACCATGTATTTTGTAAATTAAAAAATGAATTAAAAGACGTTCAGAGAAGTTACTGAACTTTCAATTTCAAGCTCTGTATTACGGTTGAAATAACATGTAGTCTACATATGTTTTGGGTAATTAAGTAAATAAGAAGAGTAGACTAATTTTCATGAATTAATGCTGGTATTACTAGATACTGAAAAACTTACGCCGGGAGCTAATTGTGATTTTATTAAGATAAAAATGAATGTTTAAATTTAAAGAAGTTTTTATAAACTTCAAAATATTGTAATGATTTACTAGAATAAATCTGTTATATTGAATACCAGAAATTAAAAAAAATGTTTTTAGTTTACATACATTAGTTGATTACTATTTGTTGTACCCTATCACTGCAGGTACAGTAGTTATTGGGAAATTGGCCTTATCCTAGAATTCACTCACTTAAATTTCGAAATTTTATTTAAATTTCAAAATACATACCGTCTGTAAACTGTTATAGCAAAAATAAGGAACACAGTGTGCACCAAAATGCATTTTGTCAATAGAATGTAATTCACAATTGAATTATTGGATAAAAAATACAGGATGTCCCGCTCTAAGCCAAATCTTAATTTTTCTTCCTTCTAACAATAATAAATGTAATTTAACGTTGCACATGAAAGGTTATATAAGAGGTCTGGACAGCCACAATACGAAAAACTTGAGTTAAAACACGTTATTCGTACTGTGGGCATCAAGACATTTATATGAGTTTTGTTACGGTCGTGTACTCGATGACCTAAGGTTGGATCCATTTTCGAACCAGACTTATCAGTTTCGAACCTTTTTAAGGACTATCTCGGAGAAGTAAATCTTGAATGTCTACCGACTTCTGATCATCCTCGAATTCTTGGTATCATATCCTTTTATGTGTCTTATGTCGTAAGTAGTTACCTCAAAAGGTAAACCGGAAGTGAATCCATTTTTCCGAAATGGACCACTGCTGCACAGGTAACACAGTTGGAATAATTTAGTCTAAGCTTTTATTATCGTTGAGAACAACTTTCGTTTATCCACGTAAGAATTTAAATAACGGTGTTTAGGTCTAGAATGCTCAAACTCTGAACAATATTTCTTCTTCACTAAAAGACAATAAAAGTATTTTTAACCTTTTAAATCATCTTACAACTGACTCTCTTTAAGAGGTACTTACGTGTTACCTACAATATTTAACGTGTGTAATAAGACAAAATGCTCGCAGAAATCATCATATTATGTGGAGTAAAAGTACTGTTTAACAAGAAGGGAAAACCATTCTTCAAACATAGATTACGAAACATTTTCCAACACATCTAAAACACTTTAACTGTTAAATGATATTAAAGAAGATATGTAGTAAAGGATTTAGGAAACATCTAACACATACAGAAATCTAGTTTTAGCCTTTACTTTCCATAGACAAAAAATTATTCAAATTATTTTGTTTAGCCCTGTATATGATCTATAGACTTGAATATATACTACATAGCATGATAAATATTAGTTCAGTTAGAAAATTCTCTTTTAGAAATTTTCGCTAATCGATGGAAATGCTGTCAAAATCTTTTCTGCAGCCCTGTATGTTATATAAAGATTTATCTTCCTACCACATTTTAAACTAAAATTTAATTCAGGTAGAAAACACATAAAATAACTTAAAACTTACTTCCAGCAATTACCAACTATTAACGACAATGTATCTTGTTCTATGCGTAGCCCTGTATATGAATTTATTTATATTCCACAAATTTATATTAGTCTACTAAATATAGTTCCGCAGAAAAATACGTAACACAACGAAAAATACCCTTAAGCAATTTACGCTCATAGTTAACTATGATCGTAAATTGAGCGTTATTAATACTAATGAATTTCTTTTTGTAGCCCTGTATATGATCAAGAGAATTGATACACTCCACGTACTATGCAAACATTTAGTCAAACATAAAAATCCAAACCAAAGGTGAAAACGCACTTATCACACATAGACTGTAATTATTGAACAAAGAATGTAACCGATTTCTTTTGTGAGTCCGTGTAAATGAACGTGAAATGCAATGCACCCCATCGGTAAACAATTTATACTGCATCTCAGTAATGCATATAAGTTTCATTATATTTTAGTGCGCTACATCAATTTCATCATGTTTCGAACGGCGTAACATCATCAAAATGCACTTGAAACGATTTCTGTCTATTGACCGTAATGTTACTGAATACTTTTGACTGCCCCTGTACATAACCTATAAGTTCTACACACTTCGTTTTCAATAGGGATCATGCTATAGTAAGTACGAATCACATAAAAAACTTTCAGGGCAATCCAAGTTTATTTACGAGAGTTAGAGCACGGACAGACGACCACACGGCAGACACATCGAAGTCATAAACACTTTTGAACTGTGTTGGAAAGTGTTGTAAATGAATATTATTTCAAGTCTCACATAGGATGTTTTCGTAAACCAAACATTTCTTTAATGTAACTTCATGTTTCTAAATTCATGTACTGAGCCTGTAAGCATGCTTTATATGAAAAGTAAAAACAATAATTTTTATATAACCAGAATCGGTAAGAGATGCAAATTGGAAAATTGGAAATTTAGTTTTAAGAGAATCGTACTGCTTTAATCCTGATCCTTATAAGACACTAATTTGTCTCAAGTCTTGCAGTCTTATAATATTACCAAAATGTAAGATTTTTATTTTGAAGTGTATTAGGTATCTGCTATAACAGTTGGTTAACAAGTTAACGTTTAGAAAGTAATGAAAGATTTAACGCTGAAATTGTTGGTTTCAATATCTATAGAACAAATGTCTCTCTCATTAGGTGCATTCGTAATTATATAGATACGTAGCACGTATTGTCGTCGTCTGGTAAGTCTGTCCGTCCGTCCTAATATAACAACGCAAAAACTACCCAACTGAATGGTTTGAAATTTAAGAATATTATCTTTGCAGAATTTTGTCGAGACATTTCAAATTTTATGAAAATCAAATCAAAACTTTAGAAAATGTTAATAAAATTATTTATTAAGAAATTTGATTTTTTTTTTAAATCGGTGCTTTCTTGTTATAGGAGCTTCCGAGGTTTAATCGTCAAGCGACCGAGATATTTATTTTATTACAGAAATTAATCTGCAGACGATATAATTCATTTCACAGAATAAAAAATCATCAAGATCTGAATACAGGGTAGGAAAATTAATACTGAGATTAACAGATAAGAAGAACTTTCATTTAATATGTCCGTTGGATAAAACTTTATCTCCAATATACAGGGTGTTTTTTTTTTAAACTGACGCTATTCAGACCCGCCGGTAGCTCGTTCTAATAACTGGATTGACACAAAATTTTGTGAATGGACTAAGAAAACCAAGGGAAAAAAGATTCCAAAAAAAAAATATTAGTTCCAATCACCATCGATAGGGGGAAATGTGGCGCTGTGGTAATTAATGCAACTGAGAATTAGCATAAAATACGGGCAATAAATGAAAATGCAAATTTTTACTTACGCAAGCGACAGTAGCACCAATAGTTTACGTTATAAATGAATGCGAAAAACACCGAGAAATAATTTCAGCTCAGGTTGAAAATGAATCTCACGTTACCGCAGCGCGCGTTACTTGTGAAGTTCTATTATTGTAACCAGTGCAATGCACCATCCGCTTCGTTTACTTAGAACACGCCATAAACTGCGCAAAGGACTTTTATCCGTTAAGGGGACGGTGGACGTTAAAATTGAATTATTTTATTTTTCATCATATATATATGAAATTTTGTCCATATATAGATTTCACCATAAGTATATAGAATACCTTAAGAAAATTTCCTAATCTTAATGTAATTTTAAGATTTAAAAAAAAAATTAATTTATAAACCAAATTTTAAAATGCTCCTTGCGTCTTAATTTTTAAGATATTTCCCGAATTTATCATTTGGATCACTTAAAACTATATTATAAACAAATCTGTGTATCAGTTTTTTAATCCCCCGAATAGATAATTTATGAGAGATTTTTTCTAAATTCCATTCCGATTTTCATCAAAATTTAGCATTTTAATAAGTTATAAATCAAATTTAATTATCTTAACGAAGTCTAATTATAAAATGCCTACACAGTTTCTTTGTAAACAGTACCAGGATTCGTCCTTATCAATTTCATGACTTTTGAACCAAAATTAAGACGCATGGATCATTTCAAAAATTTAAAGAACGTGTAAAATCTGTATTGAAAAAAAACATGTATAAAGTTTACTAAAGCACCGAAAAATTCATTGTGTACATAATTCAAACGCTTGTAACTATGCGAAAAATTATCGCAGCTGCATGAAGTTTTTCTCAAATGGTTCAGTACAAACTGAAGAATAATAATACACATAAAAATAAATTTTGATTTTTGGGGCGATTTTTGATTAAATAAAGGTCCACGGTCCCCTTAATGTATTGAGCGTGTTCAGCTTACACGACCACATCGACCATGGTCGAAGGAGACTGGAAAATGGAGTTGGTCTTTAAACACACAGTTACAGTGAACTTGAAAATCAAATGTTCAGATCACGCATTTGCCTACTTATATTAATATTTTGTTAGCAGTTGGTTGTGTGCTTGGTGGGTGAATGGTTAAAGCATTGGCCTTCTATCTAGATAGTTTGAGTTCGAATCCCACGCTTTCTTCAAGTCTTTTTTATTTAAAAATGTTTCGTCAGTTGCTATATATTTTTTATGCTAAATGGTAAATTTTGACATTAATAACAGTTCCAGATTAATATTTATTATTAAAATAAAATACTTATTTAAATATTGTATTTCAGAAATTTTTCTTTAAGTGTTTATTGGTTACTTTATATTTTTCATGATAAATGGAATATTTTTAATAAAAGTAAATTTTGATATTAATAACAATTACAGATTTATTTCTATTGTTATTATAAAATACTCATTTAAATACGATAAATGGGCAATCTCCCGATTAAAATTTTCTTTTACAGCGCTTTATAATATTTAAATTTTCATTCCAATTCGTTAATATTTTTTTAGCAAATAAGAGTTGTGCGAAAATATCTGTGCGCATACGATGGGTGTGTGTTTTTTATGGAGTACCTTATTGGTTTATTATTAATAAAACTAAAATGCAAAGCATATTTTACAATATAAAATTCAATGTGTAAAATACTATAAAAATAAAATTATACGTATAGCGTTAAAATTTTTAAAAATCAAATTAAAAAATGAATTTTGATAATTGAATATTTAAGTTTCAAATAATTTGTTATCGAAATAAATGTTTTAATAAGAATATTAAAAACTCTTTTTATCAAATTTTAACAAATATTTTAATTTACTAATACAAATTAATCTCATAACATGTTGATATCACAGTTTTGTTACATTAACAGTATTCCGTTTTAATGAAAATATAAAGCAACTGATGAAGCATTTTTATATATTAATAAAAATTGAAAAGAAAAATCTAAAATAAAAGAAGAGGCTTATGATCCAGGTTCATTTGTTTAGTGTGATAGAACATCGTAAGTGTATGTAATGTTTTTTATTTAATTTTTATTTTTGAGAGCTTGTGTCTAATTATTTTAAGGCTTTCTGTGTTAGACCTGTTGGGAGACGACTTTCATATACGATCCTTAATTATTTTAATATGTGTATTTCCAAATAAAAACGACTGACATCGCTAAATCAGTTTTAACTTTTCAGATAAATTATTTGCACAGAACAAACTTTTTAAAGTTCCAAACTTCCAAACAAAAACTAAAACTTTAGAGTGTTGCCAAATTTGAAAAGCAAAATTACATAAAATTATGAATTAGATAAATATAATACAACGAGTTACACATTATATGATGCCCGTATAAAGACTATAAATTATGCTACAGCAGACCAACTGAGTTATATAGAATTATATTAGAGCTCAGTGGTTAGGCCAAAAGCTGACACAAATCGGTGATCGAACATCTGGCCTGTCATCAACTTATATGTCACTAAAACTGATATATTAATCGTACTCCGGTATTGTTATATTTTATATACTGTTTCGTTAAGAAATACGAAAGTTTAAAAAATCAGTTATAAAGTTGAAAATTGTTAGATTTCCGATCAAACTGTTAAAGGTGTTCAATCAACCTTCCAAACGAAAAGCCCAATCACGTGATCAAATCGCCCACAAAATTTTTTGGGTCAAGAGAGCGAAGTATGCGCAGGCGCATCGGGCTAAATCAGATCACGTGATACTTTGTTGTGTCACGTGATGTGTTGTGTTAATGATTCCTATTATGATATTCCTATTACAAGAGCCACTTTTTTGGAAGGATAAGGACGTATAGTCGCTGGCTTTACTTATTATAAGGCACAGAAACAGAATATAATACAAATAATTCACTTATGGCTTATTTCCATGCTTCTAAGGAGACCAACTCCATGTATATTTTCTCCTTCGACCATGGTCGATGTGGTCGTGTAAGCTGAACACGGCCATTGAAAGCAATGATTCTGAAATTCGAAGAAACAGGCTCGCTAGCAGTTCGGTCAGGCAGAGGACGTAAACCGGTGGCAGAAAAAGTGATAATTGATGTTTCAACTGCGATCAACAAAAGGGAAAGTGTAAATGATGAATAAAACATGGCATTTTATCCAAATTATTAATTTTGTCTGTTTCTGATGTTTTTTTTTTCAATGTACAGCGCCACACTTCCCCCTATCGGCGGTGCTTGGAACTAATTTTTTTGTTGTTGGAATCTTTTTTCCTATGGTTTTTTTAGTCCATTCACAAGATTTTGTGTCAATCCAGTTATTAGAACGAGCTACAAGCGGCTCTGAATAGCGTCAGTTAAAAAAAAAACACCCTATATTTATGTAACTAGCTATAGTACGAACGCACCTAATTTGTCACGTTTGACGTACAATTTCCAACTTGTGTTTGTTTGATATTGCGAATAATAACTTTAAAGTAACGAAGAATTTGCTTTCTATCGGTGCCAGCAAACAATTTGAAGGATTTAAAACAATAAGTGAGTGTGGACTATTTTTGCCTTCATCAGATCAGTCTTTATACATATAAGAAATCGGTGAAAAAAACATTATATTTAAATATGTTAACGTTTAAACAAGTAACTTTAACGGTGCAGTCAAACAATTGTCATCAATATAACGTCAAAAGTCTGAAAAAATGAGCACAATTAGTTTCAACGAATGAATTACAACCAGTGAGTGAATTGAAAACCTCATTAAAAACTGAAAGCACAGGCAAAGGCTTCTGAAAGTGCAAGGATCGGCTCCTTTGTACTAACGATTTTAGTAGATTCTAATTCGGTCAAACGTTGTGATTCGACTGTCGCTACTTATCACAGTCACAACGTTGCCTAAAATGACATTTCTACCATATGCTGCATTAGGAGTATCATGTGACCGTTACTTTTTTATGCCACTGTAAAATCGTCCTGAACAATTTTGTAGTCATTTGCAACTACTCACAAAATGGGCGTAACGGTGATGTTGATGCGACTCATCTTTCACATCGTTTTGACGACAATGCGGACAAAAGAATTTCTATTTGGAATTCATTACTTTCACCTTTTTGCCACATTTAGGTTACTATTAGGGACTTTTCTAGGATATACTCTTATTATTGTTTCAAAAAATTGTATTTGTTTTGACTATACATATATGACCAATTTTTTTTTGTCTTTGTAATTTATCACAAAATGGGATACATTATTTTCAAATTGACGTAGATTTAGACTCATTTTCTACGTCACATGGCGACAACTTTCACAACAGGAATTCCGACTAGGTGCCGTTTCTTATGCATTTTCGTCACAATTTGGTATAAGTATTTTTAGGATTTACACTCATTATTATTTAAACAATATACATTTTTCTCCTTTAAGCTATAAAAATATGTGCGAAAACTACGAAACTCTCAAACTACATAAACATGTAGAGTATCTATACCTACGTTCTTCCAGTGTTGTTACAGCGACTTCGGCTCCAAACTGACTCTCACCTAACGTATTCTCGCATTTCACACGGAAGAAATATCGTGTTTTTGGACGTAAACTGCGTATGATGAGCGTTGTCTCACTGCCAGGAACATGAAGGGGCCCACCTGCAACATCACCTGAAATACAGAAGCGTAAAATACTTATTAAATTATACTTCTGACAAAAATATTACTACCTGCAGTTTTATGTAATTTTATTACTGAATATTAGACCTTTTAATGCGTTGACAGAATTTCTAAAAATGTATATACAATTGAAAATGCCTACTGTAAAATGGTTTTTTTGCCTGAATTCCAAAAATATATGCATAACATACATGCACAAATGAATCTGAAAGAAATTGCTACAGAGTCTACATATAATTTATTAAATGCTCGAAAATTATCATTTTAATGTTATCTGCATTTTACAAAAGGACTTTTTAATAAACTCTGAACTGTATTAACAATACAGTTCATGCTGTACAGGTGTATGAAAAACTGCACCAACAGATACCACTCTATGTTGTTTAAGCCTCTGATGAATCGAATTTAAGTTAATGCCTAAATTATGAATTATGCCTTATGTAGAATTTTATGAATACAGCGTCTTTACATTCATGAAATAAAATTTAAAAATGCATTAATCTCCCAGTATTTGCTAACGATATTGTTTTCAGAAATTTGATTACCGAATAAAGAAATCTAAAACCTTTTAACTATACTTTCCGCAAAGCTACGCTTTCATGAGTAATAAAATTCTTCATTGTACTGAGTAATGTAATACTAGTGAAAGTTTGTGCGGCAAAATCGCAATTTATATTCAGGAACGTAAAATTTCACTTTATTCACCAAATGAAATTTGACACGCAATATGAAATAAATTAAGTAATGTCGCTTACGAATTGGTAGCGAATGTAACGCGTTTTGAAACTCCATGTTAAACAGATAAAATTTTAATCTGATTAAATGTATAATTTTTAAACTGATAATTAAAGTAAAATATTTATTAATGGCAATGATTTTATATTTTATAATATCGCCTTTTTAATTTTCTTTCAAATTTAAAAAAATCATGTTGTTTATATAAATGAAAAAAGTTAAATCAGCTTTGCAGTTCTTTTTTTTTTCATTTTTCATATAAATACAAATTGCAGTAAGGTTGTTACATATCTACTATTTTTTTTCATTCAATAAAACTATTCTAAATAATGTATTATTGTTTTACTTCGGTGCCATCTTTAGTAATTTTTACATTAAAATTACTTTTATTAAATATAGCGAAAAAAGAAAAAAATATGCTTCAAAAAAATTCAACGATTAATTGTAGATGTTTATAAAATTTCCTTTTTATATCTTATTTATCTTTCAATATAATTTGTATTTACAGGAGTTATTTTCAAAGAGATGTTTAGATTATCTCGTCAGTTTCTTTCAGATTTTGCATGCACATTAACGATAATGTAGTTAATTTGATTATTAATAAATTTCTTTAAGTCTATAATGCAAAAATCAAGTTGTCAATCAGTTAAGCTGAGTAGTCAGTCTAAAAAAACAAAACATAAAATAGCTGATTTCTATCTCTACAAAAATAACCGTGATGCTTCGCTGTAGTCCTATGAAATATGACTGAATATTGGGAATTTATAATGTTTCATTTTGAACTAAAAACAACTATTTAAGTAGCAATTTATCTCATTGTTGTCACCTTCTTGGGACGTAGCTGAATATTGGGGCACTTTCTCTTCATTTTGCATTTACTTTAATGTTAACATTATCTTTTGAATATTGCAGGATGCATAAAATTCATTTAGTCAGATAATTTTGTAAAAGGTCTTTAAGTCTACACACATGAGATAAAACAAAATTAGATTCCTTTACGCTAACATTTATTAGAAATCATCTAATTCATTTACCATTCACTTGTCTCCACATGATAGTATAGCGCGTGATGGGAAAATTTCCATCAAATGGTCTTTTCCAAGATAGTCGAACACTTCTGCTAGAGACGTCGTGAATTTCCAAACTTTGGGGAGCATCTGGTATATCTGTCAAAATACATGTTAATACGGAAGTTACACAGATTTCAAAATAAACGGGACATATATAAAATTATGTTAGTACTTTTATAAATGTTCGTCATATATACAAAGACAATATGGGAATAAAGTTGTAAGGATTTTCCATTATCCATAGATATACAACGTTAACAGCTACGAGCACATGTAAATTAGTTCACATGTAACTTAGTAAATGAGACATCGGGTGTGATTTCTTGCTGTGAATAAAATGTTACATTTTCGCCCGAATTCTTAAATCACTGTGATGGAAATTATGGAAGTGGGAGAAAGTTGATCGAAAGGGAAAATAAAGAGGACAACAATTATGAAGGATTTGCAAAATAACACAGAATGGAAAATAAATTTTCAGTAATCTTCTAAAATTCAAAAGTAGATTGATCTGACAGCTTAGAACCTCTGTTGTTGAAATTTTATTCCCCGAAAGAGGGAAAGTACGTTTTTTTTGTATCTAGAATGAAACTTTATAATATTTTTTATAAACATTATTCAGAGAAATTCATCAAATAAAAATTTAAGATCACAAAAACAAGAGATTTCTTGTATAAATCTTGATAATAATGTGAAATGTTAAATACTACGTAGGTAATATATATATATAATTATTATTATTATTATTTATTATCAGTCATGCATGTGTAAGCTAGTTATGTGTCTGACTTTATTCAATTTTATATTGTGTAATTTTAAATAAAGGAAAGACAAAATTAATGTCCGAACTTTAACAAAATCCAGCTAATCTTAAAATACATAAATATTAAAATATAAAATAACAAGTTTTCACAATTTCGAAAAGGTTTTTAATTTGTAAAATATGAATTACAAACGTTATCGCGAAAATAAACTATCGACATGTTTTTAAAATTTATATTGGTATAGGTAAATAAGACCCTAAATAAGACCCTAAATAAGATCCTTTAAATATGTCACACTCTAAAAATGAAATATGCCTTTTGAACTTATAGAAATATGCAAAATATCTTTCGCAACAGATTCTACATAAAATTTATAGGGAAATATATTATATATGCGCTGAAATTTAAAGACAAGCAAAATACTTTTTGTCATTTTAAGATATTTATACGCAATGCTAGTTTAATGTAAAAAAAATAACGTATTCAACTTGTGTGTATTTACAACTAATTGCAACAATATCATTTTTATAAATTTATTCTTTTCTTTTCTATTTTGAGTACGTTAGCAGACATCTATAGATATTTGAAAATCAATAAATCATTAATTTGTTTTTACTTACGCACAAGCACATACACACACACATATATGTACATTGTACATTCACATACACACACACACACATCGTAGTTATAAACGATTGCCTGTCATGATTTCATGTGAATTAGAAAAATGATTATTTTCAGAAGAATATTTTTAAACAATAATATTAAAAAAACGAACATATGCATATATATATATATATATATATATATATATATATATATATATATATATATATATATATATATATATATATAAGTGAGAAATATTGGCAAACAATGCTTTATAACTCATTTCCAACAAGAACAGGCATTTGATCGAAAAATATACATCTAAATGGTGTTTGAAAATTTGGATATTTTATTCTGTGGAAGTTGCATACCCGTGTCCATTGGATTGCCCTTGTGCTCACAAAGTACCAGATCTAATTCTTCAGGATTTCATTTATTAAGGATAGATAAAAGGCATTATTTACAACAGTCCACTAATAAATGTGGAGGATTTATTTAATATTGTGCTGTTTTGGATAGGTCTCTCTGGATAATCTGGAATGGAAATGGTGGGGAGAAATGAGCTGCACCTTTGACGTCTGCGGAACGAAAGAGATGACCACAGAGATTTATTGATAAACATCAATATCTTCAAAGTTTTGCATCAAACGATAATTTCACACATGTATTGCATTGAGAGAGTTATTCAACTTTCTTATTGGTAGTTTTTGTTTTTGTTGCTTAATTTTTTACAAACAATGACACTTTATCTAAAGGAAAATCATAAAAATATCAAATCAATCAGTTATAGAGCATATATTTTGTGAAAATCATTTCTACACATTTTTATCAATATTGTTTTATTAATAAATATCCGCGTAAATCTATTTCAGAGAACGTCATTTACTGAAAATGGGTAGAAAGTTTTATACATCTATTATTTTGTCATAAGAACTTCTGTAATACTTTTAACGAAGTGAAAAAGTTATATTCTACTACAAGAATTATAAACTATGAAATATTAATGTTTTGCTGATTCAATATTAAATTAGTAAAATTTACCTTCAGTTGCAAGAATGATAAAATATTTTGGAAATACGTATTATTACTACAAAAATAACTTTCAATTGATTATTTACTTATTTTGAGGACTATTTCCTGACATTTCCTAACCCTCACAAGTATATAAAATGATATTTTAACTTTTATTACAAGAAATAAAACATTATAAGTTATTAAAAGCTTTCCTTGTAGTATATTAAGATAATAGTTTGCCTGCTACGACAAGATAGATAAATTAATTTGTAGATACAATGTATAACTACAAAACAATCTTCTCACCTTGGACGGTAACTTGGATGTTAATGGAATCTTCTCCATATCCATTCGAAGCCGTACAAGTGATGAGAGCTGAGTCCTTCCTTTCGGCTTTATCTATTATTAAGCTTGATCTCTCTCCTCCGGTAACACTTTCGGTTGTCTGTGTGTATCTGAAATGGAGGTAAGTGTAATTACACTACACCTTGTTACTGAAAATGTTACAGCAATAATTGATAAATTGAATAGAAATTCCCATATAATCCTATGGGATTTACGCCTCAATTTATCAATTATTGCTGTAATTTTTTGAGTTTTTACGAAATTTCACTGGCGTTTTTATATGAGTTGCAATATAGTATTGAATATCAAAGCATGACAAAAAATTGTTGTAGTTTGCGCATAAGTTAAAATGTATTTCATACAAATATCATCAAATATTCAATATATTAATATTTTAATTTCAGTATACTATTTCTACGATTTTTTGTCAAGTTTTTGTAAAGCGGTGTTAAATTCGGCTGAAAACTCTGTATACTATAAAAAAACATTTTAATTTTTCACAGATACGGTAACATCTTCACGAATATTCTTACACAAATGCACGCAAATGTTGAACATAACCTACATAGTCATTTGCTACAGTGGCATACCATTTTTAGCATTTTCTGTAGCTTGGATGATCGAAAATATTATTTTATTATTAAAATTAATATTGTCCCCCCCCCCCCACTTAATTGTACTCGCGACAAACGCTTCACTGAAAAACATATAGTCAAACATGTTCTTTACAACCTCAAAGTTCAAGGGCATTTCGGGCATTTTCTCACGAGTTTCAGTAGATATTCGACGAAACGTCTGAAATTGGTCACTGCCCCTTAATTTCTGGACACCAGTGTAGATTTGAAAAATTAGTGTTTATGACAAAAGTTTTCAATTTTCTGTTTAGTTAAAGATTTGAGAATTTTTAAATGCAAAATATGATAATTGATTGATTTATATTTTGTAGTATATCTTTAAAACAGACGTGCATTCCTGGGAAAGCTAGCAAACATCCCCAATATTTCTGCCGAAAATTACCATTTATATACAGTATTAGTAATTGTTGTCTAACAATAACATTTACCATTAACTGATGTGCCTTAATATTTGCTGGAATGAATATTTTATGGGTCAATCTACATATTAAAAGTTGGGCTAACATTTAAATTCTCATTTTTTACAGGAATGCTCCATTTAAAAAAAATCCTTCTACGTTTATATTTTTGTTTGACATCAAATTCCAATTCACTTGGACTAGAAGTTTTTTTAATTAATTTTGTTTAAATTTTTAACCGCGCATGTTAAGACCCTACATCAGTCATGCGAGAAAACGCGAAAGCTAATGTTAAGTCTACGGGAAGGTTCCTGCGTGATTTCTCGCTCGCATTTTAATATTTTTAAATGATTTTTTTTTTTTTTTGCATAGGATAGCTGACATTGATCTCAAACGTTGTTAGTTTTTACTTTTTCGATTTTGGTTCCAGTTTTTATATATAAGGGTACTTTCACTTTCAGAACCGTTTCCAACAGGTTCCAAAATTGAAAATGTCCGCTTTTAAAACAAACTGCAACCAAAATCAAAAAAGTAAAAACTAACAACGTTAGAGATCGACCTCATCTATCTTATGTAAAAAAAAATCATTTAAAAATATTAAAGTGCGAGCGAGAAATCACGCAAGAACCTTCTCATAGACATAACATTAGCTTAAGCGTTTCTACGCGTGACTAGCGTAGGCTCTTAAATTAAATTATCTTTTTTTAAAATTTATATTTCCTAAACTATAGAGGAAAAGGCGTAAAAAGGACACAGGTGTAAAGATGGGCACTCCACCCTAAGTCGCTATGGGAGGTGCTGAAGACTGGCGACCAGGATGACGCATTTGTTGATATGAGATAGCAGAGAGCTTTTGGAACCATTCATTCAAGTAGTGTGGATGCAGCGTGAGTTATTGTGTGAAATGGTGTTTGTTCTGGGCTGCAAACTTTTGAAAACTATCTGAAATCGTTTTTTTTCATGTTATTATGGTTAGTTTAAAATAATTTCACAGTGATATCCGGAAAGCGGAGATCCTAAGCTACTTTTAGAAGCACGCATTTAGTTTACATGTGAAAGTGGTCATCTTTCTTGGTGTAAATATGGGCCCTCATTTAAAGGCGGCCCTTAATTACACCACCTTTTCTCTTAAACAACATAAATTATTTCAATATATTTTTTTTACGTGAAAACAGTAATTACCTACATCATACACATTACCAAATATATTATAAAACAAACCTAACAAATGCTTTGAGAACTTTAAAATTACCTTAGATGTAGATAATAATAAGTTTATAGGTAATTATAAGGACATTTTATTATCTGTAAATCCTCAAAGCATTCGTTAGTTTTATTTTATAATATATCTGGTAATATGCGTAATCCAACATAATGGTGTAATGCCAGGGGGCAGGCGTGGGAAGAACAAAGACCCTAAGGACTCATCAGATTACTGTGACCCTATCCTTGTAAACAGCGATGATGATATCAATCTGTATATCAACGATGGGGACAAACCAGACTCGAGCAATGAAACTTGCATATTTTGTGATGGAAAAATTTCTGAAGACACTCGCGGAGAAGCGTGAGTTAAATGTGTTACGTGCCAAATGTGGGCGCACTTAGATTGAGCCGGGGCTGAAAGAGCTAGTTATGTTTGCGATTTCTGTAAATATTTTTTTTCTGTAATAAGTAAATTCTCTACAATTTTATATTGTTTTAGCCTGTTTTAAAACATTTTAAACTATTTTTTGTGACATATTTGCACCGCATTTTATCTGGTGCTTTTTTAAAAGCTTTTTCTAAATCTTCATTTTCAAATTGATATAATTGATATTAAACATTGTTGTGACTCCTATCATTTAGTAATTTTGTTATAGTTGTGATTGAAGGTAAAAAAACTGATATTTTTCAAAAGAAAAGTCACTTTAAGACAAAAACAAAACAAAAGTGCCCATATTTACACCTTTTCCTCTACTCCTACCTCTCACCATGATAATTATTTTATAAATATACAATAAAAAAAAAATAATATATATTTTAAAAGGAAGAATACCAACCAACATTATAAATGTACAAATAATACACAAAAAGCAGCAAATAACTATTTCGAATCTACAAGCAAAATTCTTCTTCAGTGCGACAAAGAGCATCAGAAAGCACAGAAAAAGCACAGAAAAAGCACAGAAAAAGCAAGACTGGAAAAAGCGACAGAGGGGCGGTGACATTTACTATCCGATGCGGGTAGAGAACGCACCAGCAGCAGCAACCAATAAGATTTTCTCATTGGTTTCATTATCATCATCTCCCGGGCGAAACACCGAGCTCCGGGAATTCTGCGGTGGTCTTATGTGCAAGAAAATTGTCAAATGTGTATAGTTTTACATTCTATTAAAAAAATATTGTATTTTTTTTCTATTTTGGATGATTTATCTTACATATTATAGTTAAACGTGTATACAAACAAACACATATATTTGCATGTATATAAATCTTGAATAGGCTAACAATAATAATAATTAGTATTATATAAGATTAATTAAGACATTGCTTCATTTTTTGCTATTTGAAAAATAATATAAAATAATTTGTCTGTGAGTAAGAAATCAGATTATGGCAAAGAATATTAAACAAATATTTCATCTACCCGCATATCGGAGATTAGTCTCGAATAAAAGTGTGTCGGTTGATTTTTTATCACTATAGTAAAATTAAACGATTTTGATTTAGAAAAAGAAATAGGAAAAAAAGAAAACGAAGTTTTATTAAATAATTGTTCGAATTTTTAATCATAAGGTCATACAGAATATGGACGAAGTAAAAATATAAAATAGATAAATTATGCCAATTTTTGTATGAATGTCGATATTGAAATCTCTTATAAAATTCAAAATGAGTAAAAGCTAAATAAAATTCCTTCAAATATAGAAAGTAGCAATTCACATATGTGTAAGAAAATTGTCAGATAAATTTCTGATATCTATTAAAACAATATATTAGCTAAACCTCAAAATATAAAAAAAAGTTTGAAAATATTAATGGTCTTCAAAAGTGACTGTTCAGATTACAAATGATATCAGATATGATCATTCGTATTGTCACTGCGACTTTTTATCGATTGGCTGGATGTTACAGGGGGGGGGGTTGTCTGCAAAACAGCCTTTATATTCTGATAATAGAATCTCTGTTTCTGGCAAACACCCGTATTAGAATATTGTTATAAGGGAATGACGAAATACGGACGGTAAAATTTGATTAATCGAGAGGATTTTAGACAAACACTTGGCCAGCCTTTTCTTGGAATTTATGAATCTTCGATTATTGCCAAGGTTAGGTGTGATTACTTCTCTAATAATTGTAAAAGAACTTGTCATGATAATTATTGCCTAATTTTGTAATATAGGTTCCAACTGTATGATAAAAAACTTCGAATCCCAGAAAGCATGTCGCTACTGGTATTTAAAGTAAATTGAATCTCTGACAAAAACAAATAATGCTCGCTTTTTTACGCGATGATGGTAATTAAAGTGGATGACTGCACGCTATTTCTATAGCTAACGATTTCTGCCTGAGAAATTGTCCTAAAACAATGTTAGAAAATGAATTTGGGCAGTTATTACCAACACATTAAAATAATTGATCAACATGGGGGAACATAAAATCTATGTTAAAAATTGTGACACTAAACGTTCTGCGATTGCTAACCATTGTTGGTCTAGCAATCACAGTTTAACTTACACAAAAGGTTCAATAATTCAGAAATTCTCGTCGATTTACGACATTAGTTTTTGGGAACCCAGCTAGAAAAAGTTTGCAAAAAAAGTGCAAAAAAAAAAGTGCACAAAATCCGACCGTATTTGGCACCTCTACTTGTGTATAAAAAGTGCAAACTGAATTCTGCAAAAAAAGTGCAAACTGAATTCTGCACAAAAAGTGCATAATCAGAGGTGCCAAATACGCTCAGATTTTGTGCACTTTTTTTTTGCACTTTTTCTGCATACGAAATAATTCCTAAATTTTGCAGTTTTTATGCACAATCAGAGGTGCCAAATACGCTCAGATTTTGTGCACTTTTTATTTTACACATTTTTTGCATACCAAATAATTCCTAAATTGTGCATTTTTTATGCATAATCAGAGACTCTGATTATGCATAAAAAATGCACAATTTAGGATATTTTTGGCATGCAAAAAATGTGTAAAATATAAAGTGCACAAAATCTGAGCGTATATGGCACCTCAGATTTTGTGCATTTCTTCAAGTAGATTTTTTGCATACCGAACATTTTAAGCATATATTTAAATCAAGATTCAGCTTACTATGAAATTTACAGCTATCAATGTATAATAAACCCAGTTTTGGAAAGATGCATAATTATACATAGGATTATGAACAATAATTTTATCAGACATGGTACAAGTTCACCAACATGCGGAAAAAGATAATAAGCTTAAATTTAAATATATAAATTTTATAATTAAATATAACACTGCATACAGTAAAAAACATGTCCAATATTGTTAAAACCCAATAAGAGAAAATTATTACACTTACTTGAAAAGAGCTGCACTAAATTCTAGTTATTAGTTGAAAATGTTTTAACTAATGTATTTGAACTTAGAAAAAGGCATTTAAAAAAAAATCAACTTTACTTATTTTTGTTTATTTACACAAGTGCGATCAGCTTTTTCTCATCATTTCACTTCCAATCCAGTCATTGAAAATTTTGATTGTTGCAACTGGATGCAATCATTTTTCTGATTGCAAAGAGCTTTGATAGACGACTGCTAAAATCTAACTGCTGTTGGGAAAATGTGAAAGAAACCACAGCACACACAAAAAAATGACCATTGCAGTACAGCTGCTGCATTTATTTGAAATCACAACATAAATAATAAACTAATGGTACTCTGTTCCGGTAATGTAATGTATACAGTAAATGTTCCGGACTTAAATTTTCTTGCTTTTAGATTTAAACAAAATAAATTCTGACAATCTAACAGTCACATTGTGGAGGTGTATCTTTGGATGATTTACTTTTATCACACCAATTTCAAGCTGTATCCTGTTTGTTTCCTGTGTAAAAAAAATAAAAAATAAATAAATAAATAAATCATGCAAAAATATGCAAACTGAACTACTTTACAGACATTACATAAATATAAGAATTCAATATTAGATTTTATTAAGTAGTTTGTTTTTCTACAGGAAAAAATTATAGTTAAAATTCACTTATTTTCATGTGTAATATATGGACAAACTGGAAAATGTTGTTCATATAAGCAATTTCTCAAATCTCAAACTTGAAATTTACTATCTATACTATTAAAAATGCATGTGTGTAACTATGTATCTATATTAACCTCAAAGGCTCAGACTGTTGGGTGCAGAGCTGAGAAAATTTTAATAAAGTTGCATAATAGGAAGGACCATAAAAAAAAAATCCAAAATTTTAATTAGATTTTTTTTTATGTGATGTGAATTTTGTTTATGTTTTGTGATTTTTGCTCAGCCAATTTATATACAGAGTCGCTAGAGGAAAGGGGGGAAGGGAAGAAGTAGTTGTCAGAAGAAATATATAAAATTTAGGAAGCTTGAACAGTATTTTTTTTTTTAAATGTTTGTGTGTGAAAAATTTGATTTTCAATTAATTTTTAAATAAAAGATCATTTTTACATAGTGTTCTCATTTGATGTTTTTCAAAGGGTGCTGCACCCTGCCCTTTTCCTTTAAACCTGCCGATGCACCCTGTCCGTTTTAGATAATGATATTGTAAAAGCGCCCGGCTTGTTTTCCCCCAGTAGCTTCTTTTTGTATCTTCTACATATTTTTTAATATTTGGCTTTTTCCTCTCATACCTCCCTCCCCCCCCATAAAAAAAAAACAGATGCAACAACTGCATATTGTATTTCTTTTAAATGCTAAGATGTAAATTAACAACATAATACAAATATAACTTTTATTAGGTTGTTCGACATGTTTTGACTCACTCCGGGTCATTTTCAAAAACATTTTGAACAACATTTTCCAAATCTCAAACTAGAAATTTACTCTAGATTAATTTTAACACAATTATTCAAATTCTTGGCCCGGACATTTTTTGTCCAGTTGGAAAATTACAACTAGTGATGCACAGAATATTTGGTATGTATTTGGCCATACTACAAATATTTAATTAGGCTGAAAATAGGTCGCACTCGGCCTAACCAAATATCAAACTATTCAGTTTTGCTGAATATCTTTATATATGGCCCAACCACCAGGGTTGGCAAAAACTCGGGTTTTTTTCAGAAAAACCCAAACCAGTGGGTTTTTCGGGTTTTCGGGAGTTTTTCAGGGTTTTTTCAGGGTTTTGAGGATTTTTCTTCTTGCCGTTCTTTGTTTGTTTGTTTTGTAACAACTATATAATTAATGGGATGAAGTTTTAAAAAATAAATGTTAATACTTTAATAATTTTTATTTAATATATTATTTAATTATAATTATTTAGAATTTTTATTTAATATATTATTTAATTATAATTATTTAGAATTTTTATTCAATATTAAAAATAGTTTAAAAATTTGTAATGATTTTAAAGACATTTTATGACTGAATTGAAAGAAATTTTTTAAAGTCAAAATAATTAAATTAATAGTCTAAAATTTTGTTTATTTCTCTTTTATAGATAAAAATTAGATTTAAACAGTGAATCATTTACTTTTGTTTTATTAAAATTTTCTTATGTAGTAGAATTTTATCAAATGTTTGGAATTATTGTCCTACTAGGGGGGGGGGGATGAATTCACTTTTAAACCATCTAAATTGTAAGCTTAAATTCCTAAATCTTCCAGAGATCTTGATGTATGGGAGGGGGGAAAGGGGGGGGGTTGCATCTCAATAGCACAGAATAGCTGCATGTTGTGTCATAGTCTGTGATCGCCCATCCTTCTGCTTTTGGCGAAATTAGATAAGGAGGGGGGGGGGAGGTATAAACAATAGAACTATCTCAAGAATAAGAAATCATTATTTTTAAAGAATTATTTAACAAAGAACTTTATATTACATTATATTTTAAATACTATATTTACGTAAGAATATTTTATAATTGAATTTGTTTGGATCATCAATACTTTAATTGAAAAATGAAAAAAATACACTCCAGTGTATCTTTCTTTTGTTTTATTGATGGATTTTTATCAGGTCAATTTTCTTTTCCCCAGCTGGCTGCTGATGACTGAGATTTAATTAAAGTTTTAAACTGCAAATGGAAATAATAATAATTAAACCAAGAACTAAACGATACTTTTTTCTTTTCCTTACTTATTTTTTAAAAAAAAAAAAACTTTTAACTATCCGATTGTGTTTAAATTTTCAGCAAATTCAAATAATAATAAATTAGGCAGCTTACCAAATTTCTATTAAAATACAATAAGTTTTCAGAAAATTAGAATCCCCCCCCCCCCCAAAAAAAAAAAAAAAAAAAAAAAAACTACTATCACTATCTTAATCTTGCATCTGATAATGAATGTTCTTAGCTATGCAGAAGAGATTCATTATTATGGTGGGTTGTGCTGCACTATAATACTATTTCACTAAAGAAAGTGAAATGAATCAATGATCTACCCTTTATGTTTTGTTCAACTTAATTTAGTTTTATGCTTAATATATTTTGAATCATACTAAAATACCCGTGCCTCTAATTTTTAAGAATTGATTGAACCCCCCACTGTTTTCGTCATATTGACAAATAATCCTGATTTTTAATTGTTTATATAATTTTACATGTATTTTTTTTAAGATAATTATTTTCTCTGTGAATTTTCCAAATTTGTTTCAGATACAGCAATTATGCCCATTTAGAATTTTCTGAAAACTATATCTGTGACACATAAAATGTATATTATGTTTGGTTTAAATTGATATATTTATTATTAGTTAGATAAGTGGAATTTTAAATAAAGATTTTGATAAAACCACTTGGGTTTTTTTCAAGGGTTTTTTCAAGTGGGTTTTTTCAGGTTGGGCAAAATTAAGCCAACCCTAAACCAAACAGGCTTTTAAAAATATTTTCAAAAAATTTAGTTAAATTTTATTTTTAACTGTTAATAAATAAAGATATCCCGGAAAATTAAGAAGTAGAATTATATTCAAATAAGAGAGATTACTTGTACATTTATGTATTTCCTGTTTGAAAAGTAACAACTAAGAAAATTAACTGTTAATGATGACATTCATAAGAACTAATAATGCATAAATGTAAGATCGTGAACATTGTTTTCCTTTTCAAAACTGAGTGTTTCTAAACAAACATAATGGAAGATAATGTGCAGCTTTCAGGGTAAAGGTGAAAATAAGCACTCGCCAGTCGCCATTCATCGATTAAACTTTAAAAACTGGCCAAATGCAGGATTTCCTGATTGCCCTTTTTCCCTAAATTTTGCGATTTTTCAGCCTCCATTCGACGAAATTCGTAATTTTTATGTACCCGCTCGAAGAAATTCATGGCTTTTATGTGCCCGTTCCAAGAAATTTACGATTTTCTGTGCATAATCAACAAAATTTATGATTTTTTACACAGCAATCGATAAAATTCATGATTTTTACGCATTCGATCGATGAAATTCATGATTTTTAGACGTTCGATCGATAAAATACATGATTTTTACATGCTCAGTTGATAAAATTATTTTTTTTTACATGCCTGGTCAACAAATTTCATTATTTTTATGCGTTCGGTCGATAACATACATGATTTTTACACGCTCGGTTGATAAAATTAATTATTTTTACACGCCCGGTCAATGAATTTCATTATTTTTACATGCTTGGTCAATAAAAATTCCTGATTTTTACATGCTCGGTCGATAAAATTCATAATTTTTACATGCTCGGCCGATAAAAATCATGATTTTTTCACGCTCGGTCGATAAAATTCATGATTTTTTTCACACTCGGTCGATAAAATTCATGATTTTTTCACACTCGGTCGATAAAATTAATTATTTTTACATGCCCGGTCAACGAATTTCATTATTTTTACATGCTTGGTCAATAAAAATTCCTGATTTTTACATGCTCGGTCGATAAAATTCATAATTTTTACATGCTCGGTTGATAAAATTCATGATTTTTACACGCTTGGTCGATAAAATTCATGATTTTTTCACACTCGGTCGATAAAATTCATGATTTTTTCACACTCGGTCGATAAAATTCATGATTTTTTCACACTCGGTCGATAAAATTCATGATTTTTTCACACTCTGTCGATAAAATTCATGATTTTTTCATGCTCAGTCGATAAAATTCATGATTTTTTCACGCTCAGTCGATAAAATTAATTATTTTTACACGCCCGGTCAACGAATTTCATTATTTTTACTCGTTCGGTCGATAAAATACATGATTTTTACATGCTCGGTTGATAAAATTAATTATTTTTACCCGCCCGGTCAACGAATTTCATTATTTTTACTCGTTCGGTCGATAAAATACATGATTTTTACATGCTCGGTTAATAAAATTAATTATTTTTACATGCCCGGTCAAGGAATTTCATTATTTTTACGCGTTCGATCAATGAAATTCATGATTTTTAGAAGTTCAATCTACAAAATTAAGGATTTTTACGCGTTCGATCTACGAAATTAAGGATTTTTACGCGTTCGATCTACGAAATTCAGGATTTTTATGCGGTTGATCGACGAAATTCAGGATTTTTACGCGGTCGATCGACGAAATTCAGGATTTTTACGCGGTCGATCGACGAAATTCAGGATTTTTACGCGGTCGATCGACGAAATTCAGGATTTTTTAGAGTGTCAACAATACTCCAGATTGTAAAACATGCAATGGGGAGTTATGAGATGAAAAAAAAAAAAGCAAAATATTAATTGGTTATTTTTTTAAACCAAAAACATTGGGAAGGAGGTGTCCATTAATGGCATATCTACATAGCTTCAACCTTGGCATAATCGTAATTGTGAGGGCCGCAAGATAACAAGAAGATAACAAAATTCCTAAACAGCGTAATTAAACTGGACACTGTAATAAAATATAATGTAATAAGATTTATTAAATTATAAAATAATACTTACATGAGATGTATCAACAAGTCTCTGTTCAACCACATTTTACTAGCAGCTAAGCTTCCACTCTGGAAGAGAAGAAAATCAATAACAACCCAATACAAAATGGCTTATAACTGAATATAAGAACATTTTATAAATTTATTTTAATTCACAGAAGAAGCTACAAAGTTTAATTAATCAAAGTTTAACTAAATTAATTAAAAAAGTTTTAAGACTATACTCTTTTTAAGTTATAACTCAAAGCTAAAGCACAGTTTGTTTTTTTCTGTAAAGGCTTCTTGTAAAAAGGTCTGGTTCATAAAATGGCAGTATCTGTGTTAAATATTATGTAAAATTGTTTTATAATTTAACTTTTAATACTTTAGTCTGAAATATAAAAATATTAGGCCAGCCGAATATTCGGTATACTTGTGGGCTGAATATTCAGTATTCGGCCAAAATCGCTATTCAGTGCATCCTTAGTTTATAGTAATTTAAATTTACTTTATAAGCTTTTAAAATTTTCGTAATTACATTTTAAAAGTTACAGATTACTAACTAATATGCTAAAACATATGTATCAACAATTATACATCCCAAGAAGGAAATCCATATACTGCGATATTTTTTAATATTCCTTTAGATTCCGGTTTCAGAGGTTTTATCAAATAAATACTTGACAAAGTTGATTACATAGTTAAATATTATGTACTTTATGATTAAAATAAGTTGGCTATTATTTACTTTGTGGAGGAGGAAGAGGGGAAGGGGATCAAAAAGTATGTTTACCTCCTGTGAACAAAAACAGCATTTTGGCCTTGAATGAGGGTTCCTGCAGTGGAGTTCCCCCCCCCCCCCCCCCAACAAATTTTGACAAACAAAATCAAAGCATATTTTTATATATTTTAAATAATTTTTTAGTTTACTTTCAATTAATAACTCCAAAATAATATTCATCCACATTTACTTATTATAAACACATTATTTAATTTTATTGAATAATTTATTTATATTTAATAATAGAAGTTAAAATGTTTTGATTTAACTTGGTTATTAGGGTGTGTCGAAAAAACCGAAATTTATATAATCGAAACGTAATAGTGCGGAAAAGTTGCCATTGGTAATAAGGAATAAATTCACAAAATATTACACCAAATGGTTAATATCTTTTATATATCTTTTACCGCCGCAAAGAGGGCAAAGTTTAAAAAAAATCGCTTTTTATTTAAATTTTAAATTAAATTATCCAACCATAACAATACAATTTCTAATAGAATGCAAAAGCTACATCAAGATGTTAGTAATGTTCCAATAAAATGTCATTATGGTGAAATTATTTCTATTACCGCCACAGAGGCAGCCAAAATTTTGAAAAAAAACGGCAAAAATTTCAATTTTCCGTTTTTTACTTTTTTTCAAATTCATATTATATGTCTACTATTAAAAAAATTTACATTATGTCTAGTAATAACTAATAAATGTCTAGAAATTTTGATGATGGGGATTGCCAACCAAGGGCGATAGGGGCCCGCCCTCTTAAATTTTGGAAAAAAGGGCTTTTTGAAGAAATTTTTGCGATTTTATGGTAAATTTAAGGATTTTTTTAGTAGGAAGAAATCTTACATAAATTCCCCCTCAATTTTCACTTTTTCTCCCCCCTCCCAACAAAAAATTTCTAAAACGTTCCGGAAAATCACTTCAAAAAACCCCTTTCTCTGAAATTTAGGGGGGGGGGGCCTCTCTCGCCCCTGGTTCGCAATGCTCATGATCAAAATTACTACACATTTATAAGTTATTACAAGCTATAATGTAAATTTATTTAATTCTAGACATATAATAAAAATTAAAAACTTTAAAAACGAAAAATTGAAATTTTTGCCGGGTTTTTTTTCAAAATTTTGACTGCCCCTGCAGCGGTAATAGAAATGATTTCGACCCGATTGATTATGTCAGAAACTAAACAAATGTTTTGATTTATCACTCAAGGTCAGAAATCTCATTTTTTAAATCAAAATATTTTTACTTTCATTATTAAATATAAATAAATTAGTCAATAAAATTAAGGGGGGGGGGGGGCTTCAAAAAGTATGTTTACCTCTTGTGAACCAAAAAAAAAAAAAAAGAGCTAGTTTTGGAATTGAATGAGGGTTCCTGCAGTAGAGTTCCTCCCCCCCCCCAACAAATTTTGACAAACAAAATCAAAGCATATTTTATATATTTCAAATAATTTTTTAGTTTACTTTCAATTAATAATTCCAAAATAATATTCATCCACATTTACTTATTATAAACACATTATTTAATTTTATTGAATCATTTATTTATATTTAATAATAGAAGTTAAAATGTTTTGATTTAACTTGGTTATTAGGGTGGGTCGAAAAAACCGAAATTTATATAATCGAAACGTAATAGTGCGGAAAAGTTGCCATTGGTAATAAGGAATAAATTCACAAAATATTACACCAAATGGTTAATATCTTTTAAATATCTTTTACCGCCGCAAAGAGGGCAAAGTTTAAAAAAATCGCTTTTTTTTTTTTTTAATTAAATTATCCAACCATACCAATACAATTTCTAATAGAATGCAAAAGCTACATCAAGATGTTAGTAATGTTCCAATAAAATGTCATTATGGTGAAATTATTTCTATTACCGCCACAGAGGCAGCCAAAATTTTGAAAAAAAACGGCAAAAATTTCAATTTTCCGTTTTTTAATTTTTTTCAAATTCATATTATATGTCTACTATTAAAAAAATTTACATTATGTCTAGTAATAACTAATAAATGTCTAGTAATTTTGATGATGGGGATTGCCAACCAAGGGCAAGAGGGGCCCGCCCCTCTTAAATTTTGGAAAAAAGGGGTTTTTGAAGAAATTTTTGCGATTTTATGGTAAATTTAAGGATTTTTTTAGTAGGAAGAAATCTTACATAAATTCCCTCTCAATTTTTATTTTTTTTCTCCCCCCTCCCAACAAAAAATCTCTAAAACGTTCCAGAAAATCACTTCAAAAAACCCCTTTCTCTCAAATTTAGGGGGGGGGGGCCCTCTCTCACCCTTGGTTCGCAATGCTCATGATCAAAATTACTACACATTTATAAGTTATTACAAGCTATAATGTAAATTTATTTAATTCTAGACATATAATAAAAGTTAAAAACTCTAGAAAAAACGAAAAATTGAAATTTTTGCCGTTTTTTTCAAAATTTTCACTGCCTCTGCAGCGGTAATAGAAATGATTTCGACCCACCCTATTGATTATGTCAGAAACTAAACAAATGTTTTGATTTATCGCTCAAGGTCAGAAATCTCATTTTTTAAATCAAAACATTTTAAAACTTATATTATTAAATATAAATAAATTAGCCAATAAAATTAAATAATGTGTTTATAATAAGTAAATATGGATGAAAGGAAATGAGAAACAAAACAAATATGTCTTGATTTAAAAAACAAGATGGCACACAGCAGGTTAATCACAAAGCTGTTCCTTTATTACTTTATGCAGTTTAACCCTTAATTGCTGTCACAAAAACTGTTGCATACATACTGTGAGTGGTTTTGGTTTCCAAGACCGCTTGATTGAAAGATTAATAAAAAGCTCGAATAACTAATAAGATACTGCTTCTGTTCTAAACTTTATGTAGGGGAGACCGGTACACAGTGGACCACTTTTCCAGTTAACATTTTTTTTCTCTTTAACAGACTGACCGATCTGTATGAAAATATTTTTGAATATTCCTTAAACCTTCTTACATCCATCATAATTTTCTCACAACATAGTTTTCAATACATTTTTCAAAAAAAAAAAAAAAAAAAAAAAAAATTATATACACTTGTGAAGTGGACCAGTGTACCCCGGAAGCGGGGTACAGTGGTCCACCCACCGTGGTACAGTGGACCACTATTAGGTATTATCTAAAATACAATATAAATCTATTTTTCATTAATCTAATTATTTTTTGTTGCCCCTTCACCCACAAAATAACATAGTAATATAAATTTTGAAGCAAAAACAAAAAAATTATATTTTGAAAATAATAACAGATTAATACAGGAACAATTGCAATTTAGTTGAAGTTATTACTTAAGTACAAAAAAATCCGCTCACATTAAAATTTGCAAATTAAATTCTTAAGTACTTATGAGTAAGATTGAGCCTGGAATTTTCAAGAAATAATTTTGGGTCTGAGAGCAACATTATGAAATCATTGACATCAACAGCAGATTCATCTACAGTTTCAGAAGAAATAAACTGATTTCCATTCAATTTGCGTCTCATAAATCTTACTTGAATAAAATCATCAACAATTAGACTACAGTTATATTTATCAAAGGCAGTAAATACAAAACAAAATATTTCTTACTATGTTAAATAAATTGTTATTTTTATTTGTTTACTTTATTTTACAGTTAAATCTACTTTAAAACAATCTTTCTTTATAGAAAATAAGCAATTATTAAATATTTTGAACATTCTGCATTACAGGAGCAGAGTGGATTGTGGACCACTGTGCCCCAGGAGTGGGTGGTCCACTGTACCCCATGTTGAAGTTCAATAAATAATCATATTAATATTGTTCATAGCTTTCTTTTAAACATATTAACTTTAAAGTAAAATAAAAACAAGTATCTTAGCTTTAGTCATATATTACAGATACAGAGGACAGTCAATTCTCAAATACTCATCATACATCACATGCAGATAGATTTTAAAAACCAAATTTTGAAGGGAAAACTTACGGGTATGTATAAACAAAACAAAAACACAATTTGATTATTTTTTTTTTCTTAGAAGGACAGTAATTACTTGAACTTCATTTTTATAAACATGGGAAGACTTATTTTACTTTCTTTAATCATTGTTGAACGCTAAATTATACTTTGTGATAATTTAAGAAGTATTTTGTTTTGTTTATTTAAGGAGTTTAAGTATCTCTTTGGAAACTTTTTAATTTCTATGGAGTTTCTAAGTAGTGTAAGGCGTCTGTATGACCCCTGCTATAGTTAAACTGAAAATCACAAGTTACTGTGAAAATTGTTAAAAGCACTACCGCTAAAAGCAGCTAAAAGATTTTTTTTTTCCCCCAAAAGCCGTAGCATTTAAGCCTAACATTTATAACTAGGATTAGGGTGGTTTTATTCCAAACAAACGTTCATTTACAATGTTTTTTAGAGAACATTACAACATAAAATTGAATAATTTACCTTTTTTTCTGTAAAATAGACAACATCAGGCGAGAAAAATTGGGTTAGAATCTTGTATATACAATTCTTGTTTACGCTTGCCTCATGTATCTCGACAACAGAAGGAAAGGCACCGCGCACGCGCAGATGGAAACTAATATATCCTCCACTCCTGTCGGCCTGTCACACTGTTCAAAAAATTAGCAGTTGGAATTTTATTTAATTAGTTTTAGAATATATGCTTTATGTAATTTAGATCATTTTCACTGTCTCTGGGAGATGTAGAATACACCAACTGTGCATTTGAGAGGGGTAAAATTATAAAATTTCAAATCTTAAAAATTTAAATAAAAAAAAAATTAAAATTTTTGAAAATTTACCGAGAAGAAAATTTTGAGATATTCCTCATTTAAGTTTGTAATTTTTAAAAACTTAAAATTTTAACAAAAGTTTTTTTTTTTTTTTTGAAAAAAAATTATTAAAAAAAAAATAATGTATAGTAAAATATGTGTTTTAAAGCTGTATTTTTCTTTATAATATCTATATAATATATACATATGTACATACGTCCAATTCAATGAGGGGGTTACCCCCCCCCCCCATTGAATTATTATTAAAAAATGTTGAAAAAGAATTTAATCTTATATTATTAGTCAAATTGCAGGTCATAGAAGAACAGAAAGTGTGAAATATGTTTTATCCCCCCCCAGCCCCACCTTCACATCCCTCGAGGGGGTGAGGGAGGAAAATATTGCTGGAAGCGGGGCACGAATCTGTGACGTTGAAGTGTTTCTTTTTAGGTAATATTGTATTCTCATAGGAAATACATGCACTTTTGAAAAAATTTACAGATTTGAATTGGCACCATTATGCATAGAAATAATCAAAACTTGGAATATAGAAATTTTTACATCTATAAAAAGTAAAGACTTTTGTGCATAAAAAATGCACACTTTTTGCGAACACGGAACAGGCAGTTATTTTATGCAAAAAATTTGCACAGTTTTTGAAAACAAAAAATATGCACTTTTTGTATGCATAAAAAATGCATATAATGTGCACACAAAGTGTACACTTTTTGAAATATTCAAAAATATTCACTTTTTTTGCACAAATTGTACACAATTGAAACTTTTTTGCAAAAAAAAGTGCAAACATTTTCTAGCTGGGAAGCTTATCATATATGGAAGAATTTAAGCAACTTAATTAATGATATGTCCAGTACACCAAATTTTTCAAATGTCTGGGTACTTTCATTTAATTTATTCTCTTCGATTACCCTTCCCCCCTTTTTTCTCCTCCGTTCTTAAGCTCGTCCAGTCGGGTCGAGCGCTTCTATTGGTCTCCTACGTCACATATGTTTCCTGACTCCGCTTTTGTTTTTAAAAAAACTCACCGCCATTCTGTCTTGGGCGCGTGCGGAGACGCAAGCATATTTACATGGCTTACACTTTTGAATCAGTTTAAAATCTTACAAATTTCGCACTGATGATGGAGCTTTAGGGGCACTGAAACAGCTGTTTGTCATTTTATATATTTTTATTTGTGCTATTTAACGTTGATCATTTATTTTAATATAATGGCACAAAGTTAAATCCACCTATTTAAAAAATTATCAACACATTCGGCATGCATGATTGTTTTCAACAAAAAGCTGACTTACCGAGGTTCCTTACTTAAGTCGACGGGGATACCATTTCTCCTCCAAAGGAAGGACATAGGAAGGTCTCCTTCTGGAGTGCATTCTATCACCGCTTTTCCTCCTCTTTTTGTGCTTACGACAGAGAACTTGGTCATGAAGTGAGGAGAACCTTGAAAAATAAATTATCATAATGGAGAAAAAGGACAATTTAGGTTTTTGGAAAAAAATAGCGAGAAGGGGGATTGAATATTAATCGTGGGGATTTAGAAAGCCATATTTAAAATAATCAATAAGATAAGATAAGATATTCACATTACAGCATAAAGAATAATTCCTATAAATTTTAGTTTCGTATAAAATTAATCGTTTCAGTACATGGACTTCACAAGATGACAATCACCCTTTCACGCCACAACCACGTACACTAGCCTCACTGGAGCCAAAATTATATTTTAATTTTGTTTTATACAAAATACCATGTGTTAAAGATCCCCTTTGGAACAACTAACTTAAGGAGCAACGTGAGTAGTCATCATATCTGCGGATCAAAGCATCGATCCTAATATTTTATAATGTGCATGGAAAGAGAATTAGACACGTAGCATAAATCAATAAAAATGCACATATTTAATATCTGTAAACTTTTTCAAAATATGATGGTGTTACGTAAATACTTATGTGAACCAATTTGCTGTATTTGCCACATATTATTAAATATCTGAAACACCAATAGAAATTAATGTAATATATTAAAACGGTATAGTGAACATGTTCATTGCTGTACATATCCCTATCTGTAGTAAAACATTACGAAAATCATACTGTGTTTTTTGTTGTTAGGAGTGATTAGATCTATGTTTAAAATAAACACGAATTTTCCGTTAAAAGTAAGGACACTAAAATTTTAAAGATTTTATAACGAAATTTTAAAATATTCATAACTTTAAAAGTTATAATTCTTTAAGTTATATATATATATATCCTACGAATGTAGCATCTAATTAATATATTGTGAGTATATTAAATTAAAAACTGGAGGAATTGCAAGAACTACAGTCTCCAAAATTGAAGACGACCTCAAAATTTGAGAATGCTTCATCCTTTTAATCCTGATGATCGTTCAAATAACGCATTGTACGTCCATACATGCGTCCTGTTTTTTCGTCGTGCGTGCCTCAAGACTTAATCCTTTCAATATGTGTATTTTAGAATGTGTTGGGTGGTTCTTTTCAGCGTCACGTGCTTTGCATGGTAAATCGAATTTCAATAAACCATTCGGTGTTAAAGTAAGAGCAACACTTTGGAATCATGGAGACTTTATGTCAAATAGTAAAATCAATATAAACTAAAAGCCTTTTGGAATTTCTTTAATTATATGGTGATATGTTGAGCTATAGAAGCAGGGGAAAATAGTAGCAATAATAGTCAGCATACTTGGATTTTGTGGTAACCTTTCAGTTATGATACCAAACGGGCAGTAATTCGGTCATAATTTTAGGAATTATAAAGATTTAAAATTGCGAACTCCTGATTAAAATTTATATTTAATCGTTGCAAAATTGAATTCAGTGTGTGTAGTTTGCAAAGCATAACTCAAAAACTAATTGGCGGGATTTTCTGTAACTTTGGATTCGCATATTTAAAGCTTTTGTAAATCTATTTCTGTTAAAAATAGTGTTCATAGTTTTTTTCTTGAAAATCGATTTCAACATGTTCATTTTTACTTTCTTCTATCTTTACAAGAAGAAAGTGTTGGATTCATGAAAATTTTCGACTTCCGGTTTTCGGCGGATTTATACGTTTTAGAAGGTCCTGAACACGATTTGACTGTTTTTAGAAAATGACTGTCTGTGCGTCTGTGACTCCGTGACTCTGTCTGTCTGTCTGTATGTATGTGATAAAAATTTTGAGGGCACTCTATCTTAAGACCTAATGAACGAAATTTAATAAAACTTTATATTCAATTAGTCCCTGATATAATTTGGTACTGGTTAGTTTTAGGTGGAAATTGCCCGATAGGTGGCGCTGCTATGCTGCATTTTTCTCGATTTCCGCAATAGCTCTATCTTAAGAACTAATGCACTTATTTTCATCAAACTGCGGATTCATTTAGACCTTGACATAAATAGATGCTGAGTACGTTTTGGTTTAGATATCCCAACAGGTGGCACTGCTATACCACTTTTTTCCATGATTTTTGTGATAGCTATATTTCAATAACTAATGCACACAATTACATCAAAATTCAGATTCTGTTAGACCTTAACATAAATAGATGCCGCTTATGCTTTCGTGTAAATAGCCCAACAGGCGGCTCTGCTATGCTACTTTTTTCATTATTATCACGATAACTATATCTCAAGAAATAATGCACGGATTTTCATCAAACAGATTCTGTTAGACGTAACTGTTGACATAAGTTGTTGTTGATTAAGTTTTTATCTGAGTCCTTCAGCAGGTGGCACTGCTATGCTATATTTTGCAGGATTTACACGATTTTATCAATAGTCATATCTCAAGAACTAATGCACGGAATTTAATAAAACTTTAGATTCAGTTAGACCATGATATACATTAGTGCTGATTCTTTTTAGTGTGTGCGAAACCTGTGTGAGATAGAAGAAAAGTTTGGGATTGGTACTAGTTTTAAATAAATTTTAAAAAATGAACTGTTATTTTTGATATTTTAAACATAAGTGGATTTCTAGAAGCTTTAAATATGCAAATCTAAAGTTACAGCTCATATATACATGTGTTTAATTTTTTAATAAAAACTCCTCTCATTGCAATCATTTCCGTTATGATAAAAACATAATACGAATTGTAAACTTGAAACCTTCATATACCCTAAACTGTTTGACAAAATGATTTCCTTTTGGTATGCTAAGTTAAAATGTATCGAAAAGAAATAAATATGCTCTCGAAATTGGGTTTAAGTTTTGAACATTTTAAAGTTTGGTGGAAATTCAGCATGAAGATGACTCCTAAGCCTTTTTTAAAAACTTTAATTGAAATACATATTTTCCAGTCAAATAGTTACTTCTGTTGTTATCTTGGGCAACTTTTTATTAAAATGTACGATCGCTCTTTTATTTGGCCGAAATTACAGAAATGTAGAAGGTCTAATAGATCGTATTTACTTTATTCAGAATTATAAAAGTAGTAAAGAAACAAATAAAGTTAATCAATTTCAATTCAGTTAAATTCAGTTAAAAAGTGTTCATAGTTTTTTTCTTGAAAATCGATTTCAACATATTCATTTTTACTTTCTTCTATCTTTACAAGAAGAAAGTGTTGGATTCATGAAAATTTTCGACTTCCGGTTTTCGACGGATTCATACGTTTTAGAAGGTCCTGAACACGATTTGACTGTTTTTAGAAAATTACTGTCTGTGCGTCTGTGACTCCGTGACTCTGTCTGTCTGTCTGTATGTATGTGATAAAAATTTTGTGGGCACTCTATCTTAAGACCTAATGAACGAAATTTAATAAAACTTTATATTCAATTAGTCCCTGATATAATTTGGTGCTGGTTAGTTTATGGAACCAGTCCAATAATATTGCGATGAGGCTACTTGTTTGTCTCATCGCAAACAAGTAGCTGTAAATGGTCCCCTTAAGCCACAAATCTGAATCTTCAGTCCAATAAGAAAGATATCTTATAAAAAAAAACTCCCTGACGGCTCGGTCTACCGGAACAGGTAGATTTCGAAGACGCACACTGTGGGGTGCGTATTTATTTAGAATTGCAGTAGAAATGACCTTTTTGCAATGATGCGGCAGTAGGGACCGCCCACTTCAAAATCTACCTGTGTTTGCAGGCAGAGCCCGCAGGGATTTTTTTTGTTTTTAATTTTCTCTTGCTATACGGATTGGTCCTATAAAAAATTGTCAATATAAAAATTGTAGATAATATTAAGAAAATTTATAATAAATGTAAACGGATGTGATATCGTGTGAATTGACGAAGTTATGAATTTTTTTCTTCTTAAACCCCGATTTCCCCAGCCCGTTTGAGGCCATTTTTAATGATATAAAAAATCTCTCATCCATAAATTTTCGGCCCTTTTCCTAGGAGTAATAATAACTTTAAACGGATTCGACACATATCATGATGAAGAAGTTATGTTTTTTTCCCTGTTTTCACAAAAAGCCCCCATTTCCTCCTCCTCCTGGTTCGATTTTGCCTATTAACGAACTTGACCGAGATTTTATGCCTCTTGATATTATGTATCAGTTTAAAAGAGATTTGTGCAGAATTATTGAAGTTATCGTGTCAATAAAGATAGATAGATAGATATATAGATAGATAAAGTTTTGAACTGGGGGTGATTTTGGGTTCTGGGAGTCATGATCAGCATAGATCTGCAAAAAGTTTTCAGAAATTCCTACATAGGGGAGAATGTAATAGGTAGTATTTCTTGCGAAATCTACCTAAAAGTGATATAGAAGTGTACGTAACCATAAAAATCTATCACTACTTGTAATAATTCCAAGCGAATTCGAGTGATGTATATTATTTGAACACTACCGGACGACTTGCAGGCTTATATAGTAGTATATGCGGTGTAATAATTTTGAAAATTTATACAAAAATTAATTTAATTTCCTTTATAAATAATTATATAAGAAAGATTTGTAATAAACCATAAAAAGTTGTAAAACGTTATATAAGCGTGGTAATCATCAAGAAAATAACAGTTCTTTGTTACTGAATGCGAAAACTGCAAGACATGTCATTGGTTCTATATATCTCTTACACAGTTTTCTAAAGATTAAAAAAATTACCCGAATAGTTTATAATGCGTAACTATAACACATATATTTCTTCCATTAGTAAACTTTTAGCGTATTTTAATAATTTTGACACATTTTTAAATTTAAGGTATTTACTTGGAATAAAATGAAGAAATAAAACAGAAATGTAATGTCTATTGACTCAAAGGAAGTAATGGAGGTATTTGTGTTTGTATTGGTTATATGTAGATAAACATGTCTGTGTCATTGCCATTATTGTAAATATTGGCAGGAACTAATGCCAAAATATTACACTGTTTACATTTTACCACTATTGCCTAAATATACGTAAGGAATATTTCATCGTTTCATTATCAAATTTTCTGCAATATTTTCATGTTATATCAGGTTTTTGTACATATATTTCTGTAATAGCGGTTTTTAATTTTAAACATTTTCTTAATAATTTCGATATTTTACTAATATTGGATTTTCATTGAAAGTCTTTCCAATGAATGAAATACTGAGTTCCAATTTGGGGCTTTGTTGTGTAAGGGTTACGCATTCGTCATAACAATTTACTGCTGTGAAGCACGGTGCTAATTTAAATTCTGTTTTGAGTGCAGTCTAAGGTTACTTGTGCTCTAGAATGAAATTGCGATTGCACTGAAAGAAGATACCAGGTCAGACCAAAATGTCTAATCACTATGTATTTTAATGCTTTTTTACAATTCAACTTGCTACTGTTTCAAAACTTTACGTACTTTTAAAATATTCGTTATTGTTTTTAATGGCAAAATTATGAAGGTGCTTGGAACGATTGACGGAATTAACTTATTACATTATTAAATTTTCTGCAATATTTTAATTTTATATCAGGTATTTGGGCAGTAAAACATATATTTCTGTAATAGTGGTTTTTAATTTCAAACATTTTCTTAGTAAATTTGATATTTCAGTAATATTGAAATTTCGAAAGTTTTTTTAATGAATTGAATACTGAGCTCTAATTCGGAGCTTTGTTGTATAAGGTTGCACAACAGATACGTGTACGCATTCGTTATAATAACATGCTACTGTGAAGCACACTGCTAATTTAAATTGTGTTTCGGGTGCAGTCGAAGCGGGCATGTGCTCCAGGAAGAAATTGCAATTGCATTGAAAGAAGATACCAGGTCAATTCAAAAAGTCTAATCACTATGTATTCTACTGATTTTTTTTTCTTTTTTTTTTTTTTTTTTTTTTTTTTTACAAATTCAACTTGCTAGTTTCAAAACTTTACATACTTCTAAAACTTTCGTGATTGTTTTTAATGGCAAATTATGAAGGCGCTTGGAACGATTGAATGCAATTCCTTGATGTATTAAGGGACGGCCTTGACAATTAAAATTTCGCACAAAACTAAAATTTAAAGTATGTGCACATTTACGCACTAGAGTGTTTAAAATTATCCATTTTTCTCTGAGCTTTTTTGTTGATTATTTCTAAATGTTTTGATATCATTCTCAAGCCTTTGTGGGAGTTTATTACTTCATTGCTAAATTTTAACAATAAATTAAAAACTTTTTATATATTCATTTAATTACATATATTCATTTCATATTATATTCAGATGTTTGAAAAATGCGCATTCTTACATTACTCCCTGCAAATAATTTTCGTCTAATTAATGAACACATTAATAAGACAAACCAAAGTATATTTTTAATTATGTATTTCCTAAATTCATTATTTATCACCATAAAAATTATTTAATAATAATTAAATAGTAAATACCATATATATTTCATTTAAGTCGGTCCCTAAATCCGAGACGAAAATGGGTGAATAACAATATTTCCTAATGCTATTTTTCTCCCTATTTAATTGAAGAATTGGTAAGAATTTTCTTTTAATTTAATAAAGCGAGAATAGTAATTAATGAACAGTGGTATTCAACCTGTTTTTCCTCTCAATTTTGAAGTCGACGTAAATGCAATATTTACGGTTATAAAAATTATACATTTTATCTTATTTATATATTACTACTACAGAATGCACATTTTTTACAGAATACTAATTACATTAAATCTTAAACCTCAATCTAATCTTGATTAAACCTTCTAAAGTAAACTATCCAATTATTTCAATTATCTAGTATAGGAAAAAGTAGTACTTCTCATGTAATAATTTGATAATTAGTAAACATTCTTTAACCGTTTGTATCTAAACAAAAAATAAAAGTACTATAAACTAAAATAAAAAAGCAATGAGGATATGAATCGAGTTCATTACAGAACTTAAATAAAGACTAAAATGATCACAGAATACCTAAAATAAATTCAAGGAAAATAGATAAGAAGGAGATAATGACCCAAACCATTAGCAGGGAAATGCATTTATGTTTATCTTGTGGGCTAAAAAAATCTTAAATTTGTTTTAAAAAGTTATTTTTAAAAGTATTTCAAATCAAGGTGGAAAATGCAATTAATGACACATTCTTATAAAAATCTTTATTCGTAGATTTTAATAAAAATATTTTCTTTATAAATTGAGTAAATACTGTAATTAAAATTTCAATTTACTTCTAAAATGCGTTTTTATGAATGAACGAAATATATATTAAATGCACTTCCTGCGCCGTACTTTAAGTGTATAATTATATGAATATATTATTTCTTGGTTTACTAAATATTTTTTTTTCACAAAACAAAACAAAATGTATGTATATATATATTCCAGTTATAATTTTTTACGAAATTTTTAATTTGGTTGTTAATTAATATCAAAAATGTTTTCAGAAAACTGTTTTAATTCATTATTTAACGCTATCCTAATAATATTTAAATTTGAAACTGTGTGTGAATGTTTGGTAGATGTCAGCGTGAAAACAGATGATTTAATCCTTTTGTATCTTTGCATAGAATATAGATGGATTATAACACAGAAGTTAACATTCCAGAATTTAACAATATTCGTCTATCCATCCTCACTCGTTTAATTGAATTCAGGAGGGCCAGTATTGTTAAGTTCTGGAATGTGGGTTTCCATAGTTTGGACAAAAACTTTGCATACGCATTATGTGCCTTTCGCCATTGTTATGTATAAAGTCATTCTACATATTCGATAACTTTCCCGAAGCAGTGCCATCTATGAGAAATTTTAGAAACTGTTTTTTTTATTTGCTTAAACAAAATTTCAGATCATAAGAAACATTTTTGTCCAAACCGCACTCTCGTATGCCAATTGCTTGATCTTTTATTGAATTGTAAAATGTGTCAAGGACTTTTGGGACACCTTGTATATATATTATATCTGCAGAAAAAAATGAGAATCATAAAGATAACTGTATTTCATTTCAAACAATATACCTGTTTAAAAAGCGTGCTCTTGTAAACAAAAAAAAAAGAAGAAGAAGGCAAATTTAATTAGACACAATACATTCCAGCTACCTAAGAATAATAATGAAATCACTTATGAAGATGATAAATTGCAAAGTGTCCCTATGAATATATACTATTATAAAAAAACAGACAAATCCAATTAGATCCAATTCAATTCAGAATTATAAAAATTATTAACGAATCCCATTACTTTTGATTAATTATTAATATCAGAAGAAATTTCTTTAAAAGTTTCAATAAATCACAAGAATAAGTTTTATGTCCCCAAAAAGAAAAATTAGATTATTAAATGTAACGCAGCATTGACATAGATTTTTTTGAAAAGTTATCAAGAATACTTAAAATAAATTTTTATAAGATGAAGAAAAATAATAGATAGCCCAGAAAACATTAATGTAGAGAAATGTTATTCAATTTTAAGGTGAATTATAAAATGTTAATACAAGAATTAAGTGGTAAAGATAAATAAATTTAAGAATATGGGTGTTATAAATATTGGCAGAATGCTTCGTTTCGTAAAAGACTAGATGGTTTTAAATATATACCAAGCAGTCCTTTTTACCATTGTTGCAATGTGTAGCGCGTTATTCTAAAGGTTTCTCCCTGTGTAGAAGAACATACATTACTATATGGAAGAGACAAAGCCATATGTATTACATACACAAAGACACTTTTAGCTGAAAGGCAAAAAAATGAGTAAACGGAACTTGTGAATCTCCCGTCTATATAAACATTCAACTAGCCAAAAGCCTCGCCGGGTAAAACTTTATCTGTCAAGAATAAATAATTAATGTCCTTCATGTTTGTCACTATATATTATCCCCGGGATTGCTATAAAACTTAAGATATTGAATTGAGTTCACGTGGATGTCATTCTCGGTCTTTCTTTCCTATGCATTTGAAGATCAATTTCGCCACTAAACACTTATATACTAATATTTAAACAAAAACATTCGACCGATTGATAGATGTCGAATAAGAACAAGAACGAAAAATCATGCGTCAAGCATAGATTATGTAACACTTTCCAACGCTTCCAAAATAATTTTACAAATCATACCGTTTAATAAGCTAAAAGACAACATCTAAGAAATCCGAATACTTTTATTCAGCCCTGTATAGGATCTATAGATTTGTATATATACTACATAGGATGCTAAGTTTTAGTTCAGTTAGGAAACGCGTAGCACAGTTTAAAATTTTCCGTCTGGAGTTAAATAATACGGAAATGTGTTCGCGAACTTTTGTGCTTCCCTGTATAGGATCTACAGAATTTATACACACCATGTAATAGACAAAAAGCGAGTTAAAATTAAAATCGCGTTCATTAACTTAAAAAGCACTTCCAGGAATTATTGTTAACATACAGTAGAGAATTCTTTTGTGTGTCCCTGTAAATGAACGATGACTGCTATACACACACTATTCTGTAGTAAGCCTCTTGTAATGCACCTTATATAAATTTCAATGCGTTTAAAATAGGGAAACATTGTTTAAATAAACCGCAGACGATTTTTCTCCATAGACGTAATGTAACGGAATTCTTTTGACTGTCCCTGTGAAGTAACTATAAGTGCTATGCACCCCCTATTCCATATTAAGCTTCTTCTAATACACCTTAGTGATATATATAAATTTCAATGCGTTTAAAATAGTGAAACATTATTTAAATAAACCGCAAATGATTTTTCCCCATAGACCGCAATGTAATGGAATTCTTTTGAGTGTCCCTGTAAAAAACTATAAGTGCTACACTTTTCCGTTGAAATAGGGAACATGCTATAGATAACGATTATAACATATAAAAATTGCAGATTAATCCGAGCATATTTACGGGAGTTAGAGCACGGACAGACGGCCAGACGGCAGACGGCCAGACGGCAGACGGCCAGACGGCCATACGGCCAGACAAACCGAAGTCATAAACACTTTTCAACTAGGTTGGAAAGTGTTAAAAAATGCACTACAATAAAATATGTATGAACTGATTACCAAGTTGTGTGCTTGTATGTTCATAAAACATAAAAATTTACTTTTCGTAGATATGTGATTACCCATTGAGACCAAACAGCAGTTGCGTTATGTCGATTGAATCCATGTTATTTTTTTTATTTTTGCAATGCACATTTTAATCCACGAGTCGTGCAAAAACAAACCATATTCATAAAGAAAGAACTTGCTGTTTAATTACGAATCCATTTTCCTGTGCATTAAAATCACAAGTTTTCTTTAAAAAATACTTTTTTTTTTTGCATTATTTTTCAATTTTTTAAATTATACTTACTGTGGACTCTCAACTGAACTACCGCACTCAGACCAGTACCTACTCCATTATTTGCTTCGCATAAGTAACGTCCCGCGTCAGATGCATCTACGCTGCGAAAATTCAGCGAACCGTTCACAAGGATATGGATGTGAGAACTGCTTACGATTGTTCTGAATTGTTCGGATGGATGATCTGAAACGAAAGAAATTCAGAAAAATTATATATCACATGTTGTCAAAATATCATTTGTCTGTCTATATGAAGTTTCAGATAGCAAATCAAGCGTGTCACAAAAAATTGGTAAAAACACTCGGAAATTATTATACGTAGACTACCTATTCGGTCCAAATGACAGGATTCTCAATCTAAACCATTCATGATTTTTTTTCATGATTTTAATAATAATCAACAGATTCAGCATTAATTTCTAACTTTGTTTTCAATTTTAATACTTTCCTTTCTGTGAAATGTGATGACATAAAAAGAGGTGCAGGAAATGACAACTATTTAATTCCAATAACAGTGAGATAAATACTCCATATTTAAGTGACAAACTAACAATACTGTCGTGGAAATGTAAGATATCCCACCCCTTGTAAAGTCTGACTCAAAACCTTGTATAAAAATGTGAATTTTACCAATCGATTAGTAATAACATCTACTTATTAATGCTATAATTAAAATTTGCTTAACACATTCGTTTACATATAGTTACTGTAACAAGCTTTAAAATTATCTATAGTAAAATCCATATATATATATATATATATATATATAAGTACTTATAAATGTTTAGTTCAATTTAAAAAAAAAAAAACATTTAAAATTTCTTTTACAATATTTCGGACATTTCAGTATGCGCACACCACTGACGGTGTTTTATGCAGGAGGAGAAATGATTGTTACCACCCTCTCAGACCTTTGAAAGTCTTGGCATGTTTTTCTCATTCAGTAGACTAAAATACTTAATGTACGTATACCTGCCGGTTGGTCCGACTGGAACAGACTAATTCTTTAACAGTAGAAATGGAAACACAGACTATGTCGTTACCAGTGTCGAAGGTCACTGTAATTAAATTTTTTATTTGTTTGTTTAAAGAATTGGGAATTGGGAAATAATATTTTTCATGTATCTCTATAAAATTTACAATACGAAAATTTCCGGCGTATAATCCGCAAATCAAAAAATCAAGTTTAGACCCAGGATTTATTTATTTAATAATTGAAGTCAAATATTATTTATTTATTTAATATTGAAGTCAAAATCAGCGGATTATACCCCGGAAATTACGGTACATGATATCTGGAAATCTTAGTAGCTATTGCATTTGATCTCCTTCAATAACACGGTACCATTGAAATTTTATTCAATTATAGGCCATTTGAAGAACAATTTAAAAATTTAAATTAAAAATTAAAGATCAAAAATTAAAATAAGTGAATGTTTCTCTATTGAGTGCAGAAGACTACTATTAGACACCTTTGTTTCCTTCTCCTTAACGATTATCTTAGCGTTAGAATATTTTTAGTATCTTAAAAATCAAAAATGTTTTGTATAATATAAAACAAGTACTTGTTAAATTTAGGAGAATAATAGGCTTACTAATCGGACATTGCATTTACCTGTGGCCATTTTCCAGCGCACATGAGGCTGGGGAACGCCGTCTGCTTGACAGTCAATTCTTGCTGGACGACCGGCAACAGTTGCGATATCCTTCGGCTCTAGTAACCAACGGGGAGGCACTAAAACATTATATATATATATAAATATATAAAATTTGACATCACTGCCTGTTGATATTCAAAATGTGATATAACATTTTTAACAGTTGTTCATATGAAATTGTAAAAAAAAAATAATAATTATATGTGTTTTTAATTTTTTTAAATTTATAATACATGGAAATAGTCTTAAGTAGCCCAAAATGCATTGGAATACTTCGGCTAATTTTATTCTAAGATTGGAAATGTCCTAACAATTCTAACAATTATACATACTGATATTTAGTTAATAAATCTGGCCATAATTGGAATTCAAAATTCTAACTGGCCAGACATTGAAGATTGTTGCTTTTTATTGGAATAGTACTGACATTACACGAACTCCACCCCTTTGAACTCACATTATCCCATTTAACTCGCAACGATCTTAAGTTTGATCGCAGAAGGGGTTAAAAAATAAAACATTGAAAAATGACTTTAGGATTTTTTTATATTACGTTTAGCGATAGAAATCGGATACCTTTTATTACTGTTGCCTCTTTATTGGTTAAAAATATGTGTAAGATGTAAAAGTAAAATAAATAAACAAATGAAAAATTCAATAATAGAGCTTTGAGGCTCACAGAGACCTAAATACATCATTATAGAAATGCATTTCTGATTTCTAATAGTACTAGACTAAATTTGCTATTGCGAGCGCCTTCATGGATAGACACACACAAACAAACAATTTTTTTTGTTATGAATTTATATTAAAATGAATATTAGACTGTCTAACTAAATCGTATATCAGTATATAAACTCACCTTTAACAGTGAGAACAGCACTGAATGTTCCAGATGCAACGTCATTCGTAGAAATACAAGTATAGTTTCCATTATGTTTATAAGTGAGTTTCTTGAAGGTAAGCGTGGAAATAAAACCATCGTCCTCTTGCAACATTCTCACATCCAGTTCTTGTTCAATGATAGGACGTCCGTCTTTGAACCATTTTGTGCTGACCGGTCCGTCTCCTGCGATCACTATGCACGTGACTGCTGTCCGCATTCCTTCGTGCAAGTTATCCCTAAACGCAAAGTTGGCAATTTTAGGTCCCGCTACAGAATAAAAAAGAAACAAAAATATGCGCTTTTTCTTTGAATGTCACACATTAAAAATTTTAAAGTAAATTTACACAAGTTTCTTATACAATTGAGTGAAAAAAAATATGTTCACATTAGTCATATGGGCTGAGTAAAATTATCTTTTTCATATACATTGCTAATTCTCCTTCAACTACTACGAATGAAGAAAAAAAATGATCAAACGAATAAACGTTTCTTTACATAATTATGTTATTGGAAAAAAATACACCCTTTGATTTAGAGCAATAAATGTGGGACATTGTAGAAAATTTTAATAATGCGGGATTGTAATTTTTACTCCGTGAATGTTCCGTAGAATGCGATAAGGTTGGCTTCTCTGCTTTAAACTTTAGACAATTTACTTTTTAAAACGAGTTTTGTGCACGTTTGTGTTTGTGGGTGTATATAATATATGAACTATATAAATTAATAATCTCCAACCACGCACAAGCGCGTATATGTGAACCTACACAGTCAACAATATGCAGCAAACTGTCAAGACATTGAGCCGTTTTTGTAATAAATGACTACTGACCATATTATGAAGCACACTTAATGGTCAGGATTGACTAAAATTACGGTTACGTAACTGTTATCTATGAAAACTGTCGAATGTGTGGACAGTTTTCTCAAAAAAATTGTATTGATTCCTATTACTGCGCCAACAAAATCTCTATAAATTAAATTTTTAATTCACAGAAAATAAATATTTTGATGACAAATATTATCAAAGTTTACAGTTTTTAAATATAATCTTTTGTTATGAAAAATTTAAAACATTACCTCATATTGATAAAACGTATCATTTATGGCCATTATTTTTGTCAGTTGTTAAGAGCTGTTTTATTCTTTAAACGTGATCATGTTTTATAAATTCACATTAGAATTAATAAACATCTATTGGTGTGAGAGTGTGCATTTTTATGAATTTGCATCCAGCCCATTTACGCATATAAATAAATAAATTTGTTTGAGGGGAAGGGGAGGGCTGCATTTAATTTGTAAAAAGAAGAATAAGTTCCTTACAGTAAAAATATTGAAAACGCTCTTATATTTAGACATGCATAGTTTTAATTTAATGAGAATGATGTAATCATGCTTTTTTAATAGTAACGGAACATGTAAAAATCACTATCAGTAGAAGAGTAGTAACTTATTATAGTTAACATTAACGTAATATTATTGAAAATGTTTATTTGTTGGCAACTGTTTTATTCCGTGACGCTACGGCGCTGAAGTCAAGAGAGTACACATGCAAAATAAACATGAATTTTCATCACAAATCTAAAAATCACAACTACATAAACACAACTATAGATAAATAGGTGTTTCAATCCACAAATAATGTTCAGCACTTTCGGGGCATTTGTTGGCACACTTTGTAACAATAGCTTGTTCGTTTCTAAACAAATATATATATATATAAAATTCAGGAGTGATAATATGCGGTTAAAATAACAATTATTGTATAGAAAAACAAGATCGCAATTCGCGTATTCAAGTAAATTGAAAATTCTCACTGAAAACTAAACTGTGATTGTAATTCATAACTTTAACAGTAGTGTATATGTTCTAAAGATATTTAATAGACTCACTTTGCTTTGAAAACACCACTATTCAAATCCAAAAAGCACATTTCTTGGCCCTCTGTAAGTAGGAATATATATATAAGAGTACATACGCTGTCACTGATCTTTATACATATACACTGATCTTGCAGCGCTTCCGTGATGTCATCGCATTTCATAAAAAGCAAAGTCAATCTAATGAAAATATCTTCATTACTATTAAAATTGTAAGACATTGTTGGTTCCAATTACAGTTTGATGCTTTATATTTACGATTGAATAAATCGATTGCGACACTGGATTCACATTCAAAGTTTGTTTTTCATAACGCGATTTTTTACCTCTGAAATTTTTTTATTCATTTAGAAACAACCTGAGTATAACTATTTTTCTATCTGTGCTTGTGTTCCCTTTCTGTGTGATGCATGTTTCTCACTGGTAGTCTAAAAATCGAGAAACAGATAAAACTGATAGATTACATTTGATAAGTATTTCAAAAAACATTTACCTCTCACAATGATTCGAAACGTTCTTGTCGCTGGCTGCATCCCTTGTCCTGAAGAAACTGCACAGCTGTAATGACCACTGTCCACGTCCGGCTGGACATCCAATATTTGTAACGTACCGTTAGGAAACACCCGTTGTCTTTGATTGTTTGGCAAATCTCTGCCATCTGAAAAGAATAAAATGTACATTCGTTTCTGAACTTTAGAACTGTTGTAAGACCTTTTTTTCCTATTTAGCTCATTCGTGTCAATTTCTCTATTTTTTTAATTTGGGGAAAAAATTACTTTAACATTCATACTATTAAAAGTAGCTATCCAACAAACAAAAGTTAAGATATACTAGAACTTTTCGTACACGCCTTTTACTGAAATCTAACGAATATATCTATTTTATGTAATATTCATATAAAAATAACATAAGGGAGAACATGTTCGAAAAAAATTGGAGAAACTTGGGAAATGTCATATTGCAAAACAATTACAGATTACTAAACAGATATAACAACTTTCTAGTGTTTTTATGTTTTATTAAAAATTATAAGTTTTATTAAAAGCTCAAAAGTGTTCCCTTTGTACCTCACAGGCTATCAAAGCCTGAGTGCTAATGTGCCCGTAGGTTCTGTATACATGTATGTACGTATGTATGTATGTATGTACGAGTATGTACTACGTAACGTATAACTCTTAATATAAGTATCCGATTTGTTTCAAATTTTGTATATAGTTTCATTATAAGTCGCTGCCATGATTATTTTTTAGGGTTTATTGGTTAAGTATAATGGGGGAGAACGGGGACTAACCCCTCCTAAATTTAGATAAATGGGTTTTTCATGCATAAATATCCGATTTGCTTCAAATTTGGTATATTGGTTCATTGTGAAAAAGAGCTTCCCTGATTAGTTTTGGTGGGTTCATTGGTTAAATATAAAGAGGGGGAACGGGCGGCTAATCCACCACTTAATTTAGATAAATGGGTTTTTTATGCAAAATAATCCGATTTGTTTCAAATTTTGTATGTAGGTTTATTCTGATAAGGCACCTCCCTGATTAGTTTTGGGAGTTCATTGGTTAAGTATAAAAAGGGGAACTCCTTAATTTAGATAAATGGGGTTTCATGCAGAATTATCAAATTTGCTTCAATTTTTGTATATAGGTTCATTGTGATAAGGCGCTAACCTGATTCGTTTTGCGCGTTCATTGGTTAAGAATAAAGGGGGCACAGGAGGCCAGTTCCCTCTTAATTTATTGTCAATTTCTTTGTTTTTCGATGAGCATTATTCTTTGAAATAAGAGTATAATATACAATTAATGTGAATAACCTGTGTTCTCAATGCCATCAGTTTAACTGGGCACTTTTCTTTATTTAAATTTAGGGAGTGAAATATTCTTGAAATAACAAAATATCTAAGAGTATATAATGAATTAGGACACCTTAATAATTATTATTATTATAAATGTATAGACATATACTATCATTACTTCATGCAGATAATATAAAAAATAATTGTTAAGACAAAATAATACCGTTATAGATCATGTCCTATTAATAGGTCACCAAATCCGAAGGTTTAAAAAAATAATTATAATGCAATTTCTTTTTCATCCTACGAAGTTTAGTCTTTAGCTTGCACAAAAAATGACAAATAAGATGCCACTTAAAGTACTGAAAAGGAAAATTTAATACCATTGTAAATAAGTAAAATGTAAGACAAAGAAAATAAGTAGGTACTTTTAAAATTTTATAATATTTTTTGTGGTATAAAATGGGACAAATAAATTAATTAAAACTACTTCTTTCACATTAATTAAGTCAAGAGAGTAAGAAAATTAAGAAAGGATAAGAATAATACGAACTGTTTTATTTATTAGCTTTAGAACTTTTTAAATGAATCTACAATCTCGTTTTCTGCTTTAATTTATTCCTTTTCTTTAAATCTCTTTAACACTTTGTTAATAACCATGTTTAAAAATTGGCATTATTATGTCTGTTGTGGGCCGTTACAAAAACGGTGTATCTTCGTATGTCATTAGTATTTCAAACTGTGAAATACACTTTGTTTTAATATGATGAAACCTAGGTGTTGGTTCTTTGTAAAACTTCACTTCCAAGGCAAGAAAAAAATCTGGAAGTGTCATACATATAAATAAATACACACACAAATCTATATATCTATCTATCTCTCTATATATAAATTAAACCTGACCTTTGACTCATTAACAATTATATCATTAATTTATTATACATTTGTATTTAGAACATTGAAAATTAAAGAAATATTATTTTCAATCCGTTTTATATATTTAGTTTGTAACATCGTAATTAGTCTATAATGATAAAAAAAATTAAAGAAAAATTTCGGATATTTTGGCATTATTTTATATATAACTCATATTTTTCATTACTTCATTACTGTTTTTCTTTACCAAATGATTGTGTTCATACATACTTAGGAAGTAGTGATTTTTGAAATATTAAATAGAGCTTGATAATTAAATTCTTAAATATAAAAAAGGAACATTTAATACCTTTTCGCAGTTAATAAGATCACCATAGTGGGAAATTCCCCAAAATAAATTTTCTTTTATGTTTTGTCATTGTTTGCGATGTTATAAACAAATATATAAAATCTGTATTTTTAAGTTAACGAAGTATCTCTGGATATCCATATAATTGTATTTACTTTCGATATTAAATAGCATTTCTTATACCATTATACAGTAAAACGTATTCATCACATAGTCGCAAGAGACTGAAATATTATTTGTTTTCCTAATTGGACACATTTTCTCATTATACATAATGATATGCGAAGCTTACCGAATAAATTATTCTACTTTTCTTATATATTATATTATTATAACAATTTATAGAACATTATATTTTTAGGGGTTATATATTATTTAAGGGTTTTACCTATCTGCAAACTTTCAAAAGTGCATTTTTATTGCATTTTCTGAAAGTACAATTAGTAAAAAAATATATGCAGTTACATTTTCTAGTCGATCTTATAAAAAATAAGAAATTTACGCCACTTTAATCTAATTTTTTCTATCATACATAAACATTAACGTGACATAATATTTAATTAATTTAACGTGACATAATAATTAATATTTAATTTTTTTAACATAATATACTTATACATAAACCTTATTTTTAAACGTGATTATCTCAAAATTATGTTTTAGAATTCGTTTGCGATAATTTGAACAAATCTCAACCAATCGTCTTCTAATTTTGACCAATTTTCAACCATAACTCTTGATAATAATCAAGAGTTTAATCGTTCCTTTTGGCGATCTGATGAGTTTTTTATTTTGTATATATAATCAAATTTCATTTTTTTTTGGTGAAAATCGGTACCTTAACTTTGAACGGCCTCTATTTTATTCAGCATCAATTTTTCCCAAAACTGAACTCTCATGCTGAAATTCACATTCAAATTCAGTATTAATGAAAACCGTGATTGAATCTTCTATAATCGGATTCCAAGCATTTTAGCTTCGGGTGTTTGATTAAAATGAGTTCAATTTTTAAAAACATGGACTATGAAAGCTAGCTTTTCTTCCTGGTACAGGCCGGAAGGACTTTTATTACTTATCTGTTGTTACACTAAACCTCAGTACGATTTTTAGACCTATTCACTTAAAAAAATAATAATTAAATAAAAGCAGACGAATGAAACCTTTCTCTAAAATCTAACAAAGAAGTTTGTTACCATTTTTTTTTGTTCCTTGATATTTTGAATAGAGTTTTTTAGAGAATATGTGTATACATTTTTGCCGTTGGTGTGTGAGTAGCCATGGCTAAATTAAAACGTTAGCTATGGATTCATTAGCGGTTTATGGACGCTTGTGAACGATTCTAAACAGGCTAGAAATATATGTAATATAAATAACCCATAAAAGCTAAATTTGGCGTTGATCTTAGAGACGACACACCCAGAAAAAACTTTTGTTGAATCAACAAAAATTTGGTTGACCCAACAAAACTTTTTGTTTAAATATAGGTCAATGGAAATTTTGTTTGAATCAACAATTTTTTTTTTTTTTTTTTGCAATTCCAAAAAAAAAAATTTGTATCTTCAGCAAAACATGTTTTGTTAATTCAAGTAAAATGGTTCAATTTTACTTGAATTTTGCTAAAACAACCAAAATGTACTCAGCAAAACATGTTTTGTAGCTTTAATCAATTCATTTTTCTGGGTGCAGGTACATTTCAAAGATCAACGAAATAGAAATGCGTCCGGGTTCAACTGTATGGTCCCACCTGCTTCAAAATTAGCTGCAGGATTCATCTTTAGACTACTAGAAAGTGTTGTTTTCTTACTGATCATGATTTCATTCCTTTTTTATTCAGGTGGCAGCCTGTAGAATAGACGATTTGATTGTGGCATTATTATTTCTGCCTTACATGTTTTACAACAATTACACATTATGCACATGGTTTATCATGAATTCTTTAATTATTGCTTTTCGTTTTCGCTCTGGACAGATTTTGTTTTATGTAAAATATTTATCAATATGTTTTCTATGTAATCGGACGGCACCAATCACTTTGTTCAAATTGGAGAAGTTCCCGCTTTATCAGGGTTACAATTTAGGCAAGTTTTACCGTTTTAATGTTACAATATGCAAGATCTTTATATCTTCAAAGTGCATTTCTCCAGACTGACGCAGTTGATAAACACATTCTAATTTTTGTTTTTCTGACTGTCATTTTTGTGTGTCTGACATGTCTTTAAAGACCCTCAAATTGTCGGAATTTTTGTGTTTGTTTTTTCTATTTAAAAGTGAACCGAAAGTGTTAAAAAAATTAAATATTACATTTAAAATCAGGGTAAAGTTTTTATCAAAATATTTTTAAAAATTTAAAATTTAGGTTTTTGTTTCTTAAAATAAAGCAAGCAAAAATTCAAATCTTATTTTATCGCACAAAATTTGGAGCAGAAGGCAAAGTCATACCAAAAATAATTTTGTACTTAGGAAGAAAAATGGGCAATGTCATTCTTTTACTTTAAGATAAAAGCTGATCGAAATTTTTTATATATTTTTTAATTCATATGTGTTTTACATTAAATATAAATATCTTATGCAATAGATTAAAAAGAGGATATTTTGATTTATTTCTATTATACCTATGACTAGTGTTCGGTTGATATAATTCGGTGGAAAAAATAACGATTATAATTAAAGTAGGATGATCATTAAGTAATTGTGATTATTACGGATTATACTAATAAAGCGATAACAATTACGAAAACACACGTAAAACAGCTGACATTGATGTACCAATCTTTCTGAGGTTATCAAAGAAAATTTCAATCTTTATTAAAAAATCGCTTTCCAAGTAACTAAGCTGTAAATTGATGTATAATTTAAGTCTGATAAAAAAACTTATTGAACATTCGAAAAATTAAAAATAATCTTTTGTAAAACAGCTGATATTCTTGTACCCTTTTTTCGAGAACTGCCGTAGTAATTTCGGTACTCTTTTTCATACTTAATGCAGAAGGTAAACTTTAAAATGATCCTTAGGCAAGAAATAATAGTATTAGTCACAATAACTGAGTAATTTCGAAAAAAAAAAAAAAAAAAAAAAAAACCTTAGATTTTTTTTAATTTTTAAAAATCTGGGATATTTTACTTTTATTTTTTACTGAATTAATTTCGCATTTGTTATTAACTTCTTATGGGAAGGACATTGGTATAATTTTTCTATTATATTTTATATAATATGAATATTAGGAAGTGTTTGGCAAATATAGATCACAATGGTAATTTTGGGCATTGAACTTTTCCTATACTAGGTACAGATTTCCATTAGAATGTACTCACCTCTCTTCCACGTAATTGAATCAAATGGAAATCCTCCAAAAGGACACATCATGTAGAAAGTAGCTCCAGCCACAGCAGTAAGATTTTCCAGCGGACGAATAAAAACAGGCCCGAAGACATTCAATCTGCGCATGTGGGAAACTTGTCCAGCTTCGTTGACAGCATCACATGTATACATACCGCTGTCAATGATGTCGATGGATGTGAAATTGACGTAGCTTGTGACGGTACTCTCAGCACTGAGGTACGAGCTGACGAGTATCCCTGGACGAGTTGATAAAGGCCATATACTGTCCAGTGACCATTTTATGTGAGGTTCAGGATTGCCAGTAGCAACGCAAGCTAAAGAGACGTAACTTCCAGGACGAACGGTTTTCTCGCTGAATATGGATTTAAATTTTGGTGCGAGATCTGAAAGTAATTAAAAAAAAAGGTAATACATACACATAAGTCTCATAGAAACTTGAAAACAAAAATACAAATGCATAACAGAGTATCATATCTCTTCATCACAAGTATCCCTTTCCGATCTTCTTATAATTATTATCATATAAGATTGAAAGAATTTTTTTAAAATACAAAATTGAGGTCAAATAACTATTATTATACGCAAGTTCTTCCTCGATGTGGAGATATCATTGAATGTATGAAATTACACACACATACACTTATATGCAATAATACGTGCAATAAAAAGAGGACAATATAAACAATGCGTATGCTCTTTCACAATATGATCACTGTAGGTAGTATTAAAAACTGCAGGAAAATACCACTTTTTGCCATGCTAATTTTAATCATGCATTTCGGCGTAATTCGGACTTTAACTAAAATGAAAGACATAAATTTCAGTACTTCCTTTTTATAAGGACCTTGAAAAAATTTCATAATTCATTCATACCCACAAACATTCATACACACAAGCAATCTGTCTAATATAGACAAAAATTATCAATTTATATAATACATATGTTAGGCTAAAAAACGGAAAGTGCTCATTGAGAGTAAAATGTCGAACATAATGCATTGTAGCTATATTGAAAAGGCCACAAACCAATATTCATGTTGTGCTTAATTCCATATTCGACTACTACGTGTTGTGGTATTGACGAAATCGGACAACGTGTTCTGCACTGCAGCTCATGTGGCCATGATGCGATTGATGTGTTATAACATTGTATTCTTTTTTGAAAGTGTCCGCTAAAAATTAAACAAATTCAAATCCTTGGTAAATATCTAATAATTTACTTTTATTTTTTTGATATTATTCTAATTTATAAATGGAAAATATAATTTAACTTTGTTTATAAAAAAGATGAACATAGCACAAATTTTACACCGTAGCTCAATGTAGACTTTTGATACAAAAAAAAAACAATAACATTTAAAACAAAAAATGTTTAGAAAAATTAAAATTGAAAAGCTGTCTACCGTGTGCCTTAGTAGGCTACGTAAAAAAAAATCAAACCAAAAAAGTAAAATGTATGAAAACGTAAAAATAATCAAGTCCTTAAAAACTATATATTATAAAACGTTTTCGGCAAAACAGCCAATTTTAAGTTGAGACTTTTTAAAGTAAGACTAATAAAAATAAACTTACTGAAAATTTTTGAATGTCAGTTAATTAAAGAAATAGAAAATACTAAATAATGTTTTTTTTCAAAACATTGAGACTGTAGTAAAAGTTAAAATAAATCCCTGCACATTTAAACATTTAATAAATATTTTTAGTCTTTAGTTATTTAAACTCCTGCTAAAATCCAAGCATAATAGTTTTTTAATTAATAGCTTAAAATTATTTCACTCCTTAATTGCGTTGGTTAGAATGACAGCACCATTTATGGCCTTATATGTATAGAAATCACTTATAAGTAATAGAATATAGCAATTCATCATGTCTTCAATACTTAATTAATTTAAAAGCCATTAACGAAAAGTTCATACCATTTTCTAATGAAACTGTTAAGTTGTTTAACGTTAAATATTGACGTGAACTCTCTCTAGTGAAGTTTTAAAATGGTGGAAAGACTTTTGTCCACTCTATATATATCGTCGTTAATGCTAGAATAGTTTTTCAATCTTGAATAATATATTAATAAGAGTAATATGTTAAGCATAATAAATATAATGGTTAAAATTTTTATGTGATGACAGCATAGTAGTCAAATACCAAGTAAGGTTTCATTCATTTCTCCGGTAAACGATTTAAAATGTAAGTATAAATTGAGTTTGTTAATTAATGTTCAAAACATTGATAATATGTTTGCTCTTCTTAAAACAAATGATGAAAAAATAAATCAAGCACACAATGTGAGAAGAATGTAAAAGGCGTTAGTTTTCCTTCTCTTCTGTAAATATAAATGTAATATAATTATGCAACGTATACCAAAAAGATTAAAACGCGCTTTAATTTTTTACAGGATGGTGGTACGTATGCGATGTAAACTGCAAAAGTGCTCAAAATAAGGCAGGAATTAGGATTTTGTTGATAAAAATAGTCCTGCAAGTAGTTTTCAAAGTTTTACGATTTCTAATTTTTTATTCGACCCCCATAAGTTATACTTAGAAAAATTTTCTCCATGTTTTGACATATAAAACAGTAGATATGCTATTTTTCTACCAACCAAAACTGACCGTGTTTTGATACTTTGTATTTTAAGAAATTTAAGAGCTTTCTGGCACTAAAAAGAGAAAAACGCTTTTTAATGCTGGGAGCTCCAAAATTTCATAAAATTCAAATTATCATAATTCGGTAAGTTTTGGTCATAGAAGAATGGAAAATTTACTTGTTTACTTGTCCGATGATGGAGAAAATGTTTCTATATATAACCCATAGGACACAGGCATTATTTAAAGATTTAAAAAGCGTAACATTTTAAAAAATTTAATGGCAGGTCTAGTTCAACACTTAATCTTAATAACTTCCTTCTTTTGATCATTTTGGCAATTTACATTGTACACGTATCTGAAATAGCTAATAATTTAAAAGCACATTTTAGTCTTTTGAGAACATTCTATATTTATAATGAAATTTCAATAAAAATTTCATTATTTGCAAATAAACTAGAATGGGTTTAAAAATTCTTTTTGTGAAAAATTCATTAAGGCTGAAGCCCTATTAGTCAAAGTGTTAATTTGACCCCTCTTACACTACTTTCACGTTAAACTAAATATCGAATTTTGAGCTAACGATAAGTGCAATTTTTACGGAAATAACAGACCAAATAAAAGAAAACAGTCCAACCTCACATCCGTTGCCCAAGCAACCAGGAAATACTCTGTCAAAGATGCTACATCCCAACTTTTCATATGTGGAATGTCAATATAAGTCAAGCGTATCATGATTTCATGAGCTACCGTGTAAAATACGTTGTGACATTTGGTTATTACAATCGTAGTGGTCGAATATTGAAAGAACCACAATGTTAATTTCCCTCTGTGGTCTTCTTTCTTGATAAATCGTAATGCGCTATCATCCAATTTGTTGCTCTATGAGCCTAATGCATACAAAATCAGAAAAAAGACGAGAACATAAAAAAGCGTAATTCTTCATCAGACATATTTTCAACGCAGTTTAATTTATTCGTCAGCACATCATACTTTCCTAAGGCCGAATTATGCAAATACTATTTTGAAAGCTGCAAAATAAGCAACTGGATTTGTAAATTAAATAGCTTTATGAAGTCCCCTGATAATTATAAAGTAATCTGAGATATCTATAGGAAGTTCGTAAATGGTTAAAAAAAACATATATATATATCCATTTATGCACATTAAGCATATGCTTAGTTCGCATATTTAGCGTGTTTAATGAGCATACAAATAATCGCCACGTGCTTAAATAAAAGACACATGGGTGTTATTTGTAGTTTAACGAAAATAAAAGATAGGAAATTATAGTATGCATCACTTTATGTAGCTTAGAGAAAATGTGAATTTGACTTAATATATTTTTATAATTACTTTCAACGGCATTTTACAGATTTGTATACAGATTTATTCATTAAATACTTTTTCAGCGTTGATTCGTAGCAATTCCACATTTTATTCTATATTAGTGCTTAATTTTTTGCTTGATTATAGAAATTAATTACGAGGAAAAAACTGCTAACGTTTCTAAACTTAAAATTGTACGGATGCGTTTAATGATTTTGAAAGGAATACCTAATTCAAGAGGTCAATGCTTTATAACTCTTTTAAAGAAATTTTAAAAATCAACAATAATAAGAAAAACTTCTGAAAACATATGAAATTACACTAGTAGAAAATGCAGGAAACTGAGTATCCTGGGTAACTGCATTTAAATTTACACATCTTTCTTTTCATGTGTAAAATAAGAGGAACTAATCGAAATAAGTTGTATTTATTTGATAAAAGCTTTACAAATAACATTCACATTTCTTTCTGACTACGCGTTGCTTTTTCATTCATATTTCTTGATTGCTACAACATTTTAGAAATAGAAATAACCGCCTCAATTTATCTGTCATTAAATATGGAACATTTCTTTCTGACTGCATTTAAATTTACACATCTTTCTTTTCATGTGTAAAAGAAGAGGAACAATTCGAAATAAGTTGTATTTCTTTGATAAAAGCTTTACAAAAAACATTCACATTTCTTTCTGACTACGCGTTGCTTTTTCATTCATATTTCTTGATTGCTACAACATTTTAGAAATAGAAATAACCGCCTCTATTTATCTGTCATTAAATATGAAGAATATTACTATTTCATAAACGTGGTTGTAAACAATAAATCTGAATAAAAACATCCCGCACAACTCCCAACACTAGTGTGATTGATAACAACCTACCTCCTATAACAAGTCGTGCTGAACCTTGCGAAGAAGAACCTTCTCTGTATACAAAACACTGATACATTCCTGAATCCTGTCTTCTCAATTGTCTCATTTGGATAACGTAAGGTGTGGGGAAGATCGCACGAGGACTCGAAGACAGAAGTCTCATATCTTTCTTCCAGATGACCGAACTAAACGGACTTCCGGAAATGTTGCAACTAAATGTAGCCGTACGACCGACATCCATTTGCAGTTCCTTTGGGAAGACTGATACACGAAGAGGATCTACAATAAAGGATAAATAGTAAAGTATGAGACAGGATGTAAAACATTCTAATAGCAAAATAATTTTCGTTATACTGAGGACAGCGATTTTCACCGATATTGGATTCTACGAAATTATCAATTAAATATGAAACATAGTTAAACATTGGATTAAAATTGAAAATATTTCCAACAAATTGCCTCTATTACACAAATACTGTGTTTACACACATCACTTTTTTTAAAAGCATTTATCGCTTTATTTAATAGAAGAAAAATATTTCAGACTCTGTCATTAATCGCAGAATGATTCGTCTTCTGATAAAGACATATTAGGCAGAGACATCTAATGATAAATAGTTACGCACGCTTCGTTAGAAATTGTGACTACTTTAAACACAATAGTAATTTACATTAGAATTATTTTAGAAGAAACGATTTTTTTGCATCTACTGATTTTACTTTAGATACATTAACAATAAATTGGAGAAATATTGCTTGCCAATTTTAAGAATATTTGGGAAAAAGTTAGGGAAATATTTCATAACGTTATTGTCAGTGTTATGCAAATATTAAAACAAAAATTTTTAGTATACTTTGTAATAAAAACATAACAATTGAATTTATTTTACATGAGTGAGCTATATATGAGGGTGTCGGGGCAAGAAAGTGCCAAGCCACATTTTTGGCGAAATTAATCTAAAACTGCAATCTGTTGCTTAATATTGTAAATTATAATATCATACATATAATTTGTTTCTAATGTCACTTGGTAGCAGAATATGTCTCAGGTTTCGTTTTTGCACGAGACGTTTATGCTCCCAATAAAGATAGCTAATTTACAAAGAACCCAATTGTAATATCGTTAAATTAATTCCATATTGTTACTCAGACTATCTCAAATGTTACTAAGACATAGGCGAAAAAACTCAATGTTATATATCTTAATTTGAGTATTTGATCAAATTTTCAAATTGAAATATCTCAGAAGTTGAAAAATGTGGCTTAGCACTCTCTTGCCCCGACCCCCTCATATGCTATTTTTTACAATATCTTCTTCTTTTTTAAGGCTGAAATAGTCGTATTTGTGGAGTAGAAATACACATATTAAAATGTATTTCAATGATACAACAGTTTTCATGACAGAAAAACACATTCAACATGAATCTGACTTTGGAAAATAGATTCAACTTTCCTAATTATTTGGAAAATTTAGCTTTAAAGTAACCAACATATAATTTAAAATTTTCATTGTAAATTTAAGATCCTTTTGCGAGACATCGGTGTGTTGCGGCACAGTTACTGTAAATCTCTGATTTAATGTATGAAACTCTACCAGCAGTTTCATAGTAGTATTACAAAACAGTTTAAGGATATGTTAAATCATTCGAATTGTTACACGAAATACGATTACATGCATTGACTGACAATGCAAAATTGTTGCAAAATTGTTGAAATTTTTTCAATACATCAGGGAAGGTTTTGTCCTTCTGAAACCCCAATGTTTCATTGAGTTGATAATCGTAATTTAAAATCGCATTTAAGACTAAATATTCATTTTGTGATATTAATATTAAGTTGATTCGTTGTTTTTATAAATATTTTATTTATTATTGATAATTGTAAGTGTTAAATGTATTTATAATTTAATCTGCCATATTTTTTTTTAATACAACGCCACTGAGAATGTTTCTTTTCTATTTGTTTGCCAATTTTCAATTCTTAAATACTTAAATAGAATTTTTAAAAATACACACATACGAGGCGTGTTTGTAAAGTACCCCTTTTTTTAACAATTTTATTTTTACATGAAAGCGTACACATTATTCTACTTTTCAACAGGATTTTCGCCTATCTTAAGGTTTTTATCATATCGAATTCCGTATCCCATGCTTACAGAAATCTTTCGCCTGCTTTGCTAACCACACCTTCAACGCCGCATTGACATCGTCATCGTCGTTGTAGCCTATGTGCTTCTTTGAGTACAGGAATGGTGGTAGTTAGTCGGTGCTATGTCAGGACTATACGGAGGGTGATGGAGTTGTTCGCTACCGTATGAAGCGATGAGATCCTGGGTTCGATGAGACGTGTGGCGACGAGCATGAAGCAAAATGATCTCTTTACTTAGCATGGCACACTTCTTGTTTTTGATTGCATAACGCAGTTTGCGATGAAAATGACGTCAAGACGGCGGTGATGCAGTGGTTAGCATAGCAGGCAACATATTTGTATGATGATGGGATACAAAAGTTGATCATACGGGAAGTAAAGCACCTTAATATTAATGGGAATTAAATGTTGAAAAGTAGACTAAGGTCAAAGTTTTCATAGGAAAAAATGCAAAAATGGCTTTGTGTTTTCAATATCAAAGCGGTACTTACTTAAAAATATACATCGTATCGTAAACGACCATTTCATTGATATTTTATACTTGAATTTTATAAACATAATCGGCACGTGGCAATAAAGTTGATAAAACGAAGTAAGAATTCTATAACAACACAGAACGACAGAACGCAAAATCTGTTTCCTGAATTATACTAAAGGAGAGGTAAAACTATAAATGATAATGACTATTTTGGAGCAGGCGACGCCACATAATCGCCAAATAAAACGGAAGTTAAAACAGCGAGCATTCGCCTTAAATGCTCAAGTAAGTGGCATTCCCTCCCTTCAGCTTTTACTAATTGATTGAAAGCATTAGGCTACACATATTTTAATATTGAATATATTTTTGAAAATAATTTAGAGAAGTTATAGATATGAATTATGGTTTTTATTCCATAACTGATAACAAATAATAAATATGATTTTTGTTAGTTAAATTTAAAGTATATTTATGTGTATACAGGGTGAATATAAATAACTATCCCGGTATATGTGCCACTAACTTTCATACCGTTCACAGAAATTGAATGAAATTTCGGTTTAAAATATTTTGAGGTATGCGCTCAAGAATCATGTGAAAAACAACAGGGAAATTCTAAAAGTTACGGTTACAGTGACAAAATTTTGAAAATTTCAAATGGCAACACATACTTGTTTTAATCAGAAAGTAATCTTCATAGTAAAAAACCATAAAAAGTGTTGCAACGGTACCTATAGCATGAAAATCATTGGTGCTAGACAGACTAAAAAAAAGTGTAAACAAAATAAAAGACAGAGAAGCAACAGAAAGTGAAACATTTAATTGTTCATTGCTATCCACAATCAGCCGCATGCAAAGTGTCATCATGTGTGAAGTGGAAAATTTGTGAAACACAATAAAATGTTTTGTTTTCTGTTGCTTCTTTGTCCTTATTGGTTGTTTTCACTTTTCCAAGTAAATGTTCTTCCGTAACTGTTAGAATTTAACGTTATTATAAGAAATAAATATTGCTATCTTCTACAATAAATCTGGTTTCGCATTAAATTTGGGTTATAAGAGCAAGTTTCTATGTTGTATATTATATAGTACCTTCTACAATAAGCTCTGTTTGAACGGAATCCTCCCCCATTGTATTACTAACGTGGCAGGCGTATCGACCGCTATCCGTCACCGATGTCTTGTGGAATACGAGTACACCCTCATCCTGCCTGGCGGAAGACGTCATCGGAAGCGAGACGGGCTGGTTTCCAACTACTTTGTGCCACCTGTACAAGGGGGCTGGATGGCCTTGAGCAATGCAGGACAAGACTGCTTTTGATCCTGTCGGTACAGTGACTATACTTGATCGCTGCATGATTCTAGGAGGCTGACTATGGTGAGGTTCTGCAAAAAGAGATGAATCTATTAGAAGGTATGTATACATTTAGGTAAATAATGATGGTAGACAATAGTTACAATGACGTTTGACAAGACGGTGTCATAAAAAGGTTGAAACTCGCTTTAAAATCTTCCTGTTACGGATATGTAATCAAAATGGAGTAAATTGGAAAAGTGTTCAAATTAAGGTAGGAAAGAAGACTACGTCGATGAAATATACGTGCCATTGGTTTTCAGTTACTCTTTTTATACATGAGTTCTAAAAAATATATTTAGAAACAGTTTCTTTAAGCTCTGACAAGTATAAGTAAAATTCCATTATTTTATAACCGAATTGCACCGTGTAATGATACTTTGAATTTTATGACATTTCTGGATTTCCAAGCACTAAAAAAGAAGAAACGATTCTTTTAGTGACAGAAAGCTTCTAAATTTCATTCAAATGCGGTATGTTTGTCACTAATATTCATTTAAGTCTGATCATTAATAGTAAAGGTTAACAAAATTTGTAAAATAAGCAATTTTAAAGGACCGCACCTTAGATATGTTCTAAAATATTTTATGTGCTACTTCATGAATGATTATTAGAGGTGCAGGGATAATACCGACGAATATTCCCAAGAAAAAGGAAGCTTTATGGGGTGCACATCTTTGTTGCGCGAAACTACAACTGCAAATCCCCACTACGGGAGAAATCTACATTTTTAACAAATAAAGTGGTTCCTAATGAACATACGTGGTTACATAATGAAAAAAAAAAACAAAATTAAAATAATAAAGCAAATAAAGAATTGACAACGGCACGTAATGTCTTTATCCGAGATAAGTCTATCTCAGGTCATCCAAATAAGGAGTATGGTTCAATAAAACTAATTCATTCTTTTTTAATATATACATACATTCGATAACACAGGTGGATAAGCGTCGACAATCTAGGATGTAGGTTAACCAATTACGAAGAGATATCTCGTCATGCTTTTTAACATAGTAAAAGGAGATGAATGTGCATAATAGTACATAATGTATTGAGGTAGAGAGTAGGCCGCAGAAACACAATGGTAAAGTTATTTTGCATTAAAACTGCTTTTCTAAGTATTGACATACTCTCCATACCTATTTAAATTATATTCAAGTTTCAGACAGAGTAAGGATAATTTCTTTTTATGTAAAAGAATGATATATAAGTGTTTTGATTGATTTTATTTTTCAAAATTCGTTTAAAAATAAACATAACCCTTTCTAGTAAGTTTAACCATAACGGAAATATAGAAAATCATAAAAACTGCACTTAAGTGTACTTAGCATTATCTGAGACTTTTAGGTTATTAGTTATGCTTATAACTCGGCTTCTGTTTGCCTACTGTACACTTTGAATGCCGTAGTAATAAAGATATTCAATCACTTTAATTACTTCATATAAGAACTGTACCTGTGATTATAATCCTTGAATAATTCGTGCTGACTTTCTTCTCCCTCGTGATGGCGTTCTCCGTATGGCACCTGAAGCTCAACAAATTTTCACTATCTGTGATTTCACGGAGGTATAAATCTCCGTTCTCTAACATTCCATATTTTGCTGCAAAAAATGTATTAGTGTCAGCAAATCATTCATCATGGACAGGGTGATTCTAAAATATCCGGTATCAACGAAAAGGCAAATCAGGTGTACAAACAAAATATCAAAGTGAGTCATCGGGTCGAAATACATTGATTTATTAACAAACACGCGAATCTTCACATTGATAACTAAGCGTAAGACCAACAGAGTGAAAAATGTCTATGACGGGAATCAAACCCGTACTCTCCAATGCTCTGCCATTGAGATACGAGGTTAGGTTCAATAACTAGCTTGCACATTTCTCATTCTGTCGATTTTACGCCTAGCAATGTAACGATTCACGTATTTATTATTCAATAATTTCGGGCAAATTTCACAGCTGAAATTAATTGAAAAATTAGTGAAAATTACGTATACTTTGATTTAATAAAAAATGCAGGGTGTATCACTCCAAGTCGAAACTATATTGACATAAATAACTTAATCATAAATAAAAATATTATAACAATTTTTCCGCAGCCTTAAACTAGTTTGATGAGGAATATGATGCCAATAACATAAGTACAGTTTTTGTCCAGTATCCGTTTAAAACACTTAGCAAGATCATTTGTATTTCAAAATGTAGCTAACAGTACGTATGGTGTCACTGACTGAATTACTCAGTATTTTTAGTAATTACTACGATGTCATCATATTTCACAGAAATCTGTTACAGTTACCGCTATAATGTTTAGGAGATCGTTAGAGTTGTCTGTTAGACTTCTGACTGAGCTTGAAATAAATGATCCTGCATTTAAGAAAAAATAAATGAATTGAACACGTGTACATATGCGGTTTTTATTTATTTACGTTTAATTCCCATTATTTGTTTTTAACGTTTGCCAGATATTTTAGAACATTTAAAAAGAGTAAGATAACAATAAAGTGTAACAATCCAGAAAATTGAATAATATATTTTGAGAAGAGATTTATTTTTGATTTGTTGATTTCTGAATTATCTGCATATAATACGCAATTTTTGTATTTTTCTTTTGCATATCTACACAAATTACGTCGTTCAACTCAATAAAAGATTAGTTAAAATATAGCGTTACAAAATACAACAATACAGTTTTAGTGTTTAATATTACAATATCTACTTTTTTTACAGTTCTTGGACACATTTGGTATTTTTTATTTTTTTTATGAATATACAATGTTTTATTTGCTATCATTTATACAAAGGGAGTAAAAAATAAAGCTCCATTTAAACCTTAGAAAATCGCTTGACAAAAAACTTAATATTTAAATCGAACATCAAGGTTTAGATTTGAATGAAACATTATGTATATCTGAATAAATAAGTGGATTGCGACTTATTACAAACTAGGCTCAAGGGGAAAACCATTGTAGTCTACTATTTTTATTTTCCGAACACATAGTGTGAGAAAAATATTGTATTCATGATGTAGGTGAGTGAGAGTGAATGAACACAATAACTCCCAAACTACACTAGTGTGCACAGCTTAAGCAACAAACACAAAATGCTAATTTCAGAACACGTGAGTACTCAAAAAGAAATTATATAAATAGAAAATGTAGAAAATAGGTACTACCCTAATAGCACAGACATTCTATGTGAAGTCGTCTTCTGGACATTACAATTGTCATAGTCACTACAATGAACAGAAATGTGATATCTTTCATTCATCTCATTTTTGCTCTCATTTGATCACTCCACTGAACAGTCACCGTGACTGCTGCTTTTTGACAAGTCACCAGGTGACTTTACAATGAAGTCATCTCTTGACTCTCATGTGACTGTCATTTTGACACTCCGTTGTAAAGTCATCATGATAGCTGTGCTGTGACGAGTTCCCAAGTGACAGAAAATGAAATCATCTGGTGACTTTTCACAAAGGAGTACAATGATGACTTTACAATAGAGTGTCGATCACCGGAAAGTCACCATGCAACTTCATTGTGACATTATTTGGTGACTTTTCACAAAGATGTGCAATGATGACTTCACAATAGAGTGTCGATCACCGGAAAGTCCCCATGCGACTGCATTGTGACATTATTTGGCGACTCATCACAATGCAATGCTCACAATGACTTCAAAGTTCAGTCTTAAACTGACAGTGACTTGAGAATCACAAGGTGACTTCATTGTAATGTCACCTGGTGACCCATCATAAAGCGACAGTCACAGTGACTTTTCATAGTTAACAATCATTTGAAAGTAATAATGAGACAGTGACATATCCCATATTTTGATTCACCGTAGCGATTGTGACACTTCTAACCATGTGGGAAGTCAAGGGGACTTCACATCGACTAGTCGTGCTGTTAGGGTAGTACCTCTTTTCTACACTTGCTCTTTATAGAATTTCCTTTTGAGTACTCACGCGTTCAGAAGTTAGCATTTTGTGTTTGTTGCTTAAGTTTTGCCCACCAGTGTAACTTTCCGACTGAGCGCTTGTTTTGGCGATTATATTATTGACCACAATCGCAAAGACTATACATTTTGTAAAAATAGCCAGCGAATCCATTTTTAATCAATTTTTAAACCATTTTGCGACCGTTTCTACACGGAAACCACCAAAGAAATGCGAAGCAGTATCACTGATAATATTGCGGCGATGTAATAAAGCATTGGTAGCGGAGTTGTAACGTCGGAAAGAAAAGGGATGGTCGGTGGTAGAGCTTAGCCCATTCCGTTGTGTCAGAAATTTTCTGCGTTGTTCGGAATGTCCAGTGATGACATTTGAGGTTTTGTTATAATATGAGGAAGTGAGTACTTAGCTTCAAAGGTGTACTATATTATGGTAACCTTATGTCGAAAAAAGAAAAGGAAACGTTGTCCTTTAGAAAATCTACTTAGTGAAAGTTACGTTATGCATGAACATATTTAAAAAGCGAAGAATAACTAGTTTGTGTCTATCTTGGTTTTCCCAATGAAACTTCAGATAGTGATCTGTCGTAGATTTCTATCCTTTTCTGAAAGATTTGGTGAACATTCTGTATATGGAGATGTTCTAAAATACAGCCAAAATCTAAAATTCCTAAATATTTTTCATATATTTTTGATATAGAAAATTAAAGTTAGCATAATTTTTTCTAGCATTTTAAAAGCTCAAACAAAATGAAGTAAAATATGTAATAATAATTAAGTCAATATACATGTTCTAAATAAAAGACCAACTATTTCAGCTCTTAAACGCTTTGAGTCACCTTAAACGCTCAGCATGAAAATGGGAAACATTGATAAAAAAGAGAGAAATGAGATAAATGACACAGGATTAATATTATCAAGAAAATAAATAAAACATTACTATTTATGTTAAATGTTTAGAACAGTATACAAAAATATTTAGTTCGATGTACTTAAAAGTAGAGTACTAAAACCCTCTTCCTTCAGATGACATGTAATTGTCCAAAAGTTCTATAGCCTTTTCAAAGCTAATATCGAAAGCATTTATCGGAAGCAACTTCAGTGATCTCTGTAAAGCTAAAATAATGCTAGAATGTTTAATGATAATTCTTCAGCAGAGTTTCTCATTCAACTTGTTTCGCGTTTAAATAAAACACAAAGAGATTTCTAATTTGCAAAATTAACAAAACATTTGTCTTTTTATGTAAGTTTCATTATTTGATTTTTTCTGGAGCACCTTTAATTTAGACGGTGAAATGAAATTCTACACGATCGATTCTTTGAAGAATATTGAGGATGACATTTTTTCCTTTTCAAAAGTTTCACAAAGCAACTAGCAAAAATTGACTCTAGCACTCGGAGTCAAATGTAGTCCGACCGATAGGATCACTGAATATCAGCTGTAGAAGATATTTTCAAGATAAGATAATTTTCTTTTAGAAGGGCATATGACATTATTTTGCGTGAAAGTGCCAAGAGTGGTAAACTGTTTGTTGTACATAGACATGAGTTAATAATATTTTCGACAACGATAAGTGTAACAATTTGACATTTAAACCTCATTTAAAAATTATCTTTCCTATCAATTTTTTTTTTCATAGACAAGTGGTTTTCTTTTATTGGAATATTTGTGAATTGCCAAATTATGAAAATTCTGTGATAAGATTATTCCTAACAAATTTAGACTTCATGCAGTGACATTTTGTTAGAATAAATATACAATAAATTACGTATTCATTATTTTTAAATAGCAAAATGACGCTGCTAGAACAAACAATGCACAAACCTGCCTGAAACAAGATTAAGACTTCCGTATTTATTTCCTAATATAGCTTCTGTTTGTTTACTTCTGATGTCGAAACCATATATTTCTAGATGTGTGGGAAATTTCTGATGAAATCATATTTAATTGAATTTATACACAGTCAATTACGTGAAAAAAGATTTTCAGCAGGATTAAATGACCATGCCAATTTTATCTCAGCCTGCACAATGAATCAATTACAGATTTCCATGTGTATATATTGCATTATACTGTATTTATTAATATAGTTATAATTTTCACCTGTACTTAATCCAAATTTTAAATTAGATTAGTATTTCTATCTTTTGTCACATATCTATAGTCAGTTCCACATGATCGTTCGTCTGTTTCTCTGAAAAAACACACAAACTGGTTATAAATAAATTTGCAAACTGTAGTACATTCATTAAATTAAAATGCTTTTACTTAATCAGTTTTCTAGTATCTTTTGTTGTCGAGTATAGCTTTTATAGCCGTATGTGTTTTAAAGTTTTTTAATTTGTGTGCTTCAACGTTGTTTTTAGCTTTTTCGTATTGATAACCACACAAAGTGTACCTTTATACCATCTTTGGAAAAACTTTTGTAAACACTTTTGATATAATTTAGTCATTTTTGGAGCATTTGTAAACAAATGTAACACACCCAAACTCTTTGAACAGAAGAATCCCGATACGTGGTCCTTTGCAGTGTGTTTCCCTGTAAGCTGAACAATGCTTTGAGTGGACCACGAATACTTCCACACACTTTTGGTGTCATTATACCATTTTACCCACTTCTTGACAAACCCCTCTGAATTTTACATGCAGCGGACTGCAGCAGCATAAGGCATTTTTTGTGCTTTTGAACAATTGTGCAATGAAATACTGCCTCAAAACGACTTGCATCTGCAGCACTCATTTCGAATGCGTTACTTAAATTACTATAAAACAGGTCAAACTGAATACATAACATCATAGCATTCTTGCAAAATGTTCAAGGAACACTGGAAACCAAAAACGACATCTGTGGTCCACCTATTAATGAAATTATGAACCGAACGCTCTTGTGAAACTGACTATACATAAATTAATGCTTGCTTCTCGTGTCTTTGTTTCGAAACAAAATTTCGCTTGACGCATTGTAGTGCCCGGATAATGGAAAACTACCAAAAATGAATAATATAGTATGTTAGATACAGATAAATTTACACAAATAATATAATATATAGACACGAAATTGCTAGAAATAGTATATTCGTTGTAGATAGAGGTCAAAATTCAATACGTCTTCTCCACACAGTAAAAAACAGACCTGGCCTAGATGCTTTATTAATATGAATAATATAGTTTTCTGTTCTTTTAATTTATTTATTTTTATGACTATATTCATTATTAAATATTACATCATTAGTTTACATTCATTATTTTATAATCAGTTTTAATTAATAAATGAGATGTTTTGATTCGTGTTACCATTTCCTGTGTTCTCGGTGATCATGAATCCGTCGATTCGTTCCCATGAAATGACCCTGACGTAATCGATGACCGAGCTGGGAATTGGACATCTGACCACAGCTATGTTACCACGCAAGACGAACTCATCAAAAAGTCTGATTTCGTATCTCTGTATCACAACTGAAAAGAAAAAAAAAGAATATTACTAAAGACAATCTTACAAATGACATATTAGTAATTATATTGGTAGTGTACTTTAAAAAAATCATTTTTAGCAATATTTTCACGGAAAGAGATTTTTCATAGTAAGTCATATTTTATGGACAAACATATAAACACGATTTCATATCTTTGTATAACAATTGTAAGAAAAAAAATGTAGGACTTCATTTTTTACAACGATTCACATATCAGTGAAAAATCGGTAGTGTATCAAAAAAAAACATATATATATATATATATATATATATATATATTTAAATTATTCAGAATTGTTTAAAACAACCTTTACTATATGTATTAGCGTTTCTTTGAAGTCTGTAAAGTGAATGGTTTTATCGTTATATATATTATTCTAACATGGCAATTTTCAAGGAATTAATTAATTAAATAAATAGTTATAAAAATATTCAGTTTATTAAAATTTAATGTTTTTAAATCTATTAATAAGTTTTGTTAATATAAATGATCGAAACATCAAATTGTCAAAATGCGTTATTCATTGTATTGTATTTTTCTACTTAAAATGACTTTAAACTCCTTTGGAACCTGCGTGTCATACACGAATTTTAATCAGTTGGCACAACATTTTTTAAACAGTTACTTTTACTTATATACTACAATTATTATAATGGTAATGCCCTGATTAAATAAGGCAACAATTTCTTTATCACTGGTAACAAAAGTAAGAGCTTTAAACAATATTTGAAAATGTATATATACAACATTGGTCCCTAAGTGGTAATTAAAAAAATTGTGCATCCAGTTTTTTTTTATCCAACAAAGAACATTTAAAAATAATAAAATAAATATGGCATGAAACTGAATTTTCATTAATAATAAAATTTTAATGTACTTTATTACTAATTTGAGGTCTTAAATAAACCAATATTCCATATTGGTAGCAAATATTTAGACACATTGGGAATTTTGAACAAAAAATCTAACGCACCGAGACTTTTAAAACTACATAGACTGCGAAAAATGCGTTTTGAGATGAAAGTATGTGACATAAATTATGATACGTTATTTTCTTTACTTAAGTTTAAGAAGTAGTAAAAAACTCTTTCTGCCAAGAAATAAAAAAATATTTTCATCGTTTAAATTTTACTAAATGACTATACTACGAATATTATAAGCGAAACCATGTTCGTGAGTAACGCTGACGACATATGGATAGTGGCAACAATCTAAACAACCCATTGTATTTTCGCCTATTTTTAACACTAGAACGGCTGACAATTTCGACATCCTAAAACAGCCGGCGGTGTCATTTCGACACCACTAATTTAATTATGCCAAAATGGACGCTATAAATTCTAATTTAACGCTACATTGCGTCATTGGACTTTAATTAAGCTTATATTATTTCACAGCCTAAGAGGGACTGCTCAGAGAAGGAGGCCAAGTCTGTAGAGCATAGGTGTCCCTTCCGAGCTTCAAAATAACTATATTTTACTTTACAAAAAAATACATTAAAGCAAAAGAGGCTGACAATTTCGACATCCTAAAACAGCCGCCGGTGTCATTTCGACACCACTAATTTAATTATGCCAAAATGGACGCTATAAATTCTAATTTAACGCTACATTGCGTCATTGGACTTTAATTAAGCTTATATTATTTCACAGCCTAAGAGGGACTGCTCAGAGAAGGAGGCCAAGTCTGTAGAGCATAGGTGTCCCTTCCGAGCTTCAAAAGAACTATATTTTACTTTACAAAAAATACATTAAATCAAAACAGCTGAATATTTCGACATCCTAAAACATCGCCGGTGTCATTTCGACACCACTAATTTAATTATGCCAAAATGGACGCTATAAATTCTAATTTAACCCTACATTGTGTAATTGGACTTTAATTAAGCCTATATTATTAGATTTTCGCAAAAGAACGATATTTTACTTTAAAAAAATACATTAAATCAAAACAGCTGAATATTTCGACATCCTAAAACATCCGCTGGTGTCACTTCGACACCACCAATTAAATTATCTAAAATAGGCTCTATAAGTTGTAATTTACTTCTACATTGTGTCATTGAACTTTAATTAAGCTTTTATTATTACCTTTTCGTAAAAGAACGATATTTTACTTTACAGAAAAATACATTAAATCAAAACGGCTGAAAATTTCGACATCCTCAATCATCCGCCGTGTCATTTCGACACCATTAATTAAACTATGCAAAATGGACGTTATAAATTCTAATTTTAGACAGTATTGCGTCGTTGTACTTTAATTAAGTCGATATTGTTGCATTTTCGCAAAAGAACGATCATTTATTTTAAATTCTGTTTGGTGTTGAAATAACACCAACGGACGTTTTAGGTAAATTTGGTTGTAGCATAAAAAAAAAATCGAATCACATAATAAAATCTTTGATAGTGTTTTTAGTACTTAAAATTATTAAAAATCACAAAATTTGAAGAATATAGATGAAAAAATGTGATAGAGAGATAATAAAAAATTCAGTTTGGTGTCGAAATATCACCAACGGACGTTCGAGTGTTAATTACTTATGAACATCGCATAATTTTAAATTTTACACAATCGTATAACCAAAGATGTTTATAAATATAAATGCTGGACGATTACACCATGAAATATTAAAAATTAAAAAGAAAAGATGTTTACTGTCAAATGCAATTTGTTTGAAATTTGTATCTTATTTTACTATTATATATATATATATTTTTTTAAATGATTTTCAAGCATGTTTTATTTTAAAACCTATTTCTATCCCGTGCAGCTTGATTTCGAAAGATTAACCCGTTCGCACTTAAAATATTATAAATAATTCAGCATTTGTTTGCGGCTTATATTCCACAACGAAATTAAAATCTCATCAATAAAATAGTAGGCAAGTATATAAATAGAAATAAAACACAAATTTAACCGATATGTAATCGAACCAAATATTTACACACTGAAATAATCAGATTGAAAAAGGCTGCTGTAAGTAGCAAAATCTTTAGAGATTTCTTCGGCTATTAAACTCTAAAATTCGGCTAATGCTATATTATCGCTTACTATAAATTTGAAATTTTTATTTAAATACATTGATGTTTCTTTATATAAAAATGCTTTACAGGTGAAGAATATATATATATATATATATATATATATATATATATATATATTCTTTATAATGTGAAAAACCTAGCAGACTTTTCAATTAAAAAAAATATTTCAATCGATGCTGTGTACATTAGACAGTATATTCTGTAATTCGAGATATCAGGGTTAGATCATGTGATAATAATAATACAAGAGCTAAATTCATATTTTAGTTCAATTTTTGCACATTTGAATGCTCACTTTTCACTTAATAAAAAATAAAGAGAGTGGTAGTCAACATAGGTTTTTCACTATAAAAAATCCTGGAACGTTCATGATAAAAAAAAAAAAAAAATGAGTGGCTTCTTTCCAAAAACAGTTTCCTAAAATTTCAAACACGCCTGATCACAATTGATATCAACAGCATGTGAATAAAAATTATAATTTTTTTGTATATTTTTAAGACACGTCCCATAAATTTTTTGGGCGAGACACTTCCCATGTTTTTCCATGGATATTCCAATATCCTTTTTAATATTTTCCAACATAGTTGAAAAATGATCATGAATTTGGTTTGTCTCTCTGTGTGTCTGTCCGTGCTCTATCCCTGGTAAGTATACTATTGTGACCCTGTGTTATCGAGACCTATCTGTATTCCAATTGATATACAGGGTGGTCATAAAGTCTTTCCATGATTTCATAAAATTATTACGAATTAAGTAAAATTTTTATCATGGGAAAATCCTGTTCTTAATTTTTTATACATCTGGATGGATGATTCCCTAAACTTACGGCTTGGTAGATCCAAGGCCCCTTTGAAAAGCAAACTGAACATAGTTTACTCAATTAACTTTCACCTGGCGCACTGCAATAATAATCCAATTATAAGTGTTCATATCTTTTTAATATTCAGCAGATATCCACTAAACGTCGGGGTCACAGATTATGTGTCTAGTGTGACAGCCCAAATGTTGGGCTATATGTGGTGAGAAATGAAATACCACTTTGATATTCTTCGAGCTACCAAGGTTGGTCACATCGAAATTTACTGACGTAAGTACTTGTATTAAGAACTTCATAAATGTCTTCACAATATAGCGAAACAAGAATATGCCTAATTATATTATTTTTACTGCAATAAATTATTGTAATCAGGGAAATACTTTATGACCACCCTACTTGTTATTGAGCTTCACTATGGAATGTTCGCAAATGGAAATGTGTGTGTGGCATTTTTAATTAGTTTACAGAAACACTAAAATGAATCCCGTTACATGATGGCTGTGGAGGAAAATTGTTTGCAGTGTAAATTAGTGATGTTATACTATTTCTAGCATAATAAAACAGATATGCTTTTTTGAGGTGCACAAAACATGTTTTCTGTCAAATATGGTGTGCAAATCATATATCATTCGTATAAAATACGGGGTCATACAAAATAATCCGGTTACAGTTCTGCCTATAAGCGATAAATGTCCGGAGTACGTTTTCAGTTTTGCGATGCGTTTTTAAGTTAAAAAAAATTATTACTACATTGTTTGTATAAATTCTGTAGATCATATACACGGCTACACAGAAAAATTCGTAGGTATTACTGTGTATGAGCGTAGGTTGCTTAAGAGATTTTTTTAATTTAGTTATGCCTTTTTCACGTTCTCATTTAGTATTCTAAGAGATTTTTGCTGAATACAAATAAATTGATATACAAGGCAACAAAAAGAACTGCATATATTGCTGTCTATAGATAGGTACAACTGAAAAAACGTTTTCAGTTGTTACTTGTTTTCTTAAATTTTCGACTTAAGATATGTCTCTTCTTACAAGTTATTAAGCAATAAAGTTCCTTTACAGTATTCTGGAAGTGTTGGAAAGCGATTCATAATCTGTGCTTGGTACATGATTTTTCTTTCTTTTTACTTACCCATCATACGTACTATAAGGTAAGTCTTGCAATCGTTTTAAAAATCGAAAAAAAAAATTGACGGATTAACACGTTTCAGACATTGGAGATTCAGAAAAACATATTTTTAGAAAAAAAAAATTCCGTCCATCTGTGTGTGTGTGTGTGTCTGTGTGTTTGTCTGTAAACGCTCTATCTCCCGAACAAATTGCGATAGAGACTTGAAATTTAGCATGTACTTAGAATGTAATAATGGGAAGAAACTTATTGAATTTCAGTAACCTCGATTATCCGGAACTATATTTTTCGGACTCTGGCAATATTCGTTCTGATAAAAGGTATGTAAAATTTTCAAAAATTGTTTATGTTAAGGAATGAATATAAAAGACAATACAAAAACACAAATTTTGCATAAAGAATGAAGTCGATCGAATAATGAGTTGCCGAGATATTTGGAATCCTATTTCCCACACTTTTCTATTTTTCGTGACCCTGTATTTCATTCAAATTGCAATTCAAAGATATATTTTAATTGGAAATTAGACACTTAATCCGACGAAGTAAACTGTTAGTTAATATGATAAACATTTTTGGAGTTCTTAAAAGTAATCAATGATTGTCGAGCTGGGCTCTTTTACTATGATGCTGATTAGACTATTTCAGATTCTAATTTTTCTTTTAATATAAAGTTAAGTGAATTTAATGTAAATATTTTTTGAAACCAGTAATTTTAGTACAATTAATAAACTAAAGCTACTTAAATGATAGATCAATAATATCTAACAAAATTCTTAAAATCGCTTTGTTTAAGTAATAAGGGAAAACATTTTTATGAATCGATATGAAAAATGTAAGTATTATAAAATAAATAGCTTAGAAAGAAGGGAAACATCGTCCATTTAGACTCATTAGTGAATTCCACAGTAAAGGCACTCGCTTTTTAAAATCGATAACGCAATCACGCGTTTGATTTTATTTTACCAGAAATCGATTTCTGCATTTACAAAGTTCAAGAAATGAGAAATTTGCTTGAAATACAATCTCGTGAGGAATGGGAGAAGAGTGTAAATATACTTCGAAATCAGGATTTTTAGTATAATAAATAACAGAAAGTGACCTAAATGTTTGATAAATATTTTAAATTAAAAAAGTTTACTCTGTATATGGTTTTGTTTCTTAAAAAGAAACAAACATTTTAATACTATATCGGTATGCAAAATTTAAATATTAGAAAATAAATAGGTAAGAAAGAAGGGAGAGATCGTTCATTTTGGCTCATTAATGTATTCACCTATAAATCACTCATTCTTCAAAATCGATAATGCAATTACGGACGTGTTTTAATTTTATCGGAAATCAATTTACGCATTTAAAAAATTCAAGAAATGATAAATTTGTTTGAAAGAAAATTTGGTGGGGAAGAAAGAGGGGGGGGTGAGGGGAGGGAAATATTTAGAAATCAGGAAATTTATCACAATAAATAAGAAACGTGATAAATTATTACAAATATTTAATAATAAAAAAAATCAGTAAACTGCTTTATTTCGTACAAATACATTTATAAATATATTAATAAATACATTTTTATAAATTGTAATTAAAAATGCAACTATTAGAAAATAAATAGCTAAGAAAGCTTTCACTCATTAAGGAAATGTTTTTTTTTTTTTGTTTTTAATCAATAATTTAATCGTGCGCGTGTTTTTATTTTATAAAATTCCGCTGCCTCTTTTCCAAAGTTCAAGAAATTAGAAATTTGTTGAATATTAATTACGTGGGAAAGAAAAGATTGTGGTGTAAAAAGATTTAGAAATCAGAAATTTTAAAATAATAAATAAGAGAAACTGACAAATGATTGATAAATTTTTATAATAAAAAATTCAGTGAATGATTTTGTTTGAATAAAAAGCGAAACGATTTTTAGAAATCATTATGAAAAATGTAAGTATTAGAAATTAAATAGCTAAAAAAGAAGAGAAAGATCGTTCATTTAGTCTCATTAGGGATTTCCGCAGTAAATCATCTGTTTTTTTAAAAATCAATAATGCAATAAGGCGTATTTTTTTATTTTATCGAAAATCGATTAATGCTTTTAAAAAGTTCAATAAATGAGAAATTTGTTTGAAAGATAATCTGGAGGAATTCTATATTAAAAAATACATGTATTTGTAAAAAGTGATAGAAATAAAGTCAGGATTTACATACAAATTCCAAAAAAAATATGCAGAGATAGATTATCGAATCTATAAAAATACTAGCATGTTTTTCCATAATTGTTTCTTTCATTTAGATAAAAAAGTTTATTGAAATTTATTGTAAAAAAGATAATCCACTCTTAAAAGTATCTACATAATAGATATCATTATAGCTATAATGATCTCAAAGCCGCTGGAGCCGCTGAAAGTATTAAACGCTCCGATCCACCCAAACTCGCAAATCGATGTCTTAAACTTATTGAATTTGGCTGTTAAAATTTTCGGGTGGAATCTTCCGTGATCTAGTCTACTACAGATAATAAAGCGACCTCCTGTTCCGCGCGCATCCACCACCTTTTCCGCGAAGTCGAGCCGGTATATATAAAAAACTGTACAAAGTCGCTTCCCTCTTTCACAGATATCTTTGAAGTTTAAAGATTTAAAATTAAAATTTGAATTTATTGAAACTGAAGCATTGTGAGGTGCATGTTATATATATTTTGTTTTTCCTCATTAATCATTTATAAAACTTATAGGAATATTTACATACTGGCGGGAGTTGCACTCGCTTCCTTCGGACAAACGCAGCCAGCTTCTATCAAATGCGAATTAAAAAAATGAAACTTTAAATACAGAAATTTTTAAGCTAAACAAAATCATCATTTTCTTTGTCTTTCATGAACTTCACTCATTGTAACTCTACTTAGTTCATTTCGTAATCTTGTTTCATCAGCAACTTCTGTATGTCTGCTTGCTGAGTGCACACTCGATCTTCTTCTCTAATTTCTTCTCGTTGTTTATTAGTTAAGTTCTCTCTCAATCTATTCATTCTCTTCCGTTGAGAAGCTAAACTTTCTCTTCGCTCCTCATCTGTTTCATTTCTTCGCTGTTGTTTCTGTCTGCTTCCTTTCTGTCACCACTGGCAAAATCTCTCTTCTGTTACGTTTCAGCATCCTGTTAAATGTTAATATTACTTAAAATATTACAATTCCATTTAATACATTTACCATCTTAAGCAATTCACTTTCACTTGTTACGTTTAAAAAAATTTACTGAAATCTTATTCTATTTCTATATATTTTTTTATCTGCTCTAATCCATATTCAAAAGTCTACTGACGTGTGTCACCATCGCCTATATATACTCTTCCGAGCTGGAAAGTATCACCACCACAAAATATAATGAAACTTTGTAGAATGCTTTAGAAGGTACCGAACTTCCGTTTCCGGTTTCTAGAACATTCTAGAACGTTATCGAACGTTTCGTAACAGGAAGTCCCTTCGATAATACAGAAATGTATGGAACGTTCTAGAACATTCTCAAGCAGTCCGAAACAGGAAGTCCCTTCGAATTTCCAGAACTTTCTGGGACTTTCTAGAACAATCTAGAACATTCTTGAAAATTTCTTGAGAATTCTGGAACTTTCTAGAACATCCTATAACATTCTCAAAAATTCTGGTATATTCTAGAACAGTCTTGAACTTTCTGAAAGATTCTATAATATTCTGGTATGTTATACAACAATCTTCAACATTCTAAAACATTCTAGCACACTCTCTAATGTGTGGAAGATTTTATAATATTCTGGAAGATTTTTAAATTATATGCAACATTCTAGAACACTGTAGAACATTCTGTCTGAAACATTCTGGAACATTCTAGAACTTCCATGAACATTCTCCCAATTTTCGGCCACTTCGGAATTCGATACCTAGCTTCTTCACCGGACTTCTCGTAAGAAGTCCATTGATGCGATGCCCTCTTTTCACGCCCACATCTTCGAAACCAACCCTGTAGTTCCAAACCGAAAACTTCTTCATCGATGGGTGATGGAGGGCTACCATACCATATAATCCCCATGGGGCTGCGGGTGTGGGTTGTGTAGTTATAGTGGCTCGCTCGGACAGACCATGATTACATTTATTATATATATTGATCCTGACATAAATTCAGAATTTGTGTAGTACATATTTAACACAGACATATCAAAAACGCAGTCTTTGTTTATACATGGTGTATCGGGACAGGAGTGATAGCTAAAATTTATATCATAGAAATACATATTTGAATTCTGCAACTGAAGATAATTTATAAACGTATGCTGCTGTTAATTTTCGTGGAAAAATATTAAAAAAATGTTCATTCATGTAAATAAAGGACCCAACATCGGCTTCCTGGCTTACAGAACATACTGCTCCATGTACAGAAAATAGGTGACAACCATTTTTAAATGAATTCTTTAATAGATTATTTTATTTTATTACATATTTAATGATTATACGCTAACAACACCAAAAATAATTTTTATATTAAATGTTTCAGTTATGTTATTCAAATAAAATTTTCAAATTTATTAAAACGGTACTTTAGTGTGTCCTGGATATGTCCTGGAAAGACCTGGATATGCCTTAGATATGTCCTGGTGTGAATACAAGATGAAGTCGCCAAAGATTTCGCTACTCAAAGCAGCATTTCCGATAAAGATTATTTCTGTGTTTAAACGAGTAGTTCGATTACATATGTGCTAAATTTCTGTGTTATTATATTATCATATTTCCTTAAATATTTATTGATGAAGTGGTTAATTTTGTAATGGAATATTTGCCGAAGACATATCCTGAAGAATATAGTGTTTTAAGTGCAAGCTGGTTAATCTTTTATAATAGACCTTCACAAGATTAGTGTAGATTAAAATAAAATTTCATGATTGAAAATTACTTTAAAAACCGTAATATATTAGTAAATTTAGATACAGATTTCAAATAAATTGAATTTGAAAGAATCATTTTCCTATTTGATGATGTAAAATTGAAATTGTACGAAGCTCATTAATTTCCAATAAAAGAAAAATTGGTGGCTTAGGTCGTTGCTACCACCGTATGATGTCTTAGTTATTGACGGAAAAGTTTTTAATTTATATTTCTTAAAACTTTGTGCATGTACACGATAAATAAATAGACTTAGATAAATAAATAGAAACAGCATTCTATCTTCAACCAATTTCAAAAGCACTAACAGTTTCATTTTTTGAATTTAACGAATTAAGCGGATACATTTTCTTTAATATTAAATGAAATTAAGAGGATAAAATATTTAAAACTGGGAGAACTTTTGTAAAGCGAAGGATTATTTCTTTATTTAATTTTTTTCTGAAGTAAGTAAAATAGATAAGAAAAAAAGAGAGCAATGTTTTTTTGCAAAAAAAAGGAAAAATAAACCTTTTTAAAAGTTAGTTGATAAAATTTAAACAGTAAATTTAATTTTTCAAAGAATATTGAATTTCCAAGTCAGTTAAACATTAAATGGATGTATTCTAAAGATAAAATCTTTTCAGTGTAATTTAAGTTTCTTAAATCCCATTTTTAGACTTAGAGATTTAGTTAGTTTAAGGTATTCTACTTTTTTTTTAAAAAGGAAGTCAAAAATACTTCTTTTAAATTCAAGATGCGAAAACTTTTCTTTGTTACAACATATATATTTTTTTTTCATTTAAAGCAATAATTATTATTTTCTTATTTTTCTTTTTTATATCTCCAGTTGTATAATGGATTTATTTCATAGTAAAATGAGGCGGAACCTAGATATTCGACGAATGAAATTGTCTAAAAAGGATCTGTTAGATTGAATTTATAATAAACCTACATAAATAATTACAATAAAAAAATCGGCTACCCACTTAAAACAAATATTATTTTAAACTTAATTTACCAAAATACTACATCCATTAAATTCTACTTTTCAAATCACTGAAAATTCAAACATAATTATCATGACGTCAATTGAGGCTCTGTACTTTCTTATTACAGAATGAAAAATCGGGAAAAATTTTGTCACTTTGCACATTCATAAAACTTTTGTTCAATGAAATCTAAACATAACGTCATTCTCACCGTCGCAAAATTTCCATCCGCGCTTCTCACATTCATGTTCGCTATTTAAAAAAATATTTTACGCGCAATAGCTTATTAATAAATATATTTTCAAACTCGATGTCACCTCTGCGAACCACAACTTTGCTTTCACAATATTGATTGGAGGTTTTAATGTCAGTATTGGCGAGAAAAAAAGTCCAAAAATGTATGTATTTTAGACACATTTGTGATAAACTATTTAGATAAAAATATAATCAATTATAACACCTTGTAATAATATATTTATTTTAAATGCTAAAAGGTGTAAATTAATAACATAATATACAGTAAAATAATTTTAATTAGATTGTTGACATGTTTCGGCTCACCCCGATAGACATAGAATATTCTCATTTGTTTTTTAAAATGGCTCGGAGTGAGGCCAAACATGTCAACAATCTAATAAAAGTTATTTTACTATATATTATGTTGTTAATTTACACCTTTTAGCATTTAAAAGAAATAAACTAATTAGATTTTTATTTAAAAAATGCTTGTATCCATTTAAATATGACGTCATTTTAACTCACTAAAGCATTTGCTTCCTTCTTTGATTACTGTCTCAAACTCAGTATCATCGAAATGTAATAGCTTCAAGAGGGAAAATGCGCGTCATTTTATGTTCAAAATTGAAAACAAAATGTACTTATCTTTAATTGTAATAAGAAAATGTCATCAGTAAAGATATAGTAATTCCAATTATTTCTCTTTACTCTGTTGTCGATTTCCACCATTTTGAAGATAATTCATTCTCATTTATTTATCTTTATTTTTTTATCTATTTTTTTATTTTACGCTTTTCTTTGTTTAAATTACTTAAATGTTACATTTTCTCCACCAGTTACACTGTAAAAAAAAATTGCAGTAAAATTAAGGGCAGAGTCCGGCAGCAGAAATTACAGTCATACCCCGTTAAAAAAAAAAGAAAAAAAAACATGCCAATCATTTTGTGCAGCCCGTAATTTTACGGGGCAAAGTAATATAGCATTATAATGCACGGGATATAATACACTTTAAAACACAATAACACTTTGCTTACTGTTCCGTAGCACATAGCACGTTAGATAATCATAACAGAATCGCTGTTTTGGCGGGTTAAAATTTTCGAAACACGAGTAAAATGAAGGCTTACACCCTAGCGGAGGACAATGTATGGGGTCGTACCGTGTTTTTGTTAACATATCGGCTACAACTGTAAGAATATGTGGATTGCTTTTAATTTTCTAGGTAGCTAAGAGATAAGGCCGCTTATTTAGTGGACCAGACCGTTTTTCATCAAATAAAGCTGTTGCCCGTGAAAATTGAAGGGCAAACGCTCATAAATTTACAGTTTTTTCTGGGAGTGTAGCCTATACTTGCGAGCATGGTTTGGCGCATTATTAACATAATTGATGTTGTAACTCGTATGCAGTTGTAACAATAAATAATATTTGGCGATTTATCACCCGCGTCTGGCTAACGTAAGAATGCCTAAAAATTATTTATTAATTTATAATTAAGCTCTAAAAATATTTAAATGTTTGTCATCGGAATAATTGTCATCGGAAATACACCTGTATGCATAATTTTTATAATTATGATATATCAGGATGACAGTGCAAAATTAATTTAAATATTCCATATTCACATACATACATGAACCAAGTTATGTTAAGTAAAAGAAAACAATTATGTAACAAATTGTATCACCTTGTAATAAAATACTTTTTAATTGGTAAAAAGCGTAAAATAAAAACTTTGTAAACAGTAAAATAAGTGTTAATAAACTGTTGACACGTTTCTAATCAATCGGAGCCAAAACATGTTAACATTGTAATAAAACTTATTTGACTGTTTATAAAGTTTTTATTTTACGCCTTTTAGCATCTAAAAGAAGTGTATTGAATAAAATAATTTAAAAATAATCTTGACAGTAGAAAAACTGAAGAAAATGTCCCCTTTCCTTTATTTTGTAAATAATAGCTAAAAATTAAAAAAAAAAAAAAAAATACAAACGCATTTAACGAATTTTCTAACTAATATCCCAACAGAAGACAAGGCTGTTTTATATCTCTTTGTTACCACTATTTCAGAATAATAATCATCAGCTATTTTAATTAAAGATTTCTGCGATTAAATGCTACTGGAAATAATGGTAATAAAACAGGTAGCCAAAGGATATACAAGTTGACAGATAGCTAAAGGATCATATAAATATATATATTTAATACATATCTTTGAAGGGAAAAGCAGGTTAATTTACGAATAATTTGGTATGGATTCATCATATTCTATAAATATTCGTGCATGCATTTTGTTCTCGTAAATATAGAATTATTTAATCGCCACGTGATTCAGTATCTTTTTGAATTAATAAATATATTTAATCTTTTATATTTATTAGATATATAACTTTTATCATGTAATCTAAAACAACATTTATTTAATATTATCCACGAATACACGAAAAAAGTCTATCATTTTGTTTTATGGTTCTTCTGCAGAAATATGGAAAAATTATAATAATTTGAGGTAAATTACCGTCATTTTTTTCTTTTCCTTTTTCCACGACAAAGATTTAAAATAAAGTTTACTAAAAACTATAATGCTAATAGCGTTTGTATTTTAAACATAATCATATGAAACAATCCAGCAGTTTTTGAGTAATGAAGCATGATTTGACGAAAAGGGCAAACTTAATTTGAGTATAAAGTCGAAATAATCACAGTAATTATTAATAAATATTAAAGTAAAAATATAATTTTTTTAATCTTTGAAGGAAATGAAAAAAAAAAAATGTTTTCTACATGAAATTAAGAGTTTTTTCTCTATGTACTTTAAGTATGTCTATTTGATATTTTTAATATCTGTTTTAATCTCTAGAAAAATCAATACATATGAAGGATGTGTCTAAAAAGGAAAAATAAAACACGATTTGGAATGTCAATAAAAGCAGTCAGAGTAAAGAACGGAGTTCTTTTTACTTAAGAAGTACAACTGATTCAATTTGATACACAAAGTTCTGCAAATTATATCAGTTTAGAAGACACTGTGATTATCGATAAAATGGTGAAGTTATCGGAAAATCATTTTTCTCTTTCTGACTATCCGACCGCCATGATCTCCTGCGTAATGTTTTACCTTTTTTTTTTTTATTGTATGTACATTAATTATTATTTAAGTACCTCACAGAAAAATATTGTGCGTGGGGAGACATCAAATTTGATGCTGTTCTAGATTCCACGAGCTCACAAGCGTAAAGATCGTTGCCAACTTACACAATAAGCCATACAAGGATACACCATAGCGGTAATTGGACATTGAATGAACTAACAGACTGCAGATGACCATGTCCACTGCAGTACCTATACACTGTTCCGAGCAATACGTCCTCCACGCCATTGCGGTAATTGAAAAGGAATGAGGTTACAGACCTAAATAAACCACTAGATTATTTTTGACACAATTACTTAAATCGATAATGAAATCATATGAGTTAGTATTTATAAACTTTTTTAGTTAGAATTACTAACTCCTAACACATGGGCTGATAAGTTCCCGGTCTGGCACACAGATGGCGTTGCAATCGCCGAACCGATGTTTTTTTAGTAAATACTAACCTTTAAAAGGTAGTAGAAAAAATGTCATGACGATTTGCAGTGTGGATAAAACGTTAGAGTGGTTTTAGTTGAACGACTTTGTTGATAAACAAAAAAAATGGATAACAAGAATTTCAAGAATTGTTATTTGATGGGGAAAAGATACCGTTCAAACAAAAGCTTGGCTAGATAAGCGTTATCCGGACACTGCACCAGGTAAATCAACCATTATTGACTGGTTTGCTGAATTTAAACGTGGTCGTACGGACACCAGTGATGCACCACGCAAAAGAGGTGGTTACTCCGGAAAACATAAAAAAAGTCCACAAAATCGTTTTGGGGAATCGCAAAGTGAAGTTGCAGGAGATAGCTCAGACTCTGAAGATATCCAAGGAACGTGTAGGTTTTATTTTGAATGAACATTTGTCTATGAAAAAGCTGTTGTCAAAGTGGCTGCCGCGCGTGTTGACTTTTGACCAAAAACAACAACGAGTTCTGAGCACTGTTTGGAGCTTTTTCGTTATAAAATTATGTTATTTATTATTAAATTATTATTATTAATCATTTGTTAAATTATTATTATAAAATTATTATTTTTAAATTATTATTATTATTATTATTATTACATTATTATTATTTATTATTAAAGCTATGTTATTTATTAAAATTATAAAGTTATAAAGTCATAAAGTTATAAAGCTTTGTTAAAAAGTTGTGTTTTCTTTATTAGACCGGGAACTTATCAGCCCATGTGTTAAATAAACGAAGCAAAGTGGAATACCTATATACCAAAACAAGAATGTTTCTTCTTTATTATTGTGGTAATTGAAAACTGCACAAGCTTATGGTCTTAAAAAGAACACACCCACTGCATTACCAATAAAGCGGTCTCAGAAATGCTTCTCCCACAACATTGAAGTAATTCAATGAATGAACTCACATAGCATTACACTGCAATACCTATACACCGAATCGAGAAATTTTTCTTTCGCACTATTTTGGGTTGGGTTGGGTTGATTATTGACGGCCAATTATCTACACTAGGGATATAGGCCCGGGGGAGTGCCCTTCGTGGGGGTCTTTCTAAGGGAACCTAACCCGTATTTACGCATGGAGAAATCCACGGCTCGAAGAAAACCACGAAAACTCCGAACGATTAGGCCGACGGGCGCGATTGGGAACGAACCCAGCACCTCCCGTCTACCAGCTTCGAGAGTACAACCTCTCAGCCACTGGTGGGGCTCGCACTATTTTGGTATTTGGAGATTACATAAAGTCACGGTTCAAAAGAGGTTAGCCACAATTCTGTATTTTTGCATTGAGTGACATAATAATTCTTTTACACTATTGTGGTGATTTTGAATTGAATGTGCTCACAAATCTAAATTGAATATGCAGACAGCAGTAATTATACATTGAACCAACAAATGCATCTTTTATACCATTCTGAAAATTCGAAATATTATGACTTGCGGACTTAAAGAACCATTCCCACTGATGTACATTATGAAAATAACATAATGTTCTTTTTTTTTTCTTGCCAGCCGTTTACAGTAATTGAAAAGTGCATGAACGAATCTACCGAATAAGACTACGCCCACGGCAGGAACTCTACAATGATCGAGCAAAGTTTTCCATCACAAGACCTACTTATAATCTATACGACTTTCCTAATTTGATTTTGTTTTGCACTGAGTATACATTTTTTGTGATAGGTGGTGCTGTAAATCACCGATATTAATGGCCAACAAGAATTTATGTACCCGAACCATCATTAGACACGTCATACGAACTTTCCAAACATAATTTTATCTTTTCTGGTAGGTGGCGCTGTGAATCTTCGACGATACATAGTTTTATTCCAGAGAAGTTTTTTCGTAGGTGAAGCGCTCTTGAACAGAACATATAGATGGATAAGAAGCATTTTCCCTTACAAATTAGCACGTACTGTTTAAAGAATTTTTTTCATTAATTATGATCGAACATTTTCAATTTTAATTTCAATTAAGTGAGTTTAAATTCTCCAATCTATATTGTAGACACATGATTACGCAGGATTCACTGCAGTTATGTATCTAGTTTTTTTTCTGAAAGTTAAACTGGTTGTGAGTAAAACTTCGAGAGGTAAAACTAACACAGATCTGAGGAATGTCAGTGACATATAACAGCGGACTATTTTCTTTAACATTTTTCCTATACGAGGGTGGACCAAATAGAAAGGATACTTTTATTATATAATAGTTTTTGAAATAACATTTCCCAATATTAAACAAATGTAATTTTGGAGATACATATCTTTATTATCTACAAACTTTCTTCAACATATTTTGTATTTTTTTATTCTTGCATAATAAAAATAACTGGAAAATGTATGTATTATACTGCAGAAAAATTCTTTGACTTCTTTATGTGATAAAAATTTTCCCCACCCAATAGTTATTAAAGAGAATCAAAATAAATGTTGGTCAGAAGATTGTACGTTCGGACGATAAGGAAGATAGAAAGGATACTTTTATTACATAATACTTTTTGAAATAACATTTACCAATATTAAACAAATGAAATTTTGTAGATACATTTCTTTATTATCTACAAGCTTTCTTCAACATATTTGGTATTATTTTATTCTTGCATAATAAAAAGAACTGGAAAATGTATGTATTATACTGCAGAAAAATTCTTTGACTTCTTTATGTGATAAAAATTTTCCCCACCCAATAGTTATTAAAGAGAATCAAAATAAATGTTGGTCAGAAGATTGTACGTTCGGACGATAAGGAAGATAGAAAGGATACTTTTATTATATAATACTTTTTGAAATAACATTTACCAATATTAAACAAATGAAATTTTGTAGATACATTTCTTTATTATCCACAAGCTTTCTTCAACATATTTGGTATTTTTTTATTCCTGCATAATAAAAAGAACTGGAAAATGTATGTATTATACTGCAGAAAAATTCTTTGACTTCTTTATGTGATAAAAAATTTTCCCCACCCAATAGTTATTAAAGAGAATCAAAATAAATGTTGGTCAGAAGATTGTACGTTCGGACGATAAGGAAGATAGAAAGGATACTTTTATTATATAATACTTTTTGAAATAACATTTACCAATATTAAACAAATGAAATTTTGTAGATACATTTCTTTATTATCTACAAGCTTTCTTCAACATATTTGGTATTATTTTATTCTTGCATAATAAAAAGAACTGGAAAATGTATGTATTATACTGCAGAAAAATTCTTTGACTTCTTTATGTGATAAAAATTTTCCCCACCCAATAGTTATTAAAGAGAATCAAAATAAATGTTGGTCAGAAGATTGTACGTTCGGACGATAAGGAAGATAGAAAGGATACTTTTATTATATAATACTTTTTGAAATAACATTTACCAATATTAAACAAATGAAATTTTGTAGATACATTTCTTTATTATCTACAAGCTTTCTTCAACATATTTGGTATTATTTTATTCTTGCATAATAAAAAGAACTGGAAAATGTATGTATTATACTGCAGAAAAATTCTTTGACTTCTTTATGTGATAAAAATTTTCCCCACCCAATAGTTATTAAAGAGAATCAAAATAAATGTTGGTCAGAAGATTGTACGTTCGGACGATAAGGAAGATAGAAAGGATACTTTTATTATATAATACTTTTTGAAATAACATTTACCAATATTAAACAAATGAAATTTTGTAGATACATTTCTTTATTATCTACAAGCTTTCTTCAACATATTTGGTATTTTTTTATTCCTGCATAATAAAAAGAACTGGAAAATGTATGTATTATACTGCAGAAAAATTCTTTGACTTCTTTATGTGATAAAAATTTTCCCCACCCAATAGTTATTAAAGAGAATCAAAATAAATGTTGGTCAGAAGATTGTACGTTCGGACGATAAGGAAGATAGAAAGGATACTTTTATTATATAATACTTTTTGAAATAACATTTACCAATATTAAACAAATGAAATTTTGTAGATACATTTCTTTATTATCTACAAGCTTTCTTCAACATATTTGGTATTATTTTATTCTTGCATAATAAAAAGAACTGGAAAATGTATGTATTATACTGCAGAAAAATTCTTTGACTTCTTTATGTGATAAAAAATTTTCCCCACCCAATAGTTATTAAAGAGAATCAAAATAAATGTTGGTCAGAAGATTGTACGTTCGGACGATAAGGAAGATAGAAAGGATACTTTTATTATATAATACTTTTTGAAATAACATTTACCAATATTAAACAAATGAAATTTTGTAGATACATTTCTTTATTATCTACAAGCTTTCTTCAACATATTTGGTATTATTTTATTCTTGCATAATAAAAAGAACTGGAAAATGTATGTATTATACTGCAGAAAAATTCTTTGACTTCTTTATGTGATAAAAATTTTCCCCACCCAATAGTTATTAAAGAGAATCAAAATAAATGTTGGTCAGAAGATTGTACGTTCGGACGATAAGGAAGATAGAAAGGATACTTTTATTATATAATACTTTTTGAAATAACATTTACCAATATTAAACAAATGAAATTTTGTAGATACATTTCTTTATTATCTACAAGCTTTCTTCAACATATTTGGTATTTTTTTATTCCTGCATAATAAAAAGAACTGGAAAATGTATGTATTATACTGCAGAAAAATTCTTTGACTTCTTTATGTGATAAAAATTTTCCCCACCCAATAGTTATTAAAGAGAATCAAAATAAATGTTGGTCAGAAGATTGTACGTTCGGACGATAAGGAAGATAGAAAGGATACTTTTATTATATAATACTTTTTGAAATAACATTTACCAATATTAAACAAATGAAATTTTGTAGATACATTTCTTTATTATCTACAAGCTTTCTTCAACATATTTGGTATTATTTTATTCTTGCATAATAAAAAGAACTGGAAAATGTATGTATTATACTGCAGAAAAATTCTTTGACTTCTTTATGTGATAAAAAATTTTCCCCACCCAATAGTTATTAAAGAGAATCAAAATAAATGTTGGTCAGAAGATTGTACGTTCGGACGATAAGGAAGATAGAAAGGATACTTTTATTATATAATACTTTTTGAAATAACATTTACCAATATTAAACAAATGAAATTTTGTAGATACATTTCTTTATTATCTACAAGCTTTCTTCAACATATTTGGTATTATTTTATTCTTGCATAATAAAAAGAACTGGAAAATGTATGTATTATACTGCAGAAAAATTCTTTGACTTCTTTATGTGATAAAAATTTTCCCCACCCAATAGTTATTAAAGAGAATCAAAATAAATGTTGGTCAGAAGATTGTACGTTCGGATGATAAGGAAGATAGAAAGGATACTTTTATTATATAATACTTTTTGAAATAACATTTACCAATATTAAACAAATGAAATTTTGTAGATACATTTCTTTATTATCTACAAGCTTTCTTCAACATATTTGGTATTATTTTATTCTTGCATAATAAAAAGAACTGGAAAATGTATGTATTATACTGCAGAAAAATTCTTTGACTTCTTTATGTGATAAAAATTTTCCCCACACAATAGTTATTAAAGAGAATCAAAATAAATGTTGGTCAGAAGATTGTACGTTCGGACGATAAGGAAGATAGAAAGGATACTTTTATTATATAATACTTTTTGAAATAACATTTACCAATATTAAACAAATGAAATTTTGTAGATACATTTCTTTATTATCTACAAGCTTTCTTCAACATATTTGGTATTTTTTTATTCCTGCATAATAAAAAGAACTGGAAAATGTATGTATTATACTGCAGAAAAATTCTTTGACTTCTTTATGTGATAAAAAATTTTCCCCACCCAATAGTTATTAAAGAGAATCAAAATAAATGTTGGTCAGAAGATTGTACGTTCGGACGATAAGGAAGATAGAAAGGATACTTTTATTATATAATACTTTTTGAAATAACATTTACCAATATTAAACAAATGAAATTTTGTAGATACATTTCTTTATTATCTACAAGCTTTCTTCAACATATTTGGTATTATTTTATTCTTGCATAATAAAAAGAACTGGAAAATGTATGTATTATACTGCAGAAAAATTCTTTGACTTCTTAATGTGATGAAAAATTTTCCCCACCCAATAGTTATTAAAGAGAATCAAAATAAATGTTGGTCAGAAGATTGTACGTTCGGATTATAAGGAAGATGATCGATTGAGTTACAATGAAATTTGTCTTTCATTGAGCCGGCTGTGTGAAGCATTTTATTGTTCCGCAAATAATGAATATCCGGATCGGAATGGAGCGTTTTTAGGACCGATGTGCAGCGTTAGTCTTATCCAAAAACTAGGACATTAATACACTGCATTACATAAACATGGTTTAGAAAGATAACTGATGTACATAATGCTTCGTAAATCCTATTCTTATTAGTGAAAACCAGTTTTATTTTTAGTATGGTATTCCATAAAATTTCGTAGTATCACTTTCTTCATGGTCTTTTTTATACATCTTGTGCCATATACACACTTGGGATCTTGATAAGGTGTCATTTGTAACTCGTACATCTGTTCAGTGCCAAATTTTAACAGGTTTGACATTTGATATTTTATAGTTATACTTTGTGCAACCGCGCTAAATACCTACTGATTATTCACAATGTTAGAGACAAAATAAATGAATCTATGAAAAATAAAACGATTCAAAACATATTTTTCGACATTAAACAACTTATTTTAACTGCCATAAAAAGTATAAAAAATTCTATTGATGTTACAATAATATGTTTTATATTAATCTTCCCCTGTATATTTTGAAGAAGATAACATTCGATAATGAAGATGGAACATATATTGGATCTTTTAGTTTGATATCATAATCATTTTCTTTTAACCAGAATCTATTTGCATTTAGTTTAGTACATTTCAAGAATCATGAAAATGACATCAAACATCATGCAATTCCGCTTTATATTGGATAAATATGTATCGCACAGCATATTGTAATCTGTAGAGTTTTATGAAGAAACATTACCATTGCATTAGCTTTCCTTCTTAACGTCAGATATAAAAGATTCAACCGTTATGCTGAGGCATTCCTAAATTTTCCAAAAATGTTTCGTCAGTTAGAGTAAAAAGGGCTCAGTTGTAATCCATGGAGGAGAAATGTTATTATATTTATCAAAAAATTATTGATGAATTACGTAATATATATTAATCTAACTCTGTACTGATAATCACTTAACATCCTTTTGATTAATTTAATAAAACTTTAATATTAATTATTATTTGATTATAATTGTTATATGATTAATAGCGTTTTGAGTTGCCACTTTCCCCATATGTAAACTTTGTTTGTGTTATTACAAAAACTTTTTGAGTTGTAATTTAGGAATATGTACTAATATTTTTCGTCATATTCTTAAATCAAATGTTATAAGGTATGAAAACTGGGACAATCATTGAGGGACACCCTGTATATATAATAATTAATAACTCTGAATCTAATTGTAGAATCATTGTAAACAATTGAATTTATTTTAAAATAAGCAGATTTTTTTTTCAAAGTTTTAGATTTCAATTGAGAAGTTTGTGTTCATGTTATATGGAGATAGCCACTGAATGAAAATTCTTAAAATAAGACATTAATCTCATTCGAGTGATCTTGGACCTATTATTATTATTATTATTATTATTTTATTATTTTTTAAAACAATTTTTGGGGGATATTTACTTTAATTTAATATGACTTTACGCATGCCTGCATATCGATGAAAACTCAAATGAAAATATTAACCTAGTCATCGGTGGGAAATATCTTACAAGAACACAAAGTTTTATATCCAAAAACGTCAAGCACTTAAACCGTCTTAGTTGAATTACAAGAATCCGTTTCTCTATCGTTCTTCTGTTTCTGTTTAAGTAGTATAGAAACACGTCTCAGCTCTTATGTTTATTACTCTGTAAAACCATTTGAAAACCCACTTCAACGGAGCTTTGTGGACATTAAACATCATAAAATGTCCCTAAGGACAATTCAAACTATATAAAAAGAAAATGTTAGAATATATCTCCGCATTCTGGTAAAGAAAAGCATAGGTTAAATATATTACAACACTTACTGTAGGTTTACTACAGATATATATTTTTTCTTACATAAAATAAATGCTTTCTGAGAAGCCATTTTAAAAAAATAAAAATATTATAGTATTAAACTTTAAAATGTTAAGGTTTTATGTCCCCAAATCATCGAATTTAAGCCATAGAAAAGTTGTTTTTCAATTTATTTATGCTTATCAGAAAAGCCTTGAAATTGAAATAAATAAATATTTTATAAAAATTATCTTCTAAAAGTTTTTATTTAAAAAAATAAGAGTATTCCATAATGCAAAATGAAATTTATTAGGAAGGCCAGATATTATAAAATAACTACGTGAGTCACATTCCTTTATTCTATATTTATGCTATTTTGTAAATAAAATAAAATATTATATTGGAGAATACAACATCTATTGAAAAAGAATATTTTATAATTTTCATTTACAAATTATTCAGACTGATCAGCTTTTTATATCACAAGTTTTATGTTTAAATTGTGAGTCAGTGCATTTAAAATAACACATAAGATAATCCAAGATTTTAGAAAGAATATCAGCATGTGCCAGTCTCAGAGTATCTCCGAATATGCATATTTTATTATTAATGAAAAAAATAAAAAACATTTATTTAAAACTGAAACTTTCGGATTCACATTGTTTTTAAAAATCGAAATAAAATATTATTCCTATAAGTTGCACAATGAGTGAGAAAACACCACGATAATATTTGAAGAAAGTAGATAAATCTAAAACGACATCATGGAGAAATCTTTAAAAGAGTTATTTAATTTATAACTTTAACATGATTAATTTTCATACAAGCACGGTATTTTTAACAAAAAATAATATATTTTAAATGCACCTGTATATATAAAATTATTGTCAAAATCAATCAATATTTGTTACATTTTTTATGTGTTAATGAGAAATTGTCAGCTGTCTTTCAATAAATGCTTAGGCACTTTTTTTTACTTTAGTATTGAGATGCCACTTGTTATACATTTCTGCATGTGTTGTTTTCGTGGCTAATGATTTTATTAACTGTTTCTCTTGGACATTTGAAAGTAAGCATATAACCAAAACTCCAGTAATACCTCCAAATTATCAAAAATATATTTAAACCCATTATTCAGTTTTCTCAAAAATATGAGGTGTGTTGGTAAGTTTTTAGTAAGTTTGAGATGTTTTTCTTGCATGGAAATGTCCCTCATGGAAAAGGGAAATGTCCATAAAAAACATTACCAACACAAGATAAGTCATGGGAAAGCTTTAATATAAGGCATCACAATCCTGAAAAAAAAGTCCAATAGCATGATCTGAAAGCTCACTGTCACATGGAAGAAAGTGTTTATAAATATTGATTTATTTAGGGAATAATTCTTATATACTAAATTTAAACTATTTAATTATTTGTAAAATATATTTTAAATTGTTATATATTTAATACTAAATAGGTCGAAAGCCCCAGTGAATGACACTTTAAGGATTCTTTCTTGATCAAATTACTATTACCAAAATTTAAATCTATTTCATACTTACCTTTGTTTTTGAAAGGATGGTAGAAATATATTAAAAAATATTGTTGGCACAATTTTTAAAAGTTATACATTTTATTATTAAAAAATAATGTTTTTTCATAAATATGGTCTAAAACTCCAGTTACAGACACTATCCCTATTTTGAAACACTAATAACCGACACAAAGTGTAACCAATGACTGACACTTTATTTAAAAAGATTAAAATGATTTTAAAAAAAAACTTTATTCATTATTATAAAAACAAAATACATTAATATTTATTATAAAGAGTGGGATTTAAATTTTTAAAGAAGCAAACAGTTATAATTTGTAAGGGCTTTAATTTAAATTTAAACAAAAAAGGAAATAAGCATACATTTAATATAGTTTTTATTTTAAGTACTGTAGCGTTACAAAATTAATCGTTTACTTTTAAGCAAGCCCAATGCATATATTGAAATGTTATTTAAAAAAAGATATCAAACATTGTTTTTTTTTTCATTCGGTGACAGGCTGTATTTATCTTCCTATTTATAGCTATATCAACAACAACAACAAAAAAAAGATCATTACCTATAAGAGTCAAAGGCCTCTAAAAAAATTAACTGTTTTTTACCACAGCATTGACTGTTTCAATGACCAATTATAGGAATTTTCCATTTTTTATTTCGTAGAAATTTTACTGTACAATATTTTTCATTGACTTCAAGTATACGTCCATTGTTAAACTTCTCATCGTAATACACAGCATAACAGCATTCTTTCTTCAGCCGAATGTTATATTTTATTTTAGTCCAAGATTCTTCTGTGTCTTCATCCATATCTTTATTTGAATCCAGGTCCGAAGAGTCTTCATATAGAATATTTGTTTCAGACTTACTCTCACTGGATTCTGATAAAGGAGATTTATGTGTTCTTTTTTGCGTTTCTTAATCTTAGCAAGTATCGGAAAAACTACTATTATATCGTTTATCTACTTTTTATATTTTTATCTACAATTTACAATACTTTACAATTTAAAATTATTTTATCTAAAATGTAGTTAAATACACCTACAACTACTTTAGACCAGTGTTGCCAGCAAGTAAATTTATTCCGTTGGTAGTTTAATACTTGATTTAGAAGTAAGTGTTATTGGGAAAAATATATGAACTTATTATCTGTGGACTTACGAATACACTGTACTTGGGATTCATAAATTGATGAGCAAATCGAATTTTGCACAGAAGAAGCAAGTTTCGGCGACGCAATTTGCAGAATGGTACATTTTTTTTTTTTTACCTGAGACAGCATTAAAATTAGCACGGTTCTGATTGCATACTACTGATTTTATTTTTCATTGCGCTACTCCCTACACTAAATTGTTCCAAAATATAGCGTGCTACACTACAATCTACTGTAAAAAGTAGCGATCACTGCTGTTTCACTACTTCCGACCGCTGGGTTCAAGTTTTTATTGCTTTTTCTTGTCATGCTCAAGCTTTTGTTTCTGCTTCTGTTCTTCCTTGTTCTTTTTTCCCTTCTTTTTTCTGTTTGTAATATTTTATGTACGATATGCTACAGATGCATTTGTCTTTTTTCAGGTTTTAAATTATTAGTAATGCAGATACCCATTAACTGGCATTTATGAACCAGTAACAGACATGTGGTGTCAGACACTGGTAAAACAACTTAAACTTTAATGGTGTTTACTTTAAGATTAATTTAATTTTTTAGTATGCATTTTTAAACAGTTTAAATAACAGATGTCAACTTTCTTTAATATAACCAATAACTAACACCTCTGTCAGAGAATGGTGAAATGAAATTCTAGAAACCAATAACAGGCACCCCCACCATTAAGCTAATTTTACTAACTATAAACCCTAAATCACGGCTCTAATGTTTCATATGCATCTTTAAACTAATTTCTACAAGTAGTATAACTTCAAGAAAAAAAGTTTAGAATGGTTGCATTACAAATAGATTAAAAAAACACTTCTTTAATTTTAGAAATAAGATGGTTGCTTCAAAATGGCACTTTTTGTATTCTCAAAGTTCCCTCATTGAATATGTCTTTGGCCCTCTAGTGGTGAGTAAATTGACTCCAAAATACAAATAAGTGCCTAATTTATCACTAGATGACATTTCTTTGTAGAATTTTACAACAAAATGCTTATTTGAGTTAAATTTTGGTTCAAGTTTCAGTTACTGGGGGTTTCACCCTCTGTTAGTAAGTGTGTGTTTGCAATTATGTAAATTCCTTCACCAGTGTTTCCAATTTACTTAAGTATATTTAAACTCCTACAGTAATATATATTTTAAAACAATCCCACTTATTATGTAGAAAAAATATTAAAATGTAACTAATTTTGATATTTTATTTTTATATTGTGTTATTGATTATGTCACATATTATTTGCCGATCTCTAATTACAATATTTTACAAAAATATAAAAATTGTTTTAAATATTTAAACAAGGCTTATTTTTATCTCTTTGACATACGGCGAAGTTAACGTTTCATTAGAGAATATCATTTACGTTAATTGAATATTACATGATATCCTTAACATTATACCATAAAACTCGTTTACTTTTTGCTTCAAACTGCCAAATACCTTTTAAACTTTATTAGATTCAATATGCGTGAATAACGAATATTTACAGCTTATCGATATTTTATGGCTCTAACATTAAAGTAACTACTAAAATTTTCTGCTTAGCTAATGAAAATTAATAATTGTAATGTAAAAATTTGAAAGAATTAATATTTAACCAAGGGTCATATAAATATCTAGATAATAAAATTAATATGAAAGGTAAATGAACTCAAGGATATATTATCCTAATAAAAGTTATTTTAATAATCCTTTATTTGGTGAATAATGATTATGTTTCTGATTATAGTGTTTGATAAATATATATAAATTGTTTTATCTTGTTCGAGCCGCACTTTGATGGAAATAAACTAAGTTTATGTAATTTTATGTTAACTTTCAATTGATACTTAATATTATAAATGATTGTTGGCTTTACAGATTTGTCTTTACTGTTTGTAAATAAGTGAATTTTTACTTTTAATTAGTTAAACAAAATATTTAATTATGGCAATTCTTTTTTATTCAATAACTTATTATTTTTTAAGATACTTAATTTTAAATTACAGGAATTTTTAGAATTTTACACTAAAGGTGTTCATACGTTATTTAATTTGTCTTATTATCTTTAAAGCAAAAAATAATTCGGTTGATTTACGTTGTACACCCTCTAAATACGACATTTTCAAAACTGAGCAAAAAATACTCGAACCTAAGTATGTCGCATATAGTCAAAATAGCTCCACATCCAAATTATTTAAGTTTGACACGTGTATATAGTCATTTCTGAAAACATGTACATACTTAAGAATAAAACTTTATGTGATGATATTTGAGTATGTGCATATTTCAGAAATGAGTATCAATTGACTTCTATGCTCTCATTTTTGAGTATTTTCATATTTCAAAAATGAGTTTGAACTGATTCTAATCATTTTAAATATATTCACGTTTAAAAAATGAGTATGAACTGACCTCTATATGCTCAGTTTTGAGTACGCCCTTTCCATATTTCAATATTCTGAGTATTTCTGGTATTTCAGAATTGAAAGCATTAAGCCGTCATATTTGAAACAAAAAGTTTCATAACAAAATGAAAACATTGATTTACTCAGATTTGAAAGTGTCATTTTCTCAGTGTAGTTATATCGTAATTTTTTAAATGTATTATTACTTCTATTACACATTATTTACCGATCTCAAAACACTTTTTTTACAAAACTAAGAAAGACGATATAAATATTTAAACACATATTTTTTTTTATCTATTTAGCATGCCGTTAAGTTAACGTTCCATTGGAGAATACCATTTACGTCAAAAGAATGTTACACGATATCCTTAATTTTCTACCATAAAACTTGTTTAATATTTTTCTATAAACTGCCGAATAATTTATAAACATTATTACATTCTATATGCATGATTAACGACTATCCATATCTTGCCGATGTATAACGGTTCTATAACCTTAACGTTGACACAAAATATGCCTGCAAACTTAATGAAAATTAATAACCGTGACGTACGTATGTTTTTCAAAGAGTTAATGTTTAATCAAGGGTCATATAAATATCTAGTTAATAAAATTATTATGAAAATAAATGAACTCGAGGCTATATTACCCTAATAAAAGTTAATTAAATAATTCAACGTTTGATAAATAATGACTGTGTTTCTGATTAAAGTATTTGACAAAAAAAATATATCTTTCTTTTCTTTCTTTGGTTTTTCTTTTCAAGGAAATATTTTAGATGCTAGGAATTTGTTTGTTAACTTTTAATAGAAACATTAATTATATCATTTATTTTTGGGCAGATAATTCACAAGTTGTGAATAAATAAAATTTTGATTTACATTAGTTAAGGAAATATTTTGATACGGCAATTCTTTTCTAATATATATTAAACTTTCGGGTGCTTGTTTTTTCAAACTGCACAAAATTTCAACATATTATTTTGAAAGAGTTCATAAATTATTTCGACTGTCAAATTCTTTTCGCTCTAACCTTTGAAAAAAAAAAACTTTTTCGGATAGCTGTAAAATTCCAATTGAAGTAAAAAATGACCCATTCAAACATATTTTTCTAACATTTACATTTATTTGAAAGGAAAGCACCATTGGGTTATAGTTCGTTTGTGAGCATTTTTGTAAATTGTAACTTTTCTAACTTTTGTATTTGTCATCTTCAAGTTTTTCTAAAAGTTGCAAAACACTGAAAAAAGATCTTCGCATTTAGGATTGTTACTTTGTCTACCAGTCTAATCATTTGTGATGTATCATATTTAAAAGCATACAGATGCTAATGAAATTTATATATCTGTATTATAAAGCAAAAGCATGTTTTTCACTAACGCTCATGTAATAACGATAGTAATGACGACCAACACTTTCGCTTTAACTGTAATTGCACATATCGTCAGTACCATTTCAAACTATCGAATATGAAAACTAGTCGTTGGGGCCAACGTAATACTTACCCATCATGGATATGCATAATATAAAATATGAATATAAAACATGTGTAAACTATTTATAAAATGCATTGCAATTCGAATAAAATCGTGGCTTGATGACGTCATAAACTTTAAATGCTCTATAACTCCAAAATTCCTAATCATATTAACTAACGGTTTATTGTGTCGGTTTAAGCGTCTCATTTCCAATTACAATATACCTTTGAATTGAAATTTGAATGAAATACAGGGTCATGAAAAATCGAAGAGTGTTGAAAATAGGATTACAAATATTTCGGCAACTCATTATCATATCAACTTCATTCTTTATGCAAAATTTGTTTTTTTATTGTCTTTTATATTCACTCCTTAAAATAAACAATTTCAAAAAAAAAATTATATACCTTTTATCAGAACGAATATTTCGAGAGTCCGAAAAAAATAGTTCCGGATAATAGAGGTTACTGAAATTCAATAAGCTTCTTCCCATTATTATATACTAAGTACATACCAAATTTCAAGTCTCTATCTCAATTTGTTCCAGAGAAAGAGCGTTTACAGACACACACACACAGAGACAGACGGACGGTTAACTTTTTTTTTTTCTAAAAATATGTTTTTCGGATTCTCCAGTGTCTGAAACGCGTAAATTCTTCAAATAAAAAATTTCGATTTTCAAAACGATTACAGGACTTACCCTATACTACGAATGATGGGTAAGTAATAGCTACTTTTCAGGAAGGCAAAAAAACTGTTTTAATAATGGATTCAATTGGTGGAAGTAAAAAAAAATTACATCTTTCTTTTATATCCTATTTAAGCATGCTATCAAGATAAATCATCTGAATAACTTTATTCGCTAAAAAATCACATTAAATACTTTGACATGCTACGTTTATTTGTATTTTTCCCAGTTTCTGCACAGTAGCGAATATGCCATATTCGATAGTTTGACATGTAAAATTTTGCACTTTTCACAGTTATTTTAGTAATCCATTATTTGGTGAATAATGATTATGTTTCTGATAATAGTATATACATATAATACATATTGTTAAATAAATATACATATTGTTTTATCTTGTTCTATCCCAGCTTTGATGGAAATAAACTAAGTATATGTAATTTTATGTTAACTTTATATTGATACTTAATATTATGAATGATATTTCACTTTACAGATTTGTCTTTACAGTCTGTAAATATGTGGATTTTTACTTTTAATTAGTTCAACAAAATATTTAATTATGGCACTTATCTTTTAACCAATAACTTATTTTTGTTTTTATTTTTATTTTTAAGATCTTTAATTTTAAATTACAGGAGTTTTTAGAATGTTACATTAAAGGTGTTCATACATTATTTAATGTATCTTATTATCTGTAAAGCAAAAAATAGTTGGGTTGATTGACTTTGTACAATTATATTGTTATTTTTTTAATGTATTATTACTTCTATTACACATTATTTATCGATCTGAAAACATATTTTTTTACAAGAATAAAAAAGACGATTTAAATATATAAACACATCTCTTTTTAATCTATTTAACATACCGTGGAGTTAACGTTCCATTGGAGAATACCATTTATGTCAAAAAATGTTACACGATACCCCTAATTTTCTACCGGAAAACTTGTTTAATATTTTTCTGTAAAGTGTCGAATATCTTATGAATATTATTACATTCTATATGCATGATTAACGACTATCCATATCCTGCCGATGTATAACGGTTCTATAAACTTAACGTTGACACAAAATTTCCATGCTAACTTAATGAAAATTAATAACCGTGACGTACGTATATTTTTCAAAGAAATAATGTTTAATCAAGGGTCATATAAATATCTAGTTAATAAAATTATTATGAAAGTAAATAAACTCACGGCTATATTACCTTAATAAAAGTTAATTAAATAATTCTACGTTTGGTAAATTTATGACTGTGTTTCTGATTAAAGTGTTTGATAAAAAAAATATATATCTTTCTTTTCTTTCTTTGGTTTTTCTTTTCAAGAAAATATATTAGGTGCTAGGAATTTGTTTGTTAACTTTTAACAGATACTTTAATTATATCATTTGCTTTTGGGCAGATAATGCACACGTTGTGAATAAATAAAATTTTGTTCTACATTAGTTAAGGTAATATTTTGATACAGTAATTCTTTTTTAATGTATACTTAACTTTCAGGTGTTTTTGTGTTATTTCAAAGTACACGAAATTTCACCTTGTTATTTTGAAAGTGTTCATAAATTATTTCGACAGTCAAATTCTTTTTGCTCTAACTTTTGAAAAAAAAAAAAAAAAACTATATCGGATAGTTGTAATTTTCCAATTGAAGTAAAAAATTACCCTTTCAAACATATTTTTCTAGCATTTACATTTATTTGAAAGGAAAGCACCATTGGGTTATACTATCGTACGTGAGCATTTTTGTAAATTGTAACTTTTGTATTTGTCATCTTCACGTTTTTTTTAAAGACTAGGGGGCTCTGCCCCCTACGAGCTGCGCTCGCCAACCCCCGTTCTGACACCGCATGATTTAAAAACACTCTGATTTGATCATCTCTAAAACGATTACGGAAGATTGTATTATAATTAAAAAACCAGTGGCGATCTGCTGTAACAGGGTTTCCATTCATTTTCCTTTGACTGAGGGATTTTAAGGTCGAATCAACTGCTGTTGAAACAGATTACAACTGTAACTGTCACCAAAATATATGATTTAGCGCCAAACGTGCATAATCGTGGCGTCGCGTCACTTTCAGTTGACATCAGATGCGTTACACGAGTTAGTTTTTTCATCGGGGAATTTTTAATTCAACGCTTATTTGTCTTTTGATACTTCTCCATTACCCCGTCAATCAATTTTCATTAAAAAAAAAAAAAAAAAAAAAAAAAAAAAAAAAAAAAAAAAACTATCGTTAAACTGTAACACCAAATAAACAAATAGAAGAATTTTGACATTGGAAAGGAAATATTATTATTTACGCTGTTTTAAAATTTGCAATAATGGGTAAAAGATATGTCGAAATAAATTGATCTCTCATGAAAATATAATAATTAATTGAAATTGTTTGGAAATATTGTTTTTTTTATCATTTTAAATGTGACGTGAATTTCCCTAGTTACTCGTATTTCTCTTTGTAATATTCACGCGCAAGTATATTTTTATTACGTCATTTTCTACATTTATTGCTTTTAACACGTGATCATTTAAATATTATTTTAAAGTTTTATTTCTGTTTTTAATAGTCTCGTGTAAATACATTTCTTAATTGAAAGGGAATCTTATTACGTGCGCTATTTTACAAATTGGCAACGGTTCAAATAATGGAATTTATGAAATATGAAATAAAACTTCGACAAAATAATGAAAATTTTGAATAAAAAATTGGCAACGGTTCAAATAATGGAATTTATGAAATATGAAATAAATCTTCGTTAAAATAATGAAAATTTTGAATAAAAAATTGAAATATAACCTGAAAAAATTACTCAAATTAAAAAAGTGATTGCAGTCTGCACTCCGCAAACGTGTCAACTATATCCTTACAAATTATGGTTAAATTCCTGCGGATAGTTTTCGTTCCTATAAAACTTTTCTCAAAAAACTGTTTTGACGAACTTTGATTTTAAATATCTCTTAAAATAGTTCTTCGATTTAAAAACTGTTTGCTTCAGCGTGTTTATCGAACATTTCTTTATAAAACTACCAATTTTTAAAATTTTACATGCAATAGTTTTCTAGATATTAGTCCAGAAAGACTTCAAGGCACAAAATCTTAATTGACAGCGGCGGCAGCGGTGGTTACTTTTTTTTAATATAGAGAGATGCAAAACATTGAAACAGCTCTTCGAATTTAGGATCGTTACTTTTTCTACCCGTCTAATAAATTGTGATGTATCATTTTTAAAAACATACAGATGCTAATGAAATTGATACATCTGTATTATAAAACAAAACATGTTTTTGCTAACATTGATGTCATAGAGATAGTCGTGATGACCAACACTTTTGCTTTAACATTTATCGCACATATATTTCCTACCTAACTATCTTGAATTTTTGTACACATGAAGTAAAATATGTACTTTCACATATAATTAGTTTGCAAATCATTTCCCATTTACGTAATCTTTTGGATTACAAAAAATCAAACTTGATTTTTTTAATCAATCTCAACAATAAATATTTGTTTGCTACAATAATGTAATGTTGCAATATAACTTAATATTCCTAAACAGCCATAAAGGGGTAGTGTTACCACAGTCAGCAATTTATTGCCAATGCTTAGCGAGCGATTCGTCTTCACCTTCCTCCCAAAAACGAAAAATATGTGTATTTTCAGTCTTAAAATGTAAAATTGGCTGAGCTAATTCCTTTGAAACATTTTTATATAGATAGATTAGAAACAAGAGAGGACAAAGGCTGCTCTTTCACGTAAACGTATAACTTACAAAAATTAAATTTTATTATTTGAATACATAATTGATATATTTCGTATATGCAAATGCTTTTAGATGTAGTAATTAGCCAATGTAAAAAGTTTATCAAACTTGAAAAATCTTTTAATTTTTTTTTTAGTTAACAAAGATTTTTACCAATGTTCTGTACAACGGGTTAGTTTCTTCCAACCGGGACTTCCCCTAGCTTTTTGTGAAAAGAACAGTAAAAATTACACGCTACAGTAATCATAATACTATTGATATATATCTTTGTGGGTTATTCTAAAATTTCGCAAAATTCTTCATTTGTTATTATTTAAAACTTTTATTATTAAAAACACTTATTATTTAAAGTGATCTATAGTAAGTTTATACGAACGTTCAAAGTACCGAATTTTGTATGATGCATTAAAAATATTTATTAATCTGTCTGTCTATCTCATTTTTGGGATTTACTTTCAATTAAATTATTAGGATCATGACGAAATTTGAATTTGACATTTTCATGGACTAATTTCCATTCAAAATTGAAAAATACCTTAATATACCTTAGAAGTACGGTACTTCTACCGTAAAGAGTGAAAACGGTACAAGTTCCGTTAAGTTAGGGTACATCTACTGAAATTTTACAAAATATTTTTACAGTGAAGTTAACCGGGATTCCGAAAAGCGGTCCATAGAAAGTCTTGGAAACCAATTTATTTTCAAGATTTAAAAGATAATTTATAAAAACAGTGTTTTTTTTTGCTTCCACAGATTTTCATAATCGTTTGCAAGTAAGTTTTATAGTGAAAAATCTGTTTTCTCAAACCGAAATATAGGTGTTTAGAATGCTATCAATTCCCAATTAAAAATTTTCAGCATACAAGAGTAACAAAATAATATTACTTTGAATATTATACTGTTAATACTGTTATTTCATCATTTTGTCTCTAAAACATGTCTGTTGAACATAAAAATGCTTACTAGAGAATTGATATCGTAGATTTTCTGTTATATTTATTATATTGGATATTTGAATATTGTAGATTTTCGTACATGGTTATATTTTATATCCGTTCATGATAATTATGTTTGAATTTTCATTAATTTACAATGTAGAAGTTAATGGAAGAAGTATTTTAGTAACTTTAGTTTAAAATGATATTTGTTTGTTTTGTTTTGTTTTTACAGTTTCGATTTATCATTTTGCATTTCTTATGAATAAAAATTTTCATTCCCGTATCTTAAAAACTTTCTATATGTGGATTGAAAATGATTCATGGCGTTTTTCAATATCATGAAAATTTTACTTTAAAAGATTGAATGATAAATTGCGTCTGAAAATAGTAATAATATAACAATTATTTGTTAAACGGGGTACTGGTACACATCTAAAAATCCGCAAATATTTCATTGACTTACTAGCATTTAGTATATATAAAATCGCAAGATAATATTTTTTAAATTTAACATTTACAATTACCTTTAGACTGTCGGATTTCATATATTTGCTACTGATTTTAAGACTAATGGTCAGTACTGAAAGAAGATTTATTTTGAAGGACTGCATGATAATAAATTAAATAAACCCCAAATTTTTATCATTTTATATCTTTAACCAATTTTTGTATAATTTTGTATTTTTTATAAAAAAATAGCGAAACAATATTGATATTTAGTGGTTAAAGCGCTCGTAGGAAGACATTTTCTTGTTATTTCACGTAGGGCCGTTTTATCGTTAAAAAAAAAAAAAAAAAAAAAAAAAAAAAACTTGTCGGAATTTTTTGAAACTTTTATCGGTTATAAGTATAACAGTTTTACAGCGCACGTTAAAATTACATAAAAAAATATTGTTATCTAGTTGTAATATAAGTATGCTTTCTTCTCGCTTTTGGGGTTTTTTTTTTTCCGTTTACATAACAAAAAAAAAAAAAATCGTCTTGCGAATTCTGTGAAATTTCTGTATTTTATAAATATAACTGTATACAAGTCCTCTATAAAATTTAGGGAAAATATATGCATATTTAATCGTAAAAATGTTACGCGAAACATACTGGGTGTGTTGTGAACGCACCCGAAAAACCTTTATTGTCACCTTAAAAGAACCTCAGGCACGTCTCCTCGCTGTTTGCGGCACCGTATAGCAGGAGTGCTGCACACGCACTGCAAAATATATTAGTTCCACCTTCCACCACCAATCTGTTCTATACGAACGTAGCTGAAATCTGTAAGGTTATCGAAATCCAGTCGAATGAGCCAAGCCCCGTCGTAATCAGGGCTATAGAACCCGATATAGGAAAGTGACCCCTGGTGGTGAAACTTGAAACTAAAATCTGTAAGTTCAATCGATATCAAGTCGAATGAGCCAAACCCCGTCGTGATCGGGTCCGTAGAACCCGAGATAGCAAGCGCTCTCTGGTGGTGAAACTTGGAACTAAAATATGTAAGTTATATACCCGAGATAGGAAAGCACGTATAAGAAATACAAATGTTTATTTAATTCCTAAAACTTTTGCCAATAAGGTTTATGTTTCTTTACCTTAAAAATCAGATGCTTTTGACTTCGATAAAAAATTATTTTCATTAAAGCAAAATTAAATCGTGATCGAAGACCGCACACAATTTTTTGTTTAATATTCCTTTCAAAAGACTTTATCCTTCCTTTAATAAATCGAAATAACTTTCATTTTCAAAAAAAGAAAAAAATCACGTTTTTTATAAAGTAAAAATTTACCGGTCTATTTTTCTCGTTTTTTCGAAAATCTGAACCGGTCCGATCGCGGCCGATGCCCGCTATTATACTCTGTTATAATAATATCTATCATGTGGACTAAGTGCGATATTAAAAAAAATCAATTTCCAAATGAAGCATGTATAGAAACCTTCAAAATGTTAGACGTAATATTAATTTTCCTTTTAATTCTTTAATGACGTCATATTAAGCTGCTTTCTGTCTTTACACACACTCATACTTCTTGTATTTTTGAGAAATGCTTGAAAATTTCAGTTTTATTACCAATATGACGTCATATTTATCTTTTTTTCAATTGGTGAAACTTTTTATTTTATTTTCCTTTTTCACGTGGAAATCTTTCAATCGAAAATTAATTATTGTAGAAAGAATTTTATTGTGAATTTTTAACTACTGGCAAGTGCTATAACGAAAATTGCTTAAATTTAATAGGAAAAGGGTGTTGGATTTTTGGTTTTTTATCTCTATATATTAAAATAATACGATTTTTTCTAATTTTATGATTTTGAGCTTCATAATAGGTATTTAGCTATAAGGACACAAAATTTCATGACAAATTTCATACACATAATTTCGGAGAACCGACTCTGCGACGGACAGACAACAAAGAGGAAGTAATAGGGTTTCGTGAGATGAACGAAATCCTAAAAAATAATTAATAGAACTATAAAACTCTGAGTACATTCAAGATCTTTGGTTTATTCTGGCCAGCAAATGCCAGACGATTAGGCTGCCCATGTCTAGCTGATATATCACGGGCTCACAAATAAGTTCTTTTTAAGCTATCCAATTAAATAAAAAATCAGTCTAATTAACGGAGAATTACGAAAATTACATATTTAGATTACTCGTAAAGAGATACACATGGATGCAAAAGTTTCCATTAGATAAGTGCAATATTTCAAAAAAATTTAATAGAGCCGGAATTCTTCCAATCAAAAAATATTAGTATACATATTTTCTTTCATTCTTTTTACTATGCAGACAATTACTGTTTCCGACACCTATGTTTTTGCTGAGAAGAAAATTCCTCGCTTTTCGATTTAAAATTATTATTTTTTAATTGATATCTAGGGTTTTACTTGTTCGAATATTTCGAAATTTTATTTTTTGAAATCGCGATTTTTCTTTACGTCCGTTTGGAAATTTACGTGCAGATAGAGCGTTTATTACGATTTTTTTTTTTCGAAAAGCCGTAAAAATGGACAAATCTCCATTTTAACCGCAGCAAGAATGAAAATTTTGGGGTCCCGGTCAAAGACAAAACCTCACTGGTCGGTTACGAGCCTCGTATCAGAAATGAACTTCGCCATTTTTCAGATAAAAATAGTCCATTTTCGACGCGATGTTTAATCAGTTTCTAATTAATATCTTGGATAATTATCAAAATAGTAAAAATTCTCAGTCTCAGGTGCACCAACAGAGGACTTGGACTATTCTCACCTAAATATTCAGACTTCTAGGTGCCCTAGATTTTGCTAGCCATCGCACACAGACACAGACACACAGACACACACACAGACACATAGAGCGAAACCTTTTTTCATTAGTATAAATTTAAACCCATGTGGGTTCCAATGGTGACGAAACATGTTTTCGTTCCTCTTATGATCTCTTTATTAAATAATAATTAACATTTAGAGAAAATTTTAATCCCGTAATTTTTAGGTTTTTACAACATAAAAACATCATAACATAATTTTTAAAACATCAATTAAAACAAATAATAAATAAGGGCATACATGAATGTTTGAGTTACGTTAATATATCGCTTAATTTCCTTTAAAACATTTTTCAGTTACTGAAATCTCACTAACTATTCATTCAAAGTCCATGAAAATTTGTATTCACAAGATTTTTGACGTGACGAACATAAACATGTTTTTGAAGTTTTAATAGTAATGCTTCTACTGAACTTTTAAAAGTATATCTTAATTATAATTTATGTGTAACCCGTTATGTGTAACCCGTTATGATAAACAATGTCTCATATAATTGTAAAGAACATGCGAATAATTAAAACTGTACTTAATTTCCTTACTCGCAGTAATTATATTTGAAGTAATTTTAGTAATCGATGGGATATTTTTTTCACCTACTGAAAATAAAATTTGGCTTAGTAAAAACCACCGAGAATAAAATCGTCCAATCTGCATTAAACCTATGTTGTGTATTGCATAGAAAAATCAACATAAACATTCACACATGGTAGCGGAGGCGACCGCCACGGTGAGGGCACTGGTTCGAATCCTGGTGAGGCATGGACGACATTGTGTGTGTATCTTCAGTACTGTCAACTTCCTTCTGTCTATTCCGTCCTCAAGAAGATTTATGTAATTTGTCAAAGTCCTGTATGTATTTCTGTGAATAAAAACTATTGATCATTCGTGACAACAGTCTTGTACTTATAGGTCTCAAAGCAACCTCTTTCAAATATTCAAAAAGTAAACATTCACATCTGGTTGCTTTTATTGCATTCTTAATAATAATAATAATAATAATAATAATATTTTTTCTGGTTCTAAAGAAATCTAGTATTTATAAGTACAGCAACTATCATCCAAAGCAAAAAGTTTTTTCTCAATAAATGTGATTTTAAAAATTCAAATTGTAAATATTTAAATAAGTGCATTAAATTATATTATTTGTCTCAAAATGTTAACTAAAATAGTCTTGTACATTATGCTTCCTATATTTTATTTACTTTGTTTGTACAGACTTAATGTAATTTAAATCTAAATTGAAATATTTATAAAAACACTTTTATTTGAAGATGGAAGTTTACTAAATACTCTATATATTTACAAAGATGTATTTTTAGCATTTTTAAAAAATATAAATTAAGTTTATTTGATTCCGTACTAAATGGATTAACGTTTCAAATAAAAGATATTCTAAATTAAATTAAAGATAAGAAAGAGATGCTACTGTTATTCACTGAAAACAAAATTTATTTACTACAAACAAGAAGGAAATGAATGAGTTTCATAATTTCAAACAATAATCTTTATTTTTACTTAATTTTATTAAAGAATTGTGAAAATATTGTTTGATGTCAATAGAGACAATTTCTTCCTTTAAAATATTTATTTTAGTTTTTAAAGTATATTAATGTTGTCGTGGAAGAGTTTCCAAATAATAATTAATTATTTATAAAAGCTTATTTAATTATAAAATTCTTTTGTTTGTAAGATATTCTTTAATATTGACTTTTTGAGTTTACATAAACGTTTTATACAATTAATAATTTCGAAAAGGTACGTTAAAAAAATATAATTAAAATTATAACGACTAAAAAATATTTAAAAAAAATGTAGATTTTACAAATGTATTTTTATACTTTTAAAAAATACCGTTCTTCAAATTATATGCAGTGACTATATATTTACTGATATATATACTAATATACTAATAACTAATATATATACTACTACTGACTATATACTAATAATCATCATTTAGGCTACATTTTAAAGCAAATCTCAAAGTATATTTTAAAAGTTAATTCTGTTTTTCTGATACATAGATTAAATAGGTCTCTCTTTTGTGCAGATTATTTTTCCTTGAATGGAAGTATTAGTTTTTATTAGTTTTCATGCAATGGCGGTTGGAAATTTGCATTTGGACAAAAGAACTCCAGAAAATTTTTTGTAGTGAAACAAACTTGCAAATGCAAATATAGTGGTCTTTCGTTAAGGTGTCTCCGCTTAAGATGTATCTAACAAAAACATAACTGTGAAAAAAAAGAAAGAAAAGAAGTGATATGTAAGTGGGTGCCAAGTTCAAATAAAATTCACTCAAATTCACCTACTGAAGTATTAGAGCATTCTTTAAATTGTTTAAAAATAAAAAAATATTGATAGCATATTAATAATAAATCTAGAACTTGGCAAGTTTTTGATACATATTATGCCTATCATTTTCATGTCTTAATAAAATGATGATGATAATATTAATAACACTGTGAATTCTATTTGAATTTGGCACCCACTTACATATAACTTTTTTTTAAACAGAGTTTAGCTCCCTTTTTTCACAGTTATGTTTCTGTTAGATATGTATTATCTCAACATGTTTTTGTCTTTTTCACAATGTGTATAAATAGATAAATTTTATGCACCATTACTCAAAAAATTAATTCTCTGAAGTTAGCCAAAAACGGCTGATAATCAGGTGATTTTGCTGCAAGGTCAGCCCGGATTCAACATTTGGCGCTTTTTTGGCAAATTAAAATTTCGCCTAACAGACGTAACGTTAAAGTAAAAATGGACACCCCAAAAGGTAATTAATCGATTTTCCGAATTCTTTTTTTTCGATTCCTTATAGTGTAAACGAATTTCGTACCAAATTTGAAGTCTGTAGGTGCAGTAGACATATGAGATCTTTTTGATGAGCGAGTGCGTCAGTGATAAAATTATTGATTATCAGACATTTTCAAATATCATTATCTCGGAAACTAATTATGCGTTATTTATAAAATTTTGAATTGTGGATAATTAAGGGGGTTTTACTACACACCTAAAATCAGATAAATAGATTGCAGATAAGCAGAATCAAATAGATTTGCAGTAGTAGAGTGTCGAAATTTGGCGAAAACAGCTCGAAATGGTTCATGTAATATAACACACTAGTATGCCAGGCAAACTTGACTGACACACTGCCGTGTGTCTAGATCTCGGATTAAGGGTGACAATTTCGTTTCCCCAAAATCTTTCATTTGCAGTTAATGTTAAAGACATCGCTTAAAACGGGCTCCTAATTGGATTATGCGGATCGATTTTTAAGAAACTCACCGAACAGAATCGAGGATTATTTTTGAAAAAACACATTTTATGTAAATTTGGTTATTGGGAGATCAAGAAATTGTCAGTAACAATAACAAATTCAGTGACCATAATAAATCATGCATAATTTTTTTAAAGTACCCTCGGTAACAACCACTGTAGGAATAGTCACTGAGACTATTTAAGGCGAGACAAACAATTTGCAAGCAATGAATGAATAGGGTTCGCAGTGGACTGGGATAAGCAAGGCTGTAATTCGAACTCAACTACTGTCAAAATAACTTAATATAAATTCACTAATTTAAACTCAACCTACGTGAGGGAAATTGCTGCTCAACTAACTCGCAGAAAATATTCCCTTGGATGGTTAAAACCGTTGAAAACATTACATTAGAATGTCATTGAACGAGAATCCGTGAACCCTAAAATTTCTTAATACTAATTTTTGAATTTCTGGTCTCGACGATTAACTAGAAAACAGCTTAAACTTGGAATGACTAAAGCACGTGTCACCATTAACCTTCATAACCCACAAACAATTGAATGTTTGGAGTAGAGTTCCTTGACGGTGAAATCTGGCAGGAAATCCATTTGTTCGACTACAACCAGCGTATTTATACTCTCCAGCTGGCCATAATGACTTAATTGTCATATAACCTAATAATAATCATGAAAATCAGATTCAGGAAGGCGTAATCACACGTGAGAAAATTAGAGAAACGATAGATAGATGTCCCTTTCGTGGATACATGTGTGTGTTGAACAAAATACTCAAAATTAAACTGAACTCCATTTATAAACGAGTAGCTAGCTCCTGCCATAATTTTTCTGACTACAAATGTTCTAGAACAGAAATCCTTTCTAGGTGCGTTAGTAATTATATAAATACGTAGCGCCTATAGTCGTCTGGTTCGTCCGTCTGTATGTCTGTCCGTCTGTCTGTCTGTCCGTCTGTTCGCATATAACAGCCTACTACCCAAAAAAACTACCCATCCAAATGGTTTTAAATTTAATGTATATAATCATTGCAGAATTTTGTCGAGTCATTTCAATTTTTATAAAAATCAAATAAAAACTTAAAAATATATTAATAAAAGTTTTCTTTATTCTATTAAATCCTATCGTACGTAATCTATATAATAAAAGCGCAAGTCATGTGACTGATGAAAACAAATACGGGTAAACCACATCTTTTTTCATATTCCAAACGGCCATTTTTCATCAAAATTATTTTTTCGAATAAAATTGCTTAAAAGTTACATTTTTAGAAAGATTGTTGAAAAAAAAAATGTTTGTTTGAGAGATGAGTTACATTAAAAAATGTATAGATTCTGAGATAACTTCAGTGGAAATTACGTTAACAGCCGAATATCGCAATCCATTAGAGTAAATAAACACAGGAGTTTCTTTCATTACCAGTCATAAAAATATTAAACCATGGACGTAATCATTCGCAAAGCAAAATCTCCATGGTGAATTTTACAGCGCTGTCTGGTGTAGAAAAAAATCTAATTTGTAAACGTGGCAAATGTAATAAGAAAAAGAAAACGCATACTCATTTCACTCATATCAGACGATATTATTCATTTTACTGAAATAATAAGGATGATTTTTACTTACCCATCATACGTAGTATAGGGTAAGTCTTGTAATCGTTTTGAAAATCGAAAATTTTTTTTGACGGATTTACACGTTTCAGACACTGGAGATTCCGAAAAATATATTTTTAGAAAAAAAAATTTGCCGTCCGTCTGTGTGTCTGTGTGTCTGTGTGTGTGTCTGTAAACGCTCTATCTCCCGAAAAAATTGAGATAGAGACTTGCTATTTGGTATGTACTTACTAAGTAATAATGGGAAGAAGCCTATTTCATTTCAAAAACCTCGATTAACCGGAAAAAAAAATTTCGGACTCTCGAAATACTCGTTCTGATGAAAGGTATATAAAAATTTTCGAAATTGTTTATTTTAAGAAATAAATATAAAAGACAATAAAAAAACATAAATTTTGCATAAAGCATGAAGTCGATCGGATAATGAGTTGCCGAGATATTTGGAATCTTATTTTCGACACTCTTCGATTTTTCATGACCCTGTATTTCATCCAAATTTCACTTCAAAGATATATTCTAACTGGAAATTTGACGCTTAATCAGATGCAATAAACCGCTAGTTAATAGGATTATTATTTTTGGAGTTATAAGGATGTTTCTTTCAAGCAATTCAGTAATCGAGCCTTTAAAGTTTGTGACGTCATCAAGCCACGATTTTATTTGAATTGCAATGCACTTTATAAGTAGTTTACACATGTTTTATTTTAATATTTTACAATATGCATATCCATGATGGGTAAGTATTACGGTGGCCCCCAACGACTAGTTTACATTGTGAAACTAGTTATAAAACAACACACCTCCTATGCCAGGTTTAAAAAATATAAATTATAAATTTAAATTATCCATAATTGTCGAAACTTGTTAAATACAACAATAATTTAAGCATTTCAATTCCTGGTTTCAACGTGAGATAATCCAGGTACTAATACATAAATAAACATAAACATTGTTCTACTTCATATTTTAAGTAAAAGGAACAATTGCGTATAAGTATAATCATTCATGTTTTGTTTTTTTTATATTCATGTAACATGTTTGGTTAAATAAGAACATTTTACCGTTCCGCTTGCTATTCTCGTTTTGCATGCATATCTAAAAAAAAAAAGAACTTTGCTATAACAAGGGTCACGGAAGTTCTGAATACAAAATTTTTATTTTTTTTTTATCTTTTTATCCTGAAAGGATAAAGTTATGATAAATGTTTCTACAAAGTTAAATGCTTTTTCAGAAAAGTATTTTCTGAAGTTTAAGGGGTTTCAGGAAATGCGTTTTAGAAAAAAAAATAAGGTTTTTTAAAACAGAAGTTGTACAGTTTTTACTTTTTATAGAAGAGTAATTACCGTAAAATTAAACATGGTATGCAAATTACTCTAAAGATAGACGTTTTGGATTTATTATTTAACAAACAATTTCTTGAAAGATTTTTTTTTCAATTGATTTAAAATGAATAAAGTTAAATTCGATTATTTTTACAGTTCCTGCAATTATTTGTTTCTGGAAACTTTACGATTGAATTTCAATTGTTAATTTATAAAACCAATAGAGTGACGTATATCCATAGATATATATTTAACTGAAACTTAAAAGGGAAACAAATGTGCCATTCATTGCTAAAAAAGAAAAGAAAAAAATGAAAGAAATCAGGTTTCCAATTCAGCAGGAAAATTTAAACATTGGATCGTAAGTTACAACGTTTCCGTAACAGCATACTCAGTCCATATGAAGTAAAAATAGAGTCGTGAATGTTCTCAAGCTTTGCAATCACAACGAGTTAAAATTTGATTCCATTAGTTAATCTCAATGTGCTTTTTAATTGACTTCCATTTTGTAACTCCAGTGACAAATATCTCAGACTATGTATTTTTTTAAATTAATCATCATTAAGATCCTACACTAGTCACGCGAAGTAAGTCGCAAACTAATGTTGAACCTATGGGAGAGTTCTTTTCAAATTTCTCGCTTGCATATTAATATTTTTAAATGATTTTTTTTAATAGAATAGCTAACGTTGATCTCTAATCGGATAAGTTTTCACTTTTGGATTTTGGTTGCAGGTTTGTTTTCTAAGTTATTTTAAGGTTTGCAACCGGTTCCGTACAAAATTGCAACCAAAATCGACAAAGTACAGTCTATCAATGCTAATGATCAACCTCAACTATCCTATGTAAAATAAATCATTATAAATATTAAAATGAAAGTGAGAAAGTTTAAAAGAACGCTCCCATACATTTAACATTATCTTGCGAGTTTCTTCATATGACTAGTTTACGGTCTTACGTGATGCACATATCAAATGCGTTGCAGTTAAAAAATTGTAATCTAAGGCTATTGAGACGTAGACGGCGATTGACAAAACCTAATAGATATTTAGCGTTTACCCCTATTCTACTTAACTAAATTCTGCGGTCTCACATGAATGAAAAATGCCATAGATTTTAGATATAAATATGAAATAAAAATTGTTTTTCCTAAATAGGGGATATTCTATATGGAAGGCACTTTCAAATTTGATTTAGTATTATTAATTTTTTAATATCTTGATGGTGGTATGATTTACATTATAATATGTTCTTTATTAAAAAAGAAAAAAAAATATTGTTTATTGGATTTTATTAGAAACATTTCCTACATTTGAAAATGAAGAGATTAAAAGAAAAAACATCGCATATAAGCTTAGCAAGATACCTGAAAAAAATTAACCGAATTGCTCATGAAAATTCAGAAAAAAGTTTAGAAACAGGTAAAAAGTATTAAAGATGTGAAAAAAAGTTCGAAAACAATGCCGTTAATAATAAGTAAATTGTTGGCTTCATTAATGTATGCACGCTTTAATTGGCGATACAGAAAGTGGGATGGAGAGTTAGCACTCTGTTTTATTATAAGTTTAATGATTTAAGCATTAGTCAATCACCATGTCTGAAATAGTTAGGATTAAAGGCTAATTAAGTACAAACTGAATGATGATAGTGACAGGGCTCGTGGTATCGCTAAATTTGATTTAGTCTAAAACCTTCTCCGCCAGTGAAATTTATTCGATGCATTATTTCCATACTGTGTTGTATAACTACGATACCTGTGTTCCTTTAAAACAGGAGCAATATACGTACAGGGATGAACAGGGATGACCACCGGGGGAAAATTCCTTTGGTAGAGATAATTTTGGATTAAAACGAATCACCGAGTATCTTGTCATTATTCAAGCTAATGTTTGTGGAGTTCTCTCTTTCGTTTAATCTTACTCATCCAGTAATACCCAGGTCTGTAATGTCGGATGCCATAGTTTGGACAAAATCTTCAATCGAAGAATACCTCCTGTGCTTATGTCGCCATTCTATTACACAGACATCCTACTCATAATACAACATTCAAAGGTACCCTACTGCGGATGTTCTCAATAGTCGAGTATAAATGCGCCGTTTAGCTGTAAAGGAACTACGGTTATAATAGTTTTCCTAAATTAAAAATTAGTTTTGACTCGTTACAAAATAAGATATAATGGCATACAAGTAACATAGATTCGACTCATTTGCACGTCACACACTGGCGAAAACTCCCCCATTATAGACCAAAACGTTTAAATATATTTTTCAGTCTTCTTGCGCATAACTTTGTATAATTTTAAATTAGTGTTTTGTTTTAAACGATGAATATGTAGAGCAAATCTATCCTGCATAAAGGGCGGCAAGTACAAAATGATTAATATTAGCTCATTCGTTCATGATGCTGAACATTTAGAAAATAATGATCTACACTGTTACGGTAAAAACTATTCTTTTAGAGTTTTTTTATGCTGCGTGATAATTTTTTTTCCAGGAGGGATGTATATATCAGTTTTGAGTTTATCAATACTTATTAAACCCTTTCCAACTGGCAGGCAATTTCGTATTTTCCTACATATATCTCTCAGAAAACTAGCTATTCCACTATATTTCGGAGAAATAATGAATGCCAGAAACAAATTTTAACATTATCTCTACATCATGAATCATTTTAATTGCTTTAGTGGGATTTTTATTAGAATACATGCTGCTTTATTTTTATATTGTTTCACTCAAAAAATGTACGGAATGACTTGATTTATAAAATTACACTATATCATACTGTAATTTATGCTTTTCATAAAATGTTTGACAATAGTTATTTAACCCGCACTAGTGTATCCTGAACACAATTCGAACAACAATATATTTCTCAAGCAATCTATCTTTTCGATCACACAAATACAATTTCATTTATGTGTTATTTGATTCTTTTATTACGAAGGCTGAGCTGAATTCATTTAATTACATAATTATTTATATAATTTATTATATATTATATATTATTTATAAAATAGTCGTTTAATTATATAATTCACTATTAGCATGTTTTTATTATTATACTTGAGATTAGGGAGAACCTTGCTATATTGGTTTGCGGTTCATAACACAAATCAGTTTTCTAAGACTGTTCTCGAAGACTGTGAAAAACAGCAAAAGCCTGGAGTTTTGGTTAAAATTTTGGGAAAAATTAGTGAATCATGTGATGAAAACGGAATTCGCAAATGGAGACACATTTTGCTTACAGTGCTGTAAGCGTTTTACATCTGGCACATAATACACGTATCTACAGAATAAACGCGAATTCGTCAAAACGAATCTATACAAGAGCAAATATTTTGTATTATCCAAATAGCGGTGAGCGAACTCATGAATATTAATTTTCACGGAATGATTTAAAAATTCATGTTTAGAGTTTTGAAAGTGTTTTGCAGAAAATCATTCACTCTTGCTGTCATTCAAGTATAATAATACGGAAAAAAAAGAAATGTATTTCACTCTTAGAAAGAGTATAAGAAAACACAGTATTTATAATAGAAGTATTTATTTTGTTTCATTTGATGTTTTCCTTGAACTGCGTTTTCAGATAGAATTGTTGAAGAAAGAAAACACTCTTCCTGTTTTCTTTAGGCGAAGTTATTATTTGCAATTCTCAAGAGGTTAAAATGCTGAAAAGAATAAACTATTTCTGTTTCTTGCACATTATTTTCTTCTAGTTTCAAAAATGTACGTATATTACTAAATTTGTTTTAACTAATATCTTAAAATTTATTTTCCTAAAACTTGGTTTCGAATCTTGTATCTTTTAAAAAAAATTATATAAGGATACTGGTAGCAATTCATTTGATTTTCGTTTTGGAAATAAATTGCTTTTTGAGAATTGTTAAAAAAACCTATAACTTTGCTTCTTCCAACGTTTTTTTTTTTTTTTTTTTTTTTTTTTTTTTTTTTTTTTAAACGTCGAATTGTAAAAGCAGCTTTATTGTCGCCTACATTTTATGTACTGTAAATTCCGCTAATAGTAATCACCTTTGTTACTTTAATTTTTATTCCTATAAAGAGTTAAAATTTGCAACCGAATTTTATGATAATTTAAATACCACGAATTTACTATCATATCTATTGCATCAAGTTATTCGATTATTTTACTAATTTCTGATGCGAAGGAAAAAGATGGATGTTTGTGAGATTTCTCATGGGTGAGCTGCACAATTTTTCATTGGAATTTATTTCCTTATGCATTTCAGGAGATATTCAGTAAGTATCCAACTTTTTACTCAGGCATTTTTAAAAATGTCATAAGATACTAGACGTTTTCTTTTTCCCAGGACACACCGTAAAGATTTTCTTTTACAATAGGTATTTTCTTTTTATGTTATGCCGTTGTTAAAGTTGTAAAGACTACCCAATGTTTGCTTCTTTTGTTTTGTTTCCAAATTGATGTAAAACATTATTTTGCGGTCCGCCATTATTCTAAATTAGAGACTAGTCTTATCTGTAATTATTTTTAACACAATCAATTGATTGGTAAATAATTCATACGAGTAGTAATTTTTCTGTGTGAGAGGAAATGTGGCCAGGATGGAACTCGTACCCAGAACCTTTTGTCTTCTGTTGTCAATGTTCTTCTAACTGAACAATCTAGACGGCATTCCAGAAAACACGATATTTTCTCAGAACTACCATTTGGTCATGACATCTGGACTGTTATTTGAAATAGCACAACAGAATAAACAGCAGGTGGAACTCCAACAAACTATTGATGCAGTAATATTTTCACACCATCATAATTATAGTAATTTGTAATGAGTAACACCCTAACTGACTCAATTCGATGGGAAAAAAATGTCATATAGCACATATTTACTTTTTGAAGCATATATATCTCTATAGTAATACATCTAATTTTACAGTTTAAAAAAAAAGGAATTTATTTAATTTTTTAAAATACGTTTCTTAAACATATTAAATTTGATATTTTTGAAATACTTTATAACTGATGTTATTAAGATGAGGAAACTCCAACAAGACATTTTACAGAAGTTTACTATACAATGTAATAGCATTGGGATTAAAGTTTAAGTTTGTCGTCTTTGTTTACTTTATCTACTTTTTCTACTTTTCTTCCTGCTGTGGTGTAACATCTGTTCCAGAATTTCGGCTAATGTGCTTATTTTCAAAATATTTATGTAGTATGACAATAAATCTAGTTATGTCCCAATATTAGGCCCGAATTGTCTCGCTATTCATGATGTGTCATGTGTAGTAACTGTCTATACTTTTAATATAATAACATCAATTTTCTATACATGACCCGGCGAATTACCTCCAAGGCTAACTCAGAAGTAATGTTATTCCTTTTTTATACTATTTGCGCTCAAATTTTGCTTTATTAGAGATTAATAAGCGGCTAAACCTTTTATAAAAATGGTAATATCCTTAGTTTTTAACAAATCCAAATACGGGCTTAGCTTCACCTAACCAGAAGCCAAAGCCACAAATGTTTATATGCAAGGTGTGTTGAATGCATGGTAATTCGAGAAGGAATGAGTTTCCCTATCACCCCCTGTTCATTATTACCAGAAAGAAGAAAGGAAGAAAACTCCAGCATCGCATACTGGTAGTACACGCCGGTGTTTAAATGCACGAGTATCGAGCGAAAGTCTTCAAAAAAAAAGAATTTGAAACACTAACCATTCAGCCAATATGAACTAAAATAATATACAGGTGTACATGATACATTAAGTAGAGAAATTTCTTGGTTGTTGCTATGTTAAACCTATTATTTTGTTTCGATACTGAAAATAGACGTTGGTTTCCATGTTGACATATTACTATTAACTTCTTTGACCTCCAGAATCAACGCCATATTCGATGGGTTGGCATGACTTAGGCATGACTTGCATGACTCTGGTTTCTCTGTCCGTCTGTCCAGACCCTGCCTCGAGTTAGAGAGTTCCCTAACTCGCGTAAATATACTCGGATTTCCATGTGTTTGTTATACATTTTGACGTTTACTATAGCACGATCACAATTTAAAATCAAATGTGTAGCATACATAGTTCGTTTAAAGCGACAGTCAGAAGTATTCCGTTATATTACGGCCTATAAGAAAAATCGTTTCACGTGCATTTTAATGATATTACACCATTTCAAGGCTAATGAAAGTATTAAGAGTGTGTGAGGTGCACTCCCAAACATATGCTTTCTGTGGAATACGGGGAGCAAAGCATTTATTATTCATTTACAGGATTACACTAAAGAATTAACTTACATATTGGGATTGCTGAAAACAATGGTGTCCATTGCATTTAACGTACATGTACAGGGACACGCAAAATAATTTGGTTGAAATACTGTCAATGAGTTATATTTGTTGGAAGTGCGTTTTCGTCTTTGGTTTGAGTTTTTATGTTTAACTAAATTTTTGAATAGTAACAGGTGTGTATATACTCTATAGATCATATACAGTACCACACAAAAGAATTCGAGTACATCTCCTGCTTATTGACGGTAATGTTTGAAGGTGTATTTTTAAATGTGTGATGCGTTTCGTCAATTAACTAAATTTCTGTGCACTATGTAGTATATATACCAATCTACAAGTCACATACATGGTTGCATAAAATGATTAGGATATTTTTAAACCCATGATTTTTCGTTCTTGTTTACATTAAAAGTCCCCAGAAGTGAAAAAATTAGGCTCTAAGAGTTTGGTATATGGTCTCTATTTATTTTTATATATCACACTTTTGAAAATGAAATAATTTTTGCTTAAACATCTGAGTTCTAAAACAAATATTAATTATACCACATCCGATAGCTATTTTATATTTTGAAGTCCTATATGGTTTGAAATACTTTATTAAAATAGATTATACAATGTGAATAATGTTTAGCTGGTGTTTTTAATATTGTTAGGATAAAATATATTCTTACACTTCATTCCCAAAGGCATTTTGGAAGTTCTGTCACGACTAAATAGGGGAAAACCGTAATATGTATTACACTAAAAAAGGCACATGAGTGACTCGTATGTTTCTCTCAGTGCTATGTTATAGGCGGTCACAAAAATGGGATTTCTTTTGAAAATCATATAAGGAACCTCATATAAACATAATCATATAAATACTCTTTTTCATGAATCTCAATGATTATAAAATGGTCATTTGTTGACTTCTATATCATGTCTTCGTGATTTTTTTTTTCAAAACGAAACACATATTTTATCAGTTTGGGACAACAAATTAGACACTTTATATGTAAAAACTAATTGAAAGAACTGGTTTAAATTATTGTTTCATATTAACAGCAATATTTATCAGTATTTATAGATATATTGTTCACTAATTTTATGTCTCTGTAATCATTAGTAATGTCACTTTCGACACGCACAATGTGGAACATATTGACATCACAGTTTTTTAGATTAAATTGTTGCCGTTGGGTTTAAAAATGGTAGTACAAACTTTCTTACAGCATTAAACAGAAGTGGCTCCTTAAGCATCGCCAAAGTTTTAAATAACAGAAACGATTTTCTGCTATGCTTAGAAAACATTCACCAGTTTACAAGATAACCAGTTGTGAACAAATTCATTATTTTATGAGTACAGTTATTGGACTTGTGGTTTTTCAAGTCATGTGACAACAATATAATTCATAAAATGCAAAACAATTCGGTCAATGTGCTGTTCGGGTAAGGAGATGCAACGAATGCAAATTTGGCGTGATATCTTTTGAAATTTGGAACCAGATACTAGGCCACCTTTTTAAAAAAATTTCTATTAACAACTATTTATGTTGTCATTATTAGTTTCAATAAAATGTAATAAAGTGATACTACAACTACATGCTTTTAAATCATTAGTTGCTTTGTAATAACGATTTTAAGGCTGTTAGCTTCAAGAGAGAACATGGCATCAATTTAGCAGCTGAAAAATCACTAATTTACCTTATGAAAAAGGAAAACAGTAGAGTGAATGCATTTGACTCCACGTAAACGGAATAAGAGAAACCTAAGATAGGAAGGAAATATTTCCAAATTCGATAAACTTGAAATACTTCATTAAATTCACACTGTTTTTATAATAACTATTTCTACTAGAAGCACAATCCTCACTGAATATCACTAGCTAAATACGTTCTGTGTTCCTGAAATACAACTCTATAATAAGTAGATGGAAATTGTAAAACAACTCCTTAACAATGCCCGGAACCTTGGAGTAATTTCACATTTCACTTTACAAGCTCTGGAGAAGGCTTTCCTCCCGTCACTTGTTTGATTGCAGCTAGATTACCTTTTACGACGAGATCTACTGATAATTGGAAATTTCACGCAAGCACCTCTCTATATAGCCACTAAATATAAACATATATTTTCAAAAAAACTGTGGCAACCAATTCGGGAGATCCAGACGTTATAATTAAAATTCGACGGAAAACATTTCTCTTACACAGACTGTTTACAACGAAAATTTATGTGATCGGAAGCAAATCTCACTCGATCACTTTCGATACAATAATTAAAGGATACTTCAGGTATACTGACCCAGTGTCAGCATAGTGTAGTAATAGTTTATTTTCTTATCTCTATAATATATTTCTTATCTCTATAATATATTTTAAAGAACTTTCTTAATTACTTAATAAATAAATAAATAATATTTTTTTTCATTTATAATCATATATAAAAAGTATGCAATAGTATTACAAATATAAAAAAACTAGTAGTTATTATGTAGCAAAGACGTTTAAGAATAATATTATTTAAATACATTTAATATACAGGGTGTTTCTAAATGAATATCGGAGTTTTAACGCTTTGTAGTATCTATTATATAAAACTTTAAATTATACTTAATACATAAAATGAAAGAGCAACTCAAACAGTTTGTTGGTACCTGTGCATGCACAGGCGTAGGCGATGTTTCTTCCGTGATCCATTAGAAAGCGCTAGTACCGAAAATGGCGACTACTGAACAGAAAGCATTTTGTGTTCTGCAGTTTTCAAAGACCAAATCTGTAGTTACCTTGCCACGTGCGTTCTGGATAAAGTTCAGATGCGATCCCCCAGCCAGCTGTTGCAAAAATTACCCCACAAACACTAATTAACATTTGGGAAGAACTGAGCTATCGACTTGATGTGTGCCGTGTGACGAAAGCTATTGGAGTGTTTCTATATTAAGTTTCTATATTAAGCTATATTAAATTGTTCACATTGAACACTTGTAAGCTTGTAGGTAAAACTATTTGAGTTGCTCTTTCATTTTATGTATTAATTATAATTTTAAGTTTTATGTAATAAATACTACCAAGCGTTAAAACTCCGATATTCATTTAGAAACACCCTGTATTCCATGTAGCTAATTATCCAACCGTTATGGAAGTACAAACAAGTTTAATCGTCTAATATTACTGTTGCTATTTAATATGAAACAGTTTTGAGGCTATTAACTGTTGCATCCACATGTCTTTATTATATAATAGTCACATTTATATGTTAAAACACCTCCAATTTATTTACTTACCTGCTCTAACATGGACATCTCGACTACCGATGGTGCCGACATTGTTTGTAGCTTCACATCGATATATTGATGCGTGGACATCTGCTCTATAATCTTCAGCGGAAAATGGCGAAAACACTAACGAACCATCGTGACGCGTGTGTCTTAATCCAGGAAGATCGTGAACGATCTCACCGTCGCTTTTCACCCAAGATACCACCGGCCTCGGACGTCCGTCTGCCATACACGATATTACCGTCCCACTGGAGTTCGAAAATTCTACTCGAGAAGGAGGTTCATTGGTAAAAAATGGTCCTTGGTTCCCATTGTCATTCGCAAATACTGCAAGAGAGAGAAAAGAAATGCTATATTATTTTATGAGAAAAACGTAATAATAATATAAGATCATTCATAGCAAAACCAAAGTAAAATAAAATCACTCAAGTAAACAGCATGTAAAACAAAAGATGACCATGGGGCCTGAAACAACCTACTTGCTGAAGCGACTAGAGCATAATCATTATATTTTACAACAAATAATAAACAACAAATGTATTATAAAATATATTTTATGGAAAATTTATTGAAATTGATTTAAATCAAATATCCTACATACTATTTTTTATGCATGGAAAAAAGTGATAAATCTTTCGGAATAAAAAATTTTAAATAACTCATTTGATTATGAATTTAAATTTATTATATGAGAATATAAATTTGGATTAGACTGTAATGAAAATATATATATATATTTTTTTTTCTAACAAGAAAACAAATTAGGATGTCATTTATTAGATTAGATAAATCCTAGTTTCAAGAGACGTAAAATATTGAAAAAAAGCGATAAATCTTTTGGAATAAAATATTTAAAATAACTCATTTGTGTATGAATTGAAATTTATTATATGGGAATATAAATTTGGATTTAACTGCTCTGAAAAATATTTTATTTGAACAAGAAAACAAACTAGGATATCATTTATTAGATTAGATAAATCCTAGTTTGAAACAAGTAAAACATTTTTTAACATTTGTTATTTCAAACATTTATTAAAAAATACTTTGAAATGACGATAAGTTAATTATCCGAACTGGTAAAAATACATAAATCCGACATATCTTATGAATATTTCAGTTTTAAAAAACTGCTTATATTTTCATTAGTATAAATACCCACTTCATATATTTTAACATAATGTAAATAGAGTTCGATTAAAGCATATTATTTTTCCATTAATGAAGCAAATAGTAAAATTGTATTCGATATACACTTATAAACATGAAATAAATAAAATTATTGTTTAACATATGTTATTTACGAAAGGAAATATAAAACCATTTTTACAAAGCGTTTGTTAAAGCAAAATTTTTTTAAGTTGGACGTATTTTCTTTATCGAAGGACTGCTCTTTTGTTGAATTTATATCAGAAATTAATTAAAATCAATACAGATTTTCTTTTTCATATTAATATAAATGCATTTAAAAAATAGATTTGTGCTTTATAAAAGAAAATGCAAATAGGCATTATTAAAATTCTTTAATCTAAAAAATAATAAATTAATCTACAATTTGTTATAAATTTAAATTAAAGTTTAAAAATATGCTTTCCTGCAAAGAATTTTTAAACGCAATGTTTTAAGGATAAAGATATAAGATATAAAATATAGATTCTTTATATTTTCGAAGAACTTATAAATTTGTTGAATTAAAATTTTTAATTAATATTTTAGAAACAAATTATTTTTTTAATATATAAGTATCGCGTATAACTTATTCTTAAACATAATTACATATTTATTTCTGATTTGCATCTAAAGCTAATAAAAAAAATTACATATTTATTTCTGTTTTGCATCTAAAGCTAATAAAAAAATTACATATTTATTTGACTCATTTTAATGAGAATAAGAAAAAGTATTATTTTTTAATACGCATTTTTTTTCTTGATACCGCATATATTAAAATAACAATTCTGAAATCACATGTCATAATAGCTTTTTTCGTTTTAAAATAACTATTATATTTGCTAAATTTAAGCTGTGTTTTTTTCTTTTTTTTTCTTTTTTTTTTTTTTTTAGACCGCTGACCAGGCCCCTACCTGCCAGGCTTTTGCTTAGCTTAACGAGTTGATACCTGGAAACGGGGCGAGAATTCGCCTGCTCCTCGCTTGGCGAAGATGTGTTTGTTAAATCTATAGGCCGACGTGGCTTCAGTGCGTCTTGTTTCTTTAATTGCTTTTTCTTAGTTGGCCGGTTGCTAATTGATTTTTTATGAGGCGGTTCAGCACTGCGCAGTGTAGCGAAGTCATGCCGGACGGATGTGAGATGCTGGGATATTTACTATTTCCTCGCTGCATTGCTCACCCATACGTCACACCATCTCTACTCGAGTTGGTCTCGTAATTTAGAACCTTGATCTGGTGACGAGACCTTCACCAGACTAGGCACCACCAGAGGTGTAATTCACAGGTAACTTGGAGGACTTTACACCCGCGACGGATTTTACATGCACCGGACGCCATTAGCGTACATGATCGTCGCATCTGAAAAGGAATGGGGGTTAGACATGTGAATTTAGGTTGTGGGAAAATAAATTTGGACTTAATTTTGATTTTTAAATGTGTTCTTTATCTATTATTTTAAATTCATACTTTCTTTAAACATACAAATGATCACACATTTACACACACACACACATATATATATATACATAATTTTTTGCGTCGTGTAAATAGTAGAGCGTAAGATCATCATGTGGTACTAGTTTTAAAAATGGAACTATTATAAAATTCCTTTTCAGAAAACGTTTGTTAAAATCACAGTTGAGAAAAATCTGGCATACGGAACAGCCTTTTTCCATTTCAAAGAACTGTTCAATTTGCTGACGCCGACTGAAAGAGTGAATCATGCATTATAGTCGTGGAAAAAGAAGAAAAATGCGCGTTTCTTGACAGATCCAGTTTTAGCATTTCAACTCTGCTGGTTTTCTCTCCAAAAGTTACTTTATTATTTAGAAAAGAGAGAATATTTTAAAGTCGCATAATATTTTTGGAATAAGGAATTGTTCTCTAAAAGTCTTACCTTTTCTGCAAGGATGAATAACTTATAAGGCTTAGAGATAAAGTAAATATTAAAATAAAATACGTAGTAAATGAATGAATTGTAAACACGGGAATTAAATAGAGATATGAATAAATAAACTCTAAATAATAAAAAAAAACTAACTGTTTTATTGGCATATTTTACTAATGGGACGAAGTGGTAATTGCACTTCTTTTTTTTAAGGTTTTTTAGTTTGAAATTACAATTTTCCTTTCATATTTGTTTAGTACTTTCTTTGCAGTTACTTATGTTATGAAATGTATATTATTGAAAATATTGTGATCTTATGACAAGCTGTTAAGGCTGTGCATTGTTTTTACTGTCATTAACAGCTTTTGACACGTGATTTAGTGTGATTTTCCCAGGACTTGCTAAAAAGTATTTGCAGAATTATATGAACAAGTTTTAAGAAGAAATATTACTTCTGCAAATATAACCTAAACAACAGTGTAATCACCTTTCAAATATATTTGCGAGGATTTAAGTTACAAAATGGTTCTCAATAGATACTACAACTATACAAACTATTTAAAAAAATAAAGTTGTACTGATAAATGTGAAATAATTTATATTGATGATCTACAATGCAGCAATCGTAATACTGTGGCTTCGTCTCATGATCGGGATATTATCATCATACCTGTCACATGTTTCAGCGATGCAGTAAACAATTATTTCTCTTAAAAATATATTCAGTTTGAATATTTTTATGAGTCCATTTCAGTTCAATTGACTGGTGAAATGTTATTACTGTCCCTAACTATGATCTTGAATGTTGCGTCTAAATATATTAAACCGTCTATACACTACACGATATGGTATGTGGAAGCGCTTCCTAGCGGAAAATTCTGGAAATAATTATCATATCCGAAAACTATAAAAAATATGGTCTAAAGTTCAATAATAATGTTGAAGAGTTTGGCCGATTTAGTAAGAAAATACGTAATATTATGCAATCAGATACGGTAAATGGTCGCGTGCACACAAGAAAATATCCACAAAGATATATTAATAAAAATAAATAATGGCAGTCAATAAACACAATTTTACAATTATAAACACTCGCGTCTCCACATAAAAATGCCTGTGCTCCAAAAATTAGCTTTTATTTTAATTACAAAAGTAACAGACTGTTTAATATTTCTTTTACTTTTTTCTTACCACGGTTTTTAAGCTCTCTGGCTATAAAAGCCTGAGAGCTAATGTGCCCTCAGGTTCTGTATGTACATATGTATGTACGTAACGCGCTAACTCTTGATAGAAATATTAGATTTACTTTAAATTTTGGATGGTTCATTCTGATAAGGCACTTCCTGATTAGTTTTTGAGATTCACTGGATAAGTATAAAGGGGGATAACGGTTGGTCAATCCCCTTTAATTTAGAGAAATGGGTTTTTTCATGCAGAATTATTCGATATGCTTCAAATTTTGTATCTATGTTAATTGTGATAAGGTGCTTCCCTGATTCGTTTTGGGGGTTCATTGGTATAAAGGGGAGGAATGAGGGCTAACCCCCTTAATTTAGATAAATAAGTTTTTCATACAGAATTATCCGATTTGCTTCAGATTTTATATATTGGTTCATTGTGATAAGGCGCGTCCCTGATTAGATTTGGGGGTTCACTGGTTAAGTATAAAGGGCGAGAACGGGGGGCTAATTCTTCCTTAGTTTATTTTCAATATCTTTATTTTTCGAGGACATTATTCTTTGAAATAAGGGTATAATTTACAATTAACATGAATGTCCTGTGATCTCAATGCCAACAGTTTAACTGGGCACTTTTCTTTTTATTGCTTCATATTTCCACACAACCGCGTTATTATTTGATAAAATTTCATTTGTATAGGTCTAAAAATAATTTTATTTGCTTCGGAGAAAATTCGTGTTAATAAAACGTCTCTCAGTAGTTTCAGAGATTTTTGTCTTTAAGACATTTATCGCTGACCATGTGGACAATGTGTCTATTTTATTAATCGATGGTACTCTTTAACTTTGTCATTGAACTTTTAGTCGTATCTACAAATTGTCTTTATCTCCTAAATTTACAGCTTGGAAGTACAGCGAAATACCTCATCACTTAATACATACTCGTTTTACTACACCGAGAAAGCCAGAAAATTATACCTGGTTAGAACTTAAATGATCCGAAATTGAATTAAAGTTTCGATATCTAAAGTTCCCTATATATATATATTGATATAAAATATACCCTTATTGTTTTATATTTTTGATAAATTACTAAATTACTAAGTGTAACGTATGTACCAATTTTCTCAGTCGCTGCGTAGCACATACAACTAAGCGATAAATATACTTGCACAAATACAATAGCGGGAAACAAACCGCAGACCATGTATTTGCCAAAATGTGTGTTTTTTCTTCATAGAATTTGCACTCATATATATTCATAATATACCTTATAATTGAGATAGGTCAATGTTTTTTAATTTTTAAAAGTCGGCAAAAAATACTCCATTATCTATCTATCTATCTATCTATATATATATATATATATATATTATTTTTTTAAACCATTAATGCAGTTACGCATTTTTCAAAATACTTATGCAATATATTCAAACGTTCTTGTGCTTACAATTTAATTATGATCCTTCATTTCCCCTCCTCGATTTTCGTGTTCTATTTAACAATTAACTTTTTTTTTTCCTAAAGAGATTATTACTCATTAAGATAAAATATTTGTAAAAAAAAGCAAATGCTTGCAATCGATAGGAACAATTTGCTATGAGTTTGCTTTTTAAACTTTAAAACTTATACTAAATGAATTACCTTATTATTTTTAAGAAGTTCCTTTTATTAAAAATAATAATGAAGGCACATACTTTTAAGAGAAAGAACTATTTCTTTCGCAATTAGCTTTATTTAAGGGAAATTTGATCATTATTTTTTATTAAAGTTTTAAATTTTAATAATAAGATAGCAATAGAAGTAATTTTCCACGTTAATTACGCAGTTTTTGGAATAAGTTCAGCAAAGCTAATGCATTTATTTTAAAGTTGGATTGAACACATTATTATTTTTTTTTTTTTTGAGTTGGTATTTAAACTTTTTTTTTTTATTTAATCATTAGTTGGAATTGGAGAAAACATCTGCACGAGAGCAGAAATTTGGTAATTGTGATATTTTGATGAAAATGTTATTCGCGATATTAAATTTAAATTCGAGAACAATTTAATTTTGTTATTATTTTTCATAAATGCACATAGCATTTATTTAAATAGATTTATATTATACAAGTTCATCTGAAAATATGAGACAAACATTAAATGATCTTAGTGCACAACAAAACAACAATAACAAAAATAACAAATAACTGCATAGAAAAACGGATCACAATGTTAAATTCGTTCAAATTTTCGACTGCAAGTTTTTGGTGATTTCACACATTCCGTTGCCCTGAAAAATTTTGACAATTTTTAGAAAATGTCTGTCTGTCTGTAGATCTTTCGTCTTTCTATGCAATACACAATTTTTATTCACTATATAAAATATGTGAAAATACATGAAAATTTCTACTTTCGACACTTTTACACAATTGATGATGATAAAAACGCACAAAGGCCACGGCTATGCCGTGTTTTACACGAATTTAATGATAGCTATGTAGTCGTCTATGTGACACCATCGTACTAATTTTAAAATATAAATATTTATTATAAAACATTTTGTCAATTTGTTTTTATTTTATCGTTCAAGATATTGTAATGCTGCTCTATGTTGCTCTATGATTTTTGCGATGAACATTGCATTCGAATCCCAGTTTTATAGGATTAAAATGCACAAAGTGGGATATTTGAAGGTAGTCATTAAAAATGTAAATATTGGTCTATTTCGGATTTGAATCTACATCTGTGTTGTGATTTTGTGCAGTCACTATTAAAAATTGTTTCGAGTTAAATTAAAGAAGAACGAAAATCATGCGTAGAGCATAGACTGTGAAACACTTGTGAACACATCCAGAAAACTCACGAAACTTCACCGTTAAATAAGAGGAAAGAAGATGGGTAAGTAAACTGTTTAGAAAACATATAACACATTGAAAATACAGTTTTCGAAATTACTTTCTATTGTCAAAAGTTAGTCGAATTATTTTATGCAACCCTGTATATGATTTATAGATTTGAATATATACTACATAGCATGATAAAATTGTTCGAATACAAAATTCACATTTAGAAATTTTCGTCAATCGATGAAAATGCACTCAAAAGCTTTTGTTAAGCCATGTACATCGTTTAAAGACTTCTGTACACATATTAAGCTAAAATATAATTCAGGTAGAAAACGCATAAGGCAACTAAAAATAAATCTTCCAGCAATTACAAACCGTAAAGGACAATGCATCTTGTTCTTTGCGTCGCCCTGTATATGAATTGACACTTGTTTCCAAAAATTAAGGAAAAATCACAAAAATAGCAATAACTCGTATGATATATTGCATATATTGTTAAATAAAAGGTGCTGCATAAAAATACCAAATACAAATTAGTGGCGCTTCGATCGTATTGCATCATCTGTGAGGAACATAAAAATACACGTTAGAGAGTAAAGCTGCAGTTGTCACTGTGATAGCGATAGTATAAATCTGGGATAGCCAATTCATTAGAATGACCTCGAGCCATCATTTGCCCATAGAACAGCGATTTAGAGCTATTGAAAGATTGGAGGCAGGACAAAGTCAGACAGAGGTGTCTAGATGGCTAAATGTGAGATGGCTAAATGTGCTGTTGTTCATAAGTTTTGGCAAGAATTTCAATTACTGGTTCCGGCTCAAGAAGTTTTTGAGAAGGTTTTGACAGGGTTTTGACAAGCTCCGATGACCGATATTTGCGGTTATGTGTACGATGGAATAGAACCGCAACCCCATCTCATCTTAGATCCTCCCTTGCTGCAGCCACTGGCAGGTTGGTGTCAATGTCTACTGTGCGTAGAAGGCTTCACGAATGTGAGCTTTACGCGAGGCGACCAGCAATTTGTGTGCCACTCACCTCACATCACCGGAGGGAACGTTTGATGTGGGCACGTCAACATTTCACTGGAGGGCTGATCAATGGAGGCGTGTTCTCTTCATGGATGAGTCCCGGTATAGCTTCCAAAGCGATGGTAGGCGTTGTTTAATTTGGAGAGAACATGGAACACGTTATCTTCCATCAAACATTCGTGAAACATATTCATACGGAGGAGGCAATGTATGCAGTGGTATTTTTTGGGTGGACGCACATACCTCAATGTCTTTCCTCGTGGAACCGTGAATGCTTACGTTTATAGAAATGACATCATTGATGCCTATGTGCGCCCTTATGCCTGTGCAATAGTAATGATTTCCTGTTACAGGACGACAGCGTTAGACCACACAGGGCTCACATCGCGGACGATTATCTTCAGCACCAGACAATTCAGCGCATGGATTGACCAGCTCGATCACCGGACTTGAATGCCATCGAGCATGTTTGTAAAGCTTTAGGAAGACGTGTTTCTGCTCTTAATCCCCCTCCTCAGACACTTGACACGCTTACAACTGCTTTGCAAGTGCAATGGATAGCACTTTCCAGAGAACTCATCGATCGCATAATTGACAGTACGACACATCTCTGTATGTGCTGTATTACTACTAGGGGTGATCATACGACATATTAAAGGTACTTTTTCTATACCAAACTGACAAATTGATTTTGCCAATTTTATAATTATGCTATTTTTTGAAACACCATAATTGTCTGGTAATTTCTTTTCATGTTATTTTTCACCTTACTATGCTTTGTATATTGTGGCTGAGTTTCATTAAAATCTAAATGTAATATTTTGAGGTATCGCTATTTTTGTGACTTTTCCTTAATTTTTGGAAACCAGTGTTTTTATTTTCCACAAATTTTTATTAATCTACTAAATATAGTTTGGTAGGAAAATGATTACACAATTATAAACTACCCTTAAGTAATTCACTCCCATAGTCTGTAGTACTACCCGTATTATAGTACTCCATTATACTCCATGGTTCCAAATATGAAAAGAAACATCCAAGTAAAAGATTTTAAATAACGTGTAATATTAAAAAGTACGTGAAAAATTAAATGATAGTATTTCAAATAACTGCATAGACCGTGCAATTGTAGAACATTCTTATTTCTTTTGATAACGGCTCAGATTGAACTGAAACATGTAAACATTCTAATGAAACTTATTTTACTGTTTATAAAAAAAAAATACTTTATGCCTTTCAGCAAGTATATAATTCCAAGATGTTATAATTAGTTATATTGTTTAATATCTAAAATTATAATACTTACATACAAAATAATATTTTTATTAAACATATTTCTATAAAAATATCTTTCAAAAAAATTCCTGATTTAAATCGTTATCATTGTTACAAAAACTGTCTAAATTATGCTGCCTTCTAAAAAACTGGTTACTGTGCCCGAAAGGGAGTATTTAGTTAAGCATCGGCCATAAGGGTTCTTACGAGAGATGCCTGGCTGGAGGACTTTTGGCTCAAATTGTAGTTATTGTATATGAAACAACCTGAAAGGCGTGCACAGTTACCCCCAAAGAACAGGATGGTTTTGAACCCGTAAAGTGGACCGAAAGCCTATCATTTCGTGTCCAAAATTCTAATCACTGGGCTGAATTGTTTCCACTTTGTCTCCAAAAGTATACTTCAAAATTATACTAAGAATAAAATTGAATCGTGAGATTAAAGCACTTTCTGTTTTGTATATTGTTTAACTTCTAAAATTATGATAGCAGTTAGTAACATTAAAAATAATTGCACACCATAAACATACTGTACTTCTATTCAAATTAGGGCATCCAACCCGGGCTTCCCGGGATAGAGAATATATGATGTGAAAACCATTTTTAGGTAGCATTCAATACAAAAAAGTATAAAGCTACCTATTGCAGCCGTTCGGAGGAAAGTAGTTCCGGAAAATTTCGATATATTTTCACCGATCATGACCCCCAGACACCAAAACCACCCTCCGTTCAAATGTTGATTTATATATATAGATATATCCATATATATATATATCTCCATATATATATATATATATATATATATATATATATATATATATATATATATATATATATATATATATATATATATATATATATATCTGACATATGTCATACGATAACGCTCGTATTTATAAATCAATTTTGATGAAACTAATTGTGTGTATTAAGCTCACCAATGTCTCGACCGAGTTCGTTGGCCAGCTTGGTCCGCCATTTTGTTTCAAGATGGCGGCCATTTAAATATTTAAAACTAAAATAAATGTACAAAAAAGTTAAAAATTCAAATTTATTTTTTAATTAAGTGTTAGGCCTTGATATAAGGATTCCAGAGCATTTTTTGTTTTACCTCTATCTTAAAAGATGGCTGAGATAGAGCAGTTTGAAATTCTAGGGTGGCTGACATTTTGAAACAAGACAGCACATTACAAAAATGTTTTTTGTTGTAATAATTTTCCCAATCATCATACGCATAAAACTATATATTCATATCCGTTAGCGCCAAATTCTCGCCAAACGTGGCGACATTTGTCGAAATATCGCCAAATTTGGCGACCAAAACAAGTCTTCATAAATGAAGCCAATTTGGCTATTGCTCAATAATTTGGCGACTATCTTATTCAAATTCAGTGTTAACGAATCTTTTGTAAACGTTTTCTTTGCATTTTAACTTGCTGTTTTCGTGTAACAATAGCTAAAATTTTAAAACGAAGATATGGGAAAGCTACCTTTTCCTCCCGGTACAGGCCGGAAGGACTTTTTTAAAATTATTATTGAAAATTCTAATAGATTTTTTACATTTAATATTTCTTTTTGGATTTTCCCCTAACAGCACCAAACAGCATTTTTCTATGAAACATGTCATTTATATATTAAAATATATTAAAAGCGGTAATTTCGTATTGGCCTCGTGCCAGAAATTAATATCCGAAGAAATCGCTAAAAATTTCGTTAGCTACAGCATTTTTTTTTTTTTTTTTTTTTTTTTTTTTTTTTGTGTGACAATTTCAGGGGTTTTAAGCGGTTATTTCAATTACATATGTCTGTTAAATTTGTGTTTTATTTATACTATTTTATTTATTGCTTAATAAAGTGTTAATTTCGTTATTGAATATTAGCTGGAAACAAATGCTGAACTTTTTATATTGTTTAACGTGCAAACGGACTAATATTTTGTAATCGTCTGCAAGTGATAGAGATAGATTTCTGAAAAAAATCATGAGTGAAATTTAATTTAAATACCATAATAAATGAGTAAATTGCGATACAGTTAAAAAAAAAAAATGCATTTGAAAATAGATTTTTTTCCCCATATAACGGTGTAAAAATCGAAAATAGGGAATGTTTAGAAATTAAAAATATTGCAGTAGCAAAAATCGCAAAGGCGAAATTTAATCTTCAAGTGTAATGTTGCCATTCGCAAAATGACGTCAGTTTCACGCACAGAACCGTTTGTCACTTATAATATAGATAGATAGTAAGACAATATTTGCACAATAAAGCTTTCGCATGCTTCTATGCAAATATTGTCATGATATTTGCATAGAATCATATTATATATTGCATTGTATATGCAACATTGTCATATTATTTAATAAAAGTCCTTCCGGCCTGTACCGGGAGTAAAGGGTAGCTTTCCTATTTGTTTGTTTAAAAATTTTAGCTAATGTTACTCGAAACAGCAATCTAAAAGTCAAAGATCCCAATTACAGAAGATTCGTTAATACTGAATTTGAATAAGAAATTTGCCAAATTAGTCAACTATAGCCAATTTGGCTTCGTTTATGAAGACTTATTTTGGTCGCCAAATTTGGCGATATTTCGTCAATTGTCTCCAACTTTGGCGAGAATTTGGCGCTAACGGATATGAATATATAGTTTTATGCCTGTGATTGGGAAAATGATTACAACAATGAAAGATAATAAATTGTGCGAAATCGCGTTCCTTAAAACTCATAAATTAATCGTTGGTTTCAGGTAGCTTTCAATAAAAAAAAGTATAAAGCTACCTATTGCAGCCGTTCGGAGGAAAGCAATTCCAGAAAATTTCGATATATTTTAACCGATCATGACCCCCATACCCCAAAACCACCCTTCGTTCAAATGTTGATTTATGTATGTATGTATATAGAAATATATACAGCGTGTCCACGTATAACCTGACCGACCTTTATTTTCGCAACCGTTGGTCCTAGATGCATACTTCCAATTACAAAAATGTTTTAAATAAGGTAAAGAATTATTTTTCAAGCGATTTGTGTCAAGAAAAACATTTATTAAAAAATTACGAAATTTAAATTTTTATACGGTCCCCCGGTCCTATAAGTGATATTTAGTAAAATTTTACTGTGACACTAACAAGTAAGATAAAAAAAGTCCCACTCATCTAACATTAAAATTGACCGAATTATGAAACTTTGAAATGCATGACTTATACCACTTTTTTGCATCGCAAAACAGATGATTTCGGCCGTGCTTTCAGGGGTCGTATATAAAGTACTTAAACTTATTTCAAGGTATCTGCGCTTTGAAAAAAATGGTACAACTATTACAATTGACTTAAATTTTATTAGTTAAGTTTTATATTAGTTAAAATAATTGTATTTTATCATATGTTTTATTTTGTAAGGATTTGAGGCTATGATTTATTTTAACAAAAATTATATTATTTTCATAAGGTTTTATTTAACTTGCAACGATCTTCTTTCCAGTTTAAAATTTGTACTAGAATTTTTAACTCACTTTCAAATGTCCAATCGAAGTTAAATTTTACATACTGACTTAAATCCGATGACAATGTAATATTATTATGATTTTCGACGCTTACCATCTTAATAATACTCATATTAGAGGATAACACAAAAAAAATTAGGATAGATTACCATCAACAAGTTTAAGAAAAAGTTTTAGATTAGATAACAGAAACCTGCGATGGTTGTGTTTTTTTAACTTTTATAATTACGTTTTATGTATTTTTTAACGCTGAATAAAAAAGTTACCTTCACTTTTAACCATCATGTCAAGATTTTTTGCAAATCGTAAATTTCAAGGTTAAAAAATAGCGAAAAATCTGATACTATAAAATAGATGTAAGACTTTTTTATTCAGTTTAATTTTATTTAATTCAATAATTTATTCAATTTTTTGGCTTATACTGGGTTTTTACAACTAAATAGCTCAGGGGTTCGATGAGGTTGGGAGGCGATTTTTATCAATTTTAACTTTGAGCTTTTTAGCTTTGAAATTTTCGATTTGAGAAAAATCCTGACGTTATGGTTTAAAATGAAGGTCATTTTCGGATTCAGCGCTAAAAAATACATTAGAATCAATTTTCAAAAGCTAAAAAACATGGCACAACCCAAAATTTGAAAGACAGTGTAATCTAACAGCATTTAAAAATCGTAATTGAGGCTGTTGCTTTTCATCCTTTTATTTAACAAAAATTCTGTTATTTTTATCCTCTTATATGTTCAGTATAAATTGTATATTTTGCATTAATGTGTCAGAATGATTATAGATTTCACATTTATATTAGATTGCAATGTTAATTTTGCTCTCAACTATTTTTTTGATATATCTGACGATTATTTATATTTCTACTACATTTGTGGATGACCCCTATTTCGCAACAAAAAATATACTCCAACTTTAAACAGCTATTACTCGGTTAGTTTTAACCGTAGATGAATGGGACTTTTTTTATCTTACTTGTTAGTGTCACAGTAAATTTTTACTAAATATCACTTATAGGACCGGGGGACCGTATAAAAATTTAAATTTCGTAATTTTTTAATAAATGTTTTTCTTGACCCAAATCGCTTGAAAAATAATTCTTTACCTTATTTAAACCATTTTTGTAATTGGAAGTATGCATCTAGGACCAACGGTTGCGAAAATAAAGGTCGGTCAGGTTATACACGCTGTATATATATATATATATATATATATTGTTTAAAAAAAATTATCATAGGATGGTTGAATAAAAAAAGGGGGGGGGGTCATTTTGATTTACACACACGTTTGATATGACACATTTTATAATGGACTGTGATGTGATATTTTTATATGTATATTAATTTAGTTATATTTACCTATTCATTATTTAATAATTTAAATGAATTTATATTCATTAATATTTAGAATGTTTTGAACTAATGCATTTAGATTAATGCCTACGGTGGACAATATCATATTAACTTATAATATAATGTATACTTTTCTAAAGTGTTAATATAATACATGTTTTAATTTTTATTAAACGTTCTATCCTTACCACTTATATCAAGAGTATTTAATTTTTAACTTTGTATGAAGAAACATTATGTGTTAATACTTGATTTCAATATTTAATTATTATTATTTTTATCCTTTGTATCTTAATTCAAATATTTTTCATTTTAATTTAATTTAATTTTTGTGATGTTGCATTTTTGGCACAGCTATTTAATAGTTGCTATATTATTTCATGGTACATATATTTTTATGTTGCTTTAATTATTAATTTTTCCATCTTACATCTTATTTTTAACAAAGAATTATTCATTAATAAATCCATTACTTTAATGTAATTGGATATTCTATTTATTATTTATTAATTAATTTCATTTATTTATTATTTAACTAATTGCTATCATCTTTAGATAGTATATGGTTTAATTTTTAAATATTAATTTTCATCCAATGCTATTTTTATTCAGCGTATATTCACTTTTTACCCTAATAGATGGCAGCACCATGGTTTCTGTTGCTTTACAGTACTATTCATATTATTCTAACATCTATTCTGGCAACATGGTAAATCATTTTCTAAAACTAAATTTGGCAACATGTAATGATTTTTTGCAAATCATTCCCTTTGTTTTGTTGTGTTCATGTGTGGTTCATGTGGTGCACAGGTATCTTTTTTAATCCAAATGGATTATGTACTTTATGACTCTATTTCAAGTTTTATCTGTATATTATAGGTATGGTTTCTTTCCTTTTTAATATTGTATTTTTTTTTTTTACAGGTTTGATTCATTGTTTTTCAGTGGTAGTCCCAAAATCATATTTTTTAGCAATGTTATGGCTAATATGATGATAAAACCACTCATTTCATTTGTGCTATTTCGGCATTTGGGACTTGATAATTCTGTCTAAATTCCACGAATTTCATTTCATTCATTCAATTTCATTTATTCAATTTTTAATTTAATTTCTTCTTCTTTTAAATAAGTTTTTGGTCTCTATGTTCAGTGTGCTGGGGAATACTTTCATTGTCAACTAATTATTACATACTTAATCATTATTTCATAGTTTAAGTTGGTGTTATGGTAATGTTTCATTTATGGTTATATATATATATATATATATACTCGTATTTATAAATCAATTTGGATGAAACTAATTCTGTGTATTAAGCTCACCAATGCCTCGACCGAGTTCGTTGGCCAGCTTTATCCGTCATCTTGAAACAAGATGGCGGCCTCTGAAAATTTTTAAACTAAAATAAATATACAATAAAATTAAAAATTTAAATTTAGTGTTTAATTAGATTGTTAGAATTTAATTAAGTGTTAGGCCTTTATACAAGGATTCCAGAGCATTTTTTGTTTTACCTCTATCTTAAAAAATGGCTGAGATAGAGCAGTTTGAAATTCTAGGGTGCCTGACATTTTGAAACAAGACAGCACATTACAAAAAAAACAACGATTAATTTATGAGTTTTAAAGAACGCGATTTCTCGCAAATTATTTTCTTTCATTGTTGTAATCATTTTCCCAATCATACGCTTAAAACTATATATTCATACGCATTAGCGCCAAATTCTCGCCACACTTGGCGACATTTGGCGAAATATCGCCAAATTTGGCGACCAAAATAAGTCTTTATAAATGAAGCCAACTTGGCTATAGCTCAATTATTTTGGCGAATTTCTTATTCAAATTCAGTATTAACGAATCTTTTGTAAACGATTTCTTTGCCTTTTATCTTGCTGTTTTCGAGTAACATTAGCTAAAATTTTAAAACAAAGATATAGGAAAGTTACCTTTTCCTCCCGGTACAGGCCGGAAGGACTTTTTTGAAATTAATTATGTTGTACTGGAGAATATAAGTCATTGTTAATTAAACTACAGTAAATGAAGCACCTGTTAGTTAATGCATTCTAAAAATATTCATTCTTCCAGTTACCTTGACCCGGAAATATTCATCGATATTGCATTAAAAAAAGAAAACCCCATGTAATATTATTTTTATAAACAACCTGATTTTAATAACAGAAATCGTGTGATTAAAACATTCGCATCTTTTCCAACTGTAATTGCAGCTATGTTTCAATAATAATAGCAGTTGCATACATTAAAATTCATTAACTACTACCTGAAAACATACTGGATTTTGACATAAATCTTTAGACTTTCATATAACCAAATGGGAATCAAACAAATTGAACAACTATTTTGCAATTTAATTTGCATGGAGTATTAAATTTATTCGTAAATAAACCATTTGAAATTGCGAAAAAATTCTCTGTTTATTTTATTATCCAACATTAAAATGTCTATTTTTACTTTCTCCATGAAAATATTCGAAAAAATTCTAATAAGAAGTAAACGTTAAAAGAATTTTTATTCTGAATTTGATTTTTTCTAACATGAATCGTGCGATTAAAAATATATATAAATCGTGTATTTTTAAATTTCTAAAATTTGTATACAACTAAATTACATGGAAAAAATTTCTCTTCCGTATAATATCATAAACCTCCATAAATAACTAGAGAACTTTATGTAATGAAATGCGAAACAGACAAATTGCCGTAATTTCTGGCATATAATTCGTGGGAAAAATGAAACTGTATCATGTCTGAAATTTTATCTAACAAATGATGTCAAATAACTACCAAATAGAAATAAGTTACATTTCGTTAAATAAAATTTCTGATCAGAAACTGACTTATTTAAACGGCGGTTTTTACGTCGGAAATTACAATATTTTTTTTCTATTATTTAACTAATTCTTCTCATTGACATAAACATAAATTATTCCTGTTTAAACTACTTAATATTTTTGTGCCAACCACTGGTTAGTTTATGCTATCTTCTAAAAGTTTTTTTTTTCTGTTTCTTTGTCACGGAAAAAGTATCTTCAAAATGAAAACCTCAAGTGGTATCTTTTCATCCGGAACTTGATTTATCTAACCTCAATCGTGTGATTAAAGCACCTACGGAATCGTATACCATACAACTTCTAAAGCTTTGACTTACCTTAAACTCTTCAAAGTTGTTCGCGATTTTGAAAAGCATTCCTCTATCTTTAGAAGCCATTGAAACCAACCGATTTCCGATATTTGAAGAAGCATTTTTAAACAAAAGCTTCTTTTACTGACCTTAATTTTCGGAAACATTTTCTGATGCGTAATAGTATTTATGCATGGCAGGATAATAAAATAATGTTAATTTTAATGTTAATGATAATGCAGTTAATTTAGCATGTTTTTTAATATAAAAATATTTATAAACATTACTCGGAAACGTTTTTAGGTGCGTTCGTAATTATATAAATTCATAGTACTTATAGTCCTCGTCTGATCCGCCCGTCTGTCCGTCTTTCCGCATATAACAGCACAAAAACTACCCAAACGAATGGTTTGAAATTTAATATATATAATCATTGCAGAATTTTGTCGAGTCATTCCAAATATTATGAAAATCGAATCTTAATATTATGAAAATCGAAACTTAAAAAGATATTAATAAAAGTTTTCTTCGTTTTATTATATCCTATCATACGTAATTAATTCAATGACATCTCATGATAGGTAATGATTCTAGGTTGCTATGGTGATTACGTCATATTTAAGATGGAGTCATATTATCTCTGTATTACTGAATTTAAAAACCAAATTGCTATACTAAAATTGTCTAATTATGGCAATCATATAATCTACCGACTTTTTTTTGGATAAATGTTTACGGAGAAATAGATATTAAATGGAAAAGAGTCTAAATATGGGTTACAAGTTCTGAAAACTTTCTTAATTTCAGAGCTAAGCTTGAGTTTTCCATTGGAATTTTCAGTAATTGTAAATAAAAGATAAAATGTTGCCAAATTAAAATATTCTTATTTTATTACGGAGTTCAATCATATCATAATAACAGACGATATAATTAATTGCACTGAAACTAGTTATAGTATGAACGAACCACACTTGTCACGTTTGACGTACAATTTCTAATTTGTTTGTTTCAATCACGGGCAGCAAAACATTTGTTTCTAAAATAAAGTTTTTCGGAATCTTTGGTAACTCGGAAGAGCTTATAATAGGTTTTCGTAAACATTAAAAAAAATTAAAAAGTACATTAAGAAACCTGTGTCTTTTTTTTTTACAGTGTACGTACATAAATATGTATATGTTACGAGATCAGTGTAAATGCATAAGACGGTCATAAGTATATCACATGTATTATATGGCAAGGATACAGGTAAGGCATAAAGGTACGTAATCAGAATCCTGGTATTTTAATTTGAACGACTCTGTCTTACATAAAGAAAGTTCCTATAAGGCAATATGTTATTGTTTACAAAAAAAACCAGAGAAATAAACGCGTATCAAATATGTGCATACTTAACAAAATATGTGTGAGAAGGATCAGGTTCTTATTAACCGACTCAAAAAAGGAGGAGGTTATCAATTCGACGTGTATGTATTTTTTTTATGTATGCTCACCGATTACCCCGGATCTATGCGTCCTATTTATGTGATTTTTTTTTATTCGAAAGAGAACACTCTCGAATTGGTCCCATTTAAATTTTATGAAAATTGGTTCAGTACTTTTTCAGAAATTGAACAAAAACGAAAAAAAATAAGGATTTTAAAAATAGTTAATTTGTTGGGCAAACGACTTTCATTTAATATCCTAAAATATTCTATTACATGAATTTCCAAATAAAAAGACTGATATATTTGAATCAGTTCTAACTTATCGGATTATAATTCTGCATGAATAAATTAAAGGGGGGGATTAGCCACTGTTTCCCTCCTCTTTATACTTAAGCAGAGAGCGCCTTATCACAATGAACGTATATACAAAATTTTAAGCAAATCGGATACTATCAAGAGTTATTACGTCCGGGTCACCAGTTGTTGGGCAGACTACTTTAGGTAGCAAATAATAAAAAGACTGACATATTTAAATCAGCTTTAACTTATCGGATTTATTTTCATAGAACAAACTTTTTAAGATCCAAACAAAAACTAAAACTTTTGAGTGTTGCCAAATTTGAAAATCAAAATGACATAAAATTGTGAGTTGGATAAATATAATACAACGTACGGATAAAAACTATAAATTCTGCCACAACAAATCTACTTTTGAATCTTTTAAAAGTTCCATTGTTGCAGTTTCACAGCGGTTTGGCATATTTTGACGAGCATTTATTGACGCATAATTAAATACATCGTTGTTTCAACTCCCATACAAATGTATGAGTTACAAAAAATATTTGGCGATTTATCATCTGTGGCGCACTAATTGGAAACTGCCTTTAAAATATCCAATTATCTATATTATATTATACAATACAGTTGTATATAAATGCTTCTGCAATTGTCTTTTAATATTTATACTACATAATATTAACTATAGAGTTACAATATACAAAGAAAGAAAGAAAGGGGTTACTCCGAATAGTATTATAGGCGACATTGTTGGCGCATTGTATTTACCTTGTACGGATCGTAAAAATCAGTACACATTAAGCATAAGCACCGAAATCAGTGAGTTACGCAGTTATCAAAACTGTAGCATACAGCCCGATTATGACACATTATCCAAGACGATTAGGTGAGAATAATGATAAAAGTGCTAATCCTCCGTAATCGAGTCTACTGCCAAGGTTAGCATGAAATAAAAAATATATTAGCAAAAATAGGGTTTAATGTTAATATAGATGTAATTAAAGGCTTTAAAAACATTAGATGAGAATAATGATAAATTTTCTAATATTCCTTAATCGAGTCTACTGTTGTAAATATAGATATCATTAAAGGTTTTAAAGACATTAGATGAGAATAATGATAAATTTTCTAATATTCGATACTCGAGTCTACTGCCAAGGTTAGCGTGAAATAAAAAAGATATTAGCAACAATATGGTTTAATGTAAATATGGATATCACTAAAGTAATAAATAAATAAATAAACTTTTTAACAAAAAATTGAACTGACTTGAAAAACTACTAAAAAGCGAAAAATAAACTTTTTAACGAAAAATAGAACCAACTTCAAAAACTACTAAAAAGCGAAATATAAATTTTTTTAACCAAAAATAGAACCGACTTCAAAAACTACTACAAAGTAAAAAATTATTTTTTTAGATAATAGTTAATAAGAAATGAAATTAAGAGCATTGTATTTACCATTCATATTATTATGTTTATGTACATTAATTTGATTTTTTGGAGTCAGTGCCAGCCAAGCCAAGTACAAAATTCAAAACAAAATATCCAATATAAATCGTAACACGCGTATAAATTATATCTACATAAATACGAGACAATAAAAAAAATATATATATAACTCACATCAAATGGTAGAAAATACAATGATTTAAATGATTAACTAATTTCCAAAGCAATCTTTGTCGACATATATAGTTGCTAATCTTATTCGAAAATACACATTTATAACATCAGATGAAATGTTTAAAAATGGTAACATGGCTTTAACTTGGCTTGGCTGGCACAGACTCCAAAAAATCAAATTAATGTACATAAATATAATAATATGCATGGTAAATACAATGCTCTTAATTTAATTTCTTATTAACTATTATTTAAAAAAATAATTTTTTACTTTGTAGTAGTTTTTGAAGTCGGTTCTATTTTTGGTTTAAAAAAATTATTTTTAAGTTTTTTTTTTCTTAAAAATGAGCATGTATGTTTTTAAAATTTGTGGCTTAAATACTCGAAGCTATTATAAACAGTAATTATATTAAAAAATACTACATTTTATGAAAGAAAGACCTGTTAAGACTGTTTATTTATTTATTTTTAATAAAATATGAAAAAAAATCTCCAAACAAACATGCTCATGTTTTAAAAAATATATAGCTCCTAAAAGTTTCGGGTTATATTTAGTTTTTTGTAACAAAGAACATGTGTGTCCTTAGAAATTGAGACATAAATACTCAAAGCTATTATAAACCATGATTATATTAAAAATTAAATACCATTTACTTATTTTTAAGAAGCATAAGTATTAAAAAAATACAAACCCTCTATCTTCGCATCCCCTGAACCCTCTAGGATCTATTTTTATAGTCCTCTCATGGTAATTATGGTTAAAAATTTAAGTGTGAAATAAAGTCAAATTTTCATAATCACTTTTTTCATTTATTTCTCTCACAATAATACATTTATATCTCTAATTAACATAACATTACAGACTTTTTGTGAATACACATGGGTAGCTAATTGTTAATTAAAATCGTGGAACCAACGGCGTTATTTTTTTTTTCTTATGCTTGTTTTCAAATACGATTATTTTATCTAATTATATTTTTACATGCCGTAAAAATTCAAGCGAATTCTTTTAGAAATCTGAGAAAAACCTTCTGGGAGAAAACTGTTTAAAGCTTTTGTTATAAGGTACTTTACATTCTGCTATAATTAAATGTTTTTCGTCCCTTGCTTCATAAAGCAGAATTCTTGGATTCCGAAACGAAATTTAAAAATATTCCTATTCTTGTTATCAAACGTTTTATTAATATGAATTGTATAAACAAGTATGTGTAAAGATATTCCCATACTGAAATATATATATATACAAGGGTAAGTCATTAAGTAAGTCACAAAAGATAATTAAATTATCACTTACAATGATATTCACATCAAAACAAATTTATTTCTCAACATATTCTCCACCAATATTTATGCACTTTCATCCCCGTTTTATCAGTGCCCCAATACCAGCTGCATAACATTATTTGGATTGCTGTCTTAGCCACCTTAGGACTTCAGGTTGAACACAGGAGACAATTCAAAAGTTTGGTTGGCAACTTCTTCAACATCCTCCATACAGCTTCGACTTAGCCCCACGCGATTGCCATCTGTTTAGTCCCCTAAAAAACCATCTTGGAAGCAAGATGATGTTCAGAGGTGATGAAAAGTTTCAACTTGAAGTACTAATGTGGCTGTTAGAGCAACCCAAAGAATGTTATGTAGCTGGTGTTGGGGTACTGATAAAACGGTGATAAAAGTGCATAAATATTGGTGGAGAATATGTTGAGAAATAAAAATAGTTTTGAAGTGAATATCATTTTAAGTTAATATTTAATTAATTTTTGTGACTTACTTAATGACTTTCCCTCGTATATATATATATATATATATATATATATACTTAAGAAAGAGAACCTGACTAGAAAAGTAGAATTCGTTTTGCTTTAAATGCAATACTATCATAATCAAATACATTGAAGCAGACATGCTTAAACATGATCAATGATATGCATTTAAAAATACACGTCGGTAAATATAAATATAATACATTTTAAAAATTACGTTTTTAAAAGAATTGTTTTAATAAATGTGTAAATGCATGCATTATTCGTACATACTCTGCCCAAATAAATTGAGGAAAAAAAGTTGTGCATTTCAAACTTAAATAATGATATAATTGGCTGATATAATAATACTAAACAGACTGGACAAGAAAATGTGGAATGATCATTTATTCCTTAATACTATGTTATATCACATCTTGCTTTAATAGCGGCCTCATTTGTTTTAGACATGTTATAAGCAGAGATCGACGAAATTTCGGTTTCGCTTTCGGCGCAAAATCGGAGTCTCGCCGAATATTCGTTTTCGGCGAAACTGCTGCCAAAATTTCGTCATGACCGAAACTCGACCGAAACTATCTGTATTTCAAAATATCGTTCCTTCTTTCGGAAATTTTCAACTTTATTCATTGATATGAGTTGTATCAGCTCAAATGAGACACTGTTTATTGCTGTGAACTCCACTGTTTATCATTATCCGTCATGACTAATTCATGATGCGAGAGTAAATTATAAAGCAAGCAAAGCATATAAGACTAAACTTAAAAGACGCTTATCACGTGATCTTTAAAAGCTGCAAACTTAACAGTAATAGAAAATTTTTACTTTCAAACTCCAGATTGTTTCAAATGTTTTATGAGAAAGGTGTTGTTAAAGCATATGAAGATTTTCGAAATTTATTACAAAAGATATGTCGAGGTATGTATAATTAAAATATTTTTTTATTAGATGAAATTCATATAATTGGAAACTATTTCTGTCTTATTGATAAATTAACTACGTTTTATTTTACATGAAAATAAATAGTTTGGATAGAGACACAGATAGTCAATTTGGCACCGGAAATAAAATTTTCAAACAGGGGTGCCATTTCAATATTTTCTTATTGAGGCAGGGAGTGGCAAAGCTTTTTTTAAGTAAACATGTTATTTAAACATGTGTACCATAAAAATGTTTGTACAAAATTTTAAATAATTAATAATAATATACAGCAATATTTAAATATATAATCTATATTTAATCGTCGATTAAATTAATAATATTTATAATTATAAAATGGTTAAAACATATTCAATGTTACTTTCCTTAAAATCAAGCTTTTAAGTACATTATTTCAATCAATTTAAATGCAAAATATTAACGAACCGAAAATATGAATATACTAAAAAAATTAAATATTCATTATTGAATTTGTTTTACATTATTTAACTACATTGTTAAATAATTATTGATAAATGCCTATAATTATTGGTTGTTATAAAATAGTAAAATATAAAAGTTGTATTATTTATGTTTCATCTTTCTTTGAAACTTATACACACACATATTTATGTACGGTTGTTTGTTAGAAGTGTGGTTCAAAACACGTATAATTAATAAATTAATTAGTAACATAACTAGTTATTATTAAGTAATTATTAATTATTTGTTATTAATTAATTAATTAATTAATAATTCTATGCAGTTATGTGTGTATTAATCAGTTTTGAAATTTTTTGACAGTTTCGGCTTCGGCCGAAAGTTGGAAGATCATCGAAATCCTGTTTCGGTTTCTGTTTTCGTCTTAAAAACATGTTTCGGTCGATCACTAGTTATAAGTAAGATTCCGCATTATATTTGTATTATATTTAGACTATCCCATAAGAAATTAACCCTTCAGTGAAGCCGAATTTTGTGGACATTCAAATTTGAAAACTTTTAAAAATTTTCTCATCACTTTAGAACGCTCATCACTTGAACACAAACAATGTCTTGAATCCTCAGACCATATTTTTTTTCTTTTCGTTGCTTAGTAGTCTAGTGACTATGAACTTTTGCCCCTGATAGACGATTTTTCTTATAAATAGTTGTTTTTCGTTTTTATGCTACACGGTTTATTATTCCAAATTCCTCCTGTTCTCTCCGAAGAATATTTTTTTTAAATAGATTGATAGGATTCATTATTGTGTATCTGGATAGGGGTTTCTAGTAGTCCCATATATCTGTGATCATTATTTGTCGTGATTGACTTTCGCCCAGAGTGACTCCACTTGGATCTATCCAAACTTCTTCCATGTTAAATAAGCACTACTGAATATGGAAGGAATTATTCTAAAACATGATGTGACAGTATGTTATGCCCATGATCTCAGCCAATGGCAACCTTTTCCACTGAGATACATCACTTGTACGCCCAATAATGTAACCTAAATTTGAAATAATACATTAATAATTTTGCTTTTTGAAACGTCATAGACATTCACAATGATAAGCAAGGTGTTTCATTTTAAATATGGTTAACATTATTCACGTGCCTATTTTGGAATTCAAGAAACTTTCTCCAGCTTATTCCATATATTTTTGTGCAGTGTATTTATGTGCTACTTATCTTATTATGTTTAAGGTACTGGGTACAAGTCAAGAGATGATAGGATCAAATCCCATTTCAGACATTAATGCCCGTAGTGTAATGGAACAAGTTTTACATAGAAGTTCCACTTTGCTTAGTCTTCGTGTAAAAAAAAAAAATAGCAGCGTCAAAACAAATCCGCTACACGTAAGTGACAATATTTGTATTATTTCGTGTCCAAAAATTTATATAATAAAATATATAAAGACTAAGGAAGTGTGTTTTTCAAAACTGCTCCTAAAATACTCAGAGCTTTTACAAGCCGAAAAAGTATTCAAAAATGAGGGGAGTTTTTTTATTATTTTAAAGAAATCATTTTTTACAGTAAAAAGAAGTCTCTCTGGAGTGTTTCAAAAATGAAAATTTTTTTAAATCTTTGGAAGAAATATTTTTTTACAGTAAAGAGAAGTCTCTTTGAAACGTAATGTAAACCTCCAGAGAAATGTTGAGTTTTTTAATACTTTGAAAGAAATATATCTTAAAAGAGATTTGTTTTAATGCAATGACATATAGAAGTTTGGTGTTTGGATTACTTTTAAAGAAAAAAGTCTTAATGAGATTTTTTTAATGCAATCATATGGACGAAATGTTGCACTTTTCAAAGTCAGTTGCTGAAAGAGTGAAAATTATATTTCAAAACTAAATGGGGAGAATTATATTATCACAACATTAATATAAGGGGAAAGTATAATTTGAAACAGTAAACATGTAAGGAAAGGTGTAACATTTTTACGATCCATGTTATGTAAAATTATCGTACTAGGGTCTGCGATATATAAAAGTGACTTCTTTTTTTTAAATTTATTTTTGATATATTTTTTTATCAACATTATACCAATGTTATTTTTCCTAAATAGCTTTCTTTAACAATTACAAAAGTTTATAGTGTGAGTTTTTAATTTCTGTATAATCTCTCTCTCTATATATATATCTATAAATAGACGTGTGTATCTGTCACAGTGTGTGTACCACAGTATCTACACAGCCTACTGTGTAGCAGACCACTGGTGTTTGTGTGTGGTAGTAATCTCGAGTCTCCTATCGTGCACTATGGTGGTTGCATGTTGGTAACTGTTGGGGTGTGGAAAAGATATGGTGGTTTAAAGTGGTCTACCTAGGGAAGTTTCATATTTCGACCAAAGTGTTCTGAAAGATGCTTGGAATCTTCTTCAGTGGGGATTGGTTCATTGAACTTAACATGAACCAATTAAGATATAGATAACTAAATAAGATGATTTTGAGCCCCCTAGCGGTTTAAATTGAAACTAAACAATATTTAAGTGCGTGCGTAGCACGCCTGCTATAGAATGCCATAGGCAGTGGGGACGAGTGCCGGAGTTTCGTTCGGAAAGAAGTTTGTTTAGATCAGAATGCGCGCCGAATATGACTATTTTTATCAAAACCAAAAAAGAAGAGTTACTGATTTCCGGGCAACGCCGAAAATGATCAACTAGTTAAAAAAAAGGGAACTTTATGCGTACTGCAGAAAAATTATTTGACTTATTTATCTCACGAAAATCTTGCTCTTTCAAATGCTTTTTTAAGAGGATCTAAATAAATATTAGTCAGAATATGATAAGTTCAGACTTGTAAGGAAAATGATCGAGTGATTTACAGTAAATTTTTTGTCCCGTTACATCTGTTATGTGAGGTATTGCATTTGATTCGTGGAAAATTGACATTCGGATCGAAATGCATATTTTTAGGACTAATGAGCATCTTTAATCACTTCTGCAAAGATTAAAGTTATTATATTGTATTATATAGACGTCGTTCATGAAGAAAATGGACGAACAAAATAACCTTAAATAACAAAAATTCTTAGTGAGAGCTTTATCAGTTTTTGCATCAATGGAATTTTTTTTTGTACGGTATTTCACAGTAGATGACCTCGATTTGTCTTTTTCCCGGACATTTTTAAACGACTACTGCCATTTACATGCATGAGATCACGATCGGATGTCATTTTCGAATTGTATATTTAATATGTGCCAAATTTCAATAGCTTTTATATTTTCATTTATTGAGAGTTTTGATATTATATATTTTATTATATATTTTGCAATCGTACTAGGTACTCTGTATTTATCCCTAATGCTAACGACAAAATAAATGAATATAAAAAATTACGCGATGTAAGTAAAATGTTTAGATGGTAAGTAAAATGTTTAGATGGTAAACATTTTAAAACAATTGGCATGACAACGAGTATATATTTATTTATTTATATTAAAAACCCCACCTTTATATTTGATCTACCATCATATTAGCCCTAGTAGTACCTGAGAACGTCTGCTCTCAAAGTTGGTAGACGGAAGTTGATATGATAGAAAAAAATGTCGCAATTGTTGCTAAATCGTTTTTTTTTTTTTAACATGCGAAATGCTGCGTGAATATTTGCAGCAACCCCATCCCTCTCACGCAGATAATTGGCGAACTAAACAACTATCAGTGTACAATAACATTATAATTTAGTCTTGTGTGTGATGGATAATCTCACCTACGACCACAATGTCTTCGGAGAAAAACCTTTGGGCTGGAATTTTTTTTAATTATAATATTGTTCTTCTTATAAATAATCTTCTTTCAGAACTGTTATAGAACTAAATGCTAATATGACGAATTTTTCCTTATTATAACATTATATCGTTCTTTCATTCATTAATTTTTCATATATATATATATATATATATTTAAAAACATTTATTCATTAGATAGATGGATAATTTAAATGTAGTACCCTATACTTCTGATATATAAATGAAATCGAAAGATTATGAGATTAAAATTAGAAACGATCGATTTATACATTATCATTTTACTCGAATGAAATTAAATGTAATTGTTAATTTAAAAAGAATAAAATCTTATTATTGAAATCCTAAGATTAAAAAGATATTATTAAAATTATAAATTTATTGTTAAGGTTCTTAAAAAATGTATATGATTTTCCTATTTTATCATTTGATATATTTGGATATAAATATAACATATGTTTTATTTTTTTTAATCTGTAAAGGAATTGAGGTACTAATGTTTCAAGCAATAAAATATATTTTACTATTTCATGAAATAACATGCTTTATTGACTGTTAATTTACTAATATTTTATTATTTACAAATGAATGAATTGTCTATATTAAGAAAACAATTAGCTTTGGAAAATTTATAATAATGGAGTTTATTTTAGTTAGATTTTTTAAAATGAATTCTTAAAGTTGAATTAAATACTTATTTTTTAGCATAGTTTGATATAGCACATTACTTTATTGGAGATTTTATCATTGTTCGATGATATATACAGTCCGGAAAAAACACATATTTTAATCATCATATTCTCGCGAAGAAAACGAAAATATCAAATTTATTGATAATTGTGTTTTTTTTTCCAATTTATGTTAAAAAAGTATCTTATCGGGAGTTTCGGTAATGAAATAGTAACATATTTTGAAATTTTCAATACGGACAATTATTTTTGACACAAGAATACGAATTCTGATCCACAAATTAGCCTATACATAAGTTTACACGAAATTTCTATGGCAAGAACCATAGGTATCCAATATTAATACTTCGCTAACCGTGGGGCTGGGTGTCATCTTAGAAGTGAAAATCGCACTTCGTTTCCCGTTTAATAAAGATTTTTTAAACGCTTTTCAATGGGACGTATCGTTTGTGTTAGAAAAACACCAAATAAATGGTTTACGTTTATTAATAATTAAGAAAGCTGTTACATTTATAAAAAAGTTTTATGAAATTATTCTTTTTATAGTGATTATACGGTCCCCTAAACTATCGTGGTGATTTTTTTTTACACATAATAAAGAAGCTTTTTAAAGGATAAAGCTTAAATTTTGCGTACGATACAACAAAGAGCTACTAGAAAGCAATTTCTATTTTTTTTTTTTTTTTTTTTAATGGGTTACATTTTATAATTTTATCGAGTGTAAATTTCTTTATTACTGTTTCGCATATTTTTTTTTCAAATTATGAAAAATCAAATAATTATTTATGGGATTATCAATAATCACACCCGAGAAAATAATCAGTGTGAGAAATATTTATTATTGGAGACATAAATGACATTCCTAAAATTACTTTAAAAGTAGCAGATTAATATTAATATTTTTATTTTTATAAGTCTTAACTTTGTTGATTAAATAGCTTCCTGTTGAATTCCAAAGTTCAAATTTACTCTAGAATCCAAATTTAAAGTCAAATTTGAGTGTTTGTAATGCAAATTTAACTTTGTTACTATTTCAAAAAGACAGCATCACCTTATCTTTTTTTTTTAAATACAATAATTGAAAAAAGACATAGTTCGCAATCGATGTTTATTTTTGTTTTCTAGTAACACCTTGGTGATTAAAATATGTGTTTTTCTCTTTTTCTTATTTTGACGAAAACAACCTTTATTTTATCTTCTTTTAATAAATCTTTAAAGGAATTTTTATATAAAATTTTATTTGTATAGAAACTTTCCTGCATCTTAAGGCATTTTCCTGAATAGTTTACAAAGGCTTTTTCCTGAATAGTTTTAAAATGTATAACCACTTGAGAATATATTTTTTATAAGCGAAACTGTACATGTATTGGAGATCAATGCAGTTCGATACAAAATAAAACAAGATATCCCAAAATTTAAAAGAAAATGAAAGATGTTGATTCTTTATAAAACAAAAATATCTAGAATGCAGTCTTTTACTTCAAAAGATATCTGTGTTTCAAGAATTTCTTATCGCAAAATATTTAAATACGATATCTAGAAACGTAAACTATAATTTTCGAGACGTAACCATAAAAGGTAAACTTAAACTATGCGTGTGAATGTATCTCTTGTGACAATATGCAAGTTATTTCAATCGCAAAAAAAAAAAAAAATGTCAAAAAGTGCAAGGTATGGTATGACATTAAAAATTCCATAAGCAATAGAATATTTGGTCACTATGGTGTGCAGTGGCTACATTTTAGCCAATTTTGAAAGTACTGGCGAAACAAAAAGTCACATCTTTGGTGTATTTACATTTCATCATATTTGTGAATCATTGACCGAGAGTATTACGTTATTTTATTACAATATCTCTACAGTAACGCAAATATTTTGTAATATTTTCGTGCCTTTGTAAATACTTTGTTTAAAGTTAGTATTTCTATAATATTGGAATTTAATTGATAATATTTGCAATATAAGCCAGTAATAACCAATATTTTAATTTGATTAGCATTATTTCTGATTAATCTAATACCGGTGTTAAAGTTTGCTCTAGTATATCCAACATAAACATTAATGGTTTGTATCTACGCATTCAGCATTTAAAATTATTTTTTCCATATTTATACTTATATTCGATGAGTATTTAAGACAAATGTACATCTTTTAATACTGTGGTTGATATTCTTATATATATTTCACCATCTGTCTTATAACTGTCAGGAAATTCAAATGATGTAAATGATCCATTTATGAAACTGCCACCAAGGAATTCCGTTGTAAATAATACTCGCAAACAATTCTTTGATCTGTAGTTAAAAATTTTAGACAACCCAAGGCAAACTTGAACAACAGGCAAGTTCGAACTTGCTTCGAATAAAATTCAGATATCTGACTCGATGAAAGACTACAATGTTTCGCACAATAGCTATAGCGAATCTTTTCTTTCTTATATTCAGTGCCTAATTTCTAACAAAAAAAGTACTGGATCCTTAATATTCTGCAGTACTAACACCCGTACCTCCCCCTCCCTCCTAAGCCGTCACTCCAATCTGCATATTTATATTTCATACATTATTTTTTTTTAATTTAAAGCATTGTTTTTTTTAATTAGCAAAATAAAAAATTTCAATATACCTATCTGCGTATAATAAGCTATCAACTATTCCACTTTTTAGTTATTACTACTTCTAAATAGAAACCTTTGCCTAATCTTAATGTTAATTTATCGCCGATTTCTGTGATTAAATAAGCTCAGGATTATGATTCGGAAATAGTGTTAACACAGAAAAAAATGAAGAGTTCGCAGCTATGCAGAATAGAAAAAGACTATTTCTGTTTACTATTTAATCTTATCAAAATAGCATTAAAGTGATTTGAAATGGAAATAAATAAAATTTTGAATTTTAGAGCATACATCAGTCATGCGAAAAAACGCTCAAGATAATGTTAAGTCTATGGGAAGGTTCTTGGCAGATTTCTCGCTCGCATTTTAATATTTGTAAATGGTGTTTTTTGCATAGGATAGCTGAGGTTGATCTCTATCGTTGTTAGTTTTTACTTTTTCAATTTTGGTTCCAGTTTTTTTATAAGCGGGCATTTTCAATTTTGGAACCGGTTGGAACCGGTTCTGAAAGTGAAAGTACCCTTATATAAAATAACTGGAACCAAAATCGGAAAAGTAAAAACTAACAACGTTGGAGATCGACCTCAGCTATCCTATGCAAAAAAAAAATCATTTAAAAATATTAAAATGCGAGCGAGAAATCGCGCTAGAACCTTCCCATAGACTTAACATTAGCTTGAGCGTTTCTTCGCGTGACTAGTGTAGGCTCTTAAGACAGTTTGAACTCGAGCCTGCTCAAACCCGAAGACTGAAACAAAAATCGAACGCGTTTCATCTACATCTCTGACGTGAGCGACACATTACGTTACTTATAAGTGTTATAATAATACAAAAGAAGGCAAAAGATTAGAGTTGGGAGGAAAATTAAAGAGTAATTTAGGATTCGTTTTTTGGAAGCGTTATTTTACTGGGCTCCGAAGCGCAGTGTTTATGAGCTTTGGTGAATTCTGACCAATATTTAATTTTTTTCTAAAAACAGAGAAGTACAGGAGCTGGGCTCCGGTGGCCTCCGGCGCAAATTAAGCCCTGCTTATATGTAACAAACAACAAATTTCAATTCGATAAAATTCCATATTGGTAAACCTAATATACCCCTGTTGATACGTTCCAATTCTTCTAAGAAAATCTAAAAACGAGAATGACTGAAACAAAGCACTTGATAAAGTATTTTAAAATAAGGAAACCTATTCTAAAGTTCTGAAATAATCGAAATATTCTACACGCCCTCTTCTCACTTCTTATTTATACCTTTCCTTTAGATTATATTTTATAAATTTTTCGATTATTAATTTCTTAATTACTAGATCACAGATGATTTTTCAAATATATGAACATCAAATAATTATTTTTGGGATTGATAACGGTAACTCCAAAGAAAACAATCAGGATGAAGAAATAAATAGTACTGGATATATAATCAAAATCTCAAAAATTAATTTAAAATTAGGAAGTTCATATTTTTATTGTAAACTTCCTCACCAGATAGCCTCATTTTGGGTATCCAACGTTAAAATTTACTCTAGAATCTAAATGTAAACTCAGATTTGTTTGTTTGCATTCCCAATTTTAATGTTTTCTACCATTTCAAAAAGAAGACCCTATGTTTCTTTAAAAGAAAAGAATAATTGAAAGAAAACATGGTTCGCAATCGAATGATTATTTTTGGTTCCATGTAATACTTTGATAAATAAAATATATAAGTATTTCCCTTTTTCTTATTTTGACAGAATACACCCTTACTTTTATGTTGCTCTTATAAATCTCCAAAGGAATTTATATATAAATTTTTATTTGTATAGGAACTTTATCTTAAGGCGTTTTCTCGAATATTTTTAAAGTGTATAATCACTAGAGAATATATATTTCCATAAACGTAACTCCACAAGTATTGGAGATCAATGTACTTCGATACAATGTAAAACAGGATATCCCAAAATTTAAATAAAAAGAAATATGTTTATTCGTTTAAAAACAAACAAATATCCAAAATGCAGTCTTTTACTTCAAAAAATCTTTGCGTTTCAAGAATTGCTTCTCGAAAAATATTTAAATGCAATATCCAAAAACCTAAAATATGTGTTTTGAAACGTAATCATAAAATGTAAACGTAAACCATGTGTGTGACTCTATCTATTGTGACAATATATCAGTTTATTTCAATCACAGAAAAATAAGTCAAAATGTGTAACATATGGTACGACATTTAAAATTTATAACTGATATATTATTAATATGTCAGATTTAAGAAAACAATATTTGCTCACTATTGTTTGCACTGGCTACATTTTGGCGAATTTTGGAAGTACTGGCGAAAAAGTGTCAAATCTTTGGTGTGTCAACCACATTTTTGCAATATTTGTGACGTACTAGCAGAGAATATTACGCTATTGCATTACCAATAGCTTTAAACTAAAGCAAATATTGCAAATAATAAATTCATATTTAAGGCTGTTATTGCAGTAATAGTGCGATTTAATTGCTAACATTTCAAATGTAAGCCAATTTTTACAACTACTTCTATTTCATTAGTATTATTTCCGATGAATGTAATATTGAGGAAAAATGTTGCTCTAATATATCCAACATAGCCATTATTGGTTTCCATCTATGTGTGCTGCATTTAAGAATATGTTTTTTTCTAATTTATATTTTTATTTGTTGAGTATTTAAAACAAATGTACATATTTTAATACTGTGGTTAATATTCTTGGATCTTTTCACCTATCTGTCTAATACTCTTCAGTTATTTCAAATGATGTAAATGTTCCTTTTATCAAACTAACACTGAGGAATTACGTTATAAATAATAATCGCAAGCAATTATTTTAGCTGTAATTAAAAATTATAGGCAACTCGATGTGTCCAATGATTTTGGGAATAATTCTTTTATGTAACAAAAAAAATTTAATTTAATAAAATTACATATTGGCAAAACTGGTATTCAAACAGGCTGAGGCAAACCAAATAGTCTATGCATACTCTCCTCACTCCTTATTTTATCCATTTTCTTTGGGAGAGATACTCATTTATACTCTTTATACTCATTTTATTTCTTAACTTTACCCCCCTAGCCACTCCAAAATGTAAAGAATCATAAACTTTATACTCTAATTATACTCTGCCTTACTTATTCGCCTACTTTTTTCGTTATTTCTTCGGTTCAAAATGTAGAGGTTGCGAAAAACTTGGTTGTTCTTTTTTTTTTCCTTCTTTTTATATAGTAATACATTTTGTGGAAGGGGGACTTAGAATAAAAATAGATATGACCTTCTATAAAAAGACAGTAACATTTTAAGAAATTAATAATAATTAATATTAAACAAATTATATAATATTTTCAAAAGTTAGTTAATGTTCTTTGAAGTGGCAAAATATAATATTTTTTTACTATTTTTTATTCTACAATAATATATATATATATATATATATATAAATATATATAACTTTTATTATTTGACGCATGAAAACACCTTTATATTTTAATGAAATGTTTTTTCCAAGATTGTTCTCCCAAAATTCACTATCATTTTTTTCTTTTTAAGCAGAAGTTACTGCTTACGATAATATGAAATAGGTGTTTCATTAACTTCAATTTCTTCTCTATCTACACTTCTACTATTTTTTAACACTTTCCAACATTGTTGAAAAGTATTTATGAAATCGATTTGTCTGTCTGTTTTCATTCTGTCTATCTGTCTGTCTGCCATGCTCTAACTCGCGTAACCATATTAGGATTGTAATACAATTGATATATGTTATTGATGTTTACCATGTCATGTTCGGTATTGAAAATGAAGTGTGTAGCACTTACAGTTTTCTTACAGGGACACTCAAAAGAATTCCGTTACATTACAGTCTATGGAAAAAAATCGTTTGCGGTTTATTTTAATAATGTTTCACTATTTCAAACATATTGAAATTGATATATATTACTAAGGTGCATTAGAAGAGGCTTACTATTGAATATTATGTGAATAGCATTTATCGTTCATTTACAGTGACACACAAAAGAATTCGGTACTGTCTGTTAACATTTGCTGGAAGTGCGTTTTCAGTTGCTGAACGAGTAGATACATTTAACATTTTTTTTTTGTCTATTACTTGGTGTTTAAAAATTGTATATATCATATACAAGGCAGCACAAAAGTTCTCGAGTACATTTCCGTTTATTGACGGAAGTTCCAGAAGCGAAATTTTAAACCGTTCTGCGAATTTCTAACTGATCTAAATTTTAATATTCTATATAGTATATATACAAATATATAGATCATATACAGGGCTGTACAAAAGAAGTCGGATATTTTTCAGAATATTGCTGTTAATTCCTGAAATTGCGTTTTAAATATGTTATGCGTTTTCCAAATTGTTTACTTAGATATCCTCTTTCAACTTATTAGACGGTAAAGATTTGTAAAATTATTTTGGAAGTGTCGAAAAATGTTACATAATCTATGCTTGACGCATGAACTCTGCTATGATTTTTCTTTCTTGTTATTTTTCAAAACATTCTACCGTGGATAAAACATTTTCTGTGTAAACATTTCAGCTGTTATCTATCACAGTAGTAATAATACCAGTTGCACAGGCTTTTGCTGCAGATGAAGAAAAGAGATCACTTGAATAATGATTCTAAATAAAACAAGTTGGAAATTGTACGTCAAACGTTACAAACGAGGTGCGTTCGTACGCACGTTTTAGAATTAAATTCATGATATCCCGTGCGTAGAACGGGTTAAACAGCTAGTTAAGTATATATTTTATGACACTGTTCATACAAATATCTTAACTAGTTATATAAATATTCAGATATATATGTATCAGCTAGTTATATAAATATTCAGATTTTGATGATTTTTAATTCTGTGAAATGAATTATATCGTCTGCAGATTAATTTCTGTCATAAAATAAGTGTCTCGGTCGCTTGACGATTTAACATCCATCGGAAGCTCCTATAACAAAAAAGCACCGATTTAAAAAAAATCAAATTTCTTAATAAATATTTTTATTAATATCTCCTAAAGTTTTGATTCGATTTTAATAAAATTTGAAATGTCTCGACAAAATTCTGCAAAGATAATATATTTTAAATTGCAAACCATTTGGTTGGGTAGTTTTTGCGTTGTTATATGCGGACAGACAGACAGACAGACGGACAGACAGACAGACAGACAGACGGACGGACAGACGGACGGACCAAGCGACGACTATAGGTGCTACGTATTTATATAATTACGAACGCACCTAAAAATTGAAAATGAAAATGAAAATTAGGAGCATACAAATTAAAATGAGCATACAAATTAAAATTTTAATGTGCGAAAATTATGCTAATCTTAGTTTTTTACACAAATTTTCTTTCGATAGTCCAATTTTACTAAAATATTTGATGGCGAAAATTACGCGAGTAAATACGGTATATAATATGTATTCATAATCCAAAGAAAACTGTATTGTTCATATTTATTAAAGTATAATATATATCAATAGCAAAGGATGTGGATTTTTCAATTTGCTACACAAAAAATTCACATCCTCTGTTATTGTCATTAATTTCCAGACGTAGTTTCAGTTCTGCTGAAAATATAATTAGGATGTAAATAAATGTTTTTAAAAATATGAAGTATTATAATTTTTCAATGGACATATTTATAGAACCATTGCTTTTATGTTCAAATGCATACAACATTAATAAGAAATATAACTGCATTTATTTTAGAGGCACTCCCCAAACAGCAAATAATTCTTCGTCGAACTTCGGTCAAATGTCCTTACCTGAATACTTTTCCTCCTGGCGACTTCACTCTTTGGGGGGTTGGCAGGAAAAGTTTTTTGTCTACCCGGCAAACCGTCTCTCGACCATCACATCTCGACTACTACTGAATAATTTTTGAAGATTTTTCCTATTTGTTTTTGATGATTTATCTTATGCCGAGTGCATTAGGATATCACATGATCTTTTAATTTTAAATATTGCTGTTAAATAAGTTTGCAGTAAAAATTATAATAAATAACAGTTAAAATTAAAATTCTGATTAATTTTTATTTGTAAGATGCAAACAGCATTACGTTTAAGTTAAATAATACGTTCTTAGTTATTAGTTACTGATACCATTGATATATAAACATGTTTGAATCTTACGAAGAAAACTTAAGTGCAATTTAAATTGTAATTAATCGTAATTTCCATTGCAAAATTATTTAACATTAATATTTAAAACTTTAAATAAAACAAAATGTATTATGTTTTAATTAGTTACGTCTTTGAGATATGAACAATTTTGTATCTTATAGAGAAAAATATTCCTATTTAACAATATTTATTATTTGATTTAAAACGAAGTTTCATACAATTAATTACACAAATGTTACTTTTTACAATGAAAAATATACTTTCTTAACATTGCTTCTTAGCTGTGAAAATAATATTCTTTAAAACTTCTTATTATACAATGGTTATGTATGAAAAAATAGCGTTATTTTTTTTTTAAATATCTAAGTAATTAGTTTAATGAATACTTCAATAATTTTTTAACGTGTAAAAAGCCTAAAATTAAATTCCTTGCTATTTGAAGAAAAAAAAATTTATACACTTCTTTATAAGACAAATGACATTATGACATTTAGAAAACTTCTCAAAAGTTTTTCCAAATATTTCTCAAAATGTTATCTTTAATTTATTTATTCTTTCTAGCAATCTATTTTTTTAATTCCAAAAGTTTTACTTGAATAATGTCAGAAAAAATACTTTTGAACTAACTCAGAAATATCTAATTCATAATTAACAAAATACATTTAGAACAAATTAGTTTGTTTTTGTAGTAAGTTAAATTTTAGACGTTATCATCATATATTTCAATTTATTTATTTAAATCAACTAAGTCTTTTTAACCACTTATTTTATATATATTAGTTCAATTTATTTAGTTCTATTATTTAATTATCTTTGTAAGTATGAATGTTTATACGTAATTATTGAAATAAAAAGAAAGAAAGAAAAATACACTTTTAAATGGTTAGATTTTTTTTCATTCAAATATCCGTTTAAAACTGATATGAACTTGAAGCGTTAAAAAGCATTTTGAGAGTGTTTGTGAGGTGAGATTTTGCCCTTTCAATTTTAGCCATGTGATACACTCCCCCTGCCACCACTAAAGAGAGAGTGTTTCCACGGCGACAAAAATAACGTTCCCAATTAAAGACCGATCTCATACTTCGGAATATTTGCCGATCAAATAATTTCCAACATTAATATGAATTCCTGCAGAGGTTTTCATTTGATATTAACTAGAAAAATCGCTAGCTTTTGTTGAGAAGATATTGTATGAATCTGACCATACGACTACGATTCATTTACCAACAATCATTTTAATAGGCCGGAATTTAACCGATATCTCTTGCTGTTGGTGTTAGCCTTACGATTCAACTTGCTTGGTGCAGGTTTTGATAATTATAATGCGTGTATAGCTGCCCCAGGATTGTAAATAGCTTATTCAAAATCTGTACTGCATGAACATTTCTTGTGATTTATATTAAAAAAACCTCATATATTAGTATGATTGAGGTAGCCAATTAAATAATATGGAATATTGTCATTATTCAACCACTTTTTTGTAGTTATTGCGGCATTGCATGATGACTTTTTTTTTTGCTTTTTTAAAAACACGAATGTTAAAAGTACCAATATGTCAAAATTTGAGTTTATTTTCTTAGAGATTATAACTTGATTACCCTTATCTTGAGATAATACAGTACCACAATCCATGACTGATTCTATTTTATTTTGGCGGCTAAACATGACATTCTGTTGTTCTCAAATATTGCCAGAAATAATGTATAACTTTAGATCTATCAAAATTGAAAGTAAAAATTCCGTGTGAAGTTATAATTTAAATCCGGCACAAATTCTGGAAGAACAGAAATGTCGCATTTACCAGAATACGTCATGTTTTGGGTATGTGCTCACAATAAGGTGTAACAAGTTATTGTATCTAATAAAATGAACATAAAAGTAAAAAGCTATATTTTGGAAGCACAGCTTACGGTATATGGTTTCTTTTCGGAGGGTAAATATTCAATTTCCCACAAGAAAATGCATGCTGAAATGCACCAAAAGCTATGAAAAAAATCATTGAAATGATTACATAATCCCATTATTTGATTAGCCACCTCTATTTCGCCATAGGAACATTATAGAAAAATTCAATGACTTCAATAATGATTTTTTATATACATTACAAGTAATATTCATGTATGGCAGATCTTGAGGAATCTATTTACTATCCCTGAACATTATTACAAAATTGTTCCAAGCAAGTCAAATAGTGTAGGCGAGTGTCTCACAAATAAAAGTGGTCACATTTTTTAATAAAATTGTATCTATTCATACTTATAAGCAGTGTTCTAATAATTATGACTATTAAAAACCTGTAAGACTTCATTTTTTTAACAGCAATTATTTTAAATAAAAAAGAGCAAGACAATTTGGATAGTAATTACGTTTTCTATAATGTTTTTTAATACTTATAATTGAATTAATTGTAATAAACGAACGTCTAAACATACTATGCTATATTTTCCCTTTCAAAATCCTGGCTTTTTTAATTTATTATAGGTATAATTCTTACATGTTAAAAGCCTATACATATATAAGATTAAATTTATAAAGTTAAAAATTGCAACAGCAAACAAATCACAATTCAATTAAAATGAAATATTATTTGAAATTGTTTGAGTGAAAATGGCTATAAATTCCATTCCACTTAAGGAAATTCTACGCTTTCGGTGAAAATTGTATAAAATTGAACGCAATTTAATTCTGTTTCATTGTTTCGTGTGAACAATTAAAATGTTCTCATATTAAGGCGCATTTCGAAAATAAATAACAAAATGCATTTAAAAAAATAAAGTGTATCCAAAAATTAAATACTAGAATTAATTCACATGTGATTGTATAAATATACTCTTTTAGACGAAGCATTTTTCTTTAATAAATACTTGACATTAAATAATGTTTATTTAAATTTCGGTGCAGAAGTTCATAACAGATAAAAATGTGTGTATAACTCTTCAATTAAAATTTTATGTTCATATTATGGTGTATTTATGTTTATTCAATTGCTTATGTTATGAACATTTTAAATTCCTATGTATCATTTTCTTTCACATAATTTGTTTTCGTATACACTTATAATGACAAATGGGAATTATTTAAGTGAAATTTTAACATAAGGTAAAGCTAGGATAGTCTGCGCACAATTCAAAAGAATAGCAATAAAAAATCTAAATATTAATTTTTTGCTAAACTATCCATGAATAACTTTTACTTCATTTGTTTTTTATGCATTTCCATTTCTATTTTGTTGTTATGTTGCAATTTAATAGAACAATTGTAATAAAACCAAGAAAGTTATTTTGCGCAATCTCTCCTTATAGGGTTGGTGTGATTGCGCACATGGGTAGGAGAGATTGTTACTTATAATAACTACACTTAAATTATTAACAGTAATAATTACACTTAAATGACATTGCTGTAAGGTTTTTGTGAACAAATATTATTGTATTAGGAGTGAATATTTCAACCTAATAATTAAAGAATCAGAAAAAGGAAATAATTTTAAAAACGATTAAAAAAAATTAATTAAAGGAAAAAAAAATTAAAGAATCAGAAAAAACAAGTTCAGATAAATTAAAAAATAAAATAATGTTACTTAATAACACGTTTAACTTAAAATTAGTCCATTTTCATTTTTCATTTTTTATGCAAATTTACCAATAAGCTGCGTAATCTCTCCTACCATGGAAACGAATGGGAACACTGCGCCATCTCTCCTAAGTAGAAAATGCGCAAACTCTCCAATTTCGGTAGGAATAATTGCGCGGCCTTTTATTTAAACATGACCTCTTCTAAAACGTACCGTTGATGTTCACATTGTTAGTCTAGATTAGTAGCTTATGAGAAATCGTTTAAGTTTAAAATATTTTGTACTATTGACATTGTATAGAAATTCTGATGAAGAGCTATGAAAATTCAAGCATTTACTTTGGGAAAACAAAACAAAATAACAATACTTTATCTTAAACGCTCAAAGCAATCAACGTGCACTTTCAAGTAGACACTCCACTACTGTTGTTGTACAACTACCTGGAGTCGCTGCACGCTCACTCTACTCCTTCCCCCCAAACGTCTATGTGCGCAATCTCTCCGACTGCGTCATCTCTCCTGGCTTTACCTTAGTTGCTCTAGTTTTTAACATTGTTCAAAATTGCAATTTAATGGAAATATGTGTTAGAAAAAAAGAGCCTTATGCAAGCAGATACCTATAATTATTTCCTATACAACTATGTTTCATATCAATTTTTCCTAGATACATCCAAGTTATTTACGTTTGAAACACCCTGTATTTTTTCATATTAGTCTTCGTCAAATTCAACTGTATTAAAAAGATTTATTTTTTATAAAATTGCTTGAAGTTTCATCTTTATGTATAACTCGTTTCATTAGTGAGGTATTCCACGATTAAACTTTATTGTGCTTATACAATGCTTTATTTATTTTTTTTATGAACTTTTTCATGATGTTTACAATAATAAAATTTACATATTTTAACTTTCATTGAGATTTTAATCTATGTACTTTTTTATATTAAATTCATCTTATTTTTAAATAATAAAATCAATTTAATAATAAAATATTTAATTAACAATATCAATTTCACTTACAAATAACATAGAACCGGCCCCTTTTTAGTACTCCACTTTTTGCCTCTTTACTCTTACACCAAAAGCCTCCCTTTGGTCATGAGACCATTATCAAATCAGTAAATCAAATAAATATAAACTATTAATATGTATTCATTACAATTCACAAAACACTAATAGCAATTCCCTTCAAAACGATTAGCAGATCTGTAAATTGAATAAACACAAAAACCTACAAGACTGTCAAAGGCGATCTCCAGAACCGATGACGAATCTGTAAATCAAATAAGCATAAAACATAATATAAATTCATCAAAACTTACAAAAATGCTAATAGCGATTTTCCCGTTAAACCATTAGCAAGTATGTAAACTAGACAAAAATATACAACATTCTTGCTAAAACTATTATACAGAAACAGATGAATATTGCTAATAAAATGCTTGAAGGAAAAAAAAAATCTGTTTGTTTACAGATGAAGGATAATAAACGTTCTGCTTTTACATAACAAATAATCAGATGTAATACCTTCAAAGAGTTCTAAAATCAGTCTGATTTTTTAAAAAAAATTACACTGAGAAAAAAAAGTAACTACTTGCTGAAAAGTTTGCAAGTTAAGTGGCACACTGGTTGGTTGATTGACACTATGGCAGTGTAGCAGCAAATTGGCCTTTTTGCCTGAAACACACACCACTAAAATAAAATTGAAGACTTTATCAGGAGATTTTAGCACTAAACAATGATGAGCATTTGAAGACACATCACGTAAGAGCATTTGAAGACACAGCAGGTGAGAGCATTTGAAGACACATCAGGTAATTAGCAGACATAAATCATGAACTGTGGTTTCATGATGTTGAGGAATAATATGACGAAGTGGCACTTAGAATAAAATAACACAAAGAGCACAAGACTCTTGTTGAGAGGCGCTGGAAAGTCTAAGTTGCCTATATATATTTTTGTATAGGTGTATTCAAGCAGGCAGAAATTGCAGATTTGAGGCAATACAACACTACTTGCACACTTTAGAGACAAAATTGGGATTGGTGACATTTGAAATCACTAAGACTATAAAAACACTTTAGATTCTTAAAAAATAATAATAATCACCAAAATCATTTCACAAGTGGTAGAATATTTCTTTATAATGCGCTGGAAAGTTCTAAGAATAGTATTGCTTTGCATGTAAATTTGCAATATATTTTAATGCAACAAAAAAATGTTCTTCATTTATAAATTTTCTTCATTTATAAAATAATTTTCTTTAAGTGAGGCATATGGTAAAAATGATTTAGAAAACATTGGGTTATGAAATAATACTAGAATAACAAGGCACTATAATTTAAGCATAATAAAATTTTCAAATAATCATAATAATTTTTCTAAATTTGAGAAGTTCCATTTGAGGAAGCAGCAATTTCTGTAAATGTTGTAAAACTGAACTTTAAAATAAATGACGGTACACTTCCATAATCGGGTTTTACAACAGAGGGTAGAAAAAGATAGAAAACTATTGCAAATAGGCACAGCTGGAAATTTGTAATACTTTAGATCCATAAAAATGAGTAATATTGATGAGGGAGAAACAAGTTCCACAAGATGAAGAGGACTGACGAGGAGAAATCACACGGATATATTTGCCTTATATGAATGGCGACCATCAACAGTCACTTCAACTCGCAAAAGAGTGCAGGTAAGTAATTATTGTACTATCAGGAACCATCATATTTGCAGACAGCAGAGAAAATCAGCCAACAATGGATATACACATTCTGAAGATTTTTCCACCAGGTAAGCAAAGTCAGATGATAATAAAAACCAGTTTATTGAAGTTGTTAGTATATATTCAGATTGTAGAATGTTAAAACAAAGTACACAGTAACTATTTCAGGTACAAGAATATGGAGCAGTTAGGTAATGGCTATAACTTCTCAACAAAGAAAAAAATAATAATACCAGTCTCTTTTTTGTGATTATGGTATGAGAATTTCAATAAAAAGATGCAGATGCTGTGTAATATAAAATTGATATTAGGATGAAGCAACAATTCCTTGAAATTAAAAAACACAGAGTTCTCAAAATGTAGAACAGAAAATGCAAATTATTGTGTAATATTTTCAAAATATAAATACATTTCTTGAATTTTAATTTCTGGAAAGAACACAGACTGCTTGCACACTATAATCATTACAAACATTTGTAGGAAAATGGCGAGAGTCAATGAACTTGGAGTGGTATTGCAATAAGTAATTTAACTTTTGTAGAAGCAACCAAGAACTCAAAAAATTTATGTATGATAAAACAACTACAAAATCACATGAAAACTTGAGCTTCTATGAGGCATTTCATACTCAGAATAAGTGCAGCAAAATTAGTAATATGATGAGAACATAGCTTCAATAAATTTAATTCCAACAAAATTATGCTTCAATATTTTTTTTATATTCATAAAATATATCAATTTCATTTAAAAGTGCCAATAAATTAATAAAAAAAATTAACCCAAAATAAGAATAAGAACAACCATAGCCTCTTTAAATTTTTGTTCTCAAAAACTTAGAATAAGAACAATTTTCACATTTTTCAAAAATATTTGAATTCATCATGAATTATATATATTTTTTCACTTTAGATATATAAAAAGCACCATATTTTCATTTGTTAAAAAAGAATAAATTCATTTTTAAAAATTTCATTCTTCATTAAAATTTTCATAAAAGATTCAATAAATCTCATGGAAAAATACCAGAATAAAAATTAATTTCTGTTAGAATATCATTTTTCAATTAAAAATAATTTATTAAATATATGCAAGCCAGTTGAGAATAAAAGTTTCGAAATTAACGATGTATTGCAAACATCGATCTTCTGTGGAGAAAATTTCTTTAATTTCAGCAGCACAAGAATATTTTTTAAACTTCTAAAAATTTAATAAAAATCAGCAATTCTTCAAATAATATTCCATTTTTAATATGAATTAATTAATAGAGCATCAAATCTTCAAATATATTCTATTTTATAAGTTTCAAAATTTGAGAATATTTTTTAAGAACAAAATAAAATTTTCAAGTTTTCTCTTCATAAAAGAATAAACGGCGCCAAATATGACATGAAGGTATAATATAAGCAAGTGCCGTAGTAATTATTGAGCAATGGATGGAACACTATAGTGAACTTTTAAATTATTTATTGCAGTTGTGATTAAAATAAGCAATTAACCCTGCACAATTTGTGCATCTGTTCTTTAGGTCAATATTCTTTGAGAAGAGAATCAAAAAAATATAAAATAAATTAAACATTCTTACTTGTTCTTTGTTGAAAAATAAGAGACTCATACTACTTGAAATAAGAACTCGTTTAGGTTAGGATCCAATAATGTTTATTACATTTTCTTGAAGAAGTAGGAAGGATGAGATGAAAGCTGCACATCAAGTCTTTAAAAAGTACTGGCTCAAATTTCGTAAAATTCGAAGAATTTTTAAAATATTCCTTCTGGCAGAATCCAATAAGGGATGTAGAATTAATGCAGAATTAAATTACCAGTTGATTTAAAACTTTTAAAATATTAAACTTAAAATTTACAACAGCATTTTTATAGAATAATTAAAAACTGAAAACGCGAAATTGATCTCCAAAGAATCAGCGCTACGGCGATTCTAGGATACGAGCGCCGGCACAGACCAGCCTCAGATCATACGACGTTTTGCATAAAATTTACAGCATCATTTTTATTAAAATTCTGTTGGAAAAATGCGCAACATTAGTATTTATACCCAGAAAAGGGATGCACAAATGTGACAGCAAGATTAATTTAAACTAATTTGTTGATTAGGAATTACGCGAAAAATCAAAAGAGCAAATCAGAAACTAATTAACATTTAATAATTAAAAGAACGATTCTAATTTGTATTTGAAAGACACGCCCCTTTCGCCCGCAGCGCCAAAACAAAAACAACTCCCGAAAACACACCGAACCAGAGCGGCGGTGACGCATGCGCACAACGCAGGAGCGGAGAGCCGCCAAATGACGATGACGTCACAGCTCAGCGCCGATTGAACTAACTCAAAGCGCGAAGATGCCTCGCAGAGAAAACAACATCGCCGATTCAACGAACGCGAAGCACAATGAGGGGCGAGACGGCCTTGCCAAAAAAGCAACGTACAAGGCGCGCGACTGCTGATAAAAAGGCATTTTAAAAGAACTGCAATTAAACTGGAAAGGCTATAAAATAGAAATACGATGAGCTGAAATAAAAATAATTAAAAAAGATAAAACTATGATATATCTTTATCACACAGCGTAAAACTGACAGAGTGAAAAATGTGTCCAGACGGGGCATCGAACCCAGATACCCTGGTATAGCGCACCAAGTGCTTTACCATTAAGCCATCTGGACGACATCCAGTCTGGCATTTTCCACTTATATACTTTGGTAAGGCTGCAATATCGCGGCCCAAGGTGGAATATCATACATGAGCACACTACCCAGTGGCGGAATCTCATGGGACTCACTGGATCTAACTGGACTGGTAACTTACTGGAGTACTCAGTGGCGGTACTCCAGTGGCTGCGTGCTCATGTATGACATTCCATCTTGCGCTGCGAAGTTGCGGCCTTAACAACGTATACAAGTGAAAAATAACAGACTGGATTTCGTCCAGAAGGCTTAAATGGTAAAGCACCTGGTGCGCTTTGAAATGAAACAGATTTATGAAACAGAATATGAAGTTTGATGTAATTACGTGCACTATTTCTTGAGATAGAGTGCCCACAAAATTTCTGAGATAGACAGACAGACTGACTGACATTTTCGAAAATATAGCCAATCGCACTCAGGACATCCCAAAACGCACAAATCTATGATAAACGTAAGTAAAAATTTTTCACCATTGCGTTACTTTATTCTTGTGTATATAATAAAGAAAAAATATCTCGGTCAAGACAAAAATATATTATTCATCAATGTTCATTATAGCGAGTTGCACTGTTTTTAACAGTTAAATACGTAATATGGATGTTACAATAATACAAAGTTCGTAAAAACCAATCTTCGCTTTTTTTTACTATAAAATAAATTGTTTTGTACTATTAGTTAGGAAGTTAGAATTTCTTCTAAAAAATCAAGAGTTTTTATTAGGATTTCGTTCATCTCACGAAACCCTATTACTCTCGCTTCGTTACCTGTCCGTCACAGAGCCAGTTTTCAGAAACTATTTAACTTACAGGCATGAAATTTTGTGTACTTATAGTTGAATACCTACTATGAAGCTCAAAATTATAAAATTTGAAATAAATCGTATTATTATAATATATAGATATAAAACCAAAAATCTAACAACTTTTCCTATTAAATGTAAACATTTTTTGTTATAGCATTTGCTAACAATTAAAAAGCCACAATAAAAAAATTTCTACAATAATTAATTTTCTATTGAAAGATTTCCACGTGAAAAATGAAAATGAAATAAAAAGTTTCACCAATTGAAAAAAAAAAAGATTAATATGACGTCTTATTGGTAATGAAACGGAAATTTTTAAACATTTCTCAATAATACAAGGAGTATGAGTATGTGTAAATACAAACAGCAAATTAATATGACGTCATCGCATTAAAAAGAAAATTAATCTGACGTCATAACGGATTTTTCAAATGTTTGAGAATAATACAAAGAGAGTATCAATATGAGTAATAGAGAATAGTAAATATATAAGTTTGAGAAACGTATTGAATCATGATAAAAACCCGATTATGGAAATATTGGCATATTTTTACATTTTGAAGGTCTCTATACAGAATGTTTAATTTTGAAATTGATTTTTTTAATGTCGGATTTAGTCCACATGACAGATATTATTATGACAGAGTATAATACCTGGCTTCGCCCGCAATCGGACCGGTTCAGATTTTCGAAAAAACGAGAAAAATAGACCGGTACATTTTTACTTTATTAAAAAACCTTTTCTTTGGGGGGGGGGGGATGGGAAATGAAATTTATTTGGATTTATTAAAGAAAGGATAAAGTGTTTTGAAAGGAATATTAAACGAAACCATTTGTGCGATATTCGATCGTATTTACCCACTTGTTATTATTATTATTTCTTTACAAATTTATGAAAAGCACGATATATTAAATAAAAGCATGATATATTAAAATAATAATGCGCGTTCAAAAATATCTTATGCATAATTCAACAAACATTTTTAGAAATAAAATATATAACGGTGTTTTAGTCAGTATGCCCTCAGACATAGTAATTTCAGAAGTGAGAAAACATATCCAAATGAAATCTTCTTTCCATGGATTAAACAAACATATAAGAGAAACTATAGCGTAAATTGAGACAATAGAGATTAGAGATACTATTTATACGGAAAATGAAATTTGACTTCAACCACAATCATTTAAAGAAATATACATTATTATAATTTCGAATATTTTTAAGATTAGAAGATAAAAATATACAATAACGCATAGAAGCACGATTTTATTTCAAACACACATTTACATAATAGGCGGTTTTCTTTATTCAGTGATAAAATTTCTACTTCAAAAGAACTTTACAAAACAATCTAAAATTTATTCAAGATAATTTTCATATTAATAACATTTCAAAATTCTACCATTGTGCTAAATTATATTTCTTAGAATTATATATAATTATTAAAATGTTACATTATTTTGAATAAAATTTAAATACTGAACACCTGAGTCAAAGAAGATGTTATAAATTAAATCTCGAGCAAATTGAAATAAAAGCTTTTCGCCGTAGATTTTATTGATTTGTTTTCTTCATAGCAGTGTATGTTTAAAATTTTAACAGATGCAATGTGCGTACACATCTTGGAATTTCTTTGGGGTGTGCTACCACTAGTTCTGAGCAGAAATTTTCTATTTAGTATTATAATAACAGTGTATTTTAACCATAAACACGTTGTTTAATTGCGGAATTTGAAATGTTTTTCTGCGATTAAATAAGGCAAAAAATTCTATTAAAAACTTATGGTAAAAGATTACGCAGCACTTAACATTTATATATTAAATATTAAAATATTTAATCTTACTTATGTTATTAATTAAAAGTTTTAAATATTACAAATATTAAATATTAAAACTATTTAATCTTACTTATGTTATTAATTAAAAATATTAAATATTACAAATATTAAATATTAAAAATATTTAGATGTCTTATATATTCAATTCTAATTAAAAGTTTAGTATATTAGCTTTACCACAAATTCCAAGCCTCCGGATATAACAGTACTACTATTTAAAAACAGAAATCCTCGCTTTACGGAATCACAAAATAATGCGATTGAATAAAGAGAATATTTCTTTTTGGAAGTACTGGTGTAAATAAAACACGTTAGGTGCCATTCATGACTTTACTATGTGGTAGATTTTCTCTGAACACATTCATCCATAAAATAAAGCAATTTGTAAGAACAATAGTATACTTAATCTTCTCCATAGGTCTTCAAATTTTCTATAGATTTTCATATTAAGTAAGTTACACATATTTCTTTATAGGTTAGTTGTGTTTGAAAATTTATTGGATGAATATTACCATTCTTCGTTAAATGCTCCCAAAAAGTGTTTTATGGTTAGACAAAAATATTTTTTAACGAACGAAGATTTTGGCTTTATGTTTTAATATTTTGCAAATTTCTCCAAAACCAGTCGGGAGTATTTGCTTAAGACTGTTTTGAATGCTAAAGTGACTAATATCTGAAGCATTAACAAAAGCATATTTATTCTAAAACGCACGCAATTTAACGCAAAATTGCGTCATTTGAACCTTTATAAAATGATCCGATGTTCAGAAAATAAAAAAAAATTAAATTAATTATAAAATAAAAATAAAAATAAATAAAATAATTAAATTTTTTAAGCAGAAAATCTCCATCGCATTCTTAAAGATGAATATAAATTCGATGTCTGCTTGGAATGAGACATTCTATATACATTTAAAAAAAATAAGTGGGTTACGACCTATGTTCGTGAACAAATATTGTTTGTTTTACTGCATATATCACTCTTTTATTATATTTCAAGATTTTGAAGACCCTGTATTAAGTTAAATTTCTCTAAAACGGGATCCATCGGGGCCAAGAAAAGTTTCCGTCGTAGACAGTTTTCCGCCTTAGACAAAATGCACTCTATTTCTATGGATTCAAAAAGAGTTGGAAATCACATTTTTGTCTGAAAAAGAGTACGTAGATATTGTTTACTGTAAGTACCGTAAAAATTATTCAAATTTATTTTTCCTTTCATTTTGCTTTAGACAAATAAATTGAAATCATTTGGTGCCAGTACTAAACATTGATTATTCACATTAAGCCAAATAATAGTAAACTAAAATAAATTGTGTTAAAATCAAAGGAATTTGTAAAGCAAATAATTAATTATTGTTGATTAGAAATTTAAAATTACTTTTAAAGTCATACAAAATAAACAAAAATAAATCATTCTATCCTGTACGCAATTAATTATCTCATTTAACAAATCACACAAGCAATTAATTTTCAGTTTACCCCTTTTCTTTTTCTTAGTTTTTTTTTTCTTCTTTTTTCAATTTATCAGTGGAAATATTTCTTAAAAATTTTAAACGGAAAATCAGTTTTTTTTAAAAAATTAGTATTATTTTTTGTAACTAACACTATCTTTAATTTGCACTTGTAATACAAATATCACAGTTTAAAGCTTCATAAGAGACAAAAAATAATTTTTCTTTAGCAATATTTTTTTTTTTTACCTAAATGTATAAAAATATTTTAGAATAAAATAATTCATTTTTCAATAATATTGCAGTACTCTTGGCAAAAATACGAAGTTGAAAAAAGTATTTAAAAAATTAATTCTCTAATGCAATATACATTTAAAGTTCACTGCAAGTTAGACTTTAGCACCAAAGTGAAAATTCGGAATCTATGAATGAAAAGTATGAAGCAAAAAAAAAAAAAAAAAAGCTGAGCTTGATTTACTTCTTATACGGTGCACTGATATTATTAGAATTACACCTTAAAAATGATTCAGGGCATTTCATTATGATCTGTTTTAAATTACATGTTAAAACATAGGCATCTCCTATTGCCTATGTTTTATGCCTAGATGCCTATTCCCGAAATATCATGTCGACCAGAAGTATTTTGCAAAAGAGCAATACTATTCTGTGTATTTTTATGTCTGAAAAAGCTTTTGTAATATTAATTTCATCAAGTTTGTAAAAAAAAAAAAAAAAAAAAAAAAAAAAAATTCAATCTACGTATCAGGTATACAAACATTCATATTGTTATGACATCAGAAACATCTGCTTTGCTGTCACATATATGGGCTATCTTAAATTTCATCAAATATTAGTATGCAATAAAACTAATATACAATAGTTCTCAATAGTTTTATTTTAAAATTTAACAATCTGAAGGATAAGTTGCAAAATAAATAAATAAACAAATACAAAATAAAGCTGCTATGATATTTTTCGTACTATTTATCATAAATGAAAAAATCAGATTACCAATTGGCTGGAAACAATATCATTCTTTATTTATTACTAGCAGATCCGCCCGGCGCTTCCTTGCCCCGCCAAAACATAATACGAAATGCGAAATCACTCTTAAAAATCGCTGCACGAAACCCTTCCACTGGTAACTCTTTGTCTTTCGGAAATTAAATAGAGAGATGGACCCAAAGCGGAAGTAAATTTGATATCGCATCCTCAAATGTCTGGATCATTTGATTAAAAACGGGTCAGTTTCTGGTCAAAATTTTAAAAAAAAAGTTACCGTTTGATTTTCACAAAATTTGCATTTTTGGAATCAGAAAAATAAACTGTGAGTTCCGATTCAAATATTTCAATACTTTTCTTAATACTCCAAGATGAGTAAAAATGAAACTTTTTCGTTGTCTGGGACTATCAAATCGGTTACTTTCTTTTGCGGTTTCAATAAAAATAACCATTTTTGATGCACGCGAAGGACAATCTTTTAGTTACACCGCCAGGAGATGCATTTTGGCGTAAACAATTATGCGACACGTGTCCCCGCTTCCTACGATACCGTGTATAGCAGGCGTGCTAGGCACGCGCTGCAAAATCTTTCAGTTCCAGTTTCCACCACCAGGTGGAACATTCTGCTCTAAATAAATCTATTTCCGAACGAAACTCCGGCACTCGTTCATGCTGCTTACGGCACCGTCTATAAGGGGTGACTTGCACGCGCGAAAAATCTGTTAGTTTCACTTTTCACTGCCAGGGAGTACCAAATCTAAGTCTGAAATAATTAGCTATATCTGAATTAGTTCATGTTAAGTTGAATGAACCGATTCCCGTTGAAATTGGACCCATAGAAGCCGAGAAAATAAATCAACACCCCTGGATATTAATCTTCATAAATAGAGGTAACCACAGGGCAGAAAAAATTATAACGAAGTTTATTTAGTACCTGGGAGACCTCGGAAGTATGCCAGAAAAGATTTCGTTTGAATCGAACCAAGATTAAATGCAAAAGCTTTTAGTTACATTTTCCACCGCCAGGGGGTGCACATTATTCTAAACAAACCTCTTTCCGAACGAAACTCTGGCACGTGTCCCCGCTGTTTATGACAACGTATAAAAGGCGTTCTGTGCACGCGCAGAAAATCCTTAAGTTAAACTTTCCACCACCAGGGGGCGCGAAATCTATGTCTTAATTAGTTATCTATATCTTAATTAATTCATGTTAAGTTGAATGAATCAATTGTCGTTGAAATCGGGCCTTTTGCTTGAATCGGACAAATTTTAAATTAAAAATTGTTTAGTTTCAAACCCACCGCTAAGGGGTGCACTCAGTTCTAAATAAAACTCTTTCCGATCGAAACTTTGGCACATATCCCTTCTGCCTACGACACCGTATAGCAGGCGCTGCAAAATCTTTTAGTTCCATTCTATATCTTAATGAGTTCGTGTTAAGTTGAATGAACTACTTCTCATTGAAATTGGCCTCATAGAACCCGCGAAAATACCACTTGCTGGTCATTAATATTCAGAAATCGTGGTAACGAAAAGCTGAAAAAATGATACCGAAGTTTATCTAGTACCTGGGGAACTGAGAAAATGTTTCGTTTGAATCGGACTAATAATTAAATAGTTCTGATTTTGGAGGCAGGGCGGAGGGGGGGGGGGGGGAGGAGGGAGTTTCGGTCCGAGCATTAACGGGATATTTAAACTACAATCGAACATTCACCTCCCCCCACCAACAGAATTAAATAACGGCGTTAAAAAATTAGGAATTATTAACTTTTGAAACAGAAACAAAATGACTTTATTTATTTATTTATTTATTTATTTTACATACAAAAACAGTAAGTTATCGTTGTTAATTTCTAAAATCAAATACATAAATGACGTATACATGAAAAACTCTAAAAATCGCATAAAACAAATGGCAAAAATTCCCAACTCGCTGTTCGAATTGGAATCGGCTAACGACATTTTCAATTGCCAATCACAATTGCCCGGTTGACTTCCAGCTGTGCCTACAATTCTATCAGCTACCAATCACAACTGCCCTCCAATGATGTTTGACTTGTACTGGGCGATTTGTGACGTCATTTTAAACAAAAAACGCTGCAAAACATGAAAAAAATGTTAAAAAATGAAACTAAAAGAAAAAATCTAATAAAAAAATCGGGTTAATAATTAATCCGCCCTTCCCTTTTAAAATTAAGATTTTTTATCTGTAAAAAATTATCAACTTTCTTCAAGCTAAAAAGAGTAAAAAAAAATGGCGATTGTGAGTGTATCTAAAGCTGAAATGGAAGCAACCACCGAACCAATCAAGCGTTCTGGGCAAAATTACTTTTTGTCGAAGGAAAAAAAACGCCAAAATATCAAAAATCGCTGTACGAATTTCGCATAAACTTTATTAAAAAGAGAATAAAATTTACTATATTGGGCTAAAAGATTGGAACTGGATTCCGCTTACTAATGTGTGTAAATCGCAGCAAAACGTCAAAAAACACTAAAAATCGCATATTTAAAATCATAATTTTTTATCTGTAAAGAATTATCAACTTTCTCCAAGCTAAAAAGTGAAAACAAAATTACGATCTGATCGTATCTGAGGTTGAAATGGTAGCGCAATCACCGAACCAATCAAGCATTCTGGCAAAATTTCTTAGTGTCAAAGGAAACAAAAATCGCCAAAAATTCAAAAATCGCTGTACGAATTTCGCATCAACTTTATTGAAAAGAGGATAAAATTTACTGTATTGGGCTAAAAGATTGGAACCGGATGTCCATTATTAATGTGGAAAATCGCATCAAAACGTGAAAAAACACTAAAAATCGCATAAAAAATTTAATAAAAAAAATATATTAAAAAATTCTAAAATCTGGCTTCGAGGTACAAAACTACATGCATAAAGGTACCTTCCCACCAAATTTTGTAGCTCTGTGTGCAGCGGTCTCTGCAGAACACAACCGAGAAACACACACATAAACACACAAACTTGCTTCTTTATTATAGTTGGAGATTTTTAAATTTTTCTTAGGTGACAATCTACATATAAAAATTAAACAAATCTTTGAATTTTTCAATATTTAGCCCATATGTAGCACGATAAGTAAATTAAGTACCATACAATCAGCTTAAATACAAAATTTAAAAAGAGGTTTCTACGGTTATTTGCAGAGTTATTAATTATTTTATAAAGAGCTGATTACACGCATTCTATACAAACTGAATGCAGGTACTTATATAATGTAAGCGATCTTTGGGTGTATTTAAAACATGATCACCTAAGTCAGTATCACGATACTTTTGAAAGATAAGTAAAGAACAACTCTGATAAATAGGCTAAAATTTTGTATACGCGAAAAGGAAGCATTTATCATTCGAATAGAATATAATTTTTATATTTTTTCATATATTTTTCAAATAATTATTTAATAAATCATATTTCATATTACAAAATTATGGGAATCGCAGAAATAAGTTATTTATGTTGGGCTTTTATGTAATATGTTCATACAAAAAATCAGAGTGACAAAATTATTATTTTAAATATATAAAATACATATGTGAAAAGCAAACTGTAATATCTATAACAAATATCTGTAAAGGATCTAAATTTTAAAAATATTATAATTCAAAAACGTTTGCTCAAAACTTTTTGAACTTTTGTATATGGAAATACTTTTTAAAGCAGATTAAATTATTTTATTAAAAGTGGGTGTAACAGCATCCACAATGTATTTCAAATTTTAATATGTACACATCTTTTAAGGAGACATACATACTACTTAATCCGTGGCATTATTCTTTACAAAAATATAATTTTAGTCCTTTTCGATAAATTTCCCAAAAATGCGATACGGTGTTTGTTTTTCCCTGAAACAGTACATTTACACAAATATTAACTTTTTTCAATGTAAAGCTAAAATTTACTTTAATTAATCATTTGAAATATCTAATTCAATTAGAAATGTTTCAAATTAATGCATACATTATTCCGTTAAAAAATTTAATTTTTAATAATTGCAAAGTAATTTCTATATTTCCGCAGTATTGATATTATACGAAATTTCAATTTAAAACTAAAAATATATAAATGTTGAAATATTTTCTTCCATTATTACTTTGTTACGAAAGTCTCCCTTTTTAAACTAATAAATAAATCAATTGAGAACAAGTTGGTTATCGTACGTCAAACGTAACAAATGAGGTGCGTTCGTACTATGGCTAGTTATATAAATATTCAGATCTTGATGATTTTTAATTCTGTGAAATGAATTATATCGTCTGAAGATTAATTTCTGTCATAAAATAAGTATCGCGGTCGCTTGACGATTAAACCTCGGAAGCTCCTATAACAAAAAAGCACCGATTAAAAAAAAAAAAAATCACATTTCTTAATAAATGTTTTTATTAATATTTTCTAAAGTTTTGATTCGATTTTTATAAAATTTGAAATGTCTTGACAAAATTCTGCAAAGATAATATATCTTAAATTTCAAACCATTCGATTGGGAAGTTTTTGCGTTGTTATATGCGGACGGACGGACAGACAGACAGACGGACGGACGGACAGACAGACGTACGGACCAAACGACGACAATAGGTGCTACGTATTTATATAATTACGAACGCACCTAAAAAGCTGTTTCAATATTAGTTTATAAAGTAAAATTCGACTTTAATATGCCTTCGTTATATAAATGTGTTTTTCGCCTGTTGGTCAATCTATCCGCAAATAATTCAGACAGTAAATATTATTTCGAAATTTGAGCCTTTGATATTTCAATACTATCAATTGCAATGTCAAGAGATATAATGTATAACCAAAAGCAGTTAAGGTGTAGTGGAATTCAGAAATTTACACAAACTATTAAGTAACTAAAACGGGAATTATTTAAAAATTGTTTGACATCTGTATGATTACACGTTAATATCTCTGCAACGATAATTTACTGTTTCATGTAATATTCAAATTGCTTCCTTTAAATGTGTTTTATATTAAATTAAAGATTTGAGTAGTAATAGCTTTATATTCTGATAATAAATAATATCAAACTAAGTACGAAGCAATTTAATTTAGTTTCAAAATATTTTTTTTTTGTAATGCATGTTTTTTTGTAATTACTCGAATAAATAAATAAAAAAAAAAATAAAGGGATATTTAAAAAAATTGACACATTTCACAGATCAGCGAAAAATGGATTTTGTTCGCACTCGCAATTCATATATTATTTGACATAAATATTCGCATTAAATATGAATTTTAACATATGAATTTGTTAACAGAAATCGATTACTAAAAACATAAAATACATCAAATTCAAAATTACAGTTCATTTCGCTAAGAAGATTTTCAGTTATGCCTAAAAAAATTACCCACATTGCAATTTTTGTTTGGTAAATATTCAATAGGAATTTAACATTACCACTTTCAAATTTACGTCTGCATTATTACTAAACTATCTCACACAACAAATTCATGTTTGGTATCCGAAAGTAAAATTTATTCAAGAATGCATATATGTTGTCACAATTGGGTGTTGGTATTGAAAATTTTCCAGTCTGCACAAGTTTAATTTGGAGACGGATTCCGAAGCGTATTTTGTTTTTAACATAAACTGAAAGAAGACACAACTTCCAATAGCTTGATTATTTTCGTTCTTCTGTGCGACAAAATTTCCAGTTTAAAATGTATGGGGGTGTTTTTGTTTTCGTTTTATGATCACTGTACAGATAACAGCGACATATAAATATTTATTTGTGAGAAAAATGTTTTCTTTTTGTGGGTTTTTATATTCAAGCGAAAAAATATTCACTTCGAATTCCCACAAAGATATCTAAATGAATACTTTCACTTTTATTTGAAATCAATGATGTGTGCAAAAGGATTACAGAACAAACAACCGTTAATATATCGTCAAGGAAATCAGAACACAACGTAGTGTCTCGTAATCTAACAGGTTATGGTAAGATATCGCCATGATCAGCCTATCGGTTGCTTGTTTTCTTAAAAAGTTTTGATTACAATTCAACTTTATTTGTTGTTGTTACATGTAGAAGCATCATAATGTGGCTTCAATTTTTCTTTCAGATTTTATAAAATATCAAAATTTAAAAATAATTCTCATTCGAGGAATACGTACTTTGAATAGAAAGACTTTGCTAGACTCTTGTGCTTAGAAACACTTTGCTTAAAATCTCCTGACCGCTCAGCAAAAGGGCAAAATTGTAATGTTGTTTTCTCTGTATTTTTTTTCAATCTTAAAAAAAGATGATTTTTCCAACATGATATAAAACAATTAATTACGTATAGGAATATAATCCTTGAGAGTATTAATCATTACGTAATGGTTTAAAACTGCATTATATCTGCTAAATTATATTAATAAATAATGCTTCTATTTAAGTGAAATCTACAGCTTAGTGAACGGATATATCAATTTCTTTTTTTGACTTGCTGTACATTTTACAAACAACAAAGCGCTTCTGTCTCATTTCTTTCAAATTTTATCTGTTAAAAAGATAATTCTGATTCGCTATATATTAAACATTATATTAAATATAATTAAGTTTCATAATAAAATAATTTATTTGAATTAAACTTTAATGAATCGAAAATAAACTCACGTCCAGAGTACGATTTTGAATATTTTAGTTACATAAAACATTACTGGCGACTAATTCTGCGACAATGAATTTTTAACAAACTAATGAAATTACACCACATTAAAGATATTTTATCTTTAAACTTTCCCCCTAAATGGCAGCTGGATATTTCTTATTTATGTCTCGCAAATACCTAATTAACTACCCAGTGTTTCTTAGAGCTCACTGCAACGTGTTTGCAAATATTTAATTTGAATAACCCATTATATATAAAAATAGTTTATGCTTATCGAGATTCTTTTCACTTTAAATTTTGTTACATGGAATCTGGAATTGAAAATAATATTTTCAAATGCATTTGAAATAGTTCTTAATATTTTTAAAATTGTAAAATTTAGAAGTAATCCTATTAGCAACGCTGTATAATTTATTTTAATTATCCAAGAACTAAAGATTTTGTTATCCATCTAGAATTAGAATTTTTCTCTATTTCATTGTTTCGTTATATATTTGTATGAACGCTTTCTAAGAATAATTTATTACAGATATTTTTGTTGAGAAGAAATTAATTATGAACTAAAAATATATGGCGATAATTGAGAGTATGATTGTAAGATAATTAAAAGCGTAAATGAATAAGTTAAAACTGATGGCTGTTTTTAAAATTATATCTTTAGCACGTTTTTTTTTTCAAACTATGTGGTTATGGGGAAACTACTGTTGCTAAATATAAAAAAGAAAGAAAATTCATTTGCAACTCATAGATTATACAGCATTTTAAACTATATTTTCATAAATTGCTATTGGAGAAATAATATTCAAATATTTTTGTGTAGACCTATATATGATATTATTTATAATATACATACACACTATGGTAGTCTTAAAACTTAGTTCATTCAAAAAATATGTCACGCAGTTGCAAACGCACTTTCTGCAATCTTCGGTGATGTACTATTTTGTAGTCGAATTGGTTTGTGCAGCTCCTTATATGATCTATAAGTTTTACACTGCTCATAATATATTCTAATTTAGTTAAAGTTGAAACCGCTTAAAACTATCGAAAATTTGCTTCCAGCAGATAGCTTATATATGAACATGTACCTGTTTTTCTTTTTCAATGCCTTTATAAAATGACATTAAATATTACAAGAAACATGAACCATTTTATACGGTTAAAATTCAATCGTCCACTTCAATAACTTATATGTATTTCTTTATATCAATAAAGTGTATAATTGTTAAAATGCTTTTCAAACTACTGTTTCCTATGGACAATACTGTAACCCTGTAAAGGAATGACAAATATTAAATACACAATTTGCAGGCACTTTGGCAGTCGGACAGATAAAATTTTCGTTTTTCTAAGGAAGTGATAAATAACTAAATCAACAAAGAATCTGTTGAAAATGTTTTAAAATATAAACAATTGAAATCATTGTGATGCTTCTGCTATAGATAAATATATGATTCTTTCATCTTCTTTTTAGCGGGCCTCCTACAGTTCTTAAAGACCTTTCTTTGCAAATAATATTCTAAAATCCTAATCGACAACAACATGTGGTAATGGGTTTTGAAACCCGTTCTATCCCAATTGAATCACCATTCTTTTAAAAACAGTGTGCCAGATAAATCGGTTCACAATTGAAAAGTTCATAAAAATGTAATAAGTTGTTGTAACGTAGTGTGATTTTTAGTATAAAATTTGAAATAATTTTGGATTTTTAAGTGGAAAAAAATGTTAGAAATTTCCATGTACAATTTTTTTGCTATAATATATTTGACTATTTCAAAATCTTAGGTGTGAAACCGTTCTCATTTACGACAGTTATTTTTTTATTTTTAACGCTTTCCAAGTGTTTATGAAATCATTTATTTTTATTTTATTATTATTTTTTTTGTCTGTCCTTTGGTCTGTGTGGCTGTCCGTTCTCCAACTACGAAATTACAAAAAACTACTGATATTATAAATAATATCATATATAGGTCTACACAAAAATATTTGAATATTATTTCTCCAATAGCAATTTATGAAAATATAGTGTAAAATGCTGTATAATCTATGAGTTGCAAATGAATTTTCTTTCTTTTTTATATTTAGCAACAGTAGTTTCCCCATAACCACATAGTTTGAAAAAAAAAACATGCTAAAGATATAATTTTAAAAACAGCCATCAGTTCTAACTTATTCATTTACGCTTTTAATTATCTTACAATCATACTCTCAATTATCGCCATATATTTTTAGTTCATAATTAATTTCTTCTCAACAAAAATATCTGTAATAAATTATTCTTAGAAAGCGATTATACAAATATATAACGAAACAATGAAATAGAAAAAATTTCTAATTCTAAATGGATAACAAAATCTTTAGTTCTTGGATAATTAAAATAAATTATACAGCGTTGCTAATAGGATTACTTCTAAATTTTACAATTTTAAAAATATTAAGAACTATTTCAAATGCATTTAGAAATATTATTTTCAATTCCAGATTCCATGTAGCAAAATTTAAAGTGAAACGAATCTCGATAAGCATAAACTATTTTTATATTTAATACACTATTCAAATTAATTATTTGCAAACACATTATTGAAGTTTAATTTAGAATGTTCCGTATTGGAAAATGAAGTATGTAGCATTTATAATTCGTTTACAGAGGGACACCCAAAATTCCGTCTCATTATGGTCGAAAAGGAAATTTTTTGGGAGGTACGTTTTAATGGTGGTATAATTTTCTCAAACATAATGAAATTAATATCCCTTACTGAGATGGACAATGACATGCTTTCCCAGGATACTAGAATAAGTAGTATTTATAGTTTGTTTACAGGGTCACACAAAAAAATATATTGCATTATAAATCGGGGGAAAATTCTTTTGCTGTACATTTTAATAATGCTACGATAGTTCAAACATAATGAAAATAAAAAGGGTCACTGAGTGCACTTCAGAATTTTTCTTGTAAAATATGGAGTGCGCAGCGCAGCATTTATCGTTTATTTACAAAAATGCACAAAAGAATTCGGTTACTGGATTTACTATGACAGACGATAATTGCTGTTAGTGCGTTTTACAATGTTGTATGCATTTATGAGTTAATATGTACATGCAGTTAAGCGTTTTTTTTAATTCCTCATTTAGAAATCACATTTCATTATGTGAAAACTTAAATCTATTAAAAATATTCTGTTAATGTTGGAAAGTGTTTTATAATATATGCCTGATGCATGATATTTAGTTTGTTTTAAAACATGTAAACGGACTTATGTGACTCTTTGAACTATGTTTTTCATTGACATGATAAATTCTACTCTTTGACAAGTCTTAGGGTGATAACTGCACTCCAATATGAGATTTTATCTTTTTAAGATTGAAAAGGTTTTAAGAATTTTCAAAACCATAACTTTTATCTATTTTCTTTCATTTGCAACATTAAAATAATAATAATAATAATAACTGTATATCTAAACTGGTGGAAGCTACTTTACACAAAACGTGTTATAATGAAACAATATCAATAATTCTTGATGTAATGGAAAACCATCAATAATTTTTGATGTAGTGAAACATGAAGATTTTGTTTTTCGTATTCCAGTTACAATGCTTTTGGTGACCACCATTTTATGTGTAATGTTACAATTAATTTTTTACGGTCCTTCAACAAATAGTGCTTACATACAATTGCAATAATACCGAATAACCACAGAGATTAGGTAGTTTATTTCTAAAAAAATGCCAATTTTAGAATTTTTTTAAAGTAATTTTGCGTACATCAATGGATAATCTTTGTATATATGCAAGTCTACATAAAAGTTTCATACATACAGAGATATATTACAAAATATTATAAAATATTTATAGTGAATTCATTTTTTTCATTAATTTTAATTTAAAAAAAAAAAAAAACGAATCACTCGTAATATAAAATAACTATGGTGTGATGATTAATATTACCGCGTAAATCAATCAATATTTTATGTACACATTCAACGTAATGGTATATATTTTAAGACGAAGTAATTCTTTATCAAAGAGATGCTATTATCTTATGATATATCGGCCATTTACATCATTTCAAAATGGTATTTATCGTTTAAGCTAATACATGACTTGAAGGAATCTGTAATTAATTTATTTTAAAAAATTCAATACAATTATTTGTATTTTTTAATAGTTGCCATATCGTCATCGGTACCTCACTGCCGACTGATGCAAGGCAGATAGGAAGACAGGGTTTTGTCTCGTACATTTTTCTAACAGGCACCATTTTCTTTTGTTTATCGGAAAATTCATCTGAGGCTGAATATTGTTTTTTTCCCCTTTTTTTCTTAGTTTCTTCTTCAGACCTTTTTAAAGGAATCCGGGAGGAACATATATGATATACAGACCTAGCCATCTCCTCTGAGCATTCCCTCTCAGACTATCAATAGTTGCCATTATAGTTTCTTACTCCACAGTTTTTACAATGCGCAGAAAATCCATCTCTAACAAAAGTCTTGTAGTGCAAATAACACTCCGGTGCGATAAACTTTTAAACTTTTTATGCATTTTTGATATGTAATTGAACTTAAAAGACACACTGCTTGCGTCCATCAAAGTTTTATGATGGTTTAGTTGAATTCCTTTCCAAAGTATGACCGAATAATCGCATCATATTAATTATCGTCATCCCCTATATTTTACATTTGTTACTTGGCAGATTATTTAAGGTAATTATAGCAAAATAAAATGAAACACTTATCATAAATATTTTAATAATTATAGAAATGTATGTGTATTTGAATTCATACATTTGCTTTTTTAATATACAGGGTAACTTGGGGTCAGATGCCATATTGGACAATATGCCATCTTGTGTGGTTTTCTTATGCGCAGGAGCTGTAGGGAAACTCGTCTCAGTCATGTGGAAGAGGCTTCCGTACTGATACTTTAATCCCAATTTGCGTTGTTTTATTTAAGTTTTAAATAGTGCTTTTCTATTGCTATTTTGTCTTAAAATCTTTGGTAAGTGTCCAAAATCTCTTACGCTCTTTCTTTATGTAGTTCCCATGTAGTTTGTCATTTTGCCCCAAGATTGGGGTAACATACCGAAATGCAAGCATTTATAAAAGCAAAGTTTTTTATTCTTTTTATGACATTTATAAAATGAAATATATTTTTAAATTATACATAAATCTATCATCTTTGACAAGAAATTAATGAACAACAAATAAAAACAACAGGCGATTTTATAAAAAAATTAAATGTAAACTTCGGTATCTTCACCCAATATACCCTATATAATTTTTCATATACAAATATATTAGGTAGGCTTACATTTTTCTATAAATCTGTGGCGTTATTGTTATTGCACATTGCATATTGTTAACAAATATACCCTGAAGAATGCAATGCATAAACTCTCACTTCGATCGAAAATTCTGGCATCATCAAAAAGTTTCTTGAACAAAACTTATTTTATATTTTCTCGGAATAAACAAACTTTTGAAAACTATTTCCATGACGTGCATAAAACTATTACTTCTAATCTCATTAATTTTAATGAAGGGAAAATCGTAAAAATTATAACAAATATTTCTAATTCAAGGATATATATATATATATATATATATATATGTATATACAAATATCGCCGAATGATTATTTTTATTTTTATCCAGATATTTCTCTCATTATAAAGATTTCTTAAATTAATTAGGATAAATCTTATTTTGGTTACAGAAACTCATCATAAGTTTATACAGAACGACTTTTCGCAATATTTATTCAAATTCTGATGCAGAAACTAATATTCCTTTCTTTAGAACTACTGAGGGATACAAAAGTAAACGGAAAAAGCAAATTTTTAATAATTAGAAATGTACAGGCTGCAGCGAAACGCAATTTTCACAGAAGTATAGATAAAGTCATGGGATTTTTTGATAACAAAATATTTTATTTCCAGAATAGTTAAATTAGTCTCAAACAGATATGTCTCTTTAGGAATCCTAAAGTTGTAGTCTGTAGCTATTTAACCCTTTATATCCGATAGTATTTCACAGTACAGTTGAAATAATTTTAGCAGGATGCCTAGATAATCTTTTATAAGGGTAAGAGTGTGTTCTGAGATTTTACGTGTGATCGTGTTGATCTGACTTCTAACATTTGTATGTGAATGAGAGTTATTCTGCCATTTCTTTACGTTTTGCAATGGATCTCGCGAAATCTGGTTGTTACTGTTATTTTTGCAATGATACTTTAATTAGGTAACAAGGGTTGTAAGTAATTACACATAGTGCAGTAGGAGAAGGAGACAAGGGATTTTGGAAAGCATCTCGCTCATGTCGGGTTCATGAGTTTTCTCTTGATTATGATGCCACTGTTTAATTTATGGGGCGTTTTCGAGTATCAATGTTGATACAGTCATCGGCTGTGAACATTCGCCTATTTGTTAATAAGTTGACTTTTCTATTTCGTATAAAGGCCAATATTGGAATCCAAGTGGTTTCATTTATAGTGATATTTTCTACTAACGTGGCATTCTTACGTTCATTCAGAACGAACGGTGATGTCATTTGGATCCGCGTTAAGTAAGTTAAATTTAATAAGATTTGGAAAAGGATTTCCCCCCCTCTCAATCTTTTGTATAATGGAGCTTATTTTTGATCGCCTGCATTTAAATCTACTCGCTCCACTGTTACTTCAATTGTTACTGTTATATAAAAAAAAATCTTGTGTTTGGTTAAATCTGTAAAAAGGTCTTTCTTCAAGTGAATACACACAAAGGATATGTCATATAATTTGTTATTCACTATTGTTATTCATTGGTTATTCCTTATGTTGTTATTAGTCGTAATACATTTTGGGATGAGTTACAGATAATTTTCTTTATGATATTCCTAAACAATTATTCATTCTAAAAAATATATACATATAATCTATATTCGAATTGTAACTGTAGAACATTCTTTTTTGTTCATAAAGATGGAGAGTAAAGTTGCTGTTCAAAAAACTTTCTATATTTATATGTATGATTATTATATTTGGACATTTTCTGTGTTTATAAAATATTGGAAATAATATTTTAAAGAAAGAATTTGAGTTTGAAATATGCCCCACAACACAATACAATAATCTCTCCCGAGTTACTCACGATACCAAAAAAAGGTTCGTTATTTTTAAAATCTTATAAACCAAAAAAAAATTTCGAAATATAAAGACACATTTATAAAAATAAAATTATTTTGCAGCCACTTATTTTCTAAATCCTTTACGCAGTTTTTTATAATACATTAGTCAGCTGTTTTAAACATGAATATCAGTTTTTAAGACGTTATTTTTACTCAATTAAAAATTAACAGATGCGTAATTAAATTTATACATGCAAAAGTAACAAAATAATAACAATTTTAATGTTAATTTTAATACTCTTTATTTATGATATTTGTCTGAAAAATATGTTTTTTGAAGATAGAAAGTTTTCTTCATGATCGATAGTATCCGAAAAAACTATACCCCACGTATAGAAAATGATTAATATACTATAAAAAGTACTCGGAAACCTTTCTAGAGATCCGAAGTAACAAAATAAAGTTTGTCGTTATAAATTACTCCTTAAATCTCGAAAATATATTGTTTTCTGGCGTTTCTAAAGATAGTGAAAGCTTTTCGTATTAGTGGGTAATTGGAAAAAAGGTTAATGTAAAATTTCGTTTGTTGTTACGTAATAATTTCGTAGATTAAGAAACTTTTTTTTTTTTTTTTTTTTTTTTTTTTTTTAATTCCAGCTTAAATACTGATTAAATTTATTAATTTCAACACTTGAAATACTTTTAAAATTAAAGATGCATCGAAATTATATAAAGATGTGCTAAGAGTATTTAGATGACTCTAAAATGTACCTTTTATTTTATTAATTAAAATAGGTCTCCAGACTCAGATATTTTTATGAAGACTTTGTTTTATTTACATATTCAAAAGGATAAATAACAATAATAAAACATACAGTTAAAAACTCAAAACTCCAAAAATAATCTTTCTCTCAATCAATGATTGTTTACATTGAAATTGGATCACAAAATTAAAATAATAATAATAATAATATATATATGCTTGTCCAAATGTATTAAAATGAGACGAAAATAAATAGTGTGGGACATTTTTTGGTATATATAAAAATAAGAATGAATACAAATTTACTAGAATGTGAACTGGGAATTATAACTTTGAAATTTTATTATATTTTTTTAAAGAAGATTTTTTAAAATAAAAAAATAAGAAGAATACGATAATAACGTTTTCGGAAATTCAAAATATTTTCATAGGAGATTAGACAGTCGTTCTAATTGCAAAAAGTCCTTCCGGCCTGTACCGGGAGGAAAAGGTAGCTTTCCTATATCTTCGTTTTAAAATTTTAGCTAATGTTACACGAAAACAGCAAGTTAAAATGCAAAGAAACGTTTACAAAAGATTCGTTAATACTGAATTTGAATAAGAAATTCGCCAAATTATTGAGCAATAGCCAAATTGGCTTCATTTATGAACTTATTTTGGTCGCCAAATTAGGCGATATTCGCCAAATGTCACAAATTTTGCTAATTTTGTCGCCAATTTTGCCGCCAATGTCGCCAATTTTGGCGCTAACGTATATGAATATATAGTTTTATGCGTATGATTGGGAAAATTATTACAACAATGAAAGAAAATAATATGCGAGTAATCGCGTTAATGTGCAGTTTTGTTTCAAAATGTCAGCCACCCTAGAATTTCAAACTGCTCTATCTCAGCCATTTTTTAAGATAGAGGTAAACTAAAAAATGCTCTGGAATCCTTGTATCAAGGCCTAAAACGTAAGTAAAAAATAAATTTGAATTTTTAATTTTTTTGTATATTTATTTTAGTTTTAAATTTTTAAATGGCCGCCATCTTGAAACAAAATGGCGGACCAAGCTGGCCAACGAAGTTATGAATTTTTTTCTTCTGAAACCCCCTTCCCTCCCCACCTTAAGGCAATTTTTAATTATATCAAAAATCTGTCATACATAAGTTTTTGGCCCTGTTCCTAGAAGTAATAATAACTTCAAACGGATTCGATACGTATCATAATTAAGAAATTATGGGGTTTTTTTCTGTTTTCACAAAAAGCCCCCCCCCTCCCCCCTTGGTTTGATTTTGCCCATTAACGAACTTGACCGAGATTTTATGTCCCTTGATTTTATGTATCAGTTTCGAAAAGATGCGGGAGTTGGAACCGCCTACTTCGAAAAATAACTTGTTTGCAGGCGGAGCCGGCAGGGATTTTTTTGTTTTTAATTTTTTTTGCTATAACGGTTGGTCCTATAAAAAACTTGTCAAAATAAAAGTTTTAGATAATACTAAGAGGATTAATAATAAATTTACGCGGATTTGATATCTTGTGAATTGACGAAGCTATGATTTTTTTTCTCCTAAACCCCCCCTTCCCCCCCCCTTGGGGCCATTTTTAATTATATCAAAAATCTGTCATACATACATTTTCGGCCCTTTTCCTAGAAGTAATAATAACTTTAAACGGATTCGATACGTATAATAATAAAGAAATTATGAGGATTTTTTCTGTTTTCACAAAAAGCCCCCCCATTTCCCCCCCCCCCTTGGTTCGATTTTGCCCATTAACGAACTTGACCGAGATTTTATGACCCTTGATTTTATGTATCAGTTTCGAAAAGATGCGGGAGTTGGAACCGTCTACTTCGAAAAATAACTTGTTTGCAGGCGGAGCCGGCAGGGATTTGTTTTGTTTTTAATTTTTTTTTTGCTATAACGGTTGATCCTATAAAAAACTTGTCAATGTAAAAGTTTTAGATAATACTAAGAGGATTAATAATAAATTTACGCGGATTTGATATCTTGTGAATTGACGAAGCTATGATTTTTTTTCTCCTAAAACCCCCCCTTTCCCCCCCCCTTGGGGCCATTTTTAATTATATCAAAAATCTGTCATACATACATTTTCGGACCTTTTCCTAGAAGTAATAATAACTTTAAACGGATTCGATACGTATAATAATAAAGAAATTATGAGGATTTTTCTGTTTTCACAAAAAGCCCCCCCATTTCCCCCCCTTGGTTCGATTTTGTCCATTAACGAACTTGACCGAGATTTTATGACCCTTGATTTTATGTATCAGTTTGGAAGAGATTTATGCAGAATTTTTCCAGTTATCGTGGTCAGAAAAAAGTGACATAGATAGATAGATAGATAGATAGATAGATAGATAGATAAACTTTTGAACTGGGGGTGGTTTTGGGTTCTGGGAGTCATGATCGGCGTAGATCTGCAAAAATTTTTCAAAATTTCCAACTTAGGTGAGAATGTAATAGGTAGTATTTCTTACGAAATCTACCTAAAATTAGACTCAAGAGACCCACAGTAGAACGTATCAAATTTTCACTTCTAACTTGTTACGTTTCGCATCCACCGATTTATGTATGAGAAATCTAAGGATGTATTTGGTTGTTGAGAATTCTAGCTAATCCTGATGACGGTACAAAACGATAATATAACTTATGAAAAAATGATATTATAACTTATTGAAGTATAGACCTTATATATCTCCCTTTAATTCTTATATATAATTAATTTCTGTCTAATTTAATATCTGTTCTCAGTCATCTAAGATATTCTAAATAAGCCATTCTAAATTATCTAAAACTGCTTAATAACAAGATTCGTTCTGTGAACAAATGTTCTACGATGACAAAATGTTTATTTCTATGAAACTAATAACTCTAGACTTGTAGACCTCTACGCATCCTGATTACTCTATAATAAATTAAGTTTTTTAAAACCTACTTTGCAGTTTTGAATATATGATTTTTTATCTTAAATTATTATGTTTCCAATTAGAATGACTGTTTAGTCTCCCCTGAAAATATTTTGAATTTCCAAAATACCATTTTCATAAACCTTCAAGCCTTACTGTTTACTACTAATGAAGGATTCACGATATCGAATATTTCATGAACTGTTTTGGGTTAGCTATAATTTTTAAAGCAAATTTTATACTGATGAAAAATAAAACAGAGCGCTGTTAAATAATAACTTGATTTATAAAAAATACACACATATAATAAACGCAGTTATTTTTATGCACTCTTTATAATAAAATCAATTTTAGTTTAATTGATGTGCCTGGAAATGTTTAAGTATCGTGTATTTTAAATGAAATTATTTATGAAATTTAATATTTTTACCACCCACATATTATTATTTCTAATAGATTATAGTATTTTAATTCAATTATTTTTACATCAAAATTATTTTGCAAAAAAAGCATTTTAGAAAGGGGAGAGAAACTTTTCAGAAATTTATATCATTAGTGCTTACAATTAACATTACTTTTTATTTTTTAAAACTAATTTTAATCCTTTCGGTTCATACTTTAAGCCTATAGAATATAATTTTATTTTTGTGTTACTTTTGTGATAAAAAAAAAATAGAGCAAAGTTGGAATAAGAAGATTATGTTAATAATGCTTTCACTCGCATCTGTTAAAATTCCATAATATTTCCGCTAATGAGGAAAGTTTTAATTCTCAATTATATTTCTTTTTATGCATGAATTAAAATTCATGCTTGAAGAATATTCTATATTAAGTAAAAAATTAATACGATAAAGTAAATTAAAATTTCTAATTGCACTTTTGACTTGTTTAACACAAATTCGTTTAACATTTTTCGTATTTAAATTAGAACAGCATTTTCGAAAAAAAAAAATCTTAAAACTGTGAATCTTTTATGAATATGTAAAAAAAAAAACTTTTCTGAGGATAAAGGAGTCACAGAAATATATTGGCGCTATTTTAATCAAAGGATGTTACAGCTTTAACCCTCTGAGCGTCTGAGGAGTTTCCTGCATTTTCATAAATATATTTGTAAAACTTAAAATTATTTAAATTTTGTTTCCCCATTTGTTTCTAAAATACACTTCATATCTCTTTATTTTACATATATCTTAAAATACAATTTTGTCAAAAAAATTTTTTGTCTAGATTCAATTTAAGTTGTTTTGTGGAGACGGAAAAATTCGGGTAAAACGCTTAAAGGGAAAACATAATTTTGAAAATACCATACTATAAAATTGAATAAATATAATTTTTAGGTGCGTTCGTAATTATATAAATACGTAGCACCTATAGTCGTCGCTTGGTCCGTCCGTCTGTCCGTCCGTCCGTCTGTCTGTCTGTCTGTCCGCATATAACAACGCAAAAACTACCCAACCAAATGGTTTGCAATTTAAAATATATTATCTTTGCAGAATTTTGTCGAGACATTTCAAATTTTATTAAAATCGAATCAAAACTTTAGGAGATATTAATAAAAATATTTATTAAGAAATTTGAATTTTTTTTTTTTTTAAATCGGTGCTTTTTTGTTATAGGAGCTTCCGATGGATGTTAAATCGTCAAGCGACCGAGACACTTATTTTATTACAGAAATTAATCTGCAGACGATATAATTCATTTCACAGAATTAAAAATCATCAAGATCTGAATATTTATATAACTAGCTGATACATATATATCTGAATATTTATATAACTAGTTAAGATATTTGTATGGACAGTGTCATAAAATATATACTTAACTAGCTGTTTAACCCGTTCTACGCACGGGATATCATGAATTTAATTCTAAAACGTGCGTACGAACGCACCTCGTTTGTAACGTTTGACGTACAATTTCCAACTTGTTGTATTTAATATAAACAAGCTTTGGAGATAGTTTGTGAGGTTTCACGACATTTAGGAATAACGTCATTGATGAACATCGATCGCCAGATTTATTGTTCCAACCGAACTACAATTTACATTGTAAAATGTAGTTACAATATATTACTTAAAGGTGTTGGTCAGTGAAATCTCAGATTCCCCTCCGTTATTGTTAAGCCTATGGATATGGACATCGATCACCAGATTTATTGTTCTAACCGAACTACAATTTACATTGTAAAATGTTGTTACAATGTATTACTTAAAGTTGTTGGTCAGTGAAATGTCAGATTGTCTCGTTATTGTTAAGCCTATGGATATGGTATACACTTGTATTTTTAAAATATCCCTTCAGGAAAATAATATTTTTAACTTTTATTTTTCTGTGTACTTTTCCTAAAATATGTCGTTTTTTTAGGTGTCAAATTATTTATCAAATATATATTTATTTTTATTTGAAGTGATAAAAATTACTCACATCCATTTCTACCACTTCTCCTGATATTGTTAAATTTCACATAAATAACGTATGTTTATAATTGAGGGGGTCGGGGAAAAATAGTGCCAAGCCACATTTTTAAACTTCTGAAATATTTCAATTTGAAAATTTGATCAAGCACTCAAATCAAGATATATAACCTAAAGTTTTTTTCGTCGATGTCTTAGTAACATTTGAAATATTCTGAGTAACAGTATGGCATTATTTTAATGTTATTACTATTACGTTTTTTTTTTGTAAATTAGCTATCTACATTGGGGGCATAAACATCTGGGGCAAAAACGAAACCTGTCACATACGCTACCACCATGTGACATTAGAAGCAAATTATATGTTGGATATTATAATTTACAATATTAAGAAACATATTACAGTGTTAGATTTATTTCAGTAAATAAGTGAAATTAGATATTTTAAACAACCGTATTGTTTGATTAAAGAAAAATTCACGACATGTTATTTCATGTATGTTATATTCTTGGAAGTGAATAACATATTTAATGATTTCTGACTACGTATAATTACTTTCTTTAATATATACTTGTAATATCATTATTTCAATAGTTTTAGCCTTGATATTACTCAAACTTCAAAATCCATTTCTCAATATTGACAACGTCTTCGAACAAACTATAACTCAATGTCAGCGTGTTTTTTCAAGATTGAACAATGCAAAATCCTATTTAGAGGATATTCTTCGAATAAAAATGTGTATTATAATTCGGGATAAAATAACATAAAATCATTAATATTTCCTTATTATTTATCGTGCTATTTATTTGCCATTTGGTAAGTTCCGGCTTAGTAATTTGCTTATTTTCCCTGTAAATCCGTGCTAGTTATCGATACTGGTAATGTTCTCTTCTATATTTGCATGCTGTAACTCTCACGCGTAATACGGAGAAACAAGAAAATATTAGTTGAAAATGTGAAAATTTTATATACACACAATATAGTTATACGCCGAAATATATCGTAATAATGTTATTTTATATTACAAATACTTGTAATCTCTGTATTAAATAGCTTTAGTTTCCCTCACATTATGTTTTTGCAGTGGAGCAGGACAGTTAAGTTAACGAGGATCAAATTTAAGATTCAAGTACTAAAATTACAAAGAAGGTAATGCTAATTCCTAAGAAATTACTCAAATTCATGCCCTGACTTTAAACCAGATGATTACACTTTTTGTATTCTGGAACCCAAGAAAAGCTGGTACGAAAAAATGTCATTTATAGCTATAAAACTTTCCATTTAAGTTTAAATGGTAAAGCACTTGGTGCGCTATACCAAGGTATCAGCGTTCGATCCCCGGCCTGAACGTTTTTCGTTCTGTTGGTTATACGCTGTGTAGCAAAGTGAAAATTCTCATCCTTTGTTAATATCATTAATTTCCGGCGTAGTTGCAGCCATGCTGAAAATTTAAGTAGATATAAATATTTATATTATTTTATTGTGTTATTCAATTACTGATGAAGTTTTCATTTCATTAAGAAACATTAACCGGAATCAAATGCTTTTAATTATTTAGATTGTTTCAAGTTCAAATTCATTATTATTTCATAATCGAACTGCATGCTATAGAGATAGATTTAAAAAAGATCATGCTACAAAACTATTTTAAACACCATAAAGAATCAGTAAAATGAGATTCAGTTTTCAAAAAAATTGCATTTAGGAAAAAAAAAAGATTTCTTATTCACTGGTGTGAAAATTTAATTTTTCAGATGTTTAGAAGTTTAAAAAAAAAAAAAGACAGTAAGATGAAATTAATTGGTTACGTGTTGCAATCTTAAATATGACGTCAACGTTACACATGAACATGTTTTTGTTTTGTAACGTAAATTTCTTACATAAAGATATCCATGAAATTTTTCAAACAAACAATGAACTAAATTTATTTTAATTATTTTTACCTGAACACTAACATCAATCACATCAGTATCTAGCGGACTAACTGAACAACATAATCATGATTTAAATGCACGGAATAAATAAAACAAAATAGCTGGACTTCTAAGCATTTCATAACAATGCTTCCCACACCCAGAAAAAAGTTTTGTTGAATCAACAAAAATTTGGTTGACCCAACAAAACTTTTTGCTTAAATATAGGTCAATGGAAATTTTGTTTGAATCAACAAAAAAAAAATGTTTCTGTCATTCCAAAAAAAATTTTTGTATCGTCAGCAAAAAATGTTTTGTTAATTCAAGTAAAATGGTTCAATTTTACTTGAATTTTGCTAAAACAGCCAAAATGTACTCAACAAAACATGTTTTGTAGTTTTAATCAATTCCTTTTTCTGGGTGCATTTCATAACAATCTTTAACCCCTTGGGGACGAGCGACACGTATACGTGACGCATAAGATGCTCAGAATGCTCGATTATTCCTACCAGTTATTTTTTATTGTAAGCTTTGCTTTATTTAATGACAGATTTCTGCGATTCAATTGGCGAAAATTTCAGTTTTGAGAAACCGGTAATAAAAGATTAAAAATTCTGTAAAGGACGCTCGTCGCGAAGGGTTGTAAAGAATAACATGCGGAACAACACCATAAAATAATGGAATAACGAACCGTTTGCTTGAATGTTTCTGTTGAAAGAAAATATGCTAATATCGGGTGGAGGCAAAGAAAGCTAGTGTTATGCAGAAAGATAAATTTACCCGAACTTTGGGAAAATCAATTTTTATTTCGTTAAAGAATGGTCGATGAGCTTATAAAAATATTTATCATTTTGGTTGTTTGTTAAGGAAATCGAAACTGCTACTGCTATTTATAACTCATTCACTCTTTTCGGAAAAATTCTTTCTTTATAAATATTTCTTACATATTATTATACCCATAAAAGTTTTTCATGGAAAGAGTAATCAACTAAATTTATTTAAATTATTTTCATCTCATAAATCACATCAGTATTCAACGGAATAACCTGAACAGCATAATGATGGCACGCAATAAATAAAACGAAATAACTGGATTTATAAAAAAATCATAACAATGGTTTCTATTGTTAAAGAAATATGCGAAACGACAACACACATAAACTAGCATGTTGTGGCCATCACAAAACGTTATTCTATATAAATCAAATCGTCTGCAGTAAAAAATTATTAGATGAAAATCTATTCGTTTTTCAGATAGGTATCGCGTAAATCGCAAATAACAGAGAGCGACACTTTGGGCGGTATACATGCAAACCTTATAAGGATATATTTTTGTGAAGGTCTCACAGAATATGAAGTTGGTGAAATCCCTTGCATTAGTTCTTGAGATATAGCTATGGCCGAAATTGTGAAAAATACAGCATAGCAGCAACACCTGTTGCACGATATACACCAAAACCAAATCCGAATCCATTTATGTCCAGGTCTAATACAAAATGAAGTTTGATGAAAATTATTGAATTAGTTCTTGAGATATAACAATTGCGGAAATTGTGAAAAATACCGCATAGCAGCGACACCTGTTTGGCGATTTAAACCAAAACCTAATCGGCATCCATTTATGTCAAGGTCTAACACAAAATGAAGTTTGATTAAAATCATTGTGAAATGCGAATGTTATTTAAAAAGATAAATTTATCTGAACTGTGGGTAAATCAATTTTTTTTCGTTTAAAAATTGTCGATGAGCTCATAAGAGTACACGATTTCATTTTGGTTGTTTGTCAACAAAATCGAAACTGCTATGAATATCTCTGTAAATGTTTGCAGCATTTTTTTAATATATAAATATTTCTTACATGCAGGGTCATCGAAAAAGGTATCCCTTATTTTAAAAATATACTGCATGAAAAATATGCAATTAATCGGTAAGAAACCAACGTGCAATTATAGAACACCTGCAAGAGTTTCGGTAGTGGTGATTGTGTTGAACTTGACGTGACTGCGCGCATGCACTGACGCCACTTCGTGACGCGATGTCATTACAGTCATCAGCCAGTTCACTGCAATCATGGTCAAAACTTCTTATAGACTTATTGCTTATGCTGAAAAAATTCGGGATCTGCAGCAATTAAGATAAAGAATTTACCTAGTGATAGCGACTGTAAACTCTGACAATATTGAGCGCACCTGAAATGAGATCGATTACCGCTTAGATGTTTGCCAAGCAAAAGGGGGAGCTCATATTGATGTTTTCTAAGTAATGTGAACAATCGCACAGATTTTTCCAATCTAACAGTGTAAAAATAAATAGTTTATCTTTATTAAGGCATTAGTTATTTTAACTCGAAATGAGAGACACCTTTTTCGATGACCCTGTATAATTAATTATACATATAAAAATTTCAAGGGAAAAAACAAGCAAATAAATTTATTTAAATTGTATACATCTTAATAATAACATCGACCAGTAATCAACGGTGCTGCTTAAACAACACAGCCATTACTTATATGCAACTAAGAAAAAAATAAGGAAAAGCTGGATTTATGAAATTTCCATAAAAATGCTTTCCGCTGTTTAAGAAATATTCGTAGCAACTTTATCATAAAAAACGATTCGAATAACGAAGGGCGTTTAAATCTTTCTCTTGAAGGAAAACATGCATTATGGGGGTAAAGAAAGCGAGTGTTGTTCAGAAAGATAAATGTAGCACGGATCTTTGGTGAATCAATTTTACTTCTTTTAAGATTGAACGATAAATTAAAAATAAATATTGCTTTTGTATGTAAAAAAAATACTGCTTTTATAAGGAGCATAATAGAGTGATGGCAGCGGTAATTTATTCTGAATTAAAATAATTTATATTTTGAGGCAAGCGGTTTTTGTGCATTTTAGGTAATTTAATATCATATCATTAATAGATGAACTCTGTAAATTATAATACGAAAAATACGACATATACTACGATAATTAATATAATATAATGACGAACGAAAACAAACAATAATATCTTCTGAGTTACCCCCCGATGCCAAAAACGTGCATTATCTTTACAAAGCACAGAAACCAATATATTTTAGAGAATTTAAAGAATCATTTATAAAAACAAAGTTTCTTTTGTTGCCACTGGTTTTCGAAAGCTTTCTTTTTAGGTGCGTTCGTAATTATATAAATATGTAGCACCTATTGTCGTCCTCTGGTCCGTCCGTCTGTCCGTCCGTCCGCATATAACAACGCAAAAACTACCCACCCGAATGGTTTGAAATTTAAGATATATTATCTTTGCAGAATTTTGTTGAGACATTTCAAATTTTATAAAAATCGAATCAAAACTTTAGAAAATATTAATAAAAACATTTATTAAGAAATGTGATTTTTTTTTTTTAATCGGTGCTTTCTTGTTAGAGGAGCTTCCAAGGTTGAATCGTCAAGCGACCGAGATACTTATTTTATGACAGAAATTAATCTGCAGACGATATAATTAATTTCACAGAATTAAAAAATCATCAAGATCTGAATATTTATATAACTAGCCATAGTACGAACGCACCTTATTTGTCACGTTTGACGTACAATTTCCAACTTGTTTATACTGTATTAAGTGGACGCAGAACATCGCATTTTGACAAAAAAAATCCTCAAATGAATTTTACTATTTGTAGAACAATGTGCCTAAAACTGTTCACGATCTGATAAATAGTAATGGAGATATGATTAATTTTACGCATCTCTATTTTTTAACATCTGTTTCCAGTAAATAAACTGTTTAAAAAACGACTATTCTATCGCAATTACGTGAGTAGATGACTACAAAAGTCCTCCCGACCTGTACCGGTAGTAAAAGGCAACTCCCACACTCCCTGGTTTTAAAAATTCAACAATTTTACTCAAACACCCAAAGTTTGAACCCGATTATAGAAGATTTAATCTGAGTTGTAAATACTGTATTTGAATAAGAATTTCAGCATAACAAATATCAGATTGTTTAAAAATATCAGCTAACTTAGAATTTCAAACAGCTATATCAAAGCATTTTTTTAAGAATAAATCAAAATAAAATATGCTCCTGAATCCTTGTTCAATATCCAACACTTAAATCAACGAATTTATTTTTTAGTGGATTGGAACATTCCGTTTCTATAATTAATATTCTTAAGGATACCAAGTTTATCTAACATCTCAACAGAATAGTTAAAATTAAGTAATTTAACATAGCCTGTACTGAGAGGGAGATCAGGGTTGCTTGGCTCCCCTAACATAAAAGGAGCACAGGAACATAATTTTTTAATATATAATTTTTGTATATCCTTTTTAATTAAAAAAAATTAACTGCCCACTACTTTGAAATAAGGTGGAGGATGAAGCTTACCACCGACCTCTTTCGAGACATTGGTATGTCCTGCACACATGATCAATCACATTCATGTCGGCTCATAAATATGAGATTTACAGCATAACAAAAATCAAAGTGTTTTAAGCTGTCAGCCTCCCTAGAATTTCAAACTGCCATATATCAGCCATTTTTAAGGTAATGCCAAAACAAAACAAAAAAATGCTCCGGAAACCTTATATCACGATCTAGTACTTAACAGAAACAATTTTATCTATTTATAATTATTTTGTACAACCTTTTGAATTTTTACAAATTAAAAAAAATCACTGGCCGAAATTTTGAAACAAGATGACGGATGCAAGTAAAGCCTAACGAACTCGGTCTTGATCTTGGTATGTCCTATACATACTCAATCACATCTAGATCGGTTCATAAATAGGAGAGTCACATCAGGACAAATTTCAGATATATACATATATATATATATATATATATATACATTGGGTTTGAACCCAATACTTTTTTTTTGGGGGGGGGGGGGACAGGGCTACATACAATACCGCTGAGCCACAGAGGATTGGTCATTTCGCGGCAATATACTTTTAATAGAAGGACCATTTATATATATATATGGATTTATATATTGGTATATATATGTGTATATATGAATATTTGAACGGGTTGGTTTGGGGGTCTGGGAGTCATGATCGGTGAAAATATGCCAAAATTTTCTGGAATTGCTTTCCTCTCGACGTCTGCAATAGGTAGTTTTTTACTTTTTGTATTGGAAGCTATCTAAAAATGTGACTGAACACTGAAAATTGGCGATATAAACGAATGCTACTGTATTTTCACTGTACATTACGTAATTTCCCTTTTGGTTAAATATTGGCTTTTATCAGTTTAATAAAGTATCAACAAGTAACAATTTATTATTTACCTTCTCACCGACGCAAACTGATATACCCGTTCACTATGCTGTATATTTCGCTGCAATATTAGCATTATTTTATTTAATATTGTTCTACAAATATAATTGTAATTTTAAAACATTAAATAATGATTACTAGTCTCAAGGATTATAGTCATGTACGTAATTAAATTTTTTATATCATATTTGAAATATCATGTTTTTTTTAGCAATATTAAAAAATGACAGAGAAAACAACCTTACAATTTTGCCTTTTTTTCTCGGCGGTCAGAGGGTTTTAATTTAAATGTCAGCTGCAAAACATGACACATAACATTATATCAATTACTACAAACTAAATATGGGGGGGGGGGGTAGAGAGCTACAGACAATTCCACTGAGTCACAGAGGATTGGTCATTTTCCGGCAATATATTTTTAATAGAAAAACATTTATAAGTGTATTTTATATATCCCGTGATTCCAAAAATGATATGGTATATAGAGAAATGTTGCATAATATGAGATACAATTTTTGCATTTAATTATTTAGTAATAATATCTGAAATAATTACAATTTTTTTAATGTTAGGGGTAAGCGGTATAATTATACAATACAGCAGATTCATTTATTTTTAATTACTGTAAAGAATTAAGACATAACTTCTAAGGAAATAAAGAAAGAACATTTTTAAGCAGTTTGATGTCCTAATATGAGACAGTCCAAACAACTTCGCATTACTGACTATTTAAGAACTCTTTGACTCTCAAGTAAAAAACACTTTGACTCTCAAGTCTGTATAAATCAATAATGTTTCGTTAATATATTTCACTTTAATTTTCAACACACAGGGCACAAAAAAATTATTCTGTCACAGTACAATCTCCGTGAACCCAGCGATAACATTTTGTGCACTGTGCTCAATTTTAACTGTACCTTTCGTCAATAAAACGACCTGTGCAGGATAGACAATTTGTGATTCTCGTCCTCAATGTCTGCGTCTCATTTGTCACATGTATCATAGCACATTGTATCACAGCCCACAGTATCTCATGGTGCTCAGAATAGTCAACAAAAGTCCTAACCTCGGGGTTTCCTGATTCAATTTAACATAAAACTATTTATCCTAATTTATAGTTCATTTTATGACAAATAAAATCATCTATATATAAAATTCAAATACTTACACTCAAAGCAAAGACTACAAAAAACTCAAAATCACAAAAAGTTTTAAATCGCTCTCTTACCATGCCGGACAGCAGTGAACTGGACCATTTGTTTTAAGGAGTCTGTACAACGGCTCAAGGAATTTCAGCCGTAAAATAGAAATTGCGTTAATGATAAAAATACCACCGTTTTCGAACATGAATGGCACATTATTTTCTCGGGTTATGTGGGTCCAATTTCAACGGGAATTGGTTCATGTTCATTCAACTTAGTTCTCGATTGTCTTACAGACTTTATTTCCCTTTTCCGCCTCGAGTGTCGCATTCTTATATTCGGTTCTATATTGGTTTTCCATCGTCTACGGTGCGTTCGAAGCACGCCCTGTATACGTCATCGTAGGCAGTAGGGACACAGGCCGCAGGTCTGTTCGGAAAGAGGTTTGTTTAGAATACACTAGACGTTGACGAAGGCAGTGGCGCACCCAAAACTAGATGAATGGGAAAGATTTTCTGAAGATGTAAAGTCATACAAATTTTGTTTTAAGGTTAATGTCACGGGCCCAGGCACAGCCGGACGGGTTCGGCAAATATGTATATGAAGAAAGTATTGGAATAGCGAAATTTTTTGACTTGCTTTTTTTAATGGATTTATACGTTTAAGGATGTCCTGAACTTAGAATGTCCTGTACTATTTTAGGAAAATGTCTGTCTGTCTGTTATTCTGTGCGTGACAAACCTTTGTGAGGTCTTATTAACTAATGCACGGAATTTAATGAATCATCACATTCAGTTAGGCATAACTTGGTTCAGATTAAGGGGTCAGGTAACCTTTGAACTTGCAAAATACATGAAAAAGGAACCTCTAAAGTAACACCGTAACTAATTGATTTTGATTTATAAAATTTAAAATACATATTAATAAAGGTTTATTTTTTAAATTAAAATTCTCCAAAAATGTATACACTCATATAAAGCTTTTAAATTTATTTAAAAATAAAATAAAATTTTTACGAAAGAATTATTCTTGGATGTATTGCGCACATGATTTTTCACATTTGAATTGCTAAAAACAGCCAATTTGTTTTAATGAGTAATTATATAATGTGTTCTCAAAATTACCTATTATTCAAAATGACCTATTTTCTAGGGACAATCCAGAAAAAAATGAAATGTATAGATCCTGAGAAAAAAAAAAGAGAAATTCGAAATATTGAGTTTTTTTAGTGCAGAAGTAGTCATGAATTCCAAACTTGTTACTTGAAAAACATAATAAAAGGTCATTTTGTGCATCTGTATAGTTAAGACATTCAATCAAAATTTCATGAAATTCTAACCAACCATTTTTCAGAATCCGTCTGCGCAATGACCAAAATCGCCGTTTTGAGAAAATTGCCTTTAGAGATCAACCTACCCCTTGATCATATAAAAAAAGCTCAGACTGTTTTAGACATAACTCCTCTTCTAAATAGAATTTTTACATGGGGTTTATTTTAAAATGTTCCTAAAGAATCATATTTAATTATAATCTAATAGAAAAAAGTTCGAATTTTTGACACTTTAAAGGTTACCTGACCCCTTGGAAGTTTGGGTGTACATTGCCTAACATGCGGTGCTGCTATGCTGCATTTTCACGAATTGCGTGATAATTATATCTCAAGAACGGAATACCATCAAATTTCATATTCTGTTACACTTCGATATAAATAGATCCGACTTAGGTTTGTGTGTATACCGCCCAACAAGTGATCCTGGCATTTTGTGTGTTCCTCAATATAGACGATAGCTATATGTCAAAAACTACTGCAAGGAATTTCATCAAACTGCATATTCTGTTAGACCTCGACATATACAGATATTGGTTAGGTTTTGGCATATATCTCCTAACAGGTGGTGCTGCTATGCTGCATTTTTCACGATTTCTGCCATAGCTATATCTCAAGAATTAATCCACAGAATTTCATCGAACTTCAGATTTTGCTATACCATAAATAGGTGCTTCGCTCATTTTGACTTTGATCACTCAACAGGGGGTGCTGCTATCCTATGTTTTTGGAAACATTGCTAATCCCGTCCCCAATCAATGGATGCAATTTAGCGATCATGCTCTACAATATTTCTAACTCTACTATTATAACTCTCATACACGTTTAGTAACACTATTGCCGGAATCGCCCATTATTGATAAAAACTTTTGCTGTGGAACCCGATTACGGAACAGAAGCCCTAAGCTGTTTCGATGATCTTTATAGCTGTAACTTGTTTTCTATTTTGTAGAAATACACAATTTTTTATTTAATGATTAAAAACGTATATGTTTATCTATTTTTAACTTTTAATAGCCAGCAGGGAGCCCTATTGTTCTGTTCTTCTTTTAATTTACTGATCACTGTAACTCCATGTTAAAATCGCAGAAATGCACTAATCTTCATATTCACGTCGTTGATTCTATGAAAAATTACTATATTAGAATGGTATAGGAGAATTTTTAGTAAGAGCACCAGCATACTAGTTAAATTATGAATTCAACAATTTTTTAACATTCTTCATATTACTACCAATTTCATCAATTGCCTTTGGTACTTAAACTTGAAATGTGCCTTTGAATTACCATTCTCGCTAAAATAACGAACTCAGATGGACTGAGACTGATTTCTTTCATTTGTTTTAAATCTATTGCATATACCTAAAAAAATGAAAGAAAATAAAATAAATTAACCTACGCTTCCGACTTTGTCAAAAGTTGTTGTTTTATTTTGTTTGTTTGTTTCGTTTTGTTTCAATTGGTTTGTTTTTCACAAAAGTTTCATGTAGTACCTCTTTGGATGTTTCTGTTGTTCTGTTTTCAAAAATTTCAAGTTGTGTCATTTTTTTTCAAGTGAGATTCTTATCTTGTTCTATCGCAGTATATTATTTAAATAAAAATTTCTAATATAACATATTTTGAATGTTTGTAAAAACTGCAACTTTCTACGTAAAATTACATTTTATATAATTTTAAAAATATTTGTTCTTTTCTGAACCATTTTTTTTAATTTTATATAGCCATACAATTTTTCTAAAAGTAAAATTTAAACGATTTATATATGCAGACGACATTTTAAGATATTTTAAACACAAAAATGAAATAAAAAATTATATTATTTCAGGAAATATAATGTCAAATACCTTATCTTTTCTGCATCATTTTTAACACAATATAAGTTTTTCGTTCATCATTAGTTTTCACTTACAGTTTCAGTACTCCGAAAATTGATTTCCTTTGTATGCAGAACTTCCAAACTAAAATTGCTCTTTCCATCGTAATTAATACTTCTGCATGAAGGATCTATTAATTAATGAAGATATATAAGAGTTTACGTTCAAAAACTAAGATTTTGTAAAGAGTATATAGAGGAATTCTTTATTATCTGATAAAAATAAAGGAACAATGTGAAAATCAGCATAAAAAAAAAAACGTTTCCAAATAATAATAATAATAATTAATACATAGGATTAAGCAGTCTTTCGCTTTTTACTCAAATGTAACAGGAATCTTACTCAAGGCTGAACAAGACTTTTCATTAATAACACTAGCATTGAAGATATTGTTATTGTTTTATCAAGAGACTTATATTCTTTTGTGAGAAATGCGATGACATGCTGTTCAGTGCTGGAGGTGATCGCCTTTCATATGCGTTGATGCAAACAACATCAAACTCGTATCCAAACAACACCAAACTATACACCCAGTTTTGTTCAATCAACAAAAATTTGGTTGACCCAACAGAACTTTCCGTTTAAATATGGGTCAATGGAAAATATGTTTGGATCAACAAGAAAAATATTGTTGATTTTTTTTGCAATTCCAACTAAAAATTTTGTATCGTCAGCAAAAAAATTGTTCTGTTAATTCAAGTAAAAATGTTTCAATTTTACTTGAATTAACAAAATTATTTTGTTGAAAGTTTTCTCAAAATAAATATAATTATCTGTTACTTTAAGAGTTCTTTTCTGTTTCGGCAACAAAAACTTTTGTTTAAAGAACAATTGTTTTGTGTAATTTTAAGAATTTTTTTTTTTTAACAACAAAAGGTTTTTGTTAAATAAACAATTATAATATTTACTTTAAAATTATTTCTTGTATTAGAACCAATTTAAACTTAATTATTTTTTTTATGTAATTTTTAATTCATTTTCAGCAGTGAATTACGCCTGCAATCCTTGAATAATAACAAGTGAATTTTTATCCTGCTTTTTTTCAAGCGTAAATCTACAGTTTGAACAATGTCCGCAGCTGGGAATCGAAACCGGGTCCTCAGAATAACGATCAGAGACTGTAACCACTCAGCCAGACTCGAAATCCAAACTCGAAATATCAAAACTCGAAATTTCTCTCTTTTATATATGTCGGACCGGCTGCAAACGCAGAACAAGATGGAAATGTAATCATGAGCACAGTGGGTAGTAGATAAAAGTAGGGGAAGCCCGACGCTACTCTGGGGCCCCCTTCTACCAATTGCTTTGTTATTTACTAAATCCATTTTTGGTATGCTGCAACGATTTGAAATTTTACCATCAAAATTTTGAGTAAACAACAATTTAGAAAGAGAGAGCTTCTTAGATAAAAATTTCGTAAGAAAAAATGCATTTCTTACCCTGATTGATTTTTTTTTTTTTGTAAAAAGTTATTTTGAAAAGTAAATTTGGGGGCCACCTTTGTATTTCTTTGGGTAAGCACGGGCTTCCCGGTTCAATTCAGTAAACAGGCCCTGCATGAGAATGCAAATTTTTGCGGCAAACATGAGACGAAAATACAAAGCACAGCATGCAGCAACATATAGTTAATTTTTAATTCATTTTCAGCAGTGAATTACGCTTGTAAAAAGCAGGATAAAAATTCACTGGTTATTATTCAAGAATTACAGGTATAATTCACTGCAGAAAATTAATTAAAAATTAACTGTGTTGCCGTATGCTGGGGCCTCAGAGGACCCGGGTACGATTCCCGGCATGGGATATTTTCCACACTGTCGGTTTACGTTTGAAAAAAAGCAGGATAAAAATTCACTGGTTATTATTTAAGAATTGCAGGTGTAAATCACTGCTGAAATTGATTTAAAAATTAATCCGTGCATTAGTTCTTGAGATTTAGTTACAATGCAAATCATGAAAAAAATAACATAGCAGTGCCACCTGTTGGGCTATTGACACCAAAACGTAATCAGCTTCTATTTATGTCAAGGTCTAACTCAATCTGTATTTTGATGTAAATCAGTGCATTCGTTCTTGAGAAATCGCGAATCTATTGCAGAAATCACGAAAATTGCAACATAGCAACTCCACCTGTTGCGCGATTTATGCCAAAAACTAATCAGCACCAATTTATATCAGGAAGTAACTGACTATAAAGTTTAATTAAATTCCGTGCATTAGTTCTTGAAATAGATCGCCCTCAAAATTTTTGTCACATGCAGACAGCCAGAGTCATAGACAGTCATTTTCTGAAAACAGTCAAATTTTGTTCAGGACCTTTTAAAATCCGTCGAAAACCAGAAGTTGAAAATTTTCATGATTCCAATTTTTTCTTTTTATAAAGATAGAAGAAAGTAATAAATGGGATAGGAGGATTTTTAAAACTACCTTGGTCCGTCCCAATTTAAAAGTTTAAATTATCCAAAAATTATGTTAATTCTTTAATCATACAGCTATATAATTCAAATAAACCAAGTTACGTGAGAGAGTTATGGCTACTACACAGCAATTTAAATTTTGTAAAAGCAACAAAATTTTGCTGGAATTATAAATTACAAAATTATGGTAAAATAAAAAAAAAACAGATTTTGTTAATTCAAGTAAAATTGGTGAAATTTTGTTAAAATTTTGTAAGAGTGTCAACAATATTTTTTTGTCCATGCATGTTTTGTTGCAACATGTTTTGTTGTTTTAATCCATTCCTTTTCTGGTTGTATTTCAGAATATAGTTGGCGTATGTCCGGCGTCACTTGCCAAATTAATGTGTATTTTCTGCACTAACCGTGATGTTCTTTACATCTTACAAGAAAAGTCTTCATAAGTTTCATATTCAGAAAAAAATTACAGAATGTTCTCATGAGGCTTTATATGTCGAAAACAAAAATTTCTGTGGAACCTCAATATAGCGTCCGTAAAAAAAATTACGAAAATTTCATTATTTGGCGATTTATCGTCGGTTGGCGGCACAATAAAATTAAAATATAAAAACGCTTTCATGATAAATTCTCTTTAACGAAAATATTTTTTTGCTATTTATACCGAACAAGTTTCAGTAAGTTAACAAATAAATACACTTTTATAACTGCAGTTTTGTCATATACATTTACATGTATTACTATGAAATTTAATCATCGTATTATATTGCTTAGAACAAAATTTAAATGGATTAAAATTGTTGCAAACTTTACATTATCGTTCTATTCTGAGCAATTTTAATTCAACTTTGATATTTTTAGTGGAGGTGACAAGAGAACAGTATTGTTGCCATGGAAACAACGAGTTATTAATATCAAAATTTATAACGACATAAGTCTTAATCAGGCAGTTACTTTGAAAATACACTTAAAACTTATCCAGCCGGTGAAACCATGTAAAATTTAATAACTGCAAAAACACGCCACTTATATATGCAAGGTGATTATAAAAAAACTATCCCGACATTAGGGCCCCTAACTATCATTGCATTCACATAAACTGAATGAAATTTTGGTAAAAGGTATTTTGAGGTATGCACTCAAGAATGATATGGAAAACAACAGTGTCACTCAAACAGTTACGGTTACAGTGAGAAAATTTCGAAAAAATCAAATGGCAACAGTTTTTTGTATTGGAATGTGATCTCCATTGGGATAAACCCTAAATAGCGTTGGAACGGCAACTGTAGCAAGAAAATCACCAGAACTAGGCAAGGGAAAAGTAAAAAGGACTTTGCCGTGCACCAGAGCATTAAATTTTCGTTTCATTTAGGTCATACGTCACATCGTTTCTTTGCCTGATATCCCAGCCTGATTAGTTTTTCACAAAACGAGAAGAAGAAACCAAGAAACGCAAATTTCGGGTTCTACGTAAGACACAGTCATGACTGACGTCGTCACGCTAGATGAAAGAAAAGGCACTGCGAAATGCGAGCCGCGTATGATCCTTTCTGCCATTCCGAACAAGATGCCGCTTTCAGGGAAAGAACGTGGGGAAATCGTAAAGATTTATTACCTGAATGGACAAAATGCCGCAGAGACATTGCGTATTTACCGCAGAAACCATCGATTACGGCGAGGTCCGTGCACTGTCAAAGCTGTACGGGACTTGATTCATAAATTTGAAGAAACTGGTTGCACATGCGATCGACCTCGGTCTGGACGACCTTCCGTTCCTGTGGAAGCTGTGGCAGAAGTCCATCAGACGATAAGCACAGTTCGTCCCGCAACTGCACGCGGTGTTTCACGTGTTCTGGATCTGCCGAATGCAATTGTACGCAAGATTCTGCGCTCTGTTCTAAAAATGTTTCCTTATCGATTCCAGCGTGTCCAGATGTTGGAAGCGGGAGACTATCAATTACGGCTGGATTTTGCAAATCAATTTCTTATTCGGTACGATGAAGATACCAGCTCGCCTTTACACATTCTGTGGACAGATGAGGCGCATTTCTCGTTAACCGGTAACGTGAATTCGAAAAATTGTGTGCACTGGGCAGAGAATAATCCACCTGATGTGCATGCACGTCCATTACACGAGGAAAAAGTGACTGTGTGTTGTGGTATAAAGAGTACGTTCATCCTCGGCCCTTACTTTTTGGAAGAGGTTACTGCCGGTGATCTGAAAACGTGTACAGTAACGACTGCTCTCTACCTGGACATGTTAACTCATTACGCGATTCCCGCATTGAAACGGCAAAATGATCTGTCTGAATTTGCGTGGATGCAAGATGGCACTCCTCCACATGTCGGGTCTTCAGTCAAACGTGTCTTAACTCAACAGTTTGGTGCCAGAGTTATCTCCCGTCATTTCCCGTTTCTGTGACCACCAAGGTCTCCTGATCTGACACGAAAGGATTTCTGGCTGTGGGGATATCTAAAATCCAAAGTGTATCAGTTTCGTCCTCAAACTGCATCTGATTTGAAAGATGCCATCAGAACTGCAATTCAAGAGATTCCTATTACCATGATACGTACTGTAGTGCTATCCACCATCAGCCGCATGCAAAGTGTCATTGTGTGTGAAGGCGATCATGTGTAAAATTTGTGAAACACAATAAAATGCTTTCTTTTATGCTCCTTCTCTGTCCTTATTGGTTGTCCTCACTTTTAGCCTATCTACCGCCGGTGATTTTCATGGTACAGTTGCCGTTTAGGGTTTTTCACAATGGAGATCACTTTCCAATACAAAAAACTGGGTGTTTCCATTTGATTTTTTCGAAATTTTCTCACTGTAACCGTAACTGTATGAGTGACACTGTTGTTTTCCATATCATTCTTGAGCGCATACCTCAAAATACCTTTTGCCAAAATTTCATTCAGTTTCTGTGAATGACATGATAGTTAGGAGCCCAAATGTCGGGATAGTTTTTTTTATAATCACCCTGTATATTATATAAACTTATAGAAATAATAATAAATTATTTCGTTTAAATTTGGATTCATTAAAACGCGCATTTAAACACTCATTTACGAAGCAATTTTCAAATGCATAAAATTCACTTGCATTTGGCATGCAAAAAGTTTTGCTCGCCAAATCGGATCTTTTTGCGCCAAATATTCGAAAGAATTTTTTTTTTTTTTTTTACAGATTTTTTACTGTGATTCCGCAGCTAAATTTGACTGATTCTTTATAATGAACACGATTAGTTTTATTATTAATTTTTTCAAAATTTTCTGCGCTTTAAGGAGAACTTCCTTGTTAGAACTAAACAGAAAAATCAGTCATGGAATGGTTTTAATATCGTTTAAGTTCTGAACGACGATTTGGGTTCTATATTGAAAAAGATACCACATACTTTACACTAAATAAATTAATTTGAATCCTTTTGTTCTTATGTGATTATTATTTGCTTTCGTATGTATGAATTCAGTTTTTCAATATATTTTAGAATCGTTTTTTATAATTTGGCTTTTTAAAGAAAGATTATTAAATATATAAGGTGAATGTTTAATCTATGGATTAAAGGTCATCACAAATTTTTTTAGAGAGTTTTTTATTTCAAAGACTAAAATAATTAGCATTTCAAAATCCAAAGCATTTTTATATCTTTATATTTTTACCTTTTTAAAGTATTTTTATTGAAAAACTTGCATATGTAAATCATAATGTAGTGATATATTTATCAATAAAATCATATTTTGCTTCTAGTGATGCTAACTTAGACTGTATATTTATTCCATTTTATTTTATTGGCTTAAGTGAAATTTAAAACATTTTTCTTCTTTATATTTTTAATTATTTATCCTTAATTTTCTCAATTATCGTTAACATATTTTCTGCAGATTTCAAACTTTAAAATAATTTATATAAATAAAGAAGCAGGATGAAATATGTTAATGTGGTGATATTTTTTTTTCTAAATATTAATTAAGAATCCAATTGATTATTTTTTTACGTGTTCTTGCCTTTCGGAAGAATATTTCATTAATTCTGAAAAAAACTAAGCTAGAAATATGATGAATATGAAATAGCATAATCAATCTCATTAATCATAACGAAAGTCATAGCGTGTACAAAAGCTAAAACGCCGCATAGACTTTGAACAAAATAATAAGATATTGCATATTCCGAGTGTAATTACATTTTCTATTTATGTAAGGTTTTATGATGATTATAAAAATGTAATTTATTTACTGATACAAAAATTAAAATATAAATAACAATAGACCTGCATAATTTTATTATTAATAAACTGAATAATTAAAAAATCATTTATGTGTATAAATTAAACTACACAAATGTTTCTAAAAATTTAATCAACATTCCCGAACTTTTTCAAAAAAAAAAAATTCAAATACCGCAAATGCTGTTGTTTTTTCAACTACGTATAACCTGTAAATATAATCTAACTTCACCGATCAGGATAAGTACTGAGCCAAGGATTTCTCCAGACTTCAATTAATGTAAAGAAACATATGCACATAAAATTTGTGTCTGGGAAAAAATACTCAGAAATTTCCGGTCAGTTCATTAATATATTTTTAATTTAATATGGATAAAAACTTTAAAAGCAATTACTTGTGTTAGGAATATGATTATTGGATAAATTTAGTTCGAATGCTAACACAAAGTAAAATTAATATCTGAGGATTAAAGTTTCAGAATTAAAATTTGAGGATAAAATTTTGAGGATTAAAATGGAGCAATTGAAAAGCATAATTATCAATTAGCTTAAAAATAAAGAAAGAAATTATTCGAAAAATGCAGTTTAAGTTTCCCTTACAACTTTTTTTATCAGATTATTTTACTCATTTAGAATTTTCTTATACTTTTTAAGGGAATTTTCTTTTTATTCAGGATTTAATAAATCCTGAATACCATTTATCTTTGCTAATACTAGTTTCATAATTCATATGTTTTTTTCTTAATGATATTTCGTTTTATTTGAACTTTTTTGTTTGGTATGGGGTATTTCTATTTTAAGAAAATCTTTAAAGTGTTAAGAAATCCCAGATATGTATTATTTCTGTGGTTAACATTTCACTCATTTATAATAGAGAAACATTGAAATTACTTTAAAAGTACTTACAAAGTAAAACCAATGTAATACAGATAATGGTATTTTATTTGTATTTTAGTATTATCAATAAGTGCATAAGGTAAAGCCAGGAGAGATTGCGCGGTCGGAGAGATTGCGCACATAGATGTTCGGGGGGAAGGAGTAGAGTGAGCGCGCAGCGACTCCAGGTAATTGTACAACAGCAGTAGTGGAGTGTCTACTTGAAAGTGCACGTTCATTGTTTTGAGTGTCTAAGATAAAATAGTGCTATTTTTATGTGTTTTCCAAAAGTAAGTGCTTCGATTTTTCATAGCTATTCATCAGAATTTCTATACAATGTCAGTAGTACAAAATATTTTAAACTTAAACGATTTTTCATAAGCTACTAATCTAGACTAACAATGTGAATATCAACGGTTTGTTTTAGTAGCGGCCCTGTTTATATAAAAGGCTGCGCAATCTCTCCTACCGAAATTGGAGAGTTTGCACATCTGCTACTTAGGAGAGATGGCGCATTGTTTCCATTAGTTTCCACGCTAGGAGAGATTACGCAGCTTATTGGTAAATTTGCCTAAAAAAATGAAAAATTTATATGGACTAGTTTTAAGCTAAACGTGTTACCAAGTAACTTAATGTTATTTTGTAATCTTATCTGGATTTTTTTTCTGATTATTTAATTTTTTCCCTTTAATTAAAATTTTTTAATCGTTTTTAAAATTATTTTCTTTTTCTAGTTCTTTAATAATTAGGTTGAAATATTCACTCCTAATACAATAATATTCGTTCACAAAAACCTTACAACAATGTCATTTAAGTTTAATTATTATTGTTAACAATTTAATTTTAGTTATTATTAGTAACAATCTCTCCTACCCATGTGCGCAATCACACAAATCCTGTAAGCACAGATTGCGCAAAATAACTTTCTGGGTTTTATTACAACTCTTCTATTAAATTACAACATAACAACAAAATAGCAATGGAAATGCATGAAAAACGAATGAAGTAAAAATTATTCATGGAAAGTTTAGCAGAAAATTAATATTTAGATTTTTTATTGGCATTCTTTTGAATTGTGCGCAGACTCTCCTAGCTTTACCTTATGGAAATTTGCTGATTAATATTAATTACATATACTGATTGAAATTTTGTGGTTCAATATTTAAAATAAAAAATAATTAGTAGATTTTGCTTATAATTTATCATGCATATATATTTACAAGAGTGTATTAAATTTTATTTATATTTTAAATTTTAAAAGGCACAAATATTTCCATAATGCTATTGATTTGAAACTTTTATTTGAATATTAATTATTTCATACACATTTATGGGTCTAATTACTTTTAAACATTCAGCAGGTTATTAAATTATAATAACAATTTTTAAACAAAGAACTTAACTTTAAAAAATATAAAATACTCGATATATTAAAAAGTGTTACAAATCATCAAACTAAAAAATTTTATGAATTCGTCGTCAAAATTCTTTTCAATCAACAAACGTAACAATTACTAAGATACAAAAAAATTTAGAAGATTAAGCAAATATTTTAAACTGTAATGTGTTCCAAAAAGTACTTCTATGTTAATAGTTTTTTTTATTAAAACAACCAAAGTTTACGTTTCGTATTCAAAAAAAGGAATTTTTCTTTCAGCAATTAGTCTACAGATTTCTATTTAACAAGGAACAAATTGAAGTTAAACAAATACCCGAAGATTTTGAGTTTTAGTTACAAATTGATTTCATCTTCCAGAAAAAAATCTTACAACTTCAGGCTCTTTATTTTTATTTAAATATTTATTTTACCATTCATTGTAAAAGATTAGCTCTTTATTTTTCCTTGATAAAAGTAATTTTTTTTCTAATACTTATTAAAATATGTTACAAAATGGATTGTAAAAACAATGTTCTGCTAATGCATAGTTTTATATAAAAAAATTAATCACCTTAACAATTACTTTAAATTCTAAGGTTATTAAAATATGAAATAAACAACATTTAAACTGCTAAAGAAAACGACGAAATGTTATAAAATTAACGGAACGGTAGACTTTAACATCTTTTTTTCATTTGTTATGTCATTCCAAAAAGTATTTCTTAAAGAAAGTTTCTGCTCCAAGAAATCCATAAATATTTGAAAGAAATTTTCAATTTACTAAATATTTCATCAGTTAAAAATTAATAAATTAAAAGAAAGGAAATTAAATTGTTTCATGAATTTCAATTTTCAATATTTTTTATTTATCTTTTTATTACTTAAAAGAATTTTATTTAACGATATAACATCCATTTATCAATCCCACAACCAGTTATTGAAAAAAAAATGAAATGAAAAATTGCTATAAATTGAATTTCTTAAAAAGAAATTCAAACGTCAATTCGTTTTAGTTACTACGGTGGATTCTCGGTAATGCGTCTCCGCATAAGACGTATATCTGGTTAATGAGTACAATTTCGCTTTTCCCATCAATTTATATTTACAATTACTGTTAAATACGCCAATTAGAGAGTACTTCTCGTCACATAGTACGAGTGAACGAGTCGAATCGAAACTGCTTTGTACATTACTTCTTCAAAAGCAACTTGGATGTAACTTTGGTTATTCTAATATCAAGAAATTGCAATCGACAGTAAACATGAGAAAAAAATCTTTTATCACCAAAAACCAGTGGACCCGTGCAAGGATTTCGCACTGTAGTGTAATATTTTTTTAGCAATATCTAATTTTTTTAGATGCAGGTTTAAACTTTTAAAGAAAAAATATGGATAAATACATCTGCAAACAGCATTAGACAGTCCAGAATATGATCTCATTTTTCCTATCAAAGTTACAGTAAAAGCTGATCGAAGATTGCAATCATCTCAACTTAAGACCTATCTCCGGTTAATGAGGGTAATTTCGCTTTCACCATCAATTTATAATTCCAATTAATGTTAAAGACATCAATTAGAGAAATTTTCTCATCGGATAGTGCGGAAGTGACCGATTAGAATCAAAACTGCTTTTGCACATTTTTTTAAAATAACTTTGATGTAACTTTTGTTATTCTGAGATCAAGAAATAGCAAGAGACAGTGAAGAAGAGAAATAAATCTTTCTATCCCCAAAACCCATTGGATCCATGTGAGGATTTCGCACTGTAGTCTAATACTTTTTAGCAATATCTAATATTTTTTTAGGTGCAGGTTTAAACTTTTGAAAAAAATTAAGGTTATTTCGTTCCTGCAAACAACATTACACAATCAAGCATATCATCTCATTTATTCCATCAAAGTTACAGTAAAAACTGATAGAAGATGGGAAAAGGGAACGGGTGAGGAAAACTATTAACAATCGCATCCTGCATTAGAGTGTTTTTTTCATTAATTTAATCGTATACTGCATTAGACTTCACCCTCTATGGGAAAAACACGGGACAAAGTAAAATAAATTGAATAGGTATAAAATACAATTTCATTTAATATAACAAAGAAAACATATTAGGCTACACGAGAAATATCACCGCTTCGAAGGATTGATGGGGTGTTGTTCTTCTAAACATTTGAATTTGAATTTTGCTTTTTATAGGTTCAAAAATTTGTAATTGGTTGTGCATCGTTATTACGAATGCATAAAAAATTCGAGTGTGTTTAAAACGGAAAAATTATGTGGTAAAAGAATCATTTGTTCATGTATAGCAAAGCAAAAGTGAGAGATTACTTTATTTGAAGTTACATTACGTAAAAATGGGCAATACCTTTGGCTTTTCGCCGATATTACGAATGCAAATGTGATATAACAGAGCAAAATTTTGTGTGTATCGTAAAACTGGAAAATGATGTGGTAAAAGAATTATTTGTTCGTGTATAGCAAAGAAAAGTGGGAGATTACTTTACTTTACTTAAAGATAATTTAAGGTCAAGCCAGGAGAGATTGCGCGGTCGGAGAGATTGCGCACAATAAAGATAGGGGGAAGGGGTAGAGTCAATAGGCAGCCACTCCAGGTAGTTGTACAACAGCAGTAGTGGAGTGTCTACTTGAATCTGCAGTGCACGTTGATTGTTTCGATCGTCTAGGATAAACATTGCTGTTTTATTTTGTTTTCCCAAAGTAAGTCCTTGAATTTTCATAACTATTAGTGAGAATTTCTATATAATGTCAGTATTATAAAATATTTTAAACTTAACCGATTTGTCATAAACAGACAGAGAGGCAAACAGACAGACAGAAAGAAACCTACAAAAACTACTTTCCTGCGATTTTTTACTTGGGATATTCATAAAGTAAACCTCCTGAAGAATAAGAAAATAAGAATCTCTTTCTTTCTACGTATCTGCTATCTTCTTATTTTTCTTTTTTAGCTCTGCCAAGAGAAAAGGTTGTAACAGCAAATATAAACTTTTGAACTTGTAACATGACTTTTTGTCAAATGGAGTGAAATCTTTGTGTTAAAAAACCGTAAATAAATGTTAAACAACACCAATATCTGAACAATGAGGATAATTATATATATATATATATATAATGAAATAAAAACTTTAATCTCTAAATATTGTACAATAAAATTCCTTTAAATTCTTGATATAAAAAAAAGAAAATATTTGTTTTTTTTTTCTTTTTGACTTCTTTTTTGGGACTACTGACGGCAAGCCCTCCGACTGAAATTCAGGGTCTTTGCAACAGTAGTTTTGAAAAATTGACATGAAAAGATAGAATATTTCCATTTCGTTCTTTTTTATTTTAGGATAGTTTCTTTGCTTTATTATACAAATAAAATAGTTTTCTATACACTTCATTCCTTTAAAAATATACAAAATTTTTTATTTTATCTTCTAAAATAAAATATTAAAGACAAAAACTTTTATATTGAAAATAAAATCAATATTTAACTGAGAGAGGAATAAAATGTTTCTTGAATTTCTGTACTACATTCTTTCTTTAAAAGAATGCACATCCTGCTGTAGCACAGAAGGAATAACCGAGTTTTAACGAATGGATAATTCATATTTTACAATCTGGTGTATTTTTTTGTGTAATGTTTAAGCTCCATTAATAGTGTCATTTATTATGTACAAGACAATAAATAAATATGTAAATAATATATTATATTAAAATTAAAATTACAAATCCATAATATTTTTAAATGATTTATTTATTTTAAAAGTTTTAAATTCGTAGAAATTTCAATGCAGTCCCATGATATGAAATTAGACATATTGATTATTTTAAAAAGTAACTAACACAGCATTTATTTCCAAAAAATTTTCAGAGGGATTTGCCGGGAATATCGCTCAGAAAATTCTGTAAAACAAGTTTTCAAGCTCAAGTTTTCTTAAATGAGCTGCAACAGTAGCTCTCATGAGGGAGGCCGGTACCACTGAAGATTCCGTTTTCGGAGTAAAACTTCCTAGCGTTTTGGAGGGAAACATTAATTTACTAATACCGCAATAAAAAACATAATGAAATAATACATCGATATCAGTTGTGTAATGAGTGATTTTTTAAGCAAATTTTTATACACTTTTCAGAACACGTTTTAGAACACTTATTTTATCACCCTTTTTAGAACGCTTTGAAGCGCACTTTTTGGAACAGTTTTTAGAATACTTCCGAGAACACTTGTTTTGTTAAGCACACTTTCTAGCGCACTTTTAGAAAGCGATTGTTTCACAAGTGTGCCCAAATGTGCTCCCAATCCGTTCTCAAATGTGTTCCGAAGTTTAGATTTAACAGATATCCTGAGCAGAATACTTTCGGTACACTTTCAGAACACTTTCTTTATCGCGGAGCATATTCGAAACACATTAAAGGAAACAATCAGTACACATTAAGGTAACTGGAACACTTTTTTTGAATCAAAGTGTTCCAAAAGTGTGACCAATATATGCTGGGAATTCGCAGTGAAAAAAAGGGGAGTTTTAAAGTTTGATGTTCATTTAAATTAAACTTTTCGTATCATACTCAAATAATTACGTTATTATTTTTTTATCTTGTTTGGCAAGAATACAAAACAATAATAAATTGAGTAATTAATCCAAATAGTACTAATTAATAAGAATAATTATGAATAGAAAACGCAGTAAAACCTGTCGAAATGGGATCTGTCTTTAAAAGTATCCTATCTTAAATGAAAAAATATTCCGCACCATACAAAAAAAAGAAAAAAAAATGCTGTACAAATACAAAAAGTAATAACATGACTCATGGAATTATGATATTTCAGTAAAAAACATTCAGGAGAGGGGGCGATTTCCCTCGTGTGGGGTATTGTTGAAGCTCATCTCTGAAAACATATTTTTCCAGAAATTTTTGAGTGCTATTGTCAACAAATCTCGCTAAGATTTTATTTGCAAATAAATTTTGTATTACTTACGTTTAGAATAATCAGCATATCTAATTGTATATACATTAAATTTTCTACGCATTTAAAGGTTTTTAAATAAAATCAATATTTAATGAAACTCAAAGGAATAAAATACTTCTTTAACTTCTGTACTACACTCTTTCTTTCTTTTTAAGAAAAATAATTATTTGAAATTTATAATTTTTGCATAATTTATTATAGACATATTTAGTTATTTTCTTACACATGGCAATCTTAATGAGCATAAAAATTTCTCGATACATACATCAGTTTGTAAAATATGAATTAAAAATTCCTTAAAACGAATCTGTTATACCTTCTGATCTACAACAAGAGTGGGAAGTCTTTTAAATACAGAAATTAAAGAAACGTTTGATTCCTCTAAGTTTCAGTTAAATATTGATTTCATTTTCAATATTAAAGTTTCCGTCTTTAATATTTTATTTTAAAACTTAAACAAAAAGTTTTGTAAGTTTTTTAAAGGACTGAAAGTGTATAGGAAATTGTATTCTATTTGTAACAACGTAGCAGACAACGTATCCTAAAATAAAAAGAAAGATGTGAAAAACTTTTATCTTTTCACTTCGATTTTTTCTAAACTACTATCGGAAATCCACCGCCGCTGCAAAAGGCAAAAAATAAAATGATAAGCTCCATTTTCGCAACATGATTTTCTGATTTTATGTGGAAAATCATTTTATTGCTTAAACCATAATAAAATGTTGCAGCTTCACTTAAAAATTTTCTCTGAGGAAATATTTTTCCTGACTCTTTTCCTTTTCCTTGAACACTTTTTCTGATTCTGAAAACTCTCTAAAAATGTATCATTCTTTAATAAAAAGGTATGCGTTGCTGACGACTGGTATTTTCGCTAATCGTTGCCACAGATTAATCTCGGAAAATGAAACATTTGAAGTTACTGAAAAAATTAATTGCTCGAAAAGTATTTGTCAGAAAATTGTTAGACAAACTGCGTTAGAAAGGTAAAAAATTATATTTTTCTTGATATAAATTTCAAATCCACTGATTATGCCCTTTTCCAAATATTGAATTTCAAAAATTACGAAATTTCAGAATGGAGTACCATAGCGAAAACTTCACGCGTAAAAAATAATAATAACATCAATGTGTCAGCACGAGCCACAAATTATAGTAACCGTATTATTCTGTTAAAATATAAAAGTGAATTATGATGTCACGAGTGCATGATTTTTATTTAATTCTCAACAAATACTAGATGTGCCATTATTTTTTAGTTGTGAATAATATAGGTTAATTCACGTTATTAAAAATGTAGTTATAAAACATATAAATCAATGGAAAACGGTAGGTAATAAATTGTAAACGTCATAATAAACAGTATTAAAAAAACATAACTTAGTGAAATAAGTATTCGTTTTTATGTTATTTTAGGATATTCCCAGTAAAGGTACAGATTACTTTAAAATACAAGGTTAAATTCACCGATACATTTCATTTGATTGAAGGTTCTTTTGGAGAAACCGACCAGCGCAGCGGGCGTAGTCTGCTAGTAGTGAAATAAATGTTGTAGTGAAACGTTTTAGAGTGAAACATTATTTTACTAATACCGAAATAAAAAAAAAAAACATAATGAAATAATGCATCGCATCTCAGTTGCGCAATAAGTGATTTTTCAAGCAGAGTGGACAAGAATTTGATATCCAATTGGACATCAGATTCTTTTCCTTAAGGAAAGGGGAGTTTTGAAGTTTGATGTTCGTTTAAATTAGACTTTTAGTATCATACTCAGTTAATTACATTATTTTTTTATCTTGTTGGGCAAGAATACAAAACAATAATAAATTGAGTCCAAATAATACTAATTAATAAGATTAACTATCAATATAAAATGCAGTAAAACCTGTCAAAATGGGATCTGTCTTTAAAAAACTCCTATCTTAAATGAAAAAATATCCCATAACATACAATAAAAAAGTACTATACAATTAAAAAATTAGTAAAATGGTTCAAGGTAATATAATATGTTAAATAAAATATCCAAGGAAGGGGTCGATTTCCCTCGTGTGGGGTATTGTTGAAGATCATCTCTGAAAACATATATTTCCAGAATTTTCTGAGTGATATTTTTAACAAATCTCGCTAAGACTTTATTTGCAAATAAATGTTGTATTAATTACGTTTTAAATAATCAACATGTATAATTGTATGTGGGTTAAATTTTCTGCGCATTCAAAGGCTTTAAAATGAAATCAGTATTTAACTGAAACACAAAGGAATCAAATTTTAATTTCTGTACTATATTCTTTCTTTCCTTTTTTAATTAATTATTTGAAATGTATAATTTTTACATAATTTGTTATAAACATATTTAGTTATTTTCTTACACATTCCAATCTTAATGAGCGATTTTTACTGACGAAATTACTCGATAGAGCGAATGTGAATGATACGCAAAAATTACTCGATAAATACTCCAGTTTGTAAAATTACTCGATAAATACTTCAGTTTGTAAAATATGAATTAAACATTCGTTAAAACAAATCTGTTATACCTGTTGATCTACAATAGTTTTTGTTTTTGCATTCTTTTAAATACAGAAGTTAAAGGCACGTTTGATTCCTATAAGTTTCAGTTAAATATTGATTTCATTTTCAATATTAAAGTTTCCGTCTTTAATATTTTATTTTAAAACTTAAACAAAAAGTTTTCTAAGTTTTTTAAAGGACTGAAAGTGTATAGGAAACTGTATTCTATTTGTAACAACGTAGCAAACAACGTATACTAAAATAAAAAGAACGATATGAAAAACTTTTTTCTTTTCATTTCGATTTTTTTCAAACTATTATTGGAAAGCCCCCGCCCCTCAAGAAGGCAAAAAAAAAATAATAATCATAAGTTCCATTTTCGCAACATAAACTTCTGACTTTGTGTGAAAATCATTTTTTTTTTTTTTTTTTTTTTTTTTTGCTTAAACCATAATGAAATGTTGCAGCTTCACTTAAAATGTGTCTCTAAGGAAATATTTTTCCTGACTCTTTTCCACTTTCTGATTCTGAAAACTCTCGAAAAATGTATAGTGAAATCATTGTATTAGATAGGGGAGATGGGGGATGAATGGGACAAGGGATGGATGGGACGTTCTCAATATTTCAGGCAATAAACTTTTTTTTTAGTTGCTTCCTATCCTCATAGATTTCACTACCATAGTGTGCCTCAGAACAAAAAGCTAGAGCTCATGGCTGTTTTTAGTTTTCTTCAAATTTGCATTTCTTGAAAACTCTGCTTAAAAGTAATTTTTTTTAATATTTGAATATTACTTAAATATCTTATGCAATATAAATAATTAAGATATGTTGTAGTTTTTTATTTCAATGCTCAATATTGGTAATTAAAATGAATGCATATTAACCATTGTGACAAAATATTTTTTGAGACAAAATGGCTGACAGTTGAATAGATGCATCATGGGGATGATTGGGACATTTCAAATGGGATGAATGGAACTGTCTCATTCATCCCTAGAGGATGCTGAAAAATATATTCTAACTAATAGGTAACTAAATAATGTTATATAGGTTGATAAATTAATACTTTATGGTAATTATTCTTTTAACTTTTCACTCTCATTGTAGCCATCGTCTTCAGCCATTGAATGCTTCCGTTTATGGGCCTTTTAAGGCAAAGCTGAGATGAGTCCAAGATGATTGGCTAACAAATAATCCTGGAAATCATTTTACAATTTATAATCTCTCAGCTTTTGACAAGGAGGCATTTTTGTCAGCTTTTAGACCTTAACATTGAATACGGGGAGGAAAATGCTTGTGTCCCATTCATCCCTGCTATGGGGATAGTTGGGACATAGAAGAACTTTTTTTTAATTTTCATTTATATTTCTGTATAATAATAATCTTGAAAAAATATTGTGCATAAGATGTAGTCAAACAATTAATGTATGACACGTGATATATAATATTGATAATAACTTAAATAAAATATTTAAATAAATATTTTTGTGAAAATGTCCCATTCATCCCCTACGCTTAAAATATCATTATTAAAAAACTTTTTAAAGACAAAAATTGATATAATGTAACATCACTAGTGTAACAAATTATATATATTCTTCACATTTTCAAAAGACTAAGTAAACTTAAGGGAAATAGAAAAAAACTGAAACACGTACAAAGGAAAAAGATATCTATTTCAAGAAATTTGTAGCAAAACGTTTGTATTTTGTTTAGAAAAAATGAAACTTTTCTTATAAAAAATGTGTCTGGACCTTTCTTTTTCAGAAAGAATCCATAGAAATAAGAGAAACATGTGGTACTTTTGATTTTTAGTTACATACCAAATTCATTTTCCTACAGTAACTTAAGTTTCCGGGAGGAAACCAATGATAGTCGATTTCTTTTTTAAACTCGAGATAACTGTGCCATTTATTGGTATCAAAGGAGTACCATATTGAGGTAAAAATGAAGAAAAACACAGCTGAAGAAACTTGTGAAAAGAACAGTTGAATATACGTAAAAAGGTTGGGGACATAGAAAATTCCTTTGAACAAACACAGTTTTATATCGGTATAAGCAAAGAGAGAAAAACGACAAAATTTGATGTTCGCAAAAACGAGAATTTTGTATTACATTACTATAATCTATCTGTGACTATCAGCATTTTTTCCTTGACTCTTCCACTCTGCAATTTTTAAAGAATGCATATACAAATTTAAACAATAATTTACGCTTTTAATTTAAGCCTTGGGAAAATATGTTTCTTATAGCAACTGCAGGTACATTATTTTGCAAAGTATAAGTAAAAATTTCACTGGTCGCCCTGTCGTAAACTTTATTACAAATGTGATTATTCTGAAATTTCTTTCTCAGAAATGCCACAGAAATTGAACTGATATGCACAGTTCCGTTTTTAACATGAATTTTATAAGTATTATGAACTATTTTGAATTTTTAATAGCATAACTAAACTTGTCAAAGAATACCTTACGCATGCGCTTGTGCAAAAGAAATAAGCTTAAAGATTAAACGCACAGAAATTTTGACCTTCAATTACAGAGGAATTTCAATATCTAATACATAAATCTTGTTTATCAGTATTTTTTTATTTTATTTTATTTTTTTTCAAAATTTATGTTAAAAAAAAAAAATACCGAAAAGTAGGTACGTAAAAAATAACTTATTTTCTTAATACCATAAAATAACCTTTTTCTAAAATAAAAAAAAGATGAAAATAAAAATGTGTTTTTTTTTCTCTTTTCGACTTTTTCCAGAGTAAATATTGTAGTTCTCAAGAATGTAACAAATAAAATATTGACTTTCGTTTTCGACGCATGACTTTATTTTTAACAGAAAACATTGTTTTACTAAAATCATAATGAAATATTGCGTTGGATATGTATGTATAAATCGTATGTGAAGGATGATTTATTTCTGATTCCGAGATTTTTTTTTTTTTTTTTTTTTTTTTTTTTTTTTTTTAACCCTTACATTAATATAATCAAAATGTATTGTGTAATTAATATTCTTTTATCTGCCTTTTAAACGACTTCTTCTAACTCTTTGCGAATCTTCCTGTGTGTACTAGAGATGAGAGTTCGAGCTAATTTTTCCTGCCCAAGTCCGAAAATTTTCCTTTCAAGAGGGCCCGAGCCCGATAACGAAACTGCACAGTAGAAAATTGAACCATTTAAAATTATTTCAAGATTAACTTTCTCCTTTAAAAATCTCTTCTTACATAAAAATAACTATTAATCATAAAAACTCTCTCCTGAGAACGTTTTTCAATTTTCATGTCTCTCGAAATCTGTTATTAATATCCAATCACTGACAGAAATCTATAAAAGTTAAAATTCTTATTATTTTAAAATGCTATTGTATAATTATGCCAAAAACACGTGAGTTCTGTTTTTCATTACCTCGAAAAGCGACTTCAAACAGAAAGAGATGATCGACAAAGGATATCCCACAACTTCTTAATATTACTAATACGGTATCACGACTTCGGGATCAGATAGAATATTTCTCTTTGTATCCCATCAATAACAAATCAATTCCCTTTCGATCGGAGATTTAGAGGATTGTAAAACATTTTAAGAAACTTAAAATACATTATTTTTCTCTAACAGCAGCTGGCAAGGTTTTTTCCCCTTTTTCAATTTGTTATTAAATAGAATTTACAGTTTGTGACGGAACCCGTCGTTTAACATAAAAATCGAGATCGAACCCGCTTCGGGCTGAAGTATCGCGGCTCGTCTCATCTCTAGTGTATATAGGTCATCCGGAAAGTTTTGCAGTTTTTCAAAAAGCGAAGCGCGGTTTGTCTAGTAATTGTGCTACAGCTGATAAGGAGTGACTTTGAATGACACTGATATGTACATTCAGTCTTTTCTGCTTGCGCTGCATAATTCTCGCTTGTGTTGTGGCATAATTTTTGTTTCAGTGTAGTACTAAGAATGGAGAACTAAAAAGTTCATTATCGTTATATTATACTCTTTTATTTCAAGAAAGGTAAAAATGCTAAGTCAGATTGCTTGCAAAATTTGTGCTGTATATGGACAAAGTGCTATTTTAGATGACACAGTTAATAGTATGCACGCTCTGGACGACCATGATCTCTAATGGAGGACATCTTATAAAAGAAGCTATCACATGATCGTGCACTGTACATTTTTTAATATATAGTCTGTGTGATAGCTCCTGAACTATGTAACGTGGATTTTCAGTGATAGCATATTTAAGTGATCTTCCTTTAAAGATAATTTTCGTCCATAGCAGACATAATCTTCAGGCTGAAATTTTCAGGCTTACACTTCTCAATCTACCTTCGAACTGTGTCATATGAAACAGTACTTTCTTCATATGCAGAACAAATTTTACAAGCAGTCTGACTTGCATTTTTATCATTCTTGAAAGAAAAAAAATAATATGACGACAATGACCTTATCTCCATTCTTAGCACTGTACTGAAACAAACAATATACCACAACACAAGGGAGAATTATGCAGCGTAAGCAGAAAATACCGAATGTATATATCCGGGTCATTTAAGGTAATTTCTTATTAGAAGTAGCAAAATAACTAGACAAAATCGCGCAAAACGCTGAACTTTCCGGATTGTCCAATGCATCTCTAGTTTGTTCGGATGTGTGTGTAAAATCTTTTAGGTTACCTACAAAACTGCAAAAAATCGAAACACAAGATAAGCAATTAGAGACCATTTTTTCCGTACAATGTACTAACATTTTTTAATGTGTGTGCTTTTTTAGCTCACAGGCTATCAAAGCCTGAGAGCTTATGTGCCCGCCGGTTCTGTATGTACGTACGTATGTATGTACGTAACGCGATAACTCTTGATAGAACTAACCGTTTTACTTTAAATTTTGTTTACAGTTTCCTTGTGATAAGGCGCTTCCCTGATTAGTTTTGGAGGTTCATTGGTTAAGCATAAAGGGGGGAAACGGGGGGCTAACCCCCATAATTTAGATAAATGGGTTTTTCATGCAGAATTATCCCATTTTCTTCCAATTTTGTATATAGGTTCATTTTGATAATGCGCTTCTGTCAATAGTTTTGGGGGCTCATTGGTTAAGTATAAAGGGGGAAAGGGGGGATACCCCCCTAATGTAGATAAATGAGTTTTTCATGCAGAATTATCCGATTTTCTTCAAATTTTGTATATAGGTTCATTGTGATGATGCGCTTCTCTGAATAGTTTTGGGGGTTCATTGGTTAAGTATAAAGGCGGAAAGGGGTGGGGGCTAATCCCCCCTTAATTTAGATAAATGAGTTTTTCATGCAGAATTATCCGATTTTCTTCAAATTTTGTATATAGGTTCATTGTGATGATGCGCTTCTCCTGAATAGTTTTGGGGGTTCATTGGTTAAGTATAAAGGGGGAAAGGGGGGGCTAATCCCCCTTAATTTAGATAAATGTGTTTTTCATGCAGAATTATCCCATTTTCTTCAAATTTTGTATATAGGTTCATTGTGATCATGCGCTTCTCCTGAATAGTTTTGGGGGTTCATTGGTTAAGTATAAAGGTGGAAAGGGGGGGGGGCTAATCCCCCTTAATTTAGATAAATATGTTTTTCATGCAGAATTATCCCATTTTCTTCAAATTTTGTATATAGGTTCATTTTGATAATGCGCTTCTGTCAATAGTTTTGGGGGTTCATTGGTTAAGTATAAAGGGGGAAAGGGGGGATAACCCTCCCCCTAATTTAGATAAATGAGTTTTTCATGCAGAATTATCCGATTTTCTTCAAATTTTGTATATAGGTTCATTGTGATAATGCGCTTCTCTGAATAGTTTTGGGGGTTCATTGGTTAAGTATAAAGGGGGAAAGGGGGGGCTAGTCCCCCTTAATTTAGATAAATGGGTTTTTCATGCAGAATTATCCGATTTTCTTCAAATTTTGTATATATATTCATTGTAATTAGAGACTTCCCTGATTAGTTTAAGGGGTTCATTAGTTAACTATAAGGGGGGTAACGGTGGGATGACCCCCCCCCTTAATATACTGTTGATTTCTTTATTTTTCGAGGGGCATATTTCAAATTCTTTGAAATAAGAGTATAATATAGAATTAGTGTGAATAGCCTGTGAGCTCAATGCCTTCAGTTTAACTGGGCAGTTTTCATTTTTTTTTTGTATCTCGAATCACATACAAAAGGTATTTTTTTTTCGATACAATGAAATATGGTAGCAGATTTCATAAAATAAAGCTTATTCTGATTTTTAATCGAAGGTTTGAAGGTGTGACGCCATCTATAGACATTTTTTGGAACTATTTCTTTTAATTTTCTGATATTGAAATTTCAATTATGAGGAGAATTTTCGCCAAAACTGTATGCTCGTGTGCCAATAACTTGATTTTTTAAAATGAATTTTGAAATGTGTGAAACGCCGTTGACCCACACTGTATAGTGATTTCGTTCATGAACATAAAAACCTGTTTGTAAATAACTAGAAAAAATATAAACAATCGACACTAATGTATTAGCTTTAGTTATGTTCACTTTGGAAATAAAAGTAAAAGCGTTTATTTTATTTCAGTTTAAAATTTAGTAAACAACATTCAACATTTGGAAAAGAAATAAGTACTTTCCTGTAAACACAAAAAGTTTCTCTTTTATATTTTTAATATCAGAAAGTCTACTTCCTTAATAAGAAGAATATTAAAACTTTCCATCTCATACTTTTTTTTTCACTTTTCACTTGAGTTCTTTTAGAAAATATCAATATTACAATAAAGTTTTTCTTTGAGGGTTGAGGGAGGGGGTAGTACGCGTTTCGGCCTTTAAAGTAAAAACAATGTTTTATTGAAACTGTAATAAAGCATTTGTGACAGAAGGAACATTTTACAACTCCAATAAAATATTTTGAAATATTTATTAAAATCACTTAAGTGTATAGAAAATTTTATTCTGTTAATATCACAAAATAAGTCCGTTTTTTAATATAAAAGGAAGGAAATAAAAATCCTTCATTTTCTCCTTTTTTACTTTCTTCTATCTTTACAAGAAGAAAGTATTGGATTCATGAAAATTCTCGACGTCCGGTTTTCGATGGATTTATACGTTTTAGAAGGTAACCTGAAGGATTCCTGAACATGATTTGACTATTTTTAGAAAATGCCTGTCTGTGACTCTGTCTGTCTGTATGTATGTGACAAAAATTTTGTGGGCGCTCTATCTCAAGAACTAATGCTCGGTATTTAACAAAACTTTATATTCAGTTAGTCCCTGATATATATTGGTGCTGATTAGTTTTGGGTAAAAATCGGACCGCAGGTGGCGCTGCTATGCAGCATTTTCGCGATTTCCGCAATAGCTCTATCTCAAGAACTAATGCTCGAAATTTAATAAAACTTTATATTCAGTTAGTCCCTGATATAAATTGGTGCATTTTAGTTTTTGGAAAAAATCAAACAGCAGGTGGCGCTGCTATGTAGTATTTTTCGCTATTTCCGCAATAGCTCTATCTCAAGAATTAATACTCGGAATTTAATAAAACTTTATATTCAGTTAGTCTCTGATATAAATTGGTGCTGATTAGTTTTTGGTAAAAATCGCCCAGCACGTGGCGCTGCTATGCAGCATTTTGGAGAATTTACACGATTTTAGCGATAGTCATATCTCAAGAAATAATTCACGGAATTTAATAAAACTTGAGTTTCAGTTAGACCTTGATATAAATTGGTGCTGATTCTTTTTAGTGTATGCGAAACCTGTGTGAGATAGAAGAAAGTTTTGGGATTGACACATCCAACTAGTTCTTTACATTTTTTTTATTAAAGTCAGCAATCCCTGTAAGTATGTTACTAATAATCTTAAGTTTTGCTTTTACCCCGTGATTTTGCCTGTTTGAGAAAAATCTCTGTTTCATTGAAACTGTAATTCATTATTGCATTCAAACTCCATGAACTCCGGAGTAAATAATTTTCCATATATATATATATCATAGTTGCCAACCTCCCGATTTTTTGGATACCAGTAAAATCGTACACAAATTTTCTCTTTATTAAATTGCAGCAATTGCACGATTAAATAAAACAAATATCTTTATATAAAAATATTGGTATGGACATGATTGTAGCACATCATATAAAATTAATTAAACATTTTAGAAATATTTTGTCAACTAAAAAATAAGAGACATCCTTTGAAAAAAATGCACAGACAAATTAAATTAAAAATATTACTTTCCTGAATAGAACTTTTAAAATTTTGAATGAATTTTACGACTATAGGTTTACAATCATCGCGCGGAAAATTTGAGATCTGACTTTTTAACACCCTTAAGGTGTTTTTGAGCACAGAAAGAATTTTGCACAAGAGAATTTTGCACAAATCCATTTATGTAGTCAAAAATACAGGTATACCATGCCATACAGATCGGATTTTTGTTCATAAACATATAATAAAGAAAAAAATTTAACGAAATTCTTAACAGAATAATTTATTTTTTGTGTTAAAATCTTTATCTAATTTTATGTGTTAAAATTTTAGCTAAGCTCATAAGTTGAGAGCTTTCTTTTGTAAAATTTAACAATATCGGGTGTAGTAGGAGAAGTGGCCACCATATACATCTAAATAGCACTGAATGAATGGCTGCATATTACTGATTGTAATTTCAATATTACGTACTGTCTCCCCGACAGAAATACTGTATATTAGTAGAACCTTTCGTGATGGTCATTGCATTTCGCACAAATCATGATAAGTTTTTTTTAAATGTCATTAAAATGTATTGAAAAATATTTAAACGCACAAATATAAAACTCACGAAACTTCAATGATTTTCCAGCTAATAACATTTAACTTGCACAAGATTATTATTTTAACATGTGAGACATACATGGTCTCATGCACGAAAAGCACATGCTACCCTTCTAAAATTTAGAAGTCGCCTCAAATGGCTGTGAAGAGAGCCCTCTAATTCCCATCATCATTTTTTACATAGTATTTTTAATATTTTTTTGAAAAGAAAGTTTTCTTAATCCAAGCGGAAATCTACACGCTTCTTTAAGAAACTTATTTTTAACATGGATATATGAATGTCATCAACAGGATGTTAATTAATCATTTAGCATCCTGATGAGCCTCTTAGAAACAATCCAGGAAATTGGGCATAGATCTATATGTACTAAATATATCTGAAGTATATACCAGGAACATAAAAAATTTGTTTAATAGAATACGTGTGACCTCTGATAAGCTACTTCCGCGAATAATATTTAGCATCATTGATGAGTTTTCCTGAATGAAAAATTAAGAGAACTGTTGCCAAATGAAAGGGAGCACTGCAAAATAGTACTGTGCTTCCCCTAGATTCAGAGGTTAATCGAACACGGGACAAATAGTTTCAAAATGCGAATATCCCCCTTCTGCAAAAGATAAATTTAATAGGAATATAGGATATATGCTATAAAGTGTGTTGGGGATATGTATGTGTTATTGCTTTACATTTTAGAGATAGGTAGAAAAACATAAAGTTTGTGGACACCCTTGACCTAAAGGAAAGCTTTAGATCCCTACAAACTTGCTATAGTTCTTTCACTTTACCAATTGAAGGTCATTTCTTAAAATCCATTATAATATGTCAACGGAATGCCATATTACATTTTGAAAACGAAAACGTTGTATCGAATTTGCAATTTCTTATGTAGCACAAATGATATAGAATATCTGATATAACGTGTGACATGAAAAAGTTTGTGTTACATTTTACAACTTTTTAGAGATAAGTAGAAAAAATATATATATAAAGTGCGTGGCGCCACTGAACCAAATGAAATGTTTAGAGCTTTACAGATTTACTATACTACTTCCATTCTTCCATATAGGCGCCGTTTCTTAAAATCCATCATATGCTTTCTTCATAAAAAACTATACTTAAATCTTAAACTTAAATGACTTAAATATTAAAACCTATATTAAAACGCAGTTAACAGCTAAATGTAAGTACATCTGTACTCTAGGTTACGAAACTCATTATTTATACAGATTATGTGCCATAAAAAAATGCGTATTAAACAGGATTATAAGCATAAGAACTTTTCCATGTTTTCTCAATAACTAAAACGAAACACTGTTTTAAAGTAATTTAAAAATGGAAATTAGTAAATTATAATGAAAAATAATCATTATATCGGTTGCTCTGAAAAATTTTGGTTGGCTGTTACTAATTCTATGCACTGATTATTGTCTACTCTAAGTAATGATAAATTTCTTATCCTTTAAGAAACATTTATCTCTTTAAAAGCCCTTAACATTATTTTCTGCATATTAATTTAAAAAATCCTTAACGTTTTCTATTCCAAAACCTTATATTTTGTTAAGACATTTTCAAAAAACACTATTCAACTTTTCTAAAAGTTTGAAATAATTAGCCATTCAAAGAACTAATAAGTGATTCCTCTGTCATTGTTCAAAATTTGAAGTAATTGACTATACATACTTGATATACTATGAAATATTTTAAAATGCATATTTTTTCCTTTTTCAAAAATTTTTACAGAACACGTATCTTTTATATGTCAAAAGTTTTAAGATTTCTATTATAAAATTTTTTAGACCTACTTGTATAAAACTTTACTAAAATAACTTAACGTTGTAATCTTTTGAATATATTTTTCAAGAACATAAACAGGACATTGTATTTGTAGAAACATTTATTTGTAGCAGTGAAGTGTTCTTGTCAGTAATTCTGAATAGTGCAGTATAGAACTGTTCGGGTGGGGATATGTAACTTAGCATGCTATTTAAATAAACCATAAGTATTAACACATAGCAAATAATCATTAAAATAAATAATGCCTTTAAGAAGAACATTTATTTCTGTTTCTCTATTCCAAATTTCACTGAGATCACTGAATTTCTTTTTCTTTTAGATCAAATTTTGAAGAAAATTGTTAAAATGTGATGAGCGGGAGATTGCCACATGGTAGATTCTATTGGGTGGAATTACACAATTTTAAAGGAGAATTCCGCCATACCATCTTGAAATTAATGCCCTGATATATGTTTTCATTTTTCATTGATATTCGATTACTATTCTTGTATCTGTGATACAGTGTCTTTTTTTTTTCTTACTACAAAGACGTCTTTAGAGACTCCAATGTGGTATATATTTTTAGTTTTTGTGATTAAAGGCAAAATAATATACATTTCTAGTTAATTACTACCTTTCCCAGAAATATCGCTGTATAAAGTTTATAAATCTGGCAATTACGTCATGCGATCTCACAGATAACAAAAGTCTGTTCCTTGACATATGGTGTTGCGCTGGATTGCTGCAAGAAATTTGACAGCTTCTTAGTAGCAAAGGGACATTAATAATTTTTCCATGTAATGAGCGTAATTAAATAAAACAAATGTGATGCCAGTATTATAACAAATCATTCAGAGTAAAATTATCAACAAATGACATCAGTAAATAAATGATAAAAGTGAATTAAATTCCTACTTTCATTACATTTTACTTTATTTAGTTACTTAAGTAATCAAATATTATAACAAAGAGTCCAGAGTAAAATAATCAGTTAATAATAACAATAAATAAATAAATCACAAGTGTGATTTCTTTTCCTACTTTCAATATATTTAACTTTATTCACTTATTATTGTAATCAAATATTATAACAAAGAGCCCGCAGTAAAACAACGAGATAATAATAATAATAAAATATAAATCAAAAATGTGATTTTTTTCGATATTCATTGCTTATTATATTATTTTATTCCCTTAATTAAAACATTAAATATTATAACAAATATTTCAGAATAAAATAACCAGTTAATAATAATAATAATGACAAGTGTGATTTCTTTTCCTACATGCATTACATGTTACTTAATTATCTTACTTAAACTGTCAAATAGTATAATAACAGAAAGCTCAGAGTAAAATAACTAGCTAATAATACAACTAAATAAATAAATGACAGGTGTGATTTCGTGTCCTACTTTCATTACATTTTAGTTTATTCACTTAATTAAATAATAAATATATCAAAGAATTCAGAGTAAAATAATGAGGTAACAATAATAGGTATGATTTCATTTACTACTTTCATTACTTTTTACTTTATTTACTAACTTAAATAATCAAATATTATTCGAGGATAAAATTCATTATGGTATTGTAATTAACAATTTATTTTGATACAACTCATTAAAGAACGTAAAATCATCTCTAAAAGTGAGGTAACCCAATTGATTTTCTAATTTATAAAACTTTTATTTATTCTCTTATTTTTATAGAGAATAACTGAATAGCGAATAAAATTGCTTATAGCGAGAAATTAGTTGTAACGAGCAACGACGATGACCCTTTTATCCCCATTATAAGCAATTTCGATTGTTGTGTCTATATAAAATGACAAATATGGAAGTAAATCATGTATTCTTTAGATGATAAAATTAAATATTTCACAAAAGTTAGAATTTGTAAAACTTTTTTAAAAACATAATCAAACATATTTTTAGAATATTATTAGAAGGATAAAATTTTTACATTATATCTGGCACATTTATCTACTGCAACAGATATAAAAATTTACGAAAAGATATTTTCGTATAGATAATGTAGCAGAAAATTGCCCTTATGACTTTAAAATAAATATTCTTTATCTTGAAATGAACAAACATGTATACTTTCGCTCAAACTTTTTTGTAATCTATTATGTCAAATATTACATTATATCTAAATGATAATATAACAGGTTAAATAAATATAAAATTTTTGTCGAATTAAATGAACTTGGTCGTTTAAAAAATAAAATGTTTTATCCTTTCAATAGTTCAGTTTTGGGGTATCATGCCGTTCTCGTGAAATGAATAACAGCCGAACGATGCAGAAAATGTAACTTTGTCATAAACAGGTGTTGTTGACAGCTTTATAAAGTGAACAAATATGTTGTTCAATACATCTCAATAATTTTCAAAGGAACACGACGCAATCGTAAAATGTGGAGGAATAATGTCTTTCAATGCGTTTTGATACAAATAGACTCATTATTAAAACAACTTATCAGATAAATTTTTAAAAGGTAACAGTGGCCAGAGTAGTGAACAATATTAGAAATTTCTTTTTTTCAAATTAAATTTAAGAATATACCGCAAAATCAAATTTTTTTGTACCAACAATATGACAACATTTATAGATTTTTACCAAACTACAAAGCAGTAATGTAGTTTCTAATCCCATTAAATATGTATTTGCAATACATAGAGTTAATTCCTTTTACATTAAATACTGAATTAAACTTTTAAAATATAATATTGTAGAATTTTGTATTTCTTTTCATGTTTCCAATGCAGTTAATAAAAATTAAAACACGTTTTTTATAGTATGAAAAGTTTATTGAAATGTTAAAGTAGATATTTCGATGTAATGTGGCTTCACTATTGTTTCTCTTGAAATATCTTTCTAAGAAATCAAATTTGAAAATATTAAAATTAAAACTGAATACATTTGTTTTAAGAAAATTAACAGTAACTAAAACATTTAAGCACGTTTTACAAATATGACAGCCAGTTTATGAAGACTATGTTACAAATAAAAATTATAATTCGATGTAATTTGATTTTACTGACATTTCTCTTAAAAAAATCGATCAAAGTGTAATTAAACTTGAAATCTTAAGCAATAAAAATGTATACATTTACGTTAAGTAAATCAAAACTAACTAAAACATTTATCCAAGTCTTACTAGTATTACAGTCTATGATTTAGGGATGTGTTGCAAATATTTTTTTGAATTCATAATAGCTCTTCCAGTATGCACATTTAGGTTTTCATCAATTTAATCTATAAAAAAATTCTGAAACAAATCACAAAATTTGTTATACAAAATGATTGGTTGTTATATGTACAATATGGCATGAACGCAAGATTGTTTCATTGTACTAAACATGACTTAAATTAGTTACATTTTATTATAAACATATTAAACGTGACAGATTTTTAATGTTTTCTTTCTATCAAAGATTAAAAATTTTCACGTCTTTTCCCATTAATCCTATGCAGTTAACTCACTAGTGGCCTAAGCCATTGTTCGTACACCATGTTCCTACATCGAGTGGTACCACCCAGTGTCGAGATTTGAGTTTCTCAAAACGCAAAATCTCGATTAATAACCACTAAAACTCAAGCAGTACAAGTGCCAAAGTGCCTCATTTGATGCCATTATGAGCTGAATCTGTAAGGTATTGACTACTCCGTGAGTAGGCAATGTGTGAATGAGATCGTTTTGTCCATTAACCGACTATGTGCGTACAAGTTATAAAGGCTCTCTATATTTCTTTAACTTTCGATGGACAGCTGAATCCCTGAAATTGTGAGTCGCCATGTAATTTCAATTATGCAAATTTTCTGGAGCTGGTCGATCGACACTGAAGTATATAAGCAGCGAATTTTGACTTGAGTTCAGAGCTCAGAGGAGCTGGAGAGAGATCAGGGGAGCTAGAGTATACTTGGCCTGGGAAGTTGAATATTGCGACTTAGATTGAGATTTAGATTTAGCCTTGAGACCTCGCATCGAGTCTCAGGATGGATAATCGGTCTTAGTATTTTATACTGGAGTTTTATGCAGTTGTAAAGCTGATTTGAACCTGCATCAGTGCTTATTTAATTTGAAGGATAAGAGTGTTGGATCGTGCTTATATATTTTAAAGGTTAAGGTTCAATTATATTGTTTCAGTTTTGTTAAAGCTACAAATTTTTAGCAAGAACTCTTTAGTTAATTTAAACTTTTAGGAAAATTTCGTGGAGCTCGCTCAAACACCCTGCTAATTGTGTTAATAAACCAGTTTTTGGTTTTAAAACAGTTGTACTTCTTTCCTCGTGCTCTACCACACCAGCGGACATTTTAATATGGCCGCTACAAATCCACCACCAAATTCACTGCCCAGTGCCCAGTGTCACGTGTGAAATCTGTTTTCCGGCAGTGAGGAATATATTTGTATATTTCTTATTTTTATGCCATTCAAAGCCACCTGCCCGTGTCGTGTGTGAGTTCTGTACAGGCAGGGCAGGTGTTTGAATATTGTACGTATTTTTGTTTTAATGTACCGTCGATCCGGGAGGGACATTATGCTCTACGGTATTGGTTTCCTCGTCTGAGCAGTCCCTCTTAGGCTATCAAATCAATGTTTTTCTTCAGAGTTTTACCAGTTGTATCTAGACAGTAACTCAAATCATTTCACATCATAAGAGCAATACCATCTGCCACTGAGTTCACCGCAGTTCTCACAAGGTATTAAAGTTCATCTAAATATGCATGTAATTTAAATATTTACATATATTTCATACAGCAGATTTCTGAGTTTTTGCTATTCTGTATTCTCTTTATCATCGTATAGGATACAATTTATGTAGGAAAGCTGATACAACATTTAAGAATACATATTTTAAAAAGCATTATTTTTTAATATAAACTATTAGATTCATGGAATAATAAACATTTTTTTCTTTTAATATTTCTAAAAAGAAATTTTACAGTTTATATCGCAATGTTTACAAATAAGTTAAAAAGATTCTTAATTAAATTTATGTTATAGCAATAGTTTTTTAACTCAACAAAATACTTTTTGGAAATTTAATAAGAATGAATCTTAATCCAAACGTATTTCAAAAAATTAAAATAACTCTCTAACTCTCTAAAAGATAAAAGAAAACATTAAAAATAAATTAGTCAAATATTTTAACCTATGTTTAGTAATAAAAATTAATATCATTTCTTTCATTTCAAAAACAGCTTTAAAAAATCACTTTTAAACGTTTTTGCTTAAATATAAAGGAGAAAACTAAGAAAAAAAACTTGAGGTTCACATTCACTTAGTTTAAACATTTAAAAATGTTGTATTAAAATATTTATATGTTTTTTTTTTTTTTTTTTTTTTTTTTTTAAGAAAATGATTTTGAGAAACTGTAGCATTTAAAATAAATAACTTAAAAAGGAAATTTTCAGTTTTTGTTTGATTATTTATCAATTTGTTAATATATTTTTATTCAAATAAGTATTGTATTTGTAATTTTAAATAAACTATTTTTAAAAATTAATTTTAAAGTAGTAAAATATCAACAAATACTTTATTCCTTGCTCAGAAAGACTAATATGTTTTATTATTTCCTTTAATTTAAAAATTAACTTCTAGATTAAAATATGCGCTTCTAGTACATCTTCTTGACGTTTTAACATAACGAAGATAAATATTGAATCTAATTTAAAATTCGAAGTTTTTTGTAAAATTAAAAATTAATATTTTTATTTCTTTTACTTATTTGGATTACAAATAAAAATTTTTAAAACAAAAAGTATTTTAAAAGATAGCTAGCTATCTTGCAGAACCTAGATTTTATTATAATTATTATTTTTAAGTCATAAAATTCAACCTTGTTTCTAAAAGAGAAAGAAAGGGGGAAAAAGTTTTTCATTTGAACTCTTCTCTTTGTCCCCCGTTACTAAACAAATACATAACAATAAATCATTGACTTCCATTTTTTTCCGTATGACTTGTTGAAAAACTTGTTTAAAAGATCCGAATTTTTTTGTGCAGCCCTGTATATGATCTGTAGATTTGTATATACACTACATAGTATGCTAAATTTTAGTTGAGTTAGGAAACGCGTAGCACAGTTTAAAATTCCGCTTATGGAATTTCCGTCAATAAATGGAAAAGTACTCGAGGGATTTTGTGTTGCCTTGTATACGGTCTACAGAATTTATACACACCAAGTAATAGACAAAAAATAGTTAAATTTAAAAACGCGTACAACAACTAAAAATGCACTTCCAGCAATTATTGTTAACATACAGTACCGAATTCTATTGTGTGTCCCTGTAAATGAATGATGAATGCTATACACAAAATATTCTTTAGTAATACTCGTTTAATGCACCTTAGGGATGTACTATGTAAATTTCAATGTGTTTGAAATAGGAAAACATTATTAAAATAAACCCCAAACGATTTTTTTCCATAGACCGTAACGTATCGGAATTATTTTGAAAGTCCCTGTAAAAGAATTATAAGTGATATGCGCACAATATTCTATAGTAAGCTTCTTGTAGTGCACCTCATTGATATAGATACATTTCAATATGTTTTCAATTGTGTAACAGCATTAAAATATAGGATATAGGATACCAAAGATATAGGATACACGTATCTGGCGAAAAATGAAGACAGACAAGTTATCGTGTGTTCCAAAGTTGTATTAGGCACAATGAAAACTTATGAACATTTGCTATGAGAATCAACCACAAGTATAAGCATTTTACGAATAACCGGATCAAATTAATCATAATGAATTCTTTTCCATGGAGCTGTAGGTCATTCTCAATGATGTGTACCCACCTCGGGAGGATTACTTTTTTAAATTGACACAAGTAGTGCAATTCCGTGCAAAATCTTTAATGTCTTGCTCAATTCTTGGCCACCACATCGTCAATTATTCTATCTTTAATTATTAATTTAAAGTAAGTAAGCACACATATTTAATAAGGTGGACGAATGAAATCAATTTTATACATTTAATTACGATGTAACAACACGACATCAATACATAACTGCACAGCACACACATTACATAACTACACAAATTCAGTGGCTATTTGGAGTATAATCAAATATAATGAAAAGGGGGCCTAGTGAACAGACCCTTTACAATTTGTAGTGCTGACACCTAGATTTTATTATCTGAAATACAAACACTACATACTTCAAATAAAAGTTTAGTAAAATTCAAGATGTTCAATTCAATTATTGGTATTACCGTGTTTTGCATGTTGTGTATAGTGCTATTTCATAGTTACTAGGGACATTTTCGTTGCGAACTGAGGAGAACGTGTATTAGGTCCCAGAATACAATCAACGTAGCCAATTTATTTTAAGTCAGTGTCAGTATCTAGAGAATTTCTTGAGGTTACCATTCCTCCTTTCATTATTTTAGTGCGTGAGCTTATAAGTTGATCATCATAAAGTTAGCTGCCCGAAGAGTCGTCACAGTTTAAGTTCGTAAACTTAATGGACATTAATATTAAAACTTAATAATTTATAACTCCTTTAACAGTAACTAACACTACACGTATACTCTAGTTAATGAAACACAACATTTATACAGATTAAGTGTGATAATTAACGTTTAAAAGATATTGCCATAACATATTTCCTATATGTTCTCAATATCGTAGAAGATAGTTTCTTTTTTAAATATGCCAATTGGTAACGCATACTAATAAATAATCATACTAGCTCTTCATAATAAATCTTTTATTTTAATAAAGGCTACGCATTGATAATTATAAATTCCAAGTATAGCGTTATTATTTACTAAACATTCAGTACTCCATACAAGACTTTAATTTTTGTTTCTTGGTATTCTGTATTAAAAATCATTAGCGTTTTCTATTTCCAAAACTTACATTTCATTAAGGCATTTTCTGAATAAAAATTATATCATTGCAGATATTAAATAATTAGTTATTCAAATAAATAAAGAGAGGTTCCTCTGACACGCATAAAAATTTAAAGGATTTGCCTATGCAGACTTGAAATGCTAAGATGTATTTAAAATCTATTTATTCACCGTTTGCGAAAATTCTTATAAAGCTGATGTACCTTTGAAGTGCCAAAATATAGCGAAAGTTTTAATGCTTGTTATCTTAAAAATTTTACGCACTTGTTGAAAATTTTTGAGAAATATTTTAACGGCTCTGCTCTTTGGAATGTCATATTTACGAACATAAATATATTTAGTTTTCTTTAATTTCAAGTCATAAATATATGGTTATTTTTTTCCAAGACTTCATTGAAGATACTACATAAATCAGCCATATATGCAACTTCTTTTAATACTTTGATAAATAGTGTTCAAATAAAATGTCAAAGTATTGAAATAAAGTTTGTACTCTTTAAATGTTAAAATATAACTATTTCGTAACAAAGACTATTTTGATTAATTTTTTAAGCATAAAATTCGACCTTTGGGGAAAATTAAGACTAGATTTGAGTTTCACCGAGCCATCCATGTAGCGTTAGAAGTCATTCTTAATTTTGGCTGAATATGGAATTAGATTCTTCAGCTGAGAGCACATTTACCTTAAAGATGTGTTTAAAAATTGTAAACTACCGACTATCATTTATGCTAAATCAAGGTGTAAAATTATCATTTTTCCTACAATCATTTCAAAACGACAGTTCCTTATGTCATATTTGGTGACATGTGAAGTTTTTTTTTTATGCTGCAATTGTTCGATCATGAAATTTCTAAATTGCAATGCGATTCTATTTAAAATATTGCAAGGTATCTGAATTTTTAATATCAATTAATAAGAAAAGCATCGATTATTTGTTTAATTAAATGAATCTGAAGAAAGAAAGTCTTTCACTTCACTCGTTCAGTTTTCTGTCCTCAAGCTTCGCATATGAAATTAATAACTATTTTATTCAGAAATGATGTAGAGAGTGTGTTGTATAACTTTTTGGAAAACAGGTGTTTCTGACATCTTTATAAAATGAACAAGAATTTTGTTCAATACATTTCAGTAACTTTGAAATTAAAAGAAGGCAATCATACAGAATGTGGTGAAATAATAACTTTTCGGATTTTTAGACACAGAAATTCTCCTTATTAAAACATCTTATTGTATAATTTATAAAAATACATTACTAGCCAGAATTGTGGACACTTTTTAAAATTTATTTTTGAGATTAAATTTAAGGTAATACTTATCATATTACAGGCATTTGAATTATGTTTTCTCTTCCAATTCATCACATTACGTTTTCCTTTTAATGATAATTGTTTTACTTTTGTGACAATTCCTGCTGGAGGATTTTAGTTTTAATGAAGTTTGTCGTGAAAGACAGTAATTTTCTGGCGTATGGTTTTCAATATTGTTGAAAACGGCTTTTTAACTGTTTTAAACTGTTAATGTACTATTGAGTTATATTCATTTAAACAAATAGGGAATTTAGTATAAATTAAGGCCATTTTGGAGCCGAAGAAGGACGTCATTTTTTTGTTTTCTATGTGTGTTAATGTGTATTTTTTTATACCTACAACAGAAAGATTTACAAAAATTTATTGCAATTGAATTTGATTTAAATTATTTTTTTCTGCATAAAAAATTATTAACTGTTTAATTTTTTGATATTTTTTGTATATAATTAGAATACAAAGAACCGAAATTCTAAACTTTTGTGAAAAATGTTTAGAGCAGCCACAAACTAGTTCTCGTCTCTTCATATGTTCGCCTTACTAACGTATTATTTAGAGTGTGTATATCCATAGCAAGTTCAACGTATAAAAAGAAAAAAATAGTAAAAAAATAATATTTTGAATAAAAATTTAATTTTTAATGAAATCAGTGAGTTTTTTCCAAGAAAGTCTAGTAAAGACTCTAGTAAATAAACTAGTAAATAAACTTCTCCACCATCCAAAAGAAAAAAATTAAAAGAAATTCAAACACATAACAGCTAAGGGTTTTAGTCAATAAGATTTCTTACAGTCGTTTTTCATAAATGCGTTGGGGGTCTATTTTCAAAGTTTAAAAATTAAAGGATCAGTAATAGTACACGGACCACTATAGGTGAACTTATTTTAATAATTTTTTTTCAAAGAGTACGGCTATAATACGCGTATTAAAGCACTTACATACTTCAGTGGTATTAGCTATTTTTCTAATATTTTCCAATATTCTCTAAATCCAAAATGAAAAAATGATTATTTAATTTCTGGGAAATGTTGAAAAACACGAGTATACCTATAACTCGAATATTAATTTAAGAAATCAAGTTTCGTATCATACATTGCCCATACATGCGAAACATCTTACGAATTCACAAAAACATGAATAAAATTTTTGAAATATCAAGCTAAAAATAACTGTCATGACTTTAAAATAAGCATATCTTATTCTGCGTTTTGCAAAGTAGGAAGTATCTTTTGCCATAACTTTTATTCTAACACAAAGTATTTATCATGATTTTATTTAGAATATTAAAAATTACCGAAGTTTTAAAATGAAGGAATTATAAATGTATATTTTTTCGTTGAATTAAAGGGTTCAGATGTCTTAAGAAATAATAATAATAATAATATCTTTTATCATTTTACTCGTTCAGTTTTCTGCTTAGCTCCTGAAATGAATAACTGCGTTATCTCAAAACGATACAGAGAATGTGTCGAGTATCTTTGTAATAAACAGATGTTGTTGACAACTGTATAAAGTGAACATGTATGTTGTTCAATATGTCTCAATTATTTTGAAAGGAAAATGACACATTCGTAAACTGTGGCGAAATACTCTTTTTGTCGATGTTTTAATAGGAATAATAATCCTTTTAAAAATACGCTTTTTTTTTTAATACAATGGTAGTGAGAAATGCGGACGCCTTTACAAATTTCTTTCACAGATTAAATGTAATGTAATATTTTTAGTATTGAAAATACTTGATTTTTTTTATTTATTTCAATTCATGTTTAAATAAGTAATCGCCTCACGTAACAATGAAATAAAAGTAAATACCCATAATTATGGATTGTAACAAACGCCGATAGATTTCGAAAATTGCATATTTTCGAATATTCATATATATAAGTACACACGAACATACACACACACATATAGAGAGGAGAAGGTGTAAAAACGGGCACAGGTGTACATATGGGCACTAGGGTGGAGCGAAAAAAATATTTTGTTAAAAATCAATAACGGGTAGGTTCCAAAAGTTGCCTTTATACTAGTACATCAACTGCATGCAATTTTACCGCTGAAAAAAATGGCTTAAGTCTGCGCTTTTGGTCCAAAAGTCGAAATTTTGGTTAAAATTTGACATTTTTTCAAAAAAATTAAAAAATTTCTATAGATATGATTATTATTTATTTAAACCTTTAGTATTAATGACTCAACATATTTAAACGATAAAACGATATATTTATTCTGTTCAACTAGAGCAAAACTGACAACTTTTGCTAAAAAAAGGCGTTGCCACTCTGCTGTGTCATATACCTAATTGTTGTTCCGAATGCAGCTCTTACCTAGTTGCTTTCAAAACTATACAGGAGGTACCACTTGGAGGTGGTTGCATTTCATGTCACAAAAGTGCATAGCTCGACCACCCTACCATCTGAGCACGTTTTATTTATAGATTGAATTATAATTTTGTATCAAAGACTGGCGTAAGTTTTCTATGTATCAACCTAGTCCATCTCTTTTGTGTATCTACAAACGTTGAATGATGCTGCTGTGACACTCCTTCACGTATATTCCTATTGCTTGTGTATGATAAGGCAAGCAGAGTAATGCAGTGGAATTAGTAAATGTATTCAGCCATCTATTATTTTTGCCAAAATTGCATCCAGTTAATGCATAGTGATTGGTAGTTCTGTTACTACAACATTCTACAATATTTAGGTGCTCTTTGAATATGCCATCATTTACTATGCTGACCTTTTGCATTTTTTATATGCTGAGAAGCTTGCTGTTTAATAAGATGGCGATTGTCAGAGAGCGTTTCAATAAGAATTTGCTCTCGATTTGCAAAGCAACCATTGTCCTAAATAATTTTTTTAGTATTTGTTTTATGCCATTTTCTGTGATGTTTTGTTGCCGAGTAATTTCCTATAAGTCTTTAAATCTATTTTGTGATGACGATTACATCTGGTGTAAACTATTCTGCTTCATAAACTTGGATTACATACTTTGTGAGTGAGCCTACAGACTCTGATGGTCAATCAGTGCTTATATAAAGGCGAAAAATTTTATTCGCCTTTGTGAGCAATCTTGCGTAGAACAAGTTTCTTGGGTTCCTATTCGCTAGTTATTCTAAACAATATCTTGATGAAATAACTTTTCAAATGTCTAACCGGTATTTCTGGTCTGTGCTGAATACCCTTTTCTTGATTTCAGGAAATAATGTTTCAAAATTACTCTCTATGGATTCAAAATTTTAAATAAGAAGGGAATGGCACGTGGACAAAGATTTCCCCATTGGTCCGGTTAATCCATGTGGGTAAGAATAAAGTTTTTGACAGCGATCTTGTGTAATAAATGATGCAGAGGAAATTCACTGGACTTGGAGGTAGCATATGATCCATTGCAATGGTTTATTCTAAATATGCCCCACACAGAATGGATGGCAGCAACGAACTGAATTCTCCGCATTTAAATGAGCTCACTGCCCATCAGAGTCTCAACGTTCACTCAAAAAGTACTTGGTAACCCAAGTTTTGCCCCAGAATGGTTTACCATCAAATGTAATCCACGTCTAAAGAAGGGATCTAAAAACTCATGGGAAATTACTCGGCTACTAAACAACATACGTAACGGAATAAAACAAATACTAAAAAAAGTTATTTAGAATAATGGTTGCTTTGCATACGCAGAGAAAATTCTGATTTCAATGCTCTCTGACAATCGCTGTCACATTGAACAGCTAGCTGCTCAGCACATAATAATTGAAAGATGAGAGCAATTGATGGCATACGCAAATCTGAAATATCGAAAGTCAACTTTGAAACAGATAACCATATAAATCTAATTGATTGGAAAATTGTTGTGGTAAAAGAACCCCTCATCATTATACATTTATCGGGTGCAATCTTGTTGAAGGTAATAGACCGCTGAATAGATTACTTGGATATCATTCCCACTGCATTACATTGTTTGCCTTCTCTTACACAAGCAGTAAAAAATACGTGAAGGAGATCACAGCAGCAGCATCCAAAGTCTGCGGATACAAAGAAAAGGTGGACTAGGTTGATACATAGAAAACTTATGCCAGTCTTTGATAAAAAAAAAAATCACAATTCAATGTATAAATACATCATTGTATTCAGATGGTATAGCGTGGTCGAGCTAGATGTCCGGGATAGTTTTGAAAGCAACTAGGTAAGAGCTGTATTCTAAAAAACAATTCGTTGAACAACACAACAAAGTGGCAACGCCCTTTTTTACCGAAAGTTGTCAGTTTTGCTCCAGTTATACAGAATAAAAATATCGTTTTATCATTTGTTTTGATGTTAATCATACAATAAATATATCAAGTCATTTAATAATAAAGGTTTAAACAACACTTTTAAATAATAACCATCTCTATAGGAATTTTTTTAATTTTTTGAAAAAATATCAAATTTTACCCAAAATTTCGACTTTTGGACCAAAAGCGCAGACTCAAGGCATTTTTTTTTCAGCGGTAAAATTGCAGGCAGTTGATGTACTAGTATAAAGGCAACTTTTGGCACCTACCCATTTTTGATTTTAAAAAAAATATTTTTTTTTCGCTCCACCCTAATGGGCACCCCTCTCAAAGTGGCTACGGGAGGTGCTGAAGACTGACAGCCATGACTGTAAATGATGCCATTTTTTGATATGAGATAGAAGAGAGCAGTTGGAACCGTTCTTTCGTGTAGTGTGGATGCAGCCTGAGTTATTGTGTGAATTGGTATTTGTTCTGAATTGCAAACTTTTGACAGCTATCTGAAATCGTTTTCTTTTCATGTTCTTGTGGTTAGTTTAAAATAATTTCACAGTGAAATCCGGAAAGCGGAAATCCTAAGCTACTTTTTGAAGCACGTCTTTACGCACGCACGCCTTTAGGTTACATGTGAAAGTGGCCATCTTTCATTGGAGGGGTTGGTATTAAAATGGGCCCCCATTTAAAAGGGGCCCATAATTATACCACCTTTTCTCTTAAACAACATAAATTATTTCAATAACTTTTTACGGGAAAACAGCAATTTCCTACATTAAACACATTACCAAATGTATTATAAAATAAACCTAATAAATGCTTTGAAGTAAAAGAACTGTAAAATTACCTTAGATGTAGATAAAAACTTTATAGATAATTATAAGACCATTTTATTATCTATAAATCTTGAAAGCATTCGTTAGTTTTATTTTATAATGTATTTGATAATGTGGGTAATCGAACAAAATGGCGTAATGCCATGAAGCAGGGGTGAGAAGACCGAAGACCTCAAGAAAAGAAAGAAAATTCGACACACGAAACGATAGGATTCATCATCGGACTCGTCAAATTACTGTGACCCTCTTCTTGTGGACAGCGATGATGATATCAACCTGGATATAGATGAAAGGGGATAAACCAGTCCCGAGCAATGCAACTTGCATCTTTTGGGAAGGAAGGTTCTCTGAAGACACTTGCGGAGACGTGTGGGTTAAATGTGTTATGTGCCACATGTGAGCTCACTTAGATTTTGGTCAGTTTTGTTTGCGATTTCTGTAAATGATTTTCTTGTGTAATGAATACATTCTCTACCATATTGTATTGTTTTATCCTGTTTTAAACTGTTTTTGTGACTTTTTTGGAGAGGGCCCGTATTTGCACCTCATTTTCTCTGGTGCCTTTTTAAAATCTTTTTGTAAAATCTTCGTTTTCAAATTGAAATAATTGATATTAATAATTGTTTTGCCTCCTCTCATTTAGTAAACTTGTTTTAGTTGTTAATGAATGTCAAAAATCTAGAATATTTCAAAAGTAAAGTCACTCTAAGTCAAAAACAAAAGAGGGTGCCCATATTTACACCTTTTCCTCTCTCTCTCTCTCCCTCCCCCCTCCCCCTCTCCCCCCTCTCTCTCTCTCTTTTCTTCATATTTTTTCCCATCTAATATAAATTTCTTATCCTAGTTTCCCTAATTATCGTACCATAACATTTCCATAACATTTACACCTTTTCCTCTCTCTCTCTCTCCCTCCCCCTTCCCCCTCTCCCCCCCCTCTCTCTCTCTCTCTCTCTCTTTTCTTCATATTTTTTTCCCATCTAATATAAATTTCTTATCCTAGCTTCCCTAATTATCGTACCATAACATTTCCATAACATTTACACCTTTTCCCCTCTCTCTCTCTCTCTCTTTTCTTCATATTTTTTCCCATCTAATATAAATTTCTTATCCTAGTTTCCCTAATTATCGTACCATAACATTTCCATAACATTTACACCTTTTCCCCTCTCTCTCTCTCTCTCGCTCTCTCTCTCTCTCTCTCTCTCTCTCTCTTTTCTTCATATTTTTTTCCCATCTAATATAAATTTCTTATCCTAGTTTCCCTAATTATCGTACCATAACATTTCCATAACATTTACACCTTTTCCTCTCTCTCTCTCCCCCTCTCTCCCCCCTCTCTCCCCCCCTCTCTCTCTCTCTCTCTCTTTTCTTCATATTTTTTCCCATCTAATATAAATTTCTTATCCTAGTTTCCCTAATTATCGTACCATAACATTTCCATAACATTTACACCTTTTCCTCTCTCTCTCTCCCCCTCTCTCCCCCCCTCTCTCTCTCTCTCTCTTTTCTTCATATTTTTTCCCATCTAATATAAATTTCTTATCCTAGTTTCCCTAATTATCGTACCATAACATTTCCATAACATTTACACCTTTTCCTCTCTCTCTCTCCCCCTCTCTCCCCCCCCTCTCTCTCTCTCTCTTTTCTTCATATTTTTTCCCATCTAATATAAATTTCTTATCCTAGTTTCCCTAATTATCGTACCATAACATTTCCATAACATTTACACCTTTTCCTCTCTCTCTCTCTCCCCCTCTCTCCCCCCCCCCTCTCTCTCTCTCTTTTCTTCATATTTTTTCCCATCTAATATAAATTTCTTATCCTAGTTTCCCTAATTATCGTACCATAACATTTCCATAACATTTACACCTTTTCCTCTCTCTCTCTCTCCCTCTCCCCCACCTGCCCTTTAAAAATATTCCAATAAGTATTTTTACTATACTTTCAGTTCATCTAAATGCAAGCTATATCATTTATTTTTCTTTTCAAGAACCTATTTAAAACAATTCACGTATCATTATTTTTTTCTTTCGATCCCATCTGCTTAGCTCCAAGGTCCTTCTATATCTTAAACGTCGATATCATTTTCAATTCCCTACTACATTGTTTCTTCTGCTTAAATCTCATTTTTACTTTGCCATTTTTTTTTTATCATTACTCTAAAAGCTGATCCCCGCTCTTTTTCGGAAGAACCGTATCATGATTGTTTTTCTTTTGCCTAATAGTTCTTCTTTTGGCTTTTTACTTCGCCAAGTCGCCCATAGCAAGACGGCAGTGTCTACCTGTGCGTCAAGTATTTAACGCATTGCACGAGTCTCAGAAGACAATTTGTTGTGCCTTTTGAACTGCTAAAAATTCCCGCACCACACCAAGAAGTGATGGATAATTTAATAATGCGGAATCGCTCTTTTATTATATTTTTAAAATGTAGCTTATAACTGATAATCATTGTAGAGTTTGAATCGTCGGAATGCCGTACCTGATTATTACTGCATCATGGATTCGTAGTGGAGATGCTTGTGGTTGTGATAATTGATTGGAATAATAAATACCTTTCCTTTATGCATAAGTGTGCCACAAATGGATATAATCTCTAAAGATTTCCTGATGGATAAACTATAGTAACCGATCATTTTCTCAAAAATATTTTCCTATGATCGGTTACAATAGTTTATCCATCAGGGAATCTTTAGAGATTATATCCAGATATCTGTGTTTGTAACGATGTCTTGTCTTACAATAACCCCAAGATTTGGATTAATTTAATAAGGGAGATGTCTGTACCACCCAACCCATCACGTACCTTCTGGTTCAATTTGGAACGGTCCAGCGAGCTTTGATTTCGAAAAAGAAACAGTCTCTCGGATTTTGTATTGTCTGTTTTGCGACCCTGAGGACGGGCACGATTGTGCTTGAAAGTGCTAGGTTTTAGATATTTTAGATATTTTTTATATTTTGGTTTATTTTAATGTACGTATTAAACACCTTTTTAGTAAAGATTGTCAATGAATTATCAGTTATTGTATATAATGAGTGGCTTTGGATTCAACATATTTTTTTATTTATATCATAAATATTGTTTATTGTGAATTTTCGTTATCAAATTTCAATCTAATACTTTAAGCAGTATTTAGTAAAGCAAATTATTATTATTTATTTTTTAATATAAGGAAAACCAGTTTATAATATCACTTTAAAATTTGTGGTAGTTAAATAAATAAAATAATTCAAATAAAACATTTTTAAATCTTTCTAAAACATTTCTTTGTTTATAAACGTTGTTAATTCAGTAAATTAATTAAAAAAAATTTTTTTAAAGATTAACAAAACATTAAAAAAATCATTAATAAATGATTAACGAAGATATTCTAAAAAGATTAAAAAATATTAACAAAAATATTAACTAACATTTCATTTATTGTTGAGTGAGACGGTTAAGCTTTCACTAATTATTTTTCAGATAAAAATATGCGCTTGTACTATTTTGAAAACAAACAAAACAAAGAGATGTTGCGAGTTTTAATTTATATTTTGAGATTCACGATGAATTTTAGAAATTTGTTTTTCTTTATTTAAAATAACAAATAGAAGTTTTGAAACATAAAAGGATTTCAAAAGTTAGCTAACCTTTAATACCTAAAAAAAATATTATTATTATTTTTTTTAAATGTCATAAAATGCACCATTTTTTTTCGAAAACAAAAGAAAGGAAATAAGAAACTCTCATTTTTCATCTTTACTCTTTTCTTGGTCTGCCTTCAGTAAACAAAATTGTAACAATAAAATATTGATTACGTTTTTTCCTGCATGACGTTTTTGCTCTTTCCAGCAAATCTTTTGTTTTACAAGAAATAGAATAAAGCATTAAACAGAGGTTGCGTTCCAAAATGACTTTATCATTTTTGTTCATATTGCTTGTAACTTTCCAAGAAAAATTAAGAAAGTAAAATGTTCCTGATGGTGTTAAGAAAAAAAAAAGTGGTACAGCAAAGTTTAGAGACAAAAATACAATTCTGTGCATATTCTGATGCTACGTGTCTTTTAAACAATGTAACTTAACGTGACATTAATTTGTATGCTCAACATAAAATATTGATTTCTTGAAATGTTTCACTTTATCACCAAAGTGCGGTATCTATTGTTTAATCTGAAATTATAATTAATCTGATTTTTAGGTTTGTTCCTAATTACTATATAAATACGTATCACCTATAGTTGTCGTCTGGTCCGTCCGTTCGCATATAACAGTGCAAAAACTACACAACCAAATGGTTTGAAATTTAATATATATAATCGTTGCTGAATTTTGTCGAGTCATTTCAAATTTTATGAATCGAATGAAAACGATTGAATCGAATGAAAATCGAATGAAAACTGAAAAAGATATTAATAGAAATATTTAATAAGTAATATTTTAAAAATAGGTACTGCTTTGTTATAGCATCTTCCGAGTATAAATCGTCAAGCAATCGAGGTTCATCGCCAAGTTATCTGACATGTATGAGGTTTTAGTCATATATGACGTAAAAGACATTTTATAACCTCTATGACCAAGTTATAGTCACATTCATCATTCTATTAAATCCTATCATACCTAATTAGTCCAATGATATCCCATGATAGGTAATGATTTTAGGTTGCAATGGTGATTGCGTCATATTTAAGATGGAGTCATATTATTTCCGTATTACTGAATTTAAAAACTGAATTTGCATATTAAAAGTGTTTAATTATAGCAATCATATAATCTACCAACTTTTTTTTGGATAGATGTTTCCGGAGAAATAGAGATTAAATAGTAAAAGTGTCTAAATTTGGATTTCAAGTTTTGAAATTTTCAAAGCTAGGCTTAAGTTTCCCATTGAGATTTTCAGTAAATGTCAACAAAAGATAAAATGTTGCTAACTTAAAATGTACTTATTTTATTATGGAAATTAATCATATCACAATAATAGACGATATAATTCATTACACTGAAATAATAACAGTACGAACGCACCTCATTTGTCACGTTTGACGTACAATTTCTAACTTGTTTTCTTCTCTTTTCAATATGTGATGGTTTATCAATCGGAAAATGTGGTAACTTTGCCGCAAAGGTTTACTGTTGCGATAGACTTATTTAAAAATAGGCTTAAAAAGTATTTTTAAAAAGTCATAAAATATCAAACAAATTTCATTCAAATGTAAATATATTTCTCTATTCGATGGTGTTAAAATCAAAGTTATGCAATTTATAAGTCGTGTAGGATCAATAAAAGCAAAAGCAAAAGTGGAGTTCCGATCCCGTTTTCATTTCAGAAACTAGTAAAAATTTTCGGTAGGATTCAAAAGTAAACTAAGAATTTTTGGACACTAGAAGTAAGTTCACAGTGAAAGAAGTAGGTATTTGTGCATAAGAATATATGTATATATATATATATATATATATATATTAATAACGTGAGAGTTGCATATAGAAATTATTTCGTAAGAAATGCTGAAGTAAAACATTTTTTTTCTCTCTTGTATTACAGAAGCTAAACTAGTTTTTTAAATATATACTTCTGAGAAAACGTTAAAAAGGATTTATCTACAGATTTTTTTAACCCATTAAGCGCCATTGCTCCCATTTTGGGAACATTACTTTAGGATTTTTTTCTAAAGTGCGTATTTTATAAATTGTTAAAAGGTTCATGTTATTTGCATTTTAAATATGTTTGATGACATCTGAATTTTTTTTTTTAAAGTTTCATTAGAATTTTCTATTTTTAAAAACGTGTTAAAAAGGCGAAAAATAGCTTTTTGCAGTATTCGAAAGAAATAATAATAATAAAAACTTTATAATAAAAATTATATATTTTAGTTAAAATATGTTTATAACAAGTTAATATTTATATTAAACAACTTCAATTCGGAATTAATATGTATAATAGATCAATCACAATTACCGAAAGCATAAGTTGTTCCCAAAATGGGAGGAATGGCGCCTAATGGGGGTAATTTTTTTTCAAAATTTTTACTTATGCCTCCATGCATTTATGTTTGTTATTTCTCAGTTCTTTAGCTATAAAAGGGATAATATCATTCTGAAACTGATATTTTACGAAGAATTCATATCAATTAGTTCAACTTTTACATTTAAAATAAAAAACAAAATGAAATTACCAGTTCCATAAGCATTTTCATTATCCATCTCTTTATTTTTCATCATTACATCATTTTTTCTGACTATTTTACATGGAAGATGATTGAACAACTTTTTAGATTTGGATGAAGTTTCAGATGTTCCGGAAATCGTTTGTTTGCAACCTGATTGCAGTACTGTAACATATGAGGAAGATATCTTCCTCATATGTGTCGCATAAATTATTTTCTATTACATATGTAATAGAAAATAATTTATGCGACGATTTATCCTACGTTATATTTGGTGGAGTAGAACTTTCTGTAAATTCTAAATCAACAGACAATCAAGAAATATCTGATTTAGTGTTTAAAAAAGACAAAGTAATTAACACATGCTTGATATTTTAGATGAAAGTTCAGACGAATCTTCAAATTGGAGTCTGGAAAAAACTAAACAAAATGTAAAAACAAAAAAATAGTTAAAAAACTAATTTGAGAAAATGAAAAAAATGTAATATAATGCTGCATAAAAGATGTTCAATTATTTTCATGTAAAATAGTAGGACAAAAATGATGTAATGAAGAAAAATAAAGAGGTGGATAATGAAAATGCTTATGGAATCGGTAATTTCATTTTTTATTTTTATTATAAAGGTAGATGTTGGACTAATTTATATGAATTCTTTGTAAAATATCAGTTTCAGAATGATATTATCCCTTTTATAGCTAAGGAATAACAAACATAAATGCATGGAGGAATAGGTAAAATTTTTGAAATAAAATACCCCCATTAGGCGCCATTGCTCCCATTTTGGGAACATGCTATTTTTCCTAAATATTCGAATTTTTCTAAATTTTTTCTTCAGAAATACCTTAAAGACTTTCTATTCATAGAGAAAAAAAAAAGTGTTTCATTAAAAAATAGCTTAATATATATAGCGGCGCTTAATGGGTTAAGTCGAAGTTAAAACAGTTTTTATATATTTATTATAACAGGAAATTTTTTTTAAACATAATTCACTCATTATAATTAATTAATTTTTATTGATTCATTACACAACGTGGTTTTAAGAAAACAGGTAAATTTACTTTCTCTTCTCTTCATATCTGAGGTAAGCTTTCTTTGTGCCATCGGATAACTCATGTATAGTCCGACAGTACCGTGTGTACATTAAATAAATTTTAATATTAACTTTTGTTTTGTAGACTAAATGTTTCCTAATCTTTTGTCTCTGCAATCGATATTTGTCTATCATTATGTTTTTTTTAATAATGATTTATAAAAATGTTACTTGTAGTTATTAAAAGTACATACCTTATTTACTAGAATTAAAAGTATATTAAAAGTACATTGTATATTTACTATTTAATGTGCATATATATACTTTTAAATTATTAATAATCATGACAACTTGTTTCTATATTGCGCTGCCTATGATGATCATTCCCCTCTCTAAACGTTAGATAGGGAGTGGGAATTTTCCATGTAGATGGCGCTCGTTCTAAGGCACGCCGTGAATAGCTAATTGCTAATTTCCATATATCGGAATACTTTTCCTTTAATATTTTTCGGAAATTTGTATCGCAGTGCGTTTTTTGACACTTAAATGTCTCGATTTTAAAAGACGAATAAAATATACCGTAGAATAATTTCAATATTTATTTATTCGTGAATTTTACATTGTTCCTTTCTTTCTTTTTCTTTCTGCTAAATATGTGATGTGTAATACAGAGGGTGAGAAAATTCAACCGCAAAAGACATTTTCTTTGCTTTCCCCAAATACCTAGAAATGCAGAACTTTTCATCGAAGGCGGAAATTTAAGGAGGGATTTAGATGATTTATTATATATATATTTATACTACAAAGTAATGAATAGTCTGATTTTTTTATCGAGCCTTAAAAATTGATTAAAATATTTATGCTCGGTAGAGAGAGAAAAGTAATAAGCGATAACCTCGATGTTAAGGGAGGGGTTTTTAGATGGTCATTTATTTTTTCCTACAACATAATAAATAGAGAAAAAATAACAGTAAAATATTTTTTAAGGTTTAAAACATTCTGATTTAGGTGGGTTAAAAATAGAGAAGCAGGTATATCTGGGGAAATGAAATTTAAACGTTTGATTCTCAAATTTATAATTGCTGATCTAATGAAAACAGAACACTGGTTACAGTTTAGTTTATTTTTGTATGGGTATGGTAAAACTTTGTGTGGAGGCAAACCGGGATGTAAAGAAGATTCTCCCTACTTCGGAAATGGACTTGAACTAGATAGTCACGCAGAAGCACGTGAGATACGCTGGCGGTTGGCCAACAGTACCGTCCGCCTACAATCGGTTGTTGTTATTCATTTGCATCTCTGGAATGTTTGCGAGAAAAAAGAGCAATGCAGTTTCATTCTTATTCAGTGGCAGAACCAGTTGGGTTTTGCGAAATGCATCGGCGAATAAAGGCAGTGTATGGTGAACATGCACTCTCATCGACTGATTTGTAGAACGGACACAAGCACTTCAGCGAGGGAATCTGGTGAAGTTTCGGTGGATAGTGTTGGAATACAAACCGTATAGCCTAGATCTTTCGCCATATGATTTCCCCTCTTTTGTCCGCTGAAAAATGCATTAAAGGGTTGCTGTTTTTACTCGGACAGCGACGTCACGGACAATATTCGGACAAACTGGTTCCTTTTTCAGCCAAAGAACTTCTTCGAGCAAGGTACTGATTAATTGGTGAAACAATGGAACAAGTTCTTGTGCAGCTTCGGAGATTTTGTTTAAAATAAATTTTGAAATTTCATTCTATTACTCCTGCTCCGCTATCATTTGATCTACGCTAATACGTCTGGTGTGTGTGTGTGTGTGTGTGTGTGTGTGTGTGTGTGTGTGTGTGTGTGGAGGGGGGGGGTTAAATATTTAAAGATTTGTGTGCTGTGGAGGATATCAAGGAAACAAAGTTTAAATGACATTTTCATAAACCCGGAAAAATATCAAGCCTGGTAATAATCCAGATAGATAAAAAAACACAGCTGAAATATTCCATTTTGCAGCTAGATAATAACTTGGTAGGTCAACATAATATTTCATGAATAATCTTTTCATTTTAAAATGACAAAAAAGAGGTTTATTTCTTTCACTTTGAACTGAAAGTTCTCTTTGTTTGTACTTTTGTTATAAAATTCTTTTCATTACATATTGTATTCATCTCCTAATTTATTTTACATAAAATTAAATGTAAAATAATTTATTACACTATTTTACCAACGTTTATATACAGCTAGGAATTTAAAAAAAAATTTAAAAAACATGTTACCTAATAAATTTTTTAGTATCTTTTAAGCAATCATTAAAATACAGCGGTTTTCCCGATATGCCATAGTGCAACGGAATTCGGTTTTGTGCGCCTGTAAACGAACTATAATTGCTAAACACGCCGTTTTGAATACCGAATATGCTATGGTCAACATCATTAACTTATAACAATTACATTGCAATCCGAGTTTATTTACGCCAGATAGAGCACGAAGAGTCCGACTGACGGATAGACAAACTGAACTCATACACTTTTCAGCAATATTGGAAAGTGTTAAAAAGTGAAAGTTCGAAAGTGGGGGGGGGGGGGTGCAGAGTCATTCTAGCAAATCATTGTTAGTAAATATTTTCTCAGTGTTTAAATATTTTGAGTCACTTGGAAACAATACATTTTTCCATTAATAAAAAACAGAGAGAAAATTGTTTTATTTAGTTTTAAAACACAAGAAGGCATGTATGAATTAAAGTGAAGAAAAGATTTTGGGAACAGATTGTATTTTATATATTGAAGAATATAAACATGAAATAAGCTAAATTAAGAAAGATTGTTTTTCCGAAGCTTTGTGTAACATAATTTTAAACAGACACAAAGGAAAATAAGAAATATAAATTAATCATAAATACATTTTTACCGACCTTTTTCAAAATTAAAATTATAACCGAAAAATATTGAAAATGCCCCTTTGAATCCCCCTCCCCACCAGTTTAAGATGATTTTTAAACACATAAACCTTAAAAATACAGAAATTGAAAATATTTTTTATGGCGGTTCAGAGCAAAATAATAATATTTTGCAAAAAGCCAGAGAAAAAAAATATATTTTTTAAAAAATTATATTACAAAATTCAGGGAGTTGCAATTGCACATCTCCGCCTCCCACCCACCTTTGTGTTTTCCCATGCAGAGAGGAGCGATGGCAAGGCAGTGTCATTGCTATCATCGCTTATAGCTTATGAATCAGTGTTTATAAATTCCACGTACCTATTGATTGCTATTGGGAGTAAGAACAGTAATCTATATTTATTATATATCTGTAATCAATTCATACGCAGTGTTAAATTGAATCAAGATTTGTTTACATTGGCTTAAAAAGATATTCAGAATTTATCAAATGATACTTTAGCATATCTAGAATGTCATTTACTGTGAGGGGAGTGGGATGGTCTACACACCCAGCTTATTTTGGTTACGTCCTTGAAAATATTTTTAATAAAACATAGTTTCATTTATTATATGCGTTTGAACACCTATATCAATGATGAAAAGGTTGTATCGACTTACCATAGAGTTGCAAAAAAACTGTTTATTCCCAGGTTTATTTCCAATAGACCCGGTTTATTCTCAGGTTTATTGCCAAAAAATCTGGTTTATTCTCAAAAAACCAAGTTTATTCCCAGGTTTAAACCGGGTTTTTTCTAGCCTTTGCAACTCTAACTACCCAAGAGATTACTTCGCATCTATAAAAAAAAAATTGTAAATGCGCTTGTTTTTTCTTTCCATTATAACTGTAGTTTTATCACTTATTTGGCGCACTGTGTATATATTGGTAATAAAATGTTGCCTTATTCATACAATGACTATTTTTTTACATTTACGTGAATGGCGTCATGAGTAACAGCGAGAAATAATACATAGTAGCATATTAAGATTTACAGTGAGAAGATTTTGAGCCATTATAACTCATACAAACATTAAATTTCAACTTTTCCCTATAGATTTGATGGCTTTGAACTAGATTTTGCGACGACGAGAAATGGTTTATAATTCTGTTTATAACACCCAAATCTTACATTCACTGTATCAACACTTCTATATAATGCACGAACATTTAAAACCGTATAAACAGAAAATCTATTTAGATTATCGAATATTCTGTTTTCCACGTTGTTCTCTTCTCTACTAACAATTAAAAGTTCCGAAGTACAACATTAAACGTCACACGTGTTCGGGAACAAATGTTTCGCTTGATGTACAAATTATAGCAGGAAACAGTTTAGCAAGAGATTGGCAGTTATGTTCACTGTTAAATGAGAAAATGATTTGATCAAAGCATAGACTGGAGTTAAATAAAGTAAATGAGTTTCACAACATTTTACAAATGCTTGAAAATGTGTATTTTGTTTTCTGATAATCGATATTTTATTAGTTTTCAATACATTATCTGTAATTCATTGCATATTTTCCTGCTGTTTATAGTAATAGAAGTATTAATATTTTACTGATAAAAAACAATGTAAAGATACATACAGAGATTCAATAATATGAACTTATTTTGCCATGACTTTCCCGTGCCCAACCCCAAAGAAGTTTGAAAGCAATTGATCCAATTTATTTTTAAAAAAAAAACATGTCTTAAAAAGCAAATTGTCAACTTTACAACCTAAGATTATATGCATGGTTAGTTTCATAAATCTGGTTTATTTATAGCTTTATTTTTGTTGGTGGGGATGTCCATTAAAACTTTTTATTTACGACCAGTAACCAGAATTTTAGAAGACAGAAAGTCGTTTCACAGATCTAGTGAACTCAGAAAAAAAATTCTTCATCGGGTGTGGAATGATACAAACTGGCAGGGTTCACGGGTTCACATTCCACATCTATATATATATTTTTTAAGTGAACATGATCATAGATAATTGACATCATTCCTGTACTATGCAGTGTACATTTCATGAAAATCAACCCTTTGTATTTGAATATATTATTTTATAATTATATTCTGTAACAAAATAATTATTATAAACAAAAAAGTTATTGTCATAAAATAAATAATGCAGAGCGAAACGTTTTCATGGCAACAAATATCATTTTCCTCACCAACATTTTCGAAACTTCTGTAAGTAGCAACGTCATTTTAAAAACATATTTCGCTACATTAAAAAATGTCTGCATTAGTTATTTATTATTCGGCTGAAGCTAAAAATGTATTATATTTATGAAGTGAAAATCATATTCACCGTAATCCAGTTAGAGTCTCGCATCAGGGGTAATTTATATTTGAATTTGTCTCCAATTCATGTCGGTTCGTATTAAATGTATCATCGTGTGTCAGGATGAATTTATATATATATATACCTTTTTATAAATTATTTATAATTATATATTTGTGGGTTGATGGCGAATCGGGTTTAGATTCTTGCACGCGACAACTCGTCCGGGAACCAAAACTTCTATTAAACGTGAACGCAAAACTGTACCCAAACACTGCAACAGAATTTCTTCAACCCGAAAACCGACCCTAACCCAAAACACTTCCACTCGAAACCGACCCAGACCCGAACCCTCATGGAATGCGAAGTGAAGAAAATTAATCCATGATTTAATACAATTATGAAAAAGTATTGTACAATTATATCACTAATGTCAATTTTATCTTTTTGATATAAAAATGAACACATACACACTTATATTAATACTAAATTATTTAGTGTGTTTCTTTTTGAAAAGTATTTAAGACGTTCTTTTGAAAAAACTTGTCAGCCCTATACCCACCTGAAAGTGTCAAATCCGAATCCGAAACTGTCCCGAACATTTTTTTTTCCAAGCCGATCCGAACCCCACCAGAAACGATAGAAATAATAGAGTCAACCCTATAGTTCGGGTCGGGTCGGATTAGAGTTACCTAACACTAAGCAGAACTCTAAGGTTGAATAACATTTTTGCAATTAAAATTTTGGTTGATCTTCCTTCTTTTTGATCGCGTAACGGAATAAGGGCCGGATTACTTTCAGATCTTTTGAGTGTCAAGGATAGAAATACAATTGTTTTACATTATGTAATTTCTTTCAGTATTCAGGTTTTTCGACAATAGCAGAGCATGCATAACATTATAATTTATTAAGATTTAAATTGATTGCTACAAATATGAAAATTGGTATTACAAAACATGATGATGAGAAAAATATTTTAACAGTTAAACAATAAATACCAAAAAAGACCAGAAATTGGAAAATAACTTCTTAGTGGTGAAAAAAAAAAGAAAAAAGGCGGTAAAAAACATGACCAATAAAATGAATCTAAACTTAGTAGATTACTTCATAGTCTAACAAAGAAAAAAAAAGGAATTGGAAACTGATACAAAAGGAAATTTATCATAATACAAGAAAGGTAGAATTACAGAATCGAGAAATCTCGGCGAAAGCTTAATGATTAGAGTTAAAGCAAAAAGAGCGATCGATAGATATTCGGTAAATTAGATAAAGGGTAATGGACGAGAAACGAATTTTAATCGATATCGTAACTTTTATAACAAAAAATAGATTTCCAAGAACAGTATTTATAAGAAACTTAATCCCTTTTCCTTTAGAAAAATGTATGTTTATTTTTTTATTAGAACTTTATTTTTATAATATATTTTTTAAATAATTTTATTAAAACATTAAAATTTAAAAGGACTTGTTTTAACACGGCTTTTGGTTGGAATGAATTGTTTTCAAGCTTTAAAAGTAAATAAATAAAAATGGTGAATTTAATTAAACGAAAGAAATACAGTTTCAGAATGTAATTAATATTTTATATAATGTTTGTAATTAATATATTTATAAAATTCTATAGAATTTTAGGCTGTATAATTTTTTTCAAATTTAATTATACTGAATAATAATGTTCGCTTGTTTGTCTGCCTCTTTCTGAAGAGACCACTGCTTGATTCTACACGATTCGGCAAGAAATCAGCTATGGGGCATATTCTCCAAACAGGGCAATGCACCTGACCCGTTGCAAAAATAATAAATAAAATTATATAACAATAAAATAAAATGCTAGAATATGTTGTTGCTGTTGTCGTGTCAGAGAAAGTGCCATGACACTTCTCTGCAAGAAGGTGTGCCAGAGCCTCAAGAGAGATTAAACTTCTAGAGCTGGTCACCTAATTTTGAACCAATTCCTGATGAGAGACCCGCACCTGGATTGACACCCCCAGAGGTATCTTCTTTTAACTTAGAGGACATTGGAGCCACGAACAGATTTTACGCGCACCAGCTCACATTAATGTACATGGTCCCACAACACCCGCAGTCGAGAAAGGTTGTCACCCTCCCATGCACTGAGCATGGTTGATGCTGCTTCACTTTCGGTGATCTAGACGGGATCCGAGCTTAATCGTACGCGCCTTTGCAGGACACTAGAATATGTTAATCACATGATTTTACGTTTATATAACACGGTATGAAACATATTATTTGTAAATATAAGCCAATTAAACATATAATTTTAGCATGATAAATGTCATCCCCCAGTGTGTCCCTGCCTCCACCTTAGCACAAAGTTGTTCTTAAAATTTGACCGTCTAAATATATTTTCCATACATTTATTGTTTAAATTATTAAAAACTATCATATAGTACTAAAAATTGAAAAAGTAAATACTTTTCATTGTTTGTATTGTCTTGAAAAAATAATAAAATATGTTGTTAATAAAATATGTTATAATTTTGTTGTCATTCCCCTTTCATAAAATGAAAATAATGATTCTAACATCTGGCAACAGTCATATTATCGCAGAATTCCACAGCATCATTGGAGAAGCTATCTTGGATTATTCGTTTAGCAGAAACAAGCATGAACAAGTAAAGCTTAGATATTTGCAGTTATACCTTAATAAGCATTTTTATTGATTGTCATTACCCTGTCTCTTTTGTTTGCCTTAATTTTGTAATGAAAGATCAATCAGCGATTAAGCCTTATTTTTAATGAGTGTTTAAAGTTATCTTTAACTGAAATTCATTTTTGTGTATATGGTTAGTAGACAAGGTAATCTTTCTTTTTGTCATTCCCCTATCTCTCTTTGCCATTGCTCTGCCTACTTGAAATGAAAATTTTATTTTTGGGTATTTAACATTGTAAAAGATTTTTGCTGACAGTATTATATTACTTGGAGAATGTTCCTAAATACAATATGGAACCCAATTTTAAACAGAAAAATAAATAATTTTTTAAAAATGTATAATGTACATTTTTTTTAACCGAAAGTAATCTCTATGTCTGAAATTATGGACCTTGAAGTCATGTTTTGCATTTTTTTTTATTAGATTCTTTTGTTTAATTTATTATGCCATTTTTAGTATTTTACAGTGTTCCGTGGCGATTTTTGACATTTTATCAAATGAATCTGGTTTGAATTTTCTACTCCAATATAGTGTGTCTATCCATGTGTCTTATTTATCAGATTATTCGGAATTCGGAAAACAATTTTAATAATTTTTAAAAGTGTATTTCTCCGAAAATGAGGACTTTTTTTTAAAGATATCTAGTTGGAATCTTATCTATTAAAACTTATATTTCTTATTCATGTATGGAGGAAACATGCAGAGAATTTTTAAAATTTTCAAGAAATTGGAAATAAATTTTAAATTAATAATTAAAAAAATTAATGGGATGTAAATATATTCTGAAACAGAAAGATCTCTCCGGTAAATGCAGCTATTCCCGTGGCTAAATCCAATGTGAAATAATGCCAGAACTGTTCCTACAGCAACGTGAACGATGATGCTCAAAACATGAAATTGATCTGGATTGCGTTTAGACATACCGGTAGCAAATCATATTACATAAGTAAATTAATAAATTTAAGTACCACATATGAAATTAGCAATGCTACGAAATCAACCTACCAAGAGATTACCTTCACAACATCAAGTGCCTTTTTTAATATTATCTTTTAACCATCGCATATTTTCAACTATAAAATAGATCGTAAACCCCCTTTTCAAGAAATGATTTTTAACCTTTTAACTGCCACACCATGAATCACTTGTCAGATTAATTTTAAAATTTTATGTTGGTAATTTAAATTAATTGTTTGAAAATTTTTGGACTGTTATGTAAAATATAAGTGGAAATACAGGTATATTCCACTTGTGGTAATACACATCTAACTCACTATACAACGCCTGGATTTCTGGTATCCAAATGATTTTCACAAATTTCATCAATGCCAGATGCTTCTTTTCTATCTTTTCGAGGTTAAAATAGAAATGTCAGGCTCACCTTCAGTTTATCAATTATAAATAAATAAATCTAAGGCATCTTCAACTGTAAGACGCCTTTTAACAGGCATTTTTCAGTATTAATTGAATGCAAAATGCATAAAAGTGATCAAAATCCTAAAAAAAAAATATTTAAGTTTGTACTCTGGACGGCAAATGTTCCACATGTGGATCACTGACATTCAAAGAAGCATAAACCAAAAACATAAAATATATCATTCATTTATGCATGAAAATGCATAAAAAACAGTGCGCATTACAATCATAATCCGAGCACGCTCATGTATATTCTAAAGATATAAATATCGTAAAAGACACAACCTAATACATGTACGTTTTTTTTTTTTTGCATTTCAGCAAGTACCAAATTTGAAAAAAACAAAAAACAATACTTTACATTTTACAATATGTTAGAGCATGGCTTTGAAAAGATGCATTTAATATTTAAAACAGGTTAAACAAATATTGAAACAGTTACAATATCACAAAGCCGATGGTCCATTTGTGGAACGTTGGCGCGTAAATGGTTAGAAAACTGTAAGTCAGTTTGTTGACCTTTACGATTTTAGAATAATTTTCAATCATGATTTTCTTAATGTATAACCATGTGCCCTATAAGTAATCATGCGTTTGCTACAATAATTTCATGTAGCTCTCTCAATAATAAAAATAAATATGCAAAACTAAGGAAAAAGTGGCACTTGACTACACAATCTTGGGGTAAGGTTCTTCCTTACCGTCCTCGTCTAACGGCAAAAAATGTATTTCACAAAATGGAAAATTATCTGAAATTACTCTTTCGGAACTCTATATATATATATATATATATATTATAAATAAGATGACCACACACACATAAACGTGATAAGACACAGGCTGCTTATTTCTTTTAAACGTGTACATTTTAATAAATTCTAAAACTTTATTAATTGAATACGTAGGTCATGCATTTCATATAAAGGTACTTTTCCAGTACAGTCGGAAAGTAATTAGTAAAATAATATTAAATGCAAAAAATAAATTACAGCCCTCAACTAAAATCGATTTTGACCTATATACTGTACACACGGAAATGCGCGGGTTGAATACCAAGTTTGTATTATATCGGTAAATTTAATATTATTTTAAATTGATGCATAAATGTGCGTATAACATTACAGAAGATCTCAAAGCAGTACTTTTCATAGTCAGCTGCATGCTTTTTTAAAAGTGGAAAAATATTTTCTTAAACTCTGTCGTAATATTCTTTAAACGTTCGCTACAGTATTTTGGGGTAGAAAGAAATATGGTTGGGGATGATTTAACTGTTCTTCACGAAACGCCAGGGAAGATAAATTACGCCAGCCTAAGAAAAATATTCTGATATTTCTGTATATATTTATGCTTTGAGAAAGGATTGAAAGTAATAAGTTAACTGTTTTTGTGCACATAACTCTTCAGCAAATATACCAATAAAACTTTACAATATTAGTTACATAATTTTTCAGAAGTGGAAAAATATTTTCTGAAACTCTGTTCATAATATTCTTCAGACGTTTGTGAGATAATTTTTGGAGTATAAAGAAATCTGGATTGAAATGATTTAACTATTTCTTACCAAAACGCCAGTGAAAAAAATTATTCAAGACAACGAAAAATATTTTGATATTTCTGTATATATTTATGCTTTGAGAAAGGATTGAAAGTAATAAGTTAACTATTTTTGTGCACATAACTCTTCAGCAAATATACCAATATTACTTTACAATATTAGTTACATAATTTTTCAGAAGTGGGAAAATATTTTCTGAAACTCTGTTCATAATATTCTTCAGACGTTTCTGAGATAATTTTTGGAGTATAAAGAAATCTGGATTGAAATGATTTAACTATTTCTTACCAAAACGCCAGTGAAAAAAATTATTCAAGACAACGAAAAATATTCTGATATTTCTGTATATATTTATGCTTTGAGAAAGGATTGAAAGTAATAAGTTAACTGTTTTTGTGCACATAACTCTTCAGCAAATATACCAATATTACTTTACAATATTAGTTACATAATTTTTCAGAAGTGGGAAAATATTTTCTGAAACTCTGTTCATAATATTCTTTAGACGTTTGTGAGATAATTTTGGAGTATAAAGAAATCTGGATTGAAATGATTTAACTATTTCTTACCAAAACGCCAGTGAAAAAAATTATTCAAGACAACGAAAAATATTCTGATATTTCTGTATATATTTATGCTTTGAGAAAGGATTGAAAGTAATAAGTTAACTGTTTTTGTGCACATAACTCTTCAGCAAATATACCAATATTACTTTACAATATTAGTTACATAATTTTTCAGAAGTGGTAAAATATTTTCTGAAACTCTGTTCATAATATTCTTTAGACGTTTGTCAGATAATTTTGGAGTATAAAGAAATCTGGATTGAAATGATTTAACTATTTCTTACCAAAACGCCAGTGAAAAAAATTATTCAAGACAACGAAAATTATTCTGATATTTCTATATAAAATTATGCTTTCAAAAATAATTCAAGGTATCAAAGTTACTGATTTTGCGCACATAACTCTCCAGAAGATATACAAAAAGTACTTTTCAAAGAATACTTTTTCAGAAGTCGAAAAAAAATTCCTTAAACTCTCTCTATAAAATTTTTAAACGTTCATGAGAACATTTTGGAGTAGAAAAAAATGTTGATAGAAATTATTTAACTATTCTTCCCGGAACTCCAGTGAAGCAAAATTACGCAAGACTACAAAATATATTCTGATATTTCTATATACATTTATGCCTTGTGAAATGATTCAATGTTTTAACACTGCAGGTTTCAACGTTTTCTTTTCCAAAAATATTTCATTATTCCACAAACTTATCCAAAGATGGACAGCCTACTAGCGTTGATTTTCCGTCCTCTCTAATAGGGCTATTTTTTTCTTCTTTTTCGTAAGATGTTTTGATTGATTTAATATAATTCAGGATCTAAAATTACTGTCTAATTGATTTTTAATTGTAGTTTCTTTAAGTATCTCTCAATTCTAATAATAATAATAATAACTAACGCCGGCTGGCGCTGCCGTAATTGAATTTATGTGACCGGGACTTTTTCTCGGTTTAAATAAATAAAAAAAAAACTATTGCATAAAAAACGCGAAAATTGGTAGACTTATACGCAAATGTATGATAACTACGCTGAAGCAGAGATTTTTTAAAATAAAGAATTATTTTAAATGATATTAATGTTAAAATCGGACAAAATACTTCAGTTAAAAATGTTTTATAAGATCAAAAGCTAGTATACATGGCAATTTAACAATCTTTTGTAGGAATATTCTTGACGATACTGTGGTGTGCCCTGTCCAATCTTTTTTCAACTTTGTCTAATTTTACTATTTTTTTTTCTATTTTTTTATTCAAAAAATCTTGTTATTTGAAGAGATTTTTTTCATATTTCGAAAAGATATTTTTTCCGTACTGTTGTCAAACAAAATCTCAAATAATACTATTTCCAAACATATTGAATATATATTTGTATATATATTTATATATATATTAAATATGTATTTACACGTGAATATTAAAAAATAAAGAATTATTTAAAGTAATTACATTTTTAAGTGCAAAAATGATTAGATGAGGAAAATTACGTCATAAAATTGAAAAAAAAAACCAATAATATAACCGAACGCTTTCCAATTGAAGTTTATATTTACAAGTAAATATCTTTAAAAAAAACCCTTAAAATTATTAAAACGTTACGCGTGAAAACCAGTAAATGGGGGAGAATTGCGTCATATTTAAAACGATTTTCTTATATCTTCTAAAAAGAAAACTTTTCTGCTAGACGCTAATATAAATGTCCGTAGTCAGTGAAATTTCTTAATTAATCGTTTTATACAAGATGATTTTCAAATGTGTGATAGATCTTACTTAATCAATCACGAAAAAAGGCATCAGCTGCCGCAACAGCGGGGAAAACGTGCTGAGTATCCGAAAAATCACCTAGTAAAATGGAAATGAATGGGCATTCGTTCACAGAAGATCGCCATTTGTCGTGCTAACATGATTCAAAATCTTCAGTAATATGATAATATTTCTAAAACGGAACAACTTAGCGTGTTTTCAGAGTCTGTGGTGACTATATGGGCATTAGAGAACGCAGTTCGTAAGGGGCAGAGCACCGTAGTGTTATACAAAAAATAAACATGGGTTTATTTAGCAATTTTTTATGTACTTAGATTATACCAATTTGATTTTTGCTTTTAATGTAAAACGTTCATAACTCCAACGTAGTTTTGCATATGTTCATATATGAAAAATAAAATAAACATATTGAAAAGTATAGCAAAATGCAAAAACTGCAATGGTGTCAGGAGCGATTAATACGAAAAATTCCAATTATTATAATTGAAATACATTAGAACATTTTTTAAATAGACCCAAGATCTTGTTTAACACAGTTAAATAATTTTTTTTAAAAGAGACAGACAGTAATATATATATATATATATATATATATATATATATATATATATATATATATATATATATATATATATATATATATATATATATATATATCTTACATTAAATGATTACAATCAAAACATAGAAAAAATAATCCGATCAGGAGACAAAAAACGATTGCTTTCATACTGCTATTGCTGTTTTGCGTTTTCAGTAGATATGCATCTTAAGTTTTTTTTGTGTGTGTTCGGTTTAAACAAAATAATCAATACGGTATTCTGTCCTAGTCTGCTTTACCATTTTCTTTATCAAGTATCTTTCAATGCATGTGGTTTAAAAATACGTTTTACAATTTATTAAATATTCTATCCTTTTTTAGTTTAAATTTTGTTATTTTCAATTGCAAAGAAAACATTTCAGTTTATTCAATAATTTAATTTTTTTTATTCGCAACTGAAAAAATAAATGCATTTTTCCAGTACATATACTGTGAACTTTTTCTAACAAATGTTTTGTGAATTTAATATTAATTTATGTCTTTCAAATTCTATGTAGCATTTAGACTTCGTACTAGTTTATTATTTTCATGTATACGAAAAACTTCTATCTTTAAATTGACATCAGATAAAGGAGTTCTATATTTTTTGTAAAAAATTATGTACAGTTGAAACTATTAAACCCGCCTTTATTTAATTGTTTTCTTTTTCAATATTCTTTTCCGTGATAATTTTGTTCATAAAGTTTATATTAACTTAAGTAAAATAAAATCTTTGATCTAATATTTTTAATGTAATAATAACTGTTCTTCGTAATAATACAATACACAATCAAGGACATTCCGCGGACTATAATTTCAGCTTTATTAAGCGCTACCTAAATATTAAGAAATATTTACATTTTTTTTTTCAGAAATTCTGATCCCTTCTGTATATCCACAATTTTCACTCGTTGTGTATTAATTATTTTGAATAACTTTCTTACTGTTTTTTTAGGTGCGTTCATAATTCTATAAATACGTAGCACCTATAGTCGTTGTCTGGTCCGTCTGTTTGTCCACATATAACAGCGCAAATACTACCCAACTAAAATTTTCAAATGGAATTTTTAGTAAATGTCAACAAAAGATAAAATGGTGTCAACTTAAAATGTACTTATTTTATTACGGAAATTAATCATATCGTAATAACAGACGTTATAATTCATTTTACTGAAATAATAACGATGATTTTTTTTTTTTTACATTGTCTTGTATTGGATATTTACGCATAGTATATTTTCAATGTATTGTTGTATAATTTAATGTATAATTGTAATTAATTGTTTCTATAAGTGTATTGGAACTTAATTTCATAAAATAAAATTAATATCTATAATATGTAAATCTCTGCACATACAATAAATTTTGAATTCATGCATTTTTTGCATCAGAGTGCATCAGCTATTGCACCAAGATCTGAGTATGTATAAAAAAGTTATAGTATGAACGTACCTCATTTCTCACGTTTGACGTACCATTTCCAGCGTGTTTACATATTTTTTTTTCTAAAATGTGTTTGTTTGAGCTTTTTGATATATTATAAAAATTTTAAATTAAAAACAATAATTTCAAAGCAGTTAGATATGTTAAAAGCTTTAAATCTAACAAATTGTCATAGTTACATAAGCTGTAAATAATTAGAAAAATATTTTCTGATATGGCACAAAAAATTCACTATAACTTCATAGTTGACAGGATTTTAGAAAGATTTCCTTTTAAAAAAAAATCCCCTAAGAGAATAAACAATCAGAAATTTCTTGAACAAATAGCTTTCTGAAATGTAACATACATCATTTCATGAAATTGACGCGTGGGAACAAAATTTAGGGATTTATGTAATGCGACTGGCTAATATAAATGTACTCAGCAAATTTATTAAAACTCTACAAATACTGCATTTAAAAAACATAAATTTAGTTAAGACAATGGCGCTCACTTAGTTCAGAAACGTTTCCATACACTTCAAAAGCTTATTATTTTTTTTAAGTTTTTGATAAATATTTTTACAGACGATTTCTGGAATTCAGGAATTATTTCCAGAAGCGTTGTATTGAAGCAATCTATTCAATTTTTTTTAATATTTTGGATATTAATTGAAATGTAATAGGGCATGATCTTATCCATAACTTGTAGGAAAATTTACGAAATCATCAGCTATTACATATTAAAAATCAGAAAGTTTACTAAAATATATCTTTAAAGCAACCTAAGAACTCATCAAAACTTTTTTAAGCGTTACTAAAAGAAAACTAATCGTTGGGGGCCACCGTAATACTTACCCATCATGGATATGCATAATATAAAATATGAAAATAAAACATGTGTAAACTATTTATAAAATGCATTGAAATTAAAAAAAAAAATCATGGCTTGATGACGTCATAAACTTTATATGCTATATTACTGAATTGCGAAAAAGAAACGTCCTTCTAACTCCAAAATTGATAATCAAATTAATTAGCGGTTTACTGCGTCGAATTAAGCTTTTCATTTTCAATTAAAATACATCTTTGAATTGAAATTTGAATGAAATAAAGGGTCATGAAAAATCAAAGAGTGTGGAAATAGGATTAGAAATATCTCGGCAACTCAGTATCCGATGAACTTAATTCATTATGCAAAATTTATGTTTTTTTATTGTCTTTTGTGTTCACTCTTTAAAATAAACAATTTCGACAAGTTTTATTTACCTTTTATCAGAACGAATATTTCGACAGTCCGAAAAAATAGTTCCGGATAATCGAGGTCAACGGAAATTCAATAAGCTTCTTCCCATTATTACATACTAAGAACATACAAAATTTCAAGTCTCTATCACAATTTGTTATGGAGATAGAGCGTTTACAGGCACACAGACAGACGGACGGCAACATTTTTTTTTTTTTCTAAAAATATGTTTTTCGGAATCTACAGTGTCTGAAACATGTAAATCCGTGAATTTTTTCTTTCGATTTTCAAAACGATTACAAGACTTACCTTATACCACGTATGATGGGTAAGTAAATACCTTTTTCTACATGTAATTTTCTCAAAAACTGTAAAGTATATTTTACACTGTAGGTAAATTAATAAATCGTTAAATGATATTCAGGAATAGTGTTAAGTTATTGACACTAATATGTATCTGCGGATAATGCAAGATGCTTTACATAAACCGTTTACCATTTTGTACATTCAATGACATGAAGTAATGGTTTCATGACGTAATGATTCTATTTGTTTCCGTTATTATCTAACATTGCAGTATATTTTATTTAAGCTAATGCATGGTAAGAATTTTTGTAAACATGTATAAAATGTCATTTTGTTGAGGTTGGTAGTGATTCCGGACAACCTAAACTTATCTGCAGGATCCACAAAAAAATAACCTATCAGTAAACCAAACAATAAGCTTCGCAAAATTTAAGAAAGCATATCTGAAACAAAGAAACGAACAAACAAAAATCGTTACGGCCAGTAATTTTTGGAAAAGTGTCAAAGCAGTTTTAAAAGCAGAAGTTAGTTAAAAAAATTTTATACAATGTTCGGTGTAAAAATTGTTACATATAAGAGATAGTTAATATGGTCCGAGGTTAAATAATGTTATTTTTAAGAAATATATGTGATATTTTATATTATTTTCATTGATGTAAAGTACATTTTAATATATATATATATATATATATATATATATATATTGGGGAATCTTTCATTGTCAACTAATTATTTCATACTTAATTATTTCATGGTTTAAGTTGGTGTTATGATAATGTTTCATTTATGGTTATATATATATATATATATATATAATCCTTTTCTCAAGAAAATTCTTTAAGAAAATTTAACAATAAAAAATGCATTACCAATATATTAAAAATAATAATAATACAAAAATTATACTTTGAAACTTTTCCCTAAAAACAAATTCTAAATACATTATAATCATTATATAATTGCAAATAATTATGAAAGTATCGTAATTTTATGTTTTATAGCAACCAGGGGGGTCAACACGGGTTACAGAATATACTATACTGTAGAACAGAAAAAAAAATATATGATTTATTGATGACAATAAAATATTTTTAATTATTAATTTATATTTTTTCGATTGTCCATCAAAGTTTCACATGAAAAATATCAATTATGCATTCAAATAAAAAAGTTTTTAGATTTAGTAAAATCGGTATTGCTTTCGTATTACCCGCATGCCAGCAGTTCATAGCCTAAAAAATCGTCAAAGATTTCATTGCGTTTAGCATTTTCTTTTTCTGATTATTTCAATGTTTAAGATTAATTAAATTACATATCTGTTATACTTGCCTTTTATTTCTTTAGTTAGCTTTTAGTGAAATTTTAGTTTTGTCACATGGTACATTAGTTTACACATAGTTTCAAATTGCCATTATATGGAAACTAATGCTGAACTATTTACATTGTTTCAAGTTCAAACGTGTTAATTTTCGGCAATCGAGTTAATTAAATCAGGTGGATTAAAAAAATCATGCTTGAAATTTATATTAAAAAATATATATATATAAAAAGTAAGCTGAGATACAATTTTGAAACAAATTGAACCTAAAAGTACATTTCTTTTATATTCGATAGTGTAAAAATTGAAATTGTGCGACGTTTAAATGTTAACAATTTTGCAATAAAAACAAAATTGATTGAATAAAAACAAAATTCCCCTGGTTGTTCCTACCGTCGATATGACGTCAGAATAACTTACAGATTTTTTTATTTACAACATAGACGTATATGCATGTAAATTTAAATTTAACGAATATTGAAACAATACATTATGACATAAATAGTTTTAAATTGTCAAGTGCTTTTTAGAAATCTGCAGATAGCACAACACAAATCATATATCTTTTGATAATAGTATCGAACTTACATGCAGTTTACGCCAATGTATTCTAAAAACTGCAGAGCATTTTTTAAGCTAAATAGATAAAAAGTACGATATTTTCATAAATTTTGTTTTTTGGACGAGATTAAAAAAAGGTTAAGTTTCGATTAGTTTTAAAGAATTAAGTATTACAAAGTGTTATACATTGAAAAATACTGCTTACCTTTTGATACAAACATACTGCACAGGAGAACGCAAACTTGTGCTATAGTCATTTTAAAATAAATGTTTAGTTCCTTCAAAAATGAAAATGAATCTTCATATGTAATTTCTCTCCATATTTATCCATTTTCGTATCGCAGTTTCATTTCAAATTATCACAAAACGCAAAATTATTCCGTCTCAGTTTCTGTCCCCAAATTTCATGAATAATTCAACATTTATTCAAAATCCTGTAATAACCTTGGAAATTCTTTTTAAAAACAACACTCTTCAATATTCCAATAGAGAAAAAAAAATCCAAACAATTACTTGGTCTCAATTATTTTTGACAAATTTCATAAAGAAATCAGTATAATAAAATTAACTATAAATATCTTTCATTTTTTTTCTTTCACTTTCCATTGTGTATAATTTTTCAAACATGCTGGAAAAAGTTTCAATCAATTTTTCGGAAACCGGAAATTTTCAATCAACTATTCTCTTTATACAATTATTCTCCCTCAATTAATTTAAACAAAGTTGATGAACAATTTAGTTGTACTTAATAATTAAAAGTAATGATATTTGTAGTTTATTTTAATATTCTAGCAGAAATATTCCAAATTTCTTGGAGCCGAATAGTTCAAACATTGAACAGTGAATGTTATCGCACTTTTTTCATTTTCTTCATTCTTCTCAGAATTTTATAAAAAAGTAATTTTTGTAACCTTCACGTACAGAACCGAAGTCTATTTCATTAGTTCCCAATGTTTTATCGATATGCTAATTTAAATCCTCCGGAATTCACACCGCTGAAATGTTCCGCTAAATCCAAAACACATGTATTTGCACCAGCTGAATCGATTGTTGACAAATCACGTTCTCACGTGATGAACCGAGTGCTGAACTACACTGCACTCTGAAGGATGCGCGACTAGATCTTGCTGCTCCCGATGGTACAACTAAATGCCGGGTAGAATGTTCCGATTTTCCAAGAGAGAAACGAACGCCCCCCTCGACTGAGCGCATGCCCGAGTCGAAGGGGTACTCTTGATTTATCTGTCGGTGTGGTGTAGCGCTGAAATGATGCTTCAATCACTAGTGAAGAGATTTGATGTTCAGTTACGTTTTCTTTTTCCAGAGTTTTGGACTGAAAAACTCCGCCGTAAAAGCTTTCTGTTTGTTGTTATGGAGTTATAGTGTTTCACTGCTTTTGAGAATTTTATTTTACTTTTTTTAAAAGATTCTTATGGGTCTTATAAATATTTTTTGTTTCGGTTTTGTGATTTTCGTTTCAGCTTTTTCAAGAAATAAAAGAGCTGAAATATGGAGTTTTTGGTATTAGTTCGGAAAAAAGAAGAGTAATATGCATTTGAAAGTAGACACAGAAAAAAAAGTACTAACATGTACAGAATTTTTTAAACAGAATGTAAGAGAATAATGCGAAAACAGCTTTGTAGAGTAAATATTCCGTCTGATGGATGACCGTTAGTTATAAATTTATTTTACCACATTAATTTTGTGTTTTTACCTTAAAAATATGTATTCGATGGATTTCTTAGTAAAATAATTGTTGTAAATGTCCATTAGTTTATATCTATTATGATTTGATTATAATGATTAAAAGAAAAATATTGATATAAGTTGCGATTTCAAAATTTCGACTTAAGCGTTTTCTGTTTTTGTTGTTATGTGGTTATAGGGTTTCATTGCTTTTGAGAATTTTGTTTTTAGTTTTTTAAAATATGCTTATGGTTCTCATAGTTTTTTTTTTACGTTTTTGTTCTTTTCTTTAAAAAGTACTCAAAGATCTATTTTTCAAGAAAATGGAATTACCCATTTTTTAGAAAATGGGTAATGCACGTCCTTTCGAAAGCTAATGAAACTACATTTGAATGCTAACAAATGTTCTTTTGAATTGCTAAGGGAATAATGGGGTAGATATAAGGGAAGAATAATGGGGTAATGAAGTAAAATTAAACAGTATGGGGGACCCTTATAAATTTGTTTGCATATTAATTTCCGAAAAACAATTCTTAGAAAATAAGTCGATCGAAGGATATTTAAAGAGAATAATTATTGTAAATGATCAATAAGTAATTATAAAAAATATATTATCTTTTTTTTTTTTTTTTTTTTTTTTTTTTTTGTTCTATCACGTTTTCTTTCCTTGGATTTATGGAATTAAAACTCGGCAGTAAAAGCGTTTTGTTAGGTGTTATAGAGATATAATATTTTACTCCTTTCTGGGAAGTTTACTTTGTTATCTGAAAAGAGACTTGTGGGTCTTATAAATATTTTTCTCTATTTTGCTTTTCTTATCTAAATACATATCAGAGTTCAGATCATTTTTTTTTCTTTTTTACGTTCTGAAAATCAGAAAGGCACATACATTTGTAGGCAGACACAGGAAAACTTTATGATGGACATAATGTTTGAAAGATAAAGGCAAATTTTAATGTAAATATTGGGCTGTGTATGATTGCTATAAATTAATTTTATCACATTAATTTACATAGTAATTATAATTTGTTATAATGTTAAGGGCTAGATTTTTTTAAAGAGACTTATGAGTCTTGTACGAATTTATTTTATATATTTATGTATTTATTTTCTAAAAAATCTATCTATCAAAAATCAATATTTAGTGAGATTATTTTCAGCGTTTGTTCGAAAAATAATAAATGAAGAAATTTAGAGATATCAGCAGGAAAAAGATAGGCAATTGTATAGATTTGTTTAGAAAAATACAAATGTTCAAGTAAATCTAATAAACTGCTATTTTTTTTCTACCAATTTTGATATTAATTATATATATATATATATATATATATATATATATATATATTGTTTTAAAGTTATAATTCTTCACTACTTTTCCCTTTTTATTTATTTATCTATATAAATTTATTATTATTATATTTTAAAAGGTTTATATTTTTAGCATTCTTTTCTATTCGTTTTTAATTTTTTTAGAAGAAAAAACACTTTAAACTGCTGGCTTTGAACTGCTGGAATGTGGGTAATACAAACGCAATACCGTTTTTAGTAAATCAAAAAAAAAACATTTTCATTTGAAAGCATAATTGATTTGTTTCATGTGAAATTTTAAACTGTTCGCTATACGTTCGGGATATTGAGGAATATATATGCTTTTGAATATACGCACAAAGTATGTACTTAAATGTATAGAATTTTCAGAAATATTATTGCATATATTAAGCAGACGTTTGCCTATAGTTATTTGTTTTTATTTTCACAGAAATTTGGCATAAAATTCATGCATAAGAAAACAGAATGATCGAATTAGTTGTTAAAACTCAAACTTACAAAAGATATTACATTAAATGTCTGCGAATAAAATTTCAATTTTGTAAAAAATTTAAATTATTTTTTCCACATAAATAACAATAAAAAAAAACGTATTTCTGATTTACTAATTTATTCAATGAATTATCTTGAATTACTTACAAATACGTTTATTAAATTGTGAAACAAAATACATTTCATATTTTACTTTTTATTTCATATTTTACTATCATTTTACTTAAGATTTAATTTATAGAATATTCATTAAAGTACTGAATAAAATAAACGTGGACGTTATTTTATATCGTATGCAACATTTTTGATAGGGTAGTTAAAATATTGTAACTACACATACCTAGAACAGTCTTTTTTAGCGTTCGAAAAGAATTGAAATGATTTTAAGTTATTACTGCTAAATATATTAATATTTTTTTATACATTTTGCATATCAAATATGATGCAAAATTTCTGTAAATATATTATTTGACTATATAATATATTTATTGAGTGCTAAAAATAAAATTTTATTATATAAAAAATCAATCTTATCTGTGATTGTATGGTAGGGCGTGGTTGACTGATCAGTAACTGAGTACAAGCTGTGCCACACATACCACCGATCAATAACCTCGACAGAAGACTTGTGATGTTATTTTTCTCTATAATGTTTAATTTGCAAGAAGATTGGTGTAACACGTGCTTGGAAATACATGTTAAGTATATGTAGATTGTAATTATATCATAAATTTAAAGCAATTGAAAGTAATGACAATTAAGTGACTACCTAATGGAGTTTTCCATTATATAGTTGGTATTTTTTTATCACGATTATGCTAAATAACATTTTATCATTTTATGGTGATAAATCACATTAGATATAAATATGAAATGTTACACGTAAGGGTAATTTTGGTATATGTGGACAAAAATAATAAAAGATGAAACTAGCGTACGGATACAAATAATAAGAAAGTCGTGCATCAAGCATAGATTATAAACTTTACACCATTCCCTGAAGGCTGTAATGAAATACTATAATTTAATAAGATGAAAGAAGACATCTAAGTAAAAAAAAATTGAAAACATGTAACACATTTTTAAAAAAAATCTCAGTAATTACTATCCATAGTCAAAAAATTGTCGAATTATTTTTGAAGTTTTGTATTTAATCCATAGGTTTGTATATATAGTATGTAGCTAAAACTTAGATCAGGTTGCAAATGTATTAAAACTTGAAAATTCACACATCAGCAATTTCATACAAATGCTGAAAATGTACAAGAGATCTTTTGTACAGACTTGTACGTTATGTATAGATTTTATAAACATCACATATAAAAAGCTAAAATTTAAATCAGGTAACACACGCGCAATACAACTAAAATCACATTTGTAGTAATAACCATACATATACCAAAATTTGTCAAGTACTTTGCGTACATGAATTTACTTATATTCCACAAACATATCTTAGTATACTAAATATAGATCATCTGTAAAATGAGTAACATAATTAAAAACAACCTTTAAGCAATTCACGCCTATAGACAGTAATGCAAACGACATTTTTATGAGCCAACTATACGATTTATAGAGGTTATACACACCACATAGTATGCAAAAATTTAGTTTAACTTAAAAACACATACCACAAGAAAAAATGCACTTCCAGACATTACAGCTCTTACACACTGATGTAAATGATTTATTTTGTGTGTACTTGTAAATCAACGATAAATGATGTACAAACGATATACTGCAGTACGCATTTTGTAGTTTCTCAGTAATGCATATCAATTTCCTTATGCTTTAAATAATGCAACATCATTAAAACACACTGCAAACGATTTTTCCTGGAAGGGTATTGTGTGTCGGAATTATTTTGTGTGATCCTCTAAATGGATTTTAAATGTTTTATCACAAACACATTTTTAAGTACATTAAAGTAACGCTTGTGAACATATTTTATTATGTTTGAAACAGTAAAACGTCATTAAAATACACTACAAAGAATTTTTTTCCATAGACCATAATATAACAGAAATATTTTGTGTTGTGTGTAAACGAATTATAAATGCTACACAGTCCATTTTCATTGACCAATGTTCTATGGTAATCCTAAATAAAATATATCGAGCTCATGGCAGTCCATGTATATTAACGAGAGTAAGAGCATGTGCAGACAGACTGATAGACAAATGAAAACTATTTTTACAGTGATCTGATTGGTGGGATTCGAGCTGATATATATCGCAAGAGATATAAATGGCGATAAGTTTGCCATTCACAAAGTTCACGAAAGGAAACCTATCACACTATGTGTTTCCAATCCATTTTCAATAGCGAACATCCTAATGTAAACATTAATAATATATATAAGCTACACTGCACTTCCATGTATATTTACGAGAGTTATGGCACGAGCAGATGACGAATAGATTGCAGATATACGGTAAATAATAAAACCGAACTCACAAACACATTTCAACTATATTAAGATGTATTAAAACAGCGTTTAGTTGATTTAATTAGTCAAAATTACTGTGAGTCTTGCCTAATGCTGAATCGGAATTTTCCGTAAGAAATTTAATTATTATGAATATATTTTAAAGAGAAAGAAATTTCTATTTAATTGTGTGGAATATGATGACATCATGAGATTTCCTATTAGGGCAGAGTAGTTTCTTCAGAGACATTTCGTATACTCTAAAATATTTTCGAAAGCTCTATATCGTAGTGTATATGTAATAGCTCTATATCGTTTAAACAAGAATGAAGGCCACTTCCAGCACCATAACATTGTCACAGTTTCCACAAAGAACGGCAATTGCTTAAAGTGTCATTTGAATGCCTTCGTTATTATTAATGCTATGAACGAAAATACCTTTTCAGATAAGTGTCGGGCAACCAATATACAGGGTGATTATAAAAAAACTACCCCGATATATGAGCCCCTAACTGTCATATCGTTCACAGAAACTGAATGAAATTTTGGTTTAAAGTATTTTGAGGTATGCGCTCAAGAATCATGTGAAAAAACAACAGTTAAATTCTAACAGTTACGGTTACAGTGACAAAATTTCGAAAATTTCAAATGGTAACACCTTTTTTTTATTGGAATATGATCTTCATAGTGAAAAACCATAAAAAGTGTTGGAACGGTACCTGTATCACGAAAATTGCCGGCACTAGACAGACTAAGAAGAATAGTGAAAACAACCAATAAGGACAGAGAAGCAACAGAAAACGAAACATTTTATTGTGTTTCATACATTTTCCATTTCACACACGACGACACTTTACATGCGGCAGATGGTGGATAGCACTGAACAATAAAATGTTTTACTTTCTGTTGCTTTTCTGGCCTTTATTGGTTGTTTTCACTTTTCTTCTTAATCTGTCTAGCGCCGGTGATTGTCGTGCTACAGTAACCGTTGCAACGCTTTTGATGGTTTTTCACTATGAAGATCACATTCCAATAAAAAAAATAGGTGTTGCCATTCGAAATTTTCGAAATTTTGTCACTGTAACCGTAACTGTTAGAATTTAACTGTTGTTTTTCACATGATTCTTGAGCGCATACCTCAAAATACTTTATACCAAAATTTCATTCAGTTTCTGTGAACGATATGACAGTTAGGGGCTGATATATCGGGATAGTTTTTTTTTTATAATCACCCTGTATTTAACTTAATAAAATTACATCAATCTTGCACACTTAAATCTTTTCTGTTACACAACAGAGAATGTACTAGTAATCATTTATCTTAAATATAATGTAAATTTAGAGGAAGGTGAAAACCAATATTCATTTAAAAAACAGATAAATTCTTCCATAAATTAAAAAGTCCTCCCGGCCTGTACCGGAAGGAAAAGGTAGCTTTAATATATCTTCGTTTTAAAATTTTAGCTAATGTTAATCGAAAACAGCAAGTTAAAATGCAAAGAAACGCTTACAAAAGATTCGTTAATACTGAATTTGAATAAGAAATTCGCCAAATTATTGAGCAATAGCCAAATTGGCTTCATTTATGAAGACTTATTTTGGTCGCCAAATTTGTCGATATTTCGCCAAATGTCGCCAATTTTGGCGAGAATTTGGCGCTAACGGATATGAATATATAGTTTTATGCGTATAATTGGGAAAATTATTACAACAATGAAAGAAAATAATTTGCGAGTAATCGCGTTAATGTGCTGTTTTGTTTCAAAATGTCAGCCACCCTAGAATTTCAAACTGCTCTATCTCAGCCATTTTTTAAGATAGAGGTAAACCAAAAAATGCTCTGGAATCCTTGTATCAAGGCCTAACACTTAATTAAAAAATAAATTTGAATTTGTAAATTTTTTGTATATTTATTTTAGTTTTAAATTTTTAAATGGCCGCCATCTTGAAACAAAATGGCAGACCAAGCTGGCCAACGAACTCGGTCGAGACATTGGTGAGCTTAATACACACAGTTAGTTTCATCAAAACTGATTTATAAATACGAGCGTTATCGTATGACATATGTCAGATATATATGTATATATATATATATATATATATGTATATCAACATTTGAACGGAGGGTGGTTTTGGGGTCTGGGGGTCATGATCGGTGAAAATATATCGAAATTTTCCGGAACTGCTTTCCTCCGAACGGCTGCAATAGGTAGCTTTATACTTTTTTGTATTGAAAGCTACCTAAAATATGTTAGTTGGTTGGTTGGTATGTATGAGGTTTCATGGCGCAAACATCCTGAGCCAAAATTAAAAATAGACTATATATATTTACATATATAAATATACCCAAGACCCTGTACATTTACATGTAAAAATATACTAAAACCTTTTTTAATGTTATGCAAGAAAATCGAAGACGGTTGTGGTTCAGTTTTTCTTATTGAGAATAAGCTATAACATTTTTTATATGAATGGTACATATAATTTACAACTACTACTACAATAAAATTTACTGCTACATAGACTGGTAATAAATGGATACTGATATAATACAACTGTAAAATGAAATAAATTGAATTACTTCTCCTAACTTCATCTGTAAAAAATTTCGGCTACGAGCTCTAAATTCTTCTATTAATCTTAATCATTCTATTAATCATTCCATTAAAAAGAGTAAATTAGTACAATCCGATAACATTGAAGAAAAGCCTTTAATATTTAATGTTGATGCCTTTCAAAATTAAAATTATCGAGATATCTCGTTTGTTGTAAATGGATAAATAAAACAAATGAATAAAAATTGCTTTTAGGAATACAGAATATATTCATGTTACTTAAAAATTATATATATTGGATATTACACCTGTATATTGGCTTCGCTCCAGAATCCTACTAAGAATAAATCTGTAAAGTTTCACCATTTCAGAATTGTGGCAGTTATAGAAGATCTGGAGCGAATGATATCGATATAAATGCTTAAATAAATTTAAATGTATATATATTACAGACACCAGCTATTTGGGAAATTAATAAAATTCTTTGCCTGACATTTTTTTTTCAATCTTTTCTTCAATACATAACATATTAATTATCTGTTTGCCAAATGGGAATTTATAACCCCTTTTATTACTGACACTGTAAAGTAGAAAAAACAAATCATTATTTATCTCATTGCCAAAGGGGAATTTATAACTCATTATTACTGACACTGTAAAAAAAAGAAAAAAAAAATCCACAAATATTTCTTAATCTACGAAAATATAAAATAACCACGAACAAAAATATACAAAAAACCTCTTACAAGTTACCCATGATTTCAAAAAGCGTTCTTCATTTTTAGAAATATCAGAATCCAAAATATTTTTTTGAGATTTAAAGAATAATTGTTTAAAACAAAACTTCTTTTGCAGCCACTGATTTTCGGAAATATTTCCGAGTAGTTTGTAAGGTGTTTTTTAATATTGTTTAATCTTTTTTTGCAAACCGGAATATAAAGTGCTTCCCAAAAGTTTATATACAACCGTTTTTTTTTATTATTATTATTTAAAAGCTAATTAAACGAGTGAGAAAGACGAAACAAATCATCCAATTAATATAAAACAAGAAAGAAAAATCATGTACCATGCATAGATTATGAAACACTTTCCAACACTAACAGAATAATTTAACAAATCATCGCTGTTTAATAAGGTTAATAAGGTATCTAAGTAAACATTTCAGAACAACACAAAACACATTTGAAAACCAGATTTCAGCAATTACCGTTTACAGTCGTAATAGTGCACTAATTCTTTTCTGCAGCCCTGTATATAATTTATATATTTATATATAAAATAGTATGCTATAATTTATTTTAATAATAAAACACATAACACAGTTGGAAATTCATCTTCAGCAGTTTCTACCAATAGATGGAAACATACTTGAATTATTTTGTTCAGCCTTGTATATTACCTTAAGCTTTTTATGCACGGCACATATTAAGCTATAGTTTAATTCAGGCAAATACACGCTGAAATCAAACTTTGAGAAATTATCATACAGAGGCAGCAATGTATTCAGTTCTTTGAATGGCACTGTATATGATTTTATTTACATTCTACAAACCTTTCTTGGTATAGTAAATATATTTCACGTTCAAAATCAAGGTCCTGACCGGTACCCAATAGAGAACCTCTGGGGAATATTAGCTAGAGACGTATATGCTAATGGGCATAAACTTGCAACGATTCAAGATTGAAAGCTGCAATATGAACAAAGTTGGTTTTCTTTAAACTAGAATTTCTTCAAACTCTTGTTTTGAATATATCTGATGGAGTTTTTGCAGCAATTATAAAAATGCCTAAAAATTTGAACGTTAAAGGGAAAAAAATGTGTTATCAATAAATTTAGATTATGTTCAAATGAAACCGTAATAAATCTTAGACCTTTCTTTCATTTTTGAGCTTCACAAGCTTCAAACAATTGCATTACAGATTAAAATTTAATATTTTATAATGGGTGTATGCAAAATAACAAGGTACATTAAAAATGAACACAAACCTTTAAAAAAGTATAAGATTTATTTCGGTTGCGTTTGAACCGAATCAAAATTTTAGAGAGGTTTAAATATCACATAGTTTGAATTTTATTTTTTTAAAGTGCAATTGATTTAACCATATATTTTGCCAACATTTAACATTAAATGTAGAATCAACTGAATGAAATATCTTAATATCTGTCCCTACTCGTGCCTAAACAATGCTGGAAATAAGTTATTTTTCGAATTTGTTCTGTAAATTATGTTTCGGTTTAATATGCCAAGTTTTTTAATAACTACCGCATTCAGACGAACTCATATCAAAACTAACAGAGGATACCGTCATCGAGGTTTGATTTATGCAGTTTCGCATCACAATTTGTGACGTAAATTTACCAATCATTAAACTAAAATGTTTCACCAGTGCAGTAATGCAGGTTGTTGTAGATTGGACAAAACCTTCCAATTAGGGGATAAAAAATCAATAACAAAAAGATAAAAAAACAATGCATAAACCAAAACCAATTACAACGTTATAACGCACAAATATGAAAAATGGCACAAAAAAAACGCATACGGCCGTTTCAAGGACGCATCGATCCCCTTTCTCAGTGTGAGGAAAAAAAAAAAAAAAAAAAAAAAAAAAAAAAGATAAAAATGAGTTTAAAGAACCCCTCGGTTATAGCCCCGAGTACTGGCTTGAATGAAAATGCTAAAGCAAGAGTTTAAAATATATTATAGGTAAATATAAACTCTTGCTTTAGCAGCATTTTCATTCAAGCCAGTACTCGGGGCTATAACCGAGGGGTTCTTTAAACTCATTTTTATCTTTTTTTTTTTTCCTCGCACTGAGGAAGGGGATCGATGCATCCTTGAAACGGCCGTATGCGTTTTTTTGTGCCATTTTTCATATTTGTGCGTTATAACGTTGTAATTGGTTTTGGTTTATGCATTAAAATTCGCACAAAGTGTTCGATCTATGCTTATAAAAAAAACAATTTTACTTTTCAAAAAGTTTAGTTAACCTATTTCCCACCAGGGGACGCTCTGAATGCATCTTTACTTCTTTTACTTAACAATAGTACAGCTTTCATACAGTAAACAATGAATAAAAAAAAAGAAAGTGCCCAATTAAACTGATGTCATTGAACTCACAACTATTTCTGCATGAAATACCCGTTTAGGTAAATTAAGGGAGGGATAACCCTCCCTCCGTTTCCCCTCTTTATACTTAACCAATGAACCTCCAAATCTAATCAGGGAATCGCCTTATCAGAATAAACCTGTATACCAAATTTGAAGCAAATCGGATAATATGAAAAAACCATTCAGCTAAATTAAGGGCGGGATAAGCTCCCCCATTTCCCTTTTTATACTTAAAACCAATGAACCCACAAAACTAATCAGGGAAGCGTCTTATTAGAATGAATTTATATACAAAATTTGAAGCAAATAGGATATGGCTATCAAGAGTCATCGCGTTACGTACATACGTACATACAGAACCTGCGGGCACATTAGCTCTCAGGCTTTGATAGCCTGTGAGCTAAAAAACAGTTTTACTTAAATTTAGTTACCCTGTTTCCTCCCAAGAGGCGATACATATGCAAGAAAAAAAATATTACCTAATTTTAACTTGGGATATGATTCTCATATTGGAAAACATAAAAAAAAAATAATGTTTTAATTTTACAATTTCACACCAGGACCGCTACCAGCGTAATAAGAATCCTATCATGTGAAAATACTTTTCAAAATATAAAATTTACCGAAACAGAAGCTATTTATTACAAAATTATTACAAAAATCAATTTTATTAATATTTGGTTATTTTATTTCCACCGAGGGCACGCTATAAATGCAAAAGATAGATTAGTCTGTAGATAGATTAATCTGTAAAACATAATTTAATTGGAGTATGGCTGTCATGTGAGAAAACATGAAAAAGATTTAGATATGTAATTTTCCAATGCTTCAAGAGTAAGAAAAAAAAACACATATCATGAGACAATTTCTAACAAAACATCAATTTCACTGTGTCAGAAGTTTATTATGAAGATTTTTATATATACGAGTATATAAAAAAAAAATATTTTTTATTTATTTACCGTATTTACCACCAGGGAACGATTTAAACGCAAAAGTAAATAAAATTGTATCTGTGCTACGCATTTTTAACATCAATATAGCTGTCATACAGTGAAAAAGTATTTTACAAATAATAATAATAATAATAATAATAATAATAATAATAATTTGGCTATGCTATTTTCCTCTCAGGGGGCACTATACATGCAAGAATATATTTTGTTGAATCTGTATAACCTAATTTTAACTTGAAACATGGGTGCTATATGAGAAAACATAAGAAAAATCCATTTTAAAATTTTAGTTATGCAATTAAAAAAAAGTAAAAAATATATACATATATATATATGTCATATGAAAATTTATTAAACATAAATTTGACCATGGCAGAATATTATTCTAACGCTTTACTAAAAAAAAAAAAAAAAAAAAAGTAATAATACTTTTAACTTCAGTACAGCTATCATGCAATGAAACATAAAAAAATCAATTTGATTTAAATTTAGTTACCTTTTTTCCTCCCAGGAGGCGCTATAAACGCAAAAGTAAATTGTGTTGAACCATTACAACCTATTTCATAATAACCATCTATGCCATTTATATATAATAAGACGTGACTTTTCTCTCCAACGAAATCTCTTTTTAATAATATAACTCTTGTTCATTTTATTTTCCTGTGAATCATGACATATTGTTTGACAGAAAATTATATTCTGTATGTAACTGATATTCAACCTTAAAAATCAGTGTCGGATACAAAATATATATATATTTTTTGTTTTGAATATAATATTACTAGCAGGCTTTGCCCGCTACGCTGGTCGGTTCTCCAAACGAAATATACCCCTGAATTTGGTCATCTTGTGTTTTAAAGAAATATGCACCTTTACTTTGATTGTCCTTCGCAATGCTGTAAAACGAAATAAACGTCATTGCTCTGTTATATTTTTTATTTTTTGCACAAAATTTGGCTATTAAAGACCAACTTCTTTATTTAATCATTTACAGTATGATTTGCTAAAGAACTATGTAACAATATGCAATATACTAAAATTACCCCTGGAAATTTATTAATGCAAGTTCAATCGAAATCCATTCTGCAGTATTTTTTATAAAGGCTAATGTTTCACGGCTTCAACTGATTATAGAAATTTCAACCCTAGTTCTATAATTAGACAACGTAGAACTATTAATAACGATAATCGTTACAAAAATATGCATTATCTCTTAGGACTTAGAAGAATGAACTTTATACCATTCTATTCAGCATACAAAAATACATTAAAATATATTGTAATTGTCACTTAACTATAATACTCGATTTTTAAGGAATTTTTTTTTAAAGTTTGTTCATTTTTTTACCTCCTTTAGGGTTGGAGTTTTTAAAAATCCCGTCTTAGTGCGCCTCCACATACTAAGAAGTATTTTCCCCCCAAGTTTCGTGTTTGTAGGTTCAGTAGTTTGGGCTCCGCGTTGATCATCTACCCAGTCAGGATTTTCATTTATATATATAGATAACAGTTTGCGGGAACAGATTTCGCCGCATTATCTTATAACAATGAAAAGAAGTCCGTCGCGTTTTATCGACAATTTGAATTTCTTCCATTGCTATAATAACGCGCGTATGTACAGAAATTATCATTTGTAATATTAGAATTTTGAGGTTTTGACGCCAAGAACGTCGCCAAATTTGTAAAATATGCAATATCTCACTAACTATAGGACTTAGAAGAATGTACTTTGTACCATTCGATTCAGCATAAAAAAATACATTAAAATTAGTCATAATTTTTTTACTTAATTGTAATACTCGATTTTTAAGGAATTTTTTAAAAGTTTGTTCATTTTTTTACCCCCCACCCCACTTCTTAGGGGTGGAGTTTTTGAAAATCCCGTCTTAGTGCACCTCTACATACTAAGAAGTATTTTTCCTCCAAGTTTCGTGTTTGTAGGTTCAGTAGTTTGGGCTGCGCGTTGATCATCTACCCAGTCAGGACTTTCATTTATATATATAGATAATGCACAACACCAAAACTATCTCTGAAAAATTAACAATGCAAGTTTCATCGAAATCCATTTAGCAGAATCTTTTAAAAAGGATAATGCTTCATAATCGGGTTCAATTGATTATAGAAATTCCCCCTAATTCTATAACTAAGCAACGTAGAATGATATGTTATGCACTAAAACCTTGCTTCAAAATTTAGCTAACTAACAGTGCAAGTCCCAACAAAATTCCAGTTATAAGTGGCCGGATCGAAATTCCCCTTTGCATTATATATATATACAGTAGATAGGTGAATGTATCTTTCATAATCATCTTGTCCTGATGATAGAAGTGGAATTTTCTTCTTGACCTTCTGGAATTTTCAAAAAGAAACTCTGCACACCCTCCGTAGCTGTAACATATACTCTCTAGTATACACCCTCTGTCTATAGCGTATATGCACAGTTTTTTTACTACACCACTGACAACTTTCTCCCATAGCTCCATAACTAAACAATGTAGAAAATCAATCCCTGAAATATTATCTAATTAACTGTGAAAATTCCATCAAAATCCGTTCAGTAGAACTTTAAAAAAGGTAATATTTCATAATCGGGTGCACCTAATTTTATCTAAAACTTCCCCCGTAGCTCTATAAATAAGCAATGTATAACAATGTGCTTTTTTTTTAAACCTTTCTAAAACAAATTACCTAACTAATAGTGAAATCCTATAAAAATCTGTTCGGCAGAACCTGAGTTTTAATCAATCTGATTGAAATACGAATTTGCGTTTTATAAATATTGTAGATGATGATGACATGATTTCTGTAATCGGATTCGTTGTCAAGCTTTTGCTTCAGAAAAGAAACGCAGAGGAAAACTTGTCTACAGATAATTGCCAACCATCTCCACAAAATTGCGTAACTAACTGTGTAAATCCCACCAAAGTCCGTCCAGCAGTTTTAAAATTATAAACAGTCGGAATGAAATACGAATTTGCATTTTATATATATAGTAGATATATCTTTCATAATTGCACTCATCTTTCCCAATCACTTTTCCATTAGCTCTATTACTAAGCAACATAGAATGATATATAATAGGGTCATTAGCCATACTTGAAAAGTCACTTCCATCAAAATTTGTTCAGTAGCATTTTTTTGTAAAGGTAATCTTTAATAATCGAGTTCACTTAATTTTAGAGCTTTCCTCTGTATCTCTATAACAGAGTAACGTAGAATAGCTATACTCTATAAAACCTTTCAAAAAACATTACTTAACTAACAGTGTAAAACCTAACAAAATATCATGAATAAACGGATTAAAATATGAATATGAGGTTTAGAGTCATAGTAGATGATATGATTTTCTGTAATAAGATTCATCATGAAGGTTTCACTTCAAACGTAAACGATGCTTTTGCTCATTGGATACTTCTCTATTATCCCGTCGACCACTTTTCATAACAAAAAACTATCGCCAAATTGTAAGATTAAACACTAACAATGCCGTCCCATTTACTTCATGTCAGAAGAATTATACGTGTTTGTTACGTCATCAAGTGGTTTTTAATTCGACATTTGCGTGTATTTTTCATTATGTTTTACTGATTTATTAGTTATTTCATTAATTAAAATAACAATTGTATCCTTACAGTCTTATATTTTATTTATTTATTTTTACATTCCAATGGCAACGTTCTCCCTTTTATTTGGCGTTACAGTTTGGCGATAGTTTTTTGTTATGAAAAGTGGTTAACGGGATAACAGAGAAGTACCCAACATGGTAGCTAAAACTCCAATTGGCGAGGTATTTGATTGCGGGAAAATTAGCCCGAAATCGTATGAATAACTAACAACCCAAAGAAAAGAGGAAACATGGATGAAGACCGAAAACAAATAAAGAAGCAATATACTTGTATAATACTAAACAGACCTTCGAAACTTTATTTTAGCAATCACGTTTTATTTTAAATCGTGGATTTTGTAGAATTAATAATTATACACAATTACATAAATATCCGTAAGAATAATATTCCATTCCCAATTGAACAGTTAATGTTTCTATCTGTAAAAATAAACAAAATAATTAAATAACAAAAAGATTTAATTTGAATTTCTTCCATTGCTATAGTAACGATGTATTTTTAGAAATTCTCACTTGTATTATTAGAATTGTTAGATTATGACATCAAAGATTTCGCCAAATTAGAAAAATGTGCAATATCTCACGAACTATTTGACTTATGAGTATTTAATTGATACCATTCGATTCAGCATACAAAAATACATTAAAATATGTTATAATTTGGCACATAAGTATAATACCCGATTTTTAAGGAATTTTTTTAAAGTTTGTTCCTCTTTTTACCCCCCTTAGGGGTGGAGTTTTTGAAAATCCCTTCTTAGTGCGTCTCTACACACTAAGAAGTATTTTCCCTGCAAGTTTTGTCTTTGTAGGTTCAGTAGTTTTGGCTGTGCGTTGATCATCTAGCCAGAAAGGACTTTCTTTTATATATATAGATATTCACCTGCTTTCTGTATTTACTCATATTCATGCTCCTTGTATTATTAACAAATGTTTTAAAATGTCATTTTTGTTAAAAATATGACGACATATTCACCCTCTTTCTCCTTGCATTATTACCAAATGTTGCAAAATATCCTTTCTATTTCGAGTATGACGTCACATTCCTGTTCTTTATAATTATTTTAAAAAAAATTATTTCAAGTTCAATTTTCACGTGGAAATCTTTTAATTGAAAATTAATTGCTGCGAACAAATTATTGAAATTTTACAATATTTTTGAAATTTTGGCAAAAATAAAGAAACATGGTTAAATTTTATAGGAAAAATGTCCATTGATTCTCAATGAAAATAATGAAATTTTAAATTATTCAAAACCACAGTCTCAATTTTTTTAGAAACTGACACATATTTCATTATGCTATTAGATTATTTATTCTAAAACTTAATTAATAAAAAAAATTAAAGCTTACTCAAAACTTGCTCGGAGTGAATTCGTGCAGATGCAATGCAGAAATGTACACGTGAAATAAATATTTCTAATACTTTAAGCACTTTGTGTACGAACCGTGGCCGAGCATGGCTCAGCTCATCTGCGTTCAGATGCAGAAAAGTGGTATAAGTCATGCAATTCAAAGTTTCATAACTCGGTCAATTTTAGTGTTAGATGAATGGGACTTTTATTTGTCTTACTTGTTAATGTAATTGAGAATTTTTATTAAATATCACTTGTAGGAACGGAGAACAGTATAAAAAATTAAATTTTTTAAACTTTTTAAGAAATGTTTTTAATAATCCAAATGAATTTTCAAATAATTGTTAACCTCATTTAAATCATGCTTGTAATTAGAACTATATGTCTATGACTATGGTTTTAGCAATTAGTCATTGGACACCGTTGAGAGTGGATGCCCTGTATTTTTGTAGATTAAAAAAATTGTCTTTTTTTTACAGTGTAGAAATTTACTCATATTGCACTATGCTACATTGTTCAACATCAACAATAATTATGCGTGTCACATGACGGGAGGGATATCTACGGGTTGACAAAGTAATAAAAATAAATTTTATTTTAATTCTATTCTAAAAAAAGCAGTAACTGTTATGCTGCCGGTGCCGTAATTGAGTTTGTTGTAACTGGAGCTGTTTCGTTGCTTATATTAAGAAAACTATTGCATATGAAAACTAGTATTAAAAAATGCTCTGAAGAGCGCCAAAAAATGTTAATATGTTTAAGTATGAAAAAGGGTTGGACAAGTGCTTCTAATTGAGCATGAGAAAGGAAAGGGGTTCCTTCTTGGCTGCAGCTCACTGTCAATGCCAACTTTTGAAAAAATCATATTCGCGGTTTTTCATATAAAAGAAATTTGCGGTACTGTAATAAACTTTCCAACTTGCTTTATATGTCAACTGCACTGTTCTACTGTTGTACTGGGCGTGCGTCTGCAATGCAACTTTGTACAGTGCACTGTGTACCATTATTTCTCTACAGACTATACTACACTGTACACTCCTATTATACTTTTGAGCCTCAGTGCACAACCGCACTGTTCGTTTGTACTTCCGTATTAAAGGTATATGCGCCTAATGTTCGTTTATAACTTACATGTGCATTACTGTACTGCATATTGCATTGTGGAGCCACAGCCACTTGCATATAATTTCAATCAATGAATGCATTATACTGTAACATATGTGAAAGTGTTCCTGTTCAGAAGTCTGCAACACTCTGCACTGCAATACAAATCAATTTTCTGCGCAGTTCTACACTGCAGACATGCTTGGTAGCACTGAATGAGTGTGATACGCTGCAGGAACTAAGGTTTTTGGTACTATGTCGCCTTACATTCATGTCTAATCAAGCTGCGTCTTTACTGGCTACGTCTTTAAACTGTACATTTTTATCGTAACTGTGAGTGATTTCATTTATATGGAAAAAACCCGAATATGATTTTTTCAAAAGTTGGCATTGACAGTGAGCTGCAGCCAAGAAGAAACCCCTTTCCTTTCTCATGCTCAATTAGAAGCACTTGTCCAACCCCTTTTACAACTTAAACATATTAACCTTTTTTGGTGCTCTTCAGAGCATTTTTAATACTAGTCATTTACATTTTTTGATAAAAACTAAAGTTTTTTTAATATCTTGAAAAGCAAAAAATTTTGCTATTGTCAAAATTTTATTGTTACATTTTTTTTACAACACTCGCCAAATCGTTGACTGTTCATCGCCAAAGTAGCATTTTTTCATGTCTACCTGCTCTCTCAAATGTCAGGGGACCGTCCCATCAATAATTAAATGGTGGTTTTCCATAGCTATTACCTCATAAAGAAACTGGATTCTATAATTGTCTCGGTCGCATCCATGGACTGTTTCTGCTGCACTGAAGTCGCCTGCTATAGGCTGAGTTGTTCTTTCAGTGGTATCTTTCCTTACTACTCTTCTTAGTCTTTCTTAAAATCGCTGAATGGGGCCGAATATTAGGTTCTGATAATTATACTAACGATCAGTTCAGTGATGATGCTATAAAAATTTAGTTTTGATTTTGCATCATTATTTGGTGCATGAGACTGTTATTTAAGAAAGTTATGCCGCGATATATATTTTTTTATGTATATAACACAATGTTCAATGTATGCTCACTGTATTTAAATTCGTACCAAAAGTTGAATGTACCAACACCACCAAACAATTGTTTCACTTTGTTTAAAGGCAGTTCCTGAAATCAAAATTAGGCCTTTATGGGTGCTAGTTGCAATAAATCCCCAAACAAAATAATGTTTTTGCCACCAAAACAGTAATCTCGTTTGTGTTTACAAAATTCGCCATATTGTTAGCTGATCATCGCTAAAGTACATTCGAAACCATACTGCACTCATCGATAATTACTAAATCCAATGATTTCCATTGTTGCTTAAATAATTTCAAATCGTCAGAATCAAGCTTAAATTAAAGTGCTTCATTCGTATGTTGGACGGGCAATTTGAAAAACGTGTGAATTGTACTTCTTCCAATGCTGAAGGCAGCAATTCTCGTTGGTGCTAGTACTGCAGCAGCATCATTATTGTGATTACTCATTAAACGAATTTTTTGACTGAGTAATTAAATTAGAAATATTTTTCCTCTACCAGCAACTACGCGTACAATCAGATTTATGGGTGGAATAGACGGGTCTTTCTGTTGTTCTTCTATGTACTTTGTAATTGATTAGAATATTTTCCTTTGGTCAGCATTCATTTTTTTTGTTCAATTTATCTTCATTAATAACAATTTCCTGGTGAGTTTCAGTGTTATCAGAATCTGCGGCTATCATATCAACGTCTTCATTTGGTTCTTCGATATTTTAAAGCTGGTTGTGCAAATCACTTTCTTGTTGTAACTTTTCAGCCAAGTCGATTGCAGCTTGTAATCGTTGTTATGTTTCGCGACATTCTTCCATCTCTGAAATTTTTTTCACATTGTGCTCAAAGGATTCACGGTAGAGTTTAAATTCTCCCAATAGGTCTTCTTCGTTTCGCCAAGGCTTGAACAACATCAGCAAAGAATGATGATAGTAACAACTCAATTCCAGCGTCCGTTTTCATGTTATGATAGGGCGTTTTCAAAGCAACTGGTTTCAAACGTTTTCTGGACAAACTGAGGTTCTTTTTTAATTCGTAATATTCTACAGACTTTGGTTTATTTCGTTCGTATTAGTACCTAGTGGCCAATTCGTATAAACACATGTTTTCCAATTTGTTCGGGTAATAATCATCAATAAAATTCCGACAGTAAATTTCAGTAGAGCGTTCATCCTCTTTTGCCAATAAAACCAAATCATGGTGACTTTCAGTTTTTTCGTCGGTCTTTTTTCATGCTGGTATTTAAGTATTGCACAGCATCCCATGAATAGAAACATTTATGGCTAAGAATTTTGTCTACGGCGTCGTAACTTCCAGTTTCTCGACTAATCAAGTTTTATCTGGCAAAAGCGCGTAATCTGGCACCGAGACATTTGTTTTCGTCAATGGTCTTCCAAATCTCTTCCTTGCGATTTTTTTTCCGGTTTGGTTATATAACGCGTAATGTAACGATTTAACACCAAACTGGGTTCTCCAACAAACTGGATGTCAATATTGGCGGCTCACATGAATAAAATCGCGGGATTATAATCATTGATTCAAGTTAGTTTTTCTGATCTTTTCAAACCACATAACTTTGTAACATGGTGTCCACCTTTTCGAGATAAAATGCAGTCTTTAACAGAATTTAAAGTTCAATGTTTCACCAAACCATACATGAAAATTATGTGTAATAATATGCAGCCTAAATATGGCACATTATTCATGACCGCTTAGATGATAATAATGATAGTTTTTCTAATATTCCGTAATCGAGTCTACAGACAATGTTAGCGAGAAACAAAATAAGTGGGTAAGTGTGATCGAAGATCGCTCAAAGGGTTTCGTTTAATATTCCTTTCAAAACACTTTATCCTTTCTTTAATAAATTCAAACAAATTTCATTTAGCAACAACAACAAAAAAAAGTCGTTTTTTATAAAGTAAAAATTTACCGGTCCATTTTTTTCCTTTTTTCGAATATCTAAACCAGCCAGATAGCAGTCCAAGCCCGCTATTATATTCTGTCATAATAATATCCGTCATACGGACTAAATGCAATGTTTAAAAAAATAATTTCAATATTAAACAAATTGTACACCTTCAAAATGTTAAAATATGCGAATATTTCCATAATTGGATTTTTGTCACGATTCAATATGTTTCTCAAACTCATATATTTACTATTCTCTATTATTTATATTGATACTCGCTTCGTATTATTCTCAAACATTTGAAAAATTAGTTAAACTTCCTATATGACGTCAGATTTTCTTTTTAATTCTCTAATGACGTGATATTAATCTGCTTGTTCACTTACACATACTCATACTCCTTGTATTATTGAGAAATCTTAGACAATTTCCGTTTTATTACGACTATGACGTCAATCAATTTTATTTCATATTTATTTTTTTTTTCAATTGGTGAAACTTTTTATTTCATTTTCATTTTTCACGTGAAAATCGTCTAATACAAAATTAATTATTGTAGAAAGAATTTCATTGTCGATTTTAAATCTTTGGCATCTGCTATAACGAAAAATGTTTCAATTTCATAGGAAAAGGCTGTTAGAATTTTGGTTTTTTATCTCTATTTATTAAAATAATACGAATTTTAAAATTTTAAAATTTTGAGCTCTTCACAGCTGCTATTCAGATTTATACACTAAGTTTCAATTCTATAAGTTACATACTTTTTCAGAATGGCTCTGTGACGGACAGACAACGGAGCGGGGGTAATAGGGTTTCGTGAGATGAACGAAACCCTGAAAATGAGGTACTTTTCGGCTAGCCGGGAGTCAGTGAAATATATATATATATGTATGTATATATATGTGTGTGTATATATATATACTTCACTGACAGCTTTTTAACCGAAAAGTACCAAAAGATATTATACCAACAATATGGAACACAGTGTAAATGTGGATATAATTGAAGAATTTTCACAAGATCGCAACAACCACATCAAACATTTATCGCCAATAAGAGCCCACTAAATCTACCGGCACAGGATTTTTCTCTTGATTGTATAACAATTATTTGTTTTCTTATTTTAAGTATATATTTGTGTTTTAATTTTAATAAAATAGTGCTTAAAAGTCTGTAATTTTCAAATGCTCACTTTCGTTTCAACATTGTTGTTTTTTTCAAGTGTTTTGATTCACGGGAATTTCATTTTGCGCTTACTATTACGCTTGGCGACAATGGATTTTGTATAACGAAAAAGTACCGAAAAATGTTTTACATTCAATAAATAACAAATCAAAATGTTTGGCAAGGTTTGCATGACAACACGATTTGTAGACAACATCTGCTCGGTCAGGGTTGAAATAATTGCGCATTAGCAAACATTTTGGTATGGTGTTGGTATAACGGAAAAGTACCAAAATAAAAGATACAGCACAAGCTGTACAGGCTTAATAACAACTTAATAACGACGACATTGAAAATTGGGTACTTCTCTATCATCCCGTCGCCCACTTTTCATAACAAAATACTATCGCCAACTCAAAGATTAAACGCCAAAATGCAGTCCCATTTACTTGATGTCAGAAGCATTATACGTGTTTGTTACGTCATCAAGTGGTTTTTAATTCAACATTTGCGTGTATTATTCATTATGTTTTACTGACTTATTAGTTATTTCATTAATTAAAATAACAATTATGTCCGTAAATTCTTATATTTTATTTATTTATTTATTTTGATATTCCAATGGCAACGTCCCTTTTATGATCCCTTTTATTTGGGTTACAGTTTGGCGATAGATTTTTGTTATGAAAAGTGGTCGACGGGATAATAGTACCGAAAATTGTTTGCCGTATATTTTACGTGAATTACATGAAATTATGAAACACAATTCTTTTACATAAGCATATAAAATGCTTAGTGAGTTTGAACGTAATAGCAGGAGCCTGTTAGGCGATATAATTTTCCAATATATATATTTCCTCATTGTCGATGAATAGTATATGAGTATTATTTCAAATTTAATGTGAAAACCACGATTTCTACCTACGATTTCTGTTCTATAACGGGCATTTACGCTAGTATGAAAATAAAAACAAATAAGCATGTTTGTCACGTGATTTATTTAATTTGAATGAATTCTGTTACATAATAATAATAATATTTATTTAAACTTTCATGCAAACGTGCGCGTTTGCTACGATAAAAAAAGAAAAGAAAAACCAATGTTCAAACGAAGCTTTACAATATAAATTCGATTTTCTCAGCGACCGTCAAACATACAAAGATAAAAAAATCTATTTTAAGTTTTACCAAGTGGAAAAAAATAAAACAAAAACGAAGTTAATCCAGCTAGTGACACTTTAACTACAGTTTGTTGAACTTTTCGTCTTCATTTTTTCGTTTAAAGTTAAATAAAAAACTACAGTAAGCTACAATAATTTTTTGAATGCTATCATTTTATTCGTCTCGTCGAGTTCTATCTTTGAAAAAAAAAATCATTGTCGTATGTCAACTGGTTCGCCAGAAATTTCAGAAAAACGTTTGCATTTTCTATTTCTTAAACATATTATAGCAAACGCTACCGCGTGTACTATGATATGAAATCTGATATTTTAACACTAGATAGAGAAACGTCTGATAAACGGAGATAAGTTTAAAGTTTTTAAATCGAAGAATTATTCTAAATGGTATTTAATGTTGAAATCGTTCAAAATAGTTTTAAAAATTTTATAGGATCAAAAATTTTTCATTTAACCATCTTTTGCTAGCACATATTGGTGGTTACTAGGTTGCGGTGTCTAATTATTTCCTAAGTTTGTCTAAATCTTTATTTTTTTTCAATTTTTGATTCAAAATTTTTATTAAATCAATAGAAATTTATTTCATATTTCGAAAAAGTCATTTTTTAACCTATTGTGGGCATTTTTAGAAAAGCGCAAATAATGGTATTTCCAAAGATCTTTCAGCTGAAAAATATATTTGAACGTGAATATTAAAAAAGTTCTAAAACTTTAAAATGATTAAATTATTAACTGCGAAAAGCAATTAATAAAGTAAATTACGCCGTAGAAGCCCAAATAATAATATTGGCAAACACTTTTCAATTGGAAAATATATTTACATGTGGATATTAAATAAGAAAAAAATTACAATAATTAAATTATTACGTGTGAAAAGCCTTAATTGAGGGTAAAGTAAGTCATATTTAAAAGGATTTTCTTATAGCGTATAAAAAGAACAGTTTCTTTCTTGACATTATTCTAAATGTCCGGCATGCAGCGAGATTTTTTACTCAATCATTTTAAGCAAGGTGATTTAAAAATGTGTGATAGATCTTACTGAATCAATCACCAAATAAGGCGACAGCTGCGAATGCGGCCTTGGGAACTGAAAAATCCCTCCATTCAAAGGAAAATGAATGGTAACCCGATTACAGAAGATCGCCGCTGGTCGTGATAATATCATACAATCGTCTGTAATCGGGAAATATTTCCAAAACAGAGCTAATTAGCGTATTTTTGGAATCCGGTGGGGTCTGGATGGGATGGGCAAGCGTAGCTCGTAGCAGGCGGAGCCCACCCGTGTTTTACAAAATCATAATTAGTGGGAATCGAGCGTTACAGACAAAATTTAATTAATATTCCTATTTATAAATAATCATTAATAAAAAATATTTTTTTAATTATTATTTGAGTGGGTTCCATGCCATATCAGTCAATCTGCTTTAAACTGCGCAGATAAACTGCATCTTTTCAACAGTTATAAAAATCGTACGATAAAAATCAAAAAATTTCTTAAATTTTTTCATTCATTTTTAATATTTTTTTTTCCTTTTTTTATATCACTCAAAGAGTTCTAACTCATTGTTTTGTAACAATTGAATATATATATATATATATATATATATATATATATATATATATATATAGTAAAGTGATATAAAGGATAATATTTGTAATGAAATTTATGAAAACGGAATATATTCACGTTACTTTCATCATTGGTATTACTTTCAAAGAAAATTATTGGAGATTCCACCTGCATGTTGGCTCCGTTCCAGAATCAAACCAGGAATAAATCTATAAAGTTTCATCACATCAGCTTTATGGCACTAGTGGGAGTTCAGATACGATTGAAATCGACGTAAATGATTAAAAAAATAAAATATATATATATATGGGCATAAAAAAATATTACACATTTAACTCATGTAAAAATTATAGTTACATATTTATAATAAATGTATGATTAAAATAAAAAAGTTTAGTAATTATTGTATGTTGATTGTTTTAAAAATCAAGTGATGGATTGGACAGAGTGATTATCCCATAAGTGTGAATTTTGGGTGCACAGATTCCTGATTTTTTTAAGGTCTCATATTATGATTAATTTAAAATTTTAATAACCACTGATATATTGCAGAATATTAATTAGTATATTGTCACAAAGTTTATTGAAAAATTAATACAATTACGGCAGTTTTTATCAGGCAAAACACAAAAAAATATCACTACTCGTCCAAGGACAGTAGACACGTTTTTTTTTCATTTTAGACATTTTACATATAAAAGAAAGCTTTTGGGAAGCTGTAAGCACTATTTTTAAAGACTTATCAAACCTACTATAAAATAGATAGATATTGGTTAATTTATAAATATCATTTTTTAATTAACTATTGGGCTCAGTAGTGATGGTTAGTAAAAGTGCGCTTACCTTTGCTTCATTCTTTTTAATCCAGAAAGTCTTCTTTATGAAAAGGCAGCAAGCAATGGCGACTTTTTCAGAACAACAAGTCTGGAAATAATATTAAAAATGTCTGCATATTGCCATCTGGTGGACATATGTGAATACTTATACGCTGGGGCAGTAGTGACCAAAAAAGTGAGGGACACAACTTTAAATGCGACAAACACAAATATTACACATTTTACTCATATTAAAATTATATTGTTATGCTCCATTAGTTTCATATTTATAATAAATGCATTGGATTTTCATAAAAGGTTAATAATTATTGTATGTTGATTATTTTAATGATTAAGTGATGAATTAGAAAGAGGGGGTAGTAGTGACTTTTCAAATATTAATATTCGATTTTAAAAATTAAAAAAAAAACAGATTGTCACAGTACAAGTAAGATAATATTGTAGAACGATCACAAAGACACAATTTAGCATCAAATGGGAATTTATATTGCAAAGAAAGTCGAGAGATATTCTTGAGATTGCGAAATCAAACTTATGAGATATTGTCCCATATACAGTAGAGATCAGCTATTTGAAAAAAAAATGTTTTGTCGAAGAGTTTTTTATCAGTTTTTTTTTTCAATGCCTAACTTTTATTAGATGTCACGTTGCCAAATGGAAATTTAAAATTTTTAATCTATTAGTCTTCTTCTAGTCCTGTACGGGTTCAATTAAATGTGGAAATTTCAATGTCGCAAAATCACGATACTAATTTTAATATGATGTTACTACGATTTCTGTATTTTGTAAAGGTTTAATACTGACGCACACACACACACACACACATACACAGATTTCTGTTTGAATTCAATTTGTGCGTTCATAGCAAGCAGGTATATGTATTACCGCTAAATTCTTTTTTTGTTAATTTTGCATTATTAAAATCATTTTTCTTATTAATCATTTTCCATTGTAGTTGCACAGTTATTCAATTATATTATTAGGAAAATTTTATAGTTATACTAAGCATGTAAATGTGAATTTTCTAAAAATTGGTCACCATTGCTTTTGAGACTTATGTATTTTTGTATTTAATAGACCAGGGTCGGCGAACCTTTTCACATCCGCGTTCCAATTTTCTTCCAAAAAAATTTCAAAGCGACCATGGCGTGTCAACCCCCAAACCCCGCCCATCTGCGCTAAAAAAAGCTATAAAAATAGTGAATAAAATTACTTTTATTATTATTAGATTAAGATATATGGTTAACATACCTGCAGGTAATAATATTAACCTAATATAAATATCAACATGCATATTAAATTAAATGATGTATAATATTGAACAATAAAACCTAAATAACTTGTCACATGAAAAGATTAATTAATTATAGTAATAATTATAGAAAGAAGATAAGTATAATAGATAATTGTAGTAATCGTAAAAAATATTAATAACTCAAATCGAAACAACTTGACAAATGACTGTAATAATTATGGTAATAGATGATGTTGCTCCTTGGGATCTGTTGATTTTGACATTTTAAGCACCGTGGTGGTTTTATAGTTGAGATAATTTTATTTTAAAATAGACAATGAGAAAAGAAACATCGAAAATAAAATCATTTACGAATCATATCTACAAAGTATTTGTTTTACACCTGTTATTAAATGGAAAATTATTATTTTAAAAATATATTACAATGCATAAGAAGAAATTAGTAAATATAAAAAACATTACCTACAAAGTCTGCGACACAAATCTGTTTTCTCTGTGGTGTTCGTTGATTCAATTTTTTTTTTCTAATTTCAAAAGCATTGCAAAAAAAATTTTTCAGAAGAAAATTAAAAATTTTGTAAAGTACGTAATGCAACAACTGTATCTTGGAATTTTGGTGTTAGTTTCTCTTCACCGAATTCGTAATTACTCTCATTTAACTCATTGTCATAAATGTTTGTTTATTCTATCAATGTTCCGCTATCGTTTGTACAAAAAAGAAAACTCGTAATTCGAAGATAAATTAAGTGAAGGTTTAACAGATTTCATATTTTCTAGTCAAGATTTATTAGGATATTTTACCTGTATTTCCTTATTTGGTTGGGACCTTAATAAACTGGCGTAATAACAGAGTGATGGTTTAACAATATGTAACTTTAATTACATTTTTAAAGTAATTAGAAAGAGACGAAATTAAAGCAATTAAACAACTTAATGTGATTTCTGATGTTGCATCTTCGATGCCATATGATGGGCTCATAATTGGTTATTTTTAATAAAATACATGATGAACTGGAGTCATCTGACAAGTTGATTCGATTACAATTTTTAATATTATTCATCTCTGATTGATAATAATGATTCACAAGTAGAGAGAGAGGTTGTCAACATGGAGCAAATGCCAACTTCTTCTGGAATTGAATTCAAAGTGTACATAATTTTACTATCAACATTTTGTTTATGATGCCTGGTAGTCATTCTTTTTCAATCATCTCCAAATCCTCTCTCACTTCGACAAATTGCTGAGTCAATATATTGAGTTGGATTGGAAGTCGATAAGCTATATTTTAATTTCTGAAATTTCCAACCAATCGAATACAATCAAGATCAGTTTATCAATTGGTGTCACATCTGGGTAGATAATAAATTTAACCATAAATGCATGAATTTTTCTTTTAGAACTGAATTTTTTTATACTTATATTAAGGATTATACACCAAAAAATTTAAGATAAATGTTTAAATTTGTTTAGTAGCATATTTTATGTAATTTTTACAGGATTAATATTTCTATATAAATATAGTGGTGGCAAAGAACTTGATTTATTTATTAAAAGTTAAATACAAAGTTATGTAAATTTGCATCGCTATGCATTTAAGGGTTAAATGATTCCGAAATTGGTACACAATAAGTACACAAGTACTTATTATAACAATCAAAAGCTATTGTCAGCCATGCTCGTGTATTAATGGAAGAAAAATAATGAGGTATAGAATTTTGGGGAGTTTGACTGCATTTGATTTAATCAATGGCGTGCCAAAAATATCTTCTCGCGTGCCAGCTACGGCACGCGTGCCATAGGTTCGCCGACCCTGTAATAGACGATACTTTCAAAACAATATCGGACCGCTAATGTTTGCCTTCGACAATATTGAATTTATATGATGCAATGTACCAAAAGTGCTGTTTATGCATTTTGTTGCATTTTAACTGTTGTATCAATTTTGGAGGAAACACTCAGAAAAAGAAACTGATTAAAACTACAAAACATATTTTTCGAGTACATTTTGTTGTTTTAGCAAAATTGGAGTAAAATTGGAGCATTTTACTTCAATTAACAAAACAATTTTGCTGACGATAATTTTTTTTTTTTTTTTTTTTTTTTGGAATTGCAAAAAAAAAAAAAAAAAAAAAAAAAATGTTGATTCAAACAAAATTTTTATTGACCTATATTTAAACAAAAAATTTGTTTAAATATAGGTCAATGGAAATTTTGTTTGAATCAACAAAAAATTTTGTTTTGTTGAAAACCATTTTTTTTTTTTTTTTTTTTTTTTTTTTTTGCAATTCCAAAAAAGTTTTTGTATCGCCAGTTAACAAAAAATGTTTTGTTAATTGAAGTAAAATGATTCAATTTTACTCCAATTTTGCTAAAACAACCAAAATGTACTCAACAAAAATGTTTTGTAGTTTAATCAATTCCTTTTTCTGAGTGAAAATGTCGTCATTCAATAGACAATATTTTCAATTTAAAGCCACTATATGTACAATATTATTGTTTAATTTCAAATATATTAGATATAAATCTAATGTCATTTTAAATGAAAATGATTTCGCTGCAAATCTTAGTTACGCAAAATTCGTATTTCTTTGCATTTCCGATGAAGAAATATTTGCACATTATAGGATTCTCAATGAAACTAATGTATTAAATATTGGCTTGTTAATCAGGAACTATTGTTTATTTTTCCCTTTTTATTATTTCGCACAACTTCTTTTTTTTTTTTTTTCATATTATTGTAAAAGAAATATTTTTTGATGTATTAATAAAAAAAAAATATTAAAATAAATATTAACAAAATGTTAATGGTGAATAATATCCAATTTTTAACGAGTTTGTAAATTATTACTAAAATTTGTTAAAAAACAAACTATTGATTTTTCCATATAAGTAACACCCTTTATTCTATTTTATATAAAAGGATTTCAAAGTTAAATGGTATATATTTGGAATATAATATTTTGGTTTAATTACACATCAGTTAGAGAGTGGTTTTAGTACAATTTCAACATATATAGCTTACTCATATGTATTCAATCATCTCTACATCAGGCAATTCTGTCCAATCACTGACGATTCCTGTTTCACTGTCAAATAGACTTAATTAAATTACGCTGTAAGGGATCAATGCGAGTATATGCATTCGCCTGCTTTGCAGATAACATGCAGTGAAATTACATAATGTACAGCATGGCACTGTACAATAATCAACTTCGAAAAATATTGTCATTGTAGAATTAATGTATTAAATTGCATAAAGTTTCATTTTTGTAAATATATAAGCCATAAAAATATAGACAGTTGAAATAAATCCATTTTTTAAATATTTTATAAAAATATATTTATGTATCTGTATATACGTATACACGTAAGAGAGACAGAGATGTTTATCTACTCAAATTACGAACCTTCCAATCTCAACTGGATATTTGAAATCTCTGGATCTTTCTCTAATTGATACAGAATAACAAAGTAATTTGCAACACACTCAATTTTGTATCTATCTAACGTTTCATTCAAACTATACTCACTATTTAAGCACTGTTTCTAAAATCACTCTTAGTTAAGGTACTTTCCGGAAATGGGATTTAAAATAATGTGTATAAAACAAGTTAATGTAATTTATTTAGTACAAATAAATGAATTCATGTGTTGCATAATTTCTTATTTATATATAATAATGTTCACTTAATAACACTGTAAATTTGATGATATTTAGTTGAACTATATGTGATTTATGAGAACAATTTTTTTTTTAAATCACTTATCATTGAGCTACACTTTGAATGTATCTGAAACAAAGTACGCTATATCGCCGATAGGGTTAAAACCCCAATATCTGATACTTTAAGGATTCTTTCTTGTTCAAATCACTATTACAAAAATTTAAATCTATTTTATACTTACCTTTGTTTTTGAAAGGATAGTAGAGATATATTAAAAAATTATTTTTGGCAAAATTTTGAAAAATTATATATTTTATTATTAAAAATTAATTTTATTCTTAAATATGGTCAAAATCTCCAGTAACTGACTTCACCCTATTTTGGAACACCAATAACTGACGCAAAGTAAACCAGTGATTGACACTTTATTTTAAAATATTAAAATGCTTAAAAAAATCTTTATTCTTTATCATAAAATCAAAATAAATTAATATTTATTATAAAAAAAAGTGGGATTTAGTAAGCTGTACTGCATTATTAGTAATGCAGAGTACATAGTAAGAGTATAAAGGAATACTATTTAGTACTGCATTATTAGTAATGCACATATCCAATAACTGACATTTATGATCCAGTAACTGACATCTGGTGTCAGACACCGGTAAAACAACTTAAATTTTAATGGTGTTTACTACAAGATAAATTTAATTTATTATTATGCATTTTTAAACAGTTCAAATAATATATTTCAACCTTCTTTAATATAACCAATAGCTAACGCCTCTGTCAGATACTGGTGAAATGAAATTCTAGGAATCAATAACTGGCACCCCCTATTAAGCTAAATTACATAACAATAAACACTAAATCACTCCAAAATAAAAATACGTGTCTCATTTATCACTAGATGACATTACTTTGCCGAATTTTACAGAAAAATGTTTATTTGAGATTGATTTTTGCTCAAATGTCAGTTACTGGTTAGGTATTAATAACTGGGAGGTTTCAACCAATATTTCTATATTTCTATATTTTAACAATAACCATATGGAATTTTTAATTTCGTGTTTATAGTGGTTTCCCAAATTATGAAAGAAAAAAAAAAGAGTGCAATTTGTTCATAAGCAGTTACAAATTATTTCCTATAAATATTCATAGCTTATCGAGTATTTAAAGCACTCGCATATTAAACTGAAAGTGTGATTTCAATAATTTATTCACATGGCAGACGATAGAACATAATTCGCCCTGTATGTCTGTAGAAATTCTCGAAAAATACTTGTCGAAAGTGTCCCGTATTAATTAGCCATATAGTGTATGTCTTAATGTAATAAAATCTGTTTCGATGCGACGGGACGTTTCAAAGTAAACGTATATGTTCTAACTAGGACTTCCCTCAAAGGGATTAGTCTGAGTGATATTGCTGAGAACATAAAGTTAACAATTACGATATAAAGAAGATACAACATATGAAAAATAGCAAATTAAATGATATAATTAAAAAATATCATATATAAATTCATATACTGTTATGTTTTCACATGCATTTTTTTATAACATTTGGCAAATAATCTCATTTTCTTAAGCGGGAATTGCCCAAAACTTAAAAAAAAACCGCCGGATCTTTTAAAACGATATTTTTAAAGTCATATAATCAGATTTGCAGCCAATAGCATATTTTAACAAGCGTAGTTTAACGCAAATTTAATTTCATTTTTGCAACATTTTCTTTGTGACAAATATCTAAATAAAATATTAAAAAATAAAATATTAAATATTAAATATTAAAATATTAAATCAAATATTTAATATTTGAATTAAAAAAAATTCCTCCTTGTTTATTTGTATAACTATTTATAGAAACTCGTATACTTCAAACCACATTGATAATATGCTTTGCTACAAACGTGTCTACCCCTCTAACTACGCGTATGTCTTAGCTGTGTCTCTCTCCGAACTCATCTGTCTACTGTCTCTCTACTCTTCTGTATACCCGTCTCAGTATCCGTCTGTCTTTCTACCCAACTCTGTAATCGTCTCTCTACCTGAATCGCTTCCCGTTACACTACCCGTCTATCAACACGTCTGCCTGTCTATATACCCCTCTTTCTACCCGTCTGTCAAGTCGTCTCTGTACTCGTCTCGCTATCCACCACGCTACCCGTCTCCCTACCCATCTCACTACCCCTCTGTCAATCCTTTTTTTCACCTGCCTCGCTACCCGTCTGTCTATTCGTTTCGCTACCCGTTAGCTTATCTCTGTCTCTATCCGTCTCTCTACCCGTCTGTCTACCCGTTTGTTTACACGTCTATCTACCTCTCGCCAACTCTTCCCAATATTTAAACAATTTAGTAAACGGAAGCCGTTTATCTGTTATTAAATGCAAACAGGAGTAATTTATCTAAAGAGTGTAATCAGATGCAATTTTTTTAAATACATACATAAACCAGCATAATAATTCACCAGTTTTATTTTCATAGTAGTTTATGTCATTTGACAGTAAATCTGAACTTCTTCAACCCGAACTGCGTCAAGCTTTTTAAAAAAGCCCCAAGGTCTGTATAACTGGGAAGGGGAATTGCCCTCAGGGCTATTAAAGACATGTTATTAAGTTAAGTGAGTTTCGTAATCGGGTTCGCAGCCAATTTCTTATGTCAGAAAGCGTGGCTTCACGCCATTTTAAATTCATTTCTGTAACTTTCTTTTTCTTTATTTGGTGGGTGGTTGGGGGGGGGGAAGAGGGTGCCAAATATATACACTTAAATTCAAACTTTTGCCCCCATGTTAATATTAGTGTTGTTTGTATTATTAATTAATACTTTGTTGATCGAGCTTCATTCGAAACAAACGTAAAAGACTTCTACAATTTTTTTTTCTAGGATAAAGTTCCGTAATTGGACCCTAAGCTAATCGGGGAATTTAATATCATTATTGTTTGTAACTCTTATAGAGTTAAAACAATATTGTTGCTAGCATTACTCTTGTTTGTGACCAACCTCTTCTGTGTATCTGAATGGGGTAAAGTTCCGTATCATGTACTGGTTGGTGCCAAAGGCAGTTTTAGAATCTAACCAAATTTTTCTAGAGAGCGCAAAAACATGTTTTTAAAATATTTACAAATATACGTTTATTAAACCATGTATTTGAGCCATTTTAAAAAATTAAGTACGATGCTAAAATAAAATTTTATTGTCATGAATAAGAAATGAAAATACATAACAAACAAATTTAACAAATCTAAGCCATTTTTGGGTACTTCTTTATTACCTCGTCGACCACTTTTCATAACAAAAAACTATCGCCAAACTGTAAGATTAAACGCCAAAAATACAGTCCCATTTACTTGATGCCAGAAGCTTATACGTGTTTGGTATACCATCAAGTGGTTTTTAATTCAATATTTGCGTGTATTTTTCATTATGTTTTACTGATTTATTAGTTATTTCATTGATTAAAATAACAATTGTGTCCTTATATTCTTATATTTTATTTATTTTGATATTTCAATGGCAACGTTCTCCCGTTTATTTAGCGTTACAGTTTGGCGATAGTTTTTTGTTATGAAAAGTTGTCCACTGGATAATAGAGAAGTACCCATTTTTGTGATAAATAATTGTTATTGCCAGGGGGGGCAAATTGTGAACAATTAATAAGCGAACTAAAAAATTACCGGAAATAACTTGTGAGAATCTCAGGAAAGAAATATCTGATATAAATAGCATTTAAAATCTTAAAATGGAGAAGTGGTCCGTATAAAAATGCAAAACATTATAAACCTGATATAAGAATTTTTTAATTTTTTTATATTTCCGAAAGCACAGATAAAAGGGTAAAAATCCCGGCACAGATGCCATATACTCACCACGTTGGCGCGATTTCCCCCCCACCCCTTTGGCGAAAGCTGTTTGTTGTGTTTGTTTACTTTTATTTTTTTATTTTAATTCTATAGATTATTTTTATATGTATATCAATATTAATTTAGGCACAGATGTCATATACGCACCAGATTGGCGCGATTTTTCCCCCGCCAATTTGGCGAAAACTTTGTTTTTGAATATTAGTTACAAATACCATACAATAATAGCACGTAATTTTTTATTTCAATATAAAAATAAAATAACGTAATAAATGAAATAGCTCCTATTATTTAAAAAAGGGAAATAAAAATAAATAAATGATAGTTTGATATAAATAAATATTGATATATATAATAAAAACAATTTATAGAATTAAAATAAAAAATAAAAGTTAATAAACAACAATTGAAACAAATTAACCGGGTTACCATGTGAGGCATAAAATTGCCATTTTGTTGCAATCGCGCCAATGTGGTGCGTATATGACATCCGCGCCTTTATTTATATCAAACTATTATTTATTTATTTTTATTTCCTTTTTAACAATTTCCAACCTAGTCGAAAAGTGTTTATGACTTCGGTTTGTCTGGCCGTCTGCCGTCTGGCGTCTGCCGTCTATCCGTGCTCTAACTCCCGTAAATATGCTCGGATTGCCTTGCAATTTTTATATGTTATTGTCGTTATCCATAGCACGTTCCCTATTTCAACTGAAGTATGTAGCACTTATAGTTTTTTTTACAGGGACACTCAAAAGAACTCCGTTACATGACGGTCTATGGGGAAAATAATTTGCGGTTTATTTTAATGATGTTACACAATTGCAAACACATTGTAATTGATATATATCACTAAGGTGTATTACAAGAAGCTTAATATGGAATAGGGTGTGGATAGCACTTATAGTTAATTTACAGGAACAGTCAAAAGAATTCCGTTACATTACGTCTATGGAGAAAAATCGTCTGCGGTTTATTTAAATAATGTTTCACTATTTTAAACGCATTGAAATTTATATATATCACTAAGGTGCATTACAAGAGGCTTACTACAGAATATGGTGTGTATAGCAGTCATCGTTCATTTAAAGGGACACACAAAAGAATTCTCTACTATATGTTAACAATAATTTCTGGAAGTGCGTTTTCAGTTACTGAACGCGATTTTAAATTTAACTCACTTTTTGTTTATTACTTGGTGTGTATAAATTTTGTAGATCCTATACAGGGCAGCACAAAACTTCGCGAACACATTTCCGTTTATTGACAGAAACTCCAGAAGGAGAATTTTAAACTGTGCTACGCGTTTTTTAACTGAACTAAAATTTAGCATCCTATGTTCTATATATACAAATCTATAGATCCTATACAGGGCTGAATAAAAGTATTCGGATATTTTTCCGAATATTGTATACGTTGGAAATTCCTGAAATTATGTTTTTAAATATGTTATGCGTTTTTCAAATTGTTTACTTAGAAGTTATCTTTCAGCTTATTAAACGGTATGATTTGTAAAATTATTTTAGAAGCGTTGGAAAGTGTTACATAATCTATGCTTGACGCATGATTTTTCGTTCTTGTTTAAAATAATAGAAGCTGTTTTATTTATTACGTTATTTTATTTTTATACTGAAATAAAAAATCACGTGTACTATTTGTCACACTATTTGTAACTAATATTCAAAAACAAAGTTTTCTCCAAGCTGGTGGGGGGGGGGAGGGTAAAATCGCGCCAACGTGGTGCGTATATGACATCTGTGCCTTGTTTCATTTAACATATGTATTGGTACTTTTATGTTAACTTGGCGTAGTTGATAAATCGCCAAATATTTTTCTCATAACATCTTCATATTGCATTCATTTCATTTAAATATAAATCTTTCACTCATTTCATTTGAAATACATACATTAAAAATACACGTCTTTCACTCATTTAATTTAAAATACACGCCTTTCACTAATTCCATTTAAAATACTAAAAAGGAAAATAAAATAAAAAATAATGCCACAAATCGAAACCTTTTATTTAAACATCAAAGAATTGTTCCTAATATACACACGCGAAATAAAAAAGGTGCTAATGGTGTGATTTATGCCAAATCTCTAATACTAAGTTTTTGCGGCTTTTGTTTTTTCAAACAGAAAAAAATCCAGATTAACTTTCCATTTTTATTAAATTGAAATATATTTTATCGTGCTGAATATTAGTGCTTGCATGTTTTTTTTTTGCTCCATGTACTCCATGAACGTTTCGATTCCGATTGTCTACGAAAATCTCCCGCCGGTGAAAATGACGTACGCACAAAATTCAGTGACGTATGTACTTTAATTGTGCTTTTTTGTCTATTTTTTTAATATAATTTCTAAACGGTTTGACACTTATTCTTGGTAATAAATAGACGTCGTTGTCACCTTTATAGGTACCTGCTGTAAAAATTTGAACGAAATCCGTTAAATATTTTTTGAGTTATGCTTGACGAAAGGTTTTAATATCCATCGCAGCTATATATGGGGCAAAGTAATACTGCGCTGTGTAATGAGTCTTCGTTGCACTCAGACAATTAAAGGCGTGTATTTAATTCGCCTCTTTTAAAGAAACTAGGGAGCTTCCCGGGTACAGATCAAAGTTGAAAACCATTTTTCTCTAACTCTACTACAGATTTATTTTTTAATCGTTGGGAAAATGGTTGTTGCTTTCCGTTGATAATGGACCAAATGATGTTCGCATTTTACTACGCATTTTACTCGCATTATATTTATAACATTTCTTGACATATGTCGCCAAGTTATAGTCATATATGATGCATATATGATGTATATATATGACATGTGTATATGATGTATATACGACATATAAGACGTAAATAATATGTGTATAATGACGTATATGGCACATATAGGAGTGTTTGAAATATATATAGGCGTATATAGGATGCATATATAAGCTTTGTGAAAATTTTGGCGAAATCATAACTGCAATCTTGGCATAATTATAATTGCGGGGGCCGCTATAACATGAAAGTACGGTAACTTTTTTTATTTTTTAAGCTTTCGGAACATTTTCCCAATGGTTATTGTAATTTGTTAAATTATATATATATATATATAATTATATATATATATATATATATATATAATATATATAATATATATATATATATATATTTGTATTTAATATATATTTTTAGATTGTCCAATCACAACACCGAAAAGCATTTTTATATTAAAAACATCATAATGTATTCAAACAATCTTTTGAAATTTATTAAAAGCGATACTTTCATATTAACCGAATGCCAGGACTTGATAGCCTCAGAAATCAAGAAAGGTTTTGCTACTTACTTCACTGTTTTTGATTTTAATATTTTCCTGTTTAATTTGTTTTTCATTTACATTATAATAATCCTTGTTTATTTATTTATTGATGAAGTTTTAATTTCTTTCTGGAATATTAACCGGAAACAAATACTGAACTATTTATATTGTTTTAATTGGAAACGTATTAGTCTTTCGTAATCTGGCTGCATACAATAGACAAAAGATTTAAAAGTAATTTATGCTTGAAATTTATTTTAAAAACCATAAACGATTAGCAAACTAAGATACAGTTTTCAAACAAATTATATTTGAAAATACAATTTGTTTTCCCTATTCGGTGCTGTAAAAATTTAAATTGCTCGATTACATATGTATTTAACGAAATACATACCGATTACATACTGAAATGTAATCACCGGGAGTTGCCAATCTAAAGAAATATGCTTGGAAATTATTTTAAAGGCGATAATAAATCAGTCAATTAAGAAACAGTTTTCAAACAAATTACATTTCAAAGCAGATATTTGTTCCTATATAACATTGCAAACATTGAAAATGTGCGATGTTTAGAAACTAAAAAAAATGCAGTAGCAAAAATCGCAAAACCGAAAGTTCATCATCAAGTGTTGCCATTCGCCAAATGACGTCAGAGTTACGCACGGACACTTTTGCCCTTTATAATATAGATAACATAAAATATTATTTATATAAAAGAAGACAGAAAGTTATTTATGAAATAATAATATTTTTAACTAAAACATACATACGAGATAAAATTACTAACCATAGAAGTATGAAGAAATGATGAAACTGCATCATCCTCCGAATTCCAATAAATGAAGTCCTTCAGCAACTGAAGGCACGAAAAGTGTGTATATTTAACACATGGATGTTGTAAACAATTTTATTATTATTTTAATTTAATTTATAATTAATGTTACAATTATTTCGTGACTGTATGCTTAAATATATTTCTCTTATAAAAATCACTTATATGTTGAATATTGTCGCACAATCAATAGAAGAAATTTTCATTTAATTTTTGCACGTTATATTCTTGCATTTTTTAAAAATGTATTCATAAAATGTTTCTTGCGATATAAATGTCTAATGTATGTTATTATCTTAATCAAAACTGGCATATGTTTTTCTATGAATTATTGTACTCGTTATGCACATATGTGCTATTATTACAAGTTGAACACATTTCAAATCAGTTTTTTATTGCAATTTATAATTGTCCACCAAGTATAATATATTGATTATAATACTATACGTGTACGTACATTTTCTTTTTAAATACCTGTATTTTAAAAGAATTTTCTAATAAAATATGTCTAAAACATCAGATTATCCTAATAAAAACTCACATGTTATGTTCATCTGAAAATTAATGTAATCTATAGCAAATGTATTCTATTAATATAAATTGGATCGAATCCAATTCAGTTTTCTGCAATTGATGATTAACCATCACGAATAGTATAAATTTTTTAATAACAAGTGCTAGAATTAATTATGATTACATTTTTCCAATCACTTTTTGTACACAATTTCATATCTAAAACAATCAAAAATATCAAAATTTGTTTGTTTGTGTCTTTGCTTGTAATGTTTAATTCTTACAATTAAGGGAACAGTACAATTAAGGTAACCTAAATGTATCAGAAAAATTAAATTTGAAGAATTTTTATCAGTATATACCAGTAATACAAGTATTGTAATCTATATGCAAATATATTCTATTAATATAAATTGGATCTAATCCAATTCAGTTTCCTGCAATGGATGATTATCCATCATGTATAGCACCAATCTTTTATAACAAGTTGATTAATCAATTTATAATTATATTTTTTCTCTATCATTTTCTGTATGCAACATCAGCTGTCGAATCTAAAATAAAATATTTGTTTTTGTTCGTGCGTTTGTTTTTATGTTTACTTCTTACAATTATGGGAACATTACTGCTTAAATGTAGTATAAAAAAATATTTTTTTAAAAATTAATTTAAAATATTCAGTCCAAAATATTCGGATACAACATTTCCATATCTGCGGGTTTCTTTCATTTAAACTATTGCAAAAAATACTATTGCACACAAGACATTTTCATAAGAATTGAATAAAATAATCCGAAATTTTCAGAAATTTATTTTCAAAAGTTATCTATTAAACAAAATTATTGTTTCAGAAAATGAAATATAAACCCAAAAATGCATAGTTCTGGGAAAGTAAAAAATATTTATAATATTAAAAAAATAATCAATATTAAATATTTACTTACATAATATATTTTAGATTACGTAATATAGGCAAAAATATTGTTCACTACTTTATGAAATTCGCAAAATCATTATTTAAATGTTGCAAAGAAATTTTCAACGCAGTATCAAAATAAGTATTCTAAGAGAAAAGCTTTTAAAATTTTTGAATTATAAGGAAATATACAGAAACATGCTTATTCTTGTGTGATAGTTTTAACAAAGTGGCATAGTAGAATGTTGTCACTATAAAGGCCGAACAATTGTACTCGGAGAACAGACCAACTGTAGTAAATCCGATCACGGAAGATGTCACCGAAAAATGTAAAATCCAAATTCAGTAAGTTTAAGACATAGACAAGCGGGCTATGGCGGACACGTGCGATAGATACAGTGGGCGATCGCAACGGCTTCGAATTTCTTCATTGCTTTCGGAGGCAAATGGTGCCGAGCATAGAAATATGACTTTTTTTTTAATTAAATTTTTAAGAAACGAAATGGATTTCAAGAATAATGAAACAAATTAATTTATATTTTAAAATGTGTAAGATTATGTGTCCACTAAACAATATTGAATTAAAGTTGCTTAAAAAGAAAATGAATGTACCAGGAATTTTTTTAAACATAAATTCTATGATTTATAAAGTAAAGTTTTTAATACTTGCATAGAACACTTCTTAAATATACCAAAAAAAAAAAAAAAAAAAAAAAAAAAAAAAAAAAAAAGACGCAACACATTCTGAAATTTATCCTAGAAGAAAGTTAGCCGCGTTATTAGTAAAATAATTACAGATATATATATATATATATATATAAGAAGGACAATATACATGCAAAACGTATACAATACAAGGGTAGAAATGAAACTGGTATGAATATACACACACTTAAAGTCTGATTAAATCTTTCAAAACTCGATTTATTTATATTGTTTGTTATGGATTTAAGAATATGTTACCACTCTACTTTATGATTTATAGCTGAATTGTTGCACCGCTTGTAGCAGCGCTTGTAGCAACGCGTGTAGCAAAACAATTTTGGGCAGATGTTGTTTGAAATTGCTATCGCTTTGTCTAATATTAGCATAAAATTTTTCGCCAATTTTATGGTACATACATTTTACCAGTTTTGGGGCAGTGTTTACCACACATATTAAGATTTTACATAGCCAATAATTATGTAAAGCGACTATTTCTGTAATACTGTCGATTCATTGCAAATATTTCTAATGCAAAGCAAATATTTTGGTAATAAAGACCAGAAAAATAATCTTTAGCACCATAACACTTTCAGAAACATGCATCAACTAGCATGCAATAAATAGATATTAATGTAATACTACATTAAGAAACAATCACCTGAAATCAGTCATGTAATTTCATATTGTTTTATTTTTATGGCATTTTAAGAAATTCTTAAGCTAAAAATATCTGTGCCCTTATTATATTATTTTAAATAAGTATAGTTCATCTACTCTAGAAATGGTAATACATCATTGTTCTTTCACAACATCAGAATATTCGTTTATAAAATGCTGAAAGAAAAACAAAAGTTGGAGAAATTCATCTTAGTCACTGTATTCCTTGTTTGTGAAATATGACAGAACTTGCCCTGCAATTTTCATCGCAAGTGACTTTTTGATTAATGTAACTTCCTTAAAATGTCACAAAGCCAGGTTCATTCCCCAATATCCGCCTTTTTACTATATATTTTATTGACATTTTTTACGAAGATGTATGATGATGTATGTTTAGTTTAGGTGAGGGAACAAATAAAAAGTTTTCGTGTGGCTTCAGAAATAAGTCACAGTTATCTCGAAAAATAAATTCCAGATGAGGTATCTTGTCAGTGAAGTATTTTTAGTGTTCTATTTTTGTGTATTCTAAAATATATAAAGGTATAGAAAATACTTTTAGAATGTTTCGTTTCAAAAAGACGTTTTTGGATTTAATTGCGTTTAATTTTGAGTGTACATTATTACTTTATTTGTTGTAAATAAAAATAGCATCAAAGTAAAGACTAATCGTGTAAAATCGTATGGTCTCTGTGGTTAAATAACATCAGTAATCTTATAACTGAAATATGGATTTAAACCTTGCAGAGCTTACACCCAACAAACTTTTCAAGCCGATGTCGACCCGAATCCGGAGTATTTAAAACCAAATACAAGGAGAAGCATAAAATGAAAGAAAAATCACTATATTATAATAAAGCTGGAAAATCTCTCTACATTCCAGTCTCAAATATCAATTTTCATGAAATGTATATATATATATATATATATATATATATATATATATATACCGGGTGTTTCAAAAGTTCGGTGCAAAAGTAAAACACAATGAAAAAAAGATCTCTGGTTTCGAGAGACATGCGGTTTGAAAATAAATATTCAGCGTGGTATCATATATTCTAATACGAGCAAATCTTGTGTGTGTGTGTGTTGTTACATATTAATTTACATTTTAAAATGTTTAAGATGAAGTGTCCACTACACAACATTGAATTAAAGTTTCTTAAAAGAAAAGAAAAGTACCAGAGATTTTTTTAAAGCTAAATTCTATGATTTATAAACTAAAGTTTTTAATACTTGCATAGAACACTTCTAAATACACCATACAAATTTTTAAAAGACTCAACACATTCTGAAATTTATACTTGAAGAAAATGAGTCGAGCTACTAGTAAAAAGGAAAAAAAAATAAAGATACATACATACATACATTTCTCTCTCTCTCTCTCTCTCTCTCTCTATATATATATATATATATATATATATATATATATATATAAAAGAAGGACAATATACAGGCAAAAAGTATACAATAGAAGGGTAGAAATGAAACTGGTAAGAATATACACATATTTAAAGTCTGATTAAATTTTTAAAAACTGGATTAATTTACATTGTTTATTTTGAATTTAAGAATATGTTACCAATCTACTTTATGATTTATGTGCTGAATTCTTGCAATGCTTGTAGAAACGCTTGAAACAAAACAATTTTGGGCAGATGTTGTTTCAAATTGCTAATGCTTTGTCTAATATTAGCATACAAATTTTCGCCAATTTTATGGGGCTTACATTTTACCAGTTTTGGGGCAGTGTTTACCAGACATATTAAGCTATATATATATATATATATATATATATACATATATGCCAATTTTATCTTCAAAACGGTTCTAACGATTTTGACGAAATTTTGTATCCTACCGTTTTGGGGCACCAGAAAACCATTGGGCTACGTCACACGTTCGAGAAAAGTCGATTAGTGGGTCATTTTGTGTTACCATGGGTTAGGGTCAAGCTAATTGTATCTAAAAAACGGCTCTAACGATTTTGATTAAATTTTGTATCCTAAGAGTTTCGGGCACGAGAAAATCATTGAGCTAGGTCACATGTCCGAGAAAATTCGATAAGTGGGCCATTTTTGGGTCGCTGTGGATCAAACTAATTTTATCTAAAAAACGGCTCAGACTATTTTGACGAAATTGTATATCCTATGGGTTTCGGGCACGAGAAGACAAGTGGGCTTGGTTACATATTCGAGAAAATTTTACTAGTGGGTTATTTTGGTCATGGGTCATGGTATTTGAACTGTAAGCTAATTTTGACCGAGCATAGCTCGGTCTTCCCTGCTCGTGAAATTTTATATGACAACAAAAAAAGAGATGAAAATCCCGACAGTAGAGGACGCTGCTGCTTATATTTATATAGAATAATTCCATATTGCTTACACAACACAAGATCTAGATACAAAATCATTAGAGAATACTGCATGTACACTTTTAATACGCAAAAGTAATAATGGTAATCATGTGCAATTTTCAATCACAATAACATCAAGCACCATTATTATTTTTGCGTATTAAAAGTGTACAGGTAGTATTCCAATTTTGAAACAGTTAAAAATGATTTTAAAATTACGAGTTCCAAACTTTGAGCTTGCTTAATATTTAAACTACTTGACCGTTTGACTTCCCGTTTGGAAATGTAAGGTAATGGTTACCGAAGGATCCATATATGATGTCAACATTAGGAGTTAGAATTGAAATGTTTTAATTTGAAAATTCCTGGGAAGTCCCTCCCTCTGCCCCAAATTATTTTAATCAAATGAGGCTACACTCGAATATTTTGGACACTTTTTTTACAATTTCCTGAAATTCCGACGCATTTATGAGATAAAGGAAAATGGGGGAAACTTATGGTGGACCATGTTTTTAAAAATGAAATTGTTTCTGATAGATGTATTCATATGCACAGTATATGATTGTATGAATACGAATATTGTCTATTATATCTAAACAAACACGTATAAAATGCAAAAACAATGCCCGTAGGTGATTTTGTAGATATTCAGAATACTTGAATCCACAAAAATGATCGCGAATGTACCAGTTAGCATCGAACATAATACTGAGAATATTTTGTTTAATTCCGAACTTGATTTATTTTGTGTAATTCAGCATCCTAAAGATGTTCCTAGATTGCCTTAATACAGGATATTGTATATATATTTGCATAATATAATGTTTTTTGTTCTTATTCTAAAATCTTATTTTGTATGTAACAAGTGCATTTAATCATTAAAATATAGAATCATCAAAATTACAATTTTAATAGTGACACACAAAAAAAAAATAATAAAGTTTTTTTTTAATTATTACTATTTAAAGTAATTAATGTTCCAGGTATGTTGAGTTTTGGAAGTTTTAAACATTTAACTTAACGAAAAAACATTTATTTAAATATTTCTCTTTAACGCTATTACTGTTTAAAGTATGCAGAACACGCAAAGTATTTTATTGAAAGAAAATTGTTTTATGAAATTTCTCAATATTTACAAATATTAAGCATATAGTGTTATTAATGAGTTCGAGTCTTCCTTTGCAAAAGCTAAAGCCAATTTTATAGGATATTTTATGACTTAAGTTGCCAACATCAAAACAGTCAGTAATTTTAAATTAGCGTGAATATCAATCATTATCGTTAGTGGTACAAGAGTTGAAGAGACAGAAAATCGTTTTAAACCAATAGATTAATATACAGATTATTCGATAACGAAAGTGTGTCTCATCTTGTTAAATATTGATTAATACTTAACTAGAATAATGAGTATGATGAAACGATTAGAATAATGAGTATGATAAAGCAGGGTGAAAGTAAATATTTAAAGGTCAGAATCTATTCTGTTGATTTTTCAGAAAATAACAAAGACATTCATTAACTAAACAGACATTAAAATTTATTTTAATTAACACTATTTTAATGACTTTCGGTTTAACTTTTGTATTTTACATTTCTTCCCTATGAAAAATATATCAGTTTGTTTAAGCATCAGAGTTACTTATGACTTTCAAATGCAGAAAAAGCACTGTTTAATCTAGTATAAGATGACAATGAAAACATCCCCAATTTTAACGAGTTACAGGTATTGTTGATCCAAAATAAATGTTAAAGTTTTAGGTCATTCCCGCGTAGATACTTAATCGAAAACAAAGATATGCATTGAAATAGCAAATGCTTCGTTCTATCTATCTATGTTGTAAAGGCCAAACGTGTCCGTGCATAACGCTGACGTCATTTTGAAAATGGCAACATTTGACGAAGAAATTGGGTTTTGCGATTTTTGCTACTATTTTTTTTTTAAATTTCTAAACATCATATGCTTTTAATTTTTACACCGTTATATAGGGGAAAAAAACTACTTTCAAATGCAATATGTTTGAAAACTGTATCACAATTTAGTCATTTTTTATAGCATTTAAATTAAATTTCAAGCTTTTTTTTTATCTATATCTATCAGCTACTGACGATTACAAAATATTAACCCGTTTGCACTTTAAACACTATAAAAAGTTCAGCATTTGTTTCCAGCTAATATTCAATAACGAAATTAAAACTTCATTAAGAAATAAATAAAATAGTATAAATAAAGTACAAATTTAACAAACATGTAATCGGAATAAGCGCTTAACACTAGAACATCCGGAAATTCTGACATCCTAAAACAGCCGCCAGTGTCATTTCGACACCACTAATTTAATTATGCAAAATGGACACTATAAATTCTAATTCAGCACTATATTTCGTCATTGTACTTTAATTAAGCTTATATCCTTAACTTTTCACAAAAGAACGATGCTTTATTTTACAGAAAAATACATTAAATCAAAATGGCGGACAATTTCGACATCCGAAAACAGCCGTCGGTGTCATTTTGACACCACTAATTTAGTTATGAAAAAATGGCGCTATAAATTCTAATTTAACACTATATTGCGTCATTGTGTTTTAATTAAGCTTATATTGTTATATTTTCACAAAAGAACGATGATTTATTGTAAATTCTGCTTGGTGTCGAAATGACACCAGCGGACGTTCTAGGTAAATTGGGCTGTGATTTTTTTAAAAATCGAATCACATAATAAAAATTTCGACAGTCTTCTTAGTACGTAAAATGATTAAAAGTTATACAATTTGAAGAATACAGGTAAAAAAATGTGATAGAGAGATAAAGCTAAATTCGGTTTGGTGTCGAAATGACACCAACGGACGTTCTAGTGTTAAAACAGCTTAAATTATTAGAATTTAAAACACTGCTCTAGAAAACGAATTTTTAGCGGTTCCTTCGGCTATTAACTTCTGACATGAGGCCAATACGAAATTACCGCTTTTAATACATTTAAAAATTTTATTTAATTATATTTAATTATATATTATAATTGACATAATTTATATAAAATAATCTTTGCTGTTGTTAGGGTACAATCTAAAAAAATTATTAAATGTAAAAAAATCTATTAGCGTTTTGAAAAAATAAAAAAATAAAAAGTTTTTACCTATATTCTTTATCCCAGGAAGCCCTGGTTGAATGTCCTAGTATTTAATAGAAGTTCACTAAATAGATTTCCTAATAGATGTTCAGTAAATTTTGTATCCTACCGTTTTGGGGTACAAGAAGGTCTTTGGGCTTGGTCACATGTTCGACAAAATTCGATTAGTGGGTCATTTTGGGGTCACTACGCGTCAATGCATTTCAATGTGAATGAAGGTTGAAGCAGCTATCACGTGTTTGAGTAGTAGCAGTAAACAAAGTCGCAAATTTGTTACTAGTTCGTCAAATATCGCCAAATATGGCGAAAAAATTGGCTTTTAGAAATCGAAGAATTTTCTTGAAATTCCCAATAGGAGCCGAGATATATGGTTCAATCAATCAGCGTCCATTGAACGCTCTAGAAAACAGAATTCAACCAATCAGGATATAAAGAACTGATTGTTATATGTTGTAGAGAAAATTTATTGTTATATTGAATTGAACAAAAAGCTCATTTAAAACAACCATAGTTCGGTTTTCCCGGCTGGTTATTTCTAATGTAAACATCCCTGTCTCTATGCTCAAGCGAAACGTACCATAATGATTGAGCTATCATACTATACATTTATTTTGTTAAAAAAATTGCTAGATTAAAATTCTCAGTTAATTAAAAAAAGAAAACATATAACCAAATAATTTCAAAGATTGCAGTGCAATAGCCTCGCACTGGTCACTAGTAGCTAATAATCTAAATAATAATCTGTTTCTATAAAACAATATCAAATTATTAAAGGAATTACAATATTGCAGAAGATAAACAAAGATATACTATTTTTTCTGATTTTATGAATATTTCAGCACTTAATCTTGAATTTCCCTTTGTGGATACAAAATGAAAATTGCTTATGATTATTCAATGATATATTTTCACATTCGTGCACGATAAAATTGTTCCCTACAATACTTTTTATAAAAGTGTAAATAAATGATCTAGAATAATAGACATTTAAGTAAAAGTGCACAAAGGTAACTAACGATTAAACAATTATAATGAATACAAAATATGAATAAAATATTTTAAGTTATCTATAAATGATGTTCTTGGATTTTAAGCGACACTTTGTTTCTTGATATTTATAAAAATATAATAATTTTTATAAAAATATATATAATTAAAAATATTGTGCTAAATCAGTTTCACTCACGCTGTCGAGATGTCGTTTTTGCGCTTAAAAAATCATTTTCTGTTCCAAAATACTTTATGTATTGTATGTTATACTTGTCTTCAATATCATATATCTAAATAATATTGTAAAATGTTATTTTGCCTATCTAGAAAAAATTATACGACTTTAATTACTTACCCATCATACGTAGTATAGGATGAGTTCTGTAATCGAAAAAAAAAATCGAAAAAAAAAAAAATTGACGGATTTACACGTTTCAGACACTGAAGATTCCGAAAAACATATTTTAGAAAAAAAATTGCCGTCCGTCTGTCTGTGTGTCTGTAAACGCTCTATCTCTCGAACAAATGGAGATAGAGACTTGGAATTTGGTATGTACTTAGTATGTAATATGAGAAAAAGCCTATTGAATTTCAGTAACCTCGAGTATCAGGAACTATTTTTTTCGGACTCTCGAAATATTCGTTCTGATAAAAGGTACATAAAATTTTTCTAAATTGTTTATTTTAAGGAGTGAATATAAAAGACAATAAAAAAAAACATAAATTTTGCATGAAGTCGATTGGTTAATTAGTTGCCGAGATATTTGTAATAATATATTCCACATTCTTAGATTTTTTTATGACACTGTATTTCATTCAAATTTCAATTCAAAGATATATTTTAATTGGGAATGAGACGCTTAACCCGATGCAGTAAACTTTTAGTTAATATGATTACAATTTTTTCATATTTTATATTATGCATATCCATGATGGGTAAGTATTAAAGTGGCCCCCAAAGACAAGTTTTTATAAAGTTCAAAATTTATACTATAATTACAACTTCCAAACTTGCTAATAATTGCAATTTACTTTCCTTTTAATTCCACTCAAGTGTTTTCTTTTTTTTCAAGTAGATTAAACATTATAAGGGAAATTAATCGCAAGACTGCTGCAGAAGTTATTGATCGGTGGTCTTTTCCATAAGCAGAAATATATATGTTACCACACCCCGCTGTACAAACATAGCAGAAGATGCATTTTAATCTAATGTGAGAGATATTCATTGATGTCATCAAGCAAATATATTTAAAAAAGAAAATTTTGGTAAGTTGTATCACATTATTTGTAAAATTAAATAAGATTTAAAACATCACTGAAATCCAAAGCGATTTGAATAAAATAAAATTTTCGTAAGCAAGTAAATAAAAGAATGAAATTATATTTTAAAACGCAGTTTATGATGATGAATTGATTTTGTTTTCTTAATGGACAATTAATATTTCCCTGGTTTTTGAACAATGTGTTTTTTTTTTTGTTAATTTATTTATAATTAATGAAATTCAAAAATTTTGGTGAAAACTGATACATTGTAAGTATTCTATTATCATATACAAACGATGGGACGTCATTATAACAACGCAAATGTTCACAAGTATCTATCACAGCAATGACCAAAATGTCACATCTATTTTCTAATTACATTGGAACTTGCTGGTGACACCCATTACGAGACTTTGCTGCGATGTCAATGTGACCAGTTTTTAGGCATTTGCGACTCCTCAAAAATACGACAGAGTTAGACACAATATTTATTTAACTTTAACAAAAACGATAGTAACGGCGTTGTGGTAATAGTTGTATTTTGTTCTCGCTGCATTCGCAATATGGTTATTTTTTGTAATAGTGCTATTAAAGTAGATATATAAACTATTATTGCCTGATTATACTTCGTTTAAAAGCTTTTTAGTTGTTCTTCTTCAGAATACATAAATTATTACTATGTAAAAAAAAATATATTAAGCATTTCAAAATGCGTTTGAGGAAATAACCTATAATAGGAATAACTAAAATATTCATTACTGCATTTTGACATCTGTCATAAAAACACATTTAACGCAAAAATGTGGATTACAAAGATGTGAGATATATACGTATATATATTTATTGGAGTTAACGAAAGCAACCAGAATCTAAATCTAACAGATTTCCTTTTCCACAAAATAAGAATAATTCAAATCATCCTGAAGAGTTTCAAAATAAATCTTACTCAAAGTCTAAAATAAATTATTACAAAAAATAAATTTTCAACTATGCAAAACACAATTTTTAACAGTTTTGTTCTTTCATACAAAAACTAAAACTATTTTGTTTTCCAACAAAAATCTTATGTAAATGAAAGTAAAGATAAAGGATGAAGGATAAACTCATTATTGAATTTTGACAGCTGTCATATAAATACATGCATAGAAAGAAACTGCAAATATGAGGGCGGTGAAGATATATAAATCGGAGTTGACAAACCGCACCCAGAATCTGAATTTATCAGATTTCATTTTCAAAAACCAATGAAATATTCAAATTATGCTGAGTACTTTGGCTGGAAATACTATTCGAATGATAAAATATCTCATTGGTTAAAAAAAACTGCAACAACGATAAATCGATTTTTTTATTCAAGAAATGGTTTTAAGCCATCAATAAAAAAGAGTAGAAAATACATTTTTATTAAGAAGATGATAACATTAAATTCATTGTTTATATAAAATTTCAAAATGCGGAAATATTTTAATTATATACTTATAATGGTATGACACATAATTATAGATACTATAAAAACTCTATTTATTTTACAACTTGTTAGTGAACGTCAAATTATTGTTCATGTGTGAAAACATTTTAAAAACATTCTCTTTTTAACGGTCAGATATTAGATATGACCGTTTAAAGGGATTATTTTATTTCAATTTTAATGGAGGTTAAATTAACTGGTGTCTTTTCATGTTAAATGTTTGGTGCTAAGGTTGAATCAAATTTTGATGTTACAGTAATTGCAATGATAAGATGGTGAAATCTTATTCAAATATGTCAACCCCAGTTGATCAATAAACTTGCGAAATGTTGAACAGAGAACTGATAAAAATTTAAAAGAAAATAAACAGGTAAAATGCATAAGTATATGAAATCGATATGGTTTTCGTTTGTAAACAAGAAAATATCGTACAAGAATCCCTGTTTAAATCAATCACATTATGAACTTCCAAACATAATAAGGATACAAATCTTGGTACTTCTCTATTATCCCGTCGACCACGTTTCATAAAAAAAAAAACTATCGCCAAACTGTAAGATTAAACGCCAAATATGCAGTCTCATTTACTTGATGTCAGAAGCATTATACGTGTTTGTTATGTCATCAAGTGGTTTTTAATATGACATTTGCCTGTATTTTTCATTATGTTTTACTGATTTATGAGTCATTTAATTAATTAAAATAACAATTGTATCCTTAAATTCTTATATTTTATTTATTTATTTATTTATTGATATTCCAATGGCAACGTTCTCCCGTTTATTTGGCGTTACAGTTTGGCGATAGTTTTTTGTTATGAAAAGTGGTCCACGGGATAATAGAGAAGTACCAAGATTTGTATCCCAAATCTTATACCTCTTGAATTGCATCCAGCGTTCTGGACAAACGATGAAGTAACATGTTGAGATCGAGCAGAATTCATTGTTTTGTTTCAACTGACTGAAAAACTGCTCTTTCTGTGGAACTTAAAATCATTTTCAGTGTTGAATCGATAAAAAAATGTTTCTGAAAGTTAAGAAGAGTTATGCTTTGGCTCTTCCAATTAATGTACAACATATCGTATGGATCAACATTGAACTAAAACTTTTAACACTCTATCTTGCATGTTTCCCTTACATGATGTCTTTTTACAGAATATACAACATAATTTATTTTGCCTTAAACTATTACCTAAAATGATACAGCCAAGCCCATGGATTTTATAGAAATGTAATATAATGGAAATCACTCACTCCATGGCGCTACGATATGAATTTATTCCATTAAATATTTAAACTACAATAATATAAAATTTAAAGTCAAATATATAAAATAAATTACATTATCATTTGAAATAAAAAAATTAGGCATGATTATTTTATCATAAAAAATTATTGCTTTCCAACGATAATTAGAGAAAGGATCTTCATAACTTATTTCAATTTCTTAAAAATGGATGCATGATGCGATGTACAATTGTTAATGTCTAAATGCTGACAAAATGTCACCAAATATCAGAATACGAAATAAATTATATGAATATAAACTTTTAAGAAAGGAGTTTAAATTTTTAAATATGAACTATTAAAATAGAATTGTAGTGTTTTCAAAATTTTAAAACCTACGTAACACAAGTAAAAATTATTAAAAGTTCAGCAAAATTTACGCACTGTTTAAAATCATTCATTTCTGCATTAGTTGTGAAACTTACATGAAGTGTTAAATGTGCCTTTAAGGGGGGGGGGAGGTCTACATTCTATTGCTTATATCTATGCATTTTTTGGCAATTTGTTGATATATAAATAATATATTACTGTATACGTATTTTAGTTTTCAGTTAGGTGTATTCTAAACTATCTTTTTAAAATTTTTGAAGCAACAAAAACATTATTTTGTTCTCACATATTGGTGAAGAAGTTGAGCGTGTGTCCGCACACAATTGTAATGTCCAAAGATTTCCAGCTGATCTATAAATCAGAAATAGAATTCATAAACAGTTTCATAATCAGTTATGGTTTGGCTTAATCAGTAACTCGCTGTGACATGGTCTAATGCTATAGCTACAAACTTGTTATTCCACTTTGAATATTTTATGTTGCTTTTCAGATGATGTACTATGATGATGTAGTAAATTGTAACTTTTGTATGTGTAAACACGTGTGCACATTTCCTTTGTAAACAGTGCTTTTTGTGAAAAAAGAAATTTGCTGTTAAAAATGGTATTACCACTTAAGGGGCAATTTTTAAATTACTTTCTATATGAGTTACAAAATTTCTAATAGCAGTACCTCAACTTTTAATCTAGAAGTATTTATTACGTTGCATTTAACCAATATGAAATTATTCCAATATTTGCAATTGGAAGACACGTAAAGAAAAACATATCAGAAGACAATGTTTTACTATGATTGCGTAGGACAAATTTAAATTTATTTTTACCTGTACATTTACACAGTACGTAATCAGTCATTATCCTCGTTTGACACCAGTTAGAGGTTTCCACATAACTGTAAGATGCAGTCGAATAATTAAAACAAGTGTGTAAGTGTGATCGAAGATCGCTCAAAGGGTTTCGTTTAATATTCCTTTCAAAACACTTTATCCTTTCTTTAATAAATTCAAACAAATTTCATTTAGCAACAACAACAAAAAAAGTCATGTTTTTTATAAAGTAAAAATTTACCGGTCTATTATATTCTGTCCACTATCATATTCTGTCATAATAATATCTGTCATGTGGACTAAATGCGATATAAAAAAAAATAATTTCAAAATTAAACATGTTGTACACCTTCAAAATGATAAAATATGCGAATATTTCCATAATCGGGTTTTTATCATGATTCAATACGTTCCTCAAACCCATTTATTTACTATTCTCTATTACTCATATTCATACTCGCTTTGTATTATCCTGAAACATTTGAAAAATCCGTTAAACTTGCGATATGACGTCAGATTTTCTTTTTAATTCTCTAATGACGTGATATTAATCTGCTTTGTGTACATACACATATACTCATACTACTTGTATTATTGAGAAATCTTTCTGTTTTATTACCACTATGACGTCAATCATTTTTATTTCATATTAATCTTTTTTTCAATTGGTGAAACTTTTTATTTCATTTTTATTTTTCACGTGGAAATCGTCTGATAGAAAATTAATTATTATAGAAAGAATTTCATCGTAGATTTTTAATTTTTGGCATCTGCTATAACGAAAAATGTTTCAATTTAATAGGAAAAGGCTGTTAGAATTTTGGTTTTTTATCTCTATTTATTAAAATAATACAAATTTTTCAAATTTTGATATTTTGAGCTCTTCATAGCTGATATTCAGATTTATACACAAAGTTTCAACTCTGTAAGTTACACAGTCTTTTAGAATAGCTCTGTGACGGACAGACAACGGATCGGGAGTAATAGGGTTTCGTGAGATAAACGAAACCCTAAAAATATGTACAGCCATACATTTTATTTTCCAAGTTGTACAGAAAATAAAATATTTTATTTTTATTCGTTGCTTTCCGTTCTTTACATAGTTCGATTACAGACATCGATTTTTTGTTTCAAAAATCCAGCAATCAACATAAAATCAAGCATAAACTAAAATAATTAATTTTTATACTGTGTAATGACATTAAAAATTATAGGATTACGTCTAATTCTTATTCTAAATTTAAGTATTTATTTTCCTATTAAACATTATTTCTCTTTGTCGAGCAAATGGTTACAAAGAAACTTCATTGAGTGTTTTTAAAAAAGTTGAAATGAAAAAGCTGTAAAGTTACGAAAATATTTTTTTTAAATTTATTTTTTTAATTTTGGGAGATATAATGTGCATATAAATTATTGTAATCGCAATAAAAATCCGGTTATGAAAATTTTGATACGTGTCTTTTATTTCATTTCTATTATTATTCCTTTACATTTTGAAGTTCTCTGAATCTGTTTTAACAATTTTAAAACTCTTATATATATACAGGAATTTTGCCATATTTCATAAAAAAAAATTCAATCGTAAAATTTCCATACACTTTTAGCAGAATGATGAATATAATAAAATAATAAAAGTAATAATAATAATAAAGACCGAGGGGCTTTGGTAAACTAAGTCACGTTTTAGTGAATGTGGGCGTGAGAAATATTTTTTTTTTAATTGAATAGGGCGATTAAAAAAGAAAATACTTGTTGCTTTTCCCTTGTCACAAAATTCTTGATGATAAACATATTTGCTAAATGTGATCGCAATCCCACAAAATCTCGATACATACACCTACATACTGAAAATAACATAAATCTCTTATTAGCATGACTATCTAAATTCAATTTCAATATCAATTTCATTTACAGGTCTTAATTAAAGCTCGAACAGAAAAAAATTTCTTGAAAATTACCTCATAATTTTAGAAAAATCTTTCAGCTATTTAAATGAATGTGCTCGTTTTCTTCAAAAATTAATTTATCTTTCACCAGTAGAAATAGTTTACATAGTAAAATTCGGATTCAAGTTTTTATTATCTTTATATTACTCTTTATTTGAACGCATAGTATTCTGCAAAGAGTTGTGAAAGTACACTCACTCCAGATATTTTTAATGTTCATTGAAAAGTTATTTCTGAGTATCATACAGTTGGAATATTAAAGTTGGATTATTTTGCAAAAATAAAATACTAAGTAAATAAATGTAGTGCATATATGACACCTAATCTTATGAATTCCTACAAAAATTAATAACTTTTTTAAAACTTAAACAAAACCAAAGTTTTCCAACAAGAATAATAAAACTTTTTTCCGAATATCATATAAGAATATAATTAAGATATGAGATTAATGTGTTTTTTTTTAAATAAAAAAAAAATATGTCAATAAATTATCAAAGTTACGTCAATATTCGTTTCACGGTAGCAAATGTGATTTCTTATCTAAAAAAAATAAATCAAGAGAAAATTAATATTGATTTCATATATTAATGCTAAAACATAACATCCATGATTAACTATACAGGATTCTTCCACACAATATTAATTAAATAACAATGTATATGCCAAAATCTCATAAGTGTGATTTTTGGCTGCTGATTCCCTGCTGATATTAGATTTTAAAAATCCTACGTTATTCTCCATTTGCATTTTTAATAACTACTGATATATTGTAGAATAATGATTAGTATATAGTCACAAACTTTATAGAAAAATTAATGTGATATGGCAGTTATTGTCAGGCAAAACACAAATTGTAAAGGACAGAATTGACAGGGATATTTAGTGACATTTTATCAATTTTGCCACTTTACTTAAAAAATAACATTTTTGGAATGTTGTGTGCAGTATTTTCAAAGAAAAATCAAACCTAGGATTAAATGGCTAGATATTGGTTAATCTATAAATATCAATATTTAAATTAACAAAGGGGTCAGTAGTGACGGTTAATAAAGGTAGGCTTACCTTTTCCCCATTCTTATCAATCCGGAAAAGACATCTTTATGAACAGACAGCAAGAAATGGCAACTTTTAAAGAACAAGATGCCCTCCTCTATATCAAACAATATTAAAAATGATTGCATACTGCCATCTGGCGGAAATATGAGGAAATTCATACATCGGGATGGTTGTGACCAAAAAAGAGAGAGACTCAACTTTATCAAAACAAAAAGAAATGTTAGACATTTCACTCATATAAAAATTATATTATTAAGCTCCATGATTTTCATATTTATAATAAATACATTAGCTTTTTAATTTTTTTAATAATTATTGTTTGTTGGTAGTTTTAATGATCAAACTGTGGGTTGAGGACAGGCGACAGTAGTGATTTTTGAGATATTTAAAGTCCACTTAACAAGAAAAAAACAGTTTTTCACAGTAGAAGAAACATAACATTGTAGAAGAATCACAGAGAAACATTGTAACATTAAATGAGAAATTATATTGCGCATGAAATGCCGAGAAATATAGTGGGGCATGAAAAATGATATTTATGAGATTTTGGCACAAATGTTCAACTACGTTTAAGAGTGTATTTTCTCAAAAGGAAATGTAATCTATTATATTTTAATTGTAAACAAATATTCATGTACAAAATTGTTGATAAATATAAATTTTTGGAATTTTTTATATTCAACCAGGGGGCACTTCCTTCTACGATTTACGCTGACCATCCCCCTTCTGCTAACGCAAACTTTAAAAACACTCTCATTAGATCAACTCTTAAACGATTACGGAAGATTGAATTATAATTAAACGACAAGTGGCGATCTGCTGTAATCGGCTTTCCATTCATTTCATTTTCACTGAGGGTTTTTAAGGTTCATCTGCTGTTGAACAGCAGTTTTAGTGAATAACTGTTTTAGTGATTGATTAAAAAGATGAATTAAACATTTGAAAATCAACTTGTGTAAAATGGTTCAATAATCAATATCGCTGCTTCGGAAAATTTTATAATGATGCTATAGAGAATTGGATACTTCTTCATTATCCTGTCGACTATTTTCTATAAAAGAAAAGAACTGTCGCCTAAATATAGGATTTAACGCCAAAAGTGTATGACCATGGCGTCGCATTCAATCGACATCGGATGCGTTACACGTCTAAGTTATGTCATAGGGTGATATTTAATTCAACGTTTAACTGCATTTTTAATGATATTTTAACAATTTGACGATAGTTTTTTGTTATGAAAAGTGGTCGATGGGATAAAGGAGAAGTACCATATAGTTAATGATATTTTAACAATTTAATAGTTGTTTCGTTAATTTAAACGTAATTATTAAACGTAAAAATAGAGTTTTTAATTTGAAGGGAAATATTATTTACGCTATTTTATAATTTGAAATAATAGGTACAAAATTTTGTCGAAATAAATTATTATGTCATGTAAATATAGTTTTGAATTGAAACAGGTTGGAAATATTGTTAATTGAGCATTTTAAATATGACGTAAGTTTCCCCATTTAATGCTTTGAACGCGTTAGAATTTAAATATTTCTCTTTTTTAATATTCACGGTAAGTATATTTTTTATTACGTAATTTTCTCCATTTACTGCTTTTAACAAGTGATAATTTAATTATTATTTTAAAGTTTATTTTTCTGTTTTTAATAATCACTTGTAAAAACATTTTTTAATTGAAAGGGTATATTATATACTTTATGTGTGCTATTTTACAAATTGGCAACAATTCAAATAATGGAATTTTTCAAATATGAATTTAAACTCCATCAAAATAATGAAAATTTGAATAAAAATTTAAATAAAGCCTCAAAAAATTAGTGAAATTAAACAAATAAGTGCACTCTGCACACCGCAAGCTTGTCAACTATATCCTTTTAATTTATGGTTAAATTCCTATGCATAGTTTACGTTATTATGAAACTTTTTTAAGAGAACTATTTTGACCAACATTAAAAATAGGTGTTCACCCGTTAATGTCTGTACATATATTTATTCATAAATTTTACCAATTTCTCTCAGACATTACTTATGAAAAAGCATGGTCAAAAATTTTCATTAAAAATGTCCTTCATTTAAAAAATTAAAAACAGTCTCTAATAAAAACTTCCACCACCTAACAAAAGCGCTTTCACCCCTTGCACTGATGCCCTGGCGAGGGGTGAAAGCGCTTTTGTTAGGTGGTGGAAATTTTTATTAGAGACTGTTTTTAATTTTTTAAATGAAGGACATTTTTTATGAAAATTTTTGACCATGCTTTTTTTTATAAGTAATGTCTGAGAGAAATTGGTAAAATTTATGAATAAATATTTTGACCAATTTTAAAATTAAATATATCTTAAAATATTTCTTCGATTTAAAAAATGTCTACTTCAGCGTGTTTATCGAACATTGCTCTATAAAACTACCAACATCCATATTTTTATATGCAATCGTTTTCCGAATATATATTCTGCACATTACACACGTGATAAAAAGGCAGAGAATATCAGTTCCTGTTACTGTGCGTCTTGGAATGTAGTCATGACTATCATTGAAGAATTGGGCTCTGCCTGTGAAGCTTTTATAAAAGAACGGTGACTGTGCGGCAGATGCATTGAAGAAATTTTGAGCATTAAAGGGTATAAGAAGCGGTTGTTGCCCGACGACTACATTCGGTCGAAGAAGATGATTGATAAATTCGAAGAGACAAGTTCATTCTACGGTTTTTTGGCTTACGGACAATTTAAAAACGATTTTGTTTTTTATTTTGTTTTTGCTTTTTCTACGCTTTTTGGCCTAGGGAAAATTAAAAACCTATTTCGTTTTTGCTTAATCAACGATTTTTGGCATAGGAACAATTGAAAACCGATTTTTTCTTCTTCGCTGTAGCACCACCTTGTCGTGGTGTATAGGGTTTGAATAAAGAGTGCCACAACAGCATGTCACGTCTTTTAATTAGCATCTTATGACGAGTACAGCACCATCTATCGGTACACTTTGGAACTTTTTTCATTCACAAAACAATTTCCTATTGCTTCACGTATACTCAGGTGAAATATCAGGTCATTTTGACCAGTGGTTATTTTTTAGAGAATTTTGAAAGTGTAACTTTAATTAAGGTAAAGCCAGGAGAGATGACGCAGTCGGAGAGATTGCACACATAGTGGTTTGGGGGGAAGGAGTAGAGTGAGCGTGCAGCGACTCCAGGTAGTTGTACAACAACAGTAGTGGAGTGTCTACTTAAAAGTGCACGTTGATTGCTTTGAGCGTTTAAGATAAAGTATTGCTGTTTTGTTTTGTTTTCCCAAAGTAAGTGCTTGAATTTTCATAGTTCTTCATCAGAATTTCTATACAATGTTAATAGTACAAAATATTTTAAACTTAAACGATTTCTCATGAGCTACTAATCTAGACTAACAATGTGAACATCAACGGTTCTTTTTAGAAGAGGTCATGTTTAAATAAAAGGCCGCGCAATCTCTCCTACCGAAATTGGAGAGTTTGCGCATTTGCTACTTAGGAGAGATGGCGCAGTGTTCGCATTCGTTTCCATGGTAGGAGAGATTACGCAGCTTATTGGTAAATTTGCATTAAAAAAATGAAAAATGAAAATGGACTCATTTTAAGTTAAACGTGTTATTAAGTAGCATTACTTTATTTTTTAATCTTATCTGGACTTGCTTTTTCTGATTCTTTAATTTTTTTCCTTTAATTAAATTTTTTAATCGTTTTTAAAATTATTTCCTTTTCCTGATTCTTTTATCATTAGGTTGAAATATTCACCCCTAATACAATAATATTTGTTTACAAAAACCTTACAGCAATATCATTTAAGTGTAATTATTACTGTTAACAATTTAATTGTAGTTATTATAAGTAACAATCTCTCCTACCCATCTGCGCAATCACACCAACCCTATAAGGAGAGATTGCGCAAAATAACTTTCTTGGTTTTATTACAATTGTTCTATTAAATTGCAACATAACAACAAAATAGCAATGGAAATGCATAAAAAACAAATGAAGTAAAAGTTATTCCTGAATAGTTTAGCAAAAAATTAAAATTTAGATTTTTTATTGCTATTCTTTTGAATTGTGCGCAGACTATCCTAGCTTTACCTTATAGTCCCCCTGTATATATATTTATATCGTAATGTAGAAAGTTTTGAATCTGAATTTGACAATTACATGTTTAAAAGTACAAAATAATACATTTCTCCTTTTTCAAATTTTCACATTTTAAATAGATGTTTTATATAGACATGTGATAATATTTTATATTAGTTTATTTTGTTACCATAAAAGTATTAAGAAAATGCAACATTCTTGTCGAGTATTTATTCTTTATAAGTGAATCGCACTGTAATATGGAATAGTTATCGCATCATCGAAAAATAACATACAATACTGTCTCGACTGTATGATAGTGTAATTACATTGGATGAGATAAGATGAATTGTGTAAGACTAATGGAACTATATTTGGATAGACAGAATACTTATTTCGACAAAATTCAAAGAAAAATAGACATTTACAGGAGCAGTTAATAACTATTGCGTGAACAAGTGCAATGTATTACATAACAGAAGTTTTGTGAAAAAGTTTTCAAAAATAGACACCTGATATACCTCAAATATGTGAAATACAACTTATAAACAGCTCCAAAATGCATATCGGAATTAGAGAGCTAGCAATAGTTCAATAGTTAAAATGCTACTTCTCTACCGACAACATCTAAAGTGTCACATACCATTGCTTATACTAGACCTGCATAAAGAAAATACCAAAACCAGCAATTTCTTGAAGATTTTATTGGCACCATGTCCATACTGGGACATACCGCGCCAAATACGAGTCAAAATGTCTAAAGATATACGAGTAAATAACAAAAAGTAACTTGTATATAATGTTATTTGATGAAAATCCTAAAAACCATATACAAATTCTATATAGTAAACAAACTTATCTAGATGGAGTCCTGAGTAACAATTGAAGAACCACATAATATGGTAAAAAGAAAGAACGATCGTAAATATAAAATTAATTACGTTGACAAAAGCGAGATGCGAAAAATGCTAAATATGATGATAAAATTCTGCAGGTTTTATAACCATAAAAATATTTTCATTGCGTTATCTCTAATGTGTTTGATTAAATAAGGTAATGACGCTTTAAAGTAGTCCCTTTACATAAATGTGCAAAACAATCCGTTAAAATTTGGTGAATGATAAGTTCAGTAAAGTAATATTTTGGGCACTTGGGAGCGCACTTTCTTTAAAATTTAGCGTCAAGAAAATTTCTGGGAGGAAGCATATGCAATAACCTAAATTCATTTGCTTAGCGGATAAGACCCCTTTAGACATACCTAGTTGAATATGGCCAGATATACTAAACCAAGTATGGCTATATCCATGACATATGATTATAAGTCGTGCAGCCTCAGAATTATACAATTACTCCGGCACCATTCCATCCACCAGTGAGAAAATAAGCTTTTAAAACTGAAAGTTTGCCTGATATATTATCTTTAAATACATTATTCAGTGAAGCATATTAGTTACTATAATGGGGTTTTTAGGCTGAACGCTTTGCGCTTCAGTACAAGTCCGTAGAAAAAATAATGATGGAAGTTATTTTTAGTTGTAAATAGCTTTTTAGCACTTTCCAACCTAGTTGAAAAGTGCTTATGACTTCGGTTTGTCTGGCCGTCTGGCCGTCTGGCCGTCTGCCGTCTGCCGTCTGGCCGTGCTCTAACTCCCGTAAATATGCTCGGATTGTTCTGCAATTTTTATATGTTATTGTAGTTATCAATAGCATGTTCCCTATTTCAACGGAAGTGTGTAGCACTTACAGTTTTATTACAGGGACACTCAAAAGAATTCCGTTACATTGCGGTCTATGGGGAAAAATCATTTGCGGTTTATTTAAATAATGTTTCAGTATTTTAAACGCATTGAAATTTATATATATCACTAAGGTGCATTATAAGAAGCTTAATATGGAATAGGGTGTGCATAGCACTTATAGTTACTTTACAGGGACAGTCAAAAGAATTCCGTTACATGACGTCTATGGAGAAAAATCGTCTGCGGTTTATTTAAATAATGTTTCACTATTTTAAACGCATTGAAATTTATAAATATCACTAAGGTGCATTACAAGAGGCTTACAACAGAATATTGTGTGTATAGCAGTCATCGTTCATTTACAGGGACACACAAAGGAATTCTCAACTGTCTGTTAACAATAATTTCTGGAAGTGCGTTTTAAGTTACTGAACACGATTTTAATTTTAACTCGCTTTTTGTCTATTACGTGATGTGTATAAATTCTGTAGATCCTATACAGGGAAGCACAAAAGTTCGCGGACACATTTCCGTTTAGTGACAGAAACTCCAGACGGAGAATTTTAAACTGTGCTACGCGTTTCCTAACTAAACTAAAATTTAGCATCCTATGTAGTATATATACAGGTCTATAGATCCTATACAGGGCTGAATAAAAGTATTCGTATATTTTTCTGAATATTGTATATGTTGGAAATTTCTGAAATTATGTTTTTAAATATATTATGCGTTTTCCAAATTGTTTACTTAGATGTCATCTTTCAGCTTATTAAACGGTATGATTTGTAAAATTATTTTGGAAGCGTTGGAAAGTGCTACATAATCTATGCTTGATGCATGATTTTTCGTTCTTGTTTAAATTATGAATACAATTCACTTAGACGTAAAACAACGAACGAAAACAAATAATAGACTTATTTAATTCAGTTTAAGTACGTAGAATAAAAGAGAAAAGTACATTTCATATTTATTAACAGTAACATCTATTCTATCAAAGCAACCATGGTACATAATACTAAAAATAAAAATTAATAAATATAAAACTAAAAATTAACATTTTAAGTTTTATTTTTTTAGTACACATACATTGAAACTAAATTTATATTAAGAATTTCGAATTATAAAGAAATTCTTAACTTTCTAATAAAAAAGTGTGAAACAAAATTGGCATTTACTATATTGCCACGAATTTAATTAATAATAGTAACATGTATTAATTACTTGTAAATAATATATTAAGACTAGTATATACCCCCTGCCAAAAATGACAGGATATTGACTCAATATTCAATATTTGAAATAGTTCAACGAATGGACAAAACATTCAAATTAAACATTAAAAAATAAATAAATAAAAAATCCATGAGTGAAATTTTCTGTAAAAAAAATGTTATCAATGAGTTTCTAAAGAGCTTGACTCACCACATAGCTCATTTTTTGATTATATAAGCAAAATTAAATGGAAATTACTCGGTACTATTTATTCCATATATTTTAATTACGTTTCATAAGAAAAAAAATAATTTGATTTGCGATGGAAACAAAATTTCAATCTTTGTTTGCATTATCTACCAGTAGATGGCGCCATCTTCCCTTATGCGGTCCAATGTTGCTTGTGATTGCCAAGCAAACCACCTTGACTGTCTTTCTCTAATTAATCGCCGTCTACGTTCAATCGGCGTTTCATCATTTTCATCAGGCATCGCTAAAACGATCTTTAAACTATATAAAAAACAATAAAAACTGATTTGATTGAACAGATTCAAATCCACCGCATGTTTGAACTTTGAAAAGGGGGGGGGGGGTTGAGACCTATAGCTGCACGGCTGTAGTCCCGAATGATCCACAATCGTGTGTTTAAAACAGCATTTAAAAGATCAACAAAGATGTTAAAACAGTAAAACACACGTTGCCAATTGCGACTTAAAACGGCCTATAGAGGCGCTGATTGTAGCTGTTGCTACAGGAAAATTGTCCCTTTAACTAATGCTGAAGTTCCATTGAAACCATTATTTATTGTAAGCGAATTTGAAAGTATTAGATATTCAAATTTTAATAATTTTTACCTTGTCATATAATCACAGAACACAAATATCACATGAAATCTGAAATTGTGCAAAAAAATAATCATTATGAACAAATTAAAAATGCATGTAATACAGTGGGCTTGCAAGGGATTTTCCTGAAGCGAGAAGTTATGTATTTTCTCCACCAGATGGCGTAGTCGAGCGCTTGAATTCCCAATTGGCAATCTGTACAGTACAAATAATTTTGATGAATGATTCTCAAAAGTGAATGACTCGCCACATTTTTTTTCCAAATAATAATAATAATAATTTAGCAAAGTGAAATGTAATTTCTGAAAAATTCACATTAAATTTTAATATGCTAATTAATGCAAATATTAACTTGTATTTTTAACAAAGTTCGATTGTTTATATTAATTGACGAAAGATGGCTGCAAAAATAGTTTTTGAAGGTTTTAAACAAAATTAAAATATTTAAAGACTTTAATATGCTTTTACAAATATTTTAAGAATAGAATCAGATAATTAACCTATATTTTTTACTGAAGCGTTCAAAGAGTCATTCATTTGTTTCACGATTCGGAAATTCCGAATGGCAACAGTGCTTGTTTGTTTATATTTAGTAACCTGATGTCTATAACAGCTTATTTTTAATTTGGAATTTAATACATTATAATTGGATAAGATATACATGTTATAAGTGAAAATATGAAGAACAGACATGATTTCACGTAGAAGAAATTAACATTTAGTTGTCATATGTTAGTATATGTTTTTCATTAAGCCTAACATGGCGTTTAACTACGATCGACTCGCAGTCCAGAGTGGTACAACCCGGTACCGTTACAGACACTTTCTCGCCTTTGGATTTTATTATAAGTAAGATAGTGGTTGGTTTATATATTTATATATTTTTCGTTATTTTTTTAAACAATTTGCGGACTTTAACTGCAATTATATCTTAAATATTTAATTATCTTCTGTTTCATCATTTAATTTTTATCGCACCTAATTAAAACTGGTTTTGTTTAATCCTTACAGCAACATTTTAATAAGATTTTATGTTTTTAATAAGATTTTCTGATTCAGTTCCTTTTTTTAATCATTTCGGACGTCTTTATATAAATTAATCTGAAATTCTCGAATTTACCTATATTTACATATATAGCCATGTTTCCATGTTTTATATAAATCTGCATTTCGTTGCTTATAACCATAATTCCCTTTAAAATTATCATAGAAGCATGATAATTATTTCAATTATTTTCTGACAAGAATTAATTCAATTATTTTCTTTAAAAGACTATTATTTTACAAAAAATTACAAAGCTGTTTTAAAAGATTTCATTGAATGAAAAAAAATACCTCAGCATATTCAAAATAATGTTTTTTTATGAGAAACTGCTATACATAAAAATAATAGTTCTCGGGACAACCAGATGTGGCATAAAAATCCCTTAGTGGATAATCTCAATGCATCATTTTGTTTGTTGCAGGTGTTACGTAGCTGAATCCCACTACTTTTTATTTCCATGAAAAAAAGAGAAACGTTTTTTAAGAGTTTTTATATTAATATAGAAATAAAAATCAAAAAGGAAAATAGTAATACATTTCAAAAGACTTAAGTATTTTTTTTGTGTTTTTAAAATATATACTTATGATATAATGTGTTCTCATTTTTTCGCAAGTGCTTTTTTTATTATTTATTTTCTTTCTTTTATTGAATTATAGAAAAATAAATAGAATGGTTAAATTTTTAACTTTGCAGCTTTAGAAAATGTAAAAAAATGAGCTTTATAGCCTGTTTCATAGATCAAGTTTTATGTAAAGACAGGTCAACTTTTCTTTACATATATATATTTTTAACAGTATATTGTAATGAGATGCAACTAAATTTCCACAACATTTTGCATCATGAGTGATTCACGTGGGCTTCGTTCTAGATTTAGAATAGGAATTTAGGGGAATTAAGTCAATATAATATAGTCTACTTGATGACTTCATTAACCTAAATATTGTATACATTTTACTTTACAATGTATTTTTGTGAACATGTTGTTCTCGTATTAATGGTATTCTGTTATTAATTAGTATGAGCTTTATAACATCTTTCACACTCTTTCAAATGGTTAAAATTTACTTTACACCACTTATGTGAAAGAGGGAAAAAAATAGATATATGGTTCAAAGTTCATAAGTAATATGTAAATATATTTTTTCCCTCTTTTATACCACAAAAAAATATCAAATATATTTATTTTTCGTAAAATAGAAAATATGTAGTATTAAAGTTTAAAATACACTTCCAAACTCCATTTTAAAAAAAATCTAACTCTAAATCATAAATATTTATTTATATTCATTCTTTATTAACCCCTTACGTTCACGCGCAGTGTAGGCTACTTTTTTAAAATTCATATTGTTTGATTCCCACCAGTTTTTTAAAATAGTGTAATTGACTTTATACTCGCATTACTTTTATCTGCCATTAAGCAAAGCGAATATTTCTACTTAAAAAAAAATTGGTGGCAATCAAGCAATTTGAATTTTTAAAAAAGTAGCCTGCGATTATCGGGCGCGACATTTAAGGAGTTAAATTGCATATTTATAAATTTATTTTTTTAGTTTAGCATGCTATTAAACTAAATCCTGCGCTTCTTTTTTATGGAAATGTGCTTTGTTTAAAAGCAGTTACATTCTCCTGCGATACAATTCATTTAAAATCTTGATCAGAGAAAAGCATTTCTGTTTTTGTCACTATTGGCCTGGTGTGTTACGTACCAAATTTCCTAATCAAGCAGTCTACTTCTCAAGAGATACTGATCAGACAACCGAGCTGAGTGTAGAGCATAGATGTCCCTCCCGGTAACATTTATTGAGGTATTAAAAATAAATAAATAAATAAATAATTCAGCAGCATACGCGAGAGAGAACAGGGTGAAAAATAAGTGGTGCCGCGAACAACGCGATAACGTACGGCACATAGAGGGTAAAAGATAAAGATAAAAAATAAAGCATTTATAAACATAAGTCATCCGTAGCTCTCGCCGTAAAGCGCGACAAAGGGTAGGGTGGCAAAGAGTAGATAAATGGAAATAACGAAAAAATATTTGTGAAAAAAACAATAGTACAAATTAATACACTGCCGAAGAAGCTTCGAACTGACAATGGGCAGTGAGTGAGCGGATAACGCGAGTCCCTGGCTCAGTGATGTATTACAATAGTAATGTCAAATGGAAAGTTAAAGATGTTTTTTTAAGCGTTGATATGAACGCCGATCGTGATAAAATAATGGATAGAAACCGTGAGAAAAAACAGGAGGCCGGGGAATAGGCCAGAGAGCTGTTAAAGGATAATTATAGAAGTAATGGGAGGCAAGGAAAACGTCACCACACTTACAAAGAGAAGAAAGGGAACTTTTGAATTTGAAGAGATAGGTGCCAAATTGACTATGACCGGTAAGGATAGCTATAGTGGAGGAAGTGCGCAGGAGAAGATACAAAGACACCACTGTGACCAGATGAAAAGTTTATATATCTTTATCAGAATTTCCTGCCACTGCTTCATAAAATGAACCGGAATATGTATTTTCATACATACGTGCGATACTAGAAATTATAAAACAACTGCTGATACAGAAGTTGTCTCATTTGTAACTTATCCATCGTTTCAACACCCAAGATATATTTATGGGCTGAAACGTGGCTTCAATGTGTTTTATAGAGAAGATATTTGAGAAGTGATTTAATCTCAAAAACTTTAGAATTTGTTGATCTAAATGCATAAATTTCTTGAAGGCTGGAAAGACTATCGCTAAAAATTGGTATTAAAAAAATTACGTTTTGTGAGAAATACACCCTAAGACTTAGATTTCAAGTAATTCTACTTGTAAAATAAGCTAATTGACATCCAGCATGTAGATCTATCTGTGAGTCACTTCACTCCCTGTGGTACTACAAAAATCTACGTCTACACCGGTATTAATGAGTGCGCCATCGGTAAAAACCATAATATTCTGATTGGGAGAGTAAGAATGTGTTTTAGTGGTTTACATGGAGTTGGGAAGTCTATCTGATGAATACGCCATCAAGAAATCTTACGCTGAATTCGAATTTGTGGAAAGTATTGTTGGGAGATAGCTTCATTATCCAAATGGAGGATACTACTTTTAGTGAACTCACATTTAAAGATAATGAAAATGGGTGGAATATCTGTTAAGATATTGAGAACATTACTAGAAATGATTCTATAACTGCTGGAAATTCGCAAAAGAAATATTCTTTGTAAAGAAAATAATATATTAAGAGTGTTGCGTTTGTAAGATTCACTCCCACCCCCCAAATAGCTGCCCCATATGTGATAATTGTTTCTGCAATAGTGGAGTGCCATATTTTTAACATTTTTTTTTTTTTTATATTCCAAGATTTAGTGGTTAATTTCGTTAAATTATGATAAAAGTTTTTCAGTTTGTGTTTAAGATAATTAGTGAGAAACTTCCATTTCTAGTATTGATCTACCGTTAAGCCTAGAAGTTTAAGTTTAGGAACATGATGAAAGATAGTGTCATTTATTTTGCTGCTGGGTTTTCTTTTAAGATTCTGGAACAACTATACTTTCGATGCTTTAGCACACTCACTTTTACGATTAAAGCTTGAGTGAAACTCGCACAAATTCGGAGACGAACTTAATATCTGTTCAGACGGCAGCAATGTATTTGGCTATCTATTTCTAAATATTTACAGGAAATTTTCAAATATCTGGAAAAAATGGAAAAAAAAATGGATTTCGGTTTATGAAAAGAAACAAAATCCACAGACGGACTTATTGTTCCATTTCTATTATTTAATCGCAATTACAGGCGGTTCACCCGAATAAAGCCTGATTATTCATTTATTATGCTAGAATTAATACAGATAATTTAACAAATTTCTCAAGAGCATTACCTAGGGTAACATTACGATAATTGTTTTGAGTAACTCCGATCAATATCTAATCAACACTGAGTCATAAGTTCAATATGTCTCAAATTGCACAATTACATGACTCTATATAGAGTATCACTGACAAATTATCGTTCATTTCCAACACTTTTTTCGATGTCATCACATTTCATTGAAAAGAAAGGAAATCTGTTGAAAATATTGGTAAACTATCCAGAATATCATTAATATTCTGAACGAGAATTGGCGTTTAGTTTTGACTAAAACAACACGGATTTTTAGCAAAATACGTGAATTTCGAAATTACGTTTCTAAGGTTTTTGTTTTTTCTTACGAAAAATTTGCATTTTACTCTCTAAAATATTTTATAATCAACCAGTATTTGTTTCTTTAACAAATGCTATAGGAGCTTAAAATAATGACACATATCGGATTTAAACTTTTTGTTCTTCTAGAGTCACAATTACTAAGCTGCAACCATTTAAATTTTATTTTGTCTCCTGAGTTGGAAAATTCTAATAGCTTATTAAAATATTCTAAATATTAAATCCTTTGGGGGACGATGGTTATATAACATATAACACTTATATTTAATCCTTAAATGCCAGATTTTTATAAAAAAAATGTTAATAAAATTTCGGTTTTATAACGTATGTGATAAAGTAGGTTTTATCTACTTAAAATTTGTTAGACATTTCGAAGGAATGATTGAGAATATAAGTACAATAGAATATAAAAACAAGTTTAAACTACCATGTTTTAGCTATCACAACTTATTTACATCATTTATATATATTAATTTAAATAGTGTTATTGTAATAAAAAAAATAACGGGTCTGTTATTTTTTTTAATTTAACTCGGAACTAACAGTAATCAGTGAATAAGAGAAGCAACGTGATAGCACCTTCTATCGGGTATTCAAATACAAAGTTTTTCCAACATATAAGGTAAAGCAAGGAGAAATGGCGCGATCGGAGAGATTGCGCACATAGAGGTTCGGGGGGAAGGAGTATAGTGAGAGCGCAGCGACTCCAGGTAGTTGTACAACAACTATACTGGAGTGTCTACTTGAGCGTACACGTTTATTGCTTTGAGCGTCTAAGATAAAGTATTGCTATTTTGTTTCGTTTTCCCTTCAGTAAGTGCTTGGATTTTCATATCTATTCATCAGAATTTCTATACAATGTCAATAGTACAAAATATTTTAAACCTAAACAATTTCTCATAAGCTACTAATCTAGACTAACAGTGTGAACATCAACGGTTCGTTTTAGAAGAGGTCATGTGTAAATAAAAGGCCGGGCAATCTTTCCAACCGAAATTGAAGAGTTTGCACATCTGCTAGGAGAGACGGCGCAGTGTTCTCATTAGTTTTCATGCTAGGAGAGATTACGCAGCTTATTGGTAAATTTGCATAAACTTGAAAAATGAAAATGGTTTTAAGTTAAACGTGTTATTAAGTAACATAATTTTATTTTGTAATCTTATCTGGACTTGCATTTTCTGATTCTTTATTTTTTTTCCTTTTAGTTAAATTTTTTTAATCGTTTTTAAAAATATTTTCTTTTTCTGATTCTTTAATCATTAGATTTAAATATTCACTCCTAATACAATAATATTTGTTCACAACAACCTTACAGCAATGCCATTTAAGCGTAATTATTATTGTTAACAATTTAATTGTAGTTATTATTAGTAGCAATCTCTCCTACCCATGTGCGCAATCACCCCAACCCTGTAAGGACAGATTGCGCAAAATAACTTTCTAGGTTTTATTACAACTGTTCTATTAAATTGCAACATAACAACAAATTAGTAATGGAAATGCACAAAAAACAAATGAAGTAAAAATTTTTCATGAATAGTTTAGCAAAAAATTAATATTTAGATTTTTTATTGCAATTCTTTTGAATTGTGCGCAGACTATCCTAGATTTACCTTATATTATTAAGTAATTACTTCAGATTTGGAGCAAATATTTCCAGTTGAGGCTGAGATACATCTATAATGTTTATCGAAAACAAATGTAGCAGTTCTACCTCTTGAGTGAACAAAACCAAAATTAAATAAACATAACTGTTAATAAATATCTTATGTATGAAATTCGATGAAATTTTAATCCATAGATGGCTAGATACAGTTTACACAGAAATCGCGATAACACCGATATCAGTCAAAGACTTTCTAAATATGTAATTTAATAAAATTCTATCGCATAGATTACGAGATAAAGCTATCACGAAAATAGGGTATAACGCTGCATAAGAAGAACGGCTATAGGGGCCACCTAATCAGCAACTATACGAGCATACGCCGAACAGATTATGACGTTTGATGAAATTCTATATCTTATCTATATTCTAATTCTATAACGAAATACAGTTATCACGGGAATCGTGAAAAAAAAAAACAATAGAATAGTAGCACCACCTGTTAAACCATATACACTCAAACCATTAATCAGCACCAATAAATGTCAATGTCCAACAGAGGATGATGAAGTTTGATGAATTTCGTGCAGTTATATTTATGATGGATCATCAACAAAAGATGTGCCATATAAATATATATATACAGATAGAGATTTTTCAAAATACAGTCAAATCTTGTTTAGAACATCCCTAAACGTATAAAAATTCATGAAAAAAATGGAAATAGAAAATTTTCACGATTCCAATTATTTCTTCCTATGTATATGACGTATGGTTGTTGAGAAATCCGCCTCTTTGCAAATAGCCTAGGCAGTTTGCAAAGAGGGCGGAAATTGAAGATTCATGTTGTTTTTCCAACTGGGCCTGATATTTTTCGGACTTATTGCAAAGAGCCTAAGAAGCTTTAGGCTATTTGGAAAATGTTCATTTGTATCTCAGCCAGCCTGATATTTTCAAGCTTATTAGAAAGAGCCCGTGGAAAAGATAGACAAATTGGACTTTCCCCCCCAAAATTATGTAAAAAATAATATATTTCTGAATGAGTAATCTCAGGCTTTCAGGCGTATTGAGCACAGGGCGTTTAAACGTCCAAAAAATCTATTTTTAGATTTTGTTTTATTCTCAATATTATACATTTCTGAAGAATAAACAAAAAATCGCATTAAAAAATCTGCATTATTTCTTGAGTTATAATGATGGCTTTATATGGATATTTTAAGTAGATATTGAAACTTCAAGATGCGTTTTCTCAGATGATAAATTTTGAGTTTTCGCGCACTGTTACTTTCAAACTATATAAGTTATTTTTTTTTTTTAAGTAACCACATGTGCGTCACTTTATAATCTTCATGCTAATACAAAAAAAAAAAAAAAAAAAAAAAAAAAAAAAAAACTTTATTTTTATTTTGTTGCCCTTGAAAAATAATGATTTTTTTCTTTTTTTAAGTTTGAATTTTGCGTTGAAACAAAATTTTAAACAATACTTTTTGTTTATATTTTGGTTTTAAGTTAGATATGAGTATGCTATGAATTTATTTTGATCAAAAGAAGTTATATGCATAATTTCTAATTTAATTTAATCATGCGCGCAGCACGCATTAGTGATATTAATTTTTAAAATAAAAATTTTAATATTATTTTAATCATAAAACATTTATTTTTCTGTATAATATACTTAAGAAGATATACATTAGGCAGGATGGAAAATATCTGAATTGCATATTATGTGAGTTTTGATAATTGGAAAATTGTGACGTTTTTGATCGTTTCGACATACACAAAGGTCATGTGCCCCCTTAATTTTATATTAAGGCTACAGACTTAAAAGTAAATTAAATTAATCTTCCAATCTCTGGAAATTAGGAGCATAAACCATATCTGCCAATTCGGCAGTGTTTATATATACTTGCTGTGACTAATTTCATTCAAAAACACAACTTCTGTACCTAATGCTGAAAAGAAAGACTAAACATTTGCCTCATCATCAGATTTTACTGAAGCAGCAATTTTTTTATGTATATGTTTTGGAATTATTTTCACTCAACAAACTATTTTCACTAAGCAGAACCGGGAATGTATTAAAAATCTACCTTTTCGGCCAATTTCATTAATACAGAAATTATATTACATATTTTTACAATTATTTTCATTCAGCAACCAATCTTTTCTACGTAATTATGGGAAAATTTTAGAAATTTGCCTCATCTGCCACATCTTTTTTTTATGATATTATATATGTTTCAGTAATTATTTTTTTATTCACTTTTCAGAAAAATGAAAAATTAATTTTCTTATTATTAAATTATATATTTAACCTGCATGTAAAATTTAAAGAAACTACCAATTTTTTTTTTTTTTTCAGTTTACTGGCTTAAAGTCATATAAAAAAGTAAATAAATAAAGACAGGTAAATAAAAATAAAACACAAACGTGAAATAAAAGTATGTGCGTAGCATGAATTCATTTGTGTTACATAAAAAAATATGTATATTGTAAATTGGAAGGTAATTTATGACATATGCGTTCATACACAATTTACATGATTTTAAACATTATACTAAATCTGCTTCGTTTACAGAAACGACATGACATCTGAGCTCTTAAATAATATGGAACATGCTTAAAAAAGATTTAGAATTTCTGTCATCTTCGTGCAAAAGATTATTTTTTATGAAAATAACTGTCAGTGTAATATTACTTTTAAGAAAATGAAATAACATACTGCAAAGGAATCTAGCGTAAACAAATATAAACATTTTTAAACTGTCATTAATTTTTTCTGTAATAAATCATATTCTCTTAAGTTTTAGAATTAAAAAATATGAAAATATGGCAGAATATTACAGAAACATTATTATTATTTTATTTTCTGAATGTGTTAGGATGTTTAAAAATAATTTGTCATATTCTGTTAGGTTTTGAAATTAAAAAAGACTGGAAGTATGACGGAGTGTTTAATTCAATGTTTTTTTATCAATTACTGTTAACATATTTTGCTTTTGGGTGTATTGCCGTATGACATTTTTGGAACTTCTTATTGAACTTCTTGAGCTCGTGCAAATTACATTTACCCACTGAATTGCTTAAATTTAACTAATTTTAAATTTTGAGAAGTATGTGTTTATTAAAATAACATATATTTTATCTAGGAAACGCTAATTTCTTATTGTCCTTGCGCAAAAGTTTTAAACAAGTTGGAATTTGTACGTTAAACGTGACAAAAAGGTGCGTTCGTTTTATAACTACTCTCACAATGTAAAAAATCATCCTTATTATTTCCGTGAAATGAATTATATCGTCTAGTATCAGCGAAATGAGTATGCCTTTTTTTATTATTATTATTACGTATGCCACGTTTACAGATGCGATTTTTTTTTCTACAATAGACAGCGCTTCAAAATTCACCATGAAGATCTTGCTTTGCGAATGATTACCTCCATGGTTTAATATTTTTATGACTCATAATGAACGAATCTCCTGCGTTTTTTTTTTTTTACTTTAATGGATTGCGATATTCGGCTGTTAACCTACTTTCCACTGAAGTTATCTCAGAGTCTATACATTTTTTAATGTAACTCATCTCTCAAGGAAAAAAACTGAACGATCTTTCCAAAAAGGTAACTTTTATACATTTTTTTTCGAAAAAATAATTTTAAATAACAATGGCTGCCTTGCATTTGAAAAAAGAAGTTGTTTGCCCGTATTTGTTTTCCTCATTCACATGACTTGCGCTTTTATTAAACAGATTACGTACGATAGGATTTAATAGAATAAAGAAAACTCTTATTAATATCTTTTAAAGTTTTGATTCGATTTTCATAAAATTTGAAAGACTCGACGAAATTACGCAGCGATTCTACATATTAAATTTCAAACCATTCGGTTGAGTAGTTTTTGCACTGTTATATGCGGACGGACGGACCAGACGACGCACAGTGGGGCGTTTTGAGGATCTAGGTGGACAAAATTATTGCGTTGAAGTTTAATTAGGTTTTTGCTGGGTTTTCGAATCTATCAGTAATAAAATAATCAAACAATGATAAATATTTGGCTTACTTAAAAAATTATATTATTATTATTATTATTATTATAATTATTATTATTATTATTTATATTATTATTATTTATTTATATTATAATATTGTATTGTCCTTGAAACTACACATGTATTCAAAATTTCAGCTCAATCAGATAATTAAAAGTGGTTTAAAATTGACTTGCAAGATTTGAATTAAACACTCAAACACACACTTCAAGTTAATATAACCTAATGATTCGCAAATTTTCGCAGGAGTTTTCTTAAGTTTCCAATACTTTAGGAATGGCACTTTGATTTTAAAAAATGCTTATTTCTTAATAATGCTCAATACTGTATTAAAAGTCAAGATGAAGTTTGAAAACAAGATGGCGCTTATTTTCAAACAACAATAGGTTAAATCTTGTGACAAACATGTGATATATGTCCAGTAAACTCCTGCTTCCAAATAAAACATAAAAGGCATGACTTGTTTTCGAACTTAACGAAAAATAATGCAACTGTTGAAATTCCCTCAAACCAACTGCCTTGTTTACGGTCGTAGTTTATCCATACATCGGATTTTTTCGACAAAACTCTTACGGATCTCGACAGAAGAGACATTCGGCTACCAGTATACGCGGTCTTGTTAAATTCCGAGATAATCGGAAAAATGAAATTTGTCCACCTAGATCATCAAAACGCTCCACTGTGCGACGCGACGACTATAGGTGCTAGGTATTTTATATAATTACGAACGCACCTAAAAAGCAGTTCCATGAAAACATTTTCTTTTCGAATAAACATATAAGTTGTATAAATAATTTATGTTTACGTAATCGGCATGTACATTTGAAAAATCTTCCAATTTTTAAACTCGAAAAAAAAAAACTTAAAAACATAAAATTAGATGAAATTAAATAAGTATACATTTGGAAAATAATGAATCTAATTATTTCCTGCAACATTTTCATCACTAAAACTGTTAGGGAAAATATTTTAATGATCCCGCAAATTTAAATTAGCATTATTAAATTTCCATGAGCTTTCATTTTTAAAAAAGTAATATTTCATGAAAAAACAATTTCGAACATACGAAAATGCATATTTAATGAGAGTTTTAAATAAACTCCTCGTAAATAAGTTTCGTATAAAAGTGGTGACTAAGGTAACACACATTAAAACGACGTTACAAATTTGCATATAAATATTTTTGTAACATGTTTATTTCTTTAGAGATATTTATTAAATAATTTATTTTTTAAAGTATTTTTCATTACATTGAAGTTAATCTAGTAAATAGTTTAGTATCGTGAGAAAGTGAATAAAGGTCACAATTTTCCCAATACTGACAAATTATTATACTTATGATTATTTTTTTAATAATTTCAATATATGTTAACACATATAAATGTTAATGTTTTCCACTTTATGCATATAAATTGTTTTAAAAAATTTCTCAAAAGAGAAAAAAAATTAAATGGAAGCTCTTAACAAAGTAAATGCAATTTTACACTCAAGCAATATTGCCTGTTACAAAAAAATGATTTAATTGCATATTAAAAAATAGACTATATTTGAGAAGTTACTTCTACACATCGGTTTTGTGGAGCAAAAATCAAATTTCTTTAATAAATTTCTCTAATGAAAAAAAAAGGGGGAAAAACATTATGATTACTCTTGATGATTCATATTACATATTATGCTAATTATCTCTTATTCTACAGATCAAAGTGATACACTTCCAATTATAAAAGGAATTCAAATAAGTTGGTTTAATTTTCATATAAAGCATTTCAAGTATAGTGTAAATCATGTGATCGGTTTAAAAATCGGAAAAAAAAAACATTTGACGGATTTACACGTTTAATACACTGGAGATTCCAAAAAACATATTTTTAGAATAAGAAAAATGCCGTCTGTGTGTCTGTGTCTGTAAACGCTTTATCTCTCGAAGAAATTGACATAGAGACTTGAAATTTGGTATGTATTTTGCATGTAATAATGAGAAGAAGCCAATTTAATTTCAGTAATTGTTTTGGACTCTCGATATATTCGTTCTGATAAAAGGTATATAAAAAGTTTCGAAATTATATTTTTTAAGGAGTGAATAGAAATTACAATAAAAACACATACATTTTGAATAAAAAAATTAATTAGATCGGTTAATTCGCTGTCGAGATATTTGTAATCCTATTTCCCACACTCTTCGATTTTTCATGACCCTGTATTTCATTCAAATTTCAATTCAAAGATATATTTTAATTGGAAGGGAGATGATTAATCCGACGCAGTAAGCCTTTAGTTAATATGATTATCAGTTTTGAAATTATAACGGTGTTTCTTTTACGCAATTCAATAATAGAGCATTTAAAGTTTATGACGTTATCAAGCCACAATTTTATTCGAATTGTAATGTATTTTATAAATAGTTTACACGTGTTTTATTTTCATATTTCATATTATGCATTTCCATGATGGGTAAGTATTACGGTGGCCCCCAACGACTGGTTTTTTATACGTCTCCCTTTACGTATATTTGTAAAATGTAACACAATTTGTAAAATGTACAATTTGAAAAATGTAAATTAATGAAAGCTTGTTTTCAAAAAATGCCCGACATTTGAATTTTTGGACCGTGCGAATTCGTACTGGTGTGAAGTTCCCATGTTCAAATCGTGACAGGATTTTTGTAAAAGTTGCACACATAGTACCGTCTCCACTATATGGCCATGTATGAATGGCAAGTTTTGTTTTTCTGCCGAAGGGAATCGAAAACTATCCAACCTCTTGTCGATTCCGTATTTCACCAATTTAAAAACAGCTGCTACATAAAACCATTTTTGATCAAACTCAGCCTCCATTGCAATACTTATTAGCACATGAAACATCTACAGAATTTACTGCATTTGCTTTGTACTTTTGTTTTCGCTGACGCATATCACATGAAGGAAATTTATCTTTTGACTTACCTAATATTTAAAAAAGAAAATAAGACTGTTTGAAAACACATAAAATGAATTAAACGTACCTATGGCAATCTCCAGCTGGAGATTGTAATGTATGTAAATTTTTTTGTAGACCCGAAGTTGAAATATAAGTTCTGCCCATAACATTGCAATAGGGGATGTAAGTGTTGCTTGGGAATAACATACCTTTAATTTGTGGGCTTTAAGAAAATATAACGCCATTAAGAAGTATTTTAAACTCCTAATGTATTAGATGTACTAGTACTCCTAATTTATTAGATGTTTTAAATGTATTAGATGTACATTGAATCTCTCATTGTGTATTCAAATGCGGGTGTGCGACGCATTAAAAGAAATATATATATATATATATATATATATATAAATGCTAGATACAACATCATAGATTGGAAATATGTTGAGGATGATCCAAAAATACATTTATATTTTTGTATGACTTGTTTTAACACACCCAATTTTGTGTGTTGCAAAAATTGCATATGGTTTTTAGATTCTGAATTATTATGCATGAGTTAGATAAATGCAATTTAAATTTTTAATTGCAACACAAATTTATTAAAGAAAGATTAAAATACACTTTATCAATATTCATTCAGCAAAATCAATATTCTTTGGACAATAATCATTTCTTTGAAAATTTGACAGATATTTGTTAGACATTTATCCGTTTACAAGAAAATTATAAAAAATAAATCAAAAACAAAATTGTATCATACTTTTGAAATTTAATTTCAATTACAGAATAGAGCATTTTAAATTGTTGGTTAATGAGAAGTATTTTGTGTTATAGGAATTTAAATATTTTAATCATTTTAACAAGATTAAACAAAACATATGTATTAAAAAAAAACAGAAAACGAATTAGTAAGTATGATTCATTTTTGAACTTCAAAATACAGCAAAGGTGACGGGATATGTAAATTAATCAAATATAAAGATTTAATTGTCTCTGGGGAAAATATTCAGAAAGAGTCAAATTAAATGTATTTCAAACATTTCTGCGTAACCGAATTTGTAAATTATAAATTTCTTTCAATTAATTACTTTTATTCGGTGTATTCTTATTGATGTAAACGAACAAATTAAAAGTAATAAAATGACATGGACGAATGTTTATATAAAATAAACAATATATTTAATTTTACTTGAATATAAAAATATAATATTTTCTTTAAACTTTGCTAGTTTAGTTATATAACTTCTGTTTTTTACGCATTTGCATGTTTTTGGATATACTGTATATCAATTGACTAATTTTATAAAATGTCTACCTAGGATCTGTAATTGTCCTGCATAAATTTTGAGGGAAATGTAACATAAAAACTAATTCACGGCATTCCACGAAACATTTACTTTGTTTAGACTTTGACATAAATTAGCCTTGATAATTGTTGTTGTATATCAAAAAGGTGGCAATGATATGTCGTTGATTCTGGATTTCCGTATTAGCTGTATCTCGGCATCTATATGATACAAATGCATCGAATTCGACATGTAAGATGTTTATTGTAGAGTTCTGGATTAAATAATTAGTATTATTAAGATTTTATCACTGAATAAATAAATAAAAAGAATCCACGTTCCTTGAAATTTGTGTCGAGGTTCCGATTCCAGGATTCCTTGTAGAGCGAATTTTCATGATTTGTAGAGCTAATGATTCACAGAATAATGAAACAAATTAATAATAGTGATTTCACTTCATCAGAAATCTAAATTTTGATCCGCAGCAAGATTTTGAAGAATATTCTGGCGATAGAATAAAATCACTGATTTTATTTAAAACAAAACAGTTGAATTTCTTTATGAAGAACTGTGTTTCTTAAAATAAAATAATTGAGTCTGTTCGCATTCATTACACTTGAGAATTGAATACTTTTCACATATTTTAATAAGGTAGAATAAAACTTCTGAATTAGAATTAGAATTTTACACACTCTCAGAATTCAGACTCAAAACAGAAACTTTTTACGTAACAGCTCCGCATGAAACAGGAATAGCAGAATTCACAAAATCTAATAAATAAACGAAAGAAAATTCATACTATATTACAGAAAAATAATGACAGAATTTTTTAAAACATGATAATAATTAAAGTTCTGGAAATATGATAAAGTTAATAGAATGTCTTTTATATAATTTCTGACGTAATAAACTGCAATTCGGAACAATGTCCTTTTAAAACTGTTCTTTGGTGCTGCATCTACCGAGAAATAAGACAGTAAAAACTTAACATCCTCCGCCCCGGCAGGAGAGGGGACACATTTGATATAGGACGCTTGATGTCACCGTCAGATGTTTTAATCAAGACAACACGCACAAGATTATTTGTTCCAGGATAAGTCTTTAGAATTCGACCCAATTTCCATTTCATGAGCTGCAATCTTTCGTGAACTATCACCAAATCGCCTCCTCGAATATTTGCACGTGGAGTAGTCCATTTTGGACGCTGTTGAAGATGTTGTAAATATTCGCTGGACCACCTGCCCCAAAATTGATTTTTTGCTTTTTCTATTAAACGCCAGCGAGCATTTAACGATATTTTTGGAACATTTGATGATTCTGGAAAGTCAAGAAGAGGTGCTTCTATTAGAAAATGACCCGGCGTTAAGGCACGAGGATCAGACGGGTCTGAAGACATCGGAGTTAAAGGTCTGGAATTTATACAACTCTCAATTTGACAAAGTAAAGTAGTGAGCTCTTCAAAATTGAGTACACTAGATTTACAAGCTCTTAGAAGATGAGATTTTGTGAGTTTCACAGCTGCTTCCCATAGACCACCAAAGTGTGGTGCATATGGAGGAATGAAATTATAATTAATTTTTTGAGTGGAAAGAAATTCTTGAAAGTCTCTTTCCCTCAAATATTTGAATAGTTGTCTTAATTGATTTGAAAGACCAGTAAAATTTTTGGCATTATCAGAAAAGACATCAGAGGGTAAACCTCTGCGCGCGATGAAGCGTCTGAAATCTGCGAGCAAGGCGTGTACAGATACGTCGGATACAAGTTCAAGATAAACCCCTTTCGTGCACATACAAACAAACACTTCTATACAAGATTTAAGCTTAACTTTTGTTCTTGGCATATTTGGTTTGATCAAAAAAGGACCAGCAAAGTCTAAGCTCACCTTGAAAAATGAACGAATTGGAGTGATTCTTTCAACGGGAAGGTTTCCCATCATTTGTTGGCAGGCTTGTGCCTTAAGGCGTTTACAAAGCACACACTTGTGGAGCTCTTGTCGGACCGTTGAATGACCATTTACAAATCAGTAATTCTGGCGGATTGTAGAAAGCATTAACTGTGTGCCTGCATGTAAATTTCTTTCGTGGACATCCTTTATTAACAATTTAGTAACGAAACTGTTTTTAGGAAGAAGAATAGGGTACTTTCTGTCGAAACTGAATGATTCATGTTGCGATAGATATATAATATATCAGCTGAATCTTAAAATACATTCAACGATAGCAATTTGCTATTGCTTGGCAAAGAGCTCTTTTCTTTTAATAATTTAATTTCTGTATGAAATTCATAATGTTGAATTATTCTCACTATAGAAATGGTAGAGCTAGATATTTCTTGTGCACTAAGATTTCCGATATTTCTTGTAGAATTATGTCTAGAATTATGAATAAATCGGAAACACCATCCTATTACGCGTACTAATTTATTAAAACTTGAAAATTTTAGAATAAACTCTAGTAAGACATTTATTTTTGTTATGTTACTGATAGAGTTAGCTTCTTGCTCTAATTCAGCGACAGGACTATATAAGGGGATTGGAATTGGTTCTTTTGACGACAGCCATGGAGGCCCATGCCACCACATATGATTATTAAGGAGTTTTCGCGGTGGAATACCCCTGGAGGCTACATCTACAGGATTTAGCGTTCCTGGAATATGGTTCCATTCGTCTGAAGGCAATAATGTTTGCACTTGATGTACTCTATTTAATACGAACTGATTTCCTTTTAAAGGGGGCGATTTTAGCCAGCAGAGTACTATTTGTGAATCTGACCATAAAAATACAGTATTTATGCTCGTAGATAAAGTATCGACGATAGTTGAGCATAATTTTGCCAATAACAGAGCAGAGCAAAGTTCAATGCGTGGCAGAGTTTGTGATTTGATGGGATTTACTTTGGTTTTTGCAGCAATTAAATTGACGAATATTTCGTCAGGAGTAATTACACGTAAATAGGCGACAGCAGTATAAGCTTTTCCTGGACCGTCACAAAAGCCATGCAATTGAATGTCCCAGTCTTGTTTATGGTATGAGTTAGTATACCGGGGAATTTCAATAGATTCTAACAAATGAATTTCTGCCAAAAATTGATTCCAAATTGCTAAGCTCGAATTTGGAATTTCCGCGTCCCATGAGATTTTGTCCTTCCAGAGATTTTGTAGCATAATTTTTAAACTAATAGTGATCGGGGAGAGGAAACCTAGAGGGTAGTAGATACTACTGATAGAAGATCTCTTTTACTCTTTACCTCTTTGAAATCACTAAACTTAATTTTTAGCATGTCATTTGATGAATCAGAGAGCAATCCAAGAATTTTAACAGCTTCAACTTCTTTGATTACAGTCTGTGATGAAGCTTTAAGCTTATCTGGTAAATGAGCGAGTACTTCAGGATCGTTGGAGGTCCATTTACGCAAATTAAAGCCTTTCATCACATTAATAAGCTCCGTCATTAAAGACTGAGCATTCTCTTTGGAATCTGAACCCGACAACAAATCGTCATCGTTGTTATTGTCATGAATGATTTTAGAAGCTTTTTTAAAAGTTTGTTCGTTATCTATTGCTAACTGATTTAAAGTTCTAATTGCCAAAAATGGCGCACAAGCAGTTCCATAGGTTACTGTTAACAACCGATAGGTTTGAATGTTTTCTTTAGGATCGAACCACCATAAAATACGTTGATAATCTACATGTTTTAGATTGATAAGAATTTGCCTGAACATTTTTTCGATGTCCACACATTTTTTCAATGCCTATTGGATGCATTCTGAATTTTAATAATAACGGGAAAATATCCGGTTGTAATTTCGGCCCAATCTCCAAATAATCATTTAATGAGCGACATTCTGAACCAATTGCGGATGCATCGAATACTACCCGAAGTCGAGCTGTACAACCATCCTCTCTTATTAACCCGTGGTGGGGGGAGATAAAAATGAACTGTATTTGAAATTTCTGAGGCTGGTACGAATTCCATGTGTCCCAAATCAATATACTCTTTCATGAATGACGAATATTGTTCCTTAAGCACGAAATTTCCTTGACGTTTATTTTCTAAGGAATTGAAACGCTTTAAAGCTTGAGATTTAGAATTTCCGAGAACAGGTTTAGATTTAAATGGAAGATCCACGATATATCTTCCTGATTCCGTACGTGATACTGGTTTTACATAATTATTTTCTACAAGCGAAACTGGATCATAACTAGGGGAAGTGATTGGAGTTCCCAAAATTTTTGCATTTGAGAATTTATTTGCGTCGTAACATGACAACTAACAGAAGAATTGTGATTTGACTGATTCGAATAAATTACTCCAGATAATATCCAACCCAGTTTCGTATTAACAGCACTCGGTGTTCCCTTAGGACTTAGAATGGATTCTCCGATTATTATGTTAGCAAACAAATCTGCACCTATGAGTACATAAATGGAATCGGACACATGGAAATTGGGATCCGCCAGATTTAATCCTTCAATATGAGGCCAATACTTATTAGTAATCAGAAAGTTCGGTAAATTTGTTGTGATCTGATTAACAACTAAAGCATCTAACTGAAAAGTTTCGTTATTAAAATACGTAGAAAATATTAAAGAAACTTCCTGAAGAGCTGTCTCTGCGACTAAGTTGTTGATTCCTGATATTTTATAAATTGTAGGTCTTAAGGGGAGACCTAGCTTTCTACAACACGATTTTAAAATCAAACTCTTTTGAGAAGCGCTATCGATCATAGCTCTACAAGGAATGAATTTTCCTGTTTTGGATTTCACATGTATAATGGCAGTAGCCAGTAATGTTTGGGAATTTTCAGTAAAAGTTTGACTACTTAAACAATTAGATTCATCTATTTGAGCATTTGAACTACTTCCGCTATTTTGATTTGTAACCCGCTCTTGCGGTCTAAAAGAATTCTGTGATGCAGAACTAGACTGCTCGTGATGCAGAATTGAATGGTGTTTAGCTTTACAATGTTTACATGTGGTGTTAATTAGACAATTAGCAACAAAGCTCTCAAACAATTGGTACATAGTTTTTTTGATTTTACGAATTGCCATCGTTGATCAATTTTGAATTTCTGGGCATTTGCAAAGTGTATGCTCTTCACTACATTTTGGACATAAGGGCTTTAAAGATTTGTTTACATTGTCCATAACAACTGCATTCGAAAAAGAGTTCTTTGGGCCTTGTTCAGATTTAAAATCAAATTTATAATTATGTTTAGTTTCATACTTAATAAATTCAGCATTACAACCTTGAAAACTGCTTGCATGTCTTTCCAAAAACGTCATTAACATATCATATGTTGGAAAAATATCCTTATTTAATGATAACCGCCATTTTCTTAATGAGTTATCGAATTTAGTTTGAACAATATAAACCAAAATTAAATCAACAAATTCGTTAAATTCAAATTTTAGAGATTTCAAATTTCTAATCACTTCATTTCAATTATCCAATAACTCTAGAATTGTTTTCTGCGTGTGCGATTTTAATGGTTTAGCATTAATAAATTTTGACAATAGCGAATATGCTAAATTTCTACGGTTATCATATCTGTTAACTAGAGTTTCCCATGCTTGTTTATAATTATCACCAGAAATCGAAAATCCTGAAATTAATTTAGCAGGATAATTTTTGACACTCGCAATTAAATACGAAAATTTTAATTGATCGGAAATCGCTCCATTTTTATGAATAGAAGTCAATAATTTCTCTTTAAATGTAATCCAATTACTCATATCACCATAAAATATGGGCAATTGGAATTTAGGTAATTTTATTTAATTTTCCCTAATAGAACTATTCTCAACTGCATCACATCGGTTTTTTTTGCTTTCGTTCTTAGTTGCAATAAACTGATCAATTTTTACTATATCTTCTACAACTAAGTCTTTAGCTGCAGTAAATGAATCGTAAAGAGTGTTTTAATTGTTTCTTCAGCTATACCAAAATAAGATTTTTTTAAATCACTGTCTAAAATATTAAGCTCCGACTTTAATTTCTCCAATAACTGCATATTATCTTTTTCAATCGCATCGGACACCTGATCCCTATATCTGTGTATTTCTTTTACGGTAAAATTAAATTTGGATTCCGAAGCGATTTCTGCTTTTGTTTTTGTCATTATTATAATTTTGAATAAGATGTAATCGAATTAATCACCAGCCGAACTGAGGCTAAACGACGGACCAGCAAAGTTTATGTAGAGTTCTGGATTAAATAATTAGAATTATTGAGATTTTGAATAAATAAATAAAAAGAATCCACGTACCTTGAGATTTGTGTCGAGGTTCCGATTCCAGAATTCCTTGTAGAGCGAATTTTCATGATTTGTAGAGCTAATGATTCACAGAATAATCAAAAAAATTAATAATAGTGATTTCACTTGATCAGAAATCAGAATTTTGATCCGCAGCACGAATTTGAAGAATATTCTGGCGACAGAATATAATCAATGATTTTATTTAAAACAAAACAGTTGAATTTCTTTATGAAGAACTGTGTTTCTTAAAATAAAATAATTGAATCGGTTCACAATCATTACACTTGGCAATTGAATACTTTTCACATATTTTAATAAGGTAGAATAAGACTTTTGAATTAGAATTAGAATTTTACACACTCTCAGAATTCAGACTCAAAACAGAACCTTTTTAAGTAACAGCTTCGCATAAAACAGGACTCGCAGAATTCGCAAAATCTAATAAATAAATGAAAGAAAATTAATAATATATTACAGTAAAATAATGACAGCATTTTTTAAAACATAATAATAATTAAAGTTCTGGAAATTTGATAAAGTTAATAGAATGTCTTTTATATAATTTCTGACGTAATAAACGGCAATTCGGAACATTGTCCTTTTAAAACTGTTCTTTGGTGCTGCCATCTACCGAGAAATGAGACAGTTAAAACTGAACATTTATTATGAAAATATTATGCGGATTCAATTTTGATTTTGATCACATAAAGAGGTGGGATTCTATGTTGTGCTTGGGAAAGGTTCCATAGTCAAGCCTACGGCCAATTAGCGTATTTCAGCGTGGTTCAGCGGATATTTAACCTTGTTGTAGTAGTCACTGTTGTAACTCGTGTACTCACACTGAAATTGTTGCTAGAATTACGTATGTTTGATGTCAAGCTTTACGTACATCGGATTATAGCATTTTTTCGCTATTCTTTTACAAAGGACGTAGTTATGCTGTGCTTTTTACAACTCATTATATCTCCCTGTTAAATACATAAATCCACTACGCTACGCATTCAAAACTGTTGGTGTGTAACTGCGCTGTATGAATAACTATATTGAATTTATATAAAAGACACATTTATGATGATCAGAGCCATTTTTAATATTAGTATAATAATTATTGTAAATTAAGATGCATTTTACTTAGATAGTATTAAGCGTAAAAAAAGCAAATTTTGCAGAAAACTTCTAAACTCCGTGCTCACTCACTATGAAATATCCATCTTCAAACGTTATATAATCATTACCGACTTCACAAGTAAATTTAAAAGCCAAAATACGGCGTATCAGTTATGTGAATCAACCTCACGCTATTTCAGAGACTGGCAAATTTATGTCTGCCTATCGTGACTGCGGCGTCGCAATGTTGTACGAAAAAATATTTTTAAATGACCGAAATACATAAATAATCAATAATTGTGCTAATTTTCTAAATGCTAAGTAAATCCTTTTAAGAAAATGGGAAAATTTCTGTTTTCAAATTTTCAAATAATGAAAGAGAAATCTTTGAGTGCTCTTGTTTGGATAATGACAATGTAATATTACTTATTTGTGAAATAAACGGAATTTGAACAGTTCACCCGTCCATCAAAATAAAGAAAATTATATAGTTTCTACAATAAGGTTCTTGCAAAGAAAGAAAAACTATTTTATTACCCATAAATCAATATATTTCTAATTAAAACACTCTCGTAATATCACAATAATATGGAATATAAATAATCTGTTGTAATATATTTGAAACAGCCAACATGTATTTCCATGAATTAAGTATTCAATACGTTTTCCGAAAAAGCGAAATATAAATTACCCTTGCACTGATTTATTTTCAATAACATCTACTTAAATTTACAAATTCAGTTTTATCCTTTCATAAAAGAAATGCGTATTTATGTAACTAATTCCAAGCTCAATTTATCCCTGGTATAAGAATAAATTCCATTTAACAATGCTTATTTACTTATATATCTATTAAAAAGTAACATATGCACTAAATCAAACACTTAAAATAAATTATACGTATTGCTTTTGTATTTAGATTTGGTATTTTGTTTCTAAATTTATATTTTAGTTTCTGGCAACAGCAGCAGAGATGGAAAATATATCATTATTTGGAAAAAAGTAGACATTAAAAAAGAATCTGAATAACTATACAAACCAAATTTAAGGAGGAAAATATGCAGGAATATTGTAGGAAACTTTGTTTCAGCAAGGAGGGTAGATACACGGGTCCTAAACGGGACTGAATATTTAAAAAATTCCATAACAGGCAAATTGTGACAGGTATTGAAGTTATTATTGCTGGAGATTAATGCGTGAAGCTGAGTATTATTCCACATTACTCGAGTATCAGTATTACTCATTTTCGTTTTGTTTAAAATATCAGCAATAGATGTCACTTTGCTATCTCAAATTATTTCAACGATAAAAGTAACGTATGAATATGAATCAAAGTTCACTTTGCTTTAATCTTCTTTAAATTTGATTGTTATAATGAGAAGAAGAAACTAGTCTTTGGGTGGCCACCGTAATACTTACCCATCATGGATATGCATAATATAAAATATGAAAATAAAACATGTGTAAACTATTTATAAAATGCATTGCAATTCGAATAAAATCGTCGCTTGATGACGTCATAAACATTAAATGCTCTATAACTGAATTGCATAAAAGAAACATCTTTATAACTCCAAAATTGATAATCATATTAACTAACTATTTACTTCATCGGATTAAGCGTCTTATTTCCGATTAAAATATATCTTTGAATTGAAATTTGAATGAAAAACAGGGTCATGAAAAATCGAAGAGCGTGGAAAATATGATTACAAATATCTCGGCAACTAATTATCCAATCAACTTCATTCTTTATGCAAAATTTATGTTTTTTTTATTGTATTTTATATTTACTCCTTAAAATAAGCAATTTCTAATTTTGTATACCTTTTATCAGAACGAATATTCCGAGAGTCCGAAAAAAATAGTTCCTGAAAAACGAGGTTACTGAAATTCAATAAGCTTCTTCCCATTATTACATACTAAGTACATACCAAATTTCAAGTCTCTATCTCAATTTGTTCGGGAGATAGAGCGTTTACGGATACACACACAGACAGACGGACGGCGATTTTTTTTCTAAAAATATGTTTTTCTAAATTGTGTCTGAAACGTGAAAATCCGTCAATTTTTTTTTTCGATTTTCAAAACGATTACAAGACTTACCCTATACTACGTATGATGGGTAAGTAAAAAAAGTTTTGTGTTTTTAAATTGAAAATATTATTTTGAGTATCGAGAGAGTGGAGTGCCCTTTTTTGGTTAAATTTGAAACAAAAACGAAGAAGCCTAGTAAAGAAATTCCGACTTCACACATTACTCTTCTGTAAGAAAAACTAAAATTGCTACCACCATTTACATGTTACTGAATTTTTTAAATGTTCCGTCCATACACTACATCTAAGCGGCAGAGATGGCAAATTCTTCCTCATATTCAAAATGATTCACCTTGGACAAACATAAGTTAGTATTTACAAATTGTATTGAATTTTCAAATACCAAACTAAAATGTTTTGTTCCGTTTCTTACTTTTAATTATTCTTAGTACAAAACAGATTTGATTTATATAATTAAATAGTTTCTTTACAAACTTATAAATATATACATTATTTAAAACAACATTTAATACGTTGTGTTAAACGAAATGTAAAAATATCTTTTCTAACGAAAAAATATTAGTTCCGAAGTAAAATTTTAATCAATCGTTGGAATTTCATTTATGTAAGTATTTTGCAAAAGAGATTTTGTAACTCCACACATCAATTTTATAATCATTATTTATTAATTGTTTCATTCAAATGAAAATTCAATTTCCAAAATTTACTCCAACTACAGTTTTTTAAAAGTAAATTATTAGGTAGCTTTCAATACAAAAAAGTATAAAGCTACCTCTTGCAGCCGTCGGAGGAAAGCAGTTCCGAAAAAATTCGATATTTTTTCACCGATCATGACCCCCAGACCCCAAAACCACCATCCGTTCAAATGTTGATTTATATATATAGATATATCCATATATATATATATATATATATGACCTATGTCATACAATAACGCTCGTATTTATAAATCAATTTTGATGAAACTAATTGTGTGTATTAAGCTCACCAATGTCTCGACCGAGTTCTTTGGCCACGTTGGTCTGCCATTTTGTTTCAAGATGGCGGCGACTTAAAGATTTAAAACTAAAATAAATATACAAAAAAGTTAAAAATTCACATTTATTTTTTAATTAAGTGTTATGCCTTGATACCAGGATTGCAGAGCATTGTTTGGTTTAACTCTATCTTAAAAAATGTCTGAGATAGAGCCATTTGAAATTCTAGGGTGGCTGACATTTTGAAACAAGACAGCACATTACAAAAATTTTCATTGTTGTAATAATTTTCACAATCATACGCATAAAACTATATATTCATGTCCTTTAGCGCCAAATTCTCGCCAAACTTGGCGACATTTGGCAAAATATCGCCAAATTTGGCGACCAAAATAAGTCTTCATAAATGAAGCCAATTTGGCTATTGCTCAATAATTTGGCGAATTTCTTATTCAAATTCAGTATTAACGAATCTTTTGTAAACGTTTTCTTTGCATTTTAACTTCCTGTTTTCGTATAACATTAACTAAAATTTTAAAACGAAGATATAGGAAAGCTACCTTTTTCCTCCCGGTACAGGCCGGAAGGACTTTTTTTATTTCTATATATTTTCCAAACAACCTTGCACCATTCTTTTTGTACTTTAGAAAATTTTCTCTGTTGTCTTTCGTATTAAAATGGTTGCTTTCTTGCCTTTTAAGTCTCATTTCTATACCTGACGATGTATTTTTCAAACAACCTTGCACCAATTATTTCTTCTTTAGATAATTTTTTTTCGTTGTCTTTCGTAACTAAAGGGCTGTTTTCTTTCCTTTTGTATCTCATTTATACACCTGATGATGTATTGTTTTAATTTTTAGATTTAAAAAATATCGTTTTATTTTTAAATATTTTTAAGGTGATTTAAACATTAAATTTTACTTTTAAATTATTTTGGGAAAAAGAACAACTTAGGAGAAGAAAATGGAGTAACCTTACATATTTTAAGTATTCATTGAACATAAAATATGAAATTATTTCTGCGATTTGAATATACTATTTCTGCGTTTATTTAAAATTATGCGAAATATATATTTTTAAGTATTTGTTCAGTTGATTGAAATATCCCCATTCATTTTTTGTCAGCAATCCTTTTTCTATAATTAATATTTGTGCTTCAAAACTCTGGTTTTTCTTTTAATAATTAGTATAACATAAATTATACAATTAATTTTCACTGATGAAAACTCCAGTTTATCTTATTTTATACATTACAAACAAAGCATAACATTATATATATCAATTATCTAATGAAATATGCACGCGATTAAATACGTGCATGTATTTATTTAAATTCTATTTGCTGTAAAATACATTGTTTGAATTACTTTACTCTGGAATAATTATGAAGTATATATTTTGTTTACAATTTAAAACAAGTAGTAGCTGAAAATATACGGAAATAGGCTTTCATTCAGATCACATTGTAAGAAAACTAAAAATTAAATCTGATCATTCAGTGTAATGTAATTTATGATTTGGACATGCTTTATCGGCATGAATTCGTATAAAGTAATTGGGTATCAAATCATTAAACTGACAAAATATGTACAATATAGTTTATTAAATTTGGGAATATGAATTTAACAAATTGATTTCGGAAATTCCTATACAATATATTCACAAATTACATTATCTAATGTAATACAGCGCTGGAGACAACACGCGAAGCAGTTGTTTATATTTTACTATCAAGCATGTTCATAATGAACTCTGAATATTGCTTCCATACAATTTTTATCCTTTAAATAGTGTCCAAGAGAATTTGATAGAATATCGGAAAGGTATTCATAGTTTTTAGGGTTTCGTTCATCTCACGAAACCCTATAACTCCCGCTCCGTTGTCTGTCCGTCACAGAGCCATTCTCAGGAACTGTAAAAATCCATAATGAAATTCTTTCTACAATAATTAATTTTCTGTTGAACGATTTCCACGTGAAAAATAAAAATTAAATAAAAAGTTTCAACAATTGAAAAAAAGATAAATATGAAATAAAATTGATTGACGTCATAGTGGTAAACGAAAAATTTCTAAGATTTCTCAATAATACAAGGAGTATGAGTATGTGTATGTACACAAAGCAAATTAATATCACGTCATTAGAGAATTAAAAAGAAAATCTGACGTCATATTGTAAGTTTAACGAATTTTTCAAATGTTTAGGAATAATACAAAGCAAGTATCAATATGAGTAATAGAGAATAGTAAATATATGTGTTTGAGGGTCATATTGAATCGTGATAAAAATCCGATTATGGAAATATTCGCATATTTTACCATTTTGAAGGTGTACAACATGTTTAATTTTGAAATTATTTTTTTAAATATCGCATTTAGTCCGCATGACAGATATTATTATGACAGAATATAATAGCGGGTTTCGCCCGCTATCGGACCGGTTCAGATTTTCGAAAAAACGAGAAAAGATGAGATCGGTAAATTTTTACTTTATAAAAAACATGATTTTTTTGGGGGGAGCTAAATGAATTTTTTTTTGATTTATTAAAGAAAGGATAAGGTGTTTTGAAAGGAATGTTAAACGAAACACTTTGAGCGATCACACTTACCCATTTATTCATATTTGTATTTGTATTTTATTGTGTTTAATTATTACAATATATTTCCTCTGAATTTCGCACATGTTATTTCATATTATATATACCTTGCTAAAGTACCTTGCCACCCTCTTAGCTTCGGAACGGCTCCTACTATATTCATAAAAGTGGTGTCTAAGTATAGTAGAATAGCCATGCGCTACTGAATGAAATCGCGTAAAGTGACTTACAAAGTTAAAGAGTATCATCGATTTAGTGCAAAAAAACACCTTGTGGACATTAATGCGAAGAATAGAACGGTTAAAACGCGCATTTGTTTTTTCGTGATTTCTTGCACTGTGACGTGACAAAAAGATCTTAGAAAGAAAGTAACAACCAGTTATGAAACAGCAGGTGTATGCGAACGCTCCACAAACATTGCATGACCTTAAACGACGCATTACGGATGCTTGTTCCAACGTGTCACCCTCTATGTTCCACAACGTGTGCAACGTGAAATTCAAACAAGCATCCAAATATGCATCGTAGCTGACGGTGAGAAATTTGAACATTTAAAATAAAGGTATATTATTATAACTAGTTGTTTTTTTCTTTCTAAGATGGTTTTATCACGTCAGAGTGTAGGAAAACACGAAAATGCAAATGCGAGTTTTAACCGTTCTATTCTCCGCATTAATGTCCCCAAGGTGTACTAAATCGATGATGCTCTACAACTTTGTAAATCACTTTTTTTCACTATCACTTTCCGTTTTCGAGATAGGACTGCTAACTCCGCAGCATCCCACCAGATGTCGCCGTATGTGGTTTCATTGAGTAGCGCATGGCTACTTTACTATACCTAGACACTACTTTTATGAATATAGCAGCAGCCGTTCCGAAGTTAAGAGGGTGGCAAGTGACTTTAGTGGGCATACTTTATACACAGGGTGGTCCTAAAATATATGTCAAAAATGTAAAGGCAAGTAGGCGGGACCTAACTAAGCAGATTTTGTATAGGAATGTGGTTGCGGAAATCCAGCGTTGAGGCAGTAGTGGGCGCTGTTAAGTCGGCGGATTAAAGTGTATCGCTGTCTTGAATTGTCATTCCCCGCATATATCAAGAATATATATTTATATACAAAGAAAATTGTGTGATTCTTTTTAGTGTGATTCTTTTAAAAAGAAATAAGAAAAAAAGAATATAAGAACTATAATAAAAATCACCTTGATATCCATGGTTTAATATATAAATAATGTATGAATATGTAAAATAAAATTCAAGTAATTAAAAAATATATATTATATAAATCGTTAGCGGCAAACAGCAATTTTATGTCCATGATTTTTGGCAGACTGATAATAATAAAATTAATGAAAAATTTTAAAAGTCACGTAATTAAAAAAAAAAATTCAAAATACTAAATATGTATTTTATTTTAAGAAAAAGAAAGATTGTAGGAAGTAAAAATGAATGCCCTGTGCATTCAATTAATATTTTTAAACTTTAAAATTCTTTTACTTCATTAATTGAATATCTTGGACTGACAGCGCCGCCTAGCGCCTTATATTTATAGGAATAGCTTGCACTATATATCAATTTTTTAAAATTTACTTAACTAATACTTAACTAATTTAAAAGCAACAAAATAAAATTTCAAACATTTTTACAATGAAACTTTCAATTTGTTTACTGCCAAAACTTGACAAGTACTTATGACATGGTAGTTTTGCTGTTATTGACCATGCCGTCAGTGCTTATTAGTATAACGGTTTGCATAGCTAACGGGTTCTATTGTAGATAAAAAATACGTAGTAAATCCAGGAGAAAGAAAAAGCACATAATTAGATGAGTCATCTGTTTATTTCTTGAAGAGGCAATAGTTAAAGAAGCAAGGGGGAGGTACCTACAAAACGAAGATAAATTTTTTACAACCCTTCTGGTCAAGTCAAACGGCCGAAGTGATAAGGTTTTAAAAGTGACATGTACGGGTGTTGGCGCGGATAGCATGATAAAATCGCCAGTACTTGGCGAGAGAGTTTTTGGAGACTATAGTCGGAAGCGTATGGGAAAAAACGATAAATGCTAGATTCTGTCTATGATTATGCATTCATTTGAGAACGGTGGGGGTTGCAGGAATTCTTGCATGGAGACGAAACAAGGAAAAAGAAAAGAAAATAATTTTGGGATTGGCGTTTGATTTTGCTAAAAGACAGCTGCAATTAACGGTTACTTATGACTCGAATCTAATAACAGGGTGTGAAAAACATGAACTTGCATATTACCGTTTACATGTGGGCGAGAGATATTTTAATTAATTCTTTTGAGAGCGGATGAGAAGTGCTAATGCTTGCATAAAGAATATCGGTTATACGTTACATTACTTTAATAAGTAGAGCACAGCTGCTTATATATTTTGTCTAAGTTTTAAGACAGATGCACTTTTGATTTCATGAGAAGAAAACGGTTGGATTAGAAATATATGAACATTTGTAACTTATTTTTAGCATAACCGCAAAGTTAAGGACTGAGAGGTTTCTGATGTATGCGAGTGACTTGCATTTTAGAATGAAGAAAGTAGATTCGTTATCTAAATTAAATCAGAAATCGATTTTAGTTAAAATATTGAATTTTGGTGGTGGGGGGGGGGGGAATTACAGATATTTAAAATCTATAAACTATATTTGTTTATTATTTTTAATTATTTATATTTATTTATTTATTTGGGGGGGAATGAATGAATATTTATGAATTTATTTTTTTATCTCTATTTGGGGGGGGGGAGGAGAAGCATGAAATCAATATATGCATGCTAGATGTTGGAAGAGGAATGGAAAAGCTTATGTTAACTTGTTACAATTTGGGGGGGGGTAGTTGAACTGAAAGCAAGATATATGACAAACGTCTTTGTCATATATATCACCCCAATGACCAGAAAAGCTGTACTGTTTACAGTACAGTTTAAAAAATATACAATACTATTATACTCTCCCCAAGTTGAAAACAATACATACATAACATAAAACAAAATACTTGTAAAATTATATGAGTTGCAACAGTATAAAGGATTTTGTTACCTCATTAGTCCGTAACACCAGGCTATAAAATATAAAACATAGTGCACTACATTCGAAGATTTTTTTTTTTAATTTCTTTGTCCTTTTATTTTCTGTTTTGTTCTTTTTCTGGTACCAGTTTAAAAAGTTACTATTTAACTAGACATGTCTAATGATAACTGAGCACGAAACAGTACTCATTTTCTCAATTTTGTTGCACTTAAATACTATAATTACTTATTAAGTATAATATGAAACACAAATGAAAACAATTAAAGAAAATAAACACAACTAACACATAACATAAACATATATCCTTAAAAATTAACTTGAATTTGAATTATATGAAAAAGTGAAAATGGATTAACTCAAGTGTAGTGTAATGAAAAGTTGTTTGAAAAAGGTTTAAAAATTCGTGCAAGCACAGGACGGTAAAAAGAAGAGGTGCATGTGGCACGCCCATAAAAAGGGACCGCCCTTAATCTTGTCAATGCATGACAAGTGTGATGTCTCAGGCTTAGGGCCTTACGACTTAGGTGAGGAGGGCAGTGATGAGAGTCCACATCATTACAACATGAACTCCCTGCTCCCCAATGAAGATCACACTGATCCCCACACAGGAGCACGATTCGGGAACACATATTCTTTTGGGAAAAGGGAATATTGTGAATTAGTAAACTAAATCACAATTGTCTCTCTAAACACAATCTGGTGAGGTGTGGTAACCTAAGGGCAAAAATTTAGAACGGTACCACTAGCCTGAAGGGGAAGAATTATTAAAAAAAAATAAAAAAAAACAAGATACAAGTGTATCTTATGCAAATCCTAATGTATTGACAGTCCTAGAGTGTTGAGAGACCTAAAATATGTCATAATCGGGTGTGATGAAGTGAAACTGTACAAGTCATGTAAGCGAATGCTTTAAGTTTGTTTGAGATAACATTTTTTTTTTTTTTTAATTAAAAACTTTATTTAATGAGAATGTCTAGCATTTTGTATTTAGTATGAAAGAAAGTTTAAAGTGTGAGAGGAAAATGTGAAAGGATTATATTTATCTACTGTTTATAACATTGAATGAAAACATTAAAAGAATGGTGTGACCCGATACAAAATACTGTGTAAAAGTGGTCTTCACAAGAAGACATGGACCAGCCGTGAAGTCAGGTGAAGACAAGTTATGCACAGTATACGTAGAATCCTGGCCAGGGATAAAACACTTAGTATCAGATCATATAAAAATTTAAAAGTTTTTTTTTTTATTATTATTATTATTATTATTTTTTAAATTTGTTACAAATTATCTTTTTCTAAAATTGTAGCGAGGGGCGAGAATGGTGTTAGAAGAATTATTATCTATAACATGACTTGCAGGATCACATAAATGTCCATATTGAGGTGGTGCTAGAAGAAGTCTATCAATATGTACCCTAATTGCAGTATCATCATGAGCATATAATCTTTTAATTGAAAATGAAACAGGGGAGTGTTTAAATGTTACAATATATGGACCGGTATATTTAGGTTTAAATTTGTCGACTGATTTTAAATAAACAATATCTTTTAAACATATATTTCTTAATTTAGCTTTTCGACTGTGAATTTTGTAACGTCTATCTTGAGCAGTCTTAATGTTGTTATATGCTTTGTCATATATTTTGTTTAAGTCATCTAGTAATTTATAAACTTCAACATGTTTATCAAGGAATGCTTGGTTGGTACTATGATCATATGTGTCAAAAATTAATGAAAGTTCACGACCAAAATGAAGTAAGTTAGGTGAAAATAGTGTAGAAGAGTGTGTCGAACCATTATAAAGTGACTTATGAATAAACAGAGCATTTTCAAACGAGTGTCCTTCTTGTAGTAATGTGGTAACAGAATATTTAATAGATTTGTTAATCCGTTCAGCTATACTGTTAGATTGTGGGTGCGAGACCGAACTGTGATGTATTTTTATACCAAGAGCATCATTAAATGCATTATAAATATGAGAAGTATATTGTGGGCCTAAATCTGACAAAATACAGACGGGTCTCCCATAGGTAGTTATATAACTAAATAAGAATTTTACAACTTTGGGTGCAGAAGTATCAGTGAGAGGATAGAGTTCAATGTGTCTTGAGAAGTGATCGGTTACAGTTAAAACATGTTTATTGTTTGAGAAAGCACCAAGTAAATCTGTACTAACTGTATGACCAGGATATCTTGGTGTGTATGTAGGTTGAAGAGGTGCGGGTGGAGTGTTATGGTGTTTGGCCTGTAAACATTTGACACAGGAGCTACAAAGTTGAGTGTATCTACATAGATGCCTTTCCAAAAATATTTGGATGAAAGAAATTCATAAGTTTTGGCCATACCAGTGTGACAGATGGGATATAGTTAAAACTTTACTTTTAAGTGAATCAGGAACTACAATGTGATATGAGAAAGTATTATTTATGATATCTTCCTTTTTTAACATTAATATTTTAGAATCAGGGTGTATGAAGTAATTCGGGAATTTTGAAGAAGGTCCATTATGTAATATATGATCATAAATACTAGCTAAGGTAGGGTCTTTTTGTTGTTCAGTGCAAAAAGTTTGATTTGATATCTCCAATAATGGGTCTCGTTTTGTTCGTTCACCTGAGATGAGAAAATTTACATGACAATTGTTGTTATTAACAGATTTACAAATATCAGATGTTTCATGATCAACTATTGGAAGTGGTTGAGGATCATGGATAAGGTTAGGATTGGTTAGTAAATTTTCTTGGTTGTTGTCAAAATTACAGCGAGAGAAATAATCTGCTAAAACATTTGAAGATCCTGGAATGTGTTCAAAATCATACGAATATTCTGAAAGGTCAATTAGCCAACGGGTGGTTATGTCTGCTGGGTTTGTAGTCTTTTTGTATCTTTTTAGAGGTTTACTGTCTGATAAGATTAGGAACTTTCTGTTGTATAAATAATATTTGAATGCAATAACAGATTTGTAAATTGCCATGAGTTCTAGTTTTAAAGCAGGATATTTTTTTTCAGAGGAATTTAAGGATTTAGAAAAGTATGCTACTGGTAGAAGATTTCCATTATGTTCTTGCAGTAAAACGCCAGAGATGGCAATGTTAGATGCATCTGTATTCAAATAAAAATTCTTGTTCCAATCTGGTAACCTAACCATGGGTGAACCGAAGAAAATTTTCTGTATTGTTTTAAGTATGCCCTGATGTTTTTCTGTCCAGATGAATTTAGTTTTAGGAGTAGTTAAATCGATAAGTGGTTGCACTAGTTTGTTAAATGTTGGGATTAAGGATTTATAGAAAGTTATCAAACCAATAAGCCTTTTTAGTTGTCGTTTTGTAGTTGGTGTAGGAAATGAAGTTATTTTTACAATGTTGGAATGCATTGGTGAAATACAATGATTTTCTATTTGAAAACCTAAGTAGTTGACTTTTGTTTGATGAAAGTTGCATTTATTAGGTGAAAGAGTGAGATTGTACTTGGAAAGGAGGTTAAAAATTTTGTCGAGTTTAGAACACAGTTCATCAAAAGAATTTGCACCTATGATAAAGTCATCTTGATACGTATACACACCTTGTAGGTGTAGTTCGTCAATTAAAGAGTCCATTGAAAGATTGAGGCACTTGTCTTTAAACCAAAGACATGTCTGCGGTAGGAAAAAGATCCAAACATGGTGGTAAAAGTTAGTTGATTGTGAAATTTTTCTGGTAAGTTAATTTGGTGGTAGGCTTGATGAAAGTCGAGTGTTGTAAATAATGTGTAAGAGGAGAGATTAGCGATGATGTTTTGAATTTTTGGTAGTGGGTAAGATGAGCCTTGTATTACAGTGTTTAACATTCGAAGGTCAAGTGCGAGGCGAAATTTTTGTTTACCAGTACCATCTCGTTTTTTTCTAACAAGTAACATAGGGCAAGCCCATTCCGAGCAATGTCTTTGTATAATTCCAGCTTCAAGTAATTGATTAATTTGATCTAATGCATCTTTTTGTAATGCCTGAGGTATTGGAAAAGGAAGTGTTTTTATAGGATAGTCATTAATAAATTTCAAATCTGGAATAATTTTGTCTGTATGCCCAAGTGTATTTAGAGATTTTGAAAATACAGGGTAATATTTGAGTAACATTTCTTTTAGAATTTCAGCCTCATTGATCGGTAAGTGTTCAAGATTAAAATCAGTTGCAGATAAGTCTTCTTTTCTTTTTTTGAGAATGTCTTTAGAAGCTTGAATGAGATTTAAAAATTGTTGATCTGAGTCATCTTGACTAATTTTATCTGGGGAGTACTCAATTATTTCCTCGACCTCAAAAAGTTGACTTATTTTAGCTTTTTTTTGAAGGTGAATGGGATTATCAGAATTGTTTTTAACCGAAATCAGGAAAAATGTATATTGTGGTGGAATTTTTCTTTTTCGCTTTGGATTTTTTGATTTTATTATAGCATCAAATCCTATTAAGTTGTCAACGGGTGAATTGTATTGAAATAAATACTCTTTGTCTGTGCTAATAGTATCTATGAAAACTGAAATCCATTTTTGTTCCTGAGGGTTTAAGGAAACTCTACGAGTCAAAGCTACAATTTGATTTTTGAAGGAGGTGTGTTGTGTACTACATTGATTTATCTCAGAAGATGGAGTAGTTTGTTTGTTTACCAAAGGAATCGATAAAGTGTTGTCAATATGAATAAGATTTTTGACAGTATTTACAACGAGATTGAATCGTTTGATGAAATCATAGCCAATAATACCTTGGAAACTAGATGAATCTGGTATGTCTACGACATAGAAGTGGTGGTTGAAGTTTTTGTGCTGTAATTTAATGGAGGTTCTAATACATGCGGAAAAATCTACATCAGAATTGAATGTTTTGATGACAACGCCAGTTGATAGTCTCTTATATTTTAAAATTGTTTTCAATTCATCAAATAAAGACTGTGAGAGTAATGAAATAGTACTTCCTGTATCGCAAAGTAGAGTAATATCTTTTTTTTGCAATTGAGGCCTTTACAAGGGGGAGTGATGTCGAGTCTTTAATGACATTGTAAATAATTTTTGTAATAGTGTCATCATATTGTTCTGTGTTTGTTTGTGTCGTTTCATGTTTAGAAATTTTTACAATATCACATGTTTGTGTGCTTACAGAGTTTACTAGTCTGTTAAGTGAAATTTTTGGTAAGGTCGGATCTGGGAAAAAACTGGCTGATGTGTAATCAGTAGTGGGGTGAGGTGCAAAGCCATCAGCAAAATTACACCTCTGACTTAGTTTTCCTGTTGTCGGTTGTTGTTGTTGTGAAATTGTCCTCGTCTTTGTGTATTTAAGCGTTACCATTTAAAACAGGCTTGCGCTTCGTGACCACTTTTGAAACATAGCTGGCAAGTAGTGCGATTAAATCTGTACGACTTATGTGGAGAGGGGCGTTTGTTAAAATTTCTAGTTTGAAATTTCCGTTTGTTGTGCATGCCAGCAAATTTCGTTTTGTAAGTTGCCGCGTTTTCCTTAATTTCTGGCTGAGTTTGGGTATTTACAGAAAGGGCATTTATTTTCTCGGTTAGCTGCTTCAGCTGGTCGGCAAATATTGAATCAGTTGGGGAAGGGGTGGGGTAAGCATGCAAAATTTTTTCGCCATGCAAAATATCTTGAAGTGCCTGGGCCCTCAAAACAGCAGGTTGGTACTCTAAAATTCCTTCTTCTTGGATTTTAATTCTTAAATTGGACGGAATAGTTTCCAAAAATTTCATGTACTTAATTTTGTCACGCGCATTGGCGTCGTGAATATCTGAATAAACTGTTGCAGCTAGAACGTTAAGCCTATGGGCAAATTTCTTTATGGTTTCTGCAGGTAACAGTGTTAAGTTAGCCAATTCGATTGCTACCTGTTATTTGCTAGGAGGGGAAAAAAATTAGTAAATTCTCTTTCAATGAAGTTTATGTCATTTGAGATTATTAAATCAGGGTTCTGTGTTAAATATTTTAATGCAGGACCAGTGAGTTTACTTTTAAGCAAAGCAATTGTTGCTTGCGGGCTGTATTTATTTATTTGACTAACAGACCGGACTTGGTCAAAAAAGAATTTGAGTGATTCATGATCACCGTCGTAATTCGGAAGATTAATTGGAATTTGTCGAGAAGCCATGGTGGCCAAAAATACAGTTAACTAAACTATTGAAATTCAAGGAAACACTGCATGCACAATAAAATAACTAAAAATATCAATATAAACTAGCAGATAATAAATATAACATGAAAGAGAAAAACGTAAACTGAATTTATATCATAATAAATAATAATAATAATAATGACTGATCACTGTTTCTTTTTAGCAGAAAGATCCCTAACGCTCATTTTTAATTCCTTTTTAAAAAAGAAACAGCGATGAATGAGAGAAAAATAGAGGAAACAAAAAAAAATCCTTTTTTTTTATAACTTTAAAATCAATTTGTATAGCATAAGATACTGTGAATAGATCTTACCTGGGATTTATCAACACAAGTATAAAAAGTAAAAATTCATGCAAATTATTTAAATTATTATGAATAAAACTTAACATTTATTTTATTCATTTAAAAAAAATGAAACCAATATTGCAAGACAATTTAAGTTGTTATTTTTTTCTAACTGGTTTACTAAAAATTAAAAACTCAGATTAATATTTGTATCCAAAACACCTTAAAAAAACAATCTTGCCTTAAATATTCATAAAAATATCATATTTTACAACAACTAAAAAAATGCAAGATAAAATAATCATATTTATACCATTTGATGTGAAAGTTCAAAAATTAAATTAACTTAAATTTCAACCTGCATATTTAATTAAGAAGGTTTTGGTAAAAAGGCAAACACACAAAAAAATATATATATACATAAAACTTTGTTATTGAATAAATTCTTTTAAGAATAGGAATGCAATATTTTAACCAAATGAAATTTACTACTGACTGAGAGAGAAAAAAAAATTAATTATATTACAAGAGAAGTATGAAGGTTGAAATGTACATTTTAATCAAAGCCAAAGTTTTTTTTTTTTTTTTTTTTTTTTTTATTTAAAGAAAAAAAGGTTTACTGTGAGTGAGAGAAAGTTACAATATACTAACATTCTATTCATCCTTCATACTTATTAATTTAAAATAAAACTAAAAAAAACTTTCATTATCAGGCAGATAAATTTTTTTTTAAAAAGGAATACCATGCAAAATCACTTTTTTTTTAACTTGCACAGAAAAAGAACTACTGATGATGTTGTTTAAAATCACACACAAAATGTTACTAGGCAGATGTGTATGTTTTTTTTTTTTTTTTTTTTTTTTTTTTTTTAAACTGGTTTACTTCTTGCTTTAAATTTAGTACCGCACTTTAGAAATGTGTAGTGTTGCAGAAACACAGTAGCGTTAAAAAAAATACGAATTCACTACCACTGATGTCCCGGAAAGCACTATTAACGTACTTGACACACACCGGAAAGTTACGATCACCACAGTAGCACAAAATGCACATGCAGCAGACGAATGCACTAAAATATTGGTCACACTGCAGATATTTTATATTATTTGAAAGGAATACCACTGTAGTTTTTTTGAAGAGATAGAAATTTTCTGAAACACTAATTTTTGAAGAGATTCCTTTGGATTTAAAATTCACACGCAACACACGGATTACTTTTAGTAACACTGTTGAAAAAAAAAATACGTGGATTGAAAATGCACACGGATCACTTATATTAACACTGTTGATGATTTCACTTTGATAAAATAATATCGCACAGGACTGATATATTTCACACACACTCACGGACACTTTTAGATGAGGATCGGCGAGAGAATTCCAGGTAAGAAGATGAACACCAGCGTCTGAGTACCTTGAATCCGGCGAAGGGGATGCGGGGGGGCAGCACTTCCAGAAAGAGCAGGTTGTCAGCAGAGATGAGGGGGTGACTGTGATGACTTTCAGAGGGTTGAAGCGCTCCAGGTATCAACAAAAAAAATCAGAAGCAGGTGCGGGACGGGTGATGACGATTCAAACTGAAGCGAGGCCGGAGGCAGTATCAGCGCGCTGCGAAGAGATGGGGGGAGGCGCGCAGTCTGGAATCAGCGAAGCGGTTGCAGAGCTAAACTTCCAGGGGTAGTTCAGAGAAGCTGTATTTCAAAGTTCCACATAGTTGCAGTTGAAAAGAAAGTATGCCTCTTTTAATTATAATGCCCCGGTACCTCCCCTTATTGGAAGAAAAATTAAGTCTCTAAGTTCGAGCGAAACCGGCGGAAGCACCAAGTACTATGACATGGTAGTTTTGCTGTTATTGACCATGTCGTCAGTGCTTATTAGTATAACGGTTTGCATAGCTAACGGGTTCTATTGTAGATAAAAAATACGTAGTAAATCCAGGAGAAAGAAGAAGCACGTAATTATATAAGTCATCTGTTTATTTCTTGAAGAGGCAATAGTTAAAGAAGCAAAGGGGAGGTACCTACAAAAACGAAGATAAATTTTTTACAACCCTTCTGGTCAAGTCAAACGGCCGAAGTGATAAGGTTTTAAAAGTGACATGTACGGGTGTTGGCGCGGATAGCATGATAAAATCGCCAGTACTTGGCGAGAGAGTTTTTGGAGACTATAGTCGGAAGCGTATGGGAAAAAACGATAAATGCTAGATTCTGTCTATGATTATGCATTCATTTGAGAACGGTGGGGGTTGCAGGAATTCTTGCATGGAGACGAAACAAGGAAAAAGAAAAGAAAATAATTTTGGGATTGGCGTTTGATTTTGCTAAAAGACAGCTGCAATTAACGGTTACTTATGACTCGAATCTAATAACAGGGTGTGAAAAACATGAACTTGCATATTACCGTTTACATGTGGGCGAGAGATATTTTAATTAATTCTTTTGAGAGCGGATGAGAAGTGCTAATGCTTGCATAAAGAATATCGGTTATACGTTACATTACTTTAATAAGTAGAGCACAGCTGCTTATATATTTTGTCTAAGTTTTAAGACAGACGCACTTTTGATTTCATGAGAAGAAAACGGTTGGATTAGAAATATATGAACATTTGTAACTTATTTTTAGCATAACCGCAAAGTTAAGGACTGGGAGGTTTCTGATGTATGCGAGTGACTTGTATTTTAGAATGAAGAAAGTAGATTCGTTATCTAAATTAAATCAGAAATCGATTTTAGTTAAAATATTGAATTTTGGTGGTGGGGGGGGGGGAATTACAGACATTTAAAATCTATAAACTATATTTGTTTACTATTTTTAATTATTTATAATTATTTATTTATTTGGAGGGGAATGAATGAATATTTATGAATTTATTTTTTTATCTCTATTTTTTTTTGGGGGGGGGGAGGAGAAGCATGAAATCAATATATGCATGCTAGATGTTGGAAGAGGAATGGAAAAGCTTATGTTAACTTGTTACAATTTTTTTTGGGGGGGGGTAGTTGAACTGAAAGCAAGATATATGACAAACGTCTTTGTCATAGTACTATCTAGTAAACACAAAGAAACACACACACATATATATATAATATCGTAATCCAATGACTGTATGACACACAAAACCTGCATGATTTATAATGAAAAGATTTTATTATATATATAATCTCTATCTATCTATCTATCTATCTCTCTCTCTCTATATATATATATATACATTAGATGACAGCACTATAATTTTAATAATTCGGTTATTTTTTGTTTCATCTTGTTATTAAGCATTTTCTCAGTGTAAATCATCCTCGGTTTAAATAAATTTAATCTTCTTGAGTCATTCTACATTATTTTATATTTATCTTGTATTAGTAAAATTATTTTGACAACATTGTGTATTCTTGTAGTTCATGCGTGCTGGTGAGGTAATATGAGTAGTAATTTTCCAACTGGACGAAAAATGTCCGGGCCAGAATTCGAACCTGCGATCGCTTGGCTGAAGCCGTCATGCTCTACCACTGAGCTATCCCGGTCGAATCCCGGCATTCGACCGGGATAGCTCAGTAGTAGAGCGTGGCGGCTTCAGCCAAGCGATCCCAAGTTCGAATCCTGGCCCGGACATTTTTCGTCCAGTTGGAAAATTACTACTCGTATGATTTATTTAAAATTTGAAATAATTGTGTTAAAATTAATCTAGAGGTAGTATGTATGTGGTTTTAATTTTTATTCATAAACTATACTGCAATTTTCTTTGTATTTGTTCCATTTTATTTTATTTTATAATTTGTGGTTCTTTATATGTACTGTAGCCCATATCTTGTATATTTGTGGCTTATTACACCTGGTGCAAAGATGAAATGTGACATATTTTGTTAAATTTATTGTAATTTGGGCTTGACAATTCTGCCACGGTACCTCAATTATCTCATTTTTCTTTTATGTACATTTTATGGATATTTTTCACGATTGGTTTGAGATTTATATTTCTTTTTGGGATTTTTATTTTTTCCCATTTCTGCATGATGAATTATACGTCGTCTTTATTATGGTTATATATACAGGGTGATTATAAAAAAACTATCCCGATATATGAGTCTGTAACTGTCACACCGTTTACAGAAACTGACTGAAATTTTGGTTTTAAGTATTTTGAAGTATGCGCTCAAGAATCGTATGAAAACAACAGTTAAACTCTATCAGTTACGGTTACAGTGACAAAATTTTGAAAATTTCAAATGGCAACACTTTTTTTTATTGGAATGTGATCTTCATAGTGAAAAACTATAAAAAGCGTTGGAACGGTACCTGTAGCACGAAAATTGCTGGCGCTAGAGAGACTAAAAGAAAAGTGAAAACAACCAATAAAGGCCAAAGAAGCAACAGAAAGTAAAACATTTTATTATTCAGTGCTATCCACTATCTGCCGCATGCAACGTATCTTCGTGTGTGACGTGGAAAATTTGTGAAACACAATAAAATGTTTTGTATTCTGTTGATTCTCTGTCCTTATTCTTTGCTTTCACTTTTCTTGTTAGTCTGTCTAGCGCCGGCAATTTTCGTGCTACTAGTACCTTTCCAACGCTTTTTATGGTTTTTCACTATGAAGATCACATTCCAATAAAAAAAATAGGTGTTGCCATTTGAAATTTTCAAAAATTTGTCACTGTAACCGTAACTGTTAGAGTTTAACTGTTGTTTTTCACACGATTCTTAAGCGCATATCTCAAAATACTTAAAACCAAAATTTCAGTCAGTTTCTGTGAACGGTCTGACAGTTAAGGACTCATATATCAGGATAGTTATTTCTATAATCACCCTGTAAATATATATATTGGGCTGGGCACATTGCAAGAAGACAAGACAATAAATGGAGCACAAACACCCTACAGTGGTATCCCAGAGATGTAAAAGCACCAAGAAAACGACCTCAAGTAAGATGGAGTGACGAAATCTGAAAAGTGGCCGGTGTTAATTGGATGACTAAAGCAATACGAAGGTCAGTCAATAAGTTTGTAGCACCGTTTAAGAAAACAAAGCAGGATCGAAATTTTACAAAGAGTTTATTTGTAACGTAAAGTTCCATGCAAAATCTACTTTTCGACGTAATTACCTCTGTTATTTGAGCATTTGTCGAGGCGTGGCACAAGTCTCTCAATGCCTGCTAGAAATAAATTCTATTCAACGTCCGATAATCATTCTTGGGTTGCAGCTTTCGCCTAGTCATCCGAGTGATATCGTCGCTTTGAAAGTTCTTTCATTTGACCAAAAACATGCAAGTCACAAGGTGAATGGTCTACGCTATAAGGAGGGTGATCCCACACTTCCCACCTAAACTTTATCAGCTGTTAACACGTTTGTTTCGCTGTATGCGGTCTGGCATTCTTGATTCGTTTCAGGTGAGAAGTGGTGAATACAAGTCTCATCTTTGGTCACAATTTTGTCCAAAAACTCATTTCTCCCCTTTTGGTAACGTTGCAGAAATTCAAACGCACTTTCAAAACGCTTCCGGTTATGTTCCTCCGTAAACAGATGAGGCACTCATCGAGCACCATCTCCAGTTCAATAGAGATTTCATCTATTGTTATGCCTCTGTTGGCAAAACTACATTCATTCACGCGAGCAGCGATCGCAATTGAAGGTCTTCTATCGCGCTCATAGTCGTGAATATCTGTACGTGTGTTCTCAAACATGTTGCATCAAGACGCGATAGCTTGACGTGACATTGCAATTTCACCATACAGTTCTTGCAACTGCCAATAAATGTAATTTTTTTCGCCCACAAAAACCAATCAATGCACGAATTTCCAATTTGGACGCCACTTGTAGCTGTCGAGACATGTTTACGACTGATTATCAGACAAACTAAAATTATCGCGTTATAGGCGCTATGTCACACAATACAGATAAATGTCAGATGTGTTGCTACAAAGTGTCGCCAAAATAGACTTTCACAATATACATATCGTTTATTGTATTAATTGAATGTTGTATGTATGCAAAAAGTATATCTTTTTTTTTTTTTTTTTTTTTTTTTTTTTTTTTTTTTTTTGCACGTTTAATGAATTACTCGGATTTACATACATTGTGCTTGCTGGTTCAAGGTATATTCTTTTTTTATATATACCGCTAACCAGACCCCTATCTGCCCGGCATGAGTGCCCAGCTTGACGTGTTAGTACCTGTGAGAGTGGCGGAAATCGCCTGATCACAACATGACTGTGATCCGCCTGACCATAATATTTTTGGCATCGCTGCAGTGCTAGCTCTCTAGTGGTTTGCTACAGTTATCTTTGTTTGACGGTTCAAGGTTTCTGTTTAACTTTGTTAAATTGATCGATTAGAAAAAAAGGGCATATTCTTTTTATTACACAAGCGATTTCTTGAATAGTTACACAGTTGTTTATTAGATAAATACAGACACAATTTATTATATACATTAACAAACGATATCTACTTTAGACGTTTCTTTCTTATTTGGTTATTTGTAATACTTTCTAATTATTGTCTTGATTCCGAAATACGCGGTAGGTGTACGAAAGATAAATATATTTTGATTCTATAGACAAGATATTTAAGCTATATTGCCAAGAAGAAACACCTTAATTTACTAAAGTAATTTAAATTAAAATTTTCGAACAGATTTTTTTTTCTTTTCTAACAGCGAAGTATACTGGTTTTTTTTCATTATAAAAAAAAAATATTTTTTACCTAAAAGAAACGTTTTTCCTTTCGTGAACTAGATGCCAGCTTGTCTTACAAATCCAAATATTTTGTACAGTTTGTTTATCAAGAAAAAATTTTACTTGTTTCAATAAAAAATTGAATGTTTCGGATAAATTTAAATATTATACATACAGAATCAAGTTTTAAAAGAAATTCACTAGCATTGACTGTTTTGGAGAAAATTTTTTATATAATTTAAATTGGCTTATTTGAGAGATATTTATGACTAAATTTTAACAATTTTCATTGCAAATATTTATAGTCAAAGAAAGACATTTTTTTTTTAATTACTGGCGCAAGCAACAAAAATATTTGTTTTGTGAATTAAAACATAATTATGAAAAAATAATCATTTTTATATTACAAAATAGCATGTAGCAAAAGAATTAGGATTATTATTATATTTCATATGGTACTTAGAGTGGTAATAATACAATATTTTATTACCCACCAGGAAAAAAAATATGTTTTTACCATAAAAAATGCTTTAAACGGCCAATTAAAAGGCTTATCATCTATTACACGTTATATATTTCCATAAATATTTTGTTTTCTGGAGACAAAAATCAATCTTTCTGGCAATTGTAAATGATTGGTAAATGGCATGCTTTACCTTATATAAAATTTTTCTCACACATAAAAAGGTAGATCAATCATCTCTCCGTATCTATCAAAAGGGAAAACTATATATTTTCTCACATCGTAATCTATCATAAAAAAGTCATGTAATAATTTAAAGTCATTAGATTTCCTTTTTTTCCTCTTTTCAGTGGAGAAACAAATTACAAATATTAAAATAACTTACATTCACTGAAAAATGCAATGAGGTAAATTGCGTTTTCGAGCTTTAATTATACAACGAAAGTTACTGAATTATAAAATAGGATTTTATTTTAAGGTAAAGACAGGAGAGATTGTAGGAGAGACATAGAGGTTAGGGGGGAGGGGTAGAGTGAGTGCGCAACGACTCCAGGTAGTTGTACAACGGCAGTAGTAGAGTGTCTATTTGAAAGTGAACGTTGATAGTTTTGAGCGTCTATGATAAAGCATTGCTATTTTGTTTTTTTTTTTTCAAAGTAAGTGCTTGAATTTTCATAGATGTTCATCAGAATTTCTATACAATGTCAGTAGTACAAAATATTTTAGCTTAAACGATTTCTCATAAGCTACTAATCTAGACTAACAATGTGAACATCAACGGTTCGTTTTAGTAACGGCCATGTTTAAATAAGAGGCCGCGCAATCTCTCCTACCCACATTGGAGAGTTTGCGCATCTGCTACATAGGAGAGATGGCGCAACGTTCCCATTAGTTTCCATGCTAGGAGAAATTACGCAGCTAATTGGTAAAACTGCATAAAAAATGACAAATGAAAATAGACTAATTTAAGTGAAACGTGTTATCAAGTAACGTAATGCTATTTTGTAATCTTATCTGTACTTGCTTTTTCTGATTCTTAATTTTTTTTCCCTTTAATTAAAATTTTTTAATCGTTTTTAAAATTATTTCCTTTTTTCTGATTCTTTAAGCATTAGGTTGAAATATTCACTTCAAATACAATGATATTTGTTCACAAAAACCTTACAACAATGTCATTTAAGTGTAATTATTATTGTTAACAATTTAATTGTAGTTATTATTAGTAACAATTTCTCCTACCCATGTGCGCAATCACACCAACCCTGTAAGGACAGATTGAGCAAAATATCTTTTTTGGTTTTATTGCAACTGTTCTATTAAATTGCAACATAATAACAAAATAGCAATGGAAATGCATAAAAAACAAATGAAGTAAAAATTATTCATGGATAGTTTAGCAAAAAATTAATATTTAGATTTTTTATTGTTATTCTTTTGAATTGTGCGCAGACACTAGCTTTACCTTACATATGCTTGTTAAGATTAATAATGACATATTGATTCTTAAATTATCTTCATGCTGAATAAATTGATTCTTAACCATTAAAAACTCGCACGGTTTGTAAGTAACAAACAAACAAAAAAAAAAAAAAAACGTTACGTAATGTATGCGTCAAGGATTTTTAAGCCTAAAAAGCAACTTTTACTATCATAAAAATAGGATCTTTGCTAATGAAATCTGTAGAATTAGTATAAAACTAATAAATACTAATTTTTAAATAGACTAGCTTAACTTCGAATTAATGTAACATCGTTTGTAGAAACATAAAACCACGTGCGCCGTACCCTATACGCCAACGGTATTTAAAGCCCAAATATGAATTTTTGATGACATTCTTCTTTAACGCAGTGTCTAGTATAAAAACAATAGATGTTACATTTGTTTAAAAAGAATAATTTATTTTTAAAAAAGACAATAGAATAAATTACACAAATGCGCGCGTGGCGTATTCAGTACACAAGTTGTGGATTACTAATAAAACTAACGAGAGAGAGCAGAAAAAATGCGAACTTCAACTTAAACATTGGTAGAAAACTGAAGGGGCTTTGTGAAGAGGCAAAATGAGGAGCAGGTATAAATCATGTAATTGTTTTGAAATTCGAGGTTATTTTTAGGGTCCCGCACTTAAAATATAAAAACGGAACCATTATAAGATCACTCATATGTCTATCTGTTCGTCTATCATTGCACTTTTTTTTCGTAAACTGTGGAACGTGGAAAGTTCAAACTTGGGAACATTATAAAGCCTATTGACCCACATAAAATTTCAGATTGTTAGCCATTCACAAAAATGTTTAGTAAAAATTCAAACCTGGGAACATTATAAAGCCTATTGACCCACATAAAATTTCAGATTGTTAGCCATTCACAAAAATGTTTAGTAAAAATTCAAACCTGGGAACATTATAAAGCCTATTGACCCACATAAAATTTCAGATTGTTAGCCATTCACAAAAATGTTTAGTAAAAATTCAAACTTGGGAACATTATAAAGCCTATTGACCCACATAAAATTTCAGATTGTTAGCCATTCACAAAAATGTTTAGTAAAAATTCAAACCTGGGAACATTATAAAGCCTATTGACCCACATAAAATTTCAGATTGTTAGCCATTCACAAAAATGTTTAGTAAAAATTCAAACTTGGGAACATTATAAAGCCTATTGACCCACATAAAATTTCAGATTGTTAGCCATTCACAAAAATGTTTAGTAAAAATTTAGGGGAGCTAATTAAATGAATTGATTTGTTTTTGTATATTATGTAGGGTGTCGTGAAAGATAACCGTAATACCGAACTCAAAAATATATCTCTTTTAATTATAGAAATTATATTTTCAGAAAAATCGTCGAAAATACACTGCAAAAATATTCTGCCACTTCTCTATTTCCGAATCTACTGAAACTGAAATTAAATAATAGTTTATAATTAAAAAAATAGTGGTAGTACGGGTTTATTGAAACTTTGCAGGAAAACTGTAGCGATTTCCCTAGATAACACATTTTTTTAGAAAAACGCATTTTTCTGTTACACACAAACTTTAATTTTCCGGCGGTCAGGGGGGGGGGGGGCTATCGAGGCATCTATCGACGCAGAGTAATCCAAAGATATTTGATAATGATTTTCGGAAAACAATTGTCGGTAATTAGCCGAGGTATTTATTAAGTTATTTAAAAATATATTATGTATATATCGTGTATAGTTCGAAAGATCTCGTAAAACCGAACTGAAAAATATATTTGTTTTAATATTAGGTATTATATTTTCAGACATATCGTCGAAAGTGTACTGCAAAAATATGTCCCTCCCTTCCTATTTCCGAAGCTACTGGAACTAAAATTATGAAAAAAATAGTAGTGGGAGTTTGTTAATTAATAAATACTAATTAATAAATTTAATGTAAGGAAATGTTTGAGCGCGAGTTGTACTCGCACTTGGCCGATTTATTTAACTTAGTAGCGCACTGAGTACACTGTATAAAAAAATACTTTTTTCTTAATTTAAGAAAATAAAATATAACCACTGATGAAAATATACAGTAACATCTTCCGAGTTACCCACGATTCTGAAAAGCATTCTTTATCTTAAGAAATCTCAGACACTAACATATGTTTGAGATTTAAAGAAACATTTAAAATTTATTATAGCATAATCATATTATAACATAAGCAATATTATACCATAATATAACATAATATAACCATTCAATAAAACATAACTATTTTATAAGATACGCCATAAGCAACAGAAATAAATCAATTTTTCTGCCACAGAATTCCGGAAAAGTTTCAGAGTAGTATATAAATTAGTTTTCTGCATTAAAAATTTTTAGGTGTTTAATTAAATTCTTATATGCAAGAGTAACAAAATAACGTTAATTTTTAATGCTAATGGTAATACTGTTAATTTATGATGCTTATCTGTAAAATATGTTGTTTTAACATGAACATGTTTACTTTAGAATTGATAGCAACCGAAGAATTGATAGCAACCTCTGTTCCGGGATGAGAAAACTTATTAAATCACTATAAAAATTAATCTAATTTCTGAAAATTAGTGACAGCAAAATTAACTTTGTTTTTATAAATATTTCTTTAAATTAAAAAAAAATACGTTGCTTTCTGAGATTTCTAAATATAAGGAACGTTTTTTGGAATCACGCCTGACTCAGGAGAAACTAATGCATAGAAATAAGAAGTGTATTTGTTAAATTGTAGAAAATAAGAACTACAATTTAATATTGTACGACAAAATTGCAACTAGCACAATTTTCAAGATCAGATTTCGTTGTTTTTATTCGTTGTTTTTATTCGTTATTTTTTTATCAAAGTGTTTATTATACCGTTACTGGATTATACCTGAGACATGAAAAAAAAAAATAATAATAAAAATTTCTAAATAATAATAAAAATGTCAAAATCTATAAAAAATTATGAATTTTTTGTTATAATTTGAAAAGAAAAAATGTTTGTGTGTTTTTCATGTATAGTTGCCAGTGAATTTAATTCCCTTTATTTAAAAATAAAAAAGAAACATACAAATCCTTTAACTTTTTAAAGTGGTATCCTTTCAAAACCGCTGATAAGCAAAGTTTTCAGAATAAAGTTTGGCCCATCTCAGTTGTAGAAGGTTCGCCACTCAACGTTTACGGCTTGTACGACCGTAAATTCAGGCCTTTTCCTAGCGAGCCAACTTTACGGCTTTTTTATATGTTTAAACGTTATATAATAATAATAAATATTTTTTTGCTATTTCAAATACTTATGGTCCCTTTTCAACTGCTCCTCTTTCTGGTATGCAATTGTAACTATTAAACAAGACGATTAATTAATTTCACATTAAATTGATCACAAACACTCTGTGACATCGAGCAGCTACTTTCTTATTTTTTTATCCTAGTGCACTGCATATTCCAACAAAATTGGAATATTTATTAAGAATTCTTTATATATATATATATATATATATATATATAAACACAGTATTAATTTCATTTATAGTTGCCAGTGAATTTAATTCCCTTTATTTAAAAAAAAAAGAAACATACAAATCCTTTAACTTTTTAAAGTGGTATCCTTTCAAAACCGCTGATTTTTTCGCAATTTCAAATACTTCTGGTCCCTTTTCAACCGCTCCTCTTTCTGGTATGCAATTATAACTATTAAACAAGACGATTAATTAATTTAACATTAAATTGATCGCAAACACTCTGTGACATCGAGCAGCTACTTTCTTATTTTTTTATCCTAGTGCACTGTATGTTCCAACAAAATTGGAATCTTTATTAAGAATTCTATATATATATATATAAACACAATATCAATTTACTGAAATACACAAAAGTCAAAATAAATAATATTTGAAAGGGAGTTTTCACAATACACGGAAAATATATCCGAACATTTCTTACAATGCTCGTTATTATGTACATACTTTTTTATTAAAAATTTGAACATTTAATCTGTTTCTTATACAGTTCGGCTAAATATAGATATTTCCGAAAATAAGAAATTCAATATAAAAGTATCATCCATAGCAACATAAGAGTATCACTTTAGTAAAAAAAATCGAACAATTGTGTAACATTTGACATTTTATGAAATCGTTTTATATTTGCAACAAATGTATATTTGTAGGGTCGTGACAAGACATATTTGAGAATAATCAAATACAGCAACGATATTTGAAATGTGACATGCTGACTCTGAAATATTTGTTTTTAATAAAACATTCTCTGTTCTATTATGAAAAGAAAAATCAATGTATTTTATTTGCGCGAATATTAAAGCAAAAAGTCTGTAATCAATTTCCATACCACTGTTTTACTTTTTTCTTGTTCACAAAATTTACCTATTTTTTACAAAATTCAATAGTTGCCTTCTTAAGTTTCATCGGTAGCCCGAATTGTAAAACTGATCGAATTATTAAACCTTGCACGTTTATAATAAATATATTGAATTTAACAAATGTTTCATTACGACACTATACTGTGTTAGTAAAAAAGAAACACTTTTTTTTGTTAACGTAGAACAAACAGGAAATTAAATAAATTTCTTTTTTGCGAAAACCTTTATTTTAGTCACCGATATTAGTTCTAAAATTTCATTATAGTGCGTCCCATAAGTTTATAGACAACGGGGTTTTCTTATTTTACAATTGAAAAAAAAGAGTAATAATTTTAAAACAACTTATAATTATAAACAATATAAAGGTAATAAGCTGCTTTTACTAATCACTTCAAAAACTCGATCTGGCATACTCAAAACAAGATTTTGAAAAAATTTGGCTTTAAAGAAAACTAACTTCGTTCAGTTTGCAGCTTTAGATCTTGAATCGTTCAAATTGACGCCCATTAGCATATACGTCTCTAGCTAATATTCCCCAGAGGTTCTCTATTGGGTTCAGGTCAGGACTTACAGCTGGCCAGTCCACAACAGTTCCTTGGTTTTGTCTAAACCACTGCATTGTAGAGTTGGACACGTGAATGGAGCAATTGTCTTGCTGGTATATCTATTTGTCCCCATCTAGCAACTTTCCAAATGGAAGTAACCGTACTTCAAGCATTTTCTGATAATCTTCGGAGACGACCTTTCAAAAAAGCAATATCGGTTATTCCATTATAAGAAATTGCCCCCCCCCCACACACACACACCAATGAGTGAACCCCCTGCTTGTTGTCTGCTGAAAAAAGTTCGTGGTTCCTTTCGAATATCGTACCAATAATTTGCTCAACTATCAGGTAAATGAAAATTAAATTTCTTTTCATAGCTGAGTAGAACACCCAATCATTCAAATGTCCAATTCATGTGATTTCGGGCCCACTGAACACGAGCGTCTTTATACCGCTTTGACAACTTTGGCGAACGACGTATTTTGCAATAATCAAGAAATTTACTTGCCCGCAGCCTTCGATGAACCGTAGATTTTGATGCTGGAACGCTTACTTCTTTGGAAACTGACCGTACAGACATGTTCTGGGTTGAAACTAATCTCAAAATATCTCTGTCTGGCCGCTTTATTTGGTCGTCCAGAACGGGATTTTGTTTAAACATTGTCTCATTTTGACAGAATTTGGTAAATACCAACCCTGCTGTGTCCAATTTTTGTTTATGCATTGTCCACAACTTTCCATCCCCGATCCTTTGAACGATAGATTTGCAAAACTTCCGTTTTGAAAAACTGAACACTGTGAGGCATCTTTACAATCAGTCGGAAACGGAAAGACAGATCCGCTTTTATCTCAGGAAACTATTGCGTCACAAGTACAACCTTGACCTTAAGTGACCTTGGAATATGTAAATTTTGGATATCAGTACTAAAATCAGCTTTTAACACCGGTTGTCTGTGTACTTTTGGGGCAGCACTTTTTTGTTTTTATTTTTTTTATAATAAATCTATGACTGTTAAAAGTTGTTCGAGTATTTTATTACTTTTATTTCATCATTATATATTTACATAATTTATTTCGCCTTTCTCGCTCGTTTAGTTAGCTCTTAAATCCAAAAAGATGGTTGTCTATAAAACTTTGGGACGCACTTTATATTTATTTCTTCAACAGTTAGAACAAAAATGCACATATTTTCGCAATCTTTTGCTAAAAAGCAGCCAAATAATCTCCAAATGTTAAACAAATAACATAATAAAAAATAACCTTTGAAAAAAAGAAAGTATTCGACTAATATTGCAACCAATGTTGACTCATTCTTCTTAAAACAAATATAATCGATTAATATTAGTATAACTGATATAATCTGATAACTTCTACTTCGGAAATCACACTCATGATTTATTTTTAAATTATTTAAGTATTTAATTATCTTTTAATTTAATTAATACGCATGATTTATCTTCCAATTGTTCTCAAAAGAAGATAGATACAAAATTTATATTGAGTTGCATGGAAAAAGATGGAGGAATACAATTATTTTTGTCATTGTTTAACTTTTTCGTTTTCAAAATAGCAATGTTCGGAAGCAAAAATTTGAAACTTCTCTTTCGAATACGTCATTATTTCCAATCAGAGAATTAAAATCAAAAGGAAACATTCACATTAATTTAATAACTTACAAAATTCTGCTTATAGAGATAGATTCTGGAAATATTTGTCTCGATTCAGTTTAATTCAACTATTATTTTTAATCAGAAATAGAAAGAAATTGCATTTGCATTTACAGAATTTTCTTCGGAATCCAGTTGATCAAGATGATCGTCTTCAGTTCTGCTTATTTTATCCGGAAATAGAAGACGAAGGATTTAGTATTACGATTGTCAGGTTTAATTTGAAAGTTAAAAAGAAACCAACAACACTTATTTTTTGTTTTGTTTTCAAATTTGTCCATGATTTGGGAAATCAGGAAAAAATGTCTAATCTAAAAATGATCCAAAATTTTAAAAAATTTAACTGCGTGATTTTACGTAAATTTCTTGAAATCAAGCACGATTTCAGATGACTAGATTTTCAGTGATCTTTTTTTTTTCTTTTGAATTTTTTAGAGTGCTTCTTTTCCTTATTAGATGTTGATTTAATACATTTTTAAATTATTAAGAATTTCTCAAACAGCATTGACGCTGAACTAAATTTTTTGTATACATTGTTAGTTCATTACTAAAACCTTAATGCCTTTAAAATATCAAGAGTTTTTGATGGGCCAATTACTAATGCTTTCTTTAAAGCATCTAATTTTGCAAGCGCGAGAATGTTCAAACCTTTTATTTCGCCTTTTTAATTCTATATCACGATTTCAACCTTCGAAGAAAACTTCTCTTAACAATATAACACCATGTAAAAATGTTAAATATAAGGATAAAAATGCTTATCTCATTACATAAAAATTCTGAAAGCGGTGGCATAGGCAGAATTAAAGAAAGCGGGAATGGAATTATTTTTTGGAGGAAGTTTTGTGATTAGCCAATTCTTCTTTATAAGAACCCATATGTCAACCTCTCGCATTTCTTTCTAGTCAAATAAGAATAATTTGAATCAGAAATATTACTTTATAATGCTCATATTAATACAAAAATGTTTTGGTTCAAAAACATGTGTATTTGAGATGAAAACTATTTTAACTATAGTAATTTAAACGAGGACGCAGCAGCAGAAAAATCATCGCCAGTTTTTACGCTTACTTTGAAGTCAAATAAACATGATTTGAAATAGAGAATTTTTTCAAAAATGTGTGCCATTTCATTTATTAAGTAAGATTTCTTTGACTTCGATAAAAGCGTAAAAATTAGAAGACTGGAGAGAGTTAAATATGAATATTTTAACGATATTTAAGACATATGTTTATTATCGTACAGACACAGGTAGGCAAAGCACAGTCTCTGAATTTTAACAATGTGTTAATTGTTAAAAACTTTTATCACGTAAACAATCTGTTAGAAAAAAAAATCAGAATTGCCAAGCGTTTAAATTCTTCCAAGATTCCTGCGATACACTCGCTTCATTTGAAGATCTATATTTTTTTTACGGTTGAAGGATTTGTACGCTAATGCAGTGTGGGCCTAAAGTCCCTGGCAAACATTTGAATTTAATATAAAATAAATAAATTGAAGTAGAGGTACTTTTTTAGTTAAAAAGTTTATAAAAGCATAAAACAACGTATTACTAACACCATAAAAATGAGGAATGCGCTAGGCCTTTCGAAAGAACATTGTCTTTCTTCGTCAGGCGCATCAAAGACGTACAACCACTTTGAAGGCAGGGGAAGACTGAAAGGAAATGGGGGGGGGGGAAGTGGGACAAGTTAAGGGAACAGCCAATAGGGAAGCAAAAGGCATCAGCCAATCACAGAAGAGAATTATCTAGAATGCAGAACATATGGAAAATTATGAAGAAAAAAAATAAAATGCATAAAATATGAAAGTAAAATGGGGATTAAATATACAGAATATAAACAAACATAAAAATTAATATCAAAATGAAAAAAGAAATTATTATAATACGGTTGGGCTGAACAAGTTTTTCCAAGCTGCAGAGAGCATGGTGGAATCAGATTTTAAATTAACTATAACTTCGCTTTTAAGATAAGTAACTAAATTTTCAAGACACTCCAATTCAGAGGAGCTATTTTAAAAATATTTACACGGATCAGTGCTTTCGAAAAGCCTAGCGCATTCGTTATTTTATGCTGTTATTAAGAAGTTTTTTAATGCTTTTATAGTATCACACTGGTCTATTCAATAATGAAAAATTTTATAATTATCTAGATCATGTAGTTTACGTTTCAGTAGATGTTCAAATTTGTAGATTTTAAGTTGCCTCAAAATTGCAGTTTCTATTTACAAAATGCAAATTAATAAAGTTTTACAAGGAATATAATGTTATGCAGTATATTTTACCTATCGTGAATTATTAAGCATCAAACTTTCTTACACCTTTATTGCTGTATAGCGTCGTGACATGCATGATAGCAGCATGTCGATCACCGAAAGAAATTACTGCTCTACTTAGTGCTTTTGTTTTTTAATAGTTGGATCTTTTACTTGAATAATTTCAATATGTTACTCATCTCAAATATATATATATATATATATTTTTACGGCAGTATTATATATTTATTAAATTTTATCTGAATTAGGATTATGAAGGATTTGACATTAGTCACTATATCATCTTAATTTGTAGGATAAAGGAATAGTTATATATGTATCATGTGTAATTGTATTTAATTATTTATGTTAATAAATTGATATAAAAATGTAAACATATATGTAAGGAAATGTTATTTTTAAGCATTCAGATAACATGTTAAATATGATTTATTCAAAGGTAATTTTAAAAGGAAGAAATATTCATAATTCTTGATATCTGACTCGTGTAAATAATATGTGCCAACATGATTCGTTTTATTTCTATTTCTGACCTATCTTTACATGTAATTATATTCTATGGTGATCATTGAAAACTATTTTTAGGTGAAGATGAGAATATATTAAACGGGTGAATAATATTTGCGCCTTAAAAATAAGGCAAACATACAGTTAAATGTGTAATTATTTACAACCGAACTAACACATTTATGGTTGTATTTCAAACAACAAAGATTTATTAATACTTTTTACGACGAAATTATTTCCGGTTTCATGAGAAAAAAATTAATTTAAGCACATTCCTAACTGCAGTAAAATAGAAGCATCAATATAGAAAACTTTTTAAAATTTAAAGCATGAGCAACTGCATTAAATCAAAGCACGTGTTCTGTTCACCTCATAGATTCTTTTAAAATTATTCGATTGGGAACTATTTGAGAATTTAAATAGCATTACTGTCGCTTTGAAGGAAAATGTCTCATACAATGGCTTCATATGTAACTATATATTTTCAAATTTTTGCAGAAATTCGAAACACATTATTTTGTTTTGCACCCTATTCATTTGCAATTCAATTTCGAAATGAATGTGTTCAATTTGAAATTAAAATTGAATATTTCTGTTCTTGTGTTAACATTATTGTATATCTTTTTGAGATGAAAAAAATGTCGTGGATAACGAAAATAATCAATTTAGATAGATATGGAAAAGAGCTATTTTCATGAACAACAATCTAATATATTTATTGATCAGTTAATGAATAGCTGCACGCCCAGTAAGTAGTCCTATTAAGAATTATTACTTAATTTTCATGATACAAATAGAAGAAACAAAACTTTAATGCGATAGCGGTTATGCTGGAAATATCAAAATGCAATAAATCTGTTTACCAATACTAAAAGAATCAGTGCTGTTGCCACTAGAAGCGCCGTCTATGTAAAATGTAAAAATAAATAAATAAATAAATAAACTTGTGATTGTGAGTTGGGTTTGAGATGCCTATCAGAGAAGTTGTGTAAATCTCGGCTCTCGATCATTTTTATTTAGTGTTGTGAGAAATTAAAAGAATTACAGTCCGCTAGTGAGTAATTTATTCAGATTCTGTGTTTTTCTTTTGTAGTGATATATATTAACTGAGTTATCGGCGAATCCATAGTATTGGTCTCCTCTCGCCGGAGAAAGAATAAAAGGAATTTTTCGATGTTTATGTTTTTCGGTAATCGTCTGCGGAAGATAAAATGATGTTTGGAATTCTATCACAGTAATTAGAATGTGTAAGACTAAAATTAAATCATCGTATTGTTCATATTGAAGTACAAAATATTGTGATTCAGAATTCCGATGAAGTTTTTTTTTATTACAGAAGATAATTAATTTCGATTAACCTTGAGAATTTCGTAATACGAAAAAATAAACTGTGAATGTGTTTACGCAGAGCAGAACTGATATTCTTTATTATTGAACTAATTTGAGAATAGAAAAAGTAGATTACATCTTTACAATGTGGAATTATCAGATTTGGAGATTTATTAATAAATAAAGGTACGTCAGTTTTATTTATTTTATTGTGAATGGGGAAGTTGCACTCACTTTAGATTATGCATTCTTTTATGTTTAATTGATGAAGACAACTTTACATACCTCAAAACTTAACTCGGAATCGCAAAAATAATTTAAACTATGTAGTTATTGGAGTTTTTAACTCCGTCAAAAGCAAAACAAAACCACGTGATCGGAAAACGCAACGGGATTGGTTTGACGTCACTACACATGAAACGGGGAATTCTGCTTAGAGCCGAGTGCTCGCAGGCTGTTTAATATTGCTTTCTATGTACTATAAACATCTTTTAAAGGCTCGTTTACACAAAACAAAAACAAAAATTAAAGTCAAAAGATTATTTTATCATATCTAAATATAATGCACTATTAATTTATACATTTGCATTAATTTTCATTTAGAAAAGTGTTGAAGTTGGTCGGATTCGAAAAATACAAAATTATCTCTTTCGGAAATAGTTTTTTATTTTTTTAATTCAAATTTGCTCTTAGGGCAGAAAAACTGCATTCCATGTGGGTAAAAATACAGGAAGCTAAAGCTAAAAGGCACGTATATTGTTCACTTACTCTGATTTATTTAAACGAAATAAGAATCACACTTTTATTACAAAAGAAATCGTAAGTAAAATCGCATTTATATAGTTCTTGAAATGCATTATTTTCTTAATTCATTTCAATGCTTAATAATTCGTTTTAATATGAATATAATTTCGTGTTATGCAGGTTATATTACGGATAAAAAATGTACTCAAATTAATTATGAGAAAACGAAATTTTGAGCAACAATGCAGGAAACAAAAAGAAAAAAAAATGCTTTATTTAGTACTGATTTATTGAATAAAAATTTTAATTAAATACTGACAATAATATTTGTGCATTCACTCTTCAGAAAAAAAAAATAAAATAAATAAATTACTGCAACATACGTGAGTAAATTTATCACTATTGTCTTTTATTTTCTCTTTTTATGTACTTACTTAAAAATAAGTATTAAATTAAATATATTTTTTAAATACACATCTTTTATAAGCATCCAATGTTTATTTTGATAATCACGCCTCCTTTTATGATTGGAATTCGTGATACCACTTTTTTTTTTTACGCTTGGTAGAAAATGAGAGCTAATAAATTTATTAAAATAAATGTATAATCTTTGCCTTTTTTTCTGTTTTAAGGTATGGAAAGAGGAAAGAAAAAAAAAGCATTATTTAAACTATCTTTTTAGGATTGCTAAATTGATTTCTAAACGTATAATCATAATTCAATTAATATAGAAAAGTGTAAAAATAATTTAATTATCGTTTTATTATTATTTGCTTACGTATAATTTTTGAATGGATGCAGTACTTTTTGATTGTTTGAAATATAGTTTCTCAGAATGTCCTATTCTAAGATTTATCAGGTTCTAAAAATTTTATATCTTTATTTTCCTCAATGTTCTAACTTTCGTAAAAGATAAAAATTATGAATATATTTGAAAATCTTGTTAAAGAAAGCAGTACCTTAATTTTGAAAATAAGCATTATACTGCACAAAGCTTTTTTAAAACAGAGCGAGATGTGCTGAGAATTTGAATATGTTGTTGAAGTAGAGCCCACTCTTTTCACTTTTGAAAACAGCCATCTCATTACACGTAAACTTGTTATAGTGACGTATAAAGAAATCAAGATATATTATCATTCAAGGTTTATTCTTTGTTTGAACAATGCATCAGTATCATAAGGGAAGGGCATTATGTTGAGAGATATTATGCTATAATATCACAATGGTTCTTAAATTCAATTCACAGGTAAGGCATTAATTTGCTTGATTAATTTTTTTAATTATTTGGAAGGTGTGGATTATATATTAATTTAGCAACAAAAATTTAACATAGACATAGAACCATTCTTTTAACGTTTAAAATGTTAATAACAACAATAAAATTTAAATATTACATAACATTGCTTCAAATACATTTATAATTATTATATTTTTGCATAATATTTCTCTTTTGGCCTTTTTAATTTCCTTAAAAATATTGTTAATTTATAACAAAAATAAAACAGATAATTTTTAAACTAAACATCATCTCTCATCTGCAAAGCTCTATAAAGCATACAACCTTCAATCCCACATTCTGAAAATTTCACAAACCTGACAGTATTTAAAATAATTACTTGATTGTTTTGCCTGTGTGTAGTGTAGTCCAGAGATCTGTTTAGGAAGAAATTGAGTCCTTTAAAGAACCCTTCACAAAATTTTTCATATTAAAACAGGAACCTTCACAATACATTCCACCTTAAAACAAGACCCTTCACAAATTTTTTTTGTCTTAAAAATAGGCCTCTCACAATTCTTTTCCATCTCCAAACTAAACCTTTTACAAATTTAATTATTTAAAAGAAAAATCTGACCTGACACAAAACAACTGAAGCCATCAAAGAATCTATTTATACTTTTTTAAAGAATCTTTTACATATATAAAGAATTTTGTCAAATATTCATAAACAAGAAACTGAATATAACAGTTATTTCAAATTCACAAAATTATAATTAGTTTTTTCACAAATATGAAATACTTTTCACAATTTCACAAAAAAGAGCCCTGTGAGAAAAGTCTGGATAGGTCCCTGGAAACATTTTTTGAAAACTTATTAAACTTTTCTGGTGTATATTTATATAAAAATTCTGTAAGCCTGTCTTAAAGCTATCTTAGCACGTTTCGCTCTTTCTAATAACTTTAGCTGTTTTTCAAAGATTCAAAATAGTTTATTTAACAATTAAAGAGATAAAACATGTAGTGGAACCAAGCAAAATTCATAATTTAAAAATAAAATATAAATACAAAAACCCTGTTATAAATTGACTCCACCCTCCCTAATGAAATAAATCCTATTTGTACAGTTTATTTTATATTGTGCAATATATATATATATATATAGAGAGAGAGAGATAGAGATAGATAGATAAGTATACCTTATCCTATAAAATACAATATTGTAGTACGAGTATTAAGTTGTACCAATACTTTATTTCTGCATCGAGATCTGGAAATGAAAATTCTTAGAAACGCGATGGAATAAAAATTTCACCTGGAATTCACAGTATTATTTATTCATTACAGCAACTTACAATACTTTTAATTTGTTATACTAATCATTTTTAAGAAAAGAAAGAAATCGTCCAGCGTAAAGCAAGCCGTCCCCATAGGAAATAACAGGGAGAAATACAGCGAGGGTTTGTTTACATGTGTAGTGACGTCAGAACAGCTTTCGTCACGTGACGTGGGTTTTTCCCGCCACAGCAAAAACTGCGTTTTAAAAGTTGATTTAATGAATTATACAAGTTTCAAATATATGTAAAAATGGTATCAAAATGTTCGTATTTTTACACTCTATCAGATGAAAGTTAAATTGAAAAACGTGCAATTTCCCCATTGTATCTTTAATACAATGTTTAAAGGTGCAAAAAAGGAAGATTATCAGCGACTGAATATCTGCTGAATTAGACATAGATATATCAGATTCCAAATTAACTATTTATGATTTAATAAATTTAATAAAGGAAAGTTCGAAGTATAAAGCAGATAATAAACTGGTTGAAGACATAGCAAACAGTTTTATTGAGGAAAGAAAAAATGAAGAATCAAAATTACTAGATCTTGAGAAATTAAAAATTGAACATGCAAAGTTAGAAATTGAGTTGGCTAAGGCCCGTGCAGAAACTAAAAATGATAATTTAAGTGATCTCGAAAAAAAAGATAGCATATAATCTTTAGACTCTCTGATTAAAAGTGTACGAACGTTAACGATTAACATTCCATCTAGACCAGAAGCTTGGGATTATTTTTTTCATCGTTAGAAAGAGCCTTTATTTCTAAAAATGTCCCAGAAAAATATAAATCGGAAATTCTACTAAATCTGTTAGGAGAAAGGGCGACAAACGTTATTACATACATTAAAGATGGGGAATTAGAAGATTATTCAAAAGTAAAGGCTATAGTAATTAGAGAATTTGAGCCAACCCCCCCAGACTTGTTTAGAACATTTTAGGAAAGCACAACGTCAGCCTAATGAAACATATGTACAATTTGCATCCCGATTAACAACGAGTTGGGATTATTATTTAAAATTGAGGAATGTGACATATTTCGAAACTTTAAAACAGTTAATAGTTTCTGATAAGATTTGTCAAACGCTTGATAAAGATGGCATGTATTTTATAAATGTTAGACAAGCAGAATCGTGGTTTTCTCCCATTGAATTATCTCAGGAAATTGATTTATATTATACGTCAAAGGGAAAACCCGTGGTTGACAATTCTAGAGCGAGTAATAAAAATACTTATTATCGAAATGTTTCTAAAGTTTTTCTAACTGACGTAAAAAATTCTAAATGTATTTTGTCATGTAGTGAAAATCATCCTTTGCATAAATGTCCTGTTTATAAAAACATGTCAGTGGGTAATAGAGTTGAGCTTGTAAAATCCAAAAATCTTTGTTTTAACTGTCTTATGAATCATAAAGTGATTGATTGTAAATCTAAATTCTCTTGTATTATTTGCAAAAATGGCACCATGTGACTTTGCATTTCCCGCGTGAACAAAAAATAAATAAAGTTGAAAATACAGAGATAATTTCACAGGAAATGAGTTCAAAAATGAAGTCGGAAATAAATCTAATTTGGATGCTTCGGCTCCAGTATTCCAACCTTTCCAAGCTAAGAACCAAGGCAATTTATTTTCAACGATATGTAATTTGTCTAACGAGTTAAAAGCTGTGTTACTTAGCACATTTGTTTGTTTAATAAAAGATGAATATGGTAATTTTCATGAAGTACGTGGTTTATTAGATGTCGGTGCAAACTCTAATTTTATGAGTAAAAGGTTAGTAGATAAACTAAATGTGAAAAGAGAAAAGACTAATATTTGAATTTCAGGAATAAATAATTAATTTGTCCCTTAATGTTAGATCTAGAGTTAACACAACTATTTCGAATAGATACAAAGATTTTTATTTAAAATTAGATTTTTTAGTTGTTCCAAAAATTACGGAATTTACGCCTTCTAGACCTCTTGAGATTTGTATTTCATCGTTAAATAACATCAAATTAGCTGATGAAAAGTTTAATATGCCAAGCTCTATTGATTTGCTTTTGGGTGCAGAAAATGTCTATGAATTTTTAAGGCCAGGTCAAATTTACCCCCAACCATACATATGTAGCTATATATTTCCAATTTTTTGCAGAAATTCGAAACACATTATTTGGATTTTCACCCTATTCATTTGCAATTCAATTTCGAAAGAGAATGTGTTCGATTTGAAATTAAATTTGAATATTTATTTTATTGTGTTAACATTATTGTATATTTTGTTGAAATAAAAAAAAAAGTAGTGGATAACGGATATAATCAATTTAGTAAGACATAAAACTAGAATGCGCCGCAGGCGCCCTTGGGGGCGCCCAGCGAACACTCCGACCGTCGTACCCATGTTCTGAGGAACTTTTAACGCGCCATCGGCTTTGTCTCGCCACGGCACTACGACCGATTCAAAGGATCGCGATCCCGCGTAGCCTCCCAATCTTTTACCCGAGTAGATTGCTCGCAGGGACGACATAGGTCGTTGCGATTCGGCGGAATTTCCAAATCTTTGAGGAGACTTCCCCACGTGACACTCGATGAACCGTAGCGACTGTCGAACGGCTTCGTCGCCGAAACCCCATAAGGGAGTCGGGGACTCCACCATATGTCCGGCATGTCTACGGCCCTTGTTAGATAGTTTCGTCAAATACAATTTAATATATTTATTGATCAGTTAATGAATGGCTGCATGCCTAGAAGAAACTGTAAGTAGTCCTGTAGATAATTGTTTATTAATTTACAGGATAAGTAGAAGAAACAAAACTTTAATGCAAAAGCTTTTATGATAGAAATATTAAAAAAAAAAAGAATAAATCTGTTTAACCAATACTAGAAGAATCAGTTCGAATAGAAAAGAAGAGAATCCGAAGCAAAGAAGTGATTCATACTGAGTAGATTATTTCTAAATACTGCAAAAGTATTTATGTCTATCTCAGTCTGTTTCTTCTAAGGATCAATCCCCTGAAAACATTTAAAACCATGTCATGAAATAAATACAAAAAGCAAATAATAAATTCCTAAAAATATGTAATATTGGAAAGGTGATGTAGTTTATCAATAAAATACCTTTGATTAATCAAATTATAAAATATATTATTTTTTCATAGAAGTAACGTATGAGAAGTAACGTAAGAACTAAGTATGAAAATCATGTCCATGAATTTTAAAATCCTTGCTTATTACTACTTAGAAAGTCTATTTAAAATTTTTTCCCAACAAATAATTCAGAACAAATCTCAAACGATGTTAAAGTAATATTATTTGATATTTATAGCTTTATTTGATAAATAATAGTACATGCCCATGGACAGAAAGAAATTGCTGTTAAATAACTCACTAGAAGGCTAGCGGTGAAAACTACAGCGTGAATAGTCTGTTATCCACAGTGAAAGTAGCAATACGTTAAATGTCTAATATACGTAAAAATGGATATATGCATTTTTAGTGCCAAAAAAGTTATAATTCGCAAAATTCAAAGTGCCGCAATTTGGTAATTTATGGTCGCACGTTTGGTTTCTTTTACTTATTAGAACACGGAGTAGAAAATTTTCATTTTGTAAGTTTTATATAAAAATATTTTCAATTAAGCTGCTTTTAAGATAATGAATAAGAACATTTTAAGCGATTTTTTTTTTATTAGAAGAACCACTAAATTTAACGGTTCAGAGATAAGATATTGTCCAACAGGGAAAAACGCCCTGTACAATGTTACAAAACTTAAATCAGATTTCTCACTCACCGTTGTAGACATGTATAACTTTATTTGTTTAATATAAGCTTAAGCATATTTCGAGCTATGAAAAAAAAAAAATTCATATCTTTTAATACAGCTTTCCAACATAACAAACATTAAAGTCTTTTATTATACAAAGAATTCGGTCGTTATTTTTACCCAGTCTTTTCCTAAGCTATTGTAATCTGATGGGCACGATGAAGATTCACTTTATATCTTACGTTAAATATAATACTTTTCGAGAATATTCGCGATCAAAATATTAAGAAAGCGATGAAGAAATAGACAAACAAAAAATTAAATCTAAGGATTGTTTGAAATCGTAACTTTTCTGAGGCAAAAGGGGATTTTTCTGAGTGATGCTCTTTATTTGTATTTTCCAGCTCTGATATTATATTTCCCATTACATTTCACTTCATCATTTTTGTCTCTTTTAGGTACTTCAAAAGAGAAATTTTATAACCTGTTATGAGTTAGCTTTCATTTCTAACTCTTATATAGTTATTTGAAAACCTTGAAATTAAACAATCAGCAGAAAAAAAAAGATACCTCATGAATAAATATTGTATTTCAGCTCATTAAGAAGAAATAATAAAATTTAAGAAATAATAAAACAAGACGTGTGAATATCATTGTAATATTTTTAAACTATTTATAAATTATATTTGAAAATATTACGAAAACTTTAATAATTGATTTTAAAGATCTGCAAGATGCAGAGATAAAATCAATCAATTCAAACATATTTTAATTTTATTGTTATTAGGTAGCTTTTATTACAAAAAGTGAAAAGGCACGCATTGCAGGCACGCATTGGAGGAGAATTTCGGTACATTTTCATCGATTATGATCCTAAACCCACACATGTTTCAAATGTTGATTATATATATATGATATCTGTCATGCTGTAGCTCTCTTATTTATGAACCCATTTGAATGTGACTGAATATGTGTACAGGACATACCAAAGTCTCGACTGTGTTTGTTCGCCCGCTTGGTCCACAAGGATTCTGGAGCATTTTTTATTTTGCCTCTATCTTAAAAGACTGCTAAGATAGAGCAGTTTGAAGTTCTAGGATGGCTGACATTTTTAAGCAAACATATTACAAACAAGTTGGAAATCGTTCATCAATCGTGACAAATGAGGTGCGTTTGTACTATAACTAGTTTCAGTGAAATGAATTATATCGTCTGTTATTATGATATGATCACTTTCCGTAATAAAATAAGTACATTATAAGTTGACAACATTTTATCTGTTCTTGACATTTGCTGAAAATTACAATGGGAAACTTAAGCATAGCTTTGAAAATTTCAGAACTTAAAATCCATATTCAGACACATTTTCATTTAAGATCATTTTTTTCCGGAATCAACCAAAAAACTGTAGGTATATTTTATGAGTGCTATAATTAAACAACTTTAGTACACAAAGTTGGTTATTAAATTCAATAATACAGAAATAATATGACTCCATCTTACGAGGCTAACGAAAAAGACAGGCTACCGCGGTGCATTCCACTTATCTTTTTTTACAGACCGCTAGAGTGACGTGATGCTTTTTTCGTACACCTGCATTGGTGGATTCGAGCATCACGTGACTCCCGCAGTCTGTAAAAAAAGATATGCGTAAAGCACCGCGGTAGCCTTTCTTTTTCGTTAGCCTCGCCATCATAAATATGACGTAATCAACATGGCAAAATAGAACCATTACCAATCATGAGATATCATTGAATTAATTACGTATAATAGAAATAAATAGAATAAAGAAAACTTATATATATATATATATCTTTTTAAGTTTCGAGTTAGATTAACTTTCTTCTTTACACTAGATATAAATCTATCTGAGAATATTCTCGATGGAATTATTAAGTAGGCGATGATGACATGAAAAAATAAAATATAAACTCGAATAACGTGTATGAAACCATAAATGTTCTGCGAAATAAATGGATTGCTATGTGACGATATGAATCATATTCTGATATTCTGTTGCCAGTAATTTTCAAAAACGGTACGAAGTAGTCCGTAAAGTGAATTAATCCGTTTTCTCAACACGATATCAATACGAATTATTGGTTCTTTGTATACTGTAAATTCTAAAGTAAATATTTTCAGCTGCGTAACAGAATTTCTATATAAAAAGTAACAAAAAAATGTTCATTTTACATTGTTAATTCAGCAGGTTTGTCTATTGAGCATGTTTGCTCAACATGAAAGTATTTATTTCAGTATTGATACCATCTGAAAAACCTTAATATAACCGAAAAGGTTGTATTGTATTTTTTATAAACCCAACACAGTCTATCGCCATATGAAGAAACATCACATTTTTTAAAATACAGTCGCGTCTTTTTTACTTTCTTCTATCTATAACAGAAGAAAGTATTGTAATCGAAATTTTTTTCGACGGATTTACATGTTTTAGGGGTCAGAGATTCCGAAAAACATATTTTTACAAAATGTCTGTCTGTCCTCATTATATCATGAAAAAGTGTATGAAGTTATGCTTCAAATTGAACCAAATGTTTTTTCTATGTTTTTGGCTATGGCCAGCAGGTCGTACTTGAATTTGGGAATATTTTGACCAAAGGGGGCTCTGCGATCGCAATTTTTGTTCGATTTTTGCTATTGTATCAACGAAAAGTGCATGAAGTTATGCAGATAATTGAACCAATTTTGTTTTCTATGTTTTTGACTATAGCATGCAGGTCCCAGTTAAATTTGGGGAAATTTTGACGAAAGGGGGCGCTGCGATCGTGATTGTTGTTCAATTTTCACTATTGTATCATCAAAAAAGTGTATGAAGTTATGCAGATATTGAAACAAATTTTTTCTATGTTTTGGCTATAGCCTGCCGGTCCAAGTTGAATTCGCGGATATTTCGACGAAAAGGGGCGCTCGGATCGCGATTTTCGTTCGATTTTCGCTATTGTATCATCGAAAAGTGTATGATATTATGCAGATAATTAAACCAAATTTTTTCTATGTTTTTGGCTATGGCCAGCAGGTCCTACTTGAATTTAGGGATATTTCGCCGGAAGGGGGCGCTGTGATAGCCATTTAAAGATTTCAAATCCAAAAGATGTACAAAAACAAATAGAAATCCTAAAAGTTTTTTTCGTTAAATGTTCGGCCTTGATCCGGAGAATCCGGAGCAATTTTTATTTTGCCTCTATCTGAAAAAAATTCTGAGAAATTTTTGGGTAGCTGACATTTTCAAGCAAGGCAGCAGAATTCATTTAAAACGGGTGTAATTTATGAGTTTTTGTTAACATGGTTTCGGCAAATTTTCTTTCATTGTTGTAACCATTGTTCCTATTCTTATATGCTTAACACTATATATTTATATTCGCCACCTTCAAATTCTCGCCAAGCTTGGCGAGAGTTGGAAAAATATTGCCAAATTTGGCAACAAAATAGGTTGCCATAAATGAAGCCAACTTGGCTGTAGAGGACTAATTTGGCGAAATTCTCATTCAAATTCAATGTTGACGAGAATTTGGAATGTATCTTCTTTAATTGGGCTCCACGCAATTTAGCTTCATGTTTTCCAGTAAAACTAGCTAAAATCGTAAACCCAAGGAATAGGGAGGCTATCTGTTCCTGTCGTTACGCCAGAAAGACTTTTCGTAGTTTAGTATACATCAGTTGATCGCATCCCAGTAACCCGACGACTCGGAAGAAGCTGACGTACGAAAAATATAGAATGACGAAAAAATATTGATTTTATTGGTGATGTGATAATGGTGATGTGGCGAATTTTGAAGTAGTAATATGAATGAGATAGAAGAAAGTTTTGGGATTGGCACATCCGACTAGTTTTAGTAAAATATAACACAAGCTACTGGTCAGATGTGGTATTTTAGGACGGAGGTGCGCTCCCTGGACATAGAATATGATATTTTTTTTTTTTAATCTATTTTTCGAAGATAATCAAAAAAATATTTGAAACGTTATACAATCGGACGTATAGAACTAAAAGTAACAGTTTAGTAAGAAGCCTTTGACAAGTGATAAGAAGGGACACCATGTATAATACTATGTTTTTGAAATCTGATTTCTCAATCATCTTTGTGGGCATTTAAATATAGAACTTTGTTCAATAAAAGTTGAGCCATACTATAAAATATATTTTATCTACCTTAAACAGCTATGAAGATCATTTAAACTAGTTTCAAAATTTAATTAAGATAAAAAACATATATTGCACTATAAGTCTATCACTATTTTTTCTCAATCTTATCTTAAGCTCTATACACGCGATTTAGATTAACTTTCTTCTTTACATTAGATATAAGTTCTTCTGAGAATATTCTCAATCGAATTATCAAGCAAGCGATGATGAAATAGAAAAATTGAACTCAAAAATTTCCATTTTATTTTAAATATGCAGATTTTTCCTGAACTTTGAAATTATGCGATAGGATAAAAATAAAGCGATAATAGTGACCATGTAATACTCGTTTTGGGCGAATGTCAAATTTGCTTTACCATATATGCAATACCAGTAACGTAGACAACGTGTGTATCACGCTACGGGTTCCAGTTTGATTCGTTGCTGCGAACTGGGAAAGGTTTTCACAATCGTTCATTCCTTCGGGGTAGATAAAATAAGTACCAAGCTTGTCCGAGGACTAACACTGAGGATCCCGCAGTAGGCTGATCAACTGGCCTGGACATATGCTGTACAGAACCAGGCACATTAGCTGCAGGGCACATGGTCAAGAAAACAGGGCTGGGCACTGTAGGCCAGTGTCCTTTATGGATTGTAACATAGCAGGTTTCGTTTTTTAATCCATATATATCTAAAAAGAAACATTATGTATATGTTATGCATTTTTTACTTTGGTAGAGAATAGACAGCGATGTGTAGTTTATCTTATTTCTAAAGGTATATTCGTTAGGGATAAATAAAAGTTATGGGCGGTAAAACACGCAGGCACTGCTGAGTACTTTGCAAACGGCAGAGATTACAGCAGAAATCGTCGATAGTATGCAGAACCTCGTGCTACGCACCATTCTCGTAAGCCTTTTAAAAAGTACGTTTTTATAAACCATCGACTATTTTGGGTGTGAAGTTTTATTTTTTTGTAAGAAATGTTGTACAACATCCTGCTTTTCTCTTAATTGCAGCGTCCCTACATGCTAATCATCTTGAAAAAATTAGATAGATTCAAATAGATCTCATTAGGTTCCCTGATAAACCTCAAATACAACGTACATATACATGTTCACTCGTCATTCTGAAAATTCTGAAAATGTATATATACAACAATATTCCTTGGTCAAAGACAATCAAAACGTATATTTACGGTTGTACTACTGAAAAGCTTAATGGCAGCCTTTCTCATTACATGGCCGTCGTATCAAATATTTCTAATAAAAAAAAAAAATCAAAATTAGCTGCGCATCCCTACACCCATATAGCACATTTGCTTCCCCAGGATATCCACAGGAAGAGTTACATTCATCCTCCAGGCATCCTTGAAGATACAGAAAATTGTCACAGGGAGGTCCTCAGGAATAGAAAATGTCCGCCTTATAGCATCCTGGGGAGCTCCCAAGGTCCTCCCTCAGGTTCCTCCTCAGGAGGCTGTAGGGAAGATTTTAGGAGGTGATACTGGAGCAGTTTGGGAAACTTCAAGGTCACTTAATACGATTATTTTTTAAATTATGATTTAAAGTAATATAACAGTATATAATTATTTTTTAAATAAAAATGTATATTTTTCTCTTAATCTATTACTTAAACGAATTTTCATTTAGCAGATATCACATTTACTAAGCACGGATACATGAAACACAGTTTATGAGAACAACTTTCTTACCGAAATTCCATCGTCAGGATTTGAACCAGGGTATTCACAAACACTAGACGCGTGTTCTATACATTGCGCTACAGGGCCGTTATTCAAGGGTTGTTTGTAAGATATTGAAGCATTCTTTCTGCTCTTATGAAACTGGATAAATAGAAGTACATATTTTTTCGTGCTTCGTATAAGAAGGAATTGTATAACTTTTATTGCAAAGCAAAATGCAAAGCCTTTCATATTTATACAATAAAATTTTAAATCATAATTAGAAAAAAAGCGTGTCTACAATTATTTAAGAGAAAATAAATGTCTTTTAATTTTCGAATTCCTGCATAAAACTTTTTTTTTTTAATTGACAATAATATTTTTAGCTTTTAATATTTAAATTATGGGTATTTTTTATTTACATCTATATTTAATGAAATATAAAAAGGAAACTGTTAATAAAATCCGTATCTGTAATAAAACAGTTTATTTTTTATTGTAATAAATAAAACGAATTTACACGTAAGTCTCCATTATGCATTTTTTTTAAATCTTAAAATCTTGTGAATCTGCACGTAGAAAATTCTTTATGTACTAGCTTTCAAACATTTAATGCTGTTGAACCTTTTTGAGGATTTCTTGCAAATTACTTTAAATTTAATAATAAAATAATATTTTCGGATATTTAAAATGCAAAGCATGGATAGTTTAATTTAAAATATTAATTATTTTCATCATTGTCAAGGGAATACTATCAGAGTAATAAATTTTTCTTCTCTTTCTTTCACTTTTTCTTTTTTCTTTTCTTTCCTTTTGCAAAACCTTCGACATTTTATTACACTTGGTAAAAAGCTCTATTAAGTGAATTTATTTAAAAAAACATATATTTTTGCTCTGTTTCATTTTTAAGTTAGTGCAAGAGAATGCAAAAATATGAAACATTATTTTAAATCTTTTTAGGATTTCTATATTGTGTGATTACTCAACGTACAATACTAAATCTATTACTAATAAATTAGTAACTGTTAAAAGCATATTTAAAAAAATATATATATTACACAATTCATTTTTTATTTATGAATTATTTTCTACTCTTTATTTTTTTAAATATTTTATTGTTGCAGTTTCACAAAGATTTGACATATTTTGGCGATAATTTAATCAATTGTTTTTCCAACTTCGATGCAATTGTAGGAGTTACAGATAATATTTGGCGATTTATTACCTGTGGTGGAAGACTTGAAAAATTCTTTAAAATGTAATTTTAATTAGTTTATAATTACGTTGCGAAAATATTAAAAAGCTGTATTGTCATCGGAAAAGGAAACACACTGTTAAACAAATTTATATAATTCTATCATGTTGTGTTCTGGATGAATATCGATTGCAAAATCCCATCATTGTACTGAAAAAACAGATTGAATTATATAAGAATAGAAACTGTTAATAAAATTCGTGTCTGTTTCAAAATTATTTTATTTTATTATTGTAATAAATTAATAAAGTTTACAGTTAAGTTTCCATTTAAAGATCGCATGAAATTATTCTGGGAATAAAAAACTCATTATACATAATTTTCGATGTAATTAACGATGTGAAATACTTTTGGTAATTTTTTTGAAATATAATTTCATTTTAGTTAATAAAACTGATATTTCGGGAAATTTGAAATGTCTTTAAAATATTTCTTCTTATTATTGTAAACGAATTATTGTGTAAAAATCCCAAAACTATTTTTTACTTTTATCTTAACCTTGGAGGACTTTTTAAAAACAATTTCTTATTATACGGGCAAACAATTTTTCTCAATTATCTGAGAACTGAAAGAGATGAAATACATAGCTTGTTATTCTCAAAATAACGCGTTTTTTCTTTCAACGATTTCCCTTTGCAAATATTGCATGCTTGCGACAACATCACATTTTTAGCTGACAAACGTGAAGGGGGTGGGGGCGGATCAGAATGCATTTAGAGTCCACTAGTAAATCAGTGAATAACCGCCCCTGACATCTCGATAGAAGTATATGTCCTTGCTAAAAGAAGAGTGAAGAATTCGCACGAAAAATAATATTTTATAAATATCCGAACCAGAAAGTTTGCTATATAGAAAATAGGTTTCTTAAATGACGGTTTTAACAACTAAAGCAAAACACAATTCAGTTTTAAATTCTGGAGAAATACTTATCTGTATTTTCTGAATCTGTGTGTTGTTTATATTTCTGAAGTTCGCTAAATTGAGATTTCACCATCATTATCAATAATTTAAAAAATATATTATGTATCATAATTTGAAAGAGGTAATAGAAAATAACTAATTTGTATTTAAAAAACAAAATAAAACTAAATAAGGTAAACCTCCGGAACACACACTTCTTAAAAATTCATACATAATTAAAAATTGACATCACTTAGCGATCATTTGCTCATTCCCAACACCTATATAAACTATATTAAACGATACAAGTGGTATTAACCAGGCCCGTGATAATAATCTTAATTAAACCTTAAATCTGCACAAATTTATATCTTTAACCCGATTTTGTATGAATATATTTTAAATATCAAGTAAAACTCGTATTCGAAGGAGGGGGGGGGGGATGTAGCAGAAAATGAGATAGAGCAAATTATAAAATTATTAATTTGTTGAAAATGTAATAATAAAATATATGTCTTTAACCCGATTTTGTAAGGATGTATGCTTTAAAAAAAAAAAATTCAAGCAAAACTCATATTGGAGGGGGGGGGGGGGGGGATGTAGCAGAAAATGAGATAGGGCAAATTCAATAGAGCATGTAATATCATTAAGTTGGTGTTATAATTTAGATTTTAAAGTAAATTATTGATTTGATAATGACAATAAATATAAAATTATTAATTTGTGGAAAATGTAATAATAAAATATATGTCTTTAACCCGATTTTATAAGAATGTATACTTTTAAATAAAAGATTTTCAAGGAAAACTCATATTCTTTGGGAGGAGGGGTTGTATTTCTTAAAACCAAATGTGCCATTTTTCACTGAAGCATGTAATCTCTTTAAGTTGGTGTTATAATTTAGATTTAAAAGAAAATTATTGATTTGATAATGACAATAAATATAAAATTATTAATTTGTCCAAAATGTAATAATAAAATATATATGTAATTTTTAAAAAGATCAGAAAAAAATAATTAGTAGAAGAATAATAATAAAAGTAAATATGCTCGATAAGAAGACATAAATATGATTCGATTTTGAAACTTACATGAATATTATCTTTTACAATGGAAGTAAGATTTTTTTTAAAAATCCATATATTTAAAGCTGTTTGGTAATTCTGTCAAATCAAATATTCCATCGAAATTCGACCCGAATACGCATGCGTCAAAAAATCACCGGCCAATGAGGTGAGGGTCTATGACTGTCTCTACAAACGTGTTTGGGATCGTATCATCTGTTGTTTTTTTCTGTTTTTCTGTTTCCAAATTTTCAGTATTACTCGCTGTTTGGCAAGTGCTAATTTTGTCCTATACTTCAAAACCCTTTTGATCATCACATCAGTGTGCAGGACAATTTTTGTTACGGGAGACCATTTGATGAATTTCGTGATTTTTCCGTTATCGATTGACCAATTTTACTGCTATCGATTGTTGAATTTTATAATTTATCAACTATTGATTAGCGAATTTCATGATTTTTTCCATGAACGTTTGACGAATTACGCAAAAAAAATAAGAATATCGTTAAATTGTCTTGGGTAAAAAAAATTTAATATTGTCAAATGCCTTCGAGAAAAAAGTTGCAAGTTGAAACGGCTGTGACCTCTTTTTCATGTTATGCATCTCCGGTATCCATCCCCCCACTCCCCCCCCCAAGTGGGACACTTTTCTAAATTTTGCACACACCCCTCATGTGATATATCGGTCAAAAAGTCTTTGACCACTTATTCATGTTATGCATCTCCGGGGTCCATCCCGCCCCCCCCCTAAGGGGGGCACTTTTCAAAATTTTGTTGACACCCCTCATGTCATACATTGTTGGAAAGGTCTGTGACTGCTTAATCATATTATGCATTTCCGGTGTCCATCTCCTCACTTTGCCCCCCCCCCCCCAAAGGGTACTTTCTAAATTTTGCACATTACCCTCATGTTATATATCATTGGAAAGTTCTGTGACCACTTAATCATTTTATGCATCTCCAATGTCCATCTCCCCACTTTGCCCCCCCACCCCCCCAAGGGTACTTCTCTAAATTTTGCACACAACCCTCATGTTATATATCATTGGAAAGGTCTGTGACCACTTAATCATATTATGCATCTCCAATGTCCATCTCCCCACTTTGCCCCCCCACCCCCCTAAGGGAGACTTTTCTAAATTTTGTTGACACCCCTCATGTCATATATCATTGGAAAGGTCTGTAACTGCTTAATCATATTATGCATCTCCGATGTCCATCACCCCACTTCCCCCCCCCCCCCCGAAGGGGTACTTTCTAAATTTTGCACATTACCCTCATGTTATATATCATTGGAAAGGTCTGTGACCACTTCATCATTTTATGCATCTCCAATGTACGTCTCCCCACTTTGCCCCCCCCACCCCCCTAAGGGATACTTTTCTAAATTTTGTTGACACCCCTCATGTCATATATCATTGGAAAGGTCTGTGGCCACTTAATCATATTATGCATCTCCGATGCCCATCTCCCCACTTTCCCTCCCCCCGAAGGGGTACATTCTAAATTTTGCACATTACCCTCATGTTATATATCATTGGAAAGGTCTGTGACCACTTCATCATTTTATGCATCTCCAATGTCCATCTCCCCACTTTGCCCCCCCCAAGGGATACTTTTCTAAATTTTGTTGACACCCCTCATGTCATATATTGTTGGAAAGGTCTGTAACTGCTTAATCATATTATGCATCTCCGATGTCCATCTCCCTACTTTGCCCCCCCCCCCCAAAAGGGTACTTTCTAAATTTTGCACATTACCCTCATGTTATATATCATTGGAAAGGTCTGTAACTGCTTTATCATATTATGCATCTCCGATGTCCATCTCCCCACTTTGCCCCCACCAAAGGGTACTTTCTAAATTTTGCACATTACCCTCATGTTATACATCATTAGAAAGGTCTGTGACCACTTAATCATATTATGCATCTCCGATGTCCATCTCCCCACTTTGCCCCCCCCCGTACTTTCTAAATTTTGCACACAACCCTCATGTTATATATCATTGGAAAGGTCTGCGACCACTTAATCATATTATGCATCTCCAATGTCCATCTCCCCACTTTGCCCCCCACCCCCCTAAGGAATACTTTTCTAAATTTTGTTGACACTCCTCATGTCATATATCATTGGAAAGGTCTGTGACCACTTAATCATATTATGCATCTCCGATGCCCATCTCCCCACTTTCCCCCCCCAAGGGGTACTTTCTAAATTTTGCACACAACCCTCATGTTATATATCATTGAAAAGGTCTGTGACCACTTAATCATATTATGCATATCCGGTGTCCATCTCCTCACTTTGCCCCCCCCAAGGGGTACTTTCTAAATTTTGCACACAACCTCATGTTATATATCATTGGAAAGGTCTGTCACCACTTAATCATATTATGCATCTCCCATGTCCATCCCCCCACTTTGACCCCCAAGGGTGTACTTTTCTAAATTTTGCACACACCCCTCATGTGATATATCGATGGAAAAGTCTGTGACCACTTAATCATATTATGCTCCCCACTATGAAATTTGTCAAGTTAAAGCAACTATAAATTTTACTTTTATGGTATTATCAAGTTGTTTGCCGTCAAATTTTGACGGGTTCCATCTAGTAGATTGTTTAATTTAAAAATGCATATTTATAATCTCTTAACTGATAAATTCTGAATATATACAAATATGTAAATATATATATAGATATATATATATATGATAATTTAAAATCATCAGGGGAAAAATAATAAATCGAATTTATATTTTAATATTAAAAATTGATCCAAAAATTATTTATATATTTAATTCAAATTAATATGAAATTATTAATTAGTTAATACAAATAATAATAAAAAATTAATATATAAGACTATATTTAAAGTATCAGAAGAAATAACTTTTACATTTAAATAGGTATTTCTAATCCTTAATCTATAAAATATGGTTATATACAAATATATATTAAAAGTTTTGATAAATTTCGTGTTTCTAAAAAAATAATTATGATTTCTTATAATTGAAAATAAAAATAATTTATTAGGAGAAAGTAAATCAATTTTATATTTAAAATTAAATTATTTCTATAGAAACTAATAACGTATATAAGTTAAATCAATGTAAAATTATTAGTTAGATGAAAAAGTAATAGTAAAAATATATAAATATATTAGTAGTTGTTGAAAGACCAGAAAAAATAATTAATAATTGTAATAATAAAATGAATTAATACATAAGTTAATTTTTAAAAGACCAGAAATAAAATTAATAATATATTTTCAATTTATATTTAAAGATTAATTTATTTTAATTATTAAATTATGATGTGGAATAAATTTAATTTTCTAAATTCAATGTATTTAACTACATTTTAATTGCATTTTATAAATTAAAAATATATCTAAATAAGGATAATTAAATATTATAACAATAATTAAATGTTAAACAATAACCAGATGTGCTTAGGAAATAAAAGAAATCAAATAATAATATAAACTTTATTAATTTAAATATCGAACCAGATCAAATGAAATAATTTTTTTAAAATAAAATTTAGTAAGTTATTTTAGTGTCAAAATCACCCATGAGATGGTACCAGCACCGTCTCTTCCTAGGTATTTCCCCAGGAATATCATCCCAGGAGACTGCTCCCTGGGAAGAATCTGGGAGGTCAATCCTGGGAAAGTGATTAAAGTATATTCCCCAGGAACGTCTGATAGCGTCATTGCAGTTTCAGGAGGAATTTGGGATGAATTGGAACTCCTGGGGAGGTTTTCAAGAGCTTTGGTGCTATATGGGAAATAGCTGGCACAACTAAAGTGACAAATTTGGAGGCAAATGTAACTATTATGGAAATATATATTTTTTCTAAATTATTCCATGCATTTCTGTGACAACGATATTTCACTATGTCTATGCTTTTCGAAATATTCATTTCTTGCCTATTTATTTGCATCTCGGTCATGGGATGTTCTTTTTTCTACATAATAGAGCTTTCAACTAGAAATGCATTTTCTTAAAGCGATAAAAAGTTCACGAAAAGACTTATAAGTAACTTTTAATTTACATATCGACATGTTTCATATGCACAAACGGCAACATTTTCAAGATCGATAATGATATAAATACACTACTCTCACAATCACATTTTTTTTAATGAACCTGTCGTTTATGAAACATTTCAATCTATATATTAAAAGGTATTCATATTCATTTTTGTATACTGTTTATCACTTAAAGGAAATACATCTCTAGTTTAACGACAATAAGGGATTTTCTTATAGAATGAAGTTTTCATTTAACTTTGAAGGACTTTTCCTCTAGGAATATAATCATTTATAGAAAATCTTTAAAATATCTAGATAACAATTTTAAGGATCACAAACAGTTGCAAAAAAGCATGTAAAACAGCCGACTTCGATGTAAACATTTTTATCTGGAATTGCTGATAGTATTTGAATGCTTCTTTTTTACGTGTCAAAGAAATTAAACGAAAAATTGATCGTTCTTCAAGGAATAAAAAAAAATAATAATAGTTATCTAATATCGCAAATAAGAAAATCATATGTAAAACAGCTGATATTAATGTACCTTTTCCCAAGGAAATAATTTTTCAAACGTTAAACTGTAATTTTATCGTACGGCAAGAAATAAAATAAAAATATAAATAGTTATAAATAAAACTAGATTTTGCTTTATTGTAAAATTGCATAACTATTTTATTTTAATTTATATTTCTTCTCGGACGATCAATTTATAGATCAGCTCTGCCAAAACTACTTACACAAATATTGAAAGCCCTTCAGTTGTTCCCACAAGGCATGAATGGTGCATCGCTGTTTTATTGGGTTTTTTTTTTTCGAAATCGCTTAATATTTGTTTCTTACATTTTTATTTCTTACCGAAAAATCCATTTACAATTTGTAGGGTAGTGAGAAGGTACTATATTTTTTAATATAGTCTAGCATTAAAATGATTGCTGAGTTTTGTGAGTGAAATGCTGTCCTGATTCTAACATTTTCTATCATTTCGTTTACTTTCGCAGTATGTGCCTGAATGTCAGTGGATATGATTATTTCGGTTATTTTACTCGGTGATGTGCTAATTAATTTCTGCGGTCGTCTGGCTAGGATAAATACATTGGTAGTGGTAAGTAGACCTGGATTTTGCTGAGTCTGGTGCTCTCGTGGATATTCAAGGCGGTTTCGGAGCTTTTATTATACCTCGTGTTATCAGCAGTGATGTGCGGTTGCAATTGAATTTAGATTTAGTTTAAACCAGCTGAGAAGTGTTCATACTGTTATCAGCAGTGATACCCGACTTCAATTGAGTTTAGATTTAGATTGCCCATCTCATGAGTGTGCATAGTAGCAAAACGCTACCATTCAGTGTTTAAAACAAAGAGAAGTTGGAGCCCATGGAGTTTTCGTTTAGTGTTATTGCAGTATTGCGCAAGTGACATATTTTTATATAGTGTTTTCAGAATTTCTAACACTGTAAGGTGAAATTTCCATTCGTTTTTTTGCGAACTGTTAGAATAGCCATTTTTACGTATGTTGGAGTTTGATATTAGTAAATTTCCTTCAGCGTATTACATGAGCTTTAAAGTGATCTTCGTTAATTTAGAAGCCCGCGTCAATGCGCCCTTTTACATTACTTAATTAAAAAAAAATCTTTGTTAATGTTAACTATTTTTGTTTCATGGCTACTTATTTATGTGATGGGCATAAGGGGATCGCCTCAAGTTTAACTATTCACAAAGCTACAACAAAAAATAATGAACCTCTGGTAACTGATAGCCTCTGGTAACTTTTGATACATACTCATTTTCAAATTTTAATACTGTTAAAAAAGAAACTTTTTATTTATCTAAGAAAAATCTCTTTTCCTATTATTAAAAATTCCAATACTTAGATGCAAAAATTTATAACTATTATGAATTTTTACAATATTTTTTTAGCTCCTAATCCATTTGGTAAGATTTATATTACACTTATAACAAAGATTCTAAACAGTTTAAATTACTCCTAGCTTTTAAATTAATACAATAAATTTAAATCAAATATTTTTAAAATTAGTTTTATGAGCAATTGTAAAATTTTCTAAAAAAATGAAAAAAAAAAAACTCTGTCAGATACAACTATAAACATTATTTATTGAAAAGTTTATATTTCAGTTTTCCTCAAAAGCAGTAAAGTCATACCTAGTGGAAAATACTTCGAGCTACACTCAGAAAAAGAAACTGATTAAAACTACAAAACATATTTTTTGAGTACATTTTGTTGCTTTAGCAAAATTGGGGTAAAATTGAACCATTTTTCTTTAATTAACAAAACAATTTTGCTGACGATACAATTTTTTTTTTGGAATTGCAAAAAATAAATAAATAATAAAAAAAAAATTGTTGATTCAAAAAAAATTTTTATTGACCCATATTTAAACAAAAATGTTGTTTAAATATAGGTCAATGGAAATTTTGTTTGAATCAACAAAGAAATTTTTTTTGTTAAAAACCACTTTTTTTTGCAATTCCAAAAAAAAAAAAAAAAAAATTATCGTCAGCAAAAATGTTTTGTTAATTGAAGTAAAATGGTTCAATTTTACTCCAATTTTGCTAAAACAACCAAAATGTATTCAACAAAAATGTTTTGTAGTTTTAATCAATTATTTTTACTGAGTGTAAAATATTTAAAAAACATATACATTCTTCAGCTTATTAATTGAGTTTTAAATTGATCTTCGTTAATTTAGTAGCCCTGCGTCAATGCGCCCTTATGCATTACTTATTTTTTTTTTAACTTTGCTAATGTTAACTAATTTTGTATCATAGCTACTTATTTAGGTGATGTGCATGAAGGGACCGCCACAAGTTTAACTACTCACAAAACTACAACAAAATATAGTGAAACCTCTTCAATAGTTTTAAAAAAATGTTTTGTATGTGATTTTGTTTTATTTGGAAATCGTGTATTTTCCGTTTCTTTTGATTTTATTCCTTGCCGAAAAACATTTGCAGTTTAATGTCTGAAAAACTACAACAAAAATTATTGAAATATCTTAAATTGTTCCTCAAAAAGATATATCAATGTCAGGTATTTTATGTGTGATTTCGCGACTGTTGTTACTTAAAAAAATATGTTAAATGTTGGTAACATTTAAATCCCCTAGTAACTTTTGATCCATCATCATTTTCAGATTTCTATACTGTTAAAAAAAAGAAACTCTTTATTTGCCTAAGAAAAATCCATTTTCCGATTATTCAAAATTTTTATTATTAGATGCAAAAATTTATATCCATTATGGATTTGTACAATAATTTATTAAATCCTCATACATTTGGTCTGGTATTTAAAGATTTATATTACATTTCTAATAAAGATTCTAAACAGTCTAATTTACTCCTATCTTTAAAATTAATACCATATATTTAAATCAAATATTTTCAAAATTAGTTTTGTGAACAATTTAAAGATTTTCTAAAAAATGAAAAATAAAATAAGTTAAACTCTACCAGAGACAACTATAAACAATATTTAGTGAAAGGTTTATTTTCAGTTTTACTAGAAAGCAATAAAGTTATACCTAGTGGGAAATACTTCTAGATAAAATATTTTTAAAAATATACCCAAAACATAAAATCCTTAGAGACTCTTCAGAAAATACAATGTAGAAAGTTTTATCTAAAGTTTTTTATAACTGTTTTCATAAAAACTGTAAAATTTTATGATTAACACTTATAAGGTTCATAATAACGTTTCTGAAAGGTTTTCTTTTTCTTTAATCGAAATATATTTTACTTATATTTGAAAATTGACTAAAAGGAAATTTCTGATCAAAAGTTAACGGACACTGTTGATTCTGTACTGTTTTTTAAAATCTAAAGACATACACGGCAAAGTATTCTTGAGCATTGGGGATAGAAAGAAAATGGTTCATCTCATATTCTTCAGTGACGGTATTGTCTCTAGGGTAATAGGGGACAAAAACAAGTTGAAAAAATAGAATTTGTGATCATCTTGTACCTTAAAAAGCTTTAAATGGTCTGTGGCTGTAACAGTTGATTATATAAACTTTGAGCAATGCAGTCACCAAAAGCTTCGATAAGAAAAGAAACCAATTAAACATTTTTATAAAATTCACAAATGAAAAGTCTAAGCAATCTCAATGGGTTGTTTCTAGTCGAACAAATATTTAGAGAAATAAAAATCCGCAACTTAAACTGTAATCTCAATTGAATGTTTTCAGTCACACTTAAACATTCTACTGAAAAGAAAACCTGTAATTTAAATATGATTTAACACTTCATTACCCGCGAATGGGTCCAGCAAACCCATAAGTTTATTTCATTCACTTTAGGATTAAAAGATGACACTACATATATATATATAATGCTAGATAGTACACAACTATAGAATAGTGATAGTAATTATGTAACTGTGTAACTTTATAGTGTAACTGTGATAGTACACAACAAGTAACATTTACCCGTAAAATCTCTGTGGAGATAGTTACGTTGGACGCTTCTAAAATTAAAGATGCCAAGACACACAACACTACAAGATATGTAAGATTTTTTTTTACACGTGAATGCTTTTAGAATTGTTATTTTATATTCCATCAGTGCTTAATTTTACTATTTCAACAGTATTTTCAGCTTGTGAAGTTTTCTTTCTTTTTTTTTTATTGTTTTTTAATATGTGTAAACGGAAAAAAAATATGAGTATAACATGTGACTTACAAGGAGAGTGCCAAGCTTGGTAATCACAGATTTTGATTATTTTGATATATGTTGTAGGGTAGAAGCCCCTTAGTCTCGGGTTCAATGGATTTTATACAACGCTCCTTAGTTCTCGAGAAATGGGGGGTCTAATATTATAACACAATTTAAATACTTACTTTGTAACGAAGTAACTGCGTTGGTCGTAGCTCAGTTGGCATGGCGTCTGCTCGTTGTTCCGAGGACCCGGGTTCGATGCCGGAACGCGCTAAGTTTGTTTTTCTCATTTTTTTTTATAAATATACTTGTAATTATAATTTAATAATTTCAATAAAAAAATTTGTTAAAATAATTAAATTTTAATTTAGCATTTTTGATTTTTAGACCATTATTAAACATTTTTAATCATTTAAAGAGCTTTAAAAAATTTGGATCTATTACTGACTAGTAAAAATTCAAAAATCGTTACAAAATCAGCATATTTACTATTGAATTATAGAATTCTACTCCCATCGCAATAGAAATCGAAGATATTTCAGATGCTGGTTTATTTGTTAAAAATCCATTGTTTTGCAATAAAATTTTACAGTATTTCAACGCATTTGTGACATCACTTTTCTGATTTTCATCAAATCCCGACACTTCAGATTGATCTTCTTGTGAACTACGGCTCGCTTCTTCCATTTTTATACAATTATAAACTGTTATAGAATGATACGCACTTGTGCGATAAAGATTGAAAACAAAAACCACTTAACTGCACCAAACTAAAAAACAAAATAATAATAATAACCAAAGTATGTCGTGGCGGCCTCTAGTTACAATAAAATGAAACATAAATATGTAATTTAATTCTTATGCTAAATTTTAATATAATTATGCTTCATACTTTAAAAACAGAGTGGTATTGTCATCGCATTGACTTTATAAATAATGTTTCTTTACAATCACGAATTGACATAATTGTTCAATACCGTTGCATTGATAAAGCATATATGTAATGTATTTTAAAAGGGATTTTTAAAAAAATCAAAATGCTTAATTCAAATTTAATTATGTTAACAAAATTTTTTATTGAAATTATTAAATTAGAATAACAAGTATATTTATTAAAAAAATGAGAAAAACAAATTTTGTGCGTTCCGGCATCGAACCCGGGTCCTCGGAACAACGAGCAGACGCCCTGCCAACTGAGCTACGACCAACGCAGTTACTTCGTTACAAAGTAAGTATTTAAATTGTGTTATAATATTAGACCCCCCATTTCTCGAGAACTAAGGAGCGTTGTATAAAATCCATTGAACCTGAGACTAAGGGGCTTCTACCCTACAACATATATAAAAATAATCAAAATCTGTGATTACCAAGCTTGGCACTCTCCTTGTTAGACGAAGTGATGAACACTCTGATGGGGGATGTTGAATTATGTCTTAGATCAAACAGACAATTTAAAAAATAAGATAAATATTCAGATATGCAATATTTATTAAGACTCTGATCAGGAATATAATGAAAGCGGAATGGAGTTTCTTTTTTGTTATGATAAATAAAAAATATATTATGTATATGTATAAAAAATATTATGATAAATAAAACTGTGCAAAGTGTATCCATGTTTAAATAAACATATTAAAATAATTTGTAATGATTGTTTAAAACAACAAGAATCAGATATCCTTCATTCTCTTTCGGTATTAAAGTATTATTTAAAAACATCCTATAATGTGTATGTATTCTGTTTGTAATTATTATATTTTGATAATTAACATTCTACATATTAGCATAAATCTGAAGACATTTAAAACAATTAACTTTTCTTTAATTCTACATAATATTCTTTGAAAAATTTTATATTTACTTTATAAATGTTTTTTTTTCAAACTTCAAGCGGGTATCGTAGTATTAGGTATTTTAGTATAAAGTTCATTTGTCAACTCCTGCTAAGTAATATAAAACAAAGTTTAAGTATTACTAATCTGAGCAAGCTGATTAAAGTTTACGTTTGATGGCGTTAAAATGACGAATCTATTTCTTCAACCTTTTTTTTTTCATGCATAACTATACCATGACTTGCCATAGAACTAAAGGCACTATTACAGGATTTACACAGTTATTTGGGACTACATTGGCGTAATCAGGTATCATCACAAGCGCCTGCATTTTCTGATTTCAAATCTGAAAGACTTGGTTAGTTTGAAAGTGCTTGGTTAGATTCCATGTCGCGCTCATTCAAATTTTCAATGGTTTCCTTCGAACCCTGCTCACTTGCGTAAATACAAATCAGGATCCCTTAGAAAGAATCCAACTGATGATACCCCCCTTCTGTCTATGTCCCTTGCTCAGATAATCGCCTTAACGAAAATAACTGAAAACATCACAGGTGTGATCAACATATGAATGAGGAACGTGTAGGTAGGGTATAAAAATCGTTTCCCATCGCAATATACTTCTAATATGTTTTTATAAAAAAGTCAACAATTAATCCAAAAAGGTAATTTAGCACTTTTTACTGGACATAGCAAAACACATTTTACAAAACAGCATTACCAGATTATAATTACCCCGGACGTCTTTTCATAGTTGTACATCAGGAATTTTTAAAACTAAAAAAGAAGAACTTCGTCTACAAATCATTCCTGCGATTTAAAAAAGGAAAAAGAGTGAAAGAAACCTTTTAAAAGGTACTGTGAGCGTTACAAGAAGAGAATTAGAAGTTAAACTCTCTATCTGTATAAAAAAAATCAGGATACATTTGAAACTACTAGAATATATGAAATGTACCACAGGCTTGAAAAGTACCAGCTATATATTATTTAAATTTAATTATCATCTTTTTTTATTTATGTCTTTTTGATTTTCCACAAGAAATATGTATTATGACAAAATCAATATTTTAATAAATATATTTTTCTATTCATCCATGAAACATCTAAAGAAATGTTATTTCCTTTAATGCTTCTTTCATCTGAATTTTACTTTCAACACAATTAACAAATATGATAATAATTTAAAAAAAAAAAAAAAAAAAAAAACAATTTACCAGCTATGCATAAACACTTTTCCAATCCTCCACTAGTTAATTCTTCTTTCGTTTAATATAAGAAAAATTTAGTTATAATTTTATGTTCTATAACTCAGAAATATAATTACAAATAATGTGCACTAAGCTTAGAATTTGTATGTTGACCACTTTTTCTTTAAAATGTTTATTATCTAAAATCAATCTAACTGTTCTTCTAAGTAAGATAAATATCAGCTATAAACTGTGACATATATTCCGTTTTATTGACCTCCTGCATGTGATGCATTCCATCTCTTCTAAGAAAAAGAAGGAAGTAAGAATTTATTTCTATAATTTCTGAGAATACCTGTGTCACAGAAGAATAAAAGTTGGAGAAAAGAAGCAGTTTGATTTGATACAGACTCAGAAACCCAGTCCAAAATTTTTAGATGCATAGAAATAGAATATTTAAACTAATCAAAGATTTTATATATTCCTTATTTCCCCCTGGATTGATAGCTGATAAATTATTTGTTTAAAAATTATTTTTCAGATTTTTTTTATAAAGGAAAGGAAGTTTATTTTTAAAAGAACATTTCAAATAGAGCATTTGTAAATATTGCCTGAAATCAGGGTAATGCAAAATTTTAATCTCTCTCTCCGATTAGTGATTAAATCAATTCTCGATGTAATTAGTCTAATATAATAATAATTAATTAATCTATTAGTCTAATTAATGATAAATGATTAAGACGTCATGTTTTGTTCCGGCTTTGACCCTTTTATGGTCTATACCTTTTCTCAAGTTTCTTCTTTTTTTATCACCCTGGGTTCGTAGCTAGAGTCTTGTATTTGGTCGGGTACCTCAATCTTACCTGACCCGAAACGCGGACTGGCTTGGGGAAGGGTTGACTTTAAATATTTCAGGTTTCGTTCTGTTTCGGATCAGATTTTGACTAATTGAGGTCAAATTTGGTTTGACTGATTTTTCAAAAGAAAGTGCTTAATATTTATCAAATGAAATAAATTATATATTTAAAAATAATGAGTGTATATGGGCTCATTTTTTACAAAAATGATAGAACTGATCTTAGAAGTTTAATTGTAAACTACTTTTCAACAATATTTTTTAAATGTAGATTAATTTTCTTTCACTCCGAGTTCGGGTTTTGTTTGGGTGTGATTCTTCGGTTTAAAAAAAATTCAGATTGCTTCATTGGCACAGATTTTTTGAAATGGTATTGTAATTTGCTTTATTTTCGCCTTTTTTAATATGCCATTAAACAAGGCGAATATTACTTTCTCAAAACACGGTGGTAATCAAGGAAAGTGAAGAAAAATATAGTATCCCACTGGCAACACTGGTACTATATGAGCACAGCGGGCTAGTGTATGAATAATGAGTGAACTCGCAGCCACTGGGGTCATCTGATATATTAAGAACCTAGTCCTGATTCAGTTCGCTAATTGGTGCGCTTAAATTTAACGAAAATTACTTTTAAAATTTCCACTAGAATCTTCTGTGCTACCTCTTTTCCAACAGTGTTGAAGAAACAAAAAGAAGGGGGCTGGGGATTTTCTTACATTTAGACTACATTATTTAAAGACTTAATTGATTAAGCTTTAATTTGGCAACAATTTATTCTCGAAAGCTGATGGCGTTTGAAAGTACCGTCAAAATGACGAATTTTTGCTTCATTCTGCTCATATCATACAAAGATATCACGAGGAAGACTAAACATTGGCAGTGTATTAGTCAAAAGAAATCGAACGCTAACGTTTCACGCCACAACTCGTAAACGTGATAGTACAGTTAAAATAACGAATTGATGCCCCATTCTACTCATATCGTACAAGTCAAGATATACGTTCTTATTAATCTTGAATTAACTTATTAACTCATATTATTCTTGAAATAAATCGATAACGTGATAGTTCCTTCAACATCACCAATTGGCACTCCGTTGATCTCCTAAATATGCCTAGGCAGACAAGTCATTTTTTATCTATCAACTTATAATAAAATCCGAAGCCAAGAAAGTGTCTGTAACCATTCCGGGCAGGACCACTCTGGTCTGCGAATCGACCGTAGATAAACGCCATGTTAGGCTTAATGAAAAACCTATGCTAACATATCACAGCTAAATGATAATATCTTCTTCTTGAAATCATGTCTGTTCAACATATTTTTCCTATAAAACATGTATATCATATCCTATTATAATGTTTTAAGTTCTTAATTAAAAATCCAGATTAAACAATCCTAGGAATCCTAGACGAACACTGATGCGAACAATATTGTTTTGTCGCCATCTACCGGCTTTAAAATGTACTTTTCTACAATACAAACCTTTCATGCTGTTTCTGGGAAGTCCTATGAAAATGGAACGCAGAACAACAATCCGTCATTTTTGACGTGGATTATATACTAGCTTTTTACAAACTTACTGTACTTCATTTTTTACAAGCATAAGGAATTACATTTAGAAATAATTATTGAAAGCTTTTTTTTTGTTTATTCATAAGTTAAAATATCCATAGAAACTTCCATATTATGTTAATCTTAGATTTTATTATTTTTTTAATGTCATTTTAAACATTTAGTAAATTTATGATTAAAAAAAATCAGTTGATTTAATTCAATGATTTAAAGAAAATTAGTTGATTTAAATCATAATTTAATCCTCAATTTAAATCATCTGATTAAAATCATTGACGCCTAGATTGTTTTGGCGCCATCTACTGGCTTTTAAATGTACTTTTCTATGAAGTCTTATGGAAATGGAACGCAGATCAACAATCCGTAATTTTTGACGGGGGTTATATACTAGCTTTTATAAACTTACTGTACTTAATTTTTTACAAGCATAAGGAATTACGAGATTTTTTTATGTCATTTTAAACATTAAGTAAATTTATGATTTAAAAAAAAATCAGTTGATTTAATTCAATGGTTTAAAGAAAATCAGTTGATTTAATTCAATGGTTTAAAGAAAATCAGTTGATTTAAATCATGATTTAACCCCCAATTTAAATCATCTGATTAAAATCGTTGACGCCTAGATTGTTTTGGCGCCATCTCCCGGCTTTAAAATGTATTTTTTTATGAAGTCTTATGAAAATGTAAAGCAGATCAACAATCCGTCATTTTGAAGGGGATTATACACTAGTTCTTAATAATCTTGACGATATATAGTATATACTAAGAAGTTCGAGGTTTGATTTCATATATTCTGTAGCTCTAGTTCAAATGAATTTAGAGGTCCTCTTACCACTAATTCCCATATTCTACTAGTAATAAAAATATTTTGTAACTATTGCTAAGAACATGCTACTACTAATAATATTAATAAAGCGATTTTAAAACAACAAAACTACTAATGTCAGTAACTACTAATACCAGTAAAATTAAAATGTACTTTAGTTATTATTGTTCATTATGAATCCCCTAAATTTGTATTACATACAGAATGGACATAGAGTAAAGATTTCTGTTCGGGGCATCAGAAGTGAAAATTAATGAACTGCCCGAGACCAATCTTCGTACTTAAAGAATATGGACACTTTTGAAGACATGGGAAAATTACTTTCATAAAAAAAATATTACCACTTAGTACAAATGTTATTCATAGAGCACTTTCGAAATCTAGATTTTTGCATTAATCCCCTACAGAATGAATATTCTATATGCTTTATACTTGCGTGAGAGAAAAGTCTGTAATTCCCAGCTAATATACAAGAGGGACATTCAGGCGAATAATTCATTAAAATGGACGACGAATTGTGCTCAGCAAGTGTCCAGCCTTTCTGTACCAATGTACAGAAAAACATTGATACTTGATTTTTGTTTAAATTTCTTTTGGCTGATTTCGTGACCTCATTCCTTAAAATTTCGAAATACACAGGATGTTCCCATATGTACTCTTCGCTTCAAATAACTGCTGAACTTCGTTAGCTACATCCATGAATGTAATGTCTAGGTATAATAAAATGTATATGTACTATATAACGACACGTCGTGTAGTACCACACTTCAGAGTTAACGTTCCTAACTCGAAAATGTTATGAGATAATTGTAGAACATCATTGAATTAGCAGGAAACAATGTATTGAATTTAAAAATAACTTTATTAAAAGCCCTGAAATGTCCTTTTGTCCAAACAAAAGCTTAAATATTCCGTGAATAAATACGTGAGTGCTCGCTTGTAAAGGCAACGCATATTGTAGTTAGAACACTATAAAATTAAAAAAAGTAATAAACTGACAGACAGAATTATTTTTCTTTTAATTCCTAATGATATTGAAACGTGACAATCTGCAGAAAGAAATATTTTCAAAAAATTGAATAAAAATTGGCTTCTTGTTCAAAAGTTAAAAATAAATAAGTTGAAAATTGTGCGTCAAATTGAAGTGCAAAATGAGGTGACAAATGATGTACGTTCGTACTAACTAGTTTTATAAATATTCAGATCTTGGTGAAATAGTTGTTGCACTCTTATGCAAAAATGCATGAAAACAAAATTTAGTTTATGTGCCGATTTTCCTATTATAGATATTAATTTTATTTTATGAAATAAAGTTTCAAGATACTTTTACAAACATTTAATTACAATTCTATTTCATTAAAATTATACTATGCGAAAGTATAAAATACAAGACAATGTATAAAAAAATCATCGTTATTATTATACTTTTACAAACAATTAATTACAATTCTGTTGCATTAAAATTATACTATGCGAAAATATAAAATACAAGACAATGTATAAAAAAATCATCGTTATTATTTCAGTGAAATTAATTATATCGTTTGTTATTATGATATGATTAATTTCTGTAATAAAATAAGTACGTTTTAAGGTGGCAAAACTTTATATTTTGATGACATTAATGAAAAGTTACAATGGGAATCTTTAGCTACCTTAGAAAATTTCTGAACTTAAAATCCATATTTAGACTCTTTTCCCATTTCATATCTATTTCTTCGAAAACATGTATCCAAAAAACTGTCGGTAGATTATATGATTGCTATAATTAAATAATTTTACTATACAAATTCGGTTTTTAAATTGAGTAATATGGAAATAATATGACTCCATGTCAAACATGACGTATTCACCATGGCAACCTATAATCATTACCTATCATGAGATATAACTGAATTAATTACATATGATAGGATTTAATAGAATGAAGAAAACTTTTATTAATATCTTTTTAAATTTTGATTCGTTTTTCATAAAATTTGAAATAACTCGATAAAATTCTGCATCAATATATATATTAAATTTCAAACCATTTGGTTGGGTAGTTTTTGCACTGTTATATGCGCACAGATAGACAGACGGACGGACCAGATGACGACTATAAGTGATCCGTATTTATAAAATTACGAACGTACCGGAAAAAGCACACAAATTACTTTTTTACCCTAACTCCTTCGTCGGATAAAGATAAAAAAAAAAAAAAAAAAAATGTAAGCTGCCTGATTCATAAGGCTTATAGAACAAATGTTAAAATTTTATTCAAACTGTACATACCCTCTTTAAAATGTTTAATTTTAGAAACCTAGAAATAATTTCCCTGCAATAAAATAACTGACAATTAAACGTGCTATCTGTTTTCTCATTTGAATATATACGGAGTTCTTACAAAATAGGAGTTTTCTAAATCTCTTCGTAAAATTAGTGTGACTCGATATTTAGAATTTATTTTTAATTTTAAATAAATGAATACTCTCTTCAAACAAGAATGTTTAAAATGACTTATTATGCAATTACTTGCATTCATATTTCACTAAAATCTCACTTTAAAACTAACACTAGTATCTAAATATATCTAAGTTCTTTGAAGTTGAAAGTAGTTATTTTTGAGGTTCGTGCTACTGCATTATTCCCAATCTAACGTAAAAAAAATGAAAGTACTTCCTTTAGAATAACTAAAGATTAATGCGCAACTTCCTAACCCTCTACACTTTCCTACACAAGGAATATATTTAATGACAAACGTGCTTTAACATTTTTACATAAATAATCCTTATTTGTATTTACAACTTTTACGAAGTTGTTACTTTAAGTAAGTTTTATGGATTTTGAGGATTTTCTCTATAGTTTTATCCTTATATTCATTGACTTTAGCAGATTATTTACAAACAGCGTTCAAGAATATAAGGTATAATTCGTTTCTATCTTTACACGCATATAAATGCATATATATATATATATATATATATATATATATATATATATATATATATATATATATATATATATATATATATATATATATATATTAGGGTGGAGTGAAAATGGCCATAATTTTTTTTTTTTTTTTAATTTTTTCTTTGGATAGGTCTAAAAATTTGCCTTTTGGCCACTGAATATTAGGTTAAATTTTCATTTTATTTGGAATTCATCTTTAGGGCTCTACCAGATCTTAAAGATTATACCCTTTATACGTGAAAAACCAAAAGGGTATAAATAACCATGAATTGTTTTTTCGGAATATTTTAATCGGATAGGACCCAAAATTTGTCTTTTTTGCACTGAATATTAGGTTAAATTTTCATTTAACTTGGAATTCATATTTAGGACTCTACCAGCTCTTAAAAATTATGCCCTTTATATATGAATAACCAAGATTGCACAATGTGCTGTAAATTATTTAACTTATTATTATTATTATTATTATTATTACATAATTTCTCTGATTTCAGTAAAATAACCAATAAAACATGACTGATTCAAGTATTACTTGTGATCAATCCAAATGTCGATATGTTTCGACAACTTGAATGTAAAGGTAACGCTAAAATGTGAATTGTTCACAAAGAAAATAAAGAAAAAGCAAAATAATTAGATATTACAGTTCACTTTTTATGTTTCGATTATACATGAGAGATAGTTCTCTGAATATATAGGAATACAAGGAATATATACGATGTACTGTAAAACAATTTGATATTTCATTCTAATTTATATTGGCCTTTGGTATCAAAACAAGGCATTATCTTTCGTGATTTGATTTGTGCTCGTATATATCCGTCCCTTGCTTCTACTCCTACAACTGCTAATGATGCTTTAGTAACTAATTTCACGCATCTTTCAATATAAAACTTTCAATCTTTTGGTAATCTTTGTTTAAAAAAATCTAATAGCACCATTCTTTCTCACAGTGTTTAAAGCTGTTCCGTCACAACCTACAGTCATAAGTTTGTCAAGGTTTAAGTTGTTTTAAGTGAGTATTTTAAAATGCTTTCTGCAATTTTTTTTCCTGAACCAGAAGATGGTGTAATGTGTCCCAGATACAGTGAAGTTAGCTCTTCAATCAGAGATACATGTTTTTAACTTATAGTTATTCGATGTAATCTATCTCCAATTTTCTTTTGATGTTCTCCAATTTTCTCTTTTATGTTTTCTTTCATGACAATATATACTTTCGATTACTGCTTGTAAAACTTTCAAATCATCTTTTTTAGCACATTGTTTAGTTTTCTTACGTTCTCTGCGTACTCTGCTTCTGTCAATTCTATGTGATGAATCGTTTTCTGTGACAATGCAAACATTTTGTAGAGTTATGCAGTTTGTAGTGGCAGCTATTGCTGCCACGCATCTTTCAGAAACGCCATACAGATCTGAAACCCTTGAAACCGTAGGTCAATGTGTTCTCATTTGTCTTTGTGACTCTTCTTTAGAAGTATATACTTGTGATACGGATATTAATTATTCACACCATGATGAAGAGCTACTACTGCTTTCTTCATCACCACTGTCAAAATACATAACAACTGTACTGTAACAACTGTAACAACTGTACTCAATTAACTGCAGACTTTAAACTTGGCTTTTCAGCCCTCATCGAGTCCCTTGTTTTTCTGTCTTTTCATTGCCTCAATTTACTTGTCTCGGCTTTATCAAGCATGCCAATAACCATATTTCTTGTTGACCATTGCTGAAAAAGAAATCCCTGTTCTTTTGGAGACACCTTCTTTAATTTTTCACAAGTACAATTAGGAATTGGCTTGTATTTGCACGCCGAAATGTCTAGAAGACCTCACAGCTTCAGATTTGAAAAACTGAACCTTCTTCACGTAATTATCATTTAATGTGGATTTTGGAAATCGAATAAGGTTCTGGTATTCAGAAAAATCGTTGTCTATTATTTGATCAATAGGCCTCTGGGAAACTACAGGAATTGATGCTTTCTTCTAAATATTTTCGACCTTCTCTTTTAGATTTGAATTACGTATGACTTAGGTGGATCTTTACCATTCCTACACTGTTTTAATTCTTATCTTGTATACAAGTAACATTTTATAACCTCTCCTATTGTTCGCAAACCAACTTTATTTAGTTTTGAACGAACACTAAATATGGGACATCACTGCACTTCAAGTAATGGTAAACGTCGGTTTGCCTCCACTCGTACTCATTTTTGCGCTAAAAATGGGAAAAATAATTTGTAAAACCCAATAAAACGTTTCAAAAATTTTAAAATAATGACTTAAATTTTAGAAGTGATAAAGGAAGTCACAGTAACTATTTTATATATAAAAATGTCAATCGAGATTACCAACGAACACTGTAAATGTACAATTTATGGTAAAAACCTATTACGTAAAACAATGAAAATATGAAGGTCCTGGTAGAGCCCTCAAGGAGTTTTTCAAAATTATTGAAATTGTGCATGTATATTATAGATACTAAAGGGCAACTTTTGTCTGCTATCCAAAATCAAAATTCCAACTTTCGTATTTTCACTCCACCCTAATATATATATATATATACAGGGTGTCGATAACTAAACGACCATACTTTAAAGTTGTCTACTGACAAAACTATTGGTCAGAAAGTTGTGAAATTTCGTGAAGGACGTAATGTGGCATTGGGAATTTGTTTAATTGAAAAAAAAATGTTCAAAATTTCGCCACCAGAGGACGTTTTTACTGAATTACACATTTAGCATATATTTACACGATAGGTTACAGATTTTATTACAACAAAATATGTTGAATAAAACTTTTTTCCCGACATGCTTTTAGCATTTTCCAGACCACACTGCGGTCAACTGTGGAACATGCTATCTTACGATTCCAGATGGTAGCTGAAAATGATGGACGTCATGTGGAACATGTTTTGTTGCAATAAAATGTGTAAACTATCGTAAATGTATGCTAAATTCATTAAAAACGCCATCTGCTGGCAAAATTTTCAACTAATTTTTTTTCGCTTAAACAAATTCCCATTCCTTCATTACGTCCCTCAGAAAATTTCATAACTTTCTGATCAATAGTTTCGTCTGTAGACAACTTTAAAATAGGGTCGTTTAATTATGGACACCCTGTATATATATATATATATATATGTGTGTGTGTGTGTGTGTGTGTGTGTGTGTGTGTGTGTGTGCGTATTTAAATTTGCGTACGCGGTGTGTAAAACAGGAATAAAATAAACAATTCCCAAAGTTGGATTTAGTTAAATTTATAGTATTAGACTACTCAAACAAAAATTAGAATCTAGAAAGCAAAAAAATAGAAAATGACAGATAAAGAAAAACATAAGTTTTGGGTCGTTATTTAATTAACATGTGACCGCTTTCAAAACGAGCCTTTTCCAAAAAAAGAAAGATAATAACAATTATTGAAATCAGATCAACCGTTCAAACGTTATGACTAAAAACACATAAAAAACAAACATACAAATGATTTGTATAATTTCCTTAGTTTGAAGTAGGCTAAAAAAATATTAAAGTGACTGTAGCTAAATCTAAACCTATACGACATGTAAATATGTTGGTAGAATTTTCATATAAATAACTTGCTTAAAATTTAAAGACACGGGAGACGTATTGAGTACGCCCCACTCACTAAAAAAACAGTTGTGAACTCTGAAACAATTATGTGATTAACATTTAAATTTCCTCTACCTTCTTCCCAAAGTCTCTTTAATGTTCAATTTTTTTTTAAAGTTGAAGTTCGCAATTTTCTCGCTCCGTTTTATTATTTTTATAGGTCAGTCAGGACTGATGTACAGAATATTCCGCTCGTTGATTTGTGTAATATATTCTATTTTCTTTCTTAAATATTTTTATATAAATGTGATGCCGATTACTTTTATACTATTTTTAGGCATTAGACAGTATTTTACTTTAGAATCAAAAGTTGTTATTTAGGCTTTAAAACCCAAGTAGCACAGTTTATTGGATTATTGTTGGCAGTTTGTAGAAACTATTGGGAAATGGTAGGATTGGGAATTGTAGTGTTGACAAATGGTTGGAAAAGGTGTAGATGCAGAGATTTCTCTAATTTGGGGCGAACTAAGCAGGATTCTGAGCAGCCAACTGTTGTGACACAGTTGGTCCTTTATTGGCAAATGTGCAGCAACGTGGACATATCTGACTTTAGCCCAAGGTTGAAAGACAATTTTCCAAATTTGGCACAACTATTTTGTACTACTTGGGAAGCCATTGGCGCATGGATTCTTTATGTTGCCCCGTGTCTTTATGTTGCTACAAACAGTCTGTGTTAAATTAATTCTAATTAAATTTAGTTTTTTTATAAAGAAATTGCATATTTCTTACCATAAAACTACTACTGGACATTGCATTAAACAAGGATATCATTAAAAGTTGTTATTTAGACTTTGAAAACCTATGTAGCATAGAGTACACCGCCCGTAGTTTTATGTTACTATAAACCGACCAATTCTTTATAAGTTAAAATAATAGGTACATGTATTAAACCGTATTCTCAAATTTCATAGCGACAAATACGGTTTCGCGAAACATTCATCGAAAATTATATGTAAAGAAGTAATCTCCAAAAAACAAAAATAAAATTACAAATAAACAGATACTGATTTTCATTAAGATAGAGGATTTTCTTTGCAAGTTTTCCCCTCCGAAAATGAATTTTTTTTTTCATAATTATTAAATATCGTTGTACTTTTATTAGTTTACTTTCTAAATGATTATTTTGCATGTTAATTAGAATTTCTTCGCAGTAATCTGCAAAGTAATTGCATTCAGGTGGATAGTTTGCTGAAGGATTTTGCTTTCATATTTTATTTTGTATCATTTCTTTGTATCATTTCCCTTGACGATTTTTAATACGCTTTTTGAAACATATGATTACGCATTTTATTAAGCGGTAACTAAATTAATGTTGCTACTAAAATTAAGATGGTAATCTTCCTTTGAGGAAGTATAATTTTTATTAGATTTCTAAATAACTTAATATTATGTATTAATGATCCATTTTTTGAGACTCTGAATCGATAATAATTGAAACCATGTTCTTGAAACATTACAGGCTCAATATTTTGCCAGTAACAAAACTTATTCTTTTTAATATATTTAACTATAATTATGTCTGACTGAATGTTTAAAATTAATAGACCACTCATATTTCAAATACTTAATAAAACAATCTTATACATAAAAGTCTAAAAGTACAAAATAAAACAATAAAGCAGATCCTGCTTGTATTGGGGAGAATTGCTTGTTCATACAAAATCGGAATACGGGTAACAAAACATAAAAACATGAGATTTAAGTTGTAAAATAGAAGAGAAGACTGTAGAAAACAGAACACCTACCAGATTTTGAGAATATTAAATGAATTCTACGTAACTGTAATAACTGTTAAAGCCGTATATATTTTTTAATTATGGATTACAAATCTAAAAAATGCCCTCTTTAAAAGACACATGGAAACTTCAGACTTGTATGTGATTTTGCTTTGTCACATACTACTGAAATTTTGAATCTGTTTGACTCTCTCCCTCGATAGCTGTAGAGATGTTGGGCTTGTTTAAAGTCAGAAAGTCTGAAGTTAGGATTTTACTTTGTGCTATTAATCTGCTGTTTATTCTTTTATTTTATTAAATGTCTGAAATGTAAATGTCCTATTGATTTTATTTGTTATATATATATAATTCGGAAGATTTAGTAACTAACTGGAATACCTACAAATATTTTCATATTTCCTGCAAATATTCAGGGTGTACTTCAATCTTATTTTAGGACGAAATCTAGACAAATTTTAGGACAAGTAACGCAAGTGTATTTGAGTTATTTGTAGGTAGATTTCGTAAGAAATACTACCTATTGCATTCTCCCCTAAGCTGGAATTTTTGAAAAAAAAATTGCAGATCTATGCAGATCATGACTCCCAGAACCCAAAACCACTTCCAGTTCAAAACTTGTATACATCTATCTATCTATATATCTATTTATCTATGCCACTATTTTAAGGACATGATAACTCCAATAATTCTGAACAAATCTCTTCCAAACTGATACATAAAATCTCGGTCATGTTCGTTAATGGGCAAAATCGAAACAAGGGGGGGGGGATTGGGAGTGCTTTTTGTGAAAACAGAAAAAACGCCATAATTTCTGAATTATGATACGTATCGAATCCGTGTAAAGTTATTATTACTTCTAGGAAAGGGATAGAAAATTTATGTATGACAGAGTTTTGATATTAAAAATGACCCAAGGGAGGTAAAAAAGGGGGGTTTTAGAAGAAAAAAATTCATAACTTCGTCCATTCACAAGATATCAAATCCGCTTAAACTTATTATGAATTCTCTTAATATTATCTAAAACTTTTGTATTGACAAGTTTTTTATAGGACCAACCCTTATAGCAAAAAAAAATTAAAAACAAAACAATCCCTGCCGGATCCGCCTGAAATAAGTTCGGTTTCGAAGTGGGCGGTTCATCGGTTCCGCATCATGGCAAAAAGGTCATTTCTTCCGCAATTCCCAACAAACATGCGCTCCACGGTCTGCGTCTTTGAAATCTACCTCTGCCTGTAGGCCGAACTGTCAGGGATTTTTTTAAAAACATGTTCATAATGAATTTTATACCTTAATAATCATTCTCATTTATAAAAATAAAGTAATGCCGAGTATTTCGCAGTACATTATTTTTGATAAATTTTACCTTTTTCTTCATGAATAAAAAATTGTACACTTAATAATAAATTGTACATGAAATCTTTGTATGAAGTGTACTTAATTTTGAATTAATGAAGAACTATTAGAGGCTTAATTCAATAATTAAAAGTTTTAGATGTATCCCTAATGCAATTACATAATGATTTGAATATTAATATTTATATGAGACATAATGAATAAAGATGCGTATTTAAATTTTTCTTAATATATTCTTGAAGACAGCGTATTTCAACTGTTTGAATATTTTCCATTCAATTATTAATTCTAGTTTAATGCATATGAATTGCTAAATTTCTAGTATAAATAATTTTCAATGTTTGGAAAGACAAAATTTTATTTAAAATACTTTTAATCACACTTATTCTATTTAGAGATGTCCCAATAAAAGTTTGACTACTGTATTTGGTAATAGAATGTTTGAAAAGCATCTTTACACTAATATATATAAGGGAAATAAATATAACATTAAAAATTTATGTAACACTCTTTTAAGATAAAATTTAATATAATGTTATACCAAAATTATAAAGACCTTCCGGCCTGTACCGGAAGGAAAAAGTACCTTTAATAGTACATGTATTTAAAATTTCAACACCCGAAACTAAAATGCTTGAAACGTGATTATAAAAGATTCAATCCCGGTTTTCGTTATTACTGAATTTGAATGTGAATTTCGGCATGATAGTTACACCATAACAAAAAACATATTGTTTCAAAATGTCAGCCACCCTAGAATTTCAAACTGACATATCTCAGCCATTTTTAGGTAGCTTTCAGTACAAAAAAGTATATAGCATTGCAGCTATTGCAGCCGTTTGGAGGAAAGTAGTTCCGGAAAATTTCGATATATTTTCACCGATCATGATCCCCAGACCCCAAAACCACCCTCCGTTCAATTGTTGATTTATATATATATATATATATATATATATATATATATATATATATAACCATAAATGAAACAATATCATAACACCAACTTAAACAATGAAATAATAATTAAATATGAAATAATTAGTTGACAATGAAAGATTCCCCAACACACTTAATATGGAAACAAAAACATATTAAAAGAATAAGAAATTAACTAAAAATTGAATAAAAATTGAATAAATGGAATTAAATGAATGAAATGAAATGAAATTTGTGGAATTTAGACAGAATTATCAAGTCCCAAATGCCTAAATACCACAAATAAAATGAAATGAGATGTTTCATCATCATATTAGCCATACATTACTAAAAAATATGATTTTGGGACCACATCTCATAAACAATGAAGCAAACCAGTGATAAAATGAAAAATAAAATACAATATTAAAAAGGAAAGAAGCCATACTTATAATTTACAGAGAAAACATTTAATAGAGTCAGTAAGTATAAAATCCATAAAGATTAAAAAAGATACCTTGCACCTCAAGAACCAGCATGAAACTCAACCATGACTAGGGAATGAATTGCAAAAAAAAATCATTACATGTTGCCAATTTTAGAAATATAAATTGCTTTACAATGATGCCAGAAATAAGGTTAGAATATTATGCATTGTAAAGTAAACAGGAACATTAGTGCTGCCATCTATTGGTAAAAGTGAATATAATCTGAATCGAAAGTATTGGATGGAAATTAATGTTTAATAATTAAACCAAATTACTATCTTAAATGATACCAATTAGTTAAATAATAAATAAAAGAAATTAATTAAGAAATAGAATATCGAATTATATTACAGTAATGGATGTATTAATGAATAATTCTATGTTATAAATAAGTATTAAGATGGAAAAATTAATTATTAAAGCAACTTAAAATAGTGCTGCCATCTAATGGTAAAAGTGAATATAATCTGAATAGAAAGTAATGGATGGAAATTATTGTTTAATAATTAAACCAAATTACTATCTTAATGATAGCCATTAGTTAAATAATAAATAAATGAAATTAATTAATAAATAGAATATTGAATTACATAGAAGTAATGGATGTATAGATGAATAATTCTATGTTATAAATAAGTAGTAAGATGGAAAAATTAATAATTAAAGCAACATAAAAATATATGTACCTTTAAATGACAAAAACGATTAAATAACTGTACCAAAAATGCAACATCAATTAAATTAAATTAAAATAAAATACTAAAAATTTGAATTAAGATACAAATAATTTAAAATTAATATTGATTAAATATTGAAATGAATTAGTCACAAATAATGTTCCTTCATCCAAAGTTAAATAAAATATAAACACTTAATAAAATTAAAACATATTATATTAACACTGTATAAAAGTAAACATTATATTAGAAGTAAATATGATATTGTCCACCATAGGTATTAATCCAAATCATTAGATCAAATACATTCTTAATATTAATGAATATAAATTCATTTAAATTAATTAAATAATGAATAAGTAAATCTAACTAAATTAATATACAAATAGAAATATCACATCGCAGTCCATTATAAAATGTGTATTATCAAACAATTGTGTAAATCAAAATGCCCCCTTTTTAGGTAGATTTCGTAAGAAATACTACCTATTACATTCTCACCTAAGTTGGAAATTTCGAAAAATTTTTGCAGATCTACGCCGATCATGACTCCCAGAACCCAAAACCACCCCCAGTTCAAAAGTTTATCTATCTATCTATCTATCTATCTATCTATCTATCTATCTATCTATCTATCTATCTATGTCACTTTTTTCTGACCACGATAACTGGAAAAATTCTGCATAAATCTCTTCCAAACTGATACATAAAATCAAGGGTCATACAATCTCGGTCAAGTTCGTTAATGGGCAAAATCGAACCAAAGGGGGGAGAATGGGGGGGCTTTTTGTGAAAACAGAAAAATCCTCATAATTTCTTTATTATTATACGTATCGAATCCGTTTAAAGTTATTATTACTTCTAGGAAAAGAGCCAAAAATGTTTGTATGACAGATTTTTGATATAATTAAAAATGGCCCCAAGGGGGGAAAAAAAGGGGGGTTTTAGAAGAAAAAAAATCATAGCTTCGTCAATTCACAAGATATCAAATCCGCGTAAATTTATTATTAATCCTCTTAGTATTACTAAAACTTTTATATTGACAAGTTTTTTATAGGACCAACCGTTATAGCAAAAAAAAAATTAAAAACAAAAAAATCCCTGCCGGCTCCGCCTGCAAACAAGTTATTTTTCAAAGTAGGCGGTTCCAACTCCCGCATCTTTTCGAAACTGATACATAAAATCAAGTGACGTAAAATCTTGGTCAAGTTCGTTAATGGGCAAAATCGAACCAAGGGGGGGGGGGGGAATTGGGGGGGACTTTTTGTGAAAACAGAAAAAAAACCATAATTTCTTAATTATGATACGTATCGAATCCGTTTGAAGCTATTATTACTTCTAGGAGAAGGGCCGAAAATTTATGTATGACAGATTTTTGATATAATTAAAAATTGCCTTAAGAGGAGGGGGGGGGGAAGGGGTGTTTTAGAAGAAAAAAATTCATAACTTCGTCAATTCCCAAGATTTCAAATCCGCTTAAATTTATTATAAATCCTCTTAATATTACCTAAAACTTTTATATTGACATGTTTTTTATAGGACCAACTCTTATAGCAAAAAAAAAAAAAAAAAAAAAAAAAAAAAAAAATCCTTGCTGGCTCCGCCTGCAAACAAGTTTCGTTTCGAAGTAGGCGGTTCCAACTGCAGCATCATCACAAAAAGGTCATTTCTTCCGCAATTCCCGACAAACAGGCACCCCACGTTCTGCGTCTTCGAAATCTACCTGTGCCTGTAGGCCGAGCCGTCAGGGATTTTTTTTCTTTTTTTTATATTAATAATATAAATAATATATATAAATGATATATATATATATATATATATATATATGAGCTATGTCATACGATAACTAATTGTGTGTATTAAGCTCACCAATGTCTCGACCGAGTTCGTTGGCCAGCTTGGTTCGCTATTTTGTTTCAAGATGGCGGCCACTTAAATATTTAAAACTAAAATAAATATAAAAAAAAGTTAAAAATTCAATTTTTTTAATTAAGTGTTAGGCCTTGATACGAGGATTCCAGAGCATTTTTTGGTTTACCTCTATCTTAAAAAATGGCCGAGATAGAGCAGTTTGAAATTCTAGGGTGGCTGACATTTTGAAACAAGACAGCACATTACAAAAATTTTCAATGTTGTAATAATTTTCCCAGTCATACGCATAAAACTATATATTCATATCCGTTAGCGCCAAATTCTCGCCAAACATGGCGACATTTGGTGAAATATCGCCAAATTTGGCGACCAAAATAAGTCTTCATAAATGAAGCCAATTTGGCTATTGCTCAATAATTTGGCGAAATTCTAATTGAAATTCAGTATTAACTAATCTTTTGTAAACGTTTTCTTCGCATTTAAACTTGCTGTTTTCGAGTAACATTAGCTAAAATTTTAAAACAAAGATATAGGAAAGCTACCTTTTCCTCCCGGTACAGGTCGGAAGGACTTTTTAAGATATAGCCAAAACAAATATGTTCCAGAGTCCTCTATCATGTTCTAACACTTAACAAAAACATTTTTCTTTTCAATTTATAATTTTTGGTATACCTTTTTGAAATTTTAAATAATAATTTTTTTTTTAAATTGCCTCCATTTTGAAACAAGATGACTGATGAAGTTGGCCAACGAACTCGGTCGAGACCTTGGTATGTCCTATTCATATACTCAGTCACATACAGATAGGTTCATAAATAACAGAGTTACAGCATTACATATGTCAGATATATATAAATCAACATTTGTATGAAGAGTGGTTTGGGGGTCTGGGGGTCATGATCGTTTAAAATATACCAAAATGTTTTGGAATTGCTTTCCTAAGAACGGCTGCAATAGGTAGCTTATTGTAAGGAAAGCTACCTAAAAGTGAAGTTAATACAATTTTCCACGAATCTAAAACGTGACATTACTAACGGATATTTACGGAAATCAATATCAAAATAACTTATTTAACAAATAAATAACTTTTATATATTAACTGATTTGAAATAATCATTATTTAATTTACTTTTCCTTTATTTAAAAAAGGTCTATGGGACACTTTAAAGGCGAGCTACTAAACATTTACTATTTCCAAGCAATGGAGCTCGGGCAAACTATGTTAAATATTTCTGATAGATAACGGTGTATAGAACGGAGGTAAAAATTGTTTTTAATTGAAAACTTATTGGGTTTTTACACATAGTATATATACATTTTTAGATTGTCTATCAAACCAATTAAGCAAAAATCATTTTTGGTATTTTTCTTTCAGCTGCATGTTAATCGCGAAATATTTCTTTATTTTTAGCTACTTTTTTTGTAAGTATTTCCAAGTTCAAGCGGGTAGCGAGAATAAATATCTGTTTAATTTGTATTTTACTTATTTCTTGAATTTTGTATGGTAATTTTGTTTTGGAATATTAAAGTGAAACAAACAATTATTTACATTATTTTAAGTGCAAACATTTTAGCCAATGGTAATCTGGATAAAACAATCGTGCTTGAATGTTATTTTAAACATCATAAAAATTCATTAAAATGAGACACAATTTTGAAACAAATTGCATCTGAAAGTCCTATGGTGTAAAAAAAATTAATTCTGATATGTTTAGAAGGAACAAATTTTGCGATAAAACAAAATTTATTTCCAAAGTCGTTGCAACCGGTGAAATGATGTCAGCATTAATGTAAATTGGAATAGAATATTATCTATTTGAAAATGACTATTTTATATTTTAAAAAATGCATCAATATTCGGATAAATTATTTAATTCGGCACTTCCATGATATCTGGGACAGATTTCTCGGACGTATAGTCCATTTTTCTTTTGATTGTTTTATTGTATTTTTCTGTATTGTTTTATTTCTGCATAGCGTCGATCTTCTATTAATCCCGAAAGTCCCAAGATCTGACATAAAGTAATGCAAAGATATTCTGTATTACATATTATCCAAACTCCCGGGATTTTGTGATCCCAAATCCTGAAATTGTAATTCCTAGCTAAAATCAAGTTATTCAGCAAAAATACAGGGTGTCATTTTATGCCAAACTATGATATTTGTTTATGACTTTAAAATTAATGAAAGCATTTATTGTAGATATGTATTCTCAACAAATTTGTTTGCATTATGTGAACTGTTATGATATAAATAGAGATGCTGGAATTGGCTATTATTTACATCCAAACCATCGTGATTTAGACTCTCAATTGTGCAAAAAATATATGACAGCTAGAGTTGCCACATTAGCGAATTTTTTTTTTCAAAATGTCCAATTCATTTTCCAAGTGTTAATGTTTGCTTTTTTAAATGTCTGTCATTAAATAAATGATAGATTGTTAAATGAAATATTAGTAGACATTTTAAACAAAAGAAAATTTCCCAAATTAGCAACACACCGACAGCATATACTATTGTGTGACAGTGCGATTTAATTACAATGCCCTTTCAGCATTTTCTTTGATGTCATCACATATGACACAAAATCAAATTCGACTTCTGAAAATTGTAGTAAAATATTTTCATTATTATCAAAGTTGTAATCAAACGTCAGTGTTTGACACGGAGTTAGCACGGATTGTTGACCCATCGATGGCAATTTGAGAAATTGTTAAGAAACCAATGGAAAGTGGTATGGTTGCTATGTGAACATACTAATCCTGTTCAGATTACTTTCTCAAGTGTATATCTGAGCAGAGTACGTTTAGATTACTGTTGAACATTTGTTGGTAAATTGTTCGCTAGCCAACAGTACAGCAAGGAAGACATTTCTTACTGTGGGCCAACGTGGGCCAACAATTAGCCGACGTTGGCCCAACCATTTTGTGGTATTTTTGTGAGACACATCTATAATTTTGAGTACATAAGTGGATTGCGACTCTGATTTTAAATGGAAAAAATTGTTTCTTTGGAGATTACTATCACTGTTTAAATTGGTGATCGTATTTTGAGTTATACCTTGTGTAATTATAATACACTTGTGTGCAAAACTTAAGCAACAAACACAAAATGCTAATTTCTGAACACGTGAGTACTCAAAAGGAAATTCTATAAAGAGCAAGTGTAGAAAAGAGGTGCTACCCTAACAGCACGGCCAGTCGATGTGAAGTCCCCTTGACGTCACACATGGTTAAAAGTGTCACAATCGCTACGGTGAATCAAAATATGGGATATTTCACAGTCTCGTTATTAGTCTCATATGATTGTTAACACAGAAAAGTCACTGTGACTGCTGCTTTGTGATGGGTCACCAGGTGACATTACAATGAAGTCACCTTGTGATTCTCAAGTCACTGTCAGTTGAAGACTGAACTTTGAAGTCATTGTGAGCATTGCATTGTGATGAGTCGCCAAATAATGTCACAATGAAGTCGCATGGTGACTTTTCGGTGATCGACACTCTATTGTGAAGTCATCATTGCCCTCCTTTGTGAAAAGTCACAAGAAAATTTCATTTTCTGTCACTTGGGAATTCTTCAGAGAACAGCTATCATAATGACTTTACAATGGAGTGTCAAAATGACACATGAGAGTCACAAGATGACTTCATTGTAAAGTCACCTGAATAATCGTCAAAAAGCAGCAGTCATGGTGACTGTTCAATGGAGTGACCAAATGAGAGCAAAAATGAGACGAATGAAAGATATCACATTTCTGTTAATTGTAGTGACTGTGACAATTGTGACCATTTGTGATGTCAAGAAGACTTCACATCGACTGTATGTGCTGTTAGGGTAGTACCTATTTTCCACACTTGCTGTTTATAGAATTTCATTTTGAGTACTCACGTGTTCAGAAATTAGCATTTGGTGTTTGTTGCTTAAGTTTTGCATAGTAGTGTATTTTGAGTTAGGTACAACCATTAGAAATCGCGTGTTCAAAATATAAAAATTAAATACTTACCTATTTGAAAAAGTTCTTTTTTAAGCAGCATTGATGGCCGCGCAAAGACGTATTCAAAGTGTATAAATAGAAATACTTATCTAATTGAACAATTCTTTTTTACTGAAACACCATTGGAAGTCGCTTCTTAGATGTGTTAAAATATATATATATATATATATATATATATATATATATATACAAACACTTGTTTATTTTGAAGTAAATCTTCTTTATTGAAAAGACATTTAAAATCACGCATACACGTGTTCAAAGAATAAAAGTTGAAGCACTTATATATTTGAAAATAAAGCTTCTTTATTGAAATGTCATTGGATTTCCATGCATTAGACATCTTCAAAGCAAAAAAAAAAAAATGAAATACTTATGTGTATGAAAAAATAATTTTTTATTGAAACAACATTAGAAGTTAACCAGAGCCGTGTTAAAATTATACAAATTAAAACACTTATCTGATTGAAAAAATTCTTCTTTATATTCTTCTTTATATTCTTCTATACATTAAAGGAAAAAAGTATAGACTGAATAACTTCTTCTTTATATACTGTAATAAATGAAAAAAAAAAATATTCTTATGTGTTCGTTAATTCAAACATCATAATCAAAGTTATGTCACCGTTTTAAATTTATATTCAAAATATTTTTTTTTGTTGTTTGTTCTCTTTCCTGCCTGTCCAAAGTTTTTTATAATCTACAGTATTTTTATCCTACTAGTTTCAATAATATATGTAGTCATTATCTTTCCAAAGTTGTTTTTTTGCAAAACAGATAATTTTGAACAAGAAAGTCTTTTTTTTTTCTTACCTCCATAATGATATTTTAATCTTTTTTTTTCAGACTAGGGATTTTCTTTCAATTTATATATTTTTTTGTATAGTTTAAATTTATTTTTCTACTTATTTTTCCTTATTTTTTAACTTTAAGAACAAATGAAGTTCCTTTCGATTTTTTTCTTCACTAATGAATTATTTCAATGCTTTGTAGTTTAATTATGAATATATTTTTTATTCCATTACATTTCTATCTCTGGAAAACTGTCATCGATTTCATACCTAAAGTTTCATTTATCAATATAATTCATGATTACATTACATATTTGTTTACTCTTAAATTCATTAACATTTCAAAAATTCATAAAAATGAAGCAATTGGTATAATTAAATGTGGTTTTCTGAATTTCTGCTGAAATGAAGGGTTTTTTTCCCATTCGATAAAAAATAATAATTAAAATGCTTGCCAATAGAGGGCTCTGAGCATCCCAAAACAACGAACTTAATAATAAAATAAAATATTATTAATATTAGCTCGCAGTTATTTTCTGTTAATTTTCTTGACTTTTTGTTTTAACAAAAAAATACTGTTTTACAATGCGGTACAAAATCTTTGAAGGTTTTCAAGTAAACATATTTAAATAATCAGTTCATCTAGGGGGAAAAATATTATTTTAAAAGTAACATAAAGCTTTATTGAATACCAATACATTTTTATTCTCACGCCCGTATGTAAATGAACAACATAAAGTTTCAAGAAATTACATTACACTAAAGGAGTTATTTATTCCTGGAAAACTTTAGTATGTTATTTATGTTTTATTCAATCTGAGAAATCCTTCGTTCATTCAAAAAAGACGTCAGTGACATAAACAAAATTAGAAATGAAAGAAAAACAAATGTATAATTCGATGTCAAATACTCTTAGATGTTTTTAGATGCATAAAAATTGTAGTGTTCAGCTGTATACGAATATCGATTTTCAAAACATATTCCTTAAAAGATATTTTTTGGTAAAATAATATATATTTTCATGACATCTTTATAAGGTGCTTTTCTACGAAAGAAACAACCTTTCAGGCTTCACGAGGAATATATATTTTTTTTTGTACATGAAATCAAAATCGTAATTCCTTTAGTCAGTAAACAATACAGATTATTTCTTAGAAAGAAGATCTCAAATGTTTCTTCAAAACTTTAACAATAATAAATGTATCGTAAAGACAGTGTCTTTTTGTGAAATATAATGACATCGAGTAATGTGTTGTAAATGGCCTCCATTCCTTCCAGTTGGAAGACACTGCATAATTATAATTTAAGTGACTGTGTATATGGTGTCCTTGTCCAAATTACAATGGCAGTACAGAACTTTCCACACATAAAAAATATAACCAAATTTGGGATGAAATATTCTTATATATGTGCCCAAATTGGACCATGACTGTTTTCGTTACCACTGTGTATACATTTTAGTCACTGTTATATACCCATTTTGAAAATGGGTATTTAACAGTGCCTAAAATACAAAAAGCATTTCTAAAATATCTTCAACAAAATAACAAAAGTATTTCTAAAATGTCTTCATTAATTTTAAATTTATGAACGAGTATTCAGAACGAATATTACTTAAATTTAGACAGTCAGTATAATTAACTGAATACGTGGATTGCGTTCCTAGTTTGTATTTAGTACAATTTTTTTGTGCTTTCGCGTATATTATCAAATCTGATTTTTTTTTCCTCGTCAGTTTAGAAATAGCCTGTTTAAAAACACCTATAGATATTTGTGGGAAAAGTAAGTGGTTTTATTTAATTTTCAATTTCTCCACCCCTTTTTGTTTTTTTTATATTCCCTTAACTTCTATTATATTTAATTAACCTTTTGTAAATCCTTCTTTTATTAAGTTACATTTCTTAACCATTTATTTGATTTCATGCATCTCTTAACGAGTATATGTACTACGACTTTCACTTCCATGCAGATTTTTGCAATCCCCGTGGTCATTATTCTATAATGCCATGGAAAGGTTTGTGGTGAACTTTCCATTATCATCCACCAGATGGCCGGAAAAATTAATGTTTGTTTTTGTGGCAACAGGTGTTTCAAGAACTTTTACCTTCACGATGTGGCAACAGGATAAGTTGTTGACACTCTAGACTGTTTTCCCGACTTCGCTTGCAGCGACTCACTTTTCTAATTTGACGCAAGGATGTAGCTTGCATTTTTCCTTAACGATTTGTATCTTAACTATTTGTGTATTTCTTGAAAAGATTAAATAATCTTTAGTTATTATGAAAGTTAGTTTTACCTTAAGTTTAGGGCATCATTTATAAAATTCTGTTTTCCATCCTCGGCAGATCGCGACCTACGTTATACACGGCCGGTGCATGACGTTTAAAACGTCACATGATGTGGATCATTTTTATATGGTGATTGGTGCAAACGGCGCTCCCACAGTTTTTCACCAATCGCTGTGTAAAAATGATCCACTCCATTGGACGTGTTAAACGTCATGCACCGGCCGTGTATAACGTAGGTCTCGGCCAGATGCCTATCTATGCGATTGCGCCTTATTTAATATCGCATCTTAGTTTGTTTAATACGTTGTATTTTTTTTTTGCATCTTCGGTTCCTCGTTTGGCGTGCTTTTGGCATGCATCAGTTTGTAGCAACCATCCTGCATAAAAGCATGCGCGCGCTTGCCTTCGCTTGCCTCACTCTTGAATTAATTCTATCTGTCAACCAACCTACCTACTTGTTTCTTCTCCACATCAATTCAGAAGCGCTAGTTCCTCGTGAGAGTGCGTATTTCTAGCACCGTTAGTCCGGCTTAAATTTGACTAAGATGAAAAGTGTTAAGATGAAACTTTACTTGCGACTATATGCTGCTCGTTTTATGTGTGATGTGTGATCTTTTTCAACCCAAAAATGCTTAAGTTTATGAAGGAAATCTGCTATTGTTTTATATAGAAATGATCTACTTAAAATTGTGCATGCATCCATTCCTCAATTATGATGACATTCTTCACTTGAAATTGCTATGGCAATATATTTCGCGACATATGATAAGTCATCATCTTTAATCTTTTACTGGAAACTCAAGCTCAGAGGAGTACCATTTGAATCCCTTCTCCTATCGTAAGTTGGCTTATAATGTTATGTTGATAAAGTAAAGTATTCAAGTCTAAAATTTTAATATCATTTGAATATCTTATTTTGAATTAAACAATATAACCATGCCTGCTGATGCTCGTAATGTCTAACTGTAAGCGGTCTCGGAAAACTGACGAATGTTTTATCACGAAATAAAAAAAATGTTCTAATTAAAGCTTGTACTCTCTGTCCAATATACAGATTTATATCCATGAGTTTACTTGTGACTCCATTTATGTTATATAACAGTGAAGCAAAAAATATACTTAAATCGTACCAACCTTTTGCATTCTTTTCAGTCGGTGCAAAAAGTGACTCCCCATTCATATATCTTTAGAGCTATAATTATATATACATATTTGAAGTGTATTTTGGGCAATTGTAAATATTTCAGTTTAAACAGTAAATGCCTAAATTAAGTATTTCAGTATATATTATAACATATGTATAGCTTACATCTCCCATCTATGCAAATAATTCAATCACAATATATTATCACATAACCTCTTATTTTTAATTAAAACATGCATGCTACAATTCATTTTTATTAGAACAATATTCATCGCCTAAAAACTTTGCAAAACTGCACAAATCTATTTATTTAATTGAATTTGTTGATTTTTAGGAGAATTTTCGGAAGAGTGTAAAAGTGTTTTAGATTTTTTTTAAAAAAATGCGCATTTAATAATGGAAGAATAACAAGCAGAAATAACAGAGTTTAATGTGAACCTTTGTATATTGATTGTTTAATGTGAAAAATATACTGCTAATAGGTTGTGAGAAAACCTTACTGCCGCCAATTTGGAATGATGCCTTGACACAAAAGTTGAATGATAACAACAATTTATTCCATGTAGTAAATAAGGATTGAGAGCAGTGGAGCGGACAGTTCTAACTAAGATTATCTAAAATAACTCAAAACACTAAAAACAGAAGGGGAATGTTATCTTGAAATTCAAACATTAACTTAAAACGAAATTGCTACGCTGATCATTTGCCGGGACTTAAAAAAACTACTCTTCAGTTCAATATAACAATGTCACTAGAAACATTGTAGTTAGCACTATAAAATATCCCTTCAAAATACTGCAATATACCTATCAAGGGAACCCCGCGGGTTCCAATGCTCTCTTTTATTTGAAATACCGAATTTTAACTCGAATATTCTAACATAAGAACAGCTAACCAGAAAACTTCGCTTTCTACACAGCCCGTGGAAGGTTCCACGATGCTTGAATAGAGTCTCAGTTAACACTCAGGGTAGAAGGTGACAAAATCCAAAAAATCTAACTAACACCGAAATTTATATAGCAGATACACAACCACAGATACATATTATCATAAAATTACACAAAATAACCGTGAAAATCAGATTGCCGGAGATGTAAGACACACTTTGCGAAATTCAAAAAATGACAGAATAGGTTGTTCATTCATGCAGAAATGTTAGAATTCAGAGCGCAGAAATGTTAAAATGTTTTCACACAAATGTACTCGACCATAGACTATCTTGATAAAAGAGTAGCTGAGCACTTATGCTACAAGGTAAAGGTATGGAAAATATGGTGCACTATAAAGGGTGTTTTTTTAAAGAACAATACGTAAAATTCACGTAGCAGGTTGTAAATTACGCCCTTTGAAAAGCAGCTAATTAGCAATGCCGGTTGAGCGACAGCTTATTGTCATTTTCGCCTGGGTGCAATTTTCGAACAAAATATTATGCTTTTCAGTAAAAATATTGGGTAATAATTATGAACGACAATTGAAAAGTTATATAATTATTTGAATTCAAGAAAAAAAAAAATAATATTTTGCACATGCATATACAGTTTTGAGTATGTACTTTTTCTTTTTCATAAATAAAAAAAAATGAAAATGGCATATTTAGTGTGTTACACAAAAATCTGCTTTTGTTTTAAATTACTTTCAGTTATCTGTATCTTATTTTAAATCAAAATCATATATTCTAATACGAGCAAATCTTGTGGGTGGTTATATATATAATATATATATATATATATATATATATATATATGCAAATTTTATCTTAAAAACAGCTCTAACGATTTTGACGAAATTTTGTATTCTACCGTTTTGGAGCACCAGAAAACCATTGGGATAGGTCACATGTCCGAGAAAATTCGATTAGTGGGTCATTTTGGGTCATTTTGGGTCATGATCTAGCTAATTGTATCTAAAAAACGGTTCACACGATTTTGACGAAATTTTGTATCCGACCATTTTCGGGCACGAGAAGACTATTGGGCTGGGTCACATGTTCGAGAACTTTCGGTTAGTGGGCCATTTTTGGGTCAACGTGGGTCAAATTAATTTTATCTAAAAAACGGCTCTAACGATTTTGATTAAATTTTGTGTCCTACGAGTTTCGAGCACGATAAAATCATTGGGCTAGGTCACATGTCCGAGAAAATTCGATTAGTGGATCATTTCTGGGTCATTGTAGGTCAAAATCTAAAAAGCGGCTCAATTTACACCAAATTTTGCATCCAATAGTTTTCGGGCACGAGAAGACTGTTGGGCTAGGTCACATGTTCGAGAAAATTCGATTACTGGGTCATTTTGGGTCATTTTGGGTCATGGTCAAGCTAATTGTATCTAAAAAACGGTTCAAACGATTTTGACGAAACTTTGTATCCGACTATTTTCGGGCTCAAGAAGACTATTGGGCTGGGTCACATGTTCGAGAACTTTCGATTAGTGGGTCATTTTTGGGTCAAAGCGGGTCAAATTAATTTTATCTAAACAACGGTTCTAACGATTTTGATTAAATTTTGTATCATACGAGTTTCGGGCACGCGAAAATCATTGGGCTAGGTCACATGTTCAAGAAAATTGGATTAGTGTGTCATTTCTGGGTCATTGTGGGTCAAGATCTAAAAAGCGGCTCAATTGACACTAAATTTTGCATCCAAAGGTTTTCGAGCACGAGAGGACTATTGGGCTGGGTCACATGTTCGAGAACTTTCGATTAGTGGGTCATTTTTGGGTCAACGCGGTGAAATTAATTTTATCTAACAAACTTCTCTAACGTTTTTGATTAAATTTTGTGTCCTACGAGTTTCGAGCACGATAAAATCATTGGGCTAGGTCACATGTCCGAGAAAATTCGATTAGTGGGTCATTTCTGTGTCATTGTGGGTCAAGATCTAAAAAGCGGCTCAATTCACACTAAATTTTGCATCCAATGGTTTTCGGGCACGAGAAGGCTGTTGGGCTAGGTCACATGTTTGAGAAAATTCAATTAGTGGGTCATTTTGGGTCATGGTCAAGCTAATTGTATCTAATAAACGGTTCAAACGATTTTGACGAAATTTTGTATCCGACTATTTTCGGGCACGAGAAGACTATTGGGCTGGGTCACATGTTCGAGAACTTTCGATTAGTGGGTCATTTTTGGGTCAAGGCGGGTCAAATTAATTTTATCTAAAAAACGGCTCTAACGATTTTGATTAAATTTTGTATTCTACGAGTTTCGGGCACGCGAAAATCATTGGGCTAGGTCACATGTTCGAGAAAATTCGATTAGTGGGTCATTTCTGGGTCATTGTGAGTCAAGTCATGGGGCATGATATTTGAACTCAAATCTAATTTTGACTGAGCATAGCTCGGTCTGCCCTGCTCGTTTGTATAAAATGCGCAGTGCTCAAACTTGACTACTTGTTTACAACATCCTTTTTTTCATACCTTTTTAACATTAATATTTGAGTTCAATTAAAAAATAATGTTATTTCAGATTTAGAACATACTTTGTGAAAAGAAAATTTGAAACGAAATTGGGATTTTTTTTTTCAAATGATATTGATGTAATCCAATTTTTCAGAAATAGAAATGATTTTTTGTCCTGTATGGCTAATATCAGTCTTTTATTCTATCATCTAATGGGCGAGAAAAAAAATGTCTTTTTGAATACGTCTGGAAATATACATTTTTCTTAGTCCTATCATATATATCACCCATTTTTCTTTTAGAAACATTCTTTGCTTAGGATAAGTGCTATTCCTTTGCAAAGTTATCTCTTAGAGTGTAAATATTATAGAAAGTGTTAAATATTAATAGTTTTAGTGCAAATAATTTTACTTTCTTAATTATATACACATTGTATATTTTATACATATCTTTTAAATGCAGTGAATGGTTGAAATTATGAAAATATTAAAAGTATTTGTCGCGACGTGATTTTAAAATTACATAAAGAAAATTTTATTTAAATTGTATTTAATATGTCTGTTATAATAACAAGAGATTTTATTGTTTATGAAAATATATTTTTGTTATCCTATTTAGAAGTCACAGTCAATTTACAAAGCCTTTTTTGTCATCATTGGGTGGAAAAAGCGTAAAAAAAATATAAACTAACTCGAACCCCACCAAAGAAACTAACTACAGCAGATTTGTAAGACGTATCAATGTTACAATCCAAAATTAAGTGAACATATAATATGTGTTAATACACAAAATTCTGCAACTTATCTACTGAACCGAAATAATAAACATAATATCAAAAAAATATATATAAAATTAATTAAAACAATATTTGAATAGATATAAATAGTATTTTAAAATAACTTAAAATTGCTAGTACATATAATGTAAGATAAACACTTCTCCACCCAGACCCGCTTGCAGACATATTGGAAAAATAATTCCATACCTGAGCATAGGCAATATCGCTCACATGGGAACAAGTAAATTAACATTATCTCTCTCCATAGCCAAAGACCATATCCAGCGATTCCATGTTTATTTGAATAGATTTAAAGAGTATTTTAAAATAACTTAAAATTGCTAGTACATATAATCTAAGATAAACACGTCTCCCCCAGACCCGCTTGCAGACATATTGGAAAAATAATTCCATACCTGAGCATATGCAATATCGTTCACATGGGAACAAGTAAATTAACATTATATCTCCATAGCCAAAGACCATATCCAGAGATTCCATGTTTTTGCCCCTTCCTTCATTTCACACATCCACAGCAACTCGTTCTTTTTACAAGAATTTATAGCTGTCTTATCATACAGAAAATTCGAGAAAATGGGTGGAACGTAAGATCCAATTATAGTGAAATGATTTTTGAACGAATGAAGATTGAGATCTGGAACAGCTGTCTACTAATGGTAAAACGGCTATGTGTGTCATTATGTGAAAATGACTGCAGCGCTTGTAGGGATGAACCAAACATGTTCCTTACATTATCTCAAGACATCTCAGAGATAGCGGAAAAAGTCATTTTTTAAGTGCAGAGATTTGTCGATTTTGTATGAAAGTAAGAATTCCTAAATAATATATATTTACATGTCCAATCACCAGCCTAAATACATCACTAATCTATTGCAGAAAGTGGAGATATACAGCGGATGCACTTTTACAAACGAATGTGTAAGCAAACAGTAAGTATTTTATTTTAAGAAAGAGAATTCAGTTATGAATTCATATTTATACATTATCTGTGGCAATGCGCTTCTATCTATTCCCCTTGAAGAGTATTTCTGCTGATATAACACACAATTAATTTACTAACTTTTTTATATAAAAATGAATTGTACATTATTTAAATGTAATAGTTTTATTAGTATATATACATCTACCTTATTTGACCATACTTAACACTATTAAAGGACTGGTAATAACCTGAAGAATCTAATATATATCCGTTGGTCAAAGTCTAAACAACGGGATATTTTTCTTTATGGAAAAACTCAAGCTTTTTGTGAAACAAGCAACACTCGTGGGAAGGGACACTTTTGGTAGCTATTAATACAAAAAACAAAAAGCTACCTATTGTAGCCGTTCGGCGGTAAACAATTCCGGAAAATTTCCGTATATTTTCAATGGCCATAACCCCCAGACCCCAAAACCACTCTCCGTTCAAATGTTTATATATATGTTTAATCGTTGTCCTACGATAGCACTCGTATTTATAAACCTATTTGGATGAAACTAATCATGTGCATTGGGCTCATCAATATCTCAACCGAGTTCAATCACCAGCTTGGTCCGCCATTTTGTTTAAAAATGGCGGACACGATAAAAATTAAAAATAAAATAAATACACAAAAACTTCGAAATTCAAATTTATTTTTTGCTTAAGTGTTAGGCTATGATACAAGGATTCCGAAGCATTTTTTTGTTTTGCCATATCTAAAAAGATGGAAGATAATTTTTATAACTGAGATACAGCAGTTTGAAATTCTAGGATGGCTGACATTTTGAAACAAAACATTACAAAAAAATAAGTGATTAATTTATTAGTTTTACTGAATGTGATTTCTCAAAAATTTCAAATTATTATTGTGGTGTTTAGTTATTAACATAATTACTAGATGGCAGCACCACATTGAATTACTACGTCACCTACCAGTAAAAGTTTGTTTACTGTAAAATGTATATGTATTTGTCTGTGTTTGATGTACGTGTTTGTGATATGATGTAAATTAAAGAAGTGTGTTTAAAGTCCACCTCGAGTTATTAATAATACTGCTAATTAAATTCATTTAATTTACGTACTTGATATATAATAATTATCTTTCATTGTTGTAATCATTTTTGCAATCATATACATAAAACTATATATCTATACATACCCGAAAGCGTCAAATTATCGCCAAGCTTGGCGGCACTTGTCGAAATATCGCCAAATTTGGCGACCAAAAATAATTCTCCATAAATGAAGCCAACTTGGCTATAGCTGACTAATTTGGCGAATTTCTTATTCAAATTTAGTATTAACGAATCTTCTGTAATGGGATTCTTTGCATTTTAGCTTACTGTTTTCAAGTAACGTCAGCTAAAATTTTATAACGAATATATAGGAAAGCTACCTTTTCTTCCGGTACAGGCCGGATATAGTTTTTTTTTTATTTAATTTGAAAAATAGTTGTTGAGATTCAATGTTTACTGCAAAAAATTGAGACAAACCTCTTCCAGCTGAAATCACTTGCACAAAGAGCTTTAAGATTTAAAAAAAAATGTGATTTTGATGTCGGGGAAGGAGTGGAAAAAAGCCCTGTATAGCCGCGAGATAATGAAGAAGAGTTGGGAACTTTACTGGATCCAGATCAATAAGTAAAGTTAAAAACAATAGCACAATGAGTAAAAGTTGATGCGTAGGCAGTCACAAAGCGTTAAAATCAGTAATTCATAAGCAAGAATATTGGATGCTACAAGGCGGAAATTAATTCATGTAACTGATATTTGCAGGCATTTTTCTAATATTTTCTGCTGTGAAAGTTTTGTTTGCTTGAGCATTTGCCTAAATGTTCATTTTTCTTTCAATGTTTAGACACATAGTGAAGCTAATGTATTTTTTTTTATTTCAAATGAACTAGGAAAGTTATCGTTTATACATTTAGTGAAGATTATAATTAAAAGAAAGCAAAAGTGTAAATTAACAATATTTTTTAACTGAAGGAAAGGAACAAAGAAATTTCTTTAAAGTTTCATATATATTTTCCTACGCATTACTATTAGAGAATATTAGAGACTATCAAACATTTCATCGAATATTATTACCATTGAAATTATTTATAAAATAAGGAAAATTAAAATTCTACTTTTATTTTAATATTTTTTATGACGGGATTTTTTTTTCACATTTAGTTAGTCTGATTATACATGGATTTGGCACAAATTTCGCATTTAAGGTTTTAATTTTATATTACATGTATACTTTTCTACAACATACTTTCGTATTTAAGGTTTTAATTTTGCATTACATGTATACATACATGTTATTTACAACATACTTTAGTTGGTACTGTATTTTTATCAAATATTTTAAACATATTTTCGACAAGTTTGTTAATTTAAAAATTAAAAAATGGTATAAATGAAAAATAAAATGATTTTATGAATGAATTTGTTTTTTTAATCTATTGACGTTTGCACATCCTATTGACATTTGTTTAAAAGTTTCATTCACATATTTGATTCAGATATTTCTTTAAATTAAATGTATTTTATTTAAGTGAGTCGATGATAATTTACAACGTAATTGGTTTCAAGGTTTTCCATGAATTTATAAGTTTAAATAAGGAAAAACAATACAATGTGATAAAACTTTGTAAAAACAAAAATTTAAATTGCTGATTTTTGAAAGAATAAAATTAATAAAGACTAAAATTAACAAAGAATAAAATTAGGAAATGTTTATAAAAAATAAAGAAAAACTAGTAAACATAGATTTTTGTTGATTAACTATTTTGTAAGGAAGTATTTAGTTTTTAGTGTGTTTATTTCTATTCATCGCAGCTAGATAAGGAATACGTTGTTTTTATTTTGCTAATTAAATATAAAAATGAGGTTGAGAGAAAAAAATATTGTGGAATATTCTAAGTAGTTTTTAGTTTGTTTATTTAGATTTATCGTAAACACTTTATTAGAAGCTAAGCGATATTTTGTTTTCGTGTCGAAAATTAAGTGTAAAAATACATATGTGGGGACAAAATATTCTGAGATAGATAGTATAATCTAATTAAATATGTTAATATTAATATTGATTGAAGTATGATTCACGAATGATCAAAATGTTTTCTTCGGCATTGATTGATTGCATAAAAGTTATTTTAATTTAAAAGTCTATCTATTTTAAAAAAGAATTTCTCTTTACATAAGAATAAAGTGCTGAATTCGCTTAATATAAATATAAATAAACATTAGTTTAATAAGTCCAAAATAAATATTTTTGTTCACTGTTGTAGGAAATTACACATCACAGAGCATAATTTAGTGTTAAATGTAATTCTATGTCGATGAACACTGAAATTTTTTGGGGAAGTTAATGGCTTTTCATATTTTGTTTCCGTATTTTGAAAAAACTCAAGTTAAAACGACTGTTTTAAGTTGTAAGGAAATAATATAATGTAAAGCTTCGTTCATTAAATATTATTTATGACAGAAGAAACTGTGGAAGAACTGATATCAACACAAAGTAGTTACAATGAGTCATAAGGAACAGGTTATTAACGTAACATAAAATAATTAAAAATCATATTTATAAAAAGATATATTGTAAAAATGATTTGGTTTTTAACCCATAATCTCCATCGTTAGCTCCCATGTACACCCATGTGATTATTTCATGGATTATTTTGTATCTTTGTGCCCCTAACATCTTGAAATATACACTCTGAAAACGACATTTTCAAAATTGAGCAAAAAATACTGAAATCTGAGTATGTCGCATAGTCAAAATGTTCCAAATCAAAATTACTCAAGTTTTAAACATGTATATACTCATTTCTGAAAACATGCACACACTCAAGAATAAAACATCATGTGCTCATATTTGAGTACGTCCATGTTTCAAAAATGAGTATGAACTGACTTCTATGTGCTCATTTTTGAGTATGCCCATGTTTCAAAAATGAGTTTGAATTGATCCTAATCATTTTTGATTATGTCCATGTTTCAAAAATGAGTATGAACTGACTTCTATGCGCTCAGTTTTGAATATGCACATGTTTTAACATTCTGAGTATTTCTGGTATTTTAGAATTGGAAGCATTGTGCCGTCATATTTGAAACAAAAAGTTTCATAACAAAATAAAAACACTGATTTATTCAGATTTCAAAGCGTCATTTTTCTCAATTTATAGAAGCTTATAATACTTATACTTAAACACACAATTCCTACAGAAAATGAGTGACGTATGCTCAGCTGATCTGTGTGAATATGGTAGAGATAGGGAGCTATGTTATAATTTGTACGTCGAATTCAAAGTACGTGCATTTGCAACTTGATAAATTTGTGATGAACTTTTAACTATTGATTAATTTTGTATAATGATTAACATCCCAAGTGATTAAGGACGATTATCAAAAATATACTTGGAATAAAATCATAAAGTATCACTTTCTAAGCCAAAGTACGAAAAATCAATACCCTTTAAAAAAAGATAAATATAAGAATATAATAATAACAGAAAATCAATAAAAGTAATTTATTTAAAAAAAATAGAATAAAAACAATGGTAATAAAATCAACTCAAGTTAATTAAGGGAAATACAGAGAAATCGAGTTTACAGCGGTTTTTGCTGAACCTTGAGCTATCTAATCTTCTTCCTCCTTCTCTACATGGAAGACCTCCCCGTCCATATCTATTTTGTCGTCGTATCCGGTTTGTGGACCTTGTTCCTCTGCGGTATTTGTGCCCGACGCACCTTTACAGTGGTAACATATAGTTGAACATTTAACCCCGTTCTTCCCACAAGACCATAAACCACCCTTGCATCCCCATGCACATTTGGGTGACAGAGTGTTTAGGACCTCTGGTGGTGCAACTACATCGTTCGTTATGACTGGAAGTATAAAATGCCTTAATGACTTCCAACCCCAATCAATGGAATCCATCACTCTTCCATTCAAAATGTTGATCTGAAGAAAAGCTCTGAATGAATGTTGTTTGTCTGCTTCAGTTGGAGGCAGAGAAGCGAGGTTAAATTTTGTCTTCATAAGGTTTTTTGTAAATATGTTTTATCGCAATTTGTGCTGTGCTGTGACTTCGTTTTACTGTGATTGTTTAAGGTAGTAATAAATTTCTGCCAAGCAGCGCTTATTTACTGAGGCGTAGCATATTAGTTATAATAGACAATTGGAACATCGTGTGGGTGAGCATGATTTTCCAAAAACTTGATAAATTTCAGTTTGCCCTGCCTGAAGAAGGCCAATATAGAATCACAGCCATTACAAGTATGCAGGAACAGGATGTTATTCTTCCCAACCGGCGAGTACTTGAAACTTAATAGTGAATACAAAAGATTGCCTGACTGTCGTTTCTCAGATTTCAAGAAGTATATCGTGGATGAGTTGGTAGCAAATGCAGTCAAAAATACAAGCAGATCAATATCTTCTCCAAATATCATGACACGGTCTGACTGCTGATCAAGCTGGATGGCTTTCATCCCGATGGTAGTATCTGAATCGTCGGCAGCTTGCTTCACAATAAAATTGCTTTGCTCTAGTTTTTCAATGATCAGTTTTATTAAACGGCGTTTCATTTGCAAAGAAGTGCTCTTTTTGAATTGTGAACGGCATACTAGTTTCGTCAACGTGAACACTTGCTGCAATGTATTTATTTTTTCGAAGGAAACGCTCAGCAGTCTTGGTGCCATGTTCTGACGATTCTTCTGGATAACCGCCAAATACAATGGTTGCAATTTTACCATAGTTGTTTTTCAAATGTTCAATGTACTTGGAAATAATTCACAAGAATTTTTCTGTTGGCTTCTAACTCACTCGATGAAGCAGAAATCCATCATCAATCACATGCACAGTTTGTATGATTTGTTCTAAATCATCAAAGGGAGTGAAAAAAATCGTAAAGTACCGACTTCTGCGTTTTCCCCATCCCAACATTATCAGACAGAGAAGTCGGATATGTAGCCAATTCAAATTCAAAGAATTTTCTCTAAGTTCTTCCCATCATTTCTTGTGGAAAGAAAATCGTCTCTGGATCGACGGATACCTCCTAATCATGGATTTTTACAGCCACGTGAAGCTTTTCATTCGAGTTATTCCATTGGAGCTCTTGAATTTCACATGGCCAAAATCACCACCAATGACACTTTTAATACTTGCAACTCCAATCTCTTTAACTAGATGACAATTTATTTTATCACCACCAATCACTCCTGTACTCAGACACATCACGAAGTTACATAAGGGGAATGGGTTGTGCGACAGGAAACATGGAACAAACTTATCAGCATTGATGTCAGCCTTGTGATTCTAAATAATTTTGAATCAACGTGCTGCTACAAAATGACACCCTACAAAACTTCTACACTTCTTAGGAAATATTCATGATCAGGGCTTGACAAATGCGATCGCCAGGTCACCGCTGGTGACCTTTTTTTATTATCTGGTGACCAAAATATTTTATCTGGATTTTTTTAATGCAAAAATTGACAAATGACATTTTTTTCTCTACCACAAAAAATTGTTTTCCAGCTTCACTATTTCATTGATGTCCCCCTCATCAGATATATGTTGTGCACCACTCAAGTATTCGAACATTTGAAGCATTCGGTAATCAGCATTTGCTATACATGGCAGTTAATTCACCTTTTACAGTATGTCTTCCTTTTTTTTCAGACATATATAATTTTGATAAGTTCATTAGAAAACTTATTTTACTTCTCTTTTTATCTGTTCTATATATTCTATATTTTTAATTTCTATATTTCTAAATTATATAACCAATAATCATAAACTATGCTTGTTATAATTTTTTCTTAGTTAATTCCTAAAAAACTTTCGTGTTTTCAAAAAAATAATAGGAGGAGGGGGGGGGGAATATTTTTACCGGCGGCTAGAATTTTTAGCGGGCCACCAGAATTTATCACATTTGTAAAGCCCTATCATGATTATAGTTTGGTTACATGAGCACCTTTTGAGTTGTTGAATGTCCAAAAACCGATTTTATGAGTTTTTTTCAGAAAAAATTAGAAAAATGCACTTTTTCGATTTATTATATCTCGCTTATTAATGGTGGAATTTTTAACGTGTAGTACTCAATCGACGAAGAATTTTCTGCTTTACATTGTACAAAAAGGATTTTTTCTGAAGAGTAAACAATTTTTGAGTTATTTTCAAAATACTGAAAAAAAATTCAAAAGTTTTGAAGTTTTCGTGGTGCCACGTCTAAAGCTCACCAGGAAAAATTGGACAAACTTCATGTTGAAGAGAAATATGTATGGCTCAGTTCTATTAATTATTTAAGATTTTTATCCTTTAATTTCCCTTCTAATTGCTGCCCATTCCAACATAACACTTTTGCTGGGACAAGTCGATCAAAATTAAAGCTTAGAATTAAATACATAAAGGTTTCTCTGGGGTTGGCTAATTGAATAAATTAATTTCCAAAGAAAATAATAATAAAAATAATCCTTAGAGATTAAATTTTGAATATATTCCTCCATTGCATTGTGTTATTTCGAAGTAGCCCATTACCCTTTTGAGAATAATCATTCTTGCCCCTAGCTAACTTTTAAAGTGGAAACCTAAATAAACAAACACATACTAGGTAATTAAAATGAGAAAACTCCAAATAATTGACATTATTATTTATTTACAATATTTACAGTCATTTAAAGAAAACAAAGATTCATCAGAACACATCTTATTTAATTTCCTAACAAAATTTCTCCTATAATATTGGCATTAACACTCTTATCCTTGCAAAGGATACTTATATTTAATTTTTTTATATTTAAATTGATCTTTGGCAACATTAATTGTTTACAATTAAAATTATGACTTCCATTTGTGACTAAGGTCACACTACCAGCTTCTGTTCTAATATTTTGATAAAATCAAATAAACTTGGGAATTACTTCGGACAGATTCATATTTACCTCCACTCATTGATTGAAGAAGGTTTCTCTTTGGACCAGAGCACTCTTTCAGCTAACTAAATAGCGCTGCACTTATTGACATTGTTCATTTCACAAAACTTAAATTAAATTCACAACTCCATATATGTTATTCGTGTTCGTTGTTTTCTTACCATCAAATTACCACTCACTCTATTTTCCTCTTTCGGACCGCACAAACCTCATCGCATCATTTTATTTCACCTCTTACTTTTACTTCTAAGATCGATGTGTCTTCAGCTCTCATACTTTTTCACAACTCCTTTTTCATCACCACGGTGGGCCGTCCTTCTTTCTACCCAAAATTTGCATGACAGTGCTTTAAGCCCATCCTTCTTTTTTTTTTCATTCGCTAGTTGATCTCCCGTCTTAACTGCAATTTACATAACAGAGGATCAGTTCCACTTCCTCATTACCAACCCCAACCAATGGCTATGAATCAGTTGTTTCTGTAACGTGTTTTTTTTTCTCGGAATTACGTGTGTGATCTTTGATAATATCTCCCAGACCAACTTAAAACAAAATCCTTCTTATTTGACTTTTATGGCTTATAATTGTAGATAGCGAGTCTCTGGTCATAAATTTGCCATCCTATATCTTTCAGCTGAGGCGACTTATGGGAAAGACCTGATAATGTAATTTCCTTACATTATCTTTCCCCCCGTACTAAAAGAAAGAAAACGTCCAGTTTTCTTTAGCATTGCATTTCCAAGAAGTCCATCACCATTGGAGGTAATATATAGATCACATAGATGATATCAGTCCACGTTCATCTATACAGAGTCATATTGTAGACTAAAGTTCATGCAGATGAAAATGTTTATTTGTAAATTACTTGTGTGACTTTAATAAAGAAAAGTTCATGTGTGTACACATTTCCTAAGTATTCCCAAACAATTTAGAGATAAATAAAATATTAACATTAGTACAAAAAATTTAAATTTTGTCGTTAAATATAACCGATGTGTCTAAGATAGAACACTCACCAAATCCAAAATATCTAAATAGCCAAACAGACCATACAAAACAAAAAGATATAATACACTGTGATATGTAAGGATCAGTATTCAACTTTACAATGATTCTTGATAATTATTTTTAACACAATACATGCATCATACAATATATGAAACCAATTCAGGCAAAATCTTACAATTACACATACATAACTGAATATGTAAGATACCTGAGAGAAAAATTATGATAATGACAGATGAAACTTGTAACTGCATTGTCACATAAGAACCAGAGCCAAGATGTTATAAATTTACATTTGCTTCCAGTACCTGGAATAACTTATGTAACCCTAGTGTCCATACCAAAATACCTCTTTTTTCATCATATGTGCATACATTCAAAATGTGTGTATATATATACATATTTATATAGAGCAATAAAAATTTTAATTTAGCTCTACTTCTCTATACTTTGTTGAAAAAAAAATCCCTATAGATACACATGATTTGGATAAAAATATACATATGAGCATATCAACAATTAACTTACCAATAGAGCAAAGAGTTTAATCCAATATAAAATTGTACATCCACATTCTCAGATTTTTTTTTTCAAAATATTTAATTATATCTATTGCTACTAAAATTGAAACCAAAATTAGGCCAAAACAAACCAAAAGGAACAAATAGATATCTATACGTATATGTATATATATAATAGCAATACTCTTCTGAGTTCGATGAAATGGCATGTCTTCAACTTTACAATATTTACACATATTAATTATTGAATTATTCAGCACTATATCTAATTAATAAATGAAAACAGACAAATATTTTAGATGGACACAAAAACAGTCCTAGCAATCTGAAAACATGACACATTCATGATGTTGTAACTTTATGATATTCATCTAATACTTGACACAATTTTATGGATTAATTCAGTTACCATTTGTATTGTCCATTCATATGATTGTTGTAATATTATTATATACATACAATTCTTTCGAATTATTAAACAACAAAGAATGAATAAAAAGAAAAAAAAAATGAATTCTTCCATTAATAATTTTCCCTTCTTTCTTTATTTTATTTTCCTATTTATTTCTTTATTTCTTTCTTTTTTTTTTTTTTTTTTTAAACGCCTATGCGTAAAAATTCTCATGTTAACTCTAACATGTTGAAAAGAATAACTCCCCGTTCTCTCAACTGTTCATTTTTCTGCAAGAGAGAAAGAAAAAAAAAACTTCTACTCAATGATAAGAATCGGAAAGCTGCGTGACCTCGGGAAATACTCTCACCCCGTTTCTGTCAATCATGTACCCCTACTGAACAGGTGATCCATTCCTTCTTCGTCCACCTGAAAATTCTGGCCTATTTCCATACCACGACCGGTCCAACACCTAAATGCTTCCTTACCTGGGATAATGCGTTTCTAACACGCCCCCTGAACGCACCCCTTTTTTTTCATCCCTGCAAGTGAATAGCGTTTGCGATCCTCCCGTATCTCCGTAACACCTCAACTCATCTCAGATCTACTTGCCTGATTAGCACCGTCACATGGAGTATGGCTGCGAATTATAATGTAAGTTTACGAGTTATTATTAACCTCATTTATTTATTTAATCGTATCTATCTATATATATATATATTTAATCTATTTTAAAAGCGTTATTGTTTACACTGGCTATAAGCCAATTGTTTAAAACTAACCCTTCACCTTGATCCGTATCTACCTCCTAAGCTGAGAGAGAGAAAAAAAAAATGTATGCACGTGGTTTATTTCATAACATCTTTGAAATATGTGCTTCAAAATCCAACTTCCCATGATATAGTGAATTATATAGGAATGCAGATGTTGAAGAGAAATATGTATGGCTCAGTTCTATTAATTATTTAAGATTTTTATCCTTTAATTTCCCTTCTAATTGCTGCCCATTCCAACATAACCCTTTTGCTGGGACAAGTCGATCAAAATTAAAGCTTAGAATTAAATACATAAAGGTTTCTCTGGGGTTGGCTAATTGAATAAATTAATTTCCAAAGAAAATAATAATAAAAATAATCCTTAGAGATTAAATTTTGAATATATTCCTCCATTGCATTGTGTTATTTCGAAGTAGCCCATTACCCTTTTGAGAATAATCATTCTTGCCCCTAGCTAACTTTTAAAGTGGAAACCTAAATAAACAAACACATACTAGGTAATTAAAATGAGAAAACTCCAAATAATTGACATTATTATTTATTTACAATATTTACAGTCATTTAAAGAAAACAAAGATTCATCAGAACACATCTGATTTAATTTCCTAACAAAATTTCTCCTATAATATTGGCATTAACACTCTTATCCTTGCAAAGGATACTTATATTTAATTTTTTTATATTTAAATTGATCTTTGGCAACATTAATTGTTTACAATTAAAATTATGACTTCCATTTGTGACTAAGGTCACAGCTTCTGTTCTAATATTTTGATAAAATCAAATAAACTTGGGAATTACTTTGGACAGATTCATATTTACCTCCACTCATTGATTGAAGAAGGTTTCTCTTTGGACCAGAGCACTCTTTCAGCTAACTAAATAGCGCTTCACTTATTGAAAATGTTCATTTCACAAAACTTAAATTAAATTCACCACTCCATATATGTTATTCGTGTTCGTTGTTTTCTTACCATCAAATTACCACTCACTCTATTTTCCTCTTTCGGACCGCACAAACCTCATCGCATCATTTTATTTCACCTCTTACTTTTACTTCTAAGATCGATGTGTCTTCAGCTCTCATACTTTTTCACAACCCCTTTTTCATCACCACGGTGGGCCGTCCTTCTTTCTACCCAAAATTTTCATGACAGTGCTTTAAGCCCATCCTTCTTTTTTTTTTCATTCGCTAGTTGATCTCCCGTCTTAACTGCAGTTTACATAACAGAGGGTCAGTTCCACCTCCTCTTTACCAACCCCAACCAATGGCTATGAATTAGTTGTTTCTGTAACGTGTTTTTTTTTCTCGGAACTACGTGTGTGATCTTTGATATTATCTCCCAGACCAACTTAAATCAAAATACTTCTTATTTGACTTTTATGGCTTATAATTGTAGACAGCGAGTCTCTGGTCATAAATTTGCCATCCTATATCTTTCAGCTGAGGCGACTTATGGGAAAGACCTGATAATGTAATTTCCTTACATTACTTCAAATCCTTTCATTTGGATGTAAAACAAAGTGATTAAAATAATATACAGCTTTCCGCGAAATATTGGTTAGTACGGCTCTTTTTGAGCTAATTTTATTGGACTATTAAACTAATTTCTAGAAGTATAACTTTAAGAAAAAAGTTTAGGATGGTTGCATTACAACATATTAGAAAAACATTTCCTTAATTTTAGAAATAAGATGGCGGCTTCAAAATGACTCTTTTGGTATTCTCAAAAGTAAGTTTCTTCGTCATTGAACATGTACTTAGCCCTCTGGTGGTGAATAAATTGACTCCAAAAAAAACTAGTCGGATGTGTCAATCCCAAAACTTTCTTCTGTCTCACACAGGTTTCGCATACACTAAAAAGAATCAGGACCAATTTATATTAAGGTCTAACTGAAACTCAAGTTTTATTAAATTCCATGCAATATTTCTTGAGATAGGACTATCGTTAAAATCGTGTAAATCCGGCAAAATGCTGCATAGCAGTTTCACCTGCTGGGCGATTTTTACCAAAAACTAATCTGCACCAATTTATATCAGGGACTAACTGAATCTAAAGTTTTATTTAATTCCGAGCATTAGTTCTTGAGATAGAGCTATTGCGAAAATCGCAAAAAATGCTGCATAGCAGCGCCACCTGCCGGGAGATTTTTACCAAAAACTAATCAGCACCAATCTATATCAGGGAATAACTGAATCTAAAGTTTTATTAAATTCCGAGCATTAGTTCTTGAGATAGAGCGCCCACAAAATTTTTGTCACATACAGACAGAGTCACAGAGTCACAGACAGACATTTTATAAAAATAGTCAAATCGTGTTCAGGAGCTTCTAAAACGTATAAATCCGTCAAAAACCGGAAGTCGAAAATTTTCATGAATCCAATACTTTCTTCTTGTAAAGATAGAAGAAAGTAAAAATAAGTGTCTCATTTACCACTATATGAAATCACTTTGCAGAATTGTACAACAAAATGCTTAATTGAGTTAGATTTTTGCTCAATTGTCAGTTGCTGGTTAAGTGTCAATAACTGGGGGTTTCACCCTATGTTATATATTTTAAAAGCTTGAACGGGTTAAAATATTTTTCTAGTGCACCACAATATTTAGAACCATAATATAACAACTATTAATAAAGCTCGAAACATAAAATCTATATCTTTTTTTACACATTTTAACAAAAATATATATCGTTTCTGTTTAGATTTCTTTCAGTTAAAGCAATAATGCGTATATAGAAAAAAATATATGCTATAAATGTGTTGCAAAATGGTAGGTTTAACCGACGAGTGTTTTAAATATCGAAGACGGGTTACTTATTCTTAAAAGGTGCAAATCTACCCGAATTGGTACAGAGGGCTTCATTTCCTCACAGTTATTATTAATTATGTCGCTTCGAAGCACATGTTAACAATATTTATGGGAAAAGATGCGCTCAGTGTATTTTAAGATCATGATGGTCTGTAACGAATAAATGCCTACTGGTCAATATTTAAATCACCCGTGCTGAGAAGTAAAATTTCGCTTTTATTGTTAAAATAGCCTAATGAAATAATGTTTAAAATAACACATTTCCTTAGTTTAAATAAGATTTTAAATAAAAAATAATAAAAATTGGAAAATAGAAGCGTCTGTAACTAGCTGCATTTATGAGTTGTAAAATACACTATTCTAATTGAACTAGCATTATGAGACATTTTCTAAAAAGAACATATGCTAAAACGCATTTTAAAAATAGTTGCAAAAGTATTAAAACGAAAAGAAATTTCTTTTAACCTCTAGTTATGTCTTGCTTATTTGATAAATATATCTTTAAAGCATATAATTTATTTGCACAGTATGCTATTTGTTGTAGATATGCAAAAGTTTTATTTTTGCAGTATAAAATTGTATATGTGCTTCCTTCATTTATAAAACACTATATTTATTTAAATCGTTTGAATTTTGAAATGAGACTGCATACGTGAGGGATTTTTTTTTACAGAAATATGCAATAATTCAAGTATAAATATTTAAAGCGATGTATTTTTTATTACGATATTTTTCGGCTTAGATATTTATTGGCTTTTTTTTAAAGGTAGATAAAACCACTTTTTGAGAGGATTAATGTGATAAATTTTAATATATTTCAGAAGATTGTTTAATCAAGAACGTGAATTTCTCTTTGAAGAAGAGATACACAGACGCAAGCTTAGACACATAGAAAAACATATACAAGAGATATACAAGAGTTGTCGAAACGTATATTACTAGTTGGTTATCATTTAGTGTAATATACGTCCTTTCCTTATGTTGATACCGAATATTAGAGACTCAAAAAGAAGCCCTGTTTTTAAAAATGCTTCCTTAAATCTCAAAAATATACTGCTTTCTGAGGTTTCGAAAGAAAACACGATTTGCAGAATCGTAGGTAACTTGGACATTTGTCTTATTTTACATTATAGTAAACTACATGTTTTTACTAATATTTATTGAAAAAAAAATCTTTAATTGTTGCCCTTTTGAATTGAGAATTGAGATTTGAAAAATTCTATCTCGTTTCTCTGCGATATTTTACAATTAAATAGCACGGAGTGTGCAGATTTCCTTGCATGTCACAAGAGATTTACAGTACATCTGCAATTAATATCATTTTAAATACATAACCGTGTCAAATAACCGTACCGCTGCTTGAAAACACCTTTAATCATTTATTTATTTTCCGGCAAAGCTGAAAAAGTAATGAAATGAGATAAAAATAAATGAAACTAAAAGTTGATGTTTAGTTAGCTTTCTTGAAATAACTGCTTACAAAATGTTACGTATGCTTTCATTAAAATAAAATAATTTATTAGATTTTTTTAATGTGAAACCACGTGTAATTATGAATTGTTAACACAAATGAAGTCAGCTAAGATTAAAGGTAAACGCTACTGCATAGCTTTGAGAAGTTGTATTAGATATAAAAGTTATGTTTATGAGTTGAATTTAACCAGCACTTGTTAAGGAATTTGAAAAGTTTATTTTAAAAATATATTCTTGTAGGAAGTAAGAAGTGTTTACCGCGTGCTTCACAAGGTATAGCAAACCTTTTAGTTGAATAAATCTTCAAAGAGTGGAGATAGTGACGTGAAATTGTCAAACCATACTTCCAATGGAAACTTATTTACGCACTGTGGTTAATGTCGCAGAATGCTTTGTTTCGTAAAAAATGTACTGATATTGAATGAAAAAGTGTATTTTTTTAGTCAAAGCGTTTTATCTGTGTGACGAGATACTTGTCGAAACACTCAGGAAGTGGTCTAGTGCCTTTAAAAGTAGTCCAGAGTCACCTTGAAGCATGCTAACAACATTAATTGCCATATTTAAACGAATAGGTTCAGGACTGATGGGAAAGTGGGCATAAATACGAAACAAAAGACAACAAGGACGCTCCTCCACATTCAACAGTAGACGTCTTGGATTTGCTCATAAGTCACTATGACAATCGTCCGATCGCAAGAGGTTTCCTGAATCGCTTTGGCTATGGACTCCTTTGGCCCTTTTGTTGTCCTGACTTATCACCACTAGACTTCTTTTATGAGGCTATGTTAAATATCAAGTCTTCAGAGATAGACTACAAACCGTAGAAGAACTAAGATTGCGATACATGTGTACAGCGATAACATGTGTGATAAGACCAACTCAATTGGGTTATCGCGAATTTCGATCAGAGACTTCGTTCCGTGTTCTCCTCAGATAGCCAACGTTCTAAGTACCTCATATTTTAATTTACTGTATTGTCATGTGTAAATCCTGAAATGTTGAAATAAAAATATTCAGAAGTTATTCAAAGTTTTATTTTCCTATATCTTGTGAAGCACCCTATATATATATATATTAATCGGCAAGAACATTATTTTATCATTACTATTTTACTACATAAATAAACAAAATAGCTGTTCTGAAACGTATCATATGTTTTAATGATTATTATTTCACTGTTAAAGAAAAATATAAATTGCTACATGCATTTTGCTTATAGAAACTATAAATGAGTAAAATTTTCAAACTAAAAACTAAAACAGGTATAATTATTTCTTTTAAATGGCAATAATGGATTTTTATGAGACAGAGTTGCTTATTGCTTTGATTCACTGGATGATTTAAATAATTTCAAATTTGTTAAAACTGTGTTTAAATTTCCTTTTTGGCTTAGTTCTTTCAGAACTATTTTTTAACAGAATGAAATACAAGAATTTAATGTAACTTATTACAAAAAACAAACTTTTTAAATAAATGACAGAAAACTTATGCAATAGAAAACCTCTCCCAAACTCATAATTTATTGGGTTTATGGACAGGGCATACGCCCCATCGTTTTTGGAGGATAATTTTTTAGACTTTGATTTCAATATAAATACAATGCTTAAAGCTTTTGAAAGAATTTCCTGGATTTTTAATAACATAATGTAAAAAAAATACCGCTCTTTTATATTCTACAGCAATATATGAGTGCTGCAAATGCTGCATATTGTTTTTTTCTACTTCACCTGCAGGGATTATAAAGTAGTTGCTATTTATATTGACAAACATGACAGACGCCCTCCTGATAATTATGCACTGATCTTTGTAAGTACAATTTCGCATTTTATAGGGTCATGTATATAGTATCAGAAGGTCATCCCTTGTTTATTCATAATTATTATTTGGTTGCTGTTTAATTTTTACTTGTTCTTGATAGACTTGCTGTTCCCTGTCATTTTAAATGTTGTTCTATACTGTTAAAAACTGCTTCTTAAACTACGAAAGTATAATATGACCACGAACGAACATATACAATAACATCTTACAAGTTATCCGTTATTCCGAAAAGTATTCTTTATCTTTTGAAACTTCAAAAAAGATGTACATTTGAAATTTAAAGAAGCATCTATGAAAATAAAGTTTACCGCCGATTTTCAGAAAAGCTTTCGAATAATTTCATAGTGCGTTAGTCAGTTTCGAAAATCGGAATATTGGTTTTTAGGATGCTCTTAATTCTCAACAAACATTTTCAGTTGCTTAATTGCATTTATACATTCACGATAAACAAAATAATATTAACGTTAATGTTTATGTTAATGCTGTAATGTATCATAATTATCTATAAAGTATATTTGCTGAACATGAAAATGTTTACTAGAAAGTTTATAGGATCCAAAAGACTTATACTTCGGGTTGAGAATGCTGCTCATACATTAAAACTACTCGGAAATCATTTCAAATATCAGCGGCAGCACAACTCTTCTTTAATCTCGAAAATATTTTAGTTTCTGCAGTTCCTAAATATAAAGAAAGCTTTTTTGGAATTGTGGTTATCTCGGGAGTGGTTATGGTATATTACAGTTCTGCGATGTATTACATTTTCTTATGTTAAGAAATATTTTTCTATTTTTTCAGTGTAGCATGATTGCAATTTTCTACATTTTAAATCATGGTAAATATGACAATAAAGGGTTGTGGCGAGGCGTTTGGCAGTCTCATATCCCATCTTCGTACAAATTACACACCGTTCTATTTTCAAAGTACATACCTGAGTGCATTAAAATACATTAAGTACAATGAGCTTAGTAAATATGACTCTTCCTTTTTGGGATAAAGCAAGGGTGATCATTAAAGCGGAAGAAAAGGAAATTTCTTTAAACTGAAAACCACATCACTCAACTTTACTAACAAGGGTAACAACAACCAGAACAAAAGGAAAAAAGCTCGGGTATTAATCTTTGGTATTATATGTCCTTGATTTAGCTTCATTAAAAAAATTCTATTCATCTGAATACAATACCAATCTTTTTTTTTTATTATAATAAATGATTGACGTATAGAAGTATTTTTCTTGTACACCAAAAAATCCACCAAAATTTGTAGAAACGTATAGTATATTAAATATCAATAACGCTCGAAATGTAAAAATTATATTAGAAATTGATATATTTTATATAACAAACTATACGAATTATCACTTACTTCTCATAGTTTAACTAACAGAGTGAAAAAATGTACGGAGCCGGGATTGAACCCGGAACCTTTGGTATAACTTGTTGGTTCTACACTGAGTAGTAAATGATAATTCATATCCTTTGTTATATAAGTAATATCCAGCGTAATTTCAGCTGTGATGGACAATTTAATTAGCGTGTGATATCTTTTATTTGCTCATTTTGACAAAAAACCATTGTCTCTGCTTAGCTTTCTGAGAGTTAGGGCTAAAATCTGTTTATAAAATAAATGGCATATTCTATAATATAATTATAGGTTTTAATGACAAGTGATTTAAGTATTGAAGACTAGTTATTCTTTCTTAAAGGACACAAATCTGCCATTAACTCTACTAAGTGTTTCATTTCCACACAGTTCTTTTTGATTAACTCACCCAGAAGCACATATTAATAATATTTGTTAGGGGGGGGGGGGGCGTCTTTTAAGAAAGGATGCCTTCTGCTGAATATTTAAACCACACCTCCTGAGAAGGAAAACTATGCTTATTGCTGTAAAATAATCTCACCAAGAATTACAATTTGAGATAGCCTAATTCCATATTTAAATTAAGATATTGACATAAAACACTATTATAAAAAGTAGAAAATATCATCATCTGTAACAAGCTGCATTTATGAGCTTTAAAACAAACTACTGTAGTCGATCTAAGATGATGAGAAAATTTCTAAAAAGACCAGATGTTAAAACGCATTATAAAACTAGTTGCAATAATATACGAACAGAAAGAAATTTCCTTTAACATATAGTTAAGTCTTGTTTATTTGATAAATCTATCTTTAATGTATATAATTTATTTACGCAGTCTGTTATTTGCTGAAGATATACAAAAGTTTTATTTTTGCAGTATAAAATGTTGTTTTCCTTCTTTTATACAACTTTCTTTATTTAAATCGTTCAAAATTTTACATAAGACTGGGCACATAATGCGAATTTTAATTTTCACACAGAAATATGCAATAATTCAAATATAAATAATTAAAGCGATGCATTTTATAGCGTATTAAGCGAAAATATATATGTATTTCAAAAGACTATTTAATCAAAAACTAGCATTTTTATTGGAAAAGGATACATAGAGATGGAAGCTAAAACACACACAAAAAATTATACAAGATATAATCACGAGTTCTTGAAATGTCGGGTAACATTTTGCGTAATTTATGTTGCTACAATGCCTTTCCAAAACAATGATTAAAGTTTTTTAGGTCTATAGAGCAAATAACGTAAAATAAAGATTAAATTAATGCTTTTATTAATTAGGTACATAGAGAGCGGTTCCTGGGAACGTTGCACTTCTGTTCGTTCCGTGTTGATGTTGATGCTACAGACGCACTGTGAAAAAGGAAGATGTACCTTGATGGAGGAAAATGTAACTGAACCACAAACGAAAACATACAATAACCTTCTTTCACTAGTTTTTATAATGTAGTTTTGTCCACATGGAATAGAGGTTTTTCGTATGTTACCAATTCTCAAATAAAAATTTCCAAGTTCAGCAAACATATTTTACAGACAAAATCATAAATTAACAGCATTAAATTAAAATTAATATTATTTTTTTACAATTGCATGCATAAATCCAATTAAAATGTTTAAATACGAATTTATAGCATTCCAAAACCTTCTATTCAGGTTTGAGAAAACTGATTAATACCGTATAAAAAGTACGCGGAAGCGTTTCCAAATATCCATGGTAGCAAATGAAGCTATGTTTCTCTAAATATTTTTTAATATTAAAAATTTGATGATTTATGTGGTTCAAAATGATGCAAAACGTGTTTCGGAATCATGGGTAACTCAAAAGAGATTATTGTACATCCTACTTTCATGGCTATATTATATTTTTGAAGATTAAGAAACATTTTTCTTTGTTTACAGTGCATGCACGAAAATCAATGGTGCTGAATGTCTTTTCGCTTGGCGGTTGGTAGATGGGAGAAGGGTACCAAGCCGGGGGTGTCTCTCCTTCCAGTAAGGATCACAATTGTTCTTACGTGTTTATGGAGTGCAACCTCTTTTGTGGTTCTGGGGTCTCTTTTCCAGGAATATGCCATGGAACTTTCCTGGACAAAAAATACTTTGAAAATTGTATATTTCTCTACGTTTTCTTCGTAAAATATTGCATTTTTTATACTTCTTAAACAGAGATTGCTAATTCATTTTTGTAATAGCCTTCACTAAAATAACATATAATATGAATCATTAGGAACGGTTAAGAAATTACGAGACAGTTGTTGCCACATGCCACTTACTTAACAGACGACGCTAGCAAGTTGTAGAAAGAGAGTAAAGAACAGAATGAAAATTTTCATGCAATATTTAGATGTCAGGTGGTACACATAGTCCGATGGCGTAAGCAGAAAGATACAGTCAATCGGGCACACAATCAAGTTTACATTTTTCCAGTACACATCTTATCGAATTCTTGGAACTCGGAGTTATGTTTAATGAACAAATTTAAGAAAGCATTGATCTCAAAGCGATAGGCACTAAAATTTGAACGATCAAAAAGAAAGAGAAAAAAAGTGGAACCGCATTGTTCACTTCCATTAAAATATTCTTCGATACACAACCAATGAAATTTCAAAATCTTCATCAAAATTAAAGTGGGATGTGCTCAATCATCAAAACCCCCAGATTTTCCGACTTGTGATTTCACGAATTAAGGAAATCTCTAAGAAAAGAACGTTTCCAATTTTTAGATGACGTCTCGGAAGTAGTTCGAAAATGGTTTCTCAGAACAACGCCAATATGCTTACAAAACTCATATTGTACGCGTGGTAATCCAGATAGAAAACTGACTGTAACATAACAGTAAATGTTTTTGAGCTAACACAAATATTTACTTCCCTACGTTTGTTGACTCGTATTATATTGGATACCCCTAACACTTTGAATTTTCATATACGTTTATGCACTAAAATCTTTCACCAATATTTATGTTTTTCTACATATCCATTTCTGATAAAAAATAACATTTTCCATATTGTATGATACTTTTGAATACATGTTTTGTAAATCGTATTCTAATTCAATTAAATATAATTTATAAAGATATTTCTGACAGCTACATTAACGAATGTGAAAGAAACACCTTCTAAAAACATTTGTTAAAATCATTAGAAAAAATCAATAGAATTCTTTTTTTTAAATGTGTATTAACGCCTTATAAAAGACTTTTATTTGGATGTTGGTTATTTTAGATTGTGAATGCGTTACTCACGACTTATCCCTTCCACATAAGAAACTCTAATATAAATTTCGAAGTTATGTTTAAATTAATTACTTATTTGTTTAAACGTTTTGTAAAATGCAGTTTACAATCATATTCACCTTGTTGCTGACACGTATGAATGTTATTCCTGGAATTGCTTTCGTGTCCTGAAAAGCTAGTTAATATATACGAATAGTGGACCACAATATGCTCACTGAGAGTCCGAACATTGCTTATAATAATGAATGCTTGCACAAAGTGGTCGTTGCAGAAATTCACATTATTAATTGAAATTATCTTTCTTGTTACACTTCACTGAATTGACTGAAATGCTGCTCAGATTGGAGGAATTTTTTATGTTAGATTAGTGACATTTCCATGTTATTGAGGGAAGTGGGTAAATGAAAGAAGAAAGTTTCGCGAGTTTATGGAATATAATCAAAGAAGAAATACATGGGAGTTTACGGATCTCATTAGAGAGTAGTCATGAGTAAGCATAGTGACTGTATCATGCAACAATGTAAAAAATACTTCATGTTCAAATGAATCACGATACCTTTTGTATCACGCCGACGGGCTTGATCGAGAATGCCGTATCATGTATCACAGATCGTACACGGATTATTTTACACATCATAATGTATAACATCGAGATGTTCAATAATCCATACCCCCCTATTAATTATCATTTGATTGTTAACTGAATAAAACTATGCAATAATCTACAGGTAGAGATTATATGGAAGACGCAATTGCGACCATTTGGTATCTACTGTGGTAAAAGTGAAAACTATCATTTATGGCTTTGTTCTGTAGATCGTTAATTATAATTTTATTGACAACCTATAAAAATTTAAATCTCAAAACATTTTTTTTAATACTTTACAAATATATTATAAATAATATATAAAATGTAAATCACATCCTGATAATATGTATGTTGTTGTGTTTGTTGCTTTATTAAATTTACCATTGTAATTTTTCTGTAAAACTTAATGATAATTTTACCCAAAAATTATGTATTCTAAGAAAAGTTCATTATTAGTTAATTATTTCATAATTTTTTCAATCGAAATTTATTGTCTAAAACTTCCTAATAATAAACATACATTTTTCAAAAGGAAAATTTTGTTATAAGTGCCTTTCATATTTTTATGTATAAAGCTATTTTCGTTAAAAAAAGTGTTACAATTATTGATTCAAAATTGTTTTTCATACATTACCCTTTATCTCATTTACCAGGTCTCCATCGATTACTCACTTTACTCTATCGATAATCATTATGCTCTCGTCGAATTTTTTGGACTCTGTAATTCTATATTTGTTCTAAAATACAATTTAGTTATTGTATCATGTTTTGGTATTCGTTTTTAGATGTTATACCATGAAGTAATATGCTATTTGTAAGTTCAACATACTGACCAGAAAATATTTTCTTTCATTAGTAGGTTGTTATTTCCCAATTTTTGGTAACAATTTTTTATTTTACAAATGTCTTTTCAGTATGGATTATATACCTCGACTTTCTAAAAATCAGAACTTATTTTTTAAGTGTTTTTTATTTAATGTTATATATATAATTATATATCAAAACGATTAAAGTTTAAATTTAAATATTTACTAGGTATTAATATCTGAAAAATTCACTTAAAAATTGTCTTTTTGTACTATTTGCAAAAATTATGCAGTCTATTTTTTGAGATAATTAGCAATAATATTAGTATTACCTTAGGTTTCTACGGTAAATGTTTCAATATTCTTGTAAAATGTCATCGATATATTAATACATGCTCTCTATGTCAATATCCGGGTGATTCAAACTTGCTGTTATGTCGATTATCTCCTAAACCACTGAAGATAGAAACGAACATTCAGTACGACTTTTAGACATGACATATAATTTGCAATGAAATGTAATATGTATACTATACATATTAAAATACGAAAGTTAATTTGTCATATAGACATTGCGCTCTTAAAGTTTTGTAAAATGTCGTTTTCAATCGCATTTACTTTTTTTGTTTACATGCATAAATTGTATTCCTGAAATTACTTTCGTGTCCTGAAAAACTAGTTAATATATACAAATATTTAACCAAAATACATATTTGATCACATCGCATACAATTTTCTAATTTGCAAGGATAATTTCTCCAAGTATCATTTATAAGATTTTTTTTTCCTTCTTTGTTCTTTAATCTTTCATAGCTGAGAGAAAATTGATTAAAAATTTGAATAAATCTATATAAAAATGCAATAAACACACAGATGCACAATTTTTAAGAATACGATTCGACTTTACCAAAATATAAAGTTTATTATGTATTTTGAAATCTCTTTTCACGCGGATTTTAAAGACATAACTTCGCACAATGCTCCTGAGAGGCCGAACATTGTCTATAATACTAAATGTTCGCTGAAATTCACATTATTAATTGAAAATATCTTTCTTGTTACGCTTCACTGATTTGACGAAAAAGCCTCTTAGATTGGAGGTATTTTTTACGTTAGATTAGGGATATTTCCGTGTTATTGAGGAAAGTGGACAACAAATGAAAAGAGAAAGTTTCGTGAGTTTATGGAACATAATCAAAGATTAAATACCATAGAATCAGTTACGAAAACTATGTAAAACAAGTACGGCTTTTAGACATAGCATATAATTTTTAATGAGCTGTATACATATTGAAATACAAAATTTAATTTGCCATACGGACACTGCGTCCTGTGTGTTATATTTATAAAATATTCTCTGTGTTCTTACGTGTACAAGAGTAACACTTCTTTCTTTTGCGATCAAACTCACCGATATATAGTTCATATGAATTTTATGGAATTACGGAGCTTTCCAGTACTAAAACAAATCGTCTATCTTTTTTTCATTAAAACAAATTCCAAAATTTCATAACTTCACAGTATTATAACTCGGTAAATTTTGGTCATAAAATAATGTAATTTTTGCTGTTGCATTTGTCAGAACATAGAGAATAGTATTCTAAATATAACTTTTATGAGCCATAACTGCATAAAAAATCTTATTTTAATATGTACTACGGGCTCTGACCTCTACCAGGTATGCTGGTCTCGAAAATTACGCTAATTTGTCTGGTTTAAAAAAGGTAAAAAATGGCTGGAAATGTAGAAACCCAATAGCTATTTGAAAAAATATAAGGAAAATCAAAAGAAAGAAAGAAAAATAAAAATTTAAAAATTAAAAACCTGGAAAATGGATTATGAACAGATCTCTTCAATAAAAGTTGATCTAACTCTTTAACGTACTATATACAAAATATATTAGCTACCTTATATAATCAATTGAACTTTGTATTCATTACGCTTATTATTTTTTTGAATTTTAAATTTCCATTATCCTTCTTGAGATACCATATATACATATATCTAATTAACAATAGGGCTAATATTTACTTTATGAAAGTGTTTTGGAAACGTTAAATAGAAAAAGAGAGAAAAAAAAATTGTAAAATTATTTTAAATACAAATCAAAATTCGAACCTTATTACAGTTTTGTAAGACTATTCATTTATTCTAAAACAAGATGTCATGCTGCAAAAACTGGAATTTAATATATTTTTGTTATATTTTTGTATGCTAAAAATAGAAAAAAAATGTGATAGTTTCTGATTTCCTATTTTTCGTTAATAAGGATTAAGTTTACGAAATTCTAAGAATAAAAATGTTTTTCACAAGAACTGCATGACAGTAAACTTTAAAAAAATGTTTTTCAAAAACTTAACTTGGTATTTTAAATGAAAAAAACAATTAACGAATAAATAATGATAAAGAATTTTTTAATGGAAATAAGTCTCAGAAAATAGTTTGATTTATTTTGTGTTATTTTGTTTCAACCTACAAACGTATTACTCGATTTCGAAAAAGGATTTTTATAACAAAGTTAATTAAAGTTCATTTATTTTCTTCAACAATGCATGAAATATTATTCTTAATGTTTTAGTATTGTTAAAGTTCTTCCGAAGCAGTTTTTTAACATTTAAAGTAAAAAGAATATGATTAAATTACAAAAGTTAAGCTTAGTTAAAATTAACCAAATTTAAACAAAGTAAATCTACAAGGTAAAATATATGTTTAATTTTTATTTTTAAAATTAAAATCTGAAAGATCCTAAAACAATGTTATACAGAATTTTTTTCATATAAAGAGTAAATAATGTGTATTTGTTTTAAAACACATCGTATAAAGGATATATTTTATCAAAATATATTAAATAAAGTTGTGTTTTATCTGCTCAAGCTTTTATTTTAACATTTAAATAGGTTCTTCAAAATGCTTAATTAATATATTCATAGAAGACTTTTGTGGAGTTATAGAACGAATACTAGCATAAATTTAGCGATGAATAATTTTATTTGTTTATATAGTTAGCAAATACAGAGAAAAAGCATTTTTAAATATTATTTTTAAAATCTGCTGAATTATGTTAGAAATTTCTTAAATTTAGTTATAGATACATTTAACAAAAATTATTCGTTAGAAAGTATCCAGTCTGCGAAAATTTGTTAAAATTTTAAAACTTTTCATTAAAAGGGAATGAAATATGTTAAAATTTAGCAGTTGGAGAATGAGAGGGATTAGAGCAGTGTTTCCAGTTTGGTTTCAGAAATTTCGAATTAATTGATGCCAGAAATGCCAAAAAATATTTTTTACTTCATTCAGGGACAGACATTTCGTGATTACATAAAGTAATATGTCAAACAGAGAAACCCGATTTATGTATATTATGTTTTAAAGAAAGGGAAGTGAAAACAGACAGATAAACAATACCAATTGTAATATGATGAAAATATCTACAGTGTAACCTCTGAATAACGGTCACCCGTGGGACCAGTAAAAAGTGACCTCTCTTCAGAGGTAGTTGTTATTCAGAGGTTTCATTTTTATAAAATCAAAATATACAAATTTAAATCGAAACTGTCATTTTAATTTATCCGCATTGTTATACTGCATTAAAAAAATCCGTGATTTGCAAATGCTTTGTTTTTGTTTTTGCTGCAAATATTTTTCTCCAAAGAAATAAAAATATGAGTTGTTTTGGTGTATAACTCCTCATCATTATGACTTAAAGCAACATTTTGAATTTCCCGAAGGTTCGTCAAAACTTCTGTATATGTGTGAATACTGGAAATGTTAGGTGATTCTATAATTTCTTCCATTTCCTCTTCCTGATTACTTTTCTCTTCCTCTCTCCTTCTTCCACCATTTTCTGAATGGAATCAAATGTGGCAATAATAAACAAATCTTTGTCCAGACTCGGTGGCCTTCCTGTTTGTTATGCCTGCCGTTCTAAGAATATTATCTAATTTTTTGTCATTATTATTAAGGTCTTCATTTTCTATGTCATCGTTTAATGCAGAATCCTGCATTTAAAAAAAATAATTTTATTTACAGGATTCCAAACACTACAAAATAAAGTAAAAGGTGAAAACTTATTTAAATTATCAGCATGACAAATAAACAAATAAATAGAACTTTCCTGAAAACCTGTCTTGCAAAACATCGCTGTACTGTTGAGCTCCTCACTTTTTTTACCGCAATGCTAATCCAATTTACTGTATCCAACACATTAAGAGACTTTATGAGATCACTTACTGATGCTGGATCTTTCATTTTAAACACGATTTTCCGCATTTGCATTTTCCTGTAACGCAATTTGAAAGCCTGGGTTATTCCTTCATCCAATGGTTGACAGATTACTGAAATCATTTTCAGTAGGATGAGATTTCGAATTGTCCATAAAAAGAAGGATTTGGCGTTTTTGTTTCTTCATTTCTTTATTCAGTTCTCTCAACCATTCTTTCATAATGCCTTTGGTCATCCAGGCTTTCTTATTATTCCTCCGCATTACGGGAAGTTTTTATACCCATGTTTTTAAAGCACCATGGCTTCGTAGCATTTCCTATCAAAAGCGTTTTTTTGGAAAATACCTATCATGTTACAGCATAGAAGCACTGTCAATCTCTCTTTCGCATGCTTCCCACCTCTGTAAGCATCGGTTTTAAAACAACAACAAAAAAATATCAGGGAGATCTCGGAAAAAGAGTCCCGTTTCATCACAGTTGAAAATGTTTTGGGGTTCATAAGCTGCAATTATGGAAGGCAGTGTCTTTTTCCATGCATCTATTTCAATCGCTGGATAATCTGGTGCCTCTCCTGTAACCTTGCGAAATACGATACTATGCTTGCTCCTAAATTTCTCTAACCACCCATTTGATGCTTTGATATCTGAATTCAATTTGTTTTCAATTTGTTTTTAAAATTTTAAAAAGTAATAATAATTATTTCGATTGAATGAATTATTTATTATATTTTTATTATTACTATTATTATTCGAATACATACTTCGATGATGAATAAGTAGAAATAATAATACTTTTTGATGTTTAATAAAATATTTTGCACTTTTAAAACTGTATTTAAAAGAAGACATTCTGTAAGTACTTTAAGGAAAAAATTATTATATTTCATGTGGTTAATTTAAATATAGTATGTTAAATATAATGATTTTAAATGATTTTTTTAAGAATAAAAAATTTAAACAGCTGTGAGGTTAAATTACAACGATTTATGCGACTTTTTAAAACATTAAAAAAAAGTTTGTCTTGATAATTTTCTTATAAAAAAAACTATATTTTAAATTTCATTGCTACTGTTTTAAAAATGAAAGATTAAAAAATATATATTTTTATACTTTTTATCTTTAATTAAGCAGTTACAAAAATTATATTCTTCACACTTAATGAAAACACTTCATAAAAAGAAAAAAAAATCTCAACGTTCAACGTAATTCTTAATAACATTTTTAACGATGAAACATTTTTTGGCTTTGTTTTCAGCATAATTGTAGTGGTTTTATATATATATATATTACATATATGCTTTAGTGTAATTTTTTAAAGAAGTGTTGACTTATCTTTGTAATACGAGCTATCAGATTTTAGTTTAAGTATCCAGAGTCACATTAGAAAAACATTAGTACTTTTTAATAATAGTTTTCTTACACTTTATTATCAAATTCCTAAACATTAAATTGTTGAGTTTAGAAAGCCTCTTTATTTTCATAGATTTGTATGGTATTACTCTAAATTTATTAAAAAAATCATTCTTGAAACGGTCCTCAAAAAATAAAATAAAACTCTCCAAAAAAGTTTGGACACATTTTGTAACGTAACAATGTGTCATTTTTAATACGAAAATACTTCGAACCGAACATAGAATTGCATCTCCACTGCCTATCATTGCGAAGCCTGGTAAGTATTATCTAACCTCCAGTCACTCTGTACGTCTCTTTAAAAAAAAGTATATATATATATATATAAACATCCATATATATATATATATATATATATATATATATATATATATATATATAGGTCATTTAGAGAAGAGTTCCGTATCCTATGCCGGATGGCGTGATTGGCGAAAAAATAAAATTGCGCCAAAAGGGGTGTGATATCACGTAGATAAAGTACATTCCAGTAGTTAAATAAACAACTCCAAATGCTGAAGATCGCAACAACTACATCAAACAATTATCGCCAAATCTACCGGCATAGGATATGGCACTTTTCCGTCATTTAACTCTGGAGTTAGTAAATTTTGACATTTTTAACGCGCAATTTAAAAAATATATTTTTTTCATCTTTAAAACTCTAATCTTGAAAAAAAAAATCAAATCCGTCAATTTGATCTCGAAAAATTTAATTTTTTACAGAGGGCGAAATGTAAATAATTACTATGTCATTTATTAAAGAATGAAAAAGTTCGTAGTTCCAACTTTTAGAACTACTTTAAAAAAAAAAAGAGCACCGCCTGCAGTTCCGTTCTTATACATTTTCTCTATAAAGATACCACTATTTTCTTGTGTACATGTCGCCAATCGTCTATGAATGCATTCTACACTGAGTAATGTATTAATTTCCTCTGTTTGTAAATCAATAAATAAGTAAATCCATTTTTTTTTATTTCGGAGCTTCGAACGCTAACTTTGCGATATATTTTCTGCTAATCTATAGTATGTACTAATGAACTGTCAACGAATAAAATTGCTAAATTTCGAAGCTTTAACTGTTTTTTTTTAAAATTTTATTTTATTTCGTATTAAATGAAAAAAGGAATTCATCATTTCATCTATTCAACTAATTAAATAATTAATTAAAAAGTGTAAAACCACCTTCAAGGCGCATAATTTCATTCACATTAGTATCTTTCAGCACAAAGCAATTAATTCTGCTTGCAAATATTTCTTCAAGAAAATAAACACAGACCCACAGACATACAATAACATTTGTTTATATTAAGATAGATACATATATTCAACATTTAGGGGAAATGAAATGAATAGTAACTGTAAAAGCCTTTTATTTTTAATATTATTGTTATTACTAAGTGTAAGAAATTACTTCCATTTTAAGCATAGAAATCTTCTATCACATATTAACTGAAAATAATCTTTTGAGGGTCAATTTTGATGTAGGGTAATACAGATTGCAAATTCAACAAATTAGTTACATCTGATATATTTTTATACCCACAAAAATAGCCCCACCAGTGGCTGAGAAGTTCTGCTCTCAAAAGCTGATAGACGGGAGGTGCTGGGTTCAAACCCCTGTCACGCTCGTCGACCTAACCGTTCGAAGTTTTCCGTGGTTTTCTTCGAACCTTGCCGTAAATACGGGTTAGGATCCCTTAAAAAGCCACCCACGAAGGACATATCTCCCCAGGGCCTACATACATCGTGTTGACAGTTGGCCGTCATAAATCAACCCAACCCAACCCACAAAAATATTTACTGTCCATAACACCTGAAAAGTTTACAAAAATTGATAAGTGACAACAGGTTAGTTTGATAGAAGACCTTAATAAAATAGGCCTACCATTTTGCATCTGTGATACATTTTTATCTTCGTTTTAAATAAAAGCATTGTAATGAAAATTATATGATTACAATAAAAAAACATTTGAAAGAAAAATAACTTTGTTAAACACATGATGTTAGTCCAAAATGTACATCTATTGCAAATATTTCTAAAAAGGTCAGAAATAAATTGTCTTGTGGTAAAAACAGTAGTTCAAATATTTTTTACTTATATAGGAGTCATGATGTAAATTTAATTTGTGTAGTTTGAAAAACTTATCTTCCCTAAATTTAACTTAGAAAGAAGATACGTAATTGATAGCATTACCATTTAGTCTTTTAGAATGTTAATTAAATTTCAGACATTAATTCATTTTAAAGATTAAAAAAAATTATTTTTCTAAGTACATATGTTTTTGTTTCAGTCAGAAATATAAAGATGACCAAAAGTGTTACTTTAAAAAATATATCTCTTATTAGCATGTTTGGAAAAAAGGAAAGTTTTATTGGTTTGTTTGGAAAGTTCCTTCCGTTTGGGAAAACCAATTCGTACCGGAAAATTATGCCCGTCGATTATTAGACATTAAATATCGGAATTAATGTCTAGTAATTAAATGATAGAATTTTTCTGGTACGAACCAACTTTCCCAAACCGAAAGAACAATAATTAATACAAATTTATATCTTTAGAATTTGTGTTATGAAATTAAAAGAAAAAACTGAATTCAAATCATTTTAAAAAAAAATTATTTCTATACAAAATATTGCTACAAGAATTTATACAAAAAAATTGCTTTCTATATTTAATGTAAAAAAAGTATTCACTACTTCTCTCCGCAATGTTTTTTTTTAAATTAACGGTTAGATTACACTATCATACAATTTATCTATATCAAAACATCTGCAAAATGATTATTTCGCCACATCTTACGATTGTATCCTGTTCCTTTCAAAATAATTGAGATGTATTAAGCAACACCCTTGTTCACTTCATAAAGCTGTCAACAACACCTGTATCTTACAAAGTTATTCGACACAATTTCTGTATTGTTTTGAAATAAAACATTTATTCGCTTCTTGAGCAAAGCATTAGGGCAGAATATTGAAGGAGTAAAAGAATGAAAGAATGAAATTTCATAAATTTTTGTAAAAGATTTAAAAATACATTTTGGAGGAGATCTGCATAATTCAAGAAAACATAGTCAAATCCTTGAAATTTGTGAAAAGCAATGTAAAATGTACCTTAACTTATTTTAATAATTAAATACTTTAAATCTATATGAATGCAGGATAGTTTATATATATTTTTCTGAAGGTGTCATGTCACTTTTAAATTGGCAAATTGCTTGTAAAAAAGACTTGGATTGAAATCACTTCACATTTAATTAAGTTTTGGAGAAGAAACTTCAAAAAACATACTAAAAGAAATATATTCTATCAGTTCATGTTCTGCAAATGAGTCTAGAGGAATACAAAGTTTTTAATTTAATTTGATTTTTAAAAAATTAATTCCTCTTCTATGTCTTGCGCGAAGGATTTCTCTTAATTTAATGCTCACAGTGACCCATTTTATTTTCGGTAGAGATATAATATGTGTTGGAAAAGTAAAATAAATGGTTTTTGAGGAAAAAAATTAAAAACAGCGGCAATATTTTAAATTTTTTAAAATAAAAATTGTCACACTTTCTAAATTTCGTACTTGAACATTTTGTGCACTTGTAAGGTATACCTTCAGTCAAAATTGCATGAAAGCCTATGCAGCCATTTCTTGTAAATCCTGTGTTTAATGCTAAAACACTATTTTATCCCCTTTAAAGATTATTTTATCTCTTCATCATATAAAAAGATCTTCATGGATATAGTTACCTTCCTAAAGCGAAATTTTCCTTGAGATTTCATTTAATTCGTCCCTAAGGAAACAAATATTTATATAAGCTGTTAAAAATCTTTTTTTTTTGTTTTGTTTTTGTTACTTTAAAAGGTATCTGACCTCTTAAGAAAAGTGTGTACATTCAAACCTCGAACATTTTAACAATGACTGAACATCTAATAGTTAACTACTTTAAATCAATATAATTATAGGATAGTTTTTTTAATTCTTTAAGCAAATACTTAAGGAAATGCGTAAATTCAAATCCATGAAATTTTAATGAATGTGCAGGACATATGTCTCAAATTGTTTAAATATATAATTACTTGAAATCTGTGTACATGCAATCTAGCTTAATTATTTTATTTTATTTTAAAGGAAATATCTTATAGGGTAAATTACTTTTTAAAATATCAATAGTTACCGAAACTTTTATAGCTTATTACGTAAAAACATTATTTGAAACCATTTCCACAAAGCTTTACAGAAATTGTTGCAATAGCCTATATGAAATTTATTCTTTTGAATTTCGCTTTTCAGAAAATAAATGTTTTTTATCTTTGTTAGTATTAATTTTTAAAAGATTTACATTTTATCAAGTACTGCGCGTAGGATAGCGCTGATGTAACGCCGACATAAGGGATTTTTTCAGGATAAAGTAAATAATACCTAATTAAAACTGGTTCAATATGGAATTTTACGGGAGCTCGCGATGCATACGGGAAAAAATAATACATAATTTTTTTTTTTTTTTTTTTTTAGTACTTAAATTCATCTGTAACAATTTTTGTAAGTTTAACTTGTAAATTTTGCCTTCTAGTGTGTAGAGTATTATTAATTTCGGTATGCAAGTCTACTGTAAAGCAACATTTTTAATGAAAAGTTTTATCGGTGTAACAATAATTAACAAAATTTCATGTTTGTTAATTTTAACAAAACCAAAATACATGAATTGCTTTTTTATGTCAATTGCTTCATTCTTCCTAGTAAATAATAATGTTTTTAACCCGCATCTTCAATAGAAATTGATTCAGAATCAAAAATATTAAAAAAATAATAATAATTTTGTGGCTGGCTCTAAACTAAACTAGCGATTTCGTGTGATAAAGCGACCTATTATTCTGAAAAAAGTGTATTTATAAATAAATTTTTTGAATTCCCTACGTATTCGTTATTATTTCTTTTTTGATAACTTACTGTGTAGTCAGTCATAACAAAACCTTCCGCTATATGAGCCCCTACAGACTGCAATGTTCGAGAAAATGGAATGGCATTTGGGATGAGGTTATTTTACAGCAGGCATGTCAATCACGTGGCCCGCGGGCCACAGCTGGACCGCCCAATACTTATTTGTGGCCCGCGTATCCTTTGGCATTTTACCAGCGTTTGATTTAGTTGTTAGAACACGCATACTGAAGAAATACTTTGCAGGACCACACTTGCACAAACCGTGGTCTTAGAGATGGCAAACAATAGAAAGATGTGTGTATCAGTGTTGCCAGTTTGGTGGACTTTATTTTTAGTCAGAGAGCTACAACTAATTTTGAATAGTAACATTTCTCTTATTTATTCTGTCATTACATAAGAAGAATATTTCTCTTCAGAATGTGGTTGTCAGTTTAACTTATTTACTTTAATGATTGATGTTGAAATAATTCTTCAGAATTTATTAATGCAGTTAATTAAAATCCAGTGAGATTCCATATTAAAATGAAAATATATGGAGATGGGATTTCCAAATTTCTGTAATTAATCATCAATCGGCCGATTTTTTATAGGCGTATAGAGTATAGTGTGTACTTAGGCATATTTTAGCTATATTCGGTAGCGCACTTTCCTTAGATGCCAACCTTTTGTGAGGAAATGTATTTATAAATGAAATCAAGTGCGCAGCGCATAGATACAAGGTACATTTTATTAAATATAGTTTCTTTTTCAAAATTTTTATTTTATTTTTTATTTTTTACTTGAAAATTTTCAATATCTTGAAAACACGAAAAATATTGAAAACACGAAAGATATTGAAAACTATGTCTTCGCTAGATCAAGATTAGACGACCATCGTGTACAATCTATTTTTTTAAATAAATACAATTTAGAAAATTAAATTAAATGTTATAGGTTTGGTTGATGAACAGTAATTTTGAGTATTTTTTTTTAATAAAATAAAACAAACTATGTATAATAATAACTTTGGAACTTTGAGTGAATATTTACTTAACATGGCTGTTGTTTTGCACGTACAAATTTTATTTTGTGCAACATATCTACTTTTTCTATGTGGCCCGCGGCTTCGTATATAATGCTTAATTTGGCCCGCGGTGATAAACGAGTTTGACATGCCTGTTTTACAGCATCAGCTCTAGAATGAAATAAAGAACAAAAACCGAAGTCTTGCAGTTACGATTACAATGATAATATGTTGAAATTTTCAAATGCAACTTCGGATTTGTTTCATCGCAAAGTTATCATCTCGGTTAAAAAATATTAATGGCAGTAAAAAATTAAGTGTAGCTGCAAACATGTCAACGTAAACTAAATGCAAAGAAGACAACTTCGAGCTTCACTTATGCTGCAAGAAAAACGTGGTGACATTGAGCTGAGATATTGTTGAAAAAAAAGAGGAACGTATGAAAAACATTATCATAAAGGCTGGACTCTAAAGCACTTTATCTCCGTGGCTTTTCCATATTTCATGTGTTTCATATGTTATAAAGTTTTAAAAATTGGCATACTTAAGTGCCATAAAACTTTTAAATGTTAAGCAGAACACAATCTTTTTTTTTTCAAATATTAATTTGTTTTCTATTAAATTGCCAATGTTTGTAACATTCATATTTTTATAATTGTCGAATACTAAGTAAGTAACAACTGCAGTATGTCTAAAATATTGAAGTTTCTTTTTTATCGTTCCATTATGTGTTGCACTGCTTCACGAAAATTTTTGTTTACATTGAAAGTTCAGAAGGCATCTTACCCCTATGTAGTTGGCCATCTTTTCTCAAGATTGGGGTAAGATGCTGAAATGCGAGCATTTACAAAAACAAAATTTTTATGCTTTCTATGACATTTGTAAAATGAGATACATTTTTAAATCATACACAACTGCACCATCTTTAACAAGAAATTAATGAATAACAAATAAAAGCAACAGGCGATTTTTTTATAAAATAAAATAAAAAACTACGACATTTTCACAGAATCTAGCATATAATTTATGCCAGTTTATAGAAAATCATATATCTTAATATTCAATATATCTCATCGTCGGAACGGAGACCAGCCGCTTACCTCTCGGACTCTCTCGGGGGTCTGACGGGGTCGGTTGGTGAGTCTTCCTACCCCGGTTGCTTCCTGGGATCGGTCTTCTGGCCGTGGGCCGGTAAGTGGCAGAAATGTTATTGCCCTCTCGTGGACTTTATTCGATTATTTCTCACAGTTGGGTGTCCACTAGTGGCTGATTTCTGTAAATTAACTGATTATGTGACATAAAAATAAATATTAAATTATGTGACATAAACTGACGTATACAGTTTCACTTGAATATTAAAGATAATTTTGTCCGAATGTCTTTGGAAAGTTCTTGTCTTTGAAAAATGTTTGATTGCAAAGTGACGACGATTTTAACCATTCAGATTTTTTTTTAATAATTTCATTAAAAAAGGATAATTTGGATAACTTTTTACAATTTTAATAATGACATTGTAAGCAGTTTTGTAACCATTTCTGAAATATTGTTGATACCATTTTTGCCGCATGATATCATAACGAACTTTCTAATAGTGAAGTAAGAAAAAAAGATCTGACAAAAAATTATTAAAAAAAAAAAAAAAAAAAAAAAAAAAAAAAAAAAAAAAAAGAGAGAGAGAGAGAGAGAGAGAGAAAGAGAAATAGTTATCAGGAACTTTTGAGTATTATTTAATGTATAAACTAGAAATCTTTCTCTAACTGAAAGTGAAAAGTGTGAAATTTTAGCTTAATTCCCATACTATATACATTTTCTTTTTAAATAAAAATGTTTCACAAGCAGCTTATGCAGGATAAATTATTTATCTTTCTACAAAGTGAAATGAATATATAACTGAAAATCAAAATCATCAAGTCTTTTTTTTATTTCTATATATTCTTTCTTTTAAGAGTTACACGCGCAGTTTCTATAAGAAATGTTTCTCGGGAAAATGAAATTAATATTTACGTAAAACTCAAAAGCATTAATTATTTGTAAAAAAATATATACTCCGTCATGAAAAATGTCGCACTTTCATTGGATATAGAAAAATATATATTTTTTTTTTTATAAAAGGGAAATAAAGTGTTACTGAAAAACAAAATTATCTTATTTTATTTGTGTATATTCCACCTAAAAAAGTTTTAGGTACAGTGAATTTTTGTTTTCTTAAAAGTTCTTAAACTAGAAATTCTTTTCTAAACCTTAAAAAACCATGTTCGCTATTTCCGAGTTGGTTACATAAAAATCATAACATAGGTGCCGTTATATAACGAATAATATATTCTTTCAGAACATGAACAAACATTTTGAATAAGAAGTCATCTTCATGTTAAAAACTGCGCCAATCTCTTTTTATTAAACTATTAATTTGCTGAATTTATATTAATACTAATTCTGAGTAAATACAGCTGATTCAGTTTTTTCTTATCCCTTTGTAGAAAACAAAATTTGACTATGGTAATGTTAAAAGTACTTAATAATACTTAAGTTGTATTTCCCGATCAAATCATTCGTTGAGACATTTCTTGTTTAATAATAGAAAAAAAAAACAATCGAATGAACATATTTGGAGCATTTATTCAGCATATGTTTGATATTATACATTTATTTTATAATTATCATGAAAAAAAAAATCTAGATAATAAGTAAACGAAAAATCATCATATCGTAATCTGCTGTAAAAATGTAAACCTAATGAATATGGCTCAAACACATATATATATATTTTAAACTTTATTTCTATTGAGAATTTAAAGAAATATGTGTAATTCATGGAAAATAAGGACAAAAATCAACGAAACAAATATTACTAGGGTATAATTCTGATTGCATTTTTTTTTTGTTTCCACTAAATAATGCGCATTTTATTTTGCCTACGATTTCAACATTTTCTTTTGTTTGAATGAAAACTTTTGTAATAATTCTTTGATTTGATTGAATTATTACAGTATATATTTTTCATTCAGAATTAGGGAAAGTTTACTGTTATTTAACGGTTCAGCAAATTTTAACATAGATTATAATGCAACTGGAAAAAAAATTCCGCCTCGTGAATTTTCTTATTATAAATTAGACGGGACAGCTAAAAATTCTAAAAAAGGAAAAACAAAATTGAAACGTCTTTTAATTGGTTGCGTAATCGTTTTCATATATTTCCAGTCAGTAGATACTTACATAATATAACACCTATGTGAATAGCAGAAAATTTAGCCATGCAGAAATATCATATGTCATCATTTGCTACGACAACAATTTTCACATAATAACGATGTTCAGATACTTAAGAGGTAGATCTTATGAATACATAGGTGTAATTCTGATATATAAAGGAATATTCGATACGCGATTTATCTAAATTTATACATATGAGAAAATGTAAAAAATAGAAACATTATTATTCATATAGCTGCCGCGTAAACAAATCAAATTTATCAGAAGTAACTATTGATTTGCGCGATAGAATTCCTACGTCTATGTAAGAGAAAATGTAAAATGATTAGCCTATTAAAAATTACAGACTAATCTATTAGCATTTTTTAGAAATTCTGACGCGATATAGAGAACACGTTACATACCTACACATAGTAAATGTAGACACATTAATATTAAATGTATCTAATAGAACATTTATTTCACAATAAAATGTGATAGAGTTTTGGAAGGGTCATCCATAAAAAACTGTCTGGAAAAATATTTCTTCAGACAGGGTTATAAATAGACCTGTGATACAATATTTCGTTAAGCTTTTTAGAAAACAATATTTTTCCAAAAAAAGTAAAACATTCATGCTGCGTTAATAATTTCAATGTTATATGCTTGAGAGCTTGCCGACAGTAGACCGAAAAAAAATCAAAAAATCAACAATTATTATTTTTCTTTTTTTTTTTTTTTTTGGATACAAGTTTTTCTTTATTATAGAAAGATAATAAAACTTTCTGTACATTTAAGTACATTTTTAATAAATGTTTCACTTTAAGTTTTATTCAAGATTTCACTTTTTTTAATATATGTTTCATTTTTCAAGATTTATGTAATAAAAAACGAAAAAATATAAAAAAAATAGAAACATTGTAAAATGGAAAGTGAAAGGCGTGAAATATTAGTTTAATGTCCATGCTATATATATATATATATATATATATATATATATATATATATATATATATATATATATATATATATATATATATATATATATATATATATATATATATATATATATATATATATATATATATATATATATATTCTCTCTTTAAATAATAATGTTAATGACGCAAAATATGAAGGAAAAATTATTTTTATGAAATATTTTTTTCATTTTTATAAGAAAGGGAAATTAATGTGTTTCTGAAACACAAAAGCGTATTGTTTAATTTTTACATATTCCATCTAAAAAGTTGTAGATACATAAATTGATTTTCTTTTTTCATACAATTTCGTAACTAGAATTTATTGTTTAAACCATAGCAATTCTTCCCAAAATATTAAAAAACACGTTCACTATTTGCGAGTTGATTACATTAAAATCACAATAGAGTTGCTATTATACATCAAATAATATCTTCTATTAGAACCTGAACAAACATTTTAAATAAAGGGCCCTCTTCATATTAAAAATTGCACCAACGTTTTTATAAAATTTTTCAGTTCCTGAATTTATATCAGTAGCTCTCCTGAGTAAATACAGCTCATGCATTTTTGGTAGAAAACAAAATTTAAGCATGGTAATGTTAAAAGTAGTTTAATTTAAAAGTAATTTAATAATATTTAATTTATATTTTCCGAACAAATCCTCCGATGAAACATTTACTATTTAAAGCAGAAACAATGGACTGACCCCGACATTTTCAAACTAAAAATAATTTTTATGTTTGAATCAATCACTTCGCTTATGCTTGGTATTATATATATAAAAAAAATCTCTAAAACATTGTAATCCGATGTAAAATTTAATCCATGTGAATCTGGTTCAACCACAGATATTTAAATAACATCTTGTTTCTATAGAGAATTTAGAGGAGAAATGTGTAATATTCTTAGAAAATATGGACAAAAATTAACGAAACAAATATCATCAGGGATGAAATCCGATTGATTTTGTTTTCTTTTTGTTTATTACCAAAGAAATAAATGATAATATAAAGAAACAATGTACAGATTTACGTCAAGTACAGAAATTATTAATTCAATGCAAACTGCAACAATCTGTATATTAAATGAGAGTTGTTTTAGATTTAATAAGAAGCTATATAATCAGTTAAAGGGTGTACCCATGGGGTCCCCTTTAACAAACGTGGTCGCAGAATGGAAAATAAGAAAATTGGAAAATAATATAATACATAATCATAAAAATGAGATACGTTTATGGGACCGATACGTAGATGATACATTTTTTAACAAACAAAAAAGTAAACTTTACAAGCCTCTAAAATGAAATAAACCAATATGACGTGAATATTCAATTTACAATCGAAGAAGGAGATAACCGGTCGCTGGTATGCCTAGATGTGAAAATAACATATGAAGAGGGACAAATACAGACTAATGCATACAGAAAACCAACTGTCAATCTCGCAATAATTCCTAGTACAGCTAACACTCCCATCGCCTACAAACTTGCACCGTTAAACATGTGCATCAGTAGAGCCATCTAAATATTTTCGACGGAGGAATAACTTAATGAAGAATTGAAATTAATAGAGAAAATAGGGCATAATGTAGATCACCCGATAACAACGATACACAGCTTAATAAATAAAGCGACAGAGAGTGTTAATATATTCCAACCAGTACAATAAAGTCTAGAGATTACACCCCGTTCCATTTATGAGCAGTTTAACAATAAGAAGGAAGGTACATCTAACTAAGCTAGGGAAACAGATGCCTATCACCCACAACCCATCTCTATTTTAAGTAATGAGATGTAGAAAAATATGAGAAATTACAAACAGCTGGGGTTCATAGAATTACAGGTTTAAATGTAGAAAATAAAGAAATATCTTATGTAGGAATGACGAAAAGAAAAATTAAAAAGCGATTCAAAGAATATATCCGAGATATCAAATACAACAATGAAACAACAGCTATTGTGAGAGAAAATATAAGAACCCCCATACAATTAAATTCACTTAAGATATAAAAAATCGCTAATTATGACAATCTTCACAACACATTAATGAGGGAATCGATAGAAATTTGCTTGGCGGGAAAAAATGTATGTAATGATATGATTCATGCAACAATTAACAACCGTTGAAGGAAAATGTTGAAGAAGAGGAAAAATTTGAGGAAAAAACGAAGAGAAATAGGGAAAAGCTTTATGAATCTCGTGAAAAATGTAATTCAAATTGAACCTCATTTGAATTGAAGAAACCCCAGAAGTAGGGCTTAAAGTGCTTTTGAAGAGAGAGAGCGTAGTGTGATTGTTTCTGAACGCTTAAAATAAAATATAAGAGTATTTAGGAAGACTACAAACACGGTAAACGTGAAATGAAAACTGGAAAGATAAAAATGAAGAAATATTAAAAGAAATGTGTGCAGGATAATTTATTCACTATAACAACAACTTTCATATCATCAGGCCAATTACCTTTATTTACTAATTTAGTAATTTTTTTGTTAATTGTGTTAAGAGGGTTCTTCTTGACTTCTATACAGTTCATATTATTAATACATTCAATCATTTTATTTTTATAGTCATTTGTATTTAATATAGCTAATTTATTGGGTTTATCTGTCTGAATCAAGATAATCTCTGGATCAAGTTTTAGGGTCTTCAGGGTGTTTAATTCTTCCTTAGATAGCTTTGTAGGTCGTTTTATTAATTTGTTAAGTTCATGGTACATAATGTTGCGGTTTTCTTCTTTATATTTACTATGTGAAGTTTGTACAACAGTTTCAAGTTCAGTAATAACAGATTTTAGATTAGGTTTCGTCGGAAAAATATATTTAGGTCCATGTTCTAGTACATTTATTTCCTTTTCATTTAATGTTTTGTCAGATAAGTTACAAAAATCCACTGCGTTTAACATGATTACTTTGAGTGCTACAAAGTTTTTAAATTTTGACATTGTATTGTTTCTTTAGAGATGTTTTTTCCATATCTATATTTTTTCTAGCTTTTCCATTAAGATACACTGTTAAAAATAAATCCGTAAATTCACGGTAAAACTACTGGCAGCGAAGTTGCCGGACTTTTTCCGTTCCGTTAGTAGATTTCCCGTTTTGAAAGATAAAAGAAGGAAAATCGCCGTTTGCAGAAGCGGTAACTTTCCGATAACGCTCTCATAAATCACGGAAATATTCCTCGTAGAACTGACAGAAAAGGACATTTTTCGTTTTTGATAAACTCGGTTTAAAAAAATCTTGACATCTCACTTGGTGCTGCCATCTGTCGGCTATTGCGGGAGTATTTACTATCTGATATACGTCAAGAACAGCTTCTGGTCGACATCGGGTTTTGAACCATGGGTGATAGTGCCTCGAGTGCAGCGTCTTGCCGGTTTGACCAGTGGGCGCTTGCTAGAATAGCAGTTTGAAAGGATCATTTGGAAATTCTCAAAATGGCGGCTTAGAAAATTTGGGGTTTAGAAGCTTGGTAATTTTGAAGTTAATTGCGAGGAGATTTCGTTATGAGATGATGTTGATGTTTTAAAATTGTAATATTAATAAAGGATAAAAACATGAATTATATATATTCTTAACTTGATTGTTAGATGTAAAATATGAATATTATATTTGAATTAAATTCGATAAAAAATGTTTGCTTGTTTAAGAAAAGCGATTTTTTTTCAACTATTATATATTTTTTAAATGTGTTCGCTTAGAATATATTTTCAGTGCGAGTGCTTTTTATTACTTTAAAAACTAAATTGCGAATAATTTTAAAGGAATGAGAAAAATATTATTTTCCTTTTATTTGAAAGCATTATTTTTGTATGTTGCTTTTTTGAGTAAAATAGATTTTTTTTTCACTTAATTTAACTATTATATATATATATTAATCTGCTTGTTTAGAATATATTTTAAGTGCGAATATTTTCTTATAACTTTAAAAAATAAATTGCAAAAAATTTTTAAAGAATGGGAAAATTGTTACTTTTTTTAATTCGAAAGTACTATTTTTTTTTTTTTTTTTTTAAATAAACTCGAAATTTTAATTTATTAAATTTTTAGTTTTTCTGTGCAACAACATGTCAGTTTTTTAAACATTGAAAATAAATATGCAGCAGATAAGATAACGGAATATTTCCGTTATCCCCTTTCGACTCCGTCCGTTCCGTTGTTTTCCGGAAATATGAGGAAATTTTCTGTTTTTTAACGAAAAATACCCTTTTGTCGCAAAAAAGGACTTTTTCTGTGAAATTCAGGAAAAATATACCCGTGAATTTCAGATTCTTTTTAACAGTGTATCAAAATATACGGCGGAGTTGATGATACAAATTCAAATTATAAATCAAAAGTTCATTTTTGTAGACAGTTAATATAGGCGTATTTCTTCCTAATACACAATGCCAAGCATTTTTGTTCAAATTGTCTATTAAGACTAGTCAGGTTCAAGATCGCAAATTAATTTCGATTCATCAAAAATGATGGAATAATGTTCATATTACGGTATGTTACAAGAAAATTTAATTTAAAAGTTTGCGATCAAGTCGTAGTCTTTCGTATTTAAAATGCGAAAATACTTTCTTATCAAATACATTAGACATATCAATCCAGCATCGATGAAATGTTGCAAATAATATAATACAATCACTTGTTAACTTTAAATTAAAGTCTAATAATGCTGAAAGTGATAAAACACATAACACGGAATTTTTAAAAATACTTTTTTAATGTAGATGACATATGTTTCGTTCGCTCTATTGGTGACATCTTCAAATCTAAATGATAAATACAATGTTCTCGCATATTTTTTGAAAATGGTAAACATAAACCACGAGATCGCGTGTCCAAGGCAAGCAAGTGCTTAAATTGGTCAAACTGGGAAACGTGAAAATTATTAACTGTTTTTATTTTTATTGCTTTTTTAATCTGTCGATCATCGCGTGCCAAATTTTAGCAAATTCAAAAGAAGCGGCTTCGTTGCAAATGTTATCTTTTCGCAAATATAATTCTATAGATTCACGGATAATGGATGGGAGATAAGCTCTTGATTGAAAAATTATTTTACTATTCTTGAAATCAATCTGAAACTGCTCCGTTCTATATTGTCTGGCTAAAGCAGTAGTTCTTCTGTCATATTTGATATCTGCCATATGTTTTTTTATTCTTGTTTTAAATTTTATGTTTGTCATTCCTATATAGTATTGTACTGGTCCATTTGCCTTGGTGAATGGGATTTCATAAACACAGAAAAGTTGATCAGGTTCTATTGGATCTGTTTTTCTACATACTATGTTTTTTAATTTTGTGGAAGGTTTTGCAATAAGGCAGATGTTAAATTTTCTAAGTTTATAATTTAATCTTTCAAAGAATCCTGGAAAATATTGTAAAGATGATACTTTTGAGTTTCGTTCATTAAAAATTTTCTTCATTTTATTATCCATGCTCGTAATTAATTTATTGATGGTGCTGTCTTTGTATCCGTTATATTTGCGAAAATATAACATTTGCAAAGAAGCCACTTCTTTTGAATTAGCTAAAATTTAGCACGCGATGATCGACAGAAAAAGCAATAAAAATAAAAACAATTTTCGCGTTTCCCAGTTTGACCAATTTAAGCACCTGCTTGCCTTGGACATGCGATCTCGTGGTTTATGTTTACCATTTTCAAAAATATGCGAGAATGTTGTATTTATTATTTTGATCTGAAGATATCGCCGATAAAGCGAACGAAACATATGTAATCTACATTAAAAAGGTATTTTTAAATATTCCGTGTTATGTTTTTTATCACTTTAAGCATTATTAGACTTTATTCCAAAGTTAACAAGTGATTGTATTATATTATTAGTAACATTTCATCGATGCTGGATCGAAATGTCTAATGCATTTGATAAGAAAGTATTTTCTCATTTTAAATACGAAACACTACGACTTGATCGCGAACATTTAAATTTAAATTGTCTTGTAACATGCCGTAATATGAACATTATTCCATAATTTTTGAAGAATCGAAATTAATTTGCGAACTTGAACGTTACTAGTCTTAATACACTCTTAAAACTGTGCCTCTGATTTAAGAGGTACATTATGATTTTTTGTGCCTCTGAATATTAAGAGGCACGTGGTGCCTTTGAAATTAAGAGGTACATAGTGCCTTTGGGATTCAGAGGCACAGCGTAAGTGCTTTTGAAATTAAGAGGCACAGTGTGCCGCTGAATTTATATATTCAATTTCCTCTTATTTCAAAATACATTCTGTGCCTCTTAAAATGGTGGTACATGCATGTGCCACCATTATAAGAGGCACAGAATGTAATTTAATTAAAATTTATATTATATATATATCTTTACAGTAAATTCTGTCTACTGCAGAAAGATTTTCCAGCATGGCATATCCAAAGACATAGATGGAATTTTGTCTAAGGCAGAATACTATCGTGGTTATTTTTAATCATAAATCAAATAGAAACAGTTGAAAATGAAACTTTTAAACAGTTTTAAACTGAAAGTTTCTCACTTGTAGACTATACCCGCTTTGTAAAAGGTATTTTTCCAGAGATCAACGCAAACTTTATAGGGGGATTTAGCTGGCGTCTAAGGAAGATGATGCAATATCGAAAACAGTTCTGGGACGTAGACATGTTTAATTTGTAGACAGTACACTAAATACGTATTACCTTTAAACATAAAATAAACTAATTGATTTCTTGCTTGTGCAACTAAAACTATATCATAATTTAGAGTTGAACCTATACGCGAACTTTGCGAAAAACAATTACTGAAAACAAAATCATTGCTGAGCACTATACGTAATAAATCCACTATACATATATTTTTGTATAACCTAATTTCTGACCTGTGTTATATGACTTTTCTATTAACTGCACTGTTTTTTCTTGCTCAAAATAAAAATAAAAGACAGACGCTGTTATTTTATTCGACACAGCAGTGTTTTCTACACTATAAAAAATGACCAATGTTTCTTATTTTATGAAAATATGCTATAACCACGAACGAAAATATAATATAATCTTCTGAGTTATCCGAAATTTCAAATAGCATGTTACATTATCTCTTGAATCCCCAGAAACGAATACATCTTCAAAATTTAAAGAATAATTTATAAAATCAAATTATTTTTAGCTGCCCGAATTTTTCAGAAACGTTTCCGAAGGGTTTTTATAGTGTATTAATTAGTGTCCTCAGGCTGGAATACCTGTTTTTCGAATGTTATCCATTCTCAAGTACACGTTTTCAGACGCATAAGGTAATTTATACATGAAAGAGTAAAGAAATAATCTTAATTTTAATGTTATTGTTAACGCTGTTAATTTTGCATGTTTGTCTGCTAAACATTTTTTTTCAGCATGAAAATGTTTACTTCAGAATTGATAGCATTCGAAAAACAGGTATTCCAGGCCGAGGACACTAATTATTACACTAATTTTGAAATTGTATTTTGAAACTGTATTCGTTTCTGGGGATTCAAAAGACAATGTAACATGCTATTTGAAATTTCGGATAGCTCAGAAGATTGTATTATATTTTCGTTCGTGGTTATAGCATATTTTCATAAAATAAGAAACATTGGTCATTTTTTACAGTGTAGCGTATAAATAATGTTCACGAAACTTTACAAATATGTGAATTGTTATTTCTCAGCCTACATAAACATATGATGAAAGTAAAAATATGAACATTAGCCTTTAATTATGTATGTGCCTCATATTAATTTATTATATTACAAGGAGCATTTTAGCTTGTTTACATTCGTACTTTCATTATGCCTAATGGAATGATTCCATTTTATATCCTTTTTCGATTATTATCCATTTTTCATATCCAATATATCTATGGGTTATTTTTATCACAAGAATAAGAAATAGTCGGAAAATTAACTACATCAAGTATGATAATCAATGGAATATATCTGTGCATAAGAAAAACATATTTATGTAATCAGGTTTCATCTTATTTTTCTTTAAACACCGTGTAATATTTTTATTAATATTTCACAGAAAAAATATTAGTTATTAATTCATCTGCATCATTAGCATGCATTTCGAGAGTTTCTTTTTTATTCAGAAATGCTGAAGTCATACTATAATAATATCTTTTTGCTTTATGTAATGACAGATGCTTCGTAATTACATGAAGTTTTTTTTTCCTTTATGGATTCGGAATTTCTCGAATAAAACAGGAATTCCCGATGTTGACGCATATATGCGCTGATGGTGCAAATGCGTCTGAAATGCGTCATCAAATATGTCTGCTATTTCATTGGAACCTATAAAATAAAAATGTAGAAATGGTACAGTTCAAAAAATGATAGAAAATATGTAAGTGGAAAAATGGAGAAAGTTTTAAATTATTTCGTCGTAATTCAAAATTTTACAAAATGCGCTTTATCTACAGACACTACAGATTTTAGAAACTACAGGTTATATTAGGGATACTATTACAATGAATTTTCAGAATTAAAATGTATAGAAATATATATATTTTATAAAATAATTTTTAGTATTTTAAAAAGTAATTGAAAGGAGAGTTTTGGATTATTATCCTCAAATATCTTCTTATTTAATTTTCGCATAAGTAAAACAAGAACGAAAAATCATGCGTCAAGCATAGATTATGTAACACTTTCCAACGCTTCCAAAATAATTTTACAAATCATACCGTTTAATAAGCTAAAAGATAACATCTAAGTAATCCGAATACTTTTTCTCCGCCCTGTATAGGATCTATAGATTTGTATATATACTACATAGGATGCTAAATTTTAGTTCAGTTAGGAAACGCGTAGCACAGTTTAAAATTCTCCGTCTGGAGTTAAATAATACAGAAATGTGTTCGCGAACTTTTGTGCGTCCCTGTAAATGAACGATGACTGCTGTACACACACTATTCTGTAGTAAGCCTCTTGAAATACACCTTAGTGATATATATATAAATTTCAATCCGTTTAAAATAGGGAAACATTATTTAAATAAACCGCAGACGATTTTTCTCCATAGACGTAATGTAACAGAATTCTTTTGACTGTCCCTGTAAAGTAACTATATGTGCTATGCACACCCTATTCTACATTAAGCTTCTTCTAATTCACCTTAGTGATATATATAAATTTCAATGCGTTTAAAATAGTGAAACATTATTTAAATAAACCGTCAATGATTTTTCCCCATAGACCGCAATGTAACGGAATTCTTTTGAGTCTCCCTGTAAAAAAACTATCAGTGCTACACACTTCCGTTGAAATAGGGAACATGCTATAGATAACGACTATAACATATAAAAATTGCAGAGCAATTCGAGCATATTTACGGGAGTTAGAGCACGGACAGACGGCAGACGGCAGACGGCCATACGGCCAGACGGCAGACGGCCATACGGCCAGACGGCAGACGGCCAGACAAACCGAAGTCATAAACACTTTTCAACTAGGTTGGAAAGTGTTAAAAATAGACCCTCAGAAAACCCCGAACTTTACTGATATTATTTAATGAAAATACCTAAAATTAAAATTTTTAACTACCATAATGTATCGAGGAAGAAAAGTTGTATAATGCAACATAGAAAATCTTACATTTTCAAGATGAGATTTTTGAATTATTACTTCTGCTAGTACGATTTTGAAATAGAAATATTAATCACTAAGAAATAACTAATCTGAAGATGAATTTTCTTTGTACACAGAAGCGCAATTTTCCATGACAAAAAGAAACATTCCACTAAGTTAAAAATAAAGGAGAAGGGAAAGTTTTAACCCTCTAAGCGTTTTGCCCGTATTTTTCCGTTTCCCAAAAACAACTTAAATCGGCTCTAGATAAAAATATTTTTAACAAAATTAATTGTATTTTAAGATATATATAAAATAAAGAGATATGAAATATAATTTTAGAAACAAACGGGGAAAGAAAATTTAAATTATTTTAAGTTTTACAAATATTTTTATGAAAATGCAGAAAAGCCCTCAAGACGCTCAGAGGGTTAAACAATAGATATTCAGAAGTAATATAATGGATTTTTTTTTTCAGTTCCACCATTCCAATATATTGCTATCTAACATCATTTGTGGTTTGATGTTTGATCGATGTCTAAAACTGCTTAGTTTTTCAAATGAAAAGCGCATTCGTAGAAAGAAACATACACTAAAAATTTAAAATGTACTAAAAATGTTTATAAATTCATTCGACATCCATTCGAATTAGACTTTTTAATAAATTAAATCATACTACTACATTTTTCCGTTTATACACGTCCGACACTGTGTTAGATATGATTAACTTAAACGGCATTTACTATCTTAGCGTTACAAAATGTAAAATGCATTTATTTTGTTGATGTTTACATTGTTGGTAGAAGTATTTTTAGTAACTAGTATATTATATTTTTCATCCAATGAAATTACTAGGACTATTACTAGAAGAACTTTCAACACATTGCACGAAATCTAGAAATCTTCTATTATCTCATAGAAATGTTTAAAATGAATTAATGCAAACTCGTTCTTTAGATTTTCCGAAGATTCCGCAAACCATTTTTTTTATCTATAGAAACCAAAAAGAATTTAAAATATCTAGACCCACAATATTTTCAAATTTGTGAAAAGGTTTCGTAATTAAGAATATGATCATTTTGTTAGTTAGCAATTTTATAAAATAAAAAAAATTAGATTTGAAAGAGCATGAGAGCAAGACTGTGTTAACGCCAAGTTATTGTTAAAATTTTCAGATTGTCCATACATATTATTTATTTGTATTCTCGACAAACATCCTCACTGTAAAAAAAAAAAGATGTTGAATAATGATAGTATAGAAGGTTGGAAGGATAGTATAATAGAACCACAAACGAACCGATTCAATACCCTCTTCTGAGTTACCCACGATTCCGAAAAGCGCTGTTTATCTTCTAAAACCACAGAAAGAAGTATATTGTGGGAATGAAATGTAACAATGAGAAGTAGCAGCAACAATTGTGTGAACTCAATGAAATAATAATAACCATGAGCTGCGATAAAGGCAAGCAAGAATACGAAGTCACGCTATACAAGAATGAAAGCACGCAAGCATGAACGAGATTTCCATAGATTTGAGCCAAAGTAGTTGGTTTGAGTTTTGGAAAAACTTGCATTGAAAAGCTTGAAAAACTTGCGAAGTATGTATTATTGAATGACGGAAAGTTGTCATTGCTATTTAGTAATAATCTAAATATATGTTTAATCTTCTGTTGTATATTTAGTTGTTTATTAAACCTTAATATATGTATTTGTCTTTGAAACTCTGTTATGGTGAAATCATATATTACTTATGGTAATCCCACAACACTTTGCTACACTTTTATGGGCTTGGGCCGGGATTGGAATTAAATAAAAAGTTAGCTTGATTTGAATAAAAAACTATTTTGTACCATGATCCGAATGAAATATATTTTGAACTCAAATGTATAATATGAAAAAATGGGCTGTATATTTGAAGTATAATGATAACTATCCGTAATTAGACCTACGAGATATTATCGTATTTTGTTTTGCTGAAGTGTCAACAAATATTAAATGATGACAGGTTTGAATAAAACTAGAAAAGCAGACCTGTTAACATTATGTAATGACCCGGGTCTAATTGTGCCTCACACTCCAAGAATTATTAACTTGTTGATAACTGAATCAGAAGATTATGAAAAGAATTTTCTTGAAGTTTGACTCGAAGTCATTGAGGCTGAAAGAGAAGAAAGAAAACAGCTAGAAGCAGAAAAGGGAGAAAGAATGCTAGAAGTTGAAAAGAAAGAAAAGAGGTTAGAAGCAGAACGAGAAGAGAGGCGATTAGAAGCAGAAATAGAAAGTAAATAAAAGAAATTAGAAGTAGACAGAGTAGACAGAAAATTAGAAGCTAAAAGTGAAAGGGCAGAAGAAAGAAAATTAGAAGCATTGAGGCAGGAAAAAGAAGAAGAAATTACTTTTTAAAGTACTTCTGACGATACAACTTTCCGTGATATTATTGAACACCTTGTTGTACACCTGAAGCACTTAAAAGAAACTTTCCGTCTTTATTTTCCTCCCTCGAAGCTAGAAACAGAGTGTATGAGGGATCGTTTAATTTCCAACAAATTAGTGAAATCAAAAACGCAAAATTTTTAGACCAGGAACAACATTCGAAATATCAGACGATGGGTGCATGAAAATTGCTTTCCATTGCCTTTCCAATTTGTTTTTTGTTGTGGGTGTGAAATACCTCTGCATAACTAGCAGAATAAGCTACCAAGAAATTACTTCTCTTATGTGCTACATATTTGTGTGAAATGTATTTCACATCAAAGGGGATCCGCCAGTTCCCAAAGTTTATGAACCGCTGACCTACAGTTAGTAAAACATTGCCGGGATTTGCAGTAAATGATGTCTAATGTGCTTTGCTGGGTGGGTCCAGCAGAGCTTTAGCCGCCTTTGGATAGGCTTCTTCCTACTTAATTAAATAATAAAACTTTGTATGACACCATAAAAACAAAAAACGCACAGGACGCGTTTCGGGTTGAAAATTTTAACAGCCCGTCACCAGCCAATTTAAACACGTGTCCTTAAAAAGACAAGGTCACAAAAAAAACCTTGTCCCATTACGGATACTTGTTTTCTTTGGCTAATGACGGGATGTTTAAAATTTCCACCCTAAAACGCGTCTGATTTTTTTTAATTATTTTTTTTAAATATGGTGATTCATACAAAGTTTTATGATTTAATTGTATTTTATCGCCAGTTTTTGGTACTTTTTCATCTCTCCATATTTGTACACTTAGACATTATCTTTCAACTTACTAAACGGTGAAGTTTTGTTTCAATATTTTGAATGTGGTGGAAAGAGTTTCATAATCAATTGTTGACGCACGATTTTTCTTTCTTGTTTTACATAATAATAAAAAATATTTGCTTTTCTGTTTATCTGCAAAATTTTTGTCAATTCTACAGAAAATAGTTATTTGAAAACAAAAATTTTAGCAATTTTTAAAATGTTTATAAGGTAAAGCTAGGAGAGTCTGCGCACAATTCAAGAGAATAGCAAAAAAATCTAAATATTAATTTTTTTGCTAAACTATCCATGGATAATTTTTACTTCATTTGTTTTTTATGCATTTCTATTGCTGTTTTGTTGTTATGTTGCAATTTAATAGAATAGTTGTAACAAAACCAAGAAAGTTATTTTGCGCAATCTCTCCTTACAGGGTTAGTGTGATTGCGCACATGGGTAGGAGACATTGTTACTAATAATAACTACAATTAAATTGTTGACAATAATAATTACACTTAAATGACATTGCTGTAAGGTTTTTGTGAACAAATTTTATTGTATTGGGAGTGAATACTTCAACCTAATGCTTCAAGAATCAGAAAAAGGAAATAATTTTAAAAACGATTAAAAAATTTTAATTAAAGGAAAACAAATTAAAGAATCAGGAAAAGCAAGTCCAGATAAGATTACAAAATAACATAAAGATACTTGATAACACGTTTAACTTAAAATTAGTTCATTTTAATTTTTCATTTTTTATGCAAATTTACCAATAAGCTGCGTAATCTCTCCTAGCATGGAAACTAATGGGAACAATGCGCCATCTCTCCTAAAAGCAGATGCGCAAACTCTCCAATTTCGGTAGGAGCTATTGCGCGGCATTTTATTTAAACATGGCCACTACTAAAACGAACCGTTGATGTTCACATTGTTAGTCTAGATTAGTAGCTTATGAGAAACCCTTAAGTTTAAAATATTTTGTACTATTGACATTGTATAGAAATTCTGATGAATAGCTATGAAAATTCAAGCACTTACTTTGGGAAAACAAAACAAAATAGCAATACTTTATCTTAGACGCTCAAAGCTATCAACGTGCACATTCAAGTAGACACTCCATTACTGTTGTTGTACAACTACCTGGAGTCGCTGCGCTCTCACTCTACTCCTTCCCCTCGAATCGCTATGTGCGCAATCTCTCCAACCGTGCCATCTCTCCTGGATTTAGCTTATGTTGGAAATTGCTATAAGACTATTACCATCTAATTTGATCTATTTCTATTTTATGCCGTTGAAATGCATTATATTTCCACATATTTAGTTACTTTTAATTAGTAAATTAATTAATTTTTATAAAACATACAAGTAATATCTCATCAAAAAGTCACCTGTAAAAAATGACGCCAAGTCTCGTAACTCATTTACCGTAAAAAGTACTGAGGTCGTATACAGCCAAGTTTAACTATCTTATTAACTCAGAAATTTTCATTCACAAATCACTCCTAGTCTCTATAACTTTAGTTAATTATTATTTTGTGACTTGGCAATTACGCAGCACAGGGAAGTTATTACACCTTACTATGTTATATTATGGGATGGGATAATTTAATTAAGGCAAATTATATACGCACAGGGAAGTTATTACACCTTAATATGTTATAGTATTATTTGATTAAGACTAACTATATACATCACATTCTCGTGCTACGTAATTGCCGTCACAAAATAATAATTAACGAAAGATGTAGAGACTAGGAGTGATTTGTGAATAAAAATTTCAGAGTTAATAAGATAGTTAAACTTGGCTTTATATGATCTCTGTACTTTTTACGGTAAATGAGTTAGGAGATTTCGCTGCATTTTTTACTGGTGACTTTTTGATGAGATTTCACTTCTTTTTGTAAGCAATCCTCCTTTTTTTTTATTTTGGGCTCTTTTTGGAGATCATCCACTGATTTTCGAAGAAGTTAACTTAAAGGAATTTCAGGTAACTAGGCAAGCACTAAGTTATGGGAGGGGGGAGTCAAAAGTACTCTCAACTGCTTCCAGGAAAGGTGCTATCAATCTGAGATATTACTCGCAGCCTAGATACTTGATATTTAGCACAAAAGTACTGTTTAGGATAAAAAGAAAGCTAAATTTAAAATTTTCGGAAATTTTCAATATATCAAACTGTATTTGATTTTTCGAAGTTTTTTCGGATTTTTAAATTTTTCCTTATTTTGTATCTTAAACCCTACCTTTCTGCCAAATGTCAAGCTGGTAGGACTACAAAATCGAATTATATTCAAACCTTCGACTTTTTATAAATATATTGATTTTTTGATTTTACTTCTAAGTTTCCTGATTGTCATGCCAACATAGTAATTATTTGATCCGTCTTTTTAAGGATCATTTAGGTTCAATTTAAAGATAAATCAAGATAATCTTAGAGTCACCATGATTTTATTTAAAAAGGATTATCAAGCCATAACCAGCCTGTAATGCCGGGAGGAGAGGGAGATCTGCGAAGATTTTTTTGGTGCTAACATCATTTAACAATCTACGTTTCATATGCAAATTAAATAGAGTATAACCTGTGAAAGAAAACAAACATGTCTATAAAGGGACCACCCATAACGTAATGGACTATAGCGGAACTCTTCTATACCGAAATTCGTAAACAAAAAGAAAAAACAGCATAATCCGGGGGAAAAAACATAAAACAATTACGGGCTGTATACTAGCTAATAGGACAATTATCTTAAAACTCATGTTTCTAAAACAACAAAATCGAATTGTTTTCGATTTTTCGATTTTATTTTCGAATTTTACAAATTTTTAAAAGTTTCTTTTTTGAATCGTAAATATTACCTTTACACTACATTTTAAGTCTCTAGCAAGATCGAATTATTTTCAACTTTTGATTTTTTTCGAATTTTGGTTTCGAAATTTCCGGATTTTTTAATTTTTTCTTATTTTGTATCCTAAATACTAACTTTATTCCGAATTCCAAGTTTCTAGAGCAACAAAATCGGATTATTTTCAAATTTTTGTTTTTTTCGATTTTTTCGATTTTTTGATTTTATTTTCGATATTTATTGAGTTTTTGATTTTTTTTCTGAATTCTAAACACTACATTTACGCCAAATTTTAAGTTTCTATGACTACAAGATCGTATTATTTTCAATTTTCAATTTTGTTGGAATTTGTTGAATTTTCGAATTTTCTGGATTTTATGAGTTTTTCTTTCTTTGTAGCCTAAACACTACCTTTATTCCAAATTTCAAGTTTCTAGGCCTACGGGATCCACCTAACCTTTTTTATGACGCGTGAGTGCGTGAGTGCGTGAGTGAGTGAGTGACAAAAAATCGAAACTTTCAGTTCATATATCGTTTGCACTACAAAAGACAGAAATATAGACAGTCTTATTTGCCAGATTTAAAAAGACAGTCTTATTTGCCACATACTCTATATACGGAAGTTTCTGATTTTTGGGATACACCAGCTCAAAGCTATGGGAAGGTCAAAAGTGCCCTGAGTTACTTCCAGAAAAGGATGCTTACGGCTGTGCTCTCTCGACATGGCGGAGGCACTGCCGTGCCTCTAGATACAAAATTAAACATTCAATAAAATTCCAACAATCAATCTTTTTTTCTATTTTTTCAAATTTTCTATTTTTTCTTTTAATTTTCTGGATTTTTTATTTTTTTTTCTATTCTAAGTACTACCTATATTTCAGATTTCAAGTTTCTAGTTCTACAAAATCGAATTATTTTCAAACTTTCGATGTTTTTCGATTTTTTTAATTTTATCTTCGGTTTTTATTGTGTTTTTCATTTTTCCTTATTCTGTATTCCAAACACTACCTTAACGCCGAATTTTAAGTTTCTAAGGTTAAAAGATCAAATTATTTTCAGTTTTTCAATTTTTTTTCGAATTTTTCGAATTTTTGATTTTTTTTTCGAATTTTCTGGATTTTTTTTATTATTTTCCTTTTTTTTTGGTATCCTAAGTACTACCTTTATTCAAAATTTCAAATTTCTAGCGCAACAAAATCAGATTGTCTTCAAATTTTCGGTTATTTTCAATTTTTCAATTTCTTTAAATTTTGCTTTCGATTTTTTGGTGTTTTTGATGTTTTCTTTTTCTGGGTGCAATTCACTATCTTCACACCAAACTTTAAGTTTTGAAGAATACAAGATCGCATTACTTTCAATTTTCAATTTTGAGGGAATTTGTTGAATTTTCGAATGTTTTTTTCGAATTTTCCGGATTTTGTAATTTTTCCTTTCTTTGTATCCTAAACACTACTCTTTTTCCAAATGTCAAGTTTCTAGGGCTACGGGATCTACCTAATCTTTTTGATGACGCGTGAATGAGTGAGTGAGTGAGTGACAAAAAATCGAATGTTTGAGTTCATAAATCGTCTGAACTAGAAAAGACAGAAACTTGTAATTTTAAATTTTGGTTCTGTGTGCCAAATACTCCAGAAAAACGAAGTTTCGGGTTTTTGGGAAACTTCAATGCAGAGATACGGGGTGGTAAAAAGTGCCCTAAGCTGCTTCCAGAAAAGGATGCTTACGGTTGTGCTCTCTCGACTTGGCGGAGGCACTACCGTGCCTCCAGATATTTTTTTTTTTATAGTTAGCGTGCACTAATTATTGTACATATACATGGGCTACCAGAATATAATAGCGTTAATTTAGAGCCAGAATTCGATAAATAATACACATTTCGCAGCGTAATACATCTTTTTAAAAAATCACTACCACTATTTCCAAACTAATATCTTCGTGGTAGACTTTATAACATGTGTTACAACGAAGTTTATATATTTTGAAAATAGTAGTTGCAAATATAGTATAAAAAATATTGTACGCTGCGATTCCTTTAAATATTAATGCATATTAAATTCAATTTTTTTTCTAACTTCATAATGCAATTATTTATTTAATTATTTTAGAGATATTATCGACTTTTCTATTTTCTGCTGTAAAAAATTAAAAAAAAAACCTTTAATATAAAATCACATTAAAGCCTGTAACAATTGCTTACAAAAACGATATTGCTGGCATTTTAGAGAAAGTTTCAGATGTTTATCTAGCAGCTCTAACCTAAAATACCTTAAATTATATTACATTCATACGCTTAAAAACACAGCCAATAATTTTTAATTCATAGTTGCTCGCTTATCATAGCAAATACATATACTAATTACACAATCAACACTATAAATGTTTTATTCAACATAAAATTTGTAATTGGCAGATCAATTAATGTTAAATTGTAATTGTAAAGAGAAAAAATATAAAACGTGCATCACATTTTGGATATACTGTATTAATTTAACGTCGTAAATTATTTTTCATTCACCTAATGAAAACACAACAAATTGCTTTTGGTTCATAAATACTTTCTTTTAATGAAAATTATTAATAACACGTTATTATACAAATTACTTTATTATAAACAGCATGCAAAAGATAAAATAAAATAAACTTAAATATTAAATAAAAAATATATATTTATATATATACTTTGTGGCATTCTTTTGTAGATAATTTAAATAAATTTCAATTCTTAAATAATTGAATTATTTGCTCATTTGTGGTTTCCTATCATGAATATTTATTCGTTGATATTGTAGAAATATAACGTTTACTTTTAGCATTTGTATTTAGCTAATTAAAAAGTCAATAAAGGTAATTTCTCTTATTACAAATTAAAATTAAAGCATGCAAAAGACATTCCAGCAAATATTGTATTTAGAGGTAATTAAAATTTCTATTGAAATAAAATGAAAATCTGTCTCTATTAAATAGAGACCTACATTTAAAGATAAGATTATTTTAATCTGACAGAGCATAATTATATTCTCTAAATTTCATCATTGCAAAATTGGAATTCAAGCTGTCACTAGTGCGTCCGATCAACTTAAATATTCATAATTTTACTTTGGGCGTGAATTTATCTTCAACTCATTAACGTTTAATTGCAGTAAACGGTTTTATTACGTAGCTTAATTATCTTTTAGATAACGTTAATGCATGATATTTGAAGCTATTTAATTTGTTTTCAAAAATATTTTCGTCGTCTAATTAAGCTAACGCACCAATTTTACGATACTGAAAATTCAACATTTTTGACATATACTTCACATGTCACAGTTTTCTGTCACATTTGTTTAAATACAACAAAGACTTCAAAATTAATTATTTTCTGGATGATTACACAGGTCTAAAAGGAAGATTTGTTTTAGCTGTTTTGTGTGCAATTTTTGGTGTTTTGATTAAAAATCAGAATAAAAATGGTGTATCAAGAAGGATGTTGCCATGTGCACTCATACCAAAAGGCAGAACATGGGGGAAAAGAAGCGGACCAGCAGCATCTACATTGGGACATAAAAAACAGTAAATCCTGTGAAATCAAAAGCTTTGTATAACGGAATTTTGTCTTTAAAAAAAATATTTTTTTTATCCCTACAGCAGGAATACCATACAATTACACCTGTTTAGACGAAAATCTGTCTGAAAAAGAATCTTACTCCTATCACTGCTCTTTCTTTATTAGTTGGTTTTACATTATTAAATAAACACAATACATTTATTTGCTGCTAAATGTTGATAACAACATTTAGCAGCACACAATGAAAAATAAACACAATACATTAAAAATAAACACAATACCCTGGTTTAATTATCTTTAACACAATACATTGAAAATAAACACAATACATTTGCTGCTAAATGTACGCAATATTAGCAGCAAATTGTCCAGTCATTCGACCGTTTTTACAGAAAGCGGTTACATAACTGTAATTTAACTCTATTTTCACCATATTAATGTCCATATTATGGTCAGAATAGAGACAAATTACGGTTTTCTAACCATTTTGTATAAAAACGCTCTAATGACTGTACAGTTTGCTGCAAAATTTTAACAGTGTAAATTTATGCAGTGATATCTGTAAAAGCAGAAACGCTGAGGGCCAAAACAAAAATCCTATTTGCAGATTTTTTCTGATTCAGCAGTTATAATTGTATGGTATTCCTACTCTGAAACTTTTACGTTTAAGGTATGATTTGTCATACACAGGTTTTTCGCACGTTTTACTAATCAAAGTACAACTAAACCTGTAAAAGCAGAATAACTATGGAATAAAAAATATTCCGCCTCAGACAGATTTATTTAGGTTTTAGAAGGTAGATTTGTAGGGTGTATCTTTCGGCGGAATCGTAAAAACTTTCGTTAGAGACAGATTCGGTTTATACAGGTTTATTGTATTAAGTTCCACTCAATTCAACGAATAGCATGTCACTAAAACAATTAAAAAAGTCCTTCCGGCCTGTACCGGGAGGAAAAGGTAGCTTTCCTATATCTTCGTTGTAAAATTTTAGCTAATGTTACACTCTAAAAAAAATCCGTGAAAATACAAGAGATTTTCCGTTAAATTTTACGGAGAAGTTTCATTTTTCCAAAACAAAAGTACAATTTCCGTAAATGGCATTAGTTCCGTAAAGGCGATTTCAAATCCGTAAATATGCAGAAAGTTTTCAGTAAATTTAATGGATTTTTCCGTATTTCTTACAAAACTGTACAATGTCCGTATTTCTAGTGCCATTTCCGTAAATGACGTTCAGAGGTTTGCGTACAGAAATCGCCTTGTTTGAAATGCGAATTAAGATTGTTTTATTTACTAGAGTTCTTGTAGGATCCAAATCTGAACCAGTCCTACCCGTGGGCCTATTTTTTGTCATTAGGTTCGAGCCAATCCTGGAACTCATTCTAACCAGGGTTGTGTCTGGGCGGTAATTTTATGTGAATATAATAGTGATATTTTTATTTTTTAGTGAAATCTTTAGAAATTTATTTTATTTCCATAAATTACAAAAAAATATTTTTTTAAATCTACCTTTTTTTTCTTTATGGTACTTTAAATTGTGAATTTTTTCACAGACGTTTTAAAATTTTATTTTAATTTTATTAACGTGAGGCAATATTAGGTTATTAAAGGTTTCATAAAATATTATCTTTGCAAATTATCGATATGTATATTGTATTGAACAAAACTGATTTGTCTTAACTAAAATTTAATTTTTTATAAATTATAATTTTTTACAAAGTTTATATTTTTTCTTTAAATTTATAAAAGATATTAATCATTTTTTCTTTACTTTCATAAAAATGAAGTTTATGATTTTATAAAGTTTTTAATATATTTCGTTAGTTTATGATTTTATAAATTAAACTAAATTAATTTAGACTAAATTAATAAGTCCAAATTTAAACTTACCTATCCCAAGGTCATTAATTTCAAAATTTTCTCTAAAAATCTATATTTTTATTTTAATATTTTTAAGGTTTCATAAAATAATATCTTTGCAAATTATCGGTATGTGGGTATTAAACTAAACTGATTTGTCTTATAAATTTGTGAATTAAACAGTAAATTTATTGTAAAACATTGTAAAACTATAATTTTACAAAGTTCATAATTTTCTCTTTAAATTTATAAAAAATAATAACTTTTTGTTTACTTTATAAAGTTATAAGCTTCATTTTTATAAAAGTTTATAATTTATTTTGTTAGTTTATAATTTTTATAAATTAAACTAAATTATTAAGTCCAAATTTAAACTTACCTATCCTAAAGTTATTAATTTCAAAATTTTCTCTAAAAATCTATTTTTTCGTTTTGATATTTTAAAAATTATTCATTTTAACAGAACCATACACAAAAGCTCGCAGCAAAGCTTAAATATAATAATTTAATTTGTTATAAATTTGTTTATTCACATAAGTTTTTAAACTAAGAGATAAAGAAAATTTACTTTAATAGCATGTAATAAATACGTCTGCTTAAGATAATTATTGATTTTACTGAAATTGATAAATAAATCAACACACAAATTATTAAAGTACATGTACTATTGCAAAAAGAAACAATCATTACTGTTAATACAATATTTTACGCATATGATACATAAAAAAATTAAATTTATATGTTATAAAGCATCAAATAATAAAGCAGAATATAGAACAATTTTGAAAAGAAAATATTAAAAACAATAGAACTCTGAAAATATCCATCTAATTAGAAGAACTTCAAATTTTTGTATCATTAAAAACTTCTCAAAGAAGTAACAACATTTGAACACGTTTCCTGTCCAGCCATAGCGTAGTGGTTTAACGCGATGGTTTAGTAAGCGGAAGGTTGTGGGTTCGATACTTATCGTGGGAAATGGTAGTTGTTTATTAAAAACTCGCTCAGAAATGAACGGGGGGGGGAAAAATTATGTTCCTTGAGGGGAATACCTTTTTTTTCTTGGTCCTATAAAATTTATTTTAACGTGATAAAAATTTCTAAAAAATACGGAAGATATCCGTTATAAAACGGAAATTTAAAAACGGATATTTCAGAAATTACGGAAAATTTCCTGGAATTTACGGAAATTTTTTTCCGTTAAAATACGGAAATAGTACTGGCGTCTCGATTGCCAGTACAATTTCCGTTATTTTCAGGAAATTTTTTTTACAGTGTACACGAAAACAGCAAGTTAAAATGCAAAGAAACGTTTACAAAAGATTCGTTAATACTGAATTTGAATAAGAAATTCGCCAAATTATTGAGCAATAGCCAAATTGGCTTCATTTATGAAGACTTATTTTGGTCGCCAAATTTGGCGATATTTCGCGAAATGTCGCCAATTTTGTCGCCAATGTCGAAAATTTTGGCGCTAACGGATATGAATATATAGTTTTATGCGTATGATTGGGAAAATTATTACAACAATGAAAGAAAATAATTTGCGAGTAATCGCGTTAATGTTCTGTTTTGTTTCAAAATGTCAGCCACCCTAGAATTTCAAACTGCTCTATCTCAGCCATTTTTTAAGATAGAGGTGAACCACAAAATGCTCTGGAATCCTTGTATCAAGGCCTAAAACGTAATTAAAAAATAAATTTTAATTTTTTAATTTTTTGTATATTTATTTTAGTTTAAACTTTTTAAATGGCCGCCATCTTGAAACAAAACGGCGTACCAAGCTGGCCAACGAACTCGGTCGAGACATTGGCTAGCTTAATACACACAATTAGTTTCATCAAAATTGATTTATAAATACGAACGTTATCGTATGACATAGGTCAGATATATATATATATATATATATTATATATTTGAATCTTAACAATTCATTTCGATATTTTTTCTTATACATTATGGTATTGCATATATATTTTTAAAATATATTGATAATGGTGCTAATTGATATTAGCAATCTTTTAAATATTATACGCTTTGATCTCTGCTGCAATTGCGCATTATCATTGTGTGTTTTATATTTGATTTCTACTTGTAGTTATCTGATACCACGTTATAGGAATTTCCAATAATTGATTCATTATGTACATCACATGAAACATTTCTTTTTCTATTGCATTTGTATGATATTGTCCTATTAATCACTAGTATTAATTACATATTCTGTTCTTGCACTTATAATATATGTAATGTTATTTTATATTATGTTACATTTTTCAAAAATATTTAAAATTATTGTGTTTTAACGTTAAACATGCTTTGGTAAATTGTTTTGATCTGATCGCAATATTCTGAGAAGTCCATTGGGTTAACAATATGGGAGTCTTTGCTTGGATTTTGTATTTTAATGGATATGTTATAATGACTTGGTTCATTTGACTTTTTTTCTACTAAAAAGTCCATTGGTTTTCTGTTTTGGAGGTTATGCAATGCGAGTTTTCATAATTTTGGTTGTGATTTTATTGAGTTTTTTTAGCACTACTTATTTAATTTGTACATTTTGTATATACTTTCATTTATTCAAGATTTTTAATAATTCTAATTAATCAAGTTTTCAATGTTTCATACATTAATTTAATTCATTTATATTTTCTTTTTCTTCAAATTGTATTTTTATTGTGTCATATTTTTTTAATGGTAGTTCTAAGTAAAATTCTCGTTCCTGGCAAGATACACTTTGCATCTATGCAGTGTAGTGCCCGGTACAGGGGCAATAAATGGGTTGTTCCTGGATCGACATCAAGTGACCATTTTTACTCTCCTCCTCCTCCATTATATTTTAGATTATGTAATGATGCTCGCTGCAAGACTTGTCCATTTGCTTCTCAAAAACAAATTGTATCAGATCCTAATTTATCAACTTTTTGTAAAGCATTTAATGTAATTTATAGCATAAACTGTAAACTATGTGGTTTGAAATATATAGGTGAAACATCAGGTCCATTACATAAACGTATTAATCAACATCGTTCAGACACTAACACGAACAAAGCAAAAAATTTACAGTCCACAGCAGAAATACAACATTTTCATAAACATAAATTTAAAAATACTACAATTGAAATTATACAAATAATAAAAGCTAAATCAGAACGTTTATTTATGGAGTCTTCATATATGAAATATTATAACACTATTTATCCTTATGGACTTAATAGTGAATTATTTAACAGACCAGTTAAAGTTTTTTCAACAAATAATACTACAGATTATTCTCCTATTTATCTTACTCTAAATCATAATTTAAATCATAAAACAACACGTAACAAGCGAGGAAAATGTACTGCTACAGTTGTTATTTCCAATAAATTTATTCTTAAACAAATCAACACTCTTCATCAAAACTATATTAAGAACTACAACTGCTTTTTAATACGAAAATATATTTTTGCTATTAAAAAGAAACTGATAGTACAATATTTAAATGCATTTCTTAGTAAATCTTACTCAAATCATTTCTCTGATATTTTCTATGATCTAATTATGACAAAAGCTAATCTTTTTAACATTAATTTAAATAAAAAACAAAAAATTCAAAACACTAATACTCAAATAATTATAACTTTTTCAAATCAAATCTTTAATAAAATTAATATTAATTCTATAATTAATGATAAAAACTGTTATTTTCCTATAAAAAATCTTCAACTTTCAAAGACATTTAGATATCCTACTACAATTGGAAGAAAGATTTTTAACTATAATGCATTTTCAAAAAATACATCTGATGCTAGTACTTTTCAGTGTAATTGCAATGACCCCACTCTAAAAAAATTCATTAATAATGATCATGGACATATAATCACTGGTAATCTTAATATTGTGAATGATTATAAACTGCTAAAACTCATGGGTTATGGTACTAAATATAGACTTCCTTCTAAATTTAATGTAAATTCTATTATAAAACAGTTTATATATGATATAGACATTTTTGTTTATAAAATTTCAATTTCATATAGTAAACCTATTGAATATTTTAATCAATGGAAAATACTGGTTATTGAAAAATTAAGTTCGTCTTTAAAACAAAATTTATCGAATATGGTTAAAATTAACACAAAACATTTGTTCCAGCAAATTACTAAATTACAAAAAAACTATTTAATAACATATATTGACAAATCTCCTAATAATTATGCAATCATATGTAAAGCTTATTATCACCAACTACTTACATCCTGTATTTCTACTAACAATTCTTTAAAAAAAACTAATGAAAATGTAATTGTAAACAATCGTAAAATTCACAGTTATTATAAATTATTAAATATTAATTCTACTAACTTTAATTATCCTTATTTAGTTCTTATACCCAAATTTCATAAAAATCCAATTAAATTTAGGACTGTAACTATAGGATGCAATACATATAATAATATAGCCAATAAACATCTATTAAAAATTCTCAATCAAATTTATACACTGACAACATCCACTGATAACACACATTGTATAAAAAATAGCTATCAACTCGTCAATATTTTGAAAAATCTTAAATGTGTTAACAATATAATGACATATGATTTCAAAGATCTATTTAATAATATAGATTTATTAGATCTACATAATATTATAAATGCATTATTTTATAAGTATCAACATTCACTTAATTTACCAATTCATATAGATACAGCTTATTTTAAAACTTTAACAAATTTCATTATATATAATAATTATATAATGCATGATAACACGTTATATTTACAGAAAGTTGGTATACCACAAGGGGGATGTACATCTAGTATACTTTCAGACTTATACTTGTATCATTATGAACGTACATTTATTAATAGTAATATACATTTATATCGTTATATTGATGACATTATTTTAATTGCCACTGATCACACTAATATTTCTATATTTCCAGTTGATTATCCTACTAATTTAGAATTAACGGAAAACCTCCTTTCTAACAATACTATTAACTTTTTAGATCTTAAAATTACACTAAAAGAAAACAAAACAATAATAGATCTATTTGATAAACGTAAAGAATTTAAATTTAAAGTTAATTCATTTACTAATTTTAAATCCTGTCTTCATAATTCTGTATATCGTAATATACTCTTTAATCATATTTATAGAATAAAAAGTTTATGTTCCTCTCAACTTATTAACAAAAATATTAAAAAACTTATCTATGAAGCATTACAACATGGTTTTCCAAAAAAAATTCATATATTCCTTAATATATAGTTAGTTCCTATTTGATCTTTACAACCAAATTAACACATGCGTTTCAAAAATGTATAAAAAAATCATATATTCTTATAAATATTTACAAAAAAAAAATTATAATAGGACGGTTGGGTGGGTAGACGTTGGATTGAGGAGGTGTGTGGCGGCGTTGTATGGAAAAATACGCATGGTTAATTTATATTAAAAAAAATGGGGGCATTTTGATTTACACAATTGTTTGATCATACACATTTTATAATGGACTGCGATGTGTTATTTTTATATGTATATTAATTTAGTTAGATTTACTTATTCATTATTTAATTATTTTAAATGAATTTATATTCATTAATATTAAGAATTTATTTGATCTAATGATTTGGATTAATACCTTTGGTGGACAATATCATATTTACTTCTAAGATAATGTTTACTTTTATACAGTGTTAATATAATATGTTATAATTTTATTGTTTTTATTTAATTTAACTTTGTTTGAAGCCACATTATTTGTGACTAATTCATTTCAATATTTAATCAATATTAATTTTAAATTCTTTGATTCTTAATTCAAATCTTTAGTATTTTAATTTAATTTATTTTAATTGATGTTGCATTTTTAGTACAGTTATTTAATCGTTGTTGTCATTTAATTGCACATTTTTAATGTTGCATTAATTATTAATTTTTCCATATTACTACTTATTTATAACATAGTATTATTAATTTATACATCCATTACTTAGATATTATTCAACATTCTATTTATTAATTAATTTCATTTATTTATTATTTAACTAATGACTATCATTAAGATAGTAATTTGGTTTAATTATTAAACACTAATTTCCATCCATTCCTTTATATTTACTTTTACCACTAGAGGGCAGCACTATTTAAGTTGTTTTTTATTATTAATTTTTACATCTTAATACTTATTTATAACATAGTATTATTCATTAATACATCCTTTAATGTAATTCGATTTTCTATTTATTAATTAATTTCATTTATTTATTATTTAACTAATTGGTATCAATTAAGATAGTAATTTGGTTGAATTATGAAACATTTATTTCCATCCAATTCCTTCGATTCAGATTATATTCACTTTTACTAATAGATGGCAGCACTAATGTTCTTGTTTATTTTATAATCCATTATATTTTAACATTATTTCTGGCATCACTGCAAAGCAATTTATATTTCTAAAATTGGCAACATGTTATGATTTTTTATGCAATTCATTCCCCAGTCATGTTGGAGTTTTCATGATGGTTCATGAGCTGCAAGGTATCTTATTTATATCTCTTTTCATCTTTATGGTTTTTATACTTAATGTCTCTATTAAATGTTCTCTCTGTAATTTATAAGTATGGCTTCTTTCCTTTTAAATATTGTATTTTATTTTTTATTTTATCACTGATTTGAATCATTGTATTTGAGATGTAGTCCCAATATCATATTTTTTAGCAATGTATGGCTAATATGATGAAACATCTCATTTCATTTTATTTGTGGTATTTAGGCAATTGGGACTTGATAATTCTGTCTAAATTCCACAAATTTCATTTCATTTATTTCCATTTACTCAATTTTTATTTAATTTCTTATTCTTTAAATTTTTTGATTCCATATTAAGTGTGTTGGGGAATCTTTCATTGTCAACTAATTATTTCATACTTAATTATTTCATTGTTTAAGTTGGTGTTATGATAATGTTTCATTTATGGTTATATATATATATATATATATATATATATATATATATATATATGGATATATCTATGTATATAAATCAACATTTGAACGGAGGGTTGTTTTGGGGTCTGGGTGTCATGATCGGTGAAAATATATTGAAATTTTCAGAACTGCTTTCCTCCGAACGGCTGCAATAGGTAGCTTTATACTTTTTTGTATTGAAAGCTACCTAAAATTTTAGGCGTGATGCAATATTGGTACTTTTGACGTCCCGTGCAGAGGTCCCGAGGAACGACCCATGGAACTCCTGAAAATCAGAACACCTGACAATTCTAATCACATACCATTTTATACCTTTAACTTATGTAAGCGATTTACACTCTGCATATTTGAATTACAACTCCTAGTTTAAACTTTATTTAACAAATTGACTGCGATTCAACAAAATTAAATATGAATATTGCGTTTTCCATTAGAAAAATTGATTTCACCTATTTTGTACTGAAACTTTGTGATTACCATACGCCATGGACACCCCCACAAATTATATTCGCGCATAGAATTTTAAAATGTTATTTAAAGTTAAAAATATGCATCCAGATTTGGTATCCCATTAGTAAGAAATGGGGTTTAAATGTCACAATGATTGTTGTCATTTTTGCTCGTGTACTATTTGTGGTTAAATCAAACACAAGAAAGCCTGTATGTACCCAAATCTTTCTCATATTTGCTACTTGTTCCACATGGTCCACAAATTTCTGCTAAATCCGATAATTCTGTTGATGATAATTTTCAATGTAATGTTGATTTTCATTATATTGAATATTACATTGCTGATGAGGATTTTTAATATCTTGTTTTTAGACTTTTAAATACGAACATCACATGAGGAAAAAAGCGAGCATGAATGTGCTATTTTGTCCTCCTCCATAGCAATAGGATACCAATTCTGAACGCTTATTTTACACTTGGACAACATTATAAAATTCTACGTACGAACATAACCCATAGTCTATTCTAATCTCCCAGATTGACTACAAAATAAGTGAAATACATTTATTTTATTAGAATTTGAAATACTACGCGTATTTAATTTTGTGGAAAAACTATTTTTTAAATGTTTTTATATTTCATTTAAATTGATCTTTGCAATTTCAATAAAACGTTTCTCACATTACTAAACAGATATATATATATATATACTTTTTTCGAAAACATTATGATGCACAATTTGTATTTTGATTTTTAAACTCAGTGCCAAAAGTTACATAAGGAAAAGAAAAATCATATTTTTTTTATTGTTGACCTGTGTAATTAATAAATTTATTTACTTTTTGCTTGTTATGATACTTGTAAAATCCCAAATATAATGCGTTTAAACATTTTGAATTAGACTGTTTTTCAAATATTATGAATTAATTAATAATGCAATTATGAAAAATTCAAAAGTATAAAAATTTACTTTTGCTCACTGCTACTATGTCCATCAAGGTTGAAAACCTGCTAAAACCTTTTTCGTGTTATTGTAATGTATAGTTGCCACGTTATCAGCTATTATGTAAAATCTACCAGATTAAGAAAATTTACACGCAGAAAAAGGAATTGATTAAAACTCCAAAACATGTTTTGTTGAGTACATTTTGGTTGTTTCAAGCAAAATTTTTAGTTGAAGTAAAAAATGGTTTTTGTTGCATGGACAAAAAAAATATTGTTAACACTCTTACAAAATTTCATCCATTTTACTTGAATTAACAAAATCTCTTTTTTTAATTTTGTAATTTAAATTTGTAATTCCAGGAAAATGTTGTTTTTTTGCAAAATTTAAACTGTTGTGTAGTAGGCATAACTCTCTCACGTAACTTGGTTTATTTGACTTATATAGCAATATAATTAAAGGATTAACATAATTTTTGGATAATTAAAACTTTTTTAATTGGGACGGAGCAAGGTAGTTTTAAAAATCCCCTTCTCCCATTTATTACTTTATTTTATCTTTACAATAAGAAAGTATTGGATTCATGAACATTTTATGACTTCCGGTTTTTGACGGATTTATATGATTTTGAATGTTCTGAACACGATTTGACTGTTTTTAGAAAATGGTTGTCTATGACTCTATCTGTCTGTATGTGACAAAAATTTAGAAGACCAGCAACACATTTAATTTTTAATTCATTTTCTGCAGTGAATTACGCCTCTAATCCTTGAATAATAACCAGTGAATTTTTATCCTGTTTTTTTACAGGCGTAATTCACTGCTGAAAATGAATTAAAAATTAACTATGTGTTGCCGTATGCTGGACTTTGTATTGTCGTCCCATGTTTGCCGAAGAAATTTGCGTTCTCATGATGACTTTTCCATCTTGTGCTGCGGTTGCAGCCGGTCCGACATATATAAGAGTGAGAAATGCCGAGTTGGGATATCGTTCGTTGTAGCTGAGTGGTAGAGCCTCAAAACATGATTCTGAGGACACAGGTTCGATTCCCATCTTGGGACAATGTTCAATCTGACGGTTTACGCTTGAAAAAAGGCAGGATAAAAATTCACTTGTCATTAAACAAGGATTCACTGCTGAAAATGAATTAAAAATTACCTAAAGAATAGTTAAGATTACGAAGTAGATAGTTTCATTTAAAAAAGAATTTTGTTATCAAAACAAAAATTAATTTTAAAGTAAATATTAAAATTGTTTCTTTAACAAAAACCTTTTGTTGTTAACAAAGAAAATTCTTAAAATTACACAAAACAATTGTTCTTTAAACAAACGTTTTTTTGCCGAAACTAAAAAAAACTCTTAAAGTAACAGAAAATTATATTTATTTTGAGAAAACTTTCAATAAATGAATTTTGTTAATTCAAGTAAAATTGGATCATTTTATTTGAATTAACAAAATTTTTTTTTTTGCTGACGATACAAAATTATTTTGTTGGAATTGCAAAAATATTTCTTTGTTGATTCAAACAAAATTTCCATTTACCCATATTTAAACGAAAAGTTTTGTTGGGCCAACCAAATTTTTGTCGATTCAACAAAACTTTTTTCTGGGTGTTCCTTTATATAAAGTTGAATTTTCGTTGATCATTTTTATGTGTTCTAAATGAAGCAAGTCTAAAATATACCTGTTGATTACCAGAGGACTATTTTCAGTGACAAAATGTACAATAATAATATTTATTCAAATAGCATATTGTCATATAAAAATTATATGATACATAATTATTTTTACCCGCACTGTCACTAAATGCTCGAAATGCTTTATTAAACGATAACACAGACCCGCAAACATTTTAGACATATTTTGGGTGCATATGGTATGAAAAATCCTATGAATGAAAATATATAGGAGTTCGTATAAAAATAAATATGTATACGGCCATTGAAGAAAATTTCAAGAAAGTCATATAAACATTAGAGGTTAAATTTAAAGTAGATTTTTAAAGTACAAACTTTTTGAAGTAACAAATAATGTACAGTCATATCTATTAATCAGCCTCGCAACATCAACTCAAACTGTAAAGCTGATTGGTAAATCTATAAGAAATTATAAAAATATCTATGATCCATTAGTGATGGCTAATGATTTTTGATCGATGGCTACTCATAGAAAAGTGTATTATTTTATTTTAAGGAAATTTCTAAATATTCAAATTGAATTTTATCGCATTGCGGTAGCGGCCTAGGATGCATGAACATATTATTACTCACATTTTATATATACGTGCGAGAAGAAAATTTAACTGCAACAGAAATATAGAGAGTCAAAAACGAAAAACTTTGATTAGAATACTTTTAGAATCAGAGATAGGATTATCGTTCTATTTCTTTTTCTACTGTATCTCCATGAAGAGTGAAAGTCGCTAATACACTTTCTACTGTCTTTTAATATTTAATACAAAAGTTTCGCTTTGACTTTCTTAATAAATAAACGTCAAATCCTGTTTCGATAAATCTTGGTTTTAATTTTTTAACGGGTGTATTAATTTTAATAATAATTTTATAGTAATGAAAATTTTAATGGGTTGTATGTATGATTAATGTCCCACGATTAACATCAAATTTTCATAATTTTATTAAAAACACTTGGTTTCTATACCATGTCCTTGACGTAAAATTAACACGAGTTCGTTTTTACAAAATATTAAGTAGAAAATATTTTTAAAATAGTTATATTTTTAATACACTTTTATACTTAGAAAAACACTATTTGTTCTGAAACATATAAAATTGCTATTTCTCTACTCTATAGATTCATGAAACACATTTACAAGGAAACTATTTATATTTTACCTGATTGTGTAAATTCCGATGGTAAAGTTATTATATCTGTAAGTGTTTGTATTGAAATATTATATTTCGACAAACTTCTAGGTTCAATTACTGAATGAACTGGTTCAATTTTGGAATTCATCATTTTTAATTCACCTGTAACCAATACATCTTAACATCCTTAATATATTTGTCTTTAGCATAATTAATGTTGCAACGAATTTAAATGTCTGAATTGTCAAATGAAAGTTTATTGTTGAACCCCCTAGTAGTGGAATGAATCAATAGACAAAATTAAATTTTGTCTAGCTAGTATATGCTAAAGTTAAATTTCTTTAAAATAAACTAATATTGAATAAATACTTTTACTTCAATTTTTTGTTGGTTTAAAGTGTAGTATTTGAAATGTAAATACAATATCGGATGAAAATAGCAATTACTTATTGTCTAATAGATAGTGTGGGATCAAAGTACAGCATTTCGACAATTTCATTAATATACAAAAATGCTCTATTTAGAAAGCATTAAAAAGGTCTTGCTCGATTTTATTTGTAATTGTAATATTTTATTTTTAATTGGGATACATATTTCTCACATAAACGGAGCCGTTAATCACGTCACTTTGATACAATTATACTAAAAGTACAATTTTTTCTTAACAAACACATATTTATATCTAATTAAATTTTCAACAGGTCTCAATCTACGCCAGCAATTATTGACTAACAAGTAACAAATGATGTGAATTTTCATTTTTGCTACACAGTGTACAACCAACAGAGCAAATAAATGTGAAAAAGGTGGCATTTATGACACTACGTTGTGTGCTCATGTATGACTTTCCATCTTGTGATGCGGAGATGTAGCCTTGCTAACGTATAAGAATGATAAATGCCAGACTGAATGTCGTTCTGGTGTCTTAAATGTTAAAGTACTTGGTGAGCTGTACCAAGGTATCCGAGTTCAATCCCCGGCCTGGACACTCTTCGCTCTGTTGGTTGTACGCTGTGCAACAAAGTGAAGTGAAAATTCACATTCTTTGTAAGTCATTAATTTTCGGCGTAGCTTCAGCCCTGCTGAAAATTTAATTATATATAAATATATTCTCCGATACTGAAAATTTCTTCGTCTCATGCATGCCACTAAGTTACATGCTCATGTATGACATTCCATCTTGTGTTGTGAAGATGTAGCCTTAGACGTGCCAGTGTATAAGAGTAAAAAATACCCGATTGGATGCCGTCCTCGTGGCTTAAATCTTAAAGCACTTGGTGCGGTAAATAACAAGGTATGCGGTTTTCAATCAACGGGCTGGATTTTTATCGCTCTGTTAGTTGTACGCTGTGCAGCAAAGTTAAAATTTATATCCTTTGCTAGTCAAACAAATATTTTTTGTGTAACTTTTGAAGTTTTTTCCATAGAAAAAGAATCGAAATTTCTTAAAGGAAAGAATTATGTTAAATGTAATAGAATGTCTGGTAAAACTGTTTTTTCTAAACATAATTTATAAAATATTTAGGACTGAAATTGATATGTAACAAAACTATACTATATTTCGTACAGCGGATTTACATTTGTTTTGATAGCTTAGGCATTTTATTCTCCAAATTTTATTTATCATTCTTAATAAGTTTTTTGGTACTTACGTATTAACGCCACCGCAGCTACAGATTTGGCGGTTTTTAAGTGTCGCCAATCTACACCTAAAATTTTTGCGACAAATCATAAAATAAAATACTTTATTTAAAATCAAAACACCTTCAAAATTCAAAACACTTTATTTAAAAACAAAGTAGTCAAGTTTAGTAAACGAAGTTTAGTAAATGAAGTTTAGTAAACTTCATTAATTAAAATAACAATTGTGTCATTAAATTCTGATATTTTATTTATTTATTTATTTTGATATTTCAATGGTAACGTTCTCCCGTTGCAATCTTGTTGTTCGTACGCGCGCGCAGTTATCGTTTGGGTTCCTTGTTACCTTGTTGTTTGCTGATTTTTGACGCCATTTTTTAGTGCTACGAATATGCGTATTTGGGATTTGCCAAAAACAGAACAAGATGCAATTTTATTTTTTCAGGAGCGAAATATTTTACAAAAAAAACGAGTGTGTAAAGTGTTTTATTTTATGATTTGTCGCAAAAATTTTAGGTGTAGATTGGCGGCACTTAAAGACTGCCAAATCTGTAGCTGCGGTGGCGTTAATACGTAAGTACCAGTTTTTTTTCTTTGATAGGCATGGTAATATCTTTTTGGGAATGGGAGATAATCTCGTTTATAGCGAATATATTTTACAAATATAATCACAGTATAAACGCATCCAAAGAAAATTGGTGATTTCCATGTATTACCTTTTTGCAAATGAAAAAAAAAATAGCGAATGAAGATATAAAATTGTGGAAATGACGAGACAATTGACTACTTTTTATCAAGATATTTCCAAAAATGAGTCAGTCATAGATGCTCATCGCGTAAAATTATATTTAATTTAGCAATCCGAATGAGTCAGATTTTTAGAATATACCAAACATTTCTCTAAATAATTGTGGCACTAACATATGCACTGAACGTTGTTGCCGTCATTTTTTATATCATATTTTCAATTATAATATAAAATTGAAAACAAAATAATTAAATCCTTATAACAAATTTCTTTTTTCATAATATTTTGCGGTAAATGCTATATTTATGTAAAAGGAAGGAAATAAAAAGAAAAAAGTTATTCGTACATAATTGTTTCGCCGTATGATATGACAATGTTTATATTTGTGACATCCAGGCATGACCCAAGATGTTCCAGGAACAATCTGCATTGTATAGATATGTGTAAAACTTAAATGTAAACTATTAAGATGAAAATTGTCATATTTTTATGCTAAAAAATGATACAGGAAATTTACAGTTAATAACTTTTGTATGTGAAAAGTGTAAAATTAAAAATAGTAAAAAAGCTTATTGCAAATTACTTACACTTATTTTAATTAACTTATTACACTTATTAAATTAAACTTGTTAGATTTTTAAATTATAATATTTGTATTTGTGGGAATGGAATGAAACACTTGACATGGTATTTATTCATTGAATATTTTTACATTGCAAAACTTTTTTTAAATTATATTTCATCCGTAAAGCATCTCGTTGAATAGAAAAATTTCTGATGTTTATTTCATTTGCTTTATTTTCCTTAATGTACATCAAGAATTTTGCGCTAAGAATTTCACGTATTCGATCGTTATTTACTGTACTGCAAAGATGTACACACACACACACACACATATATATATATACAAACACTCATATATATATACAGTATCGATGATATTTTCTAAATAAACTCATTTTTATCATGCATTATGGTTTTCAAATACTAATTTTGTAATTAAAAAATAGAGTTAAAAGTAAAATTTTTATGAATGTTTTTGTTTTAAAATAACACCTAATATAATATTGTGAAATTAAATGCATTTCTAAACTGCTCAATAAAATTGGAGAAACAAGCAAACAAGTTAAGAAAACCATGCGATACAATCCTAAAATTGTCCAGTTATAAAGATGTACAATCTCCAAACCCAGGATTTTCACAGAAACATCAGTCTCCTTACAATGCTCTGCCCGAGTGTGTTCTAGACATGCTCGATCGGATTTAAGCCAGTAACCACCATAATTTGTATTGCTCAGCTCATTGTTGCAATGCTACGCTCAGCTCTGTGCATTTCAGCACAAGTATGTTCTCCGCATGTCTTTCTGGGTTATGTCTGGAATTATCATGGTTAAAGAGAAAGCAATCACAAACAGCTGAAACGTAAGATACGACATAAAATCTCATTATCTCTTATGCACATCTTTGGGCGATAAAATGACATTCCAGATAACATGCAAGTCAGTAATCCTATCTATACGTGTTCCACCTGATATCATCAATCCACCTCGCATGATCTGCGGTGAGTTGTTTCAAGTGCTTTTATCTTAAATACCAGTACACGCGGTTTGGCGCACTTCAGAGGGAATCGGTACTCATCTCTGAAAAGCACTTGACTTCAATCATGTAGCGATCAATCTCAAAGTTCAGCAGCCCATCTTCTTCAGAATATACACCATTCGCCTACGTGTATAGAGACAACTCTGTTGAAGCCCTTTTTGGACTTGTTCGCGTCCAAACACCCTCCTCTACGGCCAAAATAATCAGCATTTACAACTGAGAAGTATTGTGTGTTCTGTTTTGACGAGCTTTTAACAGCAGATACTGGGTTATCTGTTTCTGCGGTACCACTGGACGACTTTGTCCTGGACAACGTCTGACATTTCATAGTTCTTGGGATGGATTCCACTCCCTTGAAATGACGCTTTTTTCCACTCCAAAAGATAGCACGACACAGTTTTGTGCTTGTGAGATTTCCAGTTTTGAAATACTTTGCAAGACATGGATCAACATGGCAAATTACACTGTTGTGAATATTTTAAATAAACTTTTCTAAAAAAAAATCGATCATAAAACCGAAATTTTTTTCTGTGAATTCGCGTTTTAAGCACTTAATATCTGTTTTCAAGTATCTGACATAATGAACGATACTTTGCGTATGAAGTTTGCGTATGAAGTCTTCTTCTGCATTTTACAGCCCAATACTCTATGACTGCTACGTTTTACGCTAATTATCAGTATATTCACCCAGAAAAAGGAATTGATTAAAACAACAAAACATGTTTTGTTGAGTACATTTTGGTTGTTTTAGCAAAATTTTTAATTGAAGTAAAAAAAATGGTTTTGTTGCTTGGACAAAAAAATATTGTTAACACTCTTACAAAATTTTCACAAAATTTCATCAATTTTATTTGAATTAACAAAATCTGTTTTTTTTAATTTTACAATAATTTTGTAATTCCAGCAAAATTTTGCTGTTTTTACAAAATTAAAATTGTTGTGTAGTAGCCATAAATCTCTCACGTAACTCAATTTATTTGACTTATGTAGCTATATAATTAAAGGATTACTATAAATTTTGGATAATTTAAACTTTTTTTCATTGGGACGGACAAAGGTAGTTTTAAAAATCCCCCTGTCCCATTTATTACTTTATTCTATCTTTACAAGAAGAAAGTATTGGAATCATGAAAATTTTCGACTTCCGGTCACATGTCAATGACTCTATGTGTCTGGTGACAAAAATTTTGTGGGCGCTCTACCTTAAGAACTAATGCACGGAATTTAATAAAACTTTTATTCAGTTATTTCCTGATATAAATTGTTGCTGATTAGTTTTTGGTGTAAATCGCGCAACAGGTGGCGCTGCTATGTTGCTTTTTTCGTGATTTCTGTAATAGCTCTAGCTCATTTTCAGCAGTGAATTACGCCTGTAATCTTTGAATAGTAATCAGTGAATTTTTAATCTGCTTTTTTCAGGCGTAATTCACTGCTGAAAATGAATAAAAAATTAACTAAGTGTTGCCGTATGCTGTGCTTTGTATTGTCGTCTCATGTTTGCCGCAGAAATTGGCGTGCTCCTGATGACATTTCCATCTTGTGCTACGGTTGCAGCCGTTCCGACATATATAAGAGTGAGAAATGCTGAACTCAGATATCGTTGATTGTGGTTCAGTGGTAGAATCTCAGAGCGCTGTTCTGATGACCCGGGATCGACTACCGGCTTGGGCAATTTTTACTCTCTCGATTTGCGCTTGGAAAAAAGCAGGATAAAAATTCACTTGTTATTATTCAAGGTTTACGGGCGTAATTCACTGCTAAAAATCGTTAAAATTGCATATTTAGATTGGTTTATTTAACAAAAGTTTTTGTAGTATAAACAAAACAAGTTCGTAATATAATATATTTTATTATTTAAACAAACAAAATATATTTTGTTGAAAAGAGAAAATACATTGTTAAAATAACACATAGCATATATCTATGTAACAAAAAGAATTTTGTTAATTCAAGTAAAATTGAACCATTTTTCTTGAATTAACAAAACATTTTTTTGCTGACGATACAAATTTTTTTTTGGAATTGCAAAACAATCAACGATATATATATATTTTTTTTTATTAAAATAAAATTTCCATTGACCCATATTTAAACGAAAAGTTTTGTTGGGTGAACCATATTTTTGTTGATTCAACTCCTAATTTATTTTCAGCAATGTACTTTAAAAAATTAAAATGCAATAAAAAAAAATGTTTCTATTGTTTTGAACATATGAAGAGTTAAAAATATAATAATTAATAACACAGTTTTTCTAAAATTTCAATCTTCAATATTACAAGAAAGTTTTTCCTGAATCAACATTGTTTTAGAATTTTAAAAACAAAATACCTAAAACTATGCAGAATTACTTTTCAACAGTAGCAACTTCTTTCTGTTGATTGTTAGAATTTTTAATCTGTTTATTTGAATGCACTAGCCGCCGCTGGCGACCAGTATGGTCTCCCTTAAATGTATGTTAAACATTGCAACATGTTACATTTATTCATAATTTAATTTTCCCTTAATCCTTCGCCAAATCGGAAGATTCTAATAGACAGATCATGAACTTTTGCGATCATGGTAGCATTTTGCATATTTTTTTGGCACAGGTGTCACATACGCACGTTGGCGCGATTTTTCCCCCCGCCAATTTGGCGAAAACTTTGTTATGGAAATTGTTGTTTATTTACTTTTATTTATTTTTTTAGTTCTATAAATTATTTTTGATATGTATATCAATATTTATTTACATCAAACTATCATTTATTTATTTTTATTTCCTTTTTTTAATTATGAGTAGTTTTGTTAGCCGGGAGCAGATGATAAATCGCCAAACAGTGTTCCCATCACCATCATTCATACTACATTAATTTAATTTTAAATTATAAACCTGTCACTCATTTCATTTAAAATACTTAACTTTAATCTAAAATGCTTATATTACATACATTTAAAATACTTCACAATTTTTATTTGAATAGAAAATAAATATATAAATGAGAAATAATATCATAAATCAAAACATTTGCTTTCAAAATCAAAGTATCGTTTCTAATTTGTACACGCGATAAATAAAAGCTGTATTAGCGATTTTAAAAATGCTAAAAATCTGGTTCATTAAATATTATTACATGAGTTCAATTTACGTCAAGAAAAGGTCTGGAAGGAATTTGAGTTGTATAGCACATAATTATGGTAAACTTTGATTGTCTCACTGGTGCGAATTATTTTTTTGACGCGAGGCAGCGGTCTAAAAATTCATTTGCGGAGAACTTGCTTTGCGAATGATTACCTCCATGATTTAATATTTTAAATGTTCACGACGAATCAATCTTTTTTTTTTGTTTACTTTCATGAATAGAGAATTTGAATTGCGAACCTAATTTCGACTGAAGTTATTGGAGAATATATACGTAATTGAACGTAAGTCATCTCTCAAATATTAATTTATTTTGAACATTATTTCTTAAAATGTAACTTTTATGCAGTTTTATTTGAAAAAATAATTTTGAATAAAAATGGCCGCCTGGAATATGAAAAAGTGAAACGGCCATTCCGGAACTGTTGATGACAGTCACATAACTTACGCTTTTATTTTAGAAGATGTTATTTTGTCTCTTGAATACTCCTAGCGCAGATTTCCATAGAAAATAGTTTCCTAAAATTTATTTATAATCATAACATTCATGAGACTACGCAAAATATGCAATTTAAGAACAAATAAAACTTCCGTTTCTCTTTTCTTCGATTTTGATTTAAGGGAACAAGAATGGAAGTGCATTTCATTATAATAATGTAGAATGCATTATTTTGAAATATTGCATTTATAGAATAAAATAGTGTTGAATGAGATTCTTCGTTTTATAAACGTATTGTCGATGATATTTTTATTGCAAAAATGAATGTATATACCTAATGTTTAGAATATTTACTCTCTTCTAGATATATAAGGATTCATATCATAAGTTGTACTCATAACCCAGCAGTATATAAATAAGAAATATTCATAAATATTCGATTCGTGAAAAATCTTTCGATTCCTCTTTCTTTTTGATCGATTTACACGTTTTGGATATACATAAAACAATTTGAATAACTTTATAAAATTTTGATCTTTATGTGAAATGAAATATCTCGTAGCTCGAATTCTCGCACGAAACATCATTAAAATATATATTTTGGTAGACTTTGACATAATTTTGTTCCTGGTAAATATCACGTAAAATGTTATTTTATTCTTAGATGAGTTTTTCTCTGAAGATTTGTTTTTCATGAATACCTTGATAGCTATATCACAAAAGCTAATACACGACATATCATAATGTTCACATTTAGTTAGGCCTTGATTTTCGCATTAGTTTATTGTCATTTACAAGACGAAATTGCATTAAATTTAATAAGTGAGGTATTTAACATGAGAGCGTCGTCAAATTTAATTTATTTTTTCATCGCTCACAAGAAGGCATATGCTGTGCTTTTTGCGATTAAACTTTAATATGTATGTCAGTTTCTATAGAGTAGAAATGCGGAAAATTTCATATGTGAAGATTTTAATCAAAAATATATGTTCTCCATATTATGCATTTGAATTCCAACGGTAAGTGCTGTTGTTCTGTGTTTTTTATAATCATCGATCACTCTAACTTAGTGTGCAATTAAAAGAAATGTTCTATATTATATATTCATAATTGTTTGTGTGTAATAACGCTATTTAAAATAATATATTATAATAATATTAAAGAAGGCAGTATAACTTATCACAGCGTACTATATTTGGAAAGTGCGAAAAGGGATGTGTTTGGTTTTACCAGAACTTCATATTCCTCTTTCCCACCTTTCATAATTTCCAATCGATTTTAAATAGGATTGCATCACTTTTGTATTCACGATTTTTTAAGTATATACATTTCTTTGCGCGAAACTCTCTTTAAAGAAAGTACTTTTCTGTATCGTTATGCAAATGACCTTTAAACAGGTGAAAAACTGAAATTAGTTTTGAAATATTTTACTATTATCTGTTATAACCTAATTTTGTTTTAAAAAATCTAAAATAAAAATATTTTAATTATGTTTGTTAAGGGGACGGTGGACGTTAAAATTTATTATTTTTATTTTTCATCATAGATGTACAAAATTTTGTGCATATATACATTTCACCATAAGTATACAGAAAACCTTAAAAACATTTCCTCATCTAATTATAATTTTAAGATTTAAAAAAAATTAAATTTATAAAAAAAATTTTTAAATGCTCCCTGCGTCTTAAATTTTGAGATATGACATCTATTTTGCATTTAAATCGCGTAACACTACATTACAAACAAATCTGTGTATCAGTTATTTAATCCCTTGAATAGTTAACGTTTGAGAATATTTTTTCTGAATTCCATTACGATTTTCTTTAAAATTTTGCATTTTAATAAGTTTTAAATCAAATTTAATTACCTTAACGACGTGTTATCGTAAAACGCTTACACAGTTTCTTTGTAAACAGTATCAGGATTCTTCCTTATCAATTTCAAGAATTTTGAACAAAAATTAAGACGCAGGGAGCATTTTAAAAATTTCAAAAACTTGAAACATCTGCTTTAATAAAAACAGATTTAAAGTTTACTAAACCACCGAAAAATTGCTTGTGTACAAAATCCAAACGCTTGTAACATTGCGAAAAATCACCGCAGCTGCATGCAGTTTTTCACAAATGGTTCAATATAAACTGAAGAATAATAATACACACAATAATAAATTTCAATTTTTGGGTCGATTTTTGCTCAAATAAAGGTCCACGGTCCCCTTAAGAATTAATAAAAATAATAAAATGATTGCTAACTGAAATGCTCAAGACATTGTCCGCTAAAAAATTAAAAATCATAATAAACATTCCAAACGTAATTATTCACTTCTAAATTAAAAGCTTTCAATAAGCTTAAATGAGTAGTTTAAAAATTAATGTGTGAAAGAAAACTTAAACTATTTAACACGTTTCATATGATTTTAAATGTAACTAACTCTAAGCAATTTGATAGAATGTTATTATTTTTCATGCTTGTTTAATAAATATTATTTTAATTAAATGTTATTTTATATATTATGATTAAACTATTGTATTGCTTTTATCAAAATAATCTTTTTTTTTTAGTTTATTTAATTTTTTAAGCAAACTTTCCAGAAACTTACATGTTACAATAAGTGAAAATATATACAATAATAAAAAATATATATAAACTTACAATATAATTTTATTGTATGTTCATCTTTATTATTTTGCATGTTTATAGTAGTGTATGAAAATATCAAGTAACAAAATAAAATATAAAAGGCGATTTTTATGTCCATTATACATGAATGTTATTAACGGAAATTAACATATTATTTTAAAAGGGGCTATTAATTTAAATTATTTGTCATAAAATGAATCTTATATTGTATTTAAACGAATCTTAAGTCTTTGCGATTACAGTAAATTTGTATAAAATAAAAAAAAGCGACGTTTTATGCATAAAAAACTATCTATCCTGTGTGCTTTTCATGATTATCTTGAATGTTTACTGTTGTTATGTTTAAAATACAATAAACCTTTCTTGGGATTTTATATGAGTACTATGCTGTAAGAATAAATTAATAAAAGTTTGTTCAATCTCAATATATATCAAATATATAATAAATACGAACACCCAGAGAAACATAATTTCATTAATGTCTAAATGGTTTTAAATAAAAATCATAAAAAATGGCAAAATAAATTATATATATATATATATATATATATATATATATATATATACTGCCTACATGTTTTGGTGTCACCGATGAAATAAATAGGAACGCCTACAGTTAGTTGTACGATTTATAATGCAATGATTTTAAACGCCATCATTCACGGTTTTCACGTTTTATCTCAGATTAATCATGCTCTTTTATTTTTATTTTTACTTTGATGTTTATTTCAATACTAGTAACCATGGGGTAAATTAACACATAATTTTGGAAAGTTAAATGATGCAGTATCGTTTCGTATTAACTTTTTACTTGCTACGATATCAATGTTTAATCTTATATTGAATAAATAACATAGATTGGAAGGAAAAGTTATACATTGAAATTTATTTGGATGTGAATTTTTACATGTTACATCTTAATGGTTTTACTTGTACTGAATGGATAGTATATATTAGAGGGTAAACATAATTCTACTTTCATTGAAATTTATTTGGGGGATTTTTACGTGTTATAATCTCTATGGTTTCTCTTATAAAGAATGGATAGTAGATATTTGACGGATAAGTTATTCTGCTTTTATTGAAATTTATTTGGATTATTTTTAAGTGTTTCAATCTCAGTTGGTTGTCTTATGATTTCTTATTGGTTATTCTTCCTTTATATTATACTTCAAATAAATTTTAATGTAAGCAGAATAATTTTTCACTTCAATCTGTACTATCCCTCGATTATAAAGAAACCATTCAGTTTGTAACACGTAAAAATCATCCAAAGAATTGCAATGAAAGCACAATCTTTTTTCCCTGCAATATATATTACCCATCCATTTTAAAAGAAAACATCAAGATTGTAACACGTAGAAATTTAAAATGTAACGATAACGAATCTTTTAACTTACCAAAATTATGAGTTGAGTTACTCCATGGTTACGAGTATGGGAATAAAAATGATTGTAAAAATAAAAATAAAAGAACGTGATTAATTTAAGAGAGAACATGAAAAGTTTCCACTTTTCATGTGTATTCCACTTTTCCACTTTTGGAAAAACACGAATAGTCCAGTCAAATTAGGTTTTTTTCTGGACATAATTACGTTTTAGCCAAGTTTTGAAACTTGGAAATATTGTTTGGGAGGGTCTACTAATGAACATACTAAAAGTCCTGATGGATGGGGGGTGAGCGCGAGGGGGGGAGGTAAAAGCAGGCCATTTTTTGGTTTTTTGTTAATATCTCGTAAGCTATAAGTCCTACGGAAAAATTGCTAATAGAAAAGATAAAGAAAATTAAATTCTCTACAAGATAGTTTACCTACATTTTTCTCTAGAGTCCAGAGTTAACGAGATAATCGCATTCAAAATCAAGAAATTTGCCAAAAGTCACACCAGCGCCAGAGAGCGAGTCAACGGCACTTACATTGCACTTACTTAAGCTTATTTGAGTCCCCACTCCCTTAACTAACATATCTACCGATAGATTGAATAACGGAGTTTCGTTGGGATAGAGGTTTATTTAGAATAGAATGTGCCCCCTTGGCGATGGTATGTGAAACTAACAGATTTGGGATTTAATTATATTTAAGGTTATTATCACGGGCCCGGGAAACGCCGAGCAGGTCAGCTAGTATAATATTATAATTAACACTATAAATACGCAAATATTTGTAGGTAGTGCATGTAATAGATGTGTATAAGTAAATATACACAAATATATTCACTACATAACTCATTTAATATGGTTTATTAATAATAATATTAATGATAAAGGGCTATGGAATTTTAAAAACAGAAATTTTAATAAAATTAATAATTATAAAGATACATTAAATATAATAATTATAAAAACCTGCGATTAATAATTATAAAGATAATACAGTTATAATAGCTATAATTACAAGTAAATCTGCAGATCAGGAAATCTAATGTTTTTACAATTTTTGTTTCCGAAAACAGTTTTGATTGTCGTTCTATAATATTCAGGTCTAAGAATTTATCTAAATACATCCTAATCTACTCTATAGCATTAGCTTACTAAAATCACCACCAAATAGGTATATTTGGAGACTTTTAAACTTAATGGATAGTCATTCATCATCGTGTCTACTGCCAACTGACAAAATTGTTAACGTGATTTGGATCCATAAAGTATTTTTTGTGATAGCCTTTTGATACGAGTAGTATCCAAATTCAATTCAAAACCGTAATGTTAATAACATCGTTCATATTTGACGCAATTCTGTGTTGCAGACCAAATTACGAAAAATTAGATAATGTTTTGTTTCCCTCAGCTAGGTTTCATATTCCTTCTTTCGCAATCGAGATTATTTGAATGAATATTTTTATAGACTATGAAAAATAGTAGCTAAGTTACGATAAAAGTAAAAGAAAAAAAAATGAATGTCAAATAAGTAAATTTATAAAACAAAATATTTTACATTATTCGAAAACATGTATGAAAATCCACCAAAATTTATTCTTTCGCCAAATGGAAATTTGTAAATCGCCTGAATTGCCATAGCAAAGCATTATGGCGCAAAATAAAATATTTTATATTTTCCGAATGAATGAACCAAATGTAACAAAATACAATACAGCTATATCCGGAAACTCACCAACATGAATACTTAATTTGAAGGATATCATAATGGAAATGGAACATAAATCAACATCTTTTGAAATTTCCCATTGGGTGATCAAAATGATCAAGAACTTGAGTATAATGTTTATTCCTATATTATTGTATTTTACGCATTTTTTATTTTTGTATGTTTTATGTTAACAAAAAATGTCATTTGATGAAGCTATTGTTTAGGCTTCCATTCTTCTGACAACAACGTTTATTAATGTCCGTTTAAGTTTAGGTTAAGTAGGTGTAATATTGTAAGAGCCATGGACCCGCGCTCTGGCGCTGGTGTGACTGTTGACAAATTTCTTCATTTTTGAATGCGATTATCTCGTTACCTGTGGACTCTAGCGAAAAATGTATAAAACATGTTTTGTAGAGAATTTAATTGTCTTTATTTTTTGTATTAACAATTTTTCCGTAGGACTTATAGCTTACGAGATATTAGCAAAAAACGGGAAAATGGTACCTTCTTTTACTCCCCCCCCCTCGCGCTCAACCCCTACCCATCAGGACTTTTAGTATGTTCATTAGTAGACCCTCCCAAACAATATTTCCAAGTTTCAAAACTTACGTAATTATGTCCCAAAATGACCCAAAATCTGCCTAATTTGACTGGACTAGAATGGAATGATAACGTTTCAAATAATTGCATTATAGCTCGAAAGTGTAGAATATTTTCATTTCTCTTCATGAAGGCCTCGATGAAGGTGAAACAGGTATACAATTTATATATATATGTATATATGTATTACCGTTTAATTGTTCTTATTTATCCCCGTTCAGCAACTAATAAAGTATATGAAGTGTATTGAATACATTTTAAACATATTTGGTCTTCAAGTTAATATTCAAGTTAATATTCAATAACTTCAAGTTAAGTATTTTTGTAATAACAATGATATATTCACTCACGTTCGAGTAAGGTTTTGGAATTAACTTTTAAGTACAGTACTAAAAATGCAGAAGTAACAAATCAATGAATTAAAAAAAATAATAAAAATTTATTCGATCTATCTGAAAGGAAAATTTCAATAATAATGAACTCGTATCGAAATAAAAAATACGAAACATTTCTGTAATAATCTTTCTCCAAATTTTATATCTGTAATATATTTTGAGCTGTAAAGTCGCATTCAAACCAGCAATTATAATTATTTTTTCTAAGTTAACAAAAAGATCACACGTTATTATAATGTAATGCCTTTTCATTCGCTAAAGGAGAGAGACAATATCTTATCATGTCTGCATATTTTCAAAAATGATTCGTATAAAATCCTTTTTCTATAGAGTATATTGATAAAATCGAAATTTTAAATGTTTGATATTCAGAAAAAGGATTTTCATTGTCGAAGAAATTTCTGACGCAAACTTGAAAAGGCATCTGAGATTCTATATACATATAAAAAGAGTGAAATATCTGCCTTTTTTACATATTTTGTTTCCAAATTTTAAATCTGCTTAAAGGTCATGTATATTGTTTTACTTCACAGAAAGAAAAGGATTGAATTTGAAGCAGAAATACCTTATATGATTTTCTAGTTTAGAAAATATTTACACTCTGGAAATAATTTCATGCAATTTAATGCCTTTTTTGACGTAGTATATATGACAAGTGACATATACTGGATATTTTATAAAGTAAAGGCCTCGATGAAGCCGAAACATGTAGACAATTTATAAGGAATATTTTTACCATTTTTAGTATTTTTATTTATCACCTTTCATCAATTAACCCATTCGTTGCCAACTACGGGTGTACTCGTGCTTTTTCAATCTAAAATTACGAATTCGTACCGGAAATTTCGAAAGAAGAATTTTTATTTTATGTAGTCACGAAATGTCTGTAATTAAATAAAGTAAATATTGCTATTAGTATTTTCTGGTATGAATTCGAACTTTCTAAATAAAATAAAATTCCGGTAATTTTAACCCGGAAGTGAACGTGTTAATGAAATATAAGAAGTAAATTCAACAAACTAACTTTAATGCAATAGGTCAATCATTTATGAATAGGTCAAACTATTATGAATTTAAAGATTAAACAAGTGAAATGTTATACACCACTTATTAGATTTGCATACAGTAATTTAAAAATAGTTTTTGTCTACAATGTTGTTTTGATGTTTCAAAACGTATTCTATTTAAATATTCCTGCGAAAGACATGTTTTTGTTTTGAAATTTTGAAGTTAATTTGATCTTTTGTTTGGTTTAAGACAGCGTAATTCATTCTATTTACAAAAAAAATAAAGAATATCTTAAATTACACAAAACAAATTTTATGAGCTTCCGCATAAGCATGTCATTATTTCCAATTTATATCCGTTAAAGGAAGATCGGATAGCCCCGGACACTTGGATAAATTGAAAAAAAAAAGAATGAAATTTCTGTCCTTATTTTAAACTTAAGAGATTTATTTTAAACTTAATAGAGATGCTGCCCTTCGTCGATGTAGAATCTGATTGTATTTGTGGATTTAATTTACAATTAATAATAATTTTAAGTGTATTTATATTATAATGCTATAAATACCTATAGATTTTAATGATTAACGTAAGTGTAGACCATATATCCTTTCCTAATAATACACTGCTCAAAACAATTAAAGGATATTGCAGTTTTAGGTGGATTTTGTATCTGGGAAACTTTTTAGCAGATTGATACATGGTCGACAGACATAGTAGGTTATATGAGAATAAATTACACATGTTTGGCAGAAAAAAATGCATTTTATTGCGCATTTGTGTACAAAAGGAAAAAAACACAATTTGTGCATATGAGAAAAAAAGAATAAGAAAAGGTGTTTTCTTCAAAGAAAATCATTTTCAGTAGGGGGTATGGTTTCCACGGGCGGCCAGCAACGTTGAACACCTTTGAGGCATGGACTCAATGAGGCTATTAATGACGAGTTGGGGTATTCTGCCCCACTCTTCCAGAAGAGCTCTTTCCAGTTCTTGGAGAGTTTGTGGGGTTGTTGGCGGCCAGAAACTCGTCTTCCTAGACCGTCCCAAACGTGCGCGATTGGATTCATGTCTGGAGAACACGCTGGCCATTCCATTCGAACGATTCCTTCCTCGAAAAGGAAATCCTCCACCAGGTTTGCACGATGTTGCCTGCAGTTATCGTCCATTAAAATGAAGTTATCTCCGATTGCTGCAGCGTAAGGGACTACAATAGGTCTGAGGATCTCATCCCTATATCGGCGACCAGTCAGAGCTCCATCTCGAATGATGTAGAGGTCAGTGCACCCGTCAATGGAGATGCCACCATACACCAACACTCCTCCACCGCCAAATCTGACACTTTCGTGCACGAACGCAGGATTATTCCTACTGCCACGGTCCCTCCAGATGAAAATACGCCTATTATCCGGATGCACAGAAAAACGGGACTCGTCAGAAAACAGAATATTGCTCCATTCATTTCTCCTCCAGTTGATATGCTCGGTTGCCCACTCCCTGCGGTCGCGACGATGCCTTGATGTTAATCTAACACATACCATCGGTCGGCGAGCATACAGACCTACAGCATGGAGCCGGTTTCGGACAGTCTGAGTTGAAATCGTGGTGCCTGTAGCCGAGCGAAGGTGTTGTTGGAGAAGAGTAGCGTTCATGTTTCGGTGTCTCCGAGCTGTTAACGCTAAATACCGATCTTCATTGGGCGTTGTTGACCGTCTACGACCTTGCCCTGGTCTTCGGCCTGCACATCCACTCTCCAAAAAACGGTTCCAGATCCTGGAAATGACACTTTGTGACACTCCAATGGCTTGCGCTACTTCGGCTTGAGTTTGGCCCCATTCTAACCTACCAACAATTCTCCAAGCTTCTGAATCTGTCAAATGACTTCGCTGAGACATCGTACTCATCGAAACAAAGCAATCACTGAATGCCGATCATCCTTGTCTTCATTCTCTTTTATCCAGTTGAAAGTCAAATTTCGTTCGCTGCCGCTGAAGCGACGTTTTTGACGTCGAACTCAAAATTTGCATACTCCACAGTTTGAAAACCAGAAAAATTTGCATTTGTGATTCTCTTCTTCTATTTTCGGCAAAAAAAATTTCGTTTATATCTTTATTTTATATAAAACTTCAAATATCCTTTAATTGTTTTGAGCAGTGTATTATAAATATGATTGTATGAGTGAATGTTTGACAGAAGTAAACGTCAAAACAGGTGAATTAATGGTCCTGTATCTTAGCATATAGATAGATTATAATCCAGAAATGAACACAGACTAGATTTTGTTTATTTCGTTCAAATATTCTTCTTAATAATTCATAATTTCATTATTTTCATAGAGAATAAACAGACATATATTTCGTTTAAAATTTTAAAATGGTTAAATTTACTTTATCGTTGCCAGTACAAAATCAAAACCTGGAATAATAATTTTTACTCAACAATTTATTTTTAATTAAAAAAATTTCACTTGAAAAATTAAAATAAAAATAAAAAATTAATTAAATTAAAAATGAAGATTAATATGAAGTCATATATGATAAAAATGGACATTTTCAAGTATTTGATACTAATACAAGGTACTTGAATAAGAGTACGAACGGAAAGCAGAAGAATATGACGTCATATATCGAAAATAAAACGGATATCTTTGATGTTAAATAAAATTATCGTAGTTTTTGGTATTATTCCTTATTATTTATTTTTCTTTCTTTCTTTTTTATTTTGTATTTCACATGGAATAAGTGTATTTAATATAGGTATTTTAAATGTCTGTGTTTTTAATTAAAGTCCTCTATTTTAAATGAAGTTAACCCCAAACAAATGATAATGATGGGAATAATACTTGGTGGTTTATCGCCTGCGCACAGCTAAAATACAGATTTTTTTAATTAAAAATCTGAAAAGCTTAAAAAAAGTTTGAAAATAAAATTGATACCAAATGTTAATAATATGACCTATAAAATTATCCATGTTGAAAATGACGGCCTGGTTAGCGGAAAACAGTTCTTTTCATTCATAAAAACTAAAAAAATAACTCAATTGCCTGAAAAAAAAATCACGAGTGTTAAATCTTAAAGCCGTTTATCTCAAAAAATAAGAATAAAAATTACTATTTTTAAAAAGAAAGTTGCATTTTGGTTAAAGAAAGGTTAAGATTTTTTTAAGATTTAATATGATTTCGTCGAATTAAAATCATTTTCCTTTTGCCAGTATTAAAATTATTGTTCGGGGCTTGAAGTATATTGATACAATCGAGATACGTGCGTTTGTCAATCGTTGTTTGGGAACGCGATTTTAATTCCAAATTTCTTTTAGCTTCAAAAGAGCAAAATTTCGACGTCATTTTTAAAATAGATTTTTTTAATGTTCTTTTTTTAAATATATATATATATATATATATATATAGAGAGAGAGAGAGAGAGAGAGAGAGAGAGAAATATGTAGTAAAGACTTATCATAGAGACAAATAGCATAGCTTTCAATGCAATAAATAAATAAATTTAGAATGTTTTTAAAAACTTAAAAGAAACAATGTTATCGGAACGAAAATCAAATTTTTTGAGAAATTCACGTAATGCAAGAGCAAAGGAAAAATAAAAAGTGATGGAACTTTTATTTAATCAGAATTACATAAACGGGAAACTTGAATAATTTTAAATAAGTCGATCGTACCAAATCCTAAAAATAAGCTAACTCCGGATAATATAAATTTAAAAGTGCGATGTACATAATAGATTTATATATATATATATATATATATATATATATATATAGGTAGAACATAGCCGAGAAAAGGAAGGTGTAATCGGATCCATACCCAATATGCTTTTTGTAGCGAGCAAAATTTAGCACAAAAGTAAAGACATTTTTGCAACCAGGTTTGTATTTTGCATGGTAAACACTTAATAGTATTCTAGATGATCATTCCCTCGCTCACCTATGACTCATTTTTTCATTGGTTGTTTTTTCCTTTTCGCGATTTTTTATATTACTTGGCACAAAATTTCACTTTTTTAAGGTTGGGTTTTAAAATGGCTCCTATAACAAATAAATACGGTATTGTCTCCTATAAAATGTGATAAATATTTGGTTAATTAAATATATTTTTAACTATCGGGAGTGAAATGTTTTGCTTAATTAATTCGTTTCTTCTTCTTTAAATGTTACGTGAACGACGTCACGGACTACAGAGTAAAAAAAAAATTATGGGAAGGAAATGTCGTGCTTGTGGTTGCAAATGTAACGACGATACTTTAAAGCAGTATACTACAGTCTTCAAATTACCAACTGATCAGGAAATGAAGAAATTGTGTTTACGAAAATGACACCGGGAAAATTTCACTCCATTTGTAACGACAGTGGTCTGCATTAAGCATTTTCATGAAAATTTTATGATTCGTGAAGATATTTTAACGAGATGATGGTACTGAACGGTCACATTCCTAGTAAATATGTAATCCTTACGACGGATGCCGCTCATACTGTTAATGGAAATATTCCGGCATATTTCAATGAAATTTTGCCTCCAAAACGAGAATCTCCAAATGATTGTTGGAAAACAAAATAAAAGAAGCAGACGATAAACAGATTAAGAAACGATAAATCGATGGCATTATAACACCCTTTGAATATTTTATAGATAAATATGTAAATTTATTCTGCAGTGTTCAGAAACTTATTTTACGTTTCATGCTGCATACATTTTAATTCGTAACTTTGAAATTTTGACATAACCTTCTCCATGTTAATTAAGAAAATTGACTAATTTAGCAAATAGTGCAACAAGCTCATGGGAAAGTTTAAAATCCTGCCTATCATATAAAAAATTTTAAGTTTGAAAAGTCACGAAAAAGAATATACAATATGGGTTTGGGAAGAAAAGGAAATTTTTTAACATATTTTATGGCAACCTATTCATTGCTACATATACACAAGCATTTATTTTTAATATTTACACAATTTGTTACTATGAAAAAACACATTTATTTTTTTATATAAAACAGAAGAAAATTGTATATAAAAATAATAATACGTATATACATAAATAAAATGTATATATGTATGTATAAATTCATTTATATACAAACACAAAAGTTCATCAGGTTTGTTTTCATAGTTACTTGTATCATTTGGCAACAAGGCTCACTGTCTTATGCCGGAATTGCGCCAATTTAAAAAAAACGCCAAGGTCCCTATTGTAGAAAAGTATTGATTTATCTATTTAAATTGATAATTATTGTGTTTTTATTAAATTATGGTGTATAGTGGTAAAAAGGGGTGGAATAAGATTAATTTTGTAAATTTTTCTCAGATTTGTTATACTTTTGGTACGTATAATAAAATAATTGTTGTATTATATACTAATATTGTAATATAATATTTTTAGGAAAAAGTAAATCATCGCGTTCAATCAGATCTATTATTCTTAGCCTTTTTCAATTGAAAGCATTTGATTTCCTTCTATGAAACAAGTTTGGTAATTCCTTTTATTTCACGATTATGAAATTTACTACTATTATTTATGTAATAATAAATTATAAAAGCAGAAATTCAAAACATATTTCTTTATTAAATCTTTCTACTGGGATACATTGACCGGAACAGATCTCGTTTGTGTCGTCACTAATACTACAATCAGACACAGTGGAAAAATTACACTGAGCTATCTCTGAGGTCCTACTCAAAGTCGTCTGCTAATCTGAAAAATAGAGGAAATAAATTAAGCTATGTCATCAGTATAAAATAACACACAATCGAATAAAAAATTCCTAAATTTTAGACTCAGGTATATTTGGACCTACGTGCAACAGATATCCCTAGTCATCTTCAACACACAGACACAAGGGTAAACACTTCTTTTACTAATATAGATCTGTTAATAAATACGAACAAGAAGGAAAAAACATGCGTCAAGCATATATTATGAAACACTTTTCAACACATTCAGAATACTGAAACAGAGCTTCACAGATTATTAAGTAAATAATTTTAAAGGCGTATAACACATTTAAAAACACAATTCCAGCAATTACTACAAGTAAACGAACAAAATATCCGAGTTCTTTTGTGCAGAACTGCATATGATCTATAGATTTTTAAATATATTACACAGTATTCTACAATTTACGTCAGTTAGGAAATATATAGCACAATTCAAAATCCACCTTCAACAATTTCCGTCAATAAACGGATATGTACTTGAGATCTTTTGAGGAGCTCTGTAAAGAATCTACAGAATTTATATACACAAATTAATATGAAAAAATTAGTTACATTTAAAAGCTCGTACCGAAACTGAAAACGAGCTACCAGTGATTATTGTTGATATACAATCTATGGTATTTTACTTTTAATAATAAATTCTAGATGGCAGCACCACAGGAATAAGTCTCTCCAGTCAGTACTGCCATCTATCGTTCAGATGTTATAGTTTCACTGCAGTACCCATAGAATTTTGATGTAGTTCGTGATGTGTTATATGTAAGTACTTGGGTTGTGATGTGAATTAAATTGTGTGAAGTAATCTATGGGTCCACCTCATTGAATAAGTATATTTACTTAATTAAGTAATCTTCAAAATACAGTATATATACTGTAACCAAATTCTTTTGAGTATCCCTGTAAATTAACTATACATTCTATGCGCAGGCTATTCAACAGTAAGGGCCTTGTAGTGCAACTCTGTATATGATCTATACATGAAAGTAAACCGACAAATTAAAAAACTCGATCTTGCAGTTTGTTTTTCTCTGCTTCCCAAGTACAAAAAGCCCCGAACCGAGCATGCGCGGTGTCGCTTGCCAATTTTCATAGAAAATAATGGGTTTTATATGAGATATTTTTTTAGTAATGGCTCTGGCAACTATCAAATAACGAAAAATCTAAGCATCAGGGGCATCAGGACGTGCCTTGAACTTTCCCCACTCAAATTTTCAGATTTCTAAGTGCAGTAGAGTTTCCTAGTCATCAGATTGAAATAAATATTGTTCTTCTATTAGTACTAGGGCATCCAACCCGGGCTTCCCGAGATAGAAAATATAGGGGAAACCATCTATATTTTTATTGAAACCTCTAATATATTTTTTTACATTTAATATATTTTTTTAGATTGCTCCCCTAACAACACCATTTTTATATGAACTATGTCAATTATATATTAAAAAATATATTGAAATTTATTAAGAGTGGTAATTTTGTATTGGCCTCGAGCCAGAAGCTAATAGACAAAGAAATCGCTAAAAATTTCGTTATTTACAACCTTTTGTTTATTCTAATAATTTCAGTGGTTTTAAGCGCTTATTTCGATTACACGTCCGTTAAATTTGTGTTTTATTTATACAATTTTATTTATAGTTTAATGTTTTAATTTCGTTATCGAATATTAGCAGGAAGCAAATGCAGAACTTTTCATATTGTTTAAAAAGCAAACGGATTAATATTTTGTAATCGTCTACAAGCGGGAGAGAGAGATTTAAAAAAAAATCATACTTGAAATTTAATGTAAATACTATAATAAATCAGTCATTTAAGATACAATTTTCAAACAAATTGCATTTAGAAGTAGATCTTTTTTCCTATATAAAGGTGTAAAAATTTAAAATGTGCGATGTTTAGAAGTTAAAAAAAATTGCAGTAGAATAAATTGCAAAAACAAAATTTCATCGTCAAGTGTAGCCATTCGCAAAGTGACGTCAGCGTTCTGCACGGACACGTGTGTCCTTTATAATATAGATAGATACTTTTTACACAATATAAGTTAATATTTTAAATTTGGAACATATGACTATTTTTAGATTACCGAAAGAATGCGTATAAAAATGAATTACCAAGTTATATTATTTCGCAAAATTTATGATATAATTGATCCTACTGTTATCCTAAAAATTTCATAGAGCTTTTGATGAGATGTATAAAAATTAAACAAACGTTATAATAAATTTAGAAAGTTCCACTAATGCGTATTTCACTTTATCTTTGATTTTTTCTGCACGCACTGAAAAGAAAATAAACAAAAAAAGCAATATATTTTATAATTATTTTTGTATGAGTTTTTTTTTTCACTATTATTTTATTTTAAATTTGTCACTGGAATGAAATTTATTCTTTTGCATACCACACAAACAAATTTTTAATTTACGAAATCTAAATGTTTAAAACACATTGCCGATTAATTCGACAATCTTTGAGCGAAAGCTGCTGCATCATTCTACAACATTTCGTCTTAAATGAAAAAAAATTCTGACACTGTAAAATGAAAAAGAAAAACGAGAAAAAACTGTAAATGTGCTGGCACCAAAGTTGCCGTCTATTCTTTGATTTTTCACTAATCTTCTGTTTTGGCATCCCTTCTTTTTCAAGACGAAAATTGTCCGCCATTCCAGACGGGAATTTTCAGTTTTCAGAAATAAATGTGAGCAACAGCGCAATAATTTTTTTTAAAATCTCTATAATAAAACTGTAAGTCATGTGACTGTCCTCAACAGTTCCGGGATGCCGCATCGCTTTTTCATATGCCAAGCAGCCATTTTTATTCAAAATTATTTTTTCGAATAAACTGCATAAAAGTTACATTTTAAGAAAGATCGTTCAAAATAAATTAATATTTGAGAGATGACTTGCGTTCAATTATGTATATATTCTGCAATAACTTCAGTCGAAAGATTCGCAGTTCAAATTCTCTATTCATAAAAGTAAACAAAAAAAGATTGATTCGTCGTGAACATTTAAAATATTAAATCATGGAGGTAATCATTCGCAAAGCAAGTTCTCCGCGAATGAATTTTTGGACCGCTGCCTCGCGTCAAAAAAATAATTCGCACCAGTGAGACAATCAAAGTTTACCATAATTATGTGCTATACAACTCAACTTTCGGACCTTTTCTTGACGTAAATTGAACTCATGTAATAATATTTAATGAATCAGATTTTTAGCATTTTTAAAATCGCTAATACAGCTTTTATTTATCGCGTGTACAAATTAGAAATGATACTTTGATTTTGAAATCAAATGTTTTGATTTATGATATTATTTCTTATTTATTTATTTATTTTCTCTTTTAAATGAAAAGTGTGAAGTATTTTAAATTTATGTAATGTAAGCATTTTAGATTAAAGTTAAGTATTTTAAATGAAATGAGTGACAGGTTTATAATTTAAAATTAAATTAATTGTAGTATGAATGACGGTGATGGGAACGATATTTGGCGAATTATCATCTGCTCCCGGCTAACAAAAATACTCATAATTAAAAAAAAGAATAAAAATAAATAAATGATAGTTTGTTGTAAATAAATATTGATATACATATGAAAAATAATTTATAGAATTAAAATAAAAAATAAAAGTAAATAAACAACAATTTCCATAACAAAGTTTTCGCCAAATTGGCGGGGGAGGGAGGGGGGGGGAATCGCGCCAACGTGCGTATGTGACATTTGTGCCCAAAAAATATGCGAAATGCTACCATGATCGCAAAAGTTCATGATTTGTCTATTAGAATCTTCCGATTTGGCGAAGGATTAAGGGAAAATTAAATTATGAATAAATGTAACGTGTTGCAATGTTTAACATACATTTAAGGGAGACCAAACAAGTCGCCAGTGGCGGCTAGTCTAAATAATAATTTTGTATACTGACGCATAATTACGCAAAAAATCTATTTGTATTGAATTCACATGCGTTTTTTATCGCATTGCCTTTTTACCGGATTCGAACATCGGCACTCACCATTGGAGGATAAATGCTCTGTAACTTACACCAAGTGACCACAAAGAACGATTTGGTTATATACCAAAACATTAATTATGAAAATGTAACTGTAATTTTTTCGTTTTCTCTCAATTGGAAAGAAATACTTCGGTTTGTCTGTTATTCACCAAGAATCAAAAAGAAATTTCCATTTATTTCGGAAAAATTTACAAAATTCTACTCAAAATAGAATGTTTCCGTTAAATAATAGAAATTTCACTGTACATGCTCGTTCAAATGCTCCTTGTATTATTGAGAAATGTTTGCAAATGTCTGTTATACTTTCAATATGACGCCATATTCATCTTCTTTCTAATTCTTGAAAATTTTTGTTTCATTTAATTTTCGCGTGCAAATCTTTCAATTAAAAATTAATTTCTGTGGAAAGATTTTTTTGTGAGTTTTAAATTTTTGGCGACGAACTATAACGACAATGTTTACATTTGATAGGAAATGGTTGTTAGAATGTTGGTGTTTTATTAATTAAAATTCAACTGTATTTTATTTCGATTCTGGATTATTTTAGCTGCCTTGACCGTGTTTTTATACACCTATAAGTTAAATTTCAATATTTTTTCTTCTAAACTATGGATTTTTATAGAAAGACGGTTTACAAATTTTCATTTTTATATATTAAATTAAAACATAGAAACATATATATTGATATATATATCTGAAACATATATATCTGATATTTTTATTCGGAGACTTCAATGAAGAATACAGCATGCACAGGCGATTATTGTTTTTATTATTATGAAAGATATAAATACACCAATCAAGCACTCCGCTAAATAATGTATTTATAACAGAAATGGGAAGAGTTTCTTATCTTGTACTTGTTGGCGCGATTGGCAAAAAAATTCAAACTGGCTCAAAAAGGGGTGCGACGTCAAGTAGATAATGCTCATTCCAGTATTTAGAAAAGCAACACCAAATACTGAAGATCGCAACAACAACATAAAACATTTATCGCCAAACCTACCAGCACAGGATATCGAACTCTTCCCACAAAAATGATCGAGATCAGGTTAAAAATGGTTACTAAAATTTTGAATCAATAGTTGTTTTATAAGGATTTTCCAAGGATCTATCTTACAAAGCTGCAATTAATAGCCATTGATATGAAAAAGAAATACAGGAAATAAGCCATTAAATTTTGAGGTGTACAAACTGGTATATTTAAAGTTTGACATTCCTTCTATACGAATGCTACACTAAAAATACTTTCTTTTAAAAATATGTTTACCTTTCTTAAAGTTTAGATTATTATTCGTGCAAAATCTTAAATTTTCTGTATTCATTTATTATATATATTTTTTATGCATACTTTACTTGCACATATATATAAATCATAAGTATAAGAAAAAAGTATAAAAATAGTTTTCTCTTCCATTTATGATATTAATCTTAGCATGTTGCCCTGAAACAGCAAGCATGTGAAAAAAGATTTATTATACCAGTCATGCAGATAAAAAAAAATCATAATAGTACAAAAATACACAATTTTCTAGATGAAGGACTCTGAAGGAAATTCTTAAGAGAAAAAAATTCAGAAAGGAAAAACATGAAGTTGATGAGATAACTTTCAGAAAATGTAAATTTAATTAAAGTAAATAAAGAATTTTATAACAAACAAAAGAAGATATATAAAGAACAACATCTGAACCCTGGAAAGATAACATTTTTCAAATCTACATACTTTTTAAATCCAAAATGTATGACAAAATGATGTAGATTCGCTCTGTAAGGTTAATATCTCATTACTCGTATAATTAAACTTATTATGTTGCTCAGTGTTCTAGAACAAGATGCTGTGATTATTTTCTAGAAGCGAAAAACTATTTTTGAGTCAGTTAAACTTTGATGATTAATATTTATATAAAGGATTTTATAAGGTATGTAATAAAAACTGCATTATAAAGCATACAATGAATGAATAATATACAGGGTGTATCATGACAGACCGTTCAAATTTTGTGGAGATTTAGAGAATAGCAGAAGACGATTTCACATAGGAAGGTATGGTCGCAACCCTCATATAGTACCGCAAAATTTGCCCAGTAGATGATGGAAAGGAAACATAACAAGCAAGTAAAAACACTTTTATTTCTACATAGTTTATACACTGTTACATTAGCATCTCGAAATTCCAAATATTTGCTGTTATAAATGACTCGAAAAAGTGTTGCATGGACAGCCTGCCATTGTGGAAAATACCTGGTATTTCCTATACTGGTGGCAACTGATATTCGTACTACAAGCTCTATATCATTCGCATCAGGAGTTTCGTGCACCATATTTTTCATTGAACCCCAGACAAAGATATCATTTTTATATAAATCCGGTAATTGTGATGGGCAACATATTGGTCCACCGCGACCAATCGATTGAGCTCCAAATTTTCAGGTCAAGCAATCACAAACAACATTTGCGTAATGTGCTGGAGTGCCGTGATGTTGGAACCTTAGTTGCGGCGAGTAGTAAAAGGAACATCGCTCAGAAAACTCGGCAATACAGTCACAAGAAATGTGAAGTATTTCGCGTCGTCCAAACGGAGTGGTAATAAATACTGTCCCAGCAAACAGTCACCGATTATCTCAGTCCACATATTGACGGCAAAAAGGTTTTCTGCAATTCGGGTTGTCAAACGCCTACAGACAGATGCGAATTGTGTGTGTTGAAAACACCTTCACGAGTGAAATACGCTTCATCGGTACAAAAAGATACTAGCTAGAAAATTGCGCAATTTGAAGAAACTGCACTCTTTGCACATGAAAAGAATGGAAACGTTCCTTGTTCTGTATCCACCACACAATTTATTGACTGCGAAAAACAAAACCGACGAGCAATGCAACATGTTCTTGAAGTTCGTTGTTCTTTGACAGACTGTAAGATAGCTTCCTCCACTGGAACTGTCGTGTCGATCGGTTGCCTTCTCTATCATGACAGGCACTAGTAACTGATCCAGATTTGCACAGTTGTTGATAGACACTTGGAAATATTTGATCCTGAGGTTTGCAGCAGTTGCTGTAGCCTTCTGCATATATTTTCTCAGCTCTCCGACCGCATTACACTGCCGCAAGTTACGTTAGATGCATATCTTTAGCATAATCATTAAACTTAAAATGATTTACTTCAGACTTAATTATTACTTCTTCAAAGTCACCTTTTCAAATCAAGGACGGCTGGACTTGTCAGAGAGATTTGCGCATGATTCTAAGTTGTGGATACACATTGCCCTCTACACCGTCATGCGTTCGTTTGCACCCATATTTCCTTTATGAGATTGTCTTCCTTTGCTATTTTCTACCTCCCCACCGAATTTGAATGATCCATCCTGATACACCCTCTATAGGTAACTAATAAAGCTCTTCTCAAAAATTGCTATTTCAGTATCTAAGATGATTCCAATGTTTTCATTTGCAATGTAAGGAACTCGTTAACGTTATTCCTTGAAAAAAAAGACGAAAATCTCAATTTCGCAGGTTTTTCGAATAAGACATTTTTGCTATATCTATTTCCTTTTAAAATGTTCACAAATGTAAGATTTGCAAAAACTTTTTCTCGGTTTGTGTTTTTTCGGTACATCAATATCTTGATCAGTATGATTTACATGCTCTAACTTCAACATATATATTCTTTTATTGAATTCGATTTTTCTTAATGGATAATCCTGTAAAACTGCTCCTTCAGGTTCTAAGATGACTGCAAGGTTTTTATTTAGAATTCAAGAAACTCATAGCAATTTTGCAATTTTTTACTTAAAATGAATTTGATATTCTGATGAACTTTCATACCAATACGACAACTAAAAATATTCACTAAAGACTTTTTAACTGCACCCCTTTCCTCCCTTAACTAGTAGTACAGGATTTCAATCTTTTTAAATCCACTTTTCTCTATTTGTCTTTTTAAATTATATCAATATCTTTATCAATATTATTCACATGTTAAAATTTCAACATATATTTTTAATGGTCTCGAGTATCATAATTGATGAGCTTTATGGTGCATATGATAAAATTATGGATCAAATTTTCTGTAATTATAAGAAGTTTAATTTAAAAAAATAAAAAATGATTAATTAGTCATTTTTATTGTATTTTTACATGGTCATTCTAATAAATGAAGTAGAATGAAATGCAGTAGGTTTGTAGTAGGTTGAGTACTGCAATCGGCCACTGAAGAGAGAAAGTAGGGTTTGCCCAATGTTGCCGTTTTGAAGGAATACCATAAACATGTGATTTCAATGTCGTAGTCATCAGACCAGACGTGGAGATCCATCGGCGCCTGCCCCCGTCTGTGACCCAGCTTAAGCAAACATGTGCAAATGGTTGCTGCTGCTGCGGCGATCTCGGCTGAGTTCTCGGCCATCCCCCTGCACCGAAGTCAGGTTAATTCCAGACCACTCTGGTGGGCTCATGGTTAGTAGTTTATAAATAAAGGTCAGCGTTATCACGTAGACCAATTATTGCACATTCGCGACACGGAAATATATAACATGTCGCTGAGCAGGCATTATGCAGATTGTGAAAGAAAATGACGTTTAATTGGGAAAATGGAAGTTAGACAATAGACTTCGTAACGTATAAATTTTGCATTTCGTCAGGGTTGTCCAGACACTTTATAAATCTTTTCTACGTGTCTCAGCAATCTGTAAGAAAAAACATAAACTTTTCCCTATCCGACTTTATATCCAATTTCCTATAATCGTATTTAAATTTAATTTTTACAGAAATAGGATATTTGAGAATTTTGAAGATATATTAGGCATAACACAATATAGATCTTGTTTAAGTTCTGTCATTTTAGCTGCAAAATCGTTTAAGTTACATGAGTTTTAATTTCTTCCTTTACTTTTTTTTCACCATATAACTGATTACTGCAATACGAATTACAACAGAATATATCACTTTTGAATTGCGTTTTTCACATAATACCAGGTTTCTGCACGAAGTCCTACTTTGTCCCGAAAGGCAACTGTTGCGATATATGTTATCCCTCCACTTCAACCACGTTCAGTGTCAAGTCTGTTGGAAGGGCGAGTGGAAGAACATCACCTTCTACTCGTACTGTGACGTACAAGAAGGAATAGACGAAGGTTTTAAGTCACACACGCCCCCATTTTTTTAAGGTAGAGTGTGTAATATGTAGCTAAGCAAATATGTATAAAAAGTAAAATCAAAGATACTAATTATTCTTGAAAATATGAGACATAATATATGATATCTAAATTATTTAATATTTTAAATAATGTATTTAATAAATCAAATGATAATATTATTAAAAACTAGTAATTAATAATAGACTGTTGATAAGGATTTCTGAGGGTACAACTGAGAGCTCAGTATTACCTGTTTGCACTTTAAAAATATGCTACGAAGAAGAAAGTATAAAATTTACAACGTAAAGCATTCACTTACATTTTCTGTTACTTAATTTTAATTACATGACAATATCTTCCACTCGTACGTTTAAATAAAGGATTAGTTAATGATATGTTACTAGTTTTATAAAATTTCAATAAAAGTTTTCTTCACACAGTTAAAATCACAATTTTGAGATTTCGACTGACAGAACAGCCTTTTTCCATTTGAAGGAACTTTTGAATTTGCTGACACTGAATGGAAAAAAAATCTTGTCTTATGGTCGTGAAAAGGGCAGAAAAATCCGCGTTTCTTGACAGATCGAGTTTTAGCATTTGAAGTGTGTAACTTCTTGCTTCAAAAGTTGCTTCATATTTTATTCTTTAGAAAAGATAAAGTTAAGTTTTGAAACGGCATAATATTTTTTGTCTGTGAATAGGTATTACTTATGCTACCATTTTTAGAAATACTGGATAAATCTATATGGTGTAAAAAGTTAATGCAATTACAGATTTTTTAGTTACATTTACACAGAGATTAACATGAAATTCAGACAAATTGTTGGACAACCATTTATCCGTTATTTTAAAATTATTTTTGCCATCATTAATAATCATCTCTCTATATTTAAAACTCAAGCCGGTTTATTTCGTCCTCCGGACTAGATTTTCTATTGAACCAATTTAAAAAAAATATTTTTTAAACTCTAAACTTTTTATTTGTATCCCATGCTACCTTTTTTTAAAATCCACTTTTATAATTTACTAGGGGGCTCTGCCCCCTACGAGCTACGCTCGCCAACCCCCGTTCTGACACCGCATGATTTAAAAACACTCTGATTTGAGCAACTCTAAAAAGATTACGGAAGATTGTATTATAATTAAACGACCAGTGGCGATCTGCTGTAACCGAGTTTCCATTCATTTTCCTTTGAAAAAGGGATTTTAAGGTCGAATCAACTGATCTCGAAACAGCTAACAACTGTTTTCCTTATTGAATAAATAAAATGAATTAAAACTTTAAAAATCAACTTGTGTGAAATGGTTAAGTAAACAATGTCGCTGCATTGGAGAATTTTATAACGATGCTACAGAAAATCGGTTACTTCTCCATTATCCCAACCACTACTTTCTATATAAAAAAAATTGTCGCCAGAATATATTATTTAATACCAAACGTGCATGATCGAGGCGTCGTCGCGTTGCATTCAGTTGGCATCAGATGCGTAACACGTATTAGTTATTTCATCGAGGAATTTTTAATTCAAGGTTTATTTGTCTTTTTGATACTTCTCCATTATCCCGTCGATCAATTTTCATTAAAAAAAATCGCCAAACTGTAACGCCAAATAAACAAATAGAAGAATTTTGGGCAAAATGTATAATATACGCACCACGTTGGTGCTATTATTTTTAACTGCCAATTTGGCGAAAACTTTGTTTTTGAATAAATTGTTGTTTTGATATTGCAAGGCAACAAAAATTAATATTTGCTTATGAATAGAGCTTAATTGAACTATTTACATTATTTTTAAGCACAAAAACTAACTATTTACAATATTCGTAACACTATATATACAATTGGTACTTCTTAGTTATCCTGTCGACCAAATTACTGTCGCCAAATTCATATACAGGGTGATTTTTTTTTAAGTTGTGAAAGTAAAACACTATATCAAAAGAACTACTGATCCAAATGACCTAAAATTTCACCAGTATGCTCCCAAAGCAATGGGATTGTTTTTTTGCATGGTTAAAAAAAACTTAAAATCGCACAGACAGATGGCGCTGTAAGGTAGCAGAAACAAAGAATATCGTCTGTGGGAGGAAAACAATGGACGGTACTTTGAGAAACCATCTTCCGTAGACCCTCTGTCGTCATTGGACCTTTTCTTAAATTCTTAAGTGTTCTAAATCTCCTAAGAGCAGTTGCTGCGCTGTCATTATTCTGATAATACAGTTTCACTAACAACGCACGGTCTGTCAATGCAGCAGTCATTGCGAGGATTTCCGTAGAATAATGAACACGAGATGAGCCTATTTCACGTTTTTACGCCAAGGAACCCGACTTTACTGCATGTACAGCGCCATCTTCGGTGCGATTTTAAGTTTTTTTAACAACGTCAAAAAGATTTCCATTGCTTTGGGACCATACTGGTGAAATTTTACGTCATTTGGATCAGTGGTTCTTTTGTTATAGGGTTTTACTTTCACAACTTTAAAAAAAAAATCACCCTTTTTTGCGTTGTTAGTGTTCTCAAAGTACCGTCCATTGTTTTCCTCCCACAGACGATATTCTTTGTTTCTGCTACCTTACAGCATCATCTGTTGGTGCGTTTTTAACGTTGGTGCGTTGGTGTGTTTTTTTAACCATGCTAAAAAAATACCCATTGCTTTGGGAGCATACTGGTGAAATTTTAGGTCATTTGGATCAGTGGTTCTTTTGTTATAGTGTTTTACTTTCACAATTTTAAAAAAAATCACCCTGTGTATTAAACGAACAAGGGATTTTCCCGATTATTCATACATATTAAATGAGCAATGGATTTTCCGGATTATGAATCATACAGTAAACGACTGAGAAGATTTTCACGAGACTTGCCCCCTATACTAAATCGAGCACGAGAAAAAGATCTAGCTAGGTTCCGAATACAAGAAAATTCGTTTTTACAGGGTAAAACAAACTGAGCGCTGAAAAATTTTTTTGTTATAAATGGAAAAATACTCAAACGATTTACACGAAACTTGTTGCCTATACTAATTCGAGCATGAAAAATTCATCTGGCTAGGTTTAGATTTCGGGAAAGGTCTTTTTGATCTATTAAAACAAACTCAGCACTAAGAGTGCTTGGCTAGGGCGCGATTACGCGGGGGGTTGGTGAGCGTAGCGAGCAGGGGGTCCGAGCCCCCCTAGTAAAATAAATAAATAAACAAACAAATAAATAATATACAAGAAATTCGGAAACACCCCACTCATTACAGTGTCAACTATCAGTAAGTTTAAACAATAAAATGTACAATATATTAATGAAAACAGAAAAAATAGTCTTGGATATTTATTTACGTTATTTTTCTTAATTATCTCTCTCGGCTGGTGAATAAATGTTTGTGACGTCAGTTGAAAATAATCTGTTGTATGCAACTGTTCATCGCAACATTTTTCAATGCCTTTTCTTTTTTAAATATCATGGTGCTGCCGTTTAAGTATGCAATGGTTATTTTAATTAATGATATAATTAATAAATCAGTGCAACATAATGAAAAATATATGTATATGTCGAATTAAAAACCACTTGATTCTATAACAAACACATGTATTGCCTCTGACGTCAGGTGAATGTGACACCACATTCATGCATTTTTGGTGTTAAATCCTATAGTTTTGCGATAGTTTTTTGTTATGAAAAGTGGTCGTCGGGATAAAGGAGAAGTACTATATTGTTAATGATATTTTAACAATTTATTAGTTATTTCGGTATTTTAAAGGAAATTATTAAACGTAAAAATATAGTTTTTAATTGAGCGGAAATATTATTTACGTTGTTTTAAAATTTACAATAACAGGTAAAAGATTTGTCGAAACAAATTAATCTCTCGTGTAAATATAATTTTTAATTGAAATTGTTTGTAAATATTGCTATTTGAGCATTTTAAGAGGCTAACGAAAAAGACAGGCTACCGCGGTACATTCCACTTATCTTTTTTCACAGACCACTAGAGTGACGTATTGCTCTTTTCGTACACCTGCATTGGTGCATTCGAGCATCACGTGACTCCCGCGTTCTGTAAAGAAAGATTTGCGTATAGCACGGCGGTAGCCTTTCTTTTTCGTTAGCCTCGGCATTTTAAATATGACGTAAGTTTCCCTACTTAATGCTTTGAAAACGCCTAATAATTTAATTATTTCTCGTTTTAATATTCAACGCGCAAGTATATTTTTTATTACGTAATTTTACACTTTTACTGATTTTATCACGTGATCATTTAATTATTATTTTAAAGTTTTATTTCTGTTTTTAATAGTCACGTGTAAATACATTTCTTAATTGAAAGGGAATATTATTATATGCGCTATTTTACAAATTGGCAACAATTCAAATAATGGATTTTATGAAATATGAAATAAATCTTCAGAAAAATAATGAAAATTTTGAATAGAAAATTGAAATATAACCTCAAAAAATTCCGCAAAGTAAAAAATTAATCGCAGTCTGCACACCGCAAACTTGTCAACTATATCCTTACAAATTATGGTTAAATTCCTGTGCATAGTTTTCGTTCCTATAAAACTTTTTTCAGAAAACGGTTTTGACCAACTTTGATTTTAAATATCTCTTAAAATAATTCTTCGATTTAAAAACTGTTTACTTCAGCGTGTTTATCGATCATTTCTTTATAAAACTACCAATTTTTAAATTTTTATATGGAATAGTTTTCTGGATTTCAGATGTCCAGAAAGACTTCAAGGCACAAAATCTTCATTAACAGCGGCTGCGGTGGCGGCTGCGGCTGCAGAGGCGGCTGCAGCGGCGGTGGTTACTTTTTTTATTATAGAGAGATTTATAATTAAAAAAATAATTAAAATGATGTAAATAGGGTTAAAGATTTTACTGTCCTCTTTAATAAAAAGCTATGCGTTGCTGGGTTTCTCGCTAATCGTTGCCACACATTTGCCCACTCTTAAAATGAAACATTTTAAGTTACTAAAAAAATTAATAGCTCTAAAAGTATTTGTCAGAAAATTGTTAGACAAACTACGTTATAAAGGTAAAAAATTGTATTTTTCTTGATATAAATTTCAAATCTAATGATTATGCCGTTTTTCAAATATTGAATTTCAAAAATTACCAAATTTTACAATGGAGTACCATAGCGAAACTTTCACGCATAAAACGATAATGATAACGGTAATGTGTTCTGACATATGTATACTGAGTATAGCACGAGTCACAAATTATAGTAGCTTATTATTCTGCTAAAATATAAAGTGAATTATGACGTCATGAGTGCATGATTTTTATTTAATTCTCGACAAATAGCATATTTTAGTCCACTACAGTAAGGCATATGAATTTCATTATATTTGAAGTATTGTAACTTCATTAAAATCCAACAGAAATGATTTTCTCCATAGACACCATAATGTAAACCCCATAGACACCATAATGCAAATCTCATAGACACCATAATATAAACCACATAGACACCATAATGTAACACAATTATTATTATTATTTTAAGCTGAACTATTCCATAATATAGTCTACAGAGAATTGGCCTAATTTGGAACGAAGTTTTTTGGATTCCTTTTGGTACTTTTCCGTTATATCAACATCTTGCCAAAGTGTATGCTAATGCGCCATTTATTTCAACTCTGAATGTGCAAATAACTTTTATTTCAAACCGTGCCAAGCACTGTGACTCGCTAATATTCAACGCGAATCTCTTTTTTTGAAAATTATTATTTAATTGTAAGCATGCAAAACATTTTAATTTGCTATTTTTTAATCGTAAATACTTTTTATAAACAGATGAACCCGATTATGAAAGCTTAGTCTTTTAAAAATATTCTGCTGAATAGATTTTGACGGAACCTTCACTGTTAGTTAGATGAGTTTTCAAGGGTGGTTATAGTATATAGCATATCGTTTTATCGTCATTTACCAAATTCTACAGTAAATGATCAACGAAAAGTGTTTGTCCTTAGCAGCCCAAATTTTGTCTGACACATTAAAAATGCAATAACGCAATGGCGTTCGTATCGCTTTCAGAAATGTAAATGCACATTCCAGGTAAGTGTCCATTTGGTTTTAAATCACAAGGTCAAATCCAATGTCAATATTTCGTTTGATTAAAGGTGCGTTAAGAGAAATTGACCTGCATAGCGAGCATAGCTTCTAGTACTAATATATGATGTATATAACATTTCGTGACGTATATGGCCAATTTATAGTCATATATAACGCATATATGATGTATATATATTACATGTGTATAAGACGTATATGATGTACATATAAGACGTATATGATGTACATATAAGACGTAAATAATGTTTATATATTGACGTATAGGGCGCATATATGAGTATTTGGAGTATATATATGCGTATATATGATGCATATATAAGCTTTGCGATGGGCTTGGCAAAATCATAGCTGCAACCTTGGCATAATCGTTGCTGTGGGGGCAGCTATAACACGAAAGTACCAAAATATATTATTTAAACTACCAGTTTAGTATTTATAAATTGTATTCTCACCGTATAACCATAATTTAATTTATCAATTGAGAAAATCGTATTTTATTTCATTAGTTTCTTTATTTTGTTTCCATATTTTATTATCTACTCTTTAGTGTTTAAAATATTTCGAAGTCGGCTTATTTTAGTGAACGTGGTTTGGCGCATAATTAAATCCATTGTTGTTGTAACTCTTATGCAATTGTAATTATAAAGAATATTTGGCGGTTTATCAACTGGAATCATGCTATTAATCAAATAAAATCATCAAATTATAAAAATTACGTTCACACCTGACAATACAATATCTATATATTTAAAACGCTAAGCTTTTTTTTTTTTTTTGACAATCCGTGAGAATAAACTACTGCATCAAATTACATCATTCTTTTTACTTTCTTCTATCTTTACAAGAAGAAAGTATTGGATTCATGAAAATTTTCGACTTCCGGTTTTCGACGGATTTATACGTTGTAGAAGGTCCTGAACACGATTTGACTATTTTTAAAAAATGTCTGTCTGTGACTCTGTCTGTGTGTCTGTCTGTCTGTCTGTCTGTCTGTATGTGACAAAAATTTTGTGGGCGCTCTATCTCAAGAACTAATGCTCGGAATTTAATAAAACTTTAGATTCAGTTAGTCCCTGATATAAGTTGGTGCTGATTAGTTTTTGGTAAAAATCGCTCGGCAGGTGGCGCTGCTATGCAGCATTTTTCGCGATTTCCGCAATAGCTCTATCTCAAGACCTAATGCTCGGAATTTCATAAAACTTTAGATTCAGTTAGTCCCTGATATAAATTGGTGCTGATTAGTTTTTTGTAAAAATCGCCCAACAGGTGGCGCTGCTATGCAGCATTTTGCAGGATTTACACGATTTTAGCGATAGTCATATCTCAAGAAATAATGCACGGAATTTAATAAAACTTGAGTTTCAGTTAGACCTTGATATATATTGATGCTGTTTCTTTTTAGTGCATGCGAAACCTGTGTGTGATAGAAGAAAGTTTTGGGATTGACACATCCGACTAGTTTTAAATGGAAGGTATTTGGACACAGATTTGTTATCGTACATTCGTTTGTTCGAAAATTTTATTAATTAGCAGTAATTTTAAATTAAACTTTTACATCTGCTTATGACGTCATAAAGTCGGCAATCGGAATACGCCCACTGTTGCGAGGCGCATAGTTTATTCTCTGAACTCTGTGGTTGCGAGGAGATAAAAGAGAAATAATAAATATTAAAAGCACGTGGCTTTTAACATTGATAAAACTAAATAGAAAAAATTATATGATTATGTCAACGTGACTTAATTTTAATTGATTTTTCAATTTTTAATTTTAAAGATTAGAACTGGAGCTTTTATTTGGTGCTTCATCTTGATTGCATACTTTGATTACATTTTACCAATTACTTTTTTTAAATTATAGGTTAGAAGATTTCATTTTTTATTAAAAAATTCACAAAAGTAAAGGATTTCAGGAAAATTAAAATTATTAAAAATAGTATTATGGTTAAAAAAAAAAGTTGAAATAATGATTGTTTTTTTAGCTAGAATAAACAATGTAAGGCTAATATTACATAGGACTTATTTTGATAGGTTTGTTATAAGTTCATTTAACAGTTCCTGATTATCGGCAACGTCCTATTTCTTTCACTGTGAATTTCACTTTTGATGTCAAAAAATGGTAGTCTACTTTTGGACGCCAGCTAAAACACAGTGGCAATTTTTAGAAATGTATAACGGTTTTGATAACAAACGGCGCTATCGCTTTAGCTTTCAATGCTCTTACATATCACTTCTAAATACTGCAAATTTCAATTTTTTACTACATTTTACAATTTTAATTTTTAGATCATCAATTAGAAAAAAAATTATATTTCGATTTAAATTTATTTGAAAACTGCCGCTTAATTTAACGACTTTTTAAATAATTTTCAAGCATAAAATATTTTTCAACTCTATTTCAACTATGACCATCAGTTTGCTTTAATAATGTAAAATAGCCCCAGGGAAAATTGCCACAATTGAAAATAGATTTCCCTAACCATCATTAAAAGTGAAAATAAAAATAATAAAGCTACCTAATAAACTATAAGATCATAGGAAAAAAAACTATTTTCAGTTTATGTTTAACATAAAATTGATATGTGGAATTCGTTGATGTATATGTTGCATCAGAATATGCTAGGAATTGTATTTTTTATATTTTTTAAAGATCCATTGAGTATTTAACTGTATAAAAGGTAAAATATTACCGACTGTGATGGATAATCATCCTGATTATGTAAAGGGACCGAAGAAAGCATACAAATGAATTACACTTGAAAACATTAAAAGTCTCCCTCATCTTCAGATTGATTTATTATTGTAAAAAGAATTCTTCATCTTTACATAAAAATTGATTAGCTTAAAACAAAGAATGCGTTTTAGAATATATGGATTTGAAACAAACAATGATTAAACAGGACATTTTAAAACTTTTAATTTAAACACTTTAAAACTTTTTTTTTCACGTCGAATTTCGACGGTGCTTTTGGGCGTTGGAGCTCATTCGGTTGCATTATCACAGGGTGGTTGTATGATACTTCATAGGTCCATGAAATTTTCTTTCTTGCCGTAGGGAATATGACGGTAATGTCAAACTGATTTGCATTACACAGTTGTTTACGGATTGTTTGTTCGGAAATAATACTGTATTTCACTGGGGGGGAAAAACTTTAAAATAAAATAATTGAAAGACTGTTTCATACGTTCCCCTTCTTAAATAATAAAGTAGCTTATTTTACTGATATTGTTATAGTATTTCTGTCCGTCAAGTTTTGACGGGTTCCATCTAGTTTTAATAAATTTAGAAATTAATTATAAATGGTACTTCTCTATTATCCCGTCGACCACTTTTCATAACAAAAAAACTATCGCCAAACTGTAACGCCAAATACACGGGAGAACGTTGCCACTGTAATAGCAAAATAAATAAATAAATAAAATATAAGAATTTAAGGACACAATTGTTATTTTAATTAATGAAATAACGGTACTTTTCGGTTAGCCGGGCTCTAGTGATATATATACATGTATATATACGCACACACACACATATACACATATCTACGTATACATATATATATACATACACATATATATATATAAATATATGTATGTATATATATACATATATATGTATATACATATGTATTTATATATGTACATATATCACTGGCGCCCGGCTAACCGAAAAGTACCGAAATAACTAATAAATCAGTAAAACATAATAAAAAAATCCACGCAAATGTCGAATTAAAAACCACTTTATGACATAACAAACACGTATAATGCTACTAACATGAAGTAAATGGGACTGCATTTTTGGCGTTTAATCTTACAGTTTGGCGATAGTTTTTTGTTATGAAAAGTGGTCGACGGTATAATAGAGAAGTACCCATTACTATAATATATCATACATATAACATTTCGAGACGTATACGGCCAAGTTATAGTCATATATGACGCATATATGATGTAAAGGGTCTGTTCTGAAAGTAGTAAGACTGTTGTTTTCCTGAGCGAACGGGCGGACGAGAGGCGGTCTGCGCGTACACGATCGGTGGAGGGAGATATTGGGAATGCTGGGAAAAATCGACAGTTGGCTCTCGGCCGTTGAAGAGAGCAGGTCGCTTGTACTGTGAACCCCTGTCGAAACGCCTCGTCACGGAGAATCATGGAGTGGCACAAGCTGTTCCGAGAAGGTAGGGAAAGACTGGAAGACGTCGACCGCTCCGGTCGCCCTTCGACCATCAAGACCAAAGAAACTGTGTCACAAGTGAAAAATTTACGTGGAAGTCCTCAAAAGACTGCGAAAACTCATCGTTCGTGTCCGCCCAGCCATCGCCAACAATTGGCGGCTGCACCACGACAACGCGCCGAGCCACAAAGCGTTTCCCGTAGTGGAGTATCTTGCCCAGCACAATGTGGCAACGCTGCCTCACCCCCCCCTACAGCTCCGACTTGGCCCCGCCAGACTTTTTTCTTTTCCCGAGAATAAAATTGACGCTAAAGGAGAAGCATCACGGTTCGGTAGAGGCGGTTCAACAGGCCGTGACGAGGGAGCTAAACAGCATTCTTGTGCAGGCGTTCCTGGAGGCAGAGGCGTAGCCAGGGAGGGGGTCCAAATGCTCTGGATACCGGTAATATTAAAAAGTTTCCTTCGCCTTGCTTATCGCAGACAGTTCCCCGATTACGTAAGGCAATGAAAACTTTATAAAATTAGTGTTATCAAGAACATCTGGACCCTCACCCTGGCTACGCCACTGCCTGGAGGCGTACGAAAACTTGAAAACTCGTTGGCAGCAGTGTGTAGATGCGTAAGGGTGCTACTTTGAAAAATTCTAATCGTTTGTACTGTTCTCATGAATAAACGTTTTTTAAATAGATGAGTCCTACTAATTTCAGAACAGGCCCTGTATATATATGACATATAACAAATAAACAATATGTATATTATGATGTATATGGCACATATATGAGTGTTTGGAGTATATATATGAGTATATATGATGAACATATAAGCTTTGCGATGATCTTTGTGAAATCATAGCTGCAATCCTGGCATAATCGTAATTGTGGGGGTCGCCATAACACGCAATTACCTAAATATATAGGAATAGCAAAATATAAATGAACTAGTTTTTTAGTACTACTGGTTTATGACATGTATAGTAATATAATGCTATTTTGATTGGTACTTGCTCGTGATAGGAGCCTTGTCGCGCAAGAGGAACAACGAGGTTTAATTTGGCGAGAAACGTTCTTTTCAAAAGAACTTTCTTACAACCGGTATTTACATTTTGAAAACGTCGTCAGATTGTTTTAGATTTTTCAAAAAGCTATTAATGTATTATCAAATGCACAAAAAATTAGTGTTTTATTTATAGAATTTAATACATGCATTGGAAAGCAATTTTTTTTTTTTATAAATAAATAACCAATATAATAATGTAATACAAAATATATAACATAAAAAAGTCATATGATTAGAATTTTTTTCTTTGAATGTTGTTTCGTTATCGTGATTGTTTATAATATTTCGCTTGAAATTGCACTTTCTTGATTATGCCAAGGCCCCTATTACAAATAGATACCATATTATCTATAAAAAATAGATAAGAAATATACTGTTGTAATTATTATTATCTTTAATTACTGTTCAGTTACGTTACCGTTCAGTAATCGATTTCCAATAAAATTTTTTGGCAAAACATGTCATATGCGCACCACATTGCCGCAATTGCAACAAAATGGCTATTTTATGCCTCACATGGTAACCCGGTTATTTTGTTTATATTGCTGTTTATTTACTTTTATATTTTTATTTTTATTCTATAAATTGTTTTTATTATGTATATCATTATTTATTTATATCAAACTATAATTTATTCATTTTTATTTCCTTTTTTTTGAATAATAGAAGCTATTTCATTTATTACATTATTTTATTTTTATATTGAAATAAAATATCACCTGCTATTATTGCATGCTATTTGTAACTAATATTCAAAAAACAGTTTTCGCCAAATTGGCGGGCGGGGGGGGGTCGCGACAATGTGGTGCGTATATGACATCTGTGCCCATTTTTTAAACTTTTAATTAGTTCAGTACAATCAATTTGCTCATAACGTACGAATGAACGAAAGCTGCTTTCGTATTCAGTAAAATCGTCTAGGCGGTCAAATTTTTAAAACAATGAAATTAATTTTGTGCCAAATTGCGTTCGTTAAAATACAGAAATTGTGTGTGGACCCGATTATGGAAGATTACCTCTTTAAATTATACCATGGTGTACTTAATATATAGTTTTATCACGCCATAATCATACTCCTACGGATACCGCTCTTTTTTGTGCCAAACACTGGCCCGGACCTCCATCCTGAAGATTAATACTATTTTTTTATAAACGGCCTCAATAATGAAAGTAAATAAAATTTATTACATTAAAAAGCAAAGTAATTAGTTATGTGACTTCTTTGTGGTGGAATAACAAAAGGATTAATTTGTTTCACTTTATTCTATATAATTTAAAACATTTATATTCATGTAAAATACAAAAAAACTTGCGGAATAAAAATATCCAGAATCAATCACAAAAACACCAAGTAATAAATAAAGACAATCTTTTCAATTTTGAGCAGTTCCTATGGTATCAATAAGTTAGTTATGAATGTTACTGTTTCAAAATAGCAGTTGAAATTTAGATTAAATGAACACATGCCTAATGAATAAAATTAATTTAGAAGAGATGAAATTTAGATTAAATGAACGCAGTCAAACTAATATTCTTCCTCTCCTTCGTCTTCGCCACCTTCAGTTGTATCTAATCCAACTTCTTCGTAATCTTTCTCAAGGGCTGCCAGATCCTCTCTAGCCTCCGAAAATTCACCCTCTTCCATACCTTCGCCAACGTACCAGTGCACAAAAGCGCGTTTGGCATACATCAAGTCAAACTTGTGGTCCAATCTTGACCAAGCTTCTGCAATAGCTGTAGTATTAGCAAGCATGCAAACAGCCCTTTGAACTTTAGCAAGATCACCGCCTGGAACGACTGTGGGAGGCTGGTAGTTGATGCCTACTTTAAATCCTGTGGGACACCAATCAACAAACTGGATTGATCTTCTGCTTTTAATCGCAGCAATGGCAGCGTTGACATCTTTAGGGACCACATCTCCTCTGTATAGCAAACAACAGGCCATATATTTTCCATGTCGCGGATCACACTTTACCATCTGGTTGGCTGGTTCGAAGCAGGAATTGGTAATTTCGGCTACAGTCATCTGTTCGTGGTAAGCTTTCTCGGCGGAAATCACAGGAGCGTAAGTCACCAGAGGAAAGTGGATTCGAGGATATGGTACAAGGTTTGTTTGAAATTCTGTTAAATCTACGTTCAATGCGCCATCGAAACGGAGTGATGCCGTAATAGAAGATACAATCTGGCCAATGATTCTGTTCAAATTTGTGTACGTTGGTCTTTCAATATCAAGATTTCTTCGACTAATGTCATATATAGCTTCATTATCAACCATGAAAGCGCAATCAGAATGCTCCAGTGTAGTATGAGTAGTTAAAATTGAATTATAAGGCTCCACTACGGCAGTTGAGATTTGTGGTGCAGGGTAAACTGCAAATTCCAGTTTTGATTTCTTGCCGTAATCTACGGATAATCTTTCCATCAAAAGAGAAGTGAATCCTGATCCGGTTCCTCCTCCAAAACTGTGAAAGATAAGAAATCCTTGCAAACCGGTGCATTGGTCTGCCAATTTACGACTTCTATCCAAAACTAAATCAATTAATTCCTTTCCAATTGTATAATGCCCTCTGGCATAGTTATTAGCTGCATCTTCTTTGCCAGTTATTAACTGTTCAGGATGAAAAAGTTGACGATATGTTCCCGTTCGAACTTCATCCACCACTGTAGGTTCCAAATCTATAAGGATTGCTCTAGGTACATGCTTACCCGCTCCTGTTTCGCTGAAGAAAGTATTGTAAGAATCATCACCTCCACCGACAGTTTTGTCACTTGGCATTTGTCCATCAGGCTGTATACCGTGTTCCAAGCAATAGAGTTCCCAACAAGCATTACCAACTTGTACTCCAGCTTGACCGACATGTATACTAATACATTCCCGCATTTTAATCAAATTTATAGTAATTTTTTTCTCCAATAAACTTGTTTTAAATATAGTAAATTTCGTTTGAAATCACCAACAATAATTTCCAAAACGTCAAATGGAATACAATTTTAGAAATGATTTGAATGCGACGTCATGTGCTACACGCTCTAAAATAGTTTTAAACTTTTATTACTCACGCTCAAAATTAATTTTAATGTACACGGAGGTAAATAATTACGTAGAATTTAAATATTAGGGCGTATGGACAATAATTTCGTATGCCACGATTTAAATGTTAGTGTCTATTTTGCGCTAATAAATATTTGCCATTGCTTCGTCGATCCTCCTATCATTGTTAATTAGAATTGCGTACATATATATATATAAATATATAAAAGAAACAATAGGCAGCAAATAAAATTCTCATTACCCAAACCCGAATATAAATAAGCAATGAACTATAAATTATAGCTCGTAATATAAGTTATTTATAGCTCGTTGTATACAAGATAACGTTTATAATAAAAGAGTGACGTCATTTTCCATAGAAGTGGTTTTGTATTTTTCTTTTTGCTTGTGTCAAAATGATGCGCTTTTGACCTGAAATCAATATCATAAGTATATTCGTATTAAGAAATGTTTTTTTCTTCATATGCACAATACCCTTATATACATCTAAGAACAAAACTATAAGTTTCGCAGAGGTGGAATGTTTCAGCTGGTAAAAATGACGTTCTTTTAAAAATGAAACATGCGTTTTCCGTCATCAAACTGAAATAATTTTCTATCTATGGTTGCTTTATTAATCTATAGTTTAAAGACATCATTTCCTCTGACTTTATATTCCATGTATCTGTGATATGAGATTAGGTCTGAAAAATTAATTAAGAAATATACTAGTATTAAAAAATGCTCTAAAGAGCAACAAAAAAGGTTAATATGTTTAAGTATGAAAAAGGGTTGGACAAGTGTATCTAATTGAGCGTGGGTTGGGTTGATTATTGACGGCCAATTATCTACACTAGGGATATAGGCCCGATATCTAATTGAGCATGAGAAAGGAAAAGGGTTCCTTCTTGGCTGCAGCTCACTGTCAAAGCCAACTTTAAAAAAAAATCATATTCGCGCTTTTTCATATAAAAGAAATTTGCGGTACCGTAGTAAAACTTTCCATCGTGTTTTACAACTGCACTGTTCTGCTGTTGTACTGTGCGTGCGTCTGCAGTGCAACTTTGTACAGTGCACTGTATACTATTATTGCTCTACAGACTATACTACACTGTACACTCCCATTATACTTTTGAGCCTCAGTGCTCGTCCGCACTGTTCTTTTGTACTTCCGTATTAAAGGTATGTGCGTCTAATGTTCGTTTATAACTAACATATGCATTGCTGTACTTCATATTGCATTGTGGAGCCACAGCCACTTGCATATAATTTCAACAATCAATGAATGTATTATACTGTCATGCATGCATATGTGGAATGGTTCCTGTTCAGAGAGCTCTAACACTCTGCACTGCAATACAAATCAATTTTTTGCTCAGTTCTACACTGCGGGCATGCTTGATGCATGAGTGTGATACGCTGCATGAACTACGGTTTTTGGTACTATGTCGCCTTACATTCATGTTTAATCAAGCTGCGTCTTTACACTATACATTTTTATCGTAACTGTGAGTGATTTCATTGATACGGAAAAAGCGCGAATATGATTTTTTCAAAAGTTGGCATTGATAGTGAGCTGCAGCCAAGAAGGAACCCCTTTCCTTTCTCATGCTCAATTAGAAGCACTTGTCCAACACTTTTTCATACTTAAACATATTAACCTTTTTTGCTGCTCTTTAGAGCATTTTTTAATACTAGTCATTTAAATTTTTTGATAAAAACTGAAGATTTTTTAATATTTTGAAAAGAAAAAAATTTGCTGCTGTCAAAATTTTATTGTTACATAGTTTTTACAACACTCGCCAAATCGTTGATTGTTCATCGCCAAAGTAGCATTTTTTCATGTTTACCTGCTCTCTCAAATGTCACGGACCGTCCACATCTATAATTAAATTATGTTTTTCTATAGCTATCACCTCATAAAAAAACTGGTTTCTATCATTGTCTAGTTCGTATCCATGGACTGTTTCTGCTGCACTGAAGTCGCCTGCTATACGCTGAGTTGTTCTTTCAGTGGTATCCTTCCTTACTACTCTTCTTAGTCTTCTTAAAATCGCTGAATGGGGCCGAGTATTAGGTTCTGATAATTATAGTAACGAACGGTTCAGTGATGATGCTATAAAAATTGAGAATTGATTTTGAATAGTTTTTTGGTGTATGAGACTGTTATTTAAGAGAGTTATGCCGCAATATATATATATATATATATGTATATAACACAATGTTCATTGTTAGCTCTCTGTATTCCAATTCGTATCAAAAGTTGTATACATACAAACACCACCAAACAATTGTTTTACTTTGTTCAAAGGCAGTTCCGGAAATCAAAATTGCGCATTTACGGGTGCTAGCTGCAATAAATCCCCTAACAAAATAATGTTTTTGCCACCAAAACTGTAATCTCGCTTGTTTTTACAACATTCGCCATATCGTAAGCTGATCATCGCCAAAGTAGCATTCGAAACCAAACTGCACTCATCGATAATTACTAAATCCAATGATTTCCATTGTTGCTTAAATAATTTCAAATCGTCAGAATTAAGCTTAAATTATTCTGCTTCATTCGTATGTTGGACAGGCAATTTGAAAAACGTGTGAATTGTACTTCTTCCAATGCTGAAGGGAGCAATTCCCGCTGGTGCTAGTACTGCAGCAGCATCATTATTGTGCTAACTCATTAAACGAACTTTCTGACTGAGTAATTAAATTAGAAAGCTTTTTCCTGTACCAGCAACTCTGCTTATAATCAGATTTATGGGTGGAACAGACGGGTCTTTCTTTTGTTCTTCTATGTGCTTTATAATGATTCAAATATTTTCCATTGGTCGGCATTCATTTTTTTTGTTAAATTTATCTTCATTAATAACAATTTCTTGGTGAGTTTCAATGTTCTCAAAATGTGCAGCTATCATATCAATGTATTCATTTGGTTCTTCGATATTTTCAAGCTGGTCGTGCAAATCACTTTCTTGTTGCAACTTTTAAGCCAAGTCAATTGCAGCTTGTAGTCGTTTTTTGTTTCGTGACATTCTTCCATCTCTGGAAAAATTTTCACATTGTGCTCAAAGGTTTCCCGGTAGAGTTTAAATTCTCCCAATCGGTATTTTTCGTTTCGTCAAGGCTTAAACAACATCAGCAATGAATTATAGTGAAACTCAATTCCAGCGTCCATTTTCGTGTTATGATAGAGCGTTTTCAAAACAACTGGTTTCAAATGCTTTCTGAACCAACTGAGGTTCTTTTTTAATTCGTAATATTCTACAGACTTTGGTTTATTTCGTTCGTATTAGTACGTAGTGTCCAATTCGTATAAACACATGTTTTCCAATTTGTCATGTCGATTCGGGTAATAATCATGAATCATATTCCGACAGTAAATTTCAGTAGATCGTTCATCCTCTTTTGCCAATGAAACCAAATCATGGTGACTTTCAGCTTTCACCATTGGTCTTTTTTCATGCTAGTATTTCAGTATTGCAGAGCATCCCATGAATAGAAACATTTATGGCCAAGAATTTTGTGTACAGCTTCGTAATTTCCAGTTTCTGGACTAAGCAAGTTTTATCTGGCAAAAGCGCGTAATCTGGCACCAAGACTTTTGTTTTCCTCAATGGCCTTCCAAATCTCTTCACTACGACTTTTTTTCCGGTTTGGTTATATAATGCGTAATGTAACGATTAACACCAAACTAGGTTCTCCAACAAACTGGATGACAATATTGGCAGCTCACATGAACAAAATCGAGGGATTATAATCATTGATCCATTTTTTTTCTGATAGTTTCAAATCATATAACTTTGTAACATGGTGTCCACCTTTTCGCGATAAAATGCAGTCTTTAACAGAATTTAAAGTTCAATGTTTCGCCAAACCATACTTGAAAATTACGTGTAATAATATGCAGCCTGATTATGGCACATTATTCATGACCTGGCAGGCATACTGGCGGCAATAGAAAACAATGTAGTTGATGTAAGTATTATCTACACAGATTGCTGGAGAACATATAAAACAGATGAACTGCGAGATGTTGGATATGATCATTTCACATTAAATCACAAATATAATTTTAATGACCCTAACGAATGTCATACGAAAATTGTTGAGAGATTATTGGGCATTGCAAACTGGTGCAATAAAAGACATCGGGGAACTGTTCCTCATCATTTACAGTCTTATCTCATAGAAATAAAATAAGTTGAAACTGGTGTGAAACACTAAGAACTAAAATAAATTCTTAAAACACCATAAAAACTTTAAAATGCGCTAGGCCTTTCGAAAGATCTGAGTCTTTCTTCGTCAGGCGCAAAAAGACGTGCGTCTACTATGAAAGCAGCAGCAAGACTGAAATGAGAGGTAAGGGAGAGGAATCAGGCTGATGCAACAACCAATAGGAAAGTAGAAAACAACAGCCAATAGGAAAACAGAAGACAACAGCCAATCACAGAAGAGTAAAAACAAAACAATAGAGAATACAAAATAAAAGGGGAATAAGGAAGTGAAAAAAAAATAAATAAAAAATAAAATAAAATAAAATAGAATAAATAAATATATAAAATAAAATGAATAAATAATAAATAAATAAATAAATAAAACTTAATTTGAAAAGAAAAAATAAATAAATATAAATAAATAAATAAATAAATAAATAAATAAATAAAATAAAAATAAATAAAGCACACAAATACATTAAAAAAAATGGAAACACATGAAAATTAAGAATTAAATAAGTAACCAAAATATATAAATATATATAAAAACAGACTAAAATTAATTAATACAAAATAAATTATATGGAAGTACTGAAGAGGTTTTTCCAAGCAGCAGAGAGCATTGTGGAATCAGATTTATCATTAACAATAACTTCACGATTAAGATAAATAGCTAAATTTTCCAGAAAGTCCAATTCAGAGATACTATTAGCATTAAAGATAATTTTAGCATTTTTAAAATTAAAACAATGGCCGGAATCCCAAGAGTGCTTGGCAATTGAAGATTTAGAAATTTCTCGATTAGTTACATAACGAGAGTGTTCTTTTAAGCGGATTTCGAGATTTCTTTTAGTTTGACCAATATAAGATAAATCACAGCCATTACAAGGAACATTATAAATTCCCCTTTTACGAAGATCAGGAACAGGAGATTTGGTGGAGGGGAATTTGAATTTATTGACAGGTTTAAAAATAATGTTAAAATTGAAGCGTCTTAAAACTTTAGCTAATTTGAAACATAAAGGAGGATAAAAAGGGAGGACAACCAAATTATCAGGTTTGCTTTTCACAGATTTAGAAAGAGTAGATTTATAAGACGGTCTATTGAATTTCTTCACAGCATTATTGATAACAGAAGGATTGAAACCTCTTTTGACAGCAACAGTTTTTAATTAATTAAGTTCATCCTTAAGGGATGCAGAGTCGGAACAAATTTTGAGAGCACGATTTACATACGTATAAAATACACCGATTTTTTGGTTGACAGGATGATTTGAGAGAGCATGAGGTGGGTTTGAGTCAGAAAAAGGTTTTCTATAAACACAAGTTTTGAAAGAAGAATCACATTTGGTAACTAAAACATCAAGGAAAGGAAGTTTATTACAACTTCTCTGATATTGAAGTCAAAGATTTTGTTAATTTAACTAAAATTTGCATCTCTCAAATTACCTTTGAATTTGATAATAAATTTTTCAAACAATCAGACGGCTTAAGTATGGGTAATCCTTTATCTCCAATTCTTTGTGATATTTATATGCATTATTTTGAGGAAAAATTATTAAATCTGGTTAATTTTAAATGTTGGATGCGTTATGTTTACGATACTTTTGTTTTAGTTGATAATCCTTTTGATATTTCTACCATTCTTCAAACTGTCAATTCTATTGACCCTCATATTCAGTTTACTTTTGAGTTAGAAAATTGCTCTCTCAAATCATCCTGTCAACCAAAAAATCGGTGTATTTTATACGTATGTAAATCGTGCCCTCAAAATTTGTTCCGACTCTGCATCCCTTAAGGATAAACTTAATTACTTAAAAACTGTTGCTGTCAAAAGAGGTTTCAATCCTTCTGTTATCAATAATGCTGTGAAGAAATTCAATAGACCGTCTTATAAATCTACTCTTTCGAAATCTGTGAAAAGCAAACCTGATAATTTGGTTGTCCTCCCTTTTTATCCTCCTTCATGTTTCAAATTAGCTAAAGTTTTAAGACGCTTCAATTTTAACATTATCTTTAAACCTGTCAATAAATTCAAATTCCCCTCCACCAAATCTCCTGTTCCTGATCTTCGTAAATGGGGAATTTATAATGTTCCTTGTAATGGCTGTGATTTATCTTATATTGGTCAAACTAAAAGAAATCTCGAAATCCGCTTATAAGAACACTCTCGTTATGTAACTAATCAAGAAATTTCTAAATCTTCAATTGCCAAGCACTCTTGGGATTCCGGCCATTGTTTTAATTTTAAAAATGCTAAAATTATCTTTAATGCTAATAGTATCTCTGAATTGGACTTTCTGGAAAATTTAGCTATTTATCTTAATCGTGAAGTTATTGTTAATGATAAATCCGATTCCACAATGCTCTCTGCTGCTTGGAAAAACCTCTTCAGTACTTCCATATAATTTATTTTGTATTAATTAATTTTAGTCTGTTTTTATATATATTTATATATTTGGTTACTTATTTAATTATTAATTTTCATGTGTTTCCATTTTTTTAAAATGTATTTGTGTGCTTTATTTATTTTTATTTTATTTATTTATTTATTTATTTATTTATTTGTTTATTTTTATTTATTTATTTTTTCTTTTCAAATTAAGTTTTATTTATTTATTTATGTATTATTTATTCATTTTATTTTATATATTTATTTATTCTATTTTATTTTATTTTATTTTTTATTTTTTTATTTTATTTTTTATTTTTCACTTCCTTATTCCTCTTCTATTTTGTATTCTCTATTGTTTTGTTTTTACTCTTCTGTGATTGGCTGTTGTCTTCTGTTTTCCTATTGGCTGTTGTTTTCTACTTTCCTATTGGCTGTTGCATCAGCTTGTTTCCTCTCCCTTACCTCTCATTTCAGTCTTGCTGCTGCTTTCATAGTAGACGCACGTCTTTTTGCGCCTGACGAAGAAAGACTCAGATCTTTCGAAAGGCCTAGCGCATTTTAAAGTTTTTATGGTGTTTTAATAAGTTATTTTAGTTCTTATCTCATAGAGTTCATATGGCGACGTCTTCATTCAAAAAATGAAATGTTTACTGCGATGCTAAAACACATTTGTAATTTCATGCCAGCAGTTTAATAAGAATTTTATTTTATTACTTTATTGGGGAAGAGTTCCATATCCTGCGCCGGTTGGCGTGATTGGCGAAAAAACACAAAATGTTGCCAAAAGAAAAAATGGGTGTGACGTCACATAGATAAAGTACATTCCAGTAGTAAAAATGCAACCCCAAAGGCTGAAGGTCGCAAAAATCACATCAAACATTTATCGCCAATAAAAGCCCACTAAATCTACCGGCGCAGAACTTTCCCTTTTATTGTATAACAATTATATGTTTTCTTTTTTTAATTATATATATGTATTTTAATAAAATAGTGCTTAAAAGTTTGTAATTTTCAAACGTTATATTTTTTAAATGCTCACTTTCGTTTCAACATTGTTTTTTTTTTTAAATGTTTTGATTCACGGGAATTTTATTTTGCGCTAATCATTACGCTTGGCGACAATGGTTTTTGCATAACGGAAAAGTGCCGAAAAAATGATTTAATTCAATACATAACAAATCACAATGTTTGTCACTGTTTGCATGACAACACGGTTTGTAGACAATAACTGTTCGGTCAGGGGTGAAATAATTGGTGCATTAGCAAACATTTTGGCATGGTGTTGGTATAACGAAAAAGTACCAAAATGAAATATACAGCACAAGCTGTACAGGAATAACGACTTAATATCGACGACATTGAAAATTGTTTGCCACATATTTTACGTGAATTAGTTATGAGACACAATTCTTTTACACAAGCATATAAAATGCTTAGTGAGTTTGAACGTGAATATCAGGAGCATGTTAGGTGATACAATTTTCCAATATATATATTTCTCATTGTCGATTAATAGTATATGAGTATATTTATCAATTATTTCAAATTTAATGTGAACCACGATTTCTACCCACCCTCCTATAACGGCATTTACGCTAGTTAGAAAATAAAAACAAATAGGCATGTTTGTCACGTGACTTATTTAATTTGAATGAATTCTGTTACATCTCTATAATAAAACCGTAAGTCATGTGACTGTCATCAACAGTTCCGGGATGCCCGCTTCACTTTTTCATATGTCAGGCGGCCATTTTTATTCAAAATTATTTTTTCGAATAAAACTGCATAAAAATTACATTTTTAGAAAGATCGTTTAAAATAAATTAATATTTGAGAGATGACTTACGTTCAATTATGTATACATTCTGCAATAACTTCAGTTTAAATTAGGTTCGCAGTTCGAATTCTCTATCCATGAAAGCAAACAGCAACAACAAAAAAAAAAGATTCATTCGTTGTGAACGTTTAAAATATTAAACCATGAATTTTTGGACCGCTGCCTGGTGTAAAAAAATAATCCGCACCCGTGAGACAGTCAAAGTTTACCATAATTCTGTTCTATACAACTCAACTTCCTTCCGGATCTTTTCTTGACGTAAGTTGAACTCATGTAATAATATTTAATGGATCAAATTTCAAAACGAATTGTCAGATTTTATTTTTCGCATGTGCAAATTAGAAACGAAACTTTAATTTTGAAATCAAATGTTTTGATTTATGATATTATTTCTTATTTATCTATTTTCTATTTTAAAGAAAAATGTGAAAGTCATGTATTTTAAATTGGAACAGCTGTCACGGACGCACCGGGGTTGGCGCGATTTTTTTTGCGCCATTTTGGCGAGAAAATCCCATTTTCAGGTACCTATCAGAAAACAGCATGTACTTTTATTTTATTATGAAATAGTTTATTTTATATTAAAAAACACACAATTTTATTATAAAACACACACAATGATTAATTTATTATAAAGTGGGTTAAGCGGTTTTTGTCAAGAAAGATGAAATACATAACAACAAAAATCATGCGAAATGCTACCACGATCGCAAAAGTTCTTGATTTGTTTATTAGATTTTTCCGGTTAGGCGAAGGGTTAAGGAAAAAAATAAATTATGAATTAAAATAATTTGTTACAATGCTTAACATACATTTAAGGGCGACCAAACTGCTCGCCAGTGGCGGCTAGTACATCTCTATAATAAAAGCCTAAGTCATGTGACTGTCATCAACAATTCCGGGATGTCCGCTTCACTTTTTCATATACCAGACGGCCATTTTTATTCAAAATTATTTTTGCGAATTAAACTGCATAAAAGTTACATGTTTAGAAAGTTCGTTCAAAATAAATTAATATTTGAGAGATGACTTACGTTCAATTATGCATATATTCTGCTATAGCTTAAGTTGAAATTAGGAACGCAGTTCAAATTCTCTATCCATGAAAGTAAACAAAAAAAGGAGATTAATTCGTCATGAACGTTTAAAATATTCAATCATGGAGGTAATCGTTCGTAAGGCAAGTTATCCGCGAATGATTTTTTGGACCGCTGCCTGGGTGTCAAAAACAATAATAATAATTCGTAGCATTGAGACAATCAAAGTTTACCATAATTCTGTGCTATACAACTCAACTTCCAGATCTTTTCTTGACGTAAGTTGAACTCATGTAATGTAATAATATTTAATGACTGAAATTTCGAAACGAATTCTCAGTTAATTTGGTATTTATGTATTATACTCGCCAGGAAGAGAGATCACGGAAAATGATTGGAAATCGCCAATCATATTTACCATTGTTATGACCAATCGCGTTCAAAATAGTAATTTAATATACATTTATAAAATACATAACATCATTAAATACTTTCATGTTAATTTGCACAAATCTCGCCAATACCATTTTTTAAATCGCCGATACCAGCTTTTATTTTTCGCGTGTTCGAATTAGAAAATATACTTTTATTTTTAAATCAAATATTTTGATTTATGATATTATTTTTTATTTATGTATTTATTTTCTATTTTAAATGAAGAGTGTAAATGGCATGTATTTTAAATTGTATGTAATATAAGTATTTGAAATTAAAGCTAAGTATTTTAACAGAAATGAGTGACAGGTTTATAATTTAAAATTAAATTAATGCAGTATGAATGGTGGTGATAGGAGCAATATTTGGCGATTTATCATTTGAAAGTAATCATCATTAAAAATGGTAAATAATATGGAATCAAACTAAAATAATACAAAAAATATCAATGCGTGTTACAATGCTTAACATACATTTAAGGGAGACCAAACTGGTCGCCAGTGGCGGCTAGTAATAATAATATTTATTTAAACTTTCGTGCAAACGCGCGCGTTTGCTATGATAAAAAAAAAGAAAATAAAAACCAATGTTCAACTGGAGCTTTACAACATAAATTCGATTTTCTCAGCGACCGACAAACATACAAAGATAAAAAAAAAAATCTAAATTAAGTTTTACCTAGAGGAAAAAAATAAAACAAAAACGAAGTTAATCCACACAGTGGAACGTTACTGGCAGTTTGTTGAACTTTGCGTCTTCATTTTTTCGTTTAAAGTTAAATAGAAAACTACAGTAAGCTACAATAATTTTTTGAATGCTATCATTTTATTCGTCTCGTCGAGTTCTTTCTTTTAAAAAAAAATCACTGTCGTATGTCAACTGGTTCGCCAGAAATTTCAGAAAAACGTTTGCATTTTCTATTTCTTAAACATATTATAGCAAACGCTACCGCGTTTACTATGATAATATATCTAAAGCCCAATTTTAAATAGTTACATAATAAATAGGTGATGAAAATTTTGAGTTTTGACGCAATTGTAATAAGATTTTAAATTATTTTAATAACAAGAAGGAGAAATTATGCTTTGTGCATGGTTTGTGAACCACTTTCCGACATTACAAAAATACTATTACGATTTAAAAAATATATATATGGGCGGAACGTGTAGAATTGTGTTTTGAGGATCATTAAAAAAGCTTTTAATTTTATAGTAGTATTAAAATGCTCGGAAGAGCACCAAAAAGGTTAATATATTTAAGTATGAAAAAGGGTTGTACAAGTGCTTCTAATTGAGCATGAGAAAGGAAAGGTGTCCCTTCTTGGCTGCAACTCACTGTCAATGCCAACTTTGAAAAAATCATATTCACGCTTTTTCATATAAAAGAAATTCGCGGTACTGTAGTAAAAGAAATTTGCTGTACTGTAGTAAAAGAAATTTGCGGTAGTAAAACTTTCCACCGTGCTTTACATATTAACTGCACTATTCTACTGTTGTACTGTGCGTGCGTCTTCAATGCAACTTTGTACAGTGCTCTGTGTACCATTATTGCTATACAGACTACACTATACTGTACACTCCTGTTATAATTTTGAACCTCAGTGCACATCCGCACTGTTCTTTTGTATTTCCATATTGAAGGTATAAGCGTCTAATGTTCGTTTATTGCCGAAACGAAAGTGAAGGCTTACTGTTGAGACCCGAAAATTTTTTGGTTTCTGTCTGTCTGTTTGTCTGTTTGTCTGCCTGTTTGTCTGTCTGTCTGTCTGTTCCGCGATAACTGCCGTAAAAATGATCCGATTAGGTTGATTTTTGGTGAGATACCCGGAATTAGCTGTATAGTTTTTGGTTAAATTTGGTTCATTCGTTCGAAAAATAGAGAACATTTCTTTTTAAATCATAATGTTTTCCTATGGGACTGCAGACGATTTTCAAATTTCATTTTTAACTGAAAAGGAAATCGCATATTTGAATAATGGATTTCAACGTAAAATTATGGATGTTGATTTTCGATATGGAGGTTTTAAATATAGCCAATAATTTTGAAAAATTGACGATACATTTATTAGAATTGAGATATTAATTGTTTAAATGATTGGAAATTTTTTTGCATCTGTTCCGGAAATATAAAACTTTTATTTTCATGTTTTTTACAAATTTTAAAATGCACTAGATGGAACCCGTCAACACTTGACGAAAAAAATACTATAACAATATCAGTAAAATAAGCTTCTTTATTATTTAAGAAGGGGTGCGTATGAAACAGTCTTTCAAATATTATATTTTAAATGTTTTTTCCCAGTCAAATACAGTACTATTTCCGATGCAAACTCCAAACAAACAATCCGTAAACCACTGTGACATTATCGTCATATTCCCCACGGCAAAAAAAAATTCATGGACCTATGAAGAATCATAAAAATAGTATATTCCTACGTTCATTTCATATTCAGTAAATAAAAGAAAATAGTAAATAAAGCACACATCTCTCCCCCCCTTCCCCCTGTGGTAATGCAACCGAATGAGCTCCTATGCGCATGAGCATTGCATCTGCCCAACAGCACCGTCGAAATTCGATGTTAAAAAGTTTTAAAATGTTTAAATTAAAAGTTTTAAAATGTCCTCTTTAATCATTGTTCGTTACAAATCCATATCCTCTAAAACGCGGTAATTATTTTAAGCTAAGTTTTCAAGTGTAATTTGTTTGTATGGTATCTTCGGTTCCTTTACATAATCAGATAATTATTCCTTTTCCATCATAGTCGGGGATATTTTGCCTCTTATACAATTGGCAGATGGATCTAAAAAAAATGCAATTTCTAGCATATTTTGATATTTGCTGGAACATATACATCAACGAATTCAGCATATCAATTTTATGTTCAACATAAACTAAAACTAGTAAATCTGCAGATCAGGAGCCTCAACGTCAGCTCAAGTCACTGTTTTTTAATCTCACTTTTCATATTATTTAGCATCTTACAATCCGCAATTTAATTTTTTTCTATTGCATACATATTTACAGGCATATAATTCTTCGGAGTTCTTTTTGACAGATTTTTGTTTAGCGCCAAAATGCTCTATCTTATGGATAATCTGATCTTATGATTTATCACTGTTTTTATTATTATTATTATTATTATTATTCACATTTTATGATTGTTAGGGAAATCTATTTTCAATTGTGGCAACTTTCCCAGGAGCTATTTTACATTATTGAAGCAAACTGGTGGTCACTGATAAGATAGAATTAAAAAACACTTTTCATGCTTGAAAATTATTAAAAAGTCGTTCAATTAAGCGGCAGTTTTCAAATAAATTTCATTCGAAAGCTAATTTTTTTTTCTAATTGATGATGTAAGAATTGAAATTGTAAAATATAGTCAAATGTGGTAAAAAATAGAAATTTGTAGTACTTAGAAGTAATGTAAGTGCGATGAAAGCTAAAGCGATAGCGTCGTTTGTTGTCACAACCGTTGTACATTTCTAAAAAATTGCCACTGACCAAAAGTAGAAAACCATTTTTTGACATCGAAAGAGGAATTCACAGTGAAAAAAAATAGGATTTTGCGCTAATAAGGAACTGTTAAATGATTTATAATAAATCTACCAAAATAATTCCTATGAAATATTAGTCTTACATTGTCTATTCTACCTAAAAATACAATCATTATTTCAAGTTTTTTTTCTAATATAACATTATTTTTAATAATTTTAAATTTCCTGAAATCCTTTACTTCTGTGATTTTTTTTAAATTAAAAAATGAAGTTTTCTAATCTATAATTTAAAAAAAGTAATTGGTAACATGTAATCAAGGTATGCAATTAAGATGAAGCAACCAATAAAGGCTCCAGTTCCAATTTTTAAAATAAAAAATAAAAAATCAGTTAAAAATACGTCATGTTGACACAATCATATAATTTTTTCTTTTTACTTTTATCAATGTTAAAATGCATTTCAAGCTAAGCATAACATCATTTTCACCAGCGCAAACTTTACATATTTTCCTTTGTATGCATCACTTTTATGCTTAAACACCATGTTAACAAATAAAAATCTATTATGTATTTAATGGTAATGAAAAAATGGCATCAACAAAGTTATAATGCATAATGATAAAATAAACCCAATGGACAATATTCCCGTGACGTCACAATAAATATGAATTTTTATTCGCTTATAAAACACGCGGATTAATATTTTTACCGAAATTTAACTTGCAAATTAAAAAATTCGGCCTAAAAGCCACGTGCTTTTAATATTTATTATTCCTCTTTTATCGTCGGAACCACAGAGCTTAGAGAATAAACTCTGTATCTTGCAACAGTGGGCGTTAACGGATTATGACGTCATTAGCAGATGTAAAAGTTTAATTGAAAATCACGACTAATTAATTAAATTTTCGAACAAACGAATGCACGATAACAAATCTGTGTCCAAATATCTTTCATTTAAAAAAAGAATGATGTAATTTGATGCAGTAGTTTGTTCTCACGGATTGTCGAAAGAAAAAGCTTAGCGTTTTAAATATATAGATTTCTTATTACTTTGCTCTTTAATTTATCAGTTGTCTAGCAACGATATTTCAAAGAAGATAAAAATAATAAAAGCAACAAGCACTATTTTGTTCCAATAATTTATTAGCAAAATAAATTATTTTTGTATTCTATTGACATAAATGAAGAATTTATTTTAATACAAGTTTTTTTTTTTATCTAAAAAGTTACAAGAATAAGAAGTTCATAAGAATTTCAGAATATCATTGCATAAACCGTGTTCAATTTAACGTTTCTAATTTCTGAAACCTCCGAAGAATTGTATATGCCTGTAAATATGTATGCAATAGAAAAAAATTAAATTGCAGATTGTAAGATGCTAAATAATATGAAAAGTGAGATTAAAAAACAGTGACTTGAGCTGAGCTTGAGCTCCTGATCTGCAGATTTACTAGTAACTTACTTGCTCATATGCGTACTTACATATGCTTACACGTGCATATGTGCTGTACTGCATATTGCATTGTGAAGCCACAGCCACTTACATACAATTTCAACAATCAATGAATGCATTATACTCTGTCATGCGTGCATATGTGGAATTGTTCCTGCGCAGATTGCTGCAACATTCTGCACTCCAATACAAATAAATTTTCTGCGCAGTTCTACACTGCGGGCATGCTTGGTAAGCACTGCATGAGTGTGATACGCTGCAGGAACTAAGGTTTTTCGTACTATGTCACCTTACACTCATGTTTAATCAATCTGCGTCTTTACTGGCTACGTCTTTACACTATACATTTTTATTGTAACTGTGAGTGATTTCTTTTATATGGAAAAAACGCGAATATGATTTTTAGGGTTTTGTTCATCTCACGAAAACCTATTGCTCCCGCTCCGTTGTCTGTCTGTCACAGAGCCATTCTCGAAAACTATGTAACTTACAGAGTTGAAACTTAGTGTATCAATCAGAATATCAGCTGTGAAGAGCTGAAAATATTAAAATTTGAAAATTTCGTATTATTTTAATAAATAGAGATAAAAAACCAAAATTCTAACAGCCTTTTCCTTTTAAATTTAAACTTTTTCATTATAGCAAATGCCAAAAATTAAAAATCTACGATGAAAATCTTTCCACAATAATTAATTTTCTATCAGACGATTTCCACGTGAAAAAGGAAAATAAAATAAAAAGTTTCACCAATTGAAAACAAGTGGGTAAGTGTGATCCAAGTTCGCACAAAGGGTTTCGTTTAATATTCCTTTCAAAACACTTTATCCTTTCTTTAAAAAATCCAAATACATTTCATTTTCTAAAAAAAAAAAAAAAAAAAAAACTGTCTATTTTTCTCGGTTTTTCGAATATCTGAACCGGCCCGATAGCGGGTGAAGCCCACTATTATATTCTATCATAATAATATCTGTCATGTGGACTAAATGCGATATTTAAAAAAAATTTAATTTCAAAATTAAACATGTTGTACACCTTCAAAATGTTAAAATATGCGAATATTTCCATAATCGGGTTTTTATCATGATTCAATACGTTCCTCAAACTCATATATTTACTATTCTCTATTACTCATATTCATACTCGCTTTGTATTATACTGAAACATTTGAAAAATCCGTTAAACTTGCGATATGACGTCACATTTTCTTTTTAATTCTCTAATGACGTGTAATTAATCTGCTTTGTGTACATGCATACATACTCATTCGCCTTGTATTATTGAGAAATCTTTCTGTTTTATTACCACTATGACGTCAATCATTTTTATTTCATATTAATCTTTTTTTTTCAATTGTTGAAACTTTTTATTTCATTTTTATTTTTCACGTGGAAATCGTCTGATAGAAAATTAATTATTGTAGATAGAATTTCATCATGGATTTTTAATTTTTGGCATCTGCTATAAGGAAAAATGTTCAAATTTAATAACTAAAGGATGTTAGAATTTTGGTTTTTATCTCTATTTATTAAAATAATACGAATTTTTCAAATTTTAATATTTTCAGCCCTTTGCAGCTGATATTCTGATTTATACACAAAGTTTCAACTCTGTAAGTTACACAGTTTTCGAGAATGGCTCTGTGACAGACAGACAACGGAGCGGGAGCAATAGGGGTTCGTGAGATGAACGAAACCCTAAAAAGATAAATATGAAATAAAATTGATTGACGTCATAGTCGTAATAAAACGGAAAATGTCTAAGATTTCTCAATAATACAAGGAGTATGAGTATGAGTAAGTAAACAAAGCAGATTAATGTCACCTCATTAGAGAATTAAAAAGAAAATCTGACGTCATATGGGAAGTTTAACTAATTTTTCAGATGTTTGAGAATAACACAAAGCGAGTATCAATATAAATAATAGAGAATGGTAAATATATGAGTTTGAGAAACATATTGAATCGTGATAAAAATCCGATTATGGAAATATTCGCAAATTTTAACATTTTGAAGGTATACATCAATTTGTTTAATTTTGAAATTATTTTTTTAAATATTGCATTTAGTCCGTATGAGGGATATTATTATGACAGAATATAATAGCGGGATTGACCTGCTATCTGGCTGGTTTAGATATTCGAAAAAACAAAAAAAATAGACCGGTAAATTTTTACTTTATAAAAAACATGACTTTTTTTGTTGTTGTTGCTAAATTAAATTTGTTTGAATTTATTAAAGAAAGGATAAAGTGTTTTGAAAGGAATATTAAACGAAACTCTTTGAGCGATCTTTGATCACACTTACCCACTTGTTTTAAAAGTTGTCATTGGCAGTGAGCTGCAGCAAAGAAGAAACCTCTTTCCTTTCTCATGCTCAATTAGAAGCACTACTTTTTTTGGCGCTCTTCAGAGCATTTTTTAATACTAGTCATTTAATTTTTTTTAATAAAAACTAAAGATTGTTTAATATCTTGAAAAGCAAAAAATTTGCTGCTATCAAAATGTTATTATTACATTGTTTTTACAACACTCGCCAAATCGTTGACTGTTCATCGCCAAAGTAGCATTTTTTAGGGTTTCGTTCATCTCTCGAAACCCCATTACTCCCGCTCCGTTGTCTGTCCGTCACAGAACCATTCTCAGAAACTATATAACTTACAGGCATTAAAATTTGTGTAGTTATAGCTAAATAGCTAAGCTACTATGAAGCTCAAAATATTATGTATTATTTTAATAAATAGAAACAAAAAACCAAAATTCTAACAGCCTTTTCCTACTAAATTTAAACATTTTTCGTTATAGCAGTTGCTAACAATTAAAAATCCACAATAAAATTCTTTCTACAATAATTAATTTTCTATTGAAAGATTTCCACATGAAAAATGAAATAAAAAGTTTCACCAATAGAAAAAAAAATTCATATGATGTCATAATGGTAATAAAATGGAAATTTTCAAAGATTTCTCAATAATACAAGAAGTATGAGTATGTGTATGTACAGAAAGCAGATTAATATCACATCATTAGAGAATTAAAAAGAAAATTAATCTGACGTCATATTGGAAGTTTAACGGATTTTTCAAATGTTTGAGAATAATACAAAGTGACTATCAATATGAGTAATAGAGAATAGTAAATATGAGTTTGCGGAACGTATTGAATCATGATAAAAACCCGATTTTGGAAATATTCAGATATTTTAACATTTTGAAGGTGTACAACATGTTTAATTTTTAAATTAATTTTTTTTTAAATATCGCATTTATTCCGCATGACAAATATTATTATGACAGAGTATAATAGCGCGCTTCGTCCGCTGTCGGGCCTGCTCAGATATTCGAAAAAACGGAGTTTGTTATAAAGAGTACATATGTTTTTAATTATCTGGGGTGAAACGTTTTCCTTAACTAATACATTTATTTTTCTTTTAATGTTACGTGAACGACGTAAAATAACTAATCTTCCGTAATCTGTGGGCCAGGTTAGCTCCAAACATGGGCGTTTGCTAGCAACAATATAGCTTAAAATCAATGTAGATACTTTTAAAGAACTGTCACAAAAAGTCTCACTTTCTAAAATACGCAATTTGGCAGTAGGACTAGGATTACAAAGGATTACGCAATAGATTTAAATATCTATTTTATATAAACTATTTTTTTTTAAATATCGCATTTAGTTCACATGACAGATATTATTATAACAGAGTATAATAGCGGGCTTCGCCCGCTATCGGGCCGGTTCAGATATTTAAAAAAGCGAGAAAAATAGACCTGTAAATTTTTACTTTATAATAAACATGACTATTTTTTTTCTAAATGAAATTTAATTGGATTTATTAAAGAAAGTTAAAGTGTTTTGAAAGGAATATTAAACGAAATCCTTTGTGCAATCTTTGATCACACTTACCCACTTGTTTACTCTACCTGCTCTCTCAAATGTCACGGGACCGTCCACATCAATAATTAAATGTTGGTTTTCCATAGCTATCACCTCATAAAGAAACTGGATTCTATAATTGTCTCGGTCGTATCCATGGACAATTTCTGCTGCACTGAAGTCGCCTGCTATAGGCTGAGTTGTTCTTTCAGTGGTATCTTTCCTTACTACTCTTCTTATAGTGCGAGATCCGGTATAAGAAATATATACCCTCATTTGTTATTTAATAATAATAAAGAATATATGCTAGATAATGTATACATTGATACATCGCAAGTAGGTTACCTAGCTAAATCACGTGCCGATAATGTTAAACAACAAAATATATAATTACATTTTTTGATCAACTTCCTCGATTAGTTTTTTATATGAAAGTCGATAATCAGCTGAGAGAACATACCCCAAGGAATTGAAAAACTAAAGGTTGCCTACTCTCCCCTCTGCCAACTATGGAGTTGCCAAGTATAAACAGGTAAGTAAGCGTTTTTAATATACCCTCATAAGTTATTTAATCGAATTACACATCAAATGAAAGCTTATTTTATTCCCAATCCAACCGTACTAGTTTGCCTTATAAAAAAGTTTGTTGAATTAATGGTTTCCTAGATTTAAGATGTTCAATTTTCTGCGCGAGCGTTGAGAGTGACAGAGAAGCGTTGCGCACGTAATTCCATTTGACAGTTATAGATGCAACGAGTTCTTTTTAAAGATTTCTCCGATAGTGTATCCGACGTACGAAATATAGTTTCTCCCGATCACCCGTTGACTTGACGTTAGAACAGACCATTAATGCTGATGCCTCAAATCAATTAACATATAATCTTGCAGCAGAGTCTATATCAACGTGACAAAGATGGACATTTAATCACTGCATAAGTACCAAAATTGTATCCACCGTTAAAGACCATGTCGGTCTATCGCAAAAAGATGATACTTATCATTCCTTGCAGAAGATTCGAGTCAAAAAGGATAACGAAAGTCTTCAGAGTGTCATTAAGAAATACGCTGAATCCGTTCGTTGAGAGTATCGATAAAAATGTTTTGTTCAATATTTCAACTGGTAAGACAGCATCTATTGAAGTTTGTGATTTTCTAATCAACGTTAAGTCGGTTGGAAATCAGCAAAAATTGACGTTTATTTCAGAATGCAATTCCACTCCCGGAAGATTCGAAAATCCGATAAAGCGTAACAAAATCCGGAATTTCGCTACACAATCTGCCATCAAAGCTCAAACCAGCAAATATAAAACTCAAAAGGCCGTTCTTAAAATGGAACGAGACATCTCTGGCCGATTACTTGCAATTAGTAATGAGAAATACATCAACATAGAATACTGCTTAACGTTTCCATTAACGCCTGTGCCACCTGCTCTTTTCTCGTGTACTGGCAACTTGCTAAAAACTGACAAATCTAAACTAGCCCAAATATTAAAGTATAACGTTGAAATAGTTGAGCCTACCAATATCAATATTGAAATAATAGACGGTTTTTATTACCTGTATATTATCGGATCATCTATGCCGCAGCCATTTGACAAGGTTGCTGAATCGATCTTAATAACATTGTGCTCAATTAACGCCTCTGAAATACACATAATTTTTGATAGACACATTACACCCTCTATCAAAAACTGTTAACGTCAAAGTCGGCTGGAGTTCAATAGACCGTATGTCATCAGAGGACATCTTCAACCAAGACCTAGCGATTTTCTCGGAAATCTCAAAAATTACCGTTTCAAAGAAGCCCTGGTACAATTCTTGACTAATGTCAGGGAAAATGATAATCTAGTTTAAATAATCCAAGACAAAAAAAATTATAACAATTGGAGAACACTGTTTTTCTTACCATACTGTCGGAAATCACGTCGTAAAACGTGAAGCAGAAGATTATTTATGTCAACATGAAGAGGCAGATACGCGGATAATGTTTCATATATAAAAAGTGCCACCTAATTCGAAAATATTGGTCAGAGCAAATGATACCATGTCTAGGTAATTTTACTGGCCACTATCTACAAAATTCCGCAGACTCAAATTTGGTTGGCGGGTTCATCATCAAAGAAAAGAAATAAGAAAGATCATGATTGAATTAACTGTACTGAGCTTGCAATGAAATTGGGTCCTACTTTATAACTGGGTCTGCCAGCTTTCCACGCATTTACGGACTGTGAGTACACAGCGGCTTTTAATAATAAAGGGAAAGTCAAGCCTTTTAAAATATTTTCAAGACGAACGAATTTCCAGGAAATATTCGCATCATTGACGGATTCAGTAGATGTACTCCTAGAAGATAAAATTCAATCTGTTCAGGAGTTTACTGTCCTTCTTTATGGGATCAAGCAATATAATAATATCAATGACGCTCGATATCAGCTGTTCCACAAAACATATTCAATGATTAAAGACGAAGAGCACTTCATGACGAAGATTAAAGGCATCGACTCCAATATGATTCCACCGTGATGGATCTCACTGATACAGAACATTTTGCGCACAATATATGTTAATTCTAGGTGGCTTCAGGCAACCGATGCCTGCTGCGTTAAAGTAAATCCTGAAGATTGTGGTTACTTTTTGGATGGCTATTTGAAGGCTACGTGATTTAAATGGGACCCATCACCCTTACAATTTAACGCCATATTAAGAGAATCGAGAAACAAAGAAAACGATGAAGAATTAGAATTAGATTGTGGCATCGGCACCTCTGACGATTATGAATCTGAATAAGTGTTTTGTATAAAAATTTTGTATTTTGTTATTGATAAATTTATGTATTAATAAAAAAAAATTATATCATTATGTGATATTTTATTTAACCTTTACCAGTATTTAATCCGCGCTTAAACGATCGAAAAAATCCCCTTTTGAAAGACGTACATTTGGAACGGAAAAACTTATTATTTCATAATTATAATACATAATTATGAAATAATAAGTTTTCCGTTCAAAATGTATGCCTTTCAAAAGGTCGCTGATAAATGAATGTGTGAGTGAAAAAAAAAATTATATCGATGTTAATATTTACACTATCAGAGAAAACTTTAAAAAGATCTCGCTGCATTTTTGTCTGTCACATGAAATTGCGCGCGCAACGCATCTCTGTCACTCTCAACGCTCGCGCAGAAAATTGAACATCTTAAATCTAGGCAACCATGGATTCAACAAACTTTTTTATAAGGCGAACTAGTACGGTTGGATTGGGAATAAAATAAGCTTTCATTTGATGTGTAAATCGATTAAATAACTTATGAGGGTATATTAATAACGCTTACTTACCTGTTTATACCTGGCAACTCCATAGTTGGAAAGAGGGAAGAGTAGACAACCTTTATTTTTTCAATTCCTTGGGGTATGTTCTCTCAGCTTATTTTCGACTTTCATAAATAACTAATCGAGGAAGTTGATCAAAAAATTTAATTAAACATTTTATTGTTTAACACTATCGGCACTTGATTTAGCTACGCAACCTATTTGCGATGTATCAATGTATACATTATCTAGCATATATTCTTTATTATCATTAAATAACAAATGAGGGTATATATTTCTTATACCGGATCTTAGACTATTAGTCTTTCTTAAAATTGCTGGATGAGGCCGAATATTAGGTTCTGATAATTATACTAACGAACAGTTCAATGATGATGCTTTAAAAATTTAGTTTTGATTTTGCAGCGTTACTTGGTGTTTGAGAGACTGTTACATAAGAAAGTCATTCCGCAATATATATATATGTATATATATATATATATATATTATGTATATAACACAATGTTCATTGTTAGCTCGCTGTATTCAAATTCGTACCGAAAGTTGTATGTACCAGCACCACCGAACAACTGTTTCATTTTGTTCAAAGGCAGTTCCTGAAATCAAAATTGGGCATTTACGGGTACTAGCGGCAATAAATCCCCAAACAAAATACTGTTTTTGCCACCAAAACTGTAATCTCGCTTGTATAAAATAAAATTAATTTACCTAATTACATTCCACCAATCAGAAGCCTGATTCAATTAGTGAGAATGGTCCCATTAAAAAAAACTGCAAAGGCTTTTTATAAATCTGAGCTTTGAAAACTTCTTTGTACATTAATCTATGAAAATTACTTAATAAAAGAAATCTAGATAAATCCATATGGTGTATTTAAAAGTTAATGCAATTCCAGAATTTTGAGTAGCATTTCTTCCACAGATATTAACATGAAATTTAGACAAATTGTTTGACAAACATTTATCCATTTTTTTAATTTATTTTTGTCGTCATTAATAATTATCTGTATATTTAAAACGCAAGCCGGTTTATTTCGTCCTCTGAATTAGGTTTTCTATTGAACCAATTAAAAAAAAATAGTTTTTAAGCTTTAAACTTTCTTTTTGTAATCTTTGCTAGTTTAAGAAAAAATTATAATTTATTTATAATTAAAAAAATAATGAAAATTATGACAATAGGGTTAAAGATTTTACTATAAAAAATAAAATTAATTTACCTAATTACATTCCACCAATAAGAAGCATGATTCAGCCAGTGAGAATGGTCATATTAAAAAAAGCAATTGCAATGGCCTTTTATAAATTTAAATATATTAAAATTATTGCCTTAATTAATGCACTAATCTAGGAATAGCAGAACATGTGTTCCTTATCAAAAAATTAGTATTAAGTAATCTGAGTACATAAAAATCCTAATTTAAAATAGTAAATAATGTGTGTAGCGAAATGATATTGATAGAGAAAATGACGTCGTTCGTAAAACAAAAGGAAAACATTTTCATCACATAATCATATGTGAATATGGCCTTCTCTAAATCTTCTGTGACATTTATTATTGCGCCTAAATAGACTGAACACCTGCTATTTACAAAAAATCCTTGTTATGCACAGATTAAAACAATTCTGAAAATTACACCAATTCCCATTAATTAAGAAAAGTAATTAAAAAAACATAAATATTTTAAAATATGAAAAAAAAAATCAGCTTTTGAATTAAAGATCTTAATCAAAATTTTCCATTAACTTCTATTGTTTGATTTTTTTTTTAGTACTAAATATATATATAATTTATAACTTTGAACAATATTAGGCAAAGGGTGTCCATTATGGTTAACTGAGTCACAACGTGTCTCTATAACTAAGTATTTATTTAAATGAATTATAATTTATGATGTCAAAACACATCGACATTTCCGAAAGCACATTTGGAAGTCACACTGTACCATTTTTGTTGCTGTTATCATGAAAAAACATTATCCAGAAATTACAAAATGATGAATCAAAAAAACAATCAATTTCTTGATCACGTTTGTTGCAGGAATTTCAAATTTCTAAAAAATATGTTAAGGAAACTTTCAATGTACATAGTATTTCATTAAATCAAATCTTCAAATTATGGTACGTTTGAATTGTTATTATATTGTTAATAAATGTCACTTTATAATTTTTTTTCGATCTAAATTTTGTAAACGCAAAAGCTTTTATTTAAACGGTATTAAGAAATGTCTACGATCAGTATATTAGGAGCTAGATAGTTGTGAAACTATATTAAAAATACTAATGGGGATTTTTCTATTGAAAATTGAACAATTTAAATTTTTCTTGACTCTTCAGAAATAAACCTTTTTTTTTTTTTTTTTTTTTTTTTTTTTTTTTTATTCTGATGTGTCTCCATTTTCTAGTAATGTAAAACACCACATGATTGTATAATTAAAAATGGCATTGCATATTTCTATCATTAAATTACTAATATACGTCTAGGAAAGTATACAAAACAAATATCATGTATATTTACTTTTTTTAATATAAAAAATATAATTTGTTACTAGACGGGACAAATCTACTTAGGTATTTAATTATACATATTTTGTAATAACTGCATTTTTATCCCATTTGAAAACAAAACAGTTTTAAAAAACCTTCAGTAAAACTCCAGATACTTAAAAGAAAATATCAGGCACTTCTCATACAGGAAAAAAACCTGAATCTTCTACATGTTTAAAAAACCGGTTTTTTTAAAGGATGTTTTCTGACATTTTTTGCTTCACAGCTTTAATAGAATATGGTAGTCGCGCAATGACACTCGCAAGCTAATGTTAAACCAACGACAGATTGTTTTATTAATTTGTCATTTGCATTTCAATATATATATTTTTTTTTTTGCATAGAAAATCCAAGATTAAAGTCTAACAGGATACCTTTGTAAATTTTTTTTGTTATTGCACTTTTCTACTGATGTGACTGAAAGTGACTCCAGAAAAACGAAACTACAACCAAAGTTGAAAAATTAAAAAAATATCCAGTTAGACATTTACTTTGAGTACTCTATGCAAAAAAAGGATTTGGAAAAATCGAAATGCAAATGAACAATTTGTGAAGGCTGATGCCAATGACTTAACATTTGTTTGCAAATGTCATCGCATGACTAGTGTAGGTTCGTTACTGAAAATATATCATGGTAATAAATAATAAATTTCCACAGTTTTACTTTTATGCATATCACTAAACTCTTTCGATATATAGTTCAACTTCTATTAAAGGCGCCAGTCGAAGCAGTCGAAAGGAGCGAAATTTTATTTCGATGTTAATTATGATCTAAAAGCTTTATTTCGATAAATTAACGCCATTTTTTTACTGATATTACAGTATCTTCTCTCTTAAATTTAAAAAATAATTTTCAATAACAATCTTAAAATTACATAAACTTATTTTTCTAACGGATATTTTTTTCAGAAAGCCGTACACTGTTAAAAATAATCTGAAATTCACGGGTATTTTTTCCCTGAATTTCACAAAAAAACTCCCTTTTCACGACAGAAGGGCATTTTCCTTTAAAAAACAGAAAATTTCCTCATATTGTCGGCTAACAACGGAACGGACGATGAAGAAAGTAGCCAACAGAGATATTCCGTTATCTGCTGCATAAATATTATCAATGTTTGAAAAATGTTGCTGCGCCGTAAAACTAAAGATTCAATAAATAAAAATTTAGAGTTTAAAACAACAACAAAATAGTGCTTTCGAATTTGAAAAAGCAACAATTAATTTTTCTATTCTTTAAAAAATATTTGCAATTTATTTTTGTAAGTTATAAAAAAATATTTGCACTTAAAATATATTCTAAACAAATAGATTTATATAGATATATATAATAGTTAAATTAAGTGAAAAAAAAAACTCGCACTGAAAATATATTCTAAACGAACACATTTAAAAAATATATAATAGTTGATTAAAAATCGATTTTCTCAGAAGAGCAAACATTTTTTATCAAATTTAATTCAAAATATAATATTCATATTTTACATCTAACAATCAAACTAATACTATTTATAATTAATGTTTTTATCCTCTATTAATACTAAAATTTTCAATCATCATCTAATTACGAAATATCCCTGCAATTATCTTCAAAATTACCAGATTTCTAAACCCCAAATTGTTTGTCCCAAGCCGAGGTTTGAAGAAATCCCGTATCATCGTTTCAAACTCTTAATCTAGCCATGGCCGCAGGTCTTATGGTAAAACACTTAGCTCAAGGCACTAACGTCCCCAGGTCGGCCAGAAAATATTCTTGAAGTATATCACATATTAAATACTCCCGTAATAGTCAACAGACGGCAGCACAAAGTGACATGTAATTTTTTTAACTGAGTTTATTCATAACGGAAAAAGTCCGGCAACTTTGCTACCAGTAGTTTGACCGTAAATTAATGGATTTGTTTTTATCAGTTTATATACGCAGTTTGCACATGCCCCAGCATATTAAACTTCAATATAGAGTTAAGGATGCCACATATGTGAAATTACTTCAAATCTAATAAAAAGATAGAGACATGTTATATATGTTATATTTTTAAATTTTAAACATGATATTTATAAAGACATTTGGTGTTTATATGCACAAAACGTTAAAAATATTTATTTAGTTTCTGAGATTTTAGTTTAATTTACAGAAATGTATATACTAAACGTACATGCAAAGTATCAAAGTTATAACTTTAACAGAACTGAAGATATCATGTGCACAAATGTGAAATATTGTATTTTTACAAAATTCTATTTAAAAATAAATGTCATCGATTTTTTTTTTTTAAGTAAAATCTCAAAATTACTTAATAAAATCGGTATAAGCTTTTATCAGGCGATATATTTTTTCCTGTCTTCTATTATGTAGAGCAATATATTTTTAGCTTTTTTTTATTCTGAACATTGTCCAATGAGTGGAGGTAATTCATCATAGTTTTTTTTTTTTTATCACAATCCATCTGCGCCGCTAATTCTCTAGTTGTTTGACGTGGCTTTTCTTGCAAAATGTGTTTCGTCGATCTCAATTAATCGACCGGTGTGTGATCTAAGTCGATGTGTGACTTGAGGTCAAAATTTCTATTTTTAAAGCTCTAAAACCAATGGCGGGAGGTACTTTGAGACATTATTCCTTCTCCATATCTTCACAAATCTCAGGAGCAACTTCGGCGTTTGTCCAAACTGAAAGGCATTTTACCGTCCAAAAATCAAAAGTCTGAATTCAATTCTAGTTCAGGAGGAAGTGCCCCCTGAGGGAAAAAAATATGGCTTAAATTCTTATTATTGAAAAACGTTGGTAGACACTAAGTATTAAATATTAAATATTTATTAATTCTTTTGTGTTGCTTTTTATGTTGATATGTTTTAAAAATTGATTTTAAAGGGGATTTCAGACCAAAAATTCGTAGTTTAGCTTCTACGAATTTTATGTTTTAACAATTTAGGCCAAGACTGCGAACCTCAGACATATTTTCCATTCTCCCCCCCCTTTTCACAATGTCGTTTTCTATCCTAGTTTTTGTTCTGCGATGCTCAAGTCTACAATGCCTTATTCAAAATACAAATAGTATGTGTCCCTTAGGAAATTAGAGTACAAAAACAAAATGATACTTGCTGTCCCCTCTCCTCCAACTTCTTTGCTACCCTGCCTGCAGCAATGTTTTTAATAATAGTTAAATATTACAGTGTGCTACAATAATCATCTATGAAACATTCATGACAAACCTTCATATTTTCTGCGTGAAAGTTGTTTTCATTTTCCTTCTAATTATGTGAAATGAACTTAAGAATATTTGTTAAGTAATTGAAAATAATTTGGAGGCTATTTACTTGCTAAAATAAGATAGTTTGAAAACTGAAGAAAGTATAATTACTTAAAGTACACCTGTAGTTTCTATTTTTCTTCGAAATATCTTTAGAAATCTTCAAATTATATGCAAAATCGTGAAATCCTTAAAGTTGTTTTGCTTATTTTTTTTTACGTGATTACATAAATTTACTTGTGAAAAACTATTTAATTCCTGTAAAAGCAATTTTTTTTCGAACTTTTTTGAGACCTTTCTTTGATAAATATAGCTGATTGTATTAACCAGTGATTGAGTAAACTGCATAGAAGTACATTTGATATTTAAATGAAAGTGTGTAGCTTTTACAGCATTCGTAAATAAAACTATTTTTTTATGCAGTATTTCCATAAAAAGCTTCTTTCCGAATGAAAGTTATATAATATTTTACAAATCTACATATTATTTAAAAAAATCTCAAGATTCTAAATCCTTTTTTTCTTTACCAGAAACAGATATTTCATATCATTCTTTAAAAGAAAAAAACATATTACGTATATACACTTGTGTATATGACATATAACCCACCCATCTTCTCTCGAAAGTGTATATTGGTTATTTATTGTAGAGAAAATCGGAAGAGTTAAATCTTTTCAACAGTTTATCCTCTGGAGAATTTTAACCAATAACGTATTTAAAAAAAACAGCACGAAAAGTGCTCTCTTTTTTAGTAGTTTCATCTCCGAGAGAAGTCGAAGTATAAAATCAAATAAAAAATAGCTTTATTTGTAAATATAAAGTTTTCTCATAGATAAATAGTTTTTAACAAATGAAAATTCTCTTTTCTCGTATTATATATTTCAATCGTAGAGAACGTGGGTTCTTTTACAGAAAACACTTTCACAACTCTAAAAGAGATTATTTAAGTAATTCCATGTAAATTAGTATACTTTATTTGCCTTACTTCCATTTCGTATTTTTTTTTAATCTAGTGTATATTGGTTTTCATTGTTTGAGGTTCAACTTCTATGTTCCTTTTATATATTTTGGTACTTCTCTATTATCCCGTCGACCACTTTTCATAACAAAAAAAGATTATACACCAAAAATGCAGCCCCATTTACTTGATGTCAGAAGCGTTATACGTGTTTGCTATGTCATCAAATGGTTTTTAATTCGACATTTGCGTGTATTTTTCATTATGTTTTACTGATTTATTAGTTATTTCATTAATTAAAATAACAATTGTGTCCTGAATTCTTATATTTTATTTATTTATTTATTTTGATGTTCCAATGGCAACGTTCTCCCATTTATTTGGCGTTACAGTTTGGCAATAGTTTTTTGTTATGAAAAGTGGTCGACGGAATAATAAAGAAGTACCTATATTTTTTGTGTGACTGAGGTAGGACAGGAGTAAATTACAGTAAAAAAAAACTTGTTCATGAAAATTTTTTAATATAGTTTTAATATTTTGTAAATTATGACAGTATTTTCAGTGCTATTATGTTTTACTTAATTGCATTTACTTTGACGTTTGGTTACTTACATAAACCCAAATCACGAAAACTATAAAAAAAATTGCAAAATTTATAAAATATTTTTTTTTAATACTTATTATGTTTGATTACTTGGCAGCCACTGGACAATAAATAGAAATACTTAGAGAAAATCCAGCTAGAGATAGTAACGCCAAGGCTAATGGTACATACAACTCACTGAAAGAAAGAACAATGAATTACAAAATAAATGTAAAAATATAAAAAAAATACAATGATTTACTATTAAGAAAAGTGTAAGATAGAAATAAATGTAGATGATTCTATACTGCAAACAGTGAAAAGTTTTAGACAATAAATGTCATAAAAAATAAAATATTTATCTTAAGAACAAAATACATTGTAGTTAATGGTTGGTAATTGCTGGAAGTAAAATGTAATTTGCATTATGTGTTTTTTACCTGAATTAAATTTTAGCTTAATGTAAGGTGCGTACAAAAGTCTTTAGACAATATACAGGTCTGGACAAAAGATTTCCAGTCCATATCCATCGATTGGCGAACATTTCTAATATGAATTTTCTAACTGAACTAAATTTTAACATGCTATGTAGTATATACCCACACCTATAGATCATATACAGGTCTTCACAAAATAATCCGACTACTTTTTTGACTGTAGACGATAATTTCTAAAAGTGGACTTTAATTGTTTTATATGTTTCCTAAACTGTGTACTATATATCTTCGTTAACCTCATTTAACTGTGAAGTTTCGTTTCAGTTTTCTGGATGTGTTGAAAGTTTTTCTTATAATCTATGATTGCATGATTTTTCGATGTTGTTTTAACCCCTTCAAGGGTGGTGGTTCATTTTTGGACAGCTTAATTTAAATCCGCAAATGCTGCATTGGCACCAGAATTTTGGAATAGAAAATTCCTTTGTTATCAAGTACACGAAGGAAATTTTTTATTTATTTTCGAATAAGTTTGTTTCTAAATTTTGGTGTCAATAATTATTTCAACATTTTACGAATCAAAGTACCTTGCCCCTGAAAGGGTTAATATTGTATCAGGAAAGAAAATAAATAATATTTGCATTATTTATTCAAAATTTCTAAATTGTTTTCTAAACATAAAATTATACATTAATTTGTATATATTTATTAATAGATAAAAGCATATTAAAAAAAATACATATTACAATCTTTATATTTTATATTTTATATTCTAAATTTTTGTAATTCAAATATTTAATCGTTTCACAGACAGTTGGCAAGAATATTTTTGCGAGCTTGGTATAACGCAATATTCTCCATTGTTGTTGTAACTCTTATATAATTTTAATCATTTAAAACATGAGGCGATTTATCACCTGCGGAATGCTAACTAAAACATGTCTTAAAATTATTTGATTAATTTATTATTAAGTTATAAAATTTATAAAATGCTGTATTTTCATACACCTATGTACATATGTTTTATAATTCTAGCATATTAGGAAGTGAATGAAAAAATGGATTGTAAAATTCTTTGCACACAATACCAGGTCTAAGTCAGTCGAGAAACTCGATTGGATCCAGATGCCTTCTGCAGTGTATAGCCAGGACTTGGACCGGGGCCCACAAAGAATTTTAATAACAATTGAAAATTTGAACAAGATATATATAGAGAGAGTGTGAGCTAATAGTAGGAATTTAAAAATAGGATAACCGATGGTATATGGAGATTATTGTAAATGGGCTGTGTGTGTTTCGCGCCATTAAGTTGTAAGAGGATGAACAAAATAATGGGGCACTGTGCGATTCACAAGGTGATCACTATAACGGGACTCTGTGTGTTTCACGCCTCATAAATCTTAAAACGACAATCACTATAATGGATTTTGTTTACATAAAACGTTAAAACAATAATCATTTAAAAAAAGCCCTGTGGTTTTCACTCTTATAAATTGGTCATACGGCAATGACTAATGAAGCCTTGTGCATAATAAAGCCCAAAAATATGGCGATTAGTATTTCATTCGCAAATATCTACTTCCAAAAGATTATTTTTGAAAAAATGAGGAAATGTACTTACATTTTGTATAAAGATTGAAATCCGATCGCTAAAAGACGAAAAGCCCAAAATAATAAAAACAATATGAAGTAAAAAAGGTGACTAAACAAAATTTTGCTTGAAAAAGTGTCTTACAAAAAATATCTAATCAAAAATCAGTAATAGATTTCTTTTACAAAAATAAAATTAGTTTGCGCCAAATTATTCACGATAAAATTTACAAGTTGACTATAGACTCGATTACGAGAAAATCTTTTGTTTTTAATTTTCAGTGTCTCCTTTCACGAGTGTTGAATTTCTAAAATCGCTTAAATAAAGGTTTCATCATTTTTAGTTTATTTTTTATGCTGTATTTCACGTTCCTACCTAAAATTGTTACTGAACAAACCAAAATGATACATCTCCTTTATTCCCCTAGGAGTTGAATTTCAAAGAAATCATTTCTTAATGTGGTGTTACGAATATATACCGATTTTCATCACATATTTTCTATCACATTTTTTCTTGTATATCTAGGTTAGGATCTTTTGCTCACCACGGTTTTGAAGTCCTGTTTCATAGCCTACAGGGGTACAAAAAACGAAACGTCCAACTTCGTTGACTACGTGATCGTTAGTACGCACAAATATGATAGCACCTATTTGCCAAGGTGAAACATACTTGTATTTACCACTCTCAACTTGTATTATCCTACTTGAGAATTATTTTACCCACTCCACGTCAAGGTTGCAGCAATCCAGAGACGGTTTAGAACTTGACTCTTCTCCAATGTCATCTGTATACGTATTTCGAAGCCATCACATTTCCGCTCAAAGATGACAATTTTTTCCCCTGTATGCTTATGTATATATATATATATATATATATATATATCTTACTTATAATAAAATCCAAAGGCGAGAAAGTGTCTGTAACGGTACCGGGTTGTACCACTCTGCAATTCGACCGTAGTTAAACGCCATGTTAGGCTTACTGAAAAAGAAGTTATATTATCTACTTTCGTCGTTTAAATATTTGTAAAAGCATATTCAAGCTTTTAAATCTTTTAATTTTGTTTAAAACCTTAAAACACTATTTCATAAAAAAAATTTATATTAACATTTCTGTAAAAAAAAAAAAAAAAAATTCTGTAAGCACTTTTTTTTTCAGAATGCGGTGATTTATTTTCTTGGGAGAGATTTAAGCTTGATTCAGTATAGTGTCGCCATCTACTGGCGGATTTTGAAATTTGCTTCCATCGTTCCGGATTTCGGGTCCTCCGGAAATTCATGATTATTTGACAAAATTCATGTTTTTTTTTCGTGATTCTTTGACAAAATTTGCATTTTTTCTGCTGTTCTTTGACAAAATTCCATTTTTTCGTAGTCCTTTGAAGAAATTTGCGTTTTTTGCTATTCTTTGACGAAATTTGCCTTTTATTCACGATCCTTTGACGAAACTTTATTTTTTTCGCGATCGCTTAACGAAATTAGACATTTTTTCACAGTGCTTTGAAGAAATTTGTGTTTTTTTTTTCTAGACCCTTTGAAGAAATTCATATTTTCCCGTGATTATTTGACGAAATTCGCAATTTTTTTTTTTGCGATCCTTTAATCTTTTTTTTTTTTTTTGTGATCCCTTGATGAAATTTTACATTTTTTTTCGGAGTCTTTGGAAGAAATTTACGTCTTCTTCGTAAGCCTTTGACGGAAATTGCGTTTTTCTGCAATTTGTTAACAAAATTGGCGTTTTTTTTTTTTTTTTTTTTTTTTGCAATCCTGCAACGAAATTTGCGTTTTTATTTTCGGTACTTTGACGAAATTCACGTTGTTTCCACAATCCTTTGATGAAATTTTCTATTTTTTCTGCGAACGATAGACATAATTGATTTTTTTCGGCGACTATCGTTCAAAATTCGAGATATTTATGTTCGAAATTTTGGACTGAAGACTTAAATTTTCGAAATCGAATGCCTTAAATTTTTAGGAAAACTTGAACAGAATCACCCCTGATGAAATAAATACATAACTATTTTTTGTTTCTAACGAATCGTAATATAAATTAATTTTAAACTAAAATTTGAGAGAAAAATGATTTGTTTTTAATTTCGGGAAGAGAAGGGGGGGGGCGTTTTCACCCGCCACTGAAGTAACAATATTTTAGTGATTAAACATTGAAACACAATGGACGGAAAAAAATTAGGAATCGGTAAAATTTTCGAAAAATTTCAGAAAATCTGAAATTTTATAAAAAAAATTACAAATTTATAAAATTTTCGAATTTTTCTTTCCGGATTTCGGGTTTTTCCGGATTTTGGATTTTCGGATAATGGGTCATATACTGTAAAATGATTCTTTCTTATCAAACGTAATCAAAATATAAGAAATGCATAGTACAGCGTAATTTCCATTTAATTTTGCTTATGTAATCAAACAATGAGTTATATGGTAAGTCAAGCTGTTTAAAAACTCATTGATAACACTTTTTTACAAAAACTTTCGCACATGGATTATTTGTTAATATTTGATTTTGTCCAATCGTTGAACTATTTCAGAAATTTAATACTAAGTAATATATATATATCCTTATTATTTTTATTTGTAGAAATCATTTGTCCTTTTTAAAATGTATTTCAATAATAAATCTCCATGCTGTTTGTTTGTATGAAGTCTTATGAAAATGAAACGCAGATCAACAATCCGTCATTTTTGACGGGGTTATATACTAGTATATATATAAAGCGAGAAATGCATAGATAGATACATCTTAAATAATTAAATTAAGTTTATTAACATATATCCGTATTTACACACTTTTATCTACAATACATAATAATTAATTCCATATTATATAGCTCTCACTATTACATACCTAAACATATGCATCTTCATATTGCAATCAATCATATGTATTCAATACATATAACAAAATTTTTGTGAACCGATTTGTTTAATAGTAAGAAAATAATAAGCAAGTCTGTTGCTACAATGAGTAACATACTGCACATGTCATATGTAGCGTTAAAAAAAATGAAAACATTATGTTCTAATGGAAATGTAAAATTACTATAAAGTAGGCTTGCAAAATGTATCATTAAGTGGATCAGAAAGGTTTGAAATGACGAAAAAAAAAAGGAATTTTTTATTACTTTTATAATGTTTTAACATTTAAGAATGCCGTAGAGTAGGTCCGATAGTAAAAACTATAAAATTAGGATCCATGAATTGGCGATAAATGTGAAGGGCGAAATTTTTAAACTCAGTTAAATGGAAACTCTGTTTTTCAACAGTTTTGCCACGATAATTTTTGAAAAAGAATACGGATTTCTCTTTTTTCTCGATAAAGAAAATGACGTCTCTGGAAACTATAACCAAAAAACACGAAATTTTATAAAAGTTAGAACAAAAAATATTATCAATTTTTATGGATTTCGATTTTTTTATTATATACTTATTAAATATTTTACTATTTTGTTTTGGTTTCAGGTATAATCGAGAGTCAGTGCAAGAAGCAATTTAAAGAAAAAATAATTACGATATGTAAGATGTACTTCACAATTGGGAGCAAAATACGTTTGCAAGATTATTTTGTCGTGCTGTAATAAAAACATTTTACTGTTTTGTATAAGTTAATAAATATATATTTTTTAAATTTATATAGAACATAAATAAAAATTGCAAAAAGACGTAATTGTCTAAATTCATTACAGGCTTTGTAATCCACTGTCAAAATTCACAGTCAATTTTCGATATTTCAAAAGTTTCTGGTCACCTTTAAAAAAACAATTTAAATATCTTTTGATAATTAAATAAATTAAAAAAATACGTATTTGTGCATTTAATTCTTTAAACTTTTAACGAAATATAACATACTGACAATGGCTGTAAGATATTATCTAAAATAAGTAATTTGAAAATTAGTTTTTATTAGCACGAAATTAAATTTCCTCAAGCCCTTAATTATGTTCTGTAAGAAAACTGTACCCTTTGAAAATTACGAAATTTTCTACATTTCTGTTGTCTAATTGTTGCAAAACATTTTTATATGTAATTAAGAGAAATATCACCATGTAACGTTTAATTTAATCAGAACATATTTTATTTAAAAATGTTATTCTTAAACAACAAACTAAAGCAGCCTGAATTTATATTATAAAATACACTAATGAGATAGCATTTTAAAAACTCAGTAATTAGTTATCCTGCTTCCATATACAAACGCTTTTTACCGAATATTTTAGTTTAGAATTTAAATTAAAATAACTTACTCCCAACGAAGCAAAGACATTTTGCTAAATTTTATCTGTAAATATATTTATTTTGAAAAACAGAACATTTTCTGGATTAATTTAAATATTTACTGTTGTATTTTCCAGAAGGTTATACTTTATATGTTAAAATAGAAGAATGGTACTGTATTTTTTATGAAAGACTTACCATCGATAGCAGTTATTGCATTCTTGAATAAATTAATGACACTTCCTAATACAAAATTTGCATTGAAAAGAACTTTGAAAGTTAACGAGGTAAGTGTGTTCTTGGAAGTTTGTTTGGTATATATAAAATAAGAAGGTTGATAAAAATACAATGAGAATGAATTTATTCTTGTCTTAATATATTAGTGTCTATCTTGAGATGTTATTTGTTTGGTATTACAGTTCAAAATAGTGAGCATTAACGCGTTGACACACAGTCCAATGTATCTTCCACGAAGTAAACAACGCAGGCAAGATCGATGAGTGGTGCATGGTCAGACGTATGCCCAGCCATTTATGAGCATTTACCGATTTTCGAACACGAGCTTGAACCCATGTTTAACAGTCCTTAAAAGTGGTTCAGCTTATTAAAAGGACATTTATGACTCAAAATGGTAGCTTCAAAGTTCGGAGAATTATACGAAGAAATAACTGTAGTCGCATGGATTGACTTAAGGTTGAATGGACGGTATGGCACAAATTTTATTCATTTTTGAGCTGAAAAATTTTAAATAATATTGTGAATCTTGGTGTATTTACGTTACCTAAAGCTTCACGTTGCGTCATCCTAATAGAAAATCCAACAAGATGCATAGCACACAAATAGTTGTCGTAAATATATGTTCCAGAAAGATCTTTCTAACTATAACATAACATTGGCCAAAAGAAGTTTTTACACCACATGTTTAAAGTAAACAATAATTTGAACGTAAACAATAAAGATAAATAATACGTAAAACATAGATTATGAAACACTTTTAAACTCTTGAGAATACTTTACCAAAACATCGCTGTTTAATAACGTAAATAATATACATAAGTAATCATTTTATGAAACACATAACGCGTATGAAAATGGATTGATTTCAGCAATTAGCATCCTTAGCCATAAAAGTACTCTAATTCTTTTTTGAACCCATGTATATAATGTACAGATTTGTATATATTCCCCATATTATTCTGAAATTTAGTTTAGTAAGCAAACGAATAACACAGTTGAACATGTATCTTCAGCAATTTCTACCAATACACGTAATCATACTGAATTTATTTGTACAGCCCTGTATATTACCTACAAATTTGTATTTATACCACATATTAAGATAACTTTTAATTCAGGCAAAACACGTTTAAAACTATTGAAATCACATTTCAAAAATTATCATTCATAGGTAGTCATGTATCTTTGTGTCGCCCTGCATATGATTTTATTGATAATCTTCAAACAACTTTTAGTATACTAAATATAGTTCATCTTGAAAATACATAACTCAATTAAAAATCATAGTTTTTCAATTCAGGCTCATGTTCAATAACAATTACGGATTATTTTGTGTACCCCTGTATATGATCTATAGAATTTATACTTATAGATATTATTTCTTATAGAATAGTTATTAACCTCAGTATTTTATAACAATTTCATTATATTTAAAATATTGTAACCTAATTAAAATATGACGCAAACAGTCTTTCACCATAGGTCATTGTGTAATTCTTTATATGGCCTTGTAAATGAATGATAAAGGCTTTACACTCCATATTCGACAAAAAGCATGTTTTAATGCACCTCAGAAATTCATATAAATTTTAAGATGCTTGTAATAGTGTAATACGATTAATATACACCGCAAACGATTTTTCTCCATAGACCATTATTTAATGAAAATATTTTGAACCCCTGTAAATGAACTATCCGAGTATAATTACTTATGTTAAAGCATGGACAGACGGATAAACAGGATGCATAAACAATTTTTAACTGAGTTTGAAAGTTTTAAAAAAAGTAATGATTACTTTCCCTAAAAACTTTCTGCCTTTGCGTTACTTTGAAGAGAGAGAACTTGTTAATTTCGAAGTTGTGCTTCTGTGTGTTCTCAGAGACGTAATTGCGTGTACAACGTTTGTGGGAAATAAAGATACAGTTCATATGTGCCTCACTTGCCTTCACTCTAAAGCTCCCACCACACATATATATATATGTACTTGTCAGACAAAAGATCTAAATGAAAGTTCTCGAAAACAGTCTCCCGCTGATACGTCTCAAGCAATAATAAATAATGGCCACATGACCTGCAGATTCCGAAACATGGGTTGTTTGAGCAGGATAATTGTGTAAGGTTTGCAGGGTTGTTTTTTCTTCCTTTTTTTTCTTTTTTTTTTCCTTTTTTTTTTTTTTTTTTGTACGAGAAGGGTAATTTAGATAATTTTCTTTTCAAAAAGTGAAGGTGCCCCACCTAGAGAAATATGACCAATTGTTGCCGGCGCTTAAAAACATCACTCTCTGTTTTACAAATATTTAATTAAGACCACGCATAAATACAAAACTTAATTAATTGATGGAGGTAATTTCTATTGAATATGAGTACCCTGCGCCGTGTAGTGCCAAGCTTGTCAAATTAATTTGAAATAAACAAAATCAAATTTTCCAGGAAACATTGAATTTCTGGGATCATGAACCTATTTGTAATGAAATTGAACGAAATTTGGTAATGTGTTGCAGTAGACATAATTATTCAGGTTAAATATTTTAGTGGTAAACTAAAATTTTGCAGATAAGTGCTAATTTTAAAAAATGACAAAAATTATCCCTACATGATAACCTGTTCGATTTGATTTGTTTTTTGCTGTGAAATAAATGTTAAAGTTAGAAACAGCATATTTATTGAGCTGTTATTTATTATATAAGCATATTTAAATTTTTGCTTGTTCAAGATTTTTTTACAAATCATATATGGAAGTTCAGCTGATAAAGAAGGATGCACCAAAATAAATTTCAGAAAGATTTTTGAGTAATATAGGTTTATTTTTATTATCATTGTAAGTAATTAATATCATGGAAATGACGTTAAAAGACAGCTACACATCGAAATCTCATATATTACCATAAAACATAATTATAAGTAATAAACATGTCATATCCATTGTTGTAATTCATTCAGACAACTTGCAAAAATTCTGTCGATATTACATACGTGTTTGTTCGCATGAAAACGTACAGACAAACAGACGAACAATCGAAGCAATAGAAAAAAACTGAATTAAAATATTTTTGAACTTACGTAGAAAAATGTACTGACAAATGAAACGTTGAATACAACTTAGAAGAAACGTTTTTGAAACGTGTTGAACATAAAATTTCTCCTTCCTTCAGATATCTAAAATTGAATAATTTAAACGTTACACTAAATAAAAAATCAGAATCCTTCAGAGAGAAATCAATGTAAAGATTTTTTTTATTAATATGTAATTTTTTTAATTTACATTATTCGCATAATTAACCCTTCTCAGTTCCGTTTTTTACGAGCGAAATGCTCATATTAAAGACCAGAAGCGGAAAAAAAGAAAAAAAAAAAGAAAAGTCAGAAATACTTTTTATCATTATTTATGTAAGGAACAAAGAAAAATATAAGAACAACGAGAAAAAAATAAGATTTAAGTAAATAATGAATGGAAAGAGAAAATCTTAAAGAAGTGTCAGAAAAGAAATTCTTTATAGATTGAAGAATTTTGAAATAAAAACTGTGAAAATGAAGTTTTTACTGCAGTATTTAGATACAAATGATCTCGAATAATTAAAAAAAGGTCTCGAAATTTATAATTTTGTGCAGTTTTCAAAAATAAAGTTACATTATTACTATATATTAAATAATAAACGTGATAAATCTAATTCAGGTAAGAATATTTTAATACTGTCTTAATGGCAGATACTATCAATGGCTAATACTATCATAATATATTCTGCTCTCCAATACATTAATAGTACAACAATCATGTCTTCCCATAATCGGGATATTTATTTTAGAAAGAGACGTGATATTTGTTTTTTTGTCTTAAAGCAATGAGCAAATTTATCGATTAAAAGGGAATACGACTGCTAAATATTAAATAAATTCAATTGTTTTAAGAACGCGTACTTGGAAGATAATTATTTTCTAAACAAATTAAAATAAACTGCACAAAAACGTTCTTAAAATTATACTAAATTTGACAAAAAAATGTAGCAAGTCTTCTCAAGGTAAACGATGATTAAACAAACATATTTAATATTATTTGTCTCAAAATGGTAAAAACATGCTTTTCTTAAATTGCGCGCACAATTTCGCTTGAACTACTTAATATTTTATATGCATTCATGATGTGGCTGGAATATTAAATGAATTTCGTTCAGCCTAATGATATGTACTTTATCTATAAATCCGTGAAGATTCCTTGTAAAAATATTAATTAGTTAAGTGAAATTGTCCGCTAAATAACAAAACATTAGGCTTTTACAACTTGAAATAAACCACTTTAAAGTATTCGTTTAAACTTCAATTACATGTTTAATCTCTGACAAATTTTTATTCATAACTAATGTAATCATGGGATATTTTTCATGTGGTATGTTTTAGAGTGCTCAGAAAAAAATTGTTCTTTAATATTTACTTTTTTCGAAACAAAATGAAGATTTTAAAGATTTAACAGTCGTATTCCCATGAAATGTTTATGTTAGCAAGCATAAAATTTATTATGGACAATCTGGAAATAATTCGACCACATACATAACAATAAAATGCATATAAATATGTCATTGCGTTTCAAGCTATAATTTGGTATTTGTATGTAGTATTCTAAACGCAATTAAGATATAAACGAGAACGTTCTGTAGTAACCCTCAATAACACATACAAATTACGTAAAAAACAAAACACTAAACGTTAGGTGACTGGAAAGTTGTTCTTGATTCTCCTTGTATAATTGTATCATAAAGGAGTGCATAGAATGCACATAAATAGCTATTCACATTTGAAAGTAAATTACATAATAGAAATAATCTCGTATTTTAGACACTATTATAGATTTCGAGAGAAATCATATATATTATTTTTCATGCCAACTTCCCCTTTTTCTATGCATATACCAAATTCAAAACGACGAACAAGATAATACGTGTAAAGTTTTTGAAACAGGTTTTTAACAATACACACAATGTTAAAAGCGGTTGTTTAACAAAAATCGCAGTTAATTAAAAATCCATGATAAAAAAAAATTCATTAAATAATAACAAAGATCACAGTGCTAAAGCTTCATATGTGTACAATTTTTGTGAGATATCCGTGCAAAGATAGTTCGAAAATATTTAGTCCAAATGGTTTGAAGAATAAAGGTTACGCGCATCAACCATTATAAATTACTAGCTGTTACCCGTGACTTTGTTCACGTAACATTAAGAAAAGAATAAATGCATTAATTTAGTAAAACATTTCACTTGATAATTAACAACATATATAATTAACCAAAGTTTTATCACATTTTATAGGAGACCATACGGTATTTCTTTGCTATAGGGTCCTTGACATAACCCAGTCTTAAAAAAGTGAAATTTCATGCCAAATAATATATACAATCGCGAAAATGAAACTGCAACTAATGAAAAAAGGAGGACCAAGTAAAATCGTGAAAATCAAGGAATTCCTCTTCGTAACACGAAAAACAACACTGGCAGAATTCTTGTATACAACAGTGCATTTTAGGTGGTATTTGGTGTACAATTTGTATATGTGTGCATTGCTAAATGGGCATTATTATATTGACTATTTGCATAGACATATGTTATATATTTCTTGCTGCATTATCTTGTTTATGTATATATTAAATTAATTGCTTCACGCTAAGTGGTGTAAAAAGTGAACAAACTTCTTGTGGATTTTATACATTGAGAGATATTTCACAAAGATATAACAATCTGAGGCGATTCTAAAATGTAAATAAAGGTTGTTAAAAAGTACTTTAAATTCTGCCCAATTTAACCTCGATATTTTCTCTATCGCGTCAAGAACACTATAAGCAAAAAAATACCGACGACACAAAACTGATGATCTAAATTTACATATTTTTGTTAGTATATATAGGATTATTTTTATTTATTTCATGCGCTTGAAATTTTTTACGCTTTCTCTAGGGTTAGGTGTCGAATAAATGTACTTTCTTGTTATTTTATTTTGCCATTTCTATTTATTCTATTTTCCATTCATTCCATTTATGGATACTGATTTAATTTACATATTCGTGTCAAAGAATATTCTTTAAAGTTATTATCCGGATTAGGATAGGATACGATTAGGGTTACGATTAGGAATAAAAATTGAACGACAATGGCATGACCAATTCAGGTTTAAAGTATGAACCAGGAAGTCTATTTACATCATGAAGCAATAAGAAAATTAGAAAATTATCGTCTAAATTTTTTTAATATGTTTTACAGTCATAGTTGACATCAAAGGTGAGCGGGAAAATTATCATCTAAAATACCATTAAGTGTTTACCATGCAAAAAACAAATCTGGTAACAACAATGTATTTAAGTTTGCGCCAAATTTCACTTGATAAAAAAAAAAAAAAAAAAACGCAAATTGACTATGGACCTAATTACAGACCCCTAACCTCCCTATTCTAGGAAATGTTCTACCTATATGTAAAAAAAAATCTACTATATAGAACGCTCTTTCACGTTTATAATGTTATGAATTGGCACGATTGGCTTGTTCAAGTTTACACAATGCGGCTGGAAGAAAAGATTCATTACTTTTTGATTTCTTCTTTGCTTTTGCATTACGCGAATTTGTTGGTAAAATCGATTTTCTTTTCGATAACATTGTTGTTTTTTAAGTTTAAAAAATATTGTAGTTTTACTTAAACATTGGTTTAAAATCTATGCAATTTTTCTTATCCTACAAGACTTTACAAAAATCTATTATGAAACAACTTTCAAAAAAGCTATATTTAAAAAAGACAACAAAGTTTTTCCTATTTTAAAACTAAAAGAAATGTAAAATTAAATTCCGATTCGAAACGACGATTTACAAATGTGTTTCGATTGTGAGAAAATGATAGAGGAAAAATGTTGTTACTTCGACACAATCATATTAAATCTTTAGCTTTTATGAGAAAAGCAACTTTCTTTTAAAAAATATAGTTATTTTTATTAAGATTTTCTGATTTTCGATACGGATAATTTTGCGATGCATATAATTGACATTTGCCATCCAATATATATATATATATATATATATATATATATATATATATATATATATTTTACTTTTTAAAATTTAAATTAAAAATATGGTATCTTTAGTTTAGCCGTGTGCAGACGATAAATCGCCAACCTATCCCATCATTCGTATTGAATTAATTAAAAATATAAATCTTTCACTTATTTCATTTAAAACACAGAACTTTAACCTGTAGCAATCGGCAAACATTATTTTCGTTTTAAACCAAACTACGGCACTCAGGAAAATTTTTTTCCCCCTTTCACTAGTGGGTGAAGGGGAGACCTTCTTTTGTCTGCCTCAGAGAAAAGTATTCATCCCCACCTACTGAGAAAGGTTGCCGTTCAATTCCGGGAATAGTTGCATTTTTCAGCTGGTTATTCATTTTCTCCATGAAATCGGTAGTTTTGGCGCTATTAAAAAGAATATAGTTTTAGTCAAATATTCTTCTTTCCTTTTTTTTTTTTTTTTGTCTTTTAGGTATAGGTACTTTGAGCTTTACAAATACTCATTATACAGATCGTACGGCCTTTATTTTAATTGTTATTTTTCATTAAAGACAAAAACATATACGTCGTCTCGCAAATTATATTAAATATCATTCATATTCATAGAGGAAACGCATTTTAGATGCTGATTTTGTTGTTTGTATTTATTTATTTTTTATCTGATATATTTAAACTAATGAAATACTTGAAATATTTATATTATAATTTGATTAACGAAACTGCTAATTTAGCGATTTTAATTAAGAATAGTCTGAGAATATTCCTAAGGGATCTGACTCGTTTTCAAGTTGCTCTTAAACAAAATATCTTGCACATTCCACCATGTACAAAATATCTCAAAAAAAAAAAAATCTTCAATGCAAGGTCTAGCTACTATCTACATGTAAATATAGGTTTTTTCTTTTTTCCCCCCTCACTTAAACATCTGTTGTTTATTTCACCCAATATATACTTTATCGTTTGCCCGTTCAGTATCAGAAAAAAAATCAAACAATAATAGCTCCTTATAAAAAGGTTAATAATGTAGATAAATGCCAAGTGTATTAAGTGCAGGAGTTGATCCAGGCCGATGTGGGGCATATTTAGGGCACCTTCATAAATATCCATTTATTAAGCAGATTCCATTTCCCAAAATTCCTCTTAATAAAATAGGTCTCTCGCAACATTCCGTTTCATAATAACATAATTCTCATAAAATAATTTTATTTTGTTAGGTTTTAAAATATGTAGTTTCGAAACAGAACATTTCACCCGAAAGGGAAAGTTTAACAGAAGGATTTAAATAAGTTATTAATAATTGCTTGGTTTGAATTAGAGTAACTTGATTTCATCTCTCGTTACAAAATGTTATTTTTCACAAAAAAAAAAAAAAAAAAAAAAAAAAAAAAAGAAACTTTTATTTTTTATAAAATGAGCCGTAAGGAAAAAAATTCTGCATAGACCTCTGAAGTGTAACCTATTTTTTAAGGATATGTATTAGTGGCGCATAAATTATTGAAACGATAAACGAAGTGACAAAAAAGATTAAGCTAGTTTGGAAAAGGCAAACGCTAATATGAAAATGAAATCCTTCACAAAAATCCATTTAATAGAACAAAACCCTTCACAAAATTATTTTGAATAAAACAAGACCCATCACAAAATTCCTGCTAATAAAATAAGTCTTTTTGTATAATTCCATTTCATAATAACATACTTCTCATTAAATTATTTTATTTTATTAAGTTTTAAAATATGTAGTTTGCAAACAGAACAATTACCAGAAAGGAAAAGTTTGGTAGAAGGATTTAAATAAGTTATTAATAATTGCTTGGTTCGAATTGGATTAAATTGGTTTGAATTAGAGTAACTTGATTTCATCTCTCGTTACAAAATGTTATTTTTCACAAAAATAACTTTTACTTTTCATAAAATGAGCTGCTAGGAAAAAAAATCTGCATAGACCCCTGAAGTATAATCTATTTTTAAGGGTATTTATAAGTAGCGCATAAATTAGTGAAACAATATACAAAGTGACATACATGATAAAGGCAGTTTGAAAAACGCAAAAGTTAATATAAAAATAAAACTCTTCACAAAAATCCATCTAATAAAACAGGACCCTTTACAAAGTTCCTCTTAATAAAACAGGGACCTTCACAAAATTATTTTGAATAAAACAAGACCCTTCACAAAATTCCTGTTAATAAAATAAGTCTTTTCGCATAATTCCATTTCATAATAACATATATATTATTAAGTAATTTTATTTTGTTAGGTTTTAAAATGTGTAGTTTGCAAACAGAACAGTTACCAGAAAGGAAAAGTTTAGCAGAAGGATTTAAATAAGTTATTAATAATTGCTAGGTTCGAATTGGATTAACTTGATTTCATCTCTCGTTACAAAATGTTATTTTTCACAAAAAGTAACTTTTACTTTTCATAAAATGAGCTGCAAGGAATAAAAATTTTGCATTGACCGCTGAAGTGTAGTCCATTTTTTAAGGATATTTATAAGTAGCGCATAAATTAGTGAAACAACAAACGAAGTGACAAACATGATAAAGGAAGTTTGGAAAAGGTAAACGCTAATATGAAAAGAAAACCCTTCACAAAAATCCATTTAATAAAACAGGACCCTTCACAAAATTCCTCTCAATAAAACAGGGTCCTTCCCAAAATTATTTTTAATAAAACAGGAACCTTCACAAAAGTCCTCTTAATAAAATAGGTCTCTTCACAAAATTCCATTTCATACAAACGTACTCTTTATTAAAATTTTTAATATGTTTGATTTTAAATTTTGCAAACAAAACAAGTTCCCCAGAAAGGAAAATTTTAGCGGAAGGATTTAAATAAGTTATTAATAAATGATTAGTTCGAAATAGAGGAATTTGATTTCATATTACGTTACAAAATGTTATTTTTTACAGAATGGGCCCCAAGGAAAAAAATTCTGAAGTGCATCTATTTATGAAGTGCATCAGAAGTACATCTGAAGGGCAATCTATTTTTTAGTGATATTTAAAAGTAACACATAAATTAGTGAAACAATGAACGAACTTGTAAAAAGGATAAAGGTAGTTTGGAATAGACCAAAACTAATATGAATATAAAAACTTTTACAAAATTCACTTAAATAAAACAGGAACCCTTCAAAAAATTCCTCTTAATAAAACAGAGTCCTTCACAAAATTCTTTTTAATAAAACAGGAAGCTTTACAAAATTCCTCTTAATAAAATAGGTCTCTTCGCAAAATTCCATTTCATAAAAACATTTTTGTTTTTAAAAGAGATTATATTTAGTTATACATGAAAAATACAATAGTTCGATACAGAAGTTTCCACTTCCACCTTTTGTTCCTGATGGTGCAGCAAAAGTGATTATTATTTTTTTATTTTTTAAGATTCTGGAAAGAATCTCTTTTGCTCTTAAAAGAGCAATTTGTTTAGTGTTAAATGAAAAATAATATGTTTCGATACAGAAGTTTTCTCCTCAACCTTGTGTTCATGTTCAGGGGTCTATCCAGAATTTTTTTTCCCAGGGTCTTGTTTTTGTGAAATTGTGAGCAGCTTTTTATATTTGTGAAAAATCTAATAATAATTTTGTGAATTTGAAATGATCGTTATATTCAGGTTCTTGTTTATACATTTTTAAGAATATATATGGATCTAAAATACATATATTTTTTTATATATGTAAAAGTGACAGGTCAGATTTCACTTTTATATGAATAATTTGTGAAATGTTAACTTTAAATAAGGTAAAATTTTGTGAAAACCCTATTTTTAAGACAAAGAATTTTGTGAAGGGTCCTGTTTTAGGGAAAATAATTTTGTGAAGGGTGCTATTTTATGGAAAATAATTTTGTGAAGGGTCCTGTTTTGAAATGAGAAATTTTGTGGAGTCCTTTAAAGGACCCAATTTTTTCTTTAACAGACGCCTGATGTTGGGGAACTAAAATGCTTTTTTTTTCTTTTCTAAGATTCTGGAAAAATTTTATTTAGTGGTAAATGAAAAATATCATCTTTCGATACAGAAGTTTTCACTTCAAACTTGTGTTCATGTTGCTGAAGCAAAGTGATTATTATTTTTTCTTTTTTAAGATACTGGAAAGAATTTCTTTTGCTCTTAAAAGAGCAGTTTATTTAGTGTTACATGAAAAACTATATATTATTATGATAGAGATATTTTAACTTCAACTTTGTGTTTATGTTGTTGAAATAAACTGATTATTAATTTTTTAAGCTTCACTAAAGAGTTTTTTAGAAACTAAAAATGTATTATTTTTATGTGTCAATTGGATGAAAATCGATGTCATCTGATATAAAAATTCTCACTTCCACTCGGGTTAAAAGATTTAAAGAAATAAAAGTTTTATCAGATAATCGTTCTCCTATTAAATAATAAAATAATAAAAACAGATGGAATCAGAGAGCTTTTTTGCATCAAAATCATTCATAAGTTTATCAATTTCTTTCTGACTCAGACCTTTAAAACGTGGAGCCATTGTTCCCAGAATATAAATTCTATTTAATAATTAAACAATATATCTAATTATTTTAGAGCGACCAAAGAGAGCAAAAATATAATATTACTCAGCGCACGTGCGTGTAATAGAATGTCAAAAAAGACGCTCTGTCTAAGAAATCGCCAATACAAAATCCTGTCATTCCAGTAATTCGCCAAGGCCAAAGATAATCCCCTTTTCACCCCGGAAAAAAAGACTTACCTCCTCTGAAACGCTGAGATGACAGATGATTGATCAGCCTAGCTTAAAAATGGGGGTAGCTAACTTTAGGGTACAGACGTCTGTACCCTAGCCGTTGTGAAGGGATATTTATTTTAGGGTACATATGTCGTACCCGCCGAGGCCTAGAGGTTAATTTACAACACATACATTTAAAATACATATATTACGTACATTTAATATAATTCCTTTCATGTGAAAAAGAAAAAGAAAAAAAAAGAGAAATTAATCACAAATAATTTGATAACCCAAGATCATTTTATTTCAACATCAAAACAAATCTGCTTTATTTTTCTCTATATGACATCATATTCGCTTGCTTTCCATGCTTACTCGTATTTATGCACTTTGTATTATTATCAAACATTTGAAAACGCACGTTTTATGTCTAATATGACATCATTTCATATTCTGTTTAATTCTTAAATAATTCATTTCATTTTCATTTTTCACGTGGAAAATTTTCAATTGAAAATAAATTGTTGATTAAAAATTATTACTCAGAGGTTTATTTTATATTGGCAACGATAAAGTATTAGCAACGGTAAAATAAATTTAACCATTTAAAAATAAGCTGCAAAACCTTTGCAGCCTTTGGGCCCTTTGGGCCAAAGGCTGCAAAGGTTTGAAAAGGCTGCAAAGGTTGAAAAGGCTGCAAAGGCTGCAAAGGCCAAAGGCTCCAAAGGGCCCTTTGGGCCTTTTGGGCCCTTTGGCCCTTTGGGCCAAACCAACCAAACCAACCAACCATTTTAAAATATACGAAAAAATGTCCATTTATTCTGTATGAAAATAATGAAATTTTTAATTTTTAAGAAAAATATTGATATAAAATAAACAAAAACCAGCCTATATTCATTTGAGGGTTATAATCAACTTATATGCAAAGATACAGGATAATTAAATGCTCCATTTTGACGCTGGCTTCAGGCTAACATTTGCACACAATCAGATTTATAATATTATTAGGATAGGATACTATATCGACGGATATATAAAATCTTATTAGAAGTGTTTGAATTTAATTTCAATTACTTTGTTTGTGACATAGACATTCATCATGAATGAATTTATAAAAGCGATATAGTGTAAAAAAAATGCAAATGTTTCTTAATATATTAAAATATGATTCAACTACAAAAGAAAATATACAATAATCTCTACAAAATTTCTCACGATTCCGAAAAGCTTTCTTTATCATTAGAAGCATTAGAAACCAATGTATTATCAAAATTTAAAGAAGCAATGAAAACCAAAATATTTCTTTTTCAGTCACTGCTTTTCGTAAATGCTTTTGAATAATTTTTATAGTGCATTAATCAGTTTTCTGAATCTGGGATATAATTTTTTCGAATGCTATTAATTCTTAAGTAAACATTTTTATGTTCAACGTGCATGTTTTACGGAGACACGTGGTACATTAACAAGATTACTATTAAAAATAATACTATTTTGTTTCCCTTGCATGTATACATTCAATTACGCATCGTAAAGAATGGATAGCATTCATTAGACTGATATTCTGGTTGGAGAAAACGGATTAATACACGATAAAAAAGTTTTGGAAACATTTTTAAAAAACTGCGGCAGCCAAAGAATGTGAGTTTTTATATAAATATTTCTTTAAATCTTGAAAATATATTGGTTTCTGAGGTTTCTAAAAATAAAGAACGCATTTCGGAATCGGACAAACTCAAAAGGGGTTATTATACATTTTCGTAGCTGGTTATATTATATTTTTTTAGAATAAGAAACATTTATCTTTTTTACAATGTGTTATGTGGAGCGAAGTTATGCAAAAACGAAATATAGGGGAAAGTAGGGTTAAAATGGGTACCTAAAGTTTTTCCTTTTTGACAAAAGTCTAGAAGGACGGAAAAATCCGAAAACCCCCACCGAAGTGTTTGGGGACATCTGGGCTATTGAAAAAGTACACCTGTTGCCAAAAAAAATTATGCTCTATTTGGAAAGAGGAGTTTTCTAGAACAATCTGAAACAACTCCGAATTTCGGTAGTAGGATAAAACCGGGTACTAATAGGAAATTAAGTTTTAACTAGTGCTCGCGATTATACGTATAATACGTATAAAACGTATTGTAACCTGTAACGATTTTGGATAGGAATCATATGGGAAAAAGGCTTAACTACGTATACGTTTAAACGTATATAAACGCATATTCGTGAGCACTAGTTTTAACTCTTCCAGTAAAAAATGTTTTATTGTAATGAAGTTTGAATCAAACTTTAAAACATGTGTATAAATTTATTAAGTTCAGTAACTTTTTGTAATGTTTTCGAGCAATTTTTAATGGCTTTCTCAGCTTTTACTTCTCGTATCTTCTGCACTCATCATGTGTCATTTCTTTCCAGACTGAACATTGTATACATCCTTCATCAACTGCTGACTGAAGAAACGGTTAATTGCAGAATTCAAAGCAAAACCATGGGTACCCAGTTTTTCTCCAACAAACAAAAAAAATCACTATGGTCATTCTCCTGGATAGCTGGACATACACACTTCTATTTTGTATCAAAATATCGTCTTAAAGCAGTAGAAAAAGTGGTTTGCTTAGCTAAATCGACCCGTCAGGTAGAGTTTATTTTTAAAGGAGTAAATACGGTGAAAAATTATAATTTTTGAAATGATTTTTTTTACACTAGCACTGCACGGCCACAAAGATTAAATCACTTCAAAAGCCGATGGCACACTGCTAGTGGGCGCTAAAGAATGTAGTTAAGACGGGTACTGTCTACAGGGCAGCACCCATTAGCAAGAAATTAGGGTATCCGGTATGACCCGCGTACCCAACTTTACCCTACTCTTCTCTATACTTAAAAAGCAGTTCATGCATTGGTTAAAACTGGAGATATTATATTGAGAGGATCTAATATCCTAATCGGAGATATTATATTGAGAAACAAAAACTCAAAATTAATATAATTTTATATTGGAAGTTTTGGATATTTTTATAGAATGTATGTTACTATATTTTTTTTCAATGATATAACATCTGTTTTTATTGCCATAATATACGATTTTCTTTGACTTGCACTTGTAATCCCTTGTTTATTATTATTATTTTAATCATTTTATATTTTCGTTCCAATTCCTGTTTTATTTTAAAACATATACATAAAATAATAGCACATTTTCATCAAACACTTTAGGAAAAAAATAATCATTATTCACCAAGTATTGAATTATTAAGTTATTGTTTATTAAGATAATATATTTCATTGAGCTCATTTACATATTATCATTAATTTTATTAACAATATATTTTTATGAGTCTGGGTTAAACATCATCTCTTTGAAAAACATAAGTATATTACGGTTATTCATATTGATTAAGTACACCGAAAAAGTTTGGAAATTATATTAAGGTTAGAGCCATAAAATATCGGAAAATGTTAAATAATCGTTAATCATGAATATTGAATATAGTAATTTATAAAGATATATGAGAGTTTTGAGAAAAAATATCAAACGAGTTTTATGGCTTTAAGTTGAAAATATTTTGTAATATTCCCTTTGCGTAAGTCTTATTCTCTAATGAAATGTTAGTTTCATGGTATAATATGTTAAACAGAAAAAATATATGTTTGGCAATGAAGTCATTTATGATATTATACTATTTTGAGATAATTTTAAGTATTTTAAAATAATTTTACATATGAAGATAATTACTAACCACATATATAAGAACTAAATAACAAAAAATTTTTTTAATTTAAGAATTAAAAAAAAAGTATGGTTGTATAAAACAAAAAAGAAAAAAATTGTAATTTAACAAATTACAACTACCATTGGGAAAATGCAGAGCGATAGCGGGGTATTCGCCCCACCCTACTATAACATAGCTTCCCCACGCCAGCTATTACACAAACCTACTATAGTATGATCTCGGCAGAAGGCGGTGTTACCACCGCACCGCCGTCACCGCCTGCTGCTGACACAGATGTCCGATTTTGTATCTACTGACTTCCCGTTTGGTATCCGAAGGTCGAACAAATCAAAATATCCAAATATGATGTCATCTTTAGGTGTTAGCATTGGAATTTTTAAAGTTTGGTACAATTTCTATTGTTAGATCATCCTCTAAGCACAATTTAAGTAGTGCTCTAACTCTTGTTTAGACTGATGTCTGAGCTAAAGGTATTTTGAGGAAATTAAAGTTTAAGACCACTTTTTTGCTTTATAAGACGATTTCTAATCCGACGAAAAATTTTGAATTTGGCTTTTTTTCATATCTGACAATTTGTATCTATCCTTTTCGTAAATTTAACATTTTCGTAACGATTGTATGCATTTCTATTGCCTATTCAAAGAAAAAGTCTTCTAAAGTGGCAGAATTTCCGTAAAGACGCTTAAAAAATAAAGTGACGACGTCAAGAGGTGCATTCTCAACCGATAACAACCATTTTAACGCGGTGGTTAAAAAAAAAAAAAAAATCCTAATAAAAACCTCTCGTCAAGCATATATTACGAAACATTTTCCAAAACATTCAGAATACTGTAACAAATCTTCATCCTTTAATAAGGTGTAAAATGATGTCTATTGTCTAAATAAACAATTTCGAAAACGCATAACGCATTTGAAAACACAATTTTATCATTTACCATTTATAGTCGGTGTATAACCAGATTCTTTGTGCAGTCCTGTATTTGATTTATAGATTTGAATATACACTATATATAGTATGCCAAAATTTAGTTCAGTTAGAAACATATAACACAGTTGAAAATTCCAAATAAGAAATTTCCATAAATAAGTGGAAATGTAATAGAATTATTTTGTACAGCCCTGCGTATGATCTATAGAATTTATACACATAATATGGAAAAAATAATTACATTTAAAAACACACACTAGAATTAAAACATGCTTCGAGGAGTTATTTCCTTAGAGTATAAATATCAACTACATGGTAAGACGAGTACATTTACTAGAATTAGAGTACGGACAGACTGACAGGCGGCAGACAGAGAGAAAGATGGGAGACAGAGAAACCAAATTTATTAAAACTTTCCAACTATGTTTGAAAGTGTTAAAATAATGAATATGAATTCATGTGCATTGAAGGTTCTCAATTGTGTATATGAAAAAATTCTAATTGAGAGTATTAGTACAAAAAGAAACAACTAAAATATCCTTTATAATTGCAACAGTTTTTTCATAAATATGTACAGTTTATTATTCCTTAAGATGTCACCTTCATATTGAATAGGAACGAAATTATAAATAACTCATTCAAATACATCATACATTTAAATATATATGTATATAAAGTGTAAGAATAATTACTACAGGTTAAGTAGAAAAATATTGAAATAAAATATTTTCATCCATATTGAATCTCATGTTAATATACATTAATAAAAAAAGTTTCGCTCTGTGCTAGTGTGTATATTATCAAAGGCTAGGAAAATCTGCCGAACGCAGAGGTCTGAAAAATTGTATGAGAATAGTCCAAGAAAGGTCCTGATTCACTCAGATTTTTAATTATTTAATAATTAGCTGAGAGATAAAAACACATATAAAAAACGATCTTTTATTTGAAAATCGGAGAAGTCCCTGCTTTCCGGAGAGCGTAGAAAGAAAAGACCAAATGCTTTTTTTTTTTTTCGCCCATTAGCCGAGCTGTTCGGTATAGGGAAAAAATCGAAACATATTTTTAAAATTTATACTGTTACGTTTTTATCACCACAATCTGTACGAAAACATTTTGTTAGCCCTTTAAAAACAAAAATTCCAAAAGGGTCATTTTATCTGTTATCTTTTTCTCTATTTTGGCGATGACCCCCTATGGCTCGATTTCAGAGGTACCAATTCACAAAATACCTGTTTAAAGCATAGACCTTCTTGTCTTTGACGGTGCAATTGTTTTGAAAAATACGAATTTTAACCATTTCAAAAAATTTCGTGAATTTTAGCATATTCCGAAGACGATTGTTTTTTTACGCTAAAAGTAACTAAATGTCGTTATTTAGAACGCCTCGGAAGACCTAATTTTCGTCACTTATGAAAATTTCGAAACGTTCGTACGAGTATTTAAAAAAATAAAATCTGACAAATTTTCGCTGAAAATGCTAAAATGTGGGCTGTTTCGGTGCGGCTTTGCTCTACTTTGGCTTATGTTTTCACTACTAAATATGCATACTTTTTAATAAAATTTTAAAGGGAACTTGGATACAGTTATATTTATAATCGATAAAAATTTCAGAGAGTTTGATAAGAACTATTATTTTTTGTTATGTTAAATGACCCAGCGTAAAAACAACAACAACAAAAAAGCGAGTAGAAAAAATACTCTTTTTACAACTGAATATGAATATCTTTTCACGAAATTTTTACACGGGCTAAAAAACCGTTATATTTATAACCGATAAATCAGCAAGAGCTATTAATATATATATATATATAAAACGACCCTACGTGAAATAAAAACCAGATAATATCGTTTTACGTCAGCTTTTACCAATAAATATCAATATTTTTTGCAATCTTTTCATTAAAAAATATAAAACCATACAAATTTGAGGTTTAATTAAAGTTATTATTACATGCCAGGGCACACCCAGTGGTTAGTTGTAAAATATAAGTTATTGAGTAATAAAATCAAAGTGCAGCTAGCTCTATAATTTATAAATATGTGCGAATTTGTACTTTTAAAAATTTATTTATATGTATGTTTGAATTATATTTGTTCACGACATTTACTGGGTAAAACGGTTTTACTAATGACAGCAAAATTTAAGAAAGAATTGGCGGAATTCCTCAACCACCAACGTCTTTTTTACATTCATAGCTCAAAGCCGATTTATTTGAGCTCTAAAATACGTAAAAAAGTATGTTTACAAATATTGTCAATTGAAATTACTATTCTTCAACAAGTTGAAACTATAAAAGCTGATTTCATATGTTCAACAGTAATTTATGCTATTACAATTTACATTTTGCATCGGGAGAATTTAGCCATTGGTATACAGATTTAAGCCTGATTATTTTAATATTTAAGGTTTGAGACTATATTGACTACTAAACCATTTCTCATAATGTTGTTCAATGTTCGATATGAGGAGTTTGATCCAGAATTTATTTATTTTTAAATACAAAATGATTATGAATGATATTGCCCATAACATTCTTGCATGCTTTATTAGGAAGGTTTAAAACAGAATGAATTAACTTCATCATTTATTTTTTAGTATAGGGCAAAAGTATTTACATCTATTATTGCCGAAAAAGAAAGTTCTTACTAATCTTGTGAAAATAAAAGTTAAAAATTAGTTTGCTCGTATTTCCCCATTTGCTTTAAAATGTTATCTGTTATTTCTACTTTATTGATTCATTGTCTGAACCTGCTTTCTAACTTATAAACTGCTGAATCTTTCACTTTTCGAGAAAGTCAACTAAAGATAACATAGATAGCACCCATATTTCTTGTTTTTGTGAATTCAGCTAACTTCACTTGACAACAAGAAGCTAAAGTCCGTTGATACTTATTATGGATGACTTCTAGTTTTCGTCGATACTGAATTTCACCAAATTTGTCTGCTATATCGCCAAGTTGTCTCATTTATCCCGATGTATTTTTGTCGTTAATAGAACAGAAGACTTTTGCAAAATCTTTTTTTTTTTATCTCTGAATAAATATTTTTAGGCTTTTCTCTAGCGCTCTATTAAAGGAAACTGTGACTCATAAAAAAAGGAAAAAAGTAACTTTTATTTGAACAAGATATATGAGAAAAATAGTTTGAGTCATTTTTTCACCTCAAGAACACTGGTACATTTAACCTACTAGCTTTTTAATGATTTGAAGCATAAGTTCTTAAATAAAGCTGCAATGTTGTAAAAATATTTATTATTTAACAAGACAATGGTACTAAGCATGCTATAAAAATATATAATTAATGGTGACCTTATCATGCTCCCAAACTGGTTCATAGGATATTCAAGTGTGTACCCCCACCGATTAGTATCAAATCGACCGTTTACGGATAATTATTGGTCAAAACTGATGGAATATGAAACAATGTTCAACTGAAAAATTCTACTCAAAACATTAAAAATAAATGTTTACCGAAGTACAAAAAAGTCTGTGAGTTATTTCATTACGTTTAAGTGAAATTACAAAAGAGGAAATGTCCGTCTGATCTCTGCTGGAATCATAGATAACACCCTTATTTCTTGCTTTTACGAATTCAGCTAACTTCACTTGAAAACAGGAAGCGAAAATACGTTGAAACTTATTATCGATGATTCTTAGTTTTCGTCGATACTGAATTTGACTGAGAATTTCACCAAATTTCTCAGCTATATCGCCAGCTATAGCTGAGAAATTTGGTAACAATTTGGCTTCATTTATGACAATGTATTTTTGTCTTTAAATGTGGCTATATTTCGGGCAGTTTCGCCAAGTTAATCAACAAATGATTCTGACGGGCACTGTTACGTACATATTTGTGCGCGCGCGAGTGTTGAATACCAATATATTTTTTTCTTTTAAATGTGACATCATTTTATAATATATATATATATATATATATGTGTGTGTGTGTGTGTGTGTGTGTGTGTGTGTGTGTAGTTTTAAAGCATATGCGAGTTCTAACGATTGTTACAACTGTAAAAGTAATTTCGCTAGAAACTATTATATCTAAAACTCATAAATTAGACCCGATACTGGAAGAATCCCTTATTTGTAAACCGATGTCTTTTTTTTTAAACGGCAGCCACCATGTATTTTCAAATATTTCAACTATTGTTTAAGATAGAGGCGAAAAATTGTTTTGGAATACCTGTATTTAAACCAAACACTTAAATGGGCGTAATACTTTTTAAAAATTGTATTTCTAAGTTTATCGTATATTTTGTTTTAGCTTGAATAACTTAAGTGGTACCCATTTTGAAACAACGGTGCGGTTGAAGCAGGCAACGGAATTGGGTGAGATCTTAGTAAGCCTTATACATGTGCTTAGTCACTTCCAATTTTATTTAAAAATACGAGTGCTATCGTATGACAAAGAGCATAAATACATATATATCAGCAACTGAACTGATGCTGGTTTTGGTTTCTGGGGTTATGATCGGTGAAAACATGCAACATTTTTCCGGAGTTGCTTTACTCTGGAAGGCTGCATTATTTAACGTTTTACTTTTAAAAAATAGAAGCTACCTTAAAGGTACGTAGGTTTGCAAAGCAGTAATAGGATAAACGTCAACGAGACATTTCATAAATAACTTTTACAGTACGAAGATTTCTTTGATAGATGTTTCTCAGATTTGAATTTTGAAATCTTTGATATATTTTTTTATATGCATGTAAATTATGCATATTATTGTGCGAAACGATTTATGAATTATTATTTTCTTCTCAAAATATCTTCGGTGAATAATAAAACTTTCATTTATGGCTATAGCTTGTGCAGAAACTTTGTTTTATGCATTGCATAAATGTTCGTTTTGATTCCAGTGTTGAATTCAGGGGGTGGTCCAGGGTGGGACATTCTCCCCCGGATCATTGAAATGTCCCTCCGGAATGTTTGAGATTTTATGCTTTCAAGGGTTAAAAAGTGCAATTTCCCCCCGAGAACTCTATAATGCCCCGCCCCCGGAGCCACAGAAATCCCTCCCGGAGAAAAGTGTCTGAATTCAACACTGCTTGGATTCATATGGCTATTCTATTATCCAAAAAATTAATAATATATATATTTTTGGCAATGTAAATAAAATTTTTTATAGTTATATTTTTGAATATATAAATACAAAATTATCATGAACAAATATATTAATTGTTCATAAACGCCTTTCGATAAAATACTTATAATAATAATAAATTAAACAGAAATTATACTTAAATCCTAAATATGATAATTTGGATTAAAAAAACTTTAAAATGTATTTGTATTTGGTTCCTATAATGTTTTTACTTTCCAAAAGGACTTCTTGTAAATGCTTTATTTTAATGATAAAATTCCCATATCTGGCAAGTCCACAGCGAATGTTGAGATATATTTAGACAATACTTTTGTTTCGGAGAATGAGAATGTAACCTCAAACCGTTTCCTTTTAATGTAGACTGCATTATCCACAGAGACATTTTTTGAGTTTTAATGCCCACAGGAGACGTTGAAGTTTATTTTCAAATGGTTTTACATAGTAATAAACATAAGAGCGTGGATGAGGTTCTTTAGATTCTAAACATAAGTACGATAGAGATAGAGAAATAGACTTCTAACTTTTCAGCTAAGATGGTTTTAATGTTTAATACTGCAGAAATCAGAATTTATGCTATTTGAGAAAATAATTTCAAACGATAAATAATTTACTTTTATTAATCTGCAGTTCGATTACTTCTACATGCACGCTTATATACGTGTATGAATACCTTTATGGGTATGTGGTTGAGCTTGTATGCCCGTTTATTAAAAAAACTCGATATGTGTTTGCAATGCACTTTTGAAAATTTGCAGCAAACTGTCCAGTCATTTGACAGTTTTTATACAAAATTGTTACATAACCGAATTTTTAACTATTATGACCATAATTCGAGCAATATTATGCTCAGAATAGAGTTAAATTAAGGTTATGTAACCGTTTTCTATAAAACGGTCAAATGACTGGACAGTTTGCTACAAACTTTTAACAGTGTATAAAAGAAAAACTTTCGATTGTATGATAAAATACTGCCAAAGTCGATGCTACTAAAAATCTACATTTTTACATCTATATTCTGTCTTTTTTACGGTCGTTGTGTATTATAACAGTTAGATATTATTTAATTATTATATGCACATTTTTTCGCAAAATGATATTTTTCATATAATTGGATCCTAGGTGGCATATTTTTTTTCTACCAAGATTATATTGCTCCTACAGTATTTAAAACAATTTGATCTGAATTTTTAATTCAAAGCTCCTTTATAAACACACATTCAACTTTTATTTTGCAATACATTAGGATTTTGAAATTATTAGTTAAAAATATTCGGGTGAAAATAGCTTCTTAATAAAAAAACGTCACACATTCTTCCTTCAAAAATGATTTTGCATTTGCCATTGAGATTTAACCAATTCTTTCAAATTATAAAAAATAAAAATCTATGGTGAAAGAGAATTAAAAGTCTTAAATTTAAGAAGCATTTTCGTGAAATTACGCTGTGTTAACGGCAAAACTTTGCCAGTAATTTTACTGTTTCTTAACAGGACTTCCCCTGTTCCCATCTTAACAGGACTTCCCCACATGACTTCCATTCCTCCCAACAGAAAATTTTCCCTGATTTTCTCTCAAATCAGGAAAAATACTTTAATATTCACTAAAATTCACGCAAATTATTCCGACAACTATGAAAACAACAGGATATTCTAAAATTTAGGCTGCATAATTAAAAGGAAATCCTGAGAAATTCTGCATAATTTCTAGCAACTGTGATGGCGAAGTTTCAGTTCATTGATGCAAATCTTTCACAGTTAAAGCTATTTAGATTTTTGTTTAAATCCACAATAGTTATAAATTATGTTATTGTAACTGATTAAAAATATAATTAGATTTTATCCTTTCACATAATTATTATGAATTTTTATATTTTCGTATCCAATTAATACTTTACCTCAATAACTCATTTTTTACTTCAAATAAAATCAAAGATCTTTTTGAAAATTCACAAATACTAACGGAAATTCGAAATAAAATATGTCTTTGCACTGAAGCATTTAAGTCTTATAATGATTTTTTTTTCATTAAAGCTGAGAACTGTTAAGTAAAAATATAAATCATACATGTAATCAGATTCGTTTTCCTTTTGTTTTCTGTATATTACAGTAAATTAAGCCACTGAGAGTCGTATATATTAACTTGGTAAAATACTTATTAGAGAAAATTTTCTGTAATGCGAAACCCTACCCATATGAAGTTATTCAAGCTATAATTTATGTTATGCTTTTCAAGATGTAGTAAGGAAATGCTATAAGAGCAGCTTTGTACTATAAATAAGTATCAGTACCTTGGGAAATAGTATACCTCTTGAAAAAAGACTACTCAAAAATCAGAAGCTGAACGTATCATTATTTTTTTAAAGCGAGTGTGTCATACATAATTTCATGACATGCTCACACCAGGTATCTATGCGCACTTAGTACAGGTCGATAACATTGTCGATAACTATAAATATAACTTCGTATGACTGTTTTTACATGTTATTGATTTCAAGATAATCTGCTTTATGAATTTTCTTGTAAAATACCGAAATAATTGTGCCCAAGTTTACGAATAAAGGTTGTGATTATCTACATAACTGTTTTGGAAATAGCATCAATATGGCAAGTAGTAGATTCCTGTTGAAGTAGAAAACTTCATAATCTACTGAATACAAAAAGGTTCAGTTTGCTTTCAAGAATCTTATTTGTGCATTTTTTAGCATTTATATTCCAAAAAATCATCTAAATTTCACCAACCCATTTTTATTTCATAGTATCTCAGTTCATAACATTAAGTGTTTTTTTTTCAAATAGGTGTGAAGCAATCAGCATGAAACCCTTCTCCGATTATTCTCCTTACGCAATTTAAGCAACCCCTACCAAAGAAGATTTTCGTCTCATCACTGAATTTAAAATTGTGTATTCGTTCCATCGTCCAACAAATTGAAAGAGCCTTTAAAAGTGTATTGCACAATCAAGAATCCAAGTCAGATATGCATCCTCTGAAAGTTGGTAAAAGGCTGTTGGCTGTTATAATTATTAGAAATAAATGCTCGGAAATGATTATTAATGTTATATGTTTATTAACTGTTCGAAGCAATATATAAAGTTAAACAGTCCGTAACAGAAAATGATAGGGATGGTTCATGAGATTATTTTTAAGGAACGTGAGCTTACATTACTGACTTCATGAAGAGAGGACGTGCGAGAGAGAGTCAAATCCACCAAATGTTGATTTTGAAATGCGCATATTGGCATCACGAAACTGGCAAAAGAGCATATGAATTGCGCAGTCTTATCCGAGAAAAAAATATCAGTTACCCTTTCGGCAATTCAGAATTTTTTTGAATTTCATGACAGGGAAACCAGAACAGCAATCCTAAAAAGTAAGTTAGCTAGAATTAGAAAGTCAAATGTACGCTGAAGCAAAGTGTTGATGCACTAGCGTGAAAGAAACAAAACTGATCCCATATACTGGAAATGTTTATGACTTAACGTGACAGTTAAATTCAAAATTTAAGCAGGCAAAAGACGTTCGTTCAAGACGTCAACGTTCTAAAGAACGTTTAACGGAATAAGAATCACATGTAGACCAAATACAAAGCCCATCGACAATCCAAAGTACAATCATTATTCCTTTTTAGCACTTTCCAACCAAGTTGAAAAGTGCTTATGACTTCGGTTTGTCTGGCCGTATGGCCGTCTGCCGTCTGCCGTCTGGCCGTCTGCCGTCTGGCCGTCTGCCGTCTGGCCGTGCTCTAACTCCCGTAAATATGCTCGGATTGCTCTGCAATTTTTATATGTTATTGTCGTTATCTATAGCCTGTTCCCTATTTCAACGGAAGTGTGTAGCACTTATAGTTTTATTACAGGGACACTCAAAAGAATTCTGTTACATTGCGGTCTATGGGGAAAAATCATTTGCGGTTTATTTAAATAATGTTTCACTATTTTAAACACATTGAAATTTATATATATCACTAAGTTGCATTAGAAGAAGCTTAATATGGAATAGGGTGTGCATAGCACTTATAGTTACTTTACAGGGACAGTCAAAAGAATTCCGTTACATGACGTCTATGGAGAAAAATCGTCTGCGATTTATTTAAATAATGTTTCACTATTTTAAACGCATTGAAATTTATATATATATATATCTAAGGTGCATTACAAGAGGATTACTACAGAATATTGTGTGTATAGCAGTCATCGTTCATTTACAGGGACACACAAAAGAATTCTCTACTGTCTGTTAACACTAATTCCTGGAAGTGCGTTTTAAGTTACTAAACGCGATTTTAATTTTAACTCGCTTTTTATCTATTACGTGGTGTGTATAAATTCTGTAGATCCTATACAGGGCAGCACAAAAGTTCGCGAACACATTTCCGTTTATTGACAGAAACTCCAGAAAGATAATTTTAAACTGTGCTACGCGTTTCCTAACTAAACTAAAATTTAGCATCCTAGCATATACAAATCTATAGATCATATACAGGGCTGAATAAAAGTATTTGGATATTTTTCCGAATATTGTATCTGTTTGAAATTCCTGAAATTATGTTTTTAAATATGTTATGCGTTTTCCAAATTGTTTACTTAGATGTTATCTTTTAGCTTATTAAACGGTATGTTTTGTAAATTTATTTTGGAAGCGTTGGAAAGTGCTACATAATCTATGCTTGACGCATGATTTTTCGTTCTTGTTTTAGATATCTAGAGAGATTGAATAATGATATAAATGAATTCTATCTATATAGGAGCTGTTTTTGTGATAAAAGTATATGATATATATATATATATATATATATATATATATATATATATTATGTAGGAAAATTACAACAGGAACTGAAATGAAATTGATAATTTAAATAAGTAATTAAAAGTTAGTTTTAAATGAAATTTAAAGAAAATGATTAATTTAAGATAAATATATGTGCTTCCATATTAGATATATCTCTGTTTAAATCGACGAAAATATATAGGTTAATCGCGAAAGAATAATTTTTATATTCTCTTACTGCTACCTCATTTAGAGGACATACATGTAAACAAAAATAAGCATGAGAAAAATAAAGCAAATAATAATTAAAAACCTTTCTTAGTAGGCATCTATCCAAAAATAAAAGTATATCATGATATAATTATATTGGCACTATAATTTGTTTCATACCCCGATGACATTATATACATATTGTTCCGATTTAGAATCAGCTGCAGCAACTTTAATAAAATTCGTGATCCCTTTATCAATTTGACTTATTCAGAAATACACAATATACATATGTAAATAAAACAAATATTAATTTTAAATTCAGAGGTCAATTGCCAACTGGCATTAAATTTGAGCCTTTTTATGTCATAACTAGCTGACCCGCCCAACATTGCCCGGGCCCGTGATAATAAAGTTAAACAAACCCAAATTTTGTATGATTGTATATCTTTAACTCGATAAGGATGCATATTTTTCCAATAAAAAAAAACCAAGATTTTTAATAATTTTGTACAGTATCTAATAGCACCATTCCAAATTTTTATTTACTTGTTTTGTATCTTTCTTTATTCAAGAGATAACGGACATCTTGTCTGCTATGCTTGCTCGTAGAAAAAAAAAAGAAAAAGAAACACGTTATTTTTTTTCTGCAGTCAAATTAATGCGAAATAATAAATATCTTCGGTTATAAGAATCGGATAATCTTAATTTTTACAAACTTGTAATGTGGAAACAGAGGATTGGAAAGGCGTTAATTTTAAAATCGTAGCTTAATTAGAATTGTTAATTTGAGTCACCTAAAAAATCTCTTAGTACCTCTTTCTTTGCGGTTTCATTATCGAGACACCTGCGACGGTCAAATTTTTATCGAAAAACTTGTTGATCATTGCAAGATTAAATTGCTCGAAAAATTAAACATTTCTAATTAATATTTCTGAAAGTTGTGGGTGGAATTTTTTTTAATTTGACTTTTTTAATTTGCGATTGTTTGTTTATATAGATCTGCAAATTTTCGTGTCGAAAGACCTAATAGTTTCTGTTATTTTGACATGTGTCGAAAAGGCGTAGTTAAAAGTGATTGTGGTAGCCCAACCTTTTTACCAGTAAACCTAAAATCTTCCTTCCCTCTCCCAACACACAACTCATTTTGCGGTTTCACATTTCTTTTGCAACATTTTCAGAAAAATATGGCATTTTAGAAGCGATGGTTAATGAGAAACTAATTAATATTTTGGGTAATTATCAAAATATTAAAATTCTGAGACTCAGGTGCACATGGCCAGACCTTGGACTATCCACACCTAAATTTACAGACTTTTAGGTGGGCTAGATTATGCTAGCCATCGCCCACAGAGACACACACACACACACAGACAGACACACACACAGAGCGAGACTTTCTTTTATTAGTATAAATAAACACTGTGGCTAAATATGGTTATTGATCAATACTACAAAGATAATAAAATGCTCGAATAATATGATATAAATAAGCAAATAATATAATACACAGGTAAACAAAAATATACTGTAAATAGGCAAAGATCATGTATTAATGCCAATAATAATGAATAAAAATATAATTTGCAAAGCGATTTCTATATTTCTTTCTTTAACTCACAGCATGGTTCTTAAAACAAAGTATATTAGAGATGCGAATTCAATTGAATTTCTGTATGTTAAAAATTGTGTCAAACAGTCTCATAAGCCATCCAGTTCCATAATGTAGCAAATGATAATGTGTATGTGTTAATATATACCGGGAGTTTTATAAAAGATGGCAAAACTTCAAGATGTGATAGTACACATCGAAACAAACAACTTTCATCAAAGAATGCATTGTCAGAATTAAAACGCAAAGGTGCTAGAGGGGGCAGAAAGTGATGTTATTATACGAGACAAAAACACAAAAAGAACGCTTAAGTGATAAAAGAAAGTTTAAAGACATGTGATTTAAATAAATGTTCAAAACAGAGAACGGCAATGTCTATATATGCGGTACAACGGCGGAGAAAGGATTGATGAACTTTCTGAAAAACAACAGGCATATCGCGCACTTCCCCTGCAGCGGCCGAAAGACTAGCAACGAGGTCTTCTGCAGATTTCATGTGGGTCTCATACAGCTGTCCCTACAAAAAATAAATCGAGACATGAATGATCTGACGAGCCCGGTGGCCATGCTACAGGAGCACGTCGCCCAATCCATCGGTTAAGAAATGTTATATCCAGATAGTTTCGCACGTCTCGTACATAATGGGCTAGTTTTCCATCTTGCTAGAACCACATTATCCGCCGGATGTGTGGGGGGCCGGATGTGCGGCCCTTCAACATGCCTGGCATCACCTGTTGCAGAAACGTGAGGTATTTGTTTCCCGTCAAAGCATTCTGGCAGAAGGTAAGGTCCTAGGAGGTGGTCTCCGATTATTCATGACCAAGCAGCGTCGCTGATGAGCATGTGAATAAGTGGCATGTAGATTTACATCCACCCATACATGCTGATTGTGGGTGTTAAATGCACCTTCACGTGTGAAGGTACATTCATCCGGGAAAAGCACAGTTGCGCAAAAAACTGAATTTACCGCGTTCTGCTGCAGAAATCGGCGGGAGAATTCCACACGATAAGGGTAATCAATTTGAGTCAGTTCCTGGACTCGTTGAACATGATAAGGATGCAAAAGTTCATCCTTCCGTACTCGCAAGGTCGTGGAATGTGATACATATAATTGCTTAGCCACTGCTTGTGTTTTTGTACTTCACTGATCAGCCACCTTATACAGAAGAGAATCTTCCACAACTAACTTTTCGACCGTCTTTGCACGACCTGCATCTGACCGGGAAGCGAGAAAGGATCCCGTCTCACACAACTGTCAGTGCAAGCGCTCAAATATTTTACGGTTCGGCTACCTCCTGTTGGGAAACTGCTCTCCGTACAATCGCTGAGCCTCTGAGCCATTTTTATTTGCAGTTCCGTAGATAAAATGCATATCAACCTTTTCCCTATTAGTGAAGGGCAACTTATTCCGATACGATCCTACCGCGATTAACAGTTGCACGCTCGGATCACTGGCTTTTATGTATTAATCGAGGCTAAATTTTGCATATGTGTTCTTCTCCTTCCCCATATCACATTTGCATGCTATTAGTGTCATTGTTCGTCCAATAACTCGCAACACAACAAATCGCTTTAGCGTTTTCATGGACCAAGTTTCCAAATGTGCTTAAGTTTCCTTCATATTTTATGAAACACCCTGTATATATATATATTATATATATATTAAAATTTAAAAATCATAAATTTAATGTAGAAATGAAATCTGACATTTAGAGAAAATGGTCAACTGCATGGACCTGTAACCCTGCACGGACCTAAATATTGTTAACAAAAATTAAAAAAATCCATTTAAATATTCAGTATCACCTAGAAAAGTGTTTCAATTTTTAAAAAAAAATGTCTGATAATTAGAAAAAAAATGAACAATCCTATAGAAAGTGTGGATTTGACCTCTATATTTATCAACACCGAACACATTTTTCATAGGGTTAAATATGAAACATAAATGAATTATAAATCGTATAATTTCCTCGTAATAAACTTTTACGATTGTATTTGATTTGTTTTTAATTGATTTATACTTTGTTTTTTTAAACTTTCAAATAAATATTTCTATTAATATGAAAGAACAATAAAAATTTAATACATATATATATTTACAAAATTAAGATGTATCGGAAAGAAAATAAATTATATTTTTCGTTATTATCATAAATAAATGTGTATCAACATATATTTAAAAAAGTCTTTAAAAGTTTAAAACATAAAATAAATTGTTTTTATAAGACAAAATATATTATTACGACAGAAATTTAACATATTCTTCGTGATACATTTAAAAGAAGGAACTTTTTATAATAATACCTTAGAATTTCTTAAATTAGCTAAATTTAAAACTAGAAACAGGATTTAAGATAGTTTAAACGAATTCAAAAGCATTTATCTTCAGCATAATCCTATTTAGTATTTAACTAACTAGGAAATCCAATATTCTATTAAATTAAATTTACTTCTAAAATTTCTTCAATTGACTTTTTAAAAACCTGCTTCTATTTTTTTTTCTTTTAAAGTGCATTATTTCTTTTACTCGGTTAAATAACGTAAAAAAAATAATGAAAAAATTATTCACATTTTAAAGTTATCCCAGTTTTAAATATTTTATTCTCTAAATTTGATTTAACATAAAATAAAACTTATCCCCTCTTCGAGTAAATTTTTAAAGGTTAAATCAGTACGAGCATTGTTTTCAAAGTTATTTAACGATACAATGCAATTTATTATTAAAAAAGGGAGAAATAGGAGAAAAGGAAAACGATAACAATTATTATACTTTGATTGCTCTATATTTTCATTAAAATTGAAAAGCAAAAAAATATTTTCAATTTAAATAGGTGAAAAAAATATTATCTTTATTATATTATACATTTCAAAAGGAAAAATAGAGAAATAAAATTATATGTTAACATTAGAACCGCGATGAGAGGTCATTTTGACCCGCTTTAAACGAAAAAATGTCGATTCGAACCCGAAATTTCTTCATAAATTAAGTTAAATGTACACTGCTTAAAATAAGCTAAATAAATTAGTTTAAATTTCAAATAAAAATTCTGGTGTGAAATATTTTATGAAACTTGAATAAAATTTCCCGTGGTTCTAGTGTTAACCCCTTAATCGTTTCGCTCGATAAGCGTAGACAACTTTTGGAAAAATTCAGATTTCTTGATTGCCACCACTTTTATGAAACAGAAACAGTCGCCTTATTTAATGGCAGATAAAATAATGCGAGAATAAATCCAAATACACACACATTATTTTTAAAAAACTGGTGAAAATCAAACAATCTGAATTTAAAAAAAATAGCCTACACTGCCCGTGAATGTCTCGAGAGCGACGATTAAGTGGTTAACATATTCAAGCACCAATTTGTTCTCGAGATAAATAGAATATATGGCAGAAATCTGGCATAAAAAGATAATTACGTAATAGATGTTTTGAGTCATACATTTGAAAATGCTTAAAGAAAATTAAACTCCTTTGATTCAACAAGACAAATATCGTACCCCATTCACAACAATTGAATTTAAAGAAAAAAAAATATTCAACTAATTATTTACGTGAACACGTTTCACAATTATGAGAAAAGTGCAATTGTATAGCGGGTAAAAATAACATAATTTAATGCATTTATTTTAATTAATTAATTCGAATTTTTTTGCGTAATTTCAGAAAATTACATCATTGTAAATCCACCACATCCCAAATCAAAATTTGAAATGCTTTTAGTAAATGACGTCATTAAAAAAGTGGTTTTTTTTTAATCCAGAAAACATTTAAGCCATGATTTCTTACTTGAAATTTAGTATTTAAATAATGTAATATTTAAATAGGTATTTTTCCAGTATAGAAGCCTTGGCATTTAAAAACTGAGATTTGTAGCCAAATGACATAAACAGCCATGAAAAAAAAACCTGATGAACTTTTATGCTTATTTATATACGTATATATATTATTATTATTATTATTATTATTATTATTATTATTATTATTGTTGTTGTTGTTGTTCTTCTTTATTGACAATTTCTCCTGTTTGTATATATAACAAGTCATATAAAAAAAATTTTAAAGTCAATTCCTACTTTTTAATCATAAATATATAAAATAAACCCGTACAACATTAATGTCCCACGTTATCTTTATTGAACATTATTTTATACTCATTGTTGCGGTATTTTATTTTTTGTTGGCATCACTTATTTGAGATAAATCTTTCATTTCATTTATGAAAACAATGGGAGACATTTTTTTTCTCCCATATAAAAATTGAAATTAATTAATTTAATTTAATTAATGAATTAATATTTGAAAAAACTGTATTAACATAAATTGTCATCCAGTACAAGTTTAAAAAGATTTATTTGAACTTGAATGGATGAATAGAAAATATTTTATTAAAGATTGAAAATTCCAACAAGATATATATAGAGAGAGTGTGAGCTAATAGTAGGAATTTAATAATAAAAATAGGTAAATGGCTTCTTTATATTAAATAAATTGTATACATTTTGAAAAAATTGCTTGTGTTTATGAAACAGTGAATATGTTGCCAGAAAATATGCATGAAACATTTCCTTCTCTCACCATGGCCCGTACACTGGAAAGGTATTATTAAAGCTTTTTTTAAATATGGACAATAAAAATAGATTCTTCCTCCTAAACAGACCACTTAATTGCAGCTTATCGAATTGTCTTGTAACTAATTTTTTTTCAATGTTTACGTATGTAATTAAAGACTATTGCATTATAAAAAATGGTTACTTACAACTGAAATGCAACAACATTTTCAGTGTTGTTCTCCGTTTATAGTAGCTGGAAGTATTCAAGTGACAATTTCAAAAAGCACACATACAAAATGTCTTAGTTTATGTTTTCTTTTTACATCAAATTGAGAAATATATAACTTTGTAGTTACGAATGAGTCGAATAGAAAGCACTACACTACAAGACATAATGCAAATTAAATAAGAACTATGTAGTTACAATCGCATTTGATATACCCGACATGTGATATAGTTAGTTCATTGAGTTTGAAATGCGCAATTCCAATTTCCAATTTTTATTCTTATTCTTTCCAAGAAAACAAAAAAATGCGCTTTCAAACAATGTCTATTTGAATATTATAAATTCATGATATATTTAAAGAGTTTTCAAAAACTTTAATAAAAAATCTGCAAACACTTGTCGAATAAAGAAAAATCTTAATTACAACAATGTATAGTGATAGTTTTAGTAGCATAAATAAATATTCAAACTAGATGGATGGCAACAGCACTAAAATCAGCGACTGATCGCACAACAATGGCGCAACGGCTATTAATTATGTTTAAAATTGTGAACGTTTTGATGAGCAAGTAAGTTTTCCGTTTATATTCAAATTAACAATCAAATGTAAACATTTGTTTTTAAAATTCCTATGGTCAAAGCTAATGGAAAAAATTATTTTTATACAAAAAAACAAAGAAAAATATACTACACCAGTGGTATTCGGGGTGGAATTCGAGGATTTCGCACTGAAGTCTAATATTTTTAGTAATATTTAATATTTTTTAGATGCAGCTATAAACTTCTACAGAGAAATGAAGGATAAAAATATCTGCAAACAACATTAGTCAAGACAGATCCAAAATATCATCTGCATTTATTCCATCAATGCTACAGTAAAAAATAATTGAAGATAGAAAAAGGCACGCGCATGGGCTGAGTCACGCGCGAGCTTCTCAAGAGGTCTGGTAACCACAATCGCAACGGCCTATGTTGTCACTCACTTGGATTAATACACGACCGTACCGCTTACAGGAGGACCCTCCTGGTCGAGCGCTTTAAGTCCCTCAGGACTTGAGTACGTCGGTTGACGTGCCTGACGGGTGCCACTCGGCTCATGGCGGTAAAGCTCAGTTTTATATCCGACCTTTGACGTAGTTAGTTCATTGTGTTTGAAATGCGCGATTTCCATTTCTAATTTAAATTCTTATTCTTTTCAATAGAACAAGAAAATGTGATTTCAAACAATATATATTTGAGTATTATGAATTCCTGATATATTTAAAGAGTTTTCAAGTACTTTAATAAAAAATCTGCAAACACGTGTCGAATAAATAAAAAATCTTAACTACAGCAATGTATAGTGATAGATTTAGTAGCATAAATAAATATTCAAAATAGGTGGATGGCAACAGCACTAAAATCAGCGACTGATCGCAAAACCTTGGCGCAACGGCTATTAATTCTAGTTAAAATTGTGAACATTTTGATGAGCAAGTAATTTTTCCGATTTATTCAAATTAAAATCAAATGTAAACATATGTTTTTAAAATTCGTATGGTCAAAGATAATGGAAAAAATCTATATTAATACAAAAAAACAAAGAAAACTATTTTACACCAGTGGACCCGGACGAAGATTCCGCGCTGAAGTCTAATATTTTTAGCATTATCTTAAATTTTTTAGATGTAGGTTTAAACGTCGACAGAAAAGTGAAGGTTAAAAATATCTGCAAAAAACATTAGTCAAGCCAGTTCCAAAATATCGTCTGCATTTATTCCATCAAAGCTACAGTAAAAACTGACTGAAGATAGCAAAAGGCACGTGCGAGGAAAAACAAATAACAATCGTATTTTAACTGCATTAGACACGTCATGCGCTTCGGAAAAAACGCGGTACAAAGAAATATTGAATAAATAGAAAATGCAATTTAATTTAATATAGCAAAGCATACAATTTAGGCTACTAGCCATTGCTTCGGTCGATCGATGATGTATTTTTCTTCTAAATATTTGAATTTGAATTTTGCTTTTTAATCATAAATATAAAATGGTCGTGCGGAGATATCTCACATTAAATTTTTTGTACTATTTAATTTTTTTATAAACATTGTTCAGTACGATATAATGCGGTATTTTATTTTTGTCGCAACAATGATTTGAGGAAAACCTTTCATTTCATTTATGAAAACAATGTTAATTCAATTTTTGGTTAACTGCAATTTTTAATCAAAAACATGTTTTAACGAAGTGTGAGTGTACTATGTCAGAAGCCATTTAAAAAACTTATCGAATGATACCTCATTCATTCTTTTGCGTTTTGTAAATGCATAGAAAAAGGGAAGTTGATTAGAGAAACAATATATATGATTATTTATATAAATCAAAATAAACGATCAACACTGTTAAAAAAATTGCAGTAAAATTACGGGCAGAGGCCGGCAGCAGATATTCCAGTCATACCTCGTAAAAGAAAAAGATCCATGCCCATCATTTTGTGCAGCCCGTAATTTTACGGGCAAAGTAATACTGCATTATAATGCACAGGATATAATGCACTGTAAAACACAATAACACTCTACTTACTGTTCCGTAGCACGTAGCACGTTAGATAATCATCACAGAATCGCTGTTGTGGCGGGTTAAAATTTTCGAAACACACGTAAAATGAAGTGTTACAGCCTAGCGGAGGAAATGTATGGTGTCGTACCGTATTTTTAGGGCTAGAACTGTAAGAATATGTGGATTGCTCTTAATTTTCTAAGTATCTAAGGGATAAGGCGGCTTATTTAGTGGATCAGACCGTTTTTCATCAAATAAGGCTGTTGCCCGTGAAAATTGAAGGGCAAACGCTCATAATTTTACAGTTTTTTTTTTGAGAGTGAATGGTAATTTGTGATCCAATACATTAATTTTTCGTTGCCTTAAATAAAACTATCTGTTTGATTAAAAATGTCCCACTCATTGTGTCATGGTATATTTATATGAAAAAAATGAACTCATGAAGTAAAAATTCAATTAAAAGTACATTTACTCCATATATATTCAATTATAATTCTACTTAAGGAATTATTATTTTTTTTTCTTTGATTTCAAATTACCTATGTGTGTGTATATTATGAATTCTTCTATACTTTTCTGTAAGTAAAACATCAACAACCAACAAAATTATGCATTAGCTATCTCGTTATTTAATTGAAACCAATGAATATTTTGCTTTTAATGGAAATATTTTTTTTTAATGTTAAACGATTTTAGAATTTTAATTTTGCTGTATTTAAAACAACTGTGCTGAGTAATGAATTAAAATATAATATCTGAAAATATTAACCTCTTTAATTTAAATCAAAGTAATGATTAAATTATTCTGACTTTTCGAGAATAAATGTTCATGTTGTTCAAAAAATAATTGAATCTACACAATGTAGACACACAAACAGATATATTGACGATCACGAACACAATATACACAACATTTTTCGCGCACATCATAAATATTACATATTATATTCCGTATTACATTTTCTAGTTCATTTCATAAAACATTCTAAGGCAGATCCATTTTTTTATCAACAGAAAAACATCGTCTGCGCGAGGCGCAAAATAGAAACGATTAAATTAAAACCATGGAAGTAGCGATAAACGCAACATATGCTTTAAAAGTTTAAAATTTAACTATTTTAATTGGAAATAAAATAAATTTAGGTATTTCTGTATAGAAAAATGCATTTAATGCATCAACGTATTGTCAATAAAACTACTTCAGTATTAAGATCTGGGGGTCATAATCGTGAAAATATATCGAAACTTTCCGAAATTGCTCTCCTCCGGACAGCAGTATTAGATAGCTATTTACTTTTTGTATTGGACGCTGTGACAATTTCTCATTAACCGGACTTTAATAAGTCCAATTAAATCTTAATCTCACTCATACTTGTAAATCTGGAGTGGTAAACCACATGTGAGCAGTAATCCCTCAGAGGAAGCCGCGGCCATATGGTCGGAATAAAAATTCGTCTGTGCAGACCGCAACATCGCTCCCAGATGTGTTTCCTAACAAACTTGAGAATCATTGCTTTTTCAAGTAGTTTTAAATTTTTATCGCTTCCTCAGAAGTGACGTTATACAGACATAAATGTTCCAATATATTCTGGCCACTTGAGACCAGATTGCTACGTCTTTCAGACACTTCAGATACCGACAACTGTTCATCTTCGAGAGACTAAACACTCACGAACACTTGAAAATTCACCGAACAGATATACCCCACTGGCGAGAGGCCTTGTGGAGTACTCTGTTTCCTGCAGTGAAAGAGTGAACTGCTCTGCACCTCTCCCTTGTGAGACAGCGATCTTCCGGCCCTCTGCGCCGAGTATATGTATGTAAGAATCTGCCCAGGAAGGATTCTGAGCCTACACTCTCAGAAAAAACTGTAAATTTATGGGCATTAGCCCTTTAATTTTCACGGGCAACAGCCTTATTTGATGAAAAACGGTCTGATCCACTAAATAAGCAGCCTTATCCCTTAGATTACTTAGAAAATTAAGAGCAATCCACATATTTTTAGAGCTCTATCCCATATGTTTGCAAAAATACGGTACGACCCCATACATTGTCCTCCGCTAGGGTGTAACCCTTCTTTTTACTCGTGTTTCGAAAATTTTAACCCGCCAAAACAGCGATTCTGTGATGATTATCTAACGTGCTATGTGCTACGGAACAGCAAGTAAAGTGTTATTCTGTTTTAAATTGCATTATATCCTGTGCATTATAATGCTGTATTACTTTGCCCCGTAAAATTACGGGCTGCACAAAATGATGGGCATGGACTTTTCTTTTTTACGGGGTATGACTGGAATCTCTGCTGCAGTAATTTTACTGCAATTTTTTTAACAGTGTACATGTTCTGCTTTTATGTAATTTGTCTTAAATGCACTGTGAAAGTAACGAAATTAAAGTCCGTGTTTGCTTAAACTGTTTTTGTGGATTTAATTGATGTTACAACGATACCTAATAGATCGGCAGTGAAGTTTTTGTTTAATTATAAAGAAGTTTACAACAGATCACGTAATATAAGTAGTTGAAACAACAATGAAATATACCGATCTATGCATAAAAAGAAGAGTACATAAGGGCATATCATAAAATAACTAAATAAGAAAAAATATTAACATTCTAAAAGTTGTCTTACTTAGTGCCCAAATAATTTTAAATAATGGGAAAATTAAAGTTGTGCAAATCATATTTGCGAACTGTGCAATAATAAGAGTCCTTTTAGTGATGCGAGACCCTAATTAATAAAAATAAAATAAAAATAATAATGGATAAAAAGTTTTTAGAATGTTTGGAAAATCAAATTATAAATGATTATGATGATTAATAAATGATAATCAAAAGATACTAATGAAATTTGTTTTGACATTTATAAATCCATATCTTCTATGCATTGAAAAATATACATTTAACACTATTTGAAGAAAATTTTGTTTTCTATCTACTTTTAACATGGCTTTTGAATCTTTTAACTTCATTTTTTTCTTATTACACAATTTAAATAAAAAAACTTAATAGTATGTTAAATTAATATCTATTTTCCAAGATCTGTTTTTATATAGAATTCCTTAATATATATTAATCATATTAAAGTGCATCAATGCCTTAAATTTTCTCTGAAATTTTTACTTTGCTTTACATATTCCAAAGTTTTAAACGTATGTTGAATTTGATTAAAGTGTGTTCCGAATTTTTATTTTTCTCCTACTTTTCTGAACACATAGCATGATCCTAATCTATCCTTCCGAAGTGAAACGTCAACTCATCTTAAAATATTAGTTTTGCACTTTTAAAATCATTCAACGAATCCCGAGATGCCTATTTTTTTGATAAATTTTTCTTGGCCTCACATAGGTAATTTTTTAATGAAAAGTTTTGAAAAATATTGTAGTGTACAATATATGCAGTGTATCTTTAAATCTTTCATAAGGACATGAAAAGGTCACGTCAAGACAAACAGTTTGTGTGTGGAAAGCCAGTGTTTCGATTCTCGCATTTAGTGAAAAAGAAAACAGAATAATTTACTAGAATTCGATTTTTTTATGTTTATCATTTTTTCAAATATGTTGATAATTTAAGTACGTTTCAACAGATTTTGTGCGTTTTCTGTAAAATGTGATGACACTATTTGAGGTACATGTTATAATTAACAGTCATGTTTAAGGAATACTAAGGCTTGATATTTCTGATTATACTTCTCAATACGTACATCTTTGGCGAAATAAATGAAACAGTTTAGTACTTATCGCGATGGCATAAAATGTATCATATATCAAATTAAGACAGAAGAAAATGTTTATACAATATCTCCATTATTGATAAAGCTATGGGCAAAAATAAAGAATCCCTTAGAGTTTATTAATCGATATTTCACTCTATGTAAGTGGATTGCTATATTTTTCACACAGAAATACTTTGTTCACTAATGAGAAAGTCGTGTTGATGTGTGCGCCATTTCGATGACATGGCAGGCGCTACAAATCATTGATGAAAAAAGTTCTCTCTATGGAAGTATAGGTGGTAGAGAGGTGCAGAGCTAGGAAAGTCCTTTCTCATGTAGTTAGGATCAAAACTGCACGAAATCTTTGAGGCTAAGTGAGACTTACGCTGAATATTATTTGAAAAAATTCATTCTGTACGAGTGTAACGGAGACAAAAAAAGTACAAGAAATAATTTACGAGACGTAAAATTATAAATTATCTAAATGATTGCTATGCAATTAATATTTGATGATTTATTTATATTGTTTGTAATTAATTAAATGAATAAATAATATTTTCTTTTTTAAAGATTGGGTTGAAAAAAGGATAGGTAAATTTCACAGAGTATGCACGTATACATTCTAGAAGAGTAAATGATCGTTATTCACATAAGGTCGATTGAGATATTTTATCCCTTACACGTAATACGAAGATAAACTAGTGTATTTTTATAAAACAAGAAAAGAAAAACCTTTTAAAAATATTTTAATATTAAGTCTTTATATCCAAAAATTTCAATTTTAAAAGCAAAAATCTATAAAGAAATGAACTAATTACTAGGAGCTTTTATATAGATAATATCTATTAACTTATCTGATAGTACAGTAACGTGGATGGTAAAATGGTAGTTCAATAATGCATGGCAACTGAATGAATATATCGATATTTACGTTAAAACATGCTAAAACAATATTAAAAAATATCTAACGTAGCACCAATATTCGCCAATATTTTCTAAATATATTTTGAATTACTTTCCTTAAATATTATGACATTTATATCTATAGTACATTATATTCTAATTGCATGTATTCCTATAGGTATTCATTATCTACTCCTCTAAGAAATTCAAGAATTGCAAAAATACACAAATATTAATACTAGTTTGTATGGATATGAGAATGTTATAATAAATATCAAAATTTCACAAATTAAATTAGTTTCTGACATATTACTATTAATATATATATATATATATATATATACATATATATGAATATATTCTTTATTTTCTGTGAAATGCTTGTAACAAATCAAATGATGACATTTAGTTTATTAGTGTGTAAAAAAAGAAAGAGAAATTTTAATAATAGAGATTATTATAATTTTATACGCTACTTTTTCCATTAAAATTTAAATTAATTGTGTTCGAGACTTTTTACAGTGACATTAAATGATAAAAGAATTCTTGAAAGAAAATTACATTTTTTTCCTCAAAGCATTCAGTTTTTATTAATTGAAATATAATTAGTTTTTATTAGATATACCTAATTGTCTCAAAATCATGTCATTTTCATAAAGGTTTTATTCTTATACTATCAGCACGAAAATAGTGTCAAAAATTTCGAATAATAAAATGCTTTTTCCCTGTGAAAATAGACACCATTAAAAATAGTATTGGTTAACGTTTTTACTATAATTTAATGACATTCACGTAATTTCCATACAAGCTACATTCTAAATATATTTTCGTAGTTATTCCAAAAAAATTATAAAGTTAAAATGATAAAACTTTCCTAAATGTAGACTAAAATCAGCATCAATAAAATAACAAGCCTTAAAATCGAAAGGTCATAATGTAAATTTATCGCATTCGATTTCAAATTATCTAGTTTGCAATTAAAATATAATTTTTAGATATATTTCATTGAAAAAATCCTTAAGTAATACGAAGACTTTCTGCAATATTTGTAAATATTTCCAAGTATTATTCAGTATTTATTAATTTTTTAAATAAAAGAAAATTAAAAGGAAAACTTTCATATATATTTCAAAAACAAACTCACCCCCAGTGATTTTGAAAATAATGAAATGTACCATCTTTCTACGATACCGTAATATTCCTTAAAACGAAAGTTAAAGAAAGATGACACGAGTCATCAGAAATCTATTTACAGTGGATTTATTGTTAAATGAAAGTGAAAAAAATATTTTTTTTTCATTCCAGGAGTAGATTTGAGATCGTATCTAGAACACCCAATATACAAAGTAACAGATAAAAAAAGAATGAAAATAAAGGGATAGAGTTCCTGGAAATAACCAGATGTTTATTTATTTATGTATTTATGTATTTATTAAAATGTACACTACAGACGAATCCATTTACAGTGTTGCAAAAACATCATAAGAAAAAGAAAAGAAAACGTATATATAAACACATATCATATACACAAATACATCACATACAACAGGATTACAAAACACAAATTAAGCGATTAAAGGTTCAGAACATTTATCCTTAAAGGCAGAAAAGGACATATTAAAGCTATCAAGATGCACAGAGAATTCATTAAATATTTTGTAAAATTTATATAAAGAGATGGAACATTTCATTATTTTAAAAATAATGAAATTACCATCTTTCTACGATACCGTAATATTCTTTAAAACGAAAGTCGAAGAAAGATGTCACGAGTCATCAGAATTCCATTTACAGTGGATTTATTTCTAAATGAAAGTGGAAAAAATATTTTTTTTTTTTTCATTCCAGAAATGGATTTGAGATCGTATCTATCATAGAACATCCAATCTACAAAGTAACATATAAAATAAGATTGAAAAATAAAGGGATAGAGTTCCTGGAAATAACCAGATGATGAGTAATCATTAATCGGTTAACTAAACTTTTTTATAGCATCCAATGGTTGGAGTATCATAGTTGAGATTTTTTCCAACAAAGCAAAAGCCCCACCAGTGGCTGGAGGTTCTGCTCTCAAAGCTGGTAGACGGGAGGTGCTGGGATCAAACACCTGTCGCACTTGTCGACGTAACCGTTCGGAGTTTTCCGTGGTTTTCTTCTAACCTTGCCGTAAATACGGGTTCGGATATTTTAGAAATACCCCCACGGAGGGCACCCCCTCCCAGGGCCTATATACCTCGTGTAGATAATCGGCCGTCATAAAAACAGGCAACCAACCAACAGAGCGAAAATATTCCGGGACCAGGACTCAAACCTGGGTACTTTGGCTTGTCGTGCCAAAGCTCAACCTACTGAGCTATGCCGACGATATCCTGACTAGCATATTTCACTCTTATTTGTTGGACAAGGCTGTGAACTGCAGCGATAATTTTATTTTATCTCTGTTGGAAAAAAAATCTCAACTATGATACTCCAACCATTGGATAAAATTTATATAGTTGAATATACTGTCCTCTGATTTTTTTTAATAGCAGTTATCCTTTAAAATTTTTAATTTTTGTCATGTAGTTTTGAAAAACACAACTATGCACGGAATATTCTATGAATAGTGTATAGAATATACACTTACAGTTCTATGAATAGAAATACAGTTCTATGAATAGAAACTTTGCATTTTTTTCAATTTAGACAAAATGAATGGAACAAAATTATCTCGATTTCTCATTTTTCGGTACTAGTAAGGGATCTATGATCATTATTATTACCAATTATCATGAAAAAATAACATTGTAAGGAAACAAACATTTTTAAGGTTTTCAAATAATATAAAAAATAAATTCATAAAAGGTGATAATTAAAAAAATGAAACGAACTTCAGAGAACTATTCAATACCCCATAACATTGATATGTACTTATTGAACGCGTGTTGTCTTTATTGAGGGTGGTTTTATACGGCTAATTAAAAACATAAAGTATTACTCTACTTTAACAATGTATCCCGATTTCGTGACCATTGGTCAATTCCCACAAATGTTATAGCCAAGAAAGTAGAAAAAACAAGATAACTGACAGAAAGATAAATATACCATTTTTGGATTTTAATGAAGTCTATTCGGGATTTCAACAAAACGAGATTTTTCTGACGCAAAAATAATTATAAAATTTGTAATACCTGGTTCATCAATCATAATTGGACACACATTAATAAAAAAAATACATGCGTGTTGTATAAGTTCCATCTATGTAATTGGTTAAAATAAATAAAAACCTCCTTTATTGAAGCCAATTAACTAGTCGTTGGGGTCCACCGTAATATTTACCCATCAGGTATATGCATAATATAAAATATGAAAATAAAATATGTGTAAACCATTTATAAAATGCATTGCAATTCGAATAAAATCGAGGCTTGATAACGTAATAAATTTTAAATGCTCTATAGCTCCAAAATTGGTAATCATATTAACTAACGGCTTATTGCGTCGGATTAAGCGTCTCATTTCCAATTAAAATATATCTTTGATTTGAAATTTAAATGAAATACAGGGTCATGAAAAATCGAAGAGTGTGGTAAATAGGATTCCAAATATCTCGGCAACTAATTTTTCAATCGACTTCCTTCTTTATGCAAAATTTATGATTTTTTATTGCCTTTTATATTCTCTCCTTAAAATAAACAATTTAGAAAATTTTTATATACCTTTTATCAGAACGAATATTTCGAGAGTCCGAAAAAATAGTTCCGTATATTCGAGGTTACTGAACTTCAGTAAGCTTCTTCCAATTATTGCATACTAAGTAAATACCAAATTTCAACTCTCTATCTCAATTTATTCGGGAGATAGAGCGTTTACAGACACGCACACAGACGGACGGCAATTTTTTTTTAAATATGTTTTTCGGAATCTCCAGTGTCTGAAACGTGTAAATCCATCAAATTTTTTTTTTCGATTTTCAAAACGGTTACAAGACTTACCCTATACTACTTATGATGAGTAAGTAATAAAATAATAACTGACATAAAAAATCTGGTAAAAACAAACATGTTATATAAATTATCTGATTGTAGGAGTTAACATGTGATAATTATTTTTGACCAATTATTTGTACCCGACTGCACTCGATTTAACTAGGTAACTTTTCAATAAATATCTATGTTTTCATAATACGAAAACTTTACATAATTATTTATTGCATCAAACATAATATTTTCTATCATTACTGAACTTTAGAACATAAATGGAAAATGTATATGATTTTCGTTTGTTCATCTGTCTGTATAAATTTATGCATGTACTATGTTCGCGTTCAAACATTTAAATATACTTAGGGTTTTTTTACGAAATTCTATTTTTTTTTGTTTTCATAGGTCATATGTTGTTTAATTATGTTTTTCTTTTGCATTAATTTTTTATGTGTTTTTAACAGCATCATTAAAAAAAAATAAGTATTTTCGGTCAAGGATCTAATTTCGAAAACGTCTTAAGTTACCGTCATATGTGCAAAGCATGATCAAAAATCAGGAACCGTTATACATTGGAATGTTTTTTTTAAATACGTTTTGCAGCATAATACAAACTCAATCAAGAGATTCTTTAAATTGTAAACCCAGTTCATTTAAAGAATTTTTAAAATCATATCACAAATATTTGAAAATAACTTGGAGTAAAAGTAACAAAATTAATTGCAAATACATTCTAAGATATTATTTATAACTTTTGTTTATTATTTATTTGATTTAACAGTGTATTTTAGGGTATACTAATTACTGTAGTTCTGCGGTATATTTTTGCATTTAAATAAAATGTTTTTAGTATTTTTATGTTAGCCAACCGCCCGTGATATATATATACATAGTGATTCCAAATTCATGGCACAAATTTTAACGGTTGGTTGTAAAATCATTAAGGATTTTCGGTAAATGAACTAATTTTGAAAACTTTTAAGTTACCGTCATATGTACAAAACTATAGTCAAAAATCACTGTAACAAACATTTTTTGAATAGGAAATCAGGGTCAGAAATTCACTTATATAGTAAAAAATACAAGGCGTCTCACACCAATCCGAAGTCGCGTTTTCGGTCATAACTTTAATAGTATTGAAGATGCTGTAACGAAATCCTTACAATATGCTTACAGTTCATACAAAGATGAGTCATACAAAGATGTTGCAAATTTTGTTAAAATATCTTCACTACTGTTAAAGTTATAAACGAAAACGCGACATCGAATTGGCGTGAGACGCACTGTAATTTTGACTAAATAAGGGGATTTTTGACCCTGGTTTCCTATATAATAAATGGTTCTTACAGTAAGTTGGAACAGGACACCCTTTTTACTTAGATCCAGATATGTGCAACATAACAGATTCAGACTGGAATAATTATCTTCGCGAAATTTGCGTTAACCTTTGAAGGGCGGTGGGATATAATATATCCCACATACGTTTAATTGCCGAACGCCACAATGACACCGGAACTTTCGAATCAAATTTTGGTCTTATAATATACGTGAAGAAACGCTTTTACTCATTAAGAAATTAATTTTTTGTTAAATCCTGGTGTGATTCAATGATTTCAACATTTTAGAAACATAAGTACTTTGCCTCAGAAAGGGTTAAGGATCTATGCACAAGAAAAATAAGAATATTGGTAGACCATACAGTATCGTAGTAGGTAAAATGCTGTTTACTAAAAGAGAAAACAATACAAGAACAATTTTACCATCATAACAGGTGTTTGGCGGAATTTATCGATAGACTAAAGACACTTTCCTTGTCTGTATGCTGAACTGATCAGCTAGTACACCATTTGAACGCATAGTAGAAAATATAATGGAAGATTCAACAATCTTTTTCGATTTTTGGAAAAGCTACAGCATCGATGAACTAAAAAATGCTGGTTTTCAACTCATTAAAATGAATTACACATATAATTTCGTGAATACTGAAACAAGAATCCACACACAAGCAATAGCATGTACACGGGGATCTGCCAAATGGCGAAACAAATGGCAAAGTGGTACGTTGAATTTATCTAGAAGGCAGAGACAAGCCGGAAACAATATTTTTGCGTTTATTAATTATTGCGTTTATTAAAAGCGTTTGCAGAGATATTAACGACAAAAAACGAAATGTCACCTTAAATCCTTTTATCACATATTAATTATTTATATGTTAAAATGTCATACTAATTTACTATTTCGTATTACAGATATTTGTATAGTATTGTTATCTTTACTGCTAAAAAACTGTCAACCTGATGCTATGCTTTTAGTAAATGTGTACTAAATTAATTTTATATTATTTACTATTATTTACATTATTTATTATTTTCTCTTATTTTTTATATTATTTACAATTTAGTAATTTTACTAAATTAATTGTAATTACTATTTTTACCACTGTTATGTATTTAATAAATATGTGTAAAATTACTGTTTTGAGCGTCAGTAGCTACGATAAACAAGATTGACAACTGTCAGCTATATTTGACGATCATTGTCCTAGCCCGAATAATATGTACGCACCAAATATACCAATATAATACAAATATCTATAATACGAAATATTAATGGCATTTTAACATATCAATAATTAATAGGTCATAAAACGAGTTAAGTATCTCTTATTGTCGTTTCTCACGGTTGTTTTCTAGTAGGGATATTTCTGCAATAGCTTTTAGCATGGCATCAAAAGTATTGTTTTCTTGTTTACCATGTAGAAGGAGAAAAAAATAATAAGGGTTACATAATTAGTACTATTAGAACCATGCTTGGCACAGTTACATCTGACCTGGCCGGGATAATACGTAAGTACGTAATTATTTATACGTTAAAATATCATATTAAACTACTGTTTTGTATTATAGATATTTGTATTATATTGGCATATTTTACTGCCACAACCTTCCAAACTGGTTCTATGCTGCCAGGAAATGTGTACTACATTAACGTTTTAGAATTAATCCTATATTGCTTATTATTTTTTCTTATTTATTATATTATTTGCTATTCATTAAATTTACTAAATAACAGTTATTTACCATCCGGGCCAGGATTCGAACCTGGAATCTCTTGGCTGAAGCTGTTCAGTTGGAAAATTACTACTCATATGATTTCTTTACCAATTTGAATAATTGTGTTAAAATTAATCTAGCTGTATAATCGTAGCTCTATAGCATTCTTTACAAGTTCTATAGACTATCCGTTATATTGAATACTATTTCTATAGAGTTTTGAAGAGTTCCATACAATACTTTCTCTAAAGAAAATTTTTCTATAAAATTCTTATAAGTTCTGTAGAATTTTTTTTCTATAGAACAGTTTTTCTCTAGAGCACTATAAACCTTATAGAATTAAGTTGTATAGACTAATGATTCTCTCTCTCTATATATATAATAAATAAATAAAAAAATTTCGTGGTCTTTTAAAATTTATGTGTGTAATAATTTATTTATAAATATATATTAAAATTAAAAATATATATATAATTTATATTTTAATACACCTGTTTAATATATAATAGCACTCCATAGATTTAATAGGATTACATATATATATATATATATATATATATATATATACATACATAATTAATTCAAATTCAATTCTAATACATTGTGATTCAATTGTCGATGTAATAATATATCAGTCAAACTACTCAATTAAATTATGATTAATTAATTTGTTTACAATTAATTAATTAAATTGTTGATTAATTTTATAATCATTTATTAATTTGCTGTTAAATTTATAAAAACATCCATCTAATTTAATAAACGTTATTAACTTTAATAATATTGTAATTTTTATTCAAATATTTTAATCTGAAGTATAAATATTTAAACAAATGTTTCAGTTTTAATAAATAATAATTTATTAGACTTTTAATAAAAGAAATAAAGTTGAAATAGTGTAATAAGAGTTTTAAAACTGTCTAAAAAAGAGTTTAAAAGGGTTATATCATGCTGAAAGTACTGGTTCTTCGTTCGATCACTGAAGTCAAGTAGCATCGAGTGGGGTTATTACTTGGGAGGGTGACCACCTGGGTTCTATATAAAATTCTATACATATTTTTATCGAAGCTCTATATTTTGTCTATATATATTTTTATAGAAGCTCTGCAGACTTCTACAGATATTTGTATTGAACTTCTACAGATATTTCTATAGCTTTTGGTTAAACAAGTTTATGCAAAAACGGGCCATAATTATATATAATTCTATAATGCGTTTTCTATAAATATTTTTTATAGAATTCTATAAAAATTTTTTGTAAGGGTTCCGGTGGTACGGTCATTAGAGACTAAACTAGCGAATCAGAAACTAAATGTAAGTATGTGATTTCAGTACTTATTTTCCACAAATTCATTATTGTGATGAAAAAGAAATACAGTAAGACGCATTACAATAATTTGTGTTAGGTGATTGACTTTGCCATGCACCTAACACTATATTTTCGTGAAAAAAATAGGTTATTTTTCTAAAAAGCACCTAATGCATATTGATACAGATATCTGTGTATATTTCCAGATTGCTGGAGAAGCGGAGCCCGAGATAATTTCTTAAATTGATGGAATTTAGAGGATCCGATTAAAGCTGTTACGATGAAACAATCAGAGCTTAATACTACGGAAATTGTGCGATCAAGTATTTTAGAACGGAGACCTAAAATATCTCGTATTAACCTTTTCATTCCCGCAATAGCCGAAATAGCCCAATGCTCTTAAACCCACAATAGCCCTGTATACATGAAAGTATTTTCCTTCTCCTTAAGTGGATCAGGGTGATGATAAGAGTGTGGTCTCTCTCAGTGATTGATGTTGGCATTTTTGGACAGTACAGACAGAAAAACAAGAATTATATGCAGTAACTGGAGCAATGATAAACAGAGGGGTCCAAAACTGGTCGAAATTTGAATAAAAGAAGAAGGAAGTAGGATCATTTCCACTACTTACGTAGTGAAAAAGGGAGAGGGGTCGATACATGCGAGTATTTCGGCAATTTTGTTGGGATTCTAAGATCATTCAGTTTTTTAAAGCTTGAGATTTAAAGAGTTAACAGATTTACAATTAAGTCTTTTCTGACATGAACAGTTAATTTTAAATACTACTGCTCCAATAATATCTGAATGGCGGACCCCCATGTCGTGCCCAGTAAATTCGATAAAATTATATTTCCAGAATCATAAACTGATACTTTTCCCACATAACTTAAAATCCTCTTCAAAGTAAATTTTGACCCCCAGTTTTCGGGCATGTCCGCACATATGTAGGATTTGTTCGTAGTATTGAGGCACTTTGGTTACTTAGTCTTCTAAAGCCGAAAAAATATTTCTCGGACTGCAGTCTGGCTATCAGAGAGAAAATAAGCTTCGTAATTTGTTAAAAAAATATCATCTGTAGGATGCCACATGACTATTTTATTTTTAAACAAAATTAAATAATAATAGATAGTTTGGAAAAAATATTACATCTATCTGGTTAATGTATTTTAAATAACGAGTACATAGTGCATTACAATGTATTATAATCACATGAAGAAAGTGTTTGTCGTTCTACCAAAGCGCAAGCATTTAGTTACAACTGTTGGTTTGGGGAATCAATCCAATTTCTAACTAAATTATTTATATCAAGTAGTTAAATATAATCAATATTTCACAAAGTAGAAATATTAAAATTTGCATTCCAATCACGCAAAGTACAATGAATTTATTAAAGACTTATTTTTGACATATTTCTTGTCATTTTTAAAATTTGATTTCTTTTTCCTGTTTTGACCATCAAATTATTTTTTTTAAATTCATATTTAGCCTGTGTTTGTAGAATTTAATTAAAAAAATATATTTTTTAAATTTGTACGTAGCCATCTAAAATGAATACATAAAAACTTTATATTAAATAAACTGTATTCCTCTATGCATAAAAAAATAAATATCACGAAAGTAAAATATTATGTACCTCTTCACGTCTTGAAGATGAAAAATTTAATATGAACTTTCCTTTTTCGTTTAAATTAATGTTTGCCTAAGAAATATTTTTAAAAAGAAATACATTTTCACAACGAAATATAAACAAATTTTAAAATTGTCTTTTCTATAATATTTTCTCTTCTTATAAAATGAGAAATTTTCAATTTTGTCCCATCTAATTCAAACAAAATTAAATTACATCTTCTTAAATGATCTTCTTTACATCTACCTTTATTTCAATACATTAAAACGCTTTAAGAAGTAAATATTTTTAAGTAATTGTCTTTTTTTTGTAATATTAAAGATGAAATGCATTCAGGAGACAAATTTTCGATAGTTTTGAGTATGAAAAAAATACGCATTGATTTACATATACTTGCATCATTCATCAATAATGTAAACTGCATTTTACAATGTAAAATTCTAAATTTTTAAAGAATTAAATTTTATTTTAAATATTTAAATAGATGTAGAAAAGCTTAATCAGTTGGCAGAAATATTAAAACATCTACATAGCTATACTCATAATGATTTTTTTCCTTTGTTGGAATGGAACAAAATAATAAAAGCAAATGAAGAGGTAGTTGCAGTTTTCATTATTTTTTTTAACGTCACTCCTTATACTCTAGATGTTCAGGTGCCTAGGGTACAAACATGCTATATACGGATAAATTCGCATGTTAGATATTTGCATTTGACATGATTTTTATGACAGTAGCAGTTTGCGCGACGGAACTACAGTTTCGCAGTTAAGGACAGTTATTTTTACCATTGACTAGAGAATATCAGTCAGATAATTACTAAGTGTTTTTTTCCTACTAATAGTACTTATCTTCAGTGGAAATATATATAGGACAATGGTATAAATACACTAACAAAAATTACAATAAAATCTGTGAAAAATGAATTATTCTTTAAATAAAAAACTTTATAATCCAGGAAATATAAATACGATACAACTAGAATAAACGTTGTATACTCGGGTAAAAGAAAACATAATGAGAAATAATGTACGATGCATAGATTATAAAACATTTTCCAATTAGAATATTGTTTAAAAAAATCATGTTTTCATGCAATGAGTTGCGATACGTACAAGAGAGTTTCCTGTTATATATTTTTTCACCTTGGATTTTAAGTTACTTAAATTTTCCACCTTGATATCAAAAAGCTTATCTAAATTCTTTTTTCCGGTATGATCAACATTTTAAATAAATTCCCCTTTAATTTATTATACCTAATTGAAGTCTCTTTACATTAATTCATTTATTGAGGGTTACAAATCTTAATTCTTCGTTCAGTATATAAATGATTTCAGTATCAAAGTTCACTATTCTAAATAATACACTTTATATGCAATACATTTCAAAAATTTTGTGGTTTGATGCACCAACATTTGGTTCTGTAGTAGCTGCAACGGCAAGATTATGAATTCTCGTACTAATACTACGAGCTTTGGTTGATCCATAGATCCATAACGAAATTATAATTTTTTTTTCGGTAGTGTAATTGGATTTTCAAAAAATTATCCGGATTTTTTTATTGAATGGTTATAGAGCTTTTCCTTGTAAGAAATAAACTTTCCTGAATTTCGCCAAAACGTGGGGCAGGCAATGCAATACTATTAAAAAAAATTGTGGTTTTTTGCTACAACATTTGGTTCTGTAGTAGATGCACCAGTAAGATTATGAAATTTCGTACTAACACTTAGAACTTGATTTATCCATAGATCGACGATAGATAACGAAATTTTCATTAATTTTCGGTAATGTAATTTAGTTTCCGAAATATTATCTGGTTGTTTTTGTTATGCAGTTATAGAGACTTTCCTTGTAAGAAATAAACGTTCCTGAATTTCGCCGAAACGTGAGAACGGGTGTCTCGTAAATTATGCTGATTATGAATTAAAAATGTATTCAATTTTAAACAGTTGATAAATTTATGACGTTTGAAACAACTGAAAAGGGAAAAAAAGTTCTAATTTTTGAAGATCTGATAGCTTTAAAATTAAGTCAGTTTATAAATTTTGTGTAGCCATAGCTAGTACTAAATTAACTTTCACAAGTGCTCACTCTTAATTGTTCACTGTTAAAAAAAATAAGAAATTATATATTTCGTACGGAATTTGTACGTATTTGTTGATACGTATTTTTGCTGACGACAGGTAGAATATTTATGCAGTAAATATTCAGAATCACACGGTAAAATGACAAATATTTTTAATCTCGGAAAATATAATATAACTAGGAACGAAAATTTGCAATAACTTCCGCCCAATCACCCATGATTTCGCAAAGCTATTTTTATCTGTACAAATCTGAGAAATTAATATATTTTCGAGATTTAAATAAGCGTAATTAAATAATTTTTAAATTTTAAGTTCTTAAATAGTTTTTAAATTATAAAAACAAAGTCTTTTTGCTGCCACAGATTTTCAGAAATGTTTCCGAGTAGTTTTGATAGTACAGGGTGTCCCAAAAGTCTCCGTACAACTTCAAAAATTTATAACAAAAAAAATAATAGCATTACAGCAAAAATAATTACAACAGTACATAGAGTTACTTAAAAAGTTTTTTCTACTACCTTAGTATACTTGTACATGAGATCCTCTTTTGTTGCACGAAGAATATCAAGTCGATATTCCAATTCTATCCACGTGCGTTTCAGCATCATACATCAACAGTAACATCATCTAACATCTAACATAATCTAACATCAACAGTAGTTACAACTGTTTGATGAAATCTGAACAAAAGTTAATAGTCTCATGGAATTGAAACTAAAGACCCAAACAGCAGTAGCTACTGTTGATGTTAGGATGAAAAACGTTCGTGGATTGAATTGGAATATCGTCTTGATATTCTTCATGCTACGAAAGGATCTCATGTTGAAGTTTACTAAGGCAGTAGAAAAAAGCGTTTTAAATTACTCTATGCACTGTTGTAATTATTTTTGTTGTAGGCCTATTATTTTTTTGTAATAAATTTTTGAAGTTGTACGGAGACTTTTGGGACACCCTGTATATTACTGCGGATAGTGTATTCAGTTTGAAAAACAAATTATTGTGCATCCCTCTGTATTCGATAAAAATCTAATTTCAATCCACTGAATTTGTAAACTCTGTAGAAATGACTTCCATGGTTGTCATTCATTTGCTTTAAGAATAATATTTTTTAAATATTTTACAGAGAGCAAGGGAAAAAAAGTCTCTTTTAAGATATATAGATAAATTTTGCAACAAAATAACGTTTTCAACAAAAGATAAGTATTTGTTATATTTTCTTGCTACTAACACGTGATATACTGGAGTTAATCTTCTTTTTCTTGATATTTTCTCCTATAGTCGTGATCTGTAATTATAATATGGACAAGTATTTTTACTTCCCATTGTAAAAGATTTCCGTAAAATTTCCTTACATGTTCAGTATAGTCACAGTATATGGACTAATTTCTTTCTTTACTGTATATGTACAGTATTTCAACCGTACATTAAATTGAAAATACAACATATGCACCACTTTAATTGTAAACGACATTTATACCGATAAAACTGTTTCCTGGTAAGCATTTGGCATATCTACTGCCAATTATTTTCTAAATAACTAATGCAAAATTCCGTGTCTACCGGAATAAAATAAAAGCAATGTATAAATATATATCATTCATGCTCTGTATGTTCCGTGCTTGTTTAGTTATACGACATGTCTTCAAGCATCAGAACTCTACCACGAGTAGAGACCTCTAATTTAACTTATGAGGGGCTTCCTGGGATGCTTTCCATTGTGCCTATATTTCGAAAGTCATTATACGGTGGTATTTAGTATACAGTACATGTGCTGATTTCAAATGCTTTTAGAGTATATGTAGCATGTATTTAAAATAAAAGGCATATAGCAGGTATATAATATAAAATACATGTACCATATGTACTTTAGTGGTACATATAAGTATAGTATGCACAGGATATGTGTGTTTAAAAATTACGGAATATGTACTGTGTATTTGAATTACTGTACTGGTCACATTGCTACTGGTACCTGTACCGTAATTTTACTCAGAAAGTTTTCAGGGTTTAGTATATTTTCTATTTCCATATTATTTATCACTGCTTAGCACATTATTTTATTATAAAACTTACACTTAAACGAAATTTAATTTTAAAAATGATTTTAAAATTATTTAAGAGAAATTTTTATATTATGAAAATACTTCTTACCGTTTCAAATAATTCATTCAATGCTACTGAAGTTTCTTTATACCCATGCATTAAATTTACTCGAAGACATTGAAAATGTATAAAATTACAAAACTCGAGTAAATAATATATTCATAAATCTAAAAGTTTCCGAGAAATCAGATAGAAAGTGTAATGCCCTAAATCACCTTCTCCTATGTATATTATTTTATCTCCATGGAAATTTAGTTTTTAAAACATACTTCAGTGCAAATGATTTCTCTGCAGTTGCAAGAATAAATGGAATTTACCTTCGAGTTTAACATTAAGTAGTATGTTCAGACTACTGCAAACTTTTATTCTATAACGTTACCTATGAATGTGACGGTTACGTCATTTCTTTGAATTTATCATTAGACTACATTGTTCACCTTTAGGATTAAAAATAATATAGCACAATGCGTCTTCTGTTTGGTATTAAACGGCAAAATTACACTAGCATATATATTCATATGAATAAATGTATATACATGGTGTCCCAACTAAGTTGTTACAAACTTCGAGGGGATGTATCGTACACCTAGACGACTCTTAAACAAATAAGAATGCCGGGTCGGAAACGCCTTCCTGACCCAGTAAGGGGGATCACTTTAAGAATTATTTTACGAAAAGGTTCGTAAAATGATGAAATGATTGACTGACACCAGAATTTACAAATGACCTTCTTCGAAAGTAAAAACTTGTATTTTTAAGTATTTACTATAAACGCAAAATTTTATTAAAATATTCTTGGTGTCGTTTCTAAGTTTGGAATTAAAGTTAGGTGGTCTCACGTAGGAACACTGCGCTTGAAAACGCTTGATAACACTCTCTCGAGAAACTTTGCGCCGATAACACTGTCCGTCTTATCCACTGGCACCACGCTGGCGACACCAGGACCCAGTGTGGCCGGTAGTCTACTTTTTTTATTCAAATGTCTTGATTATCACCAAAATTTTAAAATGATAAAATTCGCTTTATTTAAAGACATATTAATCCAGGCGAAAATGAGGAAAATTTTATCAATTCGTAAAAGTGGTGCCAATAAAGAAATCTCAATTAAACTAAGTAGCCCACTGGCAGCACTATCAGGGTCAACGATCATCTCTGTGTGATCCAGCCATTTCGTTGCCTCTACTGGGTCAAGAAGGCGTTTCCGACCCGGCATTCCCATGTGATTCCGAGTCGATTAGGTGTACGCTACCTCTCTTCGAAGCTTGTAACATCTTAGCTGGGACACCTTGTATATCATTTCGTAAATTTTCATCCAACAGAAGCTAAAATGCATCAGTAATGCTCATCATAAAAAGCGTATCATAGTAGTGCGCCCTAATGAGTTGTAAAAAAATGAATCAATATAGATTATTTTTAGTAAACATTTTACATAATAAGATTGGGGCAATCTATATATCATATATTCCGAGGTATAGAAATCACGTACATCGCATAAAACACAGACTAAAAGCGCCACATATTACGCGATATACATACAATTTTTATATGAAATGTATTCTTCCCAAATGAACGATAAAGTTCTGCCCATGATCCGAATATTTCGCCTATTTGGGAAGATTGCATCTCATATGATTTCTTTACCAATTTGAATAATTGTGCGTAAATTAATCTTGTGTAATCAAATTTTAATCAGTATCAAATTATGTAAATGAACTACGAAATAATTTTTTTCGTTGAATAAAGCACGTTCTTAAGAATTTGAAATCGAGATTTGAAAAATGGCTTAAAAGATTCTAGTAGGTAAAATAATGTTTGTTCAACGAAGCAAAGCAAATTTAAATTAAACACCGCTTCAAAATGAACTTCATATATTGAAACAATTCTGCATTTATGAACAATATGGTGGTCGTTTTAGGAACTGCCGCGATTTCTTTAAAAGTCACTAGAAGGAAGTTTTAGCAACACAACTGGTGCAGCCAACCAGAAAATGAATATTGCAAGGATTCAAGGATGTAGATTAATAATTCTTTTTAAGGAGTGGCAGTTTAAATAAAGATGCAGTTCATAAAGTTGAAAGCATGATGTATGTGAATTCTTCAGCTTTTGAAATATCTAATATGCACAGTTAAAAAGTAAATATCTCGAGAAAGCATTTTTAAATTCATAATGTACTTCAGTATTATTTCTGATGTTTAATTAGACATAATTTAAAACAATCATTTTCTGTGCATTGCTTTTTCTTGCAGCTCTATTTACTAGAAAGTTTTAACATTAATTAAAAACTGCTACAATTTTCTTTTGTTTTCTCACATTGTGTGTTTTTCTTTAAGTGTGGCAGTAGATTTATTCTGCTAACCCATTCTCAAGTGTCTAAAAATAGTTTCGCACGGGTATTAAATACTTTTGAGTCGAATTTACTACTGTTTTGTTTGTTAGGTCCTATCACTCGTTAGTTATATCAGTGGTGATTGTGTTCCGGTATTTCGTACACCACTAAATTTATATAGCAATCTTTTTGCTTTTTAATCGATAAATTCTACGATGACATACTAAGAATATTTCTATATAAATTTAGTGGTGTACAAAATACCGGAACGCAATCACCCCTGGTTATATCCAAAAATAAATATTACGTACAAAATTGTTTATGTAGCTTTAAAAAAGGTGCTCCTAAATATACCACTTGTATTATTTTTGATATAGTGATTGTAACATTCAACGTGCTCCAAATCACATGCAGCCATCCATTAAATAAATACCTTCAAACCTTCAGACATGTTATTTATAATTTATTAACGTACAATTAAATAATAACATCCCATCAACATATTAACTTCATTCGTGATACTTTTTCTGCCTAGATTAGTACTCTTATTAGTCAAATAAATATATTTAAAAGAAGCAATAAACATTCTAACATTGGTTCTCTAATTACTGATGGAATTTTACCATTTTATTATTTACAAAACTGCAATTTAATTACCGGAAGAAAAAAAAAATCAGTGCATATACGTCATGGAGAAAGAATAGTTTAAATCGCTTGACAATGAAGTAACTACATTTTTGCATTTTAGTTTAATGAAACTGGATGATCGTTATTTTAATGACTTTTGTCAAAAATACTTAACAGTCTATAATTTGACTTATAAAGAAAAGACTTATCAGTAATTAGCAAATGAATATTAGAACTTTTATTGCTTTTTATTTTGCAATAATAAGAGCGTTAAAAGACCAACAATTATGTAAGCAGAAAAAAACATTATAAAGCCAATTAACTAGTTGCTTATGAAACGGAAATTCAATAGTTTAAATTACTGTTAAGCGAACTGAATAAACTTTTTAATAATTTGTTGATTTTTTAAATTAATAATTGCAGATTAGTGTAATTATTACATTTCCTGTAATGTTTAAGAATATTTGTTAATTAGATTGTCATTGTAATATGACTTATTTATGAGTGTGTGAATGCGAATAAATTTCATAAGAAGTATTTTTCAAATATATTGAATTATTTATTGCTTTCTTAACATTAAGTCCATATAAATTTTTGATTCACTAGGAAATAGTTCTGTCAATATTTTTTGTTATTAGTGTGTAGGTTGTTACCAGGCAGTTGTCTGTTTTTGTTTTATTATTTTGCATGTCGTGTAATTGAATGTTACACGAACCCAAATCGGAGAGTTGTTCAGATTGACATTTTTCTCCTAGTCTGGATCCTAGTGGCTTTTTAGACAAAACCTTTGTTTTAATTGGACATAACGATATATTTCAAGGTAAAAGAATTTACAGAGTGTCCGAAAATTGTTTTAAAAACATGTAATGAAATATATCCAGAGAGGCTGAACCTCAAGCTCTGAAGCCACAGATTTCAGTTTCTATTTATGTTTTTGGACGTGTAGTAATGTTGCTTTGTTTCTTTAATCTATTAAGATATCACATTTTGTAATTGTGTAAAAGTTAACTTCGGCTTTAGGTATCTTATAAATGTCTATAAATAGTCAAAAAATATTTAAAAACTTAAGATCAGTCAAAACATACAGAGATTTCTCATGCATTGAAACATCTTAACGTCTCTTAAATGTATAGTTCTACCTATTCTGTAGTTCCCTCGTCATATTAACAAGTTATTCAGCATAAATATTCACGTAGACACAAAAACATTCATGTAGCGATGATGTTTGTAATTAATTAAAGTAGTTTTATTTTAATCTTGTTGCGACTTAATATATTTGTGATCATCTACCTTGCCAGTATGACTTTATGTCGTCTAACTGTATGTATAAGGAAATATTGAAGAGTGTTTGAAAGAAATCTACATGCCACTAAATTTACACATGTCAATTGGGTGATATTGGTTTATGTAACAATGTATTTTACTTTTATTTTTAAAATAGTTATTTTTTTTCCAATTATCTTCTAAACAAAATAACTGCCTAATACAAAAATATAAATACATTTATTTATTTATTCTCAAAGACCCTCAATCCATTTCAAAGTGAAAATCTGAGATTTCCCCTTTAAATTATCCTTTGTCGTCTTTTAAAACATATGATCATAATAGATACTAACGAAAAAGTATATAGGGCAAATTTAAATGATTCACCGGATTTTAAACACTGTATTTAAGACAATACTCAGCATATAGTGATAAATGCTACAAGAAAATAAACGTTAAGTATCCACGTTTTTTTTACATATAATTACCTATATTTAATGTGTCCTCCTTTGGATAAACGACATACGTCAATTCGGTATTCCATTTAGGTTAACACCTGCGGTAACAGAACCCTACTAAAGCTCATAAATACATTTGGAAAACTTTTACTTACCCATCATACGTAGTATAGGGTAAGTCTTGTAATCGTTTTGAAAATCGAAATTATTTTTTTGACGGATTTACACGTTTCAGACACTGGAGATTCCAAAAAACATATTTTTAGAAAAAAAAATTTGCAGTCCGTCTGCGTGTCTGTGTGTGTGTGTGTGTGTGTCTGTAAACGCTCTATCTCCCGAAAAAATTGAGATAGACACTTGCAATTTGGTATGTACTTAGTATGTAATAATGGGAAGAAGCCTATTTCATTTCAATAACCTCGATTAACCGGAACTATTTTTTTCGGACTCTCGAAATATTCGTTCTGATAAAAGGTATATAAAAATTTTCGAAATTGTTTATTTTAAGAAATGAATATAAAAGACAATAAAAAAACATAAATTTTGCATAAAGCATGAAGTCGATCGGATAATGAGTTGCTGAGATATTTGTAATCCTATTTTCCACACTCTTCGATTTTTCATGACCCTGTATTTCATCCAAAATTCACTTCAAAGATATATTTTAATTGGAAATTTGACGCTTAATCAGATGCAATAAACCGCTAGTTAATAGGATTATTATTTTTGGAGTTATAAGGAAAAACCTCTTTCAAGCAATTCAGTAATCGAGCCTATAAAGTTATGACGTCATCAAGCCACGATTTTAATTGAATTGCTATGCATTTTATAAGTAGTTTACACATTTTTCTTTTAATATTTTACATTACGCATATCCATGATGGGTAAGTATTACGGTGGCCCCCAACGACTAGTTTTTATTGTAATCAGAGTTTCCAACTGTGGAATCTTTAAGCATAGCCTTTAATAATTCACCAAAGAAAGAAGTCACAAATTTCCAGGCAAGGAAATAACGGAAGCCATGCGAACCACATTAATCATTTTCCGCAAATCGCCTTCAGCCGCTATGGCATCAATCGCTCAGAACCCATTTAAGAGTTAATGACATAAGAAGAGATTCTATTGCCCGGGCAATTCAAAGTAATGCGTCCTCTCCTTAGTGGATACTTTAGTATTCTATGATATAGTGTTTTGTGAAACAATATTTCGGCGCACCTAAAAATTTTATGAACTGGGAAATTGTTCCACTTGTCTCCTCTCCTTGGCGATTCGGTTTTGTCAGACGTCGTCTCAACTGATCAATTGATATTGTCTGTATGTAGCCACTCTTTTATAGAGGCACCTTAGAATCGCCTAGTTTATCAGTGTAGGTGTGTTTGGTAGAAGTTGTCACACCCTGTACTGTATCAATTAGGTGGAGACCTGTCTTGTCAAAAAATGAAATCGGTAGAATACTTTTTCAACTATGATAACTACCATATTTGCAACATATCCTGCTTAGAGTCCTATTTGGAAGGGACTAACGCTTGATTTGTTACCTAGCAACAAACAAACACATTATAATCGAGATGTAAATTTAAATAGTTATCGCTTATTTTCGTAGATCGTTCATTATTCCTTGTACGTGAGTTTCTTGAAATAGAAAGTTTCAAAATCGGATAAATCAGTTGTAAAAACTCTGAATATTTGGAATAATTTTTTTAAGGTAAGACTGCTTTTAGAGGTTAAAAGAAACTATAATTTAGGTTTTCTTTCTCTTCGTTCAACGTTTATTAAAATATAATTCAACTGTTTAATATCTGCTATCATTCGCTTTCATTTTAGCTATATCCCTGCTCTTGGTATACATAAAAATAGAAGAAAGTTCTGTGCATAAGAAAAATATTTACAAAGAAAATCTAGCAGGCGTGAAATTCAGCGACTATCAATACATATAAAAGCCAATGTTTGTGTGTTTTTTCCTTATACATATCTACAATTTCTGGCCTATCTGCAAAAAAATATTACTTCCATTTTTGACATACATCCTTGCTGTCTTTTTCAACCACCTGCAAACGAATTATTTTTATCTTTATATGCAATTTATTTATTTCTCTCTTTAAAAGAAATAATCTAAACTTTTTCATTGGCTGTAAGTGTGACGTATTCATGAAGTCATGAGGACACATCAATGGGGTGAGACCAGATGATTTGACTTTTTATTAATAATTAATTAATTATAAACACGTGATGAACTAATCATATATTTAGACTTTGAAAAGACTGAAAATATTACTTTGAAAAGATAAGTTCAGAGAATGAAACCAAATTTGCATTAAATTCTGTTGAAAATTCTTTCTTCAAATAACAACTAATAATACGTTATCTGGTTTTATCCTACTTTTTTCCTGCATAAGATTAATAAATATGCCTTCATTTTTGTTTTATAAGATATATTTTGACCAATTTATTGCGTTAATAAAATCTAAAAGTGAAGGATTTTTTTTATTATTTTCAATGAAAATTAAGTACCGATTCAAAATCTTCAAAAGTGATCACATTTCGTTCTTATTCGGTAGCTTTCATTACAAAAAGCAGCCTATTGCAGCCGTTCGGAAGAAGGCAATTCCAAAACATTTTGGTATATTTTCACCGATCATGACCGCCATACCGCCATATAGATATCATCTAATATATATATATATATGTATATATCAGACATATGTCATGCGGTAACTCTCTTATTTAAGAACCGATTTTGATGTAACTGAGTATATGTATACGACATACAAAGGTCTCAACCGAGTTCGTTGGCCAGCTTCATGCGAAATCTTGTTTTAAAAGGGCGGCAAGTTAAACTGTTTCAAAAAATTTTTAACTTAAAAAAATATATAAAAAATTATAAATTGAAAAAGTTGTCTCCGTTAAGTGTCAGATCGTGATACAGGGATTTCGGACCATTTTTTGTTTTGACTTTATCTTAAAAAATGGCAGCGGTGGCAGTTTGAAATTCTAGGTTGGCTGATATTTTGAAAAAAATCGGGTTTTTGCTATGCTGAAATCCGCATTCAAATTCAGTATTTCCGGGATTGAATATTCTATAATCGGGTTCCAAGCAATTTAGCTTCGAGTGTTAGAGTAAAATGTGTTGAATTTTTAAAAACATGGACTATGAAAGCAACCTTTTCCTTCCGGTACATGCCGGAAGGACTTATTTAAATTTGAATAGAACATTGTGCGCAACCAGATGTGACTATTTTCTATTAACGTGGTTCCATAAGTTTTTTAAAAATATTTCCTGACCTATCACAGAATAGCTACGAAATATTCTTTTGTATTGTTATATTGGAAACATGTTATGGGGAAATTGGACAATTGGTGCCTTTTTTACAGCTTTAAAATTTTTCAGTTTTTCTCAGATATCTGAGTTGGTGCACGTATTCCTCCTAATCCATGCATTTTATATTACTTTTGGTTGCATTTCTTTTAAATATTTATTATTTTTGCATAAATAATTATCATCAAGTGTAACATTTTGTCTGACATATTGGGGAAGGAGAAATAATTATTTTTCTTAAACAAAGACCGCTTTGTTTGCTGACTTAAACGAATGTGCCGCTGATAAATATACACTATAATTTGAGTAATTTATCGTATTCAAAACTTTACAATGTTGACGAAACAATGAATCGTCTATAATATTTTATAGATATGCTTTCAACAACTAGCCGTTGTTCTATCAGTAAAAACTATAATAGTGTCTAAAAAACAATGCTCATATCACTATCAGAAATAAATCTTTTTAAAGGATAAAAATGTAATTTTTCATGATCAAACGTAATGAATTTAGTGAAATAAACGTTGGTTTATCAGTTATACGCAAACATTTGGCAAATCATGTATAATAATAAGAAAAAAAGTCTGTGTGTGTGTCTGTCTGTCGACTGAAAAAACCGCTGCAGTCAGAGCTACAAAATTTGGTAGGAAGATACCTCTATGCATGTAGTTTGCACCTCGAAGTCCGATTTTAGAATATTTGAATGGATTTTAATTTTAATTTTTTATGTGATTTTTAGAGTTTTATCACGTTTTGTTACGATTTTTCCACATTAGTAACAGGAATCCAGTTCCAATCTTTTAGCTCAATATAGTAAATTGTGTCTTCATTTCAACAAAATATTATTAGAAATTCATACAACGATTTGTGAATTTTCCGCGATATATTTTCCTTCGCCACTAAGAAACTACCTCAGAATGCTTGATTGGTTCAATGGTTTCCTCAGTTATGTACATAATGGTCATTTTTTTTCTCTTTTTAGCATGAAGAGGGCTGATGTATGGTTTAAAGATAAAAAATCATGATTTAAAAGGAAAGAGGTGAATTAATTATTCCAATTTGGAGATTTTTATTCGATTTTTTAATTGAAATTTTTATGCGCTTTTTACGTTTTTTTACGTTTTGCGGCGATTTTTTTTTTACATTATTATCATGCATCAGTTTTCAATCTTTTATCACAATACAGTAAAATGTTGTCCCCCTTTAAATAAAAATTATTCCGAATTCAAACAGCGATTTTTGAATTTTTCGAAATTAGTTTTATGCGTTTTTTAGAGTATTTACATGACTTCATTTATGTTGTGGAAAAACTTAAATTAAAATAAAGTGAGGATCTCCGCTGGAATGACAGCAAATGCAATGAAGATAATTTTCATATTTTAATGACACAATTTTGACAACACAAACTGCAGAATATTTACACGCGCGAACTTATATTAAATAAAAAAAAAAAACAATTATCATCTCACATATTTACTCTTTTAAACATATTTCGCTTTCTTACAAGCAGAACGGCATTGCTACATATTCCCATCTTATTCCACACAAAACCAAAAACAAAACATTCTAAAGTTTTTGAGTTCAGTTCAGTTCAATAAAAAAAAAGAAAATTTTTAGTTCAGATTCAAGAGTCACTGTGAAGTGAAACAGATGGAGCTGGCCGTAACATACTCCCCTCGTTGAGATACCCCTTGTTGAAACTCAACCACAGTCGAGGACAGGTTCATGAGGTATAAACGTTCTGGGGTTCGAACCACTCGTCCAAATCTAGATACTCTAGGAGAATTCTCTTTAACTTCACCAGAATCGGGAGAATCTTTATCTGTAGTTTCATTATGGTGAGGAGACTCGATATTTTCCTGAGAAAAATCATCTGAATCGAAATTTACTTCCAATGGATATAGTCTTTGTGCAGACGGATAATCTCGCCAAACTTAGTGCGTAACTTTGCTAAGCGTACTATACCATCTTTTCCTGGAAACAACTGGATGACTTTTCCTAGAGGCCAATTTATTCTTTTTTCTTTGTTACCAATTATAACAATATCACCAACTTTAATCTTGTCATGTTTTTTAGGAATCGAAGATCGTAAAAAGCCTAAGTATTCCTTTTTGAATCTATTCTTTAGATTATCTCTCACTCTTTGAACGTATTGCCACCTTTTCACGATATTAGTCTTTTCAATTTGGTCTAAATCAGGAACTTCGCTCGTACGAAGATCTTGTAGAAATGATGCTGGGGTTAGAGCTCTAAAGTCAGCTTCTTCTGATACGTAAGTTAGAGGTCTGTTGTTCATTACTGATTCACATTCGCAAACAAGAGTAAACAATTCTTCATAAGTCAAAGACGAACGTCCTAAGTTTTTTCTGAGCAGATCCTTAAGAATTTCAATGAGCCTTTCCCAAAACCCTCCCCACCAAGGGGCGGAGGGTGAGTTAAACTTCCAACAAATTTCATTAACTTCAAATGTTCGTTGAATCTTTTCCCAGTCCAGTTTTTTCAATGCTCTATTTAAGCCTGTAAAATTTGTTCCATTATCAGAATACAACACAGATATCCGACCTCTTCTTGCTATAAATCGTCGCATAGCCTGAATCAAGGTATTAGTACTAAGATATGGAATTAATTCCAGGTGCACCGCTCGGAATACTGCACAAGAAAACAAGTCTATCCATACATTTTCTCCAGATTTTGTCAGTAATGGACCAGCCAAATCAACTCCTGGGACTTGAAAAACTACTGCAACTCTAGTTCGATCTGCAGGGAGAGGGGGAAATGGCACTTCAATGTGTTTTACCTTTTGCTTCTTGCAGATAACACATTCGTTGATTATACTTCGTATGGTTCTTTTACCTTTTAAAATCCAAAATCTTTCTCGCAAAATAGTCAGGAGAGTAGATGTTCCAACATGCTTGTTCAGAATATGCTCTTGTTCAATAAGCCTTCTCACTACTGGGTGTTTCGAAGGAAGAATCACTGGAGCAATAAAATCATATGTTTCATCTTCATTAGTAAGTCTTGATTTCAATCGCAATAGTCCATCATCATCTTTAAAAGCTTGGAAATTGAAAAGAGATTGTCTACCATTTTCATGAGAAAAGCATTCTGTCTGCACAGCACGGAAAAGTACATTCTGTGCACTCAATATTTCTTCTTCTGTAAGGAGTGGATGTTTTCTCAAATCACGAGCTTTGGGGTGAAATCGCATAATCCAAGCTAGCACTCTCACTATTTTGGAAAATTTCGATAGTCTTTTTGATAATTCAGAAACAATCGTCTTAAATTCTACATTGCCAGCAGAAACAACTGTTTTTCGTTTTTCTTGTTCAACTTCCTTTTCATTAACATTGACAATTGACTTGGGCCATTGTTCTTTTGAATTCTTTAACCATGTAGATCCAAGCCACCATTCGGACTTCAAAAGTTGCTTAACTCCACATCCTCTGGATGGAAGATCAGCGGGATTCAGCTCACCAGGAATATGAAACCAATTTTCAGGCTCTGTGAGTTGTCTTATTTCTTTCACTCGATTAGAGACGAACACTGACCATTGTTCTTGTCGTTTAATCCAACTGAGAACTGTTGAAGAATCAGTCCAAAAGTAGGTATCAACGCTTTCGACTTCTAGAGCACCTCTTATAAATTTAAATAATCTTGCTCCAATAGTAGCTCCCATTAGAAGAAACGGACTACTTGGAACCCCAAAAACACAACGAGTATGGCAGAAAATCCTTATAGAGCCATTGTCATCATACCAAAGAAATCGTAAAAAATTTCTGTCATTCTCGTGTAAAGAGATCTGCAAAAAATCTCTTCTTATATCCGAAATAACACCAATTTCATAAAGACGAAATCTGGCTAATATCAAAGGAATAGTTTCAATAAAATTAATTCCAGTCTCTAAACAATCATTCAATGAGGGGCAATTAGTTATCTTAGCCGAAGCATCAAATACCGGCCTTATTTTCATAGAAGACAGTGAAGACGTTTCTTTTATGATGGGACGATGAGGGACATAATGAGCAACAGATGAGGATATCTCATTTTCAGGAATTTCTTCAATTACTCCTTCATGAAGCCATTCTTCAAAAACATGATGATATTTCTCTCGATACCCAGTTTTCTCTAATTTCTTAGTAGTAGAATCAAGTCTTCTTAAAGCAAGATCATAATTACTAGGAAGGAAAGAATGATCCTTCTTCCAGGGCAAATGGACTTCGTATCTTCCATCATCTTTTTGTTGAACTGTGTCTTCAAAATGTATCATGACAGCCCTTTCTGAGTCTTCTTTGCTATTATGTTCAATAGAATCCCGAATACCAAGAACTTTTAAATCCCACAATACTGAAACAGGTACATCTTATTTGGATAGCATGCTGACTACAGTCATATTTACATCATTCTGACGATTAAATTGAGGGATCTTGCCTATCAAAGTCCAGCCAAATTTTGTTTCCATGGCCACCAAACCGGATTTTAGCTGTTCTCGTTTCCCTGTAAATAGCTTACCAGCAACGTCTGCTCCTAAAAGTACCTCAATAGGCCCTGTTTCTCGTGTATCACTCAGGTGGATTCCTTTATCTTTTAACTCGCGTATCCAATAACCATATTTAACCGCAGAAATATCATTACATATGACATCTTGATCTAAAGCATCCAAATTACAAATATAATTACCATCAAGGCTACTTAAATAAATTTTATAACAATTATGCTTATACATTTTTGTTTTTCTACCGCCAAATAATGAATGGCAAAACTCATCCTCTCTTTGAAAATCAAAACCCAGTTCCTCAGCAGTGGATTTTAAGATATAAGACTTTTGGGACCCTGTATCTATAATTATTCTTGCGTTACGGCTTGAATTTCTTACCTTTATCTTTACGACTAGTATTTGTAACATAACTTCATTGGTAGAAGATAATTTCTTATTCATATTATGTTTATGTGTAAAAATCGTATCAACACTTTTTTCTTTCCCATCATCATTACTTGATTTTGATGCCTCTTTAGATTTATTACATTCTAAATTAGGACACATAAATTTTACATGTCTTTTCGAACAACTCTGACATCTAATATTTGATTTATTACACGAAACAGCCATGTGGCCTTTAGCTAAACAAACACGGCACAGTCCTTTTCTTTTAATGATTGAAAGTTTTTCAGACATAGGCATAAAAAATGCCTTTTTGCAAAAATGCGATTCATGATCTCTTAAACAAAATGCACACGAGACATCATTATAACTATGAGAAATCAACTCTGCAGCAGAAAAATTACTGCCTCTTGAATTCTGGCATGATACCAATTCTTTTCGTTCAGGTACATAGTTACAAATATCCGATCTACTCAATTTTATTTTTTCTTCTGATTGTACTTCGTTTTTAAGAAATAAAACTATGGCGTCGAGGCCCGATAATTTTTGCTCATTTTCTATAATTTTTCTCTGTCTTTCGAATGAACGTAAAATATTAACAGGCAATGCGCTTTCAACTAAAGGATACAGAATGACTCCACACATTTCAGTGGTAACACCTAAGGAACCCAAAGCCCTTATTTGTGTCGAAAGTTTATTATATAAACTACTCATAGAATCAGCTTTCTTTTTAGTCGCATTATTCAATACAAGTTTCAATAATTCTCGTACATAAAAATCGATTAACAGATCGGCTCTGCCATATCTTTCCGATAAACTCTCAATCGCCAAAGAATAGTTCTCATTTGTTACTGGGAAATATTTTATTAATTCCCTGGATTCCGATTTAATTTTCATCGACTGAAATAAATAATGGAATTTATCCACGTTGCTTAAACTTGCATTTTCATGTATGTTTTTGAATTGGTTCCAAAATGTAAGCCAATCTTTTAAATCTCCCCCAAACTTACACAATTCAACTTCAGGGAGTCGTTGACATAAAGCTTTTACTTTATCATTTTCTATTTGCAGGTTACTAGTCGAATTATTTTCATTTCGATTTAAATCTTGATTCAATTTTGTCTTAAAGTTATCCAAAAGACGGTGCGCTTTTATTTGGATTCTTAGAGCCTTTTCTCTATATTCTTCAACAGAATTAAATTCTGCTTCAAATTCGGTGTCTTCTGACAAACCATCTAAATAATTCTTATGAGTTATCTCTAACGCGTCAGCTTTCTGCTTGAATAAATAAAAATTAATTTCGATTTCATCGTGTTCTGCATTTGTATCATTTAATACACTTTCTAATTTATTATACGCTTTAGTAAAAGCTGATCGTTGAGTCGTTTTATTTCTTTTCAAGACTTCCATTTTTACTATCTAATTTACACAATATATTTATATTCTAGCAAATAATAATTATTCAATCTTCAAAATGGAAATTTCGCTCTTACCTTCAATTTTTATTCTTTCAATTTATCTCCATGCCTTTGTGACAATCCGACGAAAATCGTCCACCCGGGGGCGCCAAAAACGTGGAAAAACTTAAATTAAAATAAAGTGAGGATCTCCGCTGGAATGACAGTAGATGCAATGAAGATAATTTTCATATTTTAATGACACATTTTTGAAAACACAAACTGCAGAATATTTACACGCGCGAACTTATATTTACATAAAAAAAACAATTATCATCTCACATATTTACTCTTTTAAACATATTTCGCTTTCTTACAAGCAGAACAGCATTGCGACATATTCCCGTCTTATTCCACACAAAACCAAAACATTCTAAAGTTTCTGAGTTCAGTTCAGTTCAATAAAAAAACGAAAAGTTTCAGTTCAGATTCAAGAGTCACTGCGAAGTGAAACAGATGGAGCTGGCCGTAACATATGTATTTAACTTTAGACATTGGCAACGATAACTTACTGTATTTCTATGTCAAAGCAAAATAAAAATGTGCCATTTTAAACTTCGGTATCACTTTTTTTTCAGAACTGAGTTACCATTATTTCTGAATATTAATCTACAGGGGGTTGCTTTATATGGATAATCATTGCGTTATATAGACCCGATTTCAACGAGAATTCGTTCATTCAGCTTAACGTAAAATAATTAAGATATAGATAATTATGATATAGATAACCTGATGGGTGATGGGAAGTGTAACGAAAAGATTTTCAGCGGATGCACAGCAAGCCTGCTATATGGTGCCGTAGGCAGCGAGGACACGTGTCGGAGTTTCGTTCTGAAAGATGTTTGTTTCTAACAGAGTGCGCTCCATTAAGGTGAAAAGTGGAACTCATAGATTTTGCATTTAATATTGGTCCGATTCACACAAAATACTCTTCCCAGGTATTCCAGGTACTAAATAAATTTCAGTATAATTTTTTCAGCACTTGGCTACCAACATTTATGATTATTAATCTCCAGATGGGGGGATTGGTTCATGTAACTTAATACGAACTAATTAAGATATAGATTTAGCGGCCCCTGGAGGTGGAAATTGGAACTTAAAGATATTACAGCGCGAGCGCAGCACGCTTTTTGTACGGTGCCGCAGTCAGCGTAGACAAGTGCCAAAGTTTCGTTTAGAAAATTATACTTTTTGAACAGAAAACGCCCCCTGGTAGTGGAAAGTGGAACTAAAAGATTTTGCAGTGTGTGCACAGCACATCTGCTGTACGGTGGGAATCCGCATCGGGGACGCAGTCGGAAGTTCGTTTATAACAGAATGCGGCCCCAGCGGTGGAAGTAAATGATTTTTCTGTGCGTACGCTGATATGTCGCTTTTTATCGAAACTGCAAATAAAATTAGCGATTTGATAATACCAGACAACGAAATATTCTCATTTTCACGCATCTTCGAATATGAAGAAAAGTATTGGAGGTATGGATTCGAAACTCACAGTATATGCGCAGTTTATTTTTCTGATTTGCAAAATTCAGTTTTTTTTTTGAAAATCGGACGGTAACTTTTTTTAATTTTGGCCAAAAACTCACCCTCCTTGAATCAAATGACCCAGATATTTGAGGAGGTAGTATAGAATGTATGTCCGCTTCGGAGTCCGTCTCTCAGTTTCCTTTGCGACAGACAAAACGGTTACCAGAAAAGCAGTTTTTTGGCCCGATTTTTCGAGTGTTTTTGATTGTTGTACAATTTTTTGACGGGACGGGGTTTCACTGGGCGGATCATCTAATTGCAAATATTTCGAAATAATAATACTTTGACTTTTGCAATTACAGTAATATCTGGAAAAATTATTCGAAAACTGTCAATATTTCAGGTATACGTTTTCTATGCATTTACTCCATAAATCCCTTTCTGCACTATTGGTATTTTCATGAAAAAAAAAAGGACTAGAGCATGTTAAACATTATATAAGGCGTTTATTAAGTTAAGTACAAGATATTTTTAAGGCGTTAAGTAGAAGATATTTTAAAAGAATCGCCATTATTTTTGCTGGGAAAGCACATCAAAATTGTTAAAACTATAAAAAATAATTTATATACATATTTTTTTTTGCATGTTTTTCTAAACATGGAGATTTAAATGGTCAAAATCGTTAAAAGTTACCGAAACAACTTAAATTAAACGCACGAAATATTTTTATTCAAATATTTAAGCTTTAGTAAACCAGTACATCAATGTGTATAAATTATAAAAAAAATTCAAAGATTTTCTTTCGCAAAAAAAAAAAAAAAATGCACTCATTTGATTATTGAGTTACGTCATTCTATTCCATGCCTCTCGCTCAAAGTTGCAACAGCATTTGCAAAATTACATTTAAAAGGAACTGTAATTAATATATATTGTGCGTAACCTTCTCACCGCCGCGACCTGATATATCCGTTCAATTTTCACAGCAATACAAGGTTTGTTTAAATTAATATAATTCTACAAATATAATGCATTTTTAAAACATCAAGTAATGATTGATACTCTCAAGGATTATACTTATATACGTAATTAAGTTTTTTATCTCTAGTTTAAAAATTCAGATTTTTTAAGCATTTAAAAAAAATTATAGAAATACAACATTACAAATTTGCCCTTTTGCTCGGCGGTCAGAGGGAGACCTACTAAATAGTTTTCAATTATGTTTTTTTTTTTTTATTTGGCAGTAAGTAAACAATAAAATTATGGTTCTACAAGAATAAATATTAAAAAAACAATAGTTATAAAAATTTTAAAATATGCCTACTTTTCTTGTGTGCAAAATCGCTTAACTGTTGTTGACCGTCTAAATTACAGCCTACTGCCATAGCTAATTTTTAATTTTTTTGAAATATTTTCGCTATTGCATAAATGAAAGTTACATCAGCATGAATCATTTACCATGTGATTTATTTTGGTTGGCAAATTTTCATAATTATTGTATTTATTTGATCTTTATTATTCATTACATCTGATCTGCGTCAAAAACATTCAATATTTTCCTTATTCAAAAAGCATTCTAACACAAAGCCTTTCCAAAATTCTGATTCGAATATATTATTAAGCTCCTTGTTTTATGTATAAAGCATTTTATGTATAAAGCATATGACACAAATTTAATCGCAAATATTTTAATAAAAATCAAGTCTTAGTATATAGCTATGGAATTTCTTCATTTTATAATACTTTCGTTCACAGGATTTAAAACGCATTTGTTCAAGACAAAATAATGGGAATGACCCACTTGGTTTTAAGCGCATGTAATGAATATAAATGAATTCCGCGCAGATTTTAATGGCTCCGTGAAGTAACAGAATTTATTAAAAGAATTTCCGCAAAGATTACATAATTAGTTTATTTTATCTTTGCTTTACTCAGTTTAAGGTATCTGAAGCATTTCCTTCAGTGTTACCAGTCAGTTGCTTTTCTTAACACTTCCCAATATACAGGGTGAGTACAAATGATGGACCCAATTTTTTAAAATCTTATTTTCGGAACTACCGCACATTTTGCAATAAGTGATAATTGGATTTAAAGAGAAATATACCAATTTTTTTGCACTTAGAAATGTTCGATGTGTGACCCTCATGTTACACGGCATACGTCCAATCTGTAATAAAGTTCCTTCCAAACATTTTGTAGCATCACTCTGTCAATGGTTCTGAATGCTGCACAAATGCGTTCTTTATGTTCAGGTAGTGTTTTCGGCATTGGTGGTACATAAACAATGTCTTTGACGTAACCCCACAAAAAGAAATCACATAGTGTTAGGTCTGGGGATCTTGATGGCCATGTTTTTGTTTCCAATCCCAACGATCAATGGATGTGCTGCCACTTGTTGATCAATGGTGGAAAAATCTTGGTATATTGCTCTTTAAGTTCATGTATCACTTATTGTAATATGTGCAGTAGTTTCGAAAATATGATTTTTTTAAATCGGGTCCATCATTTGTACTCACCCTGTAACTGAAAAATGTTTATGAATTGATTTTGTCTGGCATATCTGTTTGTCTGTCTGTCTGACCGTCCTCTAACTTTTAAAAATATACCCGGATTTTCATGTAATTGATATATGTTCTTGAGTTTTAACATGGCATGTTCGGTATTCAAAATGTAGTTGTACCATTTATGGTTAATTTGAAGGATCAGTCAAAATTATTCCATTATATTACGGTCAGTAAAGAAAAGTCGTTTTCAGTTCAGTTTAATGATGTTATTCTATTTAAAACATAATGAAATTCATATGCACCACTGTTGCTTTCTATAGAGTATAGTGTATGTAGACGTTACAGCTCGTTTACAGGGACACACAAAATAGCTCCACTGCATTATAATCTGTATTGGAAAATTATTTAAAGTGTATTTTAATGATTTTACACTCTTTCAATTAAATAGATATATTTTACTGAGGAGCACTGCATAATGTTTACTGTAGACTATTGAGTATGTAGAATTTATGTTTTATTTACATTTATACTCAAAAGAATTCGGTTACAGGACAAATTGTATGAGTGTGCTGGATATGAGTTTTCAATCTATTTCTTAGTGTATTACGAGGATTGTAGATACAGGACAGCGCTAAAAAAATTTGCACACATAACTGACAAGGTATAACTGCTTCTGAAAATAGATTTTTATTGTGTCACACATCGGAGTATTTTTTTTATTTTTATTTAGATATCTCATTTTTTTGTATGAACAAAAATGAAATTTTTTAACAATATTACAATAGTGTTAGAAAGTGCTTCATAATGCGCGCCGTGATGCTTGATTTTTGTTCTGATTGCTTCATTACTGCCATGCTTTTCAAATTGGCTTATTTGCGACTTTTTTAACCTGTCATTAAATAAGGATAATATTTCTATTTCAAAAACTTGGTAGTAATCAAGCAATGTAAATTTTAAAAAAAATGTAGCAGATTGAGCGAATTAATAGCTTTTCTTTAATTTTAATGCTGTAATTGTGTGTAAATATATATATATATATATATATATATATATATATATATATATATATATATATATATATATATATTTACTTTATCTCAGTTCAAAACTATGAGCCGAATTCCAAGTTTCTTATTTAGCCGTAAATGAAAAAAAAAATTAATTTGAAAAAAGTATGTTTAGATTTATAACTATGCTGTTTGTTACATTTTAGTATTAGAAACAGGATTTTTGCGACTGTTTTTTTTTCCCTCAAAACACGAAAAATTCGTAAACCTAATTCAAAATTTCCTGAAATTCTGCAGTAAAAAGAGAAAATTTCTTCAATTAGCAGAAAAATCTCTTTTAATCAGAGGGATGTCCCCGTAACCATGGATTCAAAACCTTCAATCTGAGGAGTGATTTCAGTCTTGTAGAGATTTTTGACTCATAGTAAATTGTGCTTTATATGTTTAAATAATTGAAATTTCAGAAGCAAAAACTTTTATTTTAAAATACTATCGTTTATTGTAAAGGATCAAATTTTAGCCTCAATGCCAGATAAATATGAATCTTCTACATCATTTTAATTTGGTTAAACGTAATATTCTGAAAAGTTTTCAGTCTTGGCTTGAATGGACTCCTTGCACTGATGCTGGAAACTTGATACCTGTACTTTTTACGTTTTATAACGAAATTGCATTTGAGAATACACATAAGATTAAGAGATGGTCGTTTTTAAACAGTCTTTTGCTGGCAAATTTCTTTAAAATTTAATACCATATTAACGGAATACAAGAAAACTTTCAATATATTCATAATATTTCAATAAATGTTAAAATTTATATTTCAGAGAATGTTTCGAGTGAAGATTATTTTTCGATCATAAAGTAAAAAAAATATTTCAATAACAGATAATATTCATACAACGCATTAATCCTAATGTTTAGGGCAATTTTTTATCGTTGAATCTAAGCATACTTTAAATGAAAAGAGAGTTTCATAAAATAATTAAAAAAAAAAATGAAAGAGCAACTAAAAATAACGATAAGTAATCCAGTCTCTAGAGAAAGAACTGGGAATTAACGTAATCTCTCAGATATTTTATTTTTAATTTTTATGTTAGAAGTTTTTAAAGTAAGCACTCGGCCACCACTGTTTAAAAATAAGCATTATTTGTGCTTCCATAGTCTTAGTTACAAGTTAATAAAACAACAAAAAAATGAATAAAATTATTAAACACATTTAATGAATGTAAATCACCTAAAGCCCATATCCATCTTTAAAAAATGTGAAAATATTGGAACCATTATAAATTCCTTTATTTTCAGCTAAGGAAAATCATGCTCTTGAATAATGTGCATTAACAAACTTTTGCAAAAAATCATAAAAAGCTATTTTTAATTACTGGTAATTAGACAAAATTATTTGTAGAAAAAGTTAATTAACTTTTAATTTTATTCTAATTAGGTTAATATACATGCAAAGTGTTTTGTAATTAAAAAATAATAATATAATTTTGCGATTAGAAAATACAATATGCTAAATATTAAACATTGTGTTTTACAAAATCGTTGAAACGTGAATTAGTTGTTAATGGTAAGATTTTTGTTTAAATTTTATTCGTAATCCAGATCCACAGAAACGCGATGTGAGCATTTGCATTATATGACATCTTTTTCATTTTTCCATCTAATTTTCTGCTACACAAAAAAATGTATATTTTTAATAATATTTTTTAGTTTCTTATCGTACGTAAGGATTTATATTTGAAATGTAGTTTAACTGAAAACTATAAAAATTATATTTTGCAAACTATGTTATTTTGATGCAATTATATATCAGCGCCTTTATGAAGGAATATCGATATACAGGTAAACAATAATACAAATTTGATTTGTAGACAGAATTAAGGATAAAATCTTGGGGAGTTTGCCAACATATCCCCCAGTCTAAAAGTTCGCCATGTGCGTATACCACCTTTCTGTTATAATGATACTGTTATAATAATTGTGCACAAAATCCGCGCAAAGTGGTATTTTCTTTCAAGAAACTCTTCTTAACAATCGGCAACGAATTATTTTATATACCTTATATGTATTGTATCATTAGTGACAGTGTATCACCTAGAAGAGAGATAGCGGCGAGAATAATGAATAAGCTCGAAACCGTTGCCGTCTGATCGTATGTATTAATCACAATGTTGCTCACTGTCAATAGTTTGATGTCTTTTACTAAACGGATTTTTCTTCAACACTCCGTCGGACGCAACCGATCTGTTAGGCACAATCATTGTACGTTGGTTCGCCATGCTTCCCCAAAACCATGTAATCCCCTGCCCGTCCCAGTAGCTTTACGTATCGAAGTGCTAATGATAGGGGTGACGTAAGTCAGTGAATTTCCTTCTTTTTATGCTGTTGGTAGTCGGCTGGATCAAACAGGTTCAGTTCGCCTGATTTCGCAACATTTTTGTATTTTTAAATTGTATTACTTCTTTTAGTTACACATTATGGCAACGACGAATTAAAGAAAAAATATGATAAAAACAAAGATGAAAATATTTTCATTGGGCTCAGTGTAGTTCCGAACATGGTCGGGTGGAATGAGTCTGTAACGCTGCTTTTGATTAACTAATTTAATTTCTGGGAAATTTTTATTCTTACTAAAAGCAGTGCTAATACATGATTTTAAACTAATACATACATTTTAAGAAACTTTCCAGAAACTAAATTAGTAAATCACAAGCCGCTTCCCATGCTCATTGCGACCGATCTTGTTGGGAATTTAATTGTGCCCGACGGAGTGTTAAAAAATTTATGCGGGTGTCCTCCTTAGTCGTTGTACCTTCCCGACAGACATAAATAATCACGGTATGGGGTGGTGAATGTAGGCGTATTTTTATAGACACGATCGGCGTTGACAGCTAAATGATTTGCAATAGCTCCATGTTCTATCAGAGGCCACTCATCTACATCTTCTTCAAATTCGGAAAACGATATTTCATTCGGATGAATAATAGTACATACTTTCATCTTTCTCTTAATATCGAGCAAATGTTCGCATGGGAATACTTTAAAAAGTAGGTAAAAAAAAGTCATTAAATCGAATTATTCAAACGAAACAAAAATAAAGATATCAGTTAGTTATCCAATACGGATTGCAGACGATAATTGTGATATATCATTTATTCAAAAAATTAAAAAAAAAACTTTTTTTATTTCTATTCCAATGAGAAAATGGTAAAAAACAAAAGTATAATCATCTTATTTTTTTCCTTTTCTTTATTTCTTTTTGTTTGCTTTTCTTTCTTTGTCGAAAATGAAGTAATTTGTTTTCACAATTACAGGAAAATCTTTGAAAAATACAAAAGTCATTCTAAATTTCAAGAATTATTACGACGTTCTCGGATGCATGCTAATAACTAGTGTTAGTTTCATCGCGCATCAATTCAATCCTTATTTTAGAAGGAGCAGGTAAATACACTTTCAAATTTTGTAAATAACATATTTTGAACACCACGATCTCTTTTCATTCACCGAAGGTATCGTAGATGATCATTTCCGTTTGTATCGCTGTTGTTGAAGCTAATTTTGGCTGTTGACTCCATTACTGAATGTTAGCTTTTTACATTTCTTTTAAATTTGAATAAGTTGTAAGCTAAAATTCGTATATATATAAAATTATTATATTTTATAGATCTCCGTAATCGTGTTCTTAACAGTCTGGCACATTTGAGAGAAAGTTGTTTAGCACAAAATTAAATATATTATTGAAACCAACTCTCTATTTTGTCAAACATTTCATTGTATCCTAGATCAATATTTCCTTTCTTATCATTGATATTAATCAGTACTGTGGACACGATGGTTAACTGTTAGATATTTATGCTTTCTAAATCCCTTTTAAAATTAAAATGAATAAGTTCTAAGATAAGAATCAGAACGACATAAAATTATTATATTTTATATGTCTTGCACAATCGTGTGCACAGCCACGATTATATTTTAAATAGCGAGGTTTTTCTCAAAATTAAATGCCTTGTTCTAACTAGATTTGTTTACTCTAGAAAGGAAACATATAATGGTATCCTAAGTGATAATTTATTTGCTTATCAATAATGAAAACCATGTTTTGATCCCGGTAATGGGATTTTGACTCCTTATATTTAACAATCTAGTTTTTTTAATTACAATATTTGAGTCATAAGCCAAAAATGTAATTATTATCATTTGTAAACCTAGGCCCTTCAAACGTCGTAGGAGTGTCATTGATATTGATTAATTAATTATCAAGGTTTTGAGTATTCAAAGATTGGTTGCATAAATGGTTAAAATGTTTTTTTTCTGTTTTCTCAAAAGAATATTTTAAATATCGGAAAGCGGTAAACTGTAGATTGCAGCCAGTAAGTAATTCTGTCTTCCTGTGATAAATTTAGTGATTGTTATGTAACCATTACTGAGCCTTTTCGGACAAATAGACATAACAAAAAATTTGAATATTATTCCTGAATTTACCCTGTCTACATAAATAGTCGAAGGAGCGTATTAATAGGTGTTTGTCTAAAAGTAATAGACAGAAGCTCCAATTTAATATTATGTAGATAGATAGATATATCAGACCATTCAATCTCCGCCTTAAGATTCTTCAAAGTTGATCAATTAGTTCTCGAATTTTTAATATTGAAAGGTTGGTTGGTTGACAGATTATCTCTGTTTTTTTTCTGTTTTTCATAAACTGTTTTAGATATAAGAATGCAACAAATGGCAGATTGTATCCAAAAACATTGTCTATCTGCTACTAATAAGTTTAGTTTTTGTTATGAAACTGTTTCTGAGCCTAATACGGACAAATAGACAGACAAACTATTTTTTAAATGTTATATTTTACATTAAATTGTCTACATAGTCGAATGAACTGGAAATAGTGTTTTTATGAAAATCAAAGAGATACATTTCAGTTATATATACAGAGTGATTATAAAATCTATCAAGACATATGAACCCCTAACTATCATAATGTTAACAGAAACTGAATGAAATTTTGGTTTGAAAGAATTTTGAGGTACGCGCTCAAGAATCGCATAACAGTTAAACTCTAACAGTTACGGTTACAATGACAAAATGTGGAAACTTTCAAATGACAACTCCTACTTTTTTATAGGAATGTGATATTCATAGTGAAAATCCATAAAATAGCTTTGGAACGTTACCTGTAGCATGAAAATCGCCGTGAACATTTGAATGGCTAATGAACATTTGAAGTTACATTTAAATCAATATATTTTCTCTTTATTACACTATTCAGATTAAATACCTCAAATAGTTTGTTTTGTAAAAATTGAAAAATCATGCAGCAAACGCTCAGTTGGAGATTTCTTAGTTCTTTTTTTTTTTTTTTTTAAGTACCCCTATTTTCTAATAGAACTATTTTTTTTTCATTCAGAAACTCTACAATTAAGTAAAATTAAGATTAAAATGTGAAAAAAAATTGGACTAAATAAATAGGTAGATTGACAGTTTTGTAATAAAAATTTTAGTATTGCATTTAATTGGCAGTGTTACATAATAAAATAAGTTTTTTTCATCTCTAGAAGCATTTGATTAATTCCTGATATCTTCAACATGAAATAACGAAATAACCACACATGGATAAGAAGAAGATTTCCACAAAAATAGATTAAAGTCCTAACATAATCGAGAAATACAGGTAAAACCAATATCACTTTATTCGTTCTTAAAATATTACCTTTCATTTCATATGTAACTATATTTAGTTACACATCAAGTTATCGTTATTATTACGTTTCAATAAATTTCGGAAAATATATTTGTTAAATAATTAACGAAGTTAATTTTTAGACTCTACATCAGTAAAATTTGTACAGGTAAAATAACATCAAGACCTGAATATTAAAATACAAATAAACAACGTGACCCAAAAACATAATTTATTTTAAAATGTAGATAACAGACATTTATATTTTAGAGTTTCTAAAACTATTTCATCAGTGCAAGTTCACAAGCACTAAATACAAATGCCTGAAAATATCAAAAAGAGCAGTAAAAGGCCAAATGACAATTTCGCCTTCAGCAATAAGCTACTTTGGGAACCCCTTGCGTATTGAGGTACCCCTTGTTTTAATATTTTCATGCATTTGTATTTAATATCTTCAAAATTCAACTGATGAAGGTATTTTAGAAAATCCACATCAGCTGTCAACTAGCTACATTTTAAAACAATTTGTGCTTTTTCGCACACTATTTATTTGTATTATATTACATTGGCAATATGTTTCATCCATTTGTTTTGACCAGTTATTTTAATCAGGATCTGTATAGTTTTCTTCCATAGAATTGCATTTCTTTAAAAAACCGAACCAGACACAATTCACTTAACTAAGCAGAATTAGAAAAAAAAATATTTTTTAATCGATGATTATTAGATGGTAGACTAATTTGATAAAGAAAAACTGTAAATTTCATTGGAGATGCTGACTTTGTTTCGGTTCATATTTTCTGCAAAATACTTGCGCCGCAAACTGTTATTTAAAATTTAATTTTTTGCCATACATTCCATTCCATGCTATTTTTTATGTTTATCTAATCTATGGAATGTACCATGTATTAGAAGATTTCACAAGTAACGAAAATAATTCTGAATTATTAAAGATGTCAAAATAACATACTTATACATTAAAAGTATGGATGTACTTCCGTAATAAATCCCAACCTTTTTTGACTATTATTATATCATGAATTATGTATTAATTGCCTGGGCAACATGTGGAATGCATTTTTCTTTCGAGTTTTCAGATGAATTTTTATAACTCTGCAGTTCACTTTAATGCAATAAATGATTATCCTCTTTCAACTTTCAGATAAATTACAAATGCAATTTCAAGATTAGGTGAGTGTAGCAGGTGGCTAAGTATTCAGGAATTGTCCTCAGAGTAAACCTCCACCAAGATTTAAATGAAGTATTTTTAATTGTTTTAAATTAAAATGTCATTGATCATGGATTGGATGTTTTTGAATTATAGAGGACATAATATCTTTGTATTTGTCTAAGTGGAACTTCGAAAAGTCCACTTGTTAGTCTTTAATGAGGACGTTAGTGCTGTACTAAAGTTACTCCTTAAACACCACAGTACGCAAAAGGTAAATTGAAGAAAGTATATGTTGTCAAACTTGTTAACCTTTAGCTATTTTTGAAGTTGCTGTGAGTGGTCTCTGAGACCACTTAACACAAATATGAATAAAATAATTGATTAACTTATCAGATACTCTTTCTGTATAAGTATTTATGTAAAGGATAATTATAATTAATAATCAGCAATTCAGAATTATCTAGCGATAATAAAAGGAATCAATATGTATAATGAACGTGGAAGTTATAAGTTACACTGTAAACATTAAAAAGAAACAGGCTCTGTGAGACCGCTGAGAGCTGTTAACGGTTAATGCCACTTTTTTTAAGATGGATGTTTTTGTACGTATACAGTATAAAATAATGAATGAGAAATTGAATTACCTTTTCAGGACGGATGGTTATAATTTTGGCACAATGTACAGACTTATAATGATCTTAAACTCTAGCAAGCCATTCTTTTCCCCACAGTTATTGTTAACGTGTGCTTTCGAATGGCATGATTAATAATAACTGTGAGGAAAAGAAGTGTTTGCTAGATTATAAGGAAGATTTGTTTCTTTTCAGTAGAAATTAGATAGTATTCGTCAAGATTTGACGGTAAACAACTTGAAAGTTATGTTAGAAATATGTTTGAATATTTAATTAGTTGCTAAGAATTTAAGTATTGAAAACTTGATGAATTGCTTGCACTAACGGTTCCTTTACATTTAAGGTGGTAGATGGAGTTGACAGACAACTTGCTCAATTAATGAAGTGAATGAATTTTAAGCTTGTAATTTGAAACATATTATGCTTTCTTATAGAATTAGTTTAACTAAGAATATTAATTGAATGATTAGGGTATTTTATTTTACTTACAACTGTCTTTAAGTTTTGAAAAGTATTAATATTTAGTATTTTCCAATTTTTGGTAAATTCAGCGACATTTAAAATTTTCCGTAAAATTTATTTTTTTCAGTCTTACTTTAAAACTGAAAACTTAAAAATTGCTGTTTGCAGCTAATTGTAAATAATAACATATAGTGTTTTATTATTTGAATTTGAATTTACATTTTCATGTATTTTTCAATTAGTAAACCATGGATATCAATGTACTTTCTTTATAGTTCCTATATAAATATTTTTCCTTCTCTGTGTTTTCTCTTCTTTTCTTTTTCTTTTTTTACAAAAAAAAAAAAATAATCACACAGTTTTCTTAGTATATAGATCATATCTTTATTATCATAGAAAATATAGCGCAAAATTGTACATAAGTTCAATTTATTTAGTCCATAGTTACACGGAATTTTTTTTTTATTTAATGTTTTTTAATATAATATTTGTAATTTTAATAAATACTGTTGGGCGATAAATTTTATTTAATTATAAAGCACACATCCGAATACAAAAAATACGCATTTTATAACTTCTCCTTCTGAAGTAAAATATGACATTATTGAAATGAATTATCTTATCGCCAATACAATTTCATAAATCGTCGTGTCCGAAGTGGGGATCGAACCAACGATCTCTACAGGGAATTACTGTTTAAACACGGCGCCTCAGACCTCTCAACTACTCTGACCTCGTACAGCTGTAAGATAAAACTGAAAAGTTCCCGATTTAACCTTATGCATGCGCAGTTATGTCCATTTGACACCGAATTTCACTCTTAAATTATGATTCTTTTATACATCACGTTTCGTCGTATACACATAAAACACTAATCCTTAAAAGATTAAAACATGACGCAATATGAGTACAATCGTTTTGCGCAAGTGCAACCAATGGGCGTGCTTAGGATAGCGATTCACAAAAAAAAGAAAAAAAAATCCATATTAAACTATTTCGAGTTAAATATCCTTAAAAATGACAGAAACAAAAACTTCTACTAAATATACTGTATTTTAATCTTTCTATATGTACGAGGATGTTAACCATGTTTGGCCAAAAAATCATGCTTTAGAAGTTTTTTTTTTTTTTTTTTTTTTTTTTTTTACTATGATTAAGTCAGTTTTTTTTTGTACCATGTTTATGGAAGTTTAGACAATACCAGGATTTTATTTTCAAAGTGAATTATTTAAAACTTTTTACATTTGACGGAGTATATGCGAGTCCTCCAATAGGGTAGGACGGTCTTTTTTCTCTCGATTCAGTCATTTTAAACCCTCTGACTTAATAACACCGATTTAAATAGAAAAGCTGAGATGTTAGAATATATCATTTTAAGTGTGTAAAAAATAATTTTAAAAAATTAGAACATAAAATAAAAAAAACATATTGACTAAAGGGTACTTTTTATCTCACCTGCAATAAACAGAAAATTACATAATTCCCATAACTATTGTCAATTTTATAATACAAAAAAGTAAAATATACGAACTTACCTTTGTAAAAAATCTATTTTTGAACGTCTCCAGACTTTTTTATTTGACGAAATATATGCAGTTCATTTTAACAAGAACGATACAAAACTGCTCAAATGTTAAATAAAACTTTGGCATGGAAAATTAACTGAATATCGCCATCTGGTGAGAATTCGGTGAACAATGTATATTGTGTTGGAAGGTAGCAGCAACAAATAAAATTGTCTTTTAAAGCTCATTTTATATGTAACATTGCTTTTAGTATGTTACAGATATGCAACGCGGTGATAAAAAGGGTTAAATGTATTTTATTTTTTTCCGAAAGACTGATATTTTCTGAATTTTATATCAACATTTAGTTTCAAAACTTCATAATTGACTAAATGCTGGTCATTTGCAAAAAAAAATAAAAAGAAAAAAAAGTTTTTTAAGGGTTATGTTTAAGTTTATTACACTCTACAAACAGTTAATTATTAAAAGTGATACATATTGTTCATATAAGTTACAGAAAAAAAATATTAAAATATTAATAATAATAATAATAAACGTCGATTGACCGAGTTGTAGAAAAGTGGCCAATTTTAAAGAACTACGTATTTTCGATAATAGAAAGAAAATATTTCAAATAATTCCGATTCCAAATACGATTAGAAATTGCACTATTCTACTGGTGGAGTTTGTCTAATCTTCAATAAATATACACTGCTCAAAACAATTAAAGGATATTTGAAGTTTTATATAAAATAAAGATATAAACGAATTTTTTTTTTGCCGAAAATAGAAGGAGAGAATCACAAATACAAATTTTTCTGGTTTTCAAACTGTGGAGTATGCAAATTTTGAGTTCGACGTCAAAAACGTCGCTTCAGCGGCAGCGAATGAAATTTGACTTTCAACTGGATAAAAGAGAATGAAGACAAGGATGATCGGCATTCAGTGATTGCTTTGTTTCGACGAGTACGATGTCTCAGCGAAGTCATTTGACAGATTCAGAAGCTTGGAGAATTGTTGGTAGGTTAGAAGGGGGCCAAACTCAAGCCGAAGTAGCGCAAGCCATTTGAGTGTCACAAAGTGTAATATCCAGGATCTGGAACCGTTTTTTGGAGAGTGGATGTGCAGGCCGAGGACCAGGGCAAGGTCGTAGATGGGCAACAACGCCCAATGAAGATCGGTATTTAGCGTTAACAGCTCGGAGACACCGAAACATGAACGCTACTCTTCTCCAACAACACCTTCGCTCGGCTACAGGCACCACGATTTCAACTCAGACTGTCCGAAACCGGCTCCATGCTGTAGGTCTGTATGCTCGAAGACCGATGGTATGTGTTAGATTAACATCAAGGCATCGTCGCGACCGTAGGGAGTGGGCAACCGAGCATGTCAACTGGAGGAGAAATGAACGGAGCAATATTCTGTTTTCTGACGAGTCCCGTTTTTCTGTGCATCCAGATATTTTTATACGTATTTTCATCTGGAGGGACCGTGGCAGTAGGAATAATCCTGCGTTCGTGCACGAAAGTGTCAGATTTGGCGGTGGAGGAGTGTTGGTGTATGGTGGCATCTCCATTGATGGGCGCACTGACCTCTACATCATTCGAGATGGAGCTCTGACTGGTCGCCGATATAGGGATGAGATCCTCAGACCTATTGTAGTCCGTTACGCTGCAGCAATCGGAGATAACTTCATTTTAATGGACGATAACTGCAAGCCACATCGTGCAAACCATGTGGAGGATTTCCTTTTCGAGGAAGGAATCGTTCGAATGGAATGGCCAGCGTGTTCTCCAGACATGAATCCAATCGAGCACGTTTGGGACGCTCTAGGAAGACGAGTTTCTGGCCGCCAACAACCCCCACAAACTCTCCAAGAACTGGAAGGAGCTCTTCTGGAAGAGTGGGGCAGAATACCCCAACTCGTCATTAATAGCCTCATTGAGTCCATGCCTCAAAGGTGTTCAACGTTGCTGGCCGCCCGTGGAAACCATACCCCCTACTGAAAATGATTTTCTTTGAAGAAAACACCTTTTCTTATTCTTTTTTTCTCATATGCACAAATTGTGTTTTTTTTCCTTTTGTACACAAATGCGCAATAAAATGCATTTTTTTCTGCCAAACATGTGTAATTTATTCTCATATAACCTACTATGTCTGTCGACCATGTATCAATCAGCTAAAAAGTTTCCCAGATACAAAATCCACCTAAAACTGCAATATCCTTTAATTGTTTTGAGCAGTGTATTTCAAAAATTCCTTGAGTTGAAATCTTTATTTGAGTTTAAAAAACTCTGAAAAATCAGGTTTATTTTTCGGTCATAAACAGTAAAACTTTCTTTAAGAGTTTTAAAATTTTCGTATATTTCAGTTATTGAAACTAATTAGAAATAAATATAGTCGATATATATATATATATATATATATATATATATATATATTATATATCGTATCTTCGAGTAAAAAAAGGCCATATGTAAACAAATGAAAAGTAAAGTAACATAAAATCAAAAAAAGTCTACAAAGTTTGAATAGTTTATCATAATAGACAAGAATACTATTAAAACTTATTGAAAAAAATCTGTGCAATTTCAACAATCTGCAGAAAAACAAAATCAATAAAAGATCATCATTATCTGTGGCGTAAAACCTGAATTACGGTGCATTTTAAATCACAATGAAATTCAAATGATATTTAAATGGATGCTGAAATATTTCCATCTGAAATATTTATCATTTTTTTATGTGTGAAAACGATTATATTCTTTAAATTCATTTCTATAATTTTGACAATATACGTTGTTTATTTCCATTTTAGAAATTAAATTATTCTTTATTCACATATCCAATTATGAACAAACAATGATAAAACCTAAAACTACTTTTAAATATGTCTTTTTTTTGAATGTACAATTTGGCTTATAAGATAGCACCTTTTTGGACTTCTGCAGAGATGAAACAAAATTCTAAGATCATGCATAAAATTTAGCGCACTTTTTCTGTGCAAAGATCTTTTCAAATAAGTAGTTTCAATCCGGATCTTCTTTTCACAAGCTAACAGAAAAAAAAAATCCAAATATAATTGTTTATAAATAAATGAAAAAATGAGTTTTTATAAATGTATATTTGAAATGAAAAATAAATTTTAAACGAAATGGAACTATTTAATGGGAAATTTATTCATCATAATTTATTCCGCCATATATCCGCAGAGTCTAAACATTATAATAAATGAATCTCTATAGAAGCGCTTTTAAAGAGTCTTTCTTTAGAAAATACATAACTTTTGAATTTTAAGTTAGTCTTTCATTCGGTGCTATCCTATTAATAAATTAATGAAGAATAATACTATCATAACCATTCTAGAAACATCCCATCTCTTACATCGGAAATATTTAATTTATATCTTCCAGAGTATTTAAATTACAAATACACCTGACCATTAATCTTGGAAATTTCACTTCACTCATAATTCTTATTGTGTGATTTTCATATTCAAGCTATTGTCGAAAGCTAATGAAATTTCATTACATTATTTTGTAACGACATATATTGGGCAGTGAAAAAGTTGAGTTATATATACAGGGTGTTTCTAAAATGATGGGACAAACTTGGAGGGGGGGGGGCTACAGGACACTGCAACAAATAACTTTTTATAGGAAAGCAGGGTCTTAAATCCATTTATATAGTCAAAAATACAGGACATTTCAGTCCAATCCAAAGTCGCGGTTTCGTTTATAAATTTAACAGTTGTGAAGATATTTTAACGAAATACTTACAATATGCTTACAATTCATAAAAATACGAGTCTGCTGCAACTTCTGTTAAAGTATCTTAACTATTATTAAAGTTATGAACGAAAATGCGACTTCGTATTGGAGTGAGATCCCCTGTATTTTTTACTATAAAAATGGACTTCCGACCCTGCTTCCCTATTCAAAAATTGTTTGTTTTAGTCAGCTGCACCACATCTCATAGTTTGTCCCATGTTCGTAGAAACACCCTGTATATAGATATAAATAGATAAATACATGGAATTACAATGTCAAACTTATCATAAAAAATGAAATATTTAAGATTTCTGTAAATCAGATTATGAAAATTTAATACAACGCTCTTTATAATATTAAAAGTAAGAAGAATAAATTCTTTTGCATTTCCTTTTTTAAATTTAATTTTTTTTTTATTTGTTGCCTTGAACAATTTAATTTTTAAATATTTCATTATTTAAAGAGCAAACTTCTGAAATATTGAACGTTCATTATGAATGTACTTTTCATCAAAATTTAACAACTCCTTCGTTTGTTGCCTCCGGAGTTATTTTAGATAAACTAATTTGTGAACACATTGTTTGAAAATTTGAAAATCAAATTATTATGCACATGTCTCACTAAAATCCGAAGTCACGTTTCCGTTCATAACTTTAACAGTAGTGAAGATATTTTAACGAAATCCTTACAATGTGCTTACCATTCATAACAAACATGAGTCTGTTGCGAATTATGTTAAAATACCTTCACAACTGTTAAAGTTATGAACCAAATCACGGCTTTGGATTGGCGTGAGACGTCCTGTACTTTTAACTATATAAATGGATTTACTATATAAATGGAACCCTACTTTCCTATACAAACATTGTTGATTACAGCGTCCTGTACCACCTCTCCATGTCTGTCCTATGATCGTAGAAACACCCTGTGTTTATATTACGTAAATAAGTTTGTCTTTCATTTGGTGCTATCATATTAATAAATGAATGAAGAATAATAATATCATAGCATTTTCTAGAACCATCCCATCTCTTACATCGGAAATGTTTAATTTATATCTTCCAGAGTATTTAAATTATAAATACACCTGACCATTAGTCTTGGAAATTTCTCATTATTCATAATTCTTATTGTGTGATTTTCATATTCAAGCTATTGTCGAAAGCTAATGAAATTTCATGACATTATTTTGTAACGACATACATTAGGCAGCGAAAAAGTTGAGTTATATATACAGGGTGATTCTAAAATGATGGGACAAACTTGGAAAGGGGGGGGGGGGGCTACAGGACACTGTAGCAAATATTTTTTTTATAGGAAAGTTATGTTCTGAAGATTTCGTTAGTCCAAGGTGATGTCAGCCAATTTTTAAATATCCAAAGGTTCTGTAAGAAATAAACACACAAAATGCTGAAGAGATAAATGCGTCAGGTTACGATATTAAGAATATTTATTTTTTCAGTTGTCCCAGGGTAGGTTACACACAGGTCGCCGCCCCACAAGCAGGGAATGCGAGGAGGAGGCTTAAAAGTTGCATATCAAGTGCAATCAAGGGCAGGCGGCGAGAGAGTCACTTGCTGTTACAAAGTTTCTTTTCGCTGTTACAGTGATGACATGGCGATAATTAGATACGCCAATTAGCCAGATAACATGCTGTTTTGGCGAGAACAATGTGATAAGAAACAAGTGGTAACAGTCCGTTAATGATAATCCTATGGGGAAGAGATGAATGTAAAATATGAATTTTAAGCGCCAGAATGGAGATATAGAATTTTGGTAAACCAGACAAAACCGCATGGAGCCCTTTCTCACGGGGTTAGCTTAAAGAAATAAGAACTGGGGTTAAAAATAGAATTGGTACGTTACAGATATTATATATTAAAGGCAGCTGAACAATTGGGAAAATAATGAAATACGTTAAAAGGAATGAAACCTTGACAAGCAAAAGTGTAGGCGTAAAAATGTAAGTAAAGTTTAGACGCCGAAAGAAAAGAGCGGATTATAATGGGAATAAATTCTTTTTCTCTTTTTTTTTATAACGACATGATTTATGCGGTGAGGAAAGAGATCCGAATGAATTAAAGAACGATTAATAAAAGAGAAATACAGGGAGTAGCTAGATTTTATAACACAAAAACAAAATAATTTTAAGGAAAGAAAAATTTAGAAAAAGGAAGGGGGGGGTGGGAATTAATTTTAAGAAAGTGGAATATGTGAAGTTAAATCCACTTCACAGATGGGACAAACTTGGAAAGGGGGGGGGGCTACAGGACACTGTAGCAAATATTTTTTATAGGAAAGAAGGGTCCGAAATCCATTTATATAGTAAAAAATACAGGGCATCTCAGTCCAATCCAAATTCGCGGTTTCGTTTGTAAATTTAACAGTTGTGAAGATATTTTAACGAAATACTTACAATATGCTTACGATTCATGCAAAGATGAGTTTGTTGCGAATTTTGTTAAAATGCAGTCACTACTGTTAAAGTTATGAACGAAAACGCGGTCTGGGATTGGCGTGAGACGCCCTGTAATTTTGACTATGTAAATGGGTTTACGACACTTCTTTCCTATACAAAAAAATGTTTGTTACAGTGTCCTGTTCCACCCCTCCAAGTCTGTCCCATGATCGTAGAAACATCCTGTAATTATATTACGTATATAGTGTATTTCTTTATTATATATGTTTCTTTCCGTTATTACCATTGGAAAAGTAGTAATTACGTATTACCAATCATAAAAGAAACACTGACTATATACTTTCGCGGAATTCTTAATTATTTATCAGGAGTATTTCTAATCAAAGAGCTTTGTCTAATTTAATCGCAGAAACTCTCTTTTTAAATAAGGTAAAATTTACTATTCAAATTTACTCGTAGGAAAAATCTAGGACCTGAGCACATTTATGCGTCAAATACACGCGACGCGTGATGCTAAATGGATAGTAAACAAAAGTAATGAATTTAATATAAAAAGTTCAACACAGTTTCTGTAAATTTCAGTACAAAACTTTTATTTCACTTGAATAATTTTAGAACATTCGAACTTAAAGAGACACAAACTTCTCCCCAACACTCATTTAAATTATCACATAAGTTATATATAAAAATATTTAGATTTTTCTTAAGCGATAAGTAGGCTATACTTGCTATAGCAGGAATGCTTTCGAGGTCTTTTGAAGGGAAAGTGACCCGAACTATCATTCTCCTACAAAGAAAATCCTGAAAAACTTGCACATCTAACTCGTTCAGACCACACTGGTTTCGCACCCGCGAATATCGGTCCACCTTCTAACCAATGGGCTAAAAGTTTGTTTTTAAATCTAAAAGTAAAATATTTTAAGATATAAAATTTATACTTACATCAGTTGGACAAGCTTTTAAACTAACATTACCAATATTTTAAAAGTTATAAACAAGATATAGATGTAGATGAAAAATAAATATTGGTCCATTCTTTCGCTACTCTGCATATAACGGGATGCAGAAAGTACAGTTGTGTTTCTAGATTTTTGTGTAATATTTATATATACAGGGTTTTCCTAAAACATTCATCTAAATATTGATCATAGACATATATTATAAATTACAAAGTATATAAAAAAGGTACATAATTTTATTAGATCAATTAAAATTTTCATGGGTATAAATTTGAAGAAATGCAAAATTTAAATTTTTATACGGCCCCCATACAAAAAATTTCCAATGCATAAAATGTGCTCCATACACTAATAAGGTCATGTACATAATATAAGCATTTTATCATAAAAGACGATGAGGTATGTTTAAACAAAGTTGGTGAACGATTAATCCTAAAGTAAAATCTAAATTTTTTCAGCTAGAGTGCAGATGCCTACGGATTTTTATTTGTGAGTTGTTTATGGACAGCTGTTTATTTGTCACCTCCCTTAAATAAAGAAGAATTGCAACAACGCGTGCAAGATGGTTGTCGTGACGTCATCGAGCAAGTACATGATTGAGTCACAGAAGTGTTATCAAACAAATGCAGATCAGTATTGGCATGGATGGAAAACATTTTGAACAATCTTTGTTATATTTGCGTAAAGTTATTTTTTCTACATAGTCTAGATACTTTTGTATCAATAAATAGCACAATTATTATTTATTTATGCAATCGTTGTTTTCTTTCTGAATTTGTGCACGACCCCTAAAACGCGATCATCCGACATGATTTTTCCCCTTTGCTAACTCTATTTATTTGTCACCTCCCTTAAATAAAGAAGAATTGCAACAACGCGTGCAAGATGGTTGTCGTGACGTCATCGAGCAAGTACTTGATTGAGTCACAGAAGTGTTATCAAACAAATGCAGATCAGTATTGGCATGGATGGAAAACATTTTGAACAATCTTTGTTATATTTGCGTAAAGTTATTTTTTCTATATAGTCTAGATACTTTTGTATCAATAAATAGCACAATTATTATTTATTTATGCAATCGTTGTTTTCTTTCTGAATTTGCGCACGACCCCTAAAACGCGATCATCCGACATGATTTTTCCCCTTTGCTAACTCTATTTATTTGTCACCTCCCTTAAATAAAGAAGAATTGCAACAACGCGTGCAAGATGGTTGTCGTGACGTCATCGAGCAAGTACTTGATTGAGTCACAGAAGTGTTATCAAACAAATGCAGATCAGTATTGGCATGGATGGAAAACATTTTGAACAATCTTTGTTATATTTGCGTAAAGTTATTTTTTTACATAGTCTAGATACTTTTGTATCAATAAATAGCACAATTATTATTTATTTATGCAATCGTTGTTTTCTTTCTGAATTTGTGCACGACCCCTAAAACGCGATCGTCCGACATGATTTTTCCCCTTTGCTAACTCTATTTATTTGTCACCTCCCTTAAATAAAGAAGAATTGCAACAACGCGTGCAAGATGGTTGTCGTGACGTCATCGAGCAAGTACTTGATTGAGTCACAGAAGTGTTATCAAACAAATGCAGATCAGTATTGGCATGGATGGAAAACATTTTGAACAATCTTTGTTATATTTGCGTAAAGTTATTTTTTCTACATAGTCTAGATACTTTTGTATCAATAAATAGCACAATTATTATTTATTTATGCAATCGTTGTTTTCTTTCTGAATTTGTGCACGACCCCTAAAACGCGATCATCCGACATGATTTTTCCCCTTTGCTAACTCTATTTATTTGTCACCTCCCTAAAATAAAGAAGAATTGCAACAACGCGTGCAAGATGGTTGTCGTGACGTCATCGAGCAAGTACTTGATTGAGTCACAGAAGTGTTATCAAACAAATGCAGATCAGTATTGGCATGGATGGAAAACATTTTGAACAATCTTTGTTATATTTGCGGACATTTATTTTTTCTACATAGTCTAGATACTTTTGTATCAATAAATAGCACAATTATTATTTATTTATGCAATCGTTGTTTTCTTTCTGAATTTGTGCACGACCCCTAAAACGCGATCATCCGACATGATTTTTCCCCTTTGCTAACTCTATTTATTTGTCACCTCCCTTAAATAAAGAAGAATTGCAACAACGCGTGCAAGATGGTTGTCGTGACGTCATCGAGCAAGTACTTGATTGAGTCACAGAAGTGTTATCAAACAAATGCAGATCAGTATTGGCATGGATGGAAAACATTTTGAACAATCTTTGTTATATTTGCGTAAAGTTATTTTTTCTGCATATTCTAGATACTTTTGTATCAATAAATAGCACAATTATTATTTATTTATGCAATCGTTGTTTTCTTTCTGAATTTGTGCACGACCCCTAAAACGCGATCATCCGACATGATTTTTCCCCTTTGCTAACTCTATTTATTTGTCACCTCCCTTAAATAAAGAAGAATTGCAACAACGCGTGCAAGATGGTTGTCTTGACGTCATCGAGCAAGTACTTGATTGAGTCACAGAAGTGTTATCAAACAAATGCAGATCAGTATTGGCATGGATGGAAAACATTTTGAACAATCTTTGTTATATTTGCGTAAAGTTATTTTTTCTACATAGTCTAGATACTTTTGTATCAATAAATAGCACAATTATTATTTATTTATGCAATCGTTGTTTTCTTTCTGAATTTGTGCACGACCCCTAAAACGCGATCATCCGACATGATTTTTCCCCTTTGCTAACTCTATTTATTTGTCACCTCCCTTAAATAAAGAAGAATTGCAACAACGCGTGCAAGATGGTTGTCGTGACGTCATCGAGCAAGTACTTGATTGAGTCACAGAAGTTTTATCAAACAAATGCAGATCAGTATTGGCATGGATGGAAAACATTTTGAACAATCTTTGTTATATTTGCGTAAAGTTATTTTTTCTACATAGTCTAGATACTTTTGTATCAATAAATAGCACAATTATTATTTATTTATGCAATCGTTGTTTTCTTTCTGAATTTGTGCACGACCCCTAAAACGCGATCATCCGACATGATTTTTCCCCTTTGCTAAGTCTATTTATTTGTCACCTCCCTTAAATAAAGAAGAATTGCAACAACGCGTGCAAGATGGTTGTCGTGACGTCATCGAGCAAGTACTTGATTGAGTCACAGAAGTGTTATCAAACAAATGCAGATCAGTATTGGCATGGATGGAAAAAATTTTGAACAATCTTTGTTATATTTGCGTAAAGTTATTTTTTCTACATAGTCTAGATACTTTTGTATCAATAAATAGCACAATTATTATTTATTTATGCAATCGTTGTTTTCTTTCTGAATTTGTGCACGACCCCTAAAACGCGATCATCCGACATGATTTTTCCCCTTTGCTAACTCTATTTATTTGTCACCTCCCTTAAATAAAGAAGAATTGCAACAACGCGTGCAAGATGGTTGTCGTGACGTCATCGAGCAAGTACTTGATTGAGTCACAGAAGTGTTATCAAACAAATGCAGATCAGTATTGGCATGGATGGAAAACATTTTGAACAATCTTTGTTATATTTGCGTAAAGTTATTTTTTTTACATAGTCTAGATACTTTTGTATCAATAAATAGCACAATTATTATTTATTTATGCAATCGTTGTTTTCTTTCTGAATTTGTGCACGACCCCTAAAACGCGATCGTCCGACATGATTTTTCCCCTTTGCTAACTCTATTTATTTGTCACCTCCCTTAAATAAAGAAGAATTGCAACAACGCGTGCAAGATGGTTGTCGTGACGTCATCGAGCAAGTACTTGATTGAGTCACAGAAGTGTTATCAAACAAATGCAGATCAGTATTGGCATGGATGGAAAACATTTTGAACAATCTTTGTTATATTTGCGTAAAGTTATTTTTTCTACATAGTCTAGATACTTTTGTATCAATAAATAGCACAATTATTATTTATTTATGCAATCGTTGTTTTCTTTCTGAATTTGTGCACGACCCCTAAAACGCGATCATCCGACATGATTTTTCCCCTTTGCTAACTCTATTTATTTGTCACCTCCCTTAAATAAAGAAGAATTGCAACAACGCGTGCAAGATGGTTGTCGTGACGTCATCGAGCAAGTACTTGATTGAGTCACAGAAGTGTTATCAAACAAATGCAGATCAGTATTGGCATGGATGGAAAACATTTTGAACAATCTTTGTTATATTTGCGTAAAGTTATTTTTTCTACATAGTCTAGATACTTTTGTATCAATAAATAGCACAATTATTATTTATTTATGCAATCGTTGTTTTCTTTCTGAATTTGTGCACGACCCCTAAAACGCGATCATCCGACATGATTTTTCCCCTTTGCTAACTCTATTTGTTTGTCACCTCCCTTAAATAAAGAAGAATTGCAACAACGCGTGCAAGATGGTTGTCGTGACGTCATCGAGCAAGTACTTGATTGAGTCACAGAAGTGTTATCAAACAAATGCAGATCAGTATTGGCATGGATGGAAAACATTTTGAACAATCTTTGTTATATTTGCGTAAAGTTATTTTTTCTACATAGTCTAGATACTTTTGTATCAATAAATAGCACAATTATTATTTATTTATGCAATCGTTGTTTTCTTTCTGAATTTGTGCACGACCCCTAAAACGCGATCATCCGACATGATTTTTCCCCTTTGCTAACTCTATTTATTTGTCACCTCCCTTAAATAAAGAAGAATTGCAACAACGCGTGCTAGATGGTTGTCGTGACGTCATCGAGCAAGTACTTGATTGAGTCACAGAAGTGTTATCAAACAAATGCAGATCAGTATTGGCATGGATGGAAAACATTTTGAACAATCTTTGTTATATTTGCGTAAAGTTATTTTTTCTACATAGTCTAGATACTTTTGTATCAATAAATAGCACAATTATTATTTATTTATGCAATCGTTGTTTTCTTTCTGAATTTGTGCACGACCCCTAAAACGCGATCATCCGACATGATTTTTCCCATTTGCTAATTCATATCCAGGTATCGAAAAGTTATTTAAGTCAACATTTATGTATTTTCAAATCTCTGCGACATTTTATGATAAAATGCTGAAATTTTGTACATGACCTTATTAGTGTATGGGGCACAGATTACTCATTGGGAAAATTGTTTGTGCGGGGGCCGTATAAAAATTAAAATTTTGTTTTTCTTCAAATTTAATCCCCTGAAAATTTTAATCTATTTCATAAAATTCTGCACCTTTTTTACATAACTTTGTAATTTATAATATATGTTTATGATCAATATTTCAGGAATAAAATCCAAGGTCAATGTTTTTGGAACATCCTGTATATATTTTTTATATTAGTATGTGCTTATTTTGTTGATTATTACTCGTATTTTTATTTTATGTGCTTACGTGTGTGTTTATTTATTTCATTCTTACTTTCGTTCTTTCTTTGTACGTTCTTACTTGTGTGCTTACTTTGTTCACTCTTACTCGTGTGCATATTTTCTTCATTCTTACTTCTAATATTGCCAATATTTTACAAGTTACAAACAAGATATTCCAATAAAAGAGAAAGAAATACTGGTCTGTTTTCCGCTACTCTGGTTATAACTGGTTGAAGAAATGACTCATGTCTTTACATTTTTATCGTAACATTTATGTATGTACATCTTTTTATATTAATGTACGTTCATTTTTTCATTCGAACTTGTATGGTTATTTTGTTAATTCTTACTTCTAATACTGTCAATATTTTAAAAATTTCAGACAAGATAAAAATATAGATGATAAAATACTATTGGTCTATTATTTTGCTACTTGATTATAGCAGGTTGCAGAAAAGTGTTGTGTGTTTAGATTTCTGCGTACTAATTTTTATATATTTGTTTATATTAGCTTGTGCTTATTTTGTTCATTTTTCCTTTGCATGTCCCATACCTGGTAAAAATATCTGGTAAAATAATATTTTAAGTATTTCCAATGATTTTCTCTGGTCTCTAGTTATAGCCAGATGCTTTTGTATGTAGCAATGGTATTATAAATATTTTTAATTCTACCACAATCATTTTTATATTTTTAATTCTAAAAAAATATGATAAAGTACGTGTTAAAATTACAATGAATGATCAACGTAAAAATAGCACAAATAAAATATATATAAAATAGCAAACAGGTGAAAAAATGTGAAAACACTCACCGCCATTCCAACTTGGTCGCGAGCGGAGGCGCAAGCATACTTACATGACCTAAACTTTTAAATCAGTTTTTAATCTTTTTAACTTTGGCACTGATGATGGAGCTTTAGAGGTTCCGAAACAGCTGTTTGCTATTTTATATATTTTTAATTTGTGCTATTTTTACGTTAATCATTTATTTTAATATAACGGCACACAGTTCAATCCACCAATTTTAAATACGTGTTAAAAGACTGGTAATCACATTTTAAATTGATTGAAATTTAACATTATCCTGACAGCAATTTATAACTATAAAAACACCACTTATGTATATGGAAAACGCTATAATCGCAAGATTACAAACATATATACATACTTATATATCTGCAAAATAATAATAATTATTATTATTATAATGCACGCTCACTAGATAACTTTAAATGCAATTTGACGTTGTCACTCGGAAAAGTAAATATATTCTGAATTTATTGACGCTTGGTTTGTATATCATGCATTATTGTTCAAAATTCCATTTCGAAAGGTGAATCAATTTTCTACGAAATATGTGTGTTTGCTGATAACTGACTTTTGAGCGAATGAAATAAATATTTCAATGGCGTTTTCAACTGAAATAATATTAAATTAGATTTTGAATGATATCAAATATGCTTGAATATAAATGTGAATTATTTTAAATTCAGGCCATACTCTATCTATACACAAATTTGCAGAATTTTGCGTATTAATATGGAGTAATCTTTAAATGATAAAATCAAGAATACTGCTAGATAATTATATCCATGTAACACAGTTTTTGGCCCATCGTTGGTAGTTTGTTGAAACCTTTGGGAAATGGTAGGGTTGGCGAATGGTTGGATAACTGTAGGTGCAGAGGTTCTTGTAATCTGCAATGTGTCGGAGCAGATTCTGAGAAGTGAATTATTTGACCGCTATCGGCACTTTGTTGGCAAGTGGTTTTTTGCCTTAATGCTGGTCAAAGTGGAACAAAAATTATCCAACAATTAACAAAAGTTTCTCCAACCATTTTATGCTATTTGGATATGTATCTATATATAACTACCAATGTACAGAATATTTCATCCGTAAAATATGAGAAAGGAAAATATAAAAAAGAGAACAGATAAATGTATTCGGGATAATGGATCTAAATATTTAAGAAATAGAAATATAATATCTGGAAATCTGTTGAGGCTTTCAAATGCATATTTAATTTGCACCAAATTTCATCCTATTGTACAATGTAAATTATCATTCAGAAAACAATTAAACAAAGTATTCTAAATCTATTTGAATGTATGATCTTAAGTCTTAGAAAATTTTCTATATTACATATTTTGACCTCATCCATGAATCTATTTCGTCATTTACTTTATTTAGATTAAAGATGTACTTATATATGAAATCCATCAGTTAGAGAGTTTAGAAATAATAAAAATCATAAAAGTGTATTGACGTTATACGCGGATTCGGATATATAGACTTTAAATTTGATATCCAAAACATATTAAAATCTGAGATTCTTTTTTTTCCCCGAAAACCATTTAATATTTAATAATAAAAATCAATTGTTTGAAATAACTACAAATGTTATTTATATTTTAAACATTGGTTGAAAGAAAATCAATTTAGTGAAATCGATAAACTATTTTAAAGGAAAATTATTTATAACGTTCAGTCTTTAAATTCAAAACATATAAAAGTTACAGATTATTTTGTTTTAAGACAAAGCAATGTTTAAGCAAAAGTGAGTTGCTGAAATTACTCTAATGAATGCGATAATAACTTAATGAGTTTTTTAATTAAAACTGTGAATATATGTAAATCAGAGAAAATAACATTTATAATTATCAAAATATATAGGAACTTTAAATTCTATTTTAAAATCACATACGAATTTTTGGAATAAATTAATAAAGAAATCATTTCACCTAAAATTATATGTAGATGCGTTTTTAAATAATTTAAAAATTATATTTTGCCCCAGCTATTCAATTTTAAATCATTTATTAAACGTAAAACTTGAACTTAACAATATGTTTTGTACAGAAACTAGGGGTAGTATCTCTATTGAGTGTTTATGTTAGACAAACATAAACAAATTGCATAAACAACTTTAACGTATTTCCTTCTGTGGGTATCGTTTAGAGACTTTTCTAAAGTTGCAGCGAGCAATTGAGGTATTCCACATAGTTTTAAGGTTAAATATATTCAAAAGCCACAGTTTTCAGTACACGTTTAATAGTTTTGTGTGTATATATATATATATTTTTAATGCGGTATAGTGTAGAATAAATTGAAGTCTAATAGGTAACTTAAAAAAAAAAAAATATATATATTCTTAATTTACACCCCAAATAATTTTCTTTTAATACACAATTAAATGTTGTATTTCTTTAGAGTGTACATAGACGTATGCTTGCAATTAGCCTGAATACTAATTTAATTACTTTAAATTAGTTGGATTGTTATAAACAATTGAAAAAGCATGATCTCGAACTGCGGACTACTCTAGATTGGAAGAAGATAATAATACTTATCATAATCTTAAAAAAATATATATGGGTTGCAGACAATTCTCATCCATTTAAGAACTTGAAGAAAACAAAAAAAGTAATACTGAGAAGAATACTGACAAAATATTAGCAAGGTATATTTTATTTCTTTTGAAAGCATCACATTATCGCACAATTTTTGAAAAGCCTGCATAAGAATAATGCGGTGAAACTATAAAAGTATATTTTATTTGCAAAATTGAGTTTTATTACTTTTTAAACTATGGCAATTGAATTACGGAAGTAAAATTTACATAAATATTTAACTACTTTCTACTTTCTATTCACAGAAAGGCCGTCACAAATTTAAAGTTCCTTGATCTATAAAAAAATAGAGCATCAATGTAACACAGAGCATTTTTCTACTAATAAAGTACTCAATAATAATTCTGTTTCGGATTAATAAGCAAATATGTAAACCAATAAGAAACTGTGTTGTTAGATTATTACAAAATAGAATCGGTTATAATGGGTGAACTATTTTATGAATAATTCATACATTGGAAATACGTCCAAAGATATACCAATATTGGTAAGATATTCGTTTTAAATTGGAAATATTTGCAATGACTTCCCATTTTTGTACACACTAGAAACGACATTTTCAAAACTGAGTAAAAAGTACTCAACTCTTAGTGTGTCGCATAGTCAAAATGGCTCCGAATCACAATTACTCAAGATTGAAACATGTATATGCTCATTTCTCAAAATATTCACACGCACAAGAGTAAAACACCATGTGCTCATATTTGAGTATGTCCATCTTTCAAAAATGAGTTTTAACTGACCTCTATGTGCTCATTTTTGAGTATTTTCATGTTTCGAAAATGGGTGTGAACTGATTCTAATTATTTTTGATTATGTCCATTTTTCAAAAATTTGTATGAGCTGAACTCTATGGGCTCAATTTTGAGTATGTCCATGTTTCAATATTCTGAGTATTTCTGGTTTTTCAGAATTGAAAGCATTGGGGTCGTCCTATTTGAAACAAAATATTTCACAACAAAATGAAAACATCGATTTACTCAGATTTGAAACTTTCATTTTTCTCAGTGTAGGAAGATTCATTTTAAATGGGAAATTTTTGTATTGAAATATTACACCCAGAGAAAAGTTTTGTTGAATCAACAAAAATTTGGTTGGCCCAACAAAACTTTCCGTTTAAATACGGTCAATGGAAAATTTGTTTGAATCAACAAGAAAAATATTGTTGATTTTTTTTTTTTTTTTGCAATTCCAACAAAAAGTTTTGTATCGTCAACAAAAAATTGTTCTGTTAATTCAAGTAAAAATGTTTCAATTTTACTTGAAGTAACAAAATTCTTTTGTTGAAAGTTTTCTCAAAATAAATATAATTATCTGTTACTTTAAGAGTTCTTTTCAGTTTCGGCAACAAAAACTTTTGTGTAAAGAACAATTGTTTTCTGTAATTTTAAGAATTTTCTTTGTTTTAACAACAAAAGGCTTTTGTTACATAAACAATTATAATATTTACTTTAAAATTATTTTCTGTTGGAACCAATCTAAACTTAACTATTTTTTTAGGTAATTTTTAATACATTTTCAGCAGCGAATTACGCCTTGTAATCCGTGAACAATTCATTTTTAAATACTCGACTGTATTCCTCCGAAGACTTGAACATTTTAAAAATGCTATTCTTCTTTCTCCAAAACGTCATGGTGTATAAAAAAGAGGGAAATGATTCTAGAACTAGATAGGAGATTTATGAAAGTATAACATAACATTTTCCTGGTTATCTACGACTCCTTATAACTTTTCGTTAACTTTGAAAACCTCAAAAACAAATAAATTCCCGAAATTTAAAAAGTACAAGTATATCTGACACAGAAGTTCTTTCTGTTGTCAGTAATTTTCGAAAACGTTTCCAAGTAGAGTAGTATTTGCAGTGTACAAATATGTTTTCTTAACCCTGAATATGCGATTTTCGTTAACTATCTCTAAAATAAATAAATTCATGTTCAATAAACAGGTTAAAAAACAGCTTGCTAACTATAAACATGGTAAATTAACAGAGCACAATAAGCATTAATTTATGACTTTTGCTTGTATAAACTCCGTACGCAGCTGAAAATGTTTACTTGAGAATTTTCTACATCCAAAAAATGATATTTCGTGTTGATACTGTTTGGAGTAAACGGATTCCCACACTATAAAATGTACTCGGAAATGTTTTCGAATATATAGAAATGATTTTCAAAATTATGGCTAAATCAGAAAAGGTTATATGACTTTCTTACGATATCAAAATCCATTCCTGTCTTTTTAAGTGATGTAGCGTAATCCAATCCGGTACAAACACGAAAAATTGATTTTTTTGGATGCCATCAATTCTCATGTAAATATTTTTGCGTTCAACAGACAAACATGCTAAATTAACAACTTTAAAAGAAAATTATTTCGTTATTCTTGCATGTATAAGCTATATTCCGCTGCTGGAAATGTTTACTTTAGAATTCATAGCTTCCAAAAAACGATAATTCGTGTTGATACTGGTTGGAGTAAAAGGATTACTGCACTATAAAAAGTACTCGGAAATGTTTCGAAATACATAGGAAAGCTTATAGGAAATTTGGGTAAATTAGAAAAGGTTATATGATTTATTCGTTAACTTTCTTGCTAAGTCAAAACCATTTTTTTAAGTGATGTAGCGTGACTCAATCCGGTACTAACACGGAAAATCGATTTTTCAGATGCCACCAATTATCAAGTAAATATTTGTATGTTCAACACACAAACATGTTAAATAAACAACGTTGTAGGGAAAATATTTTGTTATCCTTGCATCTATAAATTCTATTAGGCTGCTGAAAATGTTTACTTTAGAATTCATAGTATCTGAAAAATCGATATTTTGTGTTGATACTGATTTGAGTAAACGGATTACTACTCTATAAAAACTACTCGGAAATGTTTCTGAATATATAGGAATGCTTTTTGGAATTCTGGGTAATTCAGAAAATGTTATATGGTATTTTCGTAAACTTTCTTGATAAATCAAACTTTTGTTTTTGAAGTGATGTAGCGTGACCCAATCTGGTATCTACATGAAAAATCGATTTTTCCGGACGCCATCATTTAGCAAGTGAACATTTTTATGTTCAACACACAAACATGCTAAATTAACGACGTTAAATGAAAATTATTTCGTTATCCTTGCATGTATGAATTCTATTACGCTGCTGGAAATATTTTCTTTAGAATTCATAGAATACGAAAAATTTATATTTCACGTTGATTACACTCTATCAACTGTTAAACATTTCTCCGAAAATTACGGACAGAAAAAAGAAACATTTGTTTCAAAAATACTTCTTTACATCTCGGAATTATATTGGTTTCTTTGGTTTCTGAATATAAAGAAATATTTGTCGCAACTCAAAATAAGTTATATTTTACTTTCGTAAATCTTCTCGTTAGATCCAGAAAAAATTCCCTTTTTCACAGTCTATAGGTTTCTCAGTGACAGGATTTAAAGAAACTGTTTTTAAAACACTTTATTTGAAAACGTCCAAGCACGCAAAATTCTACATTGGGGAAACTGATTTATTAAAATAGCAATAATTAACTATTGAAAGTAATTATTTTATTCACAATATAATACACTATTGTTTTTAACTTTGCGCATAATGATAATTATGGAAGAATGTTTCTTAATGATGTTTCAAATTTTCCAAATACCTTTGTAAAATTAATAAAGCAACAAATTGGATTACGCTATCCATATGAATACTGATAAATTTAAAAATTCATTACATTTGTCATAATTAAAAGGGCCTTTCAAAGACATTCATTTCTTACTTTTATAAGGAATAATAGTAAAATAAATGAATAATGATGGAATAATAACGCAAAAAGTGTAGGAGCGGAATGTAATTGGTTATGTGCCAAATATGGTATATCAATTTCAATGAAAATGCCTTTTCTTCGTTATAGAAAAAACGAAATTTAGGGTAATTACGTAATCATTCATTTTCCATTTTTATGCCTTTTTCCCGCGGAATAATTTGGTATAACATTATAATAAAAAAAGATTTGTGTTCTTATTAAGTGTTTATTGACTATTTTATTTTAGATTGCTAGAAAGTATTAAGTGAAATTTTAGAGTAAAAAAAAATACTTGTAAGAATTTCGCTACTTTCTATTCCTTCATCGTACTGTATAAAAATAATATGGATATTCACATTTTTTTTACAAGAAAAACTCAGGATTCTAGCACAATTATAACGATCTAATAGCAAAACAGAGTAAATTATATCGGTTACACTAGGTTCAATATCATGCTAGTGTGGAATTTAGCTATAATATTTATAATAAATTACTATTCTTTATGAAATATTGGCTTAGTCTTTGTAATATTTCAAATGAAACACTATTATTGAAAAATGTTGGCCTTGTATTAGAGATACTTGGAACAAAATGCTTCTTGTTAATATTGGTGCATTATTGGCAATAAAATCAACTATGTTGTTAAAATATTTCAAGTCATTATCGGCAATATTGTCCCTGACATATTCAACACAAATAAATATTGATCCAATATTATTTTACTAATAAGATGATAATAATTAAAAAATGTTTGGTGATAATTTTCAAACTTTCTAGTAAACTTAAGCAAGGTAAATTAAAGTAGAGGTATTTAGGAAGGCCACAGCTTTTAATAGGTTGCAATTTGTGTAAATAATAGGGGATCAGATTTAAACAAATATTACTGTATGAAGTTTGCGATTAGATTTTTTTTTTAAATTTTCTTTATAGAAATATTCTAATGAAAATAATAATAATAATAAGCGGAAAAAAAGCACACGTATGAACCTTTCACACCGATTTAATTAATAAGTCAATGAAAAAAAAAAGCTTAATATTTGTTGAAACTTCATAGTGATGTAATAAATATCTTACATACAAACAAATAATAGTTAGAGTCCTTGAAATTGCACATTTTGTTTTGAATTTTAAAATATTTTAATTTCACAGAAATCTCAGGTATTGAGTTTGAATTGCGTGATAACTTTTGATTGTTTATTGGTGAAAAGATTAATTTTATTGTTCATTTAGAAAGGTTTTATGAGACTAATTTATAAATGTTAAAAGTTTCTTCAATGAAAATACACACTTAAAGTGTTATCTTTTGTTGAAATCTTTTCTTTCTTTCAGGATTTTGTTTATAATGTTGGAGTTGGAATAGTGAATCTGTTGTTATTTTGGCAATCTTATTCGATATTATTTAAGTATTAGGATTTAAAACAAAACCTTTTAAAATCTAATTTTTACTTGTTAAAATACTGCTCTTTGAAATTTCCCTTTAACTGCCCTAGTTGAGAAAATAATTAGTTAAAAATATATGTTCCTTTAAATTCAATTCATGTGAATAAGGAACATTAATTGAAACATAAACTTATTTAAAACCATTTGTTGAATGTGAAAGTAAAAAAATCCAACAACGTGGACATTTTTAAATTATAGAGATTTGCCATCTTTTTCTTCGAAGTTTCTTAGAAAAATGTAAAATAATAAAAAAAATTCTTTCACCATTTAATCCAAAGATAATTTTTCTTTTGAATATCAATGTAAAAATGACGAGAGGAAAATGTGATGTCTTTAATTTCTGATTTTTCCAAAACAATAAAGTATTTTACATTTTCCATTATTAAAGAAAATTCTGTAAAATGATATATATCTATATCCATCTATATCCCATAATTTATTTTATTCTCAGCCGAGTACATATCTAAATACAAACACACTAACAGAATTTAGTATTATAGATAGATTCCTTATAAAGAAACACACACATATATTAAATTATATAAATGTGTTTAAGTATATCTCATAGCTTTGAATACTTTATCTTCATGACATGATAGTGTAATACCTCCTCTACGCAGATCCGATTTAGGTGTTAAGTGGTAGCGTTCGGAACAAATACGCAGAGAATTTTTCTATATCTTTAATAGAGTTTTTATTGAATAACAATATAGATTCTATAAATAAACATAGAAATGGTGTTTACAGCATTTAAAAAATATGTTAGGGTTATCAGCTTATGGATTAAATTTCTAGTAACATAGAGTATGACTACTAATGCAAAAGTTCTACTAATCACGGCTTGCTGCCGGTTCAATGTTCAATAGTTCGGGCACTTGACGAACCCGTTCCCGCCCTGGGATTTTCCTGGTTGCTAAAGGTAATTGGAACTGAGTCTTATTTCTCTGGCACTTGTCGTACCTTTCCCTTCATGGGACTTTATCAGATACACGGAGTACCAATTGATCAGAGGTAAGACCTCTCCAGCGTCTTAGCTACGCTGACTCAGAAACTTCGTGTTTCTAATACTCTTCTCAGAGAGTCACCTCACAGTTCGTGATCTTTCTCCAAAACTTCACCTCTAACTCTCCAATTCTCTCTCACAGGAATTTCACTAGGGGAGGGGATTTGGTCAAGGCGGGCCACTCAGCATCTGAGCAACTCTGGGAAACGACATCCCCATTAAGAGAAAGTCTGTTATTGGTTTCTCCATAACAGCGGACCTAAAATCGTGCAACATTCGTTTTCCCAGGCAGATGCTAGCTTTCTCACAGTTCCGGTAATGATCAAAGCACAGAGCTTCTTCTTGGGTGATCTTTACGATCCATCACTGTTCGAGTGCTACTCTCGATGCACAAAGACGTTCGGTATTTCACTCTACTTCAAAACAACACAGACGTGAGAAAGTATGCCGGAAATAGTTCTTTCCAAACATTCTCACGGGAAACTCAGTGACCACGCACACGAACACCTGGGTGAAGAAACTCAATTCTTTACAATAGATTTTTTTTTTCGATTAAAAATTGTCTAGAAACAGTAGTTTTAAATGAAATATTTAAACCACAGATACTTGGAATTGACTTATATAAATCCTTTAATATATAAAGTACGAAATCTATTCCTGCAAAGATAAGCTTAAATAAAAAATGTTGACATTTATGGCTGTGCATTTTATAAACGAAAACTATTTCTTATATTTTCTAAATATATAGCAATAGACATGAAGACGTAAATATCGGAGACTTTATGCATTTATATATAACAAAGACAGTGAACGTATGGTACGCGGTAAAATATTTTTGACACGACAAAGTATTCCGCGCTGCCTTGATTAAGTTTCTAAATCTAAATACAATCAAAATCACCCATAATTTATCCCTCATTGTGTTTTTATTACCATTAGTACTCAACCTTGACTCCCTGTAGTTTAAAAGATGTTCGGAAAATTAATTATATGGTGCGCTTCCGCCCCCTCCCCCTAAAAGAGGGAAATATCGAAAAAATTACAAAAAAATTCCAATAAGTTATGTGTTATAAACTACAATAAATCTTAAAACTGTTTTGCTTAAACTTCTTAACACGATTGTGCATGCTTAATAATGTTCACGAAGATTCGTTCAGCATATCAGGTTATTGTATGACCATTGCATTATTCGGTTGTTTTTTCAGTCGAATAGCATTTAAAGTTCCCAATATGTCACATGAAACGGTCTTCTCACTTATTTAAACGACTTCTTGTTGAAAAAATTAACTTTGATAATGTAATAATGTTTTTCTCAAAAAAAAAAAAAAAAAAAAAAAAAAAAAAAAAAAAAAAAACATGTTGACTTACCACCGCATGCGCGTTTTCTGACATTATTATCAACGTCTTTCACTATGCTGATTGAGCTGCGAATATAGCAGACACCAATGTTGCACCTGCCGGATTTCAAAAGTATCTTACACTTGTCTTACTAGCCTATGTATTATTTAAATTCTCACTAACTTTTTTTTTTTTTTTTTTTTTTTTTTGAGACAGTGATAATAACATGATATGCCTCGAATTCATAAGCTGTGGATGACTAAATCCGTTTGGTTTGAAATTGAACAAAATGAAATTCAACGTATTAATTTACAATCTAATACCGTATGTGTTAAAAAATTTAGCAAATTAAGAAAAGATTTGGTGACATGGAAATATAGTAGAAATGCGGATGATAAAATTCGAGCAACTTTGAATTGACGTACAGGTGTTTAAAAAGAGGGTGTTTATCATTATCACTTTTACCGTCTGTCCATGCCTGAATCACTACATTTAAATATAAACAATACTAAAAACTCAAACAGCAATATCTTGTGTCAGGTGTTTCTAGTTTAACTAATATTATGTTAAAAGTATCAGCCTCATATAAATTAAATGACATCCAAGAAGCAAGAGGACAGATCACATTATTATTTATTTATTTATTTACTTTCTAAAAATTAATTGCTACTCTATTTATTAAATTGTAATACCTAAATGTATATTATATACATTGTTTAATAAAAACAAAAAATTCCAAGTAATTTCAATGTATTATTATTTAACCATTATATATATGTATATACGTTTAAATAAGGGTCACCGAAATGAAAGTGGCTTTGCTGTAATAACGCAACCATTTGAAGAGAAAGATGACTGCACATGCTACGATATAGGGCGCGTAGTTCTGGAAATGCGTGTGATATTGTGAGATCCAGCCAGATGCGTGTGTGATAGCATGGGAGCACGTTAGAAGGCATCGTTCGCATCATGGATGCCTCCAAACGGTGTCAACACGTGGTCGTGCAATTTTTAAAATATGAGTGCTAGTGAAATCTATCGCCGAATGGAAAATGTGTATGGCACGGAGTGTATGTCACACACATCGGTATTCCGATGGTGTAGAGAGTTTCGTTAGGGAGGCAATGCCACTGGGAGATTCTTGAATATCCTCCTTACAGATCAGACCTCTCGCCGTGTGACTACCACATCTTCGGTCCACTCAAGAAAGCTCTGAAGGGACGGCGGTTTGCCTAAAATAATGAGGTCCAAGCTGCCATTGAAAATTGCTTCCACAACCAACCCGGAGCTTTTTCACTCAGGGTATCCATTGTCTCGTTGACCGCTGGGACACTTGTTTCAACCTACAAGGTGACTTTGTCTAGCCTATATGTTACTTCTGTATTACTTCTCTCTTTTGCATACTAATTTATATTAATACCATTAAACCATTTCTCAAACCGACTGTAGTGCCACTTTTATTTGCGTCACCCATATATATATATATATATATATATATATATATATATATAAATATACACAATCGATCTTGGTTAATACGAAGATCAAACGAATTATAAAAATCCTCGTATTAACTCGTATTAACCTCATGATACCCGTGAAAATAATAAATATCCTAAAACACAATTTATTGATCTTATTATCAAATTGCTAAAATTAACATAATATCAAAAAGTTTTCTGAAAAACTCAGCTAACATTTTAATAGTTACTGGAATTTTTGACCTATTGGTTTCACATATCCTTGTCATTTTACCAGTAAAATACGAGACGTGAAAAGGGCGGTTATTATAGAAATGAGTCCGGGTTTACCGAAAGAAACATATCTCTTATATGCTTTCTCCTTTTCGTATCTCAGTTGTAAATCTTGCAAAGGGGTGGTATTGGAAACTGACTTATCTCCCCCTTCTTCTTTCATTCTATCAAGACCTCACAAAATTGCTCTAACTTGTCTTTTTTTTTTTTTTTTTTGGTAAAACTGATAAATTACTATATTTTTACAGACAATTGTAATGTAGAAATATTGTCGCTGAGAGAATGTTCGTTAAGAAAGAGATTTTTTTCCTAATGCACATTTCGTCAAAAATCGCATTGAAACGATTAAATGTTTCGCTCGCATTCGCAGTGATTATGCTTTTGTAGCTTGCAAAAACCGTGGAAATATTAATGTAGATTAAATGATTAACTATTCTTACGCGCAAATTGATCATTTTAACCGTGTCTTCGTTTTAGCCGTGCTCTTATTTTAAACTATTTAGATTGTATATAGTCAGATTTTGTTGTTAGAACTTGTTTGATGTGTTTTGATTTCTAAGGTATTATATTTATATGGATATACATTTAATTGTTATTTTATTTGTAAAAAGTTTTATTATATATATAAAACATTTTGCAAATAAAATAACTATTAAATGTATATATATATATATATATATATATATGTGTGTGTGTGTGTGTGTTTGTTGTTGTTGGCACGTCATAGATGCGTAAAATATTTTTTTGAACCAATTGGTACACCAATATGAAGTGGTTCGCCATTGCTGATATATAACAGCTTGCCAAAGTAAATCTAATATATATAACTAAAGAGCAATTCATAATGTATTATAAACACTTTTATATTATTCGTTAAGTTCCACTCCTTTCAGATTAATTCATTAGGCAACGTTTTAATCTAGTTTTAATCATTACAAATTTTTTTTTCTCTTGAAATCTGAAATTTCATATTTACTGATTGTGTCATTTATAATCAGAGATTATTCTTGAACTTTTTCCCCTGTATCATTTTGTTGTTTTTATATTATTGAGATATTGTTTATCATATTCAAGGTATATCGAATTTTCTGAATATTATATATTGAATTCTGACTATGTGTTTGTATTTTATATCTACAATACAATAAGTATGACGAACCGCGGGATGAAACAAACGACATTTTAATCACGTTTCTGTGAATGTGGCGGCAAATTGTTCTGAATTTAAAAAAAACGAAAATAATAGGCTTTGTTAAATGTTTATCGATGTTAGTTTCCCAAGAAAATGTTTTAAAAAAATCTGAATATATTGTGAAAGAAAGTATGAATAATTAATCGCATTATTCAAGAAAATTCAAAGAAATAAAAACTCATATCCATATGCTCAAACTTTATGAATCAGTTTATTTAAAGGATCCTTCAGCCAATATAACAGTATCTTAAAATCATTACAACACATTTATTTTAGGATCTGAATTCAAACAATGATGTTAATTAAGTTTAAGTTCCTTGCATGAACTGAAAAAATATCGACATTAGCTAATAGGAATTAAAGAATATATATAGATCTTAGATTATTTATTTCTTCTAGACTGATTTCCAAAAGTTAAGAAAAACGACAAAATGTTAATTTTTGAACAATGGTTATTATTCAAATGAAGGTGATTTAAACATCATAGTTAGCTAATAGATACTATCCATACAGCAAAACAAGTCTGTGTGATAACAAAATCTCGTCACAAATGATCTCTTATGTCACAGTTACTGCGGTGATCCAAAATGTGATATATTTCATTCGTCTCATTGTAACTCTGAAGTGTCTCCAGTGAGAAGTCTCTGTGAATTGCTTTGTCTCGAGTCTACAGGTGATGTTACAATGAAGTCTCCTCGTGATGTTCTAATTACCGTCATTAAAAACTCCAATGTAAAGTGTTTGTGAGCATTGTTTCGTGATGAGACACAAAGAAGTATCGAGGGTGTCACATGGTGATTTTTATGTAAGCAATATTTCAAAATTCTACGGTGAAGTCATCTTCAGTGCTACTTTCTGACAAGTGACCAAGTGAATTCATTTTGATAACACTTTGGGATTCGTCACAAAACAGTTAATATACTAGTGGGTTTACAATGAAGGCTCACAAGGTGTCTTCTTTTAAATGTGACCTGATGATTTGTCATAAAGCAGCATTCACATCGATTTCTGAGTTGCATGACGAAATATCGGTCACTTGAAAATAAAATGAGAGGAATAAAATTTATCAGATTTCAATTTACAGTAGTGACTGTAAAACGTGCGACTATTTCTGACGTCCAGGAGAGAAGCATCCAAAGTCTAAACTGTTAGGGTAGTATGATAATTACGATTGAAAGAAAATATGTCCTGCCAAACAACATTTCCTCAATTTTGGAAAAGACGTCAGATAATTTATGAAATCAAAGAATTAGAAATACTTCTTCTATTAAAATTAATAAACTAATTCGGTATTTACAGGAGTTTTGCTATTTATAACTCTTCTCAAGTTTCTTTGAATTATTGTTTTTTGTATTGTATAGAAACAGAAATTGCACAAATATATGAGGCCGTGAGTTTCAAAACTTGTCTTATCCAGAAAATAGTAAAATTCTGGGAAATCGCGAAAAACCTCCAACTGGATTCATTGGTTTTCATTTTAAACCAAGAATTTACAATGCAATAAATAAATGCTAAAACTAGTTTTTTGGTGCAGATTTACCAATAGAATAGATTAATAGAGAAAAAGCTGTTTCCTAAATTTTGGATAAAGGGAGTTTTGAAATTCATGTCCTCTTACATAGAGAATATATTCAGAAGTAAAATATTCACACCATACTTTTGAATATTGAAATATCGGAACAGATATCTATATTATAAAGAGAAATCATGTTTGTGAGCCACACAGACGTCATTTTCACGGTGACATAAGCGACCGATGAACTTCGCTGTAACTGCAATTTTTTAAACTTCTAAATATTGCACAAGTTCAAATTTTACACCGTCGAATAGGAGAAATAATTTCTTTCAAATGCAATTTCGTTTAAAACTGTAGCACAATTTACTGAATTTTTTACGTTTTTTAAATGATTTTCATCAATAATTGTTTTTGGATGGCTATTTCCATCGTGTGCAGCCCAATTACAAAATATTAACAAATTTGAACTTAAAACAATATGAATTGTCCACCATCTGTTAATATTACTTAAATGAATTAAAACATCATCAAAAGATAAAAGAAATAAAATAATATAAATAAGACAAAATGAAGCTGACATGTAATCGAACTACGATCTTAAACCACTGAAATTACCAGAACCAAAAGGGCTTCTGCAAGTAGCAAAATCTTTCGCAATCTCTTCTGTTATTACCTCCTGGCCTGCGGCCAATATGAATTTATCGCTTTTAATAAATTCCAAAACTTTATTTGAACTAATAGCATGAATACTATTTACATATATAAGAAAGCATTTTGGTCTTTTTGTGAGAAATCTAAAAAAATATATATTAAATTCAGAAAAAAATGTATTATAAAGTTTTCATTTAAATATGTTATATTCTGTAACTCAATATCCCCTTGTAAATGTAGAAATATAATAATAACCATATAAAATTATTTTCACTTTGTACAACGAATAATGTTTTTGGAACATGATAAAGTTCAGTATCTCTAACTAATCTTATATGGCATCATTGCCAATATGTGTTAAAATTATGTTATGACGCATTTCTTTGATCATATTTTAAAGATTCGTCTGGGCTTAAAATATTAAAGAAACAGCTCTACAGTTCAAAAATGAAAAACCAATAAAATCTAGTGATTTACTAACTACATCCTGCCTTTTAAAATTATCTACCATAGCTTAATCTGAAAACTTTGAAATTATTATTCGTGCTAACCACCCTTAATTCAGTTAAATGGATTTTTTATGCAGAATTATTTGATTTTCTTCAAATTTTGTATATAGGTTCATTGTGATAAGGCGTTTCTTAAGCGGAGTAGTTTTGGGGGGTCATTGGTTAAGTATGAAGGGGGGAAACGGGAGCTAATCCCCCCTTAATTTAGATAAATGGGTTTTCATGCAGAATTATCAGATTTTCTTCAAATTTTGTACATATGTTCATTATTATTAGGGGCTTCCTTGATTAGTTTTGGGGGTTCTTTGATTAACTATAAGGGGGGGGGACAGGGAATGATCCCAGTTAATATATTGTCAATTTCTTTATTTTTCGAGGGCTTATTTCAAATTATTTGAAATACAAGTATAATATACAATTAGTGTGAATAGCCTCTGAGCTCAATGCCCTCAGTTTAACTGGGCAGTTTTCCTTTTTATTCCTATATTTTGCAACCCGGAAGCGGGGATGGGATCCTCTTGTAACTGTAAAAATATAATATCCATATAAATTATTTTTGCTTAGTACAGCGACTAATGTTTTTGGAACATGATAAATTAGATTATCTGTAACTAATATCAATTGTATCCTTCTCATTACATGTGTTAAAATTATGTTATAACGCATTTCTTGATATTGTGAAGATTCGTCTGGGCATAAAAGATTAAATAAACAGCTCTGCAGTTCAAAAATGAAATTCTAGTGCTTTATTGACTACATCCTGCCTTTTATAAATATCTACCATAGCTTAATCTGAAAACTTTGAAATTATTATTGATTCTGGTAAACTGGAGTTTCGGAGAGAATAATATTCAGGATCATGCATGTATTTGCACTTGCTCCTTAAAAGCAGTTTCATCTTTGATATCACTCACGGCGATATCAAACGATTAAATCCTTTTCCGTAACTTTAAAGTTGTACATAGAACAATATAGTTGAAATGTGTTTATGAGTTCGATTTGCCTGTCTGTCTGTACGAACTCTAACTCGCATAAATATACACTGATTTCGAGAAATGTAAACTGGAGTTTCAGAGAGAATAATATTCAGGATCATGCATGTATTTACACCTGCTCCTTAAAAGCAGTTTCATCTTTGATATCACTCACGGCGATATCAAACGATTAAATGCTTTTCCGTAACTTTAAAGTTGTACATAGAACAACATAGTTGAAATGTGTTTATGAATTCGATTTGCCTGTCTGTCTGTACGAACTCTAACTCGCATAAATATACACTGATTTCGAGAAATGTAAACTGGAGTTTCAGAGAGAATAATATTCAGGATCATGCATGTATTTGCACTTGCTCCTTAAAAGCAGTTTCATCTTTGATATCACTCACGGCGATATCAAACGATTAAATGCTTTTCCGTAACTTTAAAGTTGTACATAGAACAACATAGTTGAAATGTGTTTATGAACTCGATTTGCCTGTCTGTCTGTACGAACTCTAACTCGCATAAATATACACTGATTTCGAGAAATGATACATGTTATGGAAGTTAAGTATGGCATGTTTGGTATTGAAAGTGAAGTGTGTAGCACTTATGGTTCTTTTACGGGGATACTCAAAAAATTATTTTACATTGTAGTCTATGGGGAAAAATCATTTGCGTTGTATTTTTAATGATGTTGCATTATTTGACGCATATTGAAATTGATATACCTCACTGAGGTACACTACATGATGCTTACGATAGAATTGAGTGTTATCGTTTATTTACAATGTCAAAATGCATTCGATTACAGTACTGTCTATGAACAATAATTGTTAGAAGTGCGTTTAGAATTGTGGTACGCATATTTAAATTTAACTGATATTTTGCATTTTATTTGGTATGTATAAATTCTAGAGAAAGATGATACACAGGGCTTCACAAAGCATATACAGTACATTTCCGCTTATTGACGATAATTTCTGAAGGGAAATGTTATACTTTGTTATGTTTTTACTAACTAAACTAAACTTTTGGATACTATGTAGTATATACTTAAAGCTATTGATCATGTATACAGCTGCACGTAAGAATTCGGATATATTTACTCCTGGTTACGGCTTGAATTGAGTTTATCAAGTGTGTTATGCGTTTTCTAAATTGTATACTTAGACATTTCCTTTCGCATTATGAAACGTTGAATTTTTGTCACATTATTCTGAAAGCGTTTGAAAGTGTTTCATAATCTTTGCTGGATGCGTGATTTTTGTTCTTGCTTTCATATAACTAAGATTCTTCTCGTGTTAGAACTTAAAGGTCGTGTAGGTAAATCTTTTTGACAATTATAATAACTATAAAACAAGTTGGAATTTGTACGACAAACGTGACAAATGAGGTGCGTTCGTATTATAATTAGTTTTATAAATATTCACATCTTTGTGCAATATCTACAAACAATTAGTCACAATTCTGTTACATTAAAATTATACTATGCGAAAATATCTAATGCAATACAAAAAAGGAAAAAACAATTCACAGTTATTATTTCAGATAAATGAATTATATCGTTGCACTAAACATAACATACTTTCTCTAAATTTTGATTGGCTTACAAGGAAAAATAAGCTGACGTCATTGTTTGTCAAATTACTTGTAAAGCAAGAAACACCTATCTGTTATTTATGTCTCCTACTATACACATGAGTACGGTCAATTTGATTGGTGTACGTGTAACATGTCTATTATATGATAGGCCTACGTCGCTATGTCGATTCCTGCAATGATCGCTACGACAAACACCACGCTACATCACCATCCTTTGTGAACGCTTACATCCATGGTTTTATATTTTAAATGTTCACAAGGCATAAATCACATTTTTGATTATTGTCATGGATCGAGAATTTGAACTGCCAACCTAAAGTTATTGCAGTATATATATACATAATTGAAGGTAAGTTATATCCGAAACATTAATTTATTTTGAACGATCTTTCTAAAAATAGAAATTTTATGCAGTTTTATTTAGTTTCGCATATGAAAAAGCGAAAAGGCCATCCCGGAACTGTTGATGACAGTCAAATGCTTTGCGCTTTTATTATATAGGATTGCGTATGATTGGATTTAATATAATGAAGAAAACTTTTATTAATTTATTTTTCAGTGTTGATTCGATTTTCATAAAATGTCAAACTTCCAAACTCGTCAAACTTCCACAATGTTATATATATTAAATTTCAAACCATTCAGTTGAGTAGTTTTTGCACTGTCAGACGAACGAGACGACGACTATAGGTGCTACGTATTTATATAATTACGAACGCACCTAAAAAATGGCATTTAAAATATGCGCGTGATTTCAGAATACACATTTTTCTTATTCTTTATACTAAACTTAATTCTTTTCAAAGGAAAATACATTCCAAATTCATTCAATATGCGTCTTAAGGCCAAAACAAGTATTTCAAAAAAAAAAAAATTATTAAAAGCATTTTCGTGTCCCCAGTTAAAAAATATATTTGACAGTTCTGATATATATTTGACCATATATTTGATTTTTATAGATATTACATAAAGAATTAATGCATAAAGATCATTTATTTACATTTTTATAATACACGTAGTACATATTAAACAATTCCCACTAATGTTTTTTAAAATAAATTTCTGATAGGATTTAGATAAAACTGAATACATCTTATGAAATGATGGTATCTGAATCTAGATTTAATTTACGATTGTAAATACAAAGAAATGATTTACATCAAACGAAATTAATTAAAACTTTTCCTTTTCTCCACAAATGAATAGCATTAGAAAAGTCAATTATATGTTTTTTTTTAAACAGAAATGAGGTTACGCCACTTTACGTTTATGTAAAAAAATGCATTTAAATGCAATTTGTGTGTAATAATTAATACCATAAAACAATTTTCATTAAATTTATCCATATTCATTTGAAAAATACGCATTTAGGATGGATTTCAATTTTTCTTAGAAAAATATATCTCAGTTCTTATGTTTTAATTTATGTTTTATACGCCAAACAATGTTTTTAATGAAAAAAAATGATAGTAATGAAGAAATATTTGGCAACTTATTATTAACACAGGAAAGTCAATTTCACCCAATACTAATACTAAACATCACCAATTCCCAATGGAACTATACGTGTTGCTTTAAGGATACGATTTAATTAATTTTTTATGCTATATAATTTGAATTGTATAATTCTGATTTTATAACATTTTATAAATTCAATTGTTCTTTAGAATTAAAAAAAAACTGCATAACTCTTCTTTCTCCAATCAAAGAAAGGCGATACTGCATTTAAAAAGCTCTTAAAAATATTTAAAAGATTCTTTAATCTAATAAAATAAGTTGAAACTGGTGTGAAACACTAAGAACTAAAATAACTTCTTAAAACACCATAAAAACTTTAAAATGCGCTAGGCCTTTCGAAAGATCTGAGTCTTTCTTCGTCAGGCGCAAAAAGACGTGCGTCTGCTATGAAAGCAGCAGCAAGACTGAAATGAGAGGTAAGGGAGAGGAAACAAGCTGATGCAACAGCCAATAGGAAAGTAGAAAACAACAGCCAATAGGAAAAAAGAAGACAACAGCCAATCACAGAAGAGTAAAAACAAAAGAATAGAGAATACAAAATAGAAGGGGAATAAGGAAGTGAAAAGATAAATAAATAAAATAGAATAAATAAATATATAAAATAAAATGAATAAATAATTAAAAAATAAATAAAATAATAAAAATAATAAAAATAATAAAAATAAAAATAAATAAAGCACACAAATACATAAAAAAATGGAAACACATGAAAATTAAGAATTAAATAAGTAACCAAAATATATAAATATATATAAAGAAACAGACTAAAATTAATTAATACAAAATAAATTATATGGAAGTACTAAAGAGGTTTTTCCAAGCAGCAGAGAGCATTGTGGAATCGGATTTATCATTAACAATAACTTCACGATTAAGATAAATAGCTAAATTTTCCAGAAAGTCCAATTCAGAGATACTATTAGTATTAAAGATAATTTTAGCATTTTTAAAATTAAAACAATGGCAATTCAAATCCCAAGAGTGCTTGGAAATTGAAGATTTAGAAATTTCTTGATTAGTTGCATAACGAGAGTGTTCTTTTAAGCGGATTTCGAGATTTCTTTTAGTTTGACCAATATAAGATAAATCACAGCCATTACAAGGAACATTATAAATTCCCCATTTACGAAAATCAGGAACAGGAGATTTGGTGGAGGGGAATTTGAATTTATTGACAGGTTTAAAGATAATGTTAAAATTGAAGCGTCTTAAAACTTTAGCTAATTTGAAACATAAAGGAGGATAAAAAGGGAGAACAACCAAATTATCAGGTTTGCTTTTCACAGAATTAGAAAGAGTAGATTTATAAGACGGTCTATTGAATTTCTTCACAGCATTATTGATAACAGAAGGATTGAAACCTCTTTTGACAGCAACAGTTTTTAAGTAATTAAGTTCATCCTTAAGGGATGCAGAGTCGGAACAAATTTTGAGAGCACGATTTACATACGTATAAAATACACCGATTTTTTGGTTGACAGGATGATTTGAGAGAGCATGAGGTGGGTTAGAGACAGAAAAAGGTTTTCTATAAACACAAGTTTTGAAAGAAGAATCACATTTGGTAACTAAAACATCAAGGAAAGGAAGTTTATTACAATTTTCTAACTCAAAAGTAAACTGAATATGAGGGTCAATAGAATTGACAGTTTGAAGAATTGTAGAAATATCAAAAGGATTATCAACTAAAACAAAAGTATCGTCAACATAACGCATCTAACATTTAAAATTAATCAGATTTAATAATTTTTCCTCAAAATAATGCATATAAATATCACAAAGAATTGGAGATAAAGGATTACCCATACTTAAGCCGTCTGATTGTTTGAAAAATTTATTATCAAATTCAAAGGTAGTTTGACAGATGCAAATTTTAGTTAAATTAACAAAATCTTTGACTTCAATATCAGAGAAATTAAATTCACGTAATCTTGTTTCCAAGCAAGAAAGAGCACCTTCAATCGGAACATTAGTAAATAAAGATTTAACATCAAGAGAAAGCATAGAAAAATTGGATGGGTTAATATTTTTTAATTTACCAATAAAATCATAAGAATTTTTTATCGTATGAGAATTAGAAATGCATAAAGGAGAAAAAATGGATGTTAAAAATTTGGCAAGAGGATAAGTAACAGTACCAATATTAGAGACAATAGGTCTTAAGGGGACATTGGTTTTATGAACTTTAGGCAAAGCATAAAAACGAGCACAGATGGCTGAAGGAGGAATAACACAATGTTTAGTGTTGTCATTTAAAACAACAGAATTCTTAACAGCTTTCTTGAGAGTGGAAAGATGCGAATTAGTAGGATCTTTTTTAACTTCAATATAAGGACCTTCAGATAAGAGAGCATAAACTTTATCAGAATAATCTTTTTTATCCATAAGAACAATTTGACCACCTTTATCAGCTTTAGTAATAATAAGATTATCATTGGACTTAAGCTCATTCAGAGCGATATATTGAGAACGTGAAATATTAGGTTTATATTTTGTTTTTACGCTTCTGTGATTGGCTGTTGTCTTCTGTTTTCCTATTGGCTGTTGTTTTCTACTTTCCTATTGGCTGTTGCATCAGCTTGCTTCCTCTCCCTTACCTCTCATTTCAGTCTTGCTGCTGCTTTCATAGTAGACGCACGTCTTTTTGCGCCTGACGAAGAAAGACTCAGATCTTTCGAAAGGACTAGCGCATTTTAAAGTTTTTATGGTGTTTTAAGAAGTTATTTTAGTTCTTATTCTTTAATCTACTTACAAAAAAACAAAAAAGTAAAAATATAATGAAATTAAATGAGGTGTATTAAAATACAAGTTATTAAATATAATAATGGTATTAAAACTAAAATGATATCTTTATGAATTTTGCATGCGTGCTGAATTAGACATTTTCTTTCGTTATAAACAATACTATACGTACTCTTTCAGTACACTGTAAAAAAAAAGACATTTTATTCTTAATCTAGAAAAATATAATATAACCATGAAACAAAATATACAATAACATCTTCTGAGTTACACACGACTCCAAAAAGCGTTCTTTATTTTTAGAAACCTCCGAAACCAATTTATTTTAGAAATTTAAAGAAGCATTTATAAAGCAAAATTTCTGTTGCTGCCACTTGACAAACGTTTGCGAGTAGTATTTATAATTTATTAATCCGCTTCTTCAACCCGCAATATAAGATTTTCGGATTCTATCAATTCTCAAGTAAACATTTTATGCTCAACAAACATGTTTTAAAAGCAACCATGGTCAATTAACAGCATTAAAATTAAAATTAAAATTAATATTATTTTATTGCTCTTGGATAAAAAAACTCAATAACGCAACTGAAAATGTTTAATTGAAAATAGTTAACGTCCTAAAAATAGATATTTCAGTTTGAGAAAACTCATTAACATACTATAAAAACTACTCGGAAACGTTTCCGTAAATCAATGATAGCAAAAGAAACTTTATATTTGCAAATGTTTCTTTAAATCTTGGAAATGTATTGGTTTATGATGTTTCTAAAGACAGCGAACGCCTTTCGGAATCATGAGTAGCTCGAAGGGGTTATTGTACATTTTTGTACTTACTAGGGAAGATCCCCAACCGCCTACTCGGGATTTTGTCGTGTGTGATGTCGTTAGAAAGCTCTTACCATGGGGATTAAGGAAATGTATGCAACTACCCGTCCGAATGCAACTAGTGAATATTTATAGGCCGATGTATTTGTGTCATTTATTGATTTCTCTAGGTCGATAGCTATGCAGGAAAGACACTCTGTGTGCTAGAAAATACAGCTTACAGTACCGTTATGTAACTTGTTGTTGCCAGAGTGAAGTTGTTGAAAGCTCCATCTCCTCTCTCGCAAGAAACAGAAGATTGTGACCACATTTTCACAATCATGTATAATTAATTGGACTGCACTGATTTGGAGTATGCTTTAAAAAACATCAGGAACTAACTCCTCGCCTGATCCTCCGGGATGAAAAGAGAGCATGGGCAGGGCCTATGGGGACAGTTCCGAGGCGCTCAAACATGGAGAATTTTAGCAGTACCTGTGAAAACTGCGAAACACACCATTTCATTGTGTGTACCCTGTCATATCTCGGGCTTTTACAAAGCCTAGAGATATAATAATTTCAGTATGCCCGCATGAGGGCTGCTTTGTCAAATATGTATTTTTTTAAATAAACTTGCCAAGCAGGGCTTGCATAGGCTAAAACCATATAGTAGGCCTCCCTTCTTGGTTGAATCTGTGCGTACCTGGCGTTGGAAATACTCGTGCTTCAGCCATTTCTGTTCAGAAATTCACTACCATCAGTGAAGTTACGTTTGTCACCAAGCATAAACTGTCTCCTCTGTAATCCGTCAACTAACTTTTCTACCACACAGAGTATCTTTCCTGCATAACTAGCGACTTGGAGAAATTTATAAATGACAGAAATACATCGGACTATAACTCTTCACCAGTTTCATTCGGAAGGGTAGATGTATACATTTCCTTGATCCCCTATAGTAAGAGCTTTCCAACGACACCACTCTCGACAAAATCCCAATCTGGCCTTCCCTAGTTATTTATATTATATTTTCGTAGATTAAGAAACATTTCTCTTTTTTAAGTACAGATTAACAGATCAAAATACGATGTTCAATTTCACAGTATTTTGCATAAATAATATTTGAATATAATTGATCGTTTATATATATTTCAGATAACAGTGTACAATGTTTTATGTTTTTAAAACTTTCCAACATAGTTGAAAAGTGTTTATGAATTCTATTTGTCTTCCGTTTATCTGTCTGCCTGTCCGTGCTCTATCTCGTGTAAATATACTCTAATTACCATGCGATTTAAATATCGTTATGAGGTCTACTATGGCATGTTCGGTAATGAAAATGAAGTACGTTTCATTTATAGTTTATTTACAAGGGCACTGTAATTAAGTCAGTTACATTACGGTCTATGAGGAAAATCGTTTGCGGTAAATTTGTATGATGTTTTAGTTTTTGAAATATATCACTGACAAGTAAGGTCTCCTTAAAGCGCACACTCAAATTTTGAAAAAAATGCTAATGAAGATACTCATGTATGTAATAAAGGGGCAGTGAAATTTTGCTAAGGAATCCCAGTAGAAAATCTGCAAAAAGATAAAATACTTTCGAGTATTTGTCGCAAAAAGACACGATTTGGCTAGCAACTCTTTTTCCTCGTCAAACGCAAACGATCGTTTTTATTTTGGGTTCAACATTTCCAATTCTCTGTACAGTAATATTAATTAAAAATATTATTTAAAACAGATTAAATAGTTCAGTCACCTTTTTCTCTCTCTACTTATTACCGATTGAATGAAATTTTGCCATTTTATCCTCCATTCCACTATTTTTTCTAATTTAAAAGGCTTCACCGGTTATATAAGTAAGTTTTAAGTATATTTTAAAAGAAAAGCGTGATGACAAATGTATTCGTTATACACTTAAAAACAAAAAAGCCGTTGTTTGTTGCAAAAGTACATTTTTTTAAATTTACAATGTTCAGAATAGGGCTTATGTTTGAGCTTGAAACAATTTCAATCAATTTAAATTTTGTTTTAAATCGCAAAATACGATCGTTTAATTTCATTATACAGTATGCCCACTAAAGTCCCTTGCCATCCTCTTAATTTCGGAACGGCTGCTGCTATATACATAAAAGTGGTGTCTAGGTATAGTAAAGTAGCCATGCGCTACACAATGAAACCGCCTACTGCGCCACCTGGTGGAATGCTGCGGAGTTAGCATTCCTATCTCGAAAACGGAAAGAGATATAGAAAAAAAGTGATTTACAAATTTGCAGAGTATCATCGATTTAGTATGAAAAGACACCTTGTGGACATTAATGCGGAGAATAGAACGGTTAAAACACGCATTTGTTTTTTTTTGTGATTTCCTACACTGTGACGTGACAAAACGATCTTAGAAAGAGAGAAACAACCAGTTATGAAACAGAAGGTCTGTACGACCCCTCCACAAACATTGCAGGACATTAAACGACGCTATTACGGAAGCTTGTGCCAACGTGTCACCACCTATGCTCCAACGTGTGCAACGTGAAATTCAAACAAACATTCAAATATGCATTGCAGCTGACGGTGAGAGGTTTGAAAATCTAAAATAAAAGTATATTATTATAACTAGTTGCTTTTTTTTTCTTTCTAAGATCGTTTTGTCACGTCACAGTGTAAGAAATCACGAAAAGACAAATGCGTGTTTTAACCGTTCTATTCTCCACATTAATGTCCACAAGGTGCCTTTTCGTACTAAATCGATGATGCTCTACAACTTTGTAAAACACATTTTTCTCTATCTCTTTCCGTTTTCGAGATAGAAACTCCGCAACATTCCACCAGGTGGCGCCGTAGGCGGTTTCATTGAGTAGCGCATGGCTATTTTACTATACCTAGACACTACTTTTATGAATATAGCAGCAGCCGTTCCGAAGTTAAGAGGGTGTTAAGGGACTTTAGTGGGCATACTGTATATACATATAAATGTGTACACAAAAATGTAGTTATAAAAATTTATTTATTAATTAAGTTAAAGTTACTTAAACAAATACAGGATGAAAAAGTTTTCCTTAAAGAGTATTTGTGATAAAAGCTATTTTTTATTTTATTCCATCGCCAACAGGTGACAAATCGCCAAATAAAAAAAAATTTAGTATTTTTTACGTTCGTTATATCGAGGATCCGCAGCATTTTTTTTATAAACATATATACCTTCATGAGAAAAATATTCTATAATTTTTTCAAAATTTTCTGAGTATGCGCTTATGGAGACCTGCCGTGTGAGGTGCATTACAAGAGGCTTACTATGAGAATATGGTGTGCATAGCGTACATCATTCATTTACAGGGACACACAAATTAATTCGGTTAGGGCACTATCAAATCGCAATAATTGCTAGAAGTGCGTTTTAAGTTCTGGTACTTTATAATGAATCTAATTTTGTGCCTATTACTTGGTGTGCAGTGTGCATAAATTCTATAGAAGGTGTGCATTGTAGCTTAAAACATCTCGAGTACAGTTCTGTAAATTGTTGAATGGGATTTTACAACTGTGGCATACGTTTCCTAAATGAATTAAACTTTAGCATACTATGTAGTATATATACAAATCTATAGGTCATATACCAAGCTGCACAAAATAATTCAAATATGTTTTCGACTATTGATGGTAATTAACGAAATTAGGTTTCAAATGTGTTATTTCAAAAATTGTTTACTTTGAGTTTTATTTTAGTTTTCAAAAATTGTTCACTTTGACATCATCTTTCACCTTATTAAACTATGACGTTTTTTTAAAGTATTCCGGGCGTGTTGGAAAGCGTTTCTTAATCGATGTTTCACAGAGGATTTTTAGTTCTTGTTTTTTTATATGTGGATTTATTTAGACATTTTCATTTGTTACAATGAAATCTATGGGCTTTTATAATAGACATTAAGATTATAATTACGATATACAATTACGTTAAATTTAAAATCAAAAACATTTTTATGCATTGGTGGTTAGTTTTCTTTTGCCTTGATTAGACATTCACATTTGTTACAATGAAATCTTTGTTCTTTTATAATAGACAAAAAGTTTATAATGGCGATATGCTATAAAGTTAAGCTAAAAAATATTTTTATGCATTGATGTTGATTTACTTCAGGTAATACTACCTAAATTCAAAAACACATGTATATATAAGATTCAACATCTTGTGAAAATATTATTTTTCAATTTTTCCTAGTTTATCCCAATGAATGACAAACCATATTCAAGTACTTTAAATATAAACTAATTTATATTTGTTTGAATATACAATGAATGTCCGCTTCAAATATTAAAGAACTTGTTTTTTAATGGCATGTAATAAAACATATTTTAGCATAATTTAATAGCCCTATGTCTTTAGAGATTGTAAATTCACTATAAAATGGCACTAAGAAGTTTCATAACAATGCTGAATCGCTGTTATTGCTCCCATTTCTCCAAGTACGTGATTCGGGAGAAAACTGTGTTTGAATATCAATTGATTCTCTACTTAATGTCTGTGCAGCAGAGACTGAATATATGTATTGTGTAATCGCAAGGTAGTATACAAATACCTTCAAACTGCAAAATAAAAAACAGAAACTTAGAATATATATGAAATATAATGGCTATTGTATGCAGTATACAAATATTGACATCGATCAGAATGTGCAAATGTCATTGTAGTTGATAAATTTATTAGAGCAGTAAAATGCAATTTTAATGTATTATCTGTCTATTCTAAAAAAGGAACTAATGATGTTGCTACCATAATTGAATTACACTTTCTGGGATTTTAATGCTAAAATTAATGCATATAAAGACATGAAAAATTAGTAGTTGTATAGAGAAATATGTGATAAGCCTATTGAAGCAGGCAGTTTTTAAATTAAAAATTTATTTATAAAGCTATTTAACGTTGGAATCAGTCAGCATAGTTCAGTAAGTTTTATTGGATCAAAAACTTTGCATGAAAATTTAACAATCTTTAGTAGACATATACGTGACAAGAACGTTGTGTGCAGTGCCCAATCTTTTTTCATATTTGTCTATTTTTTCGAGCGTTTTTCAAAAAAATTTTATTAAAATTTCTTTACCTGATTAAGTATTTAATTCATATTTTTAAATAGACATTTTTTATCTACTGTTTCCATTCTTTAAAAAGCCAAAAAAAAATGATATTTCCAAAACTTTTTTTATTGAAAAATCACCTGAACATTAAAAAAAAAAGATGTGACGAGCCATTGTTTAGTAAACTCTAGCTAGCTCAGTGATAAAATCAAGAAGTAAGTTAAAAATTAAACTTTTATATAAAACTTTAAGGGGAGGATGGTGATTAAGTGTCCTTCACTAAAATTAGAATTCTCATTGAGCACTGTTAACTGAATAATCCCACTCGAGCAATGCACGTACTAATATCTGTAATATATAATACTTGAATAAGACGAGTAAATGAAACTTTAACATACACGCAAAAGAGACCTGACATTACAACTTCAAAACTCTTTCTGCAGCGAAGCGCCGCCTTCCAAAGCTTCCGTACGAGATGTCGAACTAGCAAAATAAAGTAGTCCGTGGACACACGAATAACGTTTATTGTGCTTAACAAATTAAGTTATCTTACCAAATCAAGATATCAGCTCTAAGCAACCCTCAAAACCGGAGTTCAACTTCCTTCTGGTATCAGAAAGTCTTAACTTCCCTTGGGGCGAGATGCGACCAAATCCAACTAAATACACACTTTCACTTGCTTAAATACATTGCCAACTGACCAGAGAAGCCAAAAGTTCCATAAAACTGCTGCAAAACGCAGAAAACCCATAAATTCCGAACGACACATGTATTCGTCGAAAATTAAAGTAAAAGAGAATATAGATGTCGCTGCACGCACACAGACGTTATTTTCACAATACGATCTCAATCAAAACAAACGATTGCCTTTATGAGGAGTCGCCAGACCACTAAAAATTTAGAAAGAAAACCTTAAAATAATTAAAATATTACGTTAGAACAGCATTTAATGGGGTAAATTACATCATATTTAAAACTATATAATTCAAACGTTTTATTTAAAAGGATTTTGTGATAGCGTCTAATCGAAAACATTTCTTCTAGACATTATAAATGTCCTGGAGGCAACGACATTTTTTACGTAATTAGTTAATACAAGTTGATTTTCAAATGTGCAATTGATCTTACTTGTTAGTTAATCAGGAAAACAGGCATCGGTTCTCGCGACAATGTTCGTTGCTGATTTGGGAACCGAAAAATCCCCCAGTAAATGGGAAATGAATGACGACCCGATTAAAAAGGTCGCTACTAGTCTTTATAATATCATTCAATATTTCATAACCGGATAATATTTTTAATACATAGCAAATTAGAATGTTTCTAAAGCCTATGGTGTCTAAACGGGGTTTGATGAGCATAGCTCGTAGGGAGCAGGGTTTAAAGTTGTGTATAAAAAACATAATTTATTTATTTATTTGCTAAAAAATATATTTTTTTAATTTGTTATCGTTTAAATTATATACAAAACCCAAAGTGTTTTTATGAGAAATTAATATGGAAAATAATGTAACGAAATTGCTATGAATGAATCCGTGTTTGTTTCAATTGATAAACACATAAAAAATAAATCAATCAGTGATTAATTAATTTTAAAGTATGCTAATTATTCAGTTGTACTCTATAGCTGTTTCATTAACACAGCTACCTGTTATCGCAAGATTGATGGCATCTCAAGCCGGATACAATGAAGAGGCAGAAGAAGAGACCGGAGAGGTGAAGTTCCGCACGTTTGTGTATTTCTATTTGCACATAAACTAAATAAACCCGTAACGTTCTTAAAAGTTCTTAGGATTATTACTTTTTTGTAATTAACCTATTAGAAAACCTAAAATGAAATCTCCGTCAATCTGCACAGAGCAAAGTTCCTTTCTCTCCGTGGCGTAGAAATTACGATAAATTCTCTTAGAACGCCACTGGATGATATCAGAACATCTGCGAAAACTGAATTTTAATGGAACCTCTTTGGACTTCTGAAAATATCTAGACAATACCCTATGGTCATTTTTTTCCGAAACCTTACCAATTTCAATCATAGAAGCTACCTTAAATTATTAACTCCATCTATAGCCACAAATACTTAACATTCACACTGCTCAATACTGTGGTAATTTTTTCGAAAAACTTTAAAAGCATAACAATATTTAAAAAATAGTAAACATTTAATTTAATTAATATCCTAAAGGAAAGCTATTCTCTTAAACGAACCAACTCAAAAAATCAAACTCCATACAGCAGTATTTTTTTCATGTGTCTTTTGACTTTGGAAACAAACAAATTAGTTTGAAATATAGAGAATATTATGAAATTTAAAATTCCGTCTCTTTGAAAACAAAATGTATTAACTGTTTTTCGTGACCACGTACAAAGATTTTATTCCTAGTCAAATGCACAAGTTAAGTACATAGCAGTTGTAGGTACGTACTTAAATAAGCTTTGTAACTGAACTACATAATTGTTATATACAGAAAATAAAGTAACTCATGAGATATGTTTAAAGAGCGCGTTTTGAAAAGAGTAAGCATGCAAATTGTTATTCTATTTGTGAATGCTATTTTAACACAAATGATTGACGGAGTTTTTAAAAAAGTTTCTTAAGAAATTTACTGTATTACTTTCCGTTATAAAGTTTTGAAATTTGAATTAACTTAAGAGATGAAAAAGTATTAAACAGATTTCTAGAACATGCAGTTAAAAACCGTTTCGGTATGGCCTTTGGAAAAAGAATCATAAATATTCTTTGTACTTTATGCTGTTGATTTACAGAGTTTTTCTAAATTTTTACAAATGCATCGCTATAAAATTGAAGAAAAGCCGTCATTTGCATATTATAATTCCAGAAAATATATATTGAAAAATAAGAAATTGTTTTAAATTACATAATTTCAAACATACTTTCATTCGTTGTTTCCATTTTAATAAGATTATATTGACGTTTCATTTTTAATAACACAAATAGAACTTGTATTTAATTTTTTTAGTGCATTGAAAAAGCATGCATGTATTTTATATTTAATGATAAGTTAAAGATCATACATAACTCAGCTTCTCGGTTTAACTGCGTTTATGTTTTCTATATATTCTAACAATTTGTTTCAATCTTAATGTATAATAAATATATAATTTTGATTTAATGTTAAGTTAAAGATAAAATACTCAACTTCTCGATATAACTGTGTTTATATTTTCTATATATTCTAACAATTTGTTTCCAAGAATAATGTAGAATACATATAACATTTGTTTTTCACTTGCGGTTTTTTTTTTTCGAATATTAAATTAGTTGACATGTAAACCAAAATACATCATATATGTAATATCCCGATGTCGCGTTAAATTAAGTGTTTTTTTTTTTTTTTTTTTTAGATTTACATTCTTTATTTTAAAGTATCCTATTCCTCTGACGATATATTTATACCTAAAGAAAAACGCTATACAAATAGTTTAGTGAAATAAAAACTTGAAATATAAAATTATACATAATAATTTTGACATTGGTGAAGTGATTTTAAAAACACTGGACATTTCATTACTTGTTATTTTATTCGTTTTACAAATTTAGACAAACATTTCACTTAAAATTTTATGTTCCAAATTATGAATGAAGAAATTGCTCCTCTTCAATAATTATCTTCCCTATGTTTCAAGATATATAACGAAATATATATAATAATTTAGAACTTAAATAAGATTTTCATTAAAACGGTAATTAAATCTCTTTTTTAAATAATTACAAAAATATTTAGATTAACCCTTTGATTACGGTGTTGGGACATATGTCGTCCCAGCCGCTTTCCCTTATTCTACCCGCACCATTTATTTCAAAAAATGAGCTCTGACATACAAGTATACTAGGATATTTTCAAAATAAGTTTACCGGAAAGATTTCTTTTTTAAATGTGGTACGAGTGATTATAAAGATAGATAGTCTCCAATCCTAGCCCATAATTAAGAGGGTAATTAAAAAAAAGCTGATATGGAAATTTGAAATTCTTAAAAAAACAATGTAAATAAATGTATTGTTAATCCTATCTGTAAATGAAAAGGTTTTTGTAGTTAAAAATTTTTCATCTAAGATTTTTAATAATAGAAAAGCTACACCTATGTAAATGGCTAAGAAATAACTACTTATTCTTTTAGGTAGCTTTCAATACAAAAAAGTATAAAGTACAGATATATATATATATAGTATATTATATATATATTAATATTATATATATATATATATATATATATATATATATATATATATATATATATATATATATATATATAACTAATTGTGTGTATTAAGCTCACCAATGTCTCGACCGAGTTCGTTGTCCAGCTTGGTCCGCCATTTTGAAACAAAATGGCGACCATTTAAAGATTTAAAACTAAAATAAATATACAAAAAAGTTAAAAATTCTAATTTATTTTTTGCTTAAGTGTTAGGCTTTGATACAAGGATTCCGGAGCATTTTTTGTTTTACATCTACCTTAAAAAATGGCTGAGATACAGAATTTTGAAATTCTAGGGTGGCAGACATTTTTAAACAAGATAGCACATTACAAAAATCCAACGATTAATTTAGGAGTTTTAGTGAACGCGATTTCTCGCAAATTATTATTTTTCATTGTTGTAATCATTTTCCCAATCATACGCATAAAACTATATATTCATATCTGTTAGCCCCAAATTCTCGCCAAACTTGGCGACACTTGGCGAAATATCGCCAAATTTGGCGACCAAAAATAAGTCTTCATAAATGCAGCCAACTTGGCTACAGTTGACTAATTTGGGAAATTTCTTATTCAAATTCAGTATTAACGAATCGTTTGTAAACGGTTTCTTTGTATTTTAGCTTGCTGTTTTCGAGTAACATTAGCTAAAATTTTAAAACGAAGATATAGGAAAGCTACCTTTTCCTCCCGGTACAGGCCGGAAGGACTTATTTTAGCTTTTCGGTTTTGCGGTGCTTTCTAAGTGTGACCGAGCAAAGTATTTTGTATGAAAAATAAAAACTACTTTTATTAATAAACGAATTAAATAATTTTGTCAATAAATGTTCTATAACGATACAAAAAAGTAACACCGGAACATAAGGGGTTAATCATTGAAATCTTATCCATTCTTCTTTGTCAAAAAAAAACCACCTCAGAACTTTTGTATGAGGATTGCGTATTCTACTGTCTAAATGATGCCTATCACACGTTTGACAGTAGAATTCGCTTAAATTTCAACAAGGTATATCAGCTATTATTTAAAAAAAATAAATCAATTTCAGTTTATCATAAACTCTTATCATGAATTCATTGTTCATTATAATTTTTTGTAATTAACTATAAACATTACTCTAAAATTACTTCTTTTCGTCATTTGAAATACATAGAACTTGAAGACTCTATATACCATTTAAATATTACATATACTTCAGAAAACTTCTGTATATTAAAGAAAAGTATTTCTGAATAGGAATATTCACATTATTTAACGTAGAAATTTTGTAACTAACTAAAACGACAATTTATATTTGGAAACAATGGTACTCAAAATTTGGGAGACATTTCCGTAATGAATACCCAATCTCTACGATTCTTCCGTTGTTCCAAAGTAAAAGAAAAATTTCTAAAGAGAGAGTTAAAGAATTTTTGTAATATTGCAATAGTCTAATAAAATTATCCTACTTTCAAAGCTTTGGATATTCGGTTACTTCTGAATTTTTCCTTTTTAGGGTTTCGTTCATCTCACGAAACCCTATTGCTCCCGCTTCGTTGTCTGTTTGTCACAGAGCCATTTTCGAAAACTATGTAACTTACAGAGTTGAAACTTCGTGTATAAATCAGAATATCAGCTGTGAAGAGCTGAAAATATTAAAATTTGAAAAATTCGTATTATTTTAATAAATAGAGATAAAAAACCAAAATTCTAATAGCCTTTTTCTATTAAATTTAAACATTTTTCGTTATAGCGGATGCCAAAAATTTAAAATCTACAATGAAATTCTTTCTACAATAATTAATTTACGTGAAAAATGAAAATGAAATAAAAAGTTTCACCAATTGAAAAAAAGATAAATATGAAATAAAATTGATTGACGTCATAGTGGTAAATAAAACGGAAGATGTCTAAGATTTCTCAATAATACAAGGAGTATGAGTATGTGGATGTACACAAAGCAGATTAATATCACGTCATTGGAGAATTAAAAAGAAAATCTGACGTTCTATTGGAAGTTTAACGAATTTTTCAAATGTTTGAGAATAATACAAAGCGAGTATCAATATGAATAATAGAGAATTGTAAATATATGAGTTTGAGGAATGTATTGGATCATGATAAAAACCCGATTATGGAAATATTCCCATATATTAACATTTTGAAGGTGTCCAACACGTTTAATTTTGAAATTATATATTTTATAAATATCGCATTTAGTCCGTATGACGGATATTAATATGACAGAATATAATAACGGGTTTCGTCCGCTATCCGGCTGGTTTAGATTTTCGATAAAAACGGAAAAATAGATCGGTAAATTTTTACTTTATAAAAAACATGACTTTTTTTGTTGTTGTTGCTAAATTATATCTATTTGAATTTATTAAAGAAAGGATAAAGTGTTTTGAAAGGAATATTAAACGAAACCCTTTGTGCGATCTTCGATCACACTTACCCACTTGTTTTATGTATATTTTCAATATTAGTAGCATATGTATTAAGATCATGAAAATGTGTAAGCATAAAAATATTCCCAATCTCTCTTACTATAAGATAAATTCAAGGTTTCATTTTCACGCAGTTATCAGTACAACATATTTCAATCACTTTTCATATTATACTACAAAGATGAATAAGTTTAATTTAACGCTAAATAACGAAGTGCATGTTCGTATGCCTTTTGGCTATAAGTTAAGGACTAAAATTGCTTCTTGTGAAGAAATATCGAAATTAATATTTTAAAACGCTTACAGGAAATATATTGCTTTCGAAGCATATAAATTTCATGCGGATGCTAAATATGTAGATTCAATAAAACTTGATGTCCTGAGGAAACTCTTTTAATATATTTTCAGATCTCTCTGACAAAATAAAGTTGTCTTTTACAAACTAAAATTGTATCTATGTGATTGAAATGATTAATAAATTTATTAGCGTTTCTTACAATGGGAATTATTAAAGCCACTACATACTCTATCTCCACTACATACAAACACTTGTAACATAAAGAAAATATGTGTTATCCCTCAACAAACGAGCAATATTGGATAAAGGATCGTAAGATAGTCTGGAAAAAAATTCTTGAAAATATCACATTTTAGATAGATTTAGTAAGAAATACTACCTATTAAATTCTCCCCTAAGTTGGAATTTCGGAAAAAGTTTTGCAGATCTACGCCGATCATGAGTTCTAGAACCCAAAGCCGATCATGAGTTCTAGAACCCAAAACCACCCCCAGTTCAAAACTTTATCTATCTATCTATCTATCTATATCACTTTTTTAATGACACGATAACTTCCATAATTCTGCACAAATGTCTTCCAATCTGATACATAAAATCAAGCGGTATAAAATCTCGGTCAAGTTTGTTAATGGGCAAAATCGGACCGAAGGGGGGTGGGGGGAGAGCTTCTTGTGAAAACAGGAAAAAACCCATAACTTCTTAATTATGATACATATCGAATCCGTTTAAAATTATTATTACTTCTAGGAAAAGGAAAAAATAATTATGTATGACAGATTTTTTATATCATTAGAAATGGCCTCAAGGGCGGAGGGAGAAATAGGGGTTTAAGAAGAAAAAAATTCATAACTTCGTCAATTCGAAAGATATCAAATCTGTTTAAATTTATTATAAATCTCCTTAATATTATCTAAAAATTTTATACTGACAAGTTTTTTTATAGGACCAAGAAAGACAGAAAAAAATCCTACTAGCTCCACCTACAAGCACAGGTATATTTTGAAATGGGTGAACCAATTGCCGCATCATGGGAAAAAGGTGTTTCTTCTGCAATTCCCAATAAACAGGCGCCACACGGCCTGCGTCTTCGAAATCTAACTGTGCCAGTACGCTGAGCCGTCAGGGATTTTTTAATTTATTGGTTTAAAAATTGCTCTAAATATTTTTAAATAAAATGTAACAAACTGCATATACAGAAATAATTATATCAAACTATTTATTTCATTTTATATTGTACTGTCAATAGATGTCTAAGTAATGCTTAGAACTTTAAATCTATTTATATAAAAATATATTCTTTAAAAATGCATCACTCTTTGAAACTGATTTACGTATTTGCTTTATAAAAGATGAACTTATGGGATTTAAAATAATTATTTTCAATGTTACATCGGTTATCATACGTTCAGAATTTTTGTTTTAAGTGTCATTGTAAAAAATACTCGTAATAAAACATTTATTTTAGTTTTTTTTTAAGTTTTATAAATACCTTTGTAAATTCTGAAGAAAAAATAATATTTATTTAGGTAAGCAAAAAAGAAAAAAAAAGTATGCAAAACTGTTTCTTTTCAGAAGATATATGGTTTTCTAAATATGGCTAATTCAGTCAAAAATACTGGTTGTCTGAGCTACCAATGAAATATACACACGCACATATACAATTTTGTTTAAATTTTACAGTGCAAATATCGCAATTATATTTGTAAGAGAGATGCTTTGAGACTAGAGAAATGTAATTTTTTCTGACATCATCACATTACATACAAATCAAATAGACATTTCTCTAAAACTATTTTCATTATTTCTAAAATTATGAAAGAAATCTCGGTCCAACTTGGAATGAAAATACCCTAAATGAAAATATATATAGTTGGCGTAGCTCAGTAGTAAGATCATTGGTACGTAAAGCCAAAGTACCCAGGTTCGTGTTCTGTCACCGGCATTTTTTGCTCTGTTGAAATAAACCTCAACTATGATACTCCAACCATTCAATATGATTTACCAAGTTAAAAAAACTTTCCTATCTTCATTATGACCTAATTACATAGTATACAAGAGTTTCCATGTTATATCACACTTTCATCATGTAAATTCCATAGTTATAGCTCGGATGAAAGAAATCTATGACAAACAAATAAGAGCGAATTATGTCAGCCAAGTTATCGTTGGGGTAGCTCAACAAGAAGAGCAATGGCACGGCAAGTCAAGGTACCCATGTTAGAGTCCTGGCAGCGGAATTTTTCGCTCTGTTGGAATAAAACTCAACTATGATACTCTAGTCCAGGGTTGGCGAACCTTTTTGCGTCGACGTGCCAATTTTTTTCAAAAAATGTCTTATATGACCATAATGTGCCAATTACTAAAAAAAAAAAAAAAAAAAAAAAAAAGGCAGTAGAAAAATTATTTGAAAATTATTTATTAAGATTTAAAAATGGATAATATATGGACAAATAATAATAATAGGTTAATAATAATAATAGTTAAATAATAATAGATTATGGATAATATACACGTAGATATGATATTACACTATAATAATTATAGAAAGAAATACATTTTTAAAATTAATGAAAAAAAAATCTGCGATTAAATAAGATTTCTGCTGTCGCATCTAGGGTTTTGGAGTTGCAGGCATAGATAGGCAGAAAAAATTGTTACAATGGCAAATCTCTAAATAGCTCTGGAATTAAATTATTAAATTTCAAGTTGTTATAATTCATCATTTTAAATTTAAAAAAAAATTATTTTTAATAATTTCGAAACATTGTCTTTGTTTGATAAATATTTGATCTCGTATTGAACTACGAGGGTCGATCCAGAAATAAGGTTCCCATCAAATTTACAAATAGACAACATTGTTTATTCTCATAGAAATTTACATCGTTGGAAAGAAAAAAGTTATCTCTATTTTTCTACATAATCGCCATTTTTTTCTACGCATTTTTGTAGACGGTACTCCAATTTCTGTATCCAATGTCGTAGAACTCCTCCGCCAACCCGCTGAGGAAGCGTTTCACCTCTTCTTTGACGTCATCATCGCTCCGGAAGCGTTGGACACCCAAATGCTCCTTTATTTTGGGAGAAAACTTTTTTCTTTTCAACGATGTAAATTTCTATGAGAATAAACAATGTTGTCTATTTGTAAATTGGATGGGAACCTTATTTCTGGATCGACCCTCGTAGCTTAGAATGTAATAAGCCGCAATTAAAATTCTCCAATTTCCAATCAATCGAAGTTCAAGATCAGTTCATCTAAATTAGCGTATTTTATCTAATCTCACTGTATCTTGATTTAAAACCGCATTCTATGCCGTGCCAAAATTATTCTTTCGCGTTCCAAAAGTGGCACGCGTGCCATAGGTTCGCCGTCACTGCTCTAGTCATTAAATACCCTGCACGTTTCACCATATAAGTGCTATCCGCAATAGGTTGATGAAGAATGATGAAGAATAATGTTACAATATAAGAACCCACATTTTATCAGACAATTAAATACACTAAACCAACATGAGGGAAAAATTTACCTGGGCCAGGAATCGAAAACTGGCACCTTCAGCCTACCATGCTGATGCTCTGCCACTAAGCCCCACAGATTGATATCCTAGACCGGCAATTTCTCACACTTATTCATATGGGTATGGATTACTTTGCAGAAATATTGTGTAAGAAAATAAGTAGTGTAATAAATATTGAAATTACGATTTGTGTGCGTGTGCGTGTGATCGAACACGATGACTCCCAAAAGGTATTTCCTATTGTGCTCCCGTTTAGCGATCTAAAAATTCCGGATGACCATAAAAATGGTCTTCACCTATATTATGTAAACCTGGATCCGCTTTTTAATAATAAGAATATTTATTTTTTTGTAATTAATAAACAAACTTTCCTTCCACTATTTTATTAACCGACATTTTATTATATATTTAAATTGTAACATCGAACTTGAACTACTGTATTCTTATCCATAATAGGTCTAATTGAAGTTTCTTATAATAAACATATTTCGTGTCATGATAAGAACAAAATCTTTCAGACATTTGTGTGAACAACAGCGTGTTCTTTGGATATTGCTAGTTTCTCATAGAGATTGCCTAATACTGATTGTATTATTACGATATACGTCTAAAATGTAAATTACTTAATGAATTATTAAAAAAATCATTGCTGTAAATTAAAATATTTTTGATTTTTGAAAATATTTCTGTAAATAAAACGTTTGCGATAGAATAACCATTACCAATGAAGAGACTACTGTAGTCTGTATCAGAAACATAATCAATTTTCATAAGCAAGGCTTGACAAATGCGTTCGCCAGGTCGCCACCTGCGACCAAATTACTTAATCTGCCAGGGTCTTTTTCTTTTGCTTGTTTGAGAATAAGTATTCTTTTTTTGTTATTTTTTGTACAAAAATTAAACTGATAAATGAGCACAAAGAGAATATTTTCTCTTCCGCACCCCTATTATTGAGCGGGAAGAGGTGACATTCCTCTTTTCTCGTTTTTTTAATGGAAGAACCAAGTTTAAAAGGCATTTTCCAGCTCATGCATTAAAAACACCATTCATTTCCGCTGTAGCCAGCAAGCATACCATTTACTTAGAATGTGTGTTTGTAGGGGGAGAGTTCAAAAACACTAAGAAATAGTGTTAATCCTACCTTTATGATGGCAGCTAAAATCGGATACAATGAGAAAAAATGCACATCATCAGATATAGATTTTTTGTAGCACAACCGGACATTTGAAGTATCCGGCAATAAGCATTTCCCGAACATGCCGTTAATTCAGCCTTTATAGAATTTCCTTTTTTTTTCCAGAGATATATAATTTTGATAATTTTCAATACGAAACTTTGTTTATATAAAGTTTAAGTACCTAAACTTATGCTTGTTGTTATTTTTCTCAATTAATTCATGAAATAAACTTTTGTTCTTTTTCAAAATCAGTGACGGCGGGGATAGGGGTGGGTAAATATTTTTACCGGCGACTCGAATTTTTCGCTGGCTACTAACTTTATCAAATTTGTTAAACCCTGTTCATAACAATTAATACCCTATTTCGAAGACAGTAGATGATATCACAATCTCATTTTGAAATTATTAAAAAACTATTCAATGAAATATAAAATCAACTGTCATGGAAAAACAAATCTGTATCTTAAATAAATATCCAAATGTAGCGATAACTGTCCCAATTTGAGGAGAATTGTCCTTCTTTGCCCTATTATGATCATTAAGAAAAGGCGAACATAGGATGAAAAATAAATAATTAAATAAATTATATTTTGAAATGAAGTATTTTAAAACAAAATCAACAAAATACGAAAGTATGTTAATTTTTATAATTACGAAATATTATATCATATATAACTTGCAAAATACATCTTCCAATAGTGAAATTTTTTTGTGAATTTGAGTGACTTATAAATGTCCTCGAAAACGGCACATAGGTAAACTATACTAATAACCAATTTCAAATATCATTAATAAATGTCCTAAAGCACAGATTAAATCAATACTGATTACATTTTGTTTGACATTTACGTATGGTTTCACATTATAAATCACACCTATAGAACGGCATCATGAAATTCAACATTGCATAACTTGAATTGTTTAAAGTTCTTAGACATTTCGAACACATGTTAGTACATCTGACAGCCTTTACTTTAATGACATGTAAAGAATTTTTTGCGCAAACCTGCGCCTTTTTTATATAAATTGGCTTTAAACGCTCTAAGCGGCTACAACATACATTTATGTTTCCACTAAATAAGTTGAATTGGTTGTAGGCCAAAATATTTTTTAAGGGGACGTGGACGTTAAAATTGTTTTTTTTTTCATCATAGATAGATCAAATTTTGTGCTTATGTACATTTCACCATACGTATATAGAATACCTTTAAAAAAATGTCTAATCTTAATATAATTTTAAAATGTTTTTAAAAAATTAAATTTTTTAACCCAAATTTTTAAATTCCCCTTGCGTCTTAATTTCTAAGACATTTTCACGATTTGGCATTTGGATCACTTAAAACTATATTACAAATAAATCTGTGTATCAGTTATTTAATCACTTGAATGCTAATTTTTGAAAGATTTTTTTTCGAATTCCATTCCAATTTTCATCAAAATTTAGCATTTTAATAAGTTATAGATAAAATTTAATTATCTTAACGAAATCTAATTGCAAAATGCATACACAGTTTCCTTGTAAACAGCATCAGAATTTTTTCTTATAAATTTCATGAGTTTTAAATGAAAATTAAAATGCATGGAGCATTTCAAAAATCTGAAAAACATGTAAAATCTGTATTGCGAAAAACATGTATGAAGTTTACTAAACAACCGAAAAATTCATTGTCTACATAATTCAAACACTTGTAACTTTTCGAAACATCATCGCAGCTGCATGCCGTTTTCTCAAATGGTTCAATACAAAACGGAGTAATAATAACACACACAAAAATAAATTTAGATTTTTGATCAAATAAAGATCCACGGTCCCCTTAAGAAGATTATGTTTTAACATGTATATAGGATGCAGAGATATGAAAATATGATTTAGCATTAAATTACGAAATGAAATTTAATATATCTTGGGTTTTAAAATCGCTAATATGAAAATGCAAGAAAACGTGCTGAGGCTCAGAGGGTTAAATTTGCTTTAATAAATAGGTGCTCTGATATGTCAGTCATAAAGTTTTATACGTAAAGGGAAAAGTTTCAGTGAGTCTGCAAACTTTCCGTTTCCTTGCACGTTTGTTATTTTCTGTATAGAAATGGAAATCAATGTGTCAGAATTTATTAACAACTCCAGCAATAAGTCTTCGATGCCCTTCGACTTATTTTTCTCGTATGAGGGACTCCGGGTACTTTCAAAACTCTTTATTTTGAGCTTAGCTAGCTTCTTCTGACAGTTATGTAAGTGGAATATCAAAATTTTTTAATTACACCTTTACCATGAACAATAATTTATGTACAGAAAATGGCATATACACATATTTTGAGGCACATTAGCTGTTAACAGCGTAAAATTGTCAATTATTTCTGCATTAATTTGTTCTTCACAGCAGATCACTTGCATTATAAATGAAAAATGCTTAATTCTTTGTTCTTTGTTCTAACCAGTAATCTTATCTGTCTTTTCAAACTCATCAAATAATGCTTTCGCAATGTTTGCATTATACTTCCCTGTTTAATGACACCATTTCGCAAACCTAATTCTAGTAAATCTTTTCTGTATTCTCTTCATATTTCTCCCCTTGATTCTTCTTTTTCATTCTTTTCGTCCTCAGTTCTATCACTCCATGCTTTACATGATAAATTGTAAAAAATATAAAGAAAATACTGCATATAGGAGACTGGAGACACCAAATCTCTGTGATTATGCATTTACATTCCGTTTAAAATTTAACACAGTTATTCATTTACGATGATTTTTGCACCATAAATAGAACATGTTGAACATGATGATGTATTTGAAATTGCCGTAATAACTTTTCCATCAATCAGGGTTGGACATCTCGCGAACAATTGTCATATTTAAGTGCTGTAGGCTTTAAACTTTTTGCCACTTCTTCCACTGACTTATACTCCTTTTTTGATACCTTGAATATGTTCTTGAAACAAATTCAAATCTAACAAGCCGACAATATCTAGTGAAGTATGGAGTGAAGTAAGTTTTTCCAAATAATTTCAGTGCCACATAGTAACCTAATAAGGACAAATATAGTAATAAAAAATTAAATATCCGATTAAAATGTGCATTCCTCAGCCGAGTTTTGTTTATATATGCGTGGCTTGAAGCACCATCAAAAACCCATTTATACATTTTTTAAAGTGCGTTTTGGATTCGAATTGCGATTTACATGTATCTAAAAGTCTGATTACAGTTACATCTAAAATTGACTGCAAATTGATGTAAACCAAAGTACCTGTAATATATAATTACTTTTTTGAAATGTAACATTCCAATTTACATTATAGTACAGTTATCTAGCATTTCTCTAAATTATTGTTTGCAGTAGAAAAATATGAAATTGTTCGTAAACATATTTTTAGTATTATTATTTCTACTTATTTAAACCTAAATATAACAAAAAACTTCATATGTATTTTTTTTTTATCTATCGTGATAATTCTATGTTCGACATTGCGGTTGCTCCGATACACCTGTGTGCCGTACAGACATTTTTCGTTACACTTATACGCTCACTAAACCTTTATTTCTGGGACAGTACATTATGTTACAATCTCATTTTGATATACTTAATATACATTGAAAAATACTATTAGTTTGCATGAAAAAAAGAACTCTGTACCTAGAAACAATATACCAAATTTGTGAAGATTGGCCTTTTTTGACGAATCCAGAGACACTTAGTGATGTCAAAACATATTTTACTAAACTTATAAACTCACCAAACCGATTTTTAAGACAATAGATGACAAATCAATCTCTCTTTGATATCTTTTAAAAAAGTATACATTGAATGATAATATTAGTTTGCATGAAGAATGAACTCTGTATCTAAAAATAATATTGAAATGTATTGACGACTGGTCTATTTTGACGGATAAGGTGAAAGATATTGACATAGAAACATATTTCGATAAACTTATAAATTCTCTAAATTTAATTCTAAGACAGTAGATGATATTACAATCCTTTAAAAACTATACATTGAAAAATTATAGTAGTTTGACTGAAAAGAGATATCTGTACCTTAAAACAATATTGAAATGTAGTAAAGACTGGCACATTTTGACGAATTCAGACTTGTTTACTGACATAGAAACATATTATAATAAACTTTTAAACTCGCGAAGTCTGAACTGTACATAGAAAGATAATACTAGTTTGTATGAAAAAATAATTCTGAATCTTAAAAAGAATATATATTTCCAAATGTAGTAACTATTGGCCTATTTTGAAAAATCCGGGGATCTTACTTACGTAGAGACATATTTTTCCAAACTGCTGTTCATCTTACGAGAAAATTGCAAAAATGATTCTAATCGATCATAAACAATCAAATTCGAAGCATCTGTTGAAAACTTATGTGCAAATATAACTAAAATAGTATAAAAAGTTGTGACAAAGAAACTTTGAAAATAAATGTCGCTGATAATTGCACCATTCTTAGAATCGGAATACAGTTTGCGTTGACGTCACTGTCATCACAAATCTTCAAATGGTAAGCTAATGGAGACATGATTATTTCGTTACATTATGACTCTCAGTTGAACGTCACATTGTGACTTCACTCTGAAATCACCATTAGTACTTCGTCACAAAATGAAGCACCATCAAATTCAGAGTCAAAGTATTTCCATATCACGTGACTGCAATATGGAAAGTAAGATTTTCATTTGCGTCATGGTGCTATCGCGTATTTATAAAGAATACTATTATGAGAATTTGCATGTCATACAGAAGACTTTAAACGTCTTTATATTTATCATTTCGAAATAGGGTATTTTATTCGGCTATGTAATAAAAATATAATTATTAATTTATGAAATGATTCCTTTAATGAATCAGAGAATTTATTCCAATATGTAAAAACTATTGAAGAGAAAACTGGAAATATGTTATATTAAACATGCTGTGTCTATTTTAATGTAATTTTTAAACAAAACTAACAATACCTAATCCCAATTGTTTCAGCAAAAATTTTGTTACTTTAATAATTTCTGTTGGAAAAGACTAATTTACAGAAAACACGAAGAATACCATACAAGAAGAATTTCGATACAGCTTATAAAATAAATTTGATCCCTTAAATAGTTTTCTAGAGGAAATTAAAATGATTTATAAATACTACATTTTGTCATTTTTTAATTGCCTTACCTAAATATTTAACTTCATGCAGTTTAAATTTATAACTTTGTTTTAAATGCTTCTTACTGTAATAATTAAAATGGCACTAATCTTATTCTGCTCTAAATGTCAGTATACACAGTTGAAGGTTAATTAGGAAATTTAAGTTAATTTTTCATTAGTGCTTGTGATTAAAATTCATTTTGTTCAGTTTTATTAGAATTACGAAAATATAAAATATTAAATACTTTATATAATGTAATATTCAATATGTTTGACTAATGATAAGTTAAATATTCTTTTCTTAATTATTTATATAAATTTCTATAAACAAACTTGACATAATTAATGGCTCATATTTAACGGCAAAATACTGAATTCCTTTTTACATGTAATGCTCTTGAATCGTTTGCTGATAAACCTTTAGACTCGATTATTATTTTTCGAACAGAATATTTCCCATTGTTTTTATCTATGTTACCCCATATCTTTTAGCTACATAAGCTTTAGCATATTTCTAATGTATGCTTTTATATCATAAAGAATCATACTGTCATTCATTTAAGCAGGTATTTAATTAAATTTGAAAAAATTATGATTAAAATGAACAGAAAAATTTTGTCTTTAAATCAAATCAAACATTTCGATAAATATTTTCTTAATGGAATACATATTTTTTTTAATTGTATAGGTTCTTCGAACATAATACTATTTTTTGAAAGTAAACATTCCCACGTAACATAAAGAATAACTAGCATGGGTTACGTCATGGATTTGTCTCTCTAATACCTCTACCTTTGTTTCTGATATTTACAGAAATACTTTTAGACTTCAAAAAATATAAATTAATTTTAATAGTTTAGTAAAATAATTTATTTCTGTATTCCAGCGTTTGGCAATTTTCTATTAATGCAGACGATTTTTGTATAAAGCAAACATTCAAAATTATTTTAAAGACGGAAGCCAAAAGAATGAAGATTAAACACCTCTTTGTTCGCTGATTTTCCACAGAGAAGTCTTTAAGAAATTAAAATGCCTTGGTTTTAATTGAACATTTATGTATAGCACTATAAATTGATTATTGGATACTAATAGCTGTAAATATTGACCTAGGTGTGGTCGACCACGCTCTGTTCGCACAAAAGAAAGCACCAATAGAATTCGTGAAAAGATACGAAGAAATCCACAACGTTCTGCAAATAAAATGGTTGCAGAAGAGAACATGAGCCGCCGAATTATGCAAGTTATTATATATGAAGACCTGGGTTTTCACACTTATCGCAAATGAAAAGTTCAAAGTTTGTCTGCTGCAGAAAGAATAAAAATATTACATAAATGGAAGAAATTACTGAAGTGGCATGGTAGGAAAAGTGTTGACAGAATAATATTTTCTGATGAGAAGATATATTGCACTGAACAGTTTTATAATGCTAAAAATGATGTCGTATATTCATCAATCTTAGAGGATATACCTGAAAACCTCCTAACTGTTAAACGCTTCAGAACAAGAATTCTGTTATGGTTTGGGCTGCAGTATCAAACAATGGAAAATTGCCTTTCAAATTCATCGATAAAGGGATAAAAATCAATACGGAATATAACAAACAGGACATTTTGGCTAAACATTTATTGCCACATGCTGATAGGTTTTATTCCAAAATGAATTGGATATTTCAGCAAGATTTTGCGCTTTCGCACCGAGATAAATCAACACAGGCTTGGCTCCATGTCAATTGTCCGAACATTATGATGCAAGTAGATTGGACACCTTCTTCACCGGAACTAAATCCTTTAGATTATTGCGTCTGGGGGATCTTAGAGGCTAAAGTAAATAGCAAAAAACACAGAAGTTTGGACTCTCTCAAAGCTTCCATGTTGCGGGACCGATTATCTCTTAAAATGATTCGTGCCGCACTTGAACAATGGCATAAGTGATTATGTTTGGTAATCGATAAAGATGATTCTAGTAAAATTATTTCTAGGTAAACTTTCCTCTCTGATGTTCATCATATTAGTGTAATTGTCATTTATATTTTATATTTCTAAAAATAAAATGAATAAATATCAGTAACAGTACTTAGTAGCCACCTGGTACATTATTTACAACAAATTATTAAACAACTTTCGTAAGATAATACCTTTTAAAAATTTGGCGCATTTTTTTTAATGAATCAATCCAACAAAAATATTCACATTAATCTTGCAACTTATAAATTTTAAAATGATGGCACAGAAAATAGAACAAGAATATCGGCTGAAAAAACATACATTTCATACTACCATTTCGAAAAACATTGTTTATTTGTCTTTAGAAACGGAAATGTTTGCTATGGAATAAAAAGTAACGTGCACTTTCTTAAATTATAATCTACTTAAATCATTCTCATTTTTATAATAATAATAACAAAAGAAGGAAGTTTCCTTTAAAAGATTTCGTAAAATGGTACTTTATTAATAATGAAATTGTGAATTTTCAATCAGTTTTGCCAGATGACAAAATTTATTTATTTTGTTCGAAATAAATCAGCGTACAATGTAAGTAATAATCTAATTATTAAGATGCAAAAGATTCTATTACAAAATGGTTATAGTTAGAAAGCATGTTCAATTATTTTAGAAATTTTATTCGTTCTCTAGATCAAAAATAGAATTTAGAAAAAGCAATTAATTATAAAGAAATACTTTCAATTCATTTTGTTGAACAGAAATGTTGGTACAAAAGAAATGACAATTATTAGAATGATTGTAAAATTTTGAGAAACAAAAATGGAATTTAAAATACATACGAGTTACAAACATATAGTATGTTCATCATTATCTAATTGCCTTTTTGAACATAATGTAGAACTTGAAACTAATTCTCAAACATTTCAAATAGTAAAATATATGTCATTTACGAAAGAAAGCAAACAGAATATGTTTAAATACGTATTATTCTTGTTATACTTTTATATTATTCATTTTCTTTAAGAAGGTTACTAAAATATTAACAGTTTTTGGATTTTTGCCGCATTGAAAATTCCAGTTTTAAATTAACAATGTGTACATACCAAGTAGCAACAGTACATTTGTTCAATATTGTTTACATCTCTAGAAACTTGGCTATATCTTAACTGAAATTCAGCTAAACTTGGCTCTATCTAAAATAAAAGTTGCTATATATCAGTAATATTGGCATGGAACAGTATGCAAATATTTTGATATTATTGCACTAATATTCGAAAAAGAAATGTTTCGGCATTTTATAACAAATATTTCTTATGTTAATGGAATATTGACATATTATTGTTTTTACTGTGAGGTTGGTATTTTTATAATAGTGACATTTTATTAAAAATACTTCCTATGTAAAGCCAACATTCAACCAATATTATTATTTCATTGCATTTACAATTAATACTATAAAAGTACAATATTGAATCCAAGTGTAACAAATATGCGTATGTATGTTTGATACAAGGGAATATAACGCCTTCAAACAGTGAAAGCTATTTTACAATTTCCATGTATAATGTAGATATTTTAATAATAATTAGGTAATAAATAACGAAATAATGTATGGTTATATTAAATGATCAGATATATTTTTTGTACTATGAAACAATATAACAGCAAAATTGAAGAAATAATGCATTTTATGAATAAAAAAAAGCAATATGTTAATTTAAATCTTTTTCTATAACAATCATTTCTACTGAAACAGAAAATCATCCATTATTGTTATTATTTTAATTTTTGAGCCTTTTCAGATCATTTCAATAATTACCGTACCTGCGTTTCAAAATTGTGCACCCAATCCTTTATCTTTGTTTTTTTTAAATTGAATTAAATAAAAATAAAAACACAGTCTTTAAATCCAATTTACATAAAGATGTGAAATCATTTTTATTTAAAATAAACTATCGTTCACATTGAACAGTCATTCAAAAAAAAAAAAAAAAAAAAAAAAGAGAGAGAACCATGCATTTTCATCACTAACTTGTCCCGGAAATAGTCACTTTGGAAATGATATATTTTTTATATCCTGTAAAACAAATATAGTTAACTTCTTATAAAGTCTGAAATTTTCAGTACGAATACCTAATTTTGACATAATATTTGGATTTGTTGGTAAATTGTAACCCAAGATATCAAGTCATTCGGTCAAGTAGTGTAGAAATTATGAAGGTTGAAAGTTTGGAACTCCTAATGTTAAATTCATCTGTAAACGTGGCAAATCAGTTTGCCTTGAGGGCAGTTTTTTAAAGGGGGAGATCACGTTGAAGATTTTAAAAAATAGATTTTTCAAAAAAAATTAGCATAGATGCCTTGAAATGTTACAAATACACTGCAAAAAGAATTTTACAAAAATTCCTATTAGAACGTAAGTTATAGCTAAAAATATCTTGTAAAAAGCCATTTCCTGTCATGCTATAAAGTTACCTTTGAAGCCCAAAACAGTGTTTTTTGGAATTGCGCGCCCTCTCATTAAAAAACTAATTATCATAGAACCTTGAAATTTTGCGTATACTTAATTTTCATGTATAGTTTTATGCTGAATCTAAATTTAGTCTGATTTTTGCCATGGAAAATTTTGTATGGAAAAATTAAGTTAAAATTTTTGGTAAATTTAGTGAATATCATTATAAAAGCCATTAATTATGCTAATTAATTTCAATATACTTTTAAATTTAGGTTCAGTGTAATATATAGTCGTATAAGTAAAAATAAATGAAATATTAAATATGTGTCAGCAGTAGAATTTTTTAAATCTTGCGCGCAAAATGCATATTTTGGTATTTAGATTTTTTAAAAACCATTTTTTTCGTTATCATTTAATTAATTAATATTGCTAAATGTATATAATTTGAGTGTTTTTTTTAACTTCAAGAAAGTGTGAAATTATATATAAAAAAATTGTTGTACTTTATTCATTGGTTTTCAAACTACAAAGTTTTTCGCACTGGTTTAATTATTGTCATTTTCAAGCTGCTCAACGTGATCATCCACCTTAAGCATAACTCAAAATTTACTAAGGGGAATGAATTTTTAAATTTGTATTTAAATGTTTCACTGTTCTAGAAATTTATGTCTGTTAAAAAATCCACAGGTAAATTCACACACACACACACACACACCCACACACACACACACACATATATATATATATATATATATATATATTTATATATATATTTCTTTTTTTTTGAAAATTTATTTCGAATATATTTATTGTTTGCAATTATTTTTCAAAAACTGAATTTGCAATCGAATGACCATGTCAGAGTTTACATTTGTGAGATTAAAATGTATGGGTATTCATTTTATTTAATCGACTGTATATGCAGTATGTTTCATTTTAATTAACTTGTCGCTCGATGAAAACATATTTTATAATAAAATTCATCTGCCGGAAATTCATTCATCCAAGGTTCGTATTATTCATAATATTGGATAATATTGGATATTATTGAACAATATTAAACAATCTCTTTCACTCATTCATGCTAGTATGTTTTCTTTTAGAAGAACGATTTAAACACTTTCATATATATTCAATTCTTTTTGCTGCTGTTTCCGTTAGCACATATCATTATGTGGTGTTTTTTAACCTGTTACATAAGTGTGTATGGAGAATGTCATCTCCATGTCGCAACGAAACACACAGAATATAAATCGGTTCCTGAAATTTATTGTTATACCGCCAGAAAAAAAATTCTTATTTTAATATTTATTTCCTTTATATTCTTATTATTTTGTTTTCAATCTATACGAAAGAGACAGATTTGTATAAGGTAAAGTTAGGAGAGTCTGCGCACAATTGAAAAGAATAACAATAGAAAATCTAAATATTAATTTTTTGCTAAACTATCCATGAATAAGTTTTACTTCATTTGTTTTTTATGCATTCCCATTGCTATTTTGTTGTTATGTTGTAATTTAATAGAACAGTTGTAATAAAACCAAGAAAGTTATTTTGCACAATCTGTCCTTACAGGGTTGGTGTGATTGCGCACATGGGTAGGAGAGATTGTTACTAATAATAACTGCAATTAAATTGTTATCAATAATAATTACACTTAAATGACATTGTTGTAAGGTTTTTGTGAGCAAATATTATTGTATTAGGAGTGAATATTTCAACCTAATGATTAAAGAATCGAAAAAGGAAATAATTTTAAAAACGATTAAAAATTTTTAATTAAAGGAAAAGAATCAGAATAATCAAGTCCAGATAAGATTACGAAATAACATTAAGTTATTTGATAACACAATTAAATTAAAATTAGTCCATATTAATTTTTCATTTTTTTATACCAATTTACCAATAAGCTGCGTAATCTCTCCTAGCATGGAAACTAATGGAAACACTGCGCCATCTCTCCTAAGTAGCAGATGCGCAAACACTCCAATTTCGGTAGGTGAGATTGCGTGGCCTTTTATATAAACATGGTCGCTACTAAAACGAACCGTTTATGTTCATATTGTTAGTCTAGATTAGTAGCTTATGAGAAATCGTTTAAGTTTAAAATATTTTGTACTACTGACATTGTATAGAAATTCTGATGAATATCTATGAAAATTCAAGCACTTACTTTGGGAAAACAAAACAAAATAGCCTTGCTTTACCTTAGACGCTCAAAACAATCAACGTGCACTTTTAAGTAGAAACTCCACTACTGCTGGTGTACAACTACCTGGAGTCGCTGTCCGCTCACTGTATTTCTTCCTCCCGAACCTCTATGTGCGCAATCTCTCCGACCGCGCCATCTCTCCTGGCTTTACCTTAATATAACAACAAACACATAACATAGAAAACTTAAAACAAAATCAAAATGAAATAAAACAATCGAGAAATTTAAAAAATAAATAAAATTCAGAATGACTTTAAAAAGAGAAAAACAAATGAAATTATTTGACGTCCACGTTGTTTTGCTTAAGAGAACTATGAGTATTTTGTTGTATTTTATTGAGGAAGTTTTACTTTATATTATTGTAGCATATACAAAAACGCTTATTTTTATGCAAATTAATGTTGCATTCAAATATTTTTTTTCTTGAAAAATATTTTCAAAATCATCAAGAATCACAAAATATCGCAGTTTACAATGAACATTTAGTGGTAATTACACATTCCGTTCTATGAAGATCTATGATGTTCTATGAAGTAAGGATTGCAAATATGTAACACTATAAAGCATATGCATATGCAAGGCTCACACTCAGTCCGTTTCTTAATAACACATGTTTCGCAGAAAAATCTTCTTTTTACAAGTCTTCTTACATATTTGTAGAAACGTATCCGGAAGGTAATAATTGTTTCAAATGTTCTAAGAACATAACACGAAAAAATTTCTTCCAAAAACTAACCTTGTGTCAGACCGGATCAAGGGAAAACGTTTCCCTCGAAATCTACGTATTAATTTTGATTTTTTCACTTTTGATAAACTAACTGCCATGATTGTGTTTTATGTATCAGGTATATATATATTTCAAATTTGTAAACTCTTATTTTGTTGTATTTATTTTATTGAACCAGATGTTATGAAAAAATAAGCTTGCGTTTCTAAAATGTTATTTCGAAATGCACTATGTCATTCATAATACGTTACTTCCATGACTTTTGGCAAATTTCAAATAAAATTACAAATCAAAATTTTAAAATAGACATCTTTTCCAGTGCCATTTAGAAATATACTTTATTTAACCAAATGAAATGGGTTTTTATATCTTGTCTTTCTTTTTACAATTTTGTTCACTTTGCATTTTCTAAACACGCTATTATAATTTCAAAAATTAAATAATTTTAATCTAATATAATAAAAAGCAAATAGGACAGTAGTATATTATGTTTTAATAAGTATAATAGGAATTCCTAAAGATGAAGGTTTTATATATAAAAAATGCAAGTACAAACAACTTGAAATAAATTTGTTTTATCATTAATAGAAATATTAATGAGCGCAGCTCAAATTTCTGTTAACGTAATCTCTTATTTTTTTTTTATTGTTTATTTTAAATTAATAATTAAAATAAAACCCAAAAAATGAATTATTTTAGTTCAAAGTTCCTTATTTTTATTTAATTACAAAAAAATTTGTAAACTTATGTCTTGAATAACAAGACAGTTTTCAGTTTCAAACGAAACTATGTTTAGAAAAATGAACATACACTTTATTGTGAAAGTTAAGGAAGAATAATTCCGAAAATTTTCATTTCATTTTTCGAAGTGCACTTAAAAGGACTTCCATGCATATAAAATGAATAAGTATGCAGAACATGTCAAATGAAGATAGTGTAGTGGATTAAATAAAAAAATTCTGACGGTAAGTTTGTTTAAAAGATCTGATTATTGAGATTTTTCTTACATATTATTAAAGATAAAATAGGAAAAAGAAACTGTGTCCTTTAAGTTAAACACTTTATTGACGACAAATTACATTTTCATTTGAAAGCAGGGCAACATTTATTTAAAAAGTTCTTAAAAATAGGACAAAAACATAAATATTTTTAAAAAGAGTTAGTAAAAGTAATGCTCCATGAAATTTCCTGCATGATTATTTAGATATTCAGGAAACAAGTTACATTTTTTTTTCTCTCATAAAAGGATAAAATAGAAAAATCATACGGTGTGCATAGATTTTGAAACATCATTTAACTTTGAATATATGCAGTTTAACTTTCACATGTTATTCAGTCAATCAATTTTTCGTTAAAATTTTTCACAAAAAACACAAACGTTTGTTACAATACGATACATTATGCTATCAATATGATAGTTTATGTATAATACTTTGATAAATAAATGCTTATTTAATAATTGATGTTTAACTTAATGTAATTGAATAGCTATTTAAGAATATGTACACCGTATTTCTTTTTTTATGCAATATATAAATACAAGATAGGATAAAAAAGGGAGTGAATGCAACCAAAATGAAAAAAAAATATATATAGAATATGATTTTTATTAAGCGATTTCCGACGGTAATGATTATACAATTTTTGGTATAATTATATTTTATTTTTATGTATATTCATGCACAACTTTTGAACCGAATAATGATCCAAGTTTTATACATTTTCTGTTTTTTTTTCTCTTTTGTAAATAGTCTAATTTTAATATCATTCCAATCTAAAAAAAAATATGTATGAGAGCCTGTCTGTTTAACTTTCGTAAGAATAGACCAGTCATCACGATATAAGATTTTATAGTACTCACTTTACGTATTTAAAATAGCCACCGCACCGTGTATTGATGTCCCATATAATCCTCAGGAAATCACATATAATACTATGGGATGTTCTCCCCAATTTTTCAATTATTGCTGTAACTTTTTGAGTTTTCACGATATTTCACTGGTCTTCTTATATAAGTTGCCCTATAGTATTGACTATCAAATCATGATAAAAAATCTTCGCTGCAGTTCGCGCATGCGCAGTTAAAATTTATTCCATATAAATACCTACATCTCATCAAATATTCAATATATTAATATTTTAATCACAGTATACTATTTATACGATATTTTGTCAAGCTTTTGGAAAGCGGTGTTAAATTCGGCTGAAAACTCTTCATGCTATTAAAAAAAACAACAAAAAAAAAAAAACTTTTGAATTTTTCGCAGAAACGTTAACCTCCTCACGAATATACGTTCTATGCTTACACAAATGCACACAAATGTTGAACAAGACCTACCTATAGTCATTTGCTACAGTGACAGACCACTTTTAACATTTTCTGTTACTTGGGTGATCGAAAATATTATTTTATTAAAAAATTATTATTGCCCCCCTAATTGTCTTCGCGATAAAATCTTCACTGAAAAACATAATGTCAAACATGTTCTTTACATCCTCAACGTTCAAGGGCATTTCGGGCATTTCCTCACGATTTTCTGTAGATTTTCAACGAAACTTATGAAATTGGTCACTGCCCCTTAATTTCCGGATACCAGTGTGTTAATGAGGATATTTTGAATCGGTATTTTACCAATTTCAGAGATACCGTTTTTCTCGGATCTCTTAATTTAAAGAAATCCAAAGAACGTTCTTGTATTTACACATTTCCATTTAATATAACTTTTTTTTTGTATGTAAAAATAGAATTCTGTAATCAATTTTTAACTCATTTCCTGATATGCAAGAACTGTAAAAATTATGTACTCAGGTATGTTTCCGTTAAAAATACAACATATTAATATTTTTAGAACTTAATTATAAATTAATTATAAATTATTTTTTCATTAAGCAGGGGATAGCTCGCCAAATATTCTTTAGGGTTACAATTGTTTACTAACTACAAAAACAATGAAGTGAATTATGCGCCAAACCACGCTCGCTAAAATATGCCAATGGGCTGTGAAACTGCAATAACAAAAATTGTTTAAAACACTAAAAAGTAGAAAATATGAATAGAAAATAAGGAGTGTAAAAATAAGAAAAACTCTTTTACCAGTACATAGTTTAATATTACTTAAATTTTTATTATAATTTGAGAAAACAATTTATAAATGTTGAGTGGATACTTTGAGTAATGCTATTTTCACATGTTCTCATATCTAAAAAAATAAACAGAGCAGAAATTATATATTTTTTATAAAAAAATCACTATTTCCTGTTTTTTTATTAAACGTAAAACGAAGCCATGAATTTTACATAATCGGGGCCCACGTAAAATTAACATGTTTTAACGGAATTTTTGAACTACAGAAACTGCAGACATGCAATTAGGCGTTTTTTTTTAATTAGTGATTAATTAATTAATTATTATAAAAAAATTTAATTAATTATTATAAAAAGTGTGTTTTTGAAATATATATAATTTTCATTTTGTTTAGAAATAGTAACTAGTCATTTATGTGAAAAACAGGTATAGTTGAACACAGTTATTATACAGGGTGTTTAACATAAATATGACAGTTTCTAAATAATATAATAAAATCACTTGTTAACTTTAAATTAAAGTCTAATTACTGCTTAAAGTGATAAAAACTTAACACGAAATGTTTTAAAATACCTTTTAATACAGATTACATATGTTTCATTCGCTCTACCGGCGACATGTTCAGATCTAAATCATGAATAAAATATTCTAGCATAGGTTTTTGAAAGTGGTAAACATAAACCATGAGATCGCATGTCCAAGGCGAGCAGGTGCTTAAATTGGCCAAACTGAAAAACTTGAAACTTACTATTTATTTTTTTTTGTTATTGCTTTTGCAATCTGTAAAACATTGCGTGCCAAATTTTAAGTAATTCAAAAGAAGCCGCTTCGTTGCAAATGTTATCTTTTCGCAAATACATTTCTATTGATTTTCGGATAATGGATGAGAAATAAGCTCTTGATTGAAAGATTATTTTACTATTCTTGAAGTCAATCTGTAACGGCCGTTTTTTTTTTAACATTTCGTGTTATGTATGTTTATCTAGCAGTAATTAGACTTTAATTTAAAGTTTCTAAATAGAATAAAATCATGGATCGTAGTAAAATATGTGACATATTCTATATATGTTTGTACCCTTTGGTTTCGGACACATCCAGGATGCCAAAGAATGCGCCGTTAATCCATTTCCGCATTCAAGACAGCTATCCATTTCTTCTTAAATATAAAAACCATACGAAGTGTAATAACGAAGTACAACTCGGACTACGGAATGGAAACAACACATACTCGTAGAGTGTCTTGATGATAACCTTTGTCCCATTAACTTTTGGAAGAGGGAGTCATAAGTATATTGGCAACTTCTAACCTTCATCATGAAGATTTGCGCCGTTAAACCATTTCCGCATTCAAGACGGCTATCCATTTTTTCTTAAATATAAAAACCATACGAAGTGTAATAACGAAGTACAACTCGGACTATGGAAAGGAAACAACACATACTCGGAGAGTGTCTTGATGATAATCCTTGTCCCATTAACTTTTGGAAATAGGAATTCATAAGTATATTGGCAACTTCTAACCTGCATCATGAAGATTTGCGCCGTTAAACCATTTCCGCATTCAAGACAGCTATCCATTTTTTCTTAAATATAAAAACCATACGAAGTGTAATAACGAAGTACAACTCGGACTATGGAAAGGAAACAACACATACTCGGAGAGTGTCTTGATGATAACCTTTGTCCCATTAACTTTTGGAAGAGGAAGTCATAAGTATATTGGCAACTTCTAACCTGCATCATGAAGATTTGCGCCGTTAAACCATTCCCGCATTCAAGACAGCTATCCATTTTTTCTTAAATATAAAAACCATACGAAGTGTAATAACGAAGTACAACTCGGACTATGGAAAGGAAACAACACATACTCGGAGAGTGTCTTGATGATAACCTTTGTCCCATTAACTTTTGGAAATAGGAAGTCATAAGTATATTGGCAACTTCTAACCTGCATCATGAAGATTTGCGCCGTTAAACCATTTCCGCATTCAAGACAGCTATCCATTTTTTCTTAAATATAAAAACCGTACGAAGTGTAATAACGAAGTACAACTCGGACTATGGAATGGAAACAACACATACTCGGAGAGTGTCTTGATGATAACCTTTGTCCCATTAACTCCCTTGATTCAAACCTATAAATTATCATGTGTGTAGCGAGATTGAGCGAGTAACCATACCCACTGTCAGTATCTCTTTCTAACCGATGACCAGGAACCTACTTACCGGTCTATGACCCAGTATTATGGGATTGAATGCCTGGAAATGGGGCAAAATCGTTTGATTGCCACATGGCGGCGGTCTGCTGGACTAACACTTATGTCGTCTTAATGACACCTCTGTTTTACTTTACCTTGGTTCTATGTTGGCCGGTTACTTAAAGTGGATTTGCTTGTTTAATTTTCCGCTGTATCGCACACCTATACGTCATGAAGAGCACCCGAAGTTCAACAATCGCTATGCGAGTTGATCTCGTATGTCACCTTGAACATGTGACGAGACCTTCACCTACCTAGACTTCAGATCTCAGAGAATTAGGAAACTTTTTCCTGATTCACGAATAACCTCGAGACAGTTATGGCTTCTGAGGGTGGTTTCTTTGGTCAAACATATTTTGCATTCTTGTAATCTTTATGCCACAAATGTCTTTATCACGTTATGCCTTTTTTAATTAAAATTACTTTTTCACTCGGTTGTTCCATGTTTTTGACTTCACCAGCACAGGCCAAATTTATCTCGAACACCTTGACGATGGTTGAATTAAAATACAAATGGTCGGAAATATTCAGATATAGATTCAATTCATATTCTGGCAAAACTATTGATTTTGATGATATTTTGAACTAACATCATTATTTAATTACTAGCTGATCTGCCCGGTGTTGCCTGGTTTCGCAAAAAACAAAACAAAACAAAGCAAAAAAAGAATTGTAAAATCACTCTAAAAATTGATTGAATCTGTCCCGAACACTCGGACGATGGTTGAAATACAAAAAAATGGTCGAAAACTTCAGATATACATTCAATTCCTAATCTGTAAAAACAATTAATTTTGATGGATATTTTCAGCTAGCATAATTATTTAATAACCAACTAATCCGCCCGGTCCTGTCAAAAAAAAAAAAAAAAAAAAAAAAAAAAAAAAAAGAGAAATCATTCTAGAAAGCCCTGCAAAAAACCGTTCCTGTTTTAACTCTTTCGTCTTTAGGAAGATAAATAGAGACATGGACCCCGAAGCGGAAATAAATTCAATACCACCCTCTTAAATGTCTGGATCATTTGATTCAAAGCGGATAAGTTTTTTGCCAAAATAAAAAAAGTTATCGCCCAATTTTCACAGATTTTTCATTTTCGGAATATAAAAAATAAACTATGTACAGACTGTGAGTTTCGAATCGATACCTCCAATACTTTTCTTAATACTCGAGGATGAGTGACAATGAGAATATTTCGTTGTCTGGGATTATAAAATCGGTAACTTTCTTTTGCGGTTTCAGTAAAAATATCCATTTCCGGTAGACGCGCAGGAAACTTTTAATTTCATCCCCAGGGGGTGCATTCTGATCTAAACAAATTTTGAACACGTGTCCTCGCGGGACGCGTTAATAATTAATAATCCGCATGGTATAATTAAGTCCCCGCATAATTATTAACCCGTCTCTCCCTTTAAAAATCATGATTTTTTATCTGTAAAGAATTATCAACTCTGACCAAGCTAAAAAGAAAAAAAAAATATGACGATTTTGAGCATAACTGAGACCGAAATGGAAGCAACCAACGAATCAATCAAGCATTCTGGGGGAAATTTCTTAGAAGAAAGGTCTCCATAAGCGCCAACTCAAAAAATTTTGAAAAAATTACGGAATGTTCTTCTCAACCGTCTGTAAAAAAATTTCTCCGGAACCTCGATATAACGTCCGTAAAAAAAGTTATGAAAATTTCGATTATTTCACGATTTATCACCGGATGGCGACGGAATAAAATTTATAAAAATATGGTTTTATGACAAATACTCTTTAAGGAAAAACATTTTCATGCTGAACTTGTATAAACAAGTTCAGCATGAAAAAGTTTAACTTCATAATAAATAAATTTTTATAGCTACAATTTTGTGTACACATTTATATGTATATATATTAAAATTTAAAGATCGTATTTTACGATTTAAAACAAAATTTAAATTGATTGAAATTGTTTCAAGCTCAAAAATAAGCCCGATTCTGAACATTGTCAATTCAAGGAAAAATTATTGTTGCTATGGAAACAACGACTTCTTCGATATGGAAATGTATAACGAATGCGTTTGTCATCGGGTTTTTATTTTTAAAAAGAAATTACGAATTACTTATATAACCGGTGAAGCCGTTTAAATTAGAAAAAAATCGTGGAATGGGGGATAAAACAATAGCAAAATTTCATTCAATCGGTAATAAATAGTGACAAAAAAAACCGTGAAAGATTTTTATTTAATTTGATTTAAAGAATATTTTTAATTAATATTACTGCAAACACGTAAAGAGAGTTGAAAATGTCAAACGCAAAATTCAAACGACTCTGAACAAGAGGCTATAGTATCATGAGCCCTAGAATTAACCCATTAGTATAATTTGTTTTTAAGCTAATAACAATTTTACATTTTCAAATTTTACAAAAATCTCATAGACATGTTTGAAAATTTAAAAAAACATTGTTGAAAATATAAAAATTATACAAAAAATAATAAACTTTCATCGTTTAAGTTTAAATTCATTAAGTATTGCGCATTCGAATAATCATTTTACTAGCAATTTCAAATGCATTAAAAATCGTTTGCGTTTGGCGAGAAAAAATGTTGCTAGCCAAATCGCGTTTTTTTGCACCAAATACTCGAAAGATTTTTTTATTTATTTTTTTGCAGATTTTCTATTGGGATTCCGCAGCTAAATTTTACTGTTCCTTTATTACTTACATGAATAGCTTCATTAGCATTTTTTTTTTAATTTTCTGAGTATGCGCTTTAAGGAGACCTTCTTTATTAGTGTCAAAGGAAAAAAAAATCGCTAAAAATTTAAAAATTGCTGTAAGAATTCCGAATGGATTTTATCGAAAAGAAGACAAAATTTTCTATAGTGATCTAAAAGATTGGAACAGCATTCCTGTTACTAATGCGGAAAAATCGCAGCAAAACGTGATAAAACGCTAAAAATTGCATAAAAAATTAAATTAAGAAAAACCTATTTAAAAATTCCAAATCGGGCTTCAGGTATCTTCCCACCAAGTTTTGTAGCTCTGCGTACAGCAATCTCCTCAGAATACAACCGACAAACACACTGATACACAGATACAGAGATACACAAACTTCCTTCTTTATTATAGTTTAAGATTTTATTCTACAGTATTTATTTATTTATTTATTTTTAGTTATTTTCAACATACATTAAGCCTACCTCTTATCAAACAAAAAGAGTTCTTTGAGAATTGTTAATTACATATCATACCATAACTTCTTTTATGATTAACATATTTAATATTAGAAGGTTTATCCTGTTCGATTTCAACAATAATTTTTGCATTTTGTTCGGATTTATATCACTTACACAAGCTCGAAATTCGTATTATATGTAGGTTTTGATGAAATATACGCAATTTCTCCTAATTTTACCTCAATTATTTATATGAGCGCAATCGTGCAACACGTTCTTCTTTACATATATTATAAAATACATCAAAATGTACAATATATGTAAAAAAAAGTGTAGCAAAGCTGCACTCAGAGTAAAGAAAAATATATATATATATTAAAAATTTAGGTAAAATTAGGAGAAATTGCGTATTTTGCATCAAAATCTACGAATAGTAGGAACTTTGAGCTTGTGTAAGTTATATAAATCTAAACAAAATGCAAAAACTATTGTTGAAATCGTACAGAATAAACCTTCTAATATTAAAAAGTGAAATAATTAAGTCAGTATAACAAAATCGAATTTTAGTCTTATTTCATGGGCCAAAAACACGGCTTATGGACAATGATCCTTTCTCTTTTTACTTACCCATCATACGTAGTATAGGGTAAGTCTTGTAATCGTTTTGAAAATCGAAAATTTTTTTTGACGGATTTACACGTTTCAGACACTGGAGATTCCGAAAAACATATTTTTAGAAAAAAAATTTTGCCGTCCGTCTGTGTGTCTGTGTGTCTGTGTGTGTGTGTGTCTGTAAACGCTCTATCTCCCGAAAAAATTGAGATAGAGACTTGCAATTTGGTATGTACTTAGTATGTAATAATGGGAAGAAGCCTATTTCATTTCAATAACCTCGATTAACCGGAACAATTTTTTTCGGACTCTCGAAATATTCGTTCTGATGAAAGGTATATAAAAATTTTCGAAATTGTATATTTTAAGAAATGAATATAAAAGACAATAAAAAAACATAAATTTTGAATAAAGCATGAAGTCGATCGGATAATTAGTTGCCGAGATATTTGGAATCCTGTTTTCCACACTTTTCGATTTTTCATGACCCTGTATTTCATCCAAATTTCACTTCAAAGATATATTTTATTTAGAAATTTGACGCCTAATCAGATGCAATAAACCGCTAGTTAATAGGATTATTATTTTTGGAGTTATAAGGAAAAACCTCTTTCAAGCAATTCAGTAATCGAGCCTTTAAAGTTTGTGACGTCATCCAGCCACGATTTTATTTGAATTGCTATGCATTTTATGAGTAGTTTACAAATTTTTATTTTAATATTTTACATTATGCATATCCATGATGGGTAAGTATTACGGTGGCCCCCAACGACTAGTTTACAGTGCACTTGCGAATGCTTTCTTCTGCACATTTTAGTCTCCTTTTGTTATCTCACGATACTCCGAACTACACAGACTGAGATTTTAAGAAATCAATGAACTACTATCAGAAATGCACACTTTTAAATAGATTTGTGTTATAACTTAAAGCTTAATGTTCCATCAAATTTCATTTGCATATTTTAATTATGCGATGAAAATTTTGTTTTATATATAAATTACAAATTATTAATGACTATTTTTGTGTTGAATGCGTCATTTATATATAAGGTTGCTTTCAATTACTTGAAAGAGCTAAAAGTGCAACAATGCCTGAAAATCAGTGAAAAAGTCAATTGAAAATAAATGTTTAATATATTGTGGAAACCTTCCACTAAAAATCAGTAAGAAATTTTTAAATATAAGAAAACACCTGTCTGATAAGGATGTACTAATTTTTCTTAAGTTCATTAAAGCATCTCGATCTATCAATAACATTTAAGTACTAAATTATTCATACAATGTGCTTTGGACGAGAATTAAGTTATGACGCCTTAAATATTATTTTCTAAAAATAGTTTAATAAATAACTTAATCTCAGTTCACTTTAGTGTAGTTAATAAAGTTTGAAACTATTAATTTTGTTAGTAGAGGCATATTATCCTGTTCAATAAACTTAAAATAGAAGCGCGTTTAACTATAATAATTTGAAACATTACTAGTAAAATTATCCAATTTATCAACGTCAAAACACATCAGTCACACTTATTATTCGAATTATTTTCATTGTATAAAATAATTAGAAAAACTTCTAGTACTAAACTTATTTCCTTTATAGTGGCATCTACTGTTGCATTAATCGGACATATTATCAATAATGTAGCATTTTTGATTGAAAATTAGATTTAAATAGGAAATATTTGCAATGACATGCAAATATATTAGAAAAAAATGACTTTAAATTAGAAGTATTAGCAATGAAATGGCGAGGTGTTTTTTACTAATATTGGTATAATATCAGCAACCTATAAGCTCCACAATGTTGGAAAATGTTTCATATAAAAATGACCCATACTGAACAACATACAGTGACTATGAACAATATTGCACCAATATTGTTTTGCTACTAATGATATAGTTTTGGATCTTTAACGATATAAAAATAAATTTCACAAATCAAATAAAATTATCAAAATATTACTTGTGTGTGATTTAAAAGTAAATCAGGGTTAAGAAAGGATAATAATTAAATATTTATTACAAAATTCTGTTATTTTTTTAAAGAAAATGCTTAAGTACATTTTAAAATATATATATACTTTTCGAACTTCATTGTACACAATAACCGCACAAACACTACTTTAAATATGATTTTCCAGACAGATAAGAGTGAAAATATTTAGCGATAATTAATTTTTTTTATAAAAGTACGAGGTTATGAAATGTAACATCAAAACTGTGTAAAAAAGTATCTATCTACATTATAAAGGACAAACGGGTCCGTGCGTAACGCTGACGTCCTTTTACAAATGGCAACACTTGACTATGAAATATTGGTTTTGCAATTTTTGCTACTGCAATTTTTTAAATTTCTAAACATCGCACATTTGAAATTTTTATACCGTTATATAGGAAAAACAAATCTACTTTCAAATGCAATTTGTTTGAAAGCTGCATCGACATTTACTCATTTATTATAGTATTTAAATTAAATTTCAAGCATGATTTTTTTAAAAATCTATCTCTATCACTTGCAGACGATTACAAAATATTAATCCGTTTGGATTTTAAACAATATAACAAGTAATATATATATATATATAAAAATTAAGTCAATTCCTATTTTTTAATCATAAATATATAAAATAAACCCGTGCAGCATTAATGTCCCACGTTATCTTTATTGAACATTATTTTATAATCATCGTTGTGGTATTTCATTTTCTGTTGGCATCACTAATTTGAGATAAATCTTTCATTTCATTTATGAAAACAATGGGAGAATTTTTTTTCTGCAATATAAAAATTAAAATTAATTAATTTAATTTAATTAATTAATTAATATTTGCAAAAACTGTATTAATATCAATTGTTATCCAGTACAAGTTAAAAAAAAATTATTTGAACTTGAATGGATGAATAGAAAATATTTTATTAACGATTGAAAATTCCATCACGATATATATAGAGAGAGTGTGAGCTAATAGTATAATAATAGTATTTAATAAAAAGTTCAGCCTTTGTTTCCAGCCAATATTTAATAACGAATAAATTGAAACTTCATTAAAAAATAAATAAAACAATATAAAAAAAACACAACCTTAACTGACGTGTAATTGAAATAAGCGCTTAAAATCGTTGAAATTACCAGAAATTAATTTTTAAAAATATTATGAAAAAAGTGGAAATATAATAAAATAACTTAAATATTTCTCAGAGATCATTTATACATAGAGCTATAATGCAATGTTTCATTACAGTTTGGGTAAAACAATGTTTTTTTCTGCAAAAAGTTAAAAAAGGTCATGTGGCAAAAACGGAAAATAATATTTCATTTATTACATTCTTAGGACTTTCCGGCAGAACTCCAAAATAAAGTTCAATGTAAAATTACGTTTTTTATAAAAGGGGTTTACGTTGTATCATTAATAGAATAAAGTTTACAATACACTTTATTGCATTTTTAATAAGTGCTTAGAAATATTTTATTTCAGTTTTAAAATAAGCTTGCTATTTAATGCATCGTTATGGTCTCGATAAACCAATCATGCTTGTACTCCAAATGGCAAATGTCATTCGACGGAAACAAAATATTTTCTATGTGTTTCCTACCAATACTTGAAGAAAGAAATCAAAACAAGGGAAATGAAAAGTTTTCATTATCCCTTTCTGCAGAAGGTTCATTTTATGATATCTGAAAATTAAAAGAATATATTTCGTGTGTTTACAGAAAATACATTCCTTTTTTATCAAATTTCTAAATGAGTTTATCTGACTTTTAAAGTGAAATAAAATAATTTTTTTAATAAAATTTTGAAATTATGGTGAGTATAATTGAAAGATATATTGAGTACTTTAGGGACTGTATATTGTAATTGTATCAGAATAGCGTCCGATTTTATGAAGTGGTACGTTTCATTTCCCTCCATTACGTGTAGAATCATCCGATTACAAAAATAACTTTATCTGCAGTAGGTTCACCCAATGTATTTAAAACATTACATAGTTGGTTAACTCCTTTTCGACAAGCGTCTTTTACACTTCTTTAAATTCTTCAGCACCAATTTTTAAATATTGTACTATCTATATTATAAAGGACAAACGTGTCCGTGCGTAACGCTGACGTCCTTTTACAAATGGCAACACTTGACTATGAAATATCGGTTTTGCAATTTTTGCTACTGCAATTTTTTTAAATTTCTAAACATCGCACATTTTTAATTTAAAGAAAAAATCTACTTTGAAATACAATTTGTTTGACAACTCTATCGCAATTTACTAATTTATTATAGTATTTAAAATAAATTTCAACTATGTTTTTTTTTTTTTTTTTAATCTATCTCTATTGCTTGTAGACTATTACAAAATATCAATCCGTTTGCACTTTAAACAATATAAAAAGTTAAGCATTTGTTTACAGCTAATATTCAATAACGAAATTAAAACTTCATTAAGCAAGAACACAAATTAATAAAAATAAAACACACAGAAATGTAATTGAAATAAGTGCCTAAAACTGCTGAAATTTTATCAGAATAAAATACAAATAACAATAATAATAATAATAATAATAATAATAATAATAAAGAAAAAAACTTTTCTATATAACAACATTTTTAGCGATTACTTTGGCTATTAACTTCTGGCACGAGGGCAATACGAAATTACCGCTTTTAATAACTTTCAAAATTTTATTTGAATATATAATTGACATATTTCATATAAAAATGCTCTTTGTTGTTGTTAGGGGACAATTAAAAAAAAAATTAAATGTAAAAAATGTATTGGAGTTCCCAATAATAAAAAATGAATGGTTTTCACATATATTTTGTACCCCGGGAAGCCCGGGTCCTATCCATTAGTAAATATAAAGGTAGTTTTACTTTCATTTACTTTATTAACTTTGCATAATTAAGTGTAGAAATAAAACGACCAGTTTGAGACAGAAATACATAAAAATATAACTTGCTTAAAATAGTTATTATACAATATTTTTACAGACAAGCTTAATTCAAAGGCACTTCATTTTGCATTAAAGTAAAATTCACCTTTGTATATTATAACTGAGGCAATTCAGATTCGAAACGTGCTTGATAAAACTCCTCATTTTTGTTAATGTGCTGTGTAACGTTTAGAATTCTCCATTCCGAAACACCTTTATGGTTGTTACTTAAATGTATGCATTTAAAAATCACATTGCGTGACATCGCCACAATTCATATTTAATGATTGTGAAGACCCACATTTTCTCATCAAAATGTATGTCTGAACCATTTTCTCAAAGGTTAATTCAGATCAATAAGATATTAATAATTTTGTGCAATGAAAAGACACTGAAATGTAATACCTTCATAAGAATCTAATTTCGATTTAAATTATGCCAAAACTGTATTTATTGATAATGAATTAAAAAATTGATTACATAAAATAAATATTTCATACATAGCACTATGGTGTCAAAATTACTTGTGATGAAATATCGTTGTTGCATATGCATTAACATTAATTTTGAAAGGTTTCCGATTACATAAAAGTATTTCAATAAAGCGCCATTAAAAACGTTTGCACCTTTAAAGAATTATCAAAATAAAAGAAGAAGTATATGCTTCAATAATTTTGTATTAATTAAATGATCCTGATAGTACCGTAAACAAATTAAAACGGAAATGTTAAAAATCACATTGACAAATATGTAGTTATTTTTGTCAACATGTGTGATGGAAGAGCAGTTATATTCCCGTTCCTGTGACGCAGATACGCTCTCTTTAATGTCAAGTTGCAAATGGCTAAAAAAACAGTCTAGGTGGCATCGTAGTGAAATAATCAACTAAAGTTTGGTAAGGATGAAACTCCCTGTTGCTTGAATAAAGTAGTCCAGTAGCCAAAGACATTTTTTTACTTAACTTTCATACAAGTTTATCCTCAAATATGTAATGGATTTTATTTATTCAATGACGAAAAGAGAACTCAGCTGTCAGGATAGCAGTGGATGTGTTGTCGGGAGCCGCAACATCTCTGAGTCAAACGTAAATGAATGGCAACCCAAAGATGTTGATTACTATTATGTTTTCACATTGCAGGTTCTTTATCGAACTCGTAAGCTTTTCTATTTCTTTTTAAATCAGAATCAAAACTTCATCAAAATAAGTTAAACATGTTGTAGAAGAATATTTTGCACAGCAGTTAAATCAAAAAATCATCTTCTTTAAAACTTAATAAACAATTTATTCACAAATGTATGGGATATTACTGTTTTACCACACTCGTTTGAGAGTTCAAATTTTTACCGACCATCCGGTTCAAAATCAAATTTACATCTACGTAGAAAAGAAATAAATCAAAGTAACAAAAAGTGGTTACCACAGCAACCGACAAATTTGGCTATACGCCAGGGCGGCATTCGCAACACCCGATAAATTAATATTTAAAGATATTGCCGTGAATAATGGAGATCTCCCATAATCGGTTTGCCATATTCAATCCTTTTTACTGGTTCGTGTTTTAGTCTTTGGCATTGTATCCACCACTATTGAAAATGATTTTGGATGTTTTGTTGATTAAGTAAGATCAATTACATATAAAATTTGTGGCTGGTTCTCAGACTAAAAATAATGGAGCATCATGTTGCTATATTCATATTGCTTGACATTGTGTTCCTGATCTCTTCTTAAATTCTTGAACATTTGTACTGAATCATGTTATACATCTATGTAAATGAAAGTTAAGCAAATGAAAGAAATGTTTACACTGTTCAAATTTTCGTCACATACATCACGACACAGCGTTTTAGCAAATTTGTCAAGAATGCCACAATCATATTTGTAACATTTTGTAATGTCAGATATAATTTGCATTTATTAATCTTATTTCTTGATTTACAGTTAAGTCACTTCAAAGTATCTGACATTGTTACTCTGGTAAGTATAATTGAATTGATCTTATAATATTTTTTCACCTACTTCTTAAAATATTATTCTTATACTTACCATGTAATAAACTTCTGTATGTTAAAATCATTGTTTAAGCAAATTTTACATAATAGTTACTTGTATTGCCCATTTCGTTCAAACATTATATTGTTTTTAATATAAACTAAAAAATAATGCACAGATCTAAAAGTTCTAAATATTACCTTCAAACACACTAAAAGTTAGTCAAGATATACAAAACCTTTAAAAATATTTTCACCTTCTGGACTGCGACATCACCAGTTACTGTCGTTCTGTTTCTTTCTCGCTAATCACTCTAGTTGCAGACTCCTCTATTTTACCTATTCCTAATAACAAGTGGCGCAACAGTATGGCGCATAGTAACAGTAGGCGTAGTCTCTTTTCTATTATAAATTTTTTATTGCATATTTCAAATTTTGCTGTTATTATTTCTATGGGTTCTCTTAGTCATGCGTAGTTAAACTTTTACAACTTGCTAATTTCTCGACATTGTTGAAGTTTATTGTTTAACCTGGCTATTGAAGAAGTTGCTTTTTTTTAAGTTTATATCACGTTTCTGTTATTTCATCCGACTCTTCTATTTTTCTTTTTTTCATACGTATATATGAAGCTTTACTCATTATCATTGAAATTAATTTCGTATATTCCTGATATCTGTCAATAAGTAATTTTCTCAGCGTCTGATCTGATTAAATTGAAAATCGATGGATCTTGGGTGATGGGAATCTACATTACACGGTTTTTTTTAATTATATTTTTTTAATTAGGGAATGTCTGCCATAAAGGGGATTGAACTTGTAAATTTTGATTCTTTCTGAGCTGCTTGTATCCTATCGTATCTTGACATCGTCGCTTTGTCGATTAACTTTCGTTTTGTTCTCGTGGTGCATCCTACATCCTTAGCTATTGTTTAGATTTTGTTTATTTCTCAATGTAACAGGTCTTCTGTTGAACATACTTTAAAACTTCGATTAATATATGTATTTATTCCTGCTATCTAATATGGGAATTCTTGAGTACTTTGAGATTATGTGAACGTTTACATTTGGTTTTCTGGATACTGTCGTTTGCAGATTACCTTCTGATCGAATACTTTGCACGTCTAGGAAAGGTAGGGTGATGTCTTTTTCTGTTTACACGGTAAATTGTATATTTTGATAGTATGCATTCAATTTTTCCGGAAAACGAGAGGTCGATACCGCTCTTAGTTATTACAAATATATCATCAATATATCTTATCAATATTCTGAATAATTCTTTTAACTCTTTTATAATAGTCTTTTCAAGTATTCGTTTTTTCCATTCAGGTTACTACGTTAGATATTGTAGATCCTATTGGTACTCCTTTCAATTATTTATCTAGATGGTTATTAAATTTAAAGACATTTTCTCTTAATACTTTATTTGTTGCACTTTGAAGTATATTTTTGATATATTTCTATATTTCTTTTAAATAAGTCAAACATGTTAACAACCTAATAAAGTTATTTTATTGTATAGTATGTTATTAATTTACACCTTTTAGCATTTAAAATAAATATATTATTGCAAAGTGTTATAATTTATTATATTGTTATGTTTTTGATAGATAAGTTATTGTATTGTGTGCCAATTTTCCACCTAATTATAATATTGTTCAATTCTCCTGTATATATATATATATATATATAGATAGATAGATAGATAGATAGATAGATAGATAGATAGATAGAGTCTTGTTACATCTCGGTTAATTATATAGTCATCTGGATTCAGTTTATATTTAAAAATTTGTTTCATGAATTGATTCGTTGAGATTATTGAAACATCTTATGGCGGTAGTGGTACTTTATATTAGTTTTTCAGGTATATTTCCAGGTCATAGGTTAGGCTTGAACGTTTGTTCACTATTGGTCTTATTTTTATCGGATTTTTGTAATCTTTTAATTTTTCAAAAATTAAAAGTGAAGAGTGTTAAGAATGAAGCTTTAACTCGGGCTATGTTCCATTCCTCATTAAAGTTTCATATTTCCTATATATGTTATTGTTTGGGCAACTTCTACGATAGTGTCTAATGAGGAAGAAACACATGTAACAACAGTAACTCGTGATGCCTCAGACCAAGCGAAGACAATATTTTTAAAGCATTTGTACATCTCGATGAATTCTTAGTGTGTTTGAAAGTGTTTCTTAGAACTTTTACACATGTGTATTATTTTTAGTATGTTTTAAAAACAATACAATATCGGAACGAAATGGGAAGTAGTAGTAATTATTGTGATTGATAAATGACATTATAAAAGTTTACATATAGAAAAAAAAAATTACACGTTTATATTTCTCTATTTTACATCTTTTGAAAAGGAAAATATATCCACTTATTTTTATTTCATGATCACCAATAAATTTTGCTTCGCACTTTTCAGAAAATGAACTAACCATCTTCTTGTTTAAAAAATAATAGAAAATAAATTTTCACATTCACGGTTTTCAAAAGCGAAATTATAGGTCCTCGAAATATTAACCTTATATATAGCTTTTTATTCCGAAAACATTTTTGAAGCAATTTATCGTGCGTTAATTAATAGTGTTTTGATGAGAATGCATTAATATTGTGATTACGCTGTACTCGTGTCAGCAAATTAGTTTTACACGTAAAAGAGAAAGCATTAATCATCATTTTCGTAATTGAGAGCTATTGATTTAAAATAACTGAAAATAAAATTAAAAACAAATGGATCATCTCAATAGAGTAATAGGTTTCAGGCTTGTAATTAGTTAAACGTTTCTAAGAGTAATTTTTACAAACTTCTCAACGAAGGCTTAATGAAACACTGTAACACTTAATCCATACTTTAAACACTAAACAGTATAAAATATAAAGAGTGTAATAATTTTTGTAAAAAATAATATTTTATAATTCAATTGTTTAATATTAATTGGATCATGATTATACATTGGAAAGCAATTTAGAAATACTTAATAAATAGTTTAAATAATATTTTCTTTTCATGTTGTCATCGCTTAAAAAAGAAACAAAGCAAAAATTATACTTTTTTTAAAGAAAATCTGGTTCGCAATTTCTATCAAGCGTAGAACCAGCAGTGAATTGTCAATAATCCGGTTCCATGCCAAATTAAAGTAGCATAGCGACATTTTTGTAACTGCATAAATTGCAGTCATGAAATGCGGCATGATTCTTAAGATAAACGTTAAATGCTTATAAAAGTGTCTTTTTTTTAAATACATTAATTTAACACTTGTAAATCTTGATCTTTATACAGCATTTTTGTAAATTATTCACCATTAAATACACAAATTATCAATGATTCTGTTTACACGCAATGCAAGTATATTCAAGACAGTACGGTCAAAGATGATGTTTTAAAAATATTTTCAGTGAGTGGAAATTATCATTAAGTAGTAATTTACTGTATTAAAAATGTGTAGAATTTGAAGAGAAATTGGCTGTTCGATAATTTGTTTCCTGAAGGAGAATTCCAGAAAATTCTACATACTTTTGGATGTAGATAATTGCACAACATTTTTTAAAGCTTCGAATTCCCGAAAAGAAAAAAAAAATCACAAATTTGAAAAAAAATCTCTAGGAACGCGGTATACAGATTTACTCAATCTACGTAAATTTATTATTTATATTATTAACGGGAAAATATTTATCAAGATGATGCTTATGCGAAATTCACTCACAGCCAAATACTCCAATTCTCATGTTAGAAAATACTATATGAGTAGAAACCTCATGTTTGTCATTTGAATTGCAATTTTTCAATTTCGGAAAATGAAGGAAATGTATAGTTATTAGATAATTGAAAAAAGCGTACAGAGCACCTTCAGCAGAAAACGATTTGACATAGCAAAATACAGTCCGCGACAAACAAAAACAGATATACATTATAACGACGAAATTGTTCCAGAAAAAAAAACGAGAAAAGCATTTCGAATGCCAATTAAGTCTTCTTTCAAGCTCTGTTAAAATAATAAGCTTAGATTTTGACTTCATACTCAAATTTTACAAAACTCTGGAATTTGCAATACGAACACCTATTTTTGACATCATATTTGACATTTTAAATGAATTTCGTTTTACGATTCTAAAGGAGATCCCATTCGGTGAAGTAGTTCAAGAATGATGAAAATCTAATCTGTAAATCTCCTAATGTCAAAATTTATTTGTAATCGCTGCAAAACAGTGTGATATGTGCGGGTTTTTTTTAAGCATATGTAAAAAAAAACTCAGATGAAAGAGCTATAATTTTTGGATTTGCATATATGAAGTTTCTAAACAATTTATGTCTGTTAAAAAAATCATAGGTTACAATACCCCGAAAAAATATATTTAACAAAAATATATATTTAAAAAATATACATTATTAATATATATTTCGAAAAAATATATAATTTTTTTCGAAAATATATTTTTAAATTATTTTTTAAAAATCTTAAAAATCGTAATCTAAGCATATTTTAACAGAAATCGATTTCTAGAAGTGTGAAATGCACGAATTTAAAATTACAGCTAATTACGACATGTAGTTTTCGAGTTGTGCTCTAAAAACCAAACGCATTAAAATCTGTTTTGTAACTGCTAAAGAACTTAAAATTATGAGTTCAAACTTAAAATCTTCTTAACTCCTAAACAATTTGACCGAATGACTTCTCGTTTCGTATCGAAAAGTAAAATTTACTAAGAAAAATAAATACTATGTCTTAAATTGGGTGTTCAATTGTGGTGTGATTCTTATGCAGTTGATAGCAAGGAACTAACTTTTTTGTAATCCTTCTTGTAATTCTAAACTGAAAAAAAAATGATTAAATGTTTTCTAGATGCCAGCTTCTAGCCAGCTTCAGTTGTAGAAGAGAAGCCATTTTCTGTTTAATAAAATGACTCATAAAACTTAAGTACACTGGCCTCCAAAAGGTAAAGTACAGCCATTCTTTTGTGTCTAATTTGAAAGCAAAAGAAGATAAAAACATGAAATTTGGAAGAATTGTGCTTAAACAGTTATTTTTCAAATTTTACTTAATTTTAACGTCAAGCATGATTTACAAATAAAAAATTGCATTTTTTGCAAAATTCCACTGTTTGATAAAAAAAAGAGCAGTTTTTTCTGAAAAATAAATAAACTGATTTTAATAAGACATGTTTTCCGACCCTACTTGTAATGAATTTGTGGCGTCCACTTTCTATACTGTCAATTAAGTTGTTGGACACTGGAAAGGGAAACAACTCCCATACATGGAGCAACGCTTGATCCAGCTCATTTAACAACTGTGGAGGATGACTTACGGCAGTCACTTGTCTGCTGAGATAGTCCCAAAGATGCTCTCTAGGACCAAAGTCCAAAAATTGTGCTGGCCATGCCATTCGCTCCAAAACTTGATCCACTAGATATTCATCAACGACTCTAGCTCAATTCGATCGGGCATTATCAACTATTCAGATTAATTCATCACCAATGCCAAAACCATACGGTGTGACAAACGGAGCAAGGATCTCGTCCCGATATTTCATAGCAGTCAGAATTCTTCCATGGCACACATGGAAGTTACTGTGGCCAAAAGAGAGATTCCAGCCCAAACCATGATTCCACCTTCTCTATAAATGTGTCTTTCACCAATGTTACATTGGTAGAATCCGATGCCTTGTTCTCTCTTGCATAGGGTCCTTAATTGTAAAGATGGCTATGCATCGTAATCGGAGGTATTGTCATCCCTGTTGCTTTAAGATGATCTGAAATGATCTAAGCTACAGTAGTGATGCTACTCCTTCGGACCAAAAGAGCTAGAAATCTATCTTGTAAAGAGGTTGTAACCCATAAGCGGTCTGGAACAAGTCTTCTTGATAATGAATTTTTGGATTCAAATTGATCTCAGAGCCTTGGATCACACTACATTAAGACGTCTAGCAGAACCAGCTTATGATAACCCCATTTTCATCCATCAGATTGTCCGCCATCATAATAAATGAAGTGAACGACATCTCCTAGACATGAACTGCCAAAAATTCAAGATCATCAACCAAAAAAAAAATTCTCTCAAATTTCCAAAGTGGAATATTTGCAGTTCCTCCTGACAAACATATAAGTATACAATACATTAAAAGAATTGAGATGAGTATTATTTTTTTATAATATTTTATTGAAGTTACTTATGATCATTCATATAAACCATATTTTTGCCTTTGTTTTCATTCTTTTAATAGTGAGCGTTAAAAAACTGGTTGTAACTTAACTTTTGGAGGCCAGTGTATTTCGTTTTATGGTTACATTTCTTGAATTTTCTTGAACAATGTCATAAATTCCAGATAGTGTTTTACTAATATAGATGTAAAGTAACTACCAAATATAAAGTATTTTCTTTTCTTTTGATTAGCAAATGACTTGAATAAAGTTGTTGATGTTAAGTAGCTACTAAACATATTTTCTTTTCGATTAGAAAATGACTTGAATAAAGTCGAAATATTGTCCCATGTCTCCTATTCTCCATATTTCCATGTATATGCGCATGTATCCTCACTCTTTCTTTTATACCAACAAACTAAAAAAAAAAATTGCCAGTATCACAAAAATTCATTAAAAATAAAAAATATATATATAATATCTCGAAAATGAATGAAATTTTATAAATTTCAAATATTAACCTCTCACTGACAAGCCCGTGTTAATACGTTCACTTAGCTTCAGGTTTCTCTGCAATACAAGCATTGTTTAAATTAATATAATTCTACAAATATAATGCAGTTTCAATACATTGAGTAATGATTGATACCCTCAAGGTTTACATTCATTCATATAATTAAGTTTTTTATATAATTTTAGAACAATAACCTTTTTTCAGAATTTAAAATAAAATCCAGAGAAAACAATATTACAATTTTTCCTATTTGCTGGACAGTCAGAGGATTTTAAAATAAGAAACTTGAATATCAAGAATTGACATTATTTCAACCCCCAATTTATCACATTCTGTTATGAGTAGAAGTGAAATACAAACATGAAATAATTTTTTTTTATATAAAATTTTTCAAGTTGGAGTTGCAAAAAATGTCCTTGCAAGGCTGTGGAATCGATTCCGAGAAACTGGAAATATTAGACGTCAACCAGGGCAAGGTCGACCACGTGCTACCACAGCAACTGACGACCGATATATCCTGTTAACAGCTCGTCGAGACAGAAAAGGGAATGCTACTCAGATGCAAAGACAATAGCTCTTGGCAACACGACGAAAGGTGTCTAGTCAAACAGTGTGAAATATGATTCATCAAGGTGGTCTCCATGCACGAAGACCAATGGTCTGTATTCCATTGATCTCAAGCCACCGTGCGGCCCGCAGACGGTGGGCTGCTGAACATCAAAATTGAAGACAACGTAATGGAGTCAAATGATGTTTACAGACTAGTCCCTCATTCTGGAGTGTGACACTCGACGTGTTTTGCTATGGAGGGAAAGGGGTACTCGAAATAACCCCACATTCGTTCGAGAAAGATCACATTACAGACAAGGTGAGTTGATGGTATGGGCTGGAATAAACATAGGTGGACGTACGGACCTGAATATCATTTGAAATGGCACTTCGACGGCCCAAAGGTATGCAGACGAGATACTGAGACCTCAAGTCGTACCTTACGCTTCACCCATGGTGACCGCATATAGCTCGTCTGGTGGAAAACATGGTTGAAGCTGAAACAATACAGCGTATGGAATGACCAGTATGCTTTCCTGACCTGAATACGATCGAACATGTTTGAAATACATTCGGACGACGCATTGCAGTGAAACCAAGGCTTTCTTTCATTGTCTGGGACCTGGAGATAGCGATTCTTGAAGAGTGGAACAGTATTCCTCAAAGTCCTTTCGATAACCTCATCGCATCCATGGAAAACAGGTGTGCATCAGTCTTAGCTGTTCAAGGGGACCACACGCCGTATTAAACATCTTGCATCATTACTAAACAATGCATTTTTTTGGTATTTACATGTAACCAAAATTATTGCCCTAAACCATCTTTTCATGTTCTTTCCATCGTTTCAAAGAATTAAAGCTCCCTTACAATTTTTTGTGTCTTTTCTTCTGTATTGCGCATTGAAACGCATGTACTCTCCATTTTGTATCCATGAATGGCTGTCTCGAACGGTTTTCTTCTCTTCTTTGCTTGGTCCCATAATTTTTTTTATCAGTGTACTTAAACATATAAAGTCCCTGCCGCCTTTTTTAATAGACTAAGTCTTTGGTAAGGATGTACTTAGAGTTAATGTGTTTGCAATCTTAATTTAATATTTAGCTAATATAGGGATTTTTTTTCAATACAACTTTCAGAAATTACCAAATAAGATAGAAAACGTGTTAAAGTGAAGTATTTATGGAAATTTACTGGATAATGAGTCATTACGAAAATGGGATCATAAATTTAAAACAAAATCTCTAGTTCTTTATTACACACACATTATAACACTCCTGTAGAAATTTACAGACTGCCAAATTATATGACATTCATGTAATAATAGTGTTGTTTTAAAATGCTGCTTATCATTTTGAGGAAAACATGCATAAACTGCATGAAACAAATATGTGGAAAAAGAGGGGTTTTATGAATATAATTGACAACTATACGTACTTTAGATTTTAAAAAAATTGTTGCATTATAATCGACAATAGAATTTTTCGTTTTTCTCTGAGAGGTCTCCCATAAAATGTCTTACTGAATCTGTGAGATACAGTTCGTATATAAGTTTCCATAATTAGTGCTGTTCATTAATCCCTCGATATTACCACGCAAATCGAAGCATACACTGAATATAAAAACTGCAGTAGATCCACAGTCAATTTTCTGAAAAACCCGATATACGTATACAGACAATTTTACATTGTACTATGATATTCTTTTTAATGTATTATTGTTAGAAAGTACATAATACAGACTGATTTTAAAAAAAATAAAATGTTTATCTAATCTTCATGAACTGCCATTAGCATAAATGCCTAAGCTAATTTAATAAGTGACAATCAAGAAATACTGAAAATCAATTTTAATTTTAATTCTATCTTTAGGTTATTTATGTATTTTAAAATTAATTTTAAAAAATTTACATGATTTTATTTAAAATATATTGTGATACATTTTAATTACTTAACTTACACACATTTTAATTTACTTAAGTAAACCTTTATCAAGTGCACAATTTATTTTTTATTTTTTGAATACATGTTTCTGTAACACAAAATCTTATTTTCTGAACATCGTTGCACTTTTAAATTATACTGGTGCCTGTGTCAATGTCAATAAAATGCGGTTTGATGAATTGTAATCTTTTAAAAGCTTCCCCGAATTCATTTAATGCTTTTTTCAGCAGTTGCTTCAAAATTAATTTTTTTTAAAAATCGACGTCATCTCGCTGAAAAAAAGTGTCACACATGTGATATAAATTTAGATATTCCCTAGCCATTAAAATGTCAACATTGCTAATCACAAGTACTAAGGAGAAAAAGATGCTATGTTGACTTAGAAATAAAAAAAGGGATTATGTTTTAAGACGAACAAAAAACCAATGCATTTCAGTACTTTAGGAAATGCTTTTTTCAGCAAACTGTTATTTTCTGATTACGTCGTTTGTTTGTAGTGTGAATAAAAGTGTTGATATTAATTTTATCAAAGCAAATATTAACTTACACAATGAAAACACTGTTAGTTTAAATGTTTAAAGTTATTTCAGGTAGTAGTTACCAAGCATAGAAATAAAATGAACCTTTTCAGAAGTTCCTAAAATCGTTAAGAACTTTGATTGAAAAATTGTCCGCACTCATTTGTTTTCAAATGTTCATTTAAAATGAAGAGGATGGATATTTCCTGGCGTCTTAAATTAATAGATTTTGAAATCCACAAATAAAAACATACTAAAAAGTAGAAATTTTGTACTTAAATATACGTAGCCGAAGCGGTATTGTTAATATCATTGTGGATTTTTTATACAACTCTAAAAACGACATTTATAAAACTGAACAAAAAATATTCAAACCTGAGTATGCCGCATAGTCAAAATGGCTCCGAATCAAAATTATTTTCACACTATTCGAAAATTTCCAGCGTCTGAATAAATTTTACCACACTAATTGAAAATAGAACAAAATGAAACCGCACAAAGAGAGAGAGAAACTTTTATTTTATAATTGTCTCCAAAATAACAGATTTAAATACCCAAAGAAAAATAAGATCGCATACACCAAAAAATACGGATCTGACAGATTAACCGTTCTATTTTAGCAGACATGTGTACGCGGCTAAGGTTACCATATTACATGGATGAGACATTACGAATCAGGAAGATATGGGGATCCCCATATTGTTTTAGGGAAGATAGTGCTCCGTCGACGGAGCACTATCTTCCCTAATACAATTGATTTACAACAATAAAAACATATTGTGTATCTCTCAGATCGGAGGCATTTTTCTCAATGTAAAACGCATTTTCTATCCTTATCTTCGTTATGTATATCCTTAACTTCGCTTTTCATGTTTTCGTCATTTATGATAAAGTATGATTATTATTTTGCTTTTCAATTTAATTTGCTGTCTTTCTACATATATATGGCTGCAATGACTTTAAATCAGACACGCAATTATATTCTCATTTTCTTTAATATTTAGCATGATGGATATGCTCTATGAGATATAAGCTCTATGTTTTATATGAGAAATATTTTATAAAGAAAGTAAAAATAGAATTTTCGTGAATTCGATATTGTAAATATTTTGGAATATTAAACACAGGGGAATGAAATAGATCTTCAGTAAAATTGAATGCCTTCTTCAGCCACCATTTCAGAAGTTATGTAGGTAGAAATTTAGCAATATATTCTTGAGAAAAATGACACTTTCAAATTTGAGTAAATCTATGTTTTCATTTTGTTATGAAACTTTTTGTTTCAAATATGACGACCCAATGCTTTCAATTTGGAAATACCAAAAATAATCAGAATATTAAAATATGGACATACTCAAAACTGAGGATATAAAGGTCAGTTCATACTTATTTTTGAAACATGGACATACACAAAAAGGATTAGAATCAGTTCAAACTCATTTTTGAAACATGGAAAAACTCAAAAATGAGCACATAAAAGTCACTTCATACTCATTTTGAAAGATGGACATACTCAAATATGATCACAGGATGTTTTATTCTTGACTGTGTACATGTTTTCAAAAATGAGTATATACATGTTTTAAACTTGAGTAATTTTGATTCGGAGGCATTGTGACTACGCGACCTACTCAGATTTGAGTATTTTTTGCTCAGTTTTTAAAATGTCGTTTTTAGAGTTGTATAAAAAAAACCACTATGATATTAACAACATCGCTTCAGCTACGTATAATTAAATACAAAATTTCTACTTTTTAGTATGTTTTTATCTGTGGATTTCAAAATCTATTAATTTAAGACGCCATGAAATATCCATCCTCTTCATTTTAAATGAACAAATGAAAGGAAATGAATGCGGACAATCCTTCGATCAAAGTTTTTAACGATTCTAGGAACTTCTAAAAACATTCATTTTTTTTCTGTGCTTGTTAACTACTACCTGAAATAACTTTAAACATTTAAGCTAACAGTGTTTTCATTGTGTAAGTTAATATTTGCTTTGATAAAAGTAATATCAACACTTTTATTCAAACTACAAACAAACGACGTAATCAGAAAATAACAGTTTGCTGAAAAAAGCCTGTCCTAAAGTACTGAAATGCATTGGTTTTTTGTTCGTCTTAAAATATAATCCCTTTTTTATTTCTAAGTCAACATAGAATTTTTTCTCCTTAGTACTTGTGATTAGCAATGTTGACATTTTAATGGCTAGGGAATATCTAAATTTACTTTTATCTAAAAACTCTTTTTTCTGTACATAATAAATAACTATTGATTAAATAGTTTAAGGTTCTACTTCTTGACTGTTGGTGAAGAAAGAAGAATGTTTAGAATACAAATCTACATTTATACCTGTTGGATTATTAATAAAGAATACTTGCTTTTGATGTGGTATACACCAAAGTGTCATTGAGTTAAAGATAGGTAATACTCAGGAATCGTTGTGTGGCCGTCTCATTGCTACGCATGTTCGTACGTCCCCATATGATATATGCAGCTGTACCGAGTGAACCAAAAGTTCGTTAAAGCTTTAAATAAAGGTTCATAAAAAAGGGAAGAAATTATGATAAAGAAGTGCAGTTTACAAGAAAGGGCTCACACGGTATTCGGATTTTTTTTTAGCAGCAAAAACATTTTTAGTTAAAAATGTCACCTGTAGATGGTGCTAACATGTGAGGAATTCAGCAGAATTATGCAAATTAATCCTGCAATAAAAGACCGGATACACGAGGATTTCTCATTCGCTTTCAGAATGTTATCATTACCCGATCGAGCGTTGTTGGTGAAGTTGTTCTATTTGAACGAAGAGTCAGTAACTGTTGCGTCTCGAAAATTTCGCACGTCGAAAGGACTGAAGACGAAGAATTGCCCCATATCGTGTGCTGGAATAGTGAAGCTTGTCAAATGGCTTGCAAAAACTGGCTTTTCAGAAGATCGGCCACGAGGTGGAAGACCCTCGTTAGCGGAGTGCCGAATTACTGCCGTGGAAACCACTATGAATGATTTAGCGGAGGAATTGTCCCCGGGGACAAGCAGTGCTCGCAAAGCTGGAAAGATTTTGGATGTGCCTCAGTCATCGATTCAACATATCTTTCACGGGATATTGCATCTCTATCCCCACAAGTTGATGTCACTCCAGGAGTTACAACTAGAAGACACAGCTATGCGAAAATCATTCGACGAATGGGCTATGACAAGTATTGAAAACAACTCTCAGTGGTTGTTCAACGTTTTCTGAACGGATGAGGTGCACTTCACACCACACGGTGATGTCAACACCCAGAACACTCGTATATGGGCGACGTCAAATCCTTGTGAATACACGACGAAATCACTGCATCCAGCGAAGTTGACAGTCAGGTTGGGCTCCACCTCATCTTTCATTGTCGTACCATTCTTCTTTGAAGAACCGTGCCCCATATTGGACTGGAAAACGTGCACAGTAACCGCTGAACGTTATTTCACTCTTTTGCGTGACAAAGTCGTGCCCGCATTAAATAAAAGAGTGGTGATATCTGTAATAAGCTTTATGAATGATGACGCACCGCCACACTATGCCAATCCAGTGAAACGATTCTTATTGAGTACCTTTGGTGAAGACAGACTGATCAGTCGAGGTTGCAAGATCGCATGGCCTCCACGATATCCCGACATCACTCCGATCGACTTCTGGTTGTGGGGCTATTTGAAATCACTTGTGTACCATTCATCACCTTCAACATTGGCCGAACTCAAAGATTCTATCTGTCGTGAGGTTTCTGCAATTCATTCCGACATGTTGCACCCAGCTGTAACGGGCGTTGTAATTCGCCTTAGTTGTGTCGTACAATGTTCTGGAGGTCATGTTGAACAATTATTATAACAAGAATAAATGAGCGGAACGTACTGTTGCCCTGTTCATTGTGTCGTCAGCGCCCTCTAGCAGTGACATTATTAACTAAAACATTTTTTGCTGCTAAAAACAATCCGACTACCTTGTGAACCTTTTCTTGCAAACCTAAATTCTTTATCATAATTTCTTCCTCTTTTATGATTTTTTAAAGTTTTAACGAACTTTTGGTTCACTTGGTATATACATTACTGTATAAACAAATGTTAAAAGCTAGATGAAAAAACTCGTGATTCAGACGACATCGACTGAAGACATATAGTGCATTGCAGTCACATGTACAATTCCAATTCAGAAAGAGTTTGACAATGCGGTTTCTGGTTTCAAATTACCACATTAGTGGGGAAAAGTTCCATACCCTGCGCCAGTGGATTTGGCAATACTTTCTTTTTTGGCGATTAATGTTTCGATGTGGTGGTTGCAATCTTTAGACTTTGGGGTTGCTTTTTTTAAAGAGATATTTTTTCTGTAGCCGTAATGTTAGGTAAATATATTTTTTGTGTATTATTTATAGATATATATTTTTTAATTGTAATGTCATTTGCGAAAGAGATATTTACCTTTTCTGTGTCTTCGGAGATATAAAATAAAACAAAACTATTTATATAAAACGTATAATGTTATGCATTTTTTTACAGACCATTTCTCTATTTTACGTATTTAAGTGCTATTTATATGAGATACATCTGTCCACAGATTCCCAAAAGTTATTTTCGGTAAGTTTTTTTCGTCCGTTTATTAATTACTTACAATTGGACCCACTTAAAATATCAATAATTTAGCATAAAAAAGTATATTTGGTTTGTTAAATATGTTTGTTTATGTATTTTCATTACTTGTTAAAATATCAAAAATGGAGATAAAATTTTGTTTTAGCATTGTACTTACGCAAAATCATGGTTTTAAACATTTATGTTTATATATATACATATATTTAAAAATTATGTTTTTTTCACAATTTTGAAAATTTTGGTAAGATTTTAGAACTGCTTTTTGTCGCCGTTTTGGATTTTTTTTCGCCAATCGCCCCAACCGACACAGGATACGGAAATCTTCCCAATTAGTACAGTAGTACGCGGAAAACCAAAAACGAAGTAGTAATTGAGAGAACTATAAAGGATAGACAGGTGTGAAGGAGATTTACCTTCTAAGACTCAACTGTAAAATAGGCGTTTAAGGACAGCAAACTCGGTCATCATCTAATTGTGTATTTGTATTAGTGTGCGGGATCACACATATAATCAGTAGATATGTTCTGTGTTCCTCATGTCATTTCCTGCTACTTTGCTTACCGCATACACAATAAGTAGGGCAAAAAAAATCAAAATCAATATTTTTCATCGCTATGATGCACACAGTTTTTAAAATTTTCCATTAACATTGTATTTTATGTTAGAAATTGGAGAATGTAAATCAGTGAGAAGACATGCTTTAGGTATACATTAACTGACAAGACACTTTTCGTTTTCAGTGATTAATTTTAAATAAAATTGCTATTTGAACATTAGAAGTATGAAGTTTTGTGTGTAACAAGAACATAAAAAGCATAAAAGATATGTATAAGCCGAAATGAACTAATTATTGTACGGTAGAACGTATTCGAAATCCATCGAATGTGTTCCTCATAGTAAAGAGACTTAGTATTCAATAAATCATTAAATAACACTATTTTAAAATTTAAATTTTGAAATTTTTGCTGATACAAAACGGAAATTACTGAACTACCATTTTCATATATTTAAGCTTTCATGAAATTTTATTGTTAAAACAGGTAATGTTTTATTTTTACTGAATAGCTATATACAATTTTACAGGGTAATGTAAAATGGATTGACGTTTTTAAAATGGAATAATGTAATAACAAACGGGGACAGATATATACGTTTTTCTTACAAGAAACTAATGTTAGAAGACAAGAATTTATTTTGTGGTCTTTCTTGCATTAGCATCATTTGTACGACAGATAGCACTGCACTGTTTCAAAGGGCGATAATGCCGAAACTAACATATAAATATGGATAAAAGTTCACTTACTTATAAACTTTTATTTTGTTTAGCTGTTAACGCTTTCAGAGGCAAAGTACTTCTGATGCTAAATTATTAAAATGATTGATTAACACAACAATTTCAAAACAGTTTTATTTGAAAGCTTTCTTCACATACATTATAAAAGCAAAATTTTATACAAAAATTCTGTTACCAATTTGACATTTGGGGATTCAAATTAAGTGGAAGATATACTATCTTACCACCCTTCAAGGGATTAAACGAGAGAAAAAATACTCCCTTTGAAATATGTAAATTTATTTTAAGCAATTTTATCATTTGCGATATTGTAACCCCCTCCTTTGCTAACATTTGGTACTGGAACAAGAAATAATACAAAAGAAATTCTTGACTCTTTTCATTAATCTTCGGCAGTAATAACTATAACATCTGCCAAAATGTTCTTGCTATTACATTTTAAAAACATCAATTTATTTAAGAGCAACGTTGTTTTCGCAAAAAGCAATAGAGTTGGATGAAATTAGCCCAAAATAATCTGTTTAAAGTTGTTAAGTTTTGAAACTCAATAGCCAAATTAATTATTGATAAGTCATGTGCGTCTTAGTGCTAAAATGCAATACATTTAAGTACTTTCTATTCAATTTATTTACTCTTAGATTTTTGTTTTCCTACAACAACTGTTAAAACAAAAATTGCTCTTTCCAGAAGTACTCTCTTGAAATAAATTACGTTAAAAAAATGCAGTGTCTTTATGTGATATTTTACATCTATTTATTTTCTAAATTTATACAAAAAGTTGGAATATATTAAGTACTGCCAATCTATTTTCCTTTCATTCTGTAAAGGTTATTCTAGGTTTATAATCTAATAAATTTTTATTGATTTAAATACATCCTATTGATAAATTAAGTTTTAAAAAAGCTGCGTTTGCGAAGAGTATATGTCAACTAATTATTTTTAAAATTTGCATGTAACTTTAAGCATATTAAATTTGAAACGTGAGGATTTACAACAAGCTATGGTTGGTTAGTATTTCTTATTTTAAAGACGATAAATAGCTATTAATCTTTGTAAAATATTAATAAAATTGATGGAACTTGAAGAATATAATTTCTAAATATTTTATGTATTGCATAGGGAAAACAACGGGATATAAAGTCATTTTCATTTTTCGTTTTAAGAAATCAGATAAGAATAATGGATTGTTCACATCGAAAATCTATGTCCTTAAATAGGTCTTGTTAGAAATGTTTCAATGCAAAGACAATATTCAGCCAAAGTTAAAATTAGATTAAAAATATTTCTAATGAAACCCCAATATTGCCCCAATATTGGCTTTATTCGCTTTACATATTCTACATTTCTGCCCATATTAGTAAGATTAAATCACTTCCGTTTTATGAAAATATTTTATTCCAATTAATGCTTAACTTGCAACTTCTAGGATATCTTGTCACCACTATATCTAAATAGTAATCTTCGCTTTATTTATTTACAATATCCCTTTCTACGATTAAATAAGCCTAAGAATATTATTTGAACATAGTAGTGGCAATAAATCGTAGCAGTTGGCTCCTATGTGAATACAACATTCTCCCAATATAAAAGATGTTTCATGAGTCATAGTTTATGATACACTTTTCCACACTAACAGAGTATTATTAATTTTTTTTATTTTTCTTACAATGCAATGTGATAGCTAAAGACGCAATTTAAAAAACACATAACTCAGTAAAAATCAATTTTCTGCAATTTCTGTCCATATCCGATAATGTGTGCAAATCCTTTCGTACGGCCCTGTATAAGATTTATATAATTTATAAACACGACTTAATACACTAAAAATAATCTATGTTTAGCAATACATACCACAGTAGAAAATGTACTCTGAGCAAGTATCGACCATAGTCAGTCCTGTCACCGAATATCTTTGTGCTCCTCTTCAAATGCACAATAAATTGTATACACTCCAAAATCCATGGATACATGTTGTAGTGAACATTAGTGATCCTTTTTAATTGCATTTTGTTTGAAGTACCATACCATCATTAAAATGCAACGCAAACAACTTCTTCCCCCATATATCACAATTTAATGAAATTATTTTGTGCGTCCCTGTAAACGTACTATAAATGATGCTTGTTGTATGTTCCTGAGAAAGAATTTTGTAGTACAACATTATGTTTTAAATATGGTAACATCAATAAAATGCATAGGAAACGATTTTTCCCCTTAGACTGTAGTGTAAGGAAAATCGTTTGTGTGTCTTTGTAAACGAACTATAAATGCTGCACACATCATTTTCAATATCGATCATCGTACAATAAACCTAAATAACATATAAAAATGACATCTCGATCCGTGTAATTTTAAGAGAATTAGAGCACCGCAAGGCGAACCGGTTGATAGTCATCAAGTATCAAAACATCATTAAAATGCAACACAAACAATTTTTTTCTTAATCATTTGTCTGAAACAGAGAGACAAAACGCAATCATAAGAACTTTTCAATTATGTTGAAAATTGTTGAAAATGAAAACATCTCTAAAGTGTTGTTTTTTATCGTCAACTGAAGCATGCTGACATATGATTATGGGAATATGGATATTTCTTTTTTAATTAAACAGTGTCACAGCTCTGTGAGAATCCTTGGAAGCAACAATATTGAGCTGTTATTTCATTTTATGATATTTGTTCAAGTGCTTTTGCAGTTGAAAACTCTTTAATTTTAATATAAGAAGGTTTAATTTCCTTTCAAACAAAAGTGTAAAACTAGTTCAAAGTAGAATTTTATGGGAACGCGCGAAGCATTATTACAATGCGCAAAAAGATATACATATAAATTTATTTAGTTATTTATTTTTCATTTTTAAGAACGTAAATGCATCTGTATCTATTATCATAAACTTAATTTGTTATTTTTTTTATACTTTTAGTGTGTAGATCATTAATAATTTAAAGTCTAGAAGTTCGTAGTATCTGAAATATTATTAACCAAATGTTTAATTAAAAGGGCAATAATTAACAACAGGTAATGCTTATTAAAATTAATAACACTTATGCTTATTAAAATTATACGAATCGCTTTTTGTTTCCTAGTAAAAAATGATATTTTGCGAGATCTTAAATGAAAACCGATTTTAAATATTTTGATAATAATATTTAAAACATTTTCATAATAATATGTTATTTTATTACTACGTTTATCGTGGCTGGCTCTAAACTCACTAAGGAGGAAACATTTTAGCATCTGAACGTGACTTCATGTTCTGTAAAAAATATGCACTTCAAATTGAAATCTCAAATACACTACCGACTCATTTTACATTTTCTTCTTTTTCCAGAGTATATAATTAGTGACGTATAGCACACAATATATATGCCACAAATAATGGTTCAGTGAGAAACATATTAATATTCAATTTACGAAGAAAGAACCTTTATACAGCAAATACACTGGCCTCCAAATATAAGGTACAACCAGTCTTGTGTGTCTAATTTGACAAAAAAATAAGGCAAAAACATGAAATTTAGAAGAATTTTTCTTTAAATTTTTTTGCAAAAGTCCACTTTTTGATAAAAAAATATAATTGCAGTTTTTTGAGAAACAAAATTAAATAAAACGTATTTAAATTTGTATACCATATTACAGAACTAGTTCATTTTTCATATTTCCCCCAAAAGCAATAAAATTCTTCTGAGTGAAAAGTACTTCAATATGCAATACTCTAAAAAAATATTTCGAAACTTAATCTTTAGAGGCACTTGAAAAAATTGTTATTGAGAAAGTTTATGTAAGAGGTTTTCTTTAACTATTTTCACAAAACTGTAATTTTTTTACATCCTCTTTTAAAGTGAATAATAAACTTGATGGAAGTTTATTTTAAATGAAAAGTTGTTTTTGTATCTGCTGTAAAATCATAGTTACGTGAAATTCATAAAAAATTGTAATGGTGTTTTGTACTAAACAAATGAAGTAAATTTAATATCGAACGAATATAGTTAAATTTTTGGTGTCACATTGTTTAATTTCATTGAAAATTCACAGGGAGTAAATATATATGTAATCACTAATCACATTATGAATACTGTGATATAGTGAAAATATATGTAATCAACATTCGTAGTCAAGTGAGAAGTAAAATTTATAATATATTTAAATTAAGTAATTCAGAAATTTACTATTGAATTGGATCGGGTTTTGCATTTCTTTTTCGGATGCTGATCAAAATCATAAGCTGTCAAGTTCTACGTACGTTTACTTAAAATAATGTCGCTTGCTACTGGTGTTAGAGCGTAATTTTATAAAAAAGGTGAACTGTCAGAATTGCTGCAATGATAAAAATTGCAATACACAGAAAAAAATTAAAAATTTGTATTTTAATTTATAAACACACAAAAAATATTAAACATTGGTCTAAATTATCGAAGTGTTTACAGATATACAATATTATATATAATAAGTCAACAAATATAGTCTGAATGTCCGAATGGCAGGCAAGAGCTGCATTGAATGCTCAAGACTAATTCAGCCTTTGCGGTACGATATAATCATTAAAAATTATGCATGAAAAAAGCATTGAATTTTATCGACAAAAAGCAAAGCTTCGCTTTATGAATCTCACATAATATTAATTAAAAGTATAACTTTCATTTTCATAGAACGGTATCATATTGTGGAATACCAAAATGACATTTTACAAAATAATAAATAAAATTAAATTATACCTAGTACAACTCAAACACCTTGTACTTTCCAAAACATTCTGCTAGGTACAAAAGTTCGTCAATTTTATTTTTAGAAATATTTAGACAATAATCATAAATATCATAAACTAGTACAAGAATATATATATTTGTGTTTGTGTAGTATTTATTTTCATACAAAATCTTAGCCTGTGAAAATTATTATGCTAGGAAATAAAAAAATATATATATGTAGGAGTAATTTAATGCTACATCGTTCAAACTTTATCATTCTAATTTTAGATATTTTTGTCTAAACGACATTTTGATACCTCTCTATACATTTTCTCATGATAAATTAGATCGTAGATTATCTTAAATCTCAAATAATGCGCCTATGACATTCATTCTTTAAGGATATTGTCTGTGTTATTTCCGGTTATTTAAGGGCATAACAAAACGTTTATTAAACCAACATTTTTAGAAAAGATAGGAGGACGATTCAAAGTTGCACTCTATGAGCAATGCAAAGTAATTCAACTAAAACGTAGTTACATTCCCTACATTAGTTAACTCGTAGTTACATTTCGTTTGTCTAACGATTTTTCATGTTATATATATATATATATATCAGTCATTTTGAGTTAAAACTGACTGGCTGCTCGTCAAGTACTTATAAACTTGTTCAATCTTCAGTAACATTGGCCTTTTTTGGTGAGTGTTTATATTCTAATTTCTATTTAAGTTGAATAAATGTTTATTTATCTTATTTCTATTTAAGTTGATTATTTATTTATTTATTTTTTATTTGAACTCATGTAGGTTATTAATTGTCTGGTTTCCTATATACATGTTATTAGGGGCTTAATATTGTCGATTTTAGGCATAATGCTGACGATATTTGATGAAATAATATATATTTACTATGAATATTCTTGTAAAGCCCTTCTGAGGATTCTATAAGATATTCATAGTTTTCCATTTTTTTTGCTTTTTCATCATATAAAATATGATTCCTGCAGTGTCCATTCCATTGCTTTTGACCTTATAATTTCCTTATTTTGTATTTTTTTAACTGTCGAAAAATTTAAATTTTCACACAAACACTTTTAAAATTATTTTTATTTAAAATCCGAAGGTTAAAATAAAGAAAATAGACTAATCTGAGATTGGCGAATTTTACCTTAAAATACATACAATTTCATTTATAAAATAGTATATATGATGTGCACTATAATTTTGTACTTAAATAACCATTTACTTAAATCTGTACATTGCAAATACTTGAAAGTATTTTATTAAGTATATATGAAATTATTTCGTATTAAAATTAGTTAACTACACCTTTTTTCAATGTATGGGAGGAAAATATATATATATATAATATCTTTTTCCCATATATCAGAAATATATTTTCACATAATGTATATTATTATTATGTTTTATATGCTTAATCTGTTTCTCTTTAAAACATTTGTCGTTGAATTACAACCGATCTGTTCCTCTAAGTGAGATAAATATGAGCTATAAACAGTGACATATATCGGTTTTATTGACTTCCCGCATGTGATACATTCCAGGTTCTAAGAAAAAGAATTGAAAAAGAATTTATTTTTCTGAATTCTGGAGAATACTCTTTCCTAAGTATAAAGATTGGGGGAAATATACAGCTTGATCGATATAGATTGAGAAGACCAATCCAAAAAATTTCAATGCATAGAAATAGAAAATTTAAATAGGTCAAATGATTTATATTCATTAATTTTTGAAGGAATATTAACTGATTAATCTAAAATATAACAATTTTGTTAGTTTTCTTATGTAAAACAATATTTGCTTCATAAAGGAAGAATTCAAATAGAATTTTGTAAAAAAATCCCTGACGTTTGAAAGAATATGTTATTTATTTTTAGATGAACATAGAAGTTTTAAGTGTGATTAAAATATTTACATTAAATATATGCAATTTTTTAAATGCATGTCGCCACAAATAATTGTTGACTCGAGTTGACTACAGCCATGAATATAGTATTTATAATAATAATTAAACGGATGTTGGTATAGGATGAATTGTTCCCCGTATCGGTAAATTCGGCAAGGAGAGGAATTAGCTCGAAAACTATAGAAGATTCGACAAAATGTTAAATGACACAGTTGTAAAGCATCATAAGTAGAGTTAGAAATACTACACTATATACTACATATATATACTACACTGTAAAAAAATCCAGAAACGTTACTGGAAAAAAAATTCAGCTGGGTTACCCATTATTTCCAAGAAACATTTCTGGAAAATAACAGAAACTTTATTGAATAGTTCTGAAATGTTCCAGAGAAATGTCAGTAAACTCCCTGTGAAATACCAGCAAGGTTCCTGTCGATGATAAAAACATTACTGATATTTCCCAGGAAGCTTACTGGCATTTCTCTGGAACGTTTCAGAACTATTCAATAATGTTTCTGTTATTTTCTAGAAACGTTTTGTATAAATAATGGGCAAACCAGCTGCCCATTGTTTTCCAGGAACATTTCTGTATTTCTTTACACAATCCAGAAACGTTTCATGTATTAGATTTAACTAGATTTTTTTTTTTTTTTTTTTTTTTTTTTTTTTTTTTTTTACATTCACTATATTAGATACCAAGATATATTAATCCATTTTTAAGAATAAAAAACATTTTTTTTTTTGTTGTTTGTTTGTTCGTTTGTTTACTTTAGAAAATAGTTGAAACAGCTTATGAACTTTGAATTTTAGCCAGTTTAATTTTTCAGACATTTACATACAATACATATCTGGAAATATTTTTTAATGTTATTTTTTCATAGATGCAATGTAATTAGACACAATTGGAGATTTTCTCACCCCTTCAACCTTTTAGACAAGATAAAAATAATGATATTTTCAAATTAACATTTTTTTATTCATTTTTATGAATTTTTCTGTCTTTTAATAATGTAAATCATTACACATTTTTATATCCATTTATAATTCAAGGAAAATGTGCACAAACACAAATCCTGATACCTTTTCATAAACAAACATTCAAAGCATATTTAAAATTTCTGGTAACACATTTTTTTTTTTTTTTTTTTTTTTGGTCTAAGGTGAAATTTAAGTGATTGTTTATGCATGATTTTATTATTAACACTTATTCTGCTATACAAAATAAAAATGGGTTTGGAAATACCTAGTTAATCAGTTTTTGATACTAGAGTTAGTAATGTTTTTTTTTAAGCAGAAGTAATTATTTTTTACTAGTTTTATACATCATTTAAAATATATTATTAAATTTCATCGGACATAATTAAATATTTTTCATCTGATGGTTAGGAATATCTGAAAACATTACATGTTTTTTGCTTCCATATAACATATAAATACATTTAATAATTAAATTTGTAAATATTTTATATATTATTTCATTCAAGTTTCCTTTAAGAAAAAACAAACAAACGAAACATGTCATTTAGTATCATATTCGTTATGATCTTTAGTTATGTAGTATAAAACAGCAAATTTGCTTTTTGCATATTTACATGAATTTCGTAAAGCTCTGTTTTGATTATAAATTAATTATAAATGATTAGCAATAAATTACATAAGAAATTTGATAATTTTAGCTTTGGTCGAATTTCATAAAAATGTACACATATATTTTCAAAAAGAATAGCAATTATTCAAAATGACTGAAATATAGAATATTTCAATACAAACAAAGGTAAATGAAATATATATATAAATTTACACTTTTGGATGCGAAAGGTGAATTTGACTGTTTCTTAAGCATGTGATAAAACAAAATTTGTTCTAAAAACAAAATAGCATATAAAATACATTAGCGAAACAAAATTAAATATTATATTTTATTGCTACTTACTTATTTGTGTCTGATGTCAATAAACTCCAACAAGGATGTTCTAGATAGCTGATTTATTTTATTTTCATTTAAACTGACCAAGAATACCTTCCCAGTTAGACTATTTTAACACGTGTTTACACACAATATTCCACTGAAAAGAAGATAATCTATTAAGCGATGTCAAAAATGTATTGCAATTTTCACCTGAAAGGTCTTGACAAAAGAGGCGGAAAAGATTATGTCCTCTATTCATTTATTCGCATTCCACGATGATTTTTTGCCATTCATATAAGGGATTCATTTTCTAGTGCACAACAGACAGAAACATACAATAAAATGGCCTCCGTGAGCATATTTTGTTGTTGCAAACTCTTGTCTGAAACGTTTCAGATGTAAAAACCAGATCTTTCTAGGGAAGTGCTAACTTATTGGGAAAACCTGTGAAAAGGAGAAAAGTTTCTGGGATTTACATAGAACGTTACCATTGTTTTACAGTGTATGCACGCGGATACGACAAAAATATCCAAAATCTAATGTGAGTTAATTTGTTTGAGAAACAAATATCAGACGATAGATTAATTTTACAATTTTAAACACTTTCGTTTGCAGATCAAAACGTTTGAACTCGGAAAATTTGGGAAAATGTACAATTCAATCGATACAGACTGAGAAGACCAATCAAAAAATTATAGATGTATAGACATAGAAAATGTTGGAAGAAAGAGTATTTTAGAAATGTTTTTTCTTGGCGTATAATACATACTGTATAAAATTCGTATCAATCGCATTTCGTATAAAATTGCATTCTTATTTCCTTCCCATTTCGCTTTCGGAGAAAAATCCTTTTTTCACAAACAAAATTTCCCGTATCAGTATAAGATATTTTGGTTACTTCATGCAGCTGTTGTTTGTCGTATCCTTGTGAACAGTATATTATTACGTACTAAATAAATGATTCTGTCATTGAGTTCTTATTGTTTTCGCGATATGACCTATAAGTCCTAATATCACTTCTAATTGGAGCTGGAAGGTATATCATTCTGTAGCAAACATCCGTTCAACAATGCAAGTATACCGCATTCAAGGATGTAGTAATGACTTCAAAGCCCGTGCAATTAGGGAATAGTCTTATTTGTTTTTGAAAATGACTCGGAGTGAGTCTAAACATGTAAAACAACCTAATAAAAGTTATTTTTATTATAAAATAAACAACCAAGTAAAAATAAAGATAACGGGCGTGTGCGTAATTTTTAAAAAAGTACATTAAAATAATAACTTCAAAGCCCGTGCAATTATGGAATATTCTCATTTGTTTTTGAAAAGGACTTGGAGTGTGTCGAAACATGTGAAACAACATAATAAAAGTTATTTAGATTTGTATGATGTTGTTAATTTACACCATTTAGCATTTAAAAGAAATATATTACTACAAGGTGTTATAATTTATTATATTGTCATGATCAGTATTTTGATTTCTTCAATTTATAAAAGTTGGAGATGTTACACACATGTTAAATTATTGGTTTTTTTTCTATTTGTATTTCAGACTGTACAATCTCGAACATTTTTATTCACTTTAAGGAAAATTTATTTGAATTTTACGCGCTTTGATATCTTTAAAAAAAATCTTGTAAAGTGTCAAACGCGACGTCAAAAAGTAGCAAATATATTACTGAGAAAATTAGATATTGTAATCGTTTTACAAGCGAAAAATGTCTATTCTACGGTGTTAACGCAGCATCACTTGATAATTCGCCACGTCGTTGGCACCAAAAACAGTCGTAGTCGACCTTTTTACATTGGAGTCGTCAGATAGCAGTGATTTAGATGTCTCTATCCGACTAACCAGGAATAATTTTTCTCACGTTGTGATTGTGACCGTGACTTGTAAAATAACTTGTGATTTATTATTCTAGTAGTGGGAATAATATTCCACTACTATTTAATTAACTATTTTAATATTTCCAACAATAAGAATATTTTTTAATTCACTAGAACGACACCTATTCAGTCGTACACGATTGTCTTGAAACGACATCGACAAACGAAATGCATTCATGCATCACACACATTTTTTTCATTTATGTGCATAACCTGCTGAAAGTGCGCGGTGTATATGAATGGATTTTGCATGCGCCGATATTGGATCAAGACAATTGTGTACCATTTAACGGTGTCGTGTGAATGAAAAGGCCCTTTAACATATCTGCACAAAGTTGGCGTGGCCTGATAACACATATTGGAGTAACAGTTTCGGCGATTTCCTATTGCAATTTCGAAAAAAAAATCATTTGAAAGTCACTATGTGGTTAAGAAAACAAAAAAATATATTATTTTTCCGATGCGATTGTGATTCTGGAAAGGATTAGTGACTAATTGTACTAATATTGGTGAAGATATAAAGAAGAACATTTACAGATTCTACTGGACTGACCTGTCAGCATATAAATAATATTAATAAAATAACGTCCCATAGGTACCGGGATTTGATTGCTGCTCCAAATTTCGTACGTTCCTAACTCTTGTTTTCTAATAATAATTTCTGACTGAATGGTAGAAATGCAGCGATCAAAAAAGCCAAAAATATCATTCGGAAATAGTGGTAAGAATATACAAACACTGAAGCACAAATCACCTTCCTGTAGGTATCACGTAGGTATTGTCAACAGTCTTTCAAAAAAATCACAATTTTAGTATAAAAGTTATTTCTAAAGTTTAGTATAATTTCGCATAAAAGTAAAAATAATAAGAATTAGGCAATAACAATTATTTTTAGAGAGAAATTTAAAACATACTCACGGTACTAAAGCATCACATTCAAAACTTACGAAACTGTTTATGCAACTATTTAAAGTGAGAAGCTTATTTAACAATATTTATTTTAAATATTCGTAAATAAATGTAATTCCCAATTTAATTTTTTTGATAAAACAGCATTTAGATAATAGTTAATGTAGGAATGTTTTCTATAAACTCCATTTAAATATAATTGTTTAAATATTTCAAAAGTTTTTTTTTTTTTATTATTATTTTCTTTTTTTCTTTTTAACAAAAGGTCGTGAAGTATCGAAATCTCTGTTTTGAAGAATCAAATTACATAAAAAATTTAATGAATTACTTAAAAAGTGAATGAATAATTGCTAAATTGTTTAACCATCCATAATTAAAAATTAAACAAAAAATGTATAAATTAGATTTAAATTTTTCAATTTAACTTATTCGTTAAATTGAATTTTCACATGCATTTTTGAAGTAGATTACATTTTGTTTCTAAATTATGTATAGCGAAAATTCCACTAATTGAAATACTTAATCACAGAAAAATAAATGAACAAATAATTTAGAAAAAAAACTCTTTAAATGTAAAATACGAAATGAGGATAATTTGTAATAACTTCATAAAAGAGATACCTAAGAGAATGCAAATTTACAAATAAAAAATTATATTTCACATCAGTTAATAATTAAATGGAGTTTGAATATAAAGCATTGAACAAAGGATTTCTTATTATAATATTTAATCTATTGTTTATTAATTTAATGCTTTCTTTATGTTCACCCCACTATTGTATACTTTATTTTATCACTTTAAAATTCTAAGGTTTTATTTAAAGGAAAACAAAAATAATCTACAAAATAACTACAAACAAATTAATACATATTTATTTAAATATGTTTACATTTATTTCGTTTTCAAAATACTTTAAGAATAAACTAAGTAAATATTATAATTTTCTATTGAAAACTTATTGCAGAACTACTATAAAAAATATTTTTATACTGAGATAAGGAAGGTCTTTTAAGTAAATATAAGGAGTTGTTTATAATGCTGGCTAAATAAAATTTGGGATTACCTACATAAAACGCATTATTAGATAACGTTCGTATGTAGTACGGCCATTTTATTTATCTATATTTCATAATATGAAATGAAACAGAAATCATTATGATAATAACGCGACGTAACACTTTATGTGAAGGTTTACATATGTATCTGAAAAAATAAACAAAAGGATCATCTGAGCATAAATAATGTATAAAGGATATTTCTAAATTATTAAATAAATTTACAACAGTAGTAATATACAGGGTGACTTTTAATTAACCTACAACTTTTAACTGAAATAATTCTTGAGTCGTTGCAGATAGCACTACAAACATTTTTTCATTGAGAAGAAAGTGGAAAAGGTATTTAATGGATAAGGTTTTCAAAGTCGGAACCTTCAGAGGTGATACAATGGCGCTAATTAGTCACAAAGTTGACAGTAACAAAATGGAGCTTTTATTTTTTGATGCATGAAATTGAGTCAGATATGAAACTTTTGAGGCTAATAAGGTGTGTCGGCTTCTTCTTGTACACGAAATATTACATATCCAAAGATAGAAAGCGCATGGATCCATATCTGGTGAATAAAGTGGACAATGCAATGCACTACGATAAAGATTTGGGTATTGATAGGTGATAACTGGCTTCTGAATGTTGAATACCACTTCCGCAGAAATTGTGTTGCATTTTCACCACATAAATACTAATTTTTAATAATACAAATACGATCTTTAGCAGAATATGAGGATTTGGGAGACCATTTTCAAAACTGCGTGGAACTAACACTAAACAAATTCCTTTATGTCCTCTTTCACTGCACGCATTCGTGCCGGCATCTAGTGAGGCTCTAGGAAATTATTTCAGTTTAAAGATGTAGGTTAATTAAAAGTCACCCTGTACATGAGAACAAGCTATTTTGTATTCGCAGTACAGCAATCCATTTATTCAGTGAGACGTCCTCAGTGTTTCATGACCATCTGAACCGGAGTTTTCCATCAAAACATATACAATAATGAGCATGTGTTATCAGCATTTGATCAGATTAAATATGCATTGTGTGAAACACGATAACATGATGGGAAGTGCTGTAAGTTCAATGCAATTTAATTTGTGACATGGTTTGTACACCGTATTGCGATTTATACAGTGTCTAGTTCAGTATCATTTGACGGAAATCTTAGCAATTTCAAACGTCTCCACATGCCATCATATTAAACAGAACGCATAAGAGCTCTGTAGCAAATAACACTAAAATTTTCTCATTATTTTTAATGGTATAAACTATAGTCCTGCTTGCAGTTGAGGCGTCCTGTATTGTTGACAGAATAAATAGATTACAATCCTGGTTTCCTAAAAAGAATTATTTGTCTTGACGCGAAGATCATTATTGAAATTTTAAAGTACTCTGTGCAGAAATATTTTCAGCCATGCTTTTTCATAGATATTTCCTTCTGTTAAAGTTCCGTTTTCTCGAGGGTTTTTCCAGATATTGAATTTTTTACCTTTTTGAATTTTTTACCTCTGAAATTAGGAATATCGAAAACATTTTTTTCCATTCGATTTGTTATACTTAATTCATCTGTGGCGCAGAGAGGAAGGACCCCGGGTCACCCGATACATAGGGGTGTCTACTACCATAGGTTTGATACTATTATACGAAAATAATAAATTGTTGGAACTTTAAAAGTTTAAATTCTGCTTTTGTGTAGAACTGGAATAAAACAATACAATTCTAAAAACAAATTATACTACAATATTAACAAAATTGCAATTTTACAATATTATTTATAATAACAATTTATTTTGATTTAAAAATGTCTTTTTCAAGTTTAATGGTTGAGTTGTCCCTTTCCATGTAAAATTTATGCAACCTATCAGTGGCGACTCATCAGAGAAGGCAAAGGAAGCTAAATTGCCTTTGTAAATATCTTTAAAATAAGCAAAAACAAATTAAAATCTAACGCAGCAGTATCATCGGACGGGAATCTTAGCAATTTCAAACGTCTCCACATGCCATCATATTTCACAGAAGGCATAAGAGCTCTGTAGAAAATAACATTAAAATGTCCTCAGTATTGTTAACATTATACATTATAGTCCTTCTTGCAGTTGAGGCGTCCTGTATTGTTGACAGAATAAATAGATTACAATCCTAGTTTCCTGAACAGAATTATTTGTCTTGACGCGAAGATCATCATTGAAGTTTTAAAGTACTCTGTGTAGAAATATCTTCAGCCATGCGTCTTCTCGATATGTTCTTCTGTTAATGTATCGTTTTCTTGAGGGTTTGTCCAGATATTGAATTTTTTACCTGAGAAGTTAGGAATATGTAAAACATTTTTTTAATTCGATTTGTTACACATAATTCATCTGTGGCGCATAGAGGAAGGATAGGGTGAAAATGGACCGATTCAAAGGGGCCTCTCGTAGTATAGGTTTGATACAATTATACGAAAATAATACAATGTTGGAACTTTATAAGTTTAAATTCTGTTTTTGTGTAGAACTGGAATAAAAAAATATAATGTTAAAAAGAAGTTATACAACAATATTAATAACATTACAATTTTACAATATTATTTATGTTTACTGATGTAAAACCCTCTTTCTGTTGTTTTGATTGGCGAGATTAGGCGTCGCCAATAATAATTATTGTAACCCCTTATTTTGTTGTTTTTCAATTTTAATTCTGATTTAGATGTGATGGAATTCGTGAACCGAGTGGCTGGCGGTATAACCAGCTTTTATCTGAACCAGGCTTTTGCTTGGTAACAATAAATTTCTTAATTTTAATTTAACTGAACTTTTTTATTATGTGTAACATCAACGAGAATTTATTATCGAAAAATAAATGACAGTAAAAATTTAGTATGAAATAGATCCTGATTCGAAGAACAAACAATTAACTTCGTTTTGCAATTTCTTCAACTGATTCTAATTTAAAAATGTATTTTTCAGGTTTCATGGTTGAGGTGTCCCTTTCCATGTAAAATTTATGCAACCTATCAGTAGTGGCGACTCATCAGAGAAGGCAAAGGAAGCTAAATCGCCTTTGTGAATATCTTTAAAATAAGAAAAAACAAATTAAAATATTTCAAATATAAATAAAATTTAAGATCACGATTTTGAACAGTACATTAAAGTAATTAATCGTTTAAAGTATAATATTTTAAACATTTCTACCATTAAACCACAACGAATAACATAATTATTCATATATCTTTATCGGAGACAGAGGCTTAAAATTTTCTAACCGCCTTCAATTCCGATTACTAATTCACGGAGGAAGGAGGGAGGAGAGATACTTTTGCGTTAATTGCGCCTGAAGGTCTCGAATTATTTTACCTTACTGTCGATAGAAATTGTAGGAAACATGCTATTCTCTAAAGTTTAATTGCTTTAAATGTTATATTTTCGTGGAAAAACTAAGATTGTATTTAAAAGATGCGTTAATGTTTGTAAATTTATTAACTACTAGCGGCCCGTCCCAGCTTTGCACGGGTAGACAATGTGTTCACTACAATGTTGGGTAGAGAAGTGTAGGTTCTTTAAAAAAAGTTGTTCTAAATTGGTTAAAAGTGGGAGTGAGACAAAACTGCAGTACTTGGAAATTTTGAACTTTAATTAAAAGCTTGTAAAAATGTGATGAATAAAATTTTCTGTTCATGTACAGATTGAAACTAATAAATTTATTTTAATATTTCTGAATATACAACATTTTTTGTACTATTTCTTGACTTAATCAAAATATATTGATTGTCTGCATTTCCAGATCTCGATAAGCCTACATACAGTTGTCCATGAGAAAAGCATTCTTGTCGCAGATCAATCCCAACATATTTGTACGTTTGACCTTGAGATTTGTTGATGGTGATCGCAAATGAAGGCTTAACAGGGAATTGTAGTCTTTTAAATGGGAATGGTAAGTCAGTGGGGATCATGGGAATGCGAGGAATGTGCGCCATTTGCCCAGTTGCTGGTCCTGTAAGGATGACTGTCTCAATAATATTATTTCTGAGTGCTTTAACTTGCAATCTCGTCCCATTGCACAGATTTGGAGGATTAAGGTTACGCATTAAAATGATAGGAATGCCAAGTTTTATTTTGAGACAGTGAGATGGAAGGCCTGATGGATTGAGGGTATTGAGAAATTCTTGTGGATAGTGAACTGAATCTTCTTTATTTATTACCGTATCTATTGATTTATAGCATTTTTCGTCACCAGGTACTCTTTTCAAAATTTCTTCATTTATTTGATCAACCGAGGCATTTCTAGCCGATATTATAGTTCTCTCGCACACCCACGTGTAATCTTTTTCGAATATTGTTTCTATTTCAGGATATACTTTGCAAATTAATTCTTCAAGAGTTGCTACATTTGTTCCTAATTGGTCATCTATTTCAATTAGACCATCTTGTTCATGTATGTTGCCATCGCCAAGTTGTAAAAGTCGTCTTGAAAAGCTGCTGTCACCACCTCCCAAATGAGCTCGCATGTTTGTTCGTAAGGTTAATGATTCAATAGAATTCCAGAGATGAGACGATTTCAAGGAGGCTTTAATAATGTCTACTCGAGTTCCTTTGGGAATCACTGGTAGGGTTTGGCGAAAGTCTCCAGCAAATACAAAAGTGATGACACCCATTGCTCTATCCGAATTTCTAAGGTCTCTTAGAGATCTGTCTACTGCTTCAATATGCGATCGGTGGCTCATGGTACATTCATCCCACATTATTATAGAAGCTTCTTGGAAAATTTTGCCAAGTGGTCCATTTTTTCGGATTGAACAGATAGAATCCCGTTGAAATGAAACATTCAAAGGTAATTTAAATGTAGAATGTGCCGTTTTTCCACCGCTAAGAAGTGTGGCAGCAATTCCGGAAGATATGCCTATTGCCAGTTTTCCTGTTAATCTAATTTTAGCATGTATTATGTTAATCAAAAATGTTTTCCCCGTTCCGCCCGGTGCGTCAATAAACAATAATTTGCCTTTATTATTGTCGACGCTATCTATTATAACATCATACGCGTAACGTTGATCTGGGACCAGATTCGGCAAATTATTACAAACGAAGTTACCGAGTTCAAGACGGTCATATGGTTGTCTTGATGGCCTTCGTAAGCGATCCATTAATGTATCCTCTCTTACTGGTGAAAGCAGAGCAAAATCAGCTAAAGTTTTTTCACTCAACTCAAATAATTTGTCTTCAATTTGTATAAGACCTTCATTCAGAATATCATTTGAATATGGTATAGACATATTATTACGTAGCTCTCTCACTCTGTGGAGTATGTCTTCACACAAATGTTTATTAAATATCTCCCATAGCTTTAAAGGGTCTGATGGTTGGCAAAATAATAGAATGGTCACAAATAATTCTCTCAATTGTTTTGGTGAATCAGAAAGTACTGCGTCAGCTAATGTGTGGTTCCAATGTTTGTCGTTTTCAATGAGACCAAGTTCTTTGCAAGCTAACTGATATGTTGGCATAATTTTTCCTGCAATAGTTCGTAAGTTTATAAAAGAGGTTGGTCTATGAACATGATGCAACAGTATTCTCAGATGAAAACATTCACATTGACTTGGATGAATACCGTACATTCGGCCAAGTGCTGAGTCTTTTTTAATGTTAGGAAATCCTTCCACCAATTGTCCTTTTTTTCTGCGTGAAAATTTACCATTGGCCCAGGTGTAGTATGCAGGTACTTCAATATATAATAAACTTTTTGCAAAGTCATATATTCTACATAATTCAAAAAATGCCGTGAGTGTTGTTGCGGGTGGGTTTTCGACTTTTTGCTGTAAATTATTTCCTGTGAAATACACTCTTTGTCCATTTTCAAGATGTATCGCTAAATGTGTAACCGTTGGGTGTCTTTCATGGATATGGAATTCCAAAATTCTCCAAACAGCTTCAGATGTACTTATATAGCGGCCATTCAAATAAGTTTCGATCTCGTCGTAAGTTTTCTCTACTGATATAATAGCTTGGTCGGATCCCTTATTTATGTATTTACAAATGTATTTGATTGCTTTTACTGAATGACAGACAGTACTCCACATTAATGTGAGCATTGAATGATCTACACAGTATGGGAAAGTAAGGGACTATCCATTTGTTATCTATTGTGACCTCTCGTCCTCGCACCTTCAGAGTTATCGTTTTTAAACCATTATTAGGACTTTTACGAAGATAAACTGGATAACCATCTTCTCCAGTTTGTGTTTCATCAATCAAATTACGTGGGTATTTTTTCTTGTAAATACCGTTTGTCATACATGGTGCGGACATGTTATATTTCCCCACAGGGGCCGTGTAACATATTTCTCACCACTATGGTATGTAAAATAGGGTCATGGTGAGGATCCAGTAGTTCAGCTGATATCAAAGAATCTATATCATCAGGCTGTATTTTTTTTTGTAACCACAGCAGAATATGTACATGAGGTAACCCTCTTTTTTGCCATTCAACACTGATTATATAAGCTTTTGTATCTCCAAATATGACATTTTTCGTCAGAAGTTTCATAAGACTCTTCACTTTCAAATTAAAGACACGTGCAATAATATCATGCCTATCGTATGATCTTTGTCCAGGAAATAGTTCAGCTTTTATTTCAGGCCATTCAGGGTTACATGTAAATGTTATAAATAAATCTGATCGGCCAAAATTTCTAATATATGTCATCGCATCTTGCGTTTTCTCGTGCATGTATCTTGGTGACCCTGTAAACGTTGAAGGTAATATGACGTATTGGCCAATATCGTGAGCATTAATTTTTTGGTCTTGATTCACTGCATCTCGCAAATGAAGATAATTTTCGGATCTTTATTTTGTTTGATTTCTGCGGATATAATCTAATCTTTCTGTAATTATTTTTGCCATCATATCGACACAGTATCGGTTAAATAAATTTCTGTAATGATGCAGGGTATTAAAGCTGTCTTGTTTTATCATAATCCGGTACGCGTAAAATTGCATACACGTGACTGTTTTATTACGTGGAGAATTTTGTTGTGGTATATTCAGGCAATACGCATCTTCTCCCCTAATGAAAATCAATGGGTACTGTAAAGCGTCATAAGATCTATTCAATTCTGAAACTCTTTTTAATAGTCCATCACGGCGATGCAAAACTACATCTCTCGGACCTTTATCTTCGTTAACTAAAAGCACCGCTACTTCATTAGCTGTAGGAGCATTGTATCGTCCTCTATGCTCATTGACCGGACGTCGATCTGCATGTATTATGATTTTCAAATCCTCTGATTCTAAATTATTATTCAAGTTACTTTTGGAGTTTTGAATGTAACAATTATTTTTTTTGTAATGTAGCTTGAATCTGTCCAATTAATTCTACGTTAAAATTCGGCACAATATTTGATCTTACTCTTATCTGATCTTGATCAGAAAGAAAATAAATTTGCAAATACTGAGGATCTCTGCCTTCTGGAGGGAGTAAACTACCGATTAAGTGGTAAACTTGCCCTTGTACTTTAAATGTAGGCATAAAATTGCCCTCCTTGATTTTATTCGCACCGAAGGAAGTCATTTGAAATAAGGTATTGTATCGTCTTATATTATTTACGAAGTGTGCTGAGAGTGGATGATTACCAAGTAACAAATCTTTAATTAGTTTTGGTGGTTCAGGAATGTCAAATAAAACGACCTTGCCAGAAGCGCAACACAATCCATTGGGTTCATCACTCCATTTCTTTGCTTTGCATTTATTACACACTTTATTCATATTACCAATCTGAATATCTATCTGTCCAGAATAGTTAATATTTGGATCATAATGGAAGGCAGATCTGAATTTGTTATTGTTTTCTGAATTATGTCGTTCAGCACGTTTTCCTGGAATTCGAGACTTATACCTATCTGTTGCTGCCCTGTGCAACTCAGGATTGTTTTTCTGAAATTTTGAGACCGCTTCCCTGTGCAACTCCGGATTGTTTTTCTGAAATTTTGATACCGCTGCCTTGTGCAATTCAGGATTGTTTTCCTGAAATTTTGAGACCGCTACCCTGTGCAACTCAGGATTGTTTTTCTGAAATTTTGAGACCGCTGCCCTGTTCAACTCAGGATTTTTTTTTTAACTTGGCTACTGAAGATCGATGAACATCTGCGTTATTTAGGCTGTATTTTTTAGCAGCATTCCTAATTTGTTTCCGTCTTGTAACTCCTGTTAATCTTGTGCGCCGTTTTTTAGAAGTATTAGTAGGTGGCAAAGGACTTTGGGAGTTAAGATGCTGAGGATATAATGAAGCAGATACTATTAGTGTTTCTGGAGAATTATTAAAAGTGACTGTATCGGAAGTAAAACTTGTTGATAAGAGCGATACCACATTGTTTATGTTATGATCAGGATCAGTGAAAAATGGCAAAATTTCATACTGTAAACCGCATGGCAAATATACTTCAAAATGTCCGTTAGACAAATCATGTGTGAAGCCCAGCCTACCAACTGGATTTCCTTCTTCACCAAAAGAAACATAAATCACACCATTGCAATACACCTCGAAAACGTAACCAAATATGTGAGCTGCAGCATACAATTCACTTAAACCACCGTAAGTGTTCTCTCGGGACATATCCATATTATATGATTCAGCAGTCACATAATTATCACCGTTCGGGTCATGGGTCATGATGGAAATTTCGTTCCAATTTTGAATGACATAATCAACAATTTCTTCTCGAATCTCTTTAGCCATCACCTGAGTACCATAAAACAGATAAGAGAGGCACCGAAACAGGCAGGCGCCATCTCCTATAATAGGAACAACCATATGCGATATCATATCCCCACGAACGCTTATTACTTCTTTAATCATTATTAAATTATTATGAAGAATTAATGCTTACCGTTGGATCCATGCATGCAGCCTAATATATTTTAGGTATACTTAATATTTTTAGATGAAGTTTAAAATTCTAAATAAAAATTAAAGAAAAACATTTCTGCAAACAACAATAGTGAAGCCAAAATATTATCTCATTTATTCCATCAAAGTTAAAGTAGAAACTAATTGAAGATTACAAAAAACACGCGCGAGAAAAAAAAATTAAAAATAGTATTTTAACATCTTAATTGCAATAGATGACGTCATCCATTTCTTGAAAAACACAAAACAAAGTAAAAAATAAATTGAATGCATTTAAAATACAATTTAAAAACAACCTTTTACGTGCATAGAAATCATACTTTAACTTTTTTTTACTATCTTTTCTTAAATTACTATTTAGCATTATATAATACTGCGGCCCACCTGTTTTCCGTGGATGCGATCACTTTATCAATAAGACTTTGAGGAATACTGTTCCACTCTTCAAGAATTGCAATCTCCTTGTCCCAGACAATAAAAGAAAGCCTTCTTCTCGCTGCAATGCATCGTCCGAGTGTGTCCCAAACAAGCTTGATCGGATTCAGGTCAAGAAAGCGTGCTGGCCATGCTATACGCTGTATTGTTTCAGCTTCAACCATGTTCTCCACCTGACGAGTTGTATACGGTCTGGCATTATCCTGCATGAAAACAAAGGAATCACCATGAGTGAAGCGTAAGGTACGACATGAGGTCTCAGTATCTCGGATGCATAACTTTGGGCCGTCAAAGTGCCATTCCAAATTATATGCAGGTCCGTACGTCCACCTATGCTGATTCCAGCCTATACCATCAACCCACCTTGTCTCTTATGTGATCGTTCACGAACGAAAGTGGGGTTATTTCGAGAGTCCCTTTCTCTCCATACCAAAACACGTCGAGTGTCACAATCCATACTGAATAAGGACTCAACACAAGATAGCAATTGAGTCCAGTAAGCAGCATTTGACTCCAGTCGCGTTGCCTCTAATCTCGATGTTCAGCAGCTCACCTTCTTCGGACCGCACGGTGGCTTGAGGTCAACGGAATACAAACAATTGGCCTATGTGCATAGAGATCACCCTGACGAAGCATATTTCGCAATGCTTGGCTGGACACCCTTCGTCGTGTTGCCAAAAGCTACTTTCTTTGAAGCTGAGTAGCATCCTTTTTCCTGTTCAACTAGCTGTTAACAGTATATATCGGTCATCAGTTCCTGTGGTGCACGTTGCCAACCTTTCGCTGGTCGACATCTAACATTTCCTGTTTCTTGGAATCGATTCCACAGCCTTGCAAGGACATTTCTTGCAACTCCAACAGCATCCGCTACACGTCGTTGTGTTTGCCCGGATTGAAGTCTCTCTCTAATATACCAAGCCATGGATTCCAGTAAAGCACGTTGTTGTGACATTTTCAAATGTTTTCTCAAAACAAAAGCTGAGCAATTGTATTTCGCAACTGAGACAGTAAAACAGACATTTCTGAGAAATTCCGATTTCTGCACTTATATTCTTTTTCTTATTTTTGACGTCATTAACTTTGATTTGCATATGAAGTTTTATTTTTCTGTTTCCTGCTATGCTTTAAATTATTGATGTTTTAATTTAAGTTACTTATTTGTGTAAGTATTTGTGTAATTTCGTTAAAACCATGTGCTCCCCTAATTGTTTTGAGCAGTGTATTAAATCGAGAATTTTTATTGTTCAAGTCTATTAATTCGTCGCATATTTCAAGATATTTTCATTTTAAAATATGTTTATATGTTTTATTAAAGAGAACAATGCAAATATGCAATCAGTTTCAATATTCGAATGTCGTCTAGCGTTTGATTGTTCATAAAATAGGTTCTACAAATAAACCATGTATATTGTATACATAGCGTAACATTTTATTACAATAACACTTGCCTTTAAATTACAACTACAATTTTCGAAAACTTAACTTAATAACTTAATCGGGGTTCGAGATGGTAGGGTAGTGTGGTGTGTGCTGGCCGGGGGTGGGGGGTTAAGTGGGAGTGGGATTGTCAAGCTCAGCCTCCACTGCAACCAATATACAATACTTTTAAGTACATTGATGTAAAAAATGTCGTTTACTCTTTGTCTCTAGATCAAGCTTACAGTTATATATGCATATTATTACTTTAATATTTTGTATTTTGCATAGAAGTAAAAAATTGTACAAACTTATTAATTAAGAGATAATTTTATTGCAAACGAACTTAAAAAAAAAAGATTATTATAAACATAAATTAAAAATTAATTTAAGTTGAAAATAAGGAATTTTAATAAATATTAACAATACCTTATGAATGCACCCCTTTTAAGTGAATACATACATGACAAACAAACCCTCCCCACCCCCGACGAAAAAAAAGGAAAACTTTATCTCCACGGCCCAAGTTGGCTTTCTGCGTTATACGATTCCTGTAATATAGAGGGTGTTCCAAAATTTGACGGACAGATTAAGAAGGATGATAGAAGACCTCAAGAGGAGGAAAACCTACTAAGTCATGTGGTCACAAACCAGGTTTAGTGGGAGAAAATTGCAAAAATATTTATGAAGGGTGTGAAGCCGAATGGAACAAAAAAGGCCAATAATAAATAGTAAAATCATTTATTTGACGTCAAACCTGATTACAATGCATTATAGTTCAACGTCAGAAAGGAGACGACGGGACATTTTTATAGAAATATATTATAACGCGTCCGGCAATCCTTCGTCCGTCGGTTTTGGCTGTGCAGTGACCTTCGTTCAATTCAATAAAAATGTGTCCTTTCTGACGTTGAACTGCAATGCAGTGTAATCATGCTTGACGTCATCTGTGTTTTTTCTCTTATTATTGGTTCTTTTTGTTCTACTGTATGCCACACCCTTCATAACTATTTTTCCGATTTTCTCCCACTAAACGTGGTTTGCGACCCCATGTTTTACAGTAAGTTTTCATCCTCTTTATGCCTTCTATTATCCCTCTTAATTTGTCGGTCGAATTTTGGAACACCCTGTATATGTAGGGTTAGTCGGTGTCTACGGGTGTTAATTAACGTAAACCTTTCTTCAACAAGACATATTTATTTGTAAACGGAACACAAAACAGGTATCACTCTTAAATAAAAGGGGACAATATGTTTTACTTGTGCTTATTGAAAGAGTAGAATTCACAGTTCTCGGAACAGTATCTACATATTTATATCACTTGTTTGGTTCTTCCACTGTAAGCTTAGAGTATACTGGAGTAATGGTAGCATGAAATTTTTAAATTTGTCCTTTGACCCTAGGAACGTCTGTCGTTATGACAATACGATGGATGTTCTCATGCTCACAATAATATCTGAACTCTTTAGACGCAAAAGCAACTCATCGATCTGAAAAGATTGAAGCTGGATTTCCGATAATAATTTGCTGGTAATTTAATATTTGAATGAAAAGCCATGCAAATTTACTAAAAGCGTCATTTACTGTGAGAATGGAATTATAATTTTTGTTTCTATATTGGCAAAGGTCCAGTGTAATATGTATTAAATGTCGACATTTGAACACCCTCCTCAGGTATAGAATTTAGAAAAATTCTCGCTTCCCTCTCACTTTATTTACTAAACTGCATTCAATAAAGTTATCTGCAGCACCTATTATACAATTCTTTATAGTAGGAAAATAAAAATATCTCTTTAACGAGACTTCAATTTTTTTGTTACAGAAAAATGTCCTAATGAGTGTACAACATTTACTTGCATCAATTTTGGAACCGGTAATATGTCCTGATGATTAACTAATTTAAACACTTTATTAATGTTTAGAAGACATTTAGCAGTTTCATCTTTTTTCAGAAGATTTTTCATATTTTTTATGTGCTACTTTGCTGTTTGTTTGTAATCTTGTTACTTGTCATGACCATTACAGGATGTTTACTTATTACATCAATGTACTGCTATCACTTGCTAGGTATAATGTTTCTACATACTTTTTTTCAAATAGGAAATAAAATCTAAACTTGACTTATCATTATTTTATGAATAATCAAAATCACTAAATGGCCGCTGGAAAATTAGAATAATATGCTTTTGAGTAAATCGTGGCTGAAAATGCCAAAGATTTTTAATTTTGTATGCTTCATTTTGTCAAAAAATTCGAACACATGTTTTTTATTTACATCATCTTCCGAACGATTTATAGCATACTTAAAATATACACAATTTTCTTTAGAATATGTGCACAATTCACGTAATATTGTTCATAATTTAGCCTTTGTGGGCTATATATTTTAGCATTTATGTGTATTTATATCATATAGAGATTCTTTTAAAATTGTTTTCAATGACTATTTTCTAACTCTGGCATTTACATAAGTGGATTATCCTTTGTAGTCGCTTCATCTATTATCCGAATTTACATCGAGCAAGATTTTTCCTAGAATATTTTTGTTGAGCGTATTTCTGTCATCTGCATCACAATCCTTCACCCCCTATGACCTCTGTTTCTTTAATATTAACTACAATCGATTTTGGGAGTAAACTTTAAATATCTTTCGTTGATGATAATGGGAAGGCATTAAACTAATTAATATATTTTTAAATAAGTCTCTCACCCTTTATAATATGATCTTTACTTAAGCTTTGTTTTTATTCAAATGATTTTATTTTCGCTTTATTTTCGAAATATTCACTAAGAAAGAATCCAGCACAGAAATATGGTCATTAAAATACGATAAAATATCATTAACATTTATTTCTGCAATTTCGTTTTACGTTTCCTGGTTGTGTCTGAGAAAACGTCTCTTTTTCCGCTTTTAATAACATCTTATATACATTGGCAGGTGGTACGACATGTGGGCAGGTGGATTTATTCCTCTCAAACAGCTGCTATGATTTCTATCGATTCCCAACTGTCTTCTAATGAAATCATTAATTTTTCAAGATCTGCTGTTTTTTCGTACTTTAAACAATGCAAAATGATCAGATAAAGGATTGATTTTTGTTGTGGAATAGCCTATTTATTGATTAGAACTAACTCAGATCTAGAATCTATCATCGCTTTAAGTAAAACATTATCTTTCAGTATATTGATGCGTTCTTATTAATAAATAATTTCTTTTAGATAAGACGTTTATTTACATTGTTATTCACAGAAGTACAGAAATCAGATAAAGTTTTCCTGTTTTGAATACCGCTTAGGACAATATATTTAATGGGGATTTTCTGAGCAGATGTAACACGACAATTGTTTTCCTTTGTTCGTTTTATGATGCTTACTTGACTGTGGGATATTTTTCATAGAATTTCAAAATGTTTTTGTTCTTATTTTCATCAACCTTTTCACGCGCGTGAGGATGAATTTCATTAAATCTTTCTCCTTGTTTACAAAGAAAATATCACATTCATGAGGTAAATTGTTCGTCTTCAGCCAATGCTCACCGTGTTTGATACAAATATGAGAAAGGTATTTTTATCCAAAGTTTGAAAAAGTTTATCATAAATAAGTATATTACAAAATGATCCGAAATAAGCAACAATACATAACTAAAGGTAATAATGAAATAAACATTTTGCCTTGAAAATAATTGAATATATCTTTCATCTGATTCTTTAACTGTATTTGTTACGATAATTAAAGACTCTTCCGCAGTTGGCTCATATTCCTTTAGGACTAAATTCTTGTCGGTTTCATTAAATTTAATGTCTTCCTCACTAAAGTCACACAGAAAATTATTTATTTATTCCCCATGTGTGTTATTCAGAATTTCATACCAGAATCGAACTGTGACATTGTGCGATTTGAAAAGACTCTCTCATGTTTGTAAAAACAAATTTAAATTCAGTGTTTTATCTGTTGCAAGAATCATTACAGTTCTCTACAACTAACTATTTTTAAACTAACAATTTTACTTAAATGCTAAAATTGCTACAATATACGACTAACAATTTTTATATCAAATTTTCTAAATCATTTGAAATATTAACATCGTTTTGCAAAGTTGAAAATTCACCAGATTTTATGCTTTTATTTCTCGCACTTTCGATTTGTAGTTTTTTTTTTTTTTTTTTTTTTTTTTTTTTTTTTTTTTTTTTTTGCTGGTTTGAAAAATTTTTTTTTGTTTCAGCTTTGGTACATGTCTTAACATTTTAGGTTTACGATCTTCTACTGACGAAGTTAATAAATCAGTTACAGTCTGGACATTATTTTTAAAAATTTGGTTAGATTCAATTCTTATTTTAATTGCAAAATTGATTCCCTATAGAGGATAACAGGCACCTTTAATTCAATTAGCAGATTAACGAAATCAATACTTTGCATGTCTTTATGAGAGATGTTCATCGCCTTTTTCACAAAGTCAAAATATTTTAAAAATAAAATTTTCTCTAAGAGTTTTTACATGAAATCTTTTCACCTGTAATTATTTATATACGCTTAATAAATTAAAAGAATAACGCCGGGGCAATTTGTGGAGTTAGCCAGTGTCTAGGAGTTATGAATAACGTACACCGTTACTTTTAGACGGAACACAACATAGTTATCGCCTTCAAAACATAAATCAACGAGCTTGAATTTTGGCTTAAAACTGAAGCTGGATAATCACGAACTTATCCTATCATAAAAATTTCCCACCTGCATGTGAACCTTTCAAAACAGCTATTACAGGACAAAATCATGGAGGCAACCTGCACGTTGATTCACCATTACACAACTGAAAAACACTAACAAACCCTCTGGAATCCTAGAGGTCCTACATTAAAGAGAAACTGGTCTGGCAGATTTTACATATTCGCCATGTAAGTTCCACCCTCAGCATACGTCACTATTACACTCTGAAGAATGTTCGGATTTTTATTGATACAGCGTTTTAAATATTACACCAAGACATGCTAAATTGTTAATAGGTAAGTTATTTTTTTAAAGATACTTTTTAACATTTAGGAATGTTTATCTATTTTGTAACGTTCTTTAAATTATTCGTGTTCAATTGTAGTGTGTGCAGTCAACTTTAAACAGTTTTCATTATAATTAATAACGATCGAAATGTGTCACAGACACAAAGCAATTTGGGCACAGAAGATATAAACATTTTCAATTTTGAATTTTCTGTATAAAAAACGCAGTCTTTGACAATTTTAAAAATATAAAAATTATATAGTTTCACAATATATAAACATATAAAGAAGAGATCCTTTAATTTCATAAATAAATATAATTAAGCATATGTTAACAATTTTTTTCAGTTTTTCTCGGAATGTATATATATATATATATATATATATATATACACTTAGTATTATAAACTTATTAAAACTAGATAATTAAAACTTTTTATTTTCGCACAACAAATTAGTTTAAAACTACCTGAAATTATGAATCTAACCATAATACTAGAAAAGGTATACAGGAAAATATATCAAAAATGTATACTTCTCTGAATATTTTGTTCGTTGTTTAAACTTCGTATTGTTAATAAATGTTTTCCGATCAGATTCGAAATGTTAACCCTGCAATTTATCCAAATTAAAAAAAGTGTTTTCTAAGATTTCTTGATCACTAAAGCGGAAGTGCATTTATAGTTATGTTCTGAATGACTCTATGAAGGCATATAAAACAAATTTTCCATGGTTTTAATAGAATAATAAGTGTTAGACGCTGATAAGAATACATTGCATTCTACGGTGTTCCACCTGCTTCGGAACTTACAAGGGGGACATTTCGTCAATGTCCAATCTCTGTCTAAAAAAGGATCTCTTTAGTGCCCTCATGTGTATAATTCTGCACATAGTGCTTTAAAAAATGTATTGTTCTCCCTACATATATGTGTTACTCGAATTTTCAAGGCATTGTTGTTTCCGTGCTACTGCGCCAAACGTTACATAGTTACGTGTAAAAGAAGAAAAATCATTTCGTTTTATGTAGTACACTGAATCAACTGAAATAAGATTTTTTTATTGCACAATTACGCAAATTGTTTTTTAAACAGAAAAAAATAGCACTATTTATATTTTTATATTACTTTATATTTATAGTTTTTCAAAGAGATTCACAAAATTATTCATATCATTAATGTATATTATCGTTTAATATTTGTAAAGTTTTTTGTTTCACATTCAATAAAATTTTATTAATTCTAAAAAAGAAAAACAAATACATATGTGTTGATTTAAAGACCTAGATTTATAAGCCTGCTAAAGTAAATACGAAAGGTAGTTATCCTTATTCAGCTTTGTAATTTCTGTTGACCCAGATTTAAGTTTATGTAAAACTTATTTATGTAACCGCTTTCAGAACATATATATAAAAAAACAGGAATTTGTTTTGATTTCTGAAAGTACTTGCTTAAAGTAAAAGGTAGCAAATATGCGTTGCGTATTGTATTTACTGGAAAAATAAATCCCAACACACCTCATGACTTCCATACTAAAAGGCTCAAGATTTCTTACTGTTTGATTCAAATTTTGTTCTTTAGGACTCTTTCATTTATTGTTAAAATTCATTTTTCTTTATAAGACCATACTCATAAATATTTGTATACAAACATTTATCTCAATACAGCGTGTTACAAAATTCGATCGGCAAATTTAGAAGGATGATAGAAGGCATCAAGAGGATTTTATAAACAATGCGTATTGTTAATCATTAGTTGTATCAGCAAAGTGTGTACATTCTTTACAACTTTCAAGGTATCAGGCATCACTCTTTCAATATAGAAAATTTATAATTAAGATTTAAATTTCTGTACTTGTAGTCACAATGTTTGAACGCAAAAGAGACTTTTCAGAGATTTAATAAGGCGAAAAATGCTTTATAACAAATGTTGTGAAACTGTACGTACACTGAGTATTATGTAAGTTTTTTCTTTTTCGTTGAATTGCCACACATTCGTAAAATATTTAAACAATGAACAAGTAATGATTATAATGTTATATTGATGAAAATTAGCTATTATTTAACACTTTCAGTAAATATCACAACAGGTAATGACGTATCTTTTGAATGTAAAACGTATATTTTCAGGCATTAGTTGCATCAGCAAAGACTGTACACTCCTAACAAGGTATCAGTCATCACTATTTCAATATAGAAAATTTTTACTTAATATTTAAATTTCTGTACTTGTAATAACATTGTTTAACCCTAGAATGCTACCCTTTCGTCTCCTGGACGTAGCTTATAACAAATAATTCTTCAGAAATTCTTCGGTACCAGTATTTTATTACAGAAAATCTCTGCTTAAAAAAAAAAAAAAGTCTTTTTTTTTTATTTTTTAAGCAGAGATTTTCTGTGGTAAAATACTGGTACCGAAGATTTATATGTTAAGAGCTTCGTCCAGGAGACGAATGGGTAGCATTCTAGGGTTAAACGTAAAACTTGTGATAATTTTCTGAGATTTTTTTAAGGCCAAAAATGCTATTTAACAATTGTGGTGTAACTGTACGTACTCTGAGAATTATACAAGATTTTTTCTTTTCTTTTGAATTATAACAGCTTGAAGTGAAATCACGGTGAATTTTAACCGCTTTATGGATTTTATTCAAAGATTGTTTTTAATGTCTCACACATTCGCAAACATTTTAAACAATGAACAAGTAATAATTATAATGTTATTTTGATGAACATTAGCTGTTATTTAACACCTTTAGTAAATATCACAACTATAATGACGTATATTTTGAATGTGAAATGTATTTTTAGGTATTAGTTGTATCAGCAAAGTGTGTACCCTCCTTACAATTTCTAAGGTATCAGACACCACTATTTCAATAAAGAAAATACATTATAATGTGCGTAAATTGACATAGATGGGAGAATATAGGTCAAATATTCACAAAATTTGTATGGAATTATAAATGGATATACATACAAACCCGTAATTAAACTAAACTACATACAGAAGATGATTTTTGAAAAAAATGTTTTCGAATACTATAGGCAAAGAATAAGCAACCAAACGAATACTAAAAAAAAAATATATATAGTAATTTTCATAAAAATAGAGGATTTTCTTTGGACCTTTTCCCTTGGAAGAAGATTAACAAATTTTCATAATTAATAAATAACGATGTAGTTTTATTGTTTTCCTTCAGAAATTGTACTTATGGCTATTAATTAGAATTTCTTCTCATTAATCTCCAAACTAATTGCGTTCAGGTGGAGAGTTTGTTGGGATATTTTTGCTTTAATAACATTTATGTCTGTGTAAAATTTTCCCAAAACTTATTTTTAATGTACTTTTACAACTACAATAATAGGAATTTTATTAAATTGTAATTATACTTGATATTAAAATTAAGACTATAAAATATGAGCAAATAAGAAAAAAAAATATTACAAGATTTTAATATACTTGTTTATATAATTTTTTAGTCATTTTCACATTATGCAATCCATATAGGCTCCATATTACTCTAGAATATATAACAAACCTAATGTTTAAAAATAAATATTTTTTTCTTCTGAAAAACTGAACGTGACTAGAATAATTACAAATCAAAGAATAATTACTGCAAATATACAAAGTGTCGTATTTCCTCAAATAAAGTTTTAAGCAAATGGTATAAAAATAAAAATTGTATTTAAACTATATTATTTCAATTACAATTTGTTCTTAGTATTTAGACATTGAACATTATTATGACTTGGTACAAGATAAATAAATAAACTCCAAATTTCCCGAAAAACGATTATTTTAAAAAACCTTTACTATCAACATCTATATAAAATACTGCTAAATTATAAAAGCATTAAAATAATAAAAATGAAATATTTGCATGTGCTATTGTTAACAGGGCTGCTTCTGGCGACTATTTTGACTTACCCATCATACGTAGTATAGGGCAAGTCTCGTAATACTTTTGAAAATCGCAAAAAAAAAATTGACGGATTTACACATTTCCAACTCTAGAGATTCCGAAAAACATATATTTAGAAAAAAATTGCTGTCCGACTGTCTGTGTGTGTGTCTGTAAACGCTCTATCTCCCAAACAAATTGAGATGGAGACTTAAAATTTGGTATGTATTTAGTATGTAATAATGGGAAGAAGCTTATTGACTTTCAGTAACCTCGATTAACCGGAACTATTTTTTTCGGACTCTCGAAATATTCGTTCTGATAAACGGTATATAAAAAATTTTTTAATTTTAAATTTTAATCAGTAAATATAAAAGACAATAAAAAAACATAATTTTGCATAAGGAATGAAGTCGATCGGATAATTAGTTGCCGAGATATTTATAATTATATTTGCCACACTCTTCGATTTTTTACGACCCTATATTTCATTCAAATTTCAATTGAAAGATCTATTTTAATTGGAAATGAGACGCTTAATCGGACGCAGTAAACCGTTAGTTAATATGATTATCAATTTTGGAGTTATAAGGATGTTTCTTTTACTCAATTCAGTAATAGAGCATTTAAAGTTTATGACGTCAACAAGCCACGATTTTATTCGAATTGCAATGCATTTTATAAATAGTTTACACATGTTTAATTTTATATTTTATATTATGCATATCCCCTAACCTATGTTATGCATATCCCCTAACGACTAGTTTTAATTCTATCTATACCACTTTCTCAAAACAAAAATCTTTTATATATACTTTCACTACATGTGCAAGATAAATATGCTGCAAAATGTATTTTTAAAAATAGTGGTGCGAATATAATGGAAAACTAGTTTCCCGAGGCTGTCCTGTGTTAAGTTTGAATAATCAACAAGGTATTAGATACATGACTCAGTAATTATCAATAACAGATGTATCCCTAAAGAAAAAGTATCAAACTCAGCATTCATACTCATATTTCACATATTGCATAAGGATAATTTATTACACCTATCTTAAATTAAATTGAAGACAACCTGTCTTTATAGCTCGAATATTCTCCAATAAACTGTTACTCCATATTAATGTAAATGACGTATTAAATTGCACGTAAGGTGAAATGATTTTGAAAACTTTTACAGAATTTTACATGGATTAGAAATAATTCTGAGTTTAATTACACATTTTCCATTTATGCATGTTTGTGTTTATTTTGCGTTAATTTCTTGTGTGTTAAATAAAAAATTCTGTTTGAAATTATATAAATGATCAAAATTCTGTTATATTCTTTGAAATAATATGAAGACAATACAAATGAAAAAATGTTGTCATTAATAGATATATAGATATTTACAAAACATAGTTGAACTTTAACTTATACATACAGTGTGCCCGCTAAAGTCTGTTGTCACCCCAATAATTTCTGAACAGCAAGAGCTATAGTCATAAAAGTGGGGTCTAGGTATAGTGAAGTTACCATGCGCTCCGTAAGGAAACCGCTTACAGCGCCACCTGCCGGCTAAATTTGGATTTAGCGTTCTTATTTCAAAAACGGTACAAGATACGGGAAAAAAGTAAATTACAAAGTTGTTTAGCATCATTGATTTATTACCAAAAAACATCTTGCTCACAAAAATGATACAAATGAAAAACACAAATCGCATATGTGTTTGATAGCGTTGAACAAACCTACACTTATCGGAAATGAGGCTCATCTATCTGTGATGCTCAAAATGGTTCCTTCAGCAACAATACACATCTGGACACGGGATTACATTTCCTGCTGCACATTATACAACATGGCAGGTGACATGCTGGCACAAGCATTCGTAATACGGTTTCGAAGTTCCTGCAGTGTTGGTGGAGGGGTTGCATACACTCGCTGTTTCATGTATCCCCACAGAAAAAATCCAAGGAGGTCAGGTCAGGTGAACGTAGAGACCATTCTACGCAACCACCATACACGATGACTTGTTGCTGGAATGTGTCCCGAATATAGTGTTGGACACTTGATGTCACGTGCGGCGAGGCGCCATCGTGTTGGAACCATACATTCCGGAGGTCACTCAACGGCATATCCTCTAGAAAATCAGATATTACATTCTTCAGAAGTTCCAAGTATTGGGATTCTGCTAACGTGCCCTTGTAAAATACCGGGCCAATCAGTTTGTTTTTTTAATATTCCGCACCAGACATTTATCGGCCAACGAACTTGATGTCGAACTTCGACAGCACATCTAGGATTATCCAACGAACACATAGTATTACACGAAAAGCATGCCTCGTCCATCCATATGATGTCGGCAAAAAACGTTCGCTGAACCTCTAAGCGGTTCATTATGAAGTAGACCCAATCATCGCATCTCTGAGCATCTCCTGCCATTAGTGCTTGCACAGATGTAGGCCGGTAAGGATAAGCACTTAGTTCATTCAAGATAGTCCAAATGTGGCTTTTCGACAGGCCACAGTGTGCACTAATCTCTCTTGTGCTGCTCTGAAAATGGTCGAGTGCAATCGCTAATACTTCTTCTGGTGGCACTCGCAGTCCTACTCTTATTGGTCTGCCGGATCCAGGTCTGTTTTCCACATTGCCCGTCTCCTTCAATCGTTTCACTGTCTTTAGGATGACCTGCCATGAAGGATGTGGCTCTCCGAGAAAACGTTCACGATAGAGTCGCTCTTACCTTTCTGGCCTGGTGCCCACATTTTCCGTAAATCAAAACCATCTCGCAATACAGATCGGTAGAAAATGTCGACAAGATTACGAGTTTCAACATACAACCCCCACGGAACTCATTCTTTTAATGTCTAGCGCAGAGGTATGGCGTGTCATATTTATTTGCATAATATCGAAATTTATGCTATTAGCATAAAAAATGAGCGTTGAGATGAGTTCATGCGCTTGTTAAACGATATTGGACAATCCGCATCGTCTACTAATTTTGGTACGAAAGTTGTAGGGACTGTAGTAGTAAAATTCACCAGCCGGGAATTGAAATGGGGTCCTCTAGTATTGTAATAACGCACGCTACCACTGTGCCATGATAAGGGATGCTTTGGAGAGTGACCTTTTTGTCTTTTCTTCCTCGTTATGTCACGTTATAATTTTGGGAGTTACGAACCAAATAAATATGCATTTTACGCCTTCTATTTTTAACATTACTTTACGAATGGTGTCTTCTCTTACTAAATCGATGATGCTGAACAACTTTGTAATTGACTTTTTCTCCGTATCTCGTACCGTTTTTGAAATAAAAGCGCTAACTCCAAATTTAGCCACCAGGTGGCACTGTAAGTGGTGTCCTTGCGTAGCGCGTGGCAACTTGATTATACCTAGACCCCAGTTTTATGCCTATAGCTCATGCTGTTCAGAATTATTCAGGTGACACCGAGCACACTGTATATCACTTTTTTTTATGATGATTTAATATATTTTGCCTTTTTACTATTTATTTTCAACATACTGTGTCTATTCGTTTTGACCGTATTCAATACACGCCTGTTCTGGAGAAGTTAAAAAAACACTGAAATTTTTCTAGAAATAAAAACAAAAATATGCCAACTTTTTTTCCTAATTTATCCACTCTCGTGAGATAATAAAATATGAAAGAAAAGGAAAAGAAATACCGTAGCAACAACAAAAAAAAAAAAAAAAAAAAAAAAAAAAAAAAATTCTTCGGCATTTGCCAAAAGCCGTGCGTATAGATAAAAATATTAATTTACAATCTCTTACAAATAATCTTACACAAAATCTCTTACTAATTTACAATCTTTAATATACTTACAGTATATGATGTATACAGGTGTTTGTAAAACACCTCTTCAGTTTTATATAGTTTTTAATTATATAAAACTGTTATATTTATTTAACTATATATATATATATATATATATATGTTGGATTTCAGTTTTAATACTTCAATTGCTTTATGACGTCATGATCGTCAAGTTAACTGACGCTTTAGTACTATTACTACAGCGTCTAGAATACATAGTGTGGAAACCGGCTACAAAATAGTACTAAAAAATTGTATCCAATAAATGTACAACGTTGCTGAAAATATTAGAATGGGTTCGCAGCGCCATCTGCTAGCTCTTGACATTGTATTAGAATGTTTCGGCTGGTGGTAAGTATTTTAAATACTTAAATTATATCATTTTCTCCTCTGACTTAGTGATTTTTATAAGTTTTTTTTTTTTTTTTTTTTAATTATGAAAGCATGGCTAAAAAACGTGATACGCATTTTTTTTGTCTCTGGTTGCAACATTATCGTAGGCTTCGTAGGAGCACCGTTGCACATTTATAGGCTACAACTTTTTAGCACTTTTTAAAGCATTACACCATTTGCCGGTTTCCACACTATGTATTCTAGGCGCTGTACTATTACTATCATTCATGATTCAAATACACGAGGTATAAATATTTTGGATGGCGAGATTTGGCAAAGAACCAGTCAGGATTTCAGTTTTAATACTTCAATTGCCGAGGCTAACGAAAAAGACAGGCTACCGCGGTACATTCCACTTATCTTTTTTTACAGACCGCTAGAGTGACGTGATGCTCTTTTCGTACACCTTCATTGGTGCATTCGAGTATCACTTGACTCCGGCGGTCTGTAAAAAAAGATACGCGTAAAGCACCACGGTAGCCTTTCTTTTTCGTTAGCCTCGTTCAATTGCTTTATGACGTCATAATCGTCAAGTTAACTGACGCTTTAGTACTATTACTATCATCCATGATTCAAATGCACGAGGTATAAATATTTTGGATCGCGGGATTTGGCAAAGAGCCAGTCTTATAATTTTTATCATCGAAGAAGCGTCGCAGTGTGGAAGAGTCAATTAGAGAGCTGATAGGCCTAATTGGACTATGTGACAATAAGAATATTGTATGTTTTATGTGAGAAGTGTAAGATATTTTGAAGAAATAACCAACGAAGCGTTGTGGTTTTGACTTCCGAGAATGGTATTAAAGTTCTTGCTTTTGTTATTTTGAAGGCTAGTGGTTCAATTAATTCAGTAAATTAACTTTTTACGTACCACCTTTACACACATATATATATATATATATATATATATATATATATATATATATATATATATATATATATTACTATATAAAACTTTCAGTTTTTATATAGTTTTATATAGTTTACGCTTAAGATTTTACGTATGCTATAAAAATACTATTAATATAGTAGAAAGACTACAAAAATTCTTTAAGCGAAAGGTTTACTTATTGCTTTAAAGAACCATAAAATTGTCTTGTCGTTTGTGACAAAAGCACCCTGGTCTTTGGTAGAAGATGTTTTTGCACCATTGTCGTATTAAAACTTTTGTTGTAAGGATTGTTGTGTTATAGGTTAGGATAATGAAAAATTTTTCATAAGCATCGTATTTACATTTACCTAAAAAATATTGAAAGATAACGCAAAGAACGTCTGTCTTTTCGTTTGATTTATGCATTATGGCCACCCAAACATTACTAAATTAAGCATTCCATATTTCGGAATGTGTCCAACAGTACGTAGATTCTCATAGGCAAAATTGCAAAGAAATTTCATCACTTCTCGCTGTGCCCTGACATTTCACGCAAAAGTAAACGAGTCTTATAAAATATGAAAACATTCATGAAAATGATTCATTAAAATTTACTAAAATAGGTGTTTGATGAAAATATATACAAAAAGGCCTGATTTTAAAAGTTGTACAGTTCTGGATTCTTTAGTAATATTAGTGGAAGCAAACAACTGTTGTAACGATGTTTTATCATACCAAATACCACGTATTTTGTGCGAACCAAGGGAATCATACACTGTAAGAAAATGGGTTGATCTATTAAAAGAATTTTGGTTTTTCTCATTGATCTTTGCAATTACTAAACATTGTTTTGTATTCTTACTCAGTTACAAGAAAATCTGTAATTACTATAAAACAGCTAGCAACGATTCTGGTGTATAATACCGGTTACTAAAAATTCTGTGGTATACAAATATACCAAAAGAAATTTAGTAACTTAAGAATTTTTTTACAGTGTAGTGTTGAGCTTTCTCCTCCCCAATCCCTCACTAATAGTGGTTTCGTCTACCTGCAAAAGTTTGTAAAGTGTTTCCTGCCGTCTAGTGTTCAGTCTTGAGTAACATCTTGAGTAATTTTAATGAATAATTTTCATGAATGTTTTCATATTTTATGTAGTAAATGAATGTGAATCTATTGTTTCAATTATACATTACAAAGTTATTTAATTGCTAAATGAGTCAATTGAAAATTATACTCATTAGTGTTAAAATTATGCGTGTTTGGCACGGAATGAGATAATCTTTATTTTGAATGAATAAATGAATGGCGACCCTGGTTTTCTAAGCCTACATTGTTCGTAATAACCTGTATTCCTAATCTTTAAATTTCTGGCACTCTTTGTATATTAATAATTTTTACGTCAGTTAAATGATTGAAATTTTTGCATACGCATATGCATGCACGAAAAATAAAAATTGTAACATGTCTAATTGAATAACTCATTTCTAATCAAGGTTAATAAATAAAAAATAGCTTATTTAGCAGTGTACCTTATGTCAAGTATTATAATCAGATTCAGACTATTACTGTAATTTATATTCATCACAAATATTCTTTTAATTTACTTTCCTTCATAAGCAACATTTTCATAATCTCCAGAGCTTTTCCCCTACTCGTTTAAGTAACATATGCAGTCATTATCTTTTCACGGTTGTTTTTTCTAACACAGATAATTTTGAACGTTAATCAGAAGTTTTTATTATCTCCGTAATCATATTTTAAGCGCCTCTTCGGACAAGGGAAATTCTTTCAGACTTTTTATTTATTTATTTATTTGCTTAGTTTGATTTTTCTACTATCTATTTTCCTTTTTTTTATTTTGGATAAACAAATTCCCTTTTAGATTATTTTTCTTAGTAATAAATTATATCAACTCCACGTAGTTTTAATCATGGATATTCTTTATTCCAATGCACTTGTAAAATGCACCTAAAAATTAATTATTAAGCAGATCAAATTATTTATATATAAATTATCTATTTAATTATATATTTATTTACATTAAAAAACCTCACTAAATTTATCTATTTGTTTACTACGAGGGGTGATCCAAAAAAAAGTTTACAAGGCAAAGGAAAAAGTATTTATTAACAATAGAAACAAGATACAAATGGCAATCAAGAGACACATCTGGTCTTTACTTTTCCACATAGTCGCCAAACTTGTTTAGGCATTTGTCAGAACGTTCGACCAACTTAATTACCCCGTCTTGGTAGTAATCAGAGCCCTGCTCATTGAGCCATTTCTCAGCAGCTGTTTTCACTGCATCGTCTGAGGTGAACCGTGTTCCGGATAAGTTTCACTTCAACGCCGGAAAAAGGAAATAGTCACTTGGAGCCAAATCGGAGCTGTATGGGGGGTGATTCCAGACCTCCCACTTGAACCTTTGCAGCAATTCCTGAGTCTGGCGAGCTGTATGGGGACTCTGGTAACTCTCTTTGTTATTGTCATTCTGTAACACGTGCCGTGTTGATATCCGTCCTTGAAGAACTTGGACGGCCGCTCGCTACCATATTGCGGTTTTCCACATGCTCCCTGCCCGCTTGATAAGAACGACAACATTTCGCTACCTGTTGTCTACTCATTGCTTTATCCCCGTATACCTCAACGATTTGTCTGTGAATTTCGGATGCGGCCACATTCTTGGCCCATAAGAACCCTCGCACCTCTATGCGAGACCACTTTTCTAGACGTCGTGCCATTACTGTCGCTCTTAAGTGTCTGCGTACTGACGCTACTTACTCGTAGAACCGCTGTAGGACTAGCGCCATCTGTCAACCACCCTGGGTGGAAATATTCGCTCCACAATTATTACGTTTCAAATGTTTCTGCTTGTAAACTTTTTTTTGAATCAACCTACGTAGATTAAAATTAATAAATAAATATAATTTTTCAATTATCTTCATGTAGAATATTCAATGCTTCATATATTTATACCGTACTTCCAATCTTCATTTTCTTCCTCATATGGTTTCTTTTTTTAATTTTTCCAACATAATTGAAAAGTTGTTATGACTTCTGTTTGTCTGGCTTCCGACTGTCCGTCCTCTAACTCTCCTAAATATGCTGGGATAGCCAAGTGACCTATATATTTTATGAAGGTTTACAGCAGAATATTTACTAATGAAAATGAAGTGTTGCATTTATAGATTTTTCGCAGGGACACAAAAACAATCGGTTGTATAATGGTCTATGGGGTAAAATCGTTTTCAGTGCATTTAATGAGGCTATAATAATTCAATCATATTGAAATTAATATGATTACTGAGGTGAACAACAACATCCGTTCTATAAATCATCATCATATATCATCGTTACTAGTTAAATTATACAATAAAATCACATTAAAAACATTAAAAAGTATCTAGACGCATTTGGACAAACATTAGTTTCTCATCAGTACAGTAAAAACTTGAACGATTTTTACTGGTTTTTTTTGTTTTTAGGTTTTTTTATTGAAATTTTACAATACATTAAGTGATATCTTGACTCTGAATAGAATTAAAAACTCACTGGAAAAAATCATTTAAGTAATGATAATGATTTTTTTTTTTTTTTTTTTTTTTTTTTTTTTTTTTTTTGTGAAAGCTTAAAGTTATTATTTGTGTCCTGCTTCTACATTTTAAGAAATGATCATTTACAACTGGTGGAAACAGACTTTCATTGTTCTCACCTATATAAATTAAAATTATTTTCTTAATTTTAAGGTAAACTGTTTTAATTTTTTTTTCACTTTTCATTACTATAATAGTACAAAAATGTTCAGAATTAAATAGAAAATATTTAAAATATTTAATATAAGTTGTATCATTCTTTCTTTCTTTTTAAACTATATTAACTGCCTATGTAATAAATAAAAGCAATATCTTTGAAAACATTTTTAATTGGCAAAAGCAGTTATTATGTAAATAGTAAACATACAAAAACGATTCATTATACAAGTGACTAATTACACAGTCAGGTTTACATTTAGTACTTATTTTGTTTAAACTGAGTTTGAGAATTGATCGTTAACAACTGGTGGAAATAATCTTTCATTGTTCTCACCGTTATAAATTAAAATTATTTTAAGAATATTAACGTAAACTATTTAAATTATTACTTTTTTTAATTTTTCGTTACCATAATAATGTAAAAATGTTCAGATTAAATAAATAAATAAATTTTTAATATATCTTTTTTTTCAAATTTTTGCATTTGCAACTTATGTTAACTGTCTGTGTAATAAATAAAAACAATGCCTTTGAAAACATTTCCAATTGGCAAAAACAGTTATTATGCAAATAGCAAAGATACATAAAACGATTCCTTATTCTGATGTCTAATTACACACTCAGGTTCTAATTTAGTAAATATTTTTGTTTAAACAGGGATCTAACTTTATTTCAGTATTCAATGCAAAATTTGAAAAGTTCAAACATAAGTTTATGATTATATCCTATTTTTAAAGTTATTTTTTGTTTATTCAATAATAAAATATGACTATTCAGGAATAGAACAACTCGTTATCTGAGATTACAAACATATTTTGTGAGAAGAAATCTCGCTTGAACGCTTGAACTCTTTTATTTTTCATTGTGATGTTATTGATATCAAAAATCTTATGAAATCGCAATGACCTTTTACTCTGTATTTTCGCATTTCTACCTTATTAAAATAATGCACTAGGAGGGAACGATAACGGAAAAAAAAATATTTTGCATAGAGTACAGAACAGCAAACATGATTAAAATTTTAGTCATATTTACAGATGGAGTTTTAAAATGGCATTAAAGAAAACGAGAAATAACAATTATTTAACATGTCTCTTATTAGAAATAAATTTTATTTATTATGCAAAACAATTTGCTTTATCATAGTTAGAAATAATAGTTGTAGTAGATCCAGGTCATTCTTAGGATATCACAACCATAACGAAATGGGTACAAAAATGAAACAAAAAGTCCTCCCGGCCGGTAAAGGTTGGAAAAGGAGCTTTCATATCCCTTGTTTTTAAAATTTCAATTTAATTTACTTAAACACACGAAGCTAAAATAAGTAGAATCCGATTATATAAGATTAAATCCCAGTTTTTGTTAATACTGAATTTAAATGAGAACATCGCCAAATATGTCAGCTATATCCGAGTTCACTTCATCTACGGCAATTTTTTTTTTGTCGACAAATGTTGCTATATTTCTTCAGGTATGGCCAAGCATAGCTAGAATTTTACGCTGACGGATATGACTATGTAACTTTAAATGTATGAGAGTAACAAAAATGGTAACAAATTGGTAAATAAATACGAGTGTAATCGCATGACAAAATTCAGATTGTTTCAAAATGTCAGCGACCCAAGAATTTGAAACTTCTATATATCAGCCAATTTTTAAGTTAAAAGCGAAACAAAAAATGCTTCGGAATCTTTGTACCAAAGTCAAACACTTAAAGAAATATATTTTTCAAATTATTATTTTTTTTTTGTACATAAAAAAAAACTTCAGTGGCCGCCATTTTGAAACAAGATGACGGATGGAGTTGGACAATAACTCGGCCGAGATCTTGGTATGTCCTTTACACTTGCTCAGTCACATTCATATTGGTTCCTAAATACGCGAGTTGCAGCATAACAAAAATTGATCGATTCAAAATTTCAGCCAACCAAGAATTTCAAACTACTATATCTCAGACGTTTTTAAGATAAAACAAAAACAAACAAAACTCCCTAGAATCCTTGTATCAAGATCTACCACTAAACAGAAACTGGTTTTTCCAGTAATATTTTTTTTTGTCCATTTTTTTTAAAAATGTTTAAAATTCGAAAAATTTAAGTAGTCACCATTGTGAAACAATATGGCGGATGCAGATGGTCAACAAACTCGGCCGAGATCTTGGTATGTCCAGTACACATGTTCAGTCACATTCATTTCGGTTCATAAATACGATATCATAACAAAAATTGATTGCTTCAAAATTTCAGCTACTGTAGAATTTCAAACTGCAATGTCTCAGCAATTTTTTGTAGATAAAGCCATAACAAAAAATGCTCCGTAACCCTTGTATCTAATACTTGATGGAAGCAATGTCTTTTATTTTAAATTAATTTTTGTCAATTGTAATTATTTTTTTTATTTGTAAGTGGCCGCCATTTTGAAACAAGGTGGCGAATGAACCTGGCCAACGAACTGGGTCGAGACCTTGATATGCCCTGTACAATTACTTAGTCACATTCAAATCGGTTCAAAAATCAGAAATTTGCAGCATGACAAATATCAGATATATATATATATATATATATATATATATCAACATTTGAACGTAGGGGTGGGGTGAGGTCTAAGGTCATGATCTGTGAAAATTTATCAAAATTTCCATAATTACATTTCTTCAGACGGCTAGAATAGGGTGCTTTTACTTTTTGTATTGGAAGATACTTAATAGCTTTCTTTAGCTTTTTAAACACTTTCAGGCGAAAGAAAGAATAATAATACAGATATCTGATCATCAACACAATTTGTTGAAGGGTTAATAATGCCAATTCAATCAGTTTAATATTATAAGTTCATATATATATCAAAATATAAAACCGGAAAACAGATTAAATTCCTAGTTTTATATTTCCTTATTGTATATTAAAATTTCATTAAAGAAAATGTTAAATGAATTTATTTAACAAATCTCGTTATAAAAATATTTTTTAATTCAAAATTTTGCTTTATATTCCACAGAAATCCTGTTTTTTTACGAAAATGAAATTAAATGGTGCTTTTAAATTATTACGTGTTTCAAGGAACAGATATGCTTAGCATCTTTATAATAAAATACACTAATAATTGAAATAAAAACAATAGATTTCTTAACAATGGTATGCAAAACATTTTCCGCTGTCTAAATAATATTTATTTCATACATAACTCAGAAGAATCCCATCATGAGCAATACAGATATAATATTTGTCTTTTAGATATAAATCGTTAATTTTAAATGAATTTATTTAACAAATCTCGTTATAAAAATATTTTTTAATTCAAAATTTTTCTTTATATTCCATAGAAATCCTATCATTTTTACAGAAATGAAATTAAATGTTGCTTTTAAATTATTATGTGTTTCAAGGAACAGGTACGCTTAGCATCTTTATAATAAAATGCACTCATAATTACTAAAAAATATTAATAATAAAAAAAACAATAGATTTCTTAACAATGGTATACAAAACATTTTCCGCTGTCTAAATAATATTTATTTCATGCATAACTCAGAAAAATCATATCATGAGCAATACAGATATTTTGATATTTGTCTTTTAGATATAAATAATTAATATTCTATCGAGATGTTACTTGTTTTTTTTTCTTTGTCGGATATCAATCTTTGCGTAATTGCAATAAAAATTTAAAATAAATAAAATATAAATATATACGTGGAATTATTCTACAATTTTTAATAAAAGTTTACCAATAGTAAAAGGATATCAGTTTCAATATGTATATATATATATATATATATATATATATATATATATATATATATATATTTATTTATTTATTTATTTATTTTTTCAATTGTACAGCGATCACCCAACAAATCATTTTAAAAGAAAAACTGAAACTCCAGGAGAAATCTGAATTCAGTTGGATGAATAACCATAAATTTAGCGTTTTGTCGAAATTATTTTATAAATTTATAATATTATAAATGGTGTTTTGCGAATTTATTTTCTAAATTGAAACACAAAATTTAAAAATTAATATATATATGGAGTTCTTCTACAATTTTTAATAAAAGTTTAGACAAAAAATAATTTAAGTTTCAGCAAATTTATTTTGGTAGTTTCAACTGTACAGCGTCACTTTGGAAATTACTTCAGAAGAAAAACAGAAACTTATCAAAGATATCAATTCAGCTTGATGAATAAACGCACTTAAGGGGCTGTTAATCTTAATTTGGTAGAGATAAAAATATTGATTATTAAAAAATACTGTATAACTAATTGTACTCGTATATTACATATTACAATCTGTTTCGGAAAATATATGTAATAATACACCATTTAAAACATACAGATTCATTTTAAGTTAGGCTAATCAATAATTAAAAATATTCTGCTATTTCTTAATCTTATAAACAATATGAATTCACTATTAAACCGTATCTTCATCTTTCACGTTTTAGCATATAACGGATCACGTAACGTATTACTAAATTTCACTGCCATAAACATATTTTTCTTTTATAGAAAATTTACATGCATGCAGCCAATGTGTATTTTGAAAAGCCGTTCAAACAATTCGAATTTAAATTCGATGTATATTTTTATTTTCACGTTTAAAGGCAACATATCACAAAAAAGGCTTAAAAATATAGAAAATTAAAGAATGTTCTCAATTTATTTTTATTTTTTTTTACGTTTTAATTACGTTAAATTACGGTACAATTAAATTTAACGTATCTAAGATGTACAGATAAAGAAAACTATGTGCAGAAAGGTAAAAACTAGCTACAAACTTATTATCTTCATTTTTTTAATGTATAAATAAAATCATCAATAAAACATATGCGTATTCATATAAAGCACAGCATAAAAGGAAGACAACTCCAACACTTGTTGTTTATGCTTATAGTATGTACATATACACAGGGCGTCCTTTCTTATTGTGGACCAAATGCTAAATCCTAAACAGTTAGTTTTAGAATTATAGAGTAAAGCAAGTTTCAAACGCTGTTCTTCATTTATATCAAAGTTCATTTAAGTCATTGAACGCATTTAATAAAGAATATTAGAAATTTAAACTTTAATACGGTCCCTGAGTTCTCAAAGTTACATTTAGAAAAACATTATTCATACTCTAATAAATAAACTCTAAAACTTCATTTTTTGTGGGAGGAAAACTTACCGCGTTATGATATCTTACGAATTTGCGGTGCTTTCTGGCAATAAAAGACAATAAAAACTTTTCTCTCAGTTTTTGTTTCTTCACTTCCTTATATATTTAAAAGGTTCTATTGTTATATAGTATTTGTCCAATAATACATTATCTAGTAAAATTTAATATTATAAATGATAAAAAACTTTATGTTTTAAATATATTGAATATTTATTTGTAGTTAATAATTTTAGTAAACATCATTAAATCTACTTATGTTGCTAACAAAGAAAATTATGGTGGGACGTAAAACAAATGTTTTAAAATATTGTTTGCTGCATAATCATTGTTTTAACGTAATTGCACGATACTGATAAGAAAGTATCTACATTTTAAAATAAAACTTTGATTTAAAATCTTTTTTTTTTCTTTTTTTTAAAGGAAAGTTGCAGCATGTGTAGCAACTATATTTATAAGCTATAAAATATACTGCTATATACGAACTAAGATGATGTGAAGTTTTCCTAAAATGAACAGATGCTAAAATGCATTACATAAATTGTTGCCAACAATATAAAAGAAAAAAAAAACAAATATCTTTCAACGTATAGTTACGTCTTGCTTATTTGATAAATCTATCTTTAATGCATATAATTCATATGCGCAGCATGTTATTAGCAGAAGATATTCAAAAGTTTTATTTCTATTGCATGGAATGTTATGATTTTTCTTCATTTTGAAAAGCATATATACAATAAAACCTTTATTTACATCGTTCAAAAGTTCAGACATTTTGCATGTAATTTGAATTTTTGTCAGGATTATGCAGAAATTTATATTTACTGGAATGTAATTTTTTATATGAATAATTATACATTCTAGATATAATTTTGTGATGGTTAATAACGTCACTTTTTTAAAGAATATAAATGCATTAAAACTACATATAATTGCTTAGATAATTTAATGAAAATTGTAAGGGAGATTGGTAAAAGAGGCTATTTTTTGACCCCACAGCAGAGCCAAATTGTTTTTCCATTTTTTAAAAATGTTTCGATTAAGACTGTTTTATGATAATTTAGGATATGTATTTATTTCCACTATAATTTATTTTCGTTTAAAAATTTGCTTCAATGGTTTATTCTAGAACATAAACATAGGTTTATTTAATAAATTTAAATGGACATAATTTATTTGTTATGAGTTTATTTTTTTTTTCATTTGAAACACTCGTGACACCACCGCAGTTTTTGTTAAGGTTTTACATTTTAATTAAAATAATAAGTGATTAACTAGTTGCAGAAAAATATTTACACTGCACATTATGAAGTATTCGGATATCTGTGTCATATTTGTTTGAAAACACTGCATTATTCAAGGACAAACTAAGCCGCATTTTTAAATATTCTATTCTAAAGGAAAGTTACTAACGCTGCCTTTGCACTAATTCAATTTATATAGAATGAATGGAAATGATATAACCTACTCGATTTATACATAAAAAATAGTGTCTATGAAAACATGGAAAGTGGTAGCAGAGAGTAACTAACAGAGAAATATGTGGTAAACAATGCTGCAGCAGACAGTTTTTAAAACGAAAAAATTTTTAGTGCTATTTTATGTTGAATTCAATCAAGATAGATCAATTACGTAAGTTTTATAGTATACAATTCTATACATAGCTATTTAAACATTTTTTGCATTGCAAGTGTATGCTTGACTAGGTTTTTTGTGCATTGTCTAAACATGTTTTAAATTTGGGTATTTTTTACTTTCTTCTATCTTTACAAGAAAAAAGTATTGGATTCATGAAAATTTCCGCCTTCCGGTTTTCGACGGATTTATACGTTTTAGAAGGCCCTGAACATGATTTGACCATTTTTAAAAAATGTCTGTCTGTGTGTGACTCTGTCTGTCTGTATGTGACAAAAATTTTGTGGGCGCTCTATCTCACGAACTAATGCACGAAGTTTAATAAAACTTTATAGTCAGTTATTCCCTGATATAAATTGGTGCTGATTAGTTTTTGGTGAAAATCGCCCAACAGGTGGCTCTGCTATGCTGCATTTTTTGCGATTTCCGCAATAGCTCAATCTCAAGAACTAATGCACTTCTTTTCATAAAACTTCAGATTCAGTTAGACCTTGACATAAAAAGACGCTGATTGCCTTTTTATTGTAGATATCACAACAGGTGGCGCTGCTATACCACTTTTTTCATGATTTTTACGATAGCTGTATCTCAAGAACTAGTGTAGATATCACAACAGGTGACGCTGCTGTCCTACTTTTTTATTATTATCACGATAACTACATTTCAAGAACTAATGCACGGATTTTCATCAAATTTCAGATTCAGTTGGACGTTGACATAAGTTGTTTTTGATTAGGTTTTGGTCTAAATTTTCCAACATATGACGCTGCTATGGTACATTTTGCAGGATTTACACGATTTTAGCAATAGTCATATCTCAAGAACTAATGCACGTAATTTAATAACACTTTAGATTCAGTTAGACTTTGACAGATTTGAATTCAGAAACTTTTTTCCGGGAGGGATTTCTGTGGCTCCAGGGGTGGGGGGTGGGGGACATTGTAGAGTTCCGGGGGGGGGTTGCAATTTTTAACCATTAAAAGCATAAAATCTCAAATGTTCCGGGAGAACATTGTCCCTCCTCCGGGCCACCACCTGAATTCAGCTCTGGACCTTGATATAAATCGGTGTGATTCTTTTTAGTTTATGCAAAACCTGTGTGAGATAGAAGAAAGTTTTGGGATTGGCACATTCGACTAGTTTATAATTTAATTCAAAATTTTATTATTTGAATTGAGTTTAATAAATAATTAGAATTAGCCACTTTTATCTACTGTTGTATTATTTTAAAAAGCCCAAATGATAATATTTCCAAATCCTTTTCATTCGGAAAAAAATATTTACACGTGAATATTAAAAAAGAAAGGAAGCTTTAAAATAATTAAATTATTACGTGCAAAGAACATTTAATGGTGACAATTACATCATAATTAAAACAATATATTTAAAAATATCTTAGTTAAAACAAATCACATAGCATCTAAAAAAACCTTTTCTTCTAGACCTAATAAAATACCGGGATGCTGCGACTTTTTTTACTTAACCATTTTATATAAGCTGATTTTCAAATGTGTAATTGATCTTATTTAATAAATCACAAAAACGGCCTTCAGCGATCGCGACAGAAGTGAATAAACTTTGGGAACTGAAAAGTTCCCCCGGCAAAGGGAAATGAATGGCAACCAGATTACAGAAGATACTGATTAGTCCTGATAATATTATTCAATATTATCTTTCGAAATCACCTAATCTTTTTTAAAACAGAGCAAATTAGTCTGTTTTTAGAGCCTATGGGGTCTCGAGGTAAGTTGGCGAGCGTATCCCGTAGGGACAGTGCCACTAGTCTTTCTAAAACAAATCGTGATATATATAAGAGCTGTAACTACGAAAATGCATATACTCGTTGCACAAATCTTATATAATAAATTGTTACAAATACAGATCATTTCGACAGATCATTTGTTTTTTAAGTGATAGGGCCTTAGCAAATTTTATATTTTCATTCGATTTATTTTCTGTCTTCTATTTGCCTTTGTAACTAAATCTTCATTGGGAAAATTTATACCTGTTCTTTGCATCCGATAATTTAAAGAAATGCCTTGGTACTTTTGATCATAATTTGAAAATGATAATAGTTTCAGAGTAAATGGGAAGACTTAATTTAAAGCATTTATCTTTTTTCCTTGAAATTATATATATATATATATATATGTGTGTGTGGGAATTATCAGAAGTGACAACAACAATAATACGAACTCAATGAATTATTACTTTTCACGAGCGGCGATTAAGGCGATGAGTTCACACAAGACCAAGAAAAGCACGCCAGTACGAGCGGATGTTCCATATATTTTGGATATGGTTGTTGGTGGAGTTTTTATGCAATGCCTGGCGAAGATTGCTAATTATTATTTGTATTGAGATACGAATGTTTGTATCATTCAGGAATATTAACCCAAGTATATAGTTGTGTGTGAATCTCAGCTGTATTTGTTGTTATCTTAATATATCTGTTTTGTTTTTATTATATTTGAAAAATCTGTGTTGTGGCTAAAGTACTTATCACTCATCATAATCCCACAACAATTTTTAGGGTCTCGTTGCCGGGATATGGGTATAAATCTGTTTTGTACCGGGATAATATGAAAAAAATTGAACTGTTTTTCTGAAGCACCATATGAATAAAAGTTCTGTAATCAGATCTACGATACTATAATACTTTGTTCAGTTGAAGTTTAAAGAAGTTAAATAATGCCAGCACTTAATAAATCTAGAAAAGGAGACTTGTTAACATTATGTGATGAACTAGGTCTAGTTGTACCACAGAGTTCAAGAATTATTGATGTGATAAAGTTGGTAAACAAATCAGAAGATTATGAAGAAAATTTCGTTAAAGGTAGACTCGAATTCATTGCCGCTGAGAGACAAGAAAAGGAAGAAAAAAGAATAAAAGCAGAAAAGGAAGAAAAAAGAATAGAAGCAGAAAAGGAAGAAATAAGAATAGAAGCAGAAAACGAAGAAAAAAGACTAGAAGCACAAAGAAAATTAGAGGAAAAGAAAGTAGAAATGGAAGCAGAAAAGGAAGAAAGAAGATTAGAAGCAGAAAGAAAATTAGAGGAAAAGAAAGTAAAAATGGAACATGAATGAAGAAAAATGGAACTTCAAAGTAATTTGAAAAGTGTGAGCGACGATTCTACAATAGCTGGTTCAGGTAAGCAACCAGATTTGTTTAAAATAATATCTCACTTTGATGGCAAAAGTGATATTAGTATTTATTTAGCGTTATTTGAAAGACAAATTTCTCGAATGAATATAATAAAAGAATGAACATAATAATTGGGTCACACTTTTGTTAAATTTTATTCCGTTAGAAATCGCCAATATTATAGATAGAGAGCCAGAAACATTAGCGAACAATTACGATTACGTAAAAGATTTACTTCTTAAACGCTTCAAACTGACGTCAGAAGAATTTAGGCAGAAATTAATGCCATATAAGAAAAAATCTTCATACACTTGGCGCGATTTAGCATTTGAATTAAGAAATTTTTTGGAAGAATGGATTAGCGATCTTAAAGTATCTTATTTTGAATTCTTAAAAGAATTAATAGTCGTAGATCAAATTAAGCGAAGGTTACCTATAGAAATGATAGAACATTTTATTGATGATCTTCCAAAAATTAAAAATGTAGATGGATTAGTAAGTAAACTAGACGATTATGATGGGGCGAGACATAATGTTAAAAACATGAATTGAATTAAAGACCACTTTGAAGATGGAAAACCCGAAGTAAGTAAAAATGAAAATTCACAATCTTTCTTTCATACCCAATACCAAAACAAAAGAAATAAAGCTCAAATTAGGTGCTTTAAATGTAACTCTCATGGCCAAGTAGCGTATCAGTGTAATAATAGCAATAACGGTCAAACTAATGAGGTCAGTCAAGACTCTACCGAAAACTATCGAAATTATAATCTCCAAAATCACAATTATAATTCCGATGTACAGAAAAAAGCTAAAATTGCTACCGTTCGAATCAGAAATAAGTCTAACCCTAATGGGATGGGTATAATAATTAATATCAAAGGCAAAGAAGTAAATATATTGTTTGATACAGGCAGCGATATTTCTTTATTCAGTAACGAATGATATGTCAATATTGGGTCGCCAAATTTGTCTTCTGTTGATATCTTATTAACTGACATTGGCGGAGAAGTTGTAAATCTAATTAGATATTTTGTGTATGAAATACGTGTTGATGGGTTTCTTATATGAACGAAATTTTATGTTTCAAAATCTCTCGCATAATATATTGTAATAGGGCAAGACGTAATCAGCAAACTAAAGTTGGCGATAAATTAAGAGGGAATTAAAATTGTTGGCGAGCGCAATACTTTTCAAGTAGGTTGGTTTAAAGTTGTGAAGAAGTCCTATAAAAATTAAATTATGTTGCCAATTCATACAATGAAGCGAAAGTATCAAAAGGAAATAGTTCACGTGCAGAAAACGAAATGATTGGTATTATGAATAAAAATAATTCAGAAAATAATTTCAAGATAAATTTAGCACGCGCGGTGAAAACAGATAAAAGTCACTCAACTTACGAGACCAAATCAAAAGATGAAAATAAAATAGAAAACGGAAAATATTATAACTCAACGAGCACGCGAAAAGAAATAACAGAAAGTAATATAAAAATAAAAAATGAAAATAAAGAAATATTGCACGAAAGTTTTATGAAACCTGGTTACCGATACGGAAATACCGATAGTGAAATCATTTTATACAAAATAAAAGTTTGTTGATAGAAATAATAGATACCGCAAACAGTACGCGCAGTATGAAGATATAAAAAAGCATATTATTCATGAATACCGTAAACAAGACAGTCATCAAAGAAGTCATTATTTTCGAAGTGATAGGAATCGGGAACCCTATTTTACAGATAAATGTTATTACAAAAGATATGGAACTACATCTCATGGTAAAAATAATGAATGTATTGAGAGTGATACCAAATGTAACTATGTACCTCCTGGTATTTTCAATGATTACGATTATATGCAAAGAAGAAAAAGTTATGAAAATTTTTATTGTCCGTGTCATGCAAAAGGCAAAGTGTGTATGAAGAAGTATCCCGAGTTTTAATTTAGTTATTTTTGTTCTATTTGTTTTATAGTATTGTATAAGTTCATAGTGTAATATTAAAATTATATGATAAGAAGTTTTGAACTGTCGAGATCGCCAGAACGTTAGGATGACCAAAAATGTGGGAATTATCAGAAGTAACAACAACAATAATACAAACTCAATGAATTATTACTTTTCACGAACAGCGATAAAGGCGATGAGTTCACGCAAGACCATGAAAAGCACGCCAGCACTAGCGGTTTTTCTACAGATTTCGTATGTGGTTGTTGGTGGAATTTTTAAGCAATGTTTGGCGAAGATTGCTAATTATTATTTGTATTGAGATACGAATGTTTGCATCATTCAGGAATATTAACCCAGTTATATAGTTGTGTGTGAATTCAGCTGTATTTGTTGTTATCTTATTAAATCTGTTTTGTTTACATTATATTTGAAGAATCTGTGTTGTGGCTAAAGTACAGGGTGTCCCACAAGGTACGCAGCGTCTAATATATACAGATTCGGATAGAGCACGTCAATATGAGTATTTTGAATGGTAACAAGTGGGGTCCCCGAATATAGCGTGATAGTCTAATTACAGGATGAACGTTATCATAGCTGCGAACTTTTACGCTTTTTTCCTACCACTAAAATTTTATAGTAAATTTTACCTTATTAAATCTCCGAAATCACGGGATTCAATAAGGCAAAAATTTCTATAAATTTTTAGTGGTTAACACAAATTTGCATAATCATCTGGGGAATCTTTCATGTTTTACACATCGTCATTTGGAATACCCAATATCGGATTCGTCAATAACGTCATAGCTGCCAACTTTTACGCTTTTTTGATACCACTAAAAATTTGAAATTTTTGCCTTATTGATTCCCGTGATTTCGGAGATTTAATAAGATAAAATTTACTATAAAATTTTAGTGGTAGGAAAAAAGCGTAAAAGTTGGCAGCTATGATAACGTTCATCCTGTAATTAGACGATAACGCTATATTCGGGGACCCCACTTGTTACCATTCAAAATACTCATATTGATGTGCTCTATCCTAATCTGTACATATTAGACGCTGCGTACCTTGTGGGACACCCTGTACTTATTACTCATCATAATCCCCCCCCCCCCACACACATATATATATATATATATATATATATATATATATATACAAAATAATAAATTGTTGCATAATAGGCGCAAAAGCAGCAGATAACATATTCAACAAGCTAACCTTGCATTCAAAAGCCAGTTTTGTTTTGAATGCAAGGTTAACTCATGTTTCGAAACCTACAAATTTATAGTGAGGGGGGTGAAGAAAACAGACATGAAGGGGAGCATTAATAAACTGGTTGTAAATACCATCATTGTCGTGACGAGATTCTGGTGTGTTTAATATTGAAGTAATTCTAATAAATTGTCCTTTTCTTGATTTTATTTCACATACACAAAAGACGGACACACATCAAAACACAAATAAAATATTAATATAGATATTCGAGTATAAATTTTAGAAGCGACATTTTTCACTTCAATTCGAGTAGAGATCAAAGTGCTACTGAAATTATTGCGTCACTGGAGGGGGGGGGGTGCTGCGCGCCGGCTGATCGGCGACAATCTCCGCCGCCCACGTGATTCGCAACAGGGGGTAATAGTTAATTCTGTCTGTCCGTCCACTGATGAGAAACAGACTGTCTTTCGTCGGTGTAGCTTTATGTTATAATGTTGAGTTTATAGTTAATAGTTACATAAAAGTTTTATATTTTTTTCTTTCATGAAATTCAAATATTTCATATTTTGAGCAATTTACATTTTGATATATATATATATATATATATATATATATATATATATATATAATTTTAAATTTATATTATGTATTGTAATGGAATCTTTCAATAACATTTTACTTTTTTAGTATTTATTGAAAAAATATATTTCTACATCATAAAGACATGATTTTAATTAAATATTTTATAGCAACTCACAGGAAGCATTCGTTAAAATAATATTCTATATATACTATTCTAGATGCTGATATAGTATTATAAAATTAAGTATTTCACATATTTTTATTTTTTTTTACTTCATAATTTAAAGGCTATATCGTTTTCTATAGAGTCTGCTGCATTCTAATCCATTCTTTATAAATCATTATCTAATTCTTATAAATATAATTTATAATCTTGTCTTTCACAGCTAATTTAACAAAATTCTGCAAAAATATTTTTTTATTAAATAATATTAAATTTCTATTTTACAAATCTTAAATTTAACAGTTAAAAACATTTAAGTTAAATTTAACAGTTTTCTTAAAATGTATTTTTTATATAAATGTCTTATAAAGGAATGTTATTTAGATTTATGCAGATAAAAAATCATACATTTCTCGCGACTGTTTTATTCCGACATAAGCAAAAAAAAAAAAAAAAAAAAAAAAAAAAAAAAAAACACAATATAAAGTTTAAAGATATGTTTAAGTGAATCCTTTATTTAGTCTTGTAAAATATCACTTTCTATCGCATTTTTCATTTCTCTGACATGCATATAATATGAAGTGCTTGAAGTACATGAAGTGTTTTTTCTCTGACATGCATGAAGTACACAGTTTATTTTCCAAAGTGCTTTCGTGTCATGGAAAAAAATCATGCGCATAAATATTTAATCACATTATATTGAATTTGTCCTTGCATTAGCATTGCTAATATTTCTTTCTTTCTTTTTATTCTATGTTTAAATAAATCATACTTCAGGGAAAAAATTCTTTAAAATGGGAAATAATCCATATAAAAATTCAATAAAACAATCAATTACTATCACTTTTCTTAAAATATATAAAAATCAATTATATAATTTTAATTTATAAATGTACTAATTGGATTAAAAAAAGCATTCACACACATTAATTTGATTAATTCCGAATGATTCTTTCTTGATTTAGGGATCGTGTATTCTAAAGTAGGATTAGGGAATAACACTCTCGTTACTCCCCAAATAGATAATAAATATCTAGGTATCTCCAGTAAAATTTTACTTTTACCAGCCACTCTTTGCAAGTAACAAATTTTTTGACGAATTTTGAATCCTTGGTTGGGCGCAGAGTGCGTGCCAGGCGCGGTTTCTATACTTAGTGAAGGCTGTCTATGAAATTGATTAGTGTTTTACTTGTTTTCAGGTTTATAAATAAGGTTCATTGAATCATATTTCGAATATTCTCTCAATGTATTTCTTAATAAAGGTAACTATTAACTTTAAGAGTGTTAGGATTGAATTAATTAGGTGCTAAGGACGATTTTATAACAGGTGCGCTGCGTCCGAAATCGAGAACACAGGCGTGCACCTGACGCATGGCTAACCCTTTATATCCTGAATTCATTTTCCAGCTACATTTTAATTGTATTTTTGCATCATTGGATAAGTTTTGGTGCAGAATAAACATAGGAAAGAGGAAAATAATTTGTATGGTGTTTTAGTGGTTAATTATGCAACTATAACCACCATAATTTTTTTACCCTATGATGTAAAATAAAATAGTAAACTTCAAATAAAATATAGGAAATGTTCACCTGTAGAGTATAGAAAACAATAGAAAATAATAGTACTAAATAACCGGTAATAAACCACTAAATTTACTCAAATGAAGAACAACATGCATGTCAATTCTATTGCAAAATGGATTTCGAATGTAGCGTGGAAAATGTAAAATCCCTACAATGCAAAGAAAGAGGATATGTGCTTGAATTTGCCATCTCTTGCCTGCTGTAGGAAATACACTCTTTGTGCCATTGTGAATACCGTTAGGAAAAACGGTCATATTACGAATATATAGGTGTTTTATTAACCCTTGGAGAGGAGCGACACGAATACGTGACGCTTAAGATCCTCAGAATCCTCGATTATTCCCACCAGTTATTATTTTTTTTGTAAAGTTTTCCTTATCTAATCATAGCATTTTTGTGATTCAATTAGGTGAAAATTTCTCTTTTGAAAAACCGGTGGTAACAGATTAAAAATTCTGCAAAAGTCGCTCGCCGCAAAATATCGCCGTTATTAAAGTGGTACTTATAAGTACCGTCAGGATAAAAAGGGTTAAAGCATCTGGAAATATTGAAACGAAAACTGTTCGTCACATTTAGATGTTTGTGCCTAGTGTGTAAAAATGTTGCAAGAAAGTTTTATTGTTCTTTCATTTCTCTAAACGAACTTCCTGAAGTGGGTAAAGGGGAATAGGACGGAGTCCAGATTAAACTATATATGAATTACCTTATGATACGTTTAGGTTAAATATATTTTTAATTATTCATTTCTTGAACAAATTCTAAAGAAGAACAAGAATACTGCTTGAATATTATGAAACTGATGGAGTTTATATTTGCGATTACTATCAAAGCAGCTTCAATGAACATGTATTATCTTCTGCGAGTTTACATTTCACACTTTGCAACAGGAAGATGTATTAAGATGAACTTATGACGATCATCTGCAAAGCAGGATTCATACAATACTTTAAAACAGGGAATTTAATGTTATTATGGCGAGCAAAAGTAGCGATACTAAAATCAGACGCTCTACATATAAAGGACGATATCATTTCAAATAACTGCAAATAAATTTCTTATTATAAAATAAGCATACTTTGATAAGTTATATTAAAAAAAAATTAAACTATGCAATACACTTTTAAAATATACACTAAAACACTTTTTATTTTGCTTAAAAGACATCAACATATCAATATAAACATTAAAGATGTTAAAATTTAAAATTTACATGTTTCGATTTGTTCATCAAATCGTCATCAAAATATACACAAACCACAAACGCAATGTACATAAAAACCAGAGAGTCTGAACAGTCGCTATGTGAAAGAAGGTACAACGCCCTCTATACTTTTAATTTTAACACCGCTCTTAGCTCCATCTACAGACTGCTTCCCACTATTATTAAACCACTCAACCCAAATCTTCGGAATATTAAATGACAACATATCATTACATGCTTTCGAACTTCTTAAATAAATTTCATATATATATGAAATTTTATATATCAAATATAATATATATCAACTAATCATAATTTATATATCAAAATAATAATATATATCAAATTTCATAACATTCCGAAGATTTGGGTTGAGTGGTTAAATAATAGTGGGAAGCGGTCTGTAGATGGAGCTAAGAGCGGTGTTAAAATAAAATGTATAGAGAGCGTTGTACCTTCTTTCATTTAGTGACTGCTCAGACTCTCTGGTTTTTATGTACATTGTGTTTGTTTTTTGTGTATATTTGGATGACGATTTGATGAACAAATCGAAACTTGTAAATTTTAAATTTTAACATCTTTAATATTTATATTGATATGTTGGCGTCTTATAAACAAAATAAAAAGTATTTTAGTGTATATTTTAAAAGTTAATTTTAATGGACGTATTTTGACTCTCCACTTTATTTGAAATATAATACCATTTGAATCATTTCATCTATGAAATACATTTTAAGGAACATATTCCCCCCCCCCCCTTTGAACTAAGCTGTGATAGGTTTTCGTAAATGGCTGGTAACTTACCAGCACTAGAAAGTTTTCACTTTTGCTAAGCCTTGTCTGAAATATTCAAATCTTTTATCTTAAAAAGGAAATCAAGGCTGTTCTTTAGTTTTTCTCTGATAATCTTAACGAAAAAATTCAAAATAGAATAAGTATTCTTCGAGAAATCGGAAATGGAGTGCATAAAATTGATATTATTTTGTTTTCATATCATGAAGTATTCAAGTTATTGTGGTATTTAAACTTTGATTTGATACTGCGTGTTATTCTATTTTTTATACCAATTTGTATATATTTTTAAAAATTCAATTTCAATTTAAGTCATTGTCATCCTAGAAGATTCGTCAAATAAATATTGCATGATTTATTACATGTCAACTTTCATCACAAAGAAATATAAAAAAAATCTTACTATCTTAATCTTATTAGATTATTGTAAAAATGTTTAATATTCTGTATCACTGAAGAATCGAAAACTTACATTTGTCTGATTAATGAAATGATCAGTTTTGTTTTTTAAGTTTTTACTGTGTACCATTCTCATAAATCACATGTAGATTAACAATTACACAGGATGAGAATTTATTGAACGTTTTTCTTATATGTTGTTCATTATTTCAGTAGATACTTTAATGTGTAGTAAATTTTTGGTCACAACAAATTAAAAAAATAAAAATAAATAAAAAAATAAAAAAACCCTTTTATTCACAGATTGAAACTATATGTGAGAAAGTATTAATTAGATATATTTATAAAAGTTAAACGCGTTAAAATTAATGCAATAATTTTCTATTATTGCTATTACCCAATAGAAATGCTTTAATGCGTCAATGAAATATTTGCATCATGAATATGCTATTCAAAAATACATGTAATAATATGCCATGTACAGTTTTGAAAATAAAACGCATCAACCACTACTAATTCTACCACAAATCATCTATAAAAATATTGGTATCAGTAGACAAGTAATAACGTCTAATATTTAATTCTGTAAATAGATTTTGCATAGGAAGTCGTCTACATAAAGGCACTATACTGAACTTGAAAATTGTGAATACTAACACTTAATTTTGACATCATATTTCTGACAATGTTTATCTTTGAACATCAAATGGGAAAATATTCGGTTGAGTAGTTTAGCAGTTACGCAGGCTTCACGTTTGAAATTCCTAATGTTAAATTCATCTTTAATCGTTGCAAAACAAATTACAATGCCGGTAGTTTTTAAAACAAAACCCAAACACTGCTCTGACGAATGAGCTCTAAATATATATATATATATATATATGTGTGTGTGTGTGTGTGAAATAATAAAATTTTTCGCCATTTTTCCTTAATTAGTTTATTCCAAATTCTTACAATTCTACTTTTTCCCTGTCTTTTAATAATATCTTAAATATAAATTATATTTTAATTCCATATTTTTAATTAACATATTATTTTAAATCTTATTCTAAAATACTTAATTTGTTAAAAGCTACACTTATTTGTAAAAACCCTTTATTTATTTATTATTTTGAAACATTAAATTTTTATTTCTTTACAATGTGTCTTAATATAATTTTTATTTTTATTAAAATTAATAATTCGGTATCCCGTAATTCATTTCGACTAGCGCGTCTAACTTTTTCACTTCAAAATTATGCCGAGTATAATAATAAGTTCCACCTCCTTTCAAGCCGCTCTTTGGTTAATTTATCCCTGGATTTGTGAAATATTCATTCTCATCGCTACGTTTAAAACGCAGTTACGCAGCCCCGTAGCTCAGAATTTTTACGTTTTTGAATTGCTAAACAAAACCCGTCACTTGGAGGAGAAGTGTATTTAAATTGGTGTATATGTATAATAATCTGTAACATCTTCATGCTCTTTTTCTATGATGTAACGCAGCTCTATCTGAGTTCTAAAAATAACGACTTGTGGAATTGTCTATGATTAGTGAAATGTCAATACAATTATTGATAATAATGCAGCTTTCTGTTATTTCTACAGGAAAATTCCTAATGTATTTCATAAACGTCGTCTTCCATCTGGACCCTTCGACTGCAAAATCTATGTTCTTTTACAATTATTTACGCTTACTAGAATTAATATGTTGATATAATTCACTATGAAATGGAAAATCATTTCATATATGTACATATTTTAAAAATATATATATTATCAAAATTAATTTTACAAAAAAAAAAATATGAATTGTAACGTATAAATATTTTAACAGAAATCAATTCTTAGAAGATTCAATTATAGTAATGCAAAATTACAGAACATTGTGCCAAGTAGTCTTTGAACTATGCTTAAAAACTACACGCATTATAATCAGTTTTGTACCGACTAAAATGATTTAAAAAAAAACAATTTCAGATTTTAAAATTGCAGAATGCCTAAACTGTTGGAATGAATGGCCTATCATTTGAAATCCGAAGGTAAAATTTACCGTAAAATACAGATCTGATGGGCAAATTATGGGCTGTAATAAAAGATTCCCTAGTTTTATTCAATAACTACAGGTAGACGACCTTCTAAGCAAAATTTACGCATAGTATTAGAAAATAGACGTTATTACTAATTGATTAGTTTATATAATATATTACTAATCGACACATTTTTACGTTGATTTACGGTAGAGTTAGAAGGGTAGAGTGCGTTTTCTCCAGGACTGCCCGATACCAAAGCATATAATGCGTAGTGAATAATATATCTGAGATTTCACTAGATACCCACCATAGGCGATCTTTTCACCGCTTGTGCAAAATATCTGCAAATTGCAATGCAGATAGTTTTTAAAACAAAACCCAAACACTACTCTGAAGAATGAGCTGAAAATAATTAAATATATGAATTATATAAGACATATTTCAAAAAATATATATTATCGAAATTCATTTTACAAGAATAATATGAATTGCAACGTTTAAATTTTTTAACATAAATCAATTCTTAGAAGCTTCAGTTATAGTAATACAAAATTACAGAACATTGCGCCAGGTAGTCTTTGAACTATGCTTAAAAACTACACGATTATAATCAGTTTTGTACCGACTAAAAATGAATTGAACGAAAAAAAGTTTCAGACTTTAAAATTTTATTTATATATTAATTTAATATATTAATTTATAAATGTCGATCCAAACAATGCTTGCAACATTTGTATTGTTTTGTACCTATTTGTAAGGCAGTTGTAAGGTTTGTATCCGTTTAACTCTGCCAGGAGCAATAATATTTAAATTAAATAAATACATATCTTAGATATGAGCATAATCTGATAAGGAAAGTACTATACAATGTACATAGTTACATTATATGACATTTTAAAAGGTTATTGCAATTTTCACACCATTTCACATTTCAAAAAGCTATTAATACACTTAATATATATGATGAGTGATCAATAATTGCACTTTCATAAGAATGATACTAAGTTAATTTTATACTGGTTAAAATGTTGTTCAAAATTAAAAAGGTTACATTTATATTTAAATGTATGTATGTACGTATAAGATATTAGATTTCAATTTTGCTTGTTCCAACTTCCGTTTTTGTTTAAAATACCAAGACACTGATAGAAAAAGTTGTCGATTCCACGTACTGGGCTCTACAAGCATTGCAAATAATGATACCTTCCCCATTTTTCTAATTAAAATATTCCATATAGTAGCACGTTTTGTTTAGGTAAAATATGTTTAGGTTTTCTTCAAGGTTTTTCATGAAAATTTGCTAAAAGAGCATCAAACTCTAACGACCGTCACGTGTACTCGGCGTGTTGTAATAACTTTCCAAATCAATATCTATGCAACTTCACAATATTTCGTAAAAAATGTTCGTCGTAAATGACGTAAACAATTTCCATTTATAAAAACACGATCCCGTTTTAAATGTATTCTGTGGTGTACACACTCATACTGTACTAGCTGATCAAAATCATGAAACCAGTCTTGGTGTGGGACGCCACAGAGAACATTTTTATTTCTATCAACCACCTACCGACTGCAATGACATGGGCTCAGTCTGCAGTGTGATACGAACGAATAAAATCATTAACTGCCCCCTGCTGATTGAAGATTTACTTTTATAAGCTTTTCTTTCAAATAAGTCATAGTTATTGAGATAATGTTTGTGCAGACTGTCACGCCTGTTAATCTAAGATAAACAATTTGCACTGATCTCATACAAAAAGTACCAACCAAGCTTTAGAAAACTCTTAATATTCTTCTGATAGGTTGTTAAAGTATCTTACAAGGGCCGATTCCCGAAAATAAAGATATTTTCCAATCCACAAAAACCAGGTGTTTATGGTATACTTGTAAAAATATTTACCTTTCCCGAAATGCCAAATCGGCCACTTTGTGTAGAATTGCCTACCTTACCTGTTGTATATAAATCGCATTTTCTTACTCATCACGCTAACGAGCTTTGTAGAGTATACCATCTCGTATATAACGGAGATACGAAGTTTATCGTACTTTTACAAACGGTTAGCTGCCAAATGTTGAATTAATCTATCTTCTACATATTAATAATCTAATCTTCTAAAATTTATTAATCTAATATTCTACATATTAATAATTTAATATTCTACATATTAATAATATTATCGTCCACATATTAATAATCTGTTCATGGTGAAGTGAATAAAAATATGTGTGTCACAGAACTACCGACGCTGGATATTGTGAGAGACGCAAATGAAACTTTTTGAAGTCAATTCTCATTTCAACAACTGTTTGTGGTCTTCTTCCATATGTCAGACTTCATTAGTAAATTTTAAAACTTTCATTCATCTTAAAACATTCTTGAAAACTTTTTTAAAAATTAGAAATGTTATATAAATTACATTATGAAGCTGTATTTTTTCTTGTTAATTCATTTAATTTGCCAATTTTATGTTTTTCGAAAGCTTTAATTATTTTTATTTTTTTGCATAAAAAATGTTCGTTTAAAAAACTTCTAACTAATTATATATTTCAAATTACGTTAAACTTTTCCTAGTAGAAATTTAAACACATATCTTTCTGAAGAAAATATTTTTTTCTTACAAATGTCGTTCTTTTAAATCTATTTTCGTTATAAATGTTGTAATATCGATTCCAAATATTTTTTCGTCCGTTACCGTTTATCTAATTTTTCGAGACTCTTTCGATCCCTCATTTTACTCTGTCTATAACCATTAAGCATTCACCGAGATTTCTCATCTCTATAATTCTACCTTTCTTCTATTATGATAAATTTCCTCTTGTATCCGCTTTCAATAATTCTTCTACTTTTAGACTTTGAAGTAATCTACTAACTTTTGGTTCATCTAATTGACCAATTTTTTTTTCTATGAACTTTTACTACTAGTTGTATTTATTGTAGTTTCAGATATGATTATATATCAGGCAATTTAAAAACATAATTTATTTTTTAATAAATAAATAATTTTGTTTTCATGTTTTGGGTGAAATGTGGCAATTATTTTAAATTCATATGAATTGTTTTATGTATGAAATGACTTTTCATTATGACTCGTACGTTAAGCATTCATATAATATATGTTTATAGACACTTTAAGCCAAGGGAAGATGCAGAGAGTCCTTTTTTTGAGGGACTGGAGGGAGGATACTGAATTACATAAAATCGACATAAATTTGTAAGGCATTACTTGTAAAAACAAAACCTTTCTATAACGGAATCTTGTATTAAACTGAAATTTTGCATGGTTTCGACAGAAGAAAAACCATACAATTACTCCTGCCTAAACGGAATTTTATTCCGTTAGTAACGAATCGGTTGTCACAAGTTTTAATGTATATAAAACGACATGAAGAGTTATGTTTTACGATTATATTGTTTGCGATAAGTCATAACTTTTACTTGTTAATCCATACATTTTTTGAAAACGGTACCTTATATGATTTAATTCTGTCTTAAATAGGAAAATTTCATGATACTGATGGGAGGAATGTTATACAAACTGAAACCTGTCTAAGGCAGAATTTTTTTCCAGTACCTAACGACTCCGTTTTCATATGTTTTACTGTACTTTGTAGTTTATTATTAATTGTTAAATTAATAGAAAATTAAGACAGTAGAACCTGCTAAGACGAATTCGTAAGGGATCAAGGAAAATATCCGTTTTCGAAAAGTCTTCATCTTAGCAAATATAATTTTATGATATGTATGCATGATTTTTTTCTGCTTATGCCAAGACTCCATTATGGACAGTATCCGTTTTCAAATGTTTTACTCTAATGTGTATTTTTAAGGATTTACAAAAAGAAGTACAATAAAACCTGTGAAACGGAATTATCTCAGCAATCATAATTGCGGGGTGTTCCAGCGGTCAGACCATGACATTTTCTGTTTAAGAGCAGTACAACATAAGAAAACGAAAACTGTCTATGGCGGAATCCTGCCTAAAATGAAAATAGTGTCATGCTATGGTGACAGGAATACCACACAATTATACCTGCTAAGTAGGGAGCCTGTCTAAAATTATTTCTTCCCTCTCTCTAGCGATTCTACCTTAGCACATTTTACTGTTTATTATGACCATTAGAATAATTTTAGTTCTTTAAAAGAATAAAAATTTAACTTTGAACATATTCTCGGAGCTAATAGTACCGTTTCTTAAAATATTTGAAATAAAGCATTAGGTTAATCTTAATTTTCAAAACAATTTTAGTAATACATATATCACAACTAAAAAAATAATTACACTCACCGCAGAGATGGTGATGGGATAGAAGGGGATGGATGATTGGGTTCAGGGGTTAAAAGACTAATTAAAAAACTGATAAGAAAGTACAAAATCCTTGTACTGTGATACATAAGTGACGCGTATAAGCAACGAAAATAAAAGCTAAACAGTTAAAAAATTAGTAACAAGTTATTTCAAGGTTTCATAACCAGGAACCCTTTGAATGCAAAATGCAATATAAAAGATAATGAGAAACAGGAGCAACACACTATTTTGATGCTGCAGAAATCATTCTCTTTTGTCATTTCACTCTGAAAAAGGGGAGTTCCAATATGAAGCCGAAAAGCAGCTGCCCCTATATACCTGCAAGCTGAATTTTTCTGATGTTTTCCATCACATTCTTTATTACATATCCTCGTAAAACCTGTAAAATGGGAACCATTACTGACAGGGAGAAAATTCCGCTTAAGAAAAGTATTCATATTACAGGTTTAATTGTACGGTGTTCTTTCTGTTGGGACTTTGGAAATTTTACGTCTAAGCAAGATTCTGATACACTCAGGCATGGCCGCCGCCAGAGAAGGAGGGTAGGGACCTGGATCTATTCATGTATTTTCATTTAAAAAGACATTATAACTTAACTCCTAAACAGCACCCCCCTCCCAACATTTACGGAAAAAAATTTCTGGCTTCGGTTTTATAATCAGGTTTCGTTTTAAAAGGTACATAAATTTTGTCTTAGAAAAATTGTCCGCTTTAGGGAAAGTTTAGCAGGGAGACGAAAATGATAAAATAATGCACATACTATAACAGAAGAGAATTTCAGGCAACTCAGGCTTTTAACTATTTCTAATTCTGTTTGTCTATCCTATATTTCAACCACCTTTATTTTGGCTGAGAGGATTTTTTAAAGAAAAGTAAAAATGTTTAACTCAATAAAGTGGAGACAAATATTTAGGAGTATTATGGTTGATAGATGGGTCTATTAGCAACTAGATCTCTATCCCAACATAATACTGACCATCGGAGAAAAGAACTAAATTGCCATTCGTTCACTGGTATCTTTCCTTTAACATTTCGTAACAACTTTATTGAAAAAAGTAAGCAAGAAAAAAAATCCTTATAACTATAAATGTTTATAAAAAAAGTATGAGTACAAAAAAAAACAAGTCTACTTAAAATTATTTTGGTAGGGCGATTACCTCCATCACCCCCTCCTTGGATCTGCACTTACTTTAAGCATGATGTGTGACGGTTATATTGTTAGGATGAAATAATGTGAGGAACTAATAATACAAATAGATTCATTGTAAAACCGCTTCCTACAAAGCGTACAACACCACACAATAACTCCAGACGAAAAGGTTCGTGCACATTCATCCATAGAACATTCGCGAAACTCTTGGTGAAACACCTAAAAATTGTTCTGGAAATAACCAGAACATAAACTTGAAGAATTAATAAATGAACATAATTTATTTTTGTGAAACTCGCACTTTTTTTAATACAGTGTAAAATATTGAGTTCGAACCCGGAACCTTCCGCTTGGAAGCTGGAGACGCTAATGTTGAATTACAGATGGCGGCACTATTTCTAGGTTAACGAAAAAACAGCGCCTCTCTTTTTGTAAGAGATTCAGAGATAGGATCAACTGCCATTTCTTGCTCTAGCTCTTCTGATTTAACCTGAGTGTGTTATTGAATGAGACTGTGAGAAACCACAGGCTTTTCGCGTTTATCTTCCTTTTCGTTTACATTGGCGTCATGAGCATCGGGATCATGATCGGGATTTATACGCAGAACATGAACGATATCTTTGGGACTGCATCTCGCGCGGCTTGCGTCTTCTTGAGGGTTGATCATAATCTACTACTTCCTATATAACATCCGGTAATTTACACAGAAATTTTATATGTACCTAAGTATCGGTAAATTTGTCTTTAAAAACCTTTTCGTAAAGACAATCTTTCTGACAGGAGTAAAAATCCTAACATCCCTAAAAATAATAAAAATATATCTACGTACTTTACACTGAGATATTTTATATATACGTAAAAATCCACAAACTGCTAAATAATCTTATAAATAATTTTTTTATATGAAAACATAAATAGCATTCATTTGTTTTGTTAAGCAGGTTAGAAAGTAGGATTTTTTTTAATGTATTAAACGAAAATACGTTTTATTTTATCAAAGATTATTTTTTTTATAAAAGATGTTTTAAAAAATCTAATTTAATAATTTAGTACTAAACATATTTTGTGGCAATAAAAAGAATGCAAGTAGAAATTTAATTATGAGGAATTTTATGTAAGGTAAAGCTAGAAGAATCTGTGCACAATTCAAAAGAATAACAATAAAAAATCTAAATATTAATTTTTTGCTAAACTATCCATAAATAATTTTTACTTCTTTTGTTTTTTATGCACTTTCATTGCTATTTTGTTGTTATTTTGTAATTTAATAGAACAGTTGTAATAACACCAAGAAAGTTGTTTTGCGCAATCTGTCCTTACAGGGTTGGTGTAATTGCACACATGGGTAGATGATATTGTTACTAATAATAACTTCAATTAAATTGTTAACAATAATAATTACACTTAAATGACATTGTTTAAGGTTTTTTTGAACAAATATTATTGTATTAGGAGTGAATATTTCAACCTAATGATTAAAGAATCAGAAAAAGGAAATACTTTTAAAAACGATTAAAAAAATTCTCTTAAAGGGGAAAAAATAAAGAATTAGAAAAAGCAAGTCCAGATAAGTTTACAAAATAACATTAAGTTATTTGATAACACGTTTAACTTACAAGTAGTCCATTTTAATTTTTCATTTTTTATGCAAATTTACCAATAAGCTGCGTAATCTCTCCTAGCATGGAAACTAATGGGAACAATGCGCCATCTCTACTAAGTAGCAGATGCGCAATCTCTCCAATTTCGGTAGGAGAGATTGCACGGCCTTTTATATAAACATGACCGCTACTAAAACGAACCGTTGATGTTTACATTGTTAGTCTAGATTAGTAGCTAATGAGAAATCGTTTAAGTTTAAAATATTTTGTACTACTGACATTGTATAGAAATTCTGATGAATAGCTATGAAAATTCAAGCACTTACTTTAGGAAAACAAAAAAAAATAGCAATGCTTTATCTTAGACGCTCAAAACAATCCACGTGCACTTTCAAGTAGACATTCCACTACTGCTGTTGTACAACTACCTGGAGTCGCTGCGCGCTCACACTACTCCTTCCCCCCGAACCTCTATGTGCGCAATCTCTCCGACCGCGCCATCTCTACTGGCTTTACCTTATATATAATATATATATATATATATATATATATATATATATATATTATATAATATATATAATATATATATAATATATATATATTATATAATATATATATATATATAATATATATAATATATAATATAATATATATATATATATATATATATATATATATATATATATATATATATATATATATATATATATATATATATATATATATATATACTAATATACTCAGAAAATTTAGATTAACGTGAAATTTAAAGTAAATTCTTTTCATTAAAACTTTTCAAGAAATTTTCAACATAAGTATTCACTTAATTTAACTACTGGTATATTTTAAAACTTTGTTCTGGTAAATAGTACCGAGTATAAAAGTACGTCGAAATTTTAAAGCCCCTTAAAGTGTAACAAATGATACTTAAAATGAATAATAAGCTGTAATAAAACACAAAATGTTTTAGTGTATATCTTGTAATTATTTACATAATTAACGTAGATTTTCAAATCATTTTATCCCTTATGATTTGACGGGATCATAAGGGACAGGACCACAATGCAACTCTCATTACTTTAATGATGCTACATGACTGGAAGATGAATTGTAACAACATCACTGTGAAATGGATTTTCCCACATATATGGCGAGTTCCAAAGGACTAAAATATTAGTCATGGGGTGCAATATGACTGTCACTTGAAAGTCACAGAAAGTGGCGCAGTAAAGAAGTCACTTTTTGAGCACCGTTGTAAATGGGACTATTTGTGACAAATATGATATAATTTCTGACATCACATCGAGTTGCGCTACTATAAGCGATAAAAGTACTCTGATCAGAAAGCCATCAATATTTTGAATAAAGAAACATATAAGTCTTACGAATAAATCTGTTCTCTTCATTTCTAAGACTGCCATCGACCGGTTTTCGTTTCATGTCTAATCAGCAAGAGTCGTCGGATGTTGGTTTTTTTTATTAAACGTGATACTTTTATTTTTATCATTTATTCTCTAATGTCACCTATTTTTACTCTATGTTTTTACTGTGATACATAATATTCTATTAAAAAGTATATTAGACAAAAGAAACCTAAAAGAATTTATAATACATATACACGCGTACAGACACAGTTTTATATATATATATATATATACATATATACATGTTACAAATGTAGTTGCTTGTTCAAAGATTTGACTTATTTTATACAAGGGGCAATTCATAAAAACTGAAAGTAAAATAGAATAATAACAAATAAATTTTTCTTTAACTATCGTCTATGAGATGATCTGTCGTGCATCCATATTTCAGATTACTTTTTCGAAACAAGTGGTGAAGTTTTTCTTAAAAAGTTTTCATAAAATACAATTATATAAGCACAATTATAGGTCACAATTATAAGCACACTAAAAATGTGAAGAATGATAAATTTTATACATTTATATGTATTAAGAAACATAATATATTCGAATGAGGGCTAATCGAATATTGTTATCTTTCAACTGTTTATTCGTAGCTTTTTCGGTATGGCCTTTATCTTGTTGGAAAATAGATTTTCCTTTACTTAAAACAACAGCTTGTCCAAATTTTTGCTTATAAAATACGGCTGCACTATTTCATGTCCAAGGTCTTTTAAATAATAACTATATTAGTCTTGCCTTCAGCTGAAACAGAACCCAGAACAGAGATTAATCCTCCTTTACTTTCCCACGTCAGGCGAGTGAAAAAAGCTTCGAATTTCATGGGCCTAAAGTTATACCTGAATACTGGCACGATTTTCATAATAGTAGAAATTTTGCATGGAGTTGTCAAAATACAGGAACAACAGTCATGACTCAGGTGGCAGTTTAAGCTGAACTTTACACAATTGAAATTATTTTTTTCTAAGGTAATGAACTCAAGTACACACATGTACGTTAGAAACACAAATTTTTGGAATATGTTTGCTTTTAGAAGGTGCAAAATGAATTTTCCAACAAGCTAACATATTGTGTCATACCTCAAAACGTCAAAAAAGGGTTCAAAAATAGCAATATCCCATTATTTGATTGGCTACATCATTCGCACAATGCAAACATTATAAAAAATAACGGTGTGCAATAGTGAACTTTTTTTATGTAAATGGCAATCACTATTCATGCATTGCAGATCTTTAAAAAACTATTTACAATTCCTAGTCAGTTTTTTCAGTATCTGCAAAATATATGTTGTTACCTTACTTAATTAAATTGTATATTTTCGAAGTTATAAGCAGTGTCTTCATAAGTAAGATCCTTAAAATAATTAAGAATTTTTTCTTATTTCATATATTTTTAAAAATTATTATTATTTTTAATAAAAATCATCAAAGCTTTAATCGACAGATAGGTCTCCATAGTTTAAAACTACATATTATATTATTTTTATTAATACTTAGAACTGCAGAAAATTTATGATTATTTACATATTTGAGTGAGTTTATAAGTTGACCAGTGGTGCAAACCGTACTTCACTTAAATAATGGAATCATCTGTATTGAATTCCTTCCATTTAAGTTCTGTTTTATGGTGTCATTAAAAAACAGCAACTAATAACATCTCTGTACTTATAATATTGTTTCATTAAAGTAAATATTTATGAAGCTACTTTGCTCAAACTATAGATATTTTTTTCTATACAGACACTCAAGTTGTTTTTGGCGTGTATGAAATAATGAAGTATTTCTCTAAAATGCTTCATTACCTTTTTTACTGTCGGCTGGATGATGTGAAATCTGTGTTGCCTCTCAGGATAGATAATTTACAGGAGTCGTAGCGGTCTGTATTTTTATTTATTTGCTGCAACTATTTTTATACTATATTCTCCGTGGTAGATTCCTATTGAAAATGCTAAAGAAATCTACAATGACAATATATAGGTATGAAATACAGGGTGTCCATAATTAAACGACCCTACTTTAAAGATGTCTAGAGACGAAACTATTGGTCAAAAAGTTGTGAAATTTTGTGAAGGACCTAATGAAGGAATGGGAATTTGTTTAAGCGAAAAAAAATTAGTTCAAAATTTCCCCACCAGATGGAGTTTTTAATGAATTAATTACACATTTAGCATACACGACACATTTAGCATTTACGACAGTTTACAAATTTTATTACAACAAAATATTTTCCACATGACGGCCGTCATTTTCAGCTATTGTCTGGAATCGTTCCACAGTTGTATGTTATGTTGCCCGTATTGTGTTTAGGAAAATCCTAAGAACATGCCGTGAAAAAAGTTTGTTGAACACCTTTTTGTTGAAATAAAAATTTGTAAACTATCGTAAGTGTATGATAAATTCATTAAAAACGCCATCTGGTGGCGAAATTTTGAACTAATTTTTTTTTCGCTTAAACAAATTCCCATTCCTTTATTATGTTCTTCACAAAATTTCACAACTTTCTGACCAATAGTTTCGTCTGTAGACAACTTTAAAGTAGGGTCGTTTAATTATGGACACCATGTATATAAAAGTTACAGGATGCTAGTAAAAATGTACATTAAAAATGGAGTGATCACGTGTTGGACGAGTCTTCGACCATATTTAGTAGATATTGCATTATTACTCTTCATAAACTGAACTAAATTGGGGATAATTTCTATAGCAGGTCATCAGTTATATCTGTGTTATAAAGTATGATTTCAGAAAATATCTTTAGTTTTCTTTCGTATTATTTCTCGTTGTTATATCGACACGTTGGATAACGCCGCGACTAATAGCGAATCTTTTATTTTTTCCAGAATGAAATCATAAAATCTGTTAACTTTCTGTCATACCTCTTAGTATTTTGCATTCAACATTTGCACAAAAATAAAAAAAGTTTTATAAAACTGAAAATATTTTATTAACTTTTTATGAGCTGGAAAATAAATTTAAGCAATCAAAGTATCTCGTCTATTAAAGATAATTAAATAAAATGAATTAAAGTAATGAATTAGTTTGGTAGAGATGCAATATATAAGGAAAAATTTTAAACTTATCCAGAATATAAGTAACATAATACAGAATATATAATATAAGAGTAAAAAATGTGTATGTGGTAAGTGAATCTAATGCACAGAATGTTTAACATTTATTTTTGTTGCAATATATAAAATATAATTGAAAAAACAAATAAGTACCTACTAACGACAATGAAATACCTTTGTTAGATTTAATCTTTAAAACATGTAAATAAATTTTTTTCTAATAAAAATACACACAGAAACTTAATTACATCGCAATAAATTTAAACGAGATAAATAATAAATTGAAGATTTTTATTTTGATAAGAATTAAATTTACGCATTTACAAAAAATAACAACTTAGTATTGAACATTCCTCCAGCAGCAAATGAATCCTATAAATAAAACTACATAGAAAAATTAATTGTTTTTTTAATTTATTTATCTGAAATCCTTAATCAATCTGATTTATTGCCTGTGTATCTAAGCGAGAAATTTTATCAAATTTTACTTTTATTTGCTGTGGCATTTCCGAAAATTGTGTTCATTAATCCTCCTTTACACAACAGACAATTTTTTTTAATCTAGTTGTTGATATTGATTAAGAGAATATTTATATTACTTTTGTTATTAGGCTTTGTTGAAAAAATGAATTATAGAACCTACATTACTAGAGGATGGTTTTAAAAAATTGTACTCAGGATTTTACAGCTTCTTCCCAATAAACCAAACCTTCTTTGCCAATGAACAACAGAAAATATGAAAACAATTGCAATTTGTTTTGAAACAATTGTAATATGTAATTTAAAATACAACTATTGGAGCACAGTTAAGTTTCACATAGTTCAAAAAGAGTTTCAGTTGTGAGCAAGATTATTACTATGCACTGCAATTGTTTGATTTAGTGTGATCACTTTCTATTCAGTGAAAATGTAATTCTTGTAAGTGTTCATAAAAAAGAAAATTATCTAACATCTCAAGCAAGAAATTTGAATGATCTAAAAACCGTATCAAAATAGGTGAATGGATGAACTTGAAATATTCTGCATCGGCTGTGGAATGAATTCAGGCGCAGCCTAAATATTATCGGCCAAACGAAAGAAAAGCATATTGAATGTATTTAAATTTAAAGGTAAGTATAATATAATGTAATTTACTTCATTTGCATATAGTGTATAGTCCATGAATGTCTAAATTAGGAATTTTAATCCGTTATTTTGTAACACATCCTGGTATAGATAGAGTTAAACAAAAATAAACTGATAACTATATTCTCCGCATGAGTTATTTATTGGGTTGTTCAGAAGGTTCTTTCCGTTTTGGAAAGTTGGTTCGTAACAAAAAATTCTATAATTTAATTATTAGACAATTATTCTGATAGCTAATGTTTAATGATTGACGGGCAGAATTTTACGTCAAGAATTGGTTTTCTCACACGGTAGAAACTTTCCGAACATCTCAATAACATTAAACATTTAATTTTAGATATTTTCTATTTAGGAATATAGAATTTATTTCTTTTAACCACTAAATAAAATGATTTTAAACATATTGAATGGTTTAAAATTTTACACATTGTACACATTGAATTCTAAGTAATAATTAAAGCTGCCGCATATTTGTTTTTCATTTATTAGCATAAACAAACTACTTAAATGATATAACCCTTTACACATCCAAACATACATATAGACTTATTAATTTTGAACTTATCTAATATAACATTTATTTCACAAAAATGTTTCAGAGAGTTTCGAATGAGGTATTCCGAATGAAGCAAAAAATATTATTTCAAAGATGAATTATAAATGAGGCAGCAATGCAATATTTCATCGTGGGTTTAGTAAAACAATGTGTTTTTGCAAAAAGTCAAAAAGTCATGCTGAGGAAACGGATGTTAATATTTTCTTTGTTAGATTCTTGAAAGACTACTGACAGTAGCTTAAAGAAAAAGTCTAAAGAAAAAGAAAAAAGTTTTTGTTTCCTTTTCTTTAGTTTCGAATAGTTGTTTGCTTTATGATACTAAGAGAAAAATGTTTTTTATACACTTCAGTACACTTTTTAATAAACGTCCAACTTCAAGTTTTGTTCTCTGTTTTATCATTTCAATAAACGTTTCAATTTCCAAGATTTTATTTGAGTTTTAAAATGAAATATTAAAGAAACTAAATTTTTATATTTAACTTCGAAATTCTTGTATAACTGAAACTCAAAAGCATAAAGTTTTTGTTTAATCTCGATACTATACGCTTATTGGTTTTATAAAAAAATTCACATCATTGAGTATTTGTTTGTTTATTATATATTGGATCTTTAAGAAATGTTGTACTTAAACTTATTATAAGCAAGAATTTTTTCTCTTATGAAAGTGAAATCAATCTAAAACTGAAACCTGGAAGCATCACTCTGCTGTTTACTTTCTATAATAAATAATTCTTTCTATAAAACTTTCCATAATATTTATTTTCTATAATACTTTCTATAATAATTATTTTCTGTAAGTTTTTTTTATCTTATGAAAGGGAAATCAATCTAAAACTGAAACCTGGAAGCATCACTCTGCTGTTTACTTTCTATAATAAATAATTCTTTCTATAAAACTTTCCATAATATTTATTTTCTATAATACTTTCTATAATAATTATTTTCTGTAAGTTTTTTTTCTCTTATGAAAGTGAAATCAATCTAAAACTGAAACCTGGAAGCATCACTCTGCTGTTTACTTTCTATAATAAATAATTCTTTCTATAAAACTTTCCATAATATTTATTTTCTATAATACTTTCTATAATAATTATTTTCTGTAAGTTTTTTTTTCTCTTATGAAAGTGAAATCAATCTAAAACTGAAACCTGGAAGCATCAATCTGCTGTTTACTTTCTATAATAAATAATTCTTTCTATAAAACTTTCCATAATATTCATTTTCTATAATACTTTCTATAATAATTATTTTCTGTAAGTTTTTTTTCTCTTATGAAAGTGAAATCAATCTAAAACTGAAACCTGGTAGCATCACTCTGCTGTTTACTTTCTATAATAAATAATACTTTCTATAAAACTTTCCATAATATTTATTTTCTATAATACTTTCTATAATCATTATTTTCTGTAAGTTTTTTTTCTCTTATGAAAGTGAAATCAATCTAAAACTGAAACCTGGAAGCATCACTCTGCTGTTTACTTTCTATAATAAATAATTCTTTCTATAAAACTTTCCATAATATTTATTTTCTATAATACTTTCTATAATAATTATTTTCTGTAAGTTTTTTTTTCTCTTATGAAAGTGAAATCAATCTAAAACTGAAACCTGGAAGCATCAATCTGCTGTTTACTTTCTATAATATTTAATTCTTTCTATAATACTTTCCATAATATTTACTTTTTATAATACTTTCTATAATAATTATTTTCCATAATATACCCCTTTTTTATAAGATAGTATACGCAATTCCTCTAACTTCTTCCTGAAAGTTATTCATAAAAAAAGCTGTTTGTTTAGTTTAAAAATTATGAAGAAAAACAAATTATTTTCATTTGTACATATTTAAATTGAAAAATGGTTTTCTTAATCTTACGAAATTTTCTTTTACGCCTTACATGTTGTTACACTAGTTATCTAATATTACACCATCTTTTGCTCTAAAAATATTTTAAAGCATATTTTCTACCGCATTTCAAAATACTGAATGTTACTTATTTTATAGACATTTTTATTTAATTAATTTAGAGTTAATTAATTTACTTTACGCTGAAATATGATTAAACATATAAATATGTATATATCTCGGGTTCGAAAAATTAAATTTTTTATGCACCATTTTCGTTGCTTTTACATTTTAATATGCTTGGTTAAAAAATGTTGTTCTCTTCACACTATCCCGTGCGCATTTTACACGAAGTGAGAATGATAATCGCTTCACGAAAAATTACTTGGAAGATCCAGGAAAGTATTAAAAAATTACGAAAACAACAGTACTAATAATTGTATATAGTGAATTTTTTATAATATTTTTCAGACCTGCCACAAAGTTAAAATTCGTTAAAATTCCCTTTCTTCACCTAGAACAGTGGGATTTTTCTAAACTGGGGTACATGTATGCCTGGGATATGTAGCTCACCAGTTGGGGTTAGAAAAAATATTATTGATAACGATGTAAAAATTTAAAAAAAGTTAACACATTTAAACTAAAACAAATGTAAGTTTTGTTTTCAAAGACCTAAGTGAAAGGTTAATAGACTACTCGCTAAACGAAAGAAAAAACATACATCTATTGATTAATTTATAGCTTACTTTTGCAGCCCATCTGCAATAAGATTTTGAGACACTGCATAAATCTTGAAGATTTTGTTTTGTTACTTTTTTCTTTTCTCGCAGTGTTAGAAACATGCAGCAAAACACGAATCGTCTTGGAACAAGCCATCATTTTAGATTTTAATGTTCATCTCTTCAGCGTCAATTCAGTAAGGTGTGTTAATATCATGAGTCATAGCTTATCATAACATATCATACCTTAATTTGAAGTGTTTAGCTGTAATGTATTATTTAGATTCACGTTCTTTTAATATTACTTTGTATCCCAATAGGTGCTTATACATCACCTAAGAGTTGTCTTAGCAGTATTAACCAGCATAAAAAACATTGCTATGTAACAAAACAACTATTTTTGCGCGGGGTTATTAGAGAAGGTGTAGTCTTAATTCAAAGGATAAAGAAAGGGTTACAGGAGGGAAAAGGTTGGGTTAAACTGCAGTTGAATTAAACTGCATTAAAATAAATATTTTTCCCCTCCATCCACTTGTAAAACATTTTACCTTTTCCATTATTGTAGCCAGTTGCTATACAACATTCGTTAGTAATCTGCTATCAAAATTACTTATACTAACTTACTTATAGTAGTTATTACTTATAGTTGGAACCTTTTTAGCACTTTTCTCAAAATCGAAATTTTATCGCAGGCCTTTGTAATAAATAATATTTACATATCTTAATATATAAAACGTATATATTTACATATCTTAATATATAAACTTAATACACTATCGTACATATATATAAATGATAAATTAAACGAAAAACCCTCTTGATTTTTTTTTTAGTTTATTTTATGAATAAACCGTTACTCCCAAAAATTTCCACTTGCATTTAATGCAAATACCATAAATTTCATACCGATATTTGTATTAAATTGATATCACATATAAATATTTTTAATATAAAAAATTTTTTCAGATAGCATAACTGGCAAAGACGTATTTTCATGTGAGAATTTTGATTTTTATTAAAATAATACTGAAGCTACGTATTATAAAAATTGTACATAAAGGTTTATTTGCCGTACCTCCTTGAGACAATCGTAAATATATGGGGATTTTTACAGGCTCGACACCAAATGTCGTATATTTCGTCGTTATACCTAAATTACAAAGTATAAAGGGGTCCCTGTTTAGTACTAAGCTCAAATATAACACTAGACGTCTTCATGTGCTATCGAATTCTTTTTGATTGTATATTTCTGCGTTTCTAGATATCGAATATGTTTTATCTTTACTCTTTCATGTAGAGTAAATAAGAACAATCAAATAAAGTTTCTTTAGAAACTGTTAAATAATGTGATTTTATAACATATCACACTTGTCGTAACAAAAAACTTTTGTTACAACAATAAAGTATCTTTTATAGTTTCATAGTATAAATATATGTTTCCAATAAAATATTCATAACTATGGAGAAATTAGTAGGGTTAAAAAAACTAGAATATTTGTCGCATAATCGCGGCGAAAGCATATTCTTCTGGTTTAAATAAAAGCTCCTTGTATAGAACTTCGTCTGGTTACATTACTCCGCATTCCTTGATGATGAAAGTATCTATCCTTCTATACAGATACAGAAAGTCGTTCACATATTAAGGAGAGGATTTTCAAAGTTAAGTTCTACGCATAAATGACATATTCTTTGCAACAGTTTGACATTTTTGGATAGCCTTGACTTTTGGCTATAGCTCTTGTACAAAATGTCAATGATTATGGAATTCCTTGTTACAGTCAAGTCTATTTTTCTGATACCTCTTGTAAAACATTCCAAAGCCTTTTCAATGTTCGTAAATTCATTTAAACAATCCAAATGCACAAAAAGGCCATTGATGGGGGGGGGCGGTTACCAGGTGATTTTACATGGATTTCTTCAATTGAGACACAATTTATTTCCGTTTGGAATTCTTTCTTTGTTAAGTATGCGTCAGTTGAGTTGTGGAAGAGCGACTGGGAGACTTTGTTCATATGAAGCTAAATTAATGTATTTTTCATGTAAAGCTGGAATTTCTTCTTTTAAAATGGGTTCTAAAATATTTTACTGTTATAAACTGATAATGAATTGAAATCACCTTAGCTTTACTGAGTAGTTTATCTATAAATTAATTTCATAACAAAATCCCGCAGCAATGAGGATTTCTTTCGGAAATTTTTCTTTACATTCACAAGCCCATTTCTTTTTTATTACTTTCTTCTATCTATAATAGAAGAAAGTATTGTAATCGAAATTTTTTTCGATTTCCGGTTTTCGACGGATTTACACGTTTTAGGGGTCAGAGATTCCAAAAAACATGTTTTTACAAAATGTCTGTCTGTCCGTCTGTCCGTCCGTCCGTCTGTCCGTCTGTCCGTCTGTCCGTCTGTGTGTCTTCATTGTATCATCGAAATATGTATGAAGTTATGCTTCAAATTGAACCACATTTTTTTCTATGTTTTTGGCTATGGCAAGCAGGTTCTATTAGAATTTGGGGATATTTCGACGAAAGGGAACGCTGTGATCGATATTTTTGTTCCATTTTCACTATTGTATCATCAAAAAATGTATGAAGTTATGCTTCAAATTGAACCACATTTTTTTCTATGTTTTTGGCTATGGCAAGCAGGTTCTATTAGAATTTGAGGATATTTCCACGAAAGGGGGCGCTGCGATAGCCATTTAAAGATTTCAAATTCAAAAAGGTGTGCAAATTCAAAAAAATTAGAAATCCTAAAAGTTTTTTTGGCTAAATGTTCGGCCTTGATCCGGAGAATCCGGAACAATTTTTGTTTTGCCTCTATCTTAGAAAATGGCTGACATTTTCAAACAAGACAGCAGAATTCATCCATAAACGGGTTTAATTTATGAGTTTTAGTTAACATGGTTTCGGCAAATTTTCTTTCATTATTTTAACCATTAATCCTATTATATGCTTATCACTATACACTTATATTCGTCAACGTCAAATTCTCGCCGAACTGGGCGACAGTTGGCGGAATATCACCAAATTTGGCGACCAAAGTAAGTTGCTATAAATGAAGCCAACTTGGCTGTAGAGGACTAATTTGGCGATATTCTCATTCAAATTCAATGTTGACGAGAACTGGGATTGAATCTTCTTTATTTCCACGCATTTTAGCTTCGTGTTTTCCAGTAAAATTAGCTAAAATCGTAAAACCAAGGAATAGGGAGGCTATCTGTTCCGGTCGGTTCAGGCCAGAAGGACTTTTCGTAGTTTAGTATACATCGGTTGTTCGCATTCCTGTAACCCGACGATTCGTAAGCAGCTGACGTACAACAGAATGACGAAAAATATTGATTTTATTGGCGATGTGATAGCGAATTTTGAAGTATTAACATGACTGAGATAGAAGAAAGTTTTGGGATTGGCACATCCGACTAGTTTTCTTTTAATTGATAAAAATTGTTCTTCTTTTGATACACTCACTTAAATAAAGCTATGTTTCATCCAGTGTTACGATAATTTTTTATTTATCACCACCTATGTGTTTGTTAACCCCTTGAGGGGCACTGGTACATAATATATACAACTTTTTAATATATAACTTTGCCACCAGTATTATTAAATAAAAATATTTAGTATTTTTCTTTTTGCCGATTGAGATGGTAAAAATTCATTATTAAAAATTACTGGTGTCGAAACATCGCAAAATTTAGCATTTTTGGACCACGTGCTTGCCCTCCAAGGGGTTAAAGTGAGCGTTAGAATACGCTATCCACACCACATTGGAAGACAGTGGAAAGTTTTCCAAGAGGTATGGGAGGAAATTGATATGATTGTACTAAACGAAAAATGGAACAAGATGGAAATTTCAATCCAGAGTTATAATCAAGAGTCAAGGCTATTAAGTAGAGTAAAATTGACGCGCAAGGAATATGACATGTATGTTCAGAAATTAATTGTGAAAATCGTGTCCATAAAGTGTGAACGACCTTCTGTATAAGCCATTCTCGGTGTGTGTGTTCCTTAAACAAATCTACAATGTTTCACCTATTTTCACGAAGATCCATATACATACGCTTTAGAACACGATAAAAATCACTGTCAATTTAAAAAAAATCTCAGATCAATCTTTTACCAAATTTTTCAAGCACATGCCATAAATTATCATTATGGAAATTTATATATTTTTTCATTTTCTTATGCAATTTCTTCCCCTTTTTACACAAAAAGAAACTGCTTATGGACAATGTATTTATAAGACAATAAACATTCAGATACTCTCACTATAATTGAAATGCGAAATCGATATATCCGAGAAGATAATGTGATTTCTTTGTATGTATAGTTAAAAACTTTACTATAATTGCGTGTAAATGGCGTAGTATATTTCATTAACCCTCTCACTGACATGCCCGTGTTAATACGTTCACTGAGCTCCAGGCTTCACTTCAATACAAGCATTATTTAAATTAATATAATTCTACGGATATAATGCAGTTTTAATACATTGAGTAATGATTGATACCCTCAATGTTTACATTCATATATATAATTAAGTTTTTTATCTTACATTGGAAAAATCATCTTTTTTTAGCATTTACAAAAAAATACAGGGAAAACAACAATTTAGCCCTTTTGCTGGAGAGTTAGTGGGTTAATAGTATTTGTAGTTAAATAATATACTATTGAAATTCAAGAAAAATATTAAAAGAAAAAAAATCGACACTCTCTATCAAATGCTTTATGTATGACGTCAAACTGACTCTAAAGTAACGGTTGCAATGTTTTCCTATTCCGTTTCACTTTACAGAACACCGTTCTCGCAAATAAATAGTAATATACTAATAAATAACTTATCTCCTAATTTTACAAAATTAAATTGTTTCCACTGGCGAAATTAACCACATGTTCTAATGAAACTCTGCCCTTTCATTCATAAAGCCCCAACCATGAAATAATTTTCAATGAATTTAATTCCGACCATTCTGAGATTAAACCAATGAATTAAAATAAATATTGAAATCGAGTTATAGCTAACTGGAGTTTTAAATTTAGCTATTTCGCCATTTTGTGCATACGTAAATTTCCACACATTTGCATCATGACTTTTTAAGTAAAAAATATTTTACTAAATTAAGTCATGTTCAGTTGATTCATAAATTCTCTTTCGACATAAAATGAACATGAGCAACAAACATAATTTAATTGAATCATTGACATATAAGAGAAAATGTCCATCAGTTATCATCACAGAATGGTTGAAATATGGTTGAAACATGATTTTGATATCAAATCCATTGGCCAATTTTTTTCTTAATGTTTACAGTTTTGCAACAGTGGACTGTAACGTATTCACCAAATGGTAGTTCAATTGAAAGAATAGTTTGTGCACTATCGTGTTCATCCACATACACACATGCTGGCATAATCGTAAAACCACGAAAAACAGACTACGCGGGCGATTAAAAAATATCAACATACACGGATACGCAAACGCATAGGGGAGAATAGCCGAATTTGCACCACTTCACTTATTTACAGGTGTAACTCACATCATTTTTGGAATATCTGGAAAATATCACTACATGTTGTCAAACTATTCATCATGTAACTAAATAAATCTGTACAATAATTGTTTTTGAAAATCTTAATTTTTATTTTAATTTGAAAAATTTGTCAAAAGTGGCCCAAATTCACCGACTGGTCGCCTAAGTTGGACCGCGTGTCTCCTAAATAGGACCAAACAATATTAGGCTGTTGTAGTGTGTAAGGATTATAATTAAAATAATTAAAAGCAAACTTTGTGATTAATGAAACAATCAAACAAAACAACAGCGATGAAATATAATGAAATCAATTCTCTGAAAGTAAGAGTAATGGTTTTATATCAAAATGTATTCAAAATATAAATCAAAGTTATAAGTAATTAACAATAGAAATTATGGAACAATTTGCCAGTTACTTAAATATCATGTAATAAGTAATGCAAGGATTACACATAAATTTGTTTTGTTCATTTTTTATTCCAGCGCACACAACATGGGAACCATATTTGGCAATCCGAACACTGAATCATTTCTGCTAATTTATTTTTCTTACAAATTAGGCAAAACCAATCCTCACTGTCTTGATTTTTCTTTTTCGATGCTGAATCATCAGACATTTTTTCCAACAGAAGTTTTCTTTACCTAATGTATGTAGTTCTTCCCTTTCATCATTTTATTTCCAATTGAATTACCCTATATTTTTAAAACTTGATATTCCAATTGCTTTTGTGTTTTGAGAGCTTCCTTATTGTCGTTTTTTTTTTGTTTTTTCATTTCAAGGTTCACTTTATATGATGAAGATGTTAACACAGCTATGTTTTTTTGGCTCCCTCTGTACTTTGATTTAACTGATTTTGGCACGGGAGATAACCTTTCTAATAATTATTTCGCTTTTTGGGGAGGGTTTGTAGATGAATCCTTCTTGCGGGTCAACCTCTTCAGAACTTACTCTTTCCTTTTCTTTCCCTATATCTTTGACAACTTTTGCTGTCACTGATGTTTTTCTTCCAGACTCTTCGTCTGTGTCATTTTCATCTTTTTTTTTACTCTCTTAGTTTTAATAGGTTTCATTATTACTCACTCTGACTCCGAAATCTCATTAGCAGGAGAATCAACGGATCTATCTGCAGTACCTATCTCCTCGACAGGAAAAAGTGCAGAAGCAGCTGCAAAACAATGTCTTTTAAAAACATGTCTGTTAGGAAGCCAAATGCCGAAACCTTTGAAACCTTGGACGGCGATTTCAACGGTTGCTGCTTTGTTGTAAGCGATAGTTAAAAGCTGGGGGACCTGCAGATTTATTAAATTCATAAGCTCGAAGCCACGATTATTGTGCCTCTGCGTAATAGGTATTTAAGGGTTTAAAGAAGAAAACAGTCCTCGAAATTCATTACTTAGTTTTAAAATTTATGATCGTATATCTGGTCCAATTTAAGTAACTCAAAATGGTCCAAAAGCAACTGAGCCATTTTTTTAAAACAGGTAAACTGAAGACGAAGAACAAAAACGAAAGCAAAAAAATCCGCGTAAAATATATGCGCAATAAACACACGAATTTAGGTATGTATACGAAAACATAACAACTTACCTTAGTTTAGAGTATTATCTTACGTTTATTAGAAAAAAAATAGATCAAAACAACTAATTTTCGCTTTTTTTAAAAATTGTCCAAAAACAGCTCGTCGAAGGCGGGTGCTTCTTCTAATGATAATGGACGTCAGTCCGATGAGTAGGTAGTGGTAGGCAGCGGTAGGCAGCATTTCTTTCTGTAATTAATGGACGAATTGCAGTGATCCATTTAAAGCAGCGTTTCAAATATGGCTACTTTCCATTGTGAAGTAGATTTAAAAATAACGAAAACAGATTCAGGGAACTTTAAAATGTAAAAATATACCGAAATGTCTATAATCAGGCTTTTATTATAATTACAACACTTTACTTATACTATTTGTGTTGGGAAAATAATAATGTTTTTGTCATCACTGGAAGCCACTAGCTCTACTCAAATTAACGTTTATTATCTGTAAAATAAGAGCTTTACTACGAAGCCATCATACGAAATAGAATTTAAGTATGCCATTTGGTTGTATTTTTTAAAAAATCCCCGTTTAAGCAGAAAAATCGAATAGTTTTCTGTTACACGTACAACAGAGTATTTGCATTTGCATTTTTAAAGGTGATTGGTTTAGTATGATTGCATAAAAAAAAGTCAGGTTTTTTTTTAATTGTCGTTTTACGGTTTATGGACACGAATGCGTTATTGCGATTGCCTTATTTTTAGGATATTGCATTTTTATTTATGGCTCTCAGAAAACCTCCAAAATTACCTCGGTTGAAACCAGGTGATTCAATAAGTTTTTTATATTTCTTAAATTTCGATACTATTTTGTTTTTATTTCAGTGTGATACCAAGTTTTCGCACTATTGAAACTTTTGGAATGTTATTACTAGATCAAATAATCAATAACCCCAATGCATGTAAGCATAAGTTGCATTTCGTTATACTAATTAAATACAAGTTCCCATATCAAGATTTTTGAAAACCATTTACTGCAAATACTAAAAACGCTGGTACGTGTACAGATGTTGTACCGTCTGCTTTGAATATTTCTTTATCAACATTCTGCTATAAGGTGCTATTGATAAATAACAAATGATCATGAAAATATTTGATATGTTTTGCTACAAAACAACAAGAAAAGAAAATTATATAGCATTTGAAGCTGTAAAACATAAAAAAAAATTCTTTTACCTTTTTAATATCATATGGAATATTTTTTAGTGAAATGCTCTAGAATTAATAAAAATTAATAATGTAATTCTATGTGTTGGATGCCTTTCAATTAGGGAAACAAGACAATCCTAAACAAATAATGTTTACTTCTGATTTATAGAAAAACTAAAAAGTAGTAATATGTTTCATTGGGTTGAATTTCTTTCCGTTAGAGAAAGTTGCTATGCGAAATGAAAAACACAAGCTGACGCCAAATGTGTTTTGCATGCAGCAAATGAAACCTGAACCAAATTTCGTATGTCTGCGTCTAGCACATGTATTGTATTCTACTATTTGAGCAAAATCATATTCATAAACTTATATTTTATGACAGTATCATGTTTATGCGTGTAAATTTCTTATCCAATTTTTGATAGAGAAAAACGAAAAACGCAATATTTTATATAATACTATGAATACTAATAAAACACAAGCCAGAAAACTTAAAACGAAACGTAGAAATCCTGACTCAAAACAATAAAATCTGAAATAAATTATCATATTTTATCATTTTTATGTCCCCTCTCTGAAATTCCACAAAACGGTTTCCAGAATCTGTACTTTTTATATGCTGGAATCACGTTTAAATGAAGTTTATGAAGTTTTATAAATATTATCAATATTGCCAACACACGTGTTTATTTAATGGGTCACGAATATCAGTTTTTATATTTTTCTGCGTTAGTTGTGTGAAGTAAGTTTAACAAAGATATATATTGCATTTTTGTTTGGTAATTTTTTATCTTATTTATAATTTAGTTATGACAATTTAAGTTATCATAGACATAGTTTTTTCCGGTTATTATTTTAAAATAATGTGAGAGTAATCTTTGTATTTTAACTGCTGTTATGCAAACTACACATGCTGTAAAAAATAGAAAAAATATGAATTATATCATTTAGAAACCTCAAAAACCAATATATGTTTGCAACTTATATAAGCATTTAGAAAAACGAACTTTCTTTTAATGACACATATTTAAGGGATCGTTTCTGAATACTTTTATAGTGTATTAATAGGACTAGATTGGATTTCCTCCTCAATTTATCAATTATTGCTGTAACATTTTGAGTTTTCGCGATATTTAAATATACTTTTTATATGAGTTGTCCTATAGTATTGGCTATCAAATCGTGACAAAAAATCTTTGCTGTATTTCACGCATAAGCAGTTAAAATTTACTTCATTCAAATACCTATATCTCATCAAATATTCAATCTATCTACAATTTAATTACAGTATACTATTTCTACGATTTCTTTTCAAGTTTTTGAAAAGCGGTGTTAAATTCGGCTGAAAACTCTGCATGCTATAAAAAAACCCTGTTGCATTTTTCACAGAAACGTTAACATCTTCACGAATATACGTGCTATGCTTACACAAATGCACACACATTTTCAACAGGACGTACATAGTCATTTGCTACAGTGACAGACCATTTTTAGCATTTTCTGTTACTTGGGTGATCAAAAATATTATTTTATTATTAAAATTATTAATGTCCTCCCCCCTAATTTTCCTCGTGACAAAATCTTCACTGAAAAACATAAAGTGCAGCATGTTCTTTACATCCTCAAAGTTCAAGTGAATTTCGGGCCTTTTCTCACGTGTTTCAGTAGATATTCGACGAAACGTCTGAAATTGGTCACTGCAACCTTAATTTCTGGACACCAGTGTAGATTGATCAGAACCGTGACTTGATTACTTGATTAAGTAAAACAAACACACTGTATGAAGCGAGGAGTTTCCAGCCATCTGGGATGAACTGGTTTATATTGTTGATCAACATAGTATCTTTAATTTATACTACGATAAATTCTTGGCTACCTAGCGTTTTGCTGAAGTTGGCCAGGTGAAAGATGACGTAGTATAATTGTTAACTTGTTTGGTTCTCGTAGACAAACATTTGCATCCCGTTACGAAAAATTCCTAAATGTGCTGTGTTACTTTGTAGTAAAATACTGTAATGCGTTTCTGTAATTAAAAATTTGTATTTTTGCGTCCATTTAAACAATGTTCATTTTCATACGATCACGAAATTTACTCCCTACTATTAAACCTAATTATTTTAACGTCTGTTCTGTTCTATTCCCATTTATAATGAAATTCTATTTCGCTACTAGTGCCATGTATTGTTTTTGTTTTGTTATTGTTATAATTAATTATTTTTATCTCAATTTATTTTTATCTCTAAATTGTTTGATTATCGAATCATAGTTTCAAAAGTTTAAAGTAGGTATTGGGAAATATATATATAATTAAATATTACTTTCTAAATTTACAATCCTCTATTCCATTTTTTAAATCTAATCTTTCAGTATGACAGTCATTTTGTTGAAGATGTAAAAGTAGACTGTATGTGTTAAATATAACGTTTCATGAATATTCTTTGAAACTTTATATTTTTATTAAAACCATAAATCAGTCTGGAATTTCCCAAACTTTAACATATAACTATCTAAAAATAACCCACATTTTCAGAAAATGTCCCTTATTTTTCGAATATTCTCAAATACGATAGATTGGACATTTGTTACTTGGTTACATTACTTCTTTCAATTTGAAAAAATATATAGATTTCATAAAAAGAAAAAAAATGAATAAAAAAAAATAATTGAACGTTTTGATTTCTTAAATGAAAATTGTCTAAAATATATAGTCGATCAAAATTTTAATTAAGTAATTAAGTTTTATTAATATTTTACGATTCTATTTCAGAGTGTTAAACAAAAATTCCATCTCATACATACGCTATTACACAAATCGCGAAAACATGAAATTGTGGCACTACCTGCTACACCAAAATCTAATTAGCACTGTTTTTGTAAATGTCTATCTAAATACGAAGTTTCATGGATTTCCGTACAATGGTTCTTGAGTTAGAGCGGCCACAAAATTTTTATAATACGACAGGAAACAGCAACATATTTTTTCAAAAATTTTCAAATCGTTTTCTGAACATGTGAAAACATGTAAATCCGTCAAATACTGGGTGTCAAATATTTTCTTCAATTCAATATAATGTTTTTATTATAAATATGAGAAGGCTGTTAAAATAAAAACTGTAGCCAATGAGTATTTATGTTCCTAATACATTTTATCATATTCCATGCAGCATTTTATCTTGATTACATAACTATTTTCATTATGCCTAATGGAACAATTCTGTCAGCTTCATATACATCATACCTCTAGTCTATTTTTATCATAAATAAAAAGGAATATTATTCCGAAAAGTAACTACTACATGTAAGATAATCAACGAAATCTATCTGTCACTTAACAAAAACACGTTTGCTTAAGTATATTTCCTGCTACTTTTCTTTATACACTACATATTATTATTTTTTAGAAAAATATACCGAAAGTATATTAAAGGTCTAATAATATAAACATCATAAATGTTTGACATTTTATTAAAGGAAGTAAAATAAGAGTTTTCAAAGAATGCACTTACGGAAGGAGATCATGTTGAGCAGCCTGAAAATGACAATAATTAAACCAGTGCGAAACACTCTGTAGTTTGAAAACCAATGAATAAAATACAAAACTTTTTTGTATAATTTCACACATTCTTGTAGTTAAACAAAAACACTCAAGTTATATACATTTAGCAATATTAATTAATTAAACGATAACGAAAAATATGGCTTTTTAAAAATATAAATACTAAAATATACATTTTGCGCGCAAGATTTAAAAATTCTGCTGCAAACACATACTTAAAATTTCAATTATTTTTCTTATACTACTATATTTTACACTGAACCTAAATTCATTAGCACAATTAATGGATTTTATATTGATATTCACTGAATTTACTAAAAATTTTAGATTTAATTTTTCAATACAAAATTTTCTATGGCAAAAATCAGACTAAATTTAGGTTCAGCATGAAAGTATATATGAAAATTAATTAGACGCAAAATTGCAAGGTTCTATGATAATTAGATTTTTAATGAGAGTGCGCGCAATGCCAAAAAACACTCTTTTGAGAAAAGGGTTTCGAAGGTAACTTTATAGCATGACAGGAAATGGCTTTTTACAAGATATTTCTCGATATAACTTCTGTTCTAATTGGAATTTTTGTAAAATTCTTTTTGCAGTATATTTGTAACATTCAAAGTATCCATGATATTTGTTTTTTGAAAAATTGATTCTTAAAACATTTAACGTGATTTTCCCCTTTAAAATGTTGTAAAAAATATTCTGATATAAAATTAACGTTCATGTAATGTTAATGTTACTTAATAGTACAGATAATATAGATCCAAAATTGTGTAAAATACAACAGCTGATAGCCATTCACAAAAATTTGGGAAGAACTTCGTTTTGGCACTAAATATGAAGATCCGATGAGTCCCCAAAAATAAAGTTGTTTTACCCTGTCTTTTTTTGGGAAAAAAGGGAATATTTTAACTCAGGGAGGAGGGGAATCAATTTTTTAAAGTAGGTCAAGTCTGGTATCGTTATTTATACATTTGTTTTTAATTCTGGATGGAAGGACACCATCCGCAAGTTGATACGATCATTCGTTACAAAGTTACGCTACCTTTTACAAATACAATGTCGACATATAACAAATTATAACACGTTGTAATTATATATTTCTTTTCAATTTCTAAAAAGGGTAAAATAAAAAAAAATTATAAACAGTAAAAAATGTTTTATTAGACGGTTGACATATGTTTCAGCTCAATGTGAGGCAATTTCAAAACAAGCAAAAATATTCTATAAATGCATGGTCTATAAAGTTATAATAGTCTAATAAAACCTTTTTATTGTTTATAATCTTTTTATTTTACATCTTTTAGAAATTAAAAATAAATATATAAATTCGGTGATTTACCCCAGTACACTTAATACAGGTTTTTACAGAAACAACTGATGGTCATTCTCGAAAATTTGGGAAGAACTTCGTTTGGCACTAGAAAAGAAGATCCGATGAGTCATTAAAACATAAAGTTGTTTTACGATGTTTAGGGGGAAAAGGGGGGGGAAGGGGGTATTTTAACTCAGGGGTGGATAATTCAGTATTTTAAATAAGTATAATGGGTATCATCTGTTATGCATTTTTTAATTCTGAATCGAATGAAATTATCCGCAAGTCAATAGGATTATTTGTTGCAAAATTACGCCAGTTTTTATAAATACAAAGTCGACGATATTATTTTAACCCCCTTGAAATATAAAATTCTCGTGTTTTACACACCCTCCCCCCCCCAAAAAAAAAAACACGATAAAACAACTTTATTTTTTTTTTTCGTGCTCATCGGATCTTCATTTCTAGTGTCAAAAGAAAGTTATCCCCAAATTTTCGTGAAAGCCTATCAGTTGTTTCTGTAAAAAACTATATTAACTACATTGAAGTAAAATCGTCGACCTTGTATTTATAAAACCTGGTGTAACTTTGTAACGCATCACCATATAAACTTTCGGGTGCTGCCGTTCGATTCAGAATTAAAAAATACATATTAACCGATACCCCACTTGACCTATTTAAAAAAGGTTCCCCTCTGAGTTAAAATGTCCCCCTTTGACCCCCCCCCCCTAAACAACGTAAAACAACTTTATTTTCGGGAGACTAGTCAGATCTTCTTTTCTAGTGGCAAAACTAATTTCTTCCTAAATTTTCGTGAATGGCCATCAGTTGTTTCTATAAAAAACTACATGAACTGCACTAAGTATTGTATTGGTAAAAATTGGTGTGACTTTGTAATGAATCATTGTATCGACTTGCGAAGGGTGTCATTCGATTCAGAATTTAAAGATACATAACTAAAGTTGCCCCACTTGACCTACTTAAAAAATTATTCCCCCCCCCTCCCTGGGTTAAGTTTTCCCACTATTTCACCCCCCGAAAACAGGATAAAACAACTTTATTTTTGGGAACTCATCGAATTTTTCGAATTTTTAATTCTAGTACCAAAACGCCAAATTTTGGGGAATGCCCATAAAATAAAAATCTATTTTACTTGTACTATAAGGTTCTCTAATAGAACTTTCTGGAGATATTCTTTTATCTACATAAACCGTTCTATTTTATTGGCAGTAACAACGGTGTTCAAATAACAACTTCGATCAAGGTATGACCTTTCTAATACCTCACATTATGGATCTCAGATGGCCACGAACGATTTTTCGTCATTTACAACTCTTCATAATACTGGATATATAAATTTTATAGTGATTTGGATAGAGCTCATCTTTCAAGTCACGTGACTACAACGAAGACAAAATGATTTGGATTTATGTTTCAAGCATTCACATTTTGCTCCCCGTGCTATTAGAAAAAAATTATTTTAAACTGTATAGACCGTCAAGCTTACATTTCCAATTTCTAATTCAACTTGTTGACAGACTTCACGTTATGCGCCAAGTTGCGTCCTGATAACTGAAATATAGCGATAAATATAATGATTTTAAATGAAGCATAATAATTCTCTTTTTATTTAACATATCTGGATTAATGTCCTGCATCGGGTCGGGAAACCAGATTTGGCCTCACCCCAACCCAACGCACTGTTTAGATCGGACCGGTTGGCTTTACTCTACTTGTTTCGGGTTGGGATTTGACACTTGCGGTTGGGGGGGATCGACGGGATTTTTTTTAAATGTCTAGAATATATATATTTTTTTCAGATGAAACAACGTTAATGTGTATATACATGTCCGTTTTTGAACATGAAACATAAAATTGATATTAGAGGTATAACTGTACGCTGTTTTCTTCACAATTGTATTAAAAATATTTGTCTTACGTGGCGCGAAAATAGGGCTGAATTTTTACCTTATCGTTGGCAACAACCGTAGTTTCCAGAGCTCAAACCAATGAACCGACAAGATTGTGTTAGCTCCACCTCCAATGTGGCGGTCAGTGTCAGAGCCGTGAAACTCAAGCTAGCAATTATTAAAAATAAAATAATATGAACATAATCCAAAGCGTCTGAGATGATTCCTCATTTTAAATATGAGTAATATTGTTAATTTCAAATTAATTCTCAACTCTTATTTAAAATTTATATGCGAAAATTTATTCACTCGCACAAAAAATCGGAAATAATAAAATATAAACTTTCTAGAATGCCCCTGCTGCCATCTGCTGCTGTTTTATTGAAGTAAAAATAAATTATTTTCCCGAAATCTATAATCAATTAGAATAATAAAATGTCGAACGAAATTTAAACAATCATTGATGATAAACTATCTTCCTACCACGTGGTGTTTTCATTTTTTTCATTTTTTTTCTTTTTTTTATGAATTTAAGCCGTTCTGTACAATATTATAGGTGCAATAAGTTTTAAACTAATTATGTTTCCAAGAGCCTTTTTTCATAGTATTTAAATGATTTATATGCCCTTTAGTAGCATCAACTAAATGTATTTTTAGTTGTGTTTTCAACGGAATTTTCAATTACTTTTTTACATTAAAAAATTGTCAATTTCATATGTTCAAATGATTTATTGTAGTACTTATTCCGGCTAGAATTACTAGAAAAATAAAAAGGGGCGAGCGAGCGAAGCGAGCTGGGATCGCGTAACGGTCACAATGTGAATTGCTTTGCAATTCACGGGAGGTTGACGAGCGTTAGCGAGTAGGGGGCTGAGCCCCCTAGTTATATTAAAATAGGGATTAACATTCTCTCAGTTCAGTTTCGGGTTTAAGTGTGGGTTGAAGTGTATCATGTTTCGTTTTGACGAAATTTGCTTTCTATGATTCTGGTCGGTTATCGCACAGTTTTCAAACCAAATTTTTGTGTTCGATTCGGGTACAATAGGACACTTCAGTACTGTAATCTGAATCACAGCGTAAACAAGTACGATTCGATCACAAAATTTTCTTTTAGAATATTTTATTTATATTATTTTAAATATCGATGTTTCACACCAACAATTACAAAGTTTAGTGCATTTCTTGGACTTTTCTCTGGAATACAGTGATCAGTGTATAAAAAACCACAGTTCAAAAAAATTTGTCCAATATACCTATAGTTTTATTTAATAAATTCAAGCATAATATTGTGCGCTCATTTCCACACAATAGCAATTGAGATACAGTTTGTAATGCTCATCGTAAAAAATAACACTCCAGTGACTCCTGTTAAGAAAAAAAGCCAACGAAAATCAATATTATTTTGTCAACAAATATCTTGCATATTAAATTTGGTTAAATTTAATCTCACAGATGTAGAAATAAGCTAACACGGAAATCGTGAAAAACACATCAAAGCAGCGCTACATGTTGAACTGTTATATACACCGAATCCTAATCACCTCTAATTTATGTCAAATGAATATGATGATTGATGAAATTTCATTCTATAAATACAGAGATATAAATATCATGAAAATTGTGTGCGCGGCATCGCACAGTTACCTGTTAGGCTTTATACACCAAAACGTAATATGGATCAGTATGTGCCATGGAATAACCAAGAACAACATTTAATTAAATTCCATATCATACATTCCCAAAACAAATCAACACTGGTTTATGTGAAGGTCTAAGATAATATCAAATTCTATGGAATTCCATGCAGTTGTTTTAGGTAGCTTTCAATACAAAAAAGTATAAAGCTACCTATTGCAGCCGTTCGGAGAAAAGTAGTTCCAGAAAATTTCGATATATTTTCACCGATCATGACACCCAGACCCCAAAACCCCCCACGTTCAAATGTTGATTTATATATATATATATATATATCCATATATATATATATATATATATATATATATATATCTGAGCTATGTCATAAGATAACTCTCGTATTTATAAATCAATTTTGATGAAACTAATTGTGTGTATTAAGCTCAGCAATGGCTCGACCGAGTTCGTTGGCCAGCTTGGTCCGCTATTTTGTTTCAAGATGGCGGCCACTTAAAAATTTAAAACTAAAATAAATATACAAAAATGTTAAAAATTCAAATTTATTTTTTAATTAAGTGTTAGGCCTTGATACGAGGATTCCAGAGCATTTTTTGGTTTACCTCTATCTTTAAAAATGGCTGAGATAGAGCAGTTTGAAATTCTAGGGTGGCTGACATTTTGAAACAAAACAGCACATTAACGCGATTACTCGCAAACTATTTTCTTTCATTGTTGTAATAATTTTCCCAATCATACGCATAAAACTATATATTCATATCCGTTAGCGCCAAATTCTCGCCAAAATTGGCGACATTTGGCGAAATATCGCCAAATTTGGCGAAATATCGCCAAATTTGGCGACCAAAATAAGTCTTCATAAATGAAGCTAATTTGACTATTGCTCAATAATTTGGCGAATTTCTTATACAAATGCAGTATTAACGAATCTTTTGTAATCGTTTCTTTGCATTTTAACTTGCTGTTTTCGTGTAACATTAGCTAAAATTTTAAAACGAAGATATAGGAAAGCTACCTTTTCCTCCCGGTACAAGCCGGAAGGACTTTTTGAGATAGAGCTCCTACAAAATGTTTGCCACATACAACCACCCAACAGGCAGACATTTTCCAAAATAGTCACATCTTGTTCAAGACATCCCAAAACGTGAAAAAATACCACACAATGAAGTAGAAAATTTTTACTATTCAAATACTTTCATCTTGTATAATTAAGAAAGTAACATGTATTCATGAATGTATTTGGTTATGGATTTAAAAGTAACATTTCACTCATGTGGTATAAAATGTTAAATTTCTCATTTTGACAGTTCCTCTGTAATACATTGTTTAACAGGGAGAAATAAAATAAATAATATTAAAAATTAGTGAATTGAGATAACTTAAAATGGAATAAAAACACATAAATAATTTTGATTTCAAAATTCTTTTATAGGACACATTTCTTGAATTTTCTAAGTTTCCTTAACAATTGCGATTTAATTTCGCAAAAAAAAAAAAAACCCAGCATATTTTGATATAATATTGCATGCGCCTACATAAGCTTTCTTAGACGTAAAAATTAAATTCGACTTCGCTTAATGTTTCACTATGCTGCACCAATAGAGATAGCAGAAATTATTAAAGACCGCTAACGCTTGAATCCACATCTCGGTTAATCATTTTTGCGGAAAAAACTATCATTTACTTATAATTAAATGTTATATAAAGGTCATCCTAGATAGCATCGTAAAAACTTTTATGGAAGACGGACTGTACTACAACAAATATTGAACAGGAAACCATGATCACAATATATTTTTCCTTCGAAACGTACACTGTAAAAAAAAAAAGTTCTTAATCTAAGAAAACATAATACAAAAACAAACGAAAATCTACAATAACCTCTTCCGGGTTACACGTGGCTCCTAAAAGATTTCTTTATCTTTAAGAACATCATAAGTAATATATTTTCAAGATTTGAAGAAGCATTTATAAAAACAATCTTCCTTTTACAGCCACTAAATTTCGGAAACGTATCCGAGTAGTTCTTATAGTGTATTAATCGCTTTTTTCAACTGGGTATGTAGGTTTTTTGGATGTATCAATTCTCAAGCATCAATTCTCAAGTATTTCATGTTCGAAAAACACGTTTTAAGCACAGACATGAAAAGTTAAAAGGCTTAACAACAACATTAATATATATATATATATATATATATATATATATATATATATATATATATATATTATTGCATGTGTAATGTCAATTACGCAGCGGAAAAATGTTTAATTGAGAATCGATAGCATCGTAAAAACCGATATTCCAGTTTGAGAAAACTGATTAATACACCATAGAAAATATCCGAAAATGTTTCCAACAGCCAGTGACAGTAAAAGAAACTTTGCTTTTATCAGTGCGTTTTTTATTCTAAGAAATATATTGGTTTCTTGGATTTCTAATCATAAAGAACGCATTTCGGAATCGGGGATAACTCGGAATTGGTTACTGTATATTTCGTACTTGGTTATGTTATATTGTCGTCGATTAAGAGACATTTGTCTTTACAGTGTATAAGGCATCTCACAGCAATTATAATTCTTTATTTTACTGAAAAAATAATGAAGATCTTGAAATAAAATTTCCAACAGACTCCATGTTTGCGTGTGTCGTGTTAAATCCAACCCGAACCCGGAAATCTGCTTAAGTCAATCAGAAATCCAACCCCAACGCGACACACTTGGACACGAAACCGAAATGAAATAATATTAATCTATATTTTAAAACAATTATGAAAATGTTGTCTAGAATTATACCTCTAATATCAGTTTATGTGTTTTGTATAAATTTAACACATATACACACATTAATAGTCTAGTACACAGACTTTGCATTTAAAATTTTTTCCCGATTTTCTTTTGAAAATCTTGTCAACAAGATTCCGTACCAAATCCGACACCTATAAAGCAAACCTGACCCACACCCGATCCGCAACGAAAAAAATCACAAACGATAGGACGAGAACCGTAAATCGGGCCAGGTTCTTGTAAATTCTGGTTATCCGATCCCATGCATTACTATGTAACAGACTTACCTTCCTTTGTGCAAAATGTTATAGTGCTATTACACGAGTCAACATAGTTGCCGCTACTTTCCGGCGACACTAAGATAACCTATCGCTGACAACGGAAAAGCCTTTACCAGAACACAATATGAATTATCCCGTGTAATAGTACTTTAAGAATTTCACCGAAAAAAGGAAGAAGTAGTTGGTCAGTATTTTTTTGTCAGTAGGTCAGTATTTGCATTCAGGCAGCGTTGCACTTCACTGTTAAACATTTGCAGCAAACTGTCCAATCATTTGGTCGTTTTAATAGAAAACGTTTACATAACAATAATTTAATTTTACTCTGACCATAATATGGGCAATAATATGGTCAGAATAGAGTTAAATTACGCTTGTGTAACGGTTATCTATAAAAACGGTCAAATGACTGGACAGTTTTCTGCAATTTTTTAACACTGTTGAAGCTCCATTTTCTGAATGTAGTTCACATTGTATAAGGTTTCAATCATCTAATTACAGTGCTCTTTATGTACTTAGTGTCGTTAAGTTAAACAGAAGTGAAAGTTAGTCTAATGCAAGTTTTGTTAAAATAAACAAAAACCAAAAACAGCAAAAAATAGCTTTTTTGTTAATAAAATGTTTTGTTTTAGTTTGGGTTAATTTTGTCAAAGTACACCGATTTTAATGAATTGTATTTTCTATGTTTCTCATAGGCATTGAAATATAATTGCAAACAAGTAAACTGTTAAAGGAAAAGGAAAAAAAAACAAAATACGGTAGATTTTAAAAATATAAAAGTGAGAAAATAAAATATGCTATTTATTTTTAACATATACAAAAAATTCCATAAACCGGTTCTCAAGTTAATTTCAAATGTCTGATGCATTGATAAGATTACAAACCCATCGGATTCATTTAAGATCTATTAAGAATTCATTTTTAGAAATTTAACAATTAAATGAATTATCTAAATATTCCATTTACTTTTCTGTTAATGGCAAATTTTACAATTGTCTGAATACCCAAATAAAAGTATTATGAAACGAATAAAAATGGGATACATGTTTGGAACGGATCATCCAAATTAAACGAAAAACTATACAGCTGTTTACGCATTTCCACAAACATAGCTAACTAATCGGCATCGTGAAAATTATCGTTGAACAGACTTAAATAACATCATCTAGACATATTCAAATAACTTTTAGTCTCTCCACAGTAAACCTTCATTGATATTTAGGCAATTATATGGAATTTCTTCGTTCCAGATATCAGAAGTATTTAGTACGCATCTTTTAAAACATAAACTACTTAAAACTCGCGTAGTATTTCATTGAAAGCTGGAAATAACTTTGCTTTAATAATGTTCAGTAATTACTGTTGCTAATCCAAATTTGTGTCACATTTACTTTTGTTGTATTTAGGCGTCTAATATATTATGCATTTTACTTTAAAAATATATATGTATTGTGTGTGTATAGTTACGGAGTGTGCATACTCATATGAAGCATAAATAATAAGTAAAATATTTTGAATTATTAACATTTTTCTTTTAACAAACACTTTTTTGTTCATTGAATACTGCAAGAGAAAATATTTTGTTTTTAACAAATCATTAAAATATTATTAACAATAAGATTTTTAATGTATATTGACGAAAAAGAAAGATGATTTACGAAATGTTAATACACATTTTATAAAGTATTTTGAAATATTAAAATGTGTATCTTTACATGAATATTTTCCATTGAAATTTAAACAAATCTATTGAAAAATTATAAAAGGGAGCGATGGATGTTCAACATAGAAGATTTTATTCTTTCTTTTTAGCTTTGAAATAAAAATCAACTGAATGGTATGAAAAACATTTCTGATAATATCGCACTGTTTCGCGTTATTAGCGAGCCATTTTCTTTGCAGTTTCTAAATATAGGAGGTGCACAATAGACACGATTTGTTTATAGTATTAATTTTCTGGAAGGGCAAATTAGAATAAAAAGAGAAATGACACTCTATAATATGTATAGAACATTTTAATAAATTAATAATTCTAAACATTGCAACAAAAATGTATAATAGTTTCAAAGGCTTGTAGATAAGCTTTGAAATGGGACAATGTAATCTTTTTTTTTCTCGAGCATTTTACTATCAAATATTGTATAAACCATTCATGTTTTATAGCACAACATCTTAACGTCTTCTACGAAATGCATTTCCCAGAATCATGACAATAAAATCCACTTTTAATTATTATTCCTTGTAGATATTACTTTTTACACTAATATCAAATAAATATTTCATTAACTAATTTGCCTCTTTTTGCCCTTTTACTGTCGTGCAACAAGACACTCTACCATGAATAAAAAACTTTCAATGTAAACAAATCAGCTATTATGTATCACAGTATTGATGATATTTTTTTATCAGCATCTGCAGACAGTTGCACTGCATCTTCAGGAAAGAGATCGTGGGGAAATAAATAAATAATTTTGTTCTAAACTAGCAGAATTCGCCCACTACGCTGTTCGGTTTCTCGAAACGAATTTTCAATCAAACGAAATATATCAATGAATTTGAAATTGTGTTTTAAAGCAATATGCACCTTTACCTGCAATGGTCATCTGCATTGCTCAAAACAGTAAGAATGCCATTGTGCTATTATATTTTCTAACTAATATAATACTAATATACTAATAGTCTATAATTTCAGACTAATTTTGGGCTGTTAAGGACAAAATTTTTAGTTGATCATTTAAGTAGGATTTGGTAAAGAACGATAAAGTGATAGGCAATATAGTAAAACTACCCATGAAATATTATGTAACTAACAATGCATGTCACATCAAAATCCATTCTTCAGAACATTTTAAAAAGGCTAATCTTCCATAATCGGATTTACCTTATTATTGCATTTCCCCAATAATTATATATCTAGGTAGTGTAAAATGATATACAATACACTAAAAGTAGCCCTATAATATTATCTAACTTACAATACAAGTCTCATTCAAATCCGTCCAGTAGAACTTTTTAAAATGGCTAATCTTTCGTAATCGGGTTCAACTGATTATAGAACTTATCATCCTACCATAATCCACAACTAAGCAGCGAAAAACATATATAATATAATGAAACCTTCCTTGATACATTAAATATCTAACAGTGTAAATCTCATCAAAATCCATTCAGCGAAACTGAAGTTATAAGCAACCGGAAAAAATTCCTTCTTGCACTTTATATATATATATATAGTAGAAGATAGATAATTAAACTGAAATATTGAAAAATGAAAACAATGAGAATACATGCGGTTTTATTATCTCAAATTATCTCATAATCTTAATGCAAAAATTATGCAAATCTTACCTTTTTTTATCCAAATATTCTTTCAAAAGTATGGGATGCATAAAGTACATGGAAGCGCAAACTACAGGAGCAAATACAGCATTTAATTACAGTATGCGAAATTAAAATTTTTAATTACCACTCTCTTACGAAGAATTCGAAGTGTGTATACTACAGAAATCCTTACATATTCAAGATGAGACTCTTGAATTATTTCCTCTGTTTCCGGGATTCTGAAACAGAAATATTAATTATTAAGATACAACAAATCTTAGATAAAAGTTCTGTTCAAAGAAGATCAATTTTCCAAGCATTGAAATTTGGAGGGAATAGTCTCAGTATAACAGAAAATATTCCAATATTGTGTTAAAAATGTTTCAATGAAGAAACTATTTTCCAATATATTTTCAAAAATAAAATAATATAATATTTCATTTTGAATTTCACATTTATAAATTCTTTAAGAAAGATATTTGTGATTGGACATGTGCCAATCTTGTAAAACCACTTACATGTAAAGCATTAAAAAAATCCTATAGTTAAAAATGTTACTATATTTAAAATTTTTTATTTAGAAAGTTGTGCAAGATTACCGGTAATTAAATATATTTTATCCAACGAAATTGCTAGGATGATTAAAAATATACAGAAATATTTGCAATAAAAAGAATAGTGCCCGGTTAAACTGGTGGCATTGAGCTCACTATCTATTAACACTCACTGTATATTATATTCATACTTCAAAGAATAATGCCCTCGCAAAAATAAAAAGAAATCTACAATAAATTAACGGAGGAGGGGTTGTTGTAGCCCCCGTGTCTCCTTTATAATTAACTAATGAACCCCAAAAAATCACGGAAGCGCCATATCACAATGATACTATATATAAAATTTGAAGCAAATCGGATAATTCTGCATGAAAAACCCATTTATCCAAATTAAGGAAAGATTAGTATCCCGGTCCCCCACTTTATACTTAACGAATGAACACCCAAAACTACACAGGGAAGAAAATACAAAATTTGAAGCAAATAGGATAATTATGCATGATAAACCCATTTATCTAAATTAAAGGGGGGGTTAGCTCCCGTTCGCCCTTTTGTACTTAACCAATGAACCGCCAAAACTACCCAGAGAAGCTCCTTACCACAATGAACCTATATACAAAATTTAAAGCAAATCTGATAATTCTGCATGAAAAACCTATGTATCTAAATTAAGGGGGGATTAGCCCCATCCCCTCCTTTATACTTAATGAACCCCTCAAACTAATTAGGGAAGCGCCTTATCATGATAAACCTTTAAAAAAATTTGAACTAAAACAGATATCTCTATCAAGAGTTATTGTGGTACATACATACATACGTACGTACATACATAAGTACGTACGTACATACAGAAGCGGCGGGCACATTGACTCTTTGGCCTTGATAGCTTGAGCGATAAAATTTGTAATTAAAACTAATAAAACTTAAAGCTTACCTACTATTTAGAAACATTTCTCTTATGTTTACAAACATGAAACACACATGTGTTTTCGAGAATTATGAACAGGTTTCAGAAACAAAAATTAAAACCTTTCGTGGCTAGAATTTTCAGAAACGTAAGGAAGTTATAGAACACGAAATATATACTACACTGTCTTGCTTCTTAGTTATTATTATAAATTATAGAGAATTCAACATCACTGAGATCATAATTTTAACAGTTGCTGCCATATAATACTAATATATGACTTCTGATGGACTAAATTTGAAGTTATTTATTTTATACTGAAATTAATAATAATATTGAGGAGGTATGTACTATAGATTAGAATATATTCCTGATAATTACCAATATTTTGAACTTTTTTTGCACTTTTTGATACTTTCGTCGGAAAATTATTGGAATAAGGACCTTTCTTTTTAAGTATTTCTTTTATTACGTCACATTTAAACTAATACTGAAACTGGAAAATGATTAGCTCTTGGTATCATACGAGTGCTTATTTTTGGAAACCTTTTTTCCAAAAATTATTTTTTGTCATATTCAATTGCAAGATTCTGAAATTAAATAAGGCAAAATTTTCGGAAATATCAATATTTAAAAATGAGTATATATTCGTACGAATCCAGTTGAAAGTGAAATTTTCTATGTATTTTTAAAAAATATCTCTTAGAGCCTACACTAGTCACGCGAAGAAACGCTCAAGCTAATGTTAAGTCTATGGGAATGTTCTTGCGCGATTTATCGCTCTCTATTTAATATTTTTAAATGAATTTTCGCACAGGATAGCTGAGGTTGATCTCTAACGTTGTTAGTTTTTACTTTTTTTGATTTTGGTTACAGTTTTTTTATAAGCGGACATTTTAAATTTTGGAACCGGTTTGAACCGGTTCTGAAAGTGAAAGTACCCTTATATAAAAAAACTGGAACCAAAATCGAAAAAGTAAAAACTAACAACGTTAGAGATCGACCTTAGCTATCCTATGCAAAAAATAAAATAAAATAAAATAAAATAAAATCGAGCGAGAAATCTGCTAAGAACCTTCCCATAGACTTAACACTAGCTTACTCGTTTTTTCGCATGACTGATGTAGGCTCTTAAATGGAATACAAGAAATGTCTGTCACACGCTTAATTTTTTTTAACCTTTATTTTTGTAAATATAAAAATATAAGTGTCACAAGTATTAAGCATAAAACAATGCATAAAAAGAATCTGGGATTGTTTCAAATATTTTTAACATAAACTGTATTAGTATTAAAGACTTTATAAGGTGTATTTCAATACTTCAAAACCTTCGGTATTGCGAAAAATTTGTGCACTATTCAATAAAGAGTTTGTAAGCTATTATTGTATAAAAATTCCCGATATGCCCTTTATATTAATTTTTTTTATGAAAGTTGAAAGGAAAGTTCACATAGAAATAAGCTAATACGAAAACGTTTCTGTGAATTCTAATTAAATATATATATGCCGTATATTCCGGTGTATAAAGCGATCCTGATATTACACGCACCTAAAATTTCAGACTATATATTTTCTATTTATAGGTTTACTAGCAGGCTATGCCCGCTGCGCTGGTCTATTTTCTAAATGAACCTTGAATCAAACGAAATGGTGAATTCGACCATGTATTTTCAAGTAATCTGGACCTTCACCTGGCAAATACTTTCGCATTGTTCAATACAATGCGAATGACATTGCGCCATTATTTTTTCTCAGGTGTTAGACAAATTTCAAGCTATTAAGAAGCAACTCTTTTATTACATCATTTATAGTAGAGTTTGGTAGACAAATCGGTGAATATTCTTACAAATATACACTGATACTGTGTTTGTATTATTTTCTAAATTATATAGCAGTTTCAATTCTTTCACAAGCGATAATGGTCGCCAAAAAATGAAAAATGGTAACCTTTTCGTCCAAAATAACAGACCTTTCCATCATAATTCTATAACTAATCTACGTAGAACGTTGTGTTATATACTAAAACCTTTCCTGTTAAATTATCTATCGAACAGTGCTAGTTCCATCAAAATCCATTCAGCATAACTGGAGTTATAAAGGAATGGAACGAAATTTCCGTTTGTTATTTATACAGGGTTTTTCACAAACGACCCCTAACTTTAAAAAATCAATAACCCGGAAACGGTGATAGATATAAACATGAAACCAGTGGTATGTTTATTAAAAAAAAATCGTAAGAATCTTATACGCAAATCTCAAAGTTTATTTAAAAATAGCACCGATAGATGGCGCTGAGAGCGTTAAGAATCCTTCTAAAGAGAGTTCAGAAGCCTAGAAAGCCTAGCCGTCGAAGATTTCGCCATTGAAATCTGACCGCTATTTTCGTATACTGAAAATAATTCGCATCGGCCACGTTGCATGTCTGTTGAATTTTTTTTGAAAATCTTACGAATTGTTTTTCCATTTGGGCCTTTTGCGATTCGAAATCGCGTTGGAAAACTTCTCCTTTTGACAGTAGGACTCTGATTTAATCGGTGGTACTCCAACACAATAAACACACGTTCCTCCATGGTATACACCACTTTCGGAATTATTTTCACTATACGCTAATAGCGATCATATTTCAATGACGAAATCTTCGACGACTAGTCTTTCTATGCTTCTGAACTCTCTTTAGAAGGATTCTTAACGCTCTCAGCGCCATCTATCGGTGCTGTTTTTAACTAAATTTTGAGATTTACGTATAAGATTCTTACGATTTTTTTAATAAACATACCACTGGTTTTATGTTTCTATCTGTCACCGTTTCCGGGTTATTGATTTTTAAAGTTAGGAGTCCTTTGTGAGAACCCTGTATATATAGTAGATTCGCTGTTCTACGTGCACCCACTTCTTTGCAAATAAACCTTAAGAGAAGAAGAAATAATCATTAAGCATGAGAATACAATAAAGAATATTCAAAAATATAATAATTAATTCCAAATGCGAAAAAAAGAGCAGAAGAGAATTGAGATATGCATGTAGTATGTTTCTGAATGATCGTTTTTATGCTTATAGTGTCACTATTTTCAATCATTTACTTGTATACTCCATGTATAACGCGCACCTGTAAATTATTAGGAATTCATTTGCTTCGAAAGTGCGAGTTAAATGTCGGAATATACAGCATATCTACATTAATCAATCAAATTAAAAGATTTTTCCAATATTCCGATTAGTCAGGATTAACCACAGCAATCCCGTTTGCGGAAAATACTACCACAACCGAATTGCATCTTTATTTCAAGGGAGTTATTTACTTTAAATGAGCCCAAATCTGTACTCTCAAACACTTACAAAGAACTCAACCTCAAAGATAAAAAAAGGTGTAATTAATTTACATTTTTAAAAACAATTCTGCCTATAACTAATTGAGTACATAAGTATTCCGTGCCCTGAAGATTGCCAAAAATTTCATTAAATAGAAAATAAAACCGCAAATAAAAGCTCAACACTGTTGTAAACAATCTGCATGAAAGAACAAAATACATAGAAAAGTTTTAATAGCTTGGATGTCGCGAGGCTAACGAAAAAGACATGCTACCGCGGTATATTCCACTTATCTTTTTTTACAGACCGCTAGAGTGACGTGATGCTCTTTTCGTACACCTGCATTGGTGCATTTGAGCATCACGTGACATCCCGCGGTCTGTAAAAAAAGATACGAGTAAAGCACCGCTTTAGCCTTTCTTTTTCGTTAGCTTCGGGATGTCGTTTGTGACGTCACACATGTCAATCCGAGGCTAACGAAAAAGAAAGGCTACCGCGGTACTTTACGCGTATCTTTTTTTACAGACCGGCGGAGTCACGTGATGCTCGAATCCACCAATGCAGATGTACGAAAAGAGCTTCACGTCACTCTCGCGGTCTGTAAAAAAAGATATGCAGAATGCACCGCGGTAGCCTGTCTTTTTCGTTAGCCTCGTGTCAATCGCTCTTAAAATCTAAGGCTCCTTTCTATATAGGGAGCTAACGCATATCCATCTTGTTCTCCAAAATAACCGTCATTTTGTGACACAGCTTAGCATTAGTATGCCGTCAGAGCGGGGTTTTCCGGATTTAAAAGGCATTGTCACTTGCCGGCCACCGCTGTGGTAACGTTAACACGTTTCAGCCTGGTTTTACGTCCAGGGTTATTAAATAGTGGGGATGATTCAGCCTGTATTGAAGAGGCTCTATTAAAATCAGGTCCGGTAAAAAATGCACGTAACGCAATCGCGTTGGTCCCGAATAGAGCGTCTTTCCATGCTCTTGATGTCAATTCAAGGAGTTAAAATTCCGATAAACAATGTTGTGGTGTCTCATTTTCTGTTTTACCTTTAATGTATGATGTGTATATCCAAATTCATTCCCTGCATTATTTTCTTGCATGGTTTTCTCTGTTTGTTTGCTTCCCTAATTTTTTAAACAGTGTATATGAATTGATATATGGTATTTTTCTAATTCTAACATTTAATTTGTTTTTTGTTTTTTTGTTTTCAAGTTTATCTTTATTTATTAAAGATAGCATCACATTCTTATTACTTCTCAGAATTTTTCTAAATCTATGTTCTCAGCAATATTGAACAGACTAATCCCTTTGAGGGAAGTACATAACATTGTTAAAATAGCAAATAATATAAAAATAAAATAAAATAAAATAAACTATAATAAGTAAACACAGAAAATATTAACTGCAATATTAAATAAAGTTTGAATTATAATAAATAAATTTTACGATTGTGAAAAAAATGCGTTTATTGTAATTATTATTGTTGGAGCAGTTGTATTTTCCGGTCTCGAATAATACGTAAGTATCACTAATTGCACATCTAATGTCGATTTTAAAAGTGATCCTAGGAGTTTGATTAAGAAAAATGTGACATATGTAAATACATTTAATCTGTGATTATTTGGCGTGTTTCATAAAAAGTAGCTGTCTTCGCCCGCTTGCAAGACTCTAATTTACATCGGGGCCTCGAATCTAATTGAATTCTCCATTTGTATAAAACATCGTCGAATAAGATAAACCTCGAACTGAACGAACCTCAAGGCTCGGGTCCCCGCTGCCTTCGGCACCGGATAATCTCTTAAAGCACATCGAATAGTATAAACCTCTAACCGAACGAACTTCCGACAGACAGACAGGCGTTTCCGAACATTAATAGTATAGATAGATACATTCCCTGGATTTTTTATTAAACTAAGGAAGTAAACTTGTATAATGAGTATTCATGCAGAGACTGTCTTTTAAAATTTAGTGCAAGAACTTAGTAACTGGTATTAATTCAATTACTGATCTTAAATTAAACATACCCCTTTCATTGATCTTATTATTGTATTATTGTTTTAAGTTTGTAGTCTATTATCGAGGTTTTGATGCTTTTTTTTTATGAAATCCTTAAACAGCGCTTTATCTACTGATATTGACACGCCATATTTTACTTATAGAATGAAAATTAAAAATATTTTTTTAATATTAGCCAATCGAGCGCTTAAATGAAATTTGCCAAAAATTCAGGTTTTTTCATTTTATCCTCAAGTTACAGGATATTATTTCGTTCAAAATTTTAACAATGCATGTTTCTACAATACGTAATAAAACCTTTCATTCAATTTTCAGAAATTAGATAAATTGCACAGTAATTCCATTTATCTAAAAATGTTAAACTGGAAACATTAAAAAAAAATCATCATACATCATGGGTTTTATTTAAGTCAGATGCGATTTATTTAACATACCACCAATGTGAAGTAATACTTTATTATACACTCCTTGGACAACCATGCATGAAATCAAATTTGCTTCACGCTATTTATTGCATTCCATTACTTTCGCTTTCTTTACCCTTCAAAGGTAGCATGTTTTCTGTCAAAATAGACATTTAAATTCCCCAATATTTATTCGATTCTTTTTATATTCTGGAAGGTCAAATAATTTATTCATGATTGGAAATATTTTATTGAGATATTTATAAATCAAACAACTCAATACATTTTAAACTTTTTTTGCATAGTTTATGGATTTGAATAGCTTGCTCCAGTGTAATGAAGAATCGTTCATTATGAAGATCGGTGGTACTTATTAAAAATGTTTTAATATATTTTTTTTAAGTACATTATATAAAATGAGAGAAATGCTTCGTCGAAGACATCGACTGAGTATTTCCCTTAGAGTTTGTAATGTACACACTGGCTAGTAAGGATTGAAGATTTTGATTTAAACTCAGAAAATGTCTATTGTTATATATTATTATGTGAAGTAAACCTAGTATGTATGCTGTCGCCTCCATGTAATTTCCCACTATATCATCCACATGAATATCTATTTAAATAGCACCAGCAGGTATGAATTGAAGTGCATTTTTTGGAATTTAACATGGAATTTCAGTGCGAAATAAATGACAAAATGCACTGCACAACAATAACTTCTGTTTGATATTGAAACTCAAAATTGAATACATGTGTAATTTTAAATTAACACTAATAAATAAATCGTGCTTTCTAACCAAACTGTGATACATTAATAATGTATATTGCATCAAACAGAACTGATCTGAAAATAATGTGGCTACAATTGAGTGTGTTATAATAATGATCACAAGAATGAAGGTAATAACATGGAAAACCATGCTTCCTAATTTACATCAGGTGGCTTTGGACCACTTTATGAACGCTTTCCAGAGAATACCATAGCAATGCTCTGTATTGAGTGATCAAAGTTAAAATTGAATCATAATACAGGGTAAGTCAAAATGAATATAGCGATTACAAACGACAATAACTATTTAATGGAAAAGAATTTATCGATAAGATTAACACAGAATGTAGACGGAACTTCAAAATTTTGTGTACATTCGTCATAGATGTTCTATGTGACTTCCCTTGGTCACACAGACAACATCTAGGCGGTAGTCCATTTCACGCCATACATTCTGAAGCATTTGTTCAGTCACCGACGCAAGCGCATTACAAATGCGTACTTTGAGTTATTCAATTGTTTTGGGCATGGTAGGCGGATACTGTCTACCTGTCTTTCACATAACCCCATAGAAAAAGATCGCAGGGTGTCAAATCCGGAGAACAAATCAGAACAGGTCAAGTCTGAACAAATGCTACAGAATATATGGCGTGAAATGGACTACCGCCTAGATGTTGTCCGTGTGACCAATGGGAGTCACATAGAACATCTGTGACGTATGTATACAAAATTTTGTAGTTCCGTCTATATTCTGTGTTAATCTTATCGATAAATTATTTTCCATTAAATAGTTATAGCCGTTTGTAATCGCTCTATTCATTTTGACTTACCTGTATATTTCATTACAATCATGCTATACATTGAATTATATGCAATTTCCTCTTATATATGCTGAAATATAACTGAAATAGAAGTGTTTGGTGATAGAAAAATCATCTTTAAGGCCAAATTATATCAAAATCCAATCAGCACCAATTTATATCATGTTATAACTAAATTATGAAGTTTGATTAAATTGGGTGCAGTAGTTGCAGCACGTAAAGTCTATTTATAAAGTTAAGAAAATGAAAGCAAATAGTGTATTTTTGTAAATCCGATTTTTATACTTTTTGTCAGATATAAATGCATTATTTGTTTATGGTAGGATATAGCTTCACATTGCAAAATAATTTCATGAATAAAAACAAATATTTTAAAGATTTAAGTTTTTTAAATAATTTTTTAGATTCATTTATTTTATATTTAAGTTAGAAAAAAAAAAACTAATATACTGTTTACGGTTGTTGGAAGCTCATGTAGTAAAATCTTTAAAAACGTCTAATCAAAGAATGAAAAATTTTTTCTTAATGCAGCATATTCATTTTCAACAATTAAAATTTATATTCCCATTCATTTCCATAAATTGCTTTAGCCGATATTGAAAGTATTTTTTTATACTGATTTTTTTTTTTTTTTTTATAGCACATGAATTACTTTTGGATATTTATCTCGTTTTATGCTTTTGATTTTGTGTAAATGTTATGAAAATGTTAATCGAAAAAAAAATCCGTTGTAATTTATAAAGAAATTTCTCACATGGATTTCAGAAATTGATACTGCTAAGGGATGGGGGCAGGGCTTGACAAATACGGTCGCCAAGTCGCCCCTGGCGACCAAATATTTTTATCTGGCGACCAAGTAATTTAATCTAATGGAGGGTTTGTTGTTGTTTCTTTTTTGTACAAAAATTGACCTAAGCTTTCTTGAAATGAACACAAATGCCCCCCCCCCCCCACCACCACACACACACACTTTTCCAATATTAAAAATAAACTTTGAAACTATATTCCCACAAAAAATATTTTTAACTTTTGTTTTTAATTTGGCAAAAATAAGTTCATCAAATGTAAATTTTAAAATAATCAAATCAGAATTACTTGAGACTTCGACAGAAAAATAGGCGAAAACTTTTTTTCCTGCTTCGCTATTTTGTCAATGCGCTCCTCAGCAGATATAGATTTTGTAGTATTCAACTATCCCGACATTTGAAGCATTCGGCAAACAGCATTTTCCGAACATGCCGGTTAATTCACTCTTTACATATTTTTTTTTTCAAAGATATATGATTTTTATGTAAGTTTCATTAGAAAACTTAGTTTATATTATCTTTCTAAACTATGTAACTAATAATTCTAAACAATGCCTGTTATTATTTTTCGTCAATTAATTCATAAAATTGTTTGTGCTTTTTGAAAATTAATAACGAGGAAGGAGGGGGTGGTAAATATTTTTTACTGGCTACTAGAATTTTTTTCTAGCTACCAGATTTCATCAAATTTGTAAAGCCCTGGGTGGTGGGATATGACGATCTCTTGATGAAAATAGAAGCCAGTGACAACCTATATTTGCTTATATTTCTATCACATCTGTAGTTTTAAAAATATATTCTTTCATTTTATTTAATGAGATAAGGGTAATAGTTCATTGAATGCAATGCAAACGGTTTTTTAAGTTATATTGATTCAATAAACAAATTATTTTGCCGATAAATGATCATGATGTTGAAATTCTATGTTTCCAAAAATCTAGAACAGACGGTACTTATAGATTTGAATTCTATGATTAGGCGTGTATATTTATATTAAAAACATGATGGTATTTGAATAAACCAGGAATATTTAAAGTGTTTTTATTACTGAAGTTTTGAGTACTTATTAACTAAGAAAATATACGAATTGAAGTGTGCAGTAGTATGTGTGATAATATAAGTGATATTAATGGGTTTGAAGAAAACAATGTAATATTTTATAATTCATGAACAGATTGCTTGTCATTTCGTTACATTCATCTTCAGTAAATTGCTAATTATTAAAGATACATTTCGATAAATTTATATGCATAAACAAGGAGTATAATAAAATATTTATGACCCCCCATTAATTACATAATTTCTTATTACTTCGTCGCAAGAACGAAGACTCTGTGAATGGGAAAAATCATCATTAATAACTAATAGCTCATCATTAATCAAATTAAGTTCCATTAAGTATTGGTACATATTTATCAAAATTTATCATATCATGACACAATTCCTTTAACACTTTTAATAATAATTACAGAGGCTGTTCGCATATTTTTTTATGCGAAATTGTTTTGGTGTAAAAAAATTGTCTGTATAGAGAATTTTTTTTTGCTAATATAGTTTTGAAAGTACATAGTCTGATCTGGCAACTGAAAAATTTTTTTACATCCAAAATGACGCTTTTAAAGGACCGATAGGCCGCCCGACAGCGTGGTTGGTAGAGGAGGTGTCAACCACAGTGAGGGCCTCGGGTTCGAATCCCGGGTGAAGCATGGATGTCAAAATGGAAGAAAAATATATTAAAAGAAAGAATATTTTAAGTATTTATAATTTTTAAACATTTTAATATTATAAATAGTGCACTATATACGAATTTATTGTGTATTACGTTTCTCAGACTAATCTTCTAAAAATGTAAACAAAAAGTCATCGCCAACAATGGATGCCAATTACCGACGAACTGCCAAAATGTTAAACTCGAAATTATTAGACGTTTTGCTCATTTACAACACAAAAATTTAAATCAAAATACGTTATTAAATATAAAACGATACCAACAGAAATGAAATTGATCTGTGTCTGTTACTCATTTGTCTGTTACTCATTGTTAATTATAATGAAAACTGTTTAAAGTTCACTGCATACACTACAATTGAACTGGAGCAAATTAAAGAACGTTAAAAAATAAATAAACATTCCTAAATGTTAAAAAGTATCTCTAAGCAAGCCGCCCGGCAGCATGGTTGGTAGCGGAGGCATCAGCCACGGTGAGGGCCCGAGTTCGAATCTTGGGTGACACGTGGATGTGATTGTGTGTTTATCTTCACTGCTGTCAACTTCCCTGTGTCTATCTCGTCCCCAAGAAGAAGATATATGTGATTTGTCAAAGTCCTGTATGTATTTCTGTAAATAAAAAATATGGATCATTCGAGACAACAGTCTTATAGCTTATAGGTCTCAAAGCAACCTCTGCCATCATATATATTATTTCTCCTGTCAACATCCCTTTTTCTAAGAAAATACGAAACGCAGAACGACGAATTAGATAGCATATGAAAGGATTTTGAACAGGCTTCTGACAAGGCACAACATTTCGTTAAAACATGTTTTTGATTAAAAATTAAATCGGCATTGTTTTCATAAATGAAATGATAGGTTTTCCTCAAATCAGTGTTGCCACAAAAATAAAATATTGCATTATCAGATGACGTCCTCCTATGATGCAATTAAAATACGATTGTTAATTTATTTCTTGCGCGTGCTTTTTGAAAAAATATCAAGATTTTAATCGGTTGTTATTTAATTTTTACGCGTGCGTCACTTATTGTTTATTTGTTTAATCATGGCTGTGTATATGCGTACTGTATCGGAGCACCAGTAGATTACGTAATTTAAGGATTATCTTCCATTCTGATATACAGTTCATTAGGATTCACAAAAATTGCAGGTATTTACTTTTTAATATTTCATTAAGCTGTTAATACGCCAGCGAAGTCTGACGTCACTTAAATGGCTGCTGGACCACAAAGACATTTCTGGAACAGTTTTGAAAAATCTGAGAAAATGCTTTCATATGAATTTCCTAAACGTCTGATTCAGTGTTTCAATTGTTTTTTATAATTCTTTTTTTTTTTTTTTTTTTTTTTTTTTTCAGTATAGGGATCTTGGCAACCGAGAGAAATAACCTTGCGAAAGAAGAAAATTTGGCTAAAAATTTTCTGGCAATCTATTCCCATTTTCTTTTACACAAGAAACCATCATATATATTATTTCTGTTGTCAACATCCTTTTTTCTATACACATACAAAACATACAACGATGAATCAGGTATCATTCGAAAAGTATTTGAACAAGTTTCTGAGATAGTACATCAACATTTCGCTAAAATACGTTGTTTGATTTTTAAAAAAATCAGTTTATTAAAAATTAGTGCTAAAACGTACCAGGAAATAATCTCAAATATTGCAGTACGAAAGCTTTGCACGGGTCCTTCTGGTTTTAATAATAATTACAGAGGCTGTTCGCACATTTAAAAAATTTCGCACAAAAAAAAATTGGATATATTAATGCAAACATAATAAAAAAAAACTTTCCTTTGTACTTTCTTATTGCAATTATTTATTATTTTCTGGTTTTAAACGTATTGTCTTCCATTCTTGTTTCTGTTTTACAAAATGTAATAGCGAGAAAAATAATGCTATAACGCTAAAATATTTTATTATTATTATTATTTGATAAAAACTTACATTTAAGTATGCAAAACCATTGAACTAAAAATGCCTAATTTCAGAGCTGTTAAATATTCTATATTCATACACTTAAAACACACCCAATTAATTTTAATTCGTAATTACTCTCTTAACATAGAAAATACAATAAAATGTATTCTGCCAACACCATAAATTAATAATTTCACAAACGTATGTAACTGACAGATCAATTAGCATAAAAATATATATGGAAATAGAAAATGTTTTAATTACTTTGCATCCACTTTTAGGAATAATATACTAATTTAAGCTGTTAAACTATTTTATATCCACTTCCTTAAAAACACGAGCAGTTACTATTAATCCAAATTACTCGCTTTTCATTAAAAAGTTGAATGGCATGCTATTCCACCAACATAATACATTATTAATTGCACTTAAAATATGTATGGACGACATGAAATTGTAGTACTAATTCGAAATGTTGAGTAAAAGTAACCATACTGCTTTATGTCATCCATTTGTAGATAATAAAGAATATTTCAATCAATGCATAAATAATCGGATTAATTATTCATTTTTAGTATTTTAACACAATTAAGTATTCCTGGCTTATGTATAGATATTATGTTTAGCTATACTTTATTTAAAAAAATAAACGAAAAAATAACATGATAAAGAAAAAAATATTTAATTTTAATACATGTGGAAATTAGAATTCTTAAAGGATGCTGCGGCAAATTCTTCGAAACACTGCAATTATAGTTATTTAAAAATTCAATAAAAATCAAATCAAAATCAAACGAAAACTCATTTATAGTCATAAATTAACTCTGAGTGTGAATTTGTTGCATTAAATTCTAATTGCAGTAAATTATTTTATCATTTAAATTATTATTTATGAGCGATAGTTGATGATAGTTGACGCAAATTTTGGATGCAAAAATCTTTTCTTCCGCTAAGCGCCTTTTTTGAAGTATATTTGAGAAAAAAATTATGAAAATCATAATTATATATACATAGAAAAATTCTAGAATATTTTACTTTTAAGTATTTAGAACAAGTAAAGGTACAAAAAAAAAAAAAAAATTATTTGGCTATTCAAGGGTAGAAAAAAATAGGTTATGATGTCATACACTCACGCACAGTTTTTCTTTTTTTTAATCGGTTATAAAAAGGGAAAAAGTCGCCAAATTTAGATTTTTTTTTTCCTTTAATGGCAAGTTAGCAATTGTATTAAGTTATTGGTTTTGTGCGGGCTTGAAAATCGTGCCAACCAAAAAGTTGCCAAACATCGGTGCCTAGGTGTAACACATCTGTTCCAAAAAATTAATATAACTTACAAAAAATTATGCTTGATTCTTATACGAGTGACACGATGCTATTATTGTTCATATTGTCAGATACATTTTTTATGCAATACATTACTTAATTTCGTTTCATAAAAAATTATTAATTATCACAAAATATTAAAAAATACATTTAAAGATATTGAAAACGGAAAAATTATGCGATTTAAGGGCAATTAGAATATACAATCATTTTTATTTTTATTTTTTATTTATATTTCGGTTTGAAATTTTATGTAAATATTGCATATTTTTCAAGTATAATACGGGAAAAAAAACTTTTAATTTATTGTATGAGTCTATTTGGATGAAGTGTTTAAAAGGCCAAATAATAGAAATTCTTTTCAAAGTGACGGTTACATAATACGGCCATTTCCTTGAAGTAATAAAAAATATTTTATTGTTAATGTTTTAATACTTTGTTTCATATTTACATAATATAAGAAAATGAATATATGTTATTAAACTTATAAACAAACTTAATATATAGTTTCTAATAAGTTCAATTTAAACTAATAAATAATTTTTATATAGACTCATAAATCCCATGTTTACTTAAAAATTTAAAACATATTTTTTTAAATAAAACTTATTATATTACTTTTTGAAATTTTTTAATTACTTACCAGCCTAAGAAACAATGAGAAAACCCAAACCAAATTTTCTCTTTTTAAATCATAGCTTTAAAATTATCGCTCAATGCTGAGATGTCATACCACGGAATTAGTATATTTTCCAAATTGTTACCAACAACGTTTTCAGAAACAATATCGAAATATTATTTTTTCAATTATTAATAAAACTGTCGTTTAAATATAATGTACATATCAGATCAAACATGTTTATTTTCAAAAAACACAGATTTTACAAGAAATGGCTGCAGTGATATCTGCCATCTGATTGAACAAAGTACTGCCCAGCCGCATCTTTCGTGAAACATTAGAAAAATAGTATACATATTATCATATATTCTAATACGAGCAAATCTTGTGTGTCGTTATATATATATATACATATATATAACGACACACAAGATATATATATATATATATATATATGCAAATTTTATCTTAAAAACGGCTCTAACGATTTTGACGAAATTTCGTATCCTACCGTTTTGGGGCACCAGAAAACCATTGGGCTAGGTCACATTTTCGAGAAAATTCGATTAGTGGGTCATTTTGGGTCATGGTCTAGCTAATTGTATCTAAAAAACGGTTCAAACGATTTTGACGAAATTTTGTATCCGACCATTTTCGGGCACGAGAAAACTATTGGGCTGGGTCACATGTTCGAGAACTTTCGATTAGTGGGTCATTTTTGGGTCAATGCGGGTCAAATTAATTTTATCTAAAAAACGGCTCTAACGATTTTGATTAAATTTTGTGTTCTACGAGTTTCGAGCACGATAAAATCATTGAGCTAGGTCACATGTCCGAGAAAATTCGATTAGTGGGTCATTTCTGGGACATTGTGCGTCAAGATCTAAAAAGCGGCCCAATTTACACTAAATTTTGCATCCAATGGTTTTCGTGCACGAGAAGACTGTTGAGCTAGGTCACATGTTCGAGAAAATTCAATTAGTGGGTCATTTTGGGTCATTTTGGGTCATGGTCAAGCTAATTGTATCTAAAAAACGGTTCAAACGATTTTGACGAAATTTTGTATCCGACTATTTTCGGGCACGAGAAGACTATTGGGCTGGGTCACATGTTCGAGAACTTTCGATTAGTGGGTCATTTTTGGGTCAAAGCGGGTCAAATTAATTTTATCTAAAAAACGGCTCTAACGATTTTGATTAAATTTTGTATGCTACGAGTTTCGGGCACGCGAAAATCATCGGGCTAGGTCACATGTTCGAGAAAATTAAATTAGTGGGTCATTTTGGTCATGGGTCATTATGGGTCAAGCTATTTTATCTTAAAAACGGCTCAGACCATTTACACTAAATTTTGTATCCTATGGTTTTCGGGCACGAGAAGACTGTTGGGCTAAGTCACATGTTCGAGAAAATTCAATTAGTGGGTCATTTTGGTCATGGGTCATGATATTTGAACTCAAATTTAATTTTGACCGAGCATAGCTCGGTCTTCCCTGCTCGTAGTATTTAATAGTATATAATAGTATATAATAGTATATAATAGTATATATAGTATAGCTGAGGTATAACATTCAATTTGTGATTAATTAATTAGATTTATTATATTATGTATCGTACATCAAAATTCATTCAATTTTAACCATCAAAACACAAAATGTAATCTTATATCTATATTAAAGGGTCGATTTATACGTGCGCCATTTCACCAGCATTGAATGCGAAATTCCGAAATGCAATGGTTTGTTACCAACAACTTTCTTAGAAACAATATCCAAATATTATTTTACAATTATTAATAAAACTGTTGTTTAAATAAAATCTACAAATAAGATCAAACTTGTTTATTTTTAAAAAAAACGCAGATTTTACAAGAAATGGCTGCCGTGACCTCTGCCATCTGATTGGACAAAATACTGCCCAGCTGCATCTTTCGGGAAACATTGGAAACATAGTATATATATAATAGTATATAATACTATATAAAAGTATATACACTAGAGCTGAGGTATAACATTCAATTTATGATTATTTAATTAGATTTATTATACTATGTATCGTACATCAAAATTCATAGAACTTTAACCATCAAAACCCAAAATGTAATCTTATATCTATATTAAAGGGTCGATTTATATGTGCGTCATTTCACCAGCATTGAATGCGGAATTCCGAAATGCAATGCTTTGTCTGATCAGCTTGAAGGAGAAAGTCTTTAAAGAGATACTGCTATTTATGTTACAAACTATACATTTCTAAACAAACATGACTGGATTAATTTGGAACATGACGTTTTTAGGTATCGCATCTTATTTTGAATATGAATTCTATAAATTCTATAATATATAGTCAGGACTGCCACTGGCGACAATTTTTTAATATTTTGTCTACCAATATTTCTAAACTATACTTTTCGTGGTATATTTCTATTAATCTTCAACGCTGTTTATTACTTACCCATTATACGTAGTATAGCGTAAGTCTTATAACCGTTTTGAAAATCGAAAACAAAATTGACAAATTTACACGTTTCAGGCACTGGAGATTCCGAAAAACATATTTTTAGAAAACCAAAAATGCCGTCTGTCCGTCTGTGTGTGTCTGTGTGTCTGCAAACGCTCTATCTGCCGAAAAAAATTGAGATAGAGACTTGAAATTTGGTATGTACTTATTATGTAATAATGGGAAGAAGCTTATTCAATTTCAGTAGTTTCGATTATCCGTAAATATTTTTTATCGGACTCTCGAAATATTCGTTCGGATAAAAGGTATATAAAATTTTTCGAAATTGTTTATTTTAAGGAATGAATATAAAAGGCAATAAAAAAATATAAATTTTGCATAAAGAATGAAGTCGATCGGATAATGAGTTGCAGAGATATTTGGAATCATATTTCCCATACTCTTCGATTTTTCATGACGCTGTATTTCATTCACATTTCAATTCTCCAATATATTTTAACTGGAAAAGAGACGCTTAATCCGACGCAATAAAGCGTTAGTTAATATGATTATCAATTTTGCAGTTATAAGGATTTTTTTTACGCTATTCAGTAATAGAGCATTTAAAGTTTATGACGTCATCAAGCTACGATTTTATTCGAATTGCAATTCATTTTATAACTAGTTTGCACATGTTTTATTTTCATATTTTATATTATAGATATCCATGATGGGTAAGTGTTATGGTGGCCCCCAAAGACTAGTTTTTGTTTAGAAATAGTAGTAGACAAAATAATAAAATATAATTGCCGGTGACAGCGCTGTAAATGTTGAAACTATACAATTTAAAAAAAAAAAAAAAAAAAAAAAAAAAAAAAATTCTACCATTTTGCATAGAAAAAAAAGAAAAAAGAAACAAAAATTGAATTAAATTTTATTCTAACCAATATTACAAGAAAGGATAAAACAATATATTTTTTTAATATATGCCAATATTATAGAGGATTTATTTTAAATAAATGCTAAGTTGATGAATAATTTCAATTAAATTGTTTATAATTACGCAAAGAAGAAGACACTTTCATTAAATTGTCAGAAAATGCGTAAAATCTTGGTTAAATGACAAAATGTATGTTTCTATGGTATTTTTATATTAATCACTTCATGCTTACTGTTATTGAAATGAGAAATTCATTTTTGAAAAAGATTGTCGGCAGTTCGCGGATATTGGCTTATTAATAAGGCGACATACATTGTGTTTAATTAGAAAATAATAAAAAAAAAAAAATATTTGTTATTCATTCTTAAGAAAGTAATCCAAGAAATTTTATCAGCAAAAAGATATATTGATTTCGATGCTATTAAGTGTATTTGTGAGTGTTGAAAATATTCAATAAACTATAATTCTGCATTGGAAAATCCATATACTTTTGTGAAGTATAAACCCTGACACAAACTTTCATTAAAACGCGACTATGAACTATCACTCTTTTACAGCTGCGAAAAATTTCGATGTATCAGCTAATTTTTCCGCTGTCTGCGGCTAATATCTACACGCACTTTCTCTTCTCATTATGTCTGTTGACTTTAAACTATGTAGTTGTAATTCTTATATGCGGGTCGTTCTCTAGCCCGCTTATGATGCTTGTATGCTACGTTTAATATATATATAATCCGGTGCCTCATATATATTCTAGTGTATTAAAATATCTTTCAAGTTTCACAACTGGAGTCCTTCTCAAAATTGAATGCAACCACACATCTTTAAGATTATAACAAATAATTAATATTTTTCTTCATTTAGTTAACTAGTGCCGTCCAGTAGATTCATGTGAAATATGCTCTAGGGGGATCGAATGATGAAAATTGATGATTGCCGATTGAAAGCATATAGTACCCTTTACACAATTTTTATATTTATAGCCATTTAGATACGAAATATATTTCGAATAAATCTTCATTCCAGTCACACAGCTAGCAGTATAAATAACTGTGTGAATATGCATGTGCAAGAATATGTATTTCTGAGGTGTTCCAATCATTTGTAAGAATACTAAAACCAATAAAAGCTTCATTGTTTACATCAACTTTCTATCGTTAAAAAACTTTATTGATAAATTTAACTTTCCAGTTCTTTAATTCGTGTAAAAAGAAAAAAAATATTATACTAATTATTCTTAGCATTTCTTGATCATGTAAAATCTACATTACAAAATATGAGATAGACAACAATTAAAATTTTAAATTTAAATATACAAAAATGAAAAGATATATTTATTTAAAAATTAAATTCACTAGTTTTAAACTTAGCGTAATGCTATTCGTTCTAACACATATAAAAGTGCAATTACTCAACATTATATTTTATCCAAAACGCATTTAAATAGAAACAGTTTCCACTAAACATTTAAGTATAAATTATCATTCTAGAATTATTAGATATGCTATTTGGATTCGAAACATGTTTAATAACCTCCCCTTTCAATTACTTAATCAGCTGCGTAATTTGTGGGATTCTCGCTTTTCAAGTCATCCTTATCCATAATAATATCTAATTGGCAATGAATCTTCTTTACAGCTCCTGATATAATTACTATTAATGTTGAGAGAAATACACAGACCTGCATTTTCTAATGAATATGTTTGTCCCAACTGCTGAGGCGTCGATTGAATCAATAGGAAGCATTATATCTGTGTTATGCTAAATTCCAATATTTTGTTAGAAGCTAACATTGAATTAATGATTTTACGGAAAATTTTCGTTGGTTAAAGTTAGAGTCTATATCATAAAGCAAAAATATGTCCGTCAGTAACTCTGACGTCATACGTATGGTAGTAATTTCTAGACCAATACCTTTCGCCTACACGACATTTTCAAAGCTGAGAAAAAAAATACTCAAATCTGAGTAGGTCGCATAGTCAAAATGGCTCAGAATCAAAATTACTCAAGTTGGAAATATGTAATATACTTATTTCTGAAAACATGTACAAACTCAAGAATAAAACATCATGTGTTCATATTTAAGTATGTCCATGTTTCAAAAATGAGTATGAACTAACTTCTATGGCTCATTTTTGAGTATTTTCATGTTTCAAAAATGTGTTTGAACTGATTCTAATCATTTTTGAGTATGTCCATGTTTCAAAAATGAGTATGAACTCACCTCTATGTGCCCAGTTTTGAGTATGTCCATGTTTCAATATTCTGAGTATTTCTGGTATTTCAGAATTGAAAGCTTTTGGTCGTCCTATTTGAAACATAATCATATGTTTATAGAATATATGTTATTAATCATATGTTAAGCATATGTTATAATTTCATAAAAAGATGAAAACACCGATTTACTCAGATTTGAAAGTGTCATTTTTCTCAGTGTATACTGCAGTATTTTAACTTCCGAACATTGAGCAATTTAATTTTTGAAATCGTCTGATAAGAAAATTAATTTCTTTCAAATGTAAATTGTTTGAAAACAGTATCTGAATTTACTGATATTTTTATGATTTTAAAATTATTTTTCAACCATGATTTTTTTTTAAATATTACGTGGAGCCCGATTACGAATTATTAATCCTTTTGCACTTGACACATTATAAATAGTTGAGAATTTGTTTCTGGGTGATATTCCATAACTAAATTAAAGCTTCATCAATAAATAATAATAATAATAATATACTCTAAATTAAACACATATTTTACATACATGTAAATGAACTCCGCTTTTAAACCACTGAAATTATCAGAATAAAAAAGGCTGCTGTAACTACCGAAATGTTTGATGATTCCTTCAGCTCTTAACCCATTAATGCCGGTTGGTACGAAAACTTACCATTTCAGTGATACGAAAGTTTTAAATATGAACACCAGTCTCTTAGTAAAAAAAAATTCATATTATCTAATGTGATACTTTCAGAGATTCAATCAGTTAAAATAACAGTATGGGAAAACTGGTGTCAACTGGTAGCGAAGTATTAAATGAAGTGTAAAATAAGTCGGCGTTAATGGGTTAACTGCTGACATTCTGCTAATAAGAAAGTATCGCTTTTAATGAATGTCAAAAACTTTATTTTAATACATAAATGATTCTTTTTATATACAAATGGTTTTTGATGTTGTTAGCGAATAATCTTAAAAATATATATTACATGGATTTTTTTTATTAGAGTTTTCAATAAAGGAAAGTAAGGTTTTCATCTTTATTCTGGTACCCGGAAAGGCGGATTGGATCCTCTACACCGTAAAAAAAATGGGAAAAACGATGAGAAAAACTAAAAACCTTTTTAGTTTTTCTCATTGACCTTTGCAATTACTAAAAATTTTTTTGTATTCTTACTCAGTTACCAAGAAATCTGTAATAATTACAAGAAAACAGCAAGCAACGATTCCGGTTTATAGTACCGGTTATTAAAAAAATATATGGAATACAAATATACTAACACAATTTTAGTAACCTCGGGATTTTTTACAGTGTAGTTATCATATATATTATTTTTGTTGTCAACATAGCTTTTCTAAGCAAATACAAAACACAGAACGATAAATGAGATACCATATGAAAGGATTTTAAACAGGATTCTGACATAGTACACTCACATTTCGTTAAAATATGATTTTGATTAAAAATTGCTGTTAATTAAAATTTAAATCGGCATTGTTTTCATAAATTAAATGAAATGTTTTTTTTTCAAATCAGTCTTGCGACAAAAATAAAATACCGAATTTATATCATGCTCCGCAATAATTAATATATATATATATATATATATATATATATATATAAAATCAAATTAAAATGTTCAGAAGAAAAAGACACCGTCGGTCTATCAAATCAGTGGACTTTCACGTGTAGCCTAAAATGTATGTTTTGTTATATTAAATTGCATTTTTTATTCATTCAATCTATTTTTTTTTGTTCTGTGTTTTTCCAGAAGCGGATGACGTCATCCTCTAATGCAGTTAAAATATGATTGTTAATTTTTTTTTCTTTCGCTTACATTTTGAAAAAAATATGGAGTTTTTATTTAATTTTTACGTGTGCCTCACCTATTGTTTATTTATTTTCTTTGTTTCATCATGGCTGTGTATATGCGTACGGTATCGGGGTACCAATACATTAAGTAATTTAAGGATTATTTACCAATTGGATATACAGTTCATTGTGATTTATAAAAATTATGAGTATCTATTTCATTAAGCTGTTAATACGCCAGCGAGTTTTGACGTCATTTAAATGACCACAAAGTTTGGATATCCCATGCTTAAGTTCCCATATGCTTGCAAATAACATGTGTAGCAAATATTGTTTTATGTAGTTAAGACACTTCTAGAACAGTTTTGTAAATCCCAAGAAAAGGCTTCATACACTGTAAAATATGACCACTGTTTCTTATTTTATGAAAATATGCTATAACCACGAACGAAAATATAATATAATCTTCTGAGTTATCCAAAATTTCAAATAGCATGTTACATTGTCTTTTGAATCCCCAGAAACGAATACATCTTCAAAAAGAATCGTTTTATCTGTAAACGTTTTTTCAGTATACATTGTCTTTATTGTATTGAAAGTTTACAGCATATTTAATATATTTTAGAATACACAAATAATAAACGAAAACATGTAAGCAATCTTTCTGCAAATTTCATAACTGTTCTATGATGATAGTTAAAAGAATAAAAATATATTCAACATTATCATTCAAAAATAAAATTATATTCATCATTTCATATTTTAAACGTGAAGTTTAAGTTAATTATTTATCATATTTGATATTATTTCAATAAAAAGAAAGATGTGATAAATTTCATTCAAAAAGATTTATGTCTTAATATTTTGTGTATTTAAAAAAGGGGGGAATATACATTCAATATTTTTTAAGAAAAGTTTTAATATTAATCTTTAATTTGATTTAATAAAAAATAATTTGTAGAAAAAGGAAAAATAACAAATATTTCTCCAACCTTTCGCGGAATTTTATATCCATAATATAATGTACACTGCGGGTTTTTAAATGTAATTTTAAAGTGTTTTTAATAAACCGTTCACATATTATTCTAATTTATTTTATTTTATTATAGCTAAACTAGACAGGCAGAATCTTAATTTTTTTCAATAGTTTCAAAAAATGTTTTAACAGAATCCTTTTTCCAGTGCCCTTATTCAAATTAAAAATTGAAAATTCGATAGTTAGAAAAATATTCTCCAGTGTCAAAGAAATGTTAAAGCTGCTGGCGCAAATTCAAAAAAGGTAGCTCTGATTTTATTGACAGAAAATAGTGAAAAGTCTGTATATTTTGACATACCTCGTTTCCGAATTTTAAATCTGCTTAAATGTCAAATATATCTCTTTTTACGTAAAAATAAAAGGAAGATTTTGAAGGAGAAACATATTATATGACGCTATTGGTTTTGAAAAATTTTAAACAATGCAACTAATTTTCTTAGCCTTAGTACACGTATTTTAAACAACATTTTCAATTTTATCTACAAAATAGTTTAAGAAAAAATAATATGTATTGAATTTAACTTTAGTAGGGCTTTCAAGCTAATTAAAAAAATATTTCAAGACGTCAAAGGATACATTCAATTTCTTAAGTAAGGTGTTGTTGGTAATATGTAAAATAGAAAAAAAAAATACTTATATAAAAATACAAAATAAAAATAAATTTGCCTCTATTTTTTCCTCGTATTATAAATTTATTATATATTGTAAGCAACAAATATTATTTTTTTATTGAATATCTTTTAAAGAAAGAGTTTAACACATTCTTTGAAATATTCTTTTAATAAAACAAACGAGTATTAATTTAATTTCCAGTATATTATTTCATCTAAACAATGAAGTAAATATCTTATTTTCTTTTTCATATTTCCGAAAAAGATTACCTTATGGAATCATTTTTATATAGCCCTTGTGAAAACCAAAATTGTAAAAGTATGTCATCCAGAAAAGGAATTTCATTTTCAAAAAATAAATAAATAAATAAATATGTTAATGCAATCTAAAAAAAATATCTTTGATTTTATAGGCATAAAAAAGATTGACTCGTCTGTAATTTTTGACATATCTCGTTTCTAAATTTTAAATCTTCTTAAAGGTCATGTATATTTTTTTCTAAAAATAAAATAATTAATTTATATGGAGAAACATCTAAAAGGATGTTTAAAAATGTTTACGTAATGGAAGTAGATTTTTGTTCATGTAAGTAGAGGTTTCTGACATACTTTACGTTCTCAATCACTATGATAAATATAAATATTAAATAAGTGAATTGTTTTTCCAGATATCTCGGGAATATTGTGTACAGTAGTTTTAAAAATAGATTCTTATTTCAAAGTATAAAAATGCTTACGTTTTACTTTCTATTTATTTAACTATTAAAACGTATATATATATATATATATATATAATGTATGGTTATATATATTAAAACATTTTAATTAATTCGAGCATTTTTACAGGCCGAGACAGAGCAGCACCATCCATTGAAAAAAAACTATTTTGTAAAATCCTCTACACAAAACTTACGACTTTTCTTGATATACATGTCAATTACTTCATATTTACATTTAGTAATAGATGATTTATATTGAAATTTAGAAAGTCTTTTATAGAACACAGTGTATTAACTGTATTTACGGTAAAAATAATGAAACATACCTTTAAAATGTATAAATCGTATCGTGATTTTGAAAGACTAATGCTCTCATTTCAGGAAAAGACAGACATGCTGACACGACGATTATATCCTCGAAAGTGATACTAAGGATTAAAGATTGCAGGAAGAAATAAGAGCAAAAAGAAAACATACAATGGGAAAATGAAATACATGGGAAATCATCGGTATACTAGTGACCGGAACCAGTTCCGAAACTGAAAGTACTCTCAAAAAATAATAAAACTGCAACTACAGTCAAACAAGAACTAAGAATCACGCATCAGGCATAGATTATGAAACACTTTCCAACAATAACGTATTGTTATTAAGAGTTTAATTTTGTTCAAGAATGAAATTAGATACCTAAATAAGCACTTAAAAAAACACATAACTCAGTAAAAATCCAGTTGCACATTTGACTTGGTCCCATCGCGCCCACATCCGGTATTGTGGGCGGGATCCTTAGTGTAGCCTTTTACTGAATGTATGCACTCCACCTAATGCTTTCAAATATAGCTATGTTTAAAAATACATACCAGTGTGGATTAGGCATTTCCAGCAATAATTAATTATAGTCAGTCAAATAACCGAATTATTTTGAGTCTCTCTGGAAATGAACGAAAAATGATATGCACTCCATAATATAGAAAATGTGTTATAGCACACTTAAGAAATTTCATTATGTTTGAAATATAACACCATCATTAAATTGCACCGCAAACTATTTTTACTCATTTATTACAATGTATTGGGGATTATATTGTGCGTCCTATGAATGCGTCTTACGAACTATGAATGCTACTTTTTCTATAATCCCAAGAAAGCATTTTGTACTTGATATCAGTGATGCAAATGAATTGTATAATGTTTGAAATATCATAACATGAATAAAATGCACCGCAAACGATTTTTTCTATTGGATGGAATCATTTGTGTATTCCTGTAACAAAACTGTAAATGCTACACCCTTCATTTTCAATACCAAACATTATATAGTAAACCTCAATAACATATACAATGTTCATGACAATCCGAGTATATTTATGAATGTTAGAGTATGGCAGAGAGACGTCAAACAGACAGACAAGCCGAATTCATAAACACATTTCAACTATGTTGGGAAGCATTAAAAAGAAAAAGATACCCATTTTGACATTGACCTCAGATACCTTATCCAAAGAAAAAAATCCTTAAAAATATTGAAATGCAAACGCAAATTTTGTAAAGAACACTTCCAATGGTGGATCTTTTGTTTGCGAATTATCACATAGTAAAAATCTTAATTGTAAAGCTATCAATTATTCTAACCTGAAGATGAATATTAAATCCAATGAAAGCGATTTCATTTTGTGCAATTGTATGGTGCATTAAAGAAATTACTTTTATTACATCCTGTTTACGTTTTGTACAAATAAGTGAAATTGAATAAAATTATTAAAAACAAATTGATACACGCAAAAATTCCATTCTATGCTCATCTTTATTTCACTACGTGTATATAGGCAAGTTAACATTTTATGAAAATAGCTAGTAACAAATAAAAAATTTATACGATAACGGTATGTGCATTATATATTTGTAATATTATGGGAACGAAAAACATTAAAAATGCATTCAATCCGTTTCAGACAAAGATTTAAAGTATTTTTATTAAAATTTGTATTATGTTATGATTAAGAAAATCTTGAAATTTCACGAATTTATTGTAACATACGAATTGACTTATATTTGTATAAAGAAGTGAAAAAGAAATTTTTAGCCATAAAAATATTTTTACAGTATGTTGTCTTTGTTCTACTGAACTTTTGATACGCATTTCATATATTTAAAAATTTCAAATAACACCCCCCCCCTTCCTTCCCAAAAAATACATGTAATGAACTTTTCTCTGCATTTTTTGCCTGTAGTATGTCGTAACATTAAAAAATAAAATATATTAAATCTCTTTTAAACATGTTTTTTTCAGTTAATCTTTAGAGTACTTTATTAAAATGAAAGCTATGATAAATTCCATTAAAAAAAAGTGTGCGAGTTAATCTAATATATTTCAATAAAAAGGAAGATACATTCAATCTATTTTACGTAAGGTTTTAACACCAATCTTTAAATTATTTTAATAACAATATTTTTATTTTCTGGAAGTAAAAAATATCAAATATTTCTGAAACCATTCGCCGCATTTTATACCCATAGTATAATGTAAACAGTAAATATTAAATGCACGTGCAAATAAAAATTTAAGTATAACTTTTAAAGTTTTTTTTTTTTTATATAAAACATACACCTATTTCTGTAATTTCCTTTATCTTACTTTAGGTAAACTAGGGACACAATATCTTGTTATTCTTCCATATTTTCCAAAAGGTCACATATAATCCTATTTTTAGTGTCCTTGTTAAAATCAAAACTGTGAAAGTTCGATATTCAGAAAGAAATTGTTCTGTGTCAAAGAAATGTTAAATTTGATGGCGCAAACTCAAAAAGATATTTCTTATTTTATTGACATAAAAAATAGTGAACATTCTGCATTTTTTGACATATATCGTTTCCGAATTTTAAATCTGTGTATATCTTTTCCCTTCGTAAAAGTAAAAATAACTCTTTTGAAAAAGAAACAACTTATATGACGTTTTAGAAAATCTTTAAACAATGCAAATAATTGTCTTACCCATTTAATTTGTGGGTTTGGGCGTACTATCACATCAAGTGTTAAAGTAAAAAATATCAAAGGTGTATCCATTTTAAACAAGTTTTTAGAGTCTATCATTAAAATATTTTACGAAAAAAAAATATATTGAGTTTAATTTTAGTATTTCTTTCAAGTTAATTTAAAAGGTCTTTTAAGAAGTCAACCGGTACATTACATCTTTTTAAGTGAAAGTCTTTGAAAGTAAACTGTAAAATATTTTTAGGTGAACAATAAAGAGAAAACGCTTGCAATTCATTTAACTAAAAATGATCTTAATATATTTGAAATACATGAAAATTATCATTCCAGGAAAACTTTTGTTAAAACAGGAATCATTAACACAAAAATAAGCATAGGTGAATCCAGAGGTGTAATATTAGGGCATTCAGCGCTTAGATAAAAATTGTTTCGACGCGACTGAACTACCTTTATGAAATTTTATGATGCCTTTTTGCATGAAGCATGGTAGTCTGTATAAATTTCGTTTACTGCGCAATAATCCAGTATTTATCCAACCAAACAACCATTTCAATATAATCTTACATCCTAATTACTTTATCTTACACTATTTGTAATTCTATTGTAATTTGCTGTTTTGCATTTTTATTGTATGTAATTGTATTTAGATTGTGATTGTACTGTATTTGCATTGTGATTGTACTGTATTAACTAAATTGTGTCTGACGCAATAAAATTCCTTCAATATCTGGGTCCTGTCTTTATGTAATCAATCGTGTTATGTGTCCGGGTAGGTGGTTTATTATCTGTAAATTTTGTTCAAATATTTTAAATTTTGTTAAAGAGAAGACATTCCACAGCCCCTCTGAATTGTTAATTGAATGAATGGATTCTGACCCTAGTTTCAATGTTAATTAACATGCTTCGTAGTATGTAAATCATCTGCCGTTTCACTATAACCCATCTTTATATGCGGCAAGAGTTCGCGGAGACACTGCACATGAATATAGGTCCTCATTAAAGGAAAGGCAAGGAAAGGCATGTGAAACACTAGTTCCCTTTTCACAATAAAAGTCAGTGCCATACTGAAAGATGGGACATTCAATTTCCATTTTTATTTTATTTTTTTCCATTCCAAGATTATTTATTTCTATTTTATGAGAAAATTTTCCTATTCTAAGAGAAAAACTTACGTTAGTTTCGGAATCTTCCGTTATTTGACCGGAAATCTCAAAATGATCAATAGGCAGTTAAGCAATAATATGCCATTCTGATATATTGCTTAGAAATCGCTTTTGTAGGTAAACAGCTAAAGCTATATAGAATCTAAATATACTTTATAATGTTTTTATACTGGAAACAAAAAAAAATATATATATAAAAAGTTTTTTAATAATATGCGACTCACAGGAATGAAATTTGCAGTAAAGAAATTCCATGTATATGTAGAAATTTTAACATTTTCTTCTAATCCAACAGGCAGTCTAAATGAAACTGTACGTCCACTAGCTTCAGCGATTAATTGGGCCGTGGTAATTAATGCTATTTATAATTAATTATTTCATATTACCTTAAAATAACTATTTTCAAATAAGTAAATTTGTAATAATTAATACATTTATACATTTGATTGTTTTTTCAAGTAGTTCGGAAAAAATATTTAGGTTTAAATGCCCTTATCTGAAGATTATTTTACTTCTTTAAAAAAAAAATTTATATATATATATATATATATATATATATATATATATATATATATATATATATATATATATATATATATATATATATATATATATTATATTACGATGATTTACTGTGATATGTTGTAGTTGCAATAACGTTGATTATAGAAGGAGCACACATGGTCGCACAACGAAGTTAAGAACGTTGGTTACTATTGATGATATAAATATTTAGAAGCAGTCGTAACATTTTAGTTGCAGTTTCGACGTGGCCATAGCGGCAGTAGAATTTAAAACCCAGAGGCGTTTCTTCGTGAATTCAAAAAGAATAAGGCTTTCAATTTCAATTCTTTATTAAATATTTCTCTTGGGCAGTTTCCACCATAACCATAATAGCCGTGCATCACTACGTCATCAAGGAATAGAGGGTAAGTATCAGAAAATCTCAATTATTCTCAAAACGAGCAGCCAGGGAGTTGTTTACAAGTGAAAATACGACTTAATTCTGAGGAAGCGCCGCAGGTAGCTGCTTTTTGTTACCCAGCGCAATAACACAAATTATGACGTAGAACGCGCACTGAACCAATGAAGAATTAAAGAAGACGCGTCATGCTGCGTCACGACCAATGAAAGATAATTAGTAAAAGAGTTCGGACAGAGAGGAGTGGATTAATTTTGTAGTAAAGTGACTTTAGAGCGAGAAATTAATATTCGGAATAAAAATGAAAATGGCTCTCAAAAAACATTCTAAAACCCAGAAATGATCGGGGATCATGATAGCAATTAAGAATAACTAAAAGCTTTGTATTTAAGTAAATTTGGACAATTTAGAATTAAATAAAAGGGAATTTAATAGAGTTAACGATAGAGCTAAATTAAGAATAAGGATTTAATGAATATAAAGTAGTATATTGGAATAAAACAGGAAAAAAAATTAGAATTGTAAGAATTTAGAATAATTTAACTAAGGAAAAATGGCGAAATTTTATTATTACATATCCCCTCTCCCCAAAAAATGTATGAACCGGTAAGTCCAATTGACTTACATGTTCATTGGGGGGAAAGCAGATACTTGGGTTACAAAACAGTTCCCTCGTTGCAATACAGTTACCTGGTCGCCACATCGCGATGTTCAAATTTCTGAATTCTGTTAAGTAAATTTTTAATAATTAAATTTAAAGAAACACGGTTAAGTGGAAACCGCTGTAAATAATTACATTTTTCAATAATAATTATTATAACAGTATAGTATAGTTTGTATCAAGAAAATATAACAACAACATATAAATCATCTCTCTTTGTACCAATAACTTAACAATAATCAGCATTATTCACTTATTTATAGTCCTTAAGTGATTTTTTAAGTCCTACTGAATTGTAGAGTCCAATTATTGAATATTATAAGAGTCCTTAATGTTGCAATGGCAGTATGAAGTTGCAATAAATAAATTTAAGTAATAATATAATAATAACATATAAATCATATCTCTTTTCATCAATAATTTAACAATAATCAGCATTATTCACTTATTTATAGTCCTTAAGTGATTTTTTAAGTCCTACTGAATTGTAGAGTCCAATTATTGAATATTATAAGAGTCCTTAGTGTTGCAATGGCAGTATGAAGTTGCAATAAATAAAATAATACAATAATAATGATAATAGCAAGAACAATATCAACAATAAAATTTTAAAATAATAATACTTAATAATAACAATAATAATAGTATCATCAATAGAAAGAATAAACAACAACAATAACATCAAAATTTTATTTACATAACACCAGAAACTTTTTTGAATGCAGCTTACCTAAAACTTTCAATTCCACTCTTTAAATACTTTTTATCCATTATAATCTTCATATTCTCTTTCAAATTCAACTTATAAATAGTGTAACTAATAATAATAATTCTCAACAATAAGTTCAGCAATAACAAGCAGTATAATTCAAAATATCACACACTTTCTTTAATTCTTTCTTAAGTATATCATTAATATCTCATCCATATAGTAGTGAATGAGGCATGAGAATATACTCAAATAAAATACATAATACAAAATAAGGAATAAATAAGAAATATTCGTGAAAACAATCATTATTGTGTAGATGATGGTTATGTAACTATCTTGCTTTCAATCAAACAAGAAAACATAAGTTGTGAAATGAAAAAATAGGACCTTGTAGCATATTAAGAAAGGTTGGACCATTCTCAATTAGTATTAAGATATCATATTTGATTAGTTTAATATAGAATTTAATCCAGTTTATTTTATTAATTTCGTTAATACTGTTTAAATTATTATTCTACTGTAATTCAATTCAGTATCAGAATTTACTAACTTAAATCAACCAGTTTATGCCCGCAGAAACAGTTAACCCAAGTGAAAACTCAACAGTGATGCTCTTGTGAGCTCAATTCAAGAACACACTGTGATACAGAAGAGAATTGATAATTAATTTTTTGTTTAGTAAATTTATTTTATTAAGTTAGTTTATTTTATGAATATTACAAATTTAAGCTGAAACTATAGATTTAACATTAGTTTGTTGTGGTTTCTCATGGGATAATTTTAATTGATCAGGAGGATAATAAGGGCGTAATTTTGATACATGTACTATTTCAGTAGATTTATTTTGAATCTGTCTATTAATTTGAAAATTGACATCAGATAACTTATTAAGGATTTGATAAGGACCACTAAAGACTTGTGAAAGTTTTCTAGTATTAGGATATTGGAACTCTTCATAAATTACAAGATCTCCAATCTCAAATTTTGGTTCTAGATAATTTCGATCATAATATTTTTTACTTCTCCAATAATTTTCATCAGCGCGTTTTTTAGAAAGTTTAAGGGCTTCCTGAACAGGAGGGTAATAATTTTGTTGAAGAGGGCAATCATAAGGTAATTGGCCAAAAAGTAAGTAAGCAGGAGGAAATTTAGTGATAGAATGAGGGGTATTGTTATACTCATTAAGTACTTCTGTCAAAATTTTTGTCCAAGGAATTTTGGAGTTAGTAGAATTGACTTTACACTTCAATCTAGTAACTATCGTCTGGTTCACTCTCTCACATTTGCCATTCGTTTGTGGATGATGTGATGTCGTTAAACGTTGTTTAATATTGTGGTTTCGCAGGAATTTTTTTAATCTAGATGAAATAAAGGCTGCATTTCTATCACTTAACACTTTTTGAGGGGTCTGGACATTAAGAATTTTATTGTAACAGAATAATTGTTGTGGTGTTTGAATATTAAAAACTTGTTTTATACAATTAGTATAAGTTTCTGTGCTAACACTTTTTGAGGGAAAGGCCCAAACATATCTAGTAGCATGGTCGATGATAAGATGTAAATATTTTTTTGTGGAATTGTAGTAATTAAAGCCTCCCACAGTATCAACAGAAATGCATTCGAAAGGTTGATCTGTGGTGGTCATAGCTTGTAATAAGCAAATTTTTTTCTGTCTCGGTTTTTTATTCTTTTGACAGACATCACAGTGTTTTACAAAATTAGTTATATCTCGTGTCATATCAGGCCAATAATAATTAGGAGATATTAAGTTTAACATTTTTTGAATACCAGGATGACCAAATTTTTCATGAGTAACATTAAGCAATTTCCTTCTTAAAGACATGGGTACTACTATTTTTCTAAAACCTTTCTTTTTTACTATCATAAGTCCATTTTCCTTGACATAGTTTTTTCCACACACATTATCTTTTTGTTGCATCTCTATCACTTCCCTAACATCCAAAAGAAAGGTAAGTGGTTGAATAAGATATGTAGTAGGATTTCTGGACAACATGTCGGCTTCGACATTTGTGGAACCCTTTAAATATACAATATCATACTCGAACATACTTAACTTTAAGGACCATCTGAATAATCTTACTCTTAAATGTTTGACATTTCTTAACCAGACAAAAGACGCATGATCTGTGTGAATAGTAAATTTAACACCGTGGAAGTAGTGATAAAATTTGTCTAAGGTGTCAATGATGACAAGACACTCCAGTTCTGTAATAAAATAATTCTTTTCATAACTTCTCAATCCTCTAGAATAGTCTGCAATTGGATGTAAGAAATTATTATTATCAGGTTGCTTAAGGACTGCACCTACTGCCAGCTGTGAGGCATCAACAAACATATGGAGGGGTAATTTAGGATCATAAATTTTCAAAACAGGTTTAGCAATTAGGGCATCTTTTATTTTTTGAAAAGAATTTTGACAATCTAAATTCCATTCCCAAATAGTATCTTTTTTGAGCAATTTATTGAGAGGCTGTCTGATTTCTGCATATTTATTAATGAATTTATGATAGACATTAATAGATCCTAAAAATCTTTGGAGTTCTTTAACATTTGAAGGGGGTTTTAATTTCTTGATAGCTTCTATATTATTGTTAGCAGGAGTTAAAGTGCCATTTTTTATCTCATAACCTAAGAAATTAATTGTATTTTGGACAAAGTTACACTGAGATAATTTAAGTTTAAGATTTTCCATTCTGCATAGTTCAAATATTTGATTGAGATGTTGTAAATGTTTTTCCAAAGTTTAAAAAAAAAATAATTATGTCATCAAAATAGTAGCAAGCAAAGTTAACTTTATGTTTAGTAAGAATTCTACTAATAGTTCTATTGAATATTGATGGTCCTACCTTTACCCCAAAAGGGAGAACATTCCATTCCCAAAGTCCACAATTGGTAGTAAAAGCTCATTTTTCGGTGTCTGCTGGGTGTATGGGTATGTACCAGTAGCCTGAGGCTAAATGCAGGGTGGAAAAATACTGGGCACTACTTAATTTGTCTAAAATGTCATCAATACGGGGTAAGGGTTCTGCATCATTTTTCATTATGGAATTAAGTTTTCTATAATCGACACACAATCTAGTTTTTTTACCTTCATCGCGTTTTTCTACTAAAGTGACTGGTGAAGAATATGGGCTATTGCTTTCTTTGATTAATCCAGCAGATAATAATGATTGAATTTGTTCAGAGATTTCTTTTTCTTATCGTAAAATATCATCATGTAAATTTCATAATCATACTCCAAGTCATGTGCCAAGTAATAACTGATAACATAAATTATTCAATTCATATTGTAGTAGCAATTCTCATGAGTGCATCTCATTGCATCAATCCAAAATATCAACTTAGTTTAATCTTTAAAGCATAATAACATAATTTTAATTCTTCATTAATATATTAATTTTAACAGAAAAATAACATAAACAGTAAATAAATTTCATAATAGCTTTCAGAATAATTAATAATACAAGAACATAAATAAAAATCTCAGACTGTTAAAAAACTCTGTCACTTGGTTTCCTTTTACTTAAGAATAGATATTTTAACAAAATAAAAAAGGTTGTTATAACATTTAGCAACAAATAAATAATACATATTACTTAATATAAAATCTAACTAACGCAATCAAATCTTGTTATGAAAAAAAAAATACAACAATTTTTTGTTGTTTTCATTGACGCGATGTTCCAATACTTCTTCTGGCTGACATCGATAGGGGGGTTGACTTTATAATGGAATATATTTCGTAGATGCCTTGCTTCCGTTCTTTTTTGTTACGACACCTCAGTAAGTAAGCAGCAACTTGATTCTCAAATACTCTTTCCACATCGTTTGGAAGGATAGTTGTGGCATAAGTCCTTTCATATCCTGTCCGGCTTATATTATATTACGATGATTTACCGTCATATGTTGTAGTTGCAATAACGTTGATTATAGAAGCAGGAGCACACATGGTCGCACAACGAAGTTAAGAACGTTGGTTACTATTGATGATATAAATATTTAGAAGCAGTCGTAACATTTTAGTTGCAGTTTCGACTTGGCCATAGCGGCAGTAGAATTTAAAACCCAGAGGCGTTTCTCCGTGAATTCAAAACGAACAAGGCTTTCAATTTCAATTCTTTATCAAATATTTCTCTTGGGCAGTTTCCACCATAACCATAATAGCCGTGCATCACTACGTCATCAAGGAATAGAGGGTAAGTATCAGAACATCTCAATTATTCTCAAAACGAGCAGCCAGGGAGTTGTTTACAAGTGAAAATATGACTTAATTCTGAGGAAGTGCCGCAGGTAGCTGCTTTTTGTTACCCAGCGCAATAACACAAATTATGACGTAGAACGCGCACTGAACCAATGGAGAATTAAAGAAGACGCGTCATGCTATGTCACGACCAATGAAAGATAATTAGTAAAAGAGTTCGGCCAAAGAGGAATGGATTAATTTTGTAGTAAAGTGACTTTAGAGCGGGAAATTAATATTCGGAATGAAAATGAAAATGGCTCTCAAAAAACATTCTAAAACCCAGAAATGATCGGGGATCATGATAGCAATTAAGAATAACTAAAAGCTTTATATTTAAGTAAATTTGGACAATTTAGAATTAAATAAAAGGGAATTTAATAGAGTTAACGATAGAGCTAAATTAAGAATAAGGATTTAATGAATATAGAGTAGTAAATTGGAATATAACAGGAAAAAAATTAGAATTGTAAGAATTTGGAATAATTTAACTAAGGAAAAATGGCGAAATTTTATTATTACATACATATATATATAAACTTATTGTAAAAATTAACCATTGAAACAGAAGCAACTGACCATATACAATGAGATTACTATACCATATAGCACTGTCAAATTACAAATTATAAAACATAGTCCTAATATATGAAGTACTATTTATTCAAAAAGTGAAACAAAAGTATAAATACAAATAGAAGCTTATAATGTAATTCACTTTTTCAAGGGCAAGGAAACCACGTTATAAGCAAAGAATGATTGTTTTCTGTAATTGACACCAGCTTAATGCCAAAAATTGTGTCAAATCCTTGCCCAAACAATCATTGTAACAAGATTGAAAAACCAGGATACCATTGAAAATGGAACACTACAAATCAAACCAACAATTTGAAAAAGAGGGGAGAAAGTAAATAAACGTATAAACAAATAAATAAAAAGGAAGATAAAGAAAATCCATACATTACTACATCAATTATTTATCCATATTCCGAATTCCGAAGCAAAATTTGAAAAGCACATGGTAAAATTGAATTCAAAAGAACAGGTGAAATTTACAGTTAAGTAACATCCTCCAGATCATAAACTGTTAGTAACAGTTGCAGTTATTATTTTAACCACAGAAATTTCAACATTTTCTAAGTTAAAATTTAAAAAATACAGATAAATAATATAAAATCTATTAATTCATTTACTTTAATTTTAACTTAAAAAATTAATATATATATTATATTATTGGAAAATTTAAAAATTTCACCTGTATGCCGAGTTCTATTTAGTCATTTAGATAATTTATTTGGTGTTGCCATCTAGTTTTAAAATATTAAACTATATCTAATATAAATATAGTAATATATTTTAGATCATTTAGGTAATTTATTTGGTGCTTCCATCTAGTTTAAGATATTAAACTCTATCTAATATAAATATTAATTATTTAGATAAAGAATAAGAGTTTCCAGTATAAGACCTTTTTATCTTTTAAATTTTTTACATATGTCAACATTTATATAATTTTCTTTAAATTTATAATTATTGTGAAGTGTTTAATATCATTTTAACAAAACCATTAAAAATCCTGTAAATCTTAAACATTAATGTAGAATTCAAATTAAATTTTCATTTTATAAATAATTATATGCAAGCTTAAAAGATTTTCCAATATGGCAAACGTACTTATTGGAACTAATATCTTGCTAAAAATTATCTACCCTGAAACGTAAAATTTAGAATTCACACTCTGCAAGCTTTAAAAAAAACAAAGATTTTTCCAATATGGCAAACGCACTTATTGGAACTATATCTTGCAAAAAATTCTCTACCTTAAAAAAAATAAAAATAAAATTATGAATGATATTTAACTAAAATATACCCATTCAGCTCGCACACAAGGAATTCAATTTTAGCCAAATATATCAGCAATCAAAATGTAAGTGATTTAACAGAAAGAATGTACAAACATATAACCCCAATGAAAGCAAAACTAATATTCGTATAATTGACTTAACTAAATAAAAAGGATAGCCATATTCTATTTCATGTTGAAGGATAAGTTTTAAATTTTGAGTTTTAAAATTATTTGAACAAAGATTGTTAACTTTATGTGCAAAATTTAGTAAAATATTTACAAATACTGATTTATGTATACATGACATATAATTAGTAAATAAGTTTACTTTAAATGTAAAATCATTTCGCTTGTCATAAATGTCAAATAAAATTTTTATTATCTTTAAGAATTATCTTAAGATCAAGAAAATTAATTTCATTATTTACCATAACATTGAAACTATAATTTGAATTTTTATGATATTTTATTGGTAGTAAATAATTTGAATTACTATGTCAAGATTATTATATCATCTATATAACGGCACATTTTACAATTAGCAATATTTTAATTACGCTCATAATAATATAAATATAATTCTGCAAGAATTATCCTCTAATCCAAGAGGCTTACTAAATGAAACTGTACGTCCACTAGCTTCAGCGATTAATTGGGCCTTGGTCAATAATGATATTGATAGTTAATTATTTCATATTACCTTAAAATAACTATTTTCAAATAATTAAATTTGCAATAATTAATACACTTTACACATTTGATTGTTTTTTCAAGTAGTTTGGAAAAATATTTAGGTTTAAATGCACTTATCTGAAAATTATTTTTCTTCTTTCAATATATATATATATATATATATATATATAGGGTGAAACCCACAGTAACTGACACTTTAAGGATGGTTTTATGTTGTAATCACTAATACAAAAATTTAAATCTATATTATACTCACCTTTGTTTTTCAAAGGCTAGTAGAGATATATTGAAAAATTACTGTTGGCAAAATATTGAAAAATTATACATTTTATTATTAAAAGTTAATTTTATTCATAAATATGGTAAAAAACACCAGTAACTGACATCATCCCTCTTTTTAAACACCAATAACTGACACAAAGTTAATCAGACACTTTATTTTAAAAGATCAAAATGCTTTAAAAGAACTTTATTCTTTATTATAAAAACAAAATACATTAATATTTATTACATTAATATTTAGTAAGCTGTATCGCAATATTAGTAAAGCAGAGTATATAGTAAGCGTATATAGCAGTATTATTTAGTGCTGCATTATTAATAATGCAGATATCCAATAATTGACATTTATGAACCAGTAACTGACATCTGGTGTCAGACACTGGTAAAACAACTTAAATGTTAATGGTGATTGCTACAAAAAAATAATAATAATAATTTATTATTGTGCATTTTTAAACAGTTCAAATAATATATTTCAATTTTCTTTAATATAAACAATAACTAACACCTCTGTCAGAGACTAGTAAATGAAATTCTAGTAAGCAATAACTGACACCCCCCACCCCTCCCATTAAGCTAAATTAAATAAGTGTAAACCCTAAATCATGGACATAATACATCATATGCATCTTTAAACTAATTTGTACTTGTATAACTTTAAGAAAAAAGTTTAGGAGGGCTGCATTACAAATAAATTAAAAAAATACTTCCTTAAGTTTAGAAATAAGATGGTTGCTTCAAAATGGCCCTTTTACTGTTCTCAAAAGTTTATTTCTCATTAAATTTCATCTAGTGGTGAATAAATTGACTCCAAAATATGAAAAAAAGTGTCTAATTTATCAATAACTGGGGGTTTCACCCTATATAAGCCTCGAAAATAGTTTCCGATTAGTCTCATTTCTCCCTCAAAATGCTGAAGATTTATAATGTTTCACCTCCTTTCTCTCGGGAGTTAACTAGCCCACATTAATTTTCGAAGCAAAAAAAATCTAAAAAAAAATTAATTAACTTTTGCCTCAACATGTTTAGAATAATCTTTTCGAAATTCTCTTTTTTATGTTTCGAGAAAAGGAACACTGACACAATTTTTTGGAAGTTTAAAAAAAAAAAATCAGACTTTTTTTTTGTTTAATTTTTATTTACATATTTCAGTACTATTTTTCAAAAAGCGAAGAATAATTTTTTAGTACAAGTATGTCAAAAAAAATTTTAGTAATCGATGGCATTTTCGTATTTCAACAGTGCTGATTCCTGATTTAATCAGAATTTCTAAAACGTTGAAATAATTTTTATTGTATAATATATTAATTATATGTTGGACGAAAATTTCTACACAATGCAATAACATTGAAAAATCAAAAGTAAGGTGTTTAATATTGAAGATTTTTTTTTTTTTTTTCTGACAAATATTCAAAAACTAAATTTTTGTTTTTTAGGCTACAAATTTTCTTTTACTTGTAAATTGTTAATTATATATTTTTTTCATTTTACTATAATCCACGATAAAATTAATTTGAATAAAAATGGAATTAAAAGCAATTTAAATCAGTATTTATGACAGCATTTTTAACGTTAAATTTTGTATATTTAATGTAAAGCGAAAAAAGAACATAACATTAAACATAAAAATATTTTGTATAAAAATTAATGTCCATAACGACGAAAAATTTTCGATAATATGTAAATTAAAATTTATATCATGAAAAAATGTAATAAAGAATAAGTGTTTAACAGAATCAAAGAGAAGAAATTACTCAGATTTTAATATACGAAATATTAGTTGAAAAATACTCTGAAAATCTGTTTTTTCCAGTTTATTATAGAAAGAACTCTGGACATTTCTGAAAATTTGGCTTGTTATATAGCAGACATTTTTTTAAAGGTATGAAAGTGTGATCAAGATTCTAGAAGTTGAACAAAATATGATTGTAAAAGTGCTTTAATCGCACGATTCATGTTAGATAAAACAGGTTCCGGACAAAAATAAGATCACTCGAGATTTTTTTCTTAATATAACTTTGGTGCATAATTTCTGGGGTAAAAATAGTGTAAAAAATTAATATTGTTGAAAGATTGTATAAATTAACGATTGTTTTCTATGAGACACTAAAACAGTTTTTAAACTGTTAAAAAATAAAGAAGTAAAAATTCTTAAAATTAAAATAAAATGAAACAAATATAATGCAGTTCTTAAATTCAGAATTGAGAATTTGTAATTTAACACGTGAATAAAAATTCAAAACGATTCCAGCTAAATATGAGATTTTATGGATATTTATATACCCATAGAAATATAGATTTTATGGATTTTCTTCAAATTTATATATAAATCCAAACAACGGGGCAAAGATTTTTTTTTTCAAAAGCCAATATATATATATTTTTCTACTTTTTATGTAATTTTGAAATTTTGTAATTTTAAAACATTGTTTTGCTTTTGAATTCATTTTATTGTACTGAAAAAAAAAACAAAAAAAAAAACATTATTCCAATATTGGTTATATTTTGGAGAAATATTGAAACATTTATTAATATTTTTTATTAATTTAACATTATCAAACTCATTGGTAAATAAATCACTTAATTAGTTATTTTTTACACTTATGTGAAAATGCATCCAGGCAGGGACATGACGGTCACTATTTGGCTTTAATCCGTGAGCACGCAGACTGAGTAGATCTCACCTCAGCCACGTTTTTTTTTTTTTTTTTCAAAAAGGGTGAACACAATTTTTAGAGAAACTGCTCTAAAATCATTAAATAAATATAAAAAGCATGATTTTTTTCTTAAAAAAGGGTAGAAATGATGCATTTTACAATATACGTCTGTATATTTGTTTTTAAAACTTATTTAGTCAAAAATATTATGGAAGAAAAATGGGGTGAGATTTACCACTTGTGTGAGTTAAAGTTACAAAAATAGCCGCATATCTTAGGAGCCTACACTAGTCACGCGAAGAAACGTTCAAACTATTGTTAAGTCTATGGGAAGGTTTTTGGCTGATTTCTCGCTCGCATTTTAATATTTTTAAATGGTTTCTTTGGCATAGGATAGCTGAGGTAGATCTCTAACGTTGTTTGCTTTTTTTTTTTTTTGTTCCAGTTTTTTTATAAGCGGACACTTCCAATTTTGGAACCAGATGGAACGGGTTCTGAAAGAGAAAGTACCCTTATATAAAAAAACTGGAACCAAAAGCATAAAATTAAAAACTAACAACGTTGGAGATCGACTCAGCTACCCAATGCAAAAAAACATCATTTAAAATTATTAAAATGCATGCGAGAAATCTGCCAAGAACCTTCCCATAGACTTAACATTAGCTTGCGCGTTTTTTAGCTTGACTGATGCAGGCTCTGAAGGCTTTTGTCAATGTTCTCCCAAGAAAGGAACATGGAAGTCCTACCCTGGACACATTTTCAACACATTTTCAATCAGTTGGAAAATTTACTACTCGTATTTATTAATATCAATATGAAATGATCTAATAATGGGATATTAACATTTTGAAAACATTGCATCAATATTTACAAAATATAGTTAGCTATAAAGTCAACAAAATAAATATTGGTGAAATATTTGACTTTCATTAAAATTATTTTTGAAGTATAGCACTTATTGTTGGTGTTGAGGTGGAATTGGTGGTGTTTCATTGGAAATATTTACTATGCAAATAAAATATATGTACACAATTTACGTTTACTGGAAATAGTTGAATTATAAATTCAATATTTGTACATTATTAACGTTTTATGGGATATTTACTTTGCATATACAGTGTTTGTACACAATTCACGTTTACTGGAAATAGTTGAATTGTAAATTTAATATTTGTACAATATTAGCATTTTATGGGAAATCTTACAATGTCAAGCGAATGTGTGTGCAATACTGGTATGACATTGAAAATATTTCCATTGGTATGCTAGTATTGTACACATATTGCATTTTAATTTAAAAGCCAATATTTTAGAATCCTGGAATTTCTTCAGAAATTTCTCCAATGTAAATGCAATTTTAGCAATTGTTGGCATTACATTAGATATATTTCTACGAAACGCCAATATTGATACAATATTGTGCATTGTGCAATTCCCTTAATATGCATTCGCAATTAATATTTTTGATGTAATATTTTTTTATTTATATATAAATACTTAATTGGACATAATTAAGGCAAAATACATTATTTTTCAAATAAAAATGCTCATTAGTACACTTATATCTCTCATTAAACGAAAAGATTAAAGCAATAATTTATCGTTTGTTATTATTGAAGAAAACAATTACGGAAACTTTACGTTAATTTGCAAAGTATAAATAGAGATTTCCAATTTAAACTCTTCTTTAGTAAGATTGCATGCCAGCACATGTTTATTTAATAGATTCTTTTTTGCAACAAATAAATGAAGACATGAGTAGAAAAAAAGTTATTTCACATTTGTCAGTAAAGTTATTTCATTGTATGGATGAGGGTTGATTATTGACGGCCAATTATCTACACTAGGGATATAGGCCCGGGGGGAGTGCCCTTCGTGGGGGTCTTTCTAAGGGAACCTAATCCGTATTTACGCATGGATAAATCCACGGCTCAAAGAAAACCACGAAAACTCCGAACGATTAGGCCGACGGGCGCGATTGGGACATTGTATGGATGAAGTTGTTATGACATAATCTATCATATTACAAAGTAAAGTACTAAAATACTAATTATTCTTAAATATATGACGCGTTATTTTAAACGCAATTTTTTTACATTTCATAATTCACCTCCGTCATAAATTTTCAAACCTTTCTTTTCAAATTTTGCTTTCCATTATTAGATTAAAATATGAACCTATTAGAATGGATCATAATTTGTGTAATTACTAAAATAGGTGTAAAAATAAAAAGGTTCTAAAACATTAAAACCATTTTAAGATGTTAAAAATCATTCATCGGAGTCCCGAGCGCTTTCGACCCGAACCAGGCCATCATCAAAGGGTGGAAATGAGAAAAAAATCTAGAATATTTTTTTCTATATATTTAATTTCATTATTAGATCCAACTTATCATCAAGAAATATATTTAAAGATGACAATCTTAAAACCATTATTTTTGAACACCTTTTCTTCAAAACACTGTTGAAGAACGCTTTCTTTTTTAACATAAAATGTGTAAACGCGGGCAAAAGAGACCTGCAGAGAGGGGAAGGGTGAACAAATCATTTCTCGACTGACTGTATAACCTCAAAAATGAAAAAGAACGGGAAATGAATTTGGTGCTTCCGAAAGAAGGGCGGATTTTTCAAAATTCGTGGAATATAATCTTCTTAGAGAGAAAGTATTAAAAGTTAAAAATAAAAATGAAAACAACTTAATAAAATAAACAAATATATTAATTTACCTATAACTCTCCCAATTCGTGAAATGACAGAAACAAGTTATTTGAGTGTAACTGCAAACAATGGACCACAAGCATTTCTGAGGTCATCCAATGTCACGATTGCGGGTTTTTTTATATAGCTAATCAGCATCCCCGCACACAAGTGTTCCAAAAGAACCAATCGAATACAGATAAATTCCTACAAGCATCGCGTGTTCCACCCCGTTCGTGTGGTCCATTGTGTGACCAAGATCATTCAAGCTGGAAACACTGATGCATAGTGAGAAATAAAACCATTTCCTATGAATTGGCTCAAGTTACCCCGACGACTAAAGTAAAGTCTAATTATATTACCCTTTTGCCTCTGCTATAGATAGTTGACTTTTAAACATACCTATAATGTAAATTCAGTTTTATAAAAAATCCCTTAATAATATCCAAAACTATCAAAAATAATTAATTTTTTCTACATCACTACATAGTATAAAACAAAGTCGCTTTTTCTGTCCCTATATCCCTATGTACGCTTAAATCTTTAAAACTACGCAACGGATTTTGATGCGGTTTTTTTTTAATAGATAGAGTGATTCAAGAGGAAGGTTTATATGTATATCCATTAAAGAGTGGAGAAATACTGTTATTTTTGCGGTTTTTAATGTGATGTCGTAAATAATTTCAATTTTTCCGCTTATACATTGCAAACGCAGGCTGAACACTACAAGATTTATCAAAATAATGTACTAATTATTGTACACATAAAAAAGGTCTACAAAAACACAAAGAGATGAAGGTTTTCAAGGTTAACCCGAAGCAAAGCGAGGGAGGGCCGCTAGTATTTCATAAACTGAAAAATATTGCAAACTATCATTAAATTTTTATTTTTTATTTTTCAGTCGTGAAAGTGTGAATTTTGGGTTAAAAAACGTTAATTAAAAAATTTAATTATGTTTATTTAGAAAAAAAGAAAAGCAAATAGCGATTTTCTGCTTGAAGTGCTCAAGGAAAATTGAAGAGATAAACTCAAAAAAAAAAATAGAATAAACTGATGAAAATTAATTATTTATTTCTAAATTGAGTGCTGGTGTAATTTCAGTTAGTTTAAATGAGCAGTTTTCTTTTAAGTGTAAGAAAATGTGACATTTTAAACAAGCTTTCTTTGGTTTTAAAAGTAAAGCTAAACGTTAATTTAGAAACTAAGTACTTTTGTTATGATGGTTCATATTGTTTTAATTATTTTTATTGTATTTCACTATTATTTTACACATTGTGAGAAATAATTTAATTCGTTTTAAAAAATAAATCAGAATTATTCCTGTTTTCAGTATAATCAATATCCTCTAACAAAAGGAGATACATTTAATTTAATCCTCCGATAAGATTTTTTTTTTCAAGATGTTTTGTTCATTTAATAAATTTTGCATGTATATTTACTGCCTTTCTAGTTTTTTTAAAAAAACGTTTTAAATACATTAAACACGGTTGGAAATATAGGTTTATATTACAATTTTTAATGTATTCCAATTGTTTTAATTTAATTTATTTTCAATATAGATTGCTCATAATACTATCAAAATTTTTACGTATGTTAATATGTGAATATATCGTAAAACTGGTGTAAAATAACGGTTGAATTATGATAACTTATTGCAGAAAATAAAATAAATTGATTTAGTTGATTTTTAATATATTTTTTTTTCGAAATGAACATATATATCTATTTTTTTCTTTTAAATGCTAAAAGGTTTAAACTAACAACATAATATACAGTAAAATAACTTTTATTAGATTGCTGACATGTTTCGGATCCCTCCGAGAAATTTTCAAAAACAAATGAGAATATCCTATAATTGCGCTGTCTTTGAAGTTATTGTTTGAAATGCTATTATTTTCATCTACTTTTTAAAAATTACGCACGTTATCATTTTATTTTTAGTTGTGTGTTTATTTCCATATTTGTAAACCATTGTGTAACTCGAGCCACAATTTCAGTAAGTTAAAAGATACTGCATCATTTGATATTGTATTTTTGCATGTTACTATCTCAAATGTTTCTCTTATTAGGGATGGATAATATAGACTGTAGGGAAAAATTATTTTACTTTCATTGAAATTTATTTGGATGGTTTCTCCTTGATATAATCGTGCCAGAGCTGTAGTTTTTCTATTATACTTAATATCAACAGCTATATGCTCTTTTTTTCTGTACACTGTTAAAAATTTTCCTGTGAAATTACGGAGAATCTACTGGTAATCTGTTATCTTATGTAAAATTACATATGCTAGTCTTATGTAAAATTACAGAGATTAGAAAACCGAGATTTTGTTAATTAACAGAGAAATTATTCGGTAAATTTACAGAGTCTTCCGTAAATTTTTCTGTTAAAAAAATCTTTATTACTGTTTATATAAATAAATTAAAAAAAAAATTACAGAAAACTTCGCCAGCTATTGATGCTGTTAGAATTACTTGAATGAATTCTAATCGCTGTAACGAAGGACACTACAAGAATCGATTCGACCACAGCCCTGATTCGAACCCGCGTCACCTGGGTGGAGGACAGGCATTATAACCAGTATACCATTTGGGCAGTTGCTGTTTAGTGCCAAGTATGTCTTTTGTCATTTAGTCGGGAATAAATTCTTGTACTTGCAAAGTTTATCATTGCTTTTCAAAGATTTTGTTTAATGTGATGATTAGTCATAAGTATAGGGACCTTATAGAGCTTTTATTTTTCTAGTCTTTAAATAAATTTAATTCATATTTGATGCTCTCATCTTTCGGATTAATATAGTATAAACTTAAGGTATGTTTTCTTTTCATATCATATGAAAATACTTAGCGAACTACTTTGTAAAATTTGTATTTTAAAATGACACATGTTTTTTTTTTTCTTTTTTTTTAAAAACTTATAACATGTAAGAAATAATTTTATGAGGATTTTTTTTTCTTTCTTTTTTTTTTTTTCTTTTTAATCAAAGAATTTTACTGTATTTTTTTCAGCAAATTTAATAATGTTTTCCAGAAGTTTTTACAAAATATACATATTATAGATTTTTTTTTTCTCATAATGCGCGAAAAGTTTTTGAAAAGAATATTTTTTGGAAAATAATTTTTTTTAGTAATAAATAAATGTAAAACATATAAGTCATTTAAAAAAATTGACTTTTAATATTTTCATATATTTAAATTTAGAAGATTAAACTTCATTATTTTTTTTTTCTGGAATATTTATGTATTTAGAAATTTGATATATTTTTTATAACGCATGTATCATTAAAATTCTCCGATTCCTAATAATGATATATTATAAACTTTTATAAATATTAACACAAATTATAAAGTAGACTAAAATAATATTTGAAAATTATCTTACCAAAATTGTAAATCCAGGTTGAAATAAAAATTATTCTTTAAATAATCACACTCTCTTTCCATCTTTTGATCAAAGTGATAGTCGATAAAAATCCCCGCTAACTCCACAAAGATGAATTCCCCCCTTTCTAAAATATTCTATTTTTTAATAAAACAGTTTTTAAACGAATTTTTTTCTTTAATATTTTTAATAAAATTGTAAAAAAAATTTAAAAGTGTGTATTTTGAATTACAGGTTATAACAAATATAAAAATATATTTAAATAAAGACACGGAAATCCCTACAAGGGATCTATTATAATAAAAGGGTAATGTCTGTAAAATGATGACCGAGAAACTCAATCAAATGCATTTAACGGAGAGCTAGTGTAAATTTCCTGAGACTCTCAGTTTTTTTCTGTGTTTGTACTGAAATTTTTAACAGTGTAGCTAAATTTCTTGCTTATATTTTTTTCATATATTTATCATCTACTATATATATAAAACACAAACGGAAATTTCGTTCCGTTCCTTTATAACTCGAGTTCTGCTGAATGGAATTTGATGGAACTTGCACTGTTGGATAGTTTTAGTATATAACACATCGTTCTACGTATGTTAGTTATAGAATTATGATGGAAAGTTCTGTTATTTTGAACGATAAAGTTACCATAGGTCATTTTTTTGGCGACCATTATCGTTGGCGAAATAATTGAAACGGCTATATCAGAAAATAATGCAAACACACAGAAAAATAAAAGAAAAATTATGTTATTAATTTTATTTAAAATCCCCCCCCCCTCCCCTCAAAAAAAAAGAAAAAGAAAGAAAAAAACTGTTTTAATGAGGCATAATATTTAATTTAATGCTTAAAAATATAACTTGTAATGTAATCTGTAATAGTTTGTAATGCTTAAAAATATTTGCAATGCATGAGATTGCAATTCAGATTAAGTCAATATATGGCGATTTATCGTTTGCGTCAGGTTAACAAAGATGCATCTGATAATTTGATTTAATAAAATATGAGTAATTTTTTTCCTTTTTTTCTTTCTGTTAATTTTTTTTATGTAACTCCCCTATCATGTGTCTTATAGGAGGAACTACCAGATGCAATTGTAAAAATGATTATGAGTTATTTATGAGTTATTTATGAGCATTTATGAGTTACATGTTATTTGTTTATTTACGGTTTTGATTTTACTTTTGTCGCCAAGCAATGTGATTTTAAGCCAAATTATGCATAAGCGTGACATCAGCTTGAGCGGTATTAGCAATAATAGTGTTTTTTTCGTGTATACAAGATCCTTTTTGGAGTAAATTTTTATATTCAAATGCAAATTATATAAATAGCAGTTATTGTTATGAATATGGGATCAAATATTTAAATTTTAGTGAATGTCTGCCACTCAAACACATATTGTAAAATAATTAAATTTTAGACATGTAAAAATTTACTACGGAAACATGCCGGTTTGTTTTCACCAAACATATTATTTTTATAGCCTCGAACTCAGACCAGCGAATATTGTCTATTCTTTTATTTTTATTTTATTATTTTTTTAATATATCGCCAATTTCACTTATAGAAATTTTCACTGTTTCAAAAGTTAGGAACCAAAGAATATTCTTAAGGACATGTGTGCATTTATGCGTTATTACTATCACAAAAGGCTACATTTTGCAATAAAAATTGTTTGCTGAAATAAATTTTCGATGCTCTTTTTGATTCGTCATTTCTTTTTACTTTTTTCTGCATATCTTTCTACCCTTCTTTCAGGAGGGTTTTTAAAAGACATTGTACTAATTGTCCGTATTCCAGTCACCTGCCAATTGGCATTTTTACTATGTTGTTGGATGTTTAGTTTATGTTTGAAGGTTACTCTGGACGACGATTCAGATTACAGAGAATTAAACGACGTTTGAAATTAGCGATTGCTAAATTTATGGGTTTTTTTCTTTATGAAGCTAATTTTTATAAAAAAGCAATGCTTCCAATGTACGGTTGGTTGATTTTATGACGGCCGATTATCTACACGAGGGATATAGACTCTGGGGGGAGTGCCCTCCGTGGGGGTCTTTCTAAGGGATCCTAAACCGTATTTACGGCAAGGTTCGAAGAAAACTACGGAAAACCCCGAACGGTTAGGTCAACGAGCGCGACAGGGCTTTGAACCCAGCACTTCCCGTATGCCAGCTTTGATAGAAGAACATTTCAGCCACTGTTTTGGCGCTTTCAATGTACGGAAAAACTTTGCAATGTCAATGGTGGCGAATGGAATAAGTAATATTTGTCGATTTATCATTTCAGGCTCGATAAGAAAAAACGAGTACCTGAAATTCTGATTAGATAATTTTTCGATCATTATAAAGCCTTTTCGACCTACACACAGCCCTAGCAGCTAAACATAGTGAGAAATGAATTTATTTCTGCGTGTTATTATACTCTTTAGAGAAATGCAAAAAATCTTCGGTTTAAGTATTCACCAAAAATAATATTACTAAACATTTTGCATAACTAACTTTATCATTGTCAGTTTTATTTAAGGTATGCAATTTTGTTAATGAAAGATCCATAATTGTATTAAGGGTAATTTGACATTATTTAATGGAACATAGCTTGGCGCGTAACTAACTTCGTTTTGTAACTAACTCTGGTACATTAGTAACCATATCGTTTCAAGCACTTCTAATGTTTGACGTCAAACTTGGATATCGGCAAGATTATGGAACATTAGGAAGATTTTATTGGATACAAACTAGAGGTTTATTCTTCGACCAGAGTTAATCATTGGTTTTTTTTTCAGATTAGCGGTTACACGAATGCAACCGGTCTAAAAAAATGAAAAGACAATGAAAATGGCGTCATTTTAATTTTATTCATATTCAGCTTTAAAAATTCACTTTTTTATGTTTTACCATTTTTTTAAATATGAAAGTTAAACACTGTTCTTTATGTGCAAACAATTTATTACAATTTTCACTGTATTTACTTTGCTGGAATTGAAAGATGAAAAACCGTAGTAGACTTGCCAGAAGAGGACGTATATTGCGAAATATAACGTAACATAGAGTGAAATTGTACTTACATTACCAGAATCTCACATAGAGACAAGAAAGAGGGACTTAGTTCAAGAACTTACAGACGAAAATGAATCACCCGAACATTATTTAAGTTCAATGGTCAATCTATGCAATCATTGTAATGCTTTCTCTTTTAGCAGTATGTTGACTAGAGAACATGTTAGTTCCTGTTGTCATAATCTCATAATGGCCTCATTTCCCTACCAAACTCTACTATAAATGATCAACTAAATGAGTTTCTTCTTTTAGCCCAAATTTTGTCCAATGTATAATATAACGCAATGTCGTTCACATCTTTTACAGAAATATTGTAGGAAAATCCAGGTGAACGTCTCTATTGCTTTAAAATACATGCTCAAATCCATTGATATAATTCGTTTGATTCAAGGTTCGGTTGAAAATATTGACTAAGGTAGCATCTGTAGGTGAAGATCCACATTCCTTTAAAATACAAAGCCCTTTCGTTTGATTTAAGGTACATTTAGAAAAATGGCCCAGCGCAGCGGGCGTAGCATGCTTGTTAAGTATAAAAGGGTTAGGTAAATTTCAAAAAGTCAACCAGCCAGACAGTAAATATATGTAATAAAATATATACTTCTTTAATTGCTAAAAGGTGTAAAATAAGAAGATTATAAACAGTAAAATAGGTTTTATTAGACTGTTGATATATGTTTCAGCTCAATCTGAGCCATTATCAAAACAAACAAAAACATTCTATAAATTCACGGTCTATGCCGTTATTTGAAACACAATCATTTAATTTTTCACGTACGTTTTCATAGATCGTGCATTTATAGAATATTTTTGTTAGTTTTGATAATGGCTCAGATTGAGCTGGAACATATCAACAGCCTAATAAATCCTATTTTACTGTTTATAATATTTTTATTTTACATCTTCTTATATACTTTAAAAGAAGTATATAATTACAAGGTCCTATGATTTGCTATATTTATAGATTAAACTAGATTAAAATAATCAAATATCTTAGAAAACATACTGTTTTTTTTACATTATCAAAAGGCCAAATGCCAATGCGTATCAAATCCCCTTCTTTGGAATTTCAGTGAGTACTTTTCAAGTTATATGTAACAAGGAAGGTCTCCTTAAGCGCATACTCAGAAAATTTGGAAAAAAATACAGAATGTTCTTCTCATGAGGATATATACGTCTATAAAAAAAATTCTGCGGAACCTCGATATAACATCCATAAAAAATTATGAAAATTTCGTTTATTTGGCGATTTATCACCGGTTGGTGCTGACGGAGTAAAATTAAAAAACACGGTTTTATGACAAATACTCTTTAAGGAAAAACTTTTCATGCTGAACTTGTTTACGTATATGTAAACGCGTATATGTAAATGCGTATATGTAAATAACGTGTATGTTACGTGTGCGTTACGTATATGTAAATGCTGAACGTGTTCATTATATGTATATATAATGAAATTTAAAGATCGTAATTTACGATTTAAAACAAAATTTAAATTGATTGAAATTTCAAAATTCATTAAAATCGTTTGCTAGAAAAATGTTGCTAGACAAATGGCGTCTTTTTGCGCCAAATACTCGAAAGTATTTTATTTTTTTGCAGATTTTCTACTGGGATTCCGCAGCTAAATTTCACTGTTCCTTTATTACATACATGAGTAGCTTCATTAGCATTTTTTTCAAAATTTACTTAGTATGCACTTTAAGGAGACCTTCCTTGTAAAAGAAAATATATACAATTATAAACAATAACGAAAAATCATGCGTCAAGCATAGATTATGAAAACACGTTCCAACAAAGCCTGAAAAATGTAATGAAACTTCACCGTTAAATAAGGTGAAAGAAGATATGTAAGTAAACAGTTTAAATGCTTTGCACCGCATATTCTACAAAAATTAAGTTTTAATGCGCTTCATAATTATATATCAATTTCATCATGTTTTAAAAGACATGGTAGCATCAAAATGGACTTGAAACGATTATTTCGCATTGACTGTAATGTAATGGAATACTTTTGACTTTCCCTGTGAAAAAACTATAAGCGCTACACACTTCAGTTGAAATAGGGAACATGCCATAGTTAACGCCAATAACATACAAATATTTCAGGGCAATCCGAGTATATTTAAGCGAGTTAAAGCACGGACAGACGGCAGACGGCAGACAAACCGAAGTCATAAACACTTTTCAACTAGGTTGGAATGTGTTAAAAAGGGGTTACTGAAATATAGAAAAAATGCATTGTATGCTCATTTTTATGGAACAGAATGTTTCTTGAAAAGTTAATATATCATAAAAATAACTACTAACACAAATGTATAAGGAAATTTTACATGCATTACATGTTTGTATTATATTGAGAATTGAAAACATTAAAAATGCATTCAATAAGTTAAAATATTTAATTTTTTTTTTTTAATGAATCATCATATTATTTTTAAGAAAATCGAAAAAAAACAAAACAAATGCATTGTAATTTCCAATATAATGTAAAATTCTAAAAACATATATTGTAAAGAGCCTTTTTATCTGTAAACGTTTCTTTACTATGCATTGTCTTTATTGTATTGAACGTTTACGGCATATTTAATATATTTTAGAATACACAAATTATAAACGAAAACATGGAAGCGATCTTTCTCCAAATCTCATAACTGTTCCATGATGTAAACAAAAAAGAATAAAAATATATTTAACATTATCATTCAAAAATAAAATTATATTCATCCTTTCATATTTTAAACATTATGTTTAAGTTAATTCTTTATTATATTTGCTATTATTTTAATAAAAAGAAAGGTGTGATAAATTTCATTAAAAAAAATTCATGTGTTAATATTTTGTGTATTTAAAAAAAAAGAATATACAATCAATCTTTTTTAAGAAAAGTTTTAATATTAATCTTTAATTTGCTTTAATAAAAATAAATTTGTACAGAAATAAAAAAATAACTAATATTTCTGCAACCTTTCACGGAATTTTATATCAATTATATAATATAAACTGTAAATTTTAAATGTAAACTTTAAAGTGTTTTAAATAAAACGTTCACATATTATTGTATTTTATTTTATTTTATTTTAGCTAAACTAGACAAGCAGTATCTTAATTTTTTTAATAGTTTAAAAAATATTTTAACTTAATCCTTTTTCTAGGGTCCGTGTTAAAATTAAAATAAAAAAAATTCGATAGTCAGAAAAATATTTCCCTGTGTCAAAGAAATGTATAAGTTCATGGCACAAACTCAAAAAAGATAGCTCTGATTTTATTGACAGAAAATAGTGAAAAGTCTGCATATTTTGACAAATCTCGTTTCCGAATTTTAAATCTGCTTAAATGACATATATATCTGTTTTCTACACAAAAATAAAAATAACCTTTTGAAGGATAAACATCTTATATGACGTTACTGGTTTAGAAAAATTTTAAACAATGCAAATAATTTTCTTAGCCATTTAACTTGTGGGATTTGGCGTACTATACGCAACAAGTGTTAAAGTATTAAATATTAATAGTACATCTATTTTAAACAATATTTTCAATTTTATCTATAAAATATTTTAAGAAATATAAAAATGTATAATACATTATTATATTACAAGCAAAAAATATAAATGTTGATTGAATGACTTTTAAAGAATGATTTCAATACATTCTTTGAAATATTTCTTTAATAAAACGGACGAGTATTAAATTAATTTCTAGTATTTTACTTTATCTAAACAATGAAGTATATATCTATTTTCCATACTTACGAGAAAGATTACCTTATGAAATCATTTTTATATAGCCCTTGTGAAAATCAAACTTGTAAAAGTATGCGATCTAGAAAAAAAAATTGTTAATGTGATCTCAGAAATGTACCTTTGATTTCTTAGACATAGAAATAGATTGACATCTCTGCACAAAAATTACGAGTTCCTTCATAATCAAGTCAATTATTTCATATTTACATTTAATATATTTAATACCTAGTTCATATTTAAATTTAGAAAGTCCTTTATGGAACACAATATATAAACTTTATTTAGAAAGAAAATAATGAAACATACCTGTAAATATGTATAAATCGTATCGTCATTTTGATAGACTAACATCCTAATTTCAGGAAAAAACCGACATTCTGACACTACGATTACATCCTAGAGAGTGATAGTAAGGATGAGTACCCTCTGACCGAAAAGCAAAAGGGCGAAATTGTAAGGTTGTTTTCTCTGTTAGGTTTTTAAATGGCAAAAAAACATGATATTTCAAACATGATATAAAAAAACCTAATTACGAATATGAATATAATGCTTAAGACTATTAATCATTACTTATTTGTAGAATTATATTATTTTAAATAATAATAATTTTGAGGTGAAACCTACAGCATAGTGAACAAATATATCAGTTCCCGGTGGTGAGAAAACTGTAAGGAGGAAGGAGAAGCAATAAGAAAATACACAATCGAAAATTTAAATATATAGAAAATTGTTGGTACACCCGTGACCTAAACCAGTTACGAAACTGAAAGTGCACTGAAAAAAAAATAAAACTGTAAATACAATAAAACAAGAATTAAGATTCCTGCATCTGGCATATGTTATGAAACACTTTCCAATATCAACATATTGTTATTAAGAAATCTAGTTATTTTTTAGAATGAAATTATATGTCTAAATATGCGTCTTAAAAAATTAGATAACTTAGTAAAAGTCCATTCGCAACAATTTCTGTCCATTTGCGGTCATGTGGGGATGATCTTTCGTGTAGCCTTGTACGATATGCATTGACTTTATACACTCCACCTAATGCCCTTCAAATTAGATATGTTTAAAAATGCATACCACAGCGGAATACGCACTTCCAGCAGTTATCAATCTTACTCAGTCCAATAACCGAATTATTTTGTGTGTATTTATAAATGAACGATAAATGCTATGCACTCCATAATATATAATAAATCTGTTGCAATGCACTTAAGCATTTTCATTTTGTTTGAAATATAACACCATTATTAAATTGCACAGAAAACAATTTTGACTCATATATCATAATGTATTGGAATTCTATCGTGCGTCCTTTTATACGAACTATAAATGCTACTTATACTAAACTCCTAAGAAAGCATGTTGTACTCGATATCAGTGATGTAAATCAATTTTATAAAGTTTGAGATATCATAACATGAATAAAATGCACTGCAAACGATTTTTCCCCGTATACCATAATGTTACGGAATTATATATGTATCCCTGTAAACGAACTATAAATGCTACACCCTTCATTTTCAATACCATAAATTCTATAGTAAATTTCAATAAAATATACAATTTTCATGGCAATCCGAGTATATTTTTGAATGTTAGAGCACGAGTAGAGAGACGGTAGACAGAGAAGCCAAATTCATAAACATTTTTCATCTATGTTGGAAAGTGTTAAAAAGTAAAAAGATACCCATTTTGACATTGGCATCAGATATCCTATCTATCTGGAATTATATTATGCGTCCTTTTATAAAACAGTGTCAAAGAAATGTTAAAGCTAAAAAAACAAGAAAAAAAAGTAAAACTAAAAAAAGAATACTAAAAAAAAGATACCTCTGATTTTATTGATAAAAAATTGTTAAAATTGTTGTTGCATATTTTGACATATCTTGTTTCCGAATTTTAAATCTGCTTTAATTTCATATATATATATCCCTTTTCTACGCAAAAATAAAACGAAAATATGAAGGAGAAACATGTTATATGACGTTACTGGTTTCGAAAATTGTGGGATTTGCCGTACTATACTCAACAAATGTTAAAGTACTCAATATTAATAGCACATATATTTTAAACAACATTTTCAATTTTATGTATACAATGTTTAAAGGAAAAAAAAAATATATTAAATTTAATTTTAGCAAGGCTTTCAAGTTGATTAAAAAAATGTTTTAAGGCGTCAAACGATACATTCAATCTTTTTAAGTAAGGTTTTGTTAGTAATATGTAAAATATTTTTTATTAAAAAAACTTACATAAAACATATATATATATATATATATATATAAATGAATTGTTCTCTAATCTTTCATCATATATTAAATTTATTATTATAGTATAAGCAACAAATATTATTTTTTTATTGAATGTATTTTAAAGAATTAATTCAATACATTCTTTGAAATATATTTTTTAATAAAACGGACGAGTGTTAATGTAATTTCGAGTATTTTACTTCATGTATAAAATGAAGTAAATATATTTTTGATTTTTCATACTTCCGAGAAAAAGTATCTTATGAAATCATTTTTATATAGCCCTTGCGAAAACTAAAATTGTAAAAGTATGCCATCCAAAAAAATAATTTCATTTAAAAGAAAAAAGAATAATAGATAAATAAATTTGTTAATGCGATCTCGGAAATGCATCTTTGATTTCATAGACATAAAAAAGATTGACATGTCTGCATTTTTTGACAGTCTGCAGTTTCTGAATTTTAAATCTGCTTAAAGGTCATGTTTTTTTTTTTTTTTTTTCGTGCAAATAAAAGAAATAATTTATATGGAGAAACATATAAAAATGCATTTCCATGTTTTGAAAAAGCTTACGCAATGCAAATAACATCTTGGCGATGTAACAAAAGGTGTTTGATATACTAATACATGCTCAATCACTATAATCATATATTCTAATACGAGCAAATCTTGTGTATGGTTATATATATATATATGCAAATTTTATCTTAAAAACGGCTCTAACGATTTTGACGAAATTTTATATCCTACCGTTTTGGGGCACCAGAAAACCATTGGGCTAGGTCACATGTTCGAGAAAAGTCTATTAGTGGGTCATTTCGGGTCATTTTGGGTCATGGTCTAGCTAATTGTATCTAAAAAACGGTTCAAACGATTTTGACGAAATTTTGTATCCGACCATTTTCGGGCACGAGAAGCCTATTGGGCTGGGTCACATGTTCGAGAACTTTCGATTAGTGGGTCATTTTTGGGTCAACGTGGGTCAAATTAATTTTATCTAAAAAACGGCTCTAACGATTTTGATTAAATTTTGTGTCCTACCAGTTTCGAGCACGATAAAATCATTGGGCTAGGTCACATGTTCGAGAACTTTCGATTAGTGGGTCATTTTTGGGTCAAAGTGGGTCAAATTAATTTTATCTAAAAAACGGCTCTAACGATTTTGATTAAATTTTGTGTCCTACGAGTTTCGAGCACGATAAAACCATTGGGCTAGGTCACATGTCCGAGAAAATTCGATTAGTGGGTCATTTCTGGGTCATTGTGGGTCAAGATCTAAAAAGCGGCTCAATCTACACTAAATTTTGCATCCAATGGTTTTCGGGCACGAGAAGACTGTTGGGCTAGGTCACATGTTCGAGAAAATTCAATTAGTGGGTCATTTTGGGTCATTTTGGGTCATGGTCAAGCTAATTGTATCTAAAAAATGGTTCAAACGATTTTGACGAAAATTTGTATCCGACTATTTTCGGGCACGAGAAGACTATTGGGATGGGTCACATGTTCGAGAACTTTCGATTAGTGGGTCATTTTTGGGTCAAAGCGGGTCAAATTAATTTTATCTAAAAACGGCTCTAACGATTTTGATTAAATTTTGTATCCTACGAGTTTCGGGCACGCGAAAATCATTGGGCTAGGTCACATGTTCGAGAAAATTCGATTAGTGGGTCATTTCTGGGTCATTGTGGGTCAAGATCTAAAAAGCGGCTCAATTTACACTAAATTTTGCATCCAATGGTTTTCGAGCACGAGAAGACTGTTGGGCTAGGTCACATGTTCGAGAAAATTCAATTAGTGGGTCATTTTGGTCATGGGTCATTATGGGCCAAGCTATTTTATCTTAAAAACGGTTCAGAGGATTTAAAAAAAAATTAGCACCCTACAGGTTTAGGTAACAAGAAGACTATTAGGCTAGGTCACATGTTCGAGAAATTTCGATTAGTGGGTCATTTCTGGGTCATTGTGGGTCAAGATCTAAAAAGCGGCTCAATTTACACTAAATTTTGCATCCAATGGTTTTCGAGCACGAGAAGACTGTTGGGCTAGGTCACATGTTCGAGAAAATTCAATTAGTGGGTCATTTTGGTCATGGGTCATTATGGGCCAAGCTATTTTATCTTAAAAACGGTTCAGAGGATTTAAAAAAAATTTAGCACCCTACAGGTTTAGGGAACAAGAAGACTATTAGGCTAGGTCACATGTTCGAGAAATTTCGATTAGTGGGTCATTTTGGTCATGGGTCATTATGGGTCAAGCTATTTTATCTTAAAAACGGCTCAGACTATTTACACTAAATTTTACACCCTATGGTTTTCGGGCACGAGAAGACTGTTGGGCTAAGTCACATATTCGAGAAAATTCAATTAGTGGGTCATTTTTGGCATGGGTCATGATATTGGAACTCAAATTTAATTGTGACCGAGCATAGCTCGGTCTTCCCTGCTCGTAAATATAAAGATTAAATACTAAGGGAATTGTTTACCAGATATCTCGTGAATTTTCTATACAGTACTTTTAAAAATAAATGCGTATTTGAAAGTGTAAGAATGCTTACGCGAACCTGTGAAGTATGTGATTGATTAGTGTCTATTTCTATATATCTATATCTATCAATATATATATATATATATATATACAATATATATTTAAATTTTTAAAATGATTCTAGGATTTTTGCCTGTTGAGACAGAGTAGCTCCATCCAATGAAAAAAAAAACTATTTTGTAAATTACTCTGCACATAATTTAAGAGTTTCTTCTTAATCATGTCAGTTATTTCATATTTACCTTTGATATATGGAATACTTCGTTTATACAGGGTGATTCATAAGTAAGTATACAACTTCCAGATGCTGTAAATCAGGTACATTTTAAGGTACGTTCCCCAAATGCAAGCCTTTAGGTAGGTGCACTCATAAAGTTTTTTTCCCTCTGCTACATGACGTCAAATATATCAATGACGTCAAATATATATCGTATATATATGACGTCAAATATATATCAGTAGAAATGGCTGCGTTTGCAGTGAAGAAGGCATTTCGTGTTCTTGAATTCATCAAAATGGAATCTGTCATCATTGTGCAACGGCGTTTTGGAACACGATTTGGAAACGAATCTCTAACCAAAAATCCATTTATGATTGGTTTAAAAAATTTGAAACTAACGGCTGTTTGTGCAAAGTGAGCAGAAATAGATTACCGATTTGATGTGTGTCATGTGACTAAGGGTGCACATATAGAACATCTATGACTGTGTCTAAAATAATTTGAAACATTCACCTATACTTCTTTTGCAAGTAACATAAAATTTCTTACATTGTTCCTGTTGAACACAAAATGCCTTCTTCACTGCAAACGCAGCCATTTCTACTGATATTGGCGTGACACGCTAGTTATAACCCATTTGACGTCGCATAGCAGAGGGAAAAATCTTTATGAGTGCACCTACCTTACGGCTTGCATTTGGGGGAACGTGCCTTAAACTGTTCCTGTTTTACAACAGGTGGAAGTTGTATACATTTTTCTGAATCAACCTGTATTTAAATTTTGAAAGTCCTTTATAGAACACAATATATAAACTTTATTAAAATGAAAATAACTAAGCATACCTTTAAAAAGTATAAATGGTATAGTGATTTTGACAGACTAGTTTCTATTTCAGACAATTAAACATACCTTTAAAATGTATAAATGATATAGTGATTTTGACAGCCACTTCCTATTCCAGGGTAAAACAGACATGCTGACACTACGATTACACCCTTGAGAGTGATAGTAAGGATTAAAACCCTCTGACCGAAGAGCAAAAAGGCAAAATTGTAATGTTGTTTTCTCTTTTATTTATTTTTATTTAAAAAAAAAAAAAAAAAAAAAAAAAAAAACATAATATTTTAAACATAATATAAAAGTTTCATTACGAGTATGAATATAATCCTTGAGACTACTAATCATTACTTGATGTTTTAAAACTACATTATATTTGTAAAATTATGTTAATTTAACCCTTTAGCGGGCGGTGGTCACAAAAAAAGACACCTAATTTTAATTCCAAAACTGACAAATGGCACCAAGAATATTTAATTAAAATTTTCCTTTTAGAAAATAAGGGAAAAATCAGCAAGTTATTCTTTTCTAAAGAAGTCGTTTGTAAAATCTGGTGGCAGTCCATTATTTCATTATTTTTCAAACAAATTTATTCCGCGCCGGAAAGGGTTAAATAATGCTAATATCACAGTGGAATCTACAGCATAGTGAACAAATATATCAGTTCACGGCTGTGAGAAGAGTGTAAGGAGGGAAGGAGAGCAATAAGAAGAATACACAATGGGAAAATTATATACATAGAAAATTGTTGGTATACTAATGACCTGAATCAGTTCCGAAACTGAAAGTGCGCTAAAAAAATAAAACTGCAAATACAATAAAACAAGAACGACGATTCATGCCTCAGGCATATGTTATGAAACACTTTTCAATATCAACATATTGTTATTAAGAAATTTAATTATTTTCTAGATTTAACTATATGTCTAAATAAGCGACTTAAAAAAATACATATCTCAGTAAAAATACATTTGCAGCAATTTCTGTCCATTTCCGGTAATGTGGGTGAGATCTTTCGTGTAGCCTTGTACGATATGCATTGACTTTATACACTCCACCTAATGCCCTTCAAATTAGATATATTTAAAAATGCATACCACTGCTGAATAGGCACTTCCAGTAATTATCCATCTTACTCAGTCAAATAACCGAATTAGTTTGTGTATATTTGTAAATGAACGATAAATACTATGCACTCCATATTATATAATAAATCTGTTGCAGTGCACTTAATGGTTTTCATTTTGTTTGAATTATAACACCATCATTAAATTGCACCGCAAACTATTTTTACTCATATATCATAATGTATTGGAATTCTATCGTGCGTCCTTTTATACGAACTATAAATGCTACTTATACTAAACTCCTAAGAAAGCATGTTGTACTCGATATCAGTGATGTAAATCAATTTTATAAAGTTTGAAATATCATAACATGAATAAAATGCACTGCAAGCGATTTTTCCCCGTATACCATAATGTTACGGAATTATATATGTATCCCTGTAAGCGAACTATAAATGCTACACCCTTCATTTTTAATACCATAAATTCTATAGTAAATTTCAATAAAATATACAATTTTCATGGCAATCCGAGTATATTTTTGAATGTTAGAGCACGAGTAGAGAGACGGTAGACAGAGAAGCCAAGTTCATAAACATTTTTCAACTATGTTGGAAAGTGTTAAAAAGTAAAAAGATACCCATTTTGACATTGGAATCAGATATCCTATCTAAAAAAGTCCTTGAAAATCCTGAAATGTAAATGCGAAATTTTTAAAGAACGCTGCCAATGGTTCAAAATTAGTTTGCGAGTGTCACCGTTTTCGATTATCACCTAGTAAAGAATCTTAATGGTAAAGCAATCAATTATCCTAACTTGAAAATGAATATTCAATCCAATGAAATCACTTTCAATATGCAATTGTATGGTGAATTAAAGAAATTACTTTCATTATTTTTGTGTTTTGTACAAATAAGTGAAATTGTACAAAATTAAAAACAATATGACACACATAAAAATTTTAATGTATGTTTATCTTTATTTTACTGAGTGTTTCAAAAAGCAAGTTAATATTTCATAAAAATAACTTACAACAAATAAAAAATGCATACAATCACGCTATGTGCATTATATATTTGTAATATTATGGGAGAGAAAAATATTAAAAATACATTCAATCCGTTTTAGACAAAGATTCAAATGATTTTTAATAAAATTTGTCTCATTTTATGCTTAAGAAAATCTCAAAATTTTATAAATTTATTGTAAAATTCAAATTAAGTTAATTTTATATAAAGTAGTCAAAAGAGAATTTTTATCAATAAAAATATTTTTACAATATTTTCTCTTTGTTGTACTGAACGTTTAATACATATTTCATATATTTCAAAACTCGCAAATAAGCAACAACAAGAAAAGCATGTAATGAACCTGTCTCTGCATTTTATATCTGTAGTATGATGTAACATTAAACAATAAAAGCATATTAAATACCTTTTAAACATGTTTTTTTATGTTAATATTTAGAATATTTTAATAAAATGAAAGCTACAATAAATCCCATTCAAAAAAGGTTTACGAGTTAATATAACATATTTTAATATAAAAGAAGATACATTCAATCTATTTTACACAAGGTTTTACCATTGATCTTTAAATTATTTTAATAACAATAAATTTGTATGGAAATAAAAAAATATCATATATTTCTGAAAGCTTTCGTCGCATTTTACACCCATAATGTGATGTAAACAGTAAATATTAAATGCACGTGCAAATAAAGATTTCAATATAACTTTCGAAGTTATTTTTTTCTGTGAATAAAACGTACACATATTTCTGTAATTTCCTTTATTTTACTTTAGCTAAACTAGAGACACAAATCTTCTTCTTCTTCCATATTTTCAAAAAGGTTACATATAATCCTATTTTTAAGGATCTTGTTAAAATCAAAACTGTGAAAGTTTGATATTCAGAAAGAAATTGTTCAATGTCAAAGAAATGTTAAATTTGCTGGCGCAAACTCAAAAAAGATATTCCTTATTATATTGACATAAAAAATAGTGAAAATTCTGCATTTTTGATATATCTCGATGCCGAATTTTAAATCTGTTTAAAGGTCATGTATATCTTATGCCTCATAAAAGTAAAAGAAACTTTTTTGAAGGAGAAACAACTTAGATGACATTTTAGAAAATCTTTAAACAATGCAAATAATTTTCTTACCCATTTAATTTGTGGGTTTGGGCGTACTGTAACATCAAGTGTTAAAATAAAAAAAAATATTAAAGGTATATCCATTTTTAAAAAGTTTTTCAAGTCTATCATTAAAATATTTTAAGATAAAAAATATTGAGTTTAGTTTTAGTAAGGCTTTCAAGTTAATTTAAAAGCAGTTTTAAGATGTCAAACGGTACATTAAATCTTTTTAAGTGAAAGTCTTTGAAAGTAATCTGTAAAATATTTTTATGAATATAACTGATATAAAAATAAAAAATAAAAAATAAATAATTTTACAATGTGTTGTCGTTTGGTCCTAAAGGGTTGTCTTGAACAATACTCTAATCTTTCAACGTATTATACATTTATTATATATTATAAGCAATAAATACTAACTTTTCATTGAATATACTTTAAAGAAGGGATGTAATTTAATCTGCAAAAAAAACTTTTTTTTAAAAGGACGCAAATTATTTTAAATTCGTGTATTTTACTTCATCTAAACAAGAAAGTAAATTTGTAATTATATTTTCATATTTCTGAAAGAAATACCATATGAAATCATTTTTATATAGTTCTGGTGAAAACTGAAATTGTGACAGTATGCCATTCAGAAAATCATTTTTGATTGCAAATAAATTCTTAGCGATGTAACTAGAGATTTCTGATATGTTAGACTTGTCACGTGACATATACAAGGTATTTGGATCTTTAAACTTAAACTTAAAATGCAATAGATCAATAATTTTAATTAATATGGTTAAAATAAGTGGAATGCTTTCATGTATCTCTTAAGTTTTATGTACAGCCATTTAAAAAATATGTGCGATATTTTCCTCATATAAATATGTAAAACACGACAGTGTTTACTTACTATTCTTTAACTACTAGTATGTGACATGTATAAATGTGTATATAAATGTATATATATTTTTAAAAATTGAAGTAAATTGGAGCATTTTTACAGTTTCAGGCATCGCAGCGCCATCCATTAAGAAATAAAATTAGCTATTTTTAATATTCCTCTACACAAAATTTACGATTTTCATGTCAATTATTTCATATTTATATTTAGTGTAAATAATGGATTATTAATTTTTTTTATTTAAGGCGTCTTTTACGAAACGTCTTGTATTATAATACGTCTTTATTAATAATGAAAAGAATGAAATATACTTTTAAAATGTACACATCGTATCATGACTTACAAAGTTTAATCTGACTCCTTTAGGCAAAAGAGGTATTCAAACTCTACAATTGCATCATCGGAAGTGATATTATGTATAAAATACAGTGGGGGAAAGATAGATCTAGAAGAAAATAGACAATCGCAAAACGGTGATACATAGATAATCTTGGGTTTAGTAGCGAACTGGAACCAGTTCCGAAGTTAAAAGTACCCCATTGAATACCACACAAAAACATTTATATATTGTGGTGTATTTTTGTTTAAGTGAGCAGGAATGAAATTTGCAGTAAAGAAATTCCATTTATACGTGGAAATTTTAACAGTTTTACCTAATGCAAAAGACCTTCAAAATGAAATTGTACTTAAACTAGTTTCAGCGATCTACTCATAATTAATTATTTCATATTATCTTAAAACAACTATTTACAAATAAGAAAATTTGTAAAAATTAATACATTTACACATTTGTTTGTTTGTTTTTCAAGTAGTTTGGAAACATATTTAGATTTAAATTTATATCGCTGTAGATTATTTTTTTTCTTTCAATAAATAAATGAATAAGTAAATAAAAACAATATATATATAAGCCTCGAAAATAGTTTCTGATTAGTCTCATTTCTCCTGCAAAATTCTGAAGATTTATAATGTGCCCTTTCTCTTTACCTTACGTTAATTACCCCCTTTCTCTGGGGTGTCAAAGAGCACACATTAACTTTCGAAGCAAAAAAATTCTAAAAAAATAAATTAACTTTTGCTGCGACTGGTTTAGAATAGTTTTTTCGAGATTCCTTTTTTTTATGTTTCGAGAGCAGGAACACTAACACAATTTTTAGTTCTTTTTTTTTTTAAATTAGACAATTGTTATTGTTTTATTTTCATTTACATATTTCAGTACTATTTTTAAAAAAAGCGAGGAATAATTTTTAGTACAAGTATGTCAAAATAAATAAATAAATAAATAAATAAATATTCAACGGCCTTATCGTATTTTAACCATGCTGATTCAAGATGTAATCAGAAATCCCAAAACGTTGACATAATTGTTATTGTATAACATATTGATTAAATGTTGGGATAAAATTTCTACACTATGCGATAACATTGGAAAATCAAAGGTAACGTGTTTAATATTGAAAAAAATATTTTTTTTTTCATTTTTCCGACACATATTCAAAAAATAAATTTTTGTTTTTTAATATAATTTTTTTAATCGTTAATTGTTAATTATATTTCTTTTTCATTATCCTATAACCCAAGATAAATGTGCCACTATTTAAAAGTAATTTGAGCAGCATTTTTGACAACATTTTTAACGTTAAATTTTATATATTTAATCTAAAGAGAAAAAAGAACATCACATTAAATACAAAAATCTTTTGTATACAAATTAATGTTCATAACGACAAAACATTCTCGATAATATGTAAATTAAAATCTCTATCATGAAAAAAGGTAATAAAGAATAAGTGTTTAACAGAATCAAAGAGAAGAAATTACTCAGATTTTAATATACGAAATATTAGTTCAAAAATACTCTGAAAATCTGTTAGTTTCCAGTTTATTATAGAAAGAACTCTGGAAATTTCTGGATATTTGGCTTGTTACATAGCAGACATTTTTTTTAAGGTATGAAAGTGTTATCACGATTCTTGAAGGTGAACAAAATATGATTGTAAAAGTGCTTTAATCGCACGATTCATGTTAGATAAAACAGGTTCCGGATAAAAATAAGATCACTCGAGATTTTTTTCTTAATATAACTTTGGTGCATAATGTCTGGGATAAAAATAGTGGGAAAAATTAATATTGTTGGAAAATTGTATAAATTAACGATTGTTTTCTATGAGGCATTAAAAAAGTTTTTCAACTATTAAAAAATAAAAGTATAAGAAATCTACATGTCACCTAGAAATATAGAGGGGGAGGAGGGGGTTACATGCTTTCGAATTTGCCTTACAATAGTATATAGTATTTCCCTACGGAAATTTTTATTATTAACATTAAATATCCGTTTTTTATTCATAATATTTTAAGAAAAGTCAAAATTCCTAAAAAATAAAATAAAATGAAACAAATATATTGCAGTGTTTAATTTCAAAATCGAGAATTTGCAATTTAACACGTGGAGAGAAATTCAAAACAATTCCGTCTAAATGTAAGATTTTATGGATACTTCTTCAAATTTAAGTCCAAACAACGAAACAAAGTTTTTGTTTTGTTTTATTTTTTTTTTTCAGTAATTTTCTTACTCTTAAAACATTGTTTTGCTTATGAATTCCTTTTATTGTTCTGCAAAAATACATTAATTCAGTATTTGTTATATTTTGGCGAAGTATTGAAACATGGATTAATATTTTTTTTATTAATTTCACATTATCAAACTCATTGTTAAATAAATCATTTAAGTAGTTATTTTTTACACTGAGTGAGAGAAAATACGCCCAAGCATTTACATGAACATTTGGATTCAATCCATAAGCACGCGTACAGGGTAGATCTCACCTCAGTCAATTTTGTTCTTCGAGAAAAGGGAACAAAATTTTTAGAGAAACTGCTATAAAATCTTTAAATAAATATAAAAAGCATGATTTTTTTCTTAAAAAAGGGTAGAAATGATGCATTTTACAATATACATCAGTATATTTGTTTTTAAAACTTATTTAGTCACAAATATTATGGAAGAAAAATGGGGTGATATTAACCACATGCGTATTATAAAGTTAAAAAAATAGGCGCATGTGCTTAAGGATTTTGCCAATGTTCTCCCTATAAGCAACCTGAACGTCCCTGTCTGGACACATTTTCACTTAGTTTTAAAATTTACTACTCGTATTTATTAATATCAATATGAAATGATCCAATATAGAAATATTAACATTTTGAAAATATTATAATATTTACAAAATATTGTTAGCTATAAACTCAACAAAATCAATATTGGTGAAATGTTTGACTTTCATTAAAATTATTTTTGAATTATAGCTATTATTTCAGTATTGTTGGCGTTTCATTGGAAATATGTACTATGCAAATACAATACGTGTACACAATTCTCGTTCACTTGAAATAGTTCAATTTTACATTCAATATTTGTACAATATTAGCGTTTTATGGGAGATATTTACTTTGCAAATACAGTGTTTGAACACAATTCCCGTTTACTGGAAATAGTTGAATTGTAAATTTAATAGTCGTAAAATATTCGCATTTTATGGGAAACATTACAATGTCAACTCAATGCGTGTGCAATATTGGTATTACATTGAAAATATTTCCATTGGTATGCTAGTATTGTACATATATTGCATATTAAATTGAAAGACAATATTTTAGAAACCGGGAATTTCTTCAGAAATTTCTCCAATCTGAATCCAGTTTTAGCAATTGTTTGCATTACATTAGATACATATACTTCTATGAAACGCCAATATGGATACAATATTGGTTTTCCTGATTTTTCATTGGATGAGAATTTCTTGTAAATTTTGGTAAAAATTGGACAACTACCATTATCCATATATTCATACAACATTTTGTGGCAAAGAAAACAATATTGGCCCAATATTGGGCAATTATGGTCTTGCTACTTATACATATTCCTGTCTGGTTCACTGACAAGTTGAATAATTTTATCGCATTTCAGTTTGAAAAATAATAACTTAATAAATAGGGATATTTGAGTTCATCTTAGTAAAATTTGAAAACAAAAAAATAGAACTTTTATTACGGAATAAAAATTACATTGGAATTTATGAGATATGAGAATATTAATATTGACTTTTAATAAATAAGTAAACATTCATACGCTTGTTTAGTAGACAACATATAATCTAAAATAGATAGAACATAGGTCTATCATTATTAATTACTGGAAAAAATAAAAGTGTAAATTCTCGATAGAGTGCATTTCTTTGAATCTAAAATGTCAACCGCCTATTTCTGTTTTAATGCGTTGTGCATTGTGCAATTCCCTTAATATGCAATCCCAATTAATATTTTTAATATAATATTTTTTTATTTAAATATGAATACATAATTGGATTTAATTAAGACGCAAGACTTTTTTTTTTCAAATAAAAATGCTCTTTAGTATACTTATATCTCTCATTAAACCAAAATATTAAAGAAATAATTTATCGTTTGTTGAAGAAAACAATTAGGGCAATTTTACGTCAATTTGCAAAGTATAAATACAGATTTCCAATTTAAACTCTTCTTTAATAAGATTGAATATTAGCACATATTTATTTAATAGATTCTTTTTTGCACCAAATAAATTAAGACATAATTAGAAAAAAAATGTTATTTTACATTTGTCTGCAAAATTATTTCATTTTGTGGATGAAGTTGTTATGACATAATCTATCATATTGCAAACTAAAATGCTAAAATACTAATTATTCTTAAAGATATGACGCGTTATTTAAAATGCAATTATTTTACATTTCAGAATTCCAATAATATTACTAATATTTAATATTTAATAATAAAATGTAAATAGGTTTTTCTGAGTCCAGTAGCACATGTAAATCTCAGATTTCGGCTTATATTGTTATTATTTTTTAATAAGATTATATATCATCACATATTTACATAATAAATTCTTCTTTATTCTAAGCTAGTAATACGTTCCAGCTTCGCACGGGTACCAGGATGTTTTAAAGCGTCTTCTAAACACATTTATATGTAAAGTTCAAACTCAACATCCTTTTTAATTTACAAAAATTAAAAATTACAGATTACATTTGGATTTTTTTTATTATTCTATCAAGTAAAAACACTGTCGACGTCATACATAAAAATTTAACCCGAAATGCAAAAATAGTGTGTAAATGGGAGATAAAATTTACAATACATATAAAAATATTATTACAAAATTGTCTGCTGCGACTTTCACGGTAATCATATATATCATAGCACCAAAAGTAGATTTCTTCCTTATCCAGGCGCCAAAGAGAGGCAACAAAAGCGATAAATTGCCAAATATTGTTTCAATTCCCACCTTTGACATTGAGTACTTTTTTTAAGCTGGACAAACATTCCTTTAATATTTAAATAACATATCTTCGTTTTATAATAATATTTCTCATTAAAACTTTCCCCCTTGAATTTTAAATAAAATCAGAACTAGTTCTCATTTTATTTTATTTTTTCGAGGTTTTTGTATTTGTTTTAAAATTTCTAATTGATATAGACATTTCCCAAAGACTGTTAACAAAAAAATAACATAATACACCATCGCCAAAGTAAAAAAAAAAAAAAAATAATAATAGAAAAAAAAAACATATACCATATAACATAACCATGCATAACACACGCACCCATATATATATATATATATTGAAATATATATTAATATATATATATATATATATATATATATACTACAACGAAAATATGTCACTTCAATTTTTTTACCGAAATTTAATTTTTATTACATACCATCTTATTCCATCTGTGTGTTCAAATAAAAGGTTAGTTAATCATGTGTTACTAGCATTAAAAAACTACAATAAAATTCTTCAAATAGTCAAAATGACAGTTTTGAGATTTCGACTGACAGAACAGTCCTTTTCCATTTCAAGGAAGTGTTCAATTTCCTGATGCTGACTAAAAAAGAGAATCTTGCATTATAGTTGTGAAACTGGCAGAAAAATCCACGTTTCTTGACAGATCCAGTGTTAAAAATTCAAGTCTATAGACTTTCGCTCCAACAGATGCTTCATTTTTTATTCTTTAGAATAGAGAATGTTAAATTTTAAAACTGTATAATATATTTTCCTTCAGAAGAAGTATTCTTCTCTTAAAGTTTTACTTTTCATACAAGGATAAATAATTTGTAATTTTTTGGATTTATATACTTATGAAAAAATGACATATTAATATCACTTTCTCTTATTTACAAATATTTCGCGATAAGAAACAAATAAAATAAAATAGTTCATTAAAAATAATCTACAATTAAAATAAAATATTTCCTAATTTTTTATTCATTTGATAAATTAGTTAAGATAAAAAATTCGAGATTATGAGACAATTTCGAGAGTGCCATGATATTTTTTGAATGCAAGATGCTCTTATATTTAAACAATGATCTGCGGATTTTACATAATAGATGGAGTTTACATAAATACGTATACGCGAAATCTAAAATGTCAACAAAAAACCAGGTTTTCTTTTAGCTTAAATTTTACACAAATTGAAAAAAAAAAAGTAGAAGAAGGAAATCTAGACAAATTATACGGTAAGCAATAATTTATTAATTTGGATTTATTTTTAAAAACAGTTACATTTTTTCTTATCACAACATATATATTTATTTATTTATTTACCACAACAGCGTTCGTTTATTTAATTTCTATAATGGACATTTAAGATAAAATATAAGTCTTAATTTATATTATTTAATTTAACGCGTCAAAATCATGTAAAAAATCATTTAAAATCATGTAAAAATCATGTAAAATGGGATGACATCAAGACAAAACATTTGTTGCGAAGTTTAAAAAAGAGAGAGAAACTCTCATGTCTGTGTTAAATAAGACAACCGCAAGCGTCCGCAACGTTGGTGTCATAACGATGCTCGCAGCAATGTTGTTACAATTTTATGAAAGTTCTAATAATGTAATTAGTTACATGTCGAAAACGCTCGCTGAAATATAACTGTTGACTCATGACCCAAGAATGGAACTTTTCACTTACTTGCGTGGATGTAGATCTATTTTAAAATGCAAATGCACACACGCGCCAACTTCAGCTACATAAAGAAGTATGACTTTTAAGTAACAAGTCAATTTGATAAAATCGTAAGATATTTAAAGTAACACATGTTTGATCCATCTTTCCATTTTTAAATCTTCACACTGTTACAGAGATACATTATAGATATTGTTCAACAAAAAATATCTTCTTCTAAAATTTATATAATAAATTGCTTAGAGCCTACATGTTGAAAAAAAAAGTTTTTACGAATTTCAATAATAAACTCCTAAATTTAACACCAGAATACGAAAAGATACCCTGAAATTAACGATTTTTACCAATGGCCAGTTAAATTAGTTCCGGCGATATTCAAGATGCAAACTTAAAACTAGGCTGTAACGTGTAAATTGTGGAGGCTAGTCTACTTTCATTCGCATTAAGAGTAGAGTAAGATGGAGCTCGATAGACATAAGGGCACAATGGACCATTCCTCCAAAGCAAATTTAACTTAAATTGCTTACTTCATATGTTGAGCCGTAAATGGACATATAGTAATGACGAGTTTTCGCCACAAATCACATAGTTAAAGCAGAATTACTTCTTTTACCAGGAAGTTTGTAGTTTTTAGCTACAACAATTAAAATTTTTAAACTTTAGAGATTAAAAATTTAAAAGAAAAAACGATTTAAATTTTAAGATAAGACACCCATTTACTGATATATCCATACAAATTTTGCCTTTTATTGAAAAGTTAATTATTTTAATGAATTTTCATAGTCCGTGTCAACATGATGTACATTAGACTACACTTTTATACTGAATTAACAATGAAATTTTCAATAGTAAACTTAAAGTTTTAAAGAAACGTTTGATATTTCACTTAAAATTTAAAATAGGAGGTAAGAAAATGTTGTACTATATTTTACTTTTTTTCGTTAAAAATTTAAAAAAAGAAAGTAGTTCTATTACGTTTGTCTTCTGCACAAATTTAGTATCTTGATGAATATGACTACTAATTCATGTTAAACAGGGACATTTATTTGGGTAGAATTATTGCCTTTAAAAAAATCTTATCTTATTTATATTATTTAACAATTATACCACATAACAATTATAACATATATATTAAGTCTTAAATAGTATAACCTAATTGTGTACCTTCTTAATATTCTGTAATTGTAGTCATTAGGATGTTGAAATAAAAGTACTTATAACAATCTGACTTTAATAAATATATTTATGCGTAAAATATCATAGTGCAAAATTTAATTTAAATAATTTATGCGTGTAACACTAATCGTAACACTAATCGTTTGTTTTATTTTATATTTTTTATTGCAAAATGTGGCTAAAAATTTCAAAAAAGGTATCTTGTAGTTTTATATGTATTAGTATAATTTACCTATTATTATGTATGGTTCACTGTACTCCATGTCTGGGGTACAGTGCGACACATTTTTAAGCTTCAATTTTTTTTATACACTATGAAGACTCATACTTTGAAAATTTTAACGAATGAGGAGAAAGAACTGACGTATTTTCAAGATTTTATACATTTTGATTGGTCTATAAATTTCAAAAGGAAAAAGTAAAAATTGCAAAAGTAGTTGACTGTTCGCCAACTTCTTTTAAAAATTTAATTTAAAAGAAAAAGCTATTAATAAAATTTTTCTTGATATGAGCATTTTTTTCACGTGCAGTAGACATGAATCAATTGTACATTAAAATGATAATATAAGTATATTAAAATAAAAAGTAATATAAGTAAATTATTCTTTTAAACAGAACGGTAGTGTTACAGGTACATATTTTGAAAATTTATGATGGCCAATATTTTTTTCTGAGTGTTTTCAAGAAATTATAAAAAAAAATAGAAAAAAATAATCAGAACTATCAATTGTTATTTCGTAAGACCTTTAAATTAAAAAAATCAATGTTCAAGAAATCTTTAATTCATTTAAGTCTGGTCTGCTAATCATCGTGCTTACGAATGGTAATCATACTTTTCGCTTTTTAACGGTTTTTTATAAAAAGTTGGAAAATATAAAAGCGTTTGATTAAAATATATAGAAAAAATAGTCTTTCCTGAGTTAATTACGGAGCTCTCTGTAAAACAGAACATAGTTAACTCTAGTTTTCTGTTTTAAAATATTAATGGATTTTTTTCAAATTTAAATTTAAACAACTTTAATTTATTCGGATTGTTCTGAAATGTACATGGTATGTTTCAAAACTTTTTTTTCTCATATTTTCAGTTTCTAGTCTAGAATGATTTTACTCTAATATTTTCTAAAATGTTCTACACTGGAATGCATTCCAACGTTAATAACTTCTACTATTATCTACCTGAGTACAGAAAAAAACATGTTTATTTGAAATATGTTTTATTATTACTTTTTTAATATAGCAAGAGATATTAATCACTTTTATTAGAAGGAAAAAAATATTTATTTTAATATGTGTATGTTGAAATAAATCTTCTATGGTGGCATACAAATCTGACACAAAATTCCATGAATGTGATGTATAACAGTTCGTGAGCTTTTTTGGCATATACATGTTGGGGAGAGACGTTTTTCTGTTTTATATAAAAGTTATGGGAATATTCCGAGTCCACTAATCTAGTAGGCTAAGACTGACTTATTTAAAAAGAAATTCAAATCAATTTTTTGTAAAACATTATAAATATCTCAACCTTTTAAATAATAATGCAACTCTTGCTGATAATCTGTAACTACTTTTGTCGGAATAATAATTTGATTTTTCAGAATGCAAATAAGAGTTTCCTTTTTGTTGTATTGTCCATTTATGAGTTCATCTTTTTCCGATGAATTAGCTCATTCATTACCCTCTGTCCTAACGTGAGATTTGATCCATGTAAAATCTTACTTGTTAGTTAGAAAATTTCGTTTCAAGACTTCAAAAAACCCGCTGAATTCCTGTAAAAGCAATATTTACATTTTGCCTGTATCCATATTTGTTTAAATACAATATTAATAAATATATGAAACTGTATTAATTAATTGATAAACTGGACAGATTTACAGGGGACGTTTAATTTAAAAGTATAAATCAAGACATGTATTGACATATTTCACAAAAGGAGTTTATTTTCATTCGGTATTTAAAAAGAAAGATCTTTGCTAAATAAAATGTATATAAACTACATAAACAAATAAAATTGAATCAAGACTGAAAACTTTTACCCTTTTTTTATTAACAAACGTAAATTTTAAAACATTCTTGAAAAGAAAAATATATTATATACAGACTTTTGAAAGGAAATACAATATGTTTATGGTAGAGAAAATAGGAAGGTTTCTTTCTCTTTAGAAATTTATCTTGTTAAAGATATCAAAAAATAACCTGTCTTAAAAAATGAGAAACGTGACCTTCATTTTCAGTCGTTTCATCTCTGAGAACTTGAAGTAGATTTTTTTTTATTTGTAAATACAACGTTTTCTTATACCTTATTTTTTTACACAAATAAACATATTTTTCTACTATCGTATATCTCGATAACGAAGGTGAAAATGGGTCTTGAAAACACTTTCACAGTTCTGAACGACAGTTTTTTAATCATTCGAAGAAACATTGCACCTTTCGTTTACTTATTTTCATTTCGATAGCACAAAGATATTTATTTATTCCTTTATTTATTTAAATCTTGTATGTATTAGTTGTCATTATTTGGCGACCACACTCGATATATGAATATTGTGTGCCTGATGAAGCACAGGTTTAAATTAGAATAATAATATTTCCTGTTTATATTGTTTTCAATGTATTATTTTAATTTAGTAAATGACGCCAGTGTTTCCTTATAGGAATGGATATCAAATACATAGAGGCATACATGCTGTCAGATATTTAAAATAAATACTAGTTCACTCGTAACATGATTTCACCAAGAAACATAACTGTTTCTCTGTATTCAGAAGAACATTTTAAAGGGTAATCTGAAGTAATTAATCACAATTGACTCAAAAATGCATTGCGTGAAATAAAAGTCAAAAGGAAACCACGTTATAGTAGCACTACAAAACAGATAGGATTGCTTTATTGGTACACAATAAATTTATGAAAACTATCTATAGAAAAAACAAATTTTATAAATGCAATATTCCCAGATCTGACATATGGGCTGGAGTAACTAAGATTAAGGGGTCTTTTAACTTTTAAGCGCGACGAAAATCGAGAAAAAGTTTGAATTAGTGTATTTTCAAAACCTTTATACGTATAATCATAAAGTTTTGATTATTAATTAAATAGATTGTGATTTTTAATATAACACTATTAGAAACTGTCTAATATTTTACTGAATTTGTGCATTGTTGAAATTAAAATAGCTCTTTTTTTACTCCGTAAGTCATTGCGCGCATGATATCTTGAGAACGTATGCATGGATTGCTATGAAATTTGATTTTGATAATAAGCCCATATATGTGTTTAAAATGATCTACTTTTAAATATTTTCAGTGATAAGATTTTTAATTATGACTATTTTTATTCATTAAAAAATGTAAAATTTTAATTTTTTTACAAATATATATATATATATATATATATATATATATATATATATTACATGGTTAATGAAATAATTTTGACCTAAGAGTAGGTCATTTTCAAAATACATATGTGCTCATTATCTATTTCAAATTTCATAACAATCCAGTCATACGTTCGAAAGGCAAGTTTAAAAGGTAATCATTTAAAGGTCCTTAATAAATGCTTTATATATATGTTTTTTCTTTTTTCATTCTGAACACAACATTCTTATTTCATTATCTTCATACGTACATTAATTCTTTTTTTATATAGATATATATACGCATCATATATCTACGTATTTAATCACAACATATTACAATGCATTCAATAGATATAACAACCGTTTTTTGACAAATGAAACTACTAGTTGCCAATGAAAAATCGGCTTTAATCCCAATCTTTAACACTTTAATCTCTACAACAACGCTCTCTTTCCATGATCGGGTTAATTTCAAAATTCGAGATAAATATCATACACTGTGTTTACAGAGAATGATAGGAGTAGGCAACTCTGTCATTGATTAAATAAAAAAATTATGTATATGTAATAAATGTGTGATTGCTAAAACTCTTTTGTAAGAAACAAATGAACCATTTATCACCATCGATGCCATAAAAAAATAATATAATTAGAGGAGGCCAAGAAGGTCTTAATAATGCAGATCTTACATATGGGCTGGAGTAACTAAGAATAATAAATGCTTCATATATATTTTATTCCTTTTATCATTCTGAACAAAACATTCTTATTTTGTTATCTTCATGCGTTCATTAATTCTTTCCTTATATGCATAGCTACATATACGTATATATCTACGTATTTTCACACAACATCCTACAATGCATCCAATAGATATAACAACCCTTTTTTGACAAATGAAAGTACTAGTTGCTCATGAAAATTTCCTTTATTTCCAATCCTTAACACTTCAATCTCTACAACAACCGTATCTTTCCATGATCGGGTTAATTTCAAAATTCGAGATAAAAATGATACACTGTGTTTACAGAGAATGACATGAATAGGCAACTATGTCATTTAATAAATAAAAAAATTCTGTATATGTTAGAAAAGTATGATTGCTAAAACACTTTTGCCAGAAACAAATGTTCTGTATATCACCATCTATGCCATACAAACATATCATTAGAAAAAGCCTCATAAGAACGTCTTAATAATGCAATATATTTCGGAAATTATGAATTCGTGCATTTATTTTCTTTTAAATTTTATCTAAATTAAAATTAACCAACCATGATTCCAAGATGGTTTATTAACTAAATTAAATATTTTTACGCTTTACTTTCTATTAAATTCAAATTATATTTCTGCATCCTCTTACTGAAGTTATGTAACAACACTCTTTCGAAAATTATTCCCCTCTTTCTTTATTCGCTGCAAATAAATTTTATTTACAATTAAGATCTCCACTTTGTATTTAATTTGCTTTAGAGTATTTTTTTGTTTAAAACTGTTATTCATTAAGAATGGAATAAAATTTCCTGAAGTTATATATTTTTATAAATGTTAATCAGATAGTATTCCAAAAACATGGTATTTAGATATCCTGCTTATATATACAGAATGCATTTTTACAAAAACTTTAAATTAGTATGTAAATTAAGTTAGGTTCATCGTAACAAAGCTAATAAAATTAAGTAAACTTTATTTGCAAACAAATTTGTTTAACTCTGAGAGGCAAAAAACATAGTTTATCGGATTAATTTAAATATTTACTATTGTATTTTCTAAAAGGTTATATCTATTATGCTAAACAGGAACAAATGTGTTTTCTTTTTCTAATAATATTCTTTTACAATATACACACCGTTCCAAAAATTAAGCACGCAGCGGTAAAATGCGGAAAAATCTACAACTACTACTTGGATTGACACGAAACGCGACAGGAACGTAGCAAATATGTCTATGCAAGAAACAAACAAAGAATTACATACAAAGATGAAAACAATATTGTATTTTCTTAAGTTATAAGATTACGTCATATCAGAGTCATGAACAAAAACATGTTTAAAACCAAAACAAACAAACAAACCCGATATTAATAGGGTATGGGAGCACACCTCTCCTTCAAACAAAGTTTACAGTATGTCAACATGTTTTCAATGAGCTGATCAACAAAAGTAGAGTCAAGTAACCACCATTTCTTCTGTACAGCAGATTTCATCACTGTGAGAGTGACTGGGGGTAGGAAATGTGTATACAGAGCACGGCCGAGGGCATCCCAAAGATGTTCAACGGAATTAAGGTCGGGCGAGTACGCCTACCACTTCATACGCGCAATTCCTTCAGTCTTCAGGTACACTTAGACGATGACAGCTCTATGTAGACGCGCTTTATCATCCATTAAATCCAAAGTAGGATCAAATGCCTCAGCGTACAATCTCAAAGTGGGGTCTACGAAATCATCCCGATACCTGACAGCCTGCGATATCCTAACGAAATCCCTGCTCACACCATGATGTTTCCACCTCGGAATGCGTCATGTTGGGTGATGTTCGAGGGTCGATTGCGTGTGCCTATTTCTCTCCAGACTCTTATACTCTTGTCACCTAAATGCATGGCAAATATCAACTCATCCGGGAACATAACGTTGCTCAATCAAACACACTCTAATAGATACGTTGATGCCACCTCTTTAATCGTGCCCCTCTGGAATGAACGAATAAAGGAAAAAAAACTCACCGTACCCGGGCATACAATCCATTCATGTGTAGCCTTCGGTGCACAATAGTGGCAGATATCGTGTTACCAATGGACGGTGCAACCGTAGTTGTCACACGTGTGGAGGTGGTTCTTCGATACCGCTTGGCTACAACAGCAATATATCGTCATCCGCATTGGTCGTAACCCGTCGACGACTGGTCACAGGTCTTCGGACTATAGTTTCCGTTTGGCTTTCTATTAAAATTAATCATTAATTTTCTATATCTATGGACTACTAATATAATAATGAATAAAAATTAGTCGTGCAATTTCAGATCATTGTCTTAGAGGAATGGACATATTTTGATATTTTTAGCCGAAAAATTATTAATAAATTCCTAAAAATTTGAGCATGCATTGTTGTGAATTAACCCAAATAAGATCTATGGAAAACTTTCTGTTTTTAGTGTATATGTTCCATCAGACTTTGAAAACTTATAAATAATATGGTACAGTTTGCTTAGTCACTATATATTAAAAAATATTTCATGGTAGCCGGAGAAAATATAATAATTATTTCATCTGCAAATTTTTCAACTTTGGATTTTGCTGAAGTTATGGAATTGCTGAGACTGTTTGGTTACAGAGTTTTAATAATTTAACTTTAACATGACTAAAGATAGATTTCGAATAGGTTGCAACATGTCCCACTGCCAACACATTTATATGTTCAGATGTTTCATTTAAACAAATGTAACAATGATGGATGCCACCTTGCACAGACAATAATATAAAATGGAGCTACTGGGTAATATATGTTATGCGTGTGCTAGTCGCACCATTTATTTCTCGTAGACAGTCTGCAGCAGTGCTAATCATGGCGTCGTTTACTCAGCTAAGGAGAACACCTGAACCACATTGCTATGAAAACAAATCACATCACAAAGATTAAAAAATTCTTATGTATGGAAACATATTTAAATTCGTTTACTCTTTTCAGCGAAAAAGTTAAAAACACCGTTTTTAATGGGCTATTCCTTGTCACATAAGCATATTTAAATTTTGTGATCTCCGAGATATTTTTCAAATGGTTTAATCAAGATCTGATAAATAAAACGACGGGCAAAATAATTTATGAAACATTTTCAAGTTGTGTGGAGTATTACTTAGAAATTGAATATTAAAATGATAGAAATAAACTTAAAGAATAGTTGCACATAGAAATCTGATACATGGCCATAAAAAAATTACAAATTTATTTTATATAAGGTAGTTAACCCAAAGTTGGCCATAGTTAAGCTTTGAGGATTTTTTATTACTTTCTGGTTATGTGTGAGTGTCTGAATTTGCGTTTGAAAAAATTTACAATTATCTCTAATACATATAAAGTATACTTTTCTTTGTAAAGTAAATTTCTTTTACAATACTACCAAACTACAGTTTCAAAATTGTAGTTTGTGTATCACCTTTGGCGCATTTTTTCCAAAGGTGATCTATGTATTGAAATCTCTTTTAAAATGCGAAAAAGTACTCGGCAAACTATTTTGCTTGCTATTATGATCTGATGATCCTTTCTTTTTATATATATATTTCGAGATTTTCTTCTTAATCTTCTTATGTTATGACACGAAAAGACCTTGAAGCACTTTTTGTGCACTGTAGTTCAGGGATTTTCTTCTGGGCGTTACTGACGTCTTTTGAGTAATCTCTGCTGTTAACAATAAATGATAATAATTTATTTCCGAAATTTATGTAGAAAATTTGAAAATCACCCTTATTACACTGATTTCCAAATTTGTTTTCTAAAGTGGCCACCTTGGGAACATGCGCATGGCTGCCATTTGAATGACGTAAAATTATTAATCTGATAAATTTCTTAGAATTGAAGTAAATGTTGTTAAAGAGACAGAAATAAGTTTTCAGAAAACATACCATAACTCTAAGTTCTAGGAGTTTAAACACTTGTAAATTAAAATATCGTCTTACCTGGAAATTAGAACGACTACTCCTCAAAAGTGAAATAACTGCATAAAATGTTGGATTGTTAAGGCGATCTCTTTAAATTCACCCACATGCACTGCAGACACATAATTGACAATGCAGTAGCACGATTTTGTGATTAAAAATTAAAGGAATTCTACTTTTGAGAGGAGGGCAACCTTATTAACTCCGGCCACCTTTGATTCATCCCCATAATTTTCTAATGCTGTAATGTCTCCTAACACCCTATTTAACTTCTGTGACTATTACAGCCTTTTTTAGTTAGTCTGAACAATCATCAGGCAAACAGACGTAATAAAGAATGAAAAACTAAAGTAAAACTAAAAACAAAACCTATTCCATTTATTTAGAAAAATATTAAATATATAGGAACGCATCGGACAGGTAGCAGATTGAATAAATTTCGGATTACAAAATCAAATTATTTTCAAGTTTTCTATTTTTTTTAAATATTTCGATTTTTTTATTTTATTTTAAAATTTTCCGATTTTTTTATATATATATTTTTTTTTTTATTGCTAAACACTACCTTTACACCAAGTTTTAAGTTTCTAAGTCTACAGGATCAACTTAATTACATTTTGTCAATTTTTTTCAAATTTTTCGAATTTTTGAATTTTGTTTTCAAATTTTCCAGATTTTTTTAATTTTTTCTTATTTTGTACCCTAAATGCTATCTTTATAATAAATTGCTAGTTTCTACCGCTAAGAAACTGAATTATTTTCAGATTTTTTTTTTTTTTTTTTTTTTTTTTTTTTTTGTGTTTTAATTGTTTTCTTTTTCTGAATTTTAGTCACTACCTTTACACCAAATTTTAAGTTTGTAAGCGTACAAGATCAAGTTATTTTTCATGTTTCATTCTTTTATTTTTTTTATTTTATGATTGTTGTTATTATTATTTTTTTTAATTTTCCGGATTTTTTTTTCTATCCTAAACACTACCTTTTATTCGAAATATCAAGTTTCTAGAGCTATGGGATGTACCTTATCATTTTGATGATCGGTGAATCAGTAAGTGTCAAAAAATCGAAACTTTGAGTTCATATATTGTCTGAACTATTACAGTTAAAAGTGAAATTTTAAATTTTGGTCCTGTGTGCCATATACTCCAGATAAATGAAGTTTCAGGTTTTTGGAAAACTCCAGCGGAAACATAAGGGCCTGAGATACTTCCAGGAAATGTTGATTACAGCTGTGCTTTCTCGATTTGACGGAGGTACTACCGTGCCTCTGGACTTATGATCAAAAGTTGTTAAGGTTAACAGATAAACTACATTAATATATCTCTTCCACAATGCAACAATTTGACACTGCTTCCATGGTCTTCCATTTAATTGTAATCGTTTTGATTTGCGCCTTGCGCAGGCGATAGTTTTTGCTTTTGTTGACGTACGATTTTGTTAGAATTCTAGAATGTGACTATGAGATTTTTATATATTTATGATTGATTTGTTGATGTAAAAGATATGCGCGCAAATATTATGCTTTTCATTTGTGGTGTTGTTTAATATATGTTTGTGTCATCCGTCGGACAACTTGTTATTATTGACTGATTCGAAAATACATTTTCCCGAATATGGTTAGGTAAATTAATTTCCAAAAAGCAACAAAAAAACAGAAAAGCCTAGTAACAAACCTCTTATGTATTATTGTTAATGTGTTCTAAAAGAATGAATATTGATATTAAACTATCAGTATATTAATATTGAAAATAAACAATTTACATTAAGTTCAAGATTCAATATTAATTGGCATCCAACTGCCGGGATCTTATATTATTTAATAAAGTAAAGTGAGATAATGGAACAGATTAAAAAAATTAAAAACGCCATTAAAAAGCGATTTTAAGAGTATAGATAATTTACTTAAGAACAGTTTAAAGTTAAAAATTAAGAATGTTGAAGAAATTGAGATTTGAGAAATTGAGATTGCTCAATTGGAAGAAAAATGTGCAGAACTACAAACAAAAGAAATTTGTTATTCTTTTAAAATATACATCATGTTCTCAGAAAAATTACGATAAATAATACGAAGGTTTTAATTTGTATGAAGATAAATTTATCAGATTTCGAACGAATGTTCAAACGATAGTAAAGGTTTACGAAACTGAAAATACGACGAAACGATGGTTTAAACTTCCTAAGATAGAATTTAATTTAAGTTATATAAGATATTAAAGATTGGTTTGCATTTTGGGTTCAATTCGAAAAAATACATAACGATGACGAAATCGCGATTGAAGATAAATATCAGTATTTTTTTGCGAACAACTTTAAATGGTTCAAGGGCAAGAGAAGTTGTTGATTCTTATCCGCTACGGGCGATAGTTATGAAAATGTTATAAAGTGTTTAAAGGCTCGTTTTGGCCGTACAGACATGTTAATAGAAGTTTATATATGGGACGTTCTTACATTAATGATAAATAACGCAAAGGGTAAAGGTCCAAGAACTCCTCTTTTTAAATTATATGACAAGATTGAAACGCATTCAATATCGTTAAAAATTGTAGGCGTTTCAAGTGAACACAATTCTACAATTCTTTATCCTTTGATTGAATAATATTTTCCAGTTGAAATACTAAGAATTTAAGAGAAAATTTTAAACTCCATGACATTAAATTCGAAAGAAGAAAGTGTTAACAAATTAGATTCCTTGATGAAATTTTTACGCACGAGATCGAAAGCGTAGAAAAGGTCCGATTGGCTAGGATTGGGTTTAACTTAGAAAAGGTAAAAAAAACTGTCGTATGCGCAGTGCGCATATCAAAACGATTACAATTAAATGGAATAGCATGGGAGCAGCCGTAAACGCAATAGTTATAATTTTCCAATGCTCAAAACTCTTTTACCATTCATCAACCAACAGCAAAGATTTGTGGGTATTTTTTTTTCTGTAGTAATTATACAATTTTTCTGGTTTATAAGTGGCTAACTACTGAAATTAAGTGGGCGATTTACTATTAATTAAACAAATTACTCTCTTTACTTATATTTTCTTTACATAAAAAGTTTCTTTCTTATTTTCATTGCTGAAGTTTGCGTTCTTTTTGTTTGGGCATTTTTAAAAGAATTATTCTAATATTTATGATTATCTATTATATTGCATAACACAACAAAGAAACTTTCTGATAATCAAAGTAGTTTAATTATTCTTTGTATAAAGTCCACATTTATGATTTAATTAAAACTGATAATTAATGATTGAATTGTTCCTTCGCTATCATTTTTTACTATTTGTAATAACTTGAAAAATAAATTCATAATTGCGTAATACATAATAAAAGTAAATACATAATACAACTATGAGGGTATTCATTACTTTTGGCTAACGTTATGCATATATACTAATTCTCCGATAAAAGTATACTTTTAACGGATTTAAAGCATAAAAACTGATATATTTTTTTTTTGTCAAACATAATAAAATATTTGTAATCATTATTCACCCCATATCGAATTATTAAGTTATCTTTTATTAGGTAATATAGCCTCGAGTTTATTTACCCTTTCTCATTAGTTTTATTAATAAGTTAGTTATATGACTCGTAGCTAAACATTAAGTTCTTTGAAACACATAAGTACACTACGGATATTCATTTTGATTAAGTACGCAGAAAAAAGTTCGTAATTACATTAATGATAGAGCCATAAAATATCGGTGGAAAGTTGTAAATATTCGTTAATCTGGCAGATTGAATCTATTAATGTTTAAGTTATTTGACAGTTTCAGCAAAAATATCAAACGTGTTTTATGACATTAAGTTAAATATATTATGTAATACTCTCCTTGCGTCAAAGATATTCCCCAATGAAACGTTATCTTCATGGTATATTAAAGAGGTAAAATAAAGATATGTTTAACATTTAAATTATTTATCATATTATTATAAAACAAAATACGTTTTTCGGATCGGCAAATAAATTGTAATACAATTAATAATAGCATATACAACAAAAAATAAAAATAATGGTTAAATAACAGGAATTTTAGTTATTAATGTCGATTTTGCTAAGAGATGTCGTTACTGACACATTTGATGATCTGACAATAATGAATTCTATAGTGTTTTAGAGTGTAAACAACTATCAAAAGACCACCATCAAAAGACAGTTCGTTATTGATTGTCATTGTGCAAAAAAACATAGCTTTGAATATGTTGAATTTTATACCATGAAAAGACTTTTTGAGGGGACCTTTTTAACACTTTCCAACATATTTGAAAAGTGTTTATGAATTTGATTTCTCTGTCTGTCGTCTGCCATTTGTTTACCATCTGTCTGACCGTGTTTAAACTCGCGAAAATATACTGGGATTGTCATGTAATTTTAATATGTGATCGAGATTTACTATAGAATGTTCGGAATTGAAAATGAAACGCGTAGCATTTGTAGTTTGTTTACACTGATACACAAAAGAATTCCGTTACATTGCAGTCTATGGAACAAAATCGGTTGTGGTGCATTTTACTGATGTTACGGTATTTCAAACATAGTGAGATTTATCTATATCACTGATAAAACCTACATCATGCTTTCTAAGAAGTATAGATTAAGTACCATTTTTAATTTATTTACAAAATTTTACCGAATTTGTTACGTTTACCGAATTAGAGTAACGTATATTATGAATTTTGAAGTATTTTATTCTCAGTGAATTAATTACTTGCTTTGGTATGTGTATACATTTGTTTGCTTAAGGCTTTTCTTAAACACAAACTGGCTAATTTCCGCACTGTAAAAAATTTTGGTCAAAAATTACGGTACATATACTGGCAAATTTGTGACCACACTGTTAAAAATTTGCAGCAAACTGTCCAGTCATTTGGCAGTTTCTGTAGAAAATGGTTACATAACCGTAATTTAACAATATTTTGACCATAAAGTGAGCAATAATACGGTCAGAATATAGTTAAATTACAATTATGTAACCGTTTTCTACAAAAACGGTCAAATGAGTGGACAGTTTGCTGCAAATTTTTAACAGTGCAGTTTATATACCGTATTTAACTGGACGGCATATGTACCGCAAAATATTTATTCACGTCTGCACCCCCCCTCCCTCTCCTCAGGCCTGCACGCATTACGTAACAAGAGCAAGAGCATTACTTCAGGGGTTGCCATACACCGAGGCGCGGCTACCAGCTTTTCCCTTACTGAAAATTAATTATTTTACGGTATAAATAGCCATTTTTTATTGAAAAACAACCATTTTACAGTATAAATACCGTTTTTTTAATCGAAATGGCACATATACGGTTTTTTTACGCTTAATATACCTTAGAAGTACGGTACTCATACAGTAAAATGGGAAAACGGTACAAGTACCGTTAATTTACGATACATCTACTGAAATTTTACGTAAATTTTTTACAGTGTGGCACATTTTTCAATTCAATTTTGTTCGCAAACGTATCAATTTTGCAGGTTCTCTTATTCAGAAACTATGCAATCGAACCTTTTTTTTTCGTTTGTTTGGTAAAGACAGTAGATTTTTTGAAAATTCTGTCAAAGTTGGAGCATTGTACTGAATTTCCTGACGCGACACCGCAGAAAAGGAAAAAAGTTGTATTTCTGAGACGGTAATCGTTTATACTCCAAGATATAATTCATTTATCGGTAAATTTAAAAAAAAATGTTCGATTACAAGTTACTTTAATAATCATTCCTCCTTGTATCTTGATTTTTTGCTTAAAACAGAGTCCGAAAATGTGTCAGAAAGTTTGAGTGTTGTTCAGCGTAAAAAATAATTTTTTTGAGAGCCGAAAAAGTAAATTAATGATGAGACAACCAATATACAACCTCTGACAAAAAAGTTCGGTGAATGAATTCAGAACGGCCGATCTGGCAACACTGGCGAAACAAAACGCTGCACATGTATAGTGGCAGATGTTGACCATCTGCCCACACCGTTGTTCCGTTGAGCATCGTTTGTGTTCCGTGTAAGACTTGTTTTACAAAATGCTTGTTTAGTATGTTGGTTCTTAACTGAGAACAGGAAAATGAACGTACAGAAGATCAATTTAAAGTTTTGTTTTAAGCTTGACAAGACACCGAAAGAAACTTATGCGATGATGTTACGTGTTTATGAAGATCAAGCACTGTCTATGAAGTGTTTGTATGAGTGGTTTGCCCATTTTCGAGAAGGCCGGCAAAGTGTGTCTGAAACCCCCATAGCGGAAGACCGGCGTCATCCGTCAGTGACGAAAACATTGAGAAAGTGACGAAATTACTCACGAAAGATCGTCGATTAACTGTGCGCATATTATAGCTGATGAACTGCAGATTAACCGTGAATCCGTTTGACAAATCGTTACCAAGAATTTAGGGATGAGAAAAACGTTTTGCCGTCTTGTGCCACATCACTTGACTGACGATCAAAAGCAGGCATGTTTAGAAGCTTCATGGTTTTTTGTTCACGAAAATGCTTACCCTCACACAGCCAATATCGTCAAACAGTTCCTGGCAAAAAAGGGGGTGGTGAAAATTGAACATCCACCATACTCTCCAGATATCAATCCTCTAGACTTCTTCATATTCTCAAGACTCAAACTCACTTTGAAAGGAATGAGATTTCACGATATTCCTGACATCCAACGAAACGTGACGAAGTTTTTGAACGCCATCCTAAAAGAAGACTTCTTGCAAAGTTTCCAGGACATGTATAGCAGATCTGAGCAGTGCATACTTATGGGAGGTGACTATTTTGAAGGACAGTAAGGTAACTTTCGTTAATATTTCATCTACGTTCATGTTACAGGACTATTCACCGAACTTTATTGTCAGAGGTTGTAAATAAAATACAACTGTTTTGTTTCTAAATATTTCATGTTTTTCCCCCCTTAAGAATATTTGAAGATTGTTCTCAAATTCAGACTGATTACTTTCTATCATATTCAAGAAATTATTTTCATCCGCAAATGCACACTAATATGCAAATATTCTTTTCGAATACTAAGAAATCGAATAGCTTTTCCGGTTTCCCGATAAATAGAAATGAGCTATCCGATAATGGTTATAAAAATTGCATATTGTGTCAGTTATCCAGGCACTACAATCATATAAAGGTCGCCATAGTCGCGCAATTAATTATAATTGAACTTATTTTATACTTATACAAAAACGGAAAATACAGTGTGCCTTTATTTGGTACTTGAATAGCAATATCTGCAAATTTCACGCATTTACGTATAAAAATTATTTCGCAAATGTTTCATAAAGTTTCGCATGGTTGAGGGTGGGAAAAAACAGATAATGAGATATACGTTCGTATTTTGTAAAATTTGATCCGTATATGCGAGATCTGTCCTAAACCGGAAGATTCATAAAAATATTCGTTTTAGGTGACCATTGCTAAATTTTGAAATTTTTGAAAATTAACGCTAAAAATTCTTTAACAATATCCCCGTCCAAGTTCCAGGGATATTAAAAAAGTTACTGATTATGAATTCTGTTTCTCTAGGATCATCCAGTGATCCTATTACCTTTAATATATTTTTGTTTAATACAAATTAAGGATGGAGACAATCGATATAAATTTTAGAGTACTTAAGAAAAGAAATTAAAAAAATAATAGTTTTTAATATAATATTTAATGCAGTAAATGTTTATATTTTGTATTTTTCGTTCCAAATATATATAGAAAAATTTAAACCCTGAACGTCGAATTCCCCAAAAATAAATAAATAAATAAATAAATAAAATCATTAAAAAAATAATAACAAATAACAAATTAACAAATTACAATAACCAATTGGAAAATGTTCCGAAAGCTTAAACAAAAAACAAAAACAAAGACAAAATGTATTTTTGTGTTACAGCGGCACCCACAATTATGATTATGCCAAGGTTGCAGTTATGATATAGCCAAGATCATCGCAAAACTTATATATGCATAGTATATGCGCATATATATATTCCAAACATTCCTATATGTGCCATATACCTCATTATACACATATTATTTACGTCTTATATGTCGTATATACATCATATAGACATGTCATATATATACAAACTTGGCCACATACATCAAGAAATGTTATATACAGATCATATATTATTATAATGTCATACATGCTTTATAATTTGGCGATAAATCTTGGTCGCTTGGCGATTCATCCTTGGGGTCCGCTGTAACACGAAAATTTACAATATATTAATGAAAACAGAAACAAAAAAAATATTTATTCTTGGGCGGGGGGGGGGGGCGCTATAATACGAAAGTACCAAATTCTACATTATTCTTCATATCTTATAATTTGCATCTATCCCTTTTGTATCTTTAACATGTTTGTAACGATTATATGCATTTCTATTGCCTATTCAAAAAAAAATTCTTCTAAAGTTACAGAATTTCGTTAAAAACGCTTAAAAAACACTTTAAAAAATAAAGTGACGACGTCAAGAGGTCCATTCTCGACCGAAAACAACAACCATTTTCCCAATGGTTAATAAAAAAGGTTCATTAACACTGACAGTTAAGTTAATAATATTTTGAAGAATAACGATAATCCATTAACTCCCACACCACCGCCCAAGTGAAAGAATATTAGAAAAATGCTATTTCATGAGAGTACGAATAGTTTTTAATCGCCCAGTCTTTTAAAATGTATTGTGACATGGTATTGAAATGGATAATATCAGCGGTGCAATGCAATGAATTAAGCGGTTTCATTTAATTCGCTATTCTTTCACAAAAGATTTAATTAGAAAGTCAATAAATGAATATTTATCGTTATATTCTAAATAACCAATTTAAATTCAATACTAAACGTGTTCTGAATAGGAAAACTTTTGATATAATAGGGACAAAAACAGAGAATTATCCACTGTTTACAACACATTCGTCATAAAAAGAACAATAAAATGTCTTGTTTACCATATTTCGTTCCTAAAGAACGCGCATTAAAATTATAATAGTAATAATAGCCAAAGCGCGAGTACCCGCCAATCGTGGAAAATCGGGTTTGCAACAGTTTAGATGAGTTTTTCGTCCATCCGCCATTTTCCGTCTCCTGAGCATGTGAATTTGAACTCATGATTTTTCCATCTTGTATGTCTTTCAAGCAATAACGTGTTATTTTTTTATTTTAAAGCTACCTATGTTTATTTTCAAGCATTTGAAAAAAAGATAAACGAAATTCAACCTATTATTGTGGACTCATAAGTAAGTATATTTTTATGGGTTTTTTTAAATAAAAACGTGTTGTATGGAAATAGTTTGTTTTGAAGATAATATTTGTATTATGTTGAATAGTTAATTGCTAAATAATATGGTTTTCACAAAATGGTGGAAAAAAGTTAAAATGCCCTACCAAAGCAAATAAAAGAAACGTGGGTGCTTCACCCTGACCTTTTATTAATTGAATAAGTGCAATGTGAAATGTTTGTCTAAAACATTTTTTCCAATAACCTGAATTTCTGCACTTTAAACATTTATTGAAATAAAATGTATACTAGCTGTAATGCTAAGTGAAAATAGGCTATTTTGAATAATGTACTTTAAATCAGTAATTTCATTTGAACAATTTCATCAACTACGTTTTTCTTCTGAGTGTAAAATTGTTTGACAATTTGCCTACGTCCTCTTCAAAAATAAATATTTTTTAAATGCGCATGTGCATAAAATTCGCAATACATAGTTGGCAATGAATAGAAAATAAATATATGCTTCCATTTAAAAAAAAGTGTGTGCAACATGAAACAACAACTCCCGTTGAATGTTTTTTTATGAATAATGAATATATTTTATTTATTAACAATGACTACGAAACACTTAGACTTCCTGTTTTATTCACGCTCTATAGTGTACGCTTTAAAATATCTCAAGAATGGCCAAAGCTTAAAATACTGTGGAAAAACGCATGGCATTCCGAGAAAACATTACGGCGACATTGAGAAAGTGAAGTCAGCAAACCAGGTTCACTACAGGTAGGAAATCGTCGGAATGTTTTTTTTTTACACAGGATATTGAGAAAGAACTTGTTCAACACATACAATGAAATAAAACATCATATGTTTTGTCTGACTGCATTAGATGCGGGAAAGCTTGCATTTGAATTGGTAGAACCTTTGAAACTTCTACAAAAATTTTACAGAGATGCCAAGTACGCTGAAAGAAACTGGTTGTTTTCTTTTTTAAAGGTGTGAAAGCCAGTAGTTCCCGGAAGCATAAAACTGAAAAAGCCACAGTAATGATGAGTTCTAAATTTAAAAAGTAACTTGAAGAACGTGAACTTCGTCGATCTTACAATGAAGCATCAATTTAATTCAAAGCGTGAAAAATAAAAATAACGAAGGAGACTGAAAGATAACAACATAAAAAAGGACATAGTTAGCGACGAAGAAGACTGTTCATTCATAGTTTGCGGCAAAAAATACATGACGGATGGTAATGAATGAATTAAATGCACTAAGTATATGTTTTCGGTACATAATCAATGCATTCCTACTCCAGGAAGTCTTTCGTATATTTGTGTCAATTGTGAATCCGAAACGGTATTATGTGTTTTTGATGGAAAATAAACTGAAAAACTAATTGGTAATTGTTTTACAAACTTTAAAATTACATTATCTTCATACATTGCTTTTATTTTTCATTGTTGGATAATATGCTTGAAATGTTTTTTTTTTCTTTTCTTTTTACAACTTGTAAGACATCATTACTATAATTATTGATACCAATTGTAAAAGCAAACAATTACGTTTTACAATTGTAGTAAATGATATTAGGATTTCAGTTATTTAAGTTTTTTGCAATGCAAGTGGATGGCCTCATACCCGCTCGTAGTGGACAAAACGCCCAAATGCACACTATTAATTACCTTAGAAAATAATACATTCATTAAAAACTGTGATAATTGGCACTGCTAAGAAATACAGAATCGAAAATAAATATCACTTCTACATATAGGTAATTTTTTACGCGTTTTTCATAAACTGTGAGCAAATTATGACACATTATTTTCTGCGCGGGGCGTTTTACCCTATGTTTGAATAGATAATTCTTCTTTAAAATATTATATTTTTTCTGTAACTGCTTTTTACTTTGTCTCTCGATTATAGATGAAACAAACAAACAAACAAAAGCTAAAAATTAAACTAATAAAAATTTAAAAAATTGATAATATTTTTTAGTATAATCTGAAAAAATAAATGTTTTATTTGTTTCTTTTTCATGTATAATGGGGAAAAACGTTATAGGGCTTATGCAGAAGAAATGACTACTCAAAATTACCGAACTTGACTTCAAATTCGAGGCAAAACACTTTTCAAAGATTAATTTTACTATACAATATTAATGCCTTTGTTATTGTTTGTTTCACAATTTAACAAATTTTTTTTATTATTATTTCTACAAAACATATGTAAGTAAATTTAAAAAGAAATAGCTGTTTAATTATAGCCTTCATTACTTCTACCTATTCCACGATCAAACTTAATTTAAATTTTTACATTTCAAATCTTTCTGGCTCCTTAAAGAAATTTCAATACGAAAATCAAAAACAGATAAATTCCTTTGGCAAATAAAAAAAATATTCATTAAAATCTATATTCTATATACCGGGTGTCCCAAAAATGACTGATGGATTTTAAAATTCAATAACTAGCAAACGGTGACAGATATTAAAAAAATTCTTGCAGGAGGGTTATGTATGATGTCGGGAGTTTTTTTACTGTGATTCTTGATTTTAGTTCGAATTTCAAACAATAGATGGCGCTGACAGCGGTTGGCGCTCATTCGAGGCCGAAACTGACGTCACTCAGCATTGATGCAAAGAAAGGAGATTAAAGCTATGGAGTGGGTCTCATTCGCCAGTACAATCTTGCTCTTAGGCCCCGATTCTGAACTCATTCGATATGATTTCAATGGAATGCGTTGTTGCCATGGAAACAACAAATTCTTCGATAGTGGAATACAGCGTTCAGATAAGGGCAGGAATTTAACAAGCAGTATTCGAGTTGCAGGCTATTTTACATTTATGAAGTTTTATTTTCCCGGATTAAATTACTTTTTATGGCCTGAGTTAAAGAATATTTTATTCATCGTATTTTAAAACTACTAGGTGAAATAAACCATTTTCAATAAATAGTGTACACTCTTTTAAAAGTACTCACTAGCAGATTGCGTAGCAAAATAACGAATGAAGATGTGACGGATTCGATTTCTGTGCAGCTCTCACATACCTGCATTGCCGTCATTTCGCGAAACTAAATTTTCATATTGGTTAGATAAAATTCCCATAAATACTCATAAATGTAAAATCGCCTGCAACTCGAATACTGCTTGTTAAATTTCTGCCCTGATCTGAACGCTGTATTCCACTATCGAAAAATTTGTTGTTTCCATGGCAACAACGCATTCCATTGAAATCATATCGAATGAGTTCAGAATCGGGGCCTAAGAGCAAGATTGTACTGGCGAATGAGACCCACTCCATAGCTTTAATCTCCTTTCTTCGCATCAATGCTGAGTGACGTCAGTTTCGGCCTCGAATGAGCGCCAACCGCTGTCAGTGCCATCTATTGTTTGAAATTCGAACTAAAATCAAGAATCACAGTAAAAAACTCCCGACATCATACATAACCCTCCTGCAAGAATTTTTTTAATATCTGTCACCGTTTGCTAGTTATTGAATTTTAAAATCCATCAGTCATTTTTGGGACACCCGGTACTTGAATTGTTATCATTGTTATGGGTATTTCTCCATTTAATTAAACTTAACCAGGTAATTGTGGTTCACGATATATTTATTTACTATTAGGATGGAAAACTATAAACTATAAAACACGAAATTATACATAAATATATATAATTCTTATTATTTTTTATAAATTAAATATCTTGACGTTTTTAAAAACCGAATTAATAATTTATACATCTATTAAATATATGTGAGGAAATTATTCTGTTGAAAATTAATGAACACACTTGTTTGGCTCTGTAAGAAAAACATTATAATTCAGCAATTTAGAATGAGTCTTAGAAAGGTATTTAATTGAAACAAATTTATAATGAGTATTAAGCTCATAATTGCAATATTTTTGTTTCAATATTATATCATATGTACACTATTCATTTTGCCCTGAATATAAAATGTTGCTATAAAAATAAATAATATATAATATCTAAAAATAGTAACGTATTTAATTTAAATCTAAGTTATAATAATAAATACAATTTAATTAGTAATAAATTCAATTCGCTTTTAGTTCTTCAAAATAAAAAAAAGCTCTTAATGAATTAAGGTGTGTCTATACAAGTATCTCAGTATTAACTGAAATAAAAAATACAATATTTATTAAAAAAGTACAACGGAAACAATTTTGCTCAGTTGCAGAGATAAAATTTGTTCTAAATATGGGTCATTAGTGAATTTTTCATTTACTTTGAAATCCCTTTGAAGTCACTTCATCATTTATTTACGAATTTTTAGCTCACGTGATAAAAATAAATTTTAATGATTCTTCCCTTTAATGGTTTGGATCATCATCAACTATTTTCTTTGATCTTCTTTTAATTTATTTTAAGTATTGTTTTTGATTTTTAAGACTATAAAAACTATTATAATTAAATAAAACTATCTGTCAATGAATTTCCACTGATTATTGCTTTTTAGTTTTTCAAGTTATCCAAAAAAGGGCATTTTAATTATAATAATTTATTTATATTACATAATGAAAATAATGAAATCCATTACATTATATAGAAGGCTTTGATCATATGTGGATCGGCTATTTTTATTAAGTTTGCTCTTCTGTAATATTTCTGGTCGAAGTCGATGAAGTATTTAACTTATATTGTTGTTGTTTTTATATCAATGGATATTTTGTATATATATATAAAAAAAAAAACCTTTCCATCAAAAAAACAAAAGAACTCTTTACTCCCTTTTTGCAATTTATTATGCCTTAAATTTTTTTCATAAACATTTCATTAACGTAATTCTCTGTTTATAGTTTTTGATGTATTTATATAACAAACTACTCGTAGTTTTCTAAAATGATATATATAAGAATTGAAACTTATGATTTAGTTTCCTGAAACAACAAGAGAAAAAAACTGCGTTGTTGAGAGATTTTATTTAAGCACCCGAATGGTTAAGGCTAATAAATATGCTTAAATTGCCGACAACACTCCATATGTTAGGCCCTCCAGGTTAATAACAAAATAGAAATCCTAATTTTATTGTCAGAATAATCAATAGTTTTATTGAAATAGAATTTTTAAAGCAAATGTGTGCTGCATGCGCTAGGACATTATCGAAATACTTACATTGAACCTTTCTTCATTTTTATATTTATATCCATCCGGCATTCCTACTAAGTGCACATAACTTATATATATACTTACTTTACCGTCCAATATACAGAGTATATAAAACAACATTTTTTCCAACAATGGAACGTAATTGTGACTGAAAAGGAATTTAAGGTAATTATAATCAACAAAACAACTGTTATTACAACAATGTTTTTTAGGAAGCTTCTATTACAAAAGAAGCTATCTATTGCAGCCATCCGGAGGAAAGCAATTCCAAACACCCAGATCCCAAATCCACTCTAGCTTAGTAGGACCGTACATTTTACCTAGTTGTGTAAACGCTAGCCACACATACGGCATCTTCCTACAAGAAAGAGGTCTTACCTGAATTTCTGGTCGATGTTCCTCCATCTGTTCGCACACGAATTAGGTTCCAGCACGATGGTGCCCCTGCTGACCTCAGTAGGAACTTCAAGAATCACCTGGACACTGTCTAGTGCCAGCATTGGATGGAACGGGACGGACCTGTTCCTTAACCACCGCGCTCCCCTACCTTGACGTGCTTGGATATATTATTTTGGGGTAACATTAAGAGCATGGGGTATGATACTTCCATAACATATGCAGAAGATCTGGTGACCCGGATGTCCGTTGTTGCTGTAAATGTGACTGAAATGCCTGATATTTTTACTAATGTACGCCAATATATGAGAATCTGGTACCGCTGTTGTGAGTCATCCTTATTAGCAGCTACTGTGAACTGTTTGATAAATAAATTAAAACTTTACTTTGTCTTTACTTGAATTTCCACTTATCTGTTGTTAATACTGCCTTAGGTGCTAGGACGGACACGCTGCATTTCCACACACACATTCCAATGCAAAAGCTGCTTATTTCGGTCCCCTCTACCTGCCTTTACATTTCTAACACATAGGTTTGAAACACCCTGTATATATCGGATTTTTTTTGTCATGCGATAGCACTCGTAATTAAGACCTTTGGATGCGTCTAAGCATGTGTACATGATTTATATCGGCCAAGTTCGTTGTCCAGCTTCATACGCCATCTTTTTTCAAAATGGTGGTCACTTTAAATTTCAAATTCAAAAAGTCCTTCCGACCAGTACCGGGAGGAAAAAATAGCTTTCCTATATCTTCGTATTAAAATTTTAGATAATATTACACGAAAACAGCAAGCTAAAATGCAAAGAAAACGTTTACAAAAGATTCGTTAATACTGAATTAGAATAAGAATTTCGCCAAATTATTGAGCTATAGCCAATTTGGCTTCATTTATGAGGACTTATTTTGGTCGCAAATTTGGCGATATTTCGCCAAATGTCGCCAAGTTTGGCGAGAATTTGGCGCTAACGGATATGAATATATAGTTGTATGCGTATGATTGGGAAAATGATTACAACAATGAAAATTTTTGTAATGTGCTGTCTTATTTCAAAATGTCAGCCATCCTAGAATTTCAAACAGCTCTATCTCAGCCATTTTTTAAGATAGAAGTAAAACAAAAAATGCTCTGGAATCTTTGTATCAAGGCCTAACACTTAATTAAAAAATAAATTTGAATTTTTAACTGTTTTGTATATTTATTTTAGTTTTAAATTTTTAAGTGGCCGCCATCTTGAAACAAGATGGCGGACCAAGCTGGCCAACGAACTCGGTCGAGCCATTGATGAGCTTAATTCACGCAATTAGTTTAATCGAAATTGACTTATAAATACGAGCGTTATCCTATGACATAGGTCAGATATATATATATATATATATATATATATATAAATCAACATTTGAACGGAGGGTGGTTTTGGGGTCTGGGGGTCATGATCGGTGAAAATATAATGAAATTTTCTGGAACTGCTTTCCTCCGAACGGCTGCAATAGGTAGCTTTATACTTTTTTGTATTGAAAGCTACCTAAAAGATAGAAAGTAAGCTGCGTCGCCTGACGCCCTGAGGAGCGCCCGGCACGTAGACGACCACCGAACCCAAGTCCTGAGAAACTTTTATCGCGCCAGCAGGTTTTTTACCCTGCGGCTCTTCGGCCGGTCAGAGGACCGTCACCTACGGCACTGTAACCTTAAACCCACGTGTCGACGACGTAAGTCGTTGCGATAAGCGGTGAAACCCAGTAGGGCAGTCACCACGAGACACTTGGAGACGGACCGGCGTCCCCCAACAGCTTCGGAGCTGGACACCCAGAAGGGAACCAGGCCCTAGGTTTTAAGTCGGGTTATTCCAAAGCGTACTGGCTTTACCAGAACTCGAGGGATGTGTAAATATACAGAGGTAGTCACAGTTTCCTCTCGTAGTGCACCATTAAAAAAGATATAGAAAGAAATGTGAAATCCTAAATATATTTTCGTTAAATGTTCGGACGCGATACAAGGATTCTGCAGTCTATTTTTCTTTCGCATCTATTTCAAAAAATGGCTGAGAAAAAGCATTTTGAAATTCTAGGGCGGTTGATACTTTGAAACAAGACAGAAAAATAAGGAATTCCTCAATAAAGCTGGTTGATACATGAATTTTAGTAAAAGAGGTTTCTCGCAAATTTTCTTTCATTGGTATAATTATTGTCTCAACTCGCATATGGTTAAAACTATATATTCATATCCGCCAGCTTTAAATTCTAGGCGATACTTGGCGATATCAGCAAATATGGTGTCAAAAAAAGTAAAACGCCATAAATGAAGTCAACTTGGCTATAGCTAGCTAATTTGGCGAAATTCAATATTGATTAAAACTGACAATGGCTCTTCTCTAATCGGGTACCTCTTATTTTAGATTCACGTGTTTCAGTAAAACTACCTGAATTATTAAAAATAAGAAATAGGGAAACTACCTTTCATCTCGGTATAGGCTGTGAGAACTTTTTTTATTATGTTTTTCAGGTGCTTTTATCATACGTAAAAGGATCTTTTCCAGGCAGTAGTAGAAAGCAATACTGAACACTGTCAATTAAAAAGAAAGTGTTGATTTGCATTAAATAGACAATATGGTAATTACTCTAGAAATAGTGTTCAACTAAAAATAATCCCGTTTCTTTCAAATAAAATTTAACAAATTTATAAACAGTTTGTAAGGAAAAATTTTCTTTTTCCATCTGTTTTACAAATTTTAACTCTTTACGGACAACTTACTTCATGATAAGCGGAATGACAGTCAGTGGAAAGTAATCTATTTAGGGGAAGATGGGGTACAATTAATCATTACTTGTAAAATCAGTAAAATTTGTCACAGAATGTTGCAATTTATATATATGTTATACAACTATATGTCCCAGTTACTGATGTGATTTGGATACATTTACACTTCTGTAACATTAGTAATAGAAGATTATTTGTTTTTCATCAGTGAAAGTAAGTTTACACCATGCACAAACTCTAATCTTGTGAGGAAATACATTTCTACTCAAGAGATAAAACCTTACCCCAAGGCTGGTCCCAGAAAGGAAATAAAAGTAGTAAAACAGAAGAGTTTTTTTTCTAATTACACCAGTAAAAAATGCTCTTGTTAGGCAATTAAAAAGTAAAAAGAGGAAAAAAGTTAAGAGTGGATTGTTTCCAAAACAAACTCTGCCTGTTAGACTTTGATGATGACAATGATCCAGATTATTTTTCAGCTCCATCTGATCATCGAAGTACTAAGAATGAAATATCCACACATAACATGTGTGACACAAGCAATATCTGTATAAATGATTATGTTTTAATCAAGGAGGGTGAACAGAAACATTAGGAAATACATTTTGTTGGAGATATCATAAATTTAAATGAAGTCGAATGTGAATTATTTATATAAAAATACTTCAACCCTAGCTTTAAATTTGTGCGCGCTGCAGAAACTTACATTTTTGAAAAAACTCAGATTGTGCTGAAACCTTCAACCCTATTCCTCCGGGAGCAACTGAAAGAAAACCAGAAATGTTAATTTTGAAACTGACTTGATTCAATTTAATATAAAACGAAAGATATTTCTTAAACTAATAGAATTTTCTTACTTTTCATCTAGGACTATAATATTTATATAAAGTTCTTTTTTTTTGTTGTCTTTTAAAGAAGTTCATATTTTGTATTTTAATCAAGTTCCTTTTTCGTATTTTATTAATTAAGTTTTGTTTTTGTATTCAGCTCATTGTTCATAAAATATACTATATTGGGTGAAAATTGCTTGCATCATTTGGAGTGTTTCATTGTACCTCGGCATACGGGGTACAATGAAACACTGTAAGACGTTTACTTTTTGTTATTTTTCAAGCATAAAGATATTGTTTAAAACATAATAAAAATTTATATAGATGGGGAAAATACAAGATTAAAAGTATGCATTAATTATATTTTTGTGCATGCAAAATTGTGGAGAGGAAAAAAATTAGTAAATTTTGTTTCATTTTACCCCGTCTGCCCCTACTTCCAATGGGACATTTACACTATTTTATGAACTACATTGCGGCATGACTATTAAAAGCATTTAAATGAGCACCTAAAAACGAACAGACGAAAGCAGATGGAAATCGTAAGTACTACTTTTTCCGTTTTAAAATGACTTTTATATCCTATGAAATAGTTTTGAGGATTAAGGAAACCGCCATAAATCTCTATTAAGTACGGAAAGTATTGTGCTTTTTCCTTTGTGTTAATAATACCAACATCTAAAGAGTGATAATGAAATGTACTTTATCTCAATGACCTTGTATATTAGTAAATTCAATAATGGTACAAGTGCTTTGAATTTCTACTACTTAGTTTCAATAGAAATGCGTATTTCTTTAATTTACTGTTATTTATTTATTTTATTTTTTATTTGAAATATTTTTCTAAATTTGGAATCTGACGTAAGAAATTAAACTTATGTAATACCATTAAAAATCTAGATATCATAGCGAATAGTACTGTTTTTGCGAAATAAAAAACAATAGTTAAAATAAAACTTGCGAAACTCTAAAGAACTAAAAAAGTCTTTAGAAGTGTTTGTAATTTAATAAGCTCCTTTAATATATTATTTTAAATAATAGCAAACATTTCTATCAAATGAAGACAAAATAAAATTAATTGTTCACTTTTAAAAGAATAATAAATTCCATTATTTATTCAAAGTTATATTTTTATTACTCATACATGCATAACTTCCTTTTCTTGAATTAATTAAAATATTTTTTTTACATTTCTTATGTAAACATCTTAAATTTTTCACTTATAAGTAGGGTTTTAATTACATATTTTCTTCATATATTTTTGAGGATTAATGTTTTTTTATAAGTATTTATCAACTAAAATAAATCCCACACGTAGCATTCTTCGGATATATTTTAACTAGGCCTTCCCGGAAAGGGATTAGTCTGAGAGTTTCTGCTGATATCACAGATTTAATGATAATTTCTAAGAAAATCAGATGTATCTTTAATTAATAATTTAAGAGTAAAAGAACAAATAATGAAATGGACAAAATATAATCATTAGAATTACAAAATATCACGTACATAAATTCATGGTTTTTTTTAGCTATAATGAATTTTATTTTTATTTTTCCAGTAATCGTTGTGTAAAGTTGAGAGATATACATGTTTTGAAATACATTTCGTTATTTAGGATTAATGTCATTGTATTATATTTATTATAGTCATTTTAATTTTCTAAGAAATTGTTTTACATATAAATTATTCTTATTAGTCCTTAAAAAGTTATTAGTCTTAAATAAGCTATTAAACTTGAGTTATTAAACTTAAAAAATAAAATAAAATAAACTAATGAAGCTTTTTACATGTGACATTTAAAGATGAACGGCCACTTTATTCTTAAATTTACATTACACAGAAAATTAATTTGGGAATTTGTAAAAAGGTATTGTGTTATTCATTTCATGTACTTTAGCACTCAGAGAGTAATCATTTATGATATAATTAAAAAAATGCTTATGATTGATGATTTGGATCGCCATTTATTTGAAAATTAACATTCATGAGAAATATTTTATCCCGAAATAATATTCACACAGAAGAAATATCGTTCTTAGAAAGATAAAGTTAGGCTTAATGATTACATAATATGAAAAAAATACACATAGAGTAAGCTGCGGTACAAAAATGACTATGTTATCGAGTTTTGAGATAAAGGTATGATATATAAAACATGACTATGAATAGTACTTAAAAGAAATACTGGTCTGCTTCCACATATCCTGTAACGATATGAGCAGAAGAGGGCGCTAATACTTCGTAGTGGTGGTGCTATCACGTCATTTAGTTACAGCATAAAATTTGATTACATTAGACATATCACATTAGTATAGTAATCGCAAACAACGTTAGTAGAATAATTCATACCTATAACATTTTAAAATTTCACTCGACTACGAGATAGTACCGCCAAAATAAAACTTTGTCGCCCCGTTCTGCTCATATCGTTCCAAGATATCACGAGTCAGACTGAAATATTTGTATTGTACTAGTCGAAATATGCAACATATTAAATTTTCATTTCGAAATTCGATGACCTGGTAGTAACGTGAAAATGACGAATTGGCATCCTCTACTGCTCATGTCACATTAAGACATAAAGAGGCAAATCCGCCATTATTTCATGTACTGGTAATAGTATTATCTTACATCATAATGTTATCTCAAAAATGGATGAATGGATGACGTAGTAATTTTTGTCAAACAGGTACGCAACAGGTAGAGGTAGAATAATTCATACCTATAACATTTTAAAATTTCACTCGACTACGAGATAGTACCGCCAAAATAAACATTTGGCGCCTCGTTCTGCTCATATCGTACCAAGATATCAGGAGTCAGACTGAAATATTTATATTGTACTAGTCGAGATATGCAACATATTAAATTTTCATTCCGAAATTCGATGACCTGGTAGTAACGCGAAAATGGCGAATTGGCACCCCCTACTGCTCATGTCACATTAAGACATACCGATGCAAATCCACCACTATTTCATGTACCGGTAATAGTATTATCTTACATCACAATGGTATCTCAAAAATGGATGAATGGATGACGTAGTAATTTTTGTCAAACAGGTACGCAACCAGGTCTATCATGCCCGAGCACTAAATTTAAAAGGCCGACTAATAAGGAACTTGCTACATTTAAATTTAACTTTCCATTAAAAACACATTTGTTAAATAATCTTTGAGACATTATAAGAAAAGTATTCATTAATAAATGTCCCTTTTAAAAATGTTGTATTGTTTTAAAAAAGTTCTACTCTAAGTCAGTTACAATAACAAAACACTGAAGTAGTCCTCAACTGGTTCTGTGATTTCAGAACACTAGATTTGACCGGCCGAATACTACAGAACTTGACCTTTTCAATTTAACTTTCTCTAAAAAAAGCTATCATCACATTTTTTTTTTAATAATTGATGAAACATAATAAGAAAAGTATATTTTAATATATGCCATTCTTAAAAATGTTGTGGTATATTTTTTAAATTCTAATTTAAGATAAATACAGAAAAAAAGCACTTAAGTGGCCGACTTTAGGTTTTTTTATTCTATACATATATATTTCTTTTTTTTTTCTTAAATACTTAGAACAATTTACTATTACATGACTAGAAATGTTTTTTAATTTTCCCTGTTTCAATTCCTAATATCCTTATATCATAATTTACATTAGAAAAGCTCTTTTAATAAACAATTAGTAACACAAGTTATCAGCAATAAGGTCATATTTTGTTTCAACATTTTCTCTTATTTAATACAGAACAAACTTACAATATTCTGTTGACAAGGCAAAGGTTCCGTCCAGTTTTTCTCTGAAAATGTCGAATTATTATTATTATATTTTTGTATGATGAAGACCAAAACAATTACCAAAGAAAAACTAATTATTATTATTTAATAAGAATTTATAAGGCAGAACTTAATAAGGAGAATGCTGAGATTGTCACTTTAAAATTTAAAATGCATCTCTTTTATGTAAAGAAGAATTTCTTAGAAAAATGTTTTTTTTAATATTTTATAATCTAAGAAGTTTAGATTTTTCATATATTTTTTTAATCTTTTATCTAATTTAACGCATTTAATTGTACTCCTACTTTTGTTAAAATACAAGGATTCTGATGCAATTAGTAACAAATGCAAAAAGTAACAAATGTGCTATAAGGTGGAAAGGTTGGAAGCTCTCCCCCTGTTTTTGCTGGGTCTACGGACAACAGTACGTGAAGGCCTTGGTGCATCTTCAGCTGAGCTGACATACGGAAAAACTTTAAGGCTCCCAGAACAGGTGTATGAAGATAGCCCCTTGTCAGACCCATCGACATATATTTTGAAACTACAAAAAAATATGTATGTGTTGGGACCTTGTCAACCTTTAAGGCATGGGCAGCAAAAGATCTATGTTCCGAAAGAACTAAAGAACTGCACTCATGTGTTTGTTCGGAGAGGTCCTTTTAAGAGATCTTTACAACCGACTTACGAAGGTCCATTCAAAGTCAAAAAACAACTGCAAAAAGATTTTGTGCTTTCCATCGGGAACCAGGAAAAGATCATAAATATTGATCGTTTAAAATCTGCGTTTCTGTTGAATGAAGATGGTGAGCCTGATCCTACAACTTACATAACTAGTAAATCTACAGATCAGAGGCCTCAACGTCAGCTCAAAAAATCATTGTTCATTAAACTTACTAATTTTTAACATTATCTGAAAAATATTTGACACACTAAAATTCAATCTTTTTAAGTTATTTATACATTGATAAGAATATAAATTTATCGAAAGTTTCGGAAATTTTAGAAGTATCCCCTTAAACACAATGTTATGCAATGATAGGATAAACTACTTGTTACTGTTTTTTTCAGAATAACAATACATTATTTCAGGGGGGCTCCGCCCCCCCTGAATCCCCCGTTGTCGCTTTAATATTCTATTCTCAATTTCCAGTAATTGTGCTATTTTATTTCTTAAGTATATGTCTGAATGTATTTGCAATTTTCATTTCATTAGAATAACCATCTCTTTGTACAAGAGATTTTATCCTACCCTTAAAAGAATAATTATATTTCAATTACTAAACATCATATGTTTCTGAAGTTGAATAAAATTTCGTGTATAAATTATACTTATACAAATTTAAATTCCTCTTATTTAACCTATATTCAATTTACGCATTCAACGTTTTTATTATTTTCATTTGGAAAACCGATTTGGTAATCATTTTTTAGTACTTAAAATAAATTCTCATCTATGCATTAAAAAAAAAGCATATTAAAAACTTAAAACCCGAAAATTGGCAATTTTTAATAAAACTTCGCGTAAAAATAATGCGATTCACTTGAATTTTCCTTTGTTGATATTCTTTGAAATATAGTTGCTTAGCAACCATTTATTGAAAGAGAGAAAAAAAATGCACTGGAAATTTTTGTAAAAAATGATAGAATAAAATGTATTATAATATTAGAGCAGATGTATAAAATTGCACCAAATATTGTACACCTAATTTAAAAAATCTGACGAATGTATTAACAAAATTTCAAATTAATTTGAATAATTTAAGACCTGACTTGATAAATTTTAGTCTTCATAACTTACACATTAAATACATCAATCAAATGCGCCATTTTATTTCAATGGAAGAAAATTTTCAAAATCGTCTGAATTCCCATAGGAAAGCATTATGACCTAAAAAGAAATGTTTTCCGTAATCTTATTAAATTTATATTCGTGATTTCCTATTGTTTGTGTGAATGATTCTAGTATATCTTGGATTTCGTTCTACTCAGTGGTTTTATTAGGATAAGCAAAAATTCAGAAAATAATTTCATGTTATCCTAGTACCTAAATAGCAATATTTACTTACCTGCCAACCACGAAACACTCGCATCTGATAGATAAGTTGAATAATATCTCGTGTACAAAAGCAACTTGTGGAAATGTAAACTGAATCTACTGTATTTCACTTGTATCTATTGCAGAAATCTAGTGTTATTACAATTTTTGTTTCGAAAAAACAGTTTTGATGGTCATTCTATAATATGTATTTTACATACGTACATCTTGATCTAACTCGATGGCAATAGCATACTGAAATCTCTCAATAAAATATTAAAATCACCCAATAAAATATTGTAGCAAAATAGTCTGAATTATTTGAATTTTATTATTTTGATATTCTTTAAAATTTAGTTGCTAGGTTACGGTTAAATTAAAGAGGTAAATAAAAATAAATGCATTTTAAAATTTGCAGAAAATGATAGAATAAAATGTATTATATTATTAGAACAGATGTATAAAATTGCACCAAAAATTATACACCTAATTTAAAAAATCTGACGAATGTATTAACAAAATTTCAAATTAGTTTGAATAATTTAAGACCTGACCTGACTTGATAAATTTTAGCCTTCATAACTTACCATTTAAATACATTAATCAAATGCGACATTTTATTTTCAACGACTGAAAAAATTCAAAATCGTCTGAATTCCCATAGGAAAGCATTAGGATCAAAAAAGAAATGTTCTATATTTTCCGAGCGAATGAACCAAATGTAACTAAAAACTATACAGCTAATTCCGGGTATCTCACCAACATACCTACCAAAAATCAAACTAATCGGATCATTTTTACGGCAGTTATCGCGGAACAGACAGACAGACAGACAGACAGACAGACAGACAGACAAACAGACAGAAACCAAAAACTTTTCGGGTCTCAACAGTAAGCCTTCACTGACGTTTCGGCAACGAGATAGGGAAGGAAAGTTCATTTTCGTCTCCCACGGGTTGTGTGAGACAGGCGGGGGAGTTGTGTGGCGACGTTAATCCGCCTTATATGAAAATGGAAGCTGAAGCATAATTCAGTTAAGTTTCTCCAGCGGAGCAAAAAGAGCGTTCTCATATTTGGCGAAAGTTTGGCGTGGTTTTGCCAAGTATAGACTGACGGTAGATTCGGCGAGAATCTTTTACACTTGCTCATCGGCAGTCTCCAGTGATGCATCGTATTTTGGAGCGGCTGCAGGAAGGCTATTAAACATTATATTTATTTAGTAATTATTTTTATTTTAATATGTTGAATTATTTATATATTTTGTGGCAGTAATAAAGTTTTGTATAGTCAATTGTGCCGTATAAATATCCACAGTGTAACCTTACATCCCCACATGTATATAAGTTATATGCACTTTGCAGGAACGCCGGATGGATATAAATATAAAAATAAAGGAAGGATCGATGTAAGTATTTCGATAATGTCCTAGCGTATGCAGCACACATTTGCTTTAAAAATTCTACTTCAATAAATCTGTTTATTATTCTGAAAACAAAAATTAGGATTTCTATTTTGTTATTAACCTGGAGTGACTAACATATGGAGTATTGTCGGCAATTTAAGCATATTTGTTAGCTTTAACTATTCTGGTGCGTAAATAAAATTTCTCAATAACGCTGTTTTTCTTCTTGTTTGAGAAAATTAAATAAAAATTTTCAAGTCTTCTATATATCGTTTTAGCAAACTACGATTAGTTTTTTATATAGATACATCAAAAACTATAAACAGAAAATTAAGTTAATGAAATGTTCATGTAAAAAAATGTAAGGAATAATAAACTGTAACATGTGACTAAAAAGTTCTTTAGTTGTTTTGATGAAAAGTTTATATATATATATATATATATATATATATATATATATATATATATATATATATATATATATATACATATATATATATATATATATATATATATATATATATATATATATATATATATATATACATATATATATATATATATATATATATATATATATATATATACATATATATATATATATATATATATATATATATATACAAAATATCCATTGATATAAAAACAACAGTATAAGTTAAATATTTCATCGACATCGACCAAAAAGATTACAGAAGTGTAGACTTAATAAAAATTGCCGATCGAAGTATGATAAAAGCATTCTACAAAATGTAACGGATTTCATTACATTCATTATGTAATATAAATAAATCATTACAATTAAAATGCCCTTTTTGTGTACTTTGAACAATTAAAAAGCAATAATCCGTGGAAATTGACTGACAGATGAAGTGACTTCAAATTGATTTCAAAATAAATAAAAAATTCCCTAATGACCTATATTTAGAACAAATTTTATCTCTGCAACTGAGTAAAAGTGTTTCCGTTATTTTTTTTTTTTTTTTTTTAATATTGTATTTTTTATTTCAGTTAATATTAAGATATTTTTATAGACACATCGTAATGCAATAAGAGTTTTTTTTTTCGAAGATTTAAATGCGAATGGAATTTATTACTAATTAAATTGTTTCGATTAAGGTTTTTCTATTATTATAACTTAGATTTAAATGAAATACGTTACTATTTTTAGATATTATATTAGTTATATATTGTTTCAATTAAATTATTTTCTAATATCCATTCTAACTTGCTGAATTATAATGCTTTTCTTACAGAACAAAATAAGTGTGTTCATTAATTTTCAACAGAAAAATTTCCTTACATATATTTAATAGATGTATAAATTAATAATTAGATTTTTCAAAAACGTCAAGATATTTAAATGATAAAAAATATTAAGAAATATATATATTTATATATAATTTCTTGTTTACTAGTTTATACTTTTTCATTCTATTAGTAAAAAAAAATACATCGTGAACTACAATTACCGACTTAAGCTTAATTAAATGGCGAAATAACCATAAATAATATAGGAATTTAATTATATAGAATATAGATTTCAATTAACTATTTCTTTTATTTACAAAAGAAAGTTGTCTGTTTTTCATTTTCGTATTGAAATATATATAAGGAGCCAGAAAGATTTGAATTGCCAAAATTTGATTTAAGTGTGATCGTGGAATAGGTAGAATTAATAAAGGCTATAATTAATTTAAACAGTTACTTCTTTTTAAATTTACTTATATATGTTTTATAGAAATAAAAAAATATTAAATTATGAAATAAACAATAAAAGAAGCATTAATATTCTGTGGTAAAATTAATCTTTTAAAAGTTTTAAATGTCGATGAAGTCGCTCCACCAAACCATTCGTCTGGGGCCTATACGAATCAGTTCTATCTATAACAGAGCCTAGCATTCTTGCCAGACTTTCAAGGGATGACCACCTCAGGAAACCCGGCTTAAGCCTTAGAGTTGCCAGACTTTCAAAAAGTATGGACTCAAATTGTTTACTCCTATCGCATGTTATCCTCTGAGGCGTACCAAAACGGGAAACCCACGTCTGAACAAAAGCCTGAGCAACAGTTTCAGCAGTCATATCCACAATAGGTACAGCCTCTGGTCACCGGGTAAACTTATCTATCATGCTTAGGCAATATCTGAATCCACGTACTAGAGGTAAAGGACCATTGATATCTATGTGTATGTGCGCAAATCTCTCGTCTGGAACCAAAAATTGCACCAAAGGAGAGTTAGTATGCAGGTGTACCTTAGTCCTTCAACAGGCTCTAGACCACGCAGCAACATCCTTATTTAGCCCTGGCCAAACATATTTCGACAGATTGTCACTTTGAAATTTAAAATGCGTCTCTTTTATGTAAAGAAGAATTTCTTAGAAAAATGTTTTTTTTAATATTTTATAGCTGCCTTGAAGCTCGTATTCCTGGATGCAACAACCCATGCATTGACTCAAACACCTTATATCTCAGGGTCTGAGGGACATAAAACCTGTTCCCTTCACCAGAAGTTTCACAATACAATAATGTCTCAGCATCCGGCATTTGTACTTTTGCTAACTTTCCACTAAACTCAGCCTTTCCGTCCAAAATAGCTTTTAGTTCCTCATCCTCTGTTAGCAACTTTTCCCACAACTCATAATCTGCAAGTGACGCAAATTGAATCTCACGAACTCTAGATAAACTGTCAGCAACAAAATTTCCCTTGCCTGGCAAATAACATATATCCGTAGTAAACTGGGATATAAAGTCTAACTGCCGAAGCCTTCTAGGGGAACATTTCTCCTGTTTCTGCTGAAATGCAAAAATTAGGGGTTTGTGATCTACGTACAATGTAAATACCCGAGCCTCCAACATATGCCTAAAATATTGGATCGCAGAATATGCCACCAACAATTCTCGGTCATATGTTGAATATTTGTACTGCGTAGGAGACAACTTACGGGAGAAAAATCCAAGTGGTTTTTGACCACCGGGCGTAACTTCTTGTAACACCCCACCCATAGCAAAGTCACTGCAGTCAGTTATAAGTGCAAGCTTCGCATCTTGAGAAGGGTGATAAAGCGAAGTCACATTAGCTATAGCTTGCTTAACTTGCTCAAAACTGCTTCCTGCATCCACATCCCACTAAATTTCTCTTTTATCTCTCTTTTTTGCTCCATTTAAGAACACATTTAGTGGTCTTAATATTGCTGCAATATGGGGTACAAAACGATGATAGTAGTTCACCATTCCCAAAAATCTCCGGAGATCGCTAACAGTTTTTGGTTTTGGGAATTCAAGTATAGCTTTCACCTTATATTTGTGTGGAACACAGCCCTGGCTGTCTATAGTATGACCCAGAAAATCTATAGTTTATTTGCCAAACTCACATTTAGATTCATTAATTATAATCCCGTAATCTCTAAACCGCTTAAAAACTTCCTCTAAATGCTGCATATGCTGAGCGCGAGTTTCACTTGCTATTAAGATGTCATCGAGATAAGGAAAGCAATAGTCCAAACCTCGTAATACCTCATTTATAAAGCGTTGAAACGTCTGAGCTGCAGAGCATAACCCAAAGTTTAAAAATGGAAATTCAAACAAACCAAAAGGAGTTATAATAGCAGTTTTAGGGATATCGGGAGGATGAATCAGAATTTGATGATAAGCACAGACTAAATCCACTTTAGAGAATATTTTTTAACCTTTTAAAATATAAGTAAAATCTTGAATGTGAGGAATGCGGTATCTGTCTTGTACAGTAATTCGGTTAAGTGCCCTGTAATCCCCGGTTGGTCTCCAATCTGAAACGCCTTTAGGGACCATATGTAATGGACTGGCCCAATTACTTTTAGATGGCCTACAGATACCTTTCTCAAGCATATAGTCAAATTCCTGCTTAGCTATCCGAAGCTGCGCAGGATGTAACCGCCGAGCTGCAGCTGTCACAGGTGGGCCAACAGTAGGGATAAAATGGATTGTATCGTGTTTTACAGTTCGTTTATTCGTATCATTTAACTGGGTAATCTCTTTATACTTTTTTAGCAGTTCTATATATGCAGTGTTTCCGATGATAGTCTTAACCACCGGGACATCACACAGACTGGCGCGACCACAAGCAGAAAATTTAGTCACAGGGTCCAATAAACGCCGCTTTTTTAAATCAACCAATAAACCAAAATGTTGCAGAAAGTCAGCGCCTATAAATGGTTTAGTTACCTCTGGTATGATAAATGGCCATTGCAATTTACGTTTCAGTCCCAAATCCAATGTCAATAGTTTATTACCGTAAGTGCAGATTTTTGTACCATTAGCGGCATACAATGTGAAATCCCGCTTTCTAGTACTTTTAACTAAAAATGACTTCGGAAAACATGAGACATCACAGCCTGTATCTCTCAAATAGCTGGATTGGGTAACCTTATCTGTAACATAAAGCCTGCGACTCAAGCCCCTACATGCAGTATCGGTTGCTACTCCTGCGAGCGAAGGTCGTTTTTTGGTTTGTAAGCGCACGGAGGCACACATTTTCGAGCCTTTTCCTTAAACCGAAAATGATACCAACATAGCCACCCCTCTCTGTTTGACCTATCCCCTGAGTTAAACGAGTTCCGCTGGTAAGATTTCCTAGGCGACTTGGGACAAGAACCCGCTTTAGCCAGCTTTGAAAGTTCCTGAACCTGAAATTGTAGCTGCTCCAACTGTTTATTTTGCTGACTAAACTGAGTTTGTTCAGCCCCTCTCCATTCCAGAGAGTTAACGCCAACATGCGTACATTCACAAATCCTATCCGCCATCTCTGCCAATTTATTTAAACCCTCAGAGCTGACAGACAAAATTGTTTGTACAGATACCGGTAACCGCCAAAGCCATATATTTTTCAAAAAGTCATCGTCAACATGGCCCTCACTTAACTCTCTCATCTTACGCAATAACATTGACAGGGACCTATCACCCAGTTCAAAAATCTTCCAGCAAAGTCTTAACCTTCCGATTCCGAGAAACTTCAAATTCCGATAATAACTTCGCTTTAAGAGCACTGTACGGTTCTTCTGGGGGTTTACACACAATATCGGAAGCAAAAGATAAAGTTTCAGCATCCAAAGACGCCACCAAATGATCAAATTTAGTTTGTAAGACCGAGATTCTTGCTAACCTAAAACTAGACTCTAGCTGTACAAACAATAACTTTGCATTACTAGGCCAAAAATAGGGAACTTTCACCGACACTCTATTGCATCCTGTACTCCCCCCTTGCACAGTTTCCTTAGGAATGTCGTCCGGCATCCCGTATAATATCAAAAAACAAACAGAAATCTCAAACTACCGAATTAAACAACAATTTAATCCAAACTAACGAAGATTAAAACATTTTAACACCTTAAACCAGCAATATCAAATTCTAACCATCCAACCATTGGAAACTAAAACAAGTTTAAATGTCCCAGAGGATACATGCTAAAGGGAATAAACAAAACGAAATCTTCTCATACCTTAAACCATCCCATTAGATTTGACGAGAACTCGTTATGAATACATCTTTCTTTTACTATTTTTAACCACAGCTCCAAAAGCGTGTATAAGGGTCACCACTTGTGGGGAAGTAAGGTTACGCTGTGGATATTTATACGGCACAATTGACTATACAAAACTTTATTACTGCAACGAAATATATAAATAATTCAACATATTAAAATAAACATAATTAAATAAATATAATGTTTGATAGCCGTCCTGCAGCCGATCCAAAATACGATGCATCACTGTAGACTGCCGAAGAGCAAGTGTAAAAGATTCTCGCCGAATCCACCGTCAATCTATACTTGGCAAAACCACGCAAAACTTTCGCCAAATAGGAGAACGCTCTTTTTGCTCCGCTGGAGAAACTTAACTGAATTATGCTTCAGCTTCCATTTTCATATAAGGCGAATTAACGTCGCCACATACATACTTACTTACAACAACGTTCAATGTACAGAGTAGATAAAAGAACATTTTTTCCAACGATAGAAAGTAATACTGACTGAAGTGGAATTTAAGGTAATCATAATCAACAAAACAACTGTTATTACAACAATGTTTTTTTTTAGGAAGTTTCTATTAAAAAAGAAGTTATATATTGAAACCATCCACAGGAAAGCAATTCCCGACACCCAGATCTCAAATCCACCCTAGCTTAGTAGGATCGTACGTTTTACCTATTCGTTTAAACGGCCACACATACGGCATCTTCCTACAAGAGATGTTACTTGAATTTCTGTTCGATGTTCCTCCAGCTGTTTGTACGGGAATGTGGTTCCAGCACGATGGACCCCCAGCTCACCTCAGTAGGAACATCAGGAATAACCTGGATGCTGTCTAAGGCCAGCATTGGATAGAACGGGATGGACCTGTTCCTTGGCAACCACGCTCCCCAACTTTGACGTGCTGGGATATTTTCTTTTGGGGTCACATTAAGAGCATGGTGTACGGTACTTCCATGACATCTGCAGTTGATCTGGTGGCCCGATTGTCCGTTGCTGCTGGAAATTTGCGCGAAATACCTGACATTTTAACTAATGTACGCCAATCTATGCGCTGTCCCTGTGCGTCTTATACCGCTGTTACTGGTCACTCTTTTCAGAAGCTACTGTAAACTGTTTGATAAATAAATTGTCCCTTTCCATTGCCTTTACTTGACTTTCCGGTTATCTGTTATTAATACCACCCACATTCCAGTATTAAATCTGCTTATTTCGGTCCCCTCTACCTGCCTTTACATTTTTGACATATAGTTTTGAAACACTCTGTATATATCGGATTCTTTTGTCATGCGATAGCACTCGTAATTACAAACCGATTTGAAGCATGGACTAAGCATGTGTACAGGACTTACAAGATTTTGAATAAATTCGTTGGTCAGCTTCATACACCATCTTGTTTCAAAATGGTGGCCATTTAAATTTCAAATTCAAAATCCTGTAGAAAGAAATTGGAAATCCTAATTTTTTTTTCGTTAAATGTTCCGCCGTGATACAAGGATTCTGCATCATATTTTTGTTTCCCCTCTATCTAAAAAATGGCTGAAAAATAGCATTTTGAAATTTTAGGGTGGTTGATACAAAATAAGAGATTCCTCAATAATCGGATTTGATATATGTAAAAGAGGTTTCTTGCAAATATTCTTTCATTGGTATAACTATTGTTTCAATTCGCATAGGCTTAAAACTTTATATTCATATCCACCAACGTCAAATTCTTACCAAGCATGTCGATACTTGACGATATCGGGAAATATGTTGACAAAAATAAATCGCCATGAAATCAACTTGGCTATAGCTGGTTAATTTGGCAAAATTCAATATTGAAGAAAACTGGCAATGACTCTTGTCTAATTGGGTTCACCACATTTTAGGTCCATGTGTTTGAGTAAATCTACCTGAATCCTTAAAAACAAAAATATAGGGAAGCGAACTGTCATCCTGGTATAGGCTTTATTATTATTTTTTAAATATGCTTTTTCAAGTGCTTTTTTCATACGTAAAATGATGTTCTCCAGGCAGTAAAAACAATACCTATTTCTGTTTATTAAAAAGAAAGTGTTTCTTTGCATTAAATAGACAATATGGTAATTACTCTAGAAATAGTCTTCAATTAAAAAAAAAAATCACGTTTCTTTCAAATACAATTTAACAAATCTATAAACAGTTTGTAATGAAAAAAATTCTTTCTCTATTTGTTTTACAAATTTTTACTCTTTACTGATAACTTACTTCATGATAGGTGGAATGACAGTCAATGAAAAGAAATCCTTTTGGCTTGCAGTGGGACTTTTACACTATTTATGAACTACATTTTGGCATGACTTATTTATTCTATTAAAACATTTAAAAGAGCACCGAAAAACGCACAGACCAAGGAAGATGGAAATCTTAAGTACTATTTTCTCCGTTTTAAAATGACTTTTATATCCTATGAAATAGTTTTAAGGATTAGGAAACCGCCATAAGTCTCTATTAAGTACAGAAGGTATTGTGCTTTTTCCTTTGTGTTACTAATACAAAGATCTAAAGAGTGATAATAAAATGCGCTTTTTGTATATTAGTAATTTCAATAAAGGTATAAGTGCTTTGAATTTCTACTATTCAGTTTCAAGAGAAATACGTATTTCTTTAATTTACTGTTATTTATTTATTTTACTTTTTATTCGAAATATTTTTCTATTTTTTGTATCTGGCAAAAGAAATTAAACTTACATAATACCATTCAAAATCTAGATATTATAGACAATAGTACTGTTAAGAAGAATAAATAATAAAGAAAAATAATTAAAATAAAACTTGCGAAACTCAAAAGAATTAAAATAGAGTCTTTAGAATGTTTTGTAATTTAATAAGCTCCTTTAATATATTATTTTACATAATAGCAAACATTTCTATCAAATGAAGACAAAATAAAATTAATTGTTAACTTTTAAAAGAATAATAAATTCCATTATTTATTCAAAGTTATATTTTTATTACTCATACATGCATAACTTCCTTTTCTTGAACTAATTAAAATATATTTTTTACATTTCTTATGTAAACATCTTAAATTTTTCACTTATAAGTAGGGTTTTAATTACATATTTTCTTCATATATTTTTGAGGATTAATGTTTTTTATAATTATTTATCAATTAAAATAAATCCCACACGTAGCATTCTTTGGATATATTTTAACTAGGCCTTCCCGGAAAGGGATTAGTCTGAGAGTTTCTGCTGATATCACAAATTTAATGATAATTTCTCAGAAAATCAGATGTATCTTTAATTAATAATTTAAGGATAAAAGAACAGATAATGAAGTAGACAAAATATAAACAATCACGTACATAAATTCATATTTTTTTAGCTGTTATGAATACTTTTTTCTTTTTCGAGTTATCGTTGCATAAAGTTGAGAGATACACATTTTTTGAAAGACATTTTGTTATTTAGGATTAATGTCATTGTATTATATATATTATAGTCATTTTAATTATCTGAAAAAATGTTTTATATATAAATTATTTTTTTGTCCTAAATTAGTTATTAGTCAAGTAAGAATTCATTAATCTCATTTACTCTACTGAGCCGCACCGCGGCGTGCTCGTAATTTTCGAACAGGCTGAAACCCTTTTTCTTTACATTTTCTCAGAAAAGTGGCTTTTATGAAAACGGAAAATCCCACCAAAAAAAAAAAAAAAAAAAAAAAAAAAAAAAATCTAAAAGATATTTCCGTTTAACTCCCAACAGTTTGAAATTTATTCCTGGCAATAAGAGATTTCAATTTTTAATGTCATACGTATCTCCTGTGAAAAGTAGAACGAAATGCGTCAAGTAAATTTAGAGTTATGCTTGATGAAATGTTTTAATATTTGCTGTATCCGATCAATCTTGCGTCATGTATTCGTTTTTGCTTCTCTCAGGCTAAAACGTATCTTCAGTATTTTTCAGTTTATGTTAAACATAAACAATATATGGGATAAGTGCTTCAGTAGTCGGCCACATTGAGATAAAATGCCTTACGAATAGTATATTTTTCTTTCTGAATGAAATATTACAATTTAGCTATGTTCATATATCTTTCATAGGTCATAAATTATCACCAAAGAATTTTGGCTATTTTTATTGAATTAGTATTCAGCCAATTCTTTTCAAGATTAAAGGTCAGATAACCTTTTTTCCCATTTTTTTTGTTATTTAATGACAATTTTTTTTTAAATTATTTTTTTTCTTTTCTAAATTAATGAGACTCCAATACTATCTGGATAAATAAACTAAAGTTTTTGAGTATAAAAAGTAGATAAATTTTATTAGTCTTAAATAATTTTAATGGGGCCGACCACTGGGTATTACATTTTGCTTACATGTTCCGTAGTCGGCCACCAGGAGCTGACTACTGGATAAATAACTCATTTTACTTTTTTTAGTTTATTTTTCCATAACTTGGTAGATATAGATTTATCTATGCTTCTTTACTAATATTATAAAAATGAAACGTTTTTTACGTACTTGTTTGTTTGTTTGTTTGTGGGGGAAACTACTGGAACTACCGCTCCAATTTCAAAAATAAAAGTGGCAAAAGGAGGATGCCAATCTCTGCTCCGACATAGACTATATTTCATGTCAGAGCCACTTCCTTCAAGTGGGTGGAGGAGCAAAAAAACATTCCAAACTTCCCTTTTTGTGATATTAAAGAAACTAGTAACTTGAAATTTGGCATGGTGGTTGATTTCGAGAAAATTCTAAATTTAAAAGTGTGAAATGAGTGGAAGACGTTCTAAATTTAGACCGGGAGGCGGCAGCACAGACAATCACCTCATGGAGTTCACGGCTGAAATTCCAGAATTAGTTAAAACTCGATTCGCATATCAAAACACAATCGGTCTGCCAAGTCAATTCTTGGTGGAAAACACCCGAAAACCCAATTTTAGCGGTTGACTCGTAGGTTTACCATTGTGTTTTCCTGCACCCAGTTCTCCATGTTTTCATACTTCTGGGTGCAGGAAAACACAATGGTAAACCTACGAGTCAACCGCTAAAATCGGGTTTTCAAGTGTTTTCCACCAAGATAGACTTGGCAGATCGATTGGGTTTTAATATGCGAATCGAGTTTTAACTAATTCTGGAATTTCAGCCGTGAACTCGAAGAGGTGGTTGTCTGTGCTGCCGCCTCCCGGTCTGATTATAATTGATGTAGAATTGTTAGGAAAATAAACTTGAAATTTAACAAATCTGTTTTAAGATGTAAATGCTCCATCAAGATAGTTAAAAAAACGAAATAAAAAAAATTAAAAAAGCAAAGAACATTCTGAACAAATTCTAAATTATGATTTATATGGAATTACTAGTGATATAATCTTAAAATTTGCTATGGCTGTCACTTTTAAGATGTAAACGCTTATACAATATAGTTTCTTTATAAAAACGAATTCTAAAAAAAGTCAAAATTAAAAAAAGTTTAAATGATTAGAAAATGTTGTTTATAACTTTAAATCATTTATTTAGAATTAATAGGGATAAAATTTAAATTTAAAATGGTGAAATGAGTAGAAAACGTTCTAAAATCACGTTACTTCGGATCCACTAAACCGAATCTAAAATATTATTCAAGATAATACTGGCACACAGGAACATAGAACACGTGTTCTAAATTATGGTTTATTTGAAGTTAATAGGGCGATTGCTAAACACTTAAAATTTAACATGGCTTTTGCTATTAAGATGTAAATGCGCTTTTAGAACACGTTGAGTGAAATAATTAGAATAGGTTTTAAAATCACAATTATATTTGCACTACTGAAACGATTTCAAATCTTCTCTCAGGATAATAATGATGACGATTTCTACTTAAAATAGGCTATAATTTATCTCTGTACAAACTAACTTCAAAGTAGTGCCAGAGCGAAAAATGTTCTAAGATTCCGATTTCTTTGAATCTGTTGAGACTAAAAGCATGAAATATCATATGATGGTTTTAAGACATAAATTTGGCATTAAGATGTTCGATAAAATAGTGGGTTGTTCGGGAAGTACCACCCGTTTATGAAAACTAATTCGTACCAGGAAATTCTGCCCGTCAATTATTAGATATTAGATTTCGGAATTAATGTCTAATAATTAACTGATAGAATTTTCCAGTACTAACCAACATTACTAAATGAAAAAAACTTTCCGAACAACCCAATATTTCATATTTAAAAGAATGAAACTATTGGGAAGCCCTCTATAATTATAATTTCACTCGCAAACTCTCGAGGATAGAAATTTTCAATTGGATATTCAGGTTTCTATGGGTCGTGATGCTCCTAAAGATGTCTCTTTTTAGCACTTTCCAACCTAGTTGAAAAGTGCTTATGACTTCGGTTTGTCTGGCCGTCTGCCGTCTGCCGTTTGTCCGTGCTCTAACTCCCGTAAATATGCTCGGATTGCTCTGCAATTTTTATATGTTATTGTCGTTATCCATAGCATGTTCCCTATTTCAACGGAAGTGTGTAGCACTTATAGCTTTTTTACAGGGACACTCAAAAGAATTCCGTTACATTGCGGTCTATGGGGAAAAATCATTTGCGGTTTATTTAAATAATGTTTCACTATTTTAAACGCATTGTAATTTATATATATTACTAAGGTGCATTAGAAGAAGCTTAATATGGAACAGGGTGTGCATAGCACTTATAGTTACTTTACAGAGACAGTCAAAATAATTCCGTTACATTACGTCTATGGAGAAAAATCGTCTGCGGTTTATTTAAATAATGTTTCACTATTTTAAACGCATTGAAATTAAATAGATCACTAAGGTGCATTACAAGAGACTTACTACGGAATATTGTTTGTATAGCAGTCATCGTTCATTTACAGGGACACGCAAAAGAATTCTCTACTGTCTGTTAACAATAATTCCTGGAAGTGCGTTTTAAGTTATTGAACGCGATTTTAATTTTAACTTGCTTTTTGTCTATTACGTGGTATGTATAAATTCTGTAGATCCTATACAGGGCAGCACAAAAGTTCGCGAACACATTTCTGTTTATTGACAAACTCCAGACGGAGAATTTTAAGCTGTGCTACGCGTTTCCTAACTGAACTAAAATTATCATCCTATGTAGTATATATACAAATCTATAGATCCTATACAGGGCTGAATAAAAGTATTCGGATATTTTTCCGAATATTGTATATGTTGGAAATTCATGAAATTATGTTTTTAAATATGTTATGCGTTTTCTAAATTGTTTACTTAGATGTTAGCTTTTAGCTTATTAAACGGTATGATTTGTAAAATTATTTTGGAAGCGTTGGAAAGTGCTATATAAACTATGCTTGACGCATGATTTTTCGTTCTTGTTTAAAGATTATCAGATAAATGAAATGGGAAGAAAACATTCTGCAGTTATATTTTTACAAGGATTTCTCTAAAAATGTTGGACTAGAAACTTTAAATTCTGCATAGAGATAATTAAGACGTAGATACATAAAGCAATATATATATATATATATATATATATATATATATATATATATACATATATACATTATTTAAATTTTAAAAAAGTAAAATCAAATATTTTTTCATACCATTTTAGGAAAAATATTTCTGTCAATAGAATAAAACACAGGTACGAGCAACACTATTATAATTAATTCAAATCATAGTAATAAAGAAACATGATTTCCAACAAGGTATGGAAGTATTTGATATTCATCCTGTAGCCATACACACGTGACAATTAAATGTAGAAAACTAATGTTTTCCAACTTATTTTTTAGCGGTGTTTTGATTTTTATTGTGTATGATGCTATATTAATATTTGAAAAAAAAAAAAGGTTTGATTTTATATTAAATAAATTCCGAAACTGCTGCACCGATTTTAAAAATTCTTACACTGAATGATAGCTTATAAGAAGAGATCCCATATAGATTGAATTGTACCTGTTTCCTTGTATAAGGATGTGACTTCAAATGGGTTACAATGATGATTTCTGCATTATTTCAAGTCTCACATTCACCTAATGCGGTACGAAAATGACTTTTCTTCAAAATGTGACTTAATTAGTAATATTTAATTTATATTTAGAAGTATATTTTTCCCTAATGTTAATAGCCACGCAAATACCACTAGCCATATTTCAACCATGCGTTCAAAGTCTTTGGTTTTGCTGAACATTATAAAGAAATACTTGTCTATCTGGTTGTTTTATTCAATAGCCTATTAATAAGAGGCTACCTACTGGGTTCTAAAATCATTTTTGCACCCTCTATTAAACTTAAATAATAAAATGAAATAAACTAATGAAGTTTTTTACATGTGTGATTTTCAAATGCACTACCACTTTAAAATTTACATTACACAGAAAATCAATTTGTTTTAAATGTAAAAAGATATTGTGTTAGTCATTTCTTGTACTTTAACACTAAGAAAGTAATCATTTAAGATATAACATAAAAATGCTTATGATTGATGATTTTGATTGACATTAATTCGAAAATTAACATTCATGAGAAATATTTTATCCCACAAGAATATTCACACGAAAGAAATATCGATTTTAGGAAAATATAGTTGGGCCTAATGATTATATAATAAGAAAATATACATATAGAATGGGCTGCGACAAAAAAATTACTATATTATCATGTTTTGAGATAAAGGTATGATATAGGATAAGACTATGAATAATACTTCAAACAATAACTGGTCTGCTTCGACATATCCTGGAACGATATGACCAGAAGAGGGGGCTAATACTTCGTAGTGGTGGTGCTATCACGTCATTTAGTTACAGCATAAAATTTTATTACATTAGACATATCGCATTAGTACAATAATTGCAAACAACATTAGAACAATAATTCATACCTATAACATTTTAAAATTTCACTCGACTACAAGATAGTTACCGCCAAAATAAAGAATTCGCGCCCGTTCTGCTCATAGCGTACCAAAATATCACGAGTAAGACTGAAATATTTGTATTGTACTGGTTGAGATATGCAACATATTAAAATTTCATTTCGAAATTCGGTGACCTGGTAGTAACGCGAAAATGACCCCCGAAACCCCTAATGCTCATGTCATTTTAATATATACAGAGGGAAATCCACCATTATTTCATGTACTGGTAATAGTCTTATCTTGCATCATAATTTTATTTAAAAACTAGATGAATGGATATTGAAGTCATTTTCTCGCAACCGGTACGCAGCCAGGTCTATCATGGGCTGAGCAGTAAATTTGAAAGGCCAACTAAAAAGGAACTTGCTACATTTAAATTCAACTTTTCATTAAAAAAAACATTTTTTTAAATAATTGTTGAGACATTATAAGAAAATAAGCATTAATACGTGTCACTGTTACAAATGTTGTACTGTTTTTATAAAGTTCTACTTTAAGTTATTTATAATAACAAAACTCTGAAGTAGTCCACAACTGGTTCAGTGGTGGCTGAACACTAGATTTGACAGGCCGAATACTAGAGAACTTGCTCTTTTAAGTTTAACTTTCTCTAAAAAAAACTATGATCATATTTATTTTTAATAAATGCTGAAACATACTGAGACAAATATATTTTAACACATGTCAATGTTAAAAATTTTGTGCTATTTTTGTTTATTCCAATTCAAATATATACAGAAAACAAGAACTTAAGTGGCCGATTATTGGTATTTTTAACCTATTTATATATTTCTTTTTTTTAATTTACTTAGACCAATTTACTGTTACATAACTACAATTTTTTTAAATATTCCTAATTTAATTCCTAATATACTTATATCATGATTTACATTAGAAAAGCTTTTATAATAAACAATTAGTAACACAAGTTATCAGCAATAAGTTATATTTTGTTTCAGCATTATCTCTTATTTAATGCAGAACAAACTTACAATATTCTGTTGACAAGGCAAAGGTTCCGTCCAGTTTTTCTCTGAAAATGTCGAATCATTATTATTATATTTTTGTATAATAAAGAAAAAAACAGTTACCACAGAAAAACTAATTATTATTATTTAATAAGAATTTATAAGGCAGAACTTAATCAGAAGAATGCTGATATTGTCACATTGAAATTTAAAATGCGTCTCTTTTTTAGATTTTTTTTAGAAAAATGTTTTTTTAATATTTTATTATCTAAGAATTTTAGATTTTTCATTTTTCTTTTAAAATCTTTTATCCGATTTAACGCATTTAATTGTACTCCCACTTTCGTTAAAATACAAGGATTCTGATGCAGTTACTTTTAAATCCCTAAGCTACGTACGAGAGGGCAATATACACTATACTGAAAAAGGTGACTGGTCACTTGCGATTTTAGACGTTTTGTTAACTATCTAGAAAAATACATGAGGAATTAACCTGAAACTTCAGGTGTGTAAACAGTGTAATATAGGTTATATATTTCCGCGAAGATTTTTTCCCGAAACCCCATAGGGGACTGTCAACAAATTGAAAAAGAACGAATATCTTCTGGATTACCCTGTACATAATGTATTAGCTAAGTATATAGAGCAACTTATCTAATACATTATGTATATTATATTTTGATTGCATTCGCGCAGGCGCAGTGAAACATTTTTTTTAGTAAACCTGCTAATTTTTCATCCAATTTTTATTATTTTTTAATTCCGATTGCAGAGTATTTGACACATTTTCTCAAAATAACGTTTTTTTATATTAAGAACTCTGCAAATTATAAGCAAAAAACTTGGTGACATTTGGGACTGTTTTTATAAAAACCTTAATTTCCCTTTGAATATACATGCTATCCTCATAAAAATAAACACAGTATATTACAATAAGCCACTTATTAATAATCTCGAGTTTGAATGCTTTTATATTAGTTTTTGCAGGGTAATCCAAAAGATATTCGTTCTTTTTCAATTTGTTGACAGTCCCCTATTGGGTTTCGGAAAAAATCTTCGCGGAAATATATAACCTATACTATACTGTTTACACACCTGCAGTTTCAGGTTAATTCCTCATGTATTTTTCTAGATAGTTAACAAAACGTCTAAAATCGCAAGTGACCGGTCACCTTTGGCAATATAGTGTATATAGTTTTTGCAGACAGACTTTACCTATATTTTCTGTGATGAATATTTTCATTCAAATTTAAATTAAACAGTGTTCAAAGAAAAATTTGCTATTTATGTGATATTTAATGACTTTTAGCTAATGAGTTTATGCAATTTAATGTTAAATTAGAAGGTTTGCAACTGTTCAAACTGAATTAGTATAATTTTTAAACATCAAAAATCATTTAATAATAACTTTTCCTGAAAAGATGTTGAAAAGAATTTTATTTTTCGCATTTTTCTTTTCGAATTCCAATTCGCTGAATGAGGGAAAGTTTGGATAAAAAGTTTTCCAAATTGTTAGTTATCTTATATTTTTTCTGAAAAATATAGGAAAAATGATAATCTGCTACATCTAAAGTGCACACGTCTTGCAGTCTGAAAACCACGCAGCGAATTCTGAGCAGCTTATTACTCTTTTTTCTGAAAAATTAATTTATTTTAAAAAAGATTTAAAAATTTTACAGTTATTTTACCAGAACTTATGTCCCAGCAAACAATAATACGCATTTTTGTTTATAATTTTATTAATAAAAGATATATCGTAACTATGTTATCTGTTTATTTTCTTTATTTTCTGTAAAATGCGATAACAGTTCGAGAGTCACTGGTAATAGTCACTAACCCCTTCCATATAACACTGTGAGACAGATGTTCCATGATTCAGAATGCATGTAAAACAAAATACGGTGTCGCCGACCGAAATATTGTGCAATTCCAGCACTCCACACATTATTCCGTAATATTAAATTAATTTCATTTGTAGAAAATTTAGCTAACATATCTCATAATTTTTGCTATGAACAAAAATCTGATTTCGGTTGGACGATAAATACTTTTTTTTTTTTTAAATTTAATAAATAAATTGCGACCTTGATTTCTTATAAAACATATTCCCGTTTTGCGTATGTTATCACTCTTCAACGTTTGTCATAAAAAAATGTACATTCTCTCTATATGCAAAATACTCTAATAGTTGACTATCTTATAACTGTTATGAATAGGATATAACATCGCTTTTTGTATTCCCAGCAATCTCTCCTCTGCTTTAGAAGTATAGCAGCAAATTGACAGGAAACGCAACGTCGTCGCAACTACCGACAATAAACTTAATAGGGATATTCTCAGCATTTTATGAATATAGCTTATTTAATTTAGGGAAACAAACGCATAGCGTGTATTTAGTATTTACACAAAATTTGGGATCAATAAATGCACTTTTCCCGTTTAAATTTAAAAGTTGTATCTCCAGTTTCATTCCTCCACATTCTTTGCCATGTAGGGTGAAACCCCCCAGTTATTGACACCTAACCAGTAACTGACACTTGAGCAAAAGTCTAGCACAAATAAGCATTTCGTTGTGAAATTCTGCAAAGTAATGTCATCTAGTGGCAAATGAGACACTTATTTTTATTTTGGAGTCAATTTATTCCTCACTAGAGGGCCAAGAACATATTCAATGAGGAAGAAACTTTTGAGAATACAAAAAGTGCCATTTTGATGCAACCATCTTATTTCTAAAATTAAGGAAATGTTTTTCTAATCTATTTGTATTGCAACCATCTTAAACGTTTTCCTTAAAGTTATCCTTCCAGAAATTAGTTTAAAGATGCATATAACATATTAGGGCGATGATTTAGGGTTTATAGTAATTTAATTTAGCATAAGGGGGGGTGGGCGCCAGTTATTGGTTCCTACAATTCCATTTCTCCAGTCTCTGACAGATGTTTTAATTAAAGAAAGTTATGAAAGTTATATTAAAGAAAGTTGAAATCTATTACTTGAACTGTTTTAAAAGGCATAATAATAAATTAAATTTATCTTGTAGTAAACACCATTAAAATTTAAGTTGTTGTACTGGTGTCTCACACCAGATGTCAATTACTGGTTCATAAATGGTTGTTATTGGATATCTGCATTACTAATAATGCAGTGCTAAATATTACTCCTATATACTCTTACTATATACTCTGCATTACTAATAATGCAGTACAGCTTACTAATTCCCACTTTTCATAATAACTATTAATGTATTTTGTTTTTATAATAAAGAAGTTTTTAAAGTATTTTAAACTTTTAAAATAAATTGACAGTCACTGGTTCACTTTGTGTCAGTTAGTGGTGTTCCAAAATAAGATGGTGTCAGATAAAATGTGTAAAATGTAATAAAATGAATAAAATGTAAAATTTTTCAAAATTTTGCCAACAATATTTTTTTAATATACCTCTACTATCCTTTCAAAAGAAAATACAATTATAAAATAGCTTTAAATTTTTGTTACAATGATTTAAACAAGAAAGAATCCTGAAAGTGTCAGTTTCCCCCTATATTTAGTAAAATAATAAAACAATAATTAAAGGAAATATGCTATTTATGTGCTTCCTACATGCCTGTACTGCCTTAAATTTCATAATTGTTTTTTTTAAATAATGTCTGAAACTTTTAATACAGAGTTAAATTTAATACTTACTCTGCAAAATTCATTTTTTAAAGATAATCCCTTTAAATTAGCCATTTTCGTATTTTGAAAGGCACTAATAATAGCTTTTAACTATTTATGCAAATTTTACTTCGCGTTGCATGTCACAAAGTTTCAAAAACATAGAGAATTTCATTAAAGTGCATTCAGAATTTTTATCTCTCTCTTACTTTTCTTTAAAACATGGTAAGATGTTAATCTAGTCCTTCCAAAGTTCAGCGTCAACTCATTTTAAAAATATGAGTTTTGTGCTTTTAAAATCATGCTTCAAATCCCGAGATGCCTATTACTCTGATGAATTTTTCTTGGCGTCAAAAAGATATTTTTCTGAAACAAAGTTTAGAAAAATATTTTTGTGTTGAATATTTGGAGGGATATCAAAATTATTAGTAGAGACAGTTACTGTTTAAAATACAAGTCAACATGAACAATTCTACAGCCAAGTACAATTTTTTAAGTCAAGACAAACAAAGGAGACCTGTGTCTCAAATCAGTTATTTATGTAATTATACTTCATATTTGCTCGATGTTTAACCAGAATGTTTATGTAAGACTTTAGCAATAATGTTTATATTTTAATTATACTTCCAATAAAATTATCGAACGTTTTGTGAAAAGTCATGACATGAGAAGATGTTTCATATTTAGCCAACATTTATGCAAAAAATACCCCAGTAATCTGGCCTCTTCTTATTTCGGAATCTAGTTGACACTACGTACAATAGCAGTGACCCAATGATTGAGCACTTTTAACACTACTCGTGATGTCATCACATTTCGCGCAAAACAAAGTATTGCTGACACAATATCGATAAAATGTATTCATCACTGTTAAAGAAAATTAAAAAAATTCGGGAAAATTCTCGAAAATTTGGAATAGCTTTTGAATAAAGATATATACTATATATCAACAAATGTACGTGGGTTGCTGTAACTTGATCCTGTTTCTTATTAGATTTTTTTTATATTTTTTAACTAGTTTTATCAGTGTTAAAAATTTCTACCAATAATTTTAGAAACCTTGTATATTCTCACTAATGTTTTGTTATACATCACTCAAAGACGAATTACAGGGAATGCGAAAAGTAAGTTTCAGAAATTTTTCAAAACGAAAGAACGAGGGCATAGCCTTTTTTTGCATTCAGTAAAGAAACCATCAGAGTTTTCTATTTTCTTTTTTGAAAATCGTTGGAACATTTCATTGTGTGCGTCTCATTATTCGCAAGTAAACCATTGAGTAAGTGAGAGATATTCATCTAAGAACTGTGAAGTAATTGAAGAATAAACAACTTGAATGGGAGCTGCAATTCGATTTTGGTTCTTCAGTTTTACAAAGTCGCAATGATAAACAGAGCAATGTATATTCTAAAAAAAGGTGAATAGGCATATTATCTGGAGATCAAGGTGGTATGGTAATATATATATATATATATATATATATATATATATATATATTATTTTATTATCCAACACAAAATTACGCATGCATATAACATTGTTTATTTGTTTTTGTTTTTTGAACTTGTGTGTATACAGTTTTATGGCGTAAGAATGCCTTACAAGTTATAATAAAAAATGTACGCAATACGAATTTATCCAAAAAACATTAAAACTACATATAATATTCAGTGAAAATTAATTTGAAAATTATTTAATGGACGAGTATTTAAATTATTTATGAATAATTTAAATTAATGTAATGTTACCCAATTGATTTATTAAAGTTAAGTATAATGAGTTAATTAATTTATAATTATTCAAACAAATAATAAAAAAAAAATTCTTAATGTTTACGTCACAGAATAGAAAATGTAGACATGAATCCCCAAAAATATGTTATCCTTCATATCGTCACTGAAGTAAGATTTATTGAGATATATTTCGTCGTATAAATCTAACAAAATTTAAGCATTTTCCTTAACACATTTTTTTTTTTTGAGTAAATTTGAATTGTTTATTTTTAGGTTAAGTAAGGCAAAATTTATACTTTAACAATAGAAGTTTTAAAAAACGTAAAAGTTGGCAGCTATGAGTTGCATGTATTACGAAGATAAACTGTAGTTTAATTTTAATTATGTAACGTTCATACATTCTGGAAAACATTTATGAATAATGAACTTTATATGCAGAAATTTCTTTTTAAAAACAGGTAAGACTATTTATTCAAAAAATATAATATAAAATAGCATTTATAAAAACAAAGTTATTTTAGCTGCCACTGATTTTCCGGAATGTTTTCGAGTAGGTTTTTAGCCATATTTCTCAACCTAAATAATAGATTTTTTTAAATGTTATTAATCCTCAAGTAAACATTTTCATGGTCATCAAACATGTTTTATATACAAACATGATAAATGAACATCACTATCATTAACATTGAATTTAATATTATTTTGTTACTCTTGCATGTATACATTCAATTACGCAACTGTAAATTTTCAATTGATATTTTATGGTATCTGAAAAGCTTACAAAATTAACAAAATTTATTACTACACTATAAAAACTACTCGAAAACGATTCCTAGAATCCGTGACAGCAAAAAAAGATTTGTTTTCATAAATGCATCTTTAAATCTCGAAAATATATTGCTTTATGAGGTTTCTAAAAATAAAGAACGCTTCTCGGAAATGTGGGTAAATAGTAAGATGCCATTGTATATTTTCGTTCGTGGTTATATTGTAGTTTCTTAGAATAAGAAACATTTATCCTTTTTTACAATGTAATATATCTGATGTCACACACATGTCGATTAATTAGCCTGATTTTGAAAAATTGTTTGTTTAATTTTTATACCAGGACTGTCCAGCCTTTCAGTAACCAGTGTTGCACATCAGTTAGCATGAATGGCGACATTTGTCTCTTGATTTAAAACATGCAAGAATTTTATCTCACTACAGTAGTGATAACCATTCACACGTCTCTACACGATACAAATACAGGGTGTCCCAAAAGTCTCCGTATAACTTTAAAAAATTATTACAATACTAGACCTACAGCAAAAACAATTACAACAGTACATAGAGTAACTTAAAAAGTTTTTTTCTACTACCTTAGTATCTTAGTACATGAGATCCTTTTGTTGCAAGAAGAATATCAAGTCGATATTCCAATTCCATCCACGTGCGTTTCAGCATGCTAACATCAACAGTAGTTACAACTGTTTGATGAAATCTGAACAAAAGTTAATAGTCTCATGGAATTGAAACAAAAGATCCAAACAGCAGTAGCTATGGTACCATGAGACTATTAACTTTTGTTCAGATTTCATCAAACAGTTATAACTATTGTTGATGTTAGCATGCACGAGGATGGAATTGGAATATTGACTTGATATTCTTCTTGCAACGAAATGATCTCATGTACAAGTATACTAAGGTAGTAGAAAAAAACTTTTTAAGTTACTCTATGCACTGTTGTAATTATTTTTGCTGTAGGCCTATTATTTTTTTGTAATAAATTTTTGAAGTTGTACGGAGACTTTTGGAACACCCTGTATATCTTACAATGTCAACCAAAAGGCTACAAATATCTAATATCGGCGAACAGCCTTCAACATTGTTTGAATCTCTCGTACTGCGGCTGTAGAATGTTAATTTTACCTTTATCAATGTCACTAGCGATTTCTTGATTAAATAATATGACAACGAAATTGCTTTTTAGAAAGTTATGCGGAAAACGAGTGTGTCTAAATTAATCCCAGTAAATTGTGAAAAAGTCGTTCCCTTTAACAGATGAGTACGCATTAAGCCATGTCGTTAACATTATGTCAAAAAGAAAATGATGGATAAAACGAATTTCATCTCATTAACCAGGGATACGTCTCAAGAACAGATGCAGTAACAAGAGTCCACTACACTTTTAATTAACAATTAAAAATACTGAATTACGTTATGAACTGAAAAATGCTTTGTTGTGATATTTAGTTGTTTTTTTTATTTTTCAGATGAGAATATTCAATACGATAAAGATTTATCAACGTATGATGTTTTCTATTTTATTAAGACTATCATATAAATAGCACCTCTTTTAAAAGAAATATTAATTACATTCTTGAATACGTGAAATATTCATTTTGCGGATGGCTTCACTAAATGTAAGTTGGATTTTCCTTCCAGTGACTTTTAAAGAAGTCACCGCGGCTCCAAATACAGACACTCTTTTGTTCATTAATGCAAAATTGTTTGAATATATGTAGTTAATGTGAAAGTGGAATTTAATTTAAATTTGCTTTGCTATTCTGAACAAACATTCTTTCACTCAAGATAGTCTATTAAGCCATTTTTCATTGCTGCATTTCAACGTTTTGCGAAAGTAGTTTATTTAACGAAATCAGTTCTCTTTGCAAAGTTTTTAAATATAACAACGCAACGTATTTATTTTGTGAGATTCTTAAATATAATAATATGAAGTTAATGAAAAATACAAAATTATTATAAGATTCTTGTATTATATAATGACATACTCTTAAAGACTACCAGTTTATATCTCGCAGAGAACTGTCTCGGACCGACACATGACAGCATACATACATGTGTCCTTGACATGTGAGGATAGTTTAAACTACAAACGGTACCTACTTCGTTGCCAAAAATATTTTTCTGCCTTAAATGTGAATAATTTTATTTGAATTTCTTAATAGATATTATTTTGACATTTTATACCTTATACGTCATTCTCATCCGTTAAAATGCGCAAATAAACATTTTCATTATTTTGTTTTATTTTGAATTAAAGTTAAACCATGTCTTTAGCGAATTCTGTTCTTACTTAGAACATATACTCCTAATAAGGACACTTTAATGTTTCTTTTGTACTCTCCTGGACAACATTTTACAGCGACAAGAGTATGCAGAATTTATTATTCGAAATGTATGCATAAATAATAATTTAATAACATTTAAGATTATAATGTTGGCATAAATCATTTTATTGTGATCTGAATTCTTATTTGGTACTAGTACCTTTTAACTAGATAAAAGGCATAATTATATAATAAAATCACTAATTGTCATTAAAATACAGATTTAAATGCTTAAGTGAGATAAGTAGAACACAAAAGGTCTTATAAAAATCTTAAGGATCGAGATGTATCAAACGCACAAACCGCGCTATTATCAAGATCTACATGATAAACGAACTATTGTCGCAAAAATATTTGATTTAATAAACTTGAAAAACATAAGTCACGAATTTATATGTGTAAAAAACGACAGGTGCTTAAAAAAAGCAGGTGATTAAAAATACTCAACTGTAAACGTGAAAAATAATATTTTCTTCTTGTTTTTTTTTTTAAACCGAACAAGACCTCGTGCCAGATTTTAGGTAATTGAAAAGAGTCTGATTGATTGCATATGTTCCCGTTACGCTTAAAAATACGCTGTTTTTAGTATTTAAATCTGTATTTTAGATAAAAGACCATAACATATTGTGGTGGTTGGACAATAAAAGGCGAAGAATATTATCACACAGTATTTTTTTAACACTGAAATAATATTAATATTCAAATAATTATATCTCGAGATCATTAAGCAGAATATAGTATCGAGTACTCTGAGTTATGGCCGCAAAAGACCACGCCGACATGACAATCATTATTAAAAATGATTCGTTAAATAAATATTCATATATACTTGATAAGCAAGAACAAAGAAAATAAAAGCAAACGTATTACCTGACGTGACCTAAAAAAACAGAAGTGGTGGATGCAAATAAAAGGGAGTGCACTGAGAATACAGATTCGAAAATCTTTATTTATACAGAATTTTCTTGAAAAAATATATTCATAATGGATACTCATATTTATAGATCCATTTTTTTAGAATGAGTAGTACACAATTGATGTTTTTGAATATGCACTTATCATGAGAAAAATAATAAAATTTTCTCTCAGGGATTAAGAAGATACTTGTCTTAAAAAAATCTTTTATATGATTTATCAGCAATTCAAAGCAAAGATCACAACACCAGTCGAATGAAAATAAATTACTCTTGCCATACAGCATCAGCAGGTTCTACCCACTTAGCATAACTAACAATCGTCGTTGCATCTCCGTTGGTGGAACTGTTATCATCCTTGCCGTAATCAGCAGAAAATATGAAGGCCATCAAACCATGATAATTTTAAAAAATTCTTTCATTTTACTGTTTTCCCAGCACGAACATGATTCTTCGCAGAAGACAATGTCGCTACCTTCCATGCCGGTGGTGAAAATACCAGTGAGCCAAAGCGCGCAGACTCGGCATTGCAAGAAAGAAAAGGGGTTGCCGTAATAATTAAAATCGCCAATTGGCAGGGATAAAAATACTAGAACCTTGCGTTGGCATAATTTGAAATGTTATAGGATATGAAAACTGCTTTAATTAAATTAAATTTTTATAGATTTTTTTTAACATAAGATACCAAATAGTAGTAAAGTGTTACAACTTTGAAAATACGTATTAAACTGATTTGAATTTGATTGGCTAAGGTAGGAGCTACAAGAGTAAGTGACTTCACGTTTAGAAGGTTGTAGAATGTTCTCGATGATTCCTTTCACGGAGGTTCAGATTTCAAAACTATAGTTATCATTTTAAAATAAAACGAAATGTTACGTAAGAAAGAAAAGCTTACAGGGGAAGCTTTAAAAAGGAAGGGATTAAAATAATTTTAGAATGCGAAATTTAATATTAAATGAATAAACATGAATAAAATATTTCTTAAATTAAATTAAATGAAAATATGGCAGTGGTTGTAAGGTACCACAATACGTATTACTGATGAACACATATAAATAATATTTTAAGTAAAATATTTTTTGTAACTGTATTTACTGAAAACAATCGGAATGTATTTTATATAAATAAAGTCTATATAAGATAATTTGCAAAAGCTAGTAAAAAATCTTAGTAAAAATATATACAGTGTGCACTATAAATTCGTTAAAACTTTGAAAATCATTAATAAGGAACAAATTATGCTAAAAATTTTCGGTATACACGAATGAGATTAGATGGAGATCGAACTTTTTTAAATAACAAAAAAGGTTGATGTTCAGAAAATGACCGATAGATAGCGTTGGCATGCATAATATGAAGCAGATGTATGCATATTAGGCTTATAGTAATAAACAATTAACATGAAGCCAATAACAACCCAACTCTGCTTTCTATAGTTTTAATTTTGTAGCAAGTGTTCAACATGACCTCCATCACATGGTAAAAGAGCTTCACCAACAACTCTTGATCTGGTAATGATACCATACTTCTGGCATCGAATGAAGAATCTATACTATTTTCATCGATGTGTTTTATGTACACACCGATTTGCAATGTACAAATATTCCAACACTTGAATAAATCTAAATATGCAAATATCTCAAAGATGGGATTTGCTGTAAAAAATCTAAAACTATATTTGGAATCAGCGCAAAAACTTTCTAAGAAACAATTAATTTTGGTTTTATGGCAGAGAAAATGTTCTAATTTATTGTCCAATGATAAAATTAAAAGGTACTTTAATGCATGAAAATGCAAGTTTCGTTTTAAATTTGTTGTAAAATTTCATCAACTAAAGCTCTTCTTACATAATATTTTAAACCTTTTAATCAATTATTTTCTTTTCATTAATCATGTGTAAATATAAAGTTTGCCCACTAAAGTCTTTTCCCCTCTCCCTCCCCTGATTACCTTTTTTTTGGCGACAGCTAGACCTATGAACATCGTGTCTAGGTATGGTAATGGGGATATATGCCACACGGTGAGGGCAATTACAGCGACATCTAGCACCAAAACTTAGAGTTAGCGTTCTTATCTTAAAACGGTACACGATAGCAAAAAGTGTAAATTTGTAAAGCATCCTCAATTTAGAATGAAATTATGTCTAAGTTGTAAAGAAAAACTTTATTTGAAGCCCTGAAATGTAATTTTTTATGTCATCTTGTCAGCTTAAATATGCCCCTAACTACATGCAGAAGTGCGAAACTGTAAGGCATATTGACCATTTGTTAATACAACTTAACAGATGTAAGCTAGGTATAAATTATTTCAATAAGAAAATGAAGTTAAGTATGCTCAATGTGGTAATAATTGGAAACCATCCAGAATGCATAATGCATTACAATGGTGGACAAATTGAGCTTGCTTGACTTTCATTTTAAAAAACACTTTACCTTCCCTACATATGTTAAGTAAATGTTCGTCTGCTTTATAATACCACACTTCAGCATGCAATTAGTGGCGTACTTACGCTGTTGATTGGATTAAAAAAAATTTATATTCCAGGTTTCTAATAAAGTAAAGTTTAACAGTCAACAGTCAGGAGGGCAGCCGCTTTTGTAATTGATTTTGTCCCGTATTTCGTACCATTCTGCTATGAAAGCATGTATTTCATAATGATGGGAATATTTTGATAAAGATGATAATAGTGTTGCGACATCTAAGAAGAAAAATAAATTAAAAAAACAGCCATTTAGTTCTGAACAAGAATCTGAAAATATCCATGAATCGATACCTATTTTTGTGTCAAACCTATTTTGTTGAACATGTATGTTTGCCTTTCAGTCTGTCCCAGAAAACATAAACATTATTCTGAAGGTCCAAACTATGCGATTTCAGACATATACAAGTAATCGGAACTGTTTTTAAACAAGCTGTGCAACATATGTGAAACTTGCTCATTACGTGTTATTTAGGTGAACACTATGGATTTTCCAACAAGATTACATTTGTGTGTGATGGTTGTGAAAGAACTCAACACAGACAAAACAGACAATACACCTTAAACAAAATAGGTTTGAGTGATGGAGTAGTTTGTCAGTCATTGAATATTGATATGCGTGTCGTGCAATCTTTTTTGAAATTTGGGAGGGAATATCCATCTCTACAGAGTTTCCATACGTTTACAAATATTCTTGTAATGTCTTGTAGAATTTTTAACATATATAAGACGATGCTACACAAATCAGTGTGAAACTCATCAGAAAAAAATCTCGAGTAAATCAGACGTGAAAAACTAAAGGAATATGATGATTCAGATAGTATGGGTATTACTGTGTTTCCTTCGATGGAACATGGCTTATTCGAGAACACAATTTGCTAATAGGTGTTGGTAGTGTTTTGACTTATTGACTGGCTATATTATATACTAAGAAGTGATGTCGAAGCACTGTACTGAGAGTGAATATGCAAAAGCCGACCTCGTAGAAAAATCAGCAAAAGTTAGTACTTGGTACGAACGCCATAAATGTTAATGTAACATTAATCACATGAAAACATCGGGTTCAATGGAAATACAAGAAGCCTACGAAATTTTGTCTAGATCATAGAAAGTAGGTCTGCGATACACCACTTTACTTTTAGATGGATATTCAAAGATATACAAATATTTATGCGATAAACAGTTTATGCTCCAAATATTCATATTCAGAAAGAAGAATGTGTAACCTATGTCAGAAGAGACTTGGAATAGCTCTGTGGAATTTTGTTGATGAATTATGTATTAAAGGTGTGATGTTTGGAGGAAAATCATATCGAGGCTAAAAGTAGAAACAGTAAGAAAATTGACAAAGTATTAAAAATTCTATTCTTAAACACAGAGGCATTGTGAATAATATAAAAATAACAATTTTTGCTACGCTGTTATATAATACTTCTAGTGTTTATAAACCGCACATTCTAAGTGTCCTGCTGGAAGTGGTTTTTGGTGTTTTTACCAATCAGGTATAGCAAAAGGTGAAACCAACGCCTGGTTAACCCGGAAGAAGGCGCGCAAAATAAATTGCACATTTCGCCATCTTAACTTAAAAAAAATAACGCTGAAATCAATACGCGAAAATTAACTGGCTCGAGAAGTCGCACGAGTATCTAACACTCATTAAATACAATTGCGAAAAAACTATTTTTTGAATTTCCCTAGAAATCCTTCCTCCTTCAGGAGGATGACCATCAACTCAGCTACACGGGGTTTAATCCATTTCCCAAAAGAGGAGTGTGAGATTAGTAAGGATGAATGCAGCTTCGGGTATGACATAACCTGCGCGAGTGCTCCCGCGTTAACATAAAACACCTATCAAAACACCAATTAATTAGGTTCATTTGCCAAAAATCATACCATTGTATCACCGATTGGCTTCAAATGAACTTTTGAAACGCCATGTAATGTATAATACAAAATTCAAGTGACAGCTTTAATAGCACTTTACGCATCAAATATTTAAAACGGAACGTTAATTCTTTGCGGCGTGTGAAGATTGCTGTTGAAAACCTAGATTCAAAATGCAATTTAATAATGTTAATTTTTGTTAAAGAATCCAAGCTGAAATAAATCCACTCTAAATAAACAATTTAAAAATCTGGCTACATTCAAGGATTTTATATGAAATGGTTCAACGAAAAAGGAGGAAACCTAAGGTGTATGAGTTGCCAAGCAAAAAAATTAAACTTGCGCGCAAACGCACAGATACTCTTATAATTTAGAAAGAGAGAGTGTTATCAAGCTGTTTGCTTTTAGAGGTGTTCAATAAATGTCAAATTGTTTACTTAAGTTCTGGAAATATATATATATATATATATATATATATATATATATATATATATATTTGACAAATGGTGTGTTTGTACAAATGAAGGATATAAAATATTTTTTCTTGTTACTTTCTTCTATCTTTACAAGAAAGTATTGGATTCTTGAAAATTTTCGACTACCGGTTTCCGACGGATTTATACGTTTTAGAAGGTCCTGAACACGATTTGACTATTTTTAGAAAATGTCTGTCTGTGACTCTGTCTGTGACTCTATGACTCTGTCTGTCTGTCTGTATGTGACAAAATATTTATGGGCGCTCTATCTCAAGAACTAATGCTCGGAATTTAATAAAACTTTATATTCAGTTAGTCCCTGATATATATTGGTTCTGTTTAGTTTTTGGTGAAAATCGCCCAGCAGGTGGCGAGTTTTAGTGTATGCGAAACCTGTGTGAGATAGAAGAAAGTTTTGGGATTGACACATCCGACTATTTTTTATTTATTGTTGACATGTATTATTAAAATGGTATGGTGTCTGTAACCTCTTGAGACCTCACGAGAAAGTAATGCTTCAAATATTCATTTATTGTTTTTGCACTGTCAAAAGACATCATATAGATGACAGAAATAAGCCCTTTTTCTGAAATTAATACTTTGGGGGATTTTTAATTTAGGTTCACATCTATCGATCTAAAATTAATAGTACCCTAAAAAATCAATTTAATTATCAATAATCTAAATTCTCCCAATAACACATTTAAAGGTCTTTAAAAAAGTGTATGATCTACAAAATTTTTATTTTTTTTATTGTTTATTTAACTTAAATAATTTACTTTCTTGGCCGTTGTTAACTGTTATCAAGCTGTTTGCTTTTAGAGGCGTTCAATAAATGTCAAATTGGTTACTTAAGTTCTGGAAATATATATATATATATATATATATATATATATATATAAATATTTGACAAATGGTGTGTTTGTACAAATGAAGGATATAAAAGAATCATGCTTCAAATCCATCATCATCTGACATCAATACAATCAAAGTTTTTAATGCATTTTGGAAACTCAGATGAAAATAACATTTATATTATGGGCAACTCAGCATAGATGCTACCATTTATTAGTTCGGTTTTAAAGCGAAGAACATTAGGTACATAGTAGTAAAGTACAAATATAAAAAAATCAAACAGTTTAGTTTTTGTGAGGTAAAGAACAGAGATACGCAATTGTGTACCTCGGGTCTGAAGATATTAATATTTAAGTTATGCATATGAAATGGGTACAATATGTTATTTATCGCCAACCTTTAATTTCTCTACCGTTAGTCGTACACATATAGTTCCAATTACAAAAACGTTTCAAATGATGTAAATATTCATGTTGTGGGTTTGTTTAAAGTAAAAAAAATCCATGTTATTAAAATTACGAAATCTAATTTTTTTTTACGGTCCCTCAATACCTATAGTTATATGTAGTAAAAGTTTACACACATCATGACAGTTATAATACAAAAAGTTTGACTTCTCTACTACAAAATTTGACACAGTTATTAAATTTCAAAGTTTGAGATTTTTGCACGATTTTGTCTTTTATTGAGGGATTAGTTAAAAATTGAATTAAAGTAATTCGAGATCGAAATCAGGGTGCAATCTCCTTTTTACGGCGAAACCACCTTTAGCCGTTATCGTCAAATCGGAGTATCACAAAGATCTTTTATTCATCTAGAAAGTTGAGCTGACTTTTACGCATACAAAGCGAATAATGAAATATTGAAATTAAACAGAAAAATAAATATCGATTTATTACCATATCAGAAAATGGTCTACTATAAAAAATGAATGCATCAAACGCCGAAATCTGCAAGAATTACTGATCAAAGTGTTCCACATTGGTGGCAATGTACAATTGAATGCGTGACAGTACTGAGTTCTGGACACTTTCAAGCAAAGCAAGTGTAACTGTTCAAGTGGACGTTCACAATCCCACACCGAGTAAACTTTGTCTCATCTGTCCACAGAATGTCACAAAGGAACGACGGATTTCCCTCTAAGGTGTTGAACATGAAATTTCAATAATCAAATCGTTTTGCGTAGTCACCCAGCATTAACGCTTGCACCAGTGTTGGATGGCATGAATGTGCACCATCTGCAAGTAACAAATGCCAGCCATGTTGACGCGTGTATCCACATACCTCGCTTATTTCCTCCGCACTCAGTTGTGGATTTAAAAGGTCGAATTGCCGCACCTCCTACGGTGTCACTCGAACATTACACCTTGCCCATCTACTTGCTCTGGGTCGTGGTGCAACAAAGCCTGTCTCTCTAAGACAGTGCAATGCATCAGTTATAGTTTCATGCGTTGGATATCGATCCCTAGGGAAACGTTCTGAATAAACTCTCGCAGCCGTTCTGGTATTCTTTTGACATTCACCCTGAATAAGTATCATTTCGGTATATTGCGTGTATGTGTAGCCTGGCATCATGATCTCAGCGTTGGCAAGCGTGTCCACTAATAGATGGCTCGTGTTTTATCCCGAATGTGTGGCGCTGCAATAACATTGTAATTTTCATAATCCTGATATTCATGCTCGTTATATCTAGGCTCGTCGTTTGCATTCTGCTACCGTTTACCTAGTTCTTAGTGAGTATGTTTTATTTTCCGGGTGTGATTCTACCTACTTTGATTTTTCAATGTGTTCGACCCCTAAAAGTTGGCTCAAATTTTTAGGTGAAATAACCCTCTTTGGTATTCCATGGTTTGGCGATACCGGCTAAAGGTGGTTTCGCCGAAAAAGAACATTGCACCCTGATTTCGATCTCGACATTCTTTAATTCATTTTTTAACTGATCCCCTAATGAATCCCCTAATTGTTTCATTTATTGTTTTGTTTGTAGTTAATTTTTATTTAGTTTTTAGCATAAGGAGGTTGTGTGTTACCTTGCTATTTTATTTTTTTTATGTTAGGATTAGTTTATATATTTTAGTTTAGTAGTATGAATCAACTGGATTCATTGGCGATGTCGCCATTTTTGCTTTTGAGTTTGATTATTGTTTTAATTAACGCTCGTTGACTTAGTCTGCTCCTGTGGCTGGGTGGATTTGGATGGTAGTTGGGATTTTCCGCCTGGTGGTACGCCCATCAGCCTTACGGCTGGGCTCCAGGTTGGGTGCCCCCCCCTCCCCTAATGAAAGAGAAAATCATGTGAAAAAATCTCAAACTTTGAAATTTAATAACTGTGTCAATTGTTGTAGTACAAAAGTCAATTTTTTTGTTATATCTGTTATAATATGTGTAAACTTTTACTAATTATAACTATAGTGATTGGGGGCCGTATAAAAAGTTAGATTTCATAATTTTTATAAAAGTGATTTTTTACTTTAAACAATGCCACAACATGAATATTTACCTCATTTGAAACGTTTTTGTAGTTGGAACTATATATCTGCTACCAACGGTTGAGAAATTAAATGTCGGTGATAAATAACATATTGCACCCTATATATACTTTACTTTATATGTTTGATGAATGTATGCAAGTACACAAATTTGCAGTTATACTGGATATTTTTACTAATGAAAACTTTAAATTGATTTTTCTCTATTTTCATATTTTGCTGACGTTCTTGTTCGATAAATGCTAAGTCTTTTTTCTAGTTAAACTAGAGGTTTGAAATTTTATGTACATGTATTTTATTGTCTATTTGTATGCGCCTGTGTATGCGTTTAGCATTAACCTTTGTCGTTCAGTTTTTTTTTTTTTTTTTTTTTTACTATTTAAATTTAGAATTTTTAGATTTTCTTGTCTTTTTAGTACAACCGATAGTAAAACCTTACATTAAATCTAATATCAAACGCATTTTGGAATCCGTACACAGAAGTATGTAGTATATTCCAAGGAATCTGCAAAATAAATTTGAAGCAAAAATATAAATATTTCAAAAAATTACTAGGGATTTTAAAAATAGTAATTTGTTTTAAATTTAAAAGTTATTTAAATATTAAGTTCAGTAGGTATTTTTTAATTATATTTGTGCTTTAATACTAATACATAATACAGCCACAACTTCTACCGTAATACTTAAAATTAAAGAAAAAATTATGAAAAGATGCCTTGTTCCCTTACCTTAAATATATATCGTGGTCTTTTTTTTTGGCATTAAATACCTAAAAGAAGAAGCAATGAAGTATAATTTTTTTATCCTAAAATCATTTGTGTAACTCCACGTTAAATTCAAAGAAATGCGCTAAACTTTGCATTCATAATTATATTAGACCGATGTAGAAGGAAATTTTGTGGTGGCCACATCATATTCGTTTATGATGAACTCAAACACAAATTCCATTTATCTTTACCCGCTGCTTTGAAATATAATTTAAAACTAAACCTCCAAGAAAATAAGAGAATGAACATAGGAAAAAGTAATTTAATGCATTACAAGTGGAATCTGTTTTCCAGGAAGCTTTTAGATTTATGAATATGTTATCTGTCCTATTCTGAACTCTATACTTTTTCCTAGTCGTTAGGTAAATTTTATGCATCTGTAAAAAGAAAATTGTATAAATTTGACGAAATATTTGTAATCGTAAGACGTACTTTTAGACGTTAAAAGTTTCTGAAAAATAAAGTTTAAATAATTTTAAACTTTTATATTTAGATACGTAGTGTGATGGCAGCAGAAAAAAAAATAAAGCCCTTTTTTCTCTTGTAAAGTATATTTTATTACAAAATATACACTACTGTATCATAAAACACACATACCTTTCTATTCTCTCACAAACTAGATTTTCTCAAACAAATGAACGACAACAAAATGTGTCTTCTGTATATTTCATGAGATCTGTCGATTTTGAGAAGAAAAATAAATGTAATGTAAACAAAAGAAAGGTTTTGAATTTACATTTAAGTAAGGTTATAGTTTTAGATTTTTCTCTATAACATAAAAGACATTATAATTATTCACGTTATAATTAAAAATTAATTATGTAAACATTAATAAAAGCTTTACAATTTACAACGATTGTATTTAATGATGCCTACATTGCACAAGGATTTAGTGGTCATGGTGATGAAATTTACATAATTTGTATAAGAAAACATAAATTTCCATTCATAAAAATAAAGTTTTACTAGGGTGAAACCCCCAGTTATTGACACCAAACCAGGAACTGACATTTGAGCAAAAATCTAACTCAAATAAGCATTTTATTGTAAAATTCTGCAAAGTAATGTCATCTGGTAAATGAGACACTTATTTTTATTTTGGAGTCAATTTATTCTCAACTAGAGGAAATCTAATGAAGAAGAAACTTTTGAAAATACAAAAAGTGTCATTATGAAGCAACCATCTTATTTGCAAAATTAAGGAAGTACTTTTATAATTTATTTGAAATGCATTTGAAATCCTAAACATTTTTCTTTAAGTTATACTTGTAGAAATTAGTTTAAAGATGCATATGATATATTAGGGCCATGATTTAGAGTTTATTGTTATTTAATTTAGATTAATGCGGTGGGTGCCAGTTATTGGTTCCTAGAATGACATTTCACCACTCTCTGACAGAGGTGTTGGTTATTAGTTGTTTTTAAAGAAAGTTGAAATATATTATTTGAACTGTTTGAAAATGCATAATAATAAATTAAATTTATCTTGTAGTAAACGCCATTAAAATTTAAGTTGTTTTACCGGCGTCTGATACAAGATGTCAGTTACAGATTCATAAATGTAAGTTATTGAATATCTGCTTTACTAATAATGCACTGCTAAATATTACTGTTATATACGCTCACTATATACTGTGCATTACTAACAGTGCAGTACAGCTTACTAAATCCCACTATTTATAATAAATATTAATGGATTTTATTTTTATAATAAAGAATAAAGTTTGTTTTAAAGCATTTTAATCTTTTAAAATAATGTGTCAGTCACTGGTTCACTTTGTGTCAGTTATTGGTGTTCGAAAATAGAGATGGTGCCAGTTACTAGAGTTTTTGATGATATTTATGAATAAAAGTATTTTTTAATAATAAAATGTATAATTTTTCAAAATTTTACCAATAATATTTTTTTAATATATCTCTACTATCCTTTCAAAAACAAAGGTAAGTATAAAATAGATTTAAATTTTTGTAATAGTGATTTGAACAACAAAGAATCCCTAAAGTGTCAGTTACTGGGGGGTTTCACCCTATGATTGCATAAATATGTATAATCTGGAGGCACGGTAGTGCCTCCACCAAGTCGAGAGAGGACAGCCGTGAGCATACTTTTCTGGAAGCAACTCAGGGCACTTTTGACCCTCCCATATCTCCGCGCTGGAGTATCCCAAAAATTTGAAACTTCGTTTTTCTAGAGTATTTAGCACACAGGACCAAAATTTAAAATTACAACTTTCAGTCTTTTCTAGTTCAGACGATATATGAACTCAAACATTCGATTTCGTGTCACTCACTCACTCACTCACTCGTTCACGCGTCATCAAAAAGATTAGGTAGATCCCGTAGCCCTAGAAACTTGACATTTGGAAAAAAGGTAGTGTTTAGAATACAAAGAAAGGAAAAATTATAACATCCGGAAAATTCGAAAAAAAAAAAAAAAAAAACATTCGAAAATTCAACACATTCCATAAAAATTGAAAATTGAAAATAATACGAAATGTTGTCTTAGAAACTTAAGATTTGGTGTGAAGGTAGTGTTTAGTATCCAGAAAAAGAAAACATCAAAAACACCAAAAAAAATCGAAAGCAAAAATGAAAAAATCGAAGAATCGAAAAAAAATTGAAAAATTTCAAATAGTCCGATTTTGTTGCGCTAGAAACTTGGAATTCGGAATAAAGGTAGTATTTAGGATGCAAAATAAAGAAAAATTAAAAATTCCGGAAAATTCGAAAAAAAAATTCAAAAATTCGAAAAAAATTGAAAAATTTAAAATAATTTGATTTTTTAGCCTTAGAAACTTAAAATTCGCAGTAAGGATACTGTTTAGGATTCAGAAAACGTTAAATTAAAAAACGCAATAAAATTCGAAAATAAAATCAAAAAAGCAAAAAATAAGGAAAATTTGAAAAAAATTCGATTTCATAGCGCTAGAAACTTGAAATTTGGATTAAAGGTTATATTTAAGATACTAAATAAGGAAAAATTAAAAAATATGGATAACACCATTACGACGTAATGGCGTATATTTTTTATAATTATTATAATTATACAATTTTATGAATCAAATTCACATTTCATTGTAGAAACAAGGATCAAAATTGTGAATTGCGAAATGCTTTTGTGGTTAAAAGTGAGATATAGTTTGCACAAAATGAATATTTTCATATATAAAAAAAAAATGTTTGATTTTATGAAAATGGCTAATTACTTATTATGATTGTCTTATATTCTGCTGCAGGTACGATTCGTACACAGTTAGATAAAGATATTTGACATTTTAATATTTGAAATTGCTGAAAATCGCGTCTACATTAAATCTATAAAAATCTTTTAGCGTTTTAGTATAATTTGCTGAGATATTTTTTGTAAGTGTTTTTTTATAATATACTAGCGGCCTGTCCCGGCTTCGGAAAATGTGTCGAGAACAATTTAGGATAGGGATAGGTAGGTAATTTAAAGAAATTGTTCTAAATCAGAGAAACGCGGGAATGAGACAACATTGCAGTACTTAAAAATTTTAAACTTCAAATAAAAGTTTGTAAAAATGTAATAAATAATTTTCTTTTGTTTATGTACATATTGAAACTAATAAATTTATTTTATCATCGCAGAATCACCCGGCTTCGCCCGAGTTAACCTAGGCGTTCCGGGTAACATAAGTAAAAATGTAATATCCTAAAAATGCGCTGATCACAATAACGCATTGGAGTCCATAACCGTCAAAATTACAATCAGAAAAAAATTCTGTTAATTTGACGCAATCATACTCAATTCCTCAGCTTTATAAGAGATTAAAAATTTCCTTTTAAAAATGTCTTACACAAAGTATCTAATCAAAAATCAGTAATATTCGTCTCATTCGTCTAATCTCCCATAATCGGGTTCATACCCGATGTTTAACCCCTTAGTTGGTAAATTTCTAAAATCGTTGAAATACGTGTTTAATAAATTTTTCAGTAGATGTCTTACCTTGGATCTCATGCTGCTGAGATATGGAGAAATGACTTACAGTGTGAAATGTAAATATTTGGAAAATCACCCTTACTACACTGATTTCCACATTTGTTTTCTAAGGTGGCCACCTTGTGAACATGCGCATGGCCACGCTTTGCACGACGTAAAAGTGTTAATCTGTATACGGTTCTTAGAATTGAAGTAAATGTAGTTAGAGATAAGGAAATAAGCTTTCAGAATCGTATCATACCTCGAAGTTCTAAGAATTTAAACACGCGTAAGTTAAAATATCTTCTTACCTGGAAATTAAACGACTACTCCTCAAAAGTGAAATCACTGCGCAAAATGTCAGAGGATCAAGGTGATCTTTTTAAAATTCAGCCACGCGAACTGCAAATACATGGTTGACAATGCAATAGCATAATTTTGTGATAAAAAATTAAATTAATTCTACTTTTGAGGGGTAGACTACCTTAGGGACACAGGCCACCTTTGGTTCACCCTATGCTTACTAATATAAAAATTATAACTATTTTATTCTACGATATTTTTACGCTAACTTTCTGTGCTTGATTTATATATTTATAGTATTATTTTATTTCAATGTTTAATAGCAGCCTTACTACCACTGCAATGAGTTCTTGCCAGCGATTTTCAAATTTTTTAGAAACATATTTTTACGTGCTTTTATTTACAATTTTTTATATGCATTCTTCAAATAATTTGTAATGAATGAATAATATGACTACACTATTTTATAAATTCATAAAAGATTTGATGAAATTGTCTACTATTATCTCACTATTAATTATCAGCATTCCGCTGCTTGTTTTTGACAATTATCTAATTAGTTTACTCTTAATTTTAAAGCTGTTTTTCTGGGAACAGATTTGTTATTTTTATTTAAAGTTATTATCAAAGCTGTTTGATATTCTAAGTACTTTATCTTGTTTTCATTTCTCAATGCTGCATAAAGCTATTTATGCAGTTAAATATTGACATATATATTTTATTTATTTATTTTTTATTTTTTTCTTTTTTTTTTTTTTCATCCAGTGTAAATATTTTTTTTAATTAGTTTCATTATGAAAAAAGTTGTATGCAATAATGTCCTGTTATTAAATATTTACGTTTGCTTGTTTAATTACTATCAAGTGTTTATATCCGTATAGGGGAAGGGAGGGGGGTAGCATAATGAATACCTTGAATAAAAAAAAATATTTAAATAGATGCAGAAAGTTCACCTGAAAGTGTGCCTGAGAACAGTATACATATATATATACAGTAAATATTTTCTAATAGAGGGAAACGGATAAATAAGCCCTGTGAGGAAAGGCTGGATTATAAAGAAAAGTAATTAAAAACTATATAAACAAGCAAAATCTCCTTTTGTTTTGATTTACTGAAAAACATTTTACCTCCAGGCGAGAGACCTAAATTTTTATAGCAGATAGACCTGAACAAAAAAACTATTTTAAATATGTATATAACGAAATTAATTATACAATAATGTTATTCAAACAATGATATAGGTAAACATAAGGATAACACTTAGTTCCCTTAATCATTAAAATATATCTGAGTATCAAGTAAGAAAAATTTTAAATAGATGAACAGTGCAGGGATATATATATATATATGTGTGTGTGTGTGTGTGTGCATGTGTGTGTGTGTGTGTGTGTATGTGTGTGTGTGTGTGCGTGTGTGTGTGTGTGTGTGTGTGTGTAAAAGCTGCGGCAAAAATTAGTGCAAACAATTTTGTAAAATTAAGTGAAAAATGCCGTAAAATTTACAAATTTGTTGTTTATCCATGAAAATAATGGCAGTAAATTTACAGCAAAATGTGCTGGTACCCATACTCCAAGTAGTTTTTGCATCCAGTATACTTTTTTTTTACAGTGAATATTTAGAACCTTATATATATATATTTCTCTTACGTGGCGAAAAAAAATGCTGAATTTGCAGCTTTCCGTTTAGCGACAACCGTGATTTGAGGACCGACGATTCTCAGTGGTTTATTTTATGGTAACGTGAGCCATTCAGAAAATGTAAATTCAGAGCAGAAGTAATTTTTAAACTTAGGACGATCTCTCGGCCAATGTAGAAATACATAGCCGACTTGCAGTGGCTCAGAAGAGAAATCGAAACTTGAAGATCACGTGACCCAGATAGTTAAGGCTAGTGTTGAAAACTAGCTCAGAGCAAACTGCGTAAGATTTTTATTTCAATATTTCAAGGATTTTCACAACATGAGAATGCACAATTTAATTGCTTTTTTATTCCTTTTTTATTATTATTTTTATTATTTTTTAACTTAATGTTGATTTTTTTTACTTCAATTTTAGTACTACAAAGCAATTATTTTTGTTTTCATTAGCATTCGAATATAACTTATAATTTTTAAATATTACAATTTTCTCCAGATACATCGTGCGAGATGGAAGACAAGAAAAACTAGTCGTTGGGGGCCACCGTAATACTTACCCATCATGGATATGCATAACGTAAAATATTAAAATAAAAAATGTGTAAACTACTTATAAAATGCATTGCAATTCAAATAAAATCGAGGCTTGATGACGTCACAAACTTTAAAGGCTCGATTACTGAATTGCTTGAAAGAAACATCCTCATAACTCCAAAAATTATAATCCTATTAACTAGCGGTTTATTGCATCTGATTAAGCGTCTCATTTCCAATTAAAATATTTCTTTGAAGTGGAGTTTGGATGAAATACAGGGTCAGGAAAAATCAAAGAGTGTCGAAAATAGGGTTCCAAATATCTCTGCAACTCATCATCCGATCGACTTCATGCTTTATGCAAAATTTATGTTTTTTTATTGTTTTTTATATTCACTTCTTAAAATAAACAATTTCGAAAATTTTTATATACCTTTTATCAGAACGAGAATTTCGAGAGTCCGACAAAAATAGTTCCGGTTAATCGAGGTTATTGAAATTCAGTAGGTTTCTTCCCATTATTACATACTAAGTACATACCAAATTGCAAGTCTCTATCTTAATTTGTTCGGGAAATAGAGCGTTTACAGACACACAGACACACAGACGGACGGCAATTTTTAGCACTTTCCAACCTAGTTGAAAAGTGCTTATGACTTCGGTTTGTCTGGCCGTATGGCCGTCTGCCGCCTGGCCGTCTGCCGTCTGTCCGTCTGTCCGTGCTCTAACTCCCGTAAATATGCTCGGATTGCTCTGCAATTTTTATATGTTATTGGCGCCATCTATAGCATGTTCCCTATTTCAACGGAAGTGTGTAGCACTTATAGTTATTTTACAGGGACACTCAAAAGAATTCCGTTATATTGCGTTCTATGGGGAAAAATCATTTGCGGTTTATTTAAAGAATGTTTCACTAATTTAAACGCTTTGAAATTTATATATATCACTAAGGTGCATTAGAAGAATCTTAATATGGAATAGGATGTGCATAGCACTTATAGTTACTTTACAGGGACAGTCAAAAGAATTCCGTTACATTACGTCTATGGAGAAAAATCGTCTGCGGTTTATTTAAGTAATGTTTCACTATTTTAAACGCACTGAAATTTATATATATCACTAATGTCCATTACAAGAGGCTTACTACAGAATATTGTGTACATAGCAGTCATCGTTCATTTACAGGGACACACAAAATAATTCTCTACTGCCTGTTAACAATAATTCCTGGAAGTGCATTTTAAGTTACTGAAAGCGATTTTAAATTTAACTCACTTTTTGTTTATTACGTGGTGTGTATAAATTCTGTAGATACTATACAGGGAAGCACAAAAGTTCGCGAACACATTTCCGTTTATTCACAAACTCCAGATGCAGAATTTTAAACTGTGCTACGCGTTTCCTAACTGAACTAAAATTTAGCATTCTATGTAGTATATATACAAACCTATAGATCCTATACAGGGCTGAATAAAAATATTCGGATATTTTTCCGAATATTGTATATGTTGGAAATTCCTGAAATTATAATTTTAAATATGTTATGCGTTTTCCAAATTGTTTACTTAGATGTTATCTTTTAGCTTATTAAACGGTATGATTTGTAAAATTATTTTGGAAGCGTTGGAAAGTGCTACATAATCTATGCTTGACGCATGATTTTTCGTTCTTGTTTTTTCTAAAAATATGTTTTTCGGAATCTCCAGTGTCTGAAACGTGTAAATCCGACAAAAAAAAATTTCGATTTTCAAAACGATTACAAGACTTACCCTATACTACGTATGATGGGTTAGTAAAAGGACAGAATATCCGAAAGCATTAAAAATTTTAAAAATATAAACTACGAAGAAATTTTTTATGTTTGTTTCCAAAAGGTTAATTTATATGTAAACTGCAATTTTCTTAATAAAATTAACGATAGTGGGATTATTATGATATATTCAATTAACATATGTGTAAAATTACATGAGCTGTGGCAGAACAAAATCTAGTAAGGATAAGAGTTTCGATGAGATATGCCTGTGACCCGCAGACTTGGCTGTGTTTTTAAAAATATATAATAATTAAATTTGAAGCTTGTGTCTGTGTGCGCTTTGTTCTGAAGAGATCGTTGAGCTACAAGATTTGGCAGGAAGGAACTTTATGTCTGAGGTTATGCACCTCGAAGCTAGTTTTATTATCAGATTTTGTATTTAATTTCAATGCGAATTTTTACGTTGTTCCATATTTTTCAATATTAGTGAAATGAATCAATATTGGTTATTTTAGGTCAATATTTTGTTCTCTTTTCAATAATGTTTATTCGGGATTTGTCCAGCGATTTTTGAATTTTTCGGGAGGGGGGGGGGTTGTTATGCGAGTTTTTTCACGTTCGACATGCAATTATTCTTTAAACGGAATTTAACCATTTATTTAACGTTTATTTAAACGTAAATTATTAAACGTTTTATTAAACGGAATCCGGTTCCACTATTTTATCCCAATACGGTATATTTGGTAAATTTGGTAAATATGAATTTGTGATTTTGTCCAGAATTTTTATGAGCTTTCACGATTTGTGGCGATTTCTTGACAATTATATTTTATACGGAGAGAACTCTCCGGTAAATTTTGCAAATACAGTGATTAAATTCAAGTTGGATGAATGGCAATACGGTTCCTATAGCATGATGTGAAAGAAGATGCTTAAAATATGGATTTAATATCGATGGAAAAAAAAATCACTGTAATTCAAGTTTATGATGGGAGACCCGAGGAGGCTACGCATGCTAGTGTGTCCGGTGCCGAAGACAGTGGGGGCCATCAAACCTAGGTTAGTTTTATTTGAGATTCATTTGCGGTAAACCGACCAGCTAAGCATGTGAAACTCCGTTAGTAAACCTTGATCCAAAATACTACAAATATATTAATTTTATAGTGTAGGTGGTTTCATTTATCAAAATTTTGAACATTGTGAATTATATGTTACCTTCTCCAGATACATATATATATATATATCGAATAAAATCTTTGACCTAAACTAAAATTCTGATAAACGAAGCAAAATATAAAGTGTTAAAACTAATAATGTATTGTACAATGAAATTATTTTATCAGTGGAAATTAATATAATGAAGATTTTTGTAATGTGTAATATTTTTGTTTTGGTTTGACTGCTATGCTTAAAGTATGTTTTTGCAGATAGGCAAGCACAAGCGAGCATTGAACAGCCTCTAACAATCATAGTCAGTTATAGTATTATTTTTATTAAGTATCTTATAGTAAATAGGAAATCATACATAACGAGCAAGTTGAATGGAAAATGAAACAGAAATTATATTTTGAAAACTGCGTTGATTTTATATATTGTAATTAATTTCTCAGTTTTCTGAATGTAAATTTAATTTTATTGACATCATTTTCATAGATGAAAGAAGTGAATTCTTTAAATATTTGTTCTTTAATTTCGTAGCCAAGGGAATGAAAAGTCTTAAGAAATGTCTTTATTTCAAAACAACTACAGAAAAATTGTTCAATTTTATTAATTATATGCTTCTTTTCATTCAAACAATGCAAACATTTCAACTTCATAGAAAGCTAATAATAGGAATACGTTTTTTAAATACAAAGAAAAACCCCATTAAAATATGTCGTAATTTCTTGATATCTTTATTAGGCTTTGTAATATTAATGAATTTTCTGAACTGAACTCGAAGAAATGTTTCAATTATTCCCTAGTCAAATTTTCTTTTACGAAATGTAATCCAGAAACTAAATCCCCAAAGAAATAAGACAAGAAGCTTAAAGAAAATATTTTTATAGCTGAAAAAATTCAGTTTGTTTACCATGCAGCATTATAGCACCATAAATATTTTATAGGCACCAGTTCCGAATTTATATTGCGTAAATATTCTTCCTGTAGTAAGAAAAAAATATATATATTCATGTAAAAATACTGCTGAATTTTCTACAAGATTAAAGGTGTTGTAAAAATATCTAATAATCTTGATTAAAAAAAAAAAAACAACACCGTTACTTTAAAAGAAAAACAACTTTGAAATATTTCGGAATTTCTGAATAACTAGATCTTATAGCTTTATTTATTTTTCTGAAGTGCACTCGAAAAAATATATCATGTACAACTCGGTCATTTTTTTTTTCTAATGTGTAATGTAATGCAAAAAAAAAAAAAAAAAAAATCTGAAAATAATGGAGCTTAGCAAACAAAGTTCAGAGCTGCAGACATTCAGTCTGTTTAGCATGAAGCATTAAGGAATCATGAATATTTTTAGGCACTAATTTTGAATTTTTATTGCGTAAATAGTCTACCGATAAACAAAGAAATCTACTGTATATAATGCGCACCTTGATACCACAAAAGTGATCGAAATTAAAAGATGCGCGTTATATACCAGTTATAAAAAGAAACAAGAACAAAAAATCATGCGTCAAGCATAGATTATGCAACACTTTCCAACACTTCCAAGCTTATTTTTCAAATCTTTACCGTAAGATGTAAGATGAAATCTAACTGAACAATTTTGAAAATGCATAACATATTTAAAAATCCAACACTTTTCAAATATGTTGGAAAGTGTTAAAAATACAAAATAAAGACAAAAATGATGTTTATAAAAATTAGAATTTTACATTTAAAAACATGTAATTTATTAATATATATATATGTGTGTGTGTGTGTGTGTGTGTGTGTGTGTTTCACGTTTTCACATGTATCACCGTATTTTTTGTAGATCACATTATCCGGGCAAGGGTTTCCACCGAGGAATTTGTAGTCGGAATTTTTTTTTAAATTTGTTTCATATATATATATATATATATGTAAACAGCATGAGCATGATAACATTGACTACGGATTATATACGGAGTATTATTAGTTCTTTCTAATGTTCTTTATTTTATTTTTTGACACATACCTCATGAACATTTCTTGATAAAACAAGTTGGAAATTGTACGTCAAATGTGACAAATGAGGTGCGTTCGTAGTATATCTAGTTATATAAATATTCAGATCTTGAGGATTTTATTTTCTGTGAAATGAATTATATCGTATGCAGATTAATTTCTGTAATAAAATAAGTATCTCGGTCACTTGACGATTAAACCTCGGAAACTCCTATAACAAGAAAGCACCAATTATTTTTTAATTCAAATTTCTTAATAAATATTTTTATTAATATCTTCTAAAGTTTTGAATCGATTTTCATAAAATTTTAAATGTCTCCACAAAATTCTGTAAAGATAATATATCTTAAATTTCAAAGCATTCTATTGGGTTGTTTTTGCGAAGTTATATTCGGACGGGCGGATGGACAGACAGACGGACCGACGGGCAGATAGACATACAGACGGACGGACCAGATGACGACAATAGGTGCTACGTATTTATATAATTACGAACGCTCCAAAACAAGGATTTACACTGTTGAAAATATGCAGAAAACAGTCCAGTCATTCCATCGTATTTAAAAATAACGGTACAGGGTGTCCATAAAGAATTGTCCCAGTTTTCTTACCTAATAACTTTTTATTTAAGATTATGACGAAAAATATTATTACATATTCGTAAATTACAACTCAAAAAGTCTCTATAATAACGCAGACAAGGTGACATATGGGACACTACTAAAAACGCTATTCATCAATTAACGATTATAATCCAACAGTAATTAATATTAAAATTTTATTAAGTTTATCAAAAAGCTGTTAATAAATTATGAGTACAAAGTTACATAGATAGATATTACATAATTCATTAACATCATTTTGATAAGTTTGATAAAATTTTAATATTAATTATTATTGGATTATAATCGTTATTTTAAAAAGCTGTTAATGAATTATGAGTACAAAGTCAGCTAGATAGATATTACACAATTCATTAATAACATTTTGTTTAATTTCATAAAATTTTAATATTAATTATTATTTAGCTATAATCGTTATTTTAAAAAGCTGTTAATGAATTATGAGTACATAGTCAGATAGATAGATATTACACAATTCATAACAACATTTTGATAAATTTGATAAAATTTTAATATTAATTATTATTGGATTATAATCGTTATTTGAAAAAGCTTTTAATAAATTAGGAGTACAAAGTTAGATAGACAGATATTACATAATTCGTTAAGATAGATAGATATTACATAATTCATTAAGAAAGCGTTTTTGTAAATTTGATAAAATTTGGTACTTCTGCGTGATCCCGTAGACCACTTTCCATTAAAAAATAAAACTATCGCCTAACTATACCATTTAACGTCAAAACTGCATGATCGTGGCGTCACATTCAGTTGACGTCAAATGCGTTGCACGTGCATGTTATCTCATCAAGTGATTTTTAATTCGACGTTTAATGTATTTTTAATGATGTTTTACTAATTTTGTTTTAGTTTCATTAACTTAACTTAAAATTACCCCTTCAACACCATAATATTAAAAGAGAAAAAGCATTCAAAAAATGTTACGATGCGTAATTACGTAAAATAGATCAATTTCAATTGAAGTCACAACCGTTTATCCAACAGTCGAGAGGGATAATTAAGAAAAATAATGTAAATAAATAAATATCAAAGATTATTTTTGTTTCTGTTTTCATTAATATATTGTAAATTTTATTGTTTAAAATTACTGATAAATGATAGCTTAATGAATGAAGCTTTTCTTTATTTATTTTTTCTTTTCTTATTGATATTCTAATGGCAATATTCTTCCATTTGTTTATTGGGTGTTACAGTTTGGCGAATAACTTGGCGATAGTTTTTATGGAAAGTGGTCGACGGGATAATGGAGAAATACCTAAAATTTTAATATTAATTATTATTTGATTATAATCGTTATTTGATTAATAGCGTTTTGAGTAGCAACTTTACCCATTGTAACTTTGTTTGTGTTTTCTTTTTTAATTTGAGTTGTAATTTACCAGTATGTAATAATATTTTTCGGCATATTCTTAAATCAAAAGATCTGAGGTAAGTAAACCGGTACAATCATTTATGGATACCCGTTACTTTATCAAATTATGAAGCGCATCCGACCATATTATACACCATATTACGATCAGAATAAAGTTAAATTACGTTTATCTAACCGTTATTTTGTATAAAAACGGTCGAATGACTGGACAGTTTGCTGCAAAATTTTAACAGTATACGTATTACGGCTAATATATCTAAAACTAGAGCAGAATCTGTTGAAGAGAAATATGCATGGCTCAGTTATATTATTTATTTAACATTTTTATTCTTTAATTTCCCTTCTAATTGCTGCCCATTCCAACATAACCCTTTTGCTGGGACAAGTTGATCAAAATTAAAGCTTAGAATTAAATATATAAAGGTTTCTCTGGGGTTGGCTAATAGAATAAATTAATTTACCAAGATAATAATAATAAAAGGAATCCTTAGAGATTAAATTTTGGATATGTTCCCCCCATTGCATTGTGTAATTTCGAAGTAGCCCATTACCCTTTTTGAGAATGATCATTCTTGCCCTTAGCTGACTTTTAAAGTGGAAATCTAAATAAACAAACACATACTAGATAATTTAAATGAGAAGACTCCAAATAATTAACACTATTATTTATTTACAATATTTACAGTTATTTCAAGAAAAAAAAGATTTATCAGAACACATCTGATTTAATTTCCTAACAAAATTTCTCCTATAATATTGGCATTAACACTTTGATCCTTGCAAAGGATACTTATATTTGTTTTTTTTTTATATATATTTAAATTGATCTTTGACAACATTATTTGTTTACAATTAAAATTCTGACTTCCATTTGTGACTAAGGTCACACTACCAGCTTCTCTTATAATATTTTGATAAAATCAAATAAACTGGGGAATTACTTAGGTCAGAGTCATATTTACCTCCACACATTGATTGAAGAAGGTTTCTCTTTGTATCAGAACACTCTTTCCGCTAACTAAATAGCGCTGCACTTATTGAAAATGTTCATTTCACAAAACTTAGCGCAACTTCACCACTCTCCATATATGTTGTTCGGGTTCGTTGCTTTCTTACCATCAGAATACCACTCACTCTATTTTCCTCTTTCGGACCGCACAAAACTCATCGCGTCATTTTATTTCACCTCTTACTTTCGCTTCTGAGATCGATGTGTGTTCTGTTTTCATTATTTTTCACAACTCCTTTTTCATCACCACGGTGGGCCGTACTTCGTTCTGCCCAAAATTTGCATGACAGTGCTTTAAGCCCATCCTTCTTTTTTTTCATTGGGTAGTTGATCTCCCGTCTTAACTGAAATTTGCATAACAGAGGGTCAGTTTCACCTCCTCTTTACCAACCCCAACCAATGGCTATGCATCAGTTGTTTCTGTAGCGTGTTGTTTTTTTTCTCGGAACTACGTGTGTGTTCTTTGATATTATCTCCCAGACCAACTTAAATCAAAGTCCTTCTTATTTGACTTTTATGGCTTAAAATTGTCGCCAGCGAGTCTCTGGTCATAAATTTGCCATCCTAAATCTTTCAACTGAGGCGACTTATGGGAAAGTCCCGATAATGTACTTTCCTTACATTATCTTTCCCCCCGTACTAAAAGAAAGAAAACGTCCAGTTTTCTTTAGCATTGCATTTCCAAGAAGTCCATCACCCTTGCAGATAATCTATAGATCACATAGATGATATCAGTCCACGTTCATCTATACAGAATCATATTGTAGACTAAAGTTCATGCAGAGGAAAATGTTCATTTGTAAATTACTTGTGTGACTTTGATAAAGAACAGTTCATATATGTACACATTTCCTAAGTATTCCCAAACAATTTAGAGATAAATTATTATCACTAGTACAAAAATTTTAAATTTTTTGGTTAAATATAACCGGTGTGTCTAAGATAGAGCACTCACCAAATCCAAAATATCTAAATAGCCAAACAGACCATACAAAACAAAAAGATATAATACACTGTGATATGTAAGGATCAGTATTCAACTTTACAATGATTCTTGATAATTATTTTTAACACAATACATGCATCATACAATATATAAAACCCAATTCAGGCAAAATCTTACAATTACACATACATAACTGAATATGTAAGATACCTGAGAGAAAAATTATGATAATGAGTATACATTCAAAATATGTATATATATATACATATTTATATAGAGCAATAAAAGTTTTTGTCTAGCTCTACCTCTCTATACTTTGTTGAGGAAAAAAAAATCCTATAGATAAACGTGATTTGGATAAAATATACATATGAGTATACCAATAGAGCAAAGAGTTTAATCCAATATAAAACTGTACATCCACATTCTCAGATTTTTTTTTTTTTTTTTTTTTTTTTTCAAATTATTTAATTATATCTAGTGCTACTAAAATTGAAACCAAAATTAGGCCAAAACAAACCAAAAAGAACAAATGTATATCTATACATACATATATATATATATATATATATAATAGCAATACTCTTCTGAGTTCGATGAAATGGCATGTCTTCAACTTTACAATATTTACACATATTAATGAATGAATTCAGCACTATATCTAATTAATAAATGCAAACAGACAAATATTTTAGATGGACACAAAAACAGTCCTAGCAATCTGAAAACATGACACATTCATGATGTTGTAACTTTATGATATTCATCTACTACTTGACCCAATTTTATGGATTAATTCAGTTACCATTTGTACTGTCCATTCATATGATTGTTGTAATTTTATTATATACATACAATTCTTTCGAATTATTAAACAACAAAGAATGAATAAAAAGAAAAAAAAATGAAATTTTTCTTTAATAATTTTCCCTTCTTTCCTATTTTATTTTTCTATTTATTTCTCTATTTCCTTTTCTTTTTCTTTTTTTTTTTTTAAACGCCTAAGCTTAAAAATTCTCATGTTAATTGTAACATGTTGAAAATAAGAACTCCCCGTTCTCTCACTGTTAATTTTTTCTGCCCGACAGAAAGAAGAAAAAAAAAACTTCTACTCAATGATAAGAATCGGAAAGCTGCGTGACCTCGGGTCATACTCTCACCCCGTTTCTGTCAATCATGTAGCCCTACTGAACAGGTGATTCATTCCTTCCTCGTACACCTGAAAATGCTGGCCTAATCCCATACCACGACCGGTTCAACACCTAAATGCTTCTTTACCTGGGATAATGCGTTTCTAACACGCCCCCTGAACGCACCCTTTTTTTTTTCAACCCTGCAGGTGAATAGCGTTTGCGATCCTCCCTTATGCATAACACCTCAACTCATCTCAGATCTACCTTCCTGATTTGCTCCGTCACATGGAGTATGGCTGTGAATTATGATGTAAGTTTACGAGTTATTATTCTCATTATTTATTTATTTAATGATATTTATATCTATATATATAATTTTTTGATATATATTAAAAGCTTAATTATTGAAACTGACTATAAGCCAATTGTTTAAACTAACCCTTCGTCTTGACCCGTAAATTGAGATCACCAAATAACATGCACGTGGTCTTTCATGAAATTCAATATTAAGACAAAAATCCATTTCCCGTTAAATATGTTACCAAATTACCATCTTTATATAAAACAAATATCCTTGAAAGTTTATTATCATCTAATCACGGCCTTATAATTACAAACACTTAGCGAGAAGGAGGAAAAAAAATGACTTCAAGCCTACGAGATCGTGTGAACTAAGTCATCTCCACGCTAAATGATTATTAAATGGTATATGTCCACTACCGGAATGCCATACATTTATTTCCTAAAATGACTTATCGAATTAATTTCATAAATATCCATATGGGAATCTTATCAATTTCGGTTCCCCTTTAGATGAGCAGCCCACGTTGAAATGCATAGTACTTAAAAGCCTCTGAATCACTGACAACTTTTAAGATTATCTCCAAATGCTCATTTAAAAAAAAAAGTTTAAATATTTTAAAACCGATAAAATTTATTTATTTATTTATTAATCATTATAATAATTATTAATATTATTATTCTTATTATTTTTTTTGTATTATTATTTCTTTTATTTATTTTTTTTTTTTTTTTTTACTACCTATCTACTTATTAATAAATAACATCTTAGAACATTTAACCTAACTTAAATGGAAAAAAAAACTTTTATTTATTTATTTATTTATTATTATTGTTTTTCATTACATAATTGCCCGCCACCAATTACTGCAGTTAAGAAAATTTTGCCCGCAAAAATTTCCAATTAGTGTTGGAACTTAATATGCAATTAGCATCCTAGTAATTAAAAATTTTTACACAGCTGGAATTATATGTATATATACTTTATTATTTCTATTATTATTATTTATTTATTCATTATTATTAATTTTTATTTTTTAAAACTCAGCTTAACGAATTAGTTAATGAGATTAAATGTTAAATCCAAATTGTTTAGTTAAACTAAAAAAATAATGTAACTTAATTAATTAATTAATATTTTTTTTTTTTTTTTTTTTTTTAAACGGCTTGGCTTTACCATGCAAATGTGAATGAAATGATCTTTTGACCGATTCATTTCCCAATTTCATGCAGTCTTTTGAAAAGTGAGCCTTAATTTATAGAAACAAGAAAATAAATTATGTCATTATTATCATTATCACTTAATTAATTAACTGAATTATTTCCTTTCGTCTTATTATTATTATTATTATTATTATTATTATTATTATTATTATTATTATATCGTTCTCTAAGAGTTTAAAATCGTTATCTAAATTTTCCAAAAAAAAACACGAAATTAAAACAAAATGATACCCTGAAAAACGAATGTTCGATATTTGTTTATCTGTTTACTGATTTCGTTTTTTTCCCTTTTTATGATGTGGCCCCTGCCAACCTGACCAAGCGGACGAGCTAGGAACCAACTGCTACCGTTTCACGCCCCTGGAGGAAACAGAAATTCAAATCCAATTTTAGCGTCCAGAATGTATCAGTGTCAACAGGAAAAGACCGGGGGACGCATACGGAAAACTCCCCCCCGGTGTGTGTGTGTGAATTTTATTTATTTATTTATTTATTTTTTTTTTTTTGGTGTAAATGGAAAAAATTGGTGTGTGTCAGGGACGCCTGGATTTTCCCCCAAGGAATAGACACACACCCAAAGAGTGCACCCTCGCGAAGAAGACATCAACCGAGTAAGTGATACCCTCATTTATCTATTTTTATTTATTTATTTTTATCTTTACTGACCCTTCCTTCCGCGAAGTTGTCAGCAATGCTTGTTGACATGGCAACTGGGAATGTTTGTTGATAAACAAATCCCCACTCCGCGCCTACCTGGTACGTCACCAAAATCTTTCACACCGCCTCAGAGATTTTATTGCCCTGCGTAACCTAGCCTAGGGATTTATTATTACTTACTTGCTTATTTGTCTTTATCCAAATATTTATTCAATTGATTATGTGATTTTCTTTGTTTTTTTATTATTGTTTGTGATACCTTGGGTCGCTTTTACTATGAAATTATTTCTTATCAAAATTTGAAAAATGTGCCAGGGATATCTTATTTTATGTTATTTTATTTTACTTATTTATTTATTATTATTTTTTCAACCCTAGTTGAGTATGCCATCGCTTTTTTGAGAATATTTAAATTTGACAGTTAGTAGAATTCTGCAAACCGCAACTAAAATTTTTACATAAACTGTTTAAGCTATTAGTCTTTCTGTAACAGTAACATCTTACTACCCCTTTTTAATGGTATTTTATTCCCACTATTCTTCCTCCGATGAGCTTGACTCCTCTGTTTTGCACCTGTCAGCATGCTTTGGTGCCCAGAGTCTGTCAATGTGTCTTTTTATAGTTCCTTTACATTCTTCCGTTACATCTTGTAAAATGTAATTGTTATTTCGCACTTTTCGAACCACCTTAAATGGGCCTTCAAATTTTTTTTGTAAAACAGTAGGGTTAATGGACTTAAGGTAAACTTGTTGTCCTAGTTCAAGTGTTGTAATTTTATCAAGGTCTTCCTCTTTCACATATTCGGCCATCATTTTCTCCTGCTGTGCCAACGCTTGCAGTCTAACCTCCTGCATGTGGTCCATTCGGTTTTTGACATATGTCTGAGTGTGAATTTGTTCTGTTGGCATGTGTGCAGTAAAAGGAGTGCGTAAATTTCTTTCAAAAAAAGGAAGGCGGGTGAAAATCCCGTCGCTCTGTGCTTCGCCGTATTGTATTGGAGTTTGAAAAACTCTAGGCGAATGTCCCATTGTAAGGAACTATGTGCCATGGCTGTCAGTGATCCTTTCAGTATTCGATTCACGACTTCTATCAGGCCATTTCTTTGGGCTCTGTAAACTGAACTGAAGCGAATTTCAATGTTTAGAGCACGCATGTACTCTTTGAATACCGCTCCCCTAAAATATGGCCCATTATCTAATTTTAACTGTTTTGGCAATCCAAAATAACTGAAGTATTTATTAAAGACATTGAGAATAGTCTGGGACTCGACATTGCGAATAGGTATGGCTTCTAGGCATCTTGAAGTAGAATCCATAATCGTGAGAATAAATTTATTCTTGCGAAGTGTAAGTGGAAGCTTTCCGACGATATCCGCATGTAATACACTCCCTATCTCATGGTCCTTAACCATTTTTTGAATAGGAACTTTCATTTTTTTATGTGGCTTTGCGGTGTTACATGGTACACAATTGGCACAATCAGTTCGAATATCTGTATACATTCCGTGCCAAAATATTCTACTTTTCATGGCTTCATAGGTTTTGTCAAAACCAAAATGGGGTTTGTGCACTTCTTCCATCAAAGCAATCTTTAAAGCATCCGGCGCTATAATTAGTTCTGTTTTCTGTTTCCCCGGTTTTAAAATTAGCATCTTCTCTTCATTTAAAGTATACCTTTTGGTATTTCTGTTTTCTTTACCTTGTTCTATTTTCTGAATTATTTTGCTTAATTTCTCGTCTGAATATTGATGTTGTTTAACATTCTCATTAGATAATGCGGGATTAACGGAAAATAAATTATTGTGTAAATTTGTATCCGTAATAATATTATTTATATTTCGCGAAATATAGTCCGCTGGGTTGGTGTCCCCTTTAATGTGATCGAATTCATAAGAGAAATCGCTGAGATTTATCACCCATCTTTTAACCAAATCGGACTGATTCTCTAGATGTAAATTTTCCGTGAGAGCCTTGGAATCGGTGAGAATCTTGAAGTGTCTGCCTTCCAACATAGTTCTGAAGTGTAACACCGCTTCATGAACCGCTAATAATTCGAATTTCAAGCTCGGGTAATTCTTTTCCGGTTCCCGTAATTTTCTCCCAAAAAATTCAATAGGTTGTAATTTTCCTTCAATTTCCTGCGCCAGTACCGCTGAAATTGCAATTTTTGAGCGTTCTGTGATTAAAGTAAATTGTTTGGTGTAATCAGGAGGATGTAATGTTGGGTTGTTTATAATTTCATCTTGGATTTTCTTAAAGGCCATTTCAGTATTTTCATCCCATTTAAATTTAATTTTATCTTTAGTAAGATTAACTAATGGGTTTACTATTTCCGCATATTTTGGAATAAGTGTTCTAAAGTAGTTAGCCAAACCTAAGAGTGACCTTACTCCTTTTTTTGTTTTAGGTCTTACTAAACTTTTAATTTTATCTATATTCCTTGTGGATGGTGAATAGCCGTGCTTGTGAATTTGAAAACCAAGAAATTCTATTTTATCTTTACATATTTGCATCTTGGATGGCTCAATTGTTAGATTATGTTGGATTAGCGCCTGTAACACTTCTTCCAAAATTCTTAATAATTCTGATATAGTGTCAGCCCCTATTAAAACATCATCAATAAAGTAGGCTACCTGATGCTTGTTAAAATGACCCAATACCTTATTTATCAGTTCAGCGAAATAGGCGCTCGAATTGCGAGTTCCGAACGCAAGTCTCAGAGGTCGAAATTTACCATTTTCTGTAATAAACGATAGTTTTTGGCTATCTTCAGGTCGTAAATTAATTTGGAAGAAAGCACTGTGTAAGTCAAGTACTATATAGTACTTCTTCCCACTAATATTCTGTAAAATTTCTTTAATATCTGGAATCGGATAGGAATATGGCTCTAAAATCTGATTTAGCAGCCGGTAATCTACCGCCATTCGAAATTTAGGGTTGTTTTTGTTATCAGCTTTTTTTCTTACAAAAATGACAGGAAATGCGTAATTAGAGTCCGATTCCTCGATGATTTTCGCTTCTAATAATTTTCTTATCTCTGTCTTTGCATATTGCTTCACTGCTTGTGGCACTTTATAGGGTTTTGTTTGAATGGGATAATCGTGGTTAAGTGTAAACTTTGGTGTCACCAGTGAGCATTGACCTAAAGTTTGATAGGATTTCGAAAAAGCGTGTACATGCTTTAAAAGAATTTGTTTGAACGAATCCTGTACATCCGATGGTAAATGATTAAGATCAAAATCTTCCTCATTTATCTCTGCCTCTCTTAATTTATGTACATCTTCCAAATTTAATGCATTGACCTCAAAAATCCTCCCTTGCTCAATATTGTCTATAGATTTATCTTGTTTGTATTCCAAATTAGTGAAAATTTGCCCGATGTTCATACCTGTTTCTAAATGTATCTTGTTATTAGTAATATTTTTAATTAAAATATTTATTTTTCTGTTACTTGGGGTGTCATGGATAGATCTTTCATAGAAAATTTTATTTTTGTGCTGTATTGGTTCTAGGATAAATGTTTGATTTTCCTCTAATTTTATGGGGCATTCTAATTTTACAAATTTTTCCTCCCCTGGGTTTATAATATTATGGCCTACCGTTTTTGCAAACATTTTCCCCTTTGTAGGTTTTCTGTATTTTTTAGTCCTTGTGTTTTGTTCTGTAATTAATGTATTTACTTCCCCAGTGTCCTCCGAATCTTTGATGTTTAATGCCATTTTTCTTCCTTTGAATTTAAGATACTTCTCTTCAAAATCTAGAACCATTTGATTTTCTTTTAAGAAATCGTACCCTAGTAATAATTGATATTTGCGGTCAAAATCTTTATTTGTAACATAAAAAGTTCCTTTTACAAAAGTGTCCTGTAATTTAAATGACATTCTAATGCACTGTTTGAATGTAATCAGTGAATTTGTAAGTGTTTGAATCTTAATTTGATTTCCCAAATATTTAAATTTTATATTTGCTTGTTTTAAATTTTCAAACAAAAGCGGTGAGATCAAGCTCACCTGTGCGCCTGAGTCACAAAGGCTGTTAATTACAATATCTTTAATTTTAAATTTAATTAGAGGAAGTTCATTTGTATCGTTCTGTACACTTGCAATAGTTTTATCCCTTAAAGTATGCCCGCTATCGTGAGACTTGCTCGGGTCTTCTTTATCTGTATTTACAAGTCTCGTATTTAGTTTTCCACATCCTTATCTTTGTTCTGCTTGTATCTTTTATAATTGCCCCTCTGAAATTTACCCCTTTGATTACTATCCTTGTTACTGTTCGTATGATTTTCTCTGTTTTCCCTAGAGTCCGTATATTTATTGCGATAGTTATTCCTCTGTGCACCTCTATAATTTCCTCTCTGTTGAGTGTAATACCCCTGTGCATCATAACTATTAAAGTCAGATTGATAATAAGTATACGGCGTGTTGTAATGTTGTTGTGGTGGGGGTGGAAAAGGTTGAGCATTTGGTACATGATTATAGTAAATATTACCCTCCGGAAATGCATTGCGAGAATCGTGTCTTTCATACTGGTTATAATTCTTGTAATTTGCTCTGTAATTACCCCTATTGTTTACAAATCTATGCCTATAATTCTGGTTGTTGTTTTTATTAGCTTTATTATACCAACAACTATCCTCATTGTGTGACCCCTTCTTGCAGATATTACAAAATTTTTCGACTTCCTCTCTTTTTTCGATTGTTCCCAATTTTATGTTATTTATTTCTTTTGATAAATTATTAATCTGCTCCGCCGTTTCTACATTTAATTTCAATAACTTCTCAAAAAGTTGCGATTCATTGTTAGCTGTTATAGTATTTACCTGTTCTGCCCCTATATTATTGTACGCCTCTACTAATTTAATTGCTGTTTTGCAAGCATCCTCAAAATTATCGGGAAAGGTTTTCCTTAAATCCATACTTAAATCCGGTCTAATCGCATCCAAAAATCGTGTCAATCTTACTAAGTCCAAAAATTTCCCGTTTCCGTTCGGATCAACTTCTGTATGGCTTTTCTCTATATAAAGAGACACTGCGTTTTTGAATTCGCTAATAAAACTTGTTAAGTCTTGTCCCGGTTTCTGTTTCAGATTGAAAAACTCAGTCTGTACCTGCGTAAATGATTTCTTGATTTTGAATAAATCTAACAATTTATTTTTGAATTCGTTGTAGTTTTTCTCTTCTATAAGCGATTTATTTTGTGAGAGTTTCTCTCTCGCAGTACCCGACAATTTTTCTTTCAAAATTGTAAGCTTCGCATCGTCTTTTAATATTTGTTTAGTTAAGTCCTCAAATTGTCTGAGAAAATACTCGCAATCACTTAACTTTTTCCCATCGAAATTCGGGATTAGAGAAATTATTGTGTCCACTGATGGATCTGCCATCGTGTTACTCGAATCAATTTGCTTTTCTTTATTTAACTTTTTTATATGCCCTCGCGTTAATACGCCAGAAAAACTCGAGTTCAAGCTATTTCTATGATTTCTATGATTCTTTTTTGGCATTCAGCTTTTTGATAATTAAAATTTATTTAGATACTGAATTCTAAATCTAACTTTAAAAATGCATGGAAATTCTTACACCTAAAAATATTATTAAGCCAAGTGTAAACATTTGCAAAATTTCAAAGATATCAAAATATAAATGCATTATACAATAAAGTATACAGTATCAAAATATATATGCATTAACAATCTACTAATACACTATTTTATCTGCTACATAAATCCTTATCTTTTTATTTTTTTTATTATTCATATCATTTTACGATATCATTTGATTTTTTTTTTTATGATTTACTTTCTTAGCACAATGTTTCAGTATACTGTTAAAGATCAAATGCAAAGTTCATATAAGAGTAACATAAAATATACATACAATTACGAATATACTGATTTTTCTAAGTTGAATACTGATATTTACGAAATCACCGACTTGCTGGTAGTGGAGCTTTTTAGAGGAAGTCAAACAAACCATCAAAATAAAAAAAATCTCCATTTAATCTTCCAATAACTTATCATTAAAATAAAAGAGTTGAAATTATTCTAATTAACAGTTTCATAATTATTATTTTGCAATATACTATATAGATTGTAAATTTCCACAATTTGAATATAAAATTTTAAATTGATTACTTTTAACATGAGCCGGTATTTTAGAATACATTAAAGGTATTTAACTTAATGTTTGACAATAACCCAGTTGCAATTTTTTAATCATTAAAATTGAAAACTCAATTAACAATAATTAAGAACTGGACGGCACCAGTGAATTATATAGGAATTGAAGATGTTGAAGAGAAATATGCATGGCTCAGTTATATTATTTATTTAAGATTTTTATTCTTTAATTTCCCTTCTAATTGCTGCCCATTCCAACATAACCCTTTTGCTGGGACAAGTTGATCAAAATTAAAGCTTAGAATTAAATATATAAAGGTTTCTCTGGGGTTGGCTAATAGAATAAATTAATTTACCAAGATAATAATAATAAAAGGAATCCTTAGAGATTAAATTTTGGATATGTTCCCCCCATTGCATTGTGTAATTTCGAAGTAGCCCATTACCCTTTTTGAGAATGATCATTCTTGCCCTTAGCTGACTTTTAAAGTGGAAATCTAAATAAACAAACACATACTAGATAATTTAAATGAGAAGACTCCAAATAATTAACACTATTATTTATTTACAATATTTACAGTTATTTCAAGAAAAAAAAGATTTATCAGAACACATCTGATTTAATTTCCTAACAAAATTTCTCCTATAATATTGGCATTAACACTTTGATCCTTGCAAAGGATACTTATATATATATTTTTTTTTATATATATTTAAATTGATCTTTGACAACATTATTTGTTTACAATTAAAATTCTGACTTCCATTTGTGACTAAGGTCACACTACCAGCTTCTCTTATAATATTTTGATAAAATCAAATAAACTGGGGAATTACTTAGGTCAGAGTCATATTTACCTCCACACATTGATTGAAGAAGGTTTCTCTTTGTATCAGAACACTCTTTCCGCTAACTAAATAGCGCTGCACTTATTAAAAATGTTCATTTCACAAAACTTAGCGCAACTTCACCACTCTCCATATATGTTTTTCGGGTTCGTTGCTTTCTTACCATCAGAATACCACTCACTCTATTTTCCTCTTTCGGACCGCACAAAACTCATCGCGTCATTTTATTTCACCTCTTACTTTCGCTTCTGAGATCGATGTGTGTTCTGTTTTCATTCTTTTTCACAACTCCTTTTTCATCACCACGGTGGGCCGTACTTCGTTCTGCCCAAAATTTGCATGACAGTGCTTTAAGCCCATCCTTCTTTTTTTTCATTGGGTAGTTGATCTCCCGTCTTAACTGAAATTTGCATAACAGAGGGTCAGTTTCACCTCCTCTTTACCAACCCCAACCAATGGCTATGCATCAGTTGTTTCTGTAGCGTGTTGTTTTTTTTCTCGGAACTACGTGTGTGTTCTTTGATATTATCTCCCAGACCAACTTAAATCAAAGTCCTTCTTATTTGACTTTTATGGCTTAAAATTGTCGCCAGCGAGTCTCTGGTCATAAATTTGCCATCCTAAATCTTTCAACTGAGGCGACTTATGGGAAAGTCCCGATAATGTACTTTCCTTACATTAGAATCACATTCAATCTGTTTAGCATGCAACATTATAGAAACATGAATGTTTTATTAATACCGGTTTTAATTTTCATTTAAAAAAAATTCTTCCTGAAATTATTGTTAGAAACTAGTTTAATCCCGTAATCTGTTATTTATATTATTTATTTGTGTTTTACAATGACCTTTAAAGCATGCTTCTAGGGGAATGTCAATCATTGGGTTAATTTCCTATTAATCAAATAAAGATTTATAATGTTATTTTTAATAAATATATTTAAATAAATAAGAGATCATATTTCAAAAGTAATTCCAATGAAAAAAAAAAAAAAGAACTGATGCTTTACACTCACGCAAACATGTAAACAAAAGTTTGGCGACTTTTTGGTTGGCGCGATTTTCAAGACTGTGCCAAACGAATAACTTAATACATGGATAGGTTGCCATTAACGGAAAAAATCCCCTAAATTTGGCGACTTTTTTCCTTTTTTTAACCGATTATTTTTTTTCTGCGTGAGTGTAAAACATCTTAGCCAAAAAATAAATATATATGTTTTGAAAATTGCTATATTCTCAGGTAATTATAGTAAAAAAAATTCTATTTTCTGGAAATTAAATTTACAATTATGGCAATTTCACAGATGAAAGAATTCCGTTATTTGAAATTTTATGTCCCAACTTCGTAAACTGGTAGACAGAAAAACCTCTGAAAATTGTTATTCTTTTCAGGCAGATATAGAAAATATTTAGTTTTATGAATTAAATGCATGCTTTCATGAAAATATATACAGTACAAATAAAATTGAAAATATTTCAAATTCAGAGGGATTTTATAATCACGATACGAAGTAAAACATTTTTTAATTTAAAAAACTACCTTGATTATGTCTTGTAAGTTCTGCCTAACGTTATTAGATCTTGTAACCTTATTTAATTTTCTGAAGGAAACTCGAATAAATATTTCATTTATACGTCAGTCACAGTTTTTTCACACTAAATGTAATCCAGAAACTAAATCTTCAAAGAAATAAGATAAGAACTTTTGGAAAGGTACTTTAGAGCGGAAGACATTGAAGCAACATTATGCCATCGTGAATATTTTATATTCACCGTTTTTGAATTTACATTGCGTAAAGAAATTTTTCCATGAAAGAAAACTTCGAATTATATCATGACTGAAATTTGGAAAACAAAACACAGTAAATGCTTATCTTTATGAATTAATTAATGTTTTTATTTAAAATGCAAGAATAATTTTATTTTCAGGTAACCTACCGAGTGGTTATAATATAAGTATCTTTATTTGGAGATGTCTGTAGGCCGTAGGAATAACCCGAATAAAACCAAAATCGAGATACATTTACAAGTCGAGAAAGGGGAAGAAAAATGGGACAAAAAAATTATTTTATTGCAATAATCGCCGACAGATGGCGGTTTTGAGTGTGAAATGTAATATGTAATATTGTGTACCATGCGGGTGTCGCAAACCTCAATGACTTTACCGCATATCACGACATGTGCGAAGCAACACTCCTGCAGTGTTACATTCCGCTGTTGAACACGTCGTGCACCGCCTGAATTATAGCCTCCAGCACAATGGGCATGTGGAGCCTGAACATGACCGGCACCGCCATGCGAAAGCGTAACCACATTCAGTTTGGAATTTTCCAATAAATTAGGTGTGTCATCCAGTTTGACGCCTTAATTCTTTGTTCTTGTATTACAGATTACATTTCACACTCAGTAGCGCCATCTGTCGGTAATTATTGCAATCATTTTTGTATTCTTTCATTCTTCTTCCCCCTTCCCGAATAATAAGTGTACCGATTTTGGTTTCATTCGGGGTATTCCTTTGAGCTACAGACAGCACCAAATACAGATACTTATATTATAACCACCCTGTATATGAACAGGAACTCATACCGCACTAACAAACGTTTGAAAAAGATTATTTGATTTCTTATCGTTAAATAAATTAAAATATTTATGTAAATAATTTTATAGAATAAATCAGAAACCAGGTGTCTAATCCATTTCTGCTACAAGAAATAGAATAACAGCATTTTGAAATAAATCAAGGTGAAAGAATTCCAGCACATTATGTAGCACTATAAGTAGGAAAAAGCATTACGCCTTCAGAGAAAACATATTGTGCATTTTTCAGCTCAAGTCTTCATGATACAATCATACATTATCTACATTTCAGCGTGAAATGTCATGTCCCATGAGATTTGAAATGAGTTATAAATGGTATAGGAAAGAAGGTTTTCTCTTCGAATGATACGAACTGATAAAAAAAAATTCCACATGTTTGCTTTGTTTTTATTTAGTCCACCAGTAAATATTTTACCCTTAAATATTTAGTTTTTTATTATTATTTGTTAAATATTTAGTTACTTTTTAAATATGTAGTAATAGTAATAATATGTCCATCTTTATTATTATTATTTTTTTAGTTTCATAGAGTTATTCTTGATTGAAGAGTAAAAATATATGTACGCTAAATGTATTTGCTGTATTAAAGTTAAAAGAATTTACATATATAATACATAATTTTTTAATGATACATATAAATGATTAGATTTGCAATTCCTCCGAAGTCAGAAGATCTTAAAGAAGGTGATTTTGTTGTAGTAAAATTTGAGAAAAACATTACATTACGTTATTATACATTTCGTTGGGAAATGGAATGATGTGGGATGATGTGGACTACGAAATTTCACACTTAAAAAAGAAGCCATCAGGATTTTTTTTTCCGGACATTAATGATGAGGCATCTATCCCTTTATTAGATATTATATTAAAGTTTCCAGTTACAACGGTCAATAATGGAACCAGCAGAACATCATCAATTTTTAATTTCAAAATTGACCTTTTTATTTATAATTCGTAGAAATGAAACTCAGTTATTTTTTTAAATAATTATAATTAACAATAATTAAAAATGCATATTCATTCAACCAATCAAATCTTATGTATAGTAAACGGCCCTTTTCCGTTATACCAACACTATGCCAAAGTAGATGTTATGCCATTTATTTCAACCCCTATCGTACAAAGGAATTTTATTGTAAACCGTGCTAAGCATTGTGACTGGTTACTTATTGAAAGTGAATCTTTATTGTTATTATTATAATTATTATTTATATCGTAAACATATAAAATATCTTAATTTGCTATTTTCGAATAGGAAATTTTTGAAGTGAAAACTTCTTTAGGCGCGTTGGGCATTTTTTGAGATGTGAAAAAACCATTAGATTCGCGACCTGTTACCGACACCGCTGTATATGTTGCCCATTCATACAATGAAGCGAAAGTATCAAAAGGAAATAGTTCACGTGCAGAAAGCGAAATGAGTGGTATTATGAATAAAAATAATTCAGAAAATAATTTCAAGATAAATTTAGCACGCGCGGTGAAAACAAATAAAAGTGACTCAACTCGCGAGACCAAATCAAAAGATGGAAATGAAATAACAAAACACGGAAAATATTATAATTTAACGAGCGCGAGAAAAATAGATGGAAGTAATATAAAAAAAATGAAAATAATGAAATATTTCACGAAAGTTTTAAGAAACGTGGTTACTGATACGGAAATGAAGCGAAATCATTTTATAGAAAATAAAAGTTTGTTGATAGTAATTATAGATACCGCAAACAATACGCGCAGTATGAAGATAGAAAAAAGCATAATGTTCACGAATACCGTAAACAAGACAGGCAGCAAAGAAATCATTTTTGGAGTGATAGGAAGCGGGAACCCTATTTTGCAGATAAATGTTATTACAGAAGATATGAAACTAAATCTCATGGAAGAAATGATGAATGTATTGAGAGTTGTTTAAATTGTGGATGAGAATTCATAAGTTTCATTGGTATTCATTTCAAAGAATACCAATTAATTAAATTTTATATTTCATTTATTTGTAAATTTACGTTTTAAGCAATAGATTGCAATTTTTGTATGTAAAATAATATGCATTATTTTTCATGTACAATAGCGCATTAAATGAAAATTGTAATATAATTTTTGTAGTAGTAGTTTATAATAATGAATAAAAAAAACCACTTCATTTAAATGTATTTCCTGCGCAATAAAACGTTCCCTGACGATTCAAAAAATACACACGTAATTGTTCAAGTTTTCACTTCTGTCGGCACTCCCGGAGTGCCATTGTTTTTTTTTAATTATTAAGTTATAACTTAAATTTTTCGCCGATGTTGAGATGAATTTTACAGTTTCGCATTTACTTGATGATGAGGAAGCTGTACAAAATTTTCTGTATTTGAAAAAAAAATAATAAAAAATAAAAAATATATACTACAATGTTAAAAGACATTTACAATTTAATGAATTCAGTTTAATTTTATTATTTAATTGTATATTTATTTCCTTTTTTTTTAATTTTAAGCATACATTTGTTCTGGTATAATAAAATAGTTTGTGAAAGTCTGTATTTTTCAAATTTTTTTAATGCTCACTTTCGCACTAACAAATTTATTTTTTCAAACATTTTATTTGACGCAAATTACCACGCTTGGTGACAACTTTGTTGGTATAACGGAAAAGTACCGATTAAATTACTACACTTTTGCTTTCATTCATAACTTTAACAATAATAAATGTTTTTCAACAAAATGATCCGATTTCATTTTCTACATGGAAAATATGACGTCATCGCAAGAAAGTTGATGAAACCTACTATTCATGCCAAAGCAACACTGACTTACATACTGATTATTGTAAAAGATAGCACAGCTTACATAAGGTAAAGCCAGGAGAGATGACGCAGTCGGAGAGATTGCGCACATAGAGGTTCGGGGGGGGAAGGAGTAGAGTGAGAGCGCAGCGATTCCAGGTAGTTGTAAAACAACAGTAGTAGAGTGTCTACTTGAAAGTGCACGTTGATTGCTTTGAGCGTCTAACATAAAGTATTGCTATTTTGTTTTGTTTTCCCCAAAGTAAGTGCTTGAATTTTCATAGCTATTCATCAGAATTTCTATACAATGTCAATAGTACAAAATATTTTAAACTTAAACGATTTCTCATAAGCTACTAATCTAGACTAACAATGTGAACATCGACGATTCGTTTTAGTAGTGGCCATGTTTAAATAAAAGGCCGCGCAATCTCTCCTACCAAAATTGGAGAGTTTGCGCATTTACTACTTAGGAGAGATGGTGCAGTGTTCCCATTAGTTTCCATGCTAGGAAAGATTACGTAGCTTATTAGTAAATTTGTATAAAAAATGAAAAATGTAAATGGACTAATTTTAAGCTAAACGTGTTATTAAGTTACATAAATTTATTTTGCAATCTTATCTTGACTTGCTTTTTCTGATTCTTTAATTTTTTTCCCTTTAATTAAAATTTTTTAATCGTTTTTAAAATTATTTCCTTTTTCTGATTCTTTAAGCATTAGGTTGAAATATTCACTCCAATGCAATAAAATTTGTTCACAAAACCCTTACAGCAATGTCATTTAAGTGTAATTATTATTGTTAACAATTTAATTGTAGTTATTTTTAGTAACAATCTCTCCTACCCAAGTGCGCAATCACACCAACCCTATAAGAAGAGATTGCGCAAAATAATATTTTTGGTTTTATTACAACTGTTCTATTAAATTGCAACATATCAACAAAATAGTAATGGAAATGCATAAAAATCAAATGAAGCAAAAATAATTCATGGATAGTTTAGCAAAAAATTAATATTTAGATTTTTTTATTTCTATTCTTTTGAATTGTGCGCAGACTATCCTAGCTTTACCTTACACCTTTATTATGATCATCTTGTTTTTTAAGTAATTAAAAAGTAATTAAAAACTTGAGTTATGATAAAACATACTCTTTGAATCTATATTCACATTGTTCTATAACTACTAATTAAAAACAACATACATGTACAAAAAAACATTACGTATCATTTCATAAAATCTTTTACTGAAGGTGTTTGACTTCATATACATTGATAAAGGTGTTGTAGGATAGGTTAAAAGTTAGGTTGTCTATATAAAATACAGTTTTGTATGTAAAGTCAAACACCTTCAGTAAAATATTTTATGAAATGGTACGTATATGTTTTTTTTTTTACATTTATGTTGTTTTTAATTACTAGTTATCTTGTTTTTAATTCATTCAAAAAGATGTTTTTAAGTAACAGTATTTATTTTTTATCTATTAGGCTGAGTCTACACAGTCTATATCATTATATCGCATTCTTTTTGCCAGGACATGAACGTTTTTACTTTTTAAGGCAGATTTCAGTATTCAATGGTTCTACAGTAGTTTTTGTTAATGTATTTTTACCGTTGTCCTGTATATAATTTCATTGAAAATAATACTTTAAATAGTAAAAACGTTCAGTAAATAGCCTACTAACGCAGTCTTGACAATGCCAATATGTAACTGTCCTAAAACGAAATAATTTCTAGTTGTATCAAGCAAACTGGTCATGTCCTGGTAAGCTCAAAGGATGCAATTCGCGTTATTATTCCAAACCTTTCCGTACATAGTGAGCTGGTATACGTAATACATATAGAAAAAACTGGAATGATATGAAAAACTTAATAAGAATTGCAGATGCGTCTGCAGCTGCCGTTTTTATTTCTTTATGCAACAATGGGGAAAACATGTCTTATGCATACATGTATGTTTTTTACATTTTCTATAAACAATTAAGTTAATTAACAACTACTTAAAATTTGATAAAATAAATATAAAATCTGTTTCAAGATTCGAACATCTTATAATTCATTTTACTTTGTTGATAAATGTTGCAAACCTGTTTTAACACTAAACATACCAGGGATTTTACTCAAGTTTTATAAAAATATTTCACACCAACATTTTCATTATTTTTTTTTTGTAATTAACTTATTTTTACGCGATTTATATGTTACTAGCTGTTACCCGTGACTTCGTTCACGCAACATTAAAAGAAGAATAAATACATTAATTAAGAAAATATTTCACTCCCGATAACTAAAAATGTTAATAATTAACTAACTATTTATCACATTTCATAGGAGACGATACGGTATTTTTTGTTATAGGGACCTTGACATAATTCAGTCTTAAAAAAGGGGAATTTTGTGCCAAATAATCGCGAAAATGAAATTGCAACCAATGCAAAAAGGAGGGCCAAATAAAATCGTGGAAATAGAAGAATTGGGCAAAAACAAATGCCAATTTTACCTGATACACAATTTTACTTTTAACGCCTTTGTAATACGTTTTAACAGCCATCCTTCAAAAAAACATTAATTGGAAATAGTATATGCATTTTTTTAAATTCAATTCTGCCTCCTTGGTTTAATCTATAGCTGAAGCAAATCTTGTTTTCTAAATGACAGCATGTTGACAGACATTTTTTGTTCTCCAGAATAAATTGATTCATGAAGTTTGAATATGTGAAAATATGTTTTTATTTTTCGGATAATTTACTGAAATCAAGATTTTGTTTTCACCATCTATTCAAAGTGAAAATAAATTCTGTTTTTTAGTTTTATTGAGAAAATGGTGTAAAAAATGTACTGATCTGTTTTATTTCTCCTTTTTTATACACAAATATGCAGTAATTTACTTTACGTTTTTAGAGAAACTTCGTTAACATTTACAAAAAAAAAATCTTGGCATCTAATTTAATTTTTTTATTTCTGAGAGTTTGTGTGACATCCTCGGATCAATGATAACCGGTATTAAGTAAATCGCGTTGCGTTCGATAGTCTAGGAGTAGTTGCGAAATACAGACACACGGTCAGATTTTAATATAATAGATTCGTGTTCAATTTCCTTTTCTTAAAATTATGATGTGATTTTTAGCAGAAAACTCTCATCTGTATATAACGGATACTCATGCTTAATAATCAATATATATAAAAAAAAATTTTTTTTCGTTATAAATATGGCGTGAAACTCATCTACTTTCCATACTTTCTGATCCTTGTATTATTAATGAAATAAATTGATTCACACTCATTTTAAAACATATTGGGAAATTCCCGTTTTATTTCAAATATGACGTCTCTTTTTCCCCAAAGAAATCCCTTTTTAATGAAATAATTCTTATTAATTTTCTTTTCCAGGCAATTAATTTCAATACTGGCATAGGGGAAATTATGTTACTTTAACGAAATAATATTAAATCTTTAGGTTTTATCAACAAAAATGGAACTATTAACATTTGTCATTTTTTCTTTAGGTAATCGAGTTATTTCTTTTAGTTTTAAGAATGAAAAATAACAATTTCTCGCTATCCATTACATCATTTTCGACATGAATAATTTTTCGGAGCATATTATTAACATTCGCTAAACATTTTCTTTTGAACTTCTTTTTACTTTTTTAAAATTTAAATAAAAAATACGGTATAGTTATATTAGACGTGCGCAGACGGTAAAAAGAAAAGTATTGTTACCATACAAAAGAAAAAAAAGAAAAAAAGTAAAAAAAAACCAAGATCATTTTATTTCAACAATCAAAGCATATCCGCTTTATTATCGATGTATGATGTCATATTCGCCTGTTTCCTATGGTTACGCATATTAAATCCTTGTATTATTATCAAAAACAAAAAAAAGCACGTTTTATTTCTAATAATATTATTTAATCTTCTTTTTAATTCTTTAATTTTTTTTATTTCATTTTCATTTTTAACGTGAAAATTTTTCAATTGAAACTAAATTGTTGAGTAAAAATTATTATTCCGGGTGTTGAATTAGTTTTGGTAACGATAAAGTATTAGCAACAGTAAAGTAATTTTAACCATTTTAAAATATTATACGAAAAAATGTCTATTTATTCTCTATGACAATAACGAAATTTTGAATTATTAAGAAAATTATTTGAATAAAATAAACAAAAACCAGCCTATGTTCATTTGAGGGTTATAATCAACATATATGCAAAGATACAGGATCATTAAATGCTCCATTTTGACGCTGGCTTCAGCCTAACATTTGCACACAATCAGATTTATAATATTATTAGGATTAGGATTAGGATTGTTTTATGAAGAAATTTTTAGTTCCAATCAAAAATTCGCATTTGAAACCGGTCAACTGACCGGTTGTTAGTATGTATAGTGTTAATCAATGTGTATTTATTTTTACAAATAAAAATATATAGAAAGTATGTAATCTGGATGCATTTAATCTGCAATATTACAAAAATATACAGTTGCTTAAATCTTTTTATCACTTGAAACATTTTAATGTTTTCAAAAAAAAAAAAAAAAAAAAAAGAAAAAAAGAAAAAAAAGAAAATGAATTAAAAAAATTCCCGCTTTATATTCCTTGAATTAGAAGAAATAAATTACAAATTTCTCATAATAAAAAATACTACTCTAAATAAGAAAAATTGAAAAACTGTTTACATTTCCATATGAAAAACTACTTTATTTAAAAAATATTTGATAAGCATACATTTATCTAAACGAAGAAAGAAAGTTAATATTAAGTTTCTAATCTTCAAGACGTGAAGAAGTACACAATATTTTCTTTTTGAAATACTTATTTTTTTTATTCAGAATGAGGGAGCACGCTTAGTTTAATAAAGATTTTTATGTACTATTCTGTAGATGGACTACGTATGAATAAAACCAATTAAGGAATTATAAAAAAAAAAAAAAATACTTTAAAGTATTTGCTTCCAAAAACACGTGCTAAAAAGGTTTTCTTTCAACGAGTCATGAAAAAGTCATTTTAGAATTAAAAGCGAAAAAAAGAATAAACATTTAAAAAGGACAAAAAATATTCCAATAGCGTCCTTAATATGGTTCTTGTTCTTGAATCATTGGAACAAAATCTTGAGTTATTTTAAGTTACCAATTTTTTTACAAGAACCTTGTGTAATTAGTTGATGTAATAATTTATTGAGAAAGCCGACTCACTCCATTGCCTCCAAGTCCAGAATAAAAAAAAGTCAAGACACGTAATTATGCCATCATCACAAGGAAGGTTGGCTGAATTATATCGCCATTTAATAACCCAACGGACCAAGCTAAAACCGGTTAACAGCTACCGTAGTAGCGGAAGGCAAGTGACAATGACAGGATGCTAAATGCTGCTTCCTTTGGTTGACCTTTTTTTTCGTATTGTTAGGGAAATCGTATAATTTTTTGTCTTACATGTAGCAATGAAAATGCACATTCGCATTTATAAAGCTGAGGTTTTTTTCTATGATTGTGTCAAAGTAACTTCTTTTTTTCCTAATTGTCTTTTAACGATTTATCTGTGGGAATGTACTGATATCCTTTATTCTGATCATCATATTACTGCATTTTTTTTTAACCTATAAGGACCTTTATGGTTAACATGTGCAAAGCCAGGTGGTTCATTTAGTGTTTATTAAATTACTGTATTGAACGCGATTAGTCACTGACAATAATGAATATGATTGGCGATTAACAACCATTTTTTGCGATAATACGTAAGTCTACAAATGTTTAAGAAAGCTAAATTGCAATTTAAAGCAAACAAAACATCGTATGTGCACACAACATTAAAAATTGTATTGGTATTTTGATTTTGATTTTAAAGAATTGCTGCAATTTTTTTTCAAATGACACATTTTTTTCAATGTCCCAATTTGCCGGGTGCAAAGGAATTCATAAATATATTCTGAGTCTTACGCAATATTCGAACAATTTTTCTCTACGCATTCCCGTGTTCCTCCATTACTCAATAACACATAATTATATTTTAATATACATGGTCGCCAATCACATAGTCCAGTTTAATAAATAAAACGTAACCAATTTCTTTTTAAACAGGCAGATTTGCAGTATTTTCTATTGATACTCTATTGATGATTGAAATGTCCTAATTGATAATTTTTTTATACACTGTTAAAAATATCTGTTGATTTTACAGAAGAAAAACTGTCAGCCAGAACAACAGGAAAAATCTAATTAAAATATAGATAAAATGCTTAAGGACACAGAGGAACAAAGAGGAAACACAAAAGGCTTATAAAAACATTTTAATGTTCGACATATGTTTCCGGGCTCATATACTGCGCTATTTTCAAGATATATAACGATAAACAAAAATATTCTCGCAACTTTTTGAAAATAAATTTGAAAAACATAAATCACGAGATCATATATGTAAAAAGAAGGTGCTTGAAATAGTTAACTGTAAACGTGAAAATTAATATTTCTTTATTGTTTTTCTAAAAACTGAAAAGTACCTCGTGCCAAAATTTAGGTAAATCAAATGAGGAGGATTCATTGCGAATGTTCATGTTACGCATATAGATTTATATTGATTCACGGGTAATAGATGGGAAATAAAGCCTTGATGGATAAATTATTTTACTATTTTTAAAATCAATTTTTAATGTCTCGGTTTTTGTAGTCTTAACAGTGCTGTAGTTCTCCTGTCATATTTTATATCTGCCATATGCTCTTTTAATCTTGTTTTAAACTTTCTAGTGATCATTCCTATATAATATTGTATTGTTCCATCTGCTCTGGTGAACGGGATTTCATAAACACCTGATAGTTGATATGGCTGTAATGGGTCTATTTTCTTACAAACTGCGCTTTTTATTTTTATGATGTTTTTGTTATAATACATATATTAAATTTGCTAAGTTTATATTTCAATCTTTCAAAGAACCCAGGGAAATATTGTAAAGTAGATAACTTTGAATTTTGTTTATTGAAGTTTTTCTTCTCCTTCTTCTCCATGTTCGTAATTAATTTACTTTACTTATTTTACTAGAAGATAAACTTCAGTAATCAAAATTCAAACTTATCTACTTTTCAATATTTCCCTGGGTTTCTTGAAAGATTGAAATTCTTTTGATTGACTTTTAAAATAGTCAAAAAGTGTACCTTAACTTCTTTTAAATTTATAACATAACTATTTCTTTAACATAACTTTATATTTTACGCTATTTGAGACACTTTTGGAATTTACATTGCCGATCTATCAGGTATAAAATCGTTAAAACAATCTTAGCAGGTAAAAAATAAAAGCTCATTTTAATCTTTTTGCAAATCTTGTATTAGCAATTTTGATATGTTCAAACCTACGTACACAGCTAAAGAATTTCTTAATTTCAGAATGCTTCTTCACAGAATACAAAACCCATTCATTCAGGACATCTTAAAATGAATGACCCTCTTGGTTTTAAGTGCTTGTAATGAATAGAAATGGGAACTGCGCTGTGTTTAATGGCTCCATGAAATTCCACAACTTATTTTAAGAACTTCCTCAAAGACAGAATAATTACTTTCTTTTATGTTTACTTTTGTCCGTTTAATGTATCTAAAGCATCACGTTTTTAAAGTTTTAATGTCGGAATTGTTGGTAATGTCTTATGAATTATCACTGACATTAAAGATTCAAATTCACCTTGTTCTTTGTTTTGAAATTACAATTCAAACACACAGTTTTCTCTAGTTACTAAATTTTAACTTTTTATCAAATACCAGCTGTTACCACTGATTTCGTTCAAGTAACAAATTAAGCAGAATTTATGCATTAATTAAGTAATAAAAAAATAAAAACATATACAGGAAATTCGGTTATTATGGAATACTATTTAAATTTGGGCAATATAACATCCCGATATCGTTTAAAACACAAAAACCGAATGCAATTACAAACTTCAACTAACATTTTTTATAGACAACAATTATTTTGCGATATTTAATCACTTGCAAATAAATAACAATATTGCAAAGCTTATTTTGAAAGTATTGTAAGATAGACGGGAAATATAAAATAGGGGGTTAAAAATTAAAGAAAACTAACAAAATTTGGCATTTAATAAATGCAATGGTATCAAGAGAGCATGATTTAAATATAGTGTCTAGGTAGTCAGCCATTATACTCCGGTTCATACTTCAGATTTGTAGCAATCACAATCATAATTATCAGTCTTTGCGCTACCATAATCATGGAGTAGTATCAGATATTTGTATTCCAAATAACCTGACACTATCGGTTTGGGAAAAAATTATTCTATGTTTAATGGTGTGAATCGTGAGCTAAAAAACGAGTATTACATCATACACTTTTTGTATTTCGGATTAATTTCAATGAAAAAATATTACTTCTAATAATGAATAAACAATTCTGAAAAATTATCTCCTGAAACATTTCAAACAGGAAAAATAAATACCCATTTACACAACATGCCCTGACGCCGACCACTGAACTACGCTTTATGGGGACCAACAGGAAAGCGTTTTTAAGTAATTTATCTAATTGCCGCTTGGTGTCAGAACTTTACCAAACAGAAACCTTGGTATTCCAAATTATCCGACTCTAAAATTAACAAATTCATTATTACATTTTTACTAGACAATAGTCCTGGCGATCCATTTTTTCATTTAAATTTATCTAATATGCTCGGAATTTGATATTTTTTTCTTTAAGTATAAATGCCGTGAGTAAATTTCTTTCTTTCTTCTATCTTTACAAGAAGAAAGTATTGGATTCATGAAAATTTTCAATTTCCAGTTTTCGACAGATTTATACATTTTACAAGGCCCTGATCACGATTTGACTGTTTTTAGAAAATGTCTGTCTGTGAGTCTGTGAGTCTGTGACTCTCTGTCTGTCTGTCTGTATGTAACAAAATTTTGTGGGCACTATCTCAAGACCTAATGCACGAAATTTAATAAAACTTTATATTCAGTTAGTCCCTGACATCAATTGGTTCTAATTAGTTTTTGGTGAAAATCACCCAGTACGTAGCGCTGCTATGCTGACTTTTTCACGATTTCCGCAATAGCTCAATCTCAAGAACTATTGCACTTTTTTTTATAAGATTCAGTTAGACCTTCACATAAGTAGGCGCTGATTACGTTTTGGTGTACATATACCGTGGCTCTGCTATACCACATTTTTCATGATTTTTACGGCAGCTATATCTCAAGAACTAATGCACGGAATATCATCAAACTTCAGATTCTGTTAGACCTTGACTTAAATAGATGTTGCTTACGTTTTGGTGTAAATAGCCCAACAGGTGGCGCTGTTATGCTACTTTTTTCATTATTAGCACGATAACTATATCTCAAGAATTAATGCACGGGTTTTCATCAAACTTCAGATTCAATTAGACGTTGACATACGTTGTTGATTAGGTTTTAGTCTAAATCTCCCAAGAAGTGGCGCTGCTATGCTACATTTTGCAGGATTTACACGATTTTAGCAATAGTCACTTATCAAGAACTAATGCACGGAATTTAATAAAACTTTAGATTCATCTAGACCTTGATATAAATTGGTACAGATTCTTTTTAATGTATGCGCAACGTGTGTGAGATAGAAGAAAGTTTTGGGATTGACACATCCGACTAGTTTCCTTTTTATTATATTTTATAATTTCTTCTCATTCTATTTAACATTTATTGTGCTCATGGATGTCGGTTTAATTTATATTTTCGTATCAAAGACTGCTTTTTAAAGGGATTAGGTTAGTAAATATTTTTAAGGGAATTTGTCAATAAAAAGGTAAGTTACTGTATGACTTTGAGGTGATCGAAAAAAGACACACATTGTTTTTTGTACTCCAAAACATTTCTCATTGAAAAAAATTAAAAAATAAGTATATTAATAAATTATCAAAATCAACATAAATAGCTTATACTGATGTTATTTTGGAAATTAAAAACTTTTCTGTAATTATGGATAGTCCCGCTAATTGTATTATTTAAAAATATTTGAAAATGTCCGTTTTATTTCAAATATTACATTATTTTTCCACAAGCGAAATATTTTCCTAATACTAGTATAATTAATTTCAAATAACCTTTTATGTTCGTAAGGATATGCATGCTGCGTGTATTCGTAAAAATATTTCAGTATTTTTTTTTCTAATATAACATCCTACACGGTAAAAAATGACCAATGTTTCTTATTTTATGAAAATACACTATAACCAAGAACGAAAATATAATATAATCTTCTGAGTTATCCGAAATTCCGAAAAGCATGTTCCTTTGTCTTTTGAGTCCCCAGAAACCAATACATTTCCAAAATTTAAAGAATTATTTATAAAAACAAAGTATCTTTCGCTGCCCGTATTTTTCAGAAACGTTTCCGAAGGGTTTTTATAGTGTATTAATTAGTGTCCTCAGCCTGGAATACCTGTTTTTCGAATGCTATCCATTCTCAAGTAAACGTTTTCAGCCGCATAAGTTAATTTATACATGAAAGAGTAAAGAAATAATCTTAATTTTAATGTTATAGTTAACGCTGTTAATTTTGCATGTTTCTCTGTTAAACATATTTTTTGAGCATGAACAAGTTTACTTGAGAATTGATAGCATTCGAAAAACAGGTATTCCAGGCTGAGAACACTAATTAATACCCTATTAAAACCCTTCGGAAACGTTTCTGAAAAATACGGGCAGCGAAAAATACTTTGCTTTTATAAATAATTCTTTAAATTTTGGGAATTTATTGGTTTCTGGGGATTCAAAAGACAACTGAACACGTTTTTCGGAATTTCGGATAATTCAGAAGATTATACTATATTTTCGTTCGTGTTTATAGTATATTTTCATAAAATAAGAAACATTGGTCATTTTTTACAGTGTACTCACATTTATTTTAGTTCTTGAATATTTTTTTTCATTATTTCCGTGTAAAAGTCTACCTGTATTGTAAAAAAGTTATCACCGCTGCCGTTGCCATAAATAAGTATTTAATAACAGAAGTCTTTCTCGGCTTCTATTAAAATAACTATTCTATAAAAATATGTGAAAATTGGAGGTTGCAGATAAACACGCTGAAATAGACAGTTTTTAATATCAAAAGATTATTTTAAGCACTATTTATTTTAAGCACTATTTGAAGTCGGTCAAAATAGTCATGTTAAAAGAGTTCTATGGGATCAAAAAACTATGCGTAACAATTTAGCCATCTTTAACAGGCACATATTTGGTGAGTTTCGGTATGCAAAATGCAATTTGTATTTTTAATTTGTGTAATGGGAAAGTTTTTTGTTTTGTTTTTTGTTTTAATTAATCAAAATTCAAGTATCTGAAGAGAGATTTATTTCACATTTCGAAAAAATATTTTTTTCATATTGTTGCCAAATAAAAAAAGAAGCGCAAATAATAAAAGTTTCAAAAATTTTAAAATTGAAAAGTATAATTACAGGTAAATATTAAAAGATAAAGAAAACTTTAAAATTATTACGTGTGTAAATAAATTACGTCATAAAAGCCCAAATAATGGTATTTCCTAACACTTTCCAAATTTATATTTACACGGGAAAATTAAATAAGAAGGATAACATTAAAATTTATAAATTATTAACTGTGAAAAGCATTCAATGGAGGAAAATTAAGTCATATTTAAACAAAATCTTTAAAACGTCATATTTAAAAGAATTTTCCTCTAGCGTCTAAAAGAATTTTTTTTTATAAAAGTCCGGAAGGCAGCGACATTTTTATTGAAACATTTTCTAAAAGCGGATTTTCAAATGTGTGATATATCTTGCTTAATCCATCGCGAAACAGCCGTCAGCTGCCGTGACAGCGGTGGACGTGGTCTTGGGAACCGGAAAATCCCTCAGTCAAAGGGAAACGAAAACTGAACTGATTACTGATGATCTTTTCTAGTCCTAATAATATAATTCTATATTCCGCAATCTTTTTAAAATATGGCAATATTGCATGTTTTTAGAGCCTGCTGCATTTGAACGATGTTTGGCGAGCATAGTACGCAGGGGTTTTTCCCCTTGAAGCGTTTTCTCCTTAAATAAAGTAATTAAAACAACATAAATTGCTTATCGTGATGTTATTGATGAAAGTAAAAAGTTTTCTGTATTTATTTATGTTCATGTTTCTTGTATTATTACAGAATATTTAAAAATATCCTTTTTATTTCAAATGACATAATTTTTTTAAGAGAAATCTTTTCTTAGTAGTATTATTTTGATAGATAAATCTCTTTGGTACGTAACTGATGTGCATGCTGCATATACATACAGTAAAACATATTTCAGTTTTTCTTTTCAAATATGACATCATATTCATCTAATATTTAATAATTGAAAGTTTTTATTTCACTTTTATTATTTACGTGTAAATGATTTAATTAAAAATTAATTACTGTACAAAAGGTATTATTCTGGGTTTTAAAAGTTTCGCAAATTAAAAGAAAAATGTCTAATTTTTAAAGAAAAAACAACACATTGATTGTCGATGAAAATATTGAAATTTTGTATCATTGAAACACAAAAGGGAATAGAATACATAAAAGTATCATAAAACCTATTGTGAGTTATACACCACCTATATCAAGAGATACAAAATCATTAAACTATCAATTTTGATGCTGACTTCAGCCGAACTTTCAAACACACTTTTACATCTATAATATTATTGACATTAGAATGTAGTAAGATACTTTATGTTGCAAAAATAGCTTATCTTTTGATAAATGTACATGTCATAGATTGATTCAATTTTTACTTTTTCTTTAAATATTTTTCTTTTTTGCAAGTTATATGTCGAACACATATTTTTCTCTATGGGGATATTCATTATGAGTTATAACATATTACACAGTTTACTTTTCTTTAAGACAGGTTACTTTTTTCACAGGTTACTTTTTCTTTCAATAATTTTCTTTTTTGCAAGTTATATGTCGAACACATATTTTTCTCTATGGGGATATTCATTATGAGTTATAACACACTACACAGTTTCTATGTTTTCAGATCTACCTCACTTTACTCAAAAGCTATTTATACAACATAGAGAAACTTATTAAATATGTGATAAAAATTTAAAAAAAATATATCAACTTTCTACGAAAGATTTGATGTATTTTTTTAACTGCAAAAACTCTTGCTAACACTACGAGAGCGAATGCAATATTAATCACAATTGAAGATGCAGTGTGAGAGGTAACTGTGGGAATGGATAGCATATTATAAAAGAAGAAAAAATTGAAAAGTATTAAACCAAAACAAAAGTTCTAACGATAAGTGTAGTAAGAAAAAATGACATAATTTTGATACATAAACTCGCAACAAAGAAAAAAAAATCTTTAAACAAAAACAACTTAAGCTATGATTAAAGCTAAAATACCTAAAATAATTACAATCGAAAAAAATTCTTTAAAAAATTGTGACAGTAAAATTGGAAGCAGCAAATAACTACTCTTTTATATACTGGTACAAAACACAGTACCGTGAAAAGAAACTCTTATTTGCAACTTATTAATTTTTTACAAACATCGGTTTCGGAAAACTCTCTACAGGAAGAAGTGAGATTAAATCTTTCAAAATGCGTTCAAATGTCTTCATTTTCATGGTCAATTTTACTAGTTTATCTCGAAAATATTGTATTATGGTACAATGTAAATTTTTTCATAGTTTAAACTCCTTTATGATACTTTCACATAAAACAATCAGACCCGCATCAAGGAATTGAGATTAAGCTATAGCCGATTCACAACCCGTGATAAAATATTTATCAGACCTGATGTAAAATTCAAGAAAATAAATGTACTTATGTACATTATTAAAAATATTTACTTTTCGACATTTGTGTCATCTTATTTAATTTTCTATGAAATATATATTTTCCAAAGATTGGGAATGGAAAAAAAAGACTTGAAACTGTCTTTTTTTAGAAAGTTAAAGGAAATATTTAATAATAAATGTCACTCATATTTTCACTTATATTTTTATCTCGGGAGCGAGAAAGGAAATTTTAATTAAAATTTGTATCCAGAAACGTTGCGTTTTCAGCTCAAGAGAAAATAATTCCGTTCCCTTACAGATAAGAGTTTGCTGCTATCGTATATAGTGAAATAGATTTCTCTTTTCCTACACTTTTTTTTCTTAACTTTTCAACCAAGTTGAAAAGTGTTTATGACTTCGGTTGGTCATTCGTCTACCGTCTGCCTGTTCATGCTCTAACTCTGTAAATTTAACTCGATTGCCATGATGTTAATGTAGTTTACTATAGCGTGTTTTCTGTTGAAAATGAAGTGTATGTCACGTGTACGACATTTGTTTTCCCTGAATGTAAACATACCTTAACTCATTAACGCCGCTATAAATATTAAACTACTTTTTTTACATAACCATTGTTTTTTTCTTGATTCACAGGAAGTCTGTAAAGTTCTATTGAAAAAACAAATGAAAAAAATTCGAATATTTAGAAGAAACAGTATGTTTCCAAAATGGGAGAAATAGCACCGAAAGGGGATAAGTTATTTTAAATATTTATAAACAACTTTATGTACGTATGGTAGTTATTTTTCAGTTCATTAGCTATAAAAGAGACTATATCACACTGAAACTGGCATTTTACGAAGAATTCGCATAAAATAGTCCAACATCTGCATTTATAATGAAACTACATAAATTTCCTGTTCTGTTAGCATTTTCAGTAGCCATCTCTCTATTTTTAATCATTATATCATTTTATACTAACCATTACGTAGAAGATGATTAAGTAATTTTTATGCAGATTATATTTATTGCACTTTATGGCATTTTTACATGAAATTCAATTATGTCTGTCACAATCAAATATATAACTTCGTCATCAAAATAGATACAAAATATTTCATATGGTAATTTGAGTGTCACTTCTGGATATTTTTCCTCTAATGTGAGACTGGATTTCTTTTACATATGCAATATAACCAACCATTTTATCCAGTCAAACGTTTCTTTTTTATAACTCTTACGTTTCGCAGGAGTTCAGTTTTATGAAATTTGTCTTTTAGCTATTTTTTTTCTTTTGCACTTTCTTTGGTTTTCTCTATACCAATTTGTAGATTCGTATAAACTTTCATCTAAAATAACATATCTGCGTTTATTATTTTTTTAAATCTAAATCACATGTCTTGATTGTTTATTGATTTGGAATTTACGGGAAGATCTACTTCCTAAGATATATCACGGGGAAAATCTTTACATAAAATATTTTCTATTACATCTTCCTCATACCTTACTATGCTGTGATCAAATGACACACAACTATTTCCATATAATCCAAATAATCACCTCAATCTAATTCTTCGAAATAACTCAAAACTTGAGCTAAACTAAGAAAATTCACAGGCATATTTTCCTTAAAACCGAAATGTATGCAATGAAGATATTGAAAAAAGCTACTACAAATTTATCGTTTTCAAAAAGGATGTATTTGAGAAAGTAAGAATGAGATTTTAACACTTACAAGAAAAGGTTGCTAGGAATGAAAAAGCAACATTTCCAAAAACATCTATAAAGAATGTTGCAGCACGAGAAAATTAAATATCGTAGTGGGAGGTCCGAGTCATTCTAATGTTACGTTGTTCTTTGAAAACTTACAAAGGCGTCAACGCTCCCATTTTGAGAGCAACGTGTTATTTCAGGAATTTTTATCAGACTGTTATTCTTATTAATTACGGGTTGATGTTACTTTATACAATAGACAGTTATAAGCCTATTTTAACTACAAAATATAAATTGTAATCTAAAGTTATATATATATATATATATATATATATATATATAAGTTATTTTACCATAAAAGTTATTTTACCTTTATAAAAATATTTCTAAAAAATAGAACATTTTAGTGACGCTTTTTAAAAAAATTACACAAGACATCGCATTTATTCAAAATACAAATAACATACACCTTTAAACGATACATGAAATAATTACTTTCGAAAAAAATCCTAAGTAACATTCCCAAAATGGCAGAGATGGTGCCGAATGGGTTTTAATGAACACAGAGTTGTTGGTAAACGTATTTGTTGTTGCTGTTGTTGTTTGTTATTGTATACGATTACACCCAATCAAGAAAAAAGCCTTTAGACTTTCGTTGTGCTTTTTTTTCTTTAATTTTCAGTTATGTTATTTTTTTACGGCTGTCGTTTTGTTAAAATGATAAGTTTGTATTTGACGTGTACATTACTTTTACTATTCACATTTGTTATCTGTAACTATTAATAAACATGGATGCACTGCTTGTTAGAGGGCTGCAAGTAGCTAATCTCGTTAATTTTATAACTATATATTCATACATTTTCATACATTTCTTTAACAAGACAACTTTTTAAATATTAATATAGAAAGAAAATTTTAAACTAACAATAAAACATTAGACAGCCTTGAATACATCTAAAATCAAGTAAATTAAAATAAATACTTAAAAAAATTAAATTAAAATCCAAAACATACGAAGTATACGTTGTGTTAAATCTATTGTCATGTTTTATTTATTTCCTTTTTTATCCTCTCATCTTTTTTTCTCGTGATGCATTTTTTGTAAGATGTAACGTGAATTAGAAATTCTTTACTACTGTTTTAAAAATATTTTTATGGAATAAGGTAGAAATTTTTACCGTTGAATAAATTATGAGTATTTTGAAAGCTTAAGAGGTTAATTGACTTCTTTCTGTATGCTTTAAGTTATTAATTGGCGTCCGCATTATCTTTTAGAAAGCTGAGGTGTTAAAATAACATCTTTTTGAACGCTTTAACTAACATTTTGGCGTGTCTGCGACAGGACTAGATTTATTGAAGCAAGATGTTTCAAGCCGTAAGAGGTTTTAAAAAATCAGATTTAAAGTTTGTAGTAGAAAAACTTGGTGAAAAAATTCCGCAAGATTATACGATTGGAACCCTAAAAGAAATAATTTTGAATAGTAAGGACTATAAACAGGATCCTGATTTTGTACAAGAAATTTTATCAACAGCCATTGCTGAAAGAAAGGAAAAGGAGAAGTTACAATTAGAAAAGGAAAAGGAGAAGTTACAATTAGAAAAGGAAACGGAGAAGTTACAATTAGAAAGGAGAAAGAGAAGTTGGGTCAAGAAATTCAGTTAAAAAAATTGGAATTAGACCATCAATTAGAATTAGCAAAAATTCAGTCACAAGAGCAAATTCAAGGTGAGTACATTTCAACTGTTAATGAAACTAATGATTCTAAACGAAAATTTACGTTACCTAGGTTAGAATTTCGTCAATTTGATGGAGATTTAAAAGAGTGGCTACCATTCTGGAGTCAATTTGAACAGATTCATACGGATGAGAATATTGTGCCCGAAAATAAATTCCAGTATTTGATTCAAGCAACAGTAGCTGAATCTAGAGCGAGAGAAATTGTAGATAGTTTTCCGCCAACTGGCGCTAACTATGCCAAAGCTATAGAGAGTCTTCAGGCTCGTTTTGGTCGGGAAGATCTTTTAGTTGAAGTGTATGTTCGACAATTATTAAAATTAATCATATCAGTACAGTCAAAAGAAAAGTTTTCTCTTACATCATTGTATGATAAACTTGAATCCTATTTAAGAGCTCTTGAGACATTGGGAGTCACAACAGATAAATGCGCTTCAATATTATATCCAGTGGCAGAATCTTGTTTTACTGCTGAATTTTTGAAAGCGTGGAACAGAACGTATACGTCTTCTGCTATTTCCGATCCGAAAGAACGCCTAGATAATTTAATGAAGTTTATCAAAAGTGAAGTTGAAGGCAATGAAAGAATAAATTTGGCAGTAGCAGGTTTTGGCTTCGCGAAAAAAAGATGATGATAGAAACTTTAGAAAAATGAAAGCTTACACTGATGTGCCTAAACATTTACCAACTGCTGCTACTCTATTAACAACTTCTTCAAAGCAAGACTTAACGAAAAATTACGTTTTTTGTAACGGAAGACATCTGAGTTCAGAATGTTTCTCAGCACGGAAGATGAGTTTTAGTGAGAAGCAGAATATATTGAAAGACAAAAGGTGTTGTTTTTTATGTTTGACGTCAGGCCGCACAACGAAACAATGTAAAGCTATCTTGAAATGTTTCATTTGTGATAAAAAACATTCATCTGTGATGTGTGTTGGAAGGAAAAGTTGGGGGGGGGGGGAATCCAACATTTACGAGGGGGGATGTATAGTGGATACGAGAATATCTTTACCTTTCAGCGGCGTTGTGAATCACTGTTAATAAAGGTAAAGGGGGTTCGGATAGTTTTACTGATTGAAATCTTTGAATTAAATATTTGCTTTTTTTAAAAATCTAAAATAAAGAATATAATACACTCTTTGATAAAGAAAATAGAGAGATAAAATTATTTTTTAAAAAATCATTTTATTCAATTATATACTGAGATAATAAATAAAATAATAGGAAAGATAGGAACACATTGATTTCTCCAAAATTATCAATTCATAACAAATCATATTCAACACATTTATTTCTCAAGAATATCAATTTATAAGATCAAATTTTCAACACTAACTCCTTTTAATTTAAAGCACTTAATTATCAAAAAAATCATTATTTTACAGCACAGCATTGTATCGTTGTAAAATTAGAGGCAAAAATGCCAAGTATTTAAATTTATAAATAAACATGTGAATCTAAGTTAATTCACCAATTTTTATTTTAATAATCAATACGTAAAATTTTAGTTTTTTTTAAATTTTTTATTTAAGTTATTCACGTCGGCTAGCCAGGGAAAATATTTTGGAGGTATGTCACCAATTGTTCTTCTATTGAAGTTCATCTCTAGTCATGATGTAGGACCTTGTTCATCCTTGCACGTTATTAAACAGAGGAATTCATAGCTGGATCCTTCTGGCCAGATTGGAGAAAAGGCCGGGATTCTTCCCGGTGATGAGTCTGAGCTTGACCGCTAGATCTGCTTCCCGAGGGGGATTTCGGGAGAAATCATCGTATGGCGCTGGATCGGATCGGCGAAGGCAAGTTCCGTTTCAGCGGGTCTATCAGCAGTCTCCATGAGGCATACCTTCAGTGAAGATGGCCGGAATTCGAAGAGCATAAGGGCTGGAAGAACTCAGCAAAAAAAAGCTACTTGCACCGATGGAGTTATTTTTATCAAGAGAAGTAGAACCCCCAAAAAAAGTCTCTTCTTCTTATTATTATTATTTGGACTATGTCTCGTCCTGGGCGTTGATATAAAAAAGTGTATTTCTATTGGATGCCCTTTTTGACCTTATGTAAATTTTAGTTCAGTAAACTCCCGTTGGTCAACTCTTTGAACCAATAATAATGTCTTTTTGGGATGGGTTCATTTTGCAGCTGCACGATTTCCCGTGTGGGGCAGTTCGGAAAATGGGTGCGCCCGACATGCAAGCATTCCTAGAAATATGATATGAACTTCCTGTTTCCCTAGCTAGCGTCTTCGTAAATTAAAACCTTTAACACTCGTTTGGGTTGATGATCACATTCTGTACATAGGAATAATACATACATATTAAGGAAATCAATGTAACATACATAAATATATTATAACATCTAAACCATAAAAAAATAAGTCCAAAGTTCATGTTCTTTATTTAATTATTAAAAATGTGTGAACGATCGTTCCCACATTTATCGAAAAAGAGTAAATGTTGGAAGGAAAAGTGGGGGGGGGGAATCCAACATTTACGAGGGGGGATGTATAGTGGATACGAGAATATCTTTACCTTCCAGCGGCGTTGTGAATCACTGTTAATAAAGGTAAAGGGGGTTCGGATAGTTTTACTGATTGAACTCTTTGAATTAAATATTTGCTTTTTTTTTAAATCTAAAATAAAGAATATAATACACTCTTTGATAAAGAAAATAGAGAGATAAAATTATTTAAAAAAAAATCATTTTATTCAATTATATACTGAGATAATAAATAAAATAATAGGAAAGATAGGAACACATTGATTTCTCCAAAATTATCAATTCATAACAAATCATATTCAACACATTTATTTCTCAAGAATATCAATTTATAAGATCAAATTTTCAACACTAACTCCTTTTAATTTAAAGCACTTAATTATCAAAAAAATCATTATTTTACAGCACAGCATTGTATCGTTGTAAAATTAGAGGCAAATATGCCAAGTATTTAAATTTATAAATAAACATGTGAATCTAGTTAATTCACCAATTTTTATTTTAATAATCAATACGTAAAATTTTAGTTTTTTTTTTTTTTAAGTTATTCACGTCGGCTAGCCAGGGAAAATATTTTGGAGGTATCTCACAAATTGTTCTTCTATTGAAGTTCATCTCTAGTCATGATGTAGGACCTTGTTCATCCTTGCACGTTATTAAACAGAGGGATTCATAGCTGGATCCTTCTGGCCAGATTGGAGAAAAGGCCGGGATTCTTCCCGGTGATGAGTCTGAGCTTGACCGCTAGATCTGCTTCCCGATGGGGGTTTCGGGAGAAATCATCGTATGGCGCTGGATCGGATCGGCGAAGGCAAGTTCCGTTTCAGCGGGTCTATCAGCAGTCTCCATGAGGCATACCTTCAGTGAAGATGGCCGGAATTCGGAGAGCATAAGGGCTGGAAGAACTCAGCAAAAAAAAGCTACTTGCACCGATGGAGTTATTTTTCTCAAGAGAAGTAGAACCCCCAAAAAATGTCTCTTCTTCTTATTATTATTATTTGGACTATGTCTCGTCCTGGGCGTTGATATAAAAAAAGTGTATTTCTATTGGATGCCCTTTTTGACCTTATGCAAATTTTAGTTCAGTAAACTCCCGTTGGTCAACTCTTTGAACCAATAATAGTGTCTTTTTGGGATGGGTTCATTTTGCAGCTGCACGATTTCCCGTGCGGGGCAGTTCTTTGGAAAATGGGTGCGCCCGACATGCAAGCATTCCTAGAAATATGATGTGAACTTCCTGTTTCCCTAGCTAGCGTCTTCGTAAATTAAAACCTTTAACACTCGTTTGGGTTGATGATCACATTCTGTACATAAGAATAATACATACATATTAAGGAAAACAATGTAACATACATAAATATAATATAACATCTAAACCATAGAAAAATAAGTCCAAAGTTCATGTTCTTTATTTAATTATTAAAAATGTGTGAACGATCGTTCCCACAATGTGTCAAATGCTCGATAAAAACAAATTAAATGAAAGAAAAGAGGAAGAAAAATCGCCTGTAAATGAAGTAAATATGACTAATGTCAGTAGAGGAGATGAAGTAAATATGGCTAATGTCAGTAGAGCAGATGAAGTAAATATGGCTAAGGTGAGTAGAAATCCCAAAAGGTCTTTCTTCAGACACTCAAAGCAAAAATCACTTCAGATAACAAAAAGAAAGTTGTTCGACTAATTTTAGACTCAGTTTCTCAGAGATCGTATATTTTAAAGCATTTAGCCGAAGAAATGAAGTATTTACCTCTTCGAAAAGAAAAAGTCGCTCATTCTCTTTTTGGCGGAGTCATAACAAAAGAATTTAATTATAACTACTACAAGATAAGATTAGGCGATTTGAAAGAAAATTTTAAATGCAATTTTGAGGTTTTGGACCAAAACATTATCTGCGAAAATGTTATGCCAGTAGGGAAAGGATCCTGGTATAAAGAATTATTGGAAAAAGGCATTACTCTGACGGATATTGGTGAGACTCCCGAATCTATTCAAGTATTGATTGGAGCCGATGTAATTGGAAAATTGCTGACAGGTCGTACAGAAATATTGTCGTCTGGACTAGTAGCACTGGAAACACACTTAGGATGGACCTTAATGGGAAAAGTGCTTCAAGATAACTTAGCTTTAACAGTTACAACTATGTTCGTAAATGAAGCAGAAATTAGCGATTTATGGAAACTAGATTTACTTGGAATAAATGACCCAATTGAGAAACAATCTAAAATGGAGATAGATCGTCAGGTAAAAGAGCATTTTTTACAGACAGTAAAAATGAATGAGGATAATCGTTATGAAATTTCTTTGCCATGGGTGGAAGAAATACCAACTTTACCCGATAATTTAAGTTTAGCCAAGAAAAGATTGATTAATGTTACAAACAAGTTGCTTACTAATAACCTTTATCAAAGTGCTTTTAGGCTGGCTTGATGATAAAATTATTGAGGAAATTCCCGAGTCTGAAATGAATCTTTATGGAAAATATTTGCCTCATCGACCAGTAATAAAAGAAAGCAGTACAACTCCCATTCGTCCAGTGTTCGACGCATCAGCTAGAATACAGAACCATCCATCTCTGAATCAGTGTTTGCATTCTGGACCAAATCTCATTGAATTAATTCCTGACATTCTTTTACGTTTTAGAGAAAAGAAATTTGGCGTTGTAGCTGATATCAGGAAAGCATTTTTACAAATCGCTGTTCGGAAAGAAGATCGGGACTTTTTGCGTTTCTTGTGGTGGAACGATCCAGAACAGAGAAATATTAAAATGTTTCGACATGCTAGAGTCGTGTTTGGAGTCAAACGTTCCCCGTTTCTTCTTGCTTCCGTCATAGAATATCACATAAAAAACGATGAACAATACGATCCGCATCTTAAACACCAATTGCTGAGAAGCTTTTATGTTGACAATGTCATTGCTAGTGTCCATACGCAAAAAGAATTAGAGAAGTTTATTGCTGATTCTAAGTGTCTTACGACAAAAGGTGGATTTGATTTGAGAGGATGGGAACATACATAATAAAGAAAAAATAGCGGAAATGGCGAAGAAACTGCTGTACTGGGATTACAATGGAACAGATTTCTAGACGTTTTGAAGGTTAATGTAAGCTGGACGAAAGATATAAATTTAGAAAAAATAACTAAACGAATCATGCTATCAATTGCACATAAAGTTTTTGATCCTATTGGTTTTACGTCTCCTGTTATGATTTGTCCCAAGATGATGTTGCAGAAAACATGGAAAGGAGGTATCGCCTGGGATGTAGAAATTTCAAGTGATCTAAAATATGAGTTTATTGATTGGTTTCGTGAATTGAATATTTTACATGAAATTCAGATTCCAAGATATATTCAGTTCACCCCAGATAATGTAAAAGATTGTACTCTTCACACATTTTGTGATGCAAGTCAATATGCGTATGCAGCTGTTATATTTTTCAGGATTGCAAGTATAGTTCATGTTGAATTATTCCTTCTTGCTTCGAAATCCCTCATAGGTTCTTTAAAATGAGCAACCATACCTAGAATGGAACTTTTAGCTGCTTTGATTGGTGCCAGATTGGCTAAATCAATAATTGACGCATTGGGCTGGGAAGATATGGAAATATATTTTTGGAGGGATTCCACGACGGTCCTTGCATGGATATCCAGAAAAGAGAACTGGTCTGTCTTTGTTAGAAACAGAGTTCAAGAATTCAAAAATTTGAGTGACACTGCTTTATGGAAACATATACCTGGTGAAATGAATCCAGCAGATCTGCCATCTAGAGGCTGTAAAGAAAAGAAGCTGGTATCTCTCAAATGGTGGAAGGGTCCATCTTGGCTTCGAGATCCTAAAAAATATTATAAATATATGAATTTCGCATGTCAAAATATAAATGAAGAAGCAATTGTAAAAGAGAAATTGAAGTCTACAAAATTACTGGTTAATGTTGATGGAGTCCAGAGAAAACCTGGTACTTCCGGTATTTTTCCAGCTATGAAAAAATCGTGCGTCTTGTTGGTTGGATACTACGTTTCAGACATAATTCTTCTAATCCAAAGGAACATTAGAGGAGAATTGACAAGTCATGAATTTAAAAAAGCAGAAACAAAGATAATTTGGATGATACAACAGGAATGTTTTTCTCACGAAAGCGATGATAGATTGAAAACTCTGGAGACGTTTAAAGATCAACAAGAAATAATACGTGTAAAGACTAAAATTATGTATAGACAAGACAATATGGATTTCCTCACACCTATGGTTGTTCCTTCAAATCATGATGTTACCAAGCGATGAATTTTACATTTTCACCTCAAAAATTGTCATGCAGGTCCTCAGATTCTTTTAAATTTGCTCAGAGAAAAATACTGGATTCTGAATGGAAGAAGAACTGTGACTTCTGTTTTATCCAAATGCACCATTTCTAAAAGATTTAATTCTAAGAATTTGGAATCTTCTCCTGTTTCCCTACCAGAAAATCGAGTAAAAGATGCAGCAGTATTTCAAATTATCGGTCTTGATATGGCTGGCCCTCTATTTCTTAAAAATAATCAAAAGAGTTGGGTTATCATATTTACATGCGCTATCTACAGAGCTGTACATTTTGAACTTGTTACTTCAGCATCTACAGAGTCTTTTTTGATGGCTTTAAGAAGATTTGTATCACGCAGAAGAAGATGTTCTATTATATATTGCGAATTTTATTGGTGCAGCTAATTTTTTGAAAAGATTGAATTGGAGTCGCATAGTGAAGTATGGAGCAACCAATTCAATTGAATGGAAATTCAACCCACCGACTGCTGCATGGTGGGGCGGATGGTGGGAGAGACAGATCAGAGTGATGAAAGATCTATTAAAAAGAGTCTTAGGACAAGCCTGTTTGAACTATGAAGAGATGATAACTGTATAGGCTGATTGTGAAAGTATTATAAATTCTCGACCACTAACTTACATGTCAGAGATAGAATCTATCAAACCCATATCTCCAGACATGTTTTTGAAAGACATTCATGAGTGTGATTTACCAGACGTTGATGCAATCGAGGAAAACTCTCTCACTAGAAGACTTAAATATAGGCAAGAACCGCAAAAGTATCTAAGAAATCGATTTAGATCAGAATATTTAGGTCTACTTATCCAACGGCCGATCGGGAGACGATTCCAACGTTCAGTGGCTGTAGGAGATATAGTCTTGGTGGGAGCAGATAACAAGAAAAGAATTAACTGGCCATTAGGACTTGTTACAGAGCTCATTCCTGGTAAAGATGGAAAAGTTCGCCTTGTAAAGTTACAAACATCTCATTCGCAGATACTTCGGCCTGTTCAAAGAATTTATCCTCTAGAAGTGTCATCGAGTGATTGTACCAAAATTAATTTTCCTAAACCAACTTTGAATGAAACTCAGGTTGAGAATTCAATGAACGAATCTCAAGTTAAAAAGACTAGATCTGGTAGAATGATAAAAATTCCAGAGAGACTTGATTTATAATGATCATGTAAATGCATTTATTTAATGTGAAGTTATACGACATAATCAAAAGGTGGAAGGATGTTAAATCTATTGTCCATGTTTTATTTATTTCCTTTTTTATCCTCTCATCTTTTTTTCTCGTGATGCATTTTTTGTAAGATGTAACGTGAATTAGAAATTCTTTACTACTGTTTTAAAAATAAATATTTTTATGGAATAAGGTAGAAATTTTTACCGTTGAATAAATTATGTGTATTTTGAAAGCTTAAGAGGTTAATTGACTTCTTTCTGTATGCTTTAAGTTATTAATTGGCGTCCGCATTATCTTTTAGAAAGCTGAGGTGTTAAAATAACATCTTTTTGAACGCTTTTTAACTAACACGTTGCGCTATGTCATCGCATAGCTTATTCCATACTAACAGCAACCACAACAACAAAACCTCGTTCACAGTTGGATTCATATAAAGTTGAAGTTTCTCTTTTAGAAACAGGAAATATTCATTAAGAATTGAACCTGATTCGCTCAAGATATATTGGTATAGCTTAATGAACCACCCCTCCATGAAAAGTCTGTAATGGTAATCTGTGCAGTTAGTTTTCAAAATTGACGCATTTACGAAACATGGGGTGAGATCCGTGTCAAAAGCTTGTTGAACTAATCTGGAATTTAACTTATCATTCTTAAATGCGCTGATATGCTCCTTAAGTCGAATCTCCATAGTTCTGCCATTCCCACTACCTATATATACATTCTTGAAAACACTGCTTGGACTCATATACACAACACCGTTTTTTATTATCGTATTTAAAGTTGTGGTTATTTAAAAAATAACTCAATTTATTTAACTGTTTAAAAGAAATTCGAATGTTTAATTATTTCAAATCAAATGAAACTTTCTCTGAAACATAAGGTAATAAACAAACAAAATAAACTGTTGAAAAGGGGAGGGGGAGTTGAATTAATCAATCCCACAGTTTTCTTGAAAACTTTGAATTCCTAATGAATATTTCCTGTTTCTAAGAGAAAAATTTCAAGTTTAACTGAATTTATTTGTGTTCGATGTTTAGTTGTTGTAGTTGATATTAGTAATGAAGAGGCTATGTGATGGCAGGGCGAACGGAATACTTTGTATGCTTTTTTTTTAATTTTAATTTAGATGTTTTTGATTATTTCATTTTAATTGTTTTTAAATGTATTCAAGTCTGTCTAATGTCTCATAGTTAGTTTAAATATAGATTTAATACAGACGTTAAAATGTGCGTATATCTTAGAAACAAAAATCTATAAATTCACACGTACTTTCATGAAATAATAAAAATAAAGCTTGAAACGCAATTAATAATAACTATAAATAATCCAGTGTCTAGAGACTAAAAAGCAGGACATCAAACATACAAATGCTGTTATTTTAATTTTTTGAGAGAAATTTTATAACTCTAGGTTACTTTTGAAAAATAAGCGTTATTTAGGATTTGATAATATTATCTATATATTTATAAAACAAAAATGTTAATGACAATATTAAGCACATTTAATATATATAAAAAGAGAGCCATTGAACCCACCCTCCTCGTTCCTTCCGAAAAAATATTAATTTGTTATCAATATATCTAAATCCCTTAATTTCAGTTCAGAAAATGTTTTTGTTTCAAAAATTACCATTAACAAATTTTTGAAATTTTTTATAAAAAAAATACTTTTAATTAAAGTACTCGATGTTTTTCGATAAAAGTTTTTGGAAAACAGAATTTAATTCATTTATATTAAACATTTTATTCCAACTAGATTAGTTCACATGCAAAATGAGGATTTAAGTTTTAAAAGTAAATTACACTTTGTTTTCAAAGTTTACTTCATAATTAGTTTTGTGCTTTTATCTATTTTATAAACCCATTTAAACAGGAAACTTTACTGTTTCATATTGTTTTATAATAATACATAAATAGAAAAAAAATAGTGAATGCATTTTACTGAAAAAATAGTTTTTTTCTTACTTTTTATTGTGTACATTCTTTGGTAACTTTATTTTTTCTAATGACTTAACACTAGAACGGCGGGAAATTTTACTTAAGTTTTATAAAAATATTGCACACCAGAATTTTATTTAAAACTTTTAACTTATATTTAATACTTTTAACTTATACTTAAAACATTTAACTTATATATTTAACTTATTTTATAAAGACATTTCTGGTTAGAATCGACATTCTTTCATTTGATACGGGTCAAACTGACCTCTCATAGCCGTTCTAGTGTTAAGTCATTTTATGAACATTAAATAATTATTATGCTGTTAATAATAGAACAAATTTAAGATTTGAAGGTAATTAAATTAATAAATTAATATTGTTATTAAATAGACATAAATGCTTCATTACAATGAAACATTTTCCTACTGTCAGCAAGCATTTTTTTTAAATAGTAATTTATATAAAAAGATTCATCTGATAAAACATCTTTCTAAATATTTTGTTAAATTGTAAATTATCAAAAAATTTATTCGGAAAATTTATATTTAAAATGTTGATTTTTTATTTAAACATTCATTGCATTTTTTATCATATATTGTAAATGTCAATTAATTATATATACCCTCATGCACTATACATATCCATAATATGAACCTTATTATAAATATAGAGAAATCAGATATATTAAATAAAAGAGATATAATCCGTTTGATGGCAGAAATACAAGATTGCGTTTTACAAAATGACTGAAATGTGAATCTGGAATTATTGGAAATATGTATTTTTTTATTACTAAGTATGTAGAAAGAATCATTTTAATCACGAATAGAGTATTTAAATCACGATGATATTTCAAAATGATACAAAAAAATACTGCAATTCATTGAACAAAATATACTGCAATTCACTAAATACAGCTTCACAATTTAATGTTCACTTCCGAAAAAATACACAAAGATCATGATTATCTATGGTGTAAACCATAGATGGCTGTGCATTTTATATCTAAACACAATCTTAATAATGCAGTGCAATCTTTTAAAACGTAATCACTTGATACAGGGAAAAATCATCTTAGCAGGTATAATTTTAGGGTAAAGAGCGAGCTTTTTCCTTTTTTTTAGTATCGTAATTTTGTTTCGCTTTAAAACACGATTCTGTTATACACAGTTTCTGTTTTCACAGATTCTACTGAATCTAAATAAACACTGAAATATTTTCGGCTATCATCCGGATATCACAATATTATCTTAAATTTTTAATTCTTAAATATGTGTGATAACGATTCTCGTATTTAAAGTTCTACACTGTAAATAAATATATATATAGCAGCAAACTGTCCAGTCATACCACTGTTTGTATAGAAAATGATTACAAACTGTAGTTTATTTCAAATCTGACCAATCAGAAGGTTTCCTAATATGGTCAAATAACCGTTTTCTGTATGAACGGGTGATTGAGTGGACAGTCTGCTGCAAATTTTTAGAGTGTACTCTATATTTAGTGAAAACGGGTGTTTATTTTTCTGTCAGAAATTAAATTACATTTTATTCCAAAATCTAAATATGAACAAAGTTTATGTAAAACGCAAACCTTCTTAAAAGTCATATATATATATATATATATATATGACTGCTCATAGCGAATTCTCATTCGCTTTCAGAATGTTATCATTACCCGATCGAGCGTTCTATCGAGATTCTATCTCTCGTGAAGTTTCTGCAATTCATTCCGACATATTCCATTCAGCTGTAACGGGCGTTCTGAGTCGCCTTAGTTGTGTCGTACAAAGTTCTGGAGGTCATGTTGAACAATTGTTATATATATATCGGATGAACCAAAAGTTCATTAAAACTTTAAAAATTCATAAAAAAGAAAGAAAATATGATAAAGAAGTGCGGTTTGCAAGAAAAGGCTCACAAAGTAATCGGATTTTTTTTTTTTTTTTTTTTTTTTTTTTTTTTTTTGGCAGCAAAAAATTTTGTAGTTAAAAAAGTCACCTGTAGATGGCGCTAACATGCAAGAAATTCTGAAGAATTATGCAAATGTATCCTGCAATAAAAGACCGGGATACACGAGGAATTCTCATTCGCTTTAAGAATGTTATCATTACCCGATCGAGCGTTCTATCGAGATTCTATCTCTCGTGAAGTTTCTGCAATTCATTCCGACATATTCCATTCATCTGTAACGGGCGTTGTGAGTCGCCTTAGTTGTGTCGTACAAAGTTCTGGAGGTCATGTTGAACAATTGTTATTGCAAGAATAAATGGATGCAGCATACTGTTGTCCTGTTCATTGTGTTTCGGGTCGTCAGCGCCCTCTATCAGTGGCATTTTTAACTAACAAAATTTTTGCTGCTCAAAAAAATCCGACTACCTTGTGATCACGTTCTTGCAAACCGAACTTCTTTATCGTAATTTCTTCCTTTTTTTTATGAATTTTTAAAGTTTTAACGAACTTTTGGTTCACCCTGTATATATGTATATATATATATACCGTCGTAAATTATTTGAATATAAAAAGACGTCGATTATAGTAATCAAGACTAACAATTTTTCATTATGCTATTGGCTCTGTTCCATATTAGCTATTTTCACCAAACCCTCATTTATATCAAGTGTTCTCTGAAAATACATCACTTTGCTGTGTTTTGAATAGAAAAAGTTTCCAATGTAGAAACTCAGTAGTCATTTGATAATAGGATAATAAAAGGAATTATCAACGGAAAAGTTTGTGGAAGTTAGACCATTTTGTGTAATCGTAATAAAAAAAAATTAAAATTTCTGAATAAAAATGTATGTTTCAATTAAAATAAGACGACATTTACACTTGCCGAGGCTTTAATTATCATGATTTTTAAGTTCAAGTCACGTGATTCGCTAGATAAGATGCTGAATTCACATTTAAAAATACTATAATTAATGTTCAGAATTATTCAATTGATATCAAAATATTTTTACTCGTGCTCAGTTTCTTTTATAAATACAGCAAATGGAAGTAAAAATCAATTAATTATACATAAAATAAAATAAAACGATGTTTCCAAAAAAAATTTAAAAGGTCTAAGATTAAAATAAAAGTATCTTGTTAACCATGACGTAATTTTTGACAGAGAAAACTTTCCTTAGTGTACTGTTATCTGTGATTCAGATATTATTAAATAATATTTGAACGGATGAAGATGCACACATCGTTTTACATATGGCGGAATTTTTATCAGTAAATGCTTTTCGCATATAATAATTAAATAATTTTAAATATTTTAATTTTATTTTTATTATTGGCTTGTAAATATATATTTCAATTGAAAGTACATTGTTTGGAAATATAATTGTACTGGATTTTTGAATTGTGGTAACTGTACTTCAAAACGGCTATTTCTAAATTCGGATTAATTGTCTATCAGAATAATAGAATTCTTAAAAATATCGAAAAGGAAATTTAAAAATAGTCAAACTTAAAAGAAATATTGGCCCCGGAACACCACAATCTAACCAAGAATATGCTGTATATAATGGTTAAATTATTGTGCGTAATTTTAAATCCCTATAGAACGTATGTAAATGAACTATATTGGTGGAATTCAACAATAAATAATACTTATAATAAGTCATCGATTAAAATTATTGTCTGCTTCGTCATGTTTATCTACTTCTCATTTGCAGTTTTCATGTTACTTACCAATCATACTTAGTATAGGGTAAGTCTTGTCAGTAATCGTCCAGTAATCGTTTTGAAAGCCGAAAACATTTTTTTGACGGATTTACACGGTTCAGACACTGGAGATTCCAAAAAACATATTTTTTGAAAAATTTTTGCCGTCCGTCTGTCTGTGTGTCTGCGTGTGTGTCTGTAAACGCTCTATCTCCCGAACAAATTGAGATAGAAACTTGAAATTTGGTATGTACTTAGTATGTATTAATGGAAAAAAGCTTATTTAATTTCAGTAACCTCAATTATCAGGAGCTTTTTTTTTCGGACTCTCGAAATATTCGCTCTGAAAAAAGGTATATAAAAATTGTCGAAATTGTTTATTTTAAGGAGTGAATATAAAAGACAATAAAAAAACATAAATTTTGCATAAATAATGAAGTCTATCGAATAATTAGTTACCGATATATTTGTAATCCTATTTCCCACACTCTTCGATTTTTCATGACCCTGTATTTCATCCAAATTTCAATTCAACGATATATTTCAATTGGAAATGAGACGCTTAATCCGACGCAGTAAACTCTTAGGTAATATGGTTATCATTTTTAGAGATATGAGAATGTTTATTTTACGCAATTCAATAATAAAGCATTTAAAGATTACGACGTCATCAATCACGATTTTATTCGAATTGTAATGCATTTTATAAATAGTTTACACATTTATTCATAAATTTTACCAATTTCTCTCAGACATTACTTATAAAAAAGCATGGTCAAAAATTTTCATTAAAAATGTCCTTCATTTAAAAAATTAAAAACAGTCTCTAATAAAAACTTCCACCACCTAACAAAAGCGCTTTCACCCCTCGCCAGGGCATCATCAGTTGTGTTCTCTATCCAACGTCCTCTCCTTTATATAGATGACTGGTGGCTGTAGAGCAAGTACCAGTCATCTATATAAAGGAGAGGACGTTGGATAGAGAACACAACTGATGATGCCCTGGCGAGGGGTGAAATCGTTTTTGTTAGGTGGTGGAAGTTTTTATTAGAGACTGTTTTTAATTTTTTAAATGAAGGACATTTTTAATGAAAATTTTTGACCATGCTTTTTTATAAGTAATGTCTGAGAGAAATTGGTAAAATTTATGAATAAATATATGTACAGACATTAACGGGTGAACACCTATTTTTAATAGTTTACACATGTTTTATTTTCATATTTTATATTATGCATATCTATAATGGGTAAGTATGACAGTGGCCCCCAATGACTAGTTTTTATATGCAATAATGTTTCCAGTAATAGCTCAGAAACAGAAAAAGATACAGCAGATTTTTAAATAACGGCGATGACTGCTGCATCGTTAGTATAGTTATGTTAGAATAGAAAGGAACCAGTGTCGGAACCCTTTACTCAGTCGAAATTTCAGAGTTTGTTACTCAAAATCAATTCCAGATGTTCTTTGATAACTTTAACACTAATAAAGACATTTATACAGACTACTTTCACTTTGTACAGAATAGGATGACATCAAGAAAAAAGCCCAAAGTAAACTGTAATTCGAACAGTGACATCGAATATATTGTCTGCTACATTCTGATATTTGATGTCTTGTTTGATCAGAAATGGTGGACATCTACAGCATTTTTCACCATGTCGCTCCATTTTATACAAAAAGAAGTCAATTCGTCGAAATTGTTTCTGAATTTTATCAATATTATTAAACCTATGAGCGAAGATTGGTGTTCTGCTTGGATTGAGACAACCTTCTTATTTTTCGTGTATCAGTAGATTCACACTAGATTCACCTGCACTGTAAATAAAAGAACAAGTTGGAAATTGTACGTCAAACGTTACAAACGAGGTGCTTTCGTACGCACGTTTTAGAATTAAATTCATGATATCCCGTGCGTAGAACGGGTTAAACAGCTAGTTAAGTATATATTTTATGACACTGTTCATACAAATATCTTAACTAGTTATATAAATATTCAGATATATATGTATCAGCTAGTTATATAAATATTCAGATCTTGATGATTTTTAATTCTGTGAAATAAATTATATCGTCTGCAGATTAATTTCTGTAATAAAATAAGTATCTCGGTCGCTTGACGATCAAACTTCGGAAGCTCCTATAACAAAAAAGCACCGATTTAAAAAAAAATTCAATTTTTTTAATAAATATTTTTATTAATATCTCCTAAAGTTTTGATTCGATTTTAATAAAATTTGAAATGTCTCGACAAAATTCTGCAAAGATAATATATTTTAAATTGCAAACCATTTGGTTGGGTAGTTTTTGCGTTGTTATATGCGGACAGACAGACAGACGGACAGACAGACAGACAGACAGACGGACGAACAGACGGACGGACCAAACGACGACTATAGGTGTTACGTATTTATATAATTACGAACGCACCTAAAAATGTTTCTTAATTTCGGAAAATATAATATAACCACGAAAGAAAACATGCAATAACCTCTTCCGATTTACCCACGATTCCGACAAGCGTACTTTAACTTTAAACACCTCAGACACCAATATATTTTCAAAATTTAAAGAAGAATTTATAAAAACAATGTTTCTTTTGCTGCTCCTGATTTCTTATACGTTTTTAATTTCGCAAGGTAGCAAACGGATAATGTAGTTTTCGCTTGATAAATGCGTTATTTTATTATTAAAAATATATATGTGACATGAAAAATAAATTTCAAATGAAATGCAATTATTTAATGGGGACGTTATTCACATAAACTATTTAATCATAGCTGCGCACAGTTCCGCCTTATTATAAAATATTATTTTTGAAAGGACTTTTGATAACAAATTATCCACAAAATATATCAAATTTTGATTTATAATTTAGTCTTTATTCGGCGGTTTCTCATTAATAAGTTAATGAGGAATAATTAATGAGAAATCTGATAAACATTTCAAGAGACTTTACTTGTCGCCCATCGAAAATATCTGATAATTATTCATGTGTTTAAGACTATTAAAATATTTAATACATATGAAAATTAGTAAGCTTCTATTCATTATTCATAATTCTTATTGCAGAATTTTCATTTTAAAGATAGTGTCGAAATCTAATGAAGCTTTATGAGACTATTTTTATCGACATATTTTAAGCTTTCAAAAAACGTGGTGTTGGTATAATTCTATCATCAGCGTAGTATTCCTTTACTGGGTATGAGTGTTTTGGTTTCATTAATGAATGTATACTGTTTTGTATACACAATGGTCAATTATAAAAAAAAATGTATAATTTTTATATAATTTTAATATTTAATAACTTTACCCCGCATAATATAAAATAAATAATACAATATTAGGTACTTTTTGATATAGTGGCACCCGAGTATGAATATCAAAGCGGTAGAAGTGTATCGCCAAGTTATACGACATGTATGATGTTATTACCACATATCATTTAGGACTTATTACTCCACGTTTTGCGTATGATATAACGCAAATACGACTTATATATCACATATATGTGACATTTATATGACATATAAGACGTAAATATTACTTATATATTACATGTATTTGTATATATAGCGTACATCTGACGTATAATATGTAGAAATGATGTAAGTATAAATGTCAGATATAAAGTAAGTATAAAACATGCATAAATGACGTATAAGATGTCTATATGACGTAAATTACACTTTTAATATGGCATATCCGGTGTATATATGGGTATTTGGTGTATATGTATATCTTATGGATGATATAACGCAAATATGACGTATACAGGGCTCATAGTATATAGGAAAACTTTTATTGTTCCTACCACTATTTTGAAATAATTATCTTCATGATTTGCTAAATCTTTATTGCATGTGCTGAGGATTATTGATTACGGATACTGGTTGGAATAATAAAAGTTTTACTATATACTATGAGCCCTGCGTATACATCACATATATGTGATATCTATATGACATATAAGACGTAAATATTTTTTATATATTACATGCATATATAACGTACATCTGACGTATAATATGTAGAAATGGCGTAAGTATAAATGTCAGATATAACGTAAGTATAAAAGTATAAATGTCGCATAAGATGTATATATGACGTAAATTACACTTTGAATATGGTATATCTGGCATACATATGGGTATTTGGCATATATGTATGCCTTATGGCACATATATATTTTCGTCGCACATACGGCGTATATATATATATATATATATAGTTTAATTTGAAGCTTCATGACGATGGTAGTGAAATAGTAACTGCAACCATGAGCTAATCCTAATTGCGCTCAAAGACATAACAAAGAAGTCCCCATTAATATTTTTCCACATCACTTTCGCATCATTTCTTTCCGCAGCTTTTTTTTTTTTTTTTTTTTTTTTTTTTTGGTTGACCTGATTTTATATTAGATAGTGAATTGTCTTTTATGTCTGCTCAAAATTCAATTGTTTACACCTTTACTCCCGGGCAATTCGATAATCATCCGTCTCGAAACAGAAGAATGTCCTCCCTAGACACTCATCGTAATGCTGATTATAAAAAACAACTTGATTGGGTCGACTGTGATTGGGTGAGTTAGCGGACATCAACAACTACACTGTAAAAAAAGACAAACGTTTCTTATTCTACGAGGATATAATATAACGACGAACAAAAACATACAACAGCCACTTCCGAGTCACCCTCGATTCCGAAAATCATTTTTATCATTAAAAGAATCAGAAACAATTATATTTTAGAAAGTTAAAGAATCATTTTTAAAACAAATTTTCAGTTGATGACCTGATTTTCGGAATGAATTCAATGACGTTTTTATAGCATATTAATCAATTTTCACAATCCGGAATATCGGCTATTAGGATGCTACCGATTATCAATTAAACAATTTAAGCAGGGTAATTCAATTTATATTTAAGAGTAAAAAAAATATATATATATATTATATATTTTTATTGTTAGTAGTAAAGCTGTTAATTTATCATGTTTGTCTGAAAAACATGCTTGTTGAACATGACAATGTTTAATTGTGAATTTATAGCGTCCAAAAACACTAAAATCCAGATTAAGCCAAAACTGATTAATACGCCTTGAAACTTCTCAGAAACGTTTTCTAAAATCAGTGCCACGAAAAGGATCTTTGTTTTTATAAATCGTCTTCAAATCTCGAAAATATCATTATTTCCGTGGTTCCGAAAGATAAAAAACGCTTTTCGCGAGGTTATTGTATATTTTCTTTTGGTATCATAGTATATTCCCTAGATTAGGGATAATTTGTTTTTATTAGCTCACAGGCTATCAAAGCCTGAGAGTGAATGTGGTCGCCTGTTCTGTATGAACGTATGTATGTACACGTATGTACGTAGCGCGATAACTATTGACATAAATAACCGTTTTGTTTCAAATTTTGTTTAAAGGTTCATTGTGATAAGGCGCTTCCCTGATTAGTTTTGGGGATTCATCAGTTAAGTATAAAGGGGGATATGGGGTAGCTAACGCCCTCTTAATTTAGATAAATGGGTTTTAAATGCAGACTTATCCGATTTTCTTCAAATTTTGTATATAGGTTCATTATGATAAGGTGCTTCCCTGATTAGTTTCACGGGCTCATTGGTTAAGTACAAAGGGGGGGACGGGGGCTAACCCTTCCCTTAAATTTAGACAAATGGGTTTTTCATGCAGAAACATCCAATTTTTTTCAAATTTTGTATATAGGTTCGTTGTGATAAGGCACTTCCCTGATTTGCTTTGGGGGTTCATTGTTTAAGTATAAAGGAGGTTACGGGGGACTAATCCCCGCTTAATTTAGATAAATGGGTTTTTCGTGCAGAATTATCCTATTTTCTTTCAATTTTGTATATATGTTCAATGTAATAAGGCGCTTCTCTGATTAGCTATGGGAGTTCATTGGCTAATTATAAGGGGGGAACGGGGGATGACCCCCCCCCCTTAATATATTGCCGATTTGTTTACTTTTCGAGAGGCTTATTTCAAATTATTTGAAATAAGAGTATAATAAACAGCCTGTGAGCTCAATGCCCTCAGTTTAAGTGGGCAGTTTTCTTTTTATTTACAGTGCAATGTGCCTCTATAAGCCCTGCCCTACCATTACACACCCATTACATGTAGGAACATAATTCTAGTTTATATTCAATTAAACCTCATATAAGTAGTCCCGAATAGAAAAATCGATATTATGTCTTGTAATAAAATAGGAAATAAATTAATGTAACTTTCACAAAGTTTTTATTTTCTTACATTTATCTTTCTTCTAATACAGTAGATATATAAAATGCATTTATCAAAATATTGTACAGATTACCGGAAGGAGTAAAATCACAAAAATGATTTTTTTGTATTGTTAATAAAAAATTATAAATATAGATGTGTATGAACTTTCGCTTAATGTTTAATAAATAGTTCAAATAACAAATCCATAAATATGTCATTTAATTACTAGTTTTTAAGTTCACAAAATGTATGTCTACCTTTATTTACAGTCCCTTAAATTGGCCGATTATACATACTTACGTATATTTTCATATATTAGTAACTGATATTAACAAGTTTAAGAAATTTTATATAAAGGGGGAGGGATGTTGAGCAGGGTGGTATATGTTTTTATTCATGATTTTTTAGTAATCGCATTTTTAATTAATAATTATTTTTACAAGAAACATATTTATACAAAAACGCATGCGCGTTGTGTCTTTTACAATATATCTTTAAAAAGAAAAACAACAGTAGTGAAATCTATAATTTATTGTTCAAAGTATGCCTAAATGTTGGTCGGCTATGTTTAAAATTAATTGGTCATTTTTATATAATTTATATTTCTCAAATATGTCACTCAAAATTTATGGCAATATGTTTTTCAATTTTTTTGTACAAGGGAATCTTAAAAATGCAATAAAATTATGATATAATTTAACTTTTAAAAATTCGGTTCAATTTTAAATTATAGATGACCCCATTATGACAAAATAAACAACATATAATTATAAAGATCTATATATGACTCCAATTTTGTTTTTACTTTAACTTGAACTGGTGTCGTAGTCATCGTTAAGATATTTTTTACTGTACATTCTGTATTTACATTTGTCAATTTTTTATTAGAAAAGCACTTTCAACAGATCACTTTAAATTCAACTTGACAATACCACTTAGAAAGCTAAGTATATTCAGCATATTATTGACGCTTGATTTTTACATCATGTATTTTTATTCAGAATGCTATTTAGAAATGCGAATCAGTTTTCTAAGAAATATGTATTTTTGCAGATGTGGGGTATTTGAGAGAATAAAATAAGAATTTCTGGCTGCGTTTGCAACTGCAGTTAATTTAAATTGCCTTTAAATTGATATTAAATACATTGGAATCGAAATTTGAAGTATTTTAAAAGCATTACAAAGTCAATAATAATAAAAAAAAATCCTGAAATTTATCTCTGAACACGAAGTACATTTAAAATGAAAATATCAGGTAGGTTTCTTAATAGTACATATACACTGTGAAAAAAGTTTCTTAATCGCTGAAAATATAATATAACAACGTCCGAAATAAAAACAATAACCATTCCCGACTTACCCATAATTTCGAAACGCATTCTTCATCTTTAGAAACCTCAGAATCCAATATATTTTCGCGATTTAAAGAAGACTTTATAAAAACTATGTTTTTTTTCCTACCATGGATTTTCGGAAACGTTTGCAAGCTGTTTAATAGTGTATTATTCAATTGTCTTAAACCAGAGTATAAGGTTTTAGAATTCTATCAACTTTCAATTAAATACTTTCAGCTGCGTACCTGAGTTTATACATGCAATAGAAACAAAATAATATTAATTTAATGTTAATAGTAAAACCATTAATTTATCATGTTTGTATCTAAAACATGTTTGTTGGACATTAAAATGTTTGCTAGAGAATTGAAAGCTTCCGAAAACATATATTGCATTTTAAAATTCTGATGAATACGCCATAAAACAACTCGGAGATATTTCTGAAAATCAATGACAGCAAAATAAAGTTTTTTTCTATAAATGCATCTTTAAATCTCGAAAATATATTGGTTCTGAAATTTTTAAAAGTAAAGACCACTTTTCGGAATCGTGAGTAATACAAAAGAAGTTATTGTTTATGTTCGTGTGCGGAGATTTTATTATTTTATAGATTAAAAAATATTTGTCCTTTTCTGCAGGGTATGTACCATGCATAATTTTACAAAACATTGTACAAAACATTTCATGCATAAAATAGGCAAAAACAAATATTCACAAAAAACATAATGCATTCAAACTGGTTTAAAATGTCTAGAGAGTAAAATTAAATAACGAAATAAAATTATTTTAGATATTTTATTTAGATTATTTAGAATTAAGTAAAGAAATAAAATTAAAATTTCTGGAAAACTTTTAAAGCTTTGAATTATATCTTCAGACAACATCAAACTGAATCTTATTTTACATATGCAGACTACATACACAACATTTACATACACACATTTACATACACAAAAAAGCAAGGTCTTGAAAGATTTATTCGATTGTATAATGGTTATTGCGTGATTTGCATAAAATATCAGTTCATAAAAAGCCTTTCCGTTTGATTTCATTTTAAAAATTCTTCTTCCTATTATCCAAATTCCAAGGAGTAAATGTTATGTGTGTCCGCTTTCCGGCGGTATATCCCCAAATTCAACTGGGATCTGCTGGCAATGGCCAAAAAAATGTATATGAAAATTGGTTCGATTCTGTGCATAACTTCATGTACTTTTCAATGATTCAATAATGAAAAGGGAACAAAAATCACTATCACAGCGCCCCTTTCCTGCGGAATATCTCCAAATTAAACTGGGACCTGCTGGCAATAGGCAAAAACATTTAAATTAAATTTGAATCTATGCATAACTTCATACATCTTTCGATTAGGCAATAATGAAAATGGAACAAAGATTGCTATCACAGCGGCCTCTTCCCGTGGAATATCCCCAAATTCAACTAAGACCTGCTAGACATAGTCAAAGACATATAAATGAAATTAAGTTCTATTCTATTCATCACTTAATACACTTTTTGATGATACAAAGTGGACTGTCCGTGTGTCTTCACGGACAGACATACGTTTTAGAAAAACGTGTTTTTCGGTATCCCCAGACTTTTTAACAATATTACCTAATGTGGCTTTAGATAACGAGAAACTATACATTACATGGCGTTTTTTAATAACGAGTAATTCTCTTCGGAACGAGCGGAAATATAGCCTTCCATCCAGCAGTTCTTAAAAAACACCATTTTGCATGTAAACGAAAATTTCAGTTGCCATACGAGAAGTTATACTTTCAAAAACATATTAGTTTTGAAAAACAATTTCTCTATGCAGGAGTTTTTTTTTTTAAATTCCAAACAAGTTCGTCTAAAACATATACGAAAAGACTCAGTAAGATACTGAATGATTCTTAAAGCAGATAAAAATACAGCAATAAAATATGTTTGGTGCTAATCATTTTTAATCATTTAAGTGCCTTTGTTTACGCAATTTCCTGTACAAAATATGTTTTTGTAGGTAATAAAAATAATAATAATAATAATAATGAAAACTGAAAACATATCTCTTTAAACGCTTTCTTTTTACCTTTTTCTACACTGTAAAAAATCTGTGTAATGTTCCTGACGTTTACTGTGTAACATTCCTGGCTTTTCTCGGGTTATTTCTGCTGATCCGAGAACACCGAGAAATCTGATGTAACAACTTCCACAATGCTGTGTAACTTTTCGAAATACTTGCAGAAATGGAATTTGCTGATCAACTGTGAAACGTCCCATATGTTTTGTGTGTAACATTCCTTAGTTTTCTCAGGTATATACTTTTGAACTTTTGTGCAACTTTTCGGAATTATTGTAAAATAGTGATCGGTGATCTGTGTAAAGTTCCATATGTTTTGTGTGTAACTGACTTGTGTAAGTTTCCTGACATTTCTTTGGTGAAATTCATGGGAAAACCTGTGGCAGAAAGGTGGCACTGGTTTTCTCAGGAACTTTACACCAAACTTTTTACAGTGTATGTGTAATAGAAGAAATTATTGTAATAAAATTTTTATCTATACCGGTTTTCGACAGATTTACACGTTTTTGGAGTCAGAGATACCGAAAAAAATGTTTATACAAAATGTCTCTTTGTCCGTCTGTCCGTGTGTCTGTCCTCATTGAATCATCGAAAAGTGTATGAAGTGATGCGTAGAATTAAAACAAATTTCAGTTATACGTTCTTGACTGTGGCTATCAGGTCCCAGTTTAATTTGGCGATCTTACGCCTGAAGGAGGCGCTGTGATAGCGATTTTTGTTCCATTTTCATTATTGTATCAGCGAAAAGTGTATGACGTTATACATAGAATTCCACCAAATTCTATGCATATGTTTTTTACTATTGCCTGCAGTTCCTAGTTGAATTTGGGGTTATTCCAAAGGAAGAGGACGATTTGACAACGATTTTCGTGTGATTTTATCGATTTTATGTTGTACTTCGGCAGCTCGTGAAGTGAAGGAAACCAGGCGCTTCGCAAGTAGTTGACGTGTAACAGAATAACAAAAAATATTTATTTTATTGGCGATATGATAGCGAATTTTGAAGTATGTCTTGTGTGAGATAGAATAATATTTTGATATTGGCACATCCGACTAATATCCGATAAAATTGAAAGAATCGATATCCATTTAATAAGAGTAATTTTAAAGGATCGATAAAAATTGAGTTTTGTAGAAAACAGGTCACATAAAATCTTTTTTCCCTACGTGTATTTTGCTTTTAATGCTACTATCATAAATCTTAAAGATAATTTTACGAGAAATTTAAAATGCCGAAACATTGAACTTTCATTTTAAAAGTATACTGATAATATTAGCAGATCTATAAGAAAATGCATGCATGATAGTTATAAAATTATAATTCAGATGTTTAATTAATATAATAATTCTTTGTACTACTCATTTTTATAGACATTATTTTATTTACAAACATATAAACAAGCAGTGTACATGTCTAAAAGTCTTAAAAAGTGCTTTTAAAACTACACAAAACTTGTCAATCTGTTAAAAATTGTAAAACAAGAAAAATATTTTCACTTGTCGCTCTAAGGCATCTTCAGTCACTGATGTTATGCTTTCTGCTTCGTCAGTCAATCTGTTGAAAACCCCCATTTTTATTTTTCCTAATAACATATGGCGCCATCTATTATATATTTTTACGTGGGCCATATCATTGCATGTTTCTGAATTTCTTGTAAATATTTCTATGGCTTCCCTCTACAATACGTAGTTTTATGTTATTATGCTGTTATTATGTTATTAGTAGTTTTATGTATTATGTTATTATGTGTATATTTTATTATATTGCATTATATTGCATTTTGTATTATATTGCATACGTTATTAGGAAAAAAAAAATGGGGGTTTTCAACAGATTAATTGACGAAGGAGAAAGCATAACATCAGTGACTGAAGATGCCTGAGAGCGACAGGTGAAAATATTTTTACTGTTTTTACAATTTTTAAGAGATTGACTAGTTTTGTGTAGTTTTAAAAGTATTTTCAAAGACTTTTAGACATGTACACTGCTTGTTTATGTGTTTGTAAATAAAATAATGTCTGTAAAAATGGGTAGTACAAAGAATTATTACGTTAAAAATGACATTATGAACGATCGTAGATAAAAAATTGTTTACTTAAAATGTTTAAGGCACCGCCGCGACTTGATATATCCGTTCACTATGCTGTAGGTTTCCCAGCAATACAAGGTTTGTTTAAATTAATATAATTCTACAAATATAATGAATTTTTAAAACATCAAGTAATGATTGATACTCTCAAGGATTATACTTATATACGTAATTAAGTTTTTTATCTCAAGTTTGAAAATTCAGATTTTTTAAGCATTTTAAAAAAATTACACAGAAAACAACATTACAAATTTGAACTTTTGCTCGGCGGTCAGGGGTTTAAGAATTTTTTATAAGAGAACCTTCAATTCTTGAGATAAAAAATCCTTCTTACAAAATGTTTTGTTAAGTACAGTATTAAAATGATAAAATCCAGATAAGTCCAATGTGTTTGACTATACAGGATAGAGAGGAAAATCTTTTCTAACACTTCATTTTAACGCCTTCATAAGGAATGTCTTGCATACTTTCCGTAAAAGGTGCGAAGGTTTTATTTTATTTTATTTTTTTTTTTTGAGTGCGAAAATGTTTTAATAGTAATCTCTCCTTGTCTTATTGTGAAGTTTTTTTTATTAAAAAACGCAAAGATTTCTACTCCGATTGTGATGAAACTATGAAAACATGAAACTATGAAATGAAACTATGAAAATTTGTTAAAATGAAGAGTTCAAGACCCTAGGATGCTCCTGTGTACAGTGTTAAAATACTAAGTTATAAAGATAATTAACAAATATATCATTTGTTAATTTAGGATGATGTAATATTTAAAATCCTTTAATATTTTGATAGGAACGTAAATAAATTGATTAGTGACAATTCCAAGTTGAAAAATTTTGAATTTAAATATATATGTTATATAAAAAATTTATTTCGCAATATTCCTTTAAATTATTCTAAATTCTGGCATATTCATTATTTCCCTATCTCTTAATAATATTTATTCCTATTTAATGTCCTTGTAAAATTAAAAACGCGTATATTAATAATTATCTTATTCAAAATCTTAATCTAAAACTTTAAGTCAATTCGTAGCTTTTATCAACTATCCAATCTCTAATATTCTGAGAGAATCTAGTTTTTTATTTCGAATGTCTTTAAAAACCATTTTGTTATTTTTATTCCAAGAGACTCGCTTCGTGCGTTAATTTTGTTTTATTTAAAAAACATTGCGCCACTAGATCTGGGATTATTTCTTATTAAAACTTCTCCATCTCGCGTCATTCGCTTAGCCGCTCAATTCTTAAATTTCGCCTCTCATTGATTGGTTCGTGTACGTATTACGTCGATAGTGTAGTTGACCGCGCCGCGAACAAAAAGCAATTGCAAGACTTCGGAGCTCATATTTCGTCTTGTTTCCAAGTGCTAATCAAATGGTTATCTGGCGTTTTTATGATTCGGAATTTCTAAACCAGCTATTTAATATCAACTAAATGATGTAATGATGTCAAACCTGAGGGATTTAGAAAACATCTTCGTCCTGTGGGAATTGTTTCGACATCTCTCCTGTGCCTGAATAAACGTTTTATTTGGATAACTGGCTTAATCTTAATGGAGAAATTCTCAATGGGTACATTCATTGCCTACACTCCTCGCCATGATTCTCGATCTATCGAATGCAATCATTCACCATCTTTAACAAGCTGCCAGTTATCCTAATCCAAATCTTACATTTATATATACATATTCATATGAAACTTAATATGAACCATGTGAATATTTTTGCACTCAATGGTTCATTACATTATTTTCGCATCTAATTAGAGTGATAAATAGTAAGTAATAATTCACACCCCTTATTATAATTATTTTCGTAGTTAAATATCCTTTCAATCATATTCGTTACCTATTTTCTCAATGTTATTCAAAGAAATGAATAATGATAAAATAATAAAGCAAAAAACAGGAACGAAATGTTACTGGTAATATGCCAAATTTGGGATATCAATTCCTTTAAAAATATATTTTCTTAGTCATAAAAGAAGCGGACTTTAAGGGTAATTACGTTATTATTCATTTTCCATTTTTGTGATTTTATTTCCATTAAATAATGGAGATAAAATCAGAATAACAAAAAGATTTGTGTTATTATTAAGTGTTTACTCAATATTTTATTTTGGATTACCAAAAAGTTTTAAATGAAATATGATGGTAAAGAAAATGTTTTCTAAGACTTTCGAAATTTTTTATGTAATCATCGTCTTGCTAAAAAATAGTTTAAATTCCCATTTTTATACAAAATATGCTCTTAATAATCGCATAATTTTATAATTACACAATATTATCATTAAATATTTGATGATATTTACGGGAAAAAATCATATGGAAGTCGTAAAAAGAAACAAAATCGATGCATTTTCATGTAGAAATTATTTGCAAAGATTTGATTTTTTTTTTTTTAATCTTACAAGTTTTCATTTTTTATGAAAAATAAATATTAGTAGAGAATATTTATTATGTTGAGCATATAAAATAAGAGGTACAGTAGACAATTAAATTAAGTTAATACATTTTAATATATGATTTAATATATAATTAATATGTATTTTGCGAAACCCATTTGAAAATATTTCACATTTATTGTTAGATTGAAGAAAGTTTTTGAAACAAAAACTATTACGCCTTTAAAAGGCAGAAATTTCCATTTCATAAATGTGAGACACTGACAAAATTTTATATCAAAATAAATAATTCATTTCTTTCGGTAGAAAATATCTGGCATGATAAATGTTTGCGTAAAATGTATGTTGTTTTCCCGATTACGTTATTTTACCTTATCAGACCCTACCGCTATGATGTCATGAACTTGAAGAGTTTCTCTTTGAAAAAATTCTGGTGTGTCCTCTGGCTGTGTCTGGTGTAATTCGAGATCACTGACAATTTTCCGTAATTATAGTTCCCCTCAAACACGGACAAGTCATTCGACTGTCACAAAATATCAATATTCAAATAATCAAAGAGCAATACAAAATACATTTCACAAACAAGTGTTACAAAATTGTTACCTAACATGCCTGAAAGGCTGAGAGAACTATTATCTTACTATGTACATTTTAACCAAAAAAGCTATTTTTTGTAATCAATAAATATTTAAATGTGATATAAATATCTACATATGGCATATATTTATAAATGTCAGTAAAATCGATTTATAAATTTATTTTAGTTCATTTTGGTCTTATCAAAAAACTTGCTAACATAAATGTTGTGTATTGATAAGAAGATTTATAATAAATTTAAGCGATTTGATATCTTGTGAAAACCGCTGGTGTGTCTGAACCCAAACTGAATTTGTCTCCTATAAAGAAACAAAATTTAGAAACACACTGTTGAAACGTACAATTTATGTAAATGGTGTATTTCTTAATGTTTAATTTTATATAACTATCTTATAGGTCAGGGCTGTTTAACGTGGCGTACTTTTGAAGGTTTCCTGTTATTGCCTTTTGAAAAAAAATCCACTTTAAAGGATGCTTTCTTAAAACTCATTAATGCTTCATTAGTGTTTGTAATGTTTTTAGGTAAATTTCGTAAGAATTACTACCTATTACATTATCCCCTATGTTGGAATTTCTGAAATAATTTTGCAGATCTACGCCGATCATGACCCCTCTAGAAACCAAATCCATATATTTCAAAACTTTATCTATCTGTTTATTTGTATCACTTTTTTATGGACAAGATAACTTCCATAATTCTGCCCAAATCTCTTCCAAACTGATAACATAAAATAATTGGATAAAAAATCTCGGTCAAGTTCGTTAATGGGCAAAATCGGACTAGAGGTGTGGAAGTTTGTGCAAATAGAAAAAAAAAACTAGTAAATTCTTAATTATGATACGTATCGAATTCGTTTAAAGTTATTATTACTTCTAGAAAAAGGGCAAAAAATTTATGTATAACATATTTTTATGTAATTAAAAATGTTCTCAAGGGGCGAAAAAATAGCGGTTTAAGAAGAATAAAAAATCATAACTGCGGCAATTCACAAGATATCAAATCGCTTAAATTTATTATAAATCTTCTTATCAATACACAACATTTATGTTAGCAAGTTTTTTGATAAGACCAACTTTTACAGCAAAAAAAAACCCTGCTGGCTCCACTGGCACAGGTGGAATTCAAAGTGAGTGGACCCAACTGCCGCATCATGGCAAAAAGTTCCTTCTTCTTCCCAATAAGCAGGCGCCCCAAGGTCTGCGGCGAATTTAGTTTATGGTCCAATTTTACATTTAGATCCCTCACCAATTAACAAGACTAAATAATTTTATGAACACGGGCGAATTTTTACAATTATTTACGAAATAGTTGGAGTATAATGTGAAAAAAAAACTCTTCGAAAGCGGCCAGATAAAGTTCATAAACTGGGTTTGTCTCTAATTTTGATTTGGTTTTCGTTAGTGAAATTTGCACATAAGTTTGGAATCTACCTGTGCGTATAGGACGAGCCGACAGGGACTTTTTTTTAAATCTTTCAAAGTGTAATTCACGCATTTAAAATCAAAAATATATTTTTAAAATTTTGCCATGCTTATTTTCACGATGTGTAGTTATTCTTCATAAAAAATTTTATAGTGTAATTGTAATGGTTAGAATTGGTAATAATTGGTAATAATGTTTTAATGCGTTAAAAAATAAAGTTTAGAACAATAATAAATTCTCCCTCCACCTTTTCAGCTATGTTTTTTCCTTTGTCACAATGGGTCATTGACTCGTTTAAAGGAGTTGAAAAGCGGTATAATTTTCTCTCCCAGATCATTGAGATTTTAAGTAATGTTTTCTCAAAAATCGAGAAAACCATACGGAATGATTTTTATCAATGAAAGCTCTTCCAGGCTGTCTGTCTGGAAAAAAGCCATGGATTGGTCACTATCATGCCTGTCTATGATTTTCTAATTTCTATAACGCTAAATTTACGCCTCCGAAAGGAATATTTCCTTTCACGTCCTAAAAAAACCTAGCAAACGTCTCTGATTTACATGTTTTTTATTTATTATTACAAGCGAGATTAAATTTTCTGGCACCTTCCCAACAAAAATTTTTGCGATAGGCCTCTGGCAGAAAAATGTAAAAGTATAATTTGAAATTTACTAAGATTTACGTTTTGTCTGAAAATCGTTTTTACCTGAATCACAGGGACCAGACATCTACAACAAGGAGATGTTTTGCATCATATAAGACGTCTGTGTATTGATACTCATACTGTAAAATAATATTGTTGTATGTTTTGAGTCATGTAAATAATGGCGCCCTTCATTTTTTGCCAAGAGCTGAGATGCGCCCCTTTTTACATTAAGGTTGCGCAGAGCTGTTATAGGTTACTATAAATTAACTAAATAAATGTGATGAAAAACATTATTTTATAATAAATTAGCCTCCTCTGAAAAACACCAATTTTATCATCAAAAATTTTAAATGTCGCCACAAAATAAACACTGTAATGTAAAAAAAAATAATAATAATGTCATACTGTAAAGTAAAAAAAAAAAAATCTAAATTCTGATTTACTGTTAATTTTTCAGTATATATTCTAAATTTGAAAATTTTCCCATTAACAGGTGATAACATTTGTAAGTGTGCATTTAAAATGTACATTTCTTACAACTATATACAAATTTCTATGTTAAATTTAACAAACGTAATTCAGTATATCCCTTAGTTTTAAGCATTTTTATCTCAAAAAAGAGCTTTAAAAAAAAGAAAATAATAAAATGTCTACCGACATTGGTTTTAAACGACACATTTTAAGCACAGATACAAGAAACTGACTCGTATAAATCCTTTAAAAGATAACACACAAAATTTATTTCTCCCCGGATAACCTTAGAGTAGATTACTTGTCTTTTACGGCTATATGTTGTATAAACAAGCAACATTTCTCAAATTTTCCTAAAATCCAAAACTAGACGTAAAATAATCGATCGGAGGCAATATTACCTTTCCTATAGTAAAGAAAACTACTATTTGATAAGTTCATCTAACATGAAAAAACACATTTTTTGTTTGACAAACATTTATACATTATACTTGGGTAATTCTTATAAATCAGGAAAAATACATGTATTTTCTTTCCTTTTTTTTATTTGATATAATGAAATAAATAAAATCTGCTTAAATATGTCTGCATGGGAAGAAAATTTTAACCTTTATTTTCAGAACAAATATGTAAATGTCATTTTAAAATTTGAAAATAATGTAATTTTCCTGGCACATCACAGGTTATGTTTCATATATTACAATGATTTTGAAATTGCATCTCATATACATTTTGTTTTTCAAATAGCATACTTAAAATAATATATATATATTAACACGCATTTATGTATACCAAACAAAAATGGATCGCTTTGTGCACTTATATTGCCATGTAAATTTTTTGGTAACTGATGTCGTATCACCAGCATGAACATTTTGGTTTGCTTTTCCGGAAGAAGATTTAGCACATTAATGACAAAGATTCTCAGAAAATCTATATTATATAGCAAAAACACGTCTATCAGTAACGCCGACGTCTTATTGTGGCAACGATAAAAACAATACATTTAACTTTTTTACTGAAATTTAATTATTTCTAAACATTTCATGATTATAACAGTATCACATTTTCATTTCGATTAATAATATTTCGTTAACCTTAAGGACAATTCATAAATATATTTTATATCAGTTTTTAGGTGCGTTCGTAATTATATAAATACGTAGCACCTATTGTCGTCGCTTGGTCCGTCCGTCTGTCTGTCCGTCCGTCCGTCCGTCTGTCTGTCCGTCTGTCTGTCCGTCCGTCCGCATATAAGAACGCAAAACCTACCCAACCGAATGGTTTGAAATTTAAGATATATTATCTTTGCAGAATTTTGTCGAGACATTTCAAATTTCATTAAAATCGAATCAAAACTTTCGGAGATATTAATAAAAATATTTATTAAGAAATTTGATTTTTTTTAAATCGGTGCTTTCTTGTTATAGGAGCTTCCGAAGTTTAATCGTCAAGCGACCGAGATACTTATTCTATTACAGAAATTAATCTGCAGACGATATCATTCATTTCACAGAATTAAAAATCATCAAGATCTAAATATTTATATAGCTAGCTACAGTACGAACGCACCTCATTTGTCACGTTTGACGTACAATTTCCAGCTTGTTAAACTTACAATAGCAATACGTCCATTTAAACTGTTTATCACGTTGCAATTTAACAAAATACGACGTCAGTACCAGTATGATTATAATAAAAATAAATAAAATCGAAAACATATCTGCAGAAAATGTATAAAATTAAAAACATAAAATATGTTTATGTAGAATAATACAAAATAATTTTCTCCTTCGTTAATGCACTGTACCACCATTCACTAACTTTGTATGAAACCTGCTGCAGGATTCCATTTAGTTACAAAGTACAGTCGGACTCCCCCCCCCCCCCTAATATATGAAAATATGTTTTAAAGTCTTTTTGTGGACTTCACACAGTATGAAGAGATTTATTTGCCCTAAGAAGGTATAACATATGTAAATGTATACCAAGAATAAAAAAGAACAGTTTGATACCATCTTCTCCAAAAATTAATAAATCATTTTTTATATCATTTAACAATTTAAGGGATTTTCTACAATATATATTGTAGTATATATATATATATATATATATATATATATATATATATATATATATATATATATATATATATAATTTACGAAATATAAAATATTAATGAATTTTATAAGATTATTGAAACCTAAACAAAAAACATTACTAAGAATAAATTTGTACAGAATTTTAATTTTATGATTCAGTTTCCCTTAAAATTTGCAGTTTTTTAAAAAGGATTGTATTTTTTTCTATAATTTCTAATAGTACTTATGAATATTTCAAGCAGTATCAGCTTCTAACATAAATGTTTTATGCCTTTAAGGTTATCATTAAACAAACTTTCTCTTATCTTCTGTATACAGATTACCTTTCTTACTTGGACAATCAATAAGCGTTCATTTTTGCATTTCTTACGGTAATTTGTAAAGCACACATGACGGAGATTTTCATCGATTGATATTTTTATTGGAAATAAGTTCATAAAAATTGCGAATGGGAATCAAATCATTTTGAAAATTTAACAAAAATAATAATGCTCATTTAAAAAAGATAATTAAGCCTTTATAAAGAACAAAATCACTCTTTCTCACGGAGTATAAATATATATATATATATATATATATATATATATATATGTACTGGGTGCGTCATAAATTCGTGCAAACTTTAAAAAATCATAATAAAAGAAGTAATGCTCTTAAAATTTTTCGGTTTACGCGAGTATGATCAGAAGGATTTGAGATTTTTTCCTTTGTAGAAGAAAGAAAAATGATTCCAAAAGTAACCGATAGAGGGTGCTCACACGTCATACTGAGGCGTTTTATGCATATCAGGCTCGCAATAAAACACCTGGTTGAAATGGATTCGTCATTCGATCTCGGTACGAGGCTAATGAAAAAGACAGGCTACCGCGGTGCATTCCACTTATATTTTTTTACAGACAGCTAGAGTGACGTGTTGCTCTTTTCGTACACCTGCATTGGCGGATTCGAGCACCACATGACTCCCGCGGTCTGTAAAAAAGGTACGCGTAAAGCACCGCAGTTGCCTTTCTTTTTCGTTAGCCTCGATCTCGGTAGCATGGTATCGTTACCAGATCGAGCGCTGGTGGTTAAACTTTTCTACAAGAATCGAGAATCCACAACTATTGCATTGCGAAAGTTTCGCAAAGAGAAAGGACTTAAGGCGCAAAAAAACCCTATTTCATTCAATGGGATACTCAATTTAGAACAACGTTTTAAGCAAACGGGGAGTTTGGAGGGTCGTCCACGTAGTGGCAGACCATTCTCGAGCGCGGATCGTGTCCATGTTGTGAAAAGTGTCATGGAAGAATTGGGAGCCGAGACATCAAGCGGGAGTAGCAGTGCCCGTGAAGCCGGGAGAATAACAGGGATTCCGGACTAGTCAATTCGACGTATTCTGCATGGAATCTTGGATCTGTATCCGTACAAGATACAGGCAGTTCACCAGTTATTACAAACAGATACAGATAAAATACTAAAGTTTGCTATATGGGTGCTGGCACAAATGAAGCACACATACACAGCACACCACAATAGTTGCTGAACGTCATGTGGTTGGATGAAGCACACTTTTCACTCAATGGTGATGTCAATACGAGAAACAGTTTGTATCTGGACGACGTCAAACACTCGTGAGTACCTGACCAAGCCACTGCATGCTCCTCATGTGACTGTTTGGTGTGGTTTCACCGCGTCTTTCATTCTGTGCCCTTTCTTTTTTGAATACCCTTGTTCTGAATTCGACTGGAAAAACCTGTACACTCACTGCGGAACGGTATCTTACGCTTTTGCGTGACCACGTTGTGCCTGCATTGCAGGAAAGACATGCATTACCTGTCGTCACCTTTATGTAGGATGGTGCTTCGCCCACTTCTTTTCACATTACTTCTTTTATTATGAATTTTTAAAGTTTGCAGGAATTTATGACGCATCCGGTATACATATCTGTATGTTTTTATAAAATTCACGAACGGAAAATAAGTTCTAATAACTCAATTAGAGTTCTATTAAATGTATTTTGTCAATAATTATAAATATTTAATTAATTATGTCTTCACAGACCTTTTAGATTAAATTTAAAAATAAATGAGATTTGTCAGTGTATCTTCAAAATTTTCAAAAATCCTCCGTTCCTTTACACTTGTTTCTAAACTGAACAAGTTAAGTTAAATAAAAGAGTGTAAAAAATAGTTTTTTTGTGAAATTGTGTGTAATTATTCGATTCGTTTTCTCCCCGAACGATCAAATTATAGTTTAGCTACGCCAAAACTATTAAAAATATTTATTAATAAGAATACCTTTAAATAAAATATTCTGTTATAAACATTCAATGTTTTTCTTAAAAATCACGTCTCATTTCAGCACTTTACCAAATAAATTCTGTAACAATACATTAATTTGGCGTGGGCACTGAACCTGATTATAAAAAATAAATCACCTCTTTCTTTCGCTTGTTAGAAAGCGGAAACCAGTAAAAAAAAATAAAAATAATTATAATTTTTAATGCTATTTTTTTTAGGATATCGTAACAGGAATGAAAATAAAAGCATTATTTAAACACAGCTATTCAGACTTTCTAAATTATTTTCTCATCGTATAATTATAATTTAATTAATATAAAAGTAATAAGTAATTAAAGCTAATTTTTAAAAATACATACTTTATTTTTTAGTTATTATTTTCTACTTGTTCGTGTTTAAAATATATCGTTGTGGCAGCTTCAGAGACAATTGTCTTTATTTGGAAAGCGTTGTTTGCTGCATAATTAAATCCGTTGTTGTTGTAATCCTTATACAATTGTAACCACAAAGAATATTTGTCGATTTAGTACATGTGGCGTGCTAACCAAAAAATGACTTAACATTATTAATTTATAAATAAGTTGTAAGAATATTAAAATTTGTATTGTGATCGGAAATACGCCTTTTACATAATTTTTAATATTCTAGCCTATAAGGAAGTGAGCGAAAAATTACTTATAATTATTAATTTATAATTAAGTTGTAAGAATATTAAAATTTGTATTGCGATCGGAAATAGCACTTTTACGTTTTTTTTTATTCTAGCATATAAGTAAATGAGCGAAAAATGACTTAAAATTATTAATTTATAATTAAGTTGTAAGAATATTAAAATTTGTATTGTTATCGGAAATACGCAGTTTACATTTTTTTTTTTTATTCTAGCCTATAAGGAAGTGAGGGAAAAATGACTTAAAATTATTAATTTATAATTAAGTTGTAAGAATGTTAAAATTTGTATTGTGATCGGAAATACGACTTTTACATATTTTTTTTTTTTAATTCTAGCCTATAAGGAAGTGAGTAAAAAATCGATTACGAAATTCCCTCTTTTCATACAAAAAACAAGTTGCGTTAAAAGCAAGAACGATAAATCATGCGTCAAGCATAGATTTTGAAACATTTTACAACATAGTCAGAATACTGCAACAAAACTGCACATATTAATAAGTTGAAAAATCATGTCTATGTAAACATTTTGGAAAACGTATAACACAGTTGAAAACACATTTTCAGAAATGACCATCAACAGTAGGAAATATATCAGAATTATTTTGTATTGTCTTGTAACTTATTTATACATTTGTCGATTATTAATATATATTACATAGTATGCTAAAATTAAGTTCATTTAGCAAATTCATAGCACAGTTCAAAATTCCTCTCAGTAATTTCCGTCCACGAACGGAAATGAACTCTAAATGTTTTTTGCAGCCCTATATATGATCTATAGAATTTATACACACCCAGTAAAATTCTGAATATTAGTTACATTTAAGAAACGCATATCACAATAGAAAATGCACTTCAAGGAATTATCGCTCATTCAAAGTAGTTTTGCCGAAAACCTCTGTGTGTCCCTGTAGATGAACACCAAATGCTATGCAAATCACATTCTATAGTTAGAAGTTTGAAGTGCACCTTGGTGATGCATATCAGTTTTAATATGTTTGAAATAATGTAATAACATGTAACATAAATCAAATACATTGGAAACGATATTTTCCCATAATCCGTAATATACGGCATCTTTTGCGTGTCCCTGTAAACGAACTAAAAATGCTACACACTTAATTTTCAATACAAAACATACCATTGTAAATCCAAATAACATACTATATACATTACCAGCTGAGTATATTTTATAAAAATCTGTAGGTATTATATAAGGCTGCACTAAATAAGTCAAGTATGTTTCCGTCTATTGAATATATAGCTGAAGGTGAATTTTCAAATACTAAATTGCCTATGTAGAATATATATAAAAATCAATAGAACACATACAGGGCTGCACAAAAGAATTGGAGTAGTTTTCCAGCTGTGGGAGGTTATTGCTCACATCTGGTTGCGTTTTCTAAAATGATTATTTAAATTATTTACCTTATTAAGGTATCCGCCTACGTTTGAAACGTCAATTTCGATAAAAATTCACATTTTTTTTCTTATAGAATGAACATTTCTGCTTCTAAATCTGTTTTTATTTTTTCCTGTACGCCTATTAGAAATGAAATTAGAGACCTTTAAAAACAGCTGACGACGTTAATTTATACCCGAAGTGGATCGCGAATTAAGGGTTATACTGTTTTCGCACATTTTTTAGTTTTTACAGTTAATATTATATTTTAGCTGTATCTATAGCATTACCTCAAAGGGTTTATTTGTTTTGTTTTTTACTACTTTATCAAGTTAAATTAGCATTTTCTGCAAAATTTGATTTTTATCAAGAAAAGTAGACGACTGCTCTAACTCAAAATTTTATTATTCTATAACCATAAAATTTTTTGAGTAGCTATTTGATAATGTGTATAGTGTAATAAAGTAAAGAATTGATTCTAGGTAAATAATTTGTTAATATGTAGCTACTTTTATGAAGAATTACACGTAAAATTACTGACATTTTCTATGTAATTGTATATAATCAGCTGCATCTCTTTTAGATTTCAGCATATTGGCTAGTTTTTAGTTCATTACACTCAAGAGTGTCTTATATGCATATGATAAAAATATTTGTTTATTATGGATTTTTTTTTTTAAGCCGAAGATGTTTTAATAAAAAAAAATGCTAAAAAATGACTAAAATTCTTCAATTTTTTAAAAAGTTACATAAATATTTTATATTTTTTTCATTAATTTTCTTTTTTTGTATTATATTATATTTAAAAGTTCCAAAACAGTACCAAAATTACAGTTTATTTAAAAAAAAATGGCTTTTTAAATAATCGGATAGCAATAAATATTAACATAACGAATTACACTAGTAAACTCGAAAATGCTCCAAAAAGAATTAAATGCATAAAAATATAGAAATATGTGTAAAATAAACAAGTATAAGGCTATAGTTATAAATTTACTGGTTTTTAACGTGTTTATTTAATTAAAAAAGTTCTTTTAAACTCATATGAAAACTTTAAATGCGTTTTCTGAAAAGTTAGATTTTCATCGGAAAAGGTTAACGACTATTGCTCTAACTCAAAATTTTATAATCCTATAACCAGGAAATTTTTTGTGTAGCTTTTCGATAACGTCTAGAGTGTAATAAAGTAAAGAATTAGCTCTAAGTGACTTACTTTTTGATATATAGCTATTTTTATGAAGAATTACACGTAAAATTACTGAAATTTCTATGTAATTGTATATAATCAGCTGTATCTCTTTTAGATTTCTGTATATTGACTAGTTTTTAGTTCATTACACTCAATAGTGTCTAATATGCATATGTTGAAAAAAGATTTTTGTTATATGCATTTTTTTTTTGTTTTTAGAGACAGAGGCGTTTTTATAAAAAAAATGCGAAAATATTTCCCAAAATTCTTCAAAATTTTAAAAAGTTGCATAAATATTATATACTTTTTTATAATTTTCTTTATTCTGTGTTAGATTACACTGAAAAACACCAAAAAATGTGTCAAAAGTAGAGTTTTTTTTTTTTTTTTAAATGTCTCCGAACGTAGTCGGATACCTTAAACAGTGCAGTTTTGTTAAATTAATCTGGAAGTGTTGGAAAGTGTTTCATAACATATACTTAACGCGTGATTTTTATTTCTTGTTTTTTTTTTTTTTTTTTTTTTTTTTTTTTTTTTTTTTTTTAATTTCAGTTTTTTTAATATAACTTTTTGAAAATCTCTTATTAAATCGTTTTATGAAGAAAATTGATTTAATCCAGAAAAAGTAACATTTTTGTTGCAATTCGGTTTAAAAAGGCAAAATGAAAAGTTTTTATTTGCCTTAATTTCACATATTAAAGCTAAAAAATACGTCCGAAATTTTCAAAAATAGCTTAAATTATTGCATTACAAAATATATTTAAGATAAAATAGATATAATAATTTAAAGTATAGCAGAGTATATCAACATACATTTGTTGTACTTTATATAACATATTTAATTCGTAACAAAAAGCATTTTACTTGGCAAGTTAATTATTAAAACTTTTCTCCTCTTGTGACAACTGAAAAATGTTAGCGAACATACACTAAGACAAAAATTCAAGAGCAGTTAAAAAAAATCATTATAATAAAAACTAATTGATAATATTCTTCAGCAAACGTAATAGTACAGCAACTTAAAAGGAAATAAAATTTAACCAAAGATAATCAAAAGTACTTTGGTCTGTATTATTTTTAAGATTTTTTCAACTTCTTACCTCTTGAATTTTGTTTTTCCTAACATAAAATACATGTCGTTAAAAAAAGAATGATAAATATGCACTTTATAGACTCTCATACATTTCGAATTATTGACATTTAATGTATTCATTTATATTCATTCTTCTATTAAAAAAAACCCTTTGTTTTATGCTCCCAAACCTTTTATTTCAATTTATTTCAAGAGAGTATGTCAGTTCAGCGAAAAGAAAATCCAGATTCGAAACAGATTCAAGAAAATATTTCAGAATTGTAGATTCAAAGAGATCTAAGCACGTCAAAGATTTCGTAAGTAATGCTTTCCCATGAACAATACATCAAATAATATTATTTGTTGTAAATTTAAGTTCAAATTTAATTCATGTAGAAAAACATCTTCTTTGCTCATAGCAAAATGAAAAATTTACACAAATTTTATACGTATTTTTTTGTTGTATAACTACCCTATGTATATAAAATCTTAATACAACGATTTTATGAAGCAATTTTATGAAATGTTTTTTTAAAAAGCTTAAATTTGGTATTTTTTTATATCGCTAACCAGGCCCCTACCTGCCCGGCATGAATGCCTAGCTTAACGGGTTAGTACCTGGGTGCGGGCGGAAATCGCCTGATCACAGCATGGCTGTGATCTACCTGACTATTGATTTGTTCACATCGCTGCTGTGCTTGCTCTGTTGTGATTTGCTACCGTTATCTTTCTTTGCCGGTTCAAGGTTTCTGTTTAACTTTGTTGAATTGACAGATTTAATAGGTCTTGTAATTTAGAACCTTGATCAGGTGACGAGACCCTTACCTGACTAGGCACCCCCAGACTTGGTATTGTACTTGGTATTGTAATGATACTGGCGAAAATATTATTTTTGTGTGTAGTCACGTACTTTATTATTGTTCTTAAAGATGATGTATATCGTACTCATAGTTATTTTACAGTGGGTGTGGGAGGCACAAAAAAATGATTACCTACTATCTATGAGTAGTAATTACTTAAAATGCTTTATTCTATTGTGTCACTGTGTTATTTGAATCTCTATGAAATGTATATATTTTACTCTGAACCTTATTACGGCATTTTCTTCATTGGAAATATGGGTTTTAATATTTATAGCTCTTTTACAAGACACCCCAAAAAATTCAGACTCTTTATCCTTTTTTCTATGACTTTGATTTAACATATGTTCATGTATAACTATATAGAAAAATGTCATCTATTGGAATCCAACTTTCGGACGAAATTTAAGCATATTTCCCACGAACGAATTTTAATCCCATCTTCAAAATAAGATTTGGCCAAATTTATGTTTCTGTAGAAATATCCACGTAATAGTTCTTACATTGGTAGTGTCCCTGGTAAGAAATTGAATGACGAAAATTTTAAAATGGATCTTTTTTTTTTAATGTTTTCTTATATGGTAGCCGTAATCCAAATAAAATTAGATAAGACAGATTCAACTCATGTTTATTTTATGCCGATAACGCCTCCTAGCGAGAAATGAATTAACTAAATTTAAATAAATTTGATTTTTTTTAGGTTTTACTATATGGCAGCCGTAATGAAGTTACAAATAAGTTGCACCAATTCAATACAATTTTTATTTGCTATTATAGCGTCTTCTGACGGAAAATATGGTAACCAAATTGAAAGAAAACTCATTTTTTGTATTTTACTTTACGAAGCCGTTCTCAAGTTAAAAATAGGATGGTCAGATTCAACGTAAATTCATTTTTATAGTGTCCCTGACTGAGAAAAGCGTATTTGAATTTAAATAATATTAATTATACATATATATTTATTTAATAAATCTTCAGTATAATCTTCTGCCACGGTCAAATCTTTGTTTTGATTAAAAAAAATTACACATGCTAGAATTTTTTAGTTTGGCAGCTCCCCTTTGTAGGAAATTGCAGAACTGAAACTTTAAATTATATAAGAAATCACTTATTATTATTAAAATTAAAATTAATTTGCTAAAATAATAACAGTGCACTAAAAGGCTAATAGAAACCTATTAATAAATAGATCAACACGTTTCGTACGCACAATCGGCGAAATTCTCAAGATCAATACTGATAAATTAACTCTTTTTGCAAAACTTTCAAAAGTAAACTTGAAAAACTAAAACAACTAAATCATTAGTATAAAGAGTGAAAACGGTCAGCTATGAACGGGAATTATTTTATGAAATAAATCATTTTTATTATACTGGTAGTCCACCTGGTGAGAATTTTCTTAACTAAAATTTTGAAATGGATTTTTTTTTTATGTTTACTAATATTGGAACCACGTTCTAATTAAAAATGAGCCTATGCAGTTTCAACTAAACTTTCTTTTATTCCAATAATTAATAAGCAGTGGGGAAACTGTTGAAATCAGCATTTATACTCAGGTTTGACATTTTTTATGTAAAATATGAAGGATTTATGTTCCGAATCGGATGTACTGCAGAAAGCTGTCTTCATACATCAATGATATTGGCTACAATATTTTTTAAAATAAATGTGAGTACCATAAAATGTTTAATAAAATCACTTGGCACGAAATCACAATCGCTATAATAAGTCAATCGGTTATGCACTTGATTACGGATGATTAGCCATAAGATCACGTTTTAATTGCGTTTCCAAGTAAAAAAAAAAAGAATGAGAAATTTGAGTATGAGTATTTGCATTCAACACATACTATTCCTGCATCTTAGAAACTTGATTCTGAGTTCAGTACAGAAAAACAAAACTTAACATTACTATGGATTAAAAAAAAAGTTTAGAAAATATTCCAATGGAAACGTGACATTTTTTCCACGCTAATGTTTTTCAGTTGATTTTATTACAGTTGCACTATAGAATTTGTACACGTTAGCGTAAATGGATGGTAATTGCTTTCAATGAATTTTAGAGTCAATACATAATTTCAAAATAAATGACATTTATGTATCGTATTGAGATATACAACGATATAAAACTGAGCTGCGCCTTCTGGCGCCGGGGAGTGCTAGTCAATCGCCGTACCAAAGTTCTGAGGAACTTTTCACGAGCACGACCAGGAAAGTTCCTGTATGCTCTACGGCGGGGGGGGGGACGCCGCCACCTGCTGACGACCCCCATGGAAGATATGTGAAAGGACGACATAGGCTGTTGCGATTTACGATGATCGCACCCTCTTGGCCACGACATTATACTTGGGGACAAGCCGGGTCCCCTAACAGCTTCAGATCTAGGCACCCAAAAGGGAGCTAGGTCCTAGGCGTTAAGTCAGGTTTTCCCGACCCGCACTTGCTCTACCAACACCCAAAGGGACGTGAAAATCCTATATACATCCCTACAAAAAATATTGTACTTGGCATTTACAGTTCTTTTCAGAACCATGATGAAAAAATCATCATTTATGGTCAGTCACTATTATAAGAGCGTTTGATTGTTATTTGAATGGTTTTCAATCACACTGAAATTTTAGCTACTTTCTTGGAAAATACAGAGGACTTAAATTTAGCTGAATGTACCTCTGCCATTGGAGAATTGTGAATATTCTGAAATAATGCCAAAAGTCAGCAGATGATTGTATCTCTTGGTAACAATTTATAAAATGTTAATGTTTTTTTAAAATAATTTATTTTTCGGATTGCCCGTCCATACACGATTTAAGAATAAAAAATTCACTTAAATTCAAGAATTTTAATATGTTATTGGGTACAGTGGAATTACAGTGTTTTTCCACTAATTGATATATTTGAAACAGGTTTTTTCAATACTCGAATCCATCGAAAGCGGTTGGCCCCCAAATGGGTCAGAGCCCCTTAGTATTTCTATTAAAAACAATGTATATTTCTATTAAATTAAAATTTTTTCTATCATATATTTAACTCATAAATCTTTTGTATGTCTTCCTGATTTTAATATATTCTTCCTTAATTTTTTTTTCATTATTCAGAAAATGTCGCACAATAAAATCTCAAATTGTCATCTGTTGATTGGACAAGGACATGCATTTTTATGAAGAAGATGAAACAAACTAGTCATGTTTTTCTTTTTCATATATGAATTCTGTAATACTTTTCAGTTAGAAAACACAACTATTGTACTTACGGGAATTACATAAATTTAGGTTTCCGTTTTTCAATTTTAGAAACGTACTTTTGAAGTAAAAGACCTCTGATATATATTGGTAGCTCACGAAAATAATTTTAAAATTATTTTTCTGACAAATACGTTTATGCCTTTTTCAGATCTCAAAACAAATGAAGTGTCAGAAAAGTATTTAATAAAAAATTGACTTTTAGAAAAGAAAGAATAATATTTTCTTAGAAGAATATATTATATATCATATATATATCTCCTATCATAAATAAAAAAATATGCCTGAAATAATAAGGAAAAATATTTTATGGGGATTAATCGTATAAGCAAGAAAGAAAAGGCCTTTTGCCAAAAACAGTATATGAAAACAGCCAAAAATACTACTTTTAAAAACTGTTCCGACTAACTTTGAAAACAATATATATCTACATGTTATTTATATTTTAAAAGACACAACTTTGATTCAAATATTGTGTTCTTCCTTTTTTTCATTTTCAAACGACAGTTCGATATTATAATAAATTAATTTAAGGTTTTTGAATAGATATTATTTAACTTCCCCTTGCCAGAAACATGGAATATAATGCATTTATGACTCTTTTTTAAAATCTTGTAATCAAAAAGATATTGAATTATTATTGGATAATTCTATTTTTTAAAGTATAAGAGGTTATATTTCTTTTGCTAATTTTATAAGGATATTTTGGGAAACATATCTAATCATGATTGGTTTTATCATATGAATAAAAACTTGGATGAATGATTATACTAAAAAAAAACAACGTTTAAACACAATATCATGCTTCAGCACCATAAACAGTCGTACATTTTGTGAGTAACTTGAACCTACACAATCAGTGTCATTAAATACAAAAATTACATCCCCCCAAAGAAGTGAAACAAAATCGAAAATCCAAACGACAACAAACAACACACCGAAAAACCACCATGCACGAGTAACCAACGAGATTAAGACGGAAGTGATGCACTATGATACAGTAAATGAACCCAGAAAGGTGAGATGCAAGATACACTTGAAAAACCGTTGACCAGGGAGTTACCAAATGTATGAATATAAACTGCTTTAAAAAAGCATAAATCTAATACAGTAATGACACAATCAGTGTCATTAAATACAAAAATTACATCCCCCCAAAGAAGTGAAACAAAATCGAAAATCCAAACGACAACAAACAACACACCGAAAAACCTCCATGTAAGAGTAACCAACGAGATTAAGACGGAAGTGATGCACTATGATACAGTAAATGAACCGAAAAAGGTGAGATGCAAGGTACACTGGAAAAACCGTTGACCAGGGAGTTACCAAATGTATGAATATAAACTGCTTTAAAAAAGCCTAAATCTAATACAGTATTGCATTTCTTAATAATAGTGGTCATTTCTTAATAATTGTGTGTTTAAACGTTTTTTTTTTGTGTATGATATTTATAATTTTATTTTGCCACCGTTAAGCACAAATTATAGGTCATTCGAAATCATTTCTTTATTAAAACTGAGTAAACATGATAAGGCAAAATTTATTTTTTGATTCCCACTACAACATGTAAAATATGTCCTAAAATTAATTCCATTAAACTGGTCCATAAATGAAATACATTTTTTAAAGTTTCATTGGAAAATCAAATAACTGACGTACGAATGTGTGGTTTGGAGCTATAAACTATTAAATAGTTACTAAAAATATAAATCAAGAAAGTAAACTCATGCACCAGTTAATATATTATGAAGCGGTGAACACTTTCCAACAACATCGCATTATTATTATTAAATTTCATTTTGGTTCATACAATGAAAATAGATAGCTAAATAAACATTTAAAAAGAACTCAACGCATAAAAAAGTCATTTCAGCAATTGTTATCTATAGCCGGTAATGTGTGCTAATTGTTTCGTGTAACCCTGTATATGATCTACATACCTTATAATACACTAAATTTAGTGAAGTTTTACAATGTATATGACAACTGAAAACGAACAGAAAGCAGTTATGGCACATTTCCAGTCCTATTACAGAAATCTTTTAACCGTCTCTGTAAACACTAAACGACAAATTCTACATACTTAATAATATATAGAAAGCATGCAGCACAGTGAACTATATCAATTTCACTGAAATAGTGTAACGTCATTAAAATACACTGCAAACAATTTTTCCCATATATCCTAATGCAACACAGTGAATTTCACTGAAATAGTGTAACGTCATTAAAATACACTGCAAACAATTTTTCCCATATATCATAATGCAATGGAATTCGTTTGTGCGGCCACTTAAACGTACTATAATTGCTACTCTATACGCTATAGAAAACATTTTGTCGTCCACTTCAGTATTGTATATGAATTTCATTATATTTGAAATAGTTTAACCTCTTTAATATGCACTGAAAACGATTTTTTCCTTATTTACCGCAATATTACGAAATACTTTTGGGTGTCCCTGTAAACTAGCCATAAATGGTACACAGTTCACTTTCGATACCGACCATGCCTGGGTAAACCATAATGACATATATCAATTACATGGTAGTATTTTTATGTGAGTAAGAGCACGAAAAGACAGACAGAAAGACAAAAAAAAATACAGACTGACAAAACAAATTCATAAACTCTTTTAAAATATTCTGGAAACTGTTGAAAAAGTAAACGGCCTCCAATGTTGAATTTTTAAAAACAAATTAAAGTTTTAGTTTCAATTTTTGCCAATAAATGGCGCTATACATAAAAAAGCACCAATACAATGAGTTATAAAGCATTTATTTTGATCAATTTATCTGCATACATGAACAAGTTCTTGATTTGTACTACAGTATTGTTGCTGTTTATACCGTTAGTCATTTGAAACTGTTTGAAATACGAAATGGTACCCATTTTCAATCCAGATTATCGATAGCATAAATGACGTAAGAGACTAGAATACATGCCCATTCTTTGAAATATTGTTATGCATTGGGATATAGAATATTGATTTTAAGTTATTGGAACTAATGGTTGTGAACTACACTTCCGGAATATGACTTTTAATTACCATGCTTTATCGTGCATCAGTAACTTTAATTTATATTGAATTTAGAACTGGGCGGTTAATTTTAGACTGTCATGTAGCAGTTATCACATTTTTCTTCTTTTTGAAAATAGAAGCTAATAGTGATTCGACGATGGGGAATACCGACAATCATAGAAATACTATTATAGCAGTCAATTGACAAAATATTTATTTATAAAAAATATGAAATTTACAAGAATAACTAAACACTATTTCATAATCAAATGCAGCGTATTAGGAAAAAAAATGGGATCAATTTTGCAAAATCGGATGTGGCAAATACCTCATATTCCTGAAATATATTCTCACAAATTTTTTTTACTAAATAAGATAGCCAAACTGAGTTACAACTGGGATGTATATATCCTGCGTAAAGATAGTATGACCTTCAGTGCTTTCTGGAAATTTCAGTATCCAGAAACTTATGCCATAGCTGGATTTACAAAACCTATACTTCAGTACCATAGTATATATTGCCAATTTATCCACACGAAGTTGGACGCGGCCAAATATATTTGACAACACCTACCCAAGCTTTTCTACATCAAATACGTATAACGTCTCAAAAATAGAAGATTTGGGGATTTCAATCCTCTTAATAGTTAAAATATATAAGTTTTCAAATCCGTACCATTGCTTCATATATTTAATTTCATGCGTTATTGAAAGCCGCATGTTGGATAGTGCAATACGCTTTCCATATTTAAAAATCTTAACTGTAGTGACTGTAAAATGAATGAAATATTTTTGAAGCATTTTTACATAGCATGTTCATAGCAGTTGTACTTATACAATTAGATAGCATAATGACCAACGAAACATTTTTTCACAGTTGAATCCATTTGGACATTACACTGTTAACTAGTTATTTTAAAAACACAAATTGCACAAATTGTGCCTATTAGTTGCTAAAATCAGTGTAAAAATTATTTTAAACTCATAAAAGAGCTAAAATCCTACATGTTTCGGCTTTAAACTTAAAGCCATCATCGGGGAAGAAGAACAACACAAACGACTACGGACCTTTTAATTTTCGACACGAGAAAATTGAAATCAACAGCTTGGAAAAATTAAAATAAAATAAGCGGGCGCTCTCTGTTGCCAAAGAGCGAAAAAACTAAACTATGAATTAACAAGGGGTTAAAAATGTATTCCATAAACTAAGTATGTTGAAAGAAAAGTTATCATTACAAATACAATCCTTCCTAATTTTAATCTCCAATGAATCCCTAATGGCGGCTTTAAATGTAAAGCCGCCATTATGCCCATTTAAAGCCGCCATTAGGGAATCATTGGAGATTAAAATTAGGAAGGATTGTATTTGTAATGATAACTTTTCTTTCAACATACTTAGTTTATGGAATACATTTTTAACCCCTTGTTAATTCATAGTTTAGTTTTTTCGCTCTTTGGCAACAGAGAGCGCCCGCTTATTTTATTTTAATTTTTCCAAGCTGTTGATTTCAATTTTCTCGTGTCGAAAATTAAAAGGTCCGTAGTCGTTTGTGTTGTTCTTCTTCCCCGATGATGGCTTTAAGTTTAAAACCGAAACATGTAGCATTTTAGCTCTTTTATGAGTTTAAAATAATTTTTACACTGATTTTAGCAACTAATAGGCACAATTTGTGCAATTTGTGTTTTTAAAATAAGGAACCTTTTTTGTCTTAAAAAATAAAGAAAAATAAATTTTAATTTGTAACCAGAAAAAATACAATGGGATATACTTTTAAAGTAATAAATAAGATAAATTGATATCCTATATATTTTTAATTAAAATTTAATTTTAAGTTTGCCTAAATTATAAATCACTTCTTACAATACGTAATAAAAAAACAGAAAAAAGTAGCATTAACCTTTACCATATTGCTAGAAAAATAACAAAAATTGTAAAGGGGACTAAAAACTTCAAGGAATATATGTATCGAATTCTTAATAGTAACTTAATATTTTAAAATTTATAGTATAAAATAATTTACAATGTGCATCCCCAAAGATATTTTAGGAAACTACTTATTTTTTTTTATTGGCTGTATTTTTCATAGCAAGGAACTATAAACTGTGTTATTTAAATTCAAAAAGCAGTTTTCAGTTTGTTATAACACTTTATGCTTCTGTTTGGCCCTGATTCAATTATTTTTCTTTTACAAATTAAGAGATTTTTTTTAGAAGTATCTGAATTTCTTAATACGTTTTAGTAAAAATTTATGTTAGATTTATACGAGTTTGGTTTCTTTACATAGTTATTTTAATATATATGTGCATTTTGTTGTTTATAACAATTTTTCCTCTAAATACTATTGAATCTTTTTTAATATTTAGCAGAGTATAATTTTTAGAAATAAGTTTGAAATACCATAGATATTAAATTTTCTGAACCAAGAAAGCATTTTGATGCTATGTATTTAAAAAGAACAACAGAATTGGATATTTAATTTTTATTATAAACGAAAAAATTTACCAAATGTGTTTTATTTTCTAAGAAGAAATTTTGAATTTCTTGATATATATTTTTAGAATAAGAATTGATATATATCAATAAATATACTCAAACATGTTAAAATGTGTATATAAATTTATTGATCGAAAAACATACTCACTTACAGCTTTAAACAACATAAAAAATGTAAAAGAAATGAAGAGAAGCCTTAATGTTAAACCGTTATTTGTTATATTCTTCTTTAATTACGTGTCAAAAATCTATTAATCGCATATTGTTTTACTAAAAGAAATATTGCAGAATACTTCTTTTAGTTATTTACTGTTTGAAATGAAATCATAATATGTAAGAAATATAAGCTTTCCGTTAAAAAAAATTGAATTTATAAGGCAAAACATTTTTTGGGATAATATTGAGATAACTATAATATTCTCAATATTGGGATACTATAGTTATCCCCAATATTGTAGCACTATTTATTGATTATATTGCACGTATTAAAAATAATACGCCCAACAGAAACAATTTTGTCTCAAGAGTGTTTTGTTTTCTTGGAATATATATGTTAGGAAACAAATTTTAAAAAATATATATTGTTTTTTACTTCTACACATGAATTTAAACGGAAATTAAAAGCAGTTTATATATTTGTGGGTAAGCTCGAAATACATCAGAGATGCTGTTGATTTTTTTTTTTAAATCTCAGGTTTCATTCAATAAATTTACTTTCATACTAAATAAAAAATCGAGTTTTAATCAATATCAAACTCACACATTTAAAGGATAGCCGTGTTTTTGGCCCATGAAATAAGACTAAAATTCGATTTTGTTATACCGACTTAATTATTTCACTTTTAATATTAGAAGGTTTATCCTGTACGATTTCAACAATAGTTTTGGCAGTTTGTTTGGATTTATATGACTTACACAAGCTCAAAATTCGCATTATTCGTAGTTTTTGATGAAAAATACGCAATTTCTTCTAATTTTATCTCAATTATTTATATGAGCGCAATCGTGCAACACTTTATTCTTTACATATATTATAAAATACTTCAAAATGTACAATATATATATTAAAATAAATGTGTTGCAAAAATGCGCTCATAGTAAAATAATAAAAATAGAGAGTTAAGTAACTGCATTTCTTCACATCACTAAGAGACTTTCGGATGTAGCAATGTGCTTAAACATACTAAAATGAACGTAACTATTGCTAATAACTGCATTCCTTTACATTAGCAATAGTTACGTTCATTTTAGCACTTTTAAACACGTTGCTGCATCCTAAAGTCGGAGTGACGTGAAGGAATGCAGTTAATAAACACTCTATTTTTTATATGTTACTGTGAGTGCAGCTTTGCAATACTTTTATTTTAAAATATATTGTACATTTTGATGTATTTTATAATATATGTAAAGAAGAAAGTGTTGCACAATTGCGCTCATATAAATAATTGAGGTAAAATTAGGAGAAATTGCGTATTTTCACCAAAACTACGAATAATGCGAACTTTGAGCTTGTGTAAGTCATATAAATCCAAACAAAATGCAAAAAGTATTGTTGAAATCGTACAGGATAAACCTTCTAATATTAAAAAGGGAAATAATTAAGTCAGTATAACAAAATCAATCTTTAGTCTTATTTCATGGGCCAAAAACACGGCGTATAGACCTTGATCCTTTGCAATTAAAATTTATATATTCAGCGAGTCATAATGAGAAAATAATTTATTATTCATTCGTTTAATCCCACTACCTCAAATTGCATTGACTGTGATCTCTTTAAAAATGTTATGATAATTAAAATTATTTTGTAATTCTGGAAAATTTATTTTTTCTTATGTTTAATAAACTGCGATTAAAAAAATTATACTTAAAAAATTCGACAATAATGATTTTTTTTATTTTAATCGTAACAAAGAAAACGAAAAAGAGATAAGATATCAAATGATGTTTAATTATTTTTCTTCGTATATCCATTGGTTGTGAGAAATAACAACTAACCTGGCAAATTTATTATAAATTTTTACAAATGACAAAATTCACCTGATTTTTATTTGACTTAATCTACCTGTAAATGTTCTGTTTAAAAGTTTTAATTGAAAAATTGTAAATTTTACTCGATTGTTTTAAAATTCTATTTCTATAGAGCGGCGAGAATAAGTGCAGCTCTTTAAAACAAGATCTTTAAACGTCTATTAAACGCCTGATAATTATTTTGTGGTACACATATTATTTAATATAATTTTTTCTTATGATGTATGAAGATATTTTTGCAGATTTTTCTGAAGAACTGGAATAGTTTGTATGTATGAGAACAACTTAACACTTCACAACCAAACCAAATTAAATCATATTTATCCACAAATATACATCATGCATATTCAAAACGTAAATATGAAAATATGACAAACATAATTTTTTTTAACAGCTACTTGGGGATATGAATGAGATGTTTATTAAACATCAGTAATTGAAATAGTTATTTAGCATTTCTGAGTCTTTGATGATATTATATCTTTACTCAAAAAAGAAAAAAAGCGCTGTTGAATGTTTGAAAAAAATCCAGCTAAGCTCAAAAACTATTTTCGGTCATTTAATTCATTTTCAATTTAAATAGATATGATCGAAAAAATTTACATCCCTGCCAAAATTGTAAAACCAGTAATTAATTTTTAAAACCGTGAATTTTATACAATTTGAAGTAATAATAAAGATTACAGAATATTAATTTATAATTTAAAGAGGTCTTTTTCATGTTTATAAAATAGTAGTAATTTGTTAGAAAAAATATTGCAACTTTTTAATGGTCATAATTATACGGAAATTGCTTATGTTATTATAGATATAATTTTAATAACCACCTTTATTTTGGAGACAATGAGCCATACGATTTGACATGCTTATAACAAATTATATGGGTATAGCTGCCGAGGGATTGTAAATAACTTATCAATGTCTTTTATGGATGAATATTGTTTGTCATTTACATTAAACAAGCTCACAGTTACACTCAATTCATTTTTATAAAGTTTAGATTTCGCCATCGGAGTAGCAAATGGATACTTCTTTTTAGACTTTGTGGCATGGCACGATGCATTATTTTGTTTGAATATAATTTTCCCCTTCTAACAGAAGACGAGAAAGAGAAGAGGAATATGCCCAAATTTGTATGACTAAAATTCGAGTATATTTTCCAGTTTATTTTTAGAAATAAGAACTTGATTACACTTATCTTCAGCTTACACAGTACCCTAAACAATGACTGAGAATCTTTTATTTTGACGACTGCATGCGACGTTTCAAAATCTCCGCAAATCATTGCAGTATTAAGACATAGCTTCAGATGGATAAAAGATGGTTGAAACTTGATGGTCCTAAAGTTATACGTTAAAACTGGCACGAATTAAGGAAGAAAAGATATATTGCATGGATCCATCAAAATAAAGGAGGATCCGTAAAGTTATTTTGATGTGTCAGCTTAAGAAAAATATTATGTATTTATTGTTTGTATTAAGATTAACACAAAAGTGTATACCTGCATGTTAGAAAAACAAATTTTGGCATATTGCGCTAAAGGCATAAGCTGGTGGACAGCACAAGCTGACATTTTCAAAAGTGCTATTGTCTTTATTCATAACATTTCTTTAAAAGGGAAAACTTCCCACTCTATTTAATACTATATGAAGAGAGGTTTCGAGGTCGGAAACAGAGAATGCCGATATCCTTTGTCTATCGATAGGACATAATGATTAGATAAACATATGAAAGACATAAAGGGCGATGGCCAGGCGTGCTAATGATACAAGCCCAAAGTTTGTGCTTTTTTACACTTGCGTATATAATTGGATAAATTGCTCTTTTTTTGTGGTGGTTCTGCAACATGGTTGGTAGCACGCCGGACTCAGTTTTTATTTTTTATTTAAATTTTTATTATTTTTTTCCTGTGTGAGTTTGTTATCCGACAAAAAAAGTTTTTATACAATATAATGGTCAATTAGTTTTGAATCACAATAAATAATATATACATCTCTATTTTAATTTGAGACAGATGTACATAAACTCATGTCTTTTCGCATATAATTATTTATTTATTTATTTACAGTAAAAGACGTTGAATTATGAAATGTTACATTTTTCTGGCTTTAATAAAAATTAAGAAACAACAACAACAAAAAAATACGCAGTTTTTTTTTTTGTGTGTGTGTGTGTGCACTCGACAAAATTTTCCTTTTATTTACACTTCTTTACAGTTTTTTTACACGAATAAACTTTTTTTAGCAACACATGAAATTAAAAAATGTTTTTTTTTTTTTTTTTTTTTTTTTTTTTTACATTACCTTAATAATTAAAAATGTAATGAGATTTTAATATTTACTGTTTAAATTTTAAATGACTTTTTTTTTAGTTTCCGAATCTTATGTTTACATCAAGAAAAGTTTTTTAAATTTATTATTATGGTAATGGAAAAAATTGATTTAAACAGGAAAAATTAAAAAAAAAAAAAAAAAAAAAAAAAAAAAAAATTATTCTCTTTTACTACGCATTTTACTGAATTATTAAAATATTTGAATTTCTATTTGTTTATATAAATGTTTTTTTTACGTACAAATCGAACATTTTTTTAAAGATTTAATTAAAAATCAATACAAATATTCCTTTCAGGGACAAAGAAGTTCTGTTGCTAAAATGCGGAAAGGATTGAATGACAGCAGGAATTACGAACAGATTTATTTAAAAATAACTAAATGTATTTATTCACGTGCATCATAAAAGCAAAATTTTGATCCAAATTTCGCATGCCAATTTAGCATTTGGGGATGGAAATTAAGTGTGATATATAATACACCATTGCCCTTCAAGGGTCAATTGGGTATAAAAGGGGACAGAAAAGACTTCAACAGTATTTTGTGTCGTATATCACACATGCTATATATTTTCTCCTTCTTCGATAGACTAGTACAATACGAGCTTATTTTGAAATCTGAAACATATTATACTTATATTATTACTGTTAAAAAATAGTCATAAAGATAATTAAAAGTGTTAGCAAAAGTAGTACGATAAAGTAATAAGATGAAAATAATACAATCAGTATTGACCATTTAATAAATAGGAATTGCAATATAACAGGGCATATTTTTCATATTCTAAAGATAAAAAATAAATAAATAAAGGGCAGATTTCGTCTTCCCATAAAAATATGTAAAACAATTGTCAAGGTCTGAAAAAATTATCCACATCTCAAATTTTTAAAAACATGTATTAAAGATTTTGTGTCTTGAGCCACGCATAAATAGTCGACGGGCCTCATCCAACCCGCGGGTCGGACTATGGCTATCTAAAAGGGTTATTTTCTGTTATTGTACAACATTTAAGAAATTCGTAGGTAACCACCAGAAAATGTGAAAAACATTTCTTTTAAATAAAATTCGTTCATCCTATAATTTTATTTTGTCAAATACATTTCTGGTTGGTAATTTCAAATAAATTTGCATTCTACAATTACTATCCTGTAAAGGTGGTATACGATTCTCTGGTAATCTGGTACGATTCTCTGGTGGTATTCTATTCTTTGAAATTCAATCAAAACTAATTTGAGTAAAATGATAAATATATTCTAAATCTTACGTGTGATTCAGTGGACATTAATCTAGTAAACTAATCTAAGCTAATCAATCATTTTACGGCACAAAAGGACATTTAATGACATTTAAATACATAAAAGAATATTAGCGCCAAGTATTCGACGCATTACATCTAGAATCTACATGTCAACAATACAATTATTTCTCTTCAGTTCACATGAAAATATGAGTTCAAACTACGCATGCGCTGACTATATAGCTATTTCACAAATTAGCCGGAACATCCCGCCCGGCGTTGGACGGCTGTCCAACATCATCATAAAATGGCAAAGGCAATACTCTAGTAATGTTTCTACGTAATATACCTGTGGATGTCTTCAGATCGATGACGCGAACAAGTCCATCGTCACCTTTATAGGTTTTCAAAATTCGAGCTAATTTCCAATCTATGAATTTGTCATTTCCATCTTTTAACAAGACCAGCTGACCAACTTCAAGATTTTATGAAGGTTTTTTCCATTTACTGCGGACTTGGAGTTCATTCAAGTATTCACGGCTCCAGCGCTGCCAAAACTGCATTTTTAATCTTTGAATCAGTGTCCACCTAGAAGAAAATGGTAAAGAATCTAAAACATCATTATTTTCATGAATACTTTAGAGAGGACCTCTAATAAGGAAGTGACCAGGTGTTAGAGGTTATAAATCATTTATATCTGCAGACAAGGGCGTTAACGGACGTGAATTCATAACTGCTTCAATTTGTGTCACGAGTGTTGTCAGTTCTTCAAAATTCAAGATAGAAGATTTAGTTATCTTCAAGAGGATTCGCTTCATTGTTTTGATATTCGATTCCCATAGTCCGCCGAAATGTGATGATGCGGGGGGTATAAAATTCCATTGTATTCCTTCTTCTGCACTAAAACGCTGAATTTCATTCGAAGCACAAATTTGATAAAAGGATTTCAAAAGAGCACAAGTACCCTTAAAATTTGTGGCATTGTCACTCCATATAATGGAAGGTTTAGATCGTTGAGCAACAAATCTTCTTAAACAGTCTAAAAATGCTTCTGTGGTCAATTCTGAAACAACTTCCAAATGAACGGCTTTGGTCGAAAAGCAGATGAATATAGCAATGTATGCCTTTAGTGTTATTTTTGACCTTTTTAAGTTAGGCTTTGTTATAATAGGACCGGCTAAATCCACGCCAGTCTTCTCAAATGGTCTAGAGGTATAATTCTATCACGGGGCAAGTCACCCATCATTTGTTGAATAGTTTGATGCTTTGTTCGAAGACAAGTCATACATCTATTTACAATTCGTCTTACTTGGCTCTGACCAGATGGTATCCAATAAAACTGTCTTAATAAAGAAAGAGTGGTCTGAGTACCCGAATGTAGAAACTTTTTATGATAATATTCAATCAATAGGTCGGTGAAATAGTGAGACTTTGGTAACAGTATTTGGTGTTTCTGAGATTCTGATACATTAGAAAACTTCAGTCTTCCACCGATCCTTAACAGTTCATCTGTATCTAAAAACACATTTAAATTCAAGATCTTACTGTTGTTTGGTAGAGGGCGTTTTCCTTTTAAACATCGAATTTCCGTTTGAAATGTGGAATTTTGTACAATCTTTATTAGTTTTTTCGTTGCATTTTGTAACTCAGAATTATCTAAATAATCATGTTTCTTAATTTTTGGTTCTGGTTTACAGTTATTAAGAAATCTCAAGCACCATGCAGTAATTCTTATTAATTTCATAAAAGAAGAATATCGATTAATTAAATCAGTGTTTCCTTCATTTTTATCAACAATAGTTGATTTCACAGCAGTGTTTTTCTTTAGTTCTAACTGATCCTTAACTTCAGAAATATCTAATTTATCAAATGTTTCTTCTAATTTTGGCCAAAGAGATCTGTCCTGTTTTAACCATTGGGGACCTTGCCACCAAAGATGATTATCTTTCAATTCTGAAACTTTCAAACCTCTAGTAACTAGATCGGCGGGATTATCTTGTCCAGGGCAATGAAACCAACTAAGTGAATCACTAAGATCTTTTATTGCTTTTACTCGGTTTCTGACGAACATTTTAAATCTTTCTGACTCTCCGCTAATCCAATAGAAAGTAATAGTACAGTCAGTCCAAAAGTAGCAAATTGCAGGAAAATATAAGTTTTTAGAAATTTTATGACAAAGTCTAGCAGACAAAAGCGCGCCTAATAATTCTAGGCGAGGTATAGAAACAGTTTTTAATGGGGCCACTCTACTTTTTGCTGCAATAAAGCTGGTAACAACGTTATTGTTTTTTAATACTGCTCTAAGGTACACTACTGTACCATATACTTTCTTTGAAGCGTCTGAAAAACTGTGTAACTCAAAATAATCAACTTCTTCTATGGCAATATCTGCCAAATAATATCTGGGAACATTAATACTATTCAGTTCTTTGATTTCCTCGAACCATTCATTCCACAAAATATCCAATTGTTTGGGTAGATTTTCATCCCAGTCAAGTCCTAAACACCAAACTTCTTGGATTAAACATTTAATTCTAATAGTATAAGAACTAATAAAACCAATTGGGTCGAAAATACGACCAACAGTCTGCAATAGATAACGTTTAGTACTAAGTTTTCTCGACAGGAATTTTTCTAAGTTTTCAGTTTTAAATGAAAACTTATCACTGTTTGGATCCCAAGCAACCCCTAAAACCTTGGAAGGTATCAAATGCTGATTACTAAGATTTAAGTTATCTGTTACTTCATCAACGTGTAAACCATGTGCTTCCCATTTTTCACGTAATTCTAATGAGTTTGTTTTCCATTTCCAAAAAGTCATACTGGCATTTTGAAATATTTTAAAGGCTTCTTTACTTAGTTTAAATGCATAATCAACATCACTTTCACTGGTAATCAGGTCTTCAACGTACAACGATGAATTTAAAATAGCAAAAGATTCAGGAAATGTTGTTACATACCTTTGTAAGTGATGTTTGATAGTAGCTGCCAGAAGGATGGGGCTTGACTTCACACCGAAGAGAACTCTTGTTAATCTGAAGATCTTAAATTCCTTACCTGGATCTTCAACCCATGGTTCATCATCCCAAAAAAAATCTTGTAAAGTCCCTGTCTTGTTCATCTATCTCAATCTGCAAAAATGCTTGTTGTATGTCTGCAGTAATCGCTACAGGAAAATTTCTAAATTTGATTAAAAGGCTGAACAGTTCAGGCATCAGATTTAATCCTGTATATAAACAATCGTTTAGTGAAAGTTCACCTTTAGCATGGACGCTTGCGTCGAATACGATTCTGACTTTGCTAGTCGACTTATCCTCGCGGATTACTGCTCTGTGGGGTAAGTAAAATGTGTTTTCCTCCGATGTGTTGTTCTCAACAGGTTCAATAATATTCTCTTCTAAATAACTATCTAAAATAGCTTTATACTCCGAGAATAACAAAGGATCGTTTGTAAAATTTGTTCTCAACTTCAAAAATCGTCTGTATGCCACTTCACGATTATTATTAAGAGACATTTTCAAATTAGACTTCCATGGGAATTTAACTTTGTACCGATTATCTTTAAAAACTATGCTTGATTGAAATTCAGACATAATATCTTCGTCTACATTACTAACATCTTTAGTTTCGGATTCAATTCCTAAGCTTTCTAATTGCCAAAAATTTCTGATTTGATCCGATATATCTTTTTCTTCAACTATAATTTTCATGCTAAACAATTCGTTGGCTGACACCATGTAACCCTGTAAACACCAGCCAAAAAGGGTTTCAGTAGCTACGAGTTTATCCTTTAATCTTTTAATTCTACCAGTTACAACATTATAATAATTATCTGATCCAATTAATACTGGAATTTTATTATTATTACATTCGTAACTGTCAGCTAGTTGTAACCCTTTTAATTTACTATAAGTTTTACGAATGTATTTATCAGGAGTGGGTAAGCAAGCAGCTGAAATTTGATCTGTCTCGAGGGCTTCAACTTCAATATTTGAAAAGGGATCATCTCTATTTTCTAATTTTACTTTTACTACATTATACGTTTTATCAGTTGCCTTTTCGGCTCCAAAAGCATAAACAGATAAAGTTTCTGTTCTAATAACAGGTAAATTTAATTTTTGTGAAACATCACGAATTATGAATGTTCTCATACTAAAATACTAAATTCCAATAAAATACGAATTGGTTCAGTTCTATTATCTTTCGGATCCTTTGCCATCACGGAACAAGTTTGCAAAAAAATGTTGCATTGTGTGTTTTTATTTTGTACATTATTAGTAGAACTGTTATCACAATGTGAAACAGATACGACACTCTTATCCGTATTTACCTTTAAATCATTTTCAAGTTGGAAACAAATGGCCCTACTATGTTTTTTGTTACAAATATCACACATTTTAGTTTTTTCACATTCTTTAATTCTATGTTTGGCCTGTAAACATAAAAAGCATCTTCCCTGCCTTTTTAATATTTCTTTTTTCTGATCTATAGTTAAAGATACACACATTTCACTATTATGATCAATACTGTTACAGAATAAACAAGAATTCTTATTTACAGAAGTCATTAATTCAGCAGCTGAAACATTATTCTGTTTAAATCCTTTCGTACTATATTGCAATCTCGGTTTATATTTTGATTGTTTGTCAATAAATTTTGATCTATGTTCAATTTTATTATCACTGGGAAATGATTTTTTAACATCTAAATCATGGATAGTTAATACCCTTTCTCTACTTTCAACTTCGTTTTTAAGAAAACTCATGAGATTTTCTATATTCCACATTTCTCCATCATTTAACTTCCGATTGAATTCTAATGTTAAATCTGGGGGTATTAATTTAAGTAATATTGGACAAAGTAATCCACTGTATGTATCTGATTTTACATCTAGTGACTCTAAATTACGAATTTGTACTAGACATTTATCATACAGATTTCTTAAACCCCGAGTGTCAGAAGAACTTTTCAGATATTCCATATTTAGTAAATTATTCAAATGAGCATGTACGAGCATATCATGTCTACCAAATCTTTCTTTCAAAAGGGATACGGCCGCTGCATAACTTTTTTCCGTTAGACTGAATCCACTTATTGTGTTTGCAGCCGTTCCCGAAACTAAGCTTTTCAAATAACTAAATTTCTCAATATCTGATAGACTTGTGTTTGGATCTATGGCTGTTTCGAAGGTGTTCCAAAATTCTGTAAATTTATCAGGTTCACCAAAAAACTTATTTATATGTAATTTTGGAAGCTTTACCTTTTTCAGTTCGGTAGTAGCATGATCTGCTCGCACTGGATAAACATTGTTAACATAAGCATTGTTATCATTAGAACATAAATTTTTTATCTTAAAGTTCAGTTTTGATCTATATGATATTACTTTTTGGTCATACAAGTCACAATTTAAAATTTCGGTTTCGATATGTTTAGCATTAATCGTAGTTACAATGGTGTTATCAAGTTCCTTAATAGTTTTATATTTTTCGTTCAATTTGTCAAGAAGCTCTTCTAATTCTTGTATAGAATATTCTGTATTAGTTAAATATTGATCGATACTTTCAAAAATTTTATTGAGAAGATTACGATGCGTATCACGCATTTTCGTTTGTTTATTTTCAGACATTTTCAAAACAAAATATAATCATAAAAAGAAACTCACCGATTTCCAGTCAAACAAAATAACTACTTTCTGTTGCGCAATCACTCTCCGAACGAAGTTATCATAATCCTTTTCAAGGCCGCTTGCACCAAAAATATACGATTCTCTGTTCTATTCTTTGAAATTCAATCAAAACTAATTTGAGTAAAATGATAAATATATTCTAAATCTTACGTGTGATTCAGTGGACATTAATCTAGTAAACTAATCTAAGATAATCAATCATTTTACGGCACAAAAGGACATTTAATGACATTTAAATACATAAAAGAATATTAGCGCCAAGTATTCGACGCATTACATGTAGAATCTACATGTCAACAATACAATTATTTCTCTTCAGTTCACATGAAAATATGAGTTCAAACTACGCATGCGCTGGATAAATAGCTATTTCACAAATTAGCTGGAACAGGTGGTAAATCTAAATTTAGTTTTTCTAAATTTATGAATAAATCATTAAAACATTTTTTGTAAATCTATGAAGAAGGAAAACTGTTCCCGGGCTGATTTCAATCCAAGAGGACTTAAATTTGGTGTCAGAAGTGGTTGTTATTATTTGAAACATTAAAATTGTGTATAATGTTTTCTTACGCAAAAGACACCTACTTGAAAAACTGCATGCATATTCGGAAACAAAACACAATTCATATTGATAGGTATATTTTTTGTTACATTTTGCTACCGTTTGATGATAAAATAGAATGGGAACTCTTTCACACTGTTTTAAATGGATAATATATAATTTACGCCTCGTATGTTCAGAAAGATAAAATGTAAAATATTGTGCCTTAATATTCATTCTTATTTCTTACTTACCCATCATACGTAGTATAGGGTAAGTCTTGTAATAGTTTTGAAAATCAAAAAAAAAAAAAAAAAAAAAAAAAAATTGACGGATTTACACGTTTCAGACACTGGAGATTCTGAAAAACATATTTTTAGAAAAACATTTTTGCCGTCCGTCTGTGTGTCTGTGTGTCTGTGTGTGTGTGTGTGTGTCTGTAAACGCTCTATCTCCCGAACAAATTGAGATAGAGACTTGCCATTTGGTATATACTTAGTATGTAATAATGGGAAGAAGCCTATTTCATTTCAATAACCTCGATTAACCGGAACATTTTTTTTCGGATTCTCGCTAATATTCGTTCTGATGAAAGATATATAAAAATTTTCGAAATTGTTTATTTTAAGGAGGAAATATAAAAGACAATACAAAAACATAAATTTTGCATAAAACATGCAGTCGATCGGATTATTAGTTGCCGAGATATTTGTAATACTATTTTCCACACTCTTCGATTTTTCATGACCCTGTATTTCATCCAAATTTCACTTCAAATATATATTTTAATTGGAAATTTGACGCTTAATCAGATGCAATAAACCGCTAGTTAATAGGAGTAATATTTTTGGAGTTATAATTAAAAACCTCTTTCAAGCAATTCAGTAATCGAGCCTTTTTATGACGTCATCAAGCCACGATTTTATTTGAATATCAATGCATTTTATAAGTAGTTTACACATTTTTATTTTAATATTTTACATTATACATATACATGATGGGTAAGTATTACGGTGGCCCCCAACGACTAGTTTTCTTTTTACAATTCTCAGAAAGTATTATATTGCTTTTTATTCTTTTTTTAAATAGAAAATTTCATGTATTATAAAGTTAAAAATATTTTACAAACCGTCTGTGAAAGAAAATCTTTCCCCAAGGTTTTTGCTTTAGTTTTTTCTGGTTATCACACATATTTCTGTTTCAGCTTTGCTTTGTATCATTTATTTTTATATAGAAAGAGTAAAATTGATTGACTGACTTTAGTACTAGTTGGGACTGATATTAGTTGTCATAAAGGATATTTTTAAATAAAAAGAAAAGATTAAAGCAAAATTTATAATATCGCTGATAGAAATACTCTAAGTAAATTCGAAGTTTAATCACGCATTCATAATAATTTTTAATTTGAATGCGTATGTAAGCATTTTCTTTTTTGTGATTTTCCTCATTTACTCATCGTATTCTTTTCAACGCCTCATGCCTTTGCGATTTTCTTTTGAACCATGTATTTTTGATGAAAATTCATTTTATACTTTTAAGTACATTAATAAAAGCTCGTTTTTTAACATTATTTTTATTTTTATTTCATTTTCTACTTTTTAGTAGGGAAGAATGGAGCTAGTTTGCATAAGGAGCATACAGCTTATTTTTCTACCCACTGACGTCAGTTCCCTGCTGTCGGTACCCAGCAAAATATTTCTTTTTGTTCAACATCGATTGTAATTTCAGTGTGATGGAAGATCCCAGAGAAAGATGAAGGATTTTTTTTCTGTGTAATTATTATTTATTTATTTATTTATTTATTTATATTTGTTTTTTTCTGATGCCCTAAATTATGTTGAGACGTTTTTAATGATTGTACTAAGTACGAGGTTCGATAACGATTCTATACATGTACTGGAATTGTTTATGTGGAAAAATGAGGTAGACATCTTGCCTCAACAAGCCTCGTAGAGTAACTTGGCATTCAGATAATAGGACATTTTTACATATATTAGATAAATAGAGAGTGCTTAAATCACCAGAATAAAAATAAAAAAATATTTAAAGGAAAATGATGTCTTAAAGCACGACATCTGAAAATGCAAAGCCAGATGAAATAGGCTACGGCGAGGATAGATTATGCGTCCCTAGACAACTAGTCTCTTCAAGATATATTGAGCATCCACAACCTCCAGTGTAAAATAGCATGAAGATAAATCAGGATATTTATTGAAATCAATGTCAGGCGTATGATTTGTGGTTGTAAAGGAAAATGTCAAGAAATACCTAAGAAATATAGTTGACTTCGACAGCGAAGAATTCTGGTAAAACAATGGTAAAACAAAACGCAAATTGTGAGATGACCAGACATAGCATACATAATCTCGTGTAAAAGCGTCAGGAATTTCCGCAAATTACAGTCACAAGTTCAACTGAATGATCACTCTACTTTCTTTGTGGATATGAGACGTTTGCGATTTCGCTTCTCAAGGTATATTTTTGAACTTTTTAAAATACATCAGGAATTCCAATTTATTACGATATATGTTTTCTACCTAAAATACTAACAAGGCGACTGCCAAATATGACGGTTTGCAGTCATGATTTTTTATGTCTCTAGACACTGGATTATTTATAGTTATTATTAATTGCATTTGAAGCTTTATTTTTATTATTTCATGAAAGTACGTGTGAATTTATAGATTTTTGTTTCTAACAAGGGGAACCGCCAAACATGATGCGCACAGATTTTGATGATTTTAAAGTATGTTCCAGGGATCATACCCCTAACTATTCAGGTCAAAGGTTTTCCTTCAAATGGGCTTTAGTTTTCGAGAAATTTCAGGGTAAATTTCAGCATAAGTTTCAAATACCCATTAGTTCGCGATCCTGAACAAGGTCTTCGTGGGGCAGAGCCATCGTTCGCGATTTGAGTGCCAGTGGTGAGGGTTCTGTCCTCTCATGGGACTTGTTACCTGTTTTTAATATATTTTATATATTTGTCGCGTTACAAGTTTTATGAAGAATTATGAATTCTGCTTCTTTGAACTTTTTGATATTTTCCTAATAAATTCCATTTACATTTTCGAATTTTTTGTGAAAATATACATTTTTTTCTTTGTGTGTGCGGTTTTGAATATAAAATTTCTATTGACGAAATTCCAAACTAATTTATGTCTAGATTTTGTTTATTTTGTTTATTATTATTATTTAACTTTTATATTTTAATAACCGTTCTAACATAATACTTTTTTTTAACTTTATGAAATTTTAAATGAAAATTTATTTTTATAATTTATACAAAATATTTTTTATCTCAAATCTTCTAAAGGTATGTACGATTATGTTATTCCAACAACATATCTTGAAAGCAGTTATACAATATTTAAGCAATAACGCTTATATCCAAGTTTTAGACAGTTATATATATATATATATATATATTTCAATGGTTAAATTTTACTTAAAGTTATATATATATATATATATATATATATATATATATATATATATATATATATAACTGTAAAGTTCAAACTCAACATTATTTTTGATTTGTACAAATAAAAAATAATATATTACAATTATTTTATTTTATTTTTTCATTCTAACAAGTTGATGCCATACAGAAAAATTCAACTAGAAATGAAAAATCATTTGTAAATTACAATACATATAAAAAAAATCTGAAAAAAAAATCGCCCGCTATGATTTTTACGGTAATATCAGAATAAATAAAATTTTCTTTTTATCCATTTCGTTTAGCTTCCTTTGCAGACAATTACCACGTTTGAAATAATTTCTTTTTCAAATTTAATGCATTTTTTAATATATTTATCACAATTTAAGTATTTAAAGAATATATAATATGCTAATTTATATATTCTTCCAATATTGTTAAAACAATTTACGTAAAGAATATATTTAAAGGCTATTTTTAATGCGGAATATTTTTGCAATATGTATCACACAATTAGTTCGATATTTAATAAACTAAAAATGTCGATGTCGATGATGATAAATATTTTAGTATTTCAGCAGTTAACATATTTTAATATATTTAGAACGAATCAAATAATTAAAGGATATATTATTTTGTTATTTTTTTCTGAATCATTTAATTTTTTTTTAAATAGAAAATGCAAAGAACAAAAATTTCATTATTTCATAAATACGATAAATAAATAAGTAAATATACATAAATGTAAACAATAATCATTTTAAAAAGACGCGATATCAAGACATAAATTAGATTGGATTTTCCTCAACGGAAATATTAGAAAAAAAATTGCGCACAAATTATAAATCTTCACGAAAAATTCAAAAATGTAAATGGAATTTATTAGGAAAATATCAAAAAGTTCAAAGATTCAGAATTCATAATTCTGAATAAAACTTATAACGCGACAAATGTATATAATTTATTTAAAAAAAGGTAAAAGTCACATGAGAGGACAGAACCCTCATCCCCGGCTCTCAAATCACGAGCAATAGCTCTGCACCACGGAGACCATGTTCAAGATTGCGAATTAATGGGTATTTGAAATGCATACTGAACTTTAACACGAAATTTCTCGAAAACTAAAGCCCATTTGAAGGAAATCTTTGACCTGAATAGGTAGGTGTATGACCCCTACAACATACTTTAAAATCATCAAAATCTGTGCGCATCATGTCTGGCGAATGGAATGTTTTCAATTTATATAACGATACACGTTTCGAAGGGACTAAATTACTATATTACATATACCCTGTATTATACTATGGCAATTTACAACTTGGGGTAAATTTTAATAGTTGGTAAACTTTTATTTTTGGCCAGTATTCACGAGTATACCGTGCAATTTCAAGTGATATATTCATCATTATGTAACAGCCAAAGATTTCCATTGATAGCAGCACTAGTCTTTTTTTCACTTAAAGTATTATTCGAAAATATAGAAAAATAAAAAAACAATATGTTTGCCATTAACGTTCAATCTTTCCCTACAGGCTTACGAAATTATGGCATTTGCTTTATAGCTAGTGTTATAGATTATTTTCTACTAAAAATAACTTCTTTCTTTCTTATTCTTCTTCTTCTTTTTTCTTTTTGAGACTTAGAGGTATTTTAGTTAAATACATTTCAACTTCTACTGCATTTTGTGTCGTATGTGATACATGCTATATACGTAAATCCTCTTGTACCATGCGTTTACACAATAGTAGACGTATCACTTGTCTGGAAAAATCACATAGTGATAGTTTACTTGAAAACTCAATTATCATAAATAGTCTACATTTTATTGTACGGTGTATTGCATTGTATTTATTGATATGCAGTTAACGGTAAGCTTTTTTATCAATTCAATTTAGATTTATATCATGTTTCATGGTACATAAAATAGGTAAAATGTACTTTGCACCAATCAGGTCACGAACGTTAAATAAAAAAAACTGTGGATCAATGTTCATTTATTGCATAATGTATTTTTATATTTCTCAGAAAGTAACAAAAATAATTTTTCATAAAACAGACATGTATAGCTAAATAAACATTTACTGTTATAACTTCATATTTATGTAATCAAATACAAACTCCTAAGTGATTATTCACATTTTTTCTGTACTAGTTGCAATGTGATGCATCTTTAATTTTTTGGACAAACATAAATGTAATTTCTTTCAACATTTAAAATATATTTATCATATTAGTTCTGTTAAATTTCTTATTATAAGTAAGAAATTGCCTTTCAAAATTACATTACTATTTGAAAAATAAGAAAATAAGATCTTCTCGCACAGTATTATTTTTTCAGGAAAATTACTGTTTCTGTAAAATATATATATATATATATATAATAATAATTAAGAAATCCAACTGAAATGTTACATTAGAAACAACTGTAAGCATTTCATTTTTAAATTCTTTCCTGTAATAAAACCCATTCTGTTAGATTTTTGAATAAAAAAATTTAAATGACTGAATGTTTAAAAAAAATTAATTCATGATTTAAATGTGTCAATGTTTCTTTGAAGTAGAGCGTGTTAGTCGTCTGACATTCAAAAAATAAATATGAAAATTTTGGATACCTCTCAATTATATTTTTTTTCTGGAATAGTTTAAACAAATGTATTTTGTAAATTTTTCTTTTTTTTCACTCTATAAAAGCATAAATTTTCTTCAGACATGTTTTTATTGCTGTTTTCGTGCAAAATGTAAAATAATAATAATAATAATAATAATAAAATGTTTTTCTTTTTTTTTTTTTGCAAAAAAGTATAAAAATTCGAGAAATTAATTTCTTACGTAATCAGAATATATATTTCTTAAAATTTGCAAATGCAATTTAAAACAGAAGCAGGTTTTTAAAACTTATGTAAACATAAATAATGAAAATAATGAATTTTAATTAGAGCTAGTAACATTTTAATCATTAAAAGTATTAGAGAAATAAGTTTTAACGACCTCGTAATTTTAAATTAGCTTAATTAAATTCCCATACGTTTTCCTTTTTGCAAAGATAAATATTTTATGAATATACAATTTTCGAACATAAGAAAATATATTTTTAATGGGACTTTTAAGTTAAATTATTGTAACATTTTTCGAATAAAATGGTTATTAAGATGTGTTATTCACATGTGTTTATTTTTCAAGGCATATCTGTGAAAAATTAGATATTTTTTATGCATTTTTATGAAATTTTAACAAATCTAGTAAAAATGTTATTACTATATAGCAGGGCTGTCCAACGCGGCGCCCGCGGGCGCCATGACGCCCTTTGAAGATTTTCTTGCCGCCCCTTCAAAAGTTTAATTTTTCTAGATTTCTTTAAACAAAATTCCATCTCCAAAGTTGATTTGCCTTAAAATAATTAATATTTGCATACGTTTTTTTTATTACAGGTGTTATTAAGATTTTTGCCTCCTTTACATGCAAAAGTCCTTAAAATTCCTCCCTCCCCCCTTTTTTCATCCCCAAACCTCAGAAAAATGTAACGTTAAATTTACTATGATATGTTTTTTGTTCAATTTTTTAGATGAGCCACCTCCAACTTAGGCCGCCAATGATTCCCCACTGTACATACCATTTTAATAACGCATACCACTTTGTCTGTGTATCCTGTAGACATGTGGGTGTCGCTATTACTGCTAAAGGGAAATAATATTCTTGCATTTTTCGAATCATATGAATAATGGCGCCCTTGATTGTGGCCACAGGCTAAGGTGTGCCCTGGCTTACTGAAAGGTTGGACAGGCCTGCTATATAGGAATAAATGTGAAAATTACCATAATAATATTAAATAAAAATCGTTTCATTTCGAAAAAAAAACTTTAAAGTTCTTTGGATGCGTTTTAACTCTTAGAACTGCTTGTTAATTCAGATTATTGTATGTAAATCTATTCATAAGGAAATAAAACATGCGAATTTTACTTAAAAAATAATTACAGAGTGTCCTAAAAGTCCTTGAAATTTTTTTTATTTAATAAAAAATCAAACAATTGGCGTTCGAGAGTGCGGTTTGGACGAAACAGCTTGTTATGATCTGAAATTTTGTTTGAGCAGATAAAAAAATTAGTTCCAAAAAATTATCATAGATGACGCTACTTCTGGAAAGTTATCGAATAGATAGAATGCCTTTGTACGTAACAATGGCGAAAGACGCACAATGTGTATGCACAGTTTTTGTCCAAACTATGACAACCACATTCCAGAAATTAACAATACTTGTCTATACATCCTCACTCGTCTAATCGAACTCAGGAGGGTTAGTACTGTTAAGTTCTGGAATGTGGTTGCCATAGTTTGGACAAAAACTATGCATAGGCATTGTGCGTCTTCCGGCATTGTTATGTATAAAATCATTCTACCTATTCAATAACTTTCCAGAAGCAGTGTCATCTATGAGAAATTTTTTGAGCTAATTTTTGTATTTGCTTTAACAAATTTTCAGATCATAAGAAGCATTTTCGTCCAAACAGCACTCTCGCAGGCCAATTGCTTGATCTTTTATTGAATTAAAAATATGTCAAGGACTTTTGGAACTCATTATATAATAAATTTACCGCCGAGAGACATTATCGGATAAAATAAATCAGATAATACTGCACAAATATATATTTTTTAAATGTCAAAGCAAAATTAATTTTATAGTTTCCTTTCATATCCTTCTGTTGTGAAAAAATAAAATATCTCATGGAAAATTCCGAGAATAAAAGAACGATGATAACTCAAGTTTTGAAAAATCAAAATTAAACCTTAAGGCGATTGCCTTTTAAACCACGGATTGAAGTGTTAAACGTCCAATTAAATATTGCTTACACATTTTAAATGTGACATTTCAAGTAGCTGTACATGACTTAAAATACGAAATTTAATTTTTAGGCGATCCCTTTTTATTATAAAATAATAATAGTAAAACCCACTTGAGAAAGAAACAAAATCCATGCCCGTGAGAGTTAAATTCGCTGAGATATTAAACTAAAAATTTTAAACGTATGCAACCAAATTATCAAGGGACTCTCTAAAACGTGAAACTACAATTAAAATACAACACTGTATTTGGGTTTTATATCTATTCAATTACATTTGGTAAACTGAATTTAAAGTTTTCCTTCAAATTTAAATTTGATGTATCTTTCACAAAATTAAAAGTTACATTTATAAACAAATCCGCCTATTTCTCTGGTTGTTCCCGAATGTCCTGTTTTCAATTAGAAACTCTAATAATTGTTTTAATTGTAATATGTTTTTTAAACTATTAATACATATTGTTATTTTTTAATATATATTTAATAACACTGAAAAGCATCTTTGTGTAAAACATATCTATTATGCATTCAAATAAAGCTTTGAAATTTATAAATGTCAATACTTTCGTTACAGCCACGAATTAATCAATACTATGATACATCAGTGCTGATTTTTTTATACTGAAAATTCCTTATTCATGTTAGAGAATTTTGTTGACAGTAAAAGGGCAGATTTGACTATATATGTATCGCTGATAACGATGATAACTCAAGTTTTGAAGAATCAAAATTAAACCTTAAGGCGATTGCCTTTTAAACCACGGATTGAAGTGTTAAACGTCCAATTAAATATTGCTTAAACATTTTAGATGTGACATTTCAAGTAGCTGTACTGAATTAATCAATACTATGATACATCAGTGCTGATTTTTTTATACTGAAAATTTCTTATTCGTGTTACAGAATTTTGTTGACAGTAAAAGGGCAGATTTGACTATATATGTATCGCTGATAACGATGATAACTCAAGTTTTGAAGAATCAAAATTTATAAATGTTCAATACTTTCGTTACAGCGACGAATTAATCAATACTATGATACATCAGTGCTGATTTTTTTATACTGAAAATTTCTTATTCATGTTAGAGAATTTTGTTGACAGTAAAAGGGCAGATTTGACTATATATGTATCGCTATGAAAAATAATTAAAAGTCAAATTTGTGGCCACGAATCTGGAAAATGCATTTCATAGAAAATGCTGAGTTGCTTTCATGCTTCAAAGAATAAAAGTTTTTTATTTTTTTTCATATTTTATTATAGAATGCTTCAAAAAAACGAAAATAAAAATATACTTTTTCCCCAGTTCAAAAATTATCAACTAACTTTTGAAACTGTTATCTATTTTGTTTAATGTTGATTATTCTTGCATTAAAAAATTATATTCATCGTATTTCTCAATCATCTCTATTTGATTTCTCTCTTTATTCTAATGAGCCTTTCAAGATAAATTAATACTAGAAAATAAATAAATAAATAAATAAATACACTCACGTGTTTTTCGCACTCGCTATATTTAGAATCGAAGAATGGTGAAAAAAGTGTGCAAAATACGCAAGTAAGTGCAGTTTATCTATATTATAAAGCAAAAACATGGCAGTGAGTAACTCTGATGTCATGTTAGCCGTAACAATGATTTAAGCATTCAATTTCACTTTATTCGAAAATTTAACTACTTCGAAATATTGAATAATTGTAATCTTTACTCCGTCAAATATGGGGGGGGGAGGGGGGATGTACTTTAAAATGCTATTTGTTTTAAAACTGTATTTGAATTTACTGATTTTTTAAAGGCTTTAATTTAATTTTCAAGCATGAATAAAAAAAAAAAAAAATATTGCGTGTAGATTACTTGCGGAAGAATAACCCGTTTATACTTGGAACAATTTAAGTAGTTCAGTTTTCGTTTTCGACTAACATTACATAAGAAAATTAAAACTTTATCAAATGAATAAATAAATAAAATAAATAAAACACAAATTTAACAGATGTGTATTACTGCGTGCTTAAACACTGAAATATTCATAATGAAAAAGACTGCTGTAAGGAGCAAATTCTTTTGCGATTTTTTCGGCAATTATCCTCTGGCAAATTAATGATATCGTTTTATCAGTTATAATACAATCTGTACACAGTTCTGCTGACACTGAAAGAGAGATATTACAGGAAACAAGTAATCTAAATAACAAAACTGAAATACTGAAAAAAAAAACTAGTCGTTGGGGGCTACCGTAATATTTCCCCATCATAAATACGCATAATATAAAATATGAAAATAAACATGTGTAAACTATTTATAAAATGCATTGCAATTTGAATAAAATCGTGGATTGATGACGTCCTAAACTTTAAATGCTCTATTACTGAATTGCGTAAAAGAAACATCCTTATAACTCCAAAATTGATAATCATATTAACTAGCAGTTTGGTGCCTCAGGTTAAGCGTCTCATTTTCAATTGAAATATATATTTGAATTGAAATTTGAATTGAATACAGGGTCATGAAAAATTGAAGAGTGTGGAAATATAATTACAAATATCTCGGCAACTAATTATCCGACCGACTTCATTCTGTATGCAATTTTTTTTTTTATTGTCTTTTATATTCACTCGTTAAAATAAACAATTTGGAAACTTTTTATATACATTTTATCAGAACGAATATTTCGAGAGTCCGAAAATAATAGTTCCGGATAATCGAGATTACTGAAATTCAATAAGCTTATTTTCATTATTACATACTAAGTACATACCAAATTTAAAATCTCTATCTCAATTTGTTCGGGAGATAGAGCGTTTACAGACACACAGACACACACACAGACAGACGGACGGCAAATTTTTTTTTCCTAAAAATATGTTTTTTTGGAATCTTCAGTCTCTGAAACGTGTAAATCCGTCAATTTTTTTCCCGATTTCCAAGATGATTACAAGACTTATCCTATACTACTTATGATGGGTAAGTAATAAAAGTATGAGGATGATTGTTGTTTTATTATCTAAAATTATCTCAGAATGTTGATGCGAAAAACTTCTTTCAAAAGTTCAAGGGGCTTAACATTCGGGGGAGTGTAATGGGAATAAGTACGGTAATGTATTAAAAAATAGTTTAAATGTTCATTTCCCGCATACATCTCTCGAAGCAATTGTTATTTTTTTAATTGTCTTTAGTTATTTGGCCCTTGAATAAGATACATTTACAAATCTTTAACCCCTTCGCGACAAGCGTCCTTTAAAGAATTGTTAATCTTTTACCACCGGTTTTTCAAAACAGAAATTTTCACCTAATTGAATCGCAGAAATGCTAAGATTTAGTTAGGCAAATCTTACAATAAAAAATAACTGGTGGGAATAATCGAGGATTCTGTGCATCTTATGCTTCACGTATACGTGTCGCTCGTCCCCGTGGGTTAATGTTTTGTTGTTGTTGTTGTTTCTGTTTCGTTGTTATAGTGCAGCCCACTGCTGTATGAATTTGGCACTGGCACTATAATTAACCTCCACAAACACGGATGATTTCTAATAGCATAAAATAGCATAAAAACGCGTGCGGTTTCTAGTAGCACAAAATAGCATAAAAGCACATACGGAGTACTGTATGCGGCAAGGCATTTTAAAGCATAAATTAGAACTTTTTATAATTTTTTTGTTTAATGCAATGTTCAGTAATAGTACTAAGGAAGCACTTGCGGTAACCGCACATAATTGAGCTGAGCAGGAAAACATTCAATTGAAGTGGTCAAACAGACATTGGTAATTTTGGATTTTTAAATGTTTTTACATATTTATAGCAGCAGTATACCTGTTCAGGTAAAGTTTTTGGCTGTTTAAAACAACGACCAAAAGTAGGCAGACGTGAATCTTTCTTTGTTATTAAAATTTGTCTTGTTTGTTTATAAGTATGGTTGTAATCTGTTTTATATTTCCTTTGTCGAGATACTGTCTTTTGTTTAATAATGAGCGATTTTTATAACAAACCGTGTTATCGAAAAATAAATGTAAACATTTCAACCAAATATGATAGCGATTAGTGAAATTCTATTTCATATGGTATTATTTTGAAAGGGAAGCTTATTGTTCACTCATAAAACTATATCGATAATGATTACGTGAAAATGACATCATTTTCCAGACGCTTACTCTTGTGACATCAGTCATGACGTTTTGTTTGTAAAGAGACACCTCGTCAAATGTTTCACTATTTAAAGAGACTTTCTTGATTCTGACTATTCCAATATTTAAGCACGTATTTCGTATTTCGTTAATTGTGTATTATTTCTATTATTATTTTATGTATTTATAGAATAAGTTTTAAATTCGTTATGGATTTTTATCCGAAGCAAATACTGAACTCTTTATATTAAAATGCAAACGTGTGAATAATCCCATCTAAATTTAGGATAAAGTGTTTGATCTTCCCTGTGTTCCCTTGCAGTGATTTCTCCAATCACACTTACGCACTCTGGCATAATGTACACATTTTCCTCCTGCTTCTAGCTATTTAATTGTAGTTTTATTGCTTTTAACGCTACTTATCTTATTTTGATAAAGACTCTTTTTCTATTTTGATTTAAATCGTACATTTTAATAATCGTATTGTTTTATAAGAAAATACTTTAAATCTTTTTTACTATGCGTTAAGAAGAGAAAAACGAACCGAGTACTAAGTATTCATGTAATGTTAAAAAAATAGTTTCATTGAATTACTTCTGCGATTGACCTTCCCTGTGTTCCTTTACAATGATTTCTCCAACCACACTTAGGCACGCTTGCATAATGTAAGTATTTTGCTCTTGCTTCTCGCGATTCTATGGTAGTTTTAGTGCTTTTAACGCTACTTATTTTACATGACTAAAGACTTTTTTTTCTATTTTGATTCAAATCTTATATTTTAATGTTCATATTGTTTTATACGACAATACTTTTTTAAATATTTTTTATTATGTATTAATAAGAGAAATACGAACTGAGTTTTGAGTATTCATGTAATGTTAAAAAAATAGGTTCATTGAATTACTCCTGCGATTGACCGGCCCTGTGTTCCCTTAGAGTGATTTCTCCAACCACACTTACGCACTCTTGCATAAAGTACGAATTTTGCTTTTGTGTCTCGCGATTCAATGATACTTTTACTGTTTTTAACGGTACTTATTTTACTGGACTTTTTTTTTATATTTTGATTCAAATGGTAATTTGAATGGGATTGGTAATTGGTAATTTGAAATGGGATTTAATATTGGTATTTTTTTATAAGAAAATTATTTTAAAATATTTTTTTCCATGCGTTAAGAAGTGAAATACGAACTGCGTATTGAGTATTCATGTAATGTTAAGAAAATAGTTTCATTGAATTACTTCTGCGATTGACTTTCATTGTGTTCCATTTCTCCAACCTCACTCACTCACCCTTGCATAATGTACGTATTTTCCTATTGCTTCTCGCGAATCAATGAAGTTTTTACTGCTTTTAAAGTTACTTATTTTACTCGACTCAAATCACTTTTTTGTATTTTGATTCAAATCGTATATTTTAATATTTATATTGTTTTATAAGAAAATATTTTTGAAATCTTTTTTTACTATGCGTTAAGAAATGAAAAACGAACTGAATATTGAGTATTCGTGTATATTAAAAAATAGTTTCATTGAATTACTTCTGCGATTTATATACATTTTTGTTATAATTTCTTAAAATTATGTGCATTTTCTTAATTTTTAATTCAGTTGATTTAATTTTAAACCATTTATTTTATATCAACATACGTTTTCCTACAGTTCATATTTGTGTTTCAAAATTGCAGTTTCTTTATAAATCAATATAATATACCAGTATTTCTAAATTAATTTTTGGTAGATCAATATTCTAGTTTTACATTATTCTTTCAACACAAATAAAGCACGACATTATATAAGCCAATTAACTAAATAATATGGATGCAATCTAGAAACTTGTACATATAATTTGTTAACATAGTATAGTTGCTGTGAAATGCATTGTTTGAACTAATTCAGTTGTGAATAATTACAAATTTTATTTTATTTGTGATTCTAAATGAACTTGTAACTACACATATACTGAAACAGAATTTTATTCAGCTCAGTTTGTAGGAAATTTAAAACTATATCTCACAATTCAGTGAAAGGTAATTTATGAGTTGGACAAGCATGATTGTCATGAAGTAGTGAAAAGTAATTGAATATCAAATCATTTTGTGTAAAATTGGAACTATGCACAATATAATTTACTAGGTTTCAGAATATGAACTTAATATTTTTATTCCGAAAGCTGTTAAAAATATATATTCACAGTTTGTATTATCTAGCACAACGCTGAAGGCAACAAGCGACGGAATTGATAAAATGTTGCTGACAAATATGTTGATAACGTACTGTACAAAGGACTTCCATGCAATTTTCATACTTTAAATTAACAAATAATTAAAAATAAAATATTGAAGTAAAAAAAAAGTAGTTAGTTTTAAAGAGTATATACTACTCAAGATGATCATATTATTCAGATATTTCATTTCACTTATTTTAAAATACAAATATATTTTTTTAAATAATATTTAACTTGATTTATATGAGTATTAAGATTTTTTTGGACTTTCGGAATAGTTGCTCGGAGACATTAATGTAACGGTAACCGTATTATTTTGTGAACCCCTGTAAATGAACGAAAACTGCTATGCACTGCATATTCTACAGTAAGTACTGCACCGCACTGATGTATATTAATTTGAATATGTTACAAAGAGTATAACATCATTAAAACACATTACAAGCGATTTTCGTCTACAGACCATAATGTAACCGAATACTTTTGTTTGCCCCTGTAAATAAACTATGAATGATGCACACTTGAAAATGAATACCGAACTTGTTACGGTATACTACAATACGGTATTTTAATTATCTGGATATCCGGGTTTTTTTTTTCGAGTTAGTGCGCGACTAGACAGACGACGAGACCGACAGACAAACAGGCAAACTGAATTCATAAATACTTTTCGACTGTGCTGTAAAGTGTTAGAAATAATATTTTTTATCTAAAAACATCGAAATTTCCATCAAACATCTTTTATACGATGAATAGAAACGAAATTGCACTAATTCCCGAAAATGACGCCATTTTGAATAACACCCGCCATCTTGAATACCGCCGACTTTACGCGATGCCTCCCCTTCTTATATGCTTTGTATTAATATAGAGTAAAAACTGACCAATCGGTTTAACTGTATCACGATGTTCTGTTTTCACCTTATTTTTGTCGTGTAGCACTTGAACTAATAATTAAAAATAAAATATTAAAGTAACAAAAAAAAATAGATAGTTAGTTTTAAAGAGTATATACTATTCAAGATGATCATATTATTCAGAAATTTCATTTCACTTATTTTAAAATTAAAATGTTTTTTTTTTCATTATATTTAATTTGATTTATATGAGTATTAAGTTCTTTTTTGGACATTTTCGGAATAGTTTCATGTAGTAATAACATAATGAGAGATTAGTTTTTTAATTCATTAATTTCAAATTAAATACAATGTTCCTCAAAAGTAATCTGCTATCTAAACAACTTGACATTACTGTATTTTTTTTCTAGGATTAATTTAACCTTATATTTTAACATACTAATTCATTTTAACACGTTCATTTTAATTTTTTTAATTTCTTTAAAATTAATTTTTTTAATTCCTCTTCATATTTTCTCACACATTCACCTAGTTCTTTCTGAAAGAGAAATTGCAACTCTTTTGTGAGTCATTTAGTACAGTGTTTCAGAAACATTTCTTTTACTCATGGTACACTTGAATATCTAGTAAAACTTTGCAAAACACGAAAAATTATATTATAAAATAAAAACATGTCCGTGAGTAGCACCAAAGAGTACAGAAAATAATGTATTTTCAAATGCAATTTATCTGAAAACTGTATCGAAATTTACTGATATTTTGTTTGTTTTTAATACTTTTCAATTATGATTTTTTTGAATAATTTAAGAGTATGATTTTTAGGTAGCTTTCAATACAAAAAAGTATAAAGCTTCCTATTGCAGCCGTTCGGAGGAAAGCAGTTCCGGAAAATTTTGATATATTTTCACCGATCATGACCCCCAGACCCCAAAACCACCCTCCGTTCAAATGTTGATTTATATATATATATATATATATATATATATCCATATATATATATATATATATATATATATATATATATATATATATATATATATATATATATATATATATATCTGACATATGTCATACGATAACGCTCGTATTTATAAATCAATTTTGATGAAACTAATTGTGGTGTATTAAGGTCACCAATGACTCGACCGAGTTCGTTGGCCAGCTTGGTCCGCCATTTTGTTTCAAGATGGCGGCCATTTAAAAATTTAAAACTAAAATAAATATGCATAAAAGTTAAAAATTCAAATTTATTTTTTAATTAAGTGTTAGGCCTTGATACGAGGATTCCAGAGCATTTTTTGGTTTACCTCTATCTTAAAAAATGGCTGAGATAGAGCAGTTTGAAATTCTAGGGTGGCTGACATTTTGAAACAAGTCAGCACATTACAAAAAATTTCATTGTTGTAATAATTTTCCCAATCATACGCATAAAACTATATATTCATATCCGTTAGCGCCAAATTCTCGCCAAACTTGGCGACATTTGGCGAAATATCGCCAAATTTGGCGACCAAAATAAGTTTTCATAAATGAAGCCAATTTGGCTATTGCTCGATAATTTGGCTAATTTCTTATTCAAATTCAGTATTAACGAATCTTTTGTAAACATTTCTTTGCATTTTAACTTGCTGTTTTCGTGTAACATTAGCTAAAATTTTAAAACGGAGATATAGGAAAGCTACCTTTTCCTCCCGGTACAGGTCGGAAGGACTTTTTAAATCTATCTCTGTCTCTTATTGAAGATTAACCTGTTACACACATTTAAAATAATATAAATATAATTCAACATTTGTTTATGGCTAATTTGCTATAATGGAATTAAAACTTCATGAGTAATTAAAAAAAAATTTAAAAAAACAATCTTAACAGATATGTCGAACTACTCGCTTAAAAACGTAAATAATCAAAAGGAAAAAAAGAAAGTAGAGAAATGGTGGACAATTTTCCCGGCTATTAACATTTAGTATGACTGCAAGTATTGCTTTTAATATATTTCAAAACTTAATTTGTATTATTCAAATTTTTCAAAGAAAAATCCTCATTGGTGTTTTTAGCAAAAAAAAAAAAAAAAAAAAAAAATAATAATAATAATAATAATAATAATAATGATAATTAATTAATTAATGTAAAAGGTCTATTAGAGTTTTTAATTTAAACGGATTGTCATCTATGTTCTGTAAACCGAGAAGGCCAGGTTCGATCGCCAGTGTTTGATAATTAAAAAAAAACGCATAATAGTAATATACAGAATGTCCCAAAAACACTGACATCGGCTTTTATTCCTTAAATATTGATCATAAATGCATATTTTATAAATTACAAAGTTACGTAAAAAAAGGTACAAAATCTTATGAAATTGATTAAAAATTTCAGGGACTTAAATTTGAAGAAATACAAAATTAATTTTTTTATACGGCCCCCGTACAAAAAGTTCCGAATTAGTAAAATGTGCCCATTAGGTCATGTGCAAAATTTTAGGGAATTAAATTTGAAGAAATGCAAAATTAAAATTTTTATACGGCCCCCGTACAAAAAGTACCCAATTAGTAAAATGTGCCCATTAGGTCATGTGCAAAATTTCAGCATTTAATCATAAAAAGTAGCAGATTTATGGAAATACATAAAGGCAGACTTAAACCACTTTTAGATGCCTTGATATAAAGTTCGTAAAGGGAAAAAAATCATGTCGTAAGATCACATCGTGTCGTAGACAAATTATGAAACAAAACAATGATTGGATAAATAAATAATAATTGAATATTTATTATTACAAAAGAAATAATAACTTTACGCAAAGCTTACATAGTTTGCTGAAATGTTTACATTATTTTTATATTTCTGTCAAACATTTCTGAGCTGTTTTAATGTTCTTTAACTCAGCCGTTTCCAAGTTTTATTCTGTAATTCATCATGTACAATTTTAAGGTATTTTTCAAGAAGCATAGATTTGAAAATCTGTAAATTGAGCAATTATGATAAGAGTTTATGTTATTTGCTTTATTATGCATTTCTAAGTCACGTCATCTCCACTCTAGCCTTAAATATTTACATTTTAATGTATGATTAACCCCCCACCAATTTTGTTTAAACATATCTTGCAACTTTTTACGATAAAATGTTCAAATCTTCTACGTGAAGTTATTAGTGCATGGGGCCCACTTTACTCATTGGAAAATTTCTTGTACGGGACGCGTAAAAAAAATTACATTTTGTATTTCTTCAAATTTAATCCCATGAAAATTTTAATGCATTTCACAAAATTCTGTAGCATTTATTTCGTAACTTTGTAATTTATAATACATGCATATATGATAATTATTTAAGGAATAAAAGGCCAGGTCAACGTTTTTGGGGCACTCTGTAAATGTATGTTAAATTATTTACTAACGTATACAAAATGCTTCATTTGGTTTTGAAAAAGGGTCACATGGTTTTAATTTAATGCTGAGAGTTATTTTTTGTAGTGCTTACAAAAAAAATTAGTATTGAGAGACAATTAAATTTTAATTTTCTTTTTAAGAGAGGAGATGGCCCAAATGCAGGCTACCACTTTTATTTTCAATCTAGATTGTACAACTTAAATAAATAGTGGAGAAAAAAGTCACGGTAGGATGGATACCTCTATATGTTTCACATCCATTTAGGGGGAAAAATCTGTTTAAAAGTGTTTTCTGTGTACAAAAAGAAAAATTTCGAATCTCGAAAAAATTTTAGTTTAGAAAATGGAGGTCTAAATATAGGCTACCTCAGTTTTCCTTCAAAAAGAAACACAAATAGGGCTATATTAGCTAATTAAAAAAAACACTTTAAATAAATGTTATTTATAAATAATATTTAAAATGTACAGAAATAACATTTTTCGGGTAATATTGTACTGCTTTTTGTCCGCAAAAAAGCATCCTCACAAAAGACACAAATTGCGTTATATGCCTCTGTCGATATCCTCCTTTTAAAAAATTTTAAATCTCTATATCTGTCTGTATTTTCTTCGTTTTTCTCTGTCAGTTTTTTTTCTTCCTCTTCCTATTTATTGTGGACAATTTGGAAGTGTCCAACAGCGCTTTTTCTGAGGTTATCCGGTAACTTGTGTTGCTCCCGAAGACTTGTGTCCACGATTGTTTTTTTACAGCAACACAGTATCCGTGATCTTACCAGTATACCCGTGACCTTACCGTGATCTTCAAATACCGGGTAGTCGGTATTTGAACCACTCTGGGTGGCCAGTATTTGGAGCTGTGCTATGTTTAAGATAAAACCGGCATTACTCATTTATATAATAAAATACTAATAATGTGCGTGCGAAATGTGGGAGTTAAATATGTCTAAAAACAATTTAATCATCAATTCAGGCCAATATAAGATAAGTATTATTTATTAAATGAGAAGCACCCACCTGAAAATCTTTTGGTATCACAGATTTCTTCGTGTCTACAAGTTTTCACTTATTGCTTGTAAATGAGACAGTTTTTAGCGACTTAGTGCTCGTGCATTTCTTCTCTCAATTAAATGTACAACCTCTGCCTATCGCCGCTAGACTACATATCGATTATTTCTCAGAACACCTACTAGCCGACATTTGGTATTTTTGTCTTCTCCTCTATCGTTTATTGCAATCATCTGAAGTTTCTTATTTCCGTTATTTTTTCTTTTCTGTTGTATATAATTACTAGCTAATCCGCCCGCCGTTGCCCGGGCCCGAAATATTAATAATCTGTTCTATACGAATATGACTGAAATCTGTAAGGCTATCGAAATCAAGTCGAATGAGGCAAACCCCGTCGTAATCGGGCTCATAAAACCCAAGATCGGAAGCGCATCCTGGCGGTCGAAAGTGCAGCTAAAATATTTAAGGCTATAGATATCAAGTCGAATGAGCCTAACCCCGTCGTAATTGGGTCCATAGAACCAGATATACTCCTATAGTTCCACTTTCTACCGCCAGGGGGCGCAGTCTGTTCTGGAAGAGGCCTTTTCAGAACACTTGACCCAACCAAATTTCCTAGTAGAATTGAAATTTAACTACGAGTAAACATTGCCAAAATAGCGGAAATTGCGAAACTGGGTTACGTAATCGATCGGTTTCTAAAGGGTTAATGTAGATATTTTTTAAAACTCAACAGTGCATTTTGAAGAAAATGAACGTGTCTATGATCTGGAGTCTACTGTTTGTCCGTACTTGCATTTCCCGAGTCGATGCCGATTTTTAAATCTGGACCAAAAAAAGGAAATTCGCGTGAGTGAGTTTTGGAAAGGATTTTTTTTCGGAGGGTTAAAATTAATTTTTTTCAAAACGGATACCAGATTTTAAAAAACAAAGGGATATAGATTAGGCACGGTACTTTTAGTTTTTCGTATCTTGTTTATAAACGTCAATTCGGATTTTTAAAGATAGGAGAAATAGTTAAAAAAGCGAAATTGACTTACGGTTAAAAACGTTTTCGAAAGAGTTAACGTGATTTATTTTTTAAACTAAAGGTTTCTGCCTAAACCGGATAGAACGTAGATGTCTTTAGGTGTGTTTGCTTTTTGTTTGGTTATTTTAGAAAGTCGATGCCAGATTTAATATATAACAGAAATTCGGAATTCGCTAAAGAGAGTCCCGTGCACGAATTTTTTTTAAAGGGTTAATATTCGTATTTTTCAAAAACAAATACAGATATCCAAAAAGAAATAAAGGTAGATATTGTCTGGTATTTTTAGTTTTTCGTACCTGTCTCTGAATCGCCGATGCGAAATTTTAAAAATTGTCAAAATCGCAAAAATCGCAAAACGGCATATAGAAAATATACTTTTTCGAAGGGTTAATTTTTGTATTTTTTAAAACCAAAGGTGGCTTTGAAAAGGACAAAAACAGTTCTTTTATTTGGTGACCTTCGTTTTTCCGTATCTTTTGTATTCCGGTAGATGTAAGGCTCGGAAAACGGGAGAAAATAAAAAACACGAATTCGATGCTTTTTGATTATTTTTTTTAAAGGGTTAAATGTAAAATTTTTTCAAACCAACCAGATCATTCGAGACGTAAAAGTATAGGTTTTTCCGTATTTTTAGCCGTTTGTCCATGGCGAATTTAGAAATACTCGGAATGTTTTCTGCTTTCTTTCTTCTGTTCCGGAAGATACGGAAATTAGTTTCTGCGCATGTGCCAGCTCACTGCCGAATAATGACTTTTTTATTTGTGATCTTTGATCAGTTTTTAATTGATAACTACTTTAATTTTCAAAATTTTAAAATTCTGAGGCTCGGGTATACCAGGAGACTGTTTGGACTACCAAAATCTAAATTTACAGACTTCTAGGTGCGCTAAATTTTCCTAGCCATCGCAAAAAGACACACACACACACACACAGACACATAGAGCGAAACTTTCTTTTATTAGTATAGATATCGATAAACACGTAAATGTCCTTAAAACAAAGGCACATTTCCCCCAATTTTGAGAAGTTGTGCCATGCGTTAGTGGAAAGATGCATTCTTCAAAATAGACGCTGAAATAAACTTGCATTGAATGTAAAGTTATGATATAACACTTTAAAGGAAAAAATCGAACTTTAACCCTTTCAAGAGCAAAGCACTCCCGTTGCTAAAATGTTGAAATGATTAATTGACACCAGGATTTAAAAACAAATTTATTTGAAAATAAGAAAAAGATTTTTTTCCAATACGTTGTAAAAGTAAAAATTTATTTAAAAATTCTGGTATAAATGGGATATTTGATAGTTAAAATTAAGCGGAATATAGGGGAGAGTAGCCGAATTTGGATCATGTCACATATTTTCAGTTGTAACCAGAGTTTTACAAATTTGAAAAAATCTGGTAACCAGGTATAAATTCTAGTCACCAGTAAAAAAAAAAAATTACACCCCGCCTCGCAGCTATTGATTTTCAAAAATATAATAAAACTATGTTTTATAAGGAAACTTATCCAAAATTATATCTCTGAAAAAAAAAATTGAAATGCTGTAAACTCTGAACAACCGATATTTTCGAGAAATGCTGATTGCCGAATCCTTCAAAAGTCCGAATAATTGAGTGCTACAAAATCTATATCTGATGAGAAGAAAGCAGCGATAAAATAGTGAAACCGGAAAACGATCTTTTGTCTATAAAGCCTATCGAATTCAGTCAAATAATTCTGATTTTATTATTTCGAAATTTGCATTTAATGAACTCTCATAGTTTTGACAAATTAAAAATAAAAGTTTATTTTTTTAATGTTTTTGTGAATATAATTTCAAGTTTATTTCTTAATATTTCATAACTTTGCAGCATCTATAATGAGACATCTAACAAGAAATTTAATTAAACATTGTGACGTTCGCAGTAATATACATTTCTAAAACAAAAAAAAATCGCGCTGGGATTACGTAATGGAATAAGCAGCCGGCTGAGGTTTATTTTGAAAAAAAAACATTTTTCCAACATTCCTATCGTAGATGGTTATCTACGATAGGAATGAAAGAATAAATAATAATAAAAGATTTGATTCTTCTGCTGCCTAAGTCACTTGGCATAGAACTCATCAATGATGGAGGCATCGTCATCGGCCTAAAGACCTGTCGCCTCCGACCGCATACTACCATCCTGCGCTGTCGCCGCTGTCAAGGCCTTACCCACCACGAAAGGAACTGCAGGGCGGACATGCCTGCGTGTGCATGCTGTGGCGAAGCACACCATGAAGAATCATATGCAGCAACTCCACGATGCGTCAACTGAATCAAACATAACACACAACACAACCCACATTTTCCAACAAGCCACAAAGCATCAGATTGTGGCTGCAGTGCCTACCGCTCAAAATATAGTTCAGAACGGGAAAGACTTAACCTGCTTTTCCAAATTGGTAACAATTCGCAATTTCACCTAACACCAAGAGAACATAACATACATCAACAATTCAACACACAGCGCCCACCCATACAAGAGGCAAATGGCCCCTATCATCACGATGAATGGTATGGACATCGCTCATATAGAAATGAACACCACCCACCCTATCAAGGAGGCCACAATGGGCATCACCATGACTGGCAAGGAAGACCCTTCTATTGAATATAACATAATTTTTGTTACTAACTTAACCAAGAAACCTTTATTTAAGTACCTTTTAATTAAGTACCTTTTCAGAAAACCAATATGTCTCTTCTAGCGCCTTCGGACCCACCGAAGGACCCCCCACCATTTGGTCAGATCAAAATCATTCAGCTTAATTTAAATCAGTGCAAGGCAGCTAATGTCAGTCTAAAAATTTCATGATATCAGAAAATATAGACATTGCATTACTGCAGGATGCCTACTGTGGCAATGATGAAGCGCTGCTGTCAATTGTTTCAAAAAATTGGGTGAAGTTTGCGTCCAAAGATAACAGCGGTCATCTGGTATTCCAGAATACGGATCTGGCATACTCACACCTATTTACAGGAGCCAACTGTGTTTTCATCACTATAATGGCGAAGGAAGGAAAACTAATTATAGACTCTACCTACGCAGCACCGTGCTTCAATTTTGATGAAACCCTTATGGAGTGGCAACACTTAATAACTCATAATCAGTACTTCATTTGCGGAGGTGACTTCAACGCAAACTCCACTGTTTGGGGTTGCCCACAGGAAACCATCCGCGGAGGCAGTCTCATCGAGCATCTTGCAGTTCATAATTTAACCATTGTTAACATGGATAACAGAACACACACATTTGTCAGAATGAATAACACAGGTATGATAACACACAAATGAATCCCAGATCATACGCTGGCGAATCCGAAGGTGGCACAAAAAATCAGGGACTGGCGAGTAATGGACATCCACAAAGCCTCGGACCATAAATACATATGTTTCGGCTTTGACATTACACCACTGACTACAACTAAACGACGATTCAACACAACCCGAGGAAATTTTAAAAAGTTTACACAAATCATTAAAACACACAGACCACTCCTTGCACAACACCTAAGGGATGCAACAAACATCACTGACATTAACTCCTTCACAAAAAACTTATTGCTTCCATGCAAGAGGCGGCACGAGCATCCTTTAGACTAAAAAATATTCGGAGGACTCCAGTCTTCTCGTTCTGGACCTCCGAACTAAAGACACAACGAAACAAACTCACAGCTCTAAGGAGAAAGATTAAACATCTACGAGAAACCCACGGAAACACATCTTATTTCAAAAACCTTGGCGCTCAGTACAAAATACTCTCATCGAAATTCAAGAGAAGTGTTCAGGAAGCCAGAGGCAAAGCCCGGCGGAATTTCTGCAGCAATCAATCAGAACTCAGAATTTTTTGGCACGGCACAAATTTTTTTGGCAAGAAATTTCTTCACACCAAAGCTTAATGAACAATTGGGGTTCAGGCACTTCGATACATCAGCTTGAAAAGGGTACCGCAAGGCTCCTGCCTTGGCCCAATACTTTGGCTACTCATAGCTAACATAATTCTAAAAATGCTAGAATCTAGAGGCTTCATTCTCTTTGCATTTACTCATGACTTCAGCTTTATTTTCTCGGGCAGGCGGCGCATGGAATTGGAGGCAATGACGGCTCAAGCCCTCCCCGTATTCTGCCAACTGCTAACAAACCTCAACCACCAGCTATCAAGCCAAAAATCACAAGCAGTCACATTTTCCAAACCACGCAAGCTTGAACGTAGACCAATCATAAGAGTGAACGGGGTTAGTGTCGAGCATGTCTCACACCTCAAACTTCTTGGCCTCACCATAGATGAACACCAAAGCTGGACGGAACATATCAACACCCTCAGGATTAAAGTAGGAAAATTACACTTAAACGCACGTAAACTAACGTCCAAATCCTGGGGCATAAAGCCAACAATGTTAAAAATCTGGTACCACACAATAGTGGAGCGGATAATTTTCAACTGTGTGGGCGTCTGGGGAGATAACTTCACGCAAGCCTTGAAGGACAAAATGACCTCGATGCAACGGCTCTTTCTGCTGCAAATTGCTCGAGGGTACAGGACAATCTCAACGCACTCACAGTAATAACAGGTATCCCTCCCATAACAATAACACTCCAATATGAAATCCAGAAAAACAGGATCACACACTTAGAACATGAACCAACGTGTGCAGCACTATTTCCACAAACACAACTACAGAGGAAGGTTCTCAGCTGGAGAATACATCCCGCAGAAGAGACATCTCACTTACAGGTAAACACAGCCAGCTAGAGTTGCAAAGGCTAGAAAAAACCCGGTTTAAACCCGGGAATAAACCGGGTTTTTGGGGAATAAACCAGGTCTTTTGGGAATAAACCTGGGAATAAACCGGGTCTATTGGAAATAAACCCGGGAATAAACCAGTTCTTTGCAACTCTACAGCCAGCACGGTTTTGAACACAGCTACCCTCCCCGATGTCCGACCATTTTCTCTGACTGGTCACGCACGGAGACTGGCGTGGCAGCAGCATTCTGTGCCATGAAAGGCGAGGTCGTCACTCATACGTGGGCATGCAGAATCGGTGATAACAACACTGTCTTCCAGGCTGAGCTGTTCGTGATTTTGCGGGCATTGGAATGGATTGTCTCTAATCCAACAGTACAATTTTACAGGCTATATTCAGATAGCCTCTCCAGCCTACAAGCAATCTTTTCTCACCGCACAAAACATCCCATTGTACTCCAAATAAAAATAATTTTAAAAGACCTTGCACGGCGAGTAGCCCTGGGCCATGTGAAGGCACACATTGGCAATGCTGGCAATGAATTAGCTGATAAACTGGCAAAAGAAGCCACGGGAAGCACAAATATTGATCTCTCCCTCCCTGTTCCCCCATCCTACATTAGAGAGTTATAAAAGTATAAAATCATTCCCCAGTGGCAGGACCACTGGGATTACTCGGATAAAGGTTGACATACCCACAAATTGCTCCCTTTTGTCTCCCTAAACCTGCTTAACCTCACCCCCACACCTCAGCGTTCCTCACAGGACATGGTTCATTGCCTACTTACCTCAAATATTATAATCGTGCAGTCTCCAATGTGTGTCCATGTGGCCAGCAGGGCTTGCCTTCTCATTACTATTTTGACTGCCCACTGAGCGTTGCCTGGCATCTCAGATCTCCCGAAATTCCCCCAACCTCTTGGCTAACCAATATTCTAAAAAGACCAATCTTACAAAAATAAGAAAAAATATTTTTAATTTTTTAATGGATTTATCGAACTTAACAAATTAAGTAACCATCTCTAGCTTATATCAAATTTTAAACTAAACATATTAAATTCTTAACCACAAATCAATACTATAATTAATCTTCCTACCCTCCTTCTCCTGACTTTTTCCTTATTTTGGCTGTACCTTGTCAGTGTTTGAGCACCTTGCTGTGCTTCCATCGCAATCTTTAGAATCGGCCTCATCTCTCCAACACAACAACTTGTGGCGCCATCTGTCGCGTGGGAACTGAGCTTCTCGGATTCCGGCGCATCATTATTATCCCAGGACCGCCTTGGCCGAGGACTGTGTGTCATGACGCAGGAGCGTTAAGGACTGTTCACCTACAAGTTCTTCATCACTGCACCGGCCGCTGTCTGTCGCGAGGGTGTGCAGGCGCCAGCGGTTCAGGCTTTTTCCAGTTTCTTTTCCTTGTTTTTGTTTTTAGCTTTCTTGCCTGCCCCTTGTCGCGCTTAGGCTTGTCCTGGCAGTGCCGGCCTTTGGCCTAGTTTGTATTTTCTTTTTCTTTTCTTTTTTTCTTTCCTTTTTTTGAAATTTTGTTGTTTGGGCCGTTTACGCTTGCGCTGACGGTCTCGGCGTCGTGCCCTCCCTTCTGCGGGTGGCTGGAATCACCCACAACGAACCCCCGCGTGCTGGCGAACATCCCGGGGGAGGTGCTAACGCTCAACGGCCTGGAGTTGCTGGGCCGAAACGCTTCCCAAAAGGCATTCAATACCTTACTCTTCTGAAGTGCAATCAATGATTTTTTATTTCCATTTACTGCAGATAATAATCCAAACAATGTAATTATAAAATATTCTTGAGTAACAACCCAATACCAGACCCTTGTCTCCAAGACAGAGTGATGCCGTACATGTGTGATGCAAACAGGTGCTAGGCGCCAAACATTTTAAGCGGGGAAGAAATATTTTTAAAATGAATATTATTTTTATTAAAGTGTATTATTCTTGAAATTTTAATTAAGTTTTATGTATTTACTTCGAATGAATTACCTATAATCACTTATATTTTATTATTCTTTAAAATGAATGTGATAGATTAACCAATTTTAATTCTGAACACAAAAACCTGATTAAAAATTACAAAAAAGCGTTAAGCCTTTTTAATCATTGCATCACATTTTTAGATGTCACAGATGGGATTGACAATATTTCTTATTGAAACTTCTCCCCCCTCTCCCCACATTCTCGTCACGTGACATTCTAAGCTGACTGCAACGGAAAATAATGGCGCTTTGTGTGCATATAATGGAAAATGCCAAGTACCAGAGAAGAGGGAGATTTTTGCGCTTGTTACCTGCACGAGTACGGGGGCTGGAGAGACAAAATATCGTTTGTGCTCATTTTTTAGTTAAATTTTTGTAAAAAAAGAAAATAAATAAATAACAAAGTCACTTTAAAAAACTTAGTGGCTAGATAGAAAAAGTTGGTCGCCATTGGCGACCTGACGACCGCATTTGTCAAGCCCTGGTTGTAACTCACTTCATTTTTGGAATATCTAAAATATCACTACACGTGGTCAATCTATTCATCTACTAACAAAATAAATCTTTAGAACAATTTCTTTTTGAACATCTTAAGTTTTATTTTATATTGAAAAATTTGTCAAAAGTGGCCCAAATTCGGCGACTGGTCGCTCAAATTATACCCCCCCCCCAGTCTCCTAAATTGCACCAAAAATATCAGGTTAATTTAATGAGTAGGAAATATATCTAATTTTACTAAAAGTAAAGTTTGCGATTAACGAAACAATCAAACACATCAACAGCAATGAAATGTAATGAAATCAAATGTCTGAAAATAAGATTAAAAAGAAAATAGAGAATATAAGAGAAAATAAGTTTTAAATCAAAATGTATTCAAAATATAAATAAAAGTTATAAGTAATTAACAATGGAAATTATAAAACTAATTTCCATTTACTTGAATGTCATGTAAGAATTGATGCAAGGCTTTCACATGAATTTCTTTGCTCATTTCGTATTCCAGCGCACACAACATGAACCATATTTGGCAATCTGAACACTGAATCATTTCTGTTATTTTATTTTAATTACAAACTAGACAAAGCCAATCATCACAGTCTTGATTTTCTTTTTTGATTCTGAATCATTAGACATTTTTGCGTAACAGGAGTTTTCTTTACCTTAGGTCTGTAGCTCTTCCCTTCCATTATTTTCTTTTCAATTGAATTGCGCCTATTTTTTTTTTAACTTGATGTTCCAATTGCTTTTGTGTTTTGTGAGCTTCCTTTTTGTCTTTTTTGTTCTTCATTTCAAGGTTTACTTTATAGGGCGTAGATGTAAACATAGCTGTTTTTTGGCTCCCTCTGTACTTTGACTTAACTGATTTTGGCAATGGAGATAATATTTCAGATTCTTTGATTTTTGGGGGGTTTTATAGCTGCAGCCTTCTTGTGGATGAACAACAAAATGTATTGAAGAAACATATAAAAAGTATTTTTTTATGTTTATATAGGACAAATCTGTTTAAAGAAATTGATCCAGATATAAAAAATAAAATAAATTAAAATATTCAAAAACTTGCATGAAGATAGTAATCCAGTACAAACTATTTAAAAAAAAATAGTGTCCAAACCGTACAACCCTCGAAATTAATTATACTTTTCAAATTTATGATCTTGTACCTGGTCCAATTTAAGCAACTGTGCCATTTTTGAAACAAATAATTTCAAGACTAAGAACAAAAACAAAAGCAAACAAATCCGCGTGAAAAATATGCGCAATAAACACATGAATTTAAATAAGCATATAAAACTCTAACAACTTACCATACTTTTAAGTATTTTCTTACCTTAAGTATTTTCTTACGTTTAGTAGGGAGAAATTAGATCAAAACAGCTAATTTTTTTTTTTTTTTAATTGTCCGAAAACAGCACGGGGAAGGCGGGTGCTTCTTCTAATCATAAATGATGTCATTCTGATGACTAGGATTTCAGTGGTAGATGGCGCCTCTTTCGGTAATGAACGGCAGAATTGCCATTGTCCATTTAAAGCGGCGGTCTAAATATGGCTACTCTCACCTATTTTATTTCACTGACCGTTAAGGGGTTAATGAAAACTGCCATTAGTTCTATCTAAATTAAATGCTAATATTTAATTTTTAAATTAAATGCTAATATTTAATTTATTATATAAATTAAATTAAATTATTTCAGAAATAAATGTGATTTTATTTTAATAATTAATAATGTAAATATTTGTGTCATCACTACTGTAAGTAACAAAAGTATTTGTATAATGAATTGAAATACATTTATCAAAACAACAATTATTTTTAAAATTCGAAATAATATTTAACATACGATTTGTGATTATTATTAATTAATCAGTCGCTATTTATAATAAGTCATTACATCATTTAGTACAAGAGAAATAACTTTTGTTCATATAAAAATTGCTTTAAAAATCGAGTAAAAAGGTTTATCATCCATTAAAAACTTAAACAATCTTTGTGAAAATATAGCCTTTTAAAAGTACTTTAATCTTTCTTGAAGGTGTAAAAGATTGATAATTGACGTGTTTAACTTTATAGAAAGGGATTTCTTTGACACATAAAAAGGTGCATCAATCATCTCTATACAACTATAATCATAAGAAAAAGCCATTAATTTTCCTAGTGCATTATCTTTTATAAAAAAGACAGGTAATAATTAAAGTCATCTCTAAATTCGATGTTTCTTTAAATATATATATATTTTAATGCTGAAATAACTTAAATATACAACAGTGATTTTTATATATTTCAAAATATATTGGGATTCATTAAATGTTCAAATTATTAATTATGCAATAACAAATGTCACTTATCTATAGAAAAATATGTTATTTATATAAATGTACGTTAAGCTTAATAATATTATTTTTAATTTTAAGCTAGATTCATCAAGTAAAATCTTAAATGACTGCCGTTTGAAAATCTATCCCTATTCATAATTGTTAGGATCATTGAAAATCATTATAACTATGGATCGAAATTTCTATCAGAGTCACATTTTCTCTCAGTATAACCACGCCAATTTTCCACCATATCTCTTGGAAAACTTTCCAACTTTCGTTGTGGCTAGCGCTTTCTAACGCTATCTTTAACAAACACGTAGGTGGTGATAAATAAAAATTTATCGTAACACTGGATGAAACAGGGCTTTATTCAAGCGAGTGCATGAAAAGAAGAGCAATTTTTATCAAATAATAGAAAAAAAGAAATGGGTTTGTGAATGTAAAGAACAATTTTCAAAAGAGTTCATGATTGCTGCTGGATTTTGTTTTGAAATTAAATGAAAGGTAAAAAATGCAGTAAAGCTAAGGTGGATTCACTTTATTATAAGTAAAATATTTTAGAACCCTTTTTTGAAGAAGAAATTCCAGCTTTATATGAAAAAGACATTAACTGAGCATTAACTGAACAAAGTCTCACAGCCGAACTTCCATAACTTAACTGACGCATATTTGTAAAAAAAAAAGAATCCCAAACGGAAATAAGTTGTGTCTCAAATGAAAAATGCATGTAAAATCACCTGACGCAGCCTTTCTCCCTCATCAATGACCTCTTTATGCATTTGTATTGTTTACACTTTGGAAAGTTTTACAAAAGGTATCGGGAAAAATTGAGATGACTGTAATACGGAAATTCTATTATCATAGAAATTTCAAGCCAGACCTATGGGCAACTCTCAAGGCTATTCAACTATGTCAAATTGTTGCTGAGAATATGTCCTTTATGCGTATAAATTAACTTTGAAAATTTTTCCCCTAAAGCGTGAACGATCTTCAGTATATCTCGAAGGATACTTATGGTATACTTTTTGTGGGTTTTAAAAGGAGATTAAAAAAAAACATGTAGGTAATGTCGATACACCATAAAATAGATATCAAAGCTGTAAAACTAGCTTTAATTAGTTTTAAATCAATAATTGTATTATTTCAGAGCGTGCTTATAAACAATTGGCAATGCAATTTCGATAAAGGGTACTTTTTGTGTATCAGTTTACAGTGCTTTATGCTTTATTAGTGATATGCCTCGTATAATTCATCTGTAAAGCAAAATGCTGTTGCTGTAAAATACAGAATTATACCAATATTTGAAATCAGTATCTAAAACTTTCATACCTTACAGAAGCTTGCAGGTCGCTAAGACGTTTTCATGTACTGTACTTCATATCGAGGCATTTGCAACAATCAGACGTAGTGAGAAATCTCACACTGCACTCACGTGACATATCATTTCTTTTTATAGCTTTCATTTTAGTTTTAGGACTTTGTGGACCATTTAAAACAAGCTTTTTTTTTAATACGGTATCATTTCTTTTTGCAAGGTAATCCTTTTACTTATTATATTCAAATAAATTAAGAAAATGTAAAAAAATGTTTTAAATATACAAATTACGCTTTTATTAGAAATACTTTAAATAGTTTAACAGAAAACTGATTACAACTGCTGACAAAATGCATCTAAAACTTTAAATGGCGAATAAAAAAAGTTTTGAGCTAACTTAATAGTAATGTATAATGATTACATATTACATTTAGTGTTTACAATTGATTTGCTGTACTTTCAATTTTTCAAAAGTTATTTTATCAAGACTGGTCTATTAAAATTATTATAGTAATTACATTTCGTATATAAAATTTTTCCGACAAAACGGAATAGGTGAGAAGATTTCTTAAAAACAATTTGAAATTATTTCTTAAAACATAATTAATTATTATAGAGTTCATCATGACCCACATATATGTTATAATCAATATTTCACCAATCAATAATTTTTATTCATTTGAGCTTAAATTTCTTACTTCGAAATATCTTAGAAAATAGAAAAAAAATAAGTATTGTATACATTTATTACATAATGTATTATATTTTTGGCAATACAATTTGATTAGGATAAATTCAGGTTAGACGCTTCATATCGGTTTAGTTGCCCTAGTTAATATATTTCAGTTATTGGTGTTTTTGTATAGCTATTGACGTTCTTATACTCTCAAGTGTTATACAAAAACGTAATAGACGAATTTACAGCGATTTAGTTCTACCAATAAAAGTTATATTCATAAAAAAGGGTAAGTTTGATCTTTGTTGTATGTTCATGTAAGATAGGGAGCAGTAGACGATGGAATATATTGTGCGCACTAGAGATTTCTCATGAAATATTTAGTGAATTTTGTTGAAACAGGTATTGAGTAATGTGTTAGCTATAGGTTGCAGCCATATTTGTTCCTACTCCCTGAGCTACTGGCTGGGTCATCTATTTAGGATTAAAAGAATCCATGCTGCACTTGCATCGGGGATGTATGCCTCACTTGTGATTCGGGATAAGACTTTCCACCTATAATTATCAAGTAACTTTAATGCGTGAGAATATTTTTTAAATCGTCAGGATTGTGAGATAAAATTTGTTTCTTCTTTTGGTTGTCCATTGTCGTAGCAGAGGATCATTACCTAACAAGTCAGGGGGTGATGTTAGTAGTGATAAATTCTCCATTTAAACAATGGTTAAACAAATTTTGTTTGTTGCATTTCAGAAGTTTGTTCAAAATATCGCAATTCCTTCACATTCTTAAGTGAAAAATTTTTAGGTTTTTGGTATTTATAGCTGCGCTAAGAACATTTTAATACACACATTCCTAACTTCCTATCTCTTTATATCAAAATATATTCAGAAGCACTAAAGAGAAATCTAAAATCCCTTAAGTATGGATAAGTTGGAATGAATATACCGCGCACCATATTAGAAGTATAATATTTCTTTACGCTTATTTATTTAATTAAATAATATTTCTTTTATTGTTGACAATTTTGCTGCCCCCACGTTAGTTTAAATTACATAAGTTTAACCTTCCGTAGAATACACAAAATAATTTAACTCTTTCTTTATAAAACAGAAAAATCTAACGCATTTAATTTGGGAATTTTAAATTTGCTTCCCGAATTCGTTTTTAGAGATTGTACATCGAATATAACAAGGGTGGGATCCCTCTTGGTTTAGATTAAACAAGTTTAGCCTTCGTTAGAATTATCCGATTGGCTTCAAATTTTGTATACCTATTTATCCGAACAATTGGGAATAGCAAATATCCTTTGATGTAGGATTGTAATGCAAGATTAATATACAGAGCCTGTAAGCTCATTTTAAAAAATATAAAATATATAAATTTGATGTAAAGAGGATATTAACTCAAATGCACTCCAGATTTTAAAGTATAAATGTTAATTACCTATGCTTCGCATTATTTTACGAATGGGGCATCTACCCAGATGAAGTGGAGTGTCTAACGCTGAGGTGGATAGACAGCTAAAATTATTGATTAAGATTTTTGATAAAAATGAAATTTTGTATGGTATTTATATTAAAGTAATATTTTTTATGAAGTTCTACATACATTTTGGAGTACATAGGTTACATGTGCACTACAATAATCAATAATTGAAAAAAATAATAATTAAGAGGATTTAAGGGTTAACTATCCCAGACTTACCTTATTGGATTTCATTATTAAGCAGCAAACGCAAGTATCCAGATATAAAGTTTCAGGTAAATTTTCTAAAGTAAATTATTTAATCTTTTATGTCCATAAAACTATATTGTATCAAATATTCAAGTACAGAATTATTTTTTCTCAATTTATTTTTTTTTTTAAATTTCCAACTTTTTAAAATTATTTACAGCATTATGGAAAAATATCCTCTTAAATTTAAATTTACATAATGATGTTAAGAATAAAACAATGTTTAGACCTTAGACTGTAAATATATTTCATCCTAAAATATGCCATGTTACATGTTCGCATGTATGTCACTACCACTAAAGTAATTTTTTTCAGTCAGTTTTGCACTATCTAGCTCCAAAAATTTAAGATCGTTCAGTAAATATACTCTACTAATCAAAGTGTATTATTGACGATTTGTGAAAATTCGTTCCTAGATACAACATAATCTACTTGACGGAATTTTCACAGAAACTCTGATTTGTCAGTTCTTTTTACATAAGTTAACAAAAATTATTTAAAATTGACAAATATTTACTCCGTCATTATTGGAAAAAATCAGAAAAATTTAAATTTTTAGGTTCCTAGACTTCATTTTTACTAAAGAAATGAAATAAAGATTTTAAATAAAATGTCAGGTCATTGTATGGGATGAATACACCATGTCGCATAAGAATGCGCTGAAAGCCCTCAACAAGACACTTCAATATTTAAGAGACAATGATTTACTAATGCATAGATGTCAATGTTCTATTGTCTGGAGATTTCAGACAAACATTACCTGTCATTCTAAAAAGTAACAATGGCGCATGAAAATAACGCATGTTTTCTATTGTAATTAATAATGCATGCTTTCTATTGTATTAAATAACGCAGGCTTTCTATTTTATTAAATGACGCATTCTTTCTATTCTATATAAAGCTTCAGGTAAATTTTCTAAATAAAATTATTTAATCTTTTGTGTCCATAAAACTATATTGTACCAAATATTCATGTACAGAATTATTTTTCACCAACTTTTTTTTTTTAACTTCCAAAGTTTTTTTAATTATTTACAGCATTACGGAAAAATATCCTCTTAAATTTAAATTTATGTAATAATGTTAAGAATAAAACAATGTTTAGACCTTAGACTATAATTTTATTTCATCCTAAAATACGTCATGTTACATGTTCGCATGTATGCCAATTCCACTAATGTATATATTTCTTTCAGTCAATTTTGCGCTATCTAGCTCCAAAAATTTAAGATCGTTCAGTAAATATACTCTACTAAACAAAGTGTATTCTTAACTGTTTTCAAAAATTCGTTCCTAGATACAACATAATCTACTTTTACAAAATTTTGACAGAATCTCTAATTTGTCAATTAAATAATGCATGCTTTTTGTTTTATATAAAGCTTCAGGTAGCGTCATTGGAGGCATGATCTATGTTCTATATAAAGCGTCTTTGGAGGCATGATCGCACTTTGCAATTAACTACAAATATGAGAGTTCATCTGCATGGAATCACATTGGATGGTCAGTTTCCTGACAATTTATTAAATATTGGAAATGGATTAATACCGTTTCATCCAGTAACTGTTCTGTTCAAAATCAGAGAAGCATTTTGAAACACAGTTGTGTCTGTTGAAGAACTCAAGGCGAAAGTATTTCCAAATATTCCATATTTTACAGACCATAAATGTCTTTGCGAAAGTACTATTCTTGCACTAAAAAATGATAGTGTAAACAACATCAACTTGAAGATGCAAAAAGAGTTACTTCGAGAAGCTGTGTTGAAGAAATCAATAGATACCGTTGTTGAAGGATAGGAGGATGTGCACTACCCTACTGAATTTTAAAACTCTTTGGATCCTCCTAAAATGCCACCGTATAACTTTATACAGAAGATTGGATCCCCAATTATGCTTCTCAGAAATAGAAATTTAAAACCTCCGAAAATCGCAACGATACATGATTAGCAGTTAAGAAGGTAAAGTCTTATGTCATTTAATCCAAATTTTTACAGGCTGTGCCAAAGGGGAAGATGCTTCCATTCAGCGTATACCCTTAATTCTCTCTGATATGCCATTTCAATTCAAGCGACTACAGTTTCCAGTTTGTTTAGATTTTAACATTTAGATCAATAAATCCCAGAGGCAATCTTTACATGTGATAAGAGTCAACTTGGAATCATCTTTTTTTTTCTCATGGACAGTTTTCCGTTGCATGTCCATTAGTTTTCTCTTCAAGAAATTATAAGATTATGTATATGCCCCGAATAAAGAAAAAAAAGAAATATAGTTTCTGAAACAGTTATGAAGTAACTGGTTTTTAGTTCGTTCCATCATGCACAGTTCAAAGACTGTTTTATATTTTTTAAACATTTTATTGCTACAATGATGAATCGAAGGAAGCTGATTTATAGCTGAATTCTGATGAGTTTATTGTGTAAAGTTGCATATTTTTATGTTGAGTTTTCATTTTATTCATAAGTATAATATTTCGACTGATTTCTTTGATTATGTTTTTTGTACTACATGTTTAATTTTGAAATTGATTTTTCTAAACAAAATATCTTAAGATCCCGGGCAACACCATATACTTCAGCTAGTAATGGTATAAACCCATTATATTAGCTCACAGTCAATTATTGAATATCTACTTTATAGTCAGTTTCTGAGACTATAAATTTCATCTATAGTTTTTCATGGTGAAGATTTATTCTTCTTTCAGTATTTATTAAAACCTGACCTCAAATAAATTTTCAACTGGTACTAATGGGTATTTATAGTTTTATTTAATAAATAACTAGTATAATGATCGCCTAAATTAAAGCGAGACTGTAGATAGCGCATCCGCATTTCAAGAGGCAGAACGCTGCTCATGCAGCAATAGAGAGCTCGGAATATGACGACGATAGGCGGTATCAGCGGAAAGTGGTAGCTGGCTGTGAGTCTATGCATGGAAGCAAGCTACTGACTTGGAACGGTTCATATCATGACTGCCTCCAAACACTCTCAGTTCCAATTGAACCACGTGCACCACCTGAACGTTACAGAATTAAAAAAAACAATCAAAAATCGTTCAAGTGGCATTACGTTTAATGTGAGTTATTCTTCTGCATTAAAACCTCAGCCGTCGTATGACTATCATGTGCAAATATTTGTTCCAGCAATTGCCTTGGAAGGTCCTGTAACACCCCCTGTGTATAGCATTGATCTCTCATCGTACAATTATACTGTCTTTGGACTACTTAATGAAGCACTAAAGGGGAGACAATTCTCAAACAATAACGAGATCCATGCCGCCATTGAAGAATGTTTCTTCACCCAACCTACCTCAGATGTTCTTCGTCAAAAATATTCTTTGTTTCGGTGACCGCTAGGACGTGTGTTTTAACTTTCACGGCAACTATTTATAGCTACTAGCCGCCACTGGCGACCAGTTTGGTCGCCCTTAAATGTATATTAATCATTGGAACAAATTATTTTTATTCATAATTTATTTTTTCTCCTTAATCCTTCGCCAAACTGGAAAAATCTAATAGACAAATCAAGAACTTTTGCGATCGTGGTAACATTTCGCATATTTTTTGTTATGTATTTCATCTTTCTTGACAAAAACCGCTTAACCCACTTTATAATAAATTAATTATTGTGTGTGTTTTATAATAAGATTGTGTGTTTTTTAATATAAAATAAACTATTTCATAATAAAATAAAAGTACATGCTGTTCTAGTAATCTCTAATAGGTACCTGAAAATGGGATTTTCTCGCCAAAATGGCACAAAACAAAAATCGCGCCAACCCCGGTGCGTCCGTGACAGCTGTTCCAATTTAAAATACATGACGTTCACATTTTTCTTTAAAATAGAAAATAGACAAATAAGAAAAAATATCATAAATCAAAACATTTGATTTCAAAATTAAAGTATTGTTTCTAATTTGCACGCGCGAAAAATAAAAGCTGACAATTCGTTTCGAAATTTGATCCATTAAATATTATTACATGAGTTCAACTTACGTCAAGAAAACAGCCGGAAGGAAGTTGAGTTGCATAGAACAGAATTATGGTAATCATTGACTGTCTCACTGATGCGATTATTTTTTTTACACCAGGCAGCGGGCCAAAAATTCATGGTTTAATATTTTAAACGTTCACAACGAATGAATCTTTTTTTTTTGTTTACTTTCATGGATAGAGAATTTGAACTGGGAACCTATTTTAAAATGAAGTTATTGCAGAATGTATACATAATTGAACGTAAATCATCTCTCAAATATTAATTTTTTTTGAACGATCTTTCTAAAAATGTAACTTTTATGCAGTTTTATTTCAAAAAATATTTTGAATAAAAATGGCCACCTGGCATATGAAAAAGTGAAGCGGGCATCCCGGAACTGTTGATGACAGTCACATGATTTACGGTTTTATTTTATAGCTATTAAGTATCGTATGTATCACTCTTTATTCTGTATACATAACACACTGATACCATTAAACCATTTCTCAATCCCAAGCAGTCTGACTTTTATTTTTTCGATTCTTATACTACAGGGTGATTATAAATAACGTTTAAGTTTCAAAACGCTCTAAAAAACGAACCACTGATTAGAATGACGTCAAAATTGAACAGCGCATTATTGAAGAAGAGGGAAAGAACATGAACCCAAAAAAATATTTCCAAATTTTAGCGACAGATGGCGTTGTAAGCGTCAGAATTTCGACAACAAATGACAAATCGTAAAACAACAGCTAAGGCGTAAGTTACACGATAAACCAACCGTACTGTTCAGTGTCATGATTGTACAGGTGTGATACTGTTAGTTACGTAAGCCTATCCACCACGGCAAGGTTGTATCACATCGGATGGGAAAAATCGGTTTTTAATTGTCCTGAGGCCAAAATCCGCATAAAAAGCATCCATTCAATCGGTTTTTAAGTTTCGCGAGACTGGCGCAAAACATGTTCAATAATCTGTCCACCGTTGTGTGCAACAACATTAAATCGGGAAAGAGCATGTTCCACAACCGACTGAAGTGTCACCGGAGTCAAGTTCAGAATGTGCTGCGCAATGCGTGTCTTCAATTCAGCTACATTGGCAATCGGAGTACTAAACACAACATCTTTCAGATAACCCCACAGCCAGAAATCACACGGATTAAGATCAGGTGATCGGGCCGGCCAGGCTGTAGGGAAATGACGACTCATAATTATAGCATTTCCGAAATGCCGCCTCAACAACTGCTTCACTTGATTTGCAATGTGCGTAGGAGCGCCATCTTGCATAAAAATGATACTATCCAGACATCCACGCTGTTGCGGAGCTGGAATGACGTCATTACGCAAAAAAACTCATAGCGCTGACCATTGACGGTAACGGTAACAGGACCGAAAGCACTCGTCTCCTCGAAAGAATATGGCCCTACGATAAATGATGCCGTAAATCCGCACCATTCAGTTACCTTTGCAGGATGAAGTGGTACTGGGTTCGTTGCGAGTGGATTTTCTGTTGCCCCATATTCGACAATTCTGTGTATTGACATATCCCGTCGGATGGAAATGGGGTTCGTCTGTCCACAGAATTTTCCACGGCCAATCATTGTCCACTTCCATGCGAGCAAGAAATTCCAAAGCAAAACCCTCTCTTGCTGGCAGGTCAGAAGGAAACAACTCCTGCACATGGCAAATTTTCCACGGATAGCATTGCAGGATGTTTCGTAGAATGTTATGCACCGAGCTCACAGGCCTGTCCAATGTTCGGGAAATTCTCCATGCACTGCATGGTTGCACACGACCGCTCGACTCCTCCTGAACTGCTGTGGCCACTTCTTCAACTACCGCCGAATCATATATTTTCCTTCCTCTACCAGACTGCACATCAAAAGAACCTGTATTTTCGAATTTTTTCATCATTTTCACCAGACCCATGACAGTCATCGGTCCAACGCCTTTTTTCATACCCTTGAGAAACCTAAACTTCTGCAGAACTACTGGTGCAGAATCATCGTTCTTGTAATAAAGCTTTACAAGCAGAGCGCGGTCCTTCATTGAGACACTCATGGCGAACATCTGAGACGCGAAATGAGGAAACGCCGTTTACCTAACGCTTTTATAACACCTGAAATGGCCGTGCGCATGCCATGTATTTTTATTTACATCTTCTGACGCTTACAGCGCCATCTGTCACTAAAATCTGGAACTGTTTTTTTGGTTCATGTTCTTTCCCCCTTCTTCAATAATACGCCGTTCAATTTTGACGTCATTCTAATCAGTGGTTCGTTTTTTAGAGCGTTTTGAAACTTAAACTTTAATTATAATCACCCTGTACAATAAACTGAGTCGTGTCCATGGCCAGAAAGTAATAGCTGCTTAATGCATTCCTCTTTAATAAAAAGCTATGCGTTGCTGACGACTGGGATTTTCGCTAATCGTTGCCACAGATTAATCTAATCTCGGAAAATGAAACATCTGAAACAACTGAAAAATTAATAGCTCGGAAAGTATTTGTCAGAAAATTGTTACACAAACTACGTTAGAAAGTTAAAAAAATATATTTTTCTTGATATAGAATTTCAATATTACCAAATTTTACAAATGGAGTACCATAGCGAAACCTTCATGCGTATAAAGATAATGATAACGGTAATGTGTCCTAAGGTGTATATACTTATTGGGTTAAAATATACAAGTGAATTATGATGTTACGATGAATTATGCAGTGATGCAGGATTTTTATTTATTTCTCGACAAATACTACATGCGCCACTTCTTTTTAGTATATATATATATTTTTTTAATGTAAAAAATCTGTTAGAATTTTAAATAAAAAAATTGTTTTCAGCGATGTTCTGTAACCCGGGAAGCCCGGGTTCGATTCCCTAGTAGTAACATAACTAGGTAAGATTTGGCTGTACGATTATTTAATTTATTTGTTAGATCTGGGAGTAAAAATAGTAAATCTCTTTATTTTTGTTAATAAAAAAGATATATCCATAGAAAGTATTTTCAGAGGAAGCTAAACCATATGATATATATAACCTTATAATGTTTGGTTGGATAACATTTGCGCCTCAAAAATGAAACTAAAAAACAGCTTGATGTGTAATTATTTACTGTTAACTAATACATTTTTAATTCTAGTTTAAACAAGAAAATTTTACTACATACTTTTAGAACGAAATTAATTCCAGCTTTGTGAGAAAGTAGTGAATGCATGTCAATACCAAACTCCACTAAAATAGAAACCCCGAAATAGATAACTTTAAAAATCAAATACACGAGCTGATTTTCATAACAATTTATACAGGTACTTAAATGGATCAAAGCAGTTTTAAAGAACATGTTATTTTCACTTCATTGATTTTCTTTAAAATTATTCGAATGGAAGCTATTTGGAGACTACTTAACATCATTTTCGCGTTCAATGAAATTTTCTCAGACAAATGTCTTTATACTGAGTTATAAATTTCATTTTTCTTTTCAGAAATTTGAAGAACATTATTTTGTGTTTTATACCGGTTCAGTCGAAACTACATTTTGAAATAAAAAATATATATTAAATTTCAAGTGAAACAATATGCTACTTTGTGTTATTGTTATATATTCTGTTGGAAAGCGTTACATTAAAGGAAATAGTGATTTTAGCTAGATTGTAATAGCGAATAGTTTCAAACACTATAGTTTAATAGATCTCTTCATCAGTTGATATATGCCGGCGCTCCGAAAAATATTTGTTAGTTATTCTAAGGAGGAATCTTTTATTATCTGATTCTGTAAATTAGAGTAGAAAAACAAAAGGAGAAAAAATAAATGCAATACCATTTGAGCTTTAAAATGCTTAAGCAGGATTAACAAGTAATCGCCACTATCCTAAAACAACCTGTCCGAATAACATAGAGGACAAATGAACACAAAAATATGATTAATGCGGAATAACTGATTTTAAAACACTTGAAAAGCATTTTCGTTAATTATTTTCTTTTAATGGCCATTCTTCGGGAAACGTTCAAAACAATGTCTTAAAATAAATACAAAACAAATACTCCAATTCAGAATACATAATAATGAAAACGTGATGTAGTTTATTCAGAAAATACATAAGGTTACTCAAATCATAAAATATATTCAGTTTTCATAAAAATTATATGCCTACAGAGTAAGACAATTCTTATCCAGAAACAGATACAACCATAGTTTACAGATACAACCATAGATACAACCATAGCTGTTTGCAGTCCACAGCGCCATCTGCGCAGGCACTGAAACAGCACCATCTGCTTGCTGGCGGTTGACATCTACCCAATAGTATCGGTGTCTTGTACGTTCGCGTTCACCTGCTGTGTCGTCTTTCGCCCATAGCCGTTCAACGCTTCGTCCATATGCAAAGCCCTGATTTTTTTCCTGGAGGGCTTTTTGAGGCTTATAAAGCGGTATGACAAATGTCTCAATGTACTTTGCACTTATCTGGAAAAATAAAGTTATGTTTTATCTTTAATGTCTCATTACATTTTTTGTCTTTCATACACACCTCCGTCCACAGTCGCCAGGGGAAACTTATTTTCCGACTGCCCCTCGTATTACGTTCAACGGGCGGAAATACATTCAATGGACACAAAATACTGTAAGAAATTGAAATATCACGAAACTGCTCTAAGGCAACAGTCTACACATTTGAGAGAACAAAACAATGCAAAATTTAAAAAATGGAAAATTTTGATCCAAGGAAGTAGAATATACGCTTAATGCTTTTTCAGGGTAAATAGCTTATTTTTAATTCAATATGTTTAAAACAATAACCTCAAATGGAATTTGAACTAACAAGGGGAGTTTCTGAGGTCAGGGAAACAGAATGCGGTGAATATTTGTGTATCGATAGAGTATAGTTAGTATATAAATATATGAATATCATAAAGCGTAATACCCAGGGTGTCTTGAGGAAATAAGTCTAAAAGTTTACGTTACATTTTATAATCAGATAAATTTTTTCCTCTTGCAGGCAGCCCAGCAGCTTGGTTGACATCGCGCTGCATTCCAGATTTTCCTATATGGGTTCAATTCCCAGTTAAACTACTTTTTCGCAGCAAAAATTTTTATCAGTTACTTTAGAACCACAATTGCAAAATTATGTATAATAATTGAAATTGACAAAAAATATAAATTAAATTTATGTTTTGTAGCGTATAAGTATAGTTTTAACTATGAAATTTTGCATGTTTAAATATATAATAAAAGTAACACAAAAACAGTCGGCAATTTACATTTCTATAGACCAGAAATAGTTGCTGCAACTTAAAATTATTTACAGTTATTTTAATGAATAATCTACTATTTTTCATATATTTATAATATATTGTTTTAATTTTGTTTCATTATTCAAATATCTAAAAGATCATGATTTACTAAAAATATGCTTTTATATTTTTAATATGATTTTTTAATATGTCAGATTTTCTGGTTTTTTTTATTAGAACAGCTGTCTACGTAATAATTATTTTTAGCAATTCAGATTATTTTTTTGTTGTTTAATATATTTTTACAATACAGTTTAATTTTATAAATGTGATTTAAAGTATGAAAGTTTGCATGTTTATGTATTTAATGAAGAGTAGAAACAAAATAAATAATAAAAAAATAGGCAACTTCCATGGTCCACAAAATTTTGCTAGTTTTAAAATTTATGTACTCTTATTTTCATAAATAGACTACTATTTTTTACAGTGAAATAAATTAAAATACGTTACATAAAATTATAACACGTTGCTTTACTTATTTGTTAAATTGTAATTTTTCCAATATCATAAAATTATTTCAAAATATGTCGTATTTTAAAGAATATTTTAAGAATAGTTAGAATATTTTAAATATTACACGCTTGTGTTTATATTTAACATAACAGCGCATGTACTTAAAAATACGTTCTAGAAATATACTGAATTGCTAAAAATAGTTATTACGTAGGCAGTAACTACAGAACCAAGAATCCGAGATTTAAGAAAATAAACATTTCAAAAGATATTTTTAAAAAACCATGCAATATTTGAATTTCTTGTAGAATGAAACAAATTGAAAATTATATATTATAGATTTTAATGACATATTTTAATTTATTTCTCTGTAAAATATAGTAGATTATTCATTTAAATAACCCTAAATAGTTTTAAATAACAGCAACAATTTCTGGTGTATAGAAATTTAAATTGCCTACTTTTTTTTTTTTTACTTTTGCTATACATTTAAACATGGGAATTTTCATTAAAACTGTATTTATATGCTACAAAACATACATTTAATTTATATTTTTGGAAAATTTCATTGATTATGCATATTTTGGCAATTATGGTTCGAAAATAATTGATAAAAATTTCGCTTCGAAGAGTAAGTCGAACTGGGAGTCGAACCCGAACAGAAAAATTTGAAATGAAGCGCGTTACCAACCAAGCTGCTGGGCTGCTTGCCGAAGGATGAAATTTATCCGATTATAAACTGTAATGTAAAATTTGAGACTTAATTTCTCAAGACACCTGAATATAGCGCTTTATGTATTTATATACTAACTATACTCTATCAATACACCAACGTTTGCTGCATTCTTAGTCCCTGACGTCGGTACCCCCCCCCGCACCCCGTGTAAGTACTATTGGATATTAATAAATTGCTTTAATACCTAATATAAGGGTCGCCAAAATAAAAGCGAGATTTTCGACAGTACATCCGTCTTTAAAGAGAAAGAACGCTGCGCATGAGGCAATAGAGTTCTCAATTTGATGAAGGTAGACAGTAACGGCGGAATGTTGTAATTGTCTGTGAGTCACCGTGGAAGCAAGGTCACCAGAACAGTTTATATCATGTAGCCTCTTAAATTTCGCGACCTGGATCATCTATACCACCGTACATAATGTAAAGACAACAATAAAGAATCGTCGACTTGGTATGATGCACAAAGGGTTATTCATCTGCATCATAACCATCCGTAGTCATGTAGCTACCATGTGCAAAGATTTGTTGCAGGTATTTCGATGGGTAGTCCTAGATAGTATTGATCTCTCACCGTGCCATTACTATACGTTTGGAACACTCAAGAAAGATTTTAATGTGTGGCGATTCATAAACAATAATAAAATCCTGGCATCCACTGATGAATGGTTCTTCAGAAAGTCCTTCAGTTTCTTCGTTCAAAGTATTCACAATCTCATGCACCACTGGGATTCCTGTTTCAACCTTCAAAGATCTATGACTAGCTATGACGTCCAGTATGTATCACTCTTTGTTCTTTTTACCTAACACACTGATAGCACTAAACCATTTGTCAACACGCAACAGTGTTACTTTTATTTGGTCAACCTTTATACCACAATAAACTGAATCGTGTCCATAGCCAGAAAGGAAATAGCTGCTAAATAGTCTAATTAAAGTGGGGAGACGAATAGTTGAATTTAAAAAAAAATATGTCTATTAGGAACTTTGAATGTAGCCACATGTTGAATGTCTAACCTATGTAAAAATGAAACGAAACCTTTTTAGCGCCGGAAAATATTTCAAATTCTAAAAATGCAATTTATCATAATTCGGTTAGTTTTGTTTGTACAATTGCTTTTGATTTTTTTTGTTAGAGCAGGCAGTAAAAAATTTGAATTTCTTAATTTATATGAAAAACATATTTTGAGAGAAATTATTTTTAAGATATAAAGAAGTACATTTTAAGCAACTTTTTTATTGGAAGTACAGGGTTAGAAAGAAAAAGTTTCCCACTGCAGTACTCTGGAATTCGTTCTATTGGTCCAAATAAATGAGATAAAATTTGAACTACAGATAATTCAAATGATGCGCTTGACTAAATTAAATAAAAATAATATTATGAAAATTCACCAATAGATAGCGCTAAAACACAAATGGTGTTTATTTGCATAAATTGGAAATGTGAAACATCATTTACACTACAGAGCAAGCCTATTAGCATAATTCTTTGTATAAAAAGAAAGCGGATTCTGAGCAAGCATTAATTAATTATATGCACATTATGCCTCCGTTGCAAGAAAAAGCTCTACTGGTAAAATTGTTGTACCAGAACCAACAGAACTCCATTGCAGCTGTAAAAGAATTCCGCTGTATGAAACAAATACGAAGAGGTCTAATGACTCCATGTGTCCTACGCAAGATGATAAAGAAATTTGAAACATCTGAGCACCTTGGCATGCTTCCAGGTAGAGAACAAAAGCAAATCCAGTCTTCCACAATGAAAAATGTAGCTACCGCGTTCGTTGAAGCCACCTGTCAGTAGCCGCATAGTATTGTGAATGTGACAGTTGTTTCCCGTGTATTGGATAAGCCGCATTCCACAGTACGAAAAATCTTACGGCGGATTTTCATTTTCTTCCCTATAAAATCAAGCCTGTGCACCTATTTCAGGACGGGGACTCACAGGTTCGTAAACCTTTTGTACTTGAGTTCCTTGCTCGAATGGTGGTTGACGTTACTTGCCACAGAACATTCTGTGGACTGAATAAGCTCACCTTTGACTCAATGGACAAGTTAACATCCACAATTGTCGAATTTTCACAGCGGAAGACTTTCACGCTATCCAGGAACAACCCATGCATCCTTTACAACTGACAGTATGGTGTGGTTTTACGGCTACCTTTTTCATTGGACCGTATCTTTTGAAGAGATAACTGCAAATGGAATCAAAACCAGTTCCGTCACAGATCAACGGTACCGTGATATGCTGAGGGATTTTGTAATCCCACAAGTTCAGCAGCGTTCATACCTTCAGGACATCATTTTCGCGCAGGATGGAGCTCCTCTTCACGTTGATCGTCATGTAAAGCAATTGCTAAGACAGCATTTGCCAGATGCACGGGTGATCAACCACCATTTTCCAACAGCATAGCCTCGTCGTTCACTGAATATTACCCCCAGCGACTTTCGGGTGTGGTGTTTCCTGAAGGACAATATCTACCGTAAAAAGCCAGCATCTGTGCCAGAAATGAAGGACAGCATTCGCCGTCATCTTCGTATTCCAGACTCACTCCGATCAGGTGTGGAAAATACTTTTCTGCGATTAAAGCACATTTTTGAAAATAAAAGGGGACTTATTGGGCAGTTTTAATGCTACTTTCTTTATATTATTTAACATTTATAAAGCATATTAAATGTTTTTATGTGTATTTCAGCGCAACCTATCGGCGGAATTTTGTACTATTTTTATTTTATAAATGTCACGCACATCCTTTGATTTATCTGTAGTTCAAATTTTATCTCATTTGGACCAATAGAACGCATTCTTGAACCCTCTGAAGTGGGAAACTTATTTCTCGCTAACCCTCTACATATCTAAAATTAACTATTTAAAGATTACCTATTGTCCAAGGATAAGAAGAAACGTTAAGTATATTTTTACAGGATTTAAATCTGTTTTATCTCGTATCGTTGTATGCATCTTCATTTATTTAATAAAACTGATCCATATTACGAAATATAAAATTATTTTGTTATCCTAAAGAAAAAGGCAGATATTTTAAGACAGGTAATAATAAATATAAAAATCTTATACAGTACTAAAAGTCAATTGATATTTTCACTCAGTTTTCTCATAAGCTCTTTTAATACAATAAATACTGTTATAGATACAGTTTCTTTTTTCATTAAAAGAAACATTTCTAAGAATTTTCTTGGTAGAACTGTTATGAAATCTATGATGAAATTGAGAGAAACGAAACAAGAAAATATACTCGAAGGACGTGTTTGAAATCCTAAATTTTCTGCAAAAGTAAGGGGTTTCTATGAAATGTCCTATATTGTGATTCTCATCTTACTTCACTTCAGTATCTTTGTCTGTTTGAGATACTTCAAACGGAAATGTTTTATGATTTGTTATTATTTATTTTGCAATTCGTAACTGTTGGATATAGTCTTCTTTGATCTATTGAAATTAAAACATCAACCATAATTAAAATAAAATATATAGCCTGAATAAATATTGCATTCCAGTTCATCAAAGGATTTAAAAACCGGACAAATTTACATATGAATATCACGGTAAAATTTATAGAAACTTTAAAATATATTTTGAGCGATAAAGAAAATTGTAATATTGGTTTTAAAAAAGAAATAACAACAGATGTAAGTGTTCGACATTGAGGTAAGTATATTCAAATACATTTTAATTTTAATATCATACTTGCATCACACCCGTTATTTGCACGGGGAGAGGTAAAAAGGATAAACCCTAACTTTTACAAATATCGAAGGATTCTATGTGTAAAAATCGCATGCTTAAAACATTATCTGTATTTTCCTGAATAAAAATTAATTATATTATAATCTAAATTATAATCTATATTATAAAGCCAAAAATGTTCTTCAGTTACAGTGAAGTCTTAACAATGGAATCGATGAACTGTGCGACAGATGTCGCTTTTATTCAAAATATATTAACTTCTAAACATTGCATAACTTGAAATTTTATACGACACAAACGGAACAAATAAGGTACTTTCAAATAAAATTTGCTTGAAAATTGCAAATTAAATAAATTTATATTTATTTTTTTAATGTTGAAAATATGAATTTTGAAAAATGCATCTGAACAATACCTATATGTGTTTGCTATATTAATGCAAAAAAAAAAAAAATCTAATAATATAAATGGAAATTCGAAAAACTGAGTAGATAACTGTAGTGTTAGTATAACTTTCAATTGATTGTATATGTTTGGCAAGCTTCTTCTTCAACCTCTGAACATAATCATAGAAAAATATTTTTTTTCTTAAAAGAAAGAATTGCTGAAATAATTCCTTCGACTACACATGTCTACACATATAGATGTTAAATGATTTTAGGACTCATGCTGCTTACTTATTCTTAATCATGCAGTTTTTTAATAAGTTTCTAAACTTTATTATTTTAATATATAATTGATATCTTTCATATGATAATATGTTTGGTGTAGTTGGTTGGAAATATAAAAAAAATATATTAAATGAAAAATATTTATTGGAGTTTGCAATTAAAAATTATTTTTACATAAGTCCTGTACACCGAGGTCTATTTTCTGTAACATGGGTAGCCTCGGATTCGATTCCCTTCTAAATATTAAAATATTTTTATTTAAGATTTATTATCTGTTTGGACCAAGATTAAGTCGCCAAAAAACACAATCGACATTTTAAATATACATGGATAAGGCATACATAAATAAAGGGGCTAGTATGCCAAATCCGTCGTTTAAACTGACCTTAAAAATTTAAATGAATACGTGACTTATTTCCATTTTAGAAAAGTTAACATTATATAGAGGTGGAGGTGCCTTTTATCTATTTTTTTATATTTTGTTCAGTAATGATTATTTATGAAAACATTTCCATAGCTTGTGTTGCACTTTTGCCCAAGTTTAAGCATAAAATACAATGACTAAGCATATTAATTTTTTTCGCGTATTTTATTTATATAAGCGTATTAATTTGCAATTTGCTTTCAACCCCACAATTATATTAATTATTATAGCCAAATTTGCATACATAAACACACATACACTATATGGCCATTAATGACCGGCAACTTTCAATTTTAGACATTTTGTCGAATATTTAAAAATATTCTTGTCAGATTGTTCTGGAATTGTATGATCCAAAAGAACAGGTTTGACTTCATATTTACCATTGTTGATTTGATAAGGAGGACAAATAGGGGACCAAAAAAAATTAAAGAAAAAAAATAATACTTGGGATCACTCTGTAAAATAAAATGCACCAAATGATCTATCGCTACAGAATATACATAGGCAGACATTGTACAATATGTGTATTCATTTGTGTAAGAATAGCATGTATAGTAATAGAAATATAGCAATTTTTTTTAAATAAAAAAAAATCTTGCATGCTTTTTGCTTATAACATACAGGGTTTTTAACCAAACTTAACGCCAGTTTCAGAAAAATTGTCAAAATGTAGTAAAAACAATATAGTGCAATTGGAATATAAATATATTAAATATTTAAGGAAATATGAGTAGTTGCATAAAATACTTTAAATCTGCGCATGCGCGAACGATATCAAGGAACTTTTTGAATAACTTAATAGTCAACTCTATGGAGCAACTTATTAAAAAAAATCAGTCAAATATCGTAAAAATTCAAAGAGATATCGGCGTTTGAGTGAGCTGTTTTTTAGTTTCTCACTTAAATTCGCTGAATGATAAGGGATTTTCCACAAATTGCCATTTTTTATTTTATACTATTTTCCAATTTTTAATGATACTTTAGTTCTCTTTGAAAAACTACCTTAACGAGCTTATTCGAACAAAAAAAGAATTATCGAAGTCAAAGGATCCATTCCAAAAGTATTATAACCTGGTGTAATAAAGTTTTCTAAGGCGAACTAAAGTATCAATAAAAAATGTAATAGGGTATAAAAATTAAATCTGACAATTTCATAAGCAATAAGTAAATTCACATATTTAATGTTCATTAATTTAATGTCGGAATTTTACTGTTGACAATTAATTGAAAAATCAATTTAAAATTATTTAAATTAAATCTTAAAGTACGATTATATGCTCAAATGATGCAGTATTGCATTATGTTTTCTATTAGAAATTAAGCTTTTAAAAACTTCCTGAATTATGTATTATAAATTTTAAACATTTGTTCTTAAAATGTTCAGTCAGTAATATTTTTGATAAAAAAGGGTATATTTGACAGATAACAACCGAAATAACATTACTGAAAAGTTTTCCATTGACATGAAAACAATTATACGAAAATAAACAATTCTTTTCTGAAAAAGAAATTAATCGGTGAGAGCAAGATGCAAGAAAACACAAACCTCGAAAAACAATCCGAGATATCATAATATTATTATTTTTTCAGCAGGAGAATTGCTTTGTTTTTTATCCTTGAAGGGAGTTTTTTTAATAAATGATCGCATAGTAATGACTTACTAGTAATATATTATAATTCAGTCAGACATTCTTTTTTTATAAGATGTGTATAAATCACTATATAGAATAGCTCACTAGTTATTATATTTAATAAAAAAGAACAAAACATTGAAAGTATATATTGCGCATAGAATATGAAACACTTTCGAAAATCACGAGAATAATGTTACTTTTCCAAGTATCGACTGTATCAGAGTCATAGCTGTAGGACTCCATAGCCTCTTCCATATAGTGGAGTAGCTGTTTGGAATCCTTCGTATTGGTAATTAATGGGTTGAGGCATGATTTCCTATTTTTTACCTAAATATTTATCTTTTAAAACGGTAAAAAATATCCAAATGTACAAAATAGTATCCGTTCAATGAATGTGCATTATCCTGTAAATGTTGTTCAAACATGACTCCTGATTTCATGTAGTATGATATGCAGAGTACAATGGTTGGTTGGTTGGTTGAATAGGGTTTAATGGCACAAAGTCCCTTCTGGAACATGCTGCGCCAAGAAAAAGTGAATAAAGTACATAAAATTATATCAAGAAGTTATCCAAAACCTTGTCAAAAAATAAATAAATAAAAGAACACAGTTTAATGAAAAAAGTAATGGGATGATATATGTCATTAAAATCACTAAAATTACTTCATACTGATGTTTAAAAAACACAAAAAAATCTTTACATTCTGTATAGTAACATTTATCTAAAATAGTATAAAATATCTAAATAATGCAGAAAAACTGGTATATTTACACACAGAATATTAAAAAACAAAATTAAATCATGTCGGCTCAAATTCTTCAAAAACAGTATTATCTTCATCTGTATCAGAGTCATAGCTGTAGGACTCCATAGCCTCTTCCATATAGTGGAGTAGCTGTTTGGAATCCTTCGTATTGGTAATTAATGGGCTGAGGCATGATTTCCTGTTTTTTCTCTTCACAGTTTTCCACTGTGAAGAGGCTTGGGTTGAGGTTTTCTTTCTGTCTTTCTGTCCACATGATTTTTGGTTTGCTTTTTGAGTAGAGGAAACAGGTTTTTCTAATTTGTTTGCAGATGAAACGGAAGTTTTTCCTGACTCATGTTTACAGAGTACAATGAGAAACATGTATAGACAGAATGTATAAACATGTATAGTGCATGTAATTCTATATTTCTTTAAATAGAAAAATACAAGACGTTTTAGAAATCCGGCTCAGTTTTTAATTATACTCGCTCTGGCGAAGCAATCTGTGATTTTATCACTCATTAACCCCTTCGCGACGAGCGTCCTTTGCAGAATTTTTAATCTTTTGCCACCGGTTTTTCAAAACAGAAATTTTCGCCTAGTTGAATCTCAGAAATGCTGTCATTAAATAAGGCAAAGTTTACAATAACAAGTTACTGGTGGGAATAATCGAGGATTCTGAGCACCTTATGCGTCACGTATACGTGTCGCTCGTCCCCAAGGGGTTAACTGGGTCATTCTTAATAATTTATCTTCTATGATACATAGAGTGTTCTAAATTACGTGTCTGGCGGCTCCAGGAAAATCGCCTAGCTTTAATTTTGTACCAATCAATTCATTATACTCAACTTTCTTAATTCTTGAAAACTATTTTTAGAATAACGGAAGTGCGTGAGCAGATAATTAGTTTTTTTTTTTATTTTTAATTTAGGAATGTTGTTGTCAGTTTAAAAATGCAGCCATTACTACATTTCATGTTAAACAATTTATTTTTACTATTTTTATCTGGAAAGTGCATCACACACTTTAAACCGGCCGTAATTCCTAATATTAACGAATTCCTTAACGTTTTTCACCAACAGGTTTTCAGTTGGTATTATACGTAGAGAGCCGCAATAACATTCATCAGATTTGTTCTGATTGAAATAGTGCAGCATAACTAAAACCAACTTTATACAATTACGGTATACAAATCGAAATATATTAAAGTTATTTTGTATATCACTGTAAACGAATATTAAATGTTACACACTTTTTCGACAGAGAACATCTTGTAGAGCATCGCAATTGTTTCCATTATGTTCGAAATATTATAACTTTGTTAAAATACATTTTCAAAAATGTACGCCCTTAGGCTTCAGTCTAATCATAGGTAGCCTTTTATAGTGTTATCACATATCTTAGGATCGATAACTACATTGTTACAACTAAAATCTAATATTAAAATTTGCCTGTTTTCCTTGTTGTAATATATACATATTACAAAATTTATTATATTCCGCCATAATTAATTTTTATTCTATAAATTTATTCCTTTTTACAATAATCCATGTATAGTTCCGATTAATTAAATCAAAATACCATCTTAAATTAAACAATCAACCTTCATACGTGAAAGTATAAGATCTTAATCTACTTAATAATATTATTCCAAAGTACTTAAATCTAAAAATGGCGCTAACTACTTAAATTTATTCTTTAAATGGAACACCTTTATTTTTAATCCACTATTAGAATTCATTATTATTCCCGTATACGTCAAACCACTATAAATTCTTTATTTAAATGCTAAAATGTCATATCTCTTAAAATTATGCCACTCTAAAAAACTTTATTGAGACACATGCATGAAATAAAAATAATTCGGAAATTCGTAAAATTACTTCGCAAAGGTTTTGAGATAATTCCGGTTTTCTAAACATTTATTGAAATTAAGCGTCTTAATGTAACGAAATACAGCAATATTTAATATTTACTTGCATATCCTTTTGCTTTGAGGACTGCACAACATCGTCTGAGCACGGAATCAACTTTCTAAAGTGGACCTAGGGACTTTCGCCAATTCCGATTGAAGATCCTGAAGTAGTTCTGCCTTTGAAGAATGCTTCCGTGTCTCGACTTTTTTCCATCGTGTTACCAAAGATGTTCATTTGGATTGAGGGCAGGTAACTGCCTCGACCAGTCCAAAACTTTAATTTTCTTAGCTGAAAACCAATTTGTAACCATTTTGAAGGTGTGCTTTGGATCATAATCCTGCTAAAGCATCCATCCACGACGCATCTTTTTACGAACATAAGGCAACATGTGATCTTCTAAAATGTTTTATAAACATTTTGATCCACAATCACATCGATGTGTACGAAGTGTACAACGCCATTATGATGGAAAGCTCCCCATATCATTACTGATCCATTTCCGTGCTTCAGTGTTGGATGTTCGTACCGGGGATCCATTCTGGACGAGTGTAACGTCTTATTAGTCTCCCAAAAGACGCCAGAATGGATCCCCGGTACCAACGTCCAACAGGGAATCACGGAAACGGATCAGCAATGATCCTGGGAGCTTTCAATCATGATGGCATCGACTCCTTCGTACACATCGATGTGATTAAGGATCAAAATGTTTATAAAAACATTTTAGACTATCACATGCTGCCTTATGCTCGTAAAAAGATATCTCGTGTATGGATGCTTCAGCAGGATAATGATCCAAAGCACACGTTCAGAATGGTGAAAAAATTGGTTTACAGATAATAAAATTAAAGTTTTGGACTGGTCGAGTCTGTCACATGACCTCAATTTAATTGAACATCTTTGGGAACTCAATAGAATAAAAGTCGGGACACGGAAGCATTCTTCAAAGGCAGAACTCCTTCAGGATCTTCAATCGGAATGGGGAAAATCTCTAGGTCCACTTTAGAAAGCCTTGTTAATTCCGTGCTCAGACGATGTGTTGCAGTCCTCAAAGTAAAAGGATATGCAAGTAAATATTATATACTGGTATATTTCGTTACATTAAAACATCTCAATTGTTCTAATGTTGAATTTTGTTCCGCTTAAAAAGGGGTACAAATTACTAATTTACATCATTAAGAAATTTTGCTTACAGAAAAAAGTTAGGACAGAAAAATATATCGTCTCAAAACTTTTGTGAGCTACTGTTTATATATATATAATTAAATTTTAACATTATATTTCTACTATAGATTCTAAAGAGTTTAAATTACTCCCATCTGTAACATTATTACTATATATATTTTTTTAAAGTCGTCTCTTAATGAGCAATTCGAAATGTTTTAATAAAGTAGAAACATTTTAAGTGTGTATCACTTACAAATGTAAACTTTATTTATAGAAAATGTTTTTTTTGTTTTTTTTTCGGTTTTTTTAATTTTCAGTTTTTTTAAAGGAATAAAGCTATTCCTAGTGTAAAATATTGCAAACTATAATATTGTAAACAATATTTCCAAACTTAAAATTTACATTAACGATTACATTGTGATGGATCGACTACTCTGTTCATGTGAGTAGGCGATGTTTTGAATGCGCGTAGTTTTTGTCCACTAATTGTCCATGTGCGTAGAAGTTGATCAATGCTATCATTCTTTTACTTTCGACTCATGACTGTGAAATGTCAGAACTTGGGAGTTTCTGCTTTTCATCGATATTTATGCATATTGTTATAGCTGGTAAATCGATATTTGAGTATATAAGCTTCGGAATGCGTTTGGAAGTCGAAAATTGGGTCGAGTTCTTCATCTACGATAGTGATTTAGATCCGGCTATTGAGCTCATCAATCTGAAGCTGAAAAGAGAATAAGAAGTTGATAAGAGTTATTTACAATAGTTTCTGCTAATTAATAAAGTAAACTTTGGGTGCACTCGGAGCGCCATTTCTTGAGTTAGTCTAGGTGGACATATTGAAATCAGTGTTCGACACTTGCTGTTTTCTTCAAGTTGTAAGTTGCGTTTTGAATCTTTATGTTTAATATATTGAAGTTGTATTTTGCTGAGTACAGTTTCGGGAAAGCTGATTTATTTTGCAGTAAGGAAAATTTAGTGGTGTCGTCAAATCCCTGACCGGAAATTGAAATTTCAATAATGTCATTGTTTCATGAAATTATAAAATTTTTGAATATTAGAATTGTGACACATACTTATAGAAACTAGAAACTAAAAGTTTCATACTTTCAATTATTTTTATTTGTGTCATTTTAAAATTCTACAAACAAATTGCTGCCCTATTCAAAATATAATATACTTTTAGTTAAAAAATGGATTATGAAATGAAAAGTTGTTTACTTTAATTCAAATTTAATACTCATTTCATTCAGTAGAATTTTATTTTCCGCAGAATAAAATAAGATGAAGATTATTACTCAGAAAGAGAGGAACAAAATACAAAATGTTCAGCTAAGATGTGCAATGATCTTCGCTATTACTCTCTGAGTAATATATATTAAAAATTATAATTATAATACCGATAATGCGTAATATGGAAACATTATTTCAAATAATGCATAAAAATATTACATATTATATGCTGAGTCCTTTTTTCTTTAAAACGTTTCTTATCGAAATACAATCGATCTCTTCTACTAAGCAAGATAAATATATGCTATAAACTGTGGAATATATTCCGTTTTATTGACCTCCTGCTTGTGATATATCCCATTTGTTCTAAATAGAAGAAATAAATGCGAATTTAACTAAAGTCTGAGACTACGTCTGTAGCAGAAGGATAAGAATCGGAGAAAATGCATAATTTGACCTGATATAGATTGAGAAGCCCTGTTTAAAACTTTTATAATGCATAAAAATGGAAAATTTAAATAGATCAAAGATTTTATGCATTCGCTATTTTTTCCTGAGTTGATAGCTAAATATATTTGTTTAAAACGTTTTTCCCCAGATTTCACACACACACATACTAAATTTGCCGGTATATAAATGTAATATATATATTTTATATACAGTGTGTCCATAATTAAACGACCCTACTTTAAAGTTGTCTACAGACGAAACTATTGGTCAGAAAGTTGTGAAATTTTGTAAAGGACATAATGAAGGAATGGGAATTTGTTTAAGCGAAAAAAAATTAGTTCAAAATTTCGCCACCAGAGGGTGTTTTTTTAATGAATTACACATTTAACATACATTTATGATAGGTTATAAATTTTATTACAACAAAACATGTTGAATAAAACTTTTTTCGTGACATGTTTTTAGTATTTCACAGAAAACACTGCGGTCAACTGTGGAACATGCTGACATACGATTCTAGACAGTAGCTGAAAATGATAGCCGTCATGTGGAACATGTTTTGTTGCAATAAAATATGTAAACTATCGTAAATGTATGCTAAATGTGTAATTCATTAAAAAACGCCCTCTAGCGGTGAAATTTTGAACTATTTTTTTTCACTTAAACAATTTCCCATTCCTTCATTATGTCCTTCACAAAATTTCACAACTTTCTGACCAATAGTTTCGTCTGTAGATAACTTTAAAGTAGGGTCGTTTAATTATGGACACCCTGTATTTAAAATAGAACATTTCAAATAGAAAATTTTTAAATATTTACCAGTTATCTAAAAATATACGTTGTTCATTTCTAAATACACTTTTACATGCGAGATTAATAAATTAAAACTAAAGTGAAAGTGCATTATAATAAATTTTGTTTAAACCACGTTAAAATGAGAAATTCTGATGGAATATATTCCTGGAGGATAGCATACATAAACTTTTTATGTGTACCGTCGAACAGGGAAGGGAGGACGGGGGCAGGCACGATAGTTACTGTCTGTTTCTTTTTCAATTTAATTAGTTTAATCATTTTTTTAATTATTATTTTAAAAAAAAAGTTAGTACTCTCAAGTGATTTAAAATCTGTTGAAACAGCGACAACACAACAACAAAAAACTAGTGAGTTTTCGTCAGACTCCGTTGAAAAAAAAAAATTAGTTTTGTTTTTCGTTTTACGTAATTAAATAAAAAATTATCTTAATAGTGAGTGTCAGAGTGGAGGGTCGCTCTCTCGACGAGAAAGACTTTAATTTGTTTCAATACTTTTTCTTTTGTAAAAAAATTATATGCTTCCTTTTATATGCCCCATGCTATATGTCTGTTCTGCTTTTCATGTTGATATGTGTAAAAACTGACTGCCACGATGTGTTGAGAAAAAAAAATTAAGTTGATTTTTATTTTATGTTTATATTCTTCTTTTTAAGAAACATAGCCTTGGCAACTGGTTATTTCAAAATTTGGCCCTTCCTTGAATTTTGTTCTGCGAGATAATACTTTCTCTATCTCTGTATTATATGCTAAGAAAAAAGAGGATTGATTCAATGCATTCAGTAGCCACATTTCAGGTTAAATTTTAAGGTTTTGTTTACCTATTAATTAATGTTTATGTTCAATTCATTTCGACACTAAAATTTGGCATAGGTGTCAGAACCTTAAGAACAGAACGAAACCAAGTTTAGAATTTTTACGTTTGGATCAATGTAGAGATGAATTCTGTGAGTGGATTTTTTTTTCATCAATGTTCAGTACGATTAAAATGTCTTCTGTGTGCATGACAGTAAAGCTTCTAATTACCCTATGGTGTACTCTTGACTATAATTCATTTTTTTTTCGGAATTCATCTCTCTATGCGTTCAAAAGCTTAAATATAAAATGAAGTCTCATTTCATCAAAAGTGATAGGTCAGTGAGATCTGAAAATCCCTTTGCTAATATGGGCGTGTGATATTTTCGTATTTTTAAAATATCACCTCGTGAAATTAATATTTTAAACTTATTTTTTTTTGTACTCTTCTTGACGGATGTTTCTTTTTTTTATTTGTCAAAATATTTCTAAAATATATGCTGTGTTTTAATTTGAAGTATTAAAATCTCACTTAATTTCGCCAAGACTTTAACACGTTCAATTATAAATTAACTATATAATTTAGAAATCTTTTTACAACTTAAAAATATATACATATTATTCAAGAAGAGCACATGTAAAATGAGGTTAAACATATTAATTTCCTGAGGAGATATTTCAAAAATAGAATGTATTACACCCCCATAAGTTTAATATTTGCGGGGTGGGGCTATAATTTGAAATCTTACTGACGAGCTATAGGAAGGACATCCTATTTATTTTCATTCAAAAATTAGAGACAATTTATGGTAGTCCATATTATTCAATACCGGCACTCTCAGTTTTAGAATATGAAGATAAAATTTTGTTCCTAGTTGTTTATCAAAACAAAATACCAAACATCTGAAAAACGTTTTCTAAAGAATAAAATATTCTAAATGAAAGAATAAAGAAATAATGAAAGAATAAAGCGAATAAGAGCTCCTAAAGAATAAAACGAAATCTGCTTAAATTCTAAACTTTAAACAACATAATTTAAAACTGTATTCAGTCTTTTTAAAGGCCTCTTTAAACGAATTACTTTTAGAAATGTATAAATAATTTCGCTGCAATTAAATAAGTGACATTCACAAGCACGATCTGTTTTCTCATTTTAATTTATGTACAATTCTTACAAAAATAAGATTTTTCGGAAGATTATTTTAAAACTCAGTGTTACTCGATATTTAGAATTTAAAACTGTAGTACTCTTTTATTTTAAAATAATGATTACTTTCTCAAAATATGAAAGTTTAAGTCTACTTATGATGTAATATCTTGAAATAAATTGTACTTTAATCTTTCTTCAAAACTAACAAATCATACCTACGTGCTTTGAATTTAAAAATAGTTATTTCTAAAGTATGTGACCATATTATTTTGTTATTCTTCCGTAAAAGATAAAATTTTACTCAGTATACGGTCTAGTTAAAAAAATTACAGTGAAAAAAGTATAAAAAGAGATCTGATCCCTCTTTTAGTCAATCTATTGGCGAAATGTAAAACCATATGGTGCACAATGAAACATGCGGTTTAAACTTCTAAATAAAACTAATACCGAAATTTGCCACTAGGAAAAACTTTGGCGCTTAAGAAAAAATATTTGGGATAAATAAATGTGCAGTTATCAAATGAACCTGGAAATACAAATTTTCCTCAATAATTCTTAATGTTAAGTACAAATTTGATTCAATATGACTACAGTTCTGATGTACGGTGGCTGCATGCGACATTTTTGAAATCTGTCTAAAGTTTTAATTCACGTAAATTCCCATAGTAAGGGTTAACAGCCAATTTTTAAAACTTTTATAAAGACATGTTTAAATGCAATGGAGCTGCAATTACACAGCTTCGTTCTATACTAGTTAAGAGTTCGCATTGAAAATGGCCGACAGCGACAGTGAATAGATTTTTTAGAAAACAGCGCCATATTTATTCCTGATCATTATATCATTATCTTTGATGAAATTAGTTTTCTTTAGAATCCAAAACTGCATACTTCACTGCACACGTACACTAAATAATATTACATTTCCCCCCAGTAGATTGCCCGTTAGAGGACTACCTCACAATATTTTATGAACACTTGGTATTTATTCCGAAATAACTGAAGAATAATTCAAAGGCCATTATTTGTATTTACAACTTTTTCTAAGTTGTCGCTTGGATATTTCAGTTTTCGGGATTTTTAGGGTTTTGTAATAATAGTTTCTGCTATTGTTTAAATGTCTATATCCAACAAATTCAGCAGTTCTTTTTCTCCTCGTTTTAAGTAAATAAAGTAACCCGTTTCTTGATTTCGATACACACACATATACACATGTATATTCAGGGTGATTATAAGTAAAGTCCCACTTTCAAAATGCTGTAAAAAAGGAAACACTGATCAGAATGACTTCAAATTTGAACGGAATATACTGAAAGAAGTTTAAAAGGTATGGCATAAGAATGAAAAAGTTCCAAAGTGTATCAATAGATGACTCTGTAAGCGTCATATTCCAGATTTCACTTCAAAACTACTCTTCTGTTTGAATTTCTGAATCATATTCTTCAGACCCTTGGTAGACTTCGGACTACTGCCTTTTTTCATATCCTTTAATGACCGGAATTTCTTTAAAGCTACAAGCGCACAGTCGCCGTAATTGTAAAAGAGCTTCACCAGCAGAGCGCGATGCTTCATTGAGAGACTCATGACAAGCTGCTCAGACGCAATATGAGGGAAACGCCCCATAGGCAGCGTTTTTACCCTACATGCAATGTGTGATGCGCATGAGTGTATTTTAATTTGCACAGTATGCTGCTTACAGCGCCATCTATTGATACACTTTGGAACATTTTTTCGTATGCCAAACCGTTTACCCCTTCTTCCGGTATATTCAGTTCAAATTTGAACTCATTCTAATTAGTGGTTCTTTTTTCACAGCATTTTGAAAGAGGGACTATAGTTATAATCACCCTGTATATACAGGGTGATTATAAAAAAACTATCCCGATATATGAGTCCTAACTATCATACCGTTGACAGAAACTGACTGAAATTTTGGTTTTAAGTATTTTGAGGTATGCGCTCAAGAATCGTATGAAAAACAACAATTCAACTGTAACAATCACGGTTACAGTGACAAGATTTCGAAAATTTCAAATGGCAACACCTACATTTTTTATTGGAAAGTGATTTTCATAGTGAATAACCATAAAAAGCACTGGAACGGTACCTGTAGCACGAAAATCGCCGGCGCTAGACAGACTAAGAAGAAAAGTGAAAACAACGAATAAGGACAGAAAATCAACAGAAAACAAAACATTTTATTGTGTTTCACAAATTCTCCACGTCACACACAAAAACAAGTTGCATGCGGAAGATGGTGGATAGCACTGAATAATAAAATGTTTTACTTTCTGTTGCTTCTCTGTACTTTATTGATTGCTTTCACTTTTCTTCTTAGTCTCTCTAGCGCCGGCAATTTTCGTACTACAGGTACCGTTTCAACGCTTTTTATGGTTTTTCACTATGAAGATCACATTCCAATAAAAAAGTAGGTGTTGCCATTTGAAATTTTTGAAATTTTGTCACTGTAACCGTAACTGTTAGAGTTTAACTGTTGTTTTTCATACGATTCTTGAGCGCATACCTCAAAATACTTAAAACCAAAATTTCAGTCAGTTTCTGTGAACGGTATGATAGTTAAGGACTCATATATCGGGATAGTTTTTTTATAATCACCCTGTACATCTTAAAAAGTGTGTTTGCTTTCGTGTGTGAATGTGTGTGATGATAGAGAGATAAGGAGATTTAAAACAATATACAATTGCTAAAGTTGGATTTATTTAAATTGTATATGAATTTCCTCATTATTTGTTTATAATTTCAAACTGTTCTATAAATTTCAATATGGTTTCAATTCTGAAAATATAAAATTTCGAGTCATCATTTTTAAAAAAATTAATTATTTCAATAAAATTTCATGTATTAAAATATTTATAATTAAATTACGATGCATAAATTTATTTTATTTTGCATAAAATATTTAACTTTTAAAAGGGAATTTTTTTCTTACATAAAATACAGTATTAAGTCATTCGAATGTTTCAAAATTAATATGGTTAACCAATTTTTAAAAAAACAAAATAACTTCTTAAAATTACATTAAAAATAAAAAAAACTTATCATCTCATCACTTATCTACACCAGGGGAAAAACATCATACTATAACTGAAGTAGCCTCTTTCCTTAAAAGTGATTTCACGTGATTTTGTACCTCATAAAGAAATGCTAAGTTTTTCCAAACGCATCGTATGTTTCTTTTTTCCTATGTTTTATTATTATTATTATTATTATTATTTTATATTGAGTTTTACGCTAGCTTCTGTAAATTTTGTTCAAATATGTTTTATCAAAATTTAATTTAATTTATTTATTTGGAAATTAAAATTAAGTTAACTTCGATGCAGCTATTTATCATATTTATATATAGAAACAAATTATAACATTATTTTTTCTGTTTTTTGAAAATGAACCCAGATATCTGAAACAATTGGAAAAATTCATGTTTTACTTTATGTAGAAATTTTAAAAGGTGCTTCAATGAGATTCACAGATATTGGTTTTTTCCACTTGTACGTAAATAAAAATTGAACTCATAAATATTCATTAATAAAGATATCTAATTAATCTTAATCAGAAATATCTTATTTATACTCAGGAAGAAATTGATTGAAGAATGGAATGATGAGAAATAACCTTTTTTTGAAAAAGGCAGAGCAACTGAAGCTTAATTTTACAAATTACATATTTGTAACACAAAGTTCTTCAAACAAATTAATTTTTTTTCAATACGAAAGATAAAAACAAGAGATAGAAAAAGATCTGAATTGTATATTTTGTAATTTTTTAAAATGACATTTAATATTAAGCTTTATAAAATGTATTGTTTTAGAAAATTAAATAAATCAAATTTAAAATCGTTGGATGAAATTATTTTTATTGATTTTTTTATAGCAGATTATGACAATTAGGCAATTCTTACAGCTAAGTAGTACTCTGATAAAAGTTTTATCTAAAAGTACAAATTAATGTTTATTTTACTTTGATATATTACAAATTTTGAAATATTAAACATTTTATATATTACAAATGTTAGGATTTAAGATTTATTATAGTAAAATCCTCTCAGGAATTGCTGAAAACCGGACATTGAAAGTCTTCAAAATTAAACTCTTTGGTTGTAGGCCTTTGTAGAGAAGGCTCTCGTGGAAAAGATTCTTTTGTAATCTGCAATATAAAAATACAAATGTTACTTTATATACCAAAATAAAATATAACCACGAAAGAAAATATATAATAACCTTTTCCGAATTATTCATGATTCCGAAAAATGTTCTTTTTATAAAAAAAAAACCTCGGAAAACAATTTTTTTTAAATAAAAACATTTATGAAAACCAAGTCTTTTGCTGCCACTTATGTTTCGGAAATATTTATGAGTAGTTTTTATAGACCATTTATCAAATTTTTCTCAAGACTGTATATCGAATATCAGGATTAGGAAACTATTAGATCTGAATTAAACATTTTCAGCTGCGTAACTGAATTCTGACGTGCAAGAGTAACATTATAATATTAATTTTTATGTTAATGTAAAAGATGATAATTTTACATGTTTGTTTACCTTGTTGAAAAATCCATAATCCAGTTTGAGAAAACAGAGTACACTATAAAATGTAAACGGAAACTTTTCTGAAAATCAGGCAAAATAAACTTTGTTTTTGTAAATACTTCTTTGAATATCGAAAACATATTGGTTTCCGGGGTTTCTAAAGCTAAAGAACGATTTTCGGAATCGTGGGTGTTCTGAAAAGGTTATTGGATATTTTAGTTCGTGGTTATATTATATTTTCCTACAAATATCTGTCCTTTTTTTCACAGTGTAGTTTAAAGTATGCAGAGATATGCATGCAGATTACTCTGTTAAAGAACACAGTAGAGAAGAATAATATTGTATTACATTTTCATGAACAAAATGCCACAACTACAAAGATTCGGAATCTTAGCACTTATTACAATACAATAAATTATAAATTCACAAATTCAAGCAGGAAATTTAGTTACGGAAAAAAAGAAGCATATAGCTGCTATTAGGTATAATTGAAAAACCTCAGCCCTGGCAAGATCATATCAAGAAAAAAAAAATCCAAATAATTTCCAACGAAAGCAAAATAATTTTTTCCTCCAGTCTATACTATCCATCCATAATAAGAGAAACCATACAGATTTTAACACGAAAAATATAATATGTAACGATGTAGCATCTTTTAACTTACCGAAATCGTGGGTCGAGTTACTTCATGGTTACAAATATGAAAATAAACAACCAAATAAAAATAAAAGATAACGTGCGTAATTTTTAAAAAGTAAATTTAAATTAAATGATAGCATTTCAAATAATAACTTCAAAACAACCTAATAAAAGTTATTTTACTGTATATTATGTTGTTAATTTACACCTATTAGCGTTTAAAAGAAATATATTAGAACTTATTATTTTTTAAATATTAATTCGGTTAACGAAATATTGATTTCCGATTTTTTCATTTTTTTAGTAATTATTGAGTCGCGGATATTTCCGATAAAATTAGAAATTTTAAACTTTTCAACGTCACATTTGTTTCTTTAAGAATACTAGAGCATCCAACCCGGGCTGCCCGGGATAGGGAATATACGTGAAAAACATTTGTTTTATTTTTTGTCATTGAAAACAAATAGATTTTTTACATTTAATAATTTTGTTAGATTGCCTGATAACCACACCAATGAAATCGCTAAACATTTCTTTATCTACAGTAGTTTTTTTAATTCTGATAATTTTAGCAGTTTTAAGCGTTTATTTCAATTACATGTCTGTTAAATCTGTGTTTTATTTAAACTATTTTATTTACTTCTTAATGAAGTTTTAATTTCGTTATTGCATATTAGCTAGAGACAAATGCTGAACTTTTTATATTGTTTAAAGTGCAAACCGATTAATATTTTGTAATCGTCTGCAAGCGGTAGAGATAGATTAAAAAAAAAATCATACTTGAAATTTAATTTAAATGCTATAATAAATCAGTTAATTAAGATACAGTTTTCAAACAAATTGCATTTGAAAGTAGATTTTTTCCCTATATAACGGTGTAAAAATTAAAAATTTGCGATGATTAGAAAAAAAAAAAATAGCAGTAGCAAAAATCGCAAAACCGAAATTTCATCGTCAACTGTTGTCATTCGCAAAATGACGTCAGCGTTACGCACGGACACGTTTGTCCTTTATAATATAGATTGATAAACTATCAAAAAATAATTTAACAAAAGAAATCATGAAGAAAAATCTGAAAATTTGTGATGTTTAGAAATAAAAAAAATAGCAGTAGCAAAAATCGCAAAACCGAAATTTCATCGTCAACTGTTGTCATTCGCAAAATGACGTCAGCGTTACGCACGGACACGTTTGTCCTTTATAATATAGATTGTTAAACTATCAAAAAATAATTTAACAAAAGAAATCATGAAGAAAAATCTGAAAATTTGTGATGTTTAGAAATATAAAAAATAGCAGTAGCAAAAATCGCAAAACCGAAATTTCATCGTCAACTGTTGTCATTCGCAAAATGACGTCAGCGTTACGCAAGGACACGTTTGTCCTTTATAATATAGATTGATAAACTATCAAAAAATAATTTAACAAAAGAAATCATGAAGAAAAATCTGAAAATTTGTGATGTTTAGAAATAAAAAAAAATAGCAGTAGCAAAAATCGCAAAACCGAAATTTCATCGTCAACTGTTGTCATTCGCAAAATGACGTCAGCGTTACGCACGGACACGTTTGTCCTTTATAATATAGATTGATAAACTATCAAAAAATAATTTAACAAAAGAAATCATGACGAAAAATCTGAAAATTTGTTTTGAGAAGTATATGCGCTATATGACTCAATAATTAAATATACGTTTTCAAAATTTCATTGGCATTTCTATATTTTTCTTGGGAGGGGCAGTAGGGCACTTTGTAGTACTTAAAATTTTGCTCCGGTCTATAGTTTCCGATTAAATATACAATACATGTAAATTATTTTTTAAATTATTTTAATGAACAAGTATTGACAATTATGGATAAGTATTGCCATTTGTGTATTAAAGAAACAATTTGAAAAAATCAAAATGATTAAAAAATATGTATGAGAAAATATTTTCTAATTTATTTAAGATCCGTTCGTAAACATTCTACCAAAAAAAAAGAAAAAAAGATGTAATTTATATTTTAAACTTTAAAATTAAGTTATCTCGTAAAAATAAATTTCCGTATACACTTTTTAAGCAGCTTTTATTTCCTTTTAAATTTATTTCCAGAAAAAATTATTTCTAGCACTGTACCTTTTAAAAGATTTTAATCACAGAAAGACGAATAAGCAGAAAAACATCTAGAGCAACGAAAAATAATAATTAAATGTAAGATATGGAATTAAAAAAAACTATTAATAGTGTCGCAATGAAACGTTTAATTAAAATAATGTAAATTTACGAAAAAAATTGCATTATGCACTTCAAGTGAACAAACGGTTAAATGCGTTCTAAATATACAGATTTAAACAAAGGATTTGTTATGTAAATATTGAGTCACTTGTTTACTTATTTTTATTATTTCTTTATGTTAACCTTTTTTATGGTATAATAATTCATTTTACTGGTATAAAATTGCATAGATTATAAGAAATAAAAGCCTAAAACACTCTACGATTTAATTAAACATTTTACATTAAATTTCGTACGCAATATTTTGAAAAAGAACTGAGGAATTTATTTCAATTTTTAAAAGAATATGTAATACATATTTCAAAGCTAATGAAGGAAAATATTTTTCTATTGAAAATGTTAAGTAAATATAAAGCTGCTTTCAACGCGTAAACACAATGATTTATAAGATGATAGTTATAAAATGCATTAGTAATTAAATTTTACCAGTTTCTGCATATATTTTTATATAAATATTACATCATTCCTTTTTGAGATTGTAAAACGCGTAAAAAACTAAAACGTTGGTGAAACATCAATGCATACTCAATATTGTGAAAATAAATAGATATATATTGGTTTTTAAGTATAATTACATTTGATTATTTAAAATTAATAGAGATTTTTAATTTTTCACCATTGTCAGAGTAAAGACAACGTGTCTCAACGGTTTGAATATTTTCCATTGTATTACTACTTATGTGATAACAAATTGGCGTGTTAAATTTTTTATATCTAGAAATGATTTTTTAGGTACGTTCGTAATTATATAAATATGTATCACCTATATTCGTCGTCTGGTCCATCCGTCTGTCTGTCCGTCCGTCCGCATATAACAGCGCAATAACTACCCAACCGAATGGTTTGAAATTTAATACATATAATCGTTGCAGAATTTTGTCGAGTCAGTTCAAATTTTATGAAAATCGAATCGAAACTTAAAATGATATTAATAAAAGTTTTCTTCATTCTATTAAAACCTATCATACACAATCTATATAAGCGCAAGTCATGTGACTGAGAAAAACAAATACGGGGTAACCTCTTCTTTTTTCATAAGCCAGGCGGCCATTTAAATTAAAAATTATTTTTTTCGAATAAAATTACATAAAAGGGACATTTTTAGAAAGATCGATAAAAAAAAAATTGTTTGCTTGAGAGATCAGTTACATTAAAAAAACTATAACTTATGAGATAACTTCATTGGAAAATAGGTTAACAGATGACTATCTCAATCTCTTAAACTAAATAAACACAGGATGAGTCATAATTATCATCATTTTTTTCATTATGAGTCATAAAAATAATAAACCTGTTGTAAATTGTGCATAAAATAATTCAATAAATTCTGACTTCTCTAACTTCGTATTTCTTCTACATGATAATTCCTATCAGCATTTAACACATTTATTTGAAAAAAAAAAAATTATAATTCTTAAACATAGAAAAACATTTTTCTAGAATCACTTTTCTCATATTGCCGCACCAGTACTAAAAAAAAATTACAAGGAAGGAACGACATTTAATAATATTTTTATAATTATATTTAATTTATTTAATATTATTTAATTTTATATTTAATTTATTTAATTATTTAATTTAATATTAATATTTTGCCTTTTTTCGCACTTAATGCTTTTTACTTCCTGGCGAATTCTTTAGCAGTTCATCCTACACGGAGGCCAGAAATTATGGTTGCTTTAAGATAGTATTCGTTCGAGATAATGGACACGATCTGCATTTAACACATTTATTTGAAAGAAAAAAATCTAATTCTTAAACATAGAATCATAGCTTATCAAAATTAATAATCGTGATGTTGCCACACAAGTAAGTAACTAGTAAATCTGCAGATCAGGAGCCTCAACGTCAGCTCTGAAAGTAATTGTTTTTTAACCTCATTTATCATGTTATTTAGCATCTTACAATCCGCAGTTTAATTTTTATTACATTTATAGGCATATAACATACTTCGGAGATTTCAGAAATTAGAAGCGTTAAATTAAACACGGTTTATGTAATGATATTCTGAAATTCTTATGAACTTCTTATTTTTGTAATTTTTTAGATTGAAAAATCCATTTAATCAGGGGGGCTCTGCCTCCCTGAACCAACCGCAATCTTATAAAATTAATATTCATGATTTTCTATTGATTGTGTGAATGATACTTAGTATATCTTGGATTTCGTACTACACAGTGGCTTTATTAGGATAAGCAACAATTTCGAAAATAATATCATATTATACTAATACCCAAATAGGAATATTTACTTACCTGCCAACCACGGAACACCTGCATCTCATAAATAAGTAGATTAATATCTCATGTACAAAAGTAACGTATGGAAATGTAAACTAAATCTACTCATATAAATACTCATCAAACACTTGCTTCCAACAAAAATTATTTAATAAATATGAGTTACTTTTAAACTACATATATATAAAACAAACTTCGACGTTTCGGTTAATCTTTATAACCATCATCAGGAGAAAAAACCTTCATAAATATGAACAGCAAAAATTAAAATGTGTTACATGATTGAGTCACAATATTCAATCTGCCAAGACGCTCAAATAACGGAAAATTATAACAACATATTCAAAATACGCCTGGTGGCGCCCTCTATGAATGAGAAATGTAATTGGAACTTATGTTCAACGGAATTAAAGTTCATTTTAAAATGCATTTCCATATGGCAGGAACCGAAAATGATGGGATATCGTTGCAAATTTCATGTTTTCTTAGTGAAATTTCTATAGATTCACGGATGTTGGCTTTAAAGGGATTGTTTTGTCTGGAAATAACTTTGACGTTGTTAAAATCAATAAACCTAATCTGTCCGTTAGCAAGTTCATATTTATGAAGGTTTCTTCTCCTGATGATGGTTATAAAGATTAACCGAAACGTCGAGGTTTGTTTTATATATATGTAGTTTAAAAGTAACTCATATTTATTAAATAATTTTACGTTGGAAGCAAGTGTTTGATGAGTATTTATATGTTAATGGTGCAACGTAAAGTCCTTATTAATTATAAATCTACTCATATTCTATTCATATAGATATTTCACTTATATCTATTTTAGAAATCTAGTGTTATTACAATTTTTGGTTCAGAAAAGCAGTTTTGATGGTCATTCTATAATATTTATCTTATTTAAGTACATCCTGATCTAACTCGATGGCAATAGTATTTTTAAATGTCTCCAAAACAGACATATTCGGAAACATTTAAACCTATTGGGTAATCATTCATACTTGTGCCTACTGTCAATTCACTAAATAGCAAACGTGATTTGGCGCTATAAAGTATCTTTTGTGATAGTTTCTTGTTCAATTTCCAGTAATTGTAATATTACAGGATTTGGCGATATGTATGGATGTGAGTTTCTACTCTACTTTCTTCAATTTAATCAATTCGTTGTACAAGAGATTTTATCCAATTTCTAAAAGGCTATTAACTTTTCAACATCCACATCCGTTCAGGGAAATGAATAATATCTCATGTAAGAAATATATTACTTATATAAACTACGAGACTTGAATTACACAATTTTTTTTTCTTCTTTTTTTTTGTAATTTTCATTTGCAAAAAATATTTCGGTAATAATTCTATAGTAGTTAAAAAGTAATTTGTATCAAAATAAATTTATGTCAATAGAATACTAATCACACTAAAATAAGTTACTTTGCTAATAAAATACTGCAGTAAAATAGTGCGAGTTACTTGAATTTTATTATTTTGATGTTCTTTGAAATATGGTTGCTAAGCAACTATTAAATTAAAGAGGTAAGAAAAAGAAATGCATTTTAAAAGTTGTAAAAAAGAGGAAAACAAAATGTTTTATATTTCCCGAGCACTTGCAAAAAAATTTCCAATAATTTAAACAATTAATTTCTAAATTCTAATAAACGTATCGGCAAATTTTCAAAGCTATTGGATATATTTAAGACTTCCATATCGAAAATTTAACATCCATCATTTTACGTTTAAATCCGTTATTGAAATATACGATTTTCATTTCAGTTAAAAATGAAATTTGAAAATCGTCTGCATTCCCATAGCAAAGCATTATGACCTAAAAAGAAATGTTCTATATTTTTCGAACGAAGGAACCAAATGTAACTAAAAACTATACAGCTAATTCCGGGTACCTCGCCAACATACCTACCAAAAATCAACCTAACCGTACATTTTTACGGCAGTTATCGCGGAACAGACAGACAGGCAACAAACAAACAAACAAACAGAAACCAAAAACTTTTCGAGTCTCCACAGTGAGCCTTCACTGACGTTTTGGCAAATATATAAATGTATATAATATAAGTTATGCAAGGATCGAAAAAAAATTCGATGTTCAGAATGTTGCTACCATTGCTCATTTAATACTTTTTACTTCTATGTGTGACTACAGCAGGAACTGCGTCTTGCTCCTTCTTCACGTGGTAAATTGTACGTAAAGGGATTTTATTCGGCTGCATTTATTTTAATTTATTACTTTCTTCTATTTTTACAAGAAGAAAGTATTGGATTCATGAAAATTTTCGACTTTCGGTGTTCGACGGATTTATACGTTTTAGAAGGTCCTGAACACGATTTGACTGTTTTTAGAAAATCTCTGAATGTGACAAAAAAAATTGTGGGTGCTCTATCTCAAGAACTAATGCACGAAATTTAATAAAACTTTATATTCAGTTAATCCCTGATATAAATTAGAGCTGATTAGTTTTTGGTGAAAATCGCCTGACAGGTGGCGCTGCTATGCTGCATTCTTCTCGATTCCCAAAATAGCTCTATTTCAAGAACTCATGCACTTATTTTCATCAAACTTCAGGTTCAGTTAGACCTTGAAATATATAGACGCTGACTACGTTTTGGTGTAGATATCCCAAAAGGTGGCGCTGCTATACCACTTTTTTCTCGATTTTTACGATTGCTATATCTCAAAAACTAATGCGCGGAATTTCATCAAACTTCATATTCTGTTAGACCTTGACATAAATAGATGCTACTTATGTTTTTTTGTAAATTATCCAACAGGTGGCGCTGCTATACCACTTTTTTCTCGATTTTTACGATAGCTATATCTGGAGAACTAATGCACAGAATTTCATCAAACTTAAGATTCTGTTAGACCTCGACATAAATAGATGCTGGTTACGTTTTGGTGTAAATAGCCCAACAGGTGGCGCTGCTATGCTAATTTTTTCATTATTGTCACGATAACTATATCTGAAGAACTAATGCACGGATTTTCATCAAACTTCAGATTCAGTTAGATGTTGACATAAGTTGTTGTTGATTAGGTTTTGGTATAAATCTCCCAACAGGTTGCGCTGCTATGCTGAATTTTGCATTATTCACACGATTTTAGCAATAGTCATATCTCAAGAACTATTGCGCGGATTTTAATAAAACTTTACATTCAGTTAGACTCTGATATAAATTGGTGCTGATTGTATTTAGTGTATGCGAAATCTGTGCTAGATAGAGGAAAGTTTTGGGATTGGCACATTCGACTTTTTTTTTTTTTTTGGCATTTATCCCACGTTGAGTTAAGAAATTATGTTTTTTTTTAGTCTTATTCCTTCGACATAATGAATGCTATTAGAATTTAACACATGTATTTGGAAAAAAAAAATGATAATTTTTAAACTGAAACGTAAAAACATAGTTTTCCAATATTAATAAAAAACAAGTTAAATTTGGAGAGAGCGTGCAAGCCATATTCTAGTGTAAATTTAATAATCAATATGATATTTGGTCCTGCTTCATTTTTAAAAAAAGTGTGGGAAACGTTGTAAAATAACTTAAAGACGAGCTACTAATGCATAATATTACATTTATTTGGATACAATATTATCCACGTAATTGAAAATATGTATTTTATCTTAAAAGAAATTTTTAAATCCTCGAGTTTGAGGCGGCTGCTTATTACAATACTTTTGAAACGACTCTTTTAATAAAATTATATTGGATAGATACTTCGCAAATATAGGTCAATTGTTTCAGTTTTCGAGTATACTTATTATTGACAGTTTTTAGAAAATATCTGTCTGTGACTCTGTCTGTCTGAATGTGACAAAAATATTGTGGGTGCTCTATCTCAAGAACTAATGCCCGAAATTTAATAAAACTTTATATTCAGTTAGTCCCTGATATAAATTGGGGCTGATTAGTTTTTGGTGAAAATCGCCCGACAGGTGGCGCTGCTATGCTGCATTCTTCTCGATTTCCGAAATAGTTCTATTTCAAAAACTCATGCACTTATTTTCATCAAACTGAGTGAGCGCAATGCTGCTATGCAGCATTTTTCGCGATTTCCGCAATAGCTCTATGTCAAGAACTGCTCGGAATTTAATAAAACTTCAGATTCAGTTAATCCCTTATATAAATTGGTGCTGATTAGTTTTTGGTAAAAATCGCCCGGCAGATGGCGCTGCTATGCAGTATTTTTCGCGATTTCCGCAATAGCTCTATCTCAAGAACTAATGCTCGGAATTTAATAAAACTTCAGATTCAGTTAGTCCCTTATATAAATTGGTGCTGATTAGTTTTTGGTAAAAATCGCGCGGCAGATGGCGCTGCTATGCAGTATTTTTCGCGATTTCCGCAATAGCTCTATCTCAAGAACTAATGCTCGGAATTTAATAAAACTTTAGATTCAGTTAGTCCCTGATATAAATTGGTGCTGATTAGTTTTTGGTAAAAATCGCCCGGTAGATGGCGCTGCTATGCAGTATTTTTCGCGATTTCCGCAATAGCTCTATCTCAAGAACTAATGCTCGGAATTTAATAAAACTTTAGATTCAGTTAGTCCCTGATATAAATTGGTGCTGATTTGTTTTTGGTAAAAATCGCGATGCAGGTGGCGGTGCTATGCAGCATTTTTCGCGATTTCCGCAATAGGTTTATCTCAAGAACTAATGCTCGGAATTTAATAAAAATTTAGATTCAGTTAGTCCTTTATATAAATTGGTGCTGATTAGTTTTTGGTAAAAATCGCGCGGAAGATGGCGCTGCTATGCAGCATTTTTTTGCAATTTCCGAAATAGCTCTATCTCAAGAACTAATGCTCGGAATTTAATAAAACTTTAGATTCAGTTAGTCCGTGATATAAATTAATGCTGATTAGTTTTTGGTAAAAATCGCCCGGCAGATGGCGCTGCTATGCAGCATTTTTCGCGATTTCCGCAATAGCTCTATCTCAAGAACTAATGCTCGGAATTTAATAAAACTTCAGATTCAGTTAGTCCCTGATATAAATTGGTGCTGATTAGTTTTGGTAAAAATCGCGAGGCAGGTGGCGCTGCTATGCAACATTTTTCGCGATTTCCGCAATAGCTCTATCTCAAGAACTAATGCTCGGAATTTAATAAAACTTCAGATTCAGTTAGTCCCTTATATAAATTGGTGCTGATTAGTTTTTGGTAAAAATCGCGCGGCAGATGGCGCTGCTATGCAGCATTTTTTTGCAATTTCCGCAATAGCTCTATCTCAAGAACTAATGCTCGGAATTTAATAAAACTTTAGATTCAGTTAGTCCCTGATATAAATTGATGCTGATTAGTTTTTGGTAAAAATCGCCCTGCAGATGGCGCTGCTATGCAGCATTTTTCGCAATTTCCACAATAGCTCTATCTCAAGAACTAATGCTCGGAATTTAATAAAACTTTAGATTCAGTTAGTCCCTGATATAAATTGGTGCTGATTAGTTTTTGGTAAAAATCGCGGGGCAGGTGGCGCTGCTATGCAGCATTTTTCGCGATTTCCACAATAGGTTTATCTCAAGAACTAATGCTCGGAATTTAATAAAACTTTAGATTCAGTTAGTCCCTGATATAAATTGGTTCTGATTAGTTTTTGGTAAAAATCGCCCAACAGGTGACGCTGCTATGCAGCATTTTTCGCGATTTCCGCAATAGCTTTATCTCAAGAACAAATGCTCGGAATTTAATAAAACTTTATATTCAGTTAGTCTCTGATATAAATTGGTGCTGATTAGTTTTTGGTAAAAATCGCCCAGCAGGTACCGCTACTATGCAGCATTTTGCAGAATTTACACAATTGTAGCGATAGTCCTATCTCAAAAAATATTGCATGGAATTTAATAAAATTTGAGTTTCAGTTGGACCTTGATATAAATTGGTGCTGATTCTTTTTAGTGTATGCGATACCTGTCTGAGATAGAAGAAAGTTTTGGGATTTACACATCCGACTAGTTGTCTTATATTATACGTCTTATATTTTTGCGATGAACATTATAGCTGTGTCATTTTTTTTTTTTGTATTATGCAAAAATGCACCAATTATAATAAATACTATAATTTAATATTTAGGCCTAATGATAATAAATGTATATATTGATCTAAATATAAATGTTAATTCCCAGCAGGGGGCGCTGTTGTTCTGCACTTCCTTTAGTTCTTCCTTTAGATCGCTATTACTTTTTGTGAAATTCGAAGAACTACACTATGCTTTATATTAATAATTGTTCATGCTATTATAAACAAATATATTAGAATAAATAAAAGAAAGTTTTTTGAAGGCTATAACATGCTAGATTTTGATGTCTCATGAAATGTTATTCAGAAGAGGATACAACTTTTATAAAGTAAGGGAATTAAGATAATAAATTCACATATGAAAAAAAAAATATTTATATTTTCTACGCTTAAGGGAATATTTTTTAATAACAATCTGTTTGTAATTTCATGCACTACATCTCAACAAAATTTTTATTCTAAAAATGTACATTAAATTTCTGTATGCATTCATTCATGGAAATCTATATCGCTGATCTTTAAAAATGGTTAACAATTCTATTCCTTAAAAATAAAAGAAATCTGCGACATCAACATGAAAATAAATAAAAGTTCGGATAAAGAAAATTCAAATCGATATCAAATCAACTTGAAGATTTCAGATGCACAAAGACTGAAATGTTTAGTGGTTGACGAATATTGACTTTCAAAGAATATTCCCTGAAATATAATTTTTAACAAATAAAGTATTTTAACAAATAAAGTATTTTGACAAATTAAGTATTTTAACAAATAATTTTCTTTACAGTCTACATAAAAGCGATTAGACATCTTTTAAACTTTGAATAACTTCAAAAATCTGTTTATTTTAAAACAGATCCTGTTAAAATTTTCAGTACCGGTGGTGTAATTAACAGCCAGAAGACGTACCTCTTTAAAAGAAGGCAATGATAATAAATTTAAGATAATATATTAAATTTGATAATCTTTAAGTTTACCAAGAGCATCTTTTCACCACAGTTATTGTTAATATGTCGTTTGGGGCGGCATGATTAACGATAACAGTGAAAAAAAGAAACGCTTGTTACATTTTTAGGGTTCTTTCAGAAGGCATGACTCCTTGTCTAAACTTCAAACACTCCTTCTTAAAAGATTAAACAGGTGTTAAATAAACAGTTTTTTTACTACAAACGCACGCACTTACACATAAAAAATTAAGTTATTTGTTTAGGGGAAAAATTATAACCCAGTGTTTTAATGTGGGCACATTTTTCTTTTTGTTTAAAATAAGATCACATTTTATTTCAATATTAGGTGTAAAACAGGGCAAGTTCGAACCTGTGTAGTTGTTTTTAAAACGTACCTTGCTTCAGGAATATTCAGTATTAAATTCTGAGTTCAATTCAGGAACGGAAATTGTCGTTCTTTTAGATTTAAAAAAATGGAAAAAAAAGTTAGAATTTTTTTTTTAATTTAGAATATTTCCCTATCGCAGGGGTGCAATTAATCTGATCAATGTTATAGAAAGAATCACCCTCGCCGATTAGTGCACAGCTTGCCAATGTCATCTGAAACAAATAAAATCAAGTAATTCAGAAAAAAAATATTGAATGTCGATGGGGCATGAACCTATTTTAGTGAACTTGAACGAATTTATGTAAAATGGTAGTCGTTTAAAAAAAGTCCCAGTTTTTTTAGTTTTTTTTTCTTTAACATCAACGTAACTTTAAAACAAAATGCAAGGCTCATTACACTTCAAAATAAATAATCTTTAATTTTCAACAAGAAAAATGTAGATTAGTTGATCCATTTAAACAATTCATTATACGGCGTGCTGAAAATTTTGTTATAAAAAACGCATTTAAGATTTTACTAAAGCAAAATAATATACAATTTTTTAGTTGATCGTTACATTTTGCAACTTACAGCAAGTCCGCATTTTCTGGATTTATATCTATGAGACAAAGAATTCAGCACGCATACAGCTGTATCCCACCGAGTGCCGTATACCTGTTGTTACAATCGTCGCGCACTCCCTTTCAATTAACGCAACCCCTTAAATATTTAGAATTTCAAATAACCGTTCTAGGGACTTGATCTGCACTATCCTATATATTAAAACGAAAAGGTATTTTCGTAAAATCCACTTTTCACATGAAAATGACCCATTTGCGCAAGCGTAATCTACAATCTCTTAAAGCAATTTAAGATTGTCCAGAACTCAACAAATTAATCTCTGGGTACTATCTAGTAAACTTAAATCTACTTAACGGGTAGTATCTAGTAAAGATTATTATTATATTTTTTAAATCGAATTTTTTCTATGAGCGGTATTTTTTCCATAATATATTTTTAATAATCCGCCCACAAGTAGTAAAAAGAAAATTAATGTAAATTTCTTAACATCCATCTTTAAAATTATCTCCACTCTCTAAACCAAAGTTCGACAGTGTCATCAATATGAAAATAAAACAGGTCGATTTGGAATTCAGAAAACGATTAGAGAGACGATTCAAATTTGTTTAAAAATTATATGTTATGATTACAGTAAGAATCTGAAATACCTGTCTTCCTTCCCTTCTCACACCTTGATAGTGTGTCACGGTTGATTGTTGATAAATTCAGAAAAATACCAAATATTAATCTAAAGTGGTTCTGCTACTTTTTCTTGCATTTCTGAGTTCATATATCCACGAATTTGGTTTTAGTCATTTTGTTTCTATATAAATGAACAAATAAATTTAGATATTAATTTTCTGGAGGACTTAGGGTTTAGGATCTGAAAATTTTATATTTTGTATTTTAGAATTTCTACTTCCTCTGAAGTTGTTGCTAAATGTGATACAAAAATTGTTTCTTTTACGAAGTTCCTACAAGAAACAGATCAGTATTTTACTGAACTGATGCTTGCAAAAATTCTTGCATTATATAGATTAAAACATACTCACGTTTTAAGCTGTTTGTCATTAATAGAGATTAAAAATAATTGTATTGGCAGCATTTGATATTTTAGTACATCCTCTGCCAAGTCATCTGTAGACAATTTAGCTAAAATATGATCTTCAATTTTAAGGTAGAGAGGGATATATTATGGCGGTATTTGTAAATTCAGTCCTATTTTCTGAATCCTTTTTCCCTAAAAATGTAACTCTTTATAGTGCTATTATTATAAATAACATGCAATAACATCGCATTTGGAACTAATATGATAGAAGTTAACACTGCGACACCATTAAAAATAATCTGAAAATAACTGACCCATGCACTTAATGAAATGATATGAAATTTATGTTTTCGATTTAACAAACATATGTTGTGATGCTGTGACGAAATTACATACTCATTTATCTCCAAACGTCAATATTTTACTGAGCCGCTCCTTGTTATGATTTGTACATCAGGATAAATATTTCGAACTAATTAATTTGTGACACGTGTGTTGTGCAATGTTACAGTTTCGAAATTCTAATTGTCACAAGCTAAGAGAACTAAGTGGAATTCAGAACTTACTCGATAATCTAAATAGTTTATACTTGAATGATTTTAAATGTTCGCAGATTGTATAAATGTTTTTCACAGCAAATGTAAGTTTTAGAATTATAAAACCCGTCTCTCTCGTTTGAAAAATTCTAATTAAAGTAGTTAAATATACAACTACAATTATATATTTTTAAAATTTAATATGTATTAATGACTGAATAAGAATGGAAAAACACGTTATTAGATCTGTAAAACCCAAAACATTCCTAAGATCAAAGTACCAAAACTCGTTAGGTTTTTTTTCATAAACAATAGAATTTTGACTGTTTTAATAGCTTGGAGAAACTTTTTATAAATATATCTTATAGGATCCAGGAACCATATAAAATTGTACACTTAGTACATTTTTATAGAATAACTAATTTGAAGTAAATGTATTTTTATATGGAAACAACATTTGATCATTTTTGTAACTGTAACTGTACCTCTAAAATTAACTTTTTTAGGAATTAGCTATTGGTCAAAAATAAGAAGGGGAACCTTGTATGTGCGCGCGCGCGCGCACACACAGACACACATGTATATATATATATATATGTAGCATTTTGACGAGGTTGAGATATTACGATGAATAATATTCGATGAAAAGATGGCAGTCCTTCAACTATATAGCAAGTTGCAGTCGAATTTAGCGAGTATGGCGAAGTAGTAAGGCAATGAAATGATTCCACCTAAGTTTTTCAATAAATCCAGCCAATCTCCAGACGAATAATTTTATTAGAAGACGAACAACACAGAACAATTCCCAAAGGTCTAAAACTTATAGCCCTCGGGCTAACGTTGCTTCACTTCATTGAATTAAGATATTACTGGGCCAGTTGAATATTCTACTGTCATACAAATACCAGACACATACTTGTTTAGCTACCGAAAACGTCAAAAATCCCTCGCTCCGACCGGTGCGTTCGAGTTTTGATCTCTCCGCGGAAACATACACAGAATTACGTCACGAGCGCTCAACCCAATGAGTGAGAAGCTAGCTCCAGCCCAACGAATGAGGCTAGAGGGCGAGGCTAAAACATTAAAGAATCCCCTTACTTGGGTGCGGACCAATTTAGAAGTTAAAATCCCAAGCGCGCGAAAAAATCAGAGCAATAATAATAATAATAATAAAAAGAAAATGGCTTTTAAAAAACATTCGAAATGAGAACGCGTCTCAGAATTTTATAGATTGGGGAACTGATAAAAGTTACGAATGATCTTAAATTTTAGATTAAGAATTGGAATAAAATAATTATTAATATACGGATATTTACTTTTAAAAGGACTTTAAATAGGAATAGATATTATTAAGAATTAAGGAAATACTGACTATGACAGAAGTTAGATTAAATTTAAAAGATTAATGCGAATAAAATTGAAGGATACGAAGGAAATAGATTTTTATATAACATATATATATATATATATATATATATATATATATATATATATATATAAATATATATATAAATAAATAAATAAATAAATATATATATAAATATATATATATATATATATATATATATATATATATATATATATATATATATATCATAGCAAACGCGGTAGCGTTTGCTATAATATTTTTAAGAAATAGAAAATGCAAACGTTTTTCGGAAATTTCTGGCGAACCAGTTGACATACGACAATGATTTTGACGAGACGAATAAAATGATAGCATTCAAAAAATTATTGTAGCTTACTGTAGTTTTTTATTTAACTGTAACCGAAAAAATGAAGACGAATAGTTCAACAAACTCTAGCTAAAGTTTCACTAGCTGGATTAACTTCGTTTTTGTTTTATTTTTGTTCTCTTGGTAAAACTTAAAATAGATTTTTTTTATCTTTGTATGTTTGACGGTCGCTGAGAAAATCGAATTTATGTTGTAAAGCTTCGATTGAACATTGGTTTTTCTTTTCTTTTTTTATCGTAGCAAACGCGCACGTTTGCATGAAAGTTTAAATAAATTTAAGTATTGCGCGGCAGCGCAAATAGCTCTAGTAAATACCGAGTTAATTTACTAGAGTTTTTCCCACTTTTTGTACGCGTTGCCACAAAATTTTAACTGTATGCTAATTCTAATAAAATTTGAAATTTGAAATAGTGAAATTGTTTGGCCGACGTCAGGATCAAAACGGATGCTTAAATACCGTTGTATATAGGTAGATTATAATCCAGAAAGTAACAGAGGCTATGTTTTATTTACCTTATTCAAATATTTTTCTTAATAATTCAAAATTTCCTAATTTTCATTGGGAATCAATGGACGTTTTTCCTATAAAATTTAACTATGTTTATTTATTGTTGCCAACAATTCGAAAACCGTAATAATAATTTGACCACAGCAATAAATTTTCAATTGAAAGATTTCCACGTTCAAAATGAAATTGAATTAGATTTTTTAAGTTTAAAAAAATGGAACAACACAACGTCATACTCTAAATAAACGGACATTTTCAAATATTTGGTTATAATTCAAGCAAAAAGCAGGTGAGTATGTCGCCACATTTGTAACAAAAAGAGCATTTTCTTAGTTCAGTATATTGTTCATGATACAAGGAGCATCAATATGAATAAATACAGGAAGCAATTGTATATATGACGTCATATTTATAACAAACAATTGAAATAATTTTCACCGATAGTGATTTCGCTAGGGAGAAAGTTGACGTCCTATTATATATTAATGGCGTAGATGGTTATTATGAAATAGATTATACTGGTTCAACACAATTTACTTTTTCGTTTATAGCGCCCCCTGGGAGGAAATAAGGTAACCTAATTTAAATAAAATTGATTATTTTAATGTTGTATTATACCTATATTGAAATTAAAAGTAGTTGGCACAGATTCAACACAATTTTTTTTGTGTTTATAGAGTCTCCTGGCGAGAAATAGGATAACTATTTTTTTTAACTTTATTTTTTACGGGTTTGTATAAATTATTTGAATAATGCCATGATCAAATTTATGTTTAATAAACATTTTCGCATGATTTTTTACACTGGTAGCGCCCATGGTGGAACATTGCCTAACTAAAACTTTAAAATCCCTTTTGTTTATGTTTTTTCTTATGCCTAACATGCTTCAAGCTAAAATTAGGTAATACTGATTCAACAAAATTTATTCTTACATATATAATGCCCACTGGTGGAAATAGCGTAACCAAATCATATATTATAATATGAGCAAATCTTGTGAGTGTATTAGAGATGAGTTCGGACTCTCTTTTCGGAGCCCGGTCCTACCCGAGCCCGACGATTTTAAATCCGAGCTCGAAACATTTTGCAGCTTTAGAGCACGAGCTCGTCCGATCCCGATACCGAAAAAATTGCATAATATTTAAAAATTGTTTTAAAAGTAATAAATATCTCATTTTTAAAAATCTTCGTACAAGAAAATAACTGTTAATCCCGTGCTCATAATTAATTTTATGGAAATTTACATTCAATTTTATCAAAAGAGAAGTTTGGTATGAAATAAAAATATACTTCTTTAAAAGGATGTTCCTATTTTTCTCTACCAACAAGCAAATCTGATGGTCATATTAACGAAGTGCATTTTATGAATAAATGCATGAAATTTGCAAAAATTACTTTTCTATGCCGAAGAATCGAACAACGTTTTTTTCCTATGAAAGGTGTATATTGTAAATTAAGCCTTATTTTCAGCGCGACTTCCCCATGCTATTCTAACACAGCAAATCCCGTTGAACGAGTTATTTTGCTACAGTTTTCCGCACTTTTTCTACGCGCTTCCACAAGTTTTCTTCAAAATACCTAATTCTGTAAAAAAATAAATCCTCCAATCAAAAAACTCTAAATTCTGCTGTTGTTACTTTCTTTAAAGACCTGTCAGGTTTCGACTAGCGCTTCGACCAGGAAGATAGATTATTTTCGACTATTCATCCAATCTGTTTAAATTACATTATGGGTAAATTAAAACTTTCTATTACAGTGCGGGCGAGATATTATGATTTTAAGAATTAGGCCGTGTACAAAATTTTGTGAAGGAGGGGGAGGGGTGCGTTTTGCCCTTTCGGGAGGGGAGGGGGAAGGGCGCGAACAAAATTAGGAAATACAATAAAGCGATCTGTTTTAAATCTTTACGATATTTTATAACACATAACATAATTTTTTTTTAATGAAGCCGTGTCAAAAATTATGGGGGGGGGAGCGCGTTCTGCCATCACGGGGTGGGGGGATTCTAAATTTTGCGGACACCACTCATGTGATATATCGTTCGAAAGGCCTGTGACCGCTTATTCATATTATGCACCTCTGGGGTCCATCCGCCCACTTTGCCCCCCTTGGGGGGCACTTTTCTAAATTTTGCCGTAACCTCTCATGTAATATATCGTTGGAGAGGTCTGGGACCGCTTAATCATATTATTCATCTCCGGTGTACAACCCCCCACTTTGCCCCTCCCCAAGGGGGGTACTTTTCTAAATTTTGCCATAACCGCTCATGTAATATATCGTTGGAGAGGTCTATGACCGCTTAATCATATTATGCATCTCCGGTGTCCATCTTCCCACTTTGCCCCCCCCCCCAAGAGGGCACTTTTCTAAGTTTTGTCGATACCCCTCATGTGATATATCGTTGGAAAGGTCTAAGACCGCTTAATCATATTATGCATCTCCGATGTCCATCCCCCCGCTTTGCCCCTCCACGAGGGGGGTACTTTTCTAAATTTTGCACACATCCCTCATATGATATATCATTGGAAAGGTCTGTGACCGCTTAATCATATGCATCTCCAGGGTCCATCCCCCCACTTTGCCTCCCCAAGGAGGGTTCTTTTCTAAATTTTGCACACATCCCTCATGCGATAAATCGTTGGAAAGGTCTGAGACCGCTTAATCATATTATGTATCTCCGGTGTCCATCCCCCACTTTGCCCCCCTGCACACACCCTTCATGTGTATATCATTGGAAAGGTCTGTGACCACTTAATTACATTATGCAGCACGACTGCTATACGGTGCCTCAGACAGTGGGGACCCGAGACGGAGGTTCGTTCAGTTAGAAGTTTATACTATTTGATGTGCAAATTAAGGGATCATCCGGTGGGGACCCGGGTCGGAGGTTTGTTCGGTTCGGGGTTTTACAAGATTCGAGGCACCGGTGTAAGTTAAGGGCCCGCTAGTTGGCGAAGCCAGCTAGTTTTCTTATTATTTGTATTATATAACAAAAATTCTTGACACGTTCCCTGTTTGCAATTATATTCAAGAACATTCTGCTCATATATACTCGTTATTATTTTTATACTTCTTATTATGTGATAAAACAACACAAGATTTTATCGATAGCTTTCACACCCCACTTACTAGTGTCTCTTTCCAAAGTGGTTGCAAACGTATTTTGCACAATGGAATAAAATTATTTGCAAAAATGAACATGATTTGTTTATTATTAGCATTATGAAGATGAGAAACAATCCGTTGAAGTCCGTTATATTTTATTTTTATTTTTTTTTTGTAAAAAATTACTTTTATTATTTTAATTGTTTTAAGAATAATCAATGTTTGAACTGTATATTTCATATTACCAATACTGATTTTGATCTGTGCAGTCTTTTACATACTTGCCTCGTGGGAATCTTATATGCTTCATATTAATTTGTTATTAAAAAACTTGAGATATTAAAAAAAAAGTAACTTGCAAAGCAAATTAAAAAAATAAATTTATTTCTATATTGTTAAGCCTGAGAAGGGACAGATATTAAAATTATTTTATTTAGTCAATGCTACCATAATGTTGCATTTTTATATTAAATCTTGTTTAGTCTATTTAATCTTAAAAAAATTAAATTTAAATTTGAAACATGATATTAAAGCAACTTTAAAACATTTTATTTAGTTGAAATGAAATATAAATAAATCTTCAATTTTTTTTCAGTTTTACATGCATTATGCAAAATTTGTATTGTAGCAAATTCTAACAGACAAGAAACGTGAGAAGTTCAAATAATTTAAAAAGTTGAAGATTTATTTAGATTTCATTTCAACTAAATGAAATGTTTAAAAGTTGCTTTAATATCATGTTTCAAATTTAAATTTAATTTTTTTAAGATTAAATAGACTAAACAAGATTTAATATAAAAATGCAACATTATGGTAGCATTGACTAAATAAAATAATTTTAATATCTGTCCCTTCTCAGGCTTAACAATATAGAAATAAATTTATTTTTTTAATTTGCTTTGCAAGTTACTTTTTTTTTAATATTATTATTATTATGTAACAGAATTCATTCAACTTAAGTAAATCACGTGACAAACATGCTATTTGTTTTTATTTTCATACTAGCGTAAATGCTCGTTATAGAACAGTAATCGTAGGTAGAAATCGTGGTTTTCACATTAAATTTGAAATAATACTCAATACTATTCATCGACAATGAGGAAATATATATACTGGAAAATTATATCGCCTAACAGGCTTCTGCTATTTACGTTCAAACTCACTAAGCATTTGCTTATGTAAAAGAATTGTGTTTCATAATTTCATGTAATTCACGTAAAATATGCGGCAAACTATTTTCGGTACTATTATCCCTTCGACCACTTTTCATAACAAAAATCTATCGCCAAACTGTAACGCCAAATAAAAGGGAGAACGTTGCCATTGGAATATCAAAATAAATAAATAAATAAAATATAAGAATTTACGGACACAATTGTTATTTTAATTAATGAAATAACTTATAAGTCAGTAAAACATAATGAATAAAACACGCAAATGTCGAATTAAAAACCACTTGATGACATAGCAAACACGTAGAATGGTTCTGCCATCAAGTAAATGGGACTGCATTTTTGGCGTTTAATCTTTGAGTTGGCGGTAGAATTTTGTTATGAAAAGTGGTCGACAGGATGATAGAGAAGTACCCAATTTTCAATGTCGTCGTTATTAAGTCGTTCCTGTATAGCTTGTGCTGTATCTTTTATTTTGGTACTTTTCCGTTATACCAACATCATGCCAAAATGTTTGCTAATGCGCCAATTATTTCAACCCTGACCGAGCAGATGTTGTCTACAAATCGTGTTGTCATGCAAACCGTGCCAAACATTTTGATTTGTTATTTATTGAATGTAAAACATTTTTCGTACTTTTCCGTTATACAAAAACCATTGTCGCCAAGTGTAATAAATAGTAAGCGCAAAATGAAATTCCCGTGAATCAAAACACTTGAAAAAAAAACATCAATGTTGAAACGAAAGTGAGCATTTGAAATATATAACATTTGAAAATTACAGACTTTTAAGCACTATTTTATTAAAATTAAAACACAAATATATACTTAAAATAAGAAAACAAATAATTGTTATACAATATAGGGAAAATTCATGTGGCGTTAGATTTAGTGGGCTCTTATTGGCGATAAATGTTTGATGTGGTTGTTGCGATCTTGTGAAAATTCTTCAATCATATCCACATTTACACTGTATCCATATTGTTGCTATAATATCTTTTGGTACTTTTCGGTTAACCAGCTGCCAGTGAAGTATATATATACACACACATATATATATACATACATATATATATATTTCACTGACTCCCGGCTAGCCGAAAAGTACCTCATTTTTTTGTTTCTCGCTAACATTGTCTGTAGACTCGATTACGGATTATTAGAAAATCTATCATTATTATCATCTAAACGGTCATGAATAATGTGCCATAATCAGGCTGCATATTATTACACATAATTTTCATGTATGGTTTGGTGAAACATTGAACTTTAAACTCTGTTAAAGACTGCATTTTATCTCGAAAAGGTGGACACCATGTTACACAGTTATGTGGTTTGAAACGATCAGAAAAACAAACTTGAATCAATGATTATAATCCCGCGATTTTGTTCATGGGAGCCGCCAATATTGACATCCAGTTTGTTGGAGAACCCAGTTTTGTGTTAAATCGTTACATTACGCGTTATATAACCAAACCGAAAAAAAATCGTAAGGAAGAGATTTGGAAGGCCATTGACGAAAACAAAAGTCTCGGTGCCAGATTACGCGCCTTTGCCAGATAAAACTTGATTAGTCAAGAAACTGGAAATTACGAAGCCGTAGACAAAATTATTGGCCATAAATGTTTCTATTCATGGGATGCTGTTCAATACTTAAATACCAGCATGAAAAAAGACCGACGAAGAAAACTGAAAGTCACCATGATTTGGTTTTATTGGCAAAAGAGGATGAACGATCTACTGAAATTCACTGTCGGAATTTTATTGATGATTATTACCCGAACAAATTGGAAAACATGTGTTTCGACGAATTGGCTACTAGGTACTAATACGAACGAAATAAACCAAAGTATGTAGAATATTACACATTAAAAAAGAACCTCAGTTGGTTCAGAAAACGTTTGAAATCAGTTGTTTTGAAAACGCCCTATCATAAGACGAAAACGGACGCTGGAATTGAGTTGTACTATCATCATTCTTTGCTGATGTTGTTCAAGCCTTGGCGAAACGAAGAAGACTTATTGGGAGAATTTAAACTCTACCGTGAATCCTTTGAGCACAATGTGAAAAAAATTTCAGAGATGGAAGAATGTCGTGAAACAAAACAACGATTACAAGCTGCAATCGACTTGGCTGAAAAGTTGCAACAAGAAAGGGATTTGCACAACCAGCTTTAAAATATCGAAGAACCAAATGAAGACGTTGATATGACAGCCGCAGATTCTGATAACACTGAAACTCACCAGGAAATTGTTATTAATGAAGACAAATTGAACAAAAAAATGAATGCTGACCAAAGGAAAATATTCTAATCAATTATAAAGCACATAGAAGAACAAAAGAAAGACCCGTCTATTCCATCCATAAATCTGATTGTACGCGTAGCTGCTGGTAGAGGAAAAAGCTTTCTAATTTAATTACTCAGTCAAAAAGTTCGTTTAATGAGTAATCACAATAATGCTGCTGCTGCAGTACTAGCACTAACGAGAATTGCTGCATTCAGCATTGGAAGAAGTACAATTCACACGTTTTTCAAATTGCCCGTCCAACATACGAATGAAGCAGAATAATTTAAGCTTGATTCTGACGGTTTGAAATTATTTAAGCAACAATGGAAATCATTGGATTTAGTAATTATCGATGAGTGCAGTATGGTTTCGAATGCACTTTAGCGATGATCAGCTAACGATATGGCGAATGTTGTAAACACAAGCGAGATTACTGTTTTGGGATTTATTGCAGCTAGCACCCGTAAAGGCCCGATTTTAATTTCATTAACTGCCTTTAAACAAAGTGAACAAATTGTTTGGTGGTGTTGGTACATTCAACTTTTGGTACGAATTTGAATACAGTGATCTAACAATGAACATTGTACTATATACATAAAAAATATATATCTCGGCATAACTTTCTTAAATAACAGTCTCATGCACCAAATAACGATGCAAATCAAAACTCAATTTTTATAGCATCATCACTGAACTGATCGTTAGTATAATTATCAGAACCTAATATTCGGCCCCATTCAGCAATTTTAAGAAATACTAAGAAGAGTAGTAAGGAAAGATACCACTGAAAGAACAACTCAGCCTACAGCAGGTGACTTCAGTGCAGCAGAAACAGTCAATGGATACGACCGAGACAATGATAGAATCCAGTTTCTTTATGGGGTAATAGCAATGGAAAACCACCATTTAATTATTGATGTGACGGTCCCCTGACATTTGAGAGAGCAGGTAAACATGAAAAAATACTACTTTGGCGATAAACAGTCAATGATTTGGCGAGTGTTGTAAAAACAATGCGACAATAAAATTTTGACAATAGCAAATTTTTTTGCTTTTGAAGATATTAAAAAAACTTTAGTTTTTATCAAAAAATTTAAATGACTAGTATTAAAAAAGGCTCTGAAGAGCACCAAAAAAGGTTAATATGTTTAAGTATGAAAAAGGGTTGGACAAGTGCTTCTAATTGAGCATGAGAAAGGAAAGGGGTTCCTTCTTGGCTGCAGCTCACTGTCAATGCCAACTTTTGAAAAAATCATATTCGCGCTTTTTCCATATAAATGAAATCACTCACAGTTACGATAAAAATGTATAGTTTAAAGACGTAGCCAGTAAATACGCAGCTTGATTAGACATGAATGTAAGGCGACATAGTACCAAAAACCTTAGTTCCTGCAGCGTATCACACTCATGCAGTGCTACCAAGCATGCCTGCAGTGTAGAACTGCGCAGAAAATTGATTTGTATTGCAGTGCAGAGTGTTGCAGCATTCTGAACAGGAACAATTTCACATATGCACGCATTACAGTATAATGCATTCATTGATTGAAATTATATGCAAGTGGCTGTGGCTCCACAATGCAATATGCAGTACAGCAATGCATATGTAAGTTGTAAACGAACATTAGGCGCATATACCTTTAATACGGAAGTACAAAAGAACAGTGCGAATGTGCACTGAGGCTCAAAAGTATAATAGGAGTGTACAGTGTAGTATAGTCTGTAGAGCAATAATGGTAGACAGTGCACTGTAGAAAGTTGCATTGCAGACGCACGCCCAGTACAACAGTAGAACAGTGCAGTTGACATATAAAGCAAGTTGGAAAGTTTTACTACAGTACCGCAAATTTCTTTTATATGAAAAAGCGCGAATAGGATTTTTTCAAAAGTTTGCATTGACAGTGAGCTGCAGCCAAGAAGGAACCCCTTTCCTTTCTCATGCTCAATTAGAAGCACTTGTCCAATCCTTTTTCATACTTAAACATATTAACCTTTTTTGGTGCTCTGAAGAGCACCAAAAAACATTACCGTAACACCAACAAAAACAATGAAATTATGAATTAGTATGTAATAATTAATTGACAGTGATAGTGTTCCCCAACACTCTGAATTTAGATACCATATTTAAAAGAAGAAGAAAAAGAAGATGAAAATAAATTAAAAATTGAAAAATTGAAAATTGTGGAATTTAGACAGAATTTTCAAGTCCCAAATGCCTAAATACCACAAATAAAATGTGTGGTTCCATCATCATATTAGCCATAACATTGCTAAAGAATATGATTTTGGGACTACCACACCATAATAGACAAAAGAAAACTGTGAAAAATCATAAAGTTAAAAAAAAATAATAAAAAGGAAAGAAACCTTACCCATTAAAATGAGAAAAAACAGTGAAATTAAATCATAAAGTTCAAATACAACTGGATTAAAAAGGATATAGGGAAAAGAGCACGACATTTACCAGATATACAGGAGTCATCACATAACACAGGCAGTGAATTGCAGAATAGCATTACATGTTGCCAAAAAAAGTTTTAAAAGATGATAGACCAAGGAATATTATTGTACAACAAAGCAAAACTCAAACTATGGTACTGCCATCTATGAGAAAATTAATGAATATTCTATGATTTAATAAAAGTAGTGGATTAAATTTATTAGTTAAATATTAAACCAAATACGGGCTAAAGAATGATAACTATTAGTTAAATAATAAATAAATATAGTTAAATAATAAATAAAATTATGTTTATAAAATATTCAATTACATTAAAATAAAAATGGATGTATGAATGAAAAATTCTATGTTAAAAAATGATATGTAAAATGGTAAAATTAATAATTATTGATTAATGCTACAGAAAAATATTTGTACCAATCAATGACATAACCACAATTAAATAGAATTGGCAAAAATGCAAAATCACGTAAATTAATTTATAATCTAATTAAAATAATAAATTATAAGAATTAAGATGCTAAGGATTTAAAATTTATATTAATTAAATATTGAAATTAATTATTTACTTATAATGTTTCTGCAAACAATGTTAAAAATTAAATACACATGATATAAGTGGATAGGGTATAACATTTAATAAAAATTAATACATGTATTGTATAACATTTAATAAAAATTAATACATGTATTATATTAGCATTTAAGAAAGTATACATTATATTAGAAGTTAATATGATATTGTCCACAGTGGGCATTAATGTAAGTACAATTAATCAAAAACATTCTTAATATTAATGAATATACATACATTTAAATTGATTGAATAAAAGTTAATCGGTTCTTAAAATTACTGTATTTAAAATTTATTAGCTAACATATAATCATGTAATTAATTTTAATTTTGTAATCCTTATAAATAACAAATTATTAAAATTTAATGTTAGGTATTCTTTTGAGAAAATCTTGTATATGTAACAAAAATTAACATTATAAGTTATAACAACATTCTACATACTATAACATCCTATTATAACAACAAAACGTTCTTAAAATTACGGTATACAAAATGTATTAGCTCACATATAATCGCGTAATTTATTTAAACTTTGTATTCCTTCTAATTAAAAATTTTTGGTTTTTAATGTTAGGTTTCCCTTTTTAGAATATCTTGTATATATAACAAAAGTTAACATTATAATTAATACATATTTTAAGAAAATTAAAAAAAATATGGAAAAGTTTTTGATAAAATCAGCTATAAATAAATTTTTAGTTCAATACATCCGTTCAGTTTTGCAACACAATACATTTCCTTTAAAGTAAAAAATGCCCTGTTGCAGAAACGGAAAGTCCGCATTTTATTGTTACATTTTTTTGTTTTCTGATTGCAGACGAAAAAAAAAGGGGGAAAGACGAAGGTTTCTTATTTCCTTTCTTCCGCTTTGAGGAACATAGATTAACTTTGAGAAATTGAAATAAAAAAATAATAAATTTTCCTGGAACTACAGGGTAGTAAATTTACTAAATAATTCTCTTCTCATTTAAAAATATAACTTGATACTTTAAATAAAAGAAATATTTTAATAGCATTATTGTAGGAATGTATAAAATGAAGTGTAAATCTGGAGAAAATGTCACTCCGTCTTCCTTTTTCTTTAATTTTAGCTTTTAGAACTCTAAAAAGAAGATTTGATTTCTGAAGTGTTAAGGATAATTTAACCCACCTTGCAGGGGTTAAAAGTTCGTCAATATCCATTAAAAAAAATAAAAGATTTTTAAAATACTGTATACAAAATTTATTAGCTAACATATAATCATGTAATTTTTTTAAAATATGTATTCCTTAAAATTAACAAATTATCAGATTTTAATGTGAGGTTCACATTTTTAGAATATAATTTATCCAACCACAATAACTATCTCACAAATCTATCCCACAAAATCCCCAAATCCCACCAAATAATTTATCCAACCACATTCTGATAATGTATAACCTAAAATTAACATTGTAATTAATACAGATTTTATAAAAGATTTTCACTGAACTTTAGAAAAATATATTGAGAAGAAATTTTATAAAATCAATTATAAATAAAGTTTCTATTTAATACCTCATTACAGATTTGTAATGCAATACATTTTCTTTAAAGAACAAAATTACAAGTTACAGAAACGGAATGTCCGCATTCTATTGTTTCAATTTTTTTTGGTTTCTGATAACAATAAAAAAATAAAAAATAATAAAAAAACAGAGAAAGATGAAGGTTTTTTATTTATTTTCTTCACCTTTAAAAAATATGGATTAAATTTGAGAAATTCTAATAAAAAATAAGATTTCAAGGAAATGCAGGATAGTAAAATTGTTAAACAACTCCCTCTCATTTAGGAAAAAAACTTGATATTTTAAGTAAAAGAAAAATTCTTACTACAGAAATTACGAGAAATGGTATTTTAACTCAGGTAAAATTTAAAAATATACTTATGTTTTGTTTCCGTATTTTTAATTTTTATTTTAAAAACCTACAACCGCGTAATTTGATCTTGAACAAGTAATTTTGAAAAACAAATTAATAAATAAATGGATGTGACTTGAATTGAAATGTTTCTTAATAAAACGCTTGCTTGTAATTGTGCAAAAGGCTCATGGTATTAATAATGACTTTTTATTTTATTTACTTATTGAGAGCCATTTGGTATATTTTACAGATAGTATTTTCGGAGGAAGAGAGTATTTTTGAGACAACGGCATTCAATTTAATCTACGTTGTTGCCACTTGATTCTTTTTATAAAAAAAAAAAGGAATGGTGGCATACGTATATGGCGCGTGCTCATATTGGAAGTTTTTCTCAAAAATTTTGTAACCCACATTCCAAAACATGGCATTACTCGCCTAAAGATTTATTAAACGTTTGAGAGAAGTTAATAAAAAATAACTTCGTGATAATAATAGTATCGATAAGTTGATGTTCAATATCATTTTAACCAACCAAATTATATTGTTTGTATGTCGCCAATATTATAAATAATAAAAGAAATTGTAGGTGCTTATAGCTCACGATTTTGTCTAAAATCCTCTTTAGCAATCAATCAACTTGTATTACATATATGTCGCCACTATCTTATTTATAAAGGTGCTCTAGTTGCTCATCACTTGTAATTTTATCCAAAATCCTTTCGACTAATCAAATTTTATTTCTCATACGTGTCATATAAGTATCTCACATTTATAAAGACAGTCTATCCCCCATCTCTCAGATTTGAAAAGCAGTAGACAAACATATATTAAAATATTTTTACCTGTAAAAAAACTGTACACGTTGCGATGAATACTTTTGGGTAAATCCTTTCCTGGTATGCTAGAATTATTTAAAAGTTACATAAAAATCCGCTCAGTGATTGTTGAAAAAGTTAGAACATTAATACATGGCAAAATAGAAGCTTCTATTTTGGAAGTAGTCGCTCAAAAATGATTTCTTAAACAAAAATATTTTAAAATCCGTTTTTCTTCTTCAGTCATTCATTAAATATTTCTTTTAATGTATTAATATTTTTTATGCATTTTCAAAAGCGTTCAATTGACATTAAAAAGAGAAAAGATTTTAAATAAAATTTTAACAATCTTAAATAAGTGAAATTATAAAAGATTCGTCTTAGTTAGTTTTTTATATTAAATGTAGGATAAACACACCTGCAGTTTGTAAATCGAAGAGACATTTAATGTTGAAATCTGTAAAAATAGTTTTTTTATAGGATCCAAAATTATGCGTAGCAATTTAAACATATTTTGCAGACTTGACTATATTTACACATTAATATTAAAAAAGTAAGAAAAGTTTAAATAATTCAACTATTAATTGCATAAAGCATTTAATGTTGAAAAATATGTCATATTTAAATCTATTTCTTAAAGGAATCTAAAATAAAACTTTTCTTCCAAACATTATGAAAGTCCTGTAGGCAGCGAAATTTTACAATTAACCATTTTATACAAGTTGATTTTGAAATGTGTAATTGATATATGATAATGAATCACGAAAACTATCCACCAGATGTCACTAAAACGGTGGATATGGCCTTGGATACCGAAAAATGCCCCTGTCAAGGGGAAATACGTGAAAACCAGATTGCAAAAGATCGCCACTGGTCGAAGTAATGTAATTTAATCGTCTTTAATCGGGTAATATTTTTATAACAGAGCAAATTAGCGTGTTTTTAGAGCCTGCGGGATCTGAACAGGGGTTGTCGAACGTCGATATTTTAGCTCGTAGCGGGCAACGCCTCCCAGTAATAAAAAATGTAGTTCCGAAAATGATTGGTAGAGGCTGCGAACACGAAACCTATGAAGTCAATATATGCATATCAGTATTTCAAAAAAGGCCAATCTAAAAGAGGAAGACTAAAAATAAAAAAAATGTATTTTGATATGTCAAAACTGGCCGTTTTTATATTTTTAATCTAAAATATTTGATATTGAAAATATTCATTACATTATTTTTATGCATTATTACACATATATTAACAAAAACATTTTATTAAACGAAAAAAAAATGCTGGATGTAATGATTAATGACTTTTATAATGATAAAATATTCGTATTTTTTAATTTTTGTGCGTTAAAATTATTTTTACACAACAAATTACCTCATTCATTATACTTTAGTCAGAATAGATTTATTTACTTATTTATTTATTTTGTATTTACTTTAACTTCTTAAGTTAAACTGATTAATCAATTTCTTTAAAGTGTTTTAGTTTGCAATAGTACGAAATAACATTTTCTAGTTTAATTATGCCGACTCAGTATAAACAAGTTGGAAGTGGTACGTCAAACGTGACAAATGAGGTGCGTTAGTAATATAACTAGTTTTATAAATATTCAGATCTTGGTGAAGTATCTGTTGCATCCTTATTCCAAAGTTCATGAATTCAAAATTTTATTTTATAGGCAGATTTTCATGTTATAGATATTAATTTTATTTAATGAAATTAAGTTTCAATGCACTTTTATAAACAAGTAATCACATTTCTGTTACATTGAAATTATACTATGCGCAAATATCCAATGCAAGACAGTGAATAAAAATCATCGTTATTATCTCACTAAAAAAAATAATTATATCGTCTGTTATTGTGATATGATTTATTTCCGTAATAAAATAAGTACATTTTAAGTTGTCAGCATTTTATCTTTTGTTGACATTTATTGAAAATTATAATGGGAAACTTAAGCCTAGCTATGAAAATTTTAGAACGTGAAATCCATATTTATACTATTTTTCCATTTAATTTTCATTTCTCCGGAAACATCTATCCAAAAAATGTCGGTAAATTATATGATTGCTATAATTAAACAATTTTAGTGTACAAATTGGGATTTTAAATTCACTAATACGGAAATAATGTGACTCCATCTTAAACATGACGCAATCACCATGGCGACCTAGAACCATTATTATGATAGTATCATAATAATGAATAATTCCAATCTTTAGTTTTTAAGTTCAAAGAGCTACAAAATTTTTAGAACACGCAGACAGACATACGAAAAACCGACAGATTTACATTTTTCAAATATAGACAAATTCTAATCAAGACATCCCAAAATCTGTAAATCCATGAAAAATAGTATGTCGAAGAATTTTAAAAGTGTAACAATTTAATCCAATAAAATAAAAATCTTTCACGATTCTGGCCTTTTATTATTGTTTTTAATAAAATATAATAATAGTTAATATAATAAGATAATAATATCGTATATACTAATAAATAAATATTAACTTTTTGCAATAATTAATTACACAAAATCTGAAGAGATATAGGGCATTTTTTTTTCCATTTCAGAAACTGCCTTTTAACTGCCTTAACTGCCTTGCGTGAGGTACTTTTGAAAATATCAAAATTTAGCTAAAAAATGTCGAAGCTTATTATTTCAAATATTATTAGATAAATTTGTATAAAAAAAAAATATTAAACAAATATCATCTGAATATGGATAGATTACATTGATAAGGAATTTTTTTTTAATTATTATTATTTATCTGTGTTACTAGTTTTTTTTTCACCACATTTTACGATTGCGTCTTGTTTCTTACAAAATAATTGAGATGTATTGAAAAACAGCCTTGCTCACTTTATAAAGCTGTCAGCAACACCTGTTTATTACAAAGTTATTCGACAGATTTTCTGTATCATTTTGAAATAAATGTTTTTTCATTTCTTGACTGTAGTTTGAGGGAAGAAATTAGAGTAAAATAATGTTTTTTTTGTTGTTGTTGTGGTTGTTTTTACTTTTGTGTGTTTTTGTAAACGATAGATTTATATGTTTTGGGAGAATTTTGGATAATTCATATCTGTATAAACAAATACATACAATTTTCGGCAGTGACGGGGTAATAAATATTAACTTTTTGCAATAATTAATTTCACAAAAGCTGAAGAAATATAGCGCAATTTTTTAACACTTTCAACCTAGTTGGAAAGTGTTTATGACTTCGGTTTGTCTGGCCGTGCTCTAACTCCCGTAAATATGCTCGGATTGCTCTGCAATTTTTATATGTTATTGTCGTTATCTATAGCATGCTCCCTATTTCAATGGAAGCGTGTAGCACATATAGTATTTTTACAGGTACACTCAAAAGAATTCCGTTACATTACGGTCTATGGGGAAAATCATTTGCGGTTTATTTTAATGATGTTACACAATTTCAAACATATTATAATTGATATATATCACTAAGGTGCATTACAAGAAGCTTAATATGGAATAGGGTGTGCATAGCACTTATAGTTACTTTACAGGGACAGTCAAAAGAATTCCGTTACATTACGTCTATGGAAAAAAATTGTCTCGGGTTTATTTAAATAATGTTTTACTATTTTAAACGCATTGAAATTTATATATATCACTAAGGTGCATTACAAGAGGCTTACTACGGAATATTGTGTGTATAGCAGTCATCGTTCATTTACAGGGACACACAAAAGAATTTTGTACTGTCTGTTAACAATAATTCCTGGAAGTGCCTTTAAGTTACTGAACGCAATTTTAAATTTAACTCACTACACAAAAGAATTTTGTACTGTCTGTTAACAATAATTCCTGGAAGTGCCTTTAAGTTACTGAACGCGATTTTAAATTTAACTTACTTTTTGTCTATTACGTGGTGTGTATAAATTTTGTAGATCCTATACAGGGAAGCACAAAAGTTCGCGAACACATTTCCGTTTATTGACAGAAACTCCAGAAGGAGAATTTTAAACTGTGCTACGCGTTTCCTAACTGAACTAAAATTTAGCATCCTATGTAGTATATATACAAATCTATCGATCATATACAGGGCTGAATAAAAGTATGCGAATATTTTTCCGAATGTTGTATATGTTGGAAATTCCTGAAATTATGTTTTTAAATATGTTATGCGTTTTCCAAATTGTTTACATAGATGTTATCGTTCAGCTTATTAAACGGTATGATTTGTAAAATTATTTTGGAAGCGTTGGAAAGTGTGACAGAATCTATGCCTGCCGCATGATTTTTCGTTCTTGTTTCTATTTATGAAAATGCCTTGTAACGAGAGGTAGTTTTGAAAAGTCAAAATTTATCTCAAAAATTTAAAAACTTGTTATTTCAAATATTTATAAATCGATTTGTATACAAAAAAATGAATAAACAAATATTACATGGATATGCATTAATGTATATTATATTTAAAATATATTAACTTCTTTTCATAATTAAATGCATTAGTGTATATTATATTTAAAATATATTAACTTCTTTTCATAATTAAATGCATTAGTGTATATTATATTTAAAATATATTAACTTCTTTTCATAATTAAATGCATTAGTGTATATTATATTTAAAATATATTAACTTCTTTTCATAATTAATTTTAAAAAATCATGTGTGGATAAATATACACTACGAACCAACGTTATATTGTGTGTTTAACACAATATCCAACTGTAGCACAATGAACAGACATACGTTTCGTGAGTAACTTGGACTTACATCATCAATGTCAGTAAAATAAATAAATAAATAAATAAATAAATAAATAAATAAATGCATCCCCCCCCCCCAAAGACATAAAACAAAGTCGAAAACCCCAAAACTACAAGAAATATTTTAACAAAATTTAAATAATAATTAATTACTCAAACTCTGAAGAGATACAGGGCAACATTTTTCTATTTAAGAAGCTGCCTCGTAATGTGAGGTACATTTGAAAATATCCAAAATTTAGCTAAAAAAAAATGTTAAAGCTTAATATTTCAAATATTATTAAATCCATTTGTATACAAAAAATGATTAAACAAATACTATCTGAACATGCATTAATTTATATTATATTAAAAATATATTAACTTGTTTTTATAATTAATTACTTTTCATAAAAATAGATATTGGAAAATAGATTTGTAAGAAAATGTCTTATAGCATCAAGTACTTCTTAACACATCAAATTTTTCTGAAAGATTTTCAAAGATTTTTTTATTATCTCAAACACTACTAGAGATATTTGAAAAAAAAAAATGTTTTAGCAGCCCTTTTCTTTTGAATATATATTAACATGTATTTTATTTAAATGCGTATATGTATTTTTTTTTCTTTTAATAATTATCTTCTCAAAACCCGAATAGATATATAAAATTATTTCTCATAAAAATTGTAGAAATCTTTAAAAGAACTATTTATACGGCCATTCTTCCCTTTTGAACTTTACTTTTCAGGAAATTAAATATTTTTAAATTTATAAATTTTAACTCATAAAATGCAATCAATAACCAAATCATGTATAGGACTTTCTTTTATTTTTAAGTAACATTGTCTAGAAAATGCCTAATGATAAATTATTTATTGTCCAAATATTTTTATTTTTAAAAACAAAAATTAAATAGTTTCATAAATTCGGAAAATCGAAAACTTAAATAAAAACGCAAAGCGATCCTACTTTAAAATTATTATCTAAAGGATCAAGAATTTTTTGTGAGTTTCATGTAAAATTCATTTCCTGTACAATGTATCAAAATTTCACAATTAATGGTCGATTCGAGAAATCATTCTTTTTATATTTCAGATTGGATTCAGTTCGCAATACATCGGTTTCGTATAATGAATTACCCGACCCATGCAGGACTCCAATATTATAACATCTGCAGTCGAAATTCTTTTGAGGGTGAGATTGGGTGTGGTTAACCCCACCAGGGCTATAAGGCCAGGACATATACATTTTTTATCTTCTGCGCATGAGGCCTTTTAAGCTGACTTTTTTCGTACAATAGATGCGGATAAATGCTTACAGTGCGACATATTTTAATAGATCAAATTTTCAAAAAACAATTTTTTTAAAAAGGAAAAAAAAAGTTGAGAGGATGGAACCAAAGTTGAGAGGATGTATTACTTTAATACTGTACTACTGGGGGGGGGGGGGGTGGCTCGAAAGCCAAAGCACCGCGACCAGAGGTCTATTGTACTGCCCCCCAAAGAAGAAAGAGGAAAAACCATCCCCACGTAGTCCCTAAACAGACCAGTAGCTGAAATAAAATTCAGCAGACATTTGATAGAAATATCCTGAAATTCCCATGGCTTAATCAGATGTTGACCCAGGTGCTCGAAACGATAAGCAGCATATGCTTGACAGCTACAAAGGACATGTGAATCAGTCTCTTCCTCGTACTTACAACCCCTACAAAGAGGATCACTGACCACCTTCATAATGCATAGCTGTCTATTAAGTCTCCAGTGCCCTGTTAACAGTTCCACCATATTTCGTAGACTATTCCTTCTGAGCCCAATGAGTTCTTGTGCCCTTTTACTAGGGCAGCTACTGTTGAGCTCTTTCGCTTGCCTCTGTCCATTTGAGTCAAGCCATTCTTGATACTGCTGCTCTCTTAGAATTTTAAAAACAGTAGTTCTGATGCAGTCCTTAGAAATGCCAATAGCTGGTTCTGGTCCAACAAAGGGAGTAACCGATCCTTTCCTTGCTAGACTATCAGCAAGCTCATTTGAGAGGATGTAACAAATACATATTCGCCAGATAAAATATTTTGGTCGGCAGTGCCGATCACATTTTTCGAGCTCTACCAATACCAATATCATTATGATTCATACATAGCACATATATGAATGCACTTTGACAAAAGTACAACCCTTGTAGTCATCATTGTCATCACTTGACGTGGAGGCAGAGTCATAGCGAAAATCTCTGTGAAATTGATATATTACATTTTGTGACCAGTTGCAATTGGCTAATAATTTGACCATGACAAGATAACAGTGGACGCATAAGGTGAAAATAACATGAGATTCATAAAATAATGCATTAAATAAGTTAACTTTTTGTTACCATTCTGAATAGGACTATTGTTATCCAATGTAAAGTGATATGCTCTCACATTACTATTAAAGATAAGTGGAGAAATATTGTAATAAAAATATTAAAAATCTCTTAAGTAAAGAAAGGTATATATGTCTTAAAAAATCTGTTTTCGTCCCAATATTTATTAAAATCTTTTCTCATGTATTATCATTTATGCAATATCTAGGACCACCATCGATCGGTCTTTTTATTGTACATCCAATCAATAAGTGTTCACTGACATTTCTCATTTCTGTAATCCCGGACACTACTTTTACGATATGTTTCATTTTTATAGGCTTTCATTTATTGTATTCGACACTTCCTGAACTAATTTTAAATAATAATCTTAACCTTTTTCTATATCATTGATCAAGATACTTATAGTTTTATAATGTATTTCATACTTTAATCTATAATTACACTTTTTTTTAACCGTGTGCGTAATAGTTTATTGTAATACATAACAAAAATTTTAATTTATCAACAATATTATACTATAACAGTAAAAATGTGTATGTGATTTTTAGATTTAATGCACAAAATGATTATTATTCTCATTTGAGATTAATATTCTCACTATAAAATACATTTAAAATAATAAAATAAATGCTGTAATAAATACGATAAAATGAATTCCTTAGATTTTATCTTTGAAACATACAAAGCAATTTCTTTTTAGTTCAATCACAAACAAAAATGCATTACCATCACAATAAATTTAAATTAACTGGGTAGTAAAGTGGAAGATCTTTATTAACTCAGGTATCAAATTAACATGCATAAAAAATATAATACTGAAGATTTCTCAAAATGTAAATGAGCCCGATAAATAAAACTAGATAGAAAACTAACTGCAGTTTTGGGTTTATTTACCTGTAAACTTTAATCAATCTGATATACTGAACAATTTTATTTTTATTACTTTATCTTCAGTTTTCTGTATTATTTAAGAAAAAATAAATTTACCGATCCATATTTATAGCACAGACAACTACTTTTAAGACAGTTACTATTGAAATTAATTAATACAATATCTAAATGATTGTTATTTTTAGGGTTTACAAATGAACAATTATTATTTTATTTACAAACGAATTATGAGAGCTAAATCATAATCATCACTAAACGGGACATATTCAACACTGTGAGCTTTCATATGAATATAAAGAAATCTAATTTATATTATTTGCATCAGTTTTAGAAATTAAATAGCATAAACTTGATTTCAAAATTTGGAGTACTAACTAAGTCGAATTGATTGCGCCAGACAAAATGAAGTAAACAAGTCTTTAGTCCCCGTAATATTTTTGAGTTTAAGAAATTATTTTTTTTTTTAAAAAGGCAAGAATTCAGAATTCATTTCTTTTAAATACAGTATAATGTTTTTAACACATCAAATTATTTTAAATTTTAAGGTGATTGCCCCTTTACCTTGAAAATTATTATGAATACTCTCATAAATATTATTAAAACAATCAAAATGTAGAAATATTTGTATAATACACATAGAAATATTACTAATATCAAAAACTGTCTCACAAATGGTCCTTATTTATTACCAATGACCGTATACTTAATCCTTTGACTGCGGGTCGGCGTATACATGCCGATGCGAACTATTGTTTATACTATTTGTACCACTTTTTGAAACACAAATATGTGACATATACAAAGATATTTTGAAGAGAAATATATCACAACGAATGTTTTTTCCTTTGTAAATTGTGGCTAATCAATATACCCCTTTACATATACAAACATACATATAGACTTTTTGAATATAAACATATCTAATACAATATTTACTTCATAATGAATTTTTAGAGAGTTTTGACAATGTCACTCAGAGAAAGGAAAAAAAATATTACTTCAAATATTAGTTATAAAGAAGTTCCGATACAATATTTCATAATGTTTTTAGAAAAACAAAATTTTTTCCACAAGAAGTCAAAAAGTCATGATGCGGAAATGGAAGTTAATGTTATCTTTGTTTTTGAGAGTTTGTCGACAGTAGTCCAGAAGAAAAGCGAAAGGAAAATGATTAAAGTTTCTTATTTCCTTCTTTATGTTTTATGAAAGTTTGTTTTCTTTATTATCCTAAAAGAATGAAGATTTCTATAAAAATTACTCATTTTCTTTAAATAGATGTTCAAGTTTTGTTCAGTGTTTCCCTTTTTTAAATAAATGTTTCGTTTTCAAATAGTTTACATGAATTTAAAATAAAATATTAAACCAAGAAATGAAAATGATGCGTCAAGCATGAATTACGAAACACTTTCCGACACATTGCGAACGTTTAAAAAAGTGTAAGATGGTTCTAAGAAAGCCAGGTCAATGTCAAACCAGGAAAGAAGGCCTACATTTCAGCTTAAGTTCAACCAACCCCGCCTAGCAGGTTCCTTTACTATGCGGGAAGGCCCCAGCCCAGGGTACGATGCCTGGAAGTACATCCCGGGAAGGGGACCCCTCACTATTTAAAATTAACTGCCATAGATTACAATGTCAATCACCAAGACCATCCAATTATACTGGACGAGCCAAGTTATATACAATAATGGGCTGAATGAACAATTGTGATTGTAAATAAATATAATGAGATGTAGAGCTGTTACAAGATAATAATTAAAGTTGGGAGAAAAATATAAATAGAAAACAATACTAATAACTGACTTATTGAACGATAAACAATTAATAAATGCGACAAAAAAAGTAATCATAGTTTAAATAGTAGCATCCAGTGTATAAAAAAATTTATATGGGAAAAAACTTGAAGAATTATATAGAGTTTTTACTTCTAAGAAAGCAATTTGGAAAACGCATAATACATTTGAAATCAGAATTCCAGCATTTACGGAAAAATATCCGAAGTCGGAAAAAGATCCGAATTATTTTGAGTAGCCACGATCGATACGATCCATACGATCGATAGAGCATATATATACAACATAGTATGCAAAAATTTAGTTCAGTTAGGAAACGCATAACACAGATGAATTTTTAGCTGCAGCAATTTCCATCAATAAACGGAAATGCATTCGAATTCTTTTGTACAGCTCTATATATGATCTATAAAATTTATACGCATAAAGGAATATACAAAAAAAATGTTTAAATTTAAAAATGCATACCACATTTGGAAACGCACTTAGAACAATTATTGCTCATAGACAGTACTGTAACGAAATTAGTATGTGTGTCCCTGTAAATGAACGATAAATTTTATACAATCCCTATTCTATAGTAATTATCTTTTATTGCACCTCACAAGTAAAGGTACTATAGTCTGTGGTGGCGAATTTCGATATTTATAGTTCATTCGATTCGTTTCATCGAGCTAAGTAGTTTGCTACCTCGCATATCGGCTACTGAATTTTGATAATGACAGGGGGCCGGGTCAAAGTTTAAAATTTCGTTCATGGAAAACCACTTGTCGTCAAATAAACAAGTAAGATTTAAATTTATTTATAGTTCTTACACTGACATGCATTGATGATAATCAATTTTTGACACATTGTTCATCTTTAGGTTTTATAAATAAGGCAGAGCTAAAGTCACATACCACCTTCTAGGTTCTAGGACATTTCAACACAATAAATAAAATATGCCAATCTATTACATTCGTCACGCATTTATTAAAAAATTTGCATAATGCGAGTTGCCGAAAACAAGACAGTAGCAGAAAATTCCTTCGCATGCAACGGTACGCAGAATTTCCGCAAGTTACGAAGTTAATGAAAAACTGACAAAAGAACCAACGGTGTGTGGTTAGAAACGTTTTTATTAATTCGAAAAAAAGTATTGACAGGATGAACAAGACTAGACGAGGACATAACTTGCGAAAACCTGCCTGTCAAGTAGCATACGAATATTTTATCTGCAACTACAAATTCTTATAATAACAGGAATAATATAACCTTATAAAAGTTATTGGCAATGTATGGCTGTGTCAAAACAATTAGTAAACTTAAATCTCACTTATTTCTTTGAAGCTATCTGTTTTTCACTGAAAGAAATTTTGAACTTTGACCCGACCCCCTATAATTATAAAAACTCAATAGCCGATATGCGAGGTATAAAATTAATAAGCTCGATGAGACGAATCGAATAAGCTATCAAAATCAAAATTCGACGTCGCAGACTATAGTACCTTTACTGGTTAGTGATGCATATACAGTGATGGTGGTCCATATACAGTAATGCAACGCAAATCTTTTGAGTGCCCTGTAAATGACATATAAACACTATACGCTTTATTTTAAATTCCGTACATGCCAAGATAAACCGCAATAACATATACAAATTAAATAGTAATACGGGTTTATTTAGGCAAATTAGAGTACACAAAAGCAGATGACCAGACAGACCGAATTCATAAATTACTTTCAACTATGTTCGAAGCTGTTAAAAATTATATTGAAAAATGAAATAATTGCATAGCCGAAACTCAAAAGCATGGTCTATTTATTTAATTTCTGTAATACACTACTTTTTCACGTAAGCATTTTGCACTCACATTGATGTACGAAATATTATTTTGCATTTAGACAGTGAAGTCAAGGTATAAATAAATGAAAGTAACATACCTTGTTTAGTTCTACATATTCTATTTAATAATATTACACGCCTAGTTGCAATAAAAAATATAAATAAAAGTGCCTCGTTAAACTCATGGTATTTAGCTCACAGGCTAATCATACTAATAGTATATTATACTCTTATTTCAAAGAATAATGCTCCTTTAAAAATAAAGAAATCGACATTAAAATAAGGAGGGATTTGCTCCCGTTCCCCCCATTATACTTAACCAATGAACCCTCAAATCTAATCAGGGAAGTGCCTTATCACAATTAACCTATATACAAAAATTGAAGCAAATCGGATAATTCTATATGAAAAACCTATTTATCTAAATTAAGATAGGGTATAGCCCCCGTACCCCCCCCTTATACTTAACCAATGAAGCCCAAAAACTAATCAGGGAAGCGCCTTATCACAATGAGCATTGAAGAACGTTTATTAATTTTTTTCATCTTAATGAAAAATTGGATTTACACTGGTTAAAAGAATGATTTTTCGAAAGCGAGATCGATCAGTAACATAAACTTCCTTTTATAAAATTGGTACACCGTTACTCTAACCTTTTTACTAAAGAATATCATGAAAAAAATTATCTTTTCTATATATTTAACTTTTCAGAAACTTTCTTTAATCCTATTTAATTTTCTTTTAAACCTTGCAAGTTATAAGAAACCATAAAATATATCTTATAGTGTAATTTTTAGTACCTTTCTCAATATTTAGTTTTTTTATATTTTATAAACAAAAATCTTTATTTATAAAGCTATTTTATTTGATTTTCATAACGAATTATGAGAGTTATTGAATTTTTAGAAAAAAAAATATTATTGTTCTGTATAATTAATTTTTACTACAACTGATTCAGTTGCTCCGCTTTAGTTGCTTGATATGCAATTTTTAGAATATTTTGTTTCAGAATTCTGATAGATCAGTCAGAGTTTGAGTTGAATGGTACAAATGCTTGGCAGGTCGTAAAATGTCCTTGTTTTTTATTATATTTTACTATGCTTTGCCCGTGTTGACTAGGGACTTTACAATTTATTTTATAATTTATGAATGACAACGCCATACGATGAGGTACAGCTCCGATCCCCATATCATGAAAAAAACAGTTAAAATTTCTTATAAAATATTTACTAGAACAGAGATTAACCGTTTTAGGGGAAAAGTACTTCTTTTGCTAAAATGTTTCAATGTTTCAATGACACTAGAATTTACGAAAAAAATTATTTGAAAATACATAAAATCATTTCTTCACGTACATAATATAAAGAAAGTTTTATCTGAAATGTTTGTGCCTGTGTGGCGTTTTAGAATTAAAATTGTTTCTTTAAAATATACCACAGCCTTTCAAGTAGTTTAACACTTTTGATTTCTGGTTTCTTGTTTGCGATGTTATGCTACGGTAAGCTTAATCGAGACAACAGTTAAAACATACAGATTTTTAGAAAAAATCATTCTGTATAGTAATCGCAGTAAACAGTGTTCCAACTGCGACGATTTATAAATGATACTATAGTTTAATACTTCTTTACGTTATCGGTAACACGATGTTTTTTTTTTCAATGAACAAAAGTCATACGACAGAAATAAAAGAAAATATGTCGCTTTTCATCCATGTTTTCAGACATCACTTCAAGAAAATGTTCAAAAGATGACAGAATAAACGTGTTTTCCCCTTTCAGGTAGCTTTCATTACAAAAAGCTACCAACCACAGCCGTTCGGTGGAAAGCTATTCCAAAAAATTTTGGTATATTTTCACCGATCATGACCCTCAGACCCCCAAATCACCCTCCGTTCAAATGTTGATTTATATATATATATATATATCTGACGTATGTCATACTGTAACTCTGTTATTTATGAACCGATTCGGATGTGTCTGAGTATGTGTGTAGGACATACCAAGGTCCCGACCGAGTTCTTTGGCCAGCTTCATCCGCCATCTTGTTTCAAAATGGCGACTAGTTAAAAAAAATTTTTAAAAATTATAAATTGAAAAAAATATTTCTGTTAAGTGTTAGAATGCAATACATGGATTCTTGAACATTTTTTTGTTTTGTCTATATGTTAAAAAATGTCTGAGATATGGTAGTTTGAAATTCTAGAGTGGCTGAGATTTTGAAACAATCTGATATTTGTTATGCTGTAACTCTCGTATTTATGAACCGATATGAACGTGACTGATCGTGTGTGCAGAACATACCAAGGTCTCGACCGAGTTTGTTGGCCAGCTTCATGCGCCATCTTGTTTCAAATTAGCGGCAAGTTAAATTTTTAATTTTTTTTTAATTCAAAAAGATGCATAAAACATTATAAATTGAAAACGCTGTTTTCGTTAAGTGTTAGATCGTGATACAAGGATTCCGGAACATTTTTTATTTTGGCTTTATCTTAAAAAATGGCTGAGATATGGCAGTTTGAAATTTTATGTGGCTGACATTTTGAAACAATCTGATTTTTGTTATGCTGTAATTCGCATTCAAATTCTGTATTAACGAAAAAAGAAATTGAATTTTCTATAATCTTGTTCCAAGCAATTTAGCTTCGGGTGTTTGAGTAAAATTAGTTGAATTTTTAAAAACATGGACTATGAAAGCTACCTTTTCCTCCCAGTAGAGGCCGGAAGGACATTTTTTGAATGAATAAAAGCCATACGAAAGTAATAAAAGAAAATATGTCACATTTTATCCATGTTTTCTGACACTACTTCAAGAAAATGTTCAAAAGGGGACAGAATAAACGGGTTTTTCCCTTTATTTTCTATGTGCAGAAATGGCTACATAATTGTTAGAAAATGAGTTTCAAAGCGACCAGATATTAATAGAAATACTGTTTCAAGTTTTAATATAGTTTCGATTAAACAATATTTTTTCTCTAAAGAGCACAAGTTCCTGCGGTAAAAAAGAAACTAAATATTAGATTTGTTACATTCATGTTTACTTACAGTACTGCAGAAAAAAATGTTTAAAAGAACAGAGATTAAATGTTCTTTACTTGTACTTCATATCTGCGTGTCTTGAAACACAGATGTCACTTAAAACTTAAGAGATATTTGGAAAATCATTTAGAAAAAAAATAGCTGGAAAAAATGTTTCTACTATATAGACCCAGTGAACATAAATATATGTTGTTTAATGTTTTCTTGAGTTTTTGTTAAAAGAATATATTTGCTTCAAAGAGCAAATGTCATGCGGTAAAAACGATAGTTATTTTTTTTTATTTGTTAAATCTATATTTTCTGATAGCAATCGAGAAAAAATAGTCAGAAAAAAAATTACGAAATTTGCTTTGATTTCCTTTATATTTTAGAAAAAAAAGTTAAAAGACGGCAAAAAATGAAAAAGTAAATAAACAAAAAGCGAAAAAGCAAATATCCATGCTTTAAAAAAAAAGTATTTTCTTTCATCACTTAAAAAAGGTTCTGCGTCAATTCGTCGCGCACAATTAATCGCGGAACAATTCATCGCGCACAATTCGTAACAGCATCAATTCGTCGCAGCGTCAATTCGTCGAGGCGACAATTCGTCGCGAGCTCAATTCGTCGCGAGCTCAATTCGTCGCGGCTCAATTCGTCGCAGCGTCAATTCATCGCAGCGTCAATTCGTCGCGGCGTCAATTCGTCGCGGCGTCAATTCGTCGCGGGCTCAATTCGTCGCGACTTCAATTCGTCGCAGCGAAAACGTCTTTGAAGGCTATTATGATATAAATAAAGATAATTCAGTAAAATTACTTAATGATAATTTGTTTTTTAGATTTAGAGAATTGTAACTAACATTTTACAGGCAATTTTGGAGGAATCTTTTTTCATATGTGATTTTTGTGAATTTCCCTGATGAGAACATGAAGGTTTAATGAATTAGAACAACTCATTTCTTATTTAAATTAGAGATCGAATAAATATTGCTTTAGATTACCGAAAAAATGGCGGAAGATTTAGGATAAAATCACCCAGAGCATGAAAAAATGAATACAAATGCTAGAAAAAAGTTACATATGCGTACACAGGGTACAAAAGAGGACCCCCCCCCCCTCCTCCTTATATTTGAAAGAATTAGGAAGTAAAAAAAGTATTTAGAGATGTAAACATAAAAACTATTTGTGATTATGATTGAACTGATCGCTTCATGAATGCAATTTCATTATATGATGTTTTGGCTTTAAAAGTTGTATCATTCATTTCATCTATACTAATAAAAGAAAGTTGTTTGTTTTTCTGAGTTCTGTGTGTGTGTGCGAAATGACAAGCAAAATCTACCGCACATAGAAGTTTGAAAATTTGGGTGCGGATATTCCAATGCAGTCCCTGAAGACCTGGGGCTCAGATTTTTCATATTTTAAGACCCGGGGCACTTTTAAGGTTTTTGCAACTAAATTGTTAATAATTTGCCCCGGTTTTATCCAATCTCCCTTGTTTTAGTGGCCATTTCTCCATTAAGCTTTCCCCTCATTTCCACATTGCAGTTAGGGCCCTGGCCCCCTGTGGCCCGATGCGTTGTTCACTTGAACCTTTTGTGCGCCATGCATTTTTCACCCTCTCTAATTGTGTCACTCTCTCAATGCGTGACTTTTAAGTTGAGTCTTGGACTCCTCTCAACGGGCCACCACCCTCGTATTTCTATTGAAGCCCTAGGGCCCTTATTTTAGCATTTCTTTTAAATTTTATTCTAACGGTTAATTTATAACCTATGCTTAATTTTGTCTAATTGAAGATGTAAAGCGCTACGTACTAGGATGTTTTAAGATGTTTTCCTCTTAAGGTCTTACTCAAAACTATCAGTTGGTCCCTTTTGGGACCTCTCACTTAAAAATCAACCAATCCACTAAGTTTTTGTTTACTGATAACTTTTTAAGACTTCCAGCTACAAAAAAACAACAAAATTTTCTCGGTCAAGTCCCGACCCTCCTGGGCACTTAAAAATTTTTGTGCCCTAAATTGTTAATAATTAGCCCCATTTTTACCCGATCTCCTTCCTTTTTGGGGCTTTATCTCCATTAAGCTTTACACCATTTCTACGTTCCAGTTAAGACCCTGGCCCCCTGGTACTCAGTATAGGGAAGACAAAGAGGGGGGAGATGAAATAGGGGAGATGAAAGAAAATTTTCGAAATCATGTTAACTAAAACTCATAAATTAAACCTGTTTATGGATGAATTCTGCTGTCTTGTTTGAAAATGTTAGCCACCCTAAAATTTCAAACCGCTATGCATCAGCCATTTTTTAAGATAGAGGCAAATTAAAAAATTCTCTAGAATCCTTGGATCAAGACATAACATTTAACGGAAAAAGTTTTTAGGATTTTTAATTTTATTTTTACAACTTTTTGAAATTGTAATCTTTAAATGGCTATACAATGAGGACAGACAGACGGACGAACGGACAGACAGACAGACAGACAATTTGTAAAAACTTTTTTTCGGAATCTCTGACCCCTAAAACGTGTAAATCCGTCGAAAACTGGAAGTTGAAAAAAAGTTCGATTACAATATTTTCTTCTATAGCAGAAAGTAAAAAATCATAAATTGGAAACATTTACTGAATACAAAAAGCAGCATTAGTGGATGAAAATAATTAAAATATAATATAATTATGGTTTACTTTCTAACTTGGTGACCCACCCGGTGTTTTCCGTGCCCGTGATAATAACCATAAACAGAACTCAAGCTTCTATGACTCTTTTAAAAGAAGCTGCATAGAGGGGCCCCAGAAGGGGATTAATATTCAAAATTAGTGGTAGCTGAGGTCCGAGATATTTTTTTTGTCGTTCAAGTAGTAGTTGGAAGTTCTAAGTAGTTGTCAGACAAAAAAGCTAGTGAATCGGCCGATTTTTAAGGGAAGCTAACAAAGGGGCTAACTAATAGTTTTGGGCAGGGCCCTAAGAGGAAAACATCTTAAAAGATCCTGGTACTTAGCGCTTTAAAACTTCAATTAGTCGGAATTAAACATAGGGTATAAATTAACCATTAGAACAAAATTTAAAGCAATGCTTAAAAAAGGGCCCTAAAGGCCCAATAAAAATATAAGCGTGGTGACCCGGGGAGAGTAATCCAAGGCTAAACTTTAAAGTCGCTTAGTAAGAGGGTGACAGAATTGTGCGGGTGAAAAATGCATAGCACACAAAAAGTTCAAGGGGCCTTGAGTCGGGCCCTAGGGTCCTAACTGGAATGTAGAAATGTAGGAATAACTAAATGGAGCAAAGGCACCAAAAACGAAAAAAAAATCGGATTTAAAGGAGCAAGTTATTAAAAATTTAGGGAATAAAAACTTCAACGACGCCCTTATACCGAGTCCCACGGGGGCCCGGTCTTAACTGGAACATAGAAATGGGAGAAAAGCCTAATGGAGCGAAGGCACCAAAAGCGAAGGAGATCTGAGAAAAATGGGGCAAATTATTAATAACTTAGGTCACAAACATTTTAAGGTGCCCAGGGGGCCCGGGACTTGTCCGAGAATTTTTTTTGTCGTTCATATAGTAGCTGGAAGTCCAAAAAAGTTACATTAAAAAAAAAAAAAACTAGTGGATCGGTCGATTTTTAAGGGAGCTATATTAGAGGTCCCAAAAATGGCCAAATGATAGTGTTGAGTACGGCCTTAACCCTTTAGCGGGCGGTGGTCACAAAAAGGACACCTAATTTTAATTCCAAAACTGACAAACGCCACCAAGAATATTTAATTAAAATTTTCCTTTTATAAAGTAAGGGAAAATCAGCAAGTTATTCTTCTCTAAGGAAATCGTTTGTAAAATCTGGTGTCAGTCCATTGTTTCATTATTTTACAAACAGATTTATTCCGCGCCGGAAAGGGTTAAGAGGAAAACATCTTAAAAGATCCAGTACGTAGCGCTTTAGATCTTCAATTAGTCGAAATTAAGCATAGGGTATAAATTAATCATTAGAATAAAATTTGAAAGAAATGCTAAAAAAGGGTCCTAGAGCCACACTAAAAATATGAAGGTGTTGGCCCGTGGAAAGGAGTCGAAGACTCAACTTAAAAGTTACGCATTGAGAGGGTGAAAAATGCATGGCGCACAAACGTTTCAAGTCAAGGGAAATTTAATGAAGAAAGGTCCACAAAAAGAAGGGAGATCAGATGAAAATGGGGCAAGTTATTAACAATTTAGATGCAAAAACCTTAAAAGGGCCCTAGGGGCCCTGGTTCTTAAAATATTAAAAATCTGAGCGTCAGGTCTGTAGGACCTGCCTTCGACTATCCACACCCAAATTTTCAGACTTCTACGTGCGGTAGATTTCGCTTTTCATCGCGCACACGTACACAGAACTCAGACCAGATAAACACTTTCCTTTTATTAGTATAGATGAAATAAATGAAAAAACTTATAAAACCAAAATACTACTTAAAGAAATTGCATTCATGCAGCAATCAGTTCAATCACAATCACAAAAAGTATTTTATGTTTACGTCTCTCAATACTTTTTTTACTTCCTAAATCTTTTAAACATAAGGGAGGGGGGGGGAGGGTTGTACCATGTGTACACATATGTCAACTAATAATTTTTTTAAAAAAATTCTAGCATTTGTATTCGTCATTTTTTCTTGATCTGGGTGATTTTATCCTAAATCCTTCGCCATTTTTTCGGTTATCTAAAGCAATATTTATTCTATCTCTAATTTAAATAAGAAATGAATTGCTCTTATTCATTAAACTTTCCTGTTCACAACAAGGAAATTCCCAAAAAAATCACTTATAAAAAAAGTTCCTCCAAAATTGCATTTAAAATGTTAGTTATAATTCTGTATATCTAAAAAACAAATTATCATTAAATAATTTTACTAAATTATGCTTATTTTTATCATAATAGCCTTCAAAGACATTTTCGCTGCGACGAATTGACGTCGCGACGAATTGACGCCGCGACGAATTGACGTCGCGACGAATTGAGTCGCGACGAATTGTCGCCGCGTAGAATTGACGCTGCGACGAATTGTGCGCGATGAATTGTTCCGCGATGAATTGACGCGACACACTTAAAAAATAATAATAAAAAAAGATTTTATTTGACTTAACACTTCTTTGCATGAGTTTTTCTTTTACAATTGTGTTTTTTTATACATATATTAAATATTAGACACCAGAAATTTTAAGATAGATTTTTAACTTTGTTTAGCAACATAGTTCACGGGAAATTTACTAGATTAATATTTTTATATAAATATAGTGGTGGCGGAGAAGTTGATTTATTTATTAAAAGTTAAATAAACAGTGATGGAAATTTACATCACTATGCAATTAAGGGTTAAACAATAAAAACAGTCTTTTATAAGAAATGAAAGTTAAAATAATTGACGTTTTGAAGCATTGAATAGTTTAGTATGCATATATATATTTCAATATTTGCTTGTTGTCATGGCTGTGGGTTTTATTAATTAAATGAATATCACTTTAGTGCTTAAGCAGTTTATTTAACTTTAAGGAGCTATCATGATGTTGAGGAGACTGCATTAAGATTACGATAAATATTAAACAAACTAGAGTAATTTAATTTTTCGACACAGATACCGCTTCGAGCCAGGACGACATTTAGGAGAAAACTGACCAAACATCCTAGAAGATATTAAGAATATTTATAAATTGCTGATTGGCCTTGCGCCGCGTCATTATATAGTTTTCATATTAGACAGGGGGAATGTTAACTGGGATTTAAGATCTAAATTTAATCATTGATTACATCTTTTGGCAAGAATATGAATTTATAGCTCAACGATAATTTGTTAAGTTGGCTTTATCAGCTTGTAATAACTGTCAGATTGAAAGAAAGTTAATTAAAATGTACGTCTTTGAATACTCATATTATATAAACACGACCATTTACTCATATTTTGGGAAATAACTTTCCAACAACATTAATCAATATTAACGAGTTTATGAAGGGTAAGTGCTTATATATATATATATATATATATATATATAAGTAATGATTTTTCCTTTAATGTTATTAATTTTACTAACTTACATTCATGTCTACATGTTTCAGTTTACAGATGTATCCTTCTAAACCAATGCAATTGTATTAAATGATTATGCTCCTCTCATTTTATTAAGCCTAATTTATTACATTTTAAACATACAGTTTTGTCTTACAACTATCCCCTTGCTCTTCTTTCTACATGGACTAAACATTAAAACATTAATCTAATTTTATCAGTACGGGCATTAAATATGTATAAAAGTTACAAATTTAAAACAATATTTAGGAGGGAAGGCGTGGATTGCTGAAAAAAAAATATTAAAACTTATTTCTAAAAAAAATTAACAAAAAAAATCATAAAATAGCAAAATTACCCCCCCCCCCATAAAAAAATAAAAATAAAAATATCATTAAGAAAGGATGTGTGGGTACTGCTATAAAAGCTATAAAATTACCCCCCACCCACCCACCCACCCAAAAAAATATATATATATAAAAGTTTTATGCATTTAATCATTTTATTTACATCACAAAATCAATTCTACAACATAAATAATACACTCTTCCTTTTACTCACACAATGTCTCATCATACATTGCTAATTTTGTACTTGTCTTGCCATACCATCTTTATTTTATTTAAATTTCATTTACTTCTTTTTGTTTCCTCACATTTCACATATTATTTGCTTTGTCAATATTTTTTTTTCTTTCTTTTAATTCTTTTGATTCCATTTTATCCGGAAAAACTTTACAAGCTAGTTCGAAGCTTCCTATAACATCGAAGGGTAATCTATCGGACGCCAAACGTGTCCCTGACACGCATGTACGACAAAGGCCGTCCTTAGGGCTCGAATTCAGGTCCCTTTCTCTGGAATCTGGTAGCAAACTCATTACTTGAGTTGGATTTGGGCGAGTACGTGAAAGTAATCGCTTATGCCGACGACTTTGCACTCCTAGTCGAAGCGTCAGACGCCCACGTTTGTGCGAAGCTGGAAAATCCTGCATTATCGCAAATAGTTCGTTGGGCGGAGCTGCATAAACTCGAGTTCAGCGCGGAGAAGACTGTAATGGTCTACTTCCGCAAAGTGCGCAGATTGGGAAGCTACAAAAGGAACCCTAAAACGGCTCCCAGGCTTCACATTGTTGGAAGACCCATTAAAGTCGCACAAAACACACGCTACCTGGGAGTGATGGTGGACGACAAGCTCAATGAAATGGCGCAATGTGCGTACGTTAAACAATGTCTGGCAAACTATGTCCGAGCGACCCACTTTCTTAGTCGAAGGAGTCAGGGCCTACAAGGAGATGTGCTGAAAAGCCTTTATAAGAACGCCATTCAAAGACTAGCGACCTATGGTAGCAGTTTCTGGTGGACGGGAACCGGTCGCATGAGAGACAGCTTGATCTCAGCGCAGAGATTAGCCCTCATTGCGATAACCAGGTGCTTCCGAACTACGAGTACGGCGGCATTTCATGTCCTCTCCGGTACACTTCAGCTGGATCTGCAGGTAGAAAAGGAGTTTAACCTGAGTCGCGTCCTCAGACTGGGGCTAAATGCCAATTTTGGTAGTGTTCTAATAAGACCAGACGAAGGTCGAAGGTGGAAAGGTGATCAGTACATCCCGCAAGGGCCCCGTCCATAGACTGGGAGGAAGCACTTCAAAACACCGTGGAAGCCTCAGAACTGCGAGGTATACCGGTTTATACCGACGGGTCAAAAATAGGAGGAGATATAGGATCAGGAGTTACAATCTACGACGGTAGGGAATTGATTGGAGAGCGATCCTATCACTTCCCACCCCACGAAACAGTGTACCAGGCCGAGCAAGTCGTCATAATCAAAGCACTCGAGTTGTGCAGAACTCGAAACAAGATATCATTGTTTAGTAACTCTCGTTCGTCACTAACGGCATTAGCGAATCCGTACTTCCAGGACCTTCTATGTGCACATATCCATGCAGAGAGTGCAGGAATTGAGATGAGGTGGTTCTGGGTAAAGGCCCATGTAGGAATACACGGCAATGAAACAGCAGACCGCCTTGTGAAAGCAGGTGCTGGTTTAGATACCATTGACGTTCCTCTAAGTCTGTCGCCCCGATCCGTAAGAAATAGGATCCACCAGAAGGCCAAAGTCATCTGGCAAAGTCAATGGGAGGAGAAGGAAACAGGTAGGAACGTGTTCACCAAAATTCCAAAAGTTTCGGAAGAACGCGCCTGGATCACCCCTTTTATTAACTGGGCGATTACAGGGCATGGACCATTCCCGGAATACTACCGTCGTCGCTTCAGATTCAGACCTCTCACGCAAGGATGCCCATTTTGCACAGACCCAGATCCCGCCATATGCGAACATCTGCTTGTGGTGTGCATTGGAACGCAACCTCTCAGAGACAGGTTCTGCCCGAAGCTCACAGCTTCGATACGTCCGGAACTACTTCTTTGTTCCAGAAGGGAGGAAGGCCCTCACGGCCTTTCTCAAAGAAATGGAGCCGCATCTCAGATAAGCGACATTAATGTGCAACCCCTCTCATGTGAATCTGCCACGATGGGTTCAAGTAAGTAAGAGGGGCGGAAGAAGGATGAGAAGAGTGAAAAGTGAAGAGAAAAATTAAGAGAGAAGAGAAAGATGAAGATTGAAGATAAAGGGAATTGAAGAATGAAGTTTGGGATAAAGGAGAAGAAGAGTGAACAGAAAGAAGAAAACGAAAATGGCAAATGTAAATATTGTACATATTGATGTTTTATCATAACTAATTGTAATTCCTATTTTGAGCCTAAGATGTGTAGTTAACGCCGCTCTCGTGTGGCGATCTAAACCACCCCAATGAATGTAAAATGTAGCAATATTTCTCGATATAGCAACTTAATTGCAACCCAAATCATGTAAATGTAGATCTAATAAAGTACACAGGCAGAAATCCTGGGTGGGGCAAGAGTTCGGCACTCCTTCCTGTGAGAATTGAGATTCTCATTTTCCATCTAAGAAAGCAGAACTGGCATGTTGGGCTGAGCGTTGGGCAGCGCAAGACATACGGGCCCAAGCAAATGTGTAACTACCGCAGCGACTTGTTTCAGCAGGAAAAATTTCGATGACATGTATATGTATAGGTTGAAAGCAGTATCTACTTTTACGCCGCACAATGTACAATGAAATGTGAAAGGTGAAAAATAAATTGCAATTTACTAACTACTGAAAGGAAAAATTATGTTATAATAAATGTTTAGCTACATTTTTCAATACATTAAATAGTACAGGACACAACGGATTGATATCATATGAATAAAAACATTTAACATAATTTTTATGCACAATGTCATTATATGCATAGATATATTTAACAAGATTTTATATATTTAAGTTTAAATAATAATTATTTAGAATGTTGGAAGTTGGAAGTATATGTAAACAAAATAATAATTTAAAGAATAATTTTCTTTACAACATCCTGGTTACTTCAGTTATAGCACATTTAAAAGGTGAACAATTAGACATAGCTATATATGCCTTAACTAGTAGTATAATTATTATTTTCTAAAAAAATTACGTTTTCTCAATTTAATATGAATTGGTGGCCACATTCATCAAGATATAAAAATTTCGTAAATGTAATTGAATTATTTTCTAATTTTTAAATGCAAAATAAAAGAACAAAACATATATCAACAAAATAAAATCATTATACTCTGTTCAGTTTTTAATACTCTGTCAATCGGTGCTGTCGTTGATCGTGTATATTTTACGAGTTGTTCAAAATCAAACGATTTTCGTGAAAGCTGACTTGCTCCTCATATGGCCATTCAGGTGGCCATATATATTTCATATATAACATGCAGACATTTCTATTTGTTCCACTTGTGATAAGTAATTTGTTTTAACAACTTTTTTTTAACTCTAAAAGGATTCACATTTTTTTTCTAAATAAAAATTTAAATTATAATGTCAATTTTGTAAACAACTTCATTTTTGATGAAAAGTACTGTTTCAAATACACTTTTGAATAACAAAGAGAATTACCGAGTATCATGTTTATGTATTTTACACTAAAATTATTTAATTAAAGCAGAACAGCATTTTTATATTAAACACATGGAGCAGCGGTGGCCATATCACGTGCACGTGTTCCTGATTGTCCACTTGTTAGATTTTTGGAATTCCGTTTTTTTTTTTTTTTTTGAATTTGTAAAACTATTTTCATGGGGACTACTCATCATCTACGACAGCTTCGACCGTCGGGAAATACTTCTTTGTTCCGGAAGGGAGGAAGGTCCTCACGGCCTTTCTCAAAGAAATGGAGCCGCATCTCAGATAGGCGACATTAATGTGCAGTCCCTCTCATGTGAATCTGTCACGATGGGTTCAGGTAAGTAAGAGGGGCGGAAGAAGGATGAGAAGAGTGAAAAGTGAAGAGAAAAATTAAGAAAGAAGAGAAAGATGAAGATTGAAGATAAAGGGAATTGAAGAATGAAGTTTGGGATAAAGGAGAAGAAGAGTGAACAGGAAGAAGAAAACGAAAATGGCAAATGTAAATATTGTACATTTTGATGTTTTATCATAACTAATTGTAATTCCTATTTCGAGTCTAAGATGTGTAATAAACGCCGCTCTCGTGTGGCGATCTAAACCACCCCAATGGATGTAGAATGTAGCAAAATTTCTCGATGTAGCAACTTAATTGCAGAACAAATCATGTAAATGTAGATCTAATAAAGTGCACAGGCAGAAATCCTGGGTTGGGCAAGAGTTCGGCACTCCTTCCAGTGAAAAGTGAGATTCTCATTTTCCATCTAAGAAAGCAGAACTGGCATGTTGGGCTGAGCGTTAGGCAGCGCAAGACATACGGGCCCAAGCATATGTGTAACTACCGCAGCGACTTGTTTCAGCAGGAAAAATTTCGATGACATGTATATGTATAGGTTGAAAGCAGTATCTACTAGCTTCTTTCATAATAGATGGCAGCACTAGCATTATTATTTAACTTGTCTGCAATTTCAGCATTTAGTTATATATTTCTGGGACAAATGGCAGCACTACATAATATATTTTATATTATCATTTTTCTCAGCAATGTTTGCGCATAAATAGTGCAGCCATTTTGAGTTGATGTCTGGCTGATTGTCAAGTACTTACAATCTTATTCCATCTACAGTCAAGTTTGTCTTTTTTGGTGAGTCTTGAACATTATTTTATGATCTAATTACTATTTAAGTTGAATAATTGTTTATTTATCTAATTTCTATTTCAGTTGCATATTTAATTATTTATTTTGTTATTTGAACCTCATGTGGGTTATTAGTTTTCTTGTTTCATTTATATATGTTATTAAGGGCTTAATATTGTCAATTTTAGGCATAATTATGACAATATTTGATAAAATAACATATATTTACTATGAATATACTTATAAAGCCCTTCTGAAAAATTTATAAGATATTCATAGTTTTCTAATTTTTGCTTTTTCATCCTACTAAGTATAATTCTTTAGGTGTCCATTACATTTGTTTTTATAATGTCTTATCCTTCGTTTTTCACATGTGTTTTCATTATATATATATACAGGGTGATTCATAAAAGATGGGCAGAACTTTAAGGGGTTATAGTACACTTAAAGACAAATAATATTAAATAGGAGACTAAGGGTCCCAGACGTATTCCCAAGGAGATAGGGGGCATTAAAGTTTAGGGTCCGAAATTTCAAATGATTATAAAACATGGAAAAATTGGTCGATTCGTTTGCGGTTTTTGCAAAAAATTTTCTTTATGCCAGTATTTTCTTGAAATAAAATTTTAAAGTTCAATTTCAAAAAATGCCGATAGGGGGCGCTTTAGACTTTGGAGTAACAAACAACTATTTTTTAACGTTATTTTTTGTATTTCTTTAAATGATTTCGAAAGCTTAGACTTAAACTTAAATTTTGATCTAAAAATCTGAGTCCTAACGAGTAGTTAAGTAGCGTAAACTGAAATTTGAAATTTGAAACCCTTCTCCCCCCAGAACAAAAATCAGTTATTCCCGATCTTTGTGTCGTAGATTAGGCTCTAACTACTGCCGCGTTTTGCTAAAATTATTCTTTATGTCAGTATTTTCTTGAAAATAAATTTTAAAGAAAATTTTCAAAAAATTCCGATAGAGGGCGCTTTAGACTTTGGAGTAACGAACAACTATTTTATACCGTTATTTTTTGTGTCTCATTAAATGCTTTCTAAAGCTTAGACTTAAATTTTCAGCCCAAAATCTGAATCGTTAGACGTGGTTAAGTTTCTGGGGAGAGGGGTTTGAAATTTCTACTCCTGAGCACAGTTCAGTTTACCATGTCCACACATTGTGTGCTGTGATACGAGGTAAAAAGACACAAATTAGGATTATGTTACCAAAGCATATTTATTAACATGTAATCACAATAAATGTTCAAAATTGTGACCACCAGAGGTTATGCACGCAGAACAACGGCGACGAATGGAACGGCGAACATTCGCGAAAACATCAGGCTTTTCGAGCACTTCCCCTACAGCGGCGGAAAGTCTGGCGACCAGTTCCTCGTGGGATTCAATGGGTGTCTCATACATAAGAGCCTTCAATCGTCCCCAAAAAAAGGAATCGAGGGGTGAAAGATCTGGCGAGCGAGCAGGCCAAGCAACAGGACCACCTCGACCAATCCATCTGTTCGGAAATGTGATGTCCAGATAGTTGCGGACGTCTCATACGTAATGGGCTGGCGCTCCATCGTGCTGGAACCACATGACCCGCCGGATGCGTGGAGGAACAACGTTTAACAGGTCTGGCAGCACATGTTGCAGAAATGTGAGGTATGTTTTACCGTTGAGGCGTTCAGGAAGAAGGTACGGTCCGATTAGGTGGTCTCCGAGTATTCCTGCCCAAACATTGATGGAAAAGCGTCTCTGATGAGCATGTGGATACGTAGCATGTGGATTGACATCCGCCCATACATGTGCATTGTGTGTGTTAAATGTACCTTCACGTGTGAAGGTACATTCATCGGTGAAAAGCACAGTTCGTCCAAAATGTGGATTTAGCGCGTTCTGCTGCAGAAACCAGCGGGCGAATTCAATACGATTTGGATAATCCCCTGGAGACAGTTTCTGGACTCGTTGCACATGAAACGGGAGCAAATGTTCATCCTTCAGTACCCTCCAAGTCGTGGACTGTGAGGTATACACCTGGCTAGCCACTGTTCGTGTACTTGTACTTGGCTGCGCCGCTACTACATCCAGAATGGCTTCTGCAACAACTACTGATTCGTCCTTTTTTGCACGACCTGCATTCGACCGGGAAGCGAGAAATGATCCCGTCTCACACAACTGTCTGTGCAAGCGGTCGAAAGTTTTGCGGTTAGGCAACCGCCTGTTAGGAAATCGCTCTCCGTACATTCGTTGTGCCTCTGCACCATTTCCATCTGCCGCTCCGTAAATTAAATGCATCTCAGCCTTTTCCTTATTCGTGAAGGGCACCATCTTCCGATTCATTACTACAGCGACTTACACTTGACTCACCGTTCAGTGGTTTTTATGCCTGAATCGTGTCGAAATTTTGCATACGTGTTCTTCTTCTTCCCCATTTGACATTTGCATACTTTCTGTTTCCTTCTTCACCCGGTGACTAGCGTCAGGAATGGAGCTTTAACGTTTGCATGAGCGACGTTTCCAACTGTGCCAGTGCCTTTATGAGTGAATTCCGACTATGCAGTCCTTGACGAAAGTTGTATTTTTGCCTCGTATCACAGCACAGAATCGTTGGGCATGGTTAAGTAGTGCAAACTGAACTATGTTCAGAAGTTGAAATTTGAACCCCCTCCCCTCGCTACTGAACCACGCTCAGCGATTCAGATTTTGAGCTGAAAATTTAAGTTTAAGTCTAAGCTTTAGAAAGCATTTAATGAGACACAAAAAATAACGGTATAAAATAGTTGTTCGTTACTCCAAAGTCTAAAGCGCCCTCTATCGGAATTTTTTGAAAATTTTCTTTTAAATTTATTTTCAAGAAAATACTGACATAAAGAATAATTTTAGCAAAACTCGGCAGTAGTTAGAGCCTAATCTACGACACAAAGATCGGGAATAACTGATTTTTGTTCTGGGGGGAGAAGGGTTTCAAATTTCAAATTTCAGTTTACGCTACTTAACTACTCGTTAGGACTCAGATTTTTAGATCAAAATTTAAGTTTAAGTCTAAGCTTTCGAAATCATTTAAAGAAATACAAAAAATAACGTTAAAAAATAGTTGTTTGTTACTCCAAAGTCTAAAGCGCCCCCTATCGGCATTTTTTGAAATTGAACTTTAAAATTTTATTTCAAGAAAATACTGGCATAAAGAAAATTTTTTGCAAAAACCGCAAACGAATCGACCAATTTTTCCATGTTTTATAATCATTTGAAATTTCGGACCCTAAACTTTAATGCCCCCTATCTCCTTGGGAATACGTCTGGGACCCTTAGTCTCCTATTTAATATTATTTGTCTTTAAGTGTACTATAACCCCTTAAAGTTCTGCCCATCTTTTATGAATCACCCTGTATATGCATATAAAGGGTGAAATAGGTTATCTATCGCCGACATTTAATTTCTCAACCGTTGGTCGTAGACATATAGTTCCTATTACAAAAACGTTTCAAAGGAAGTAAATATTCATGTTGTGGCATTGTTTAAAGTAAAAAAGAATATCAATTTCATAAAAATTACGAAATGTAACATTTTATACGATCCCCCAATCCCTATAGTTATATTTAGTAAAAGTTTCACATATCATAACAAACATAACACAAAAAGTTTGACGCCGCACAATGTACAATGAAATGTGAAATGTGAAAAATAAATTGCAATTTACTAACTACTGAAAGGAAAAATTATGTTATAATAAATGTTTAGCTACATTTTTTAATACATTAAATAGTACAGGACACAACGGATTGATATCATATGAATAAAAACATTTAAAATAATTTTTATGCACAATGTCATTATATGCATAGATATATTTAACAGGATTTTATATATTTAAGTTTAAATAATAATTATTTAAAATGTTGGAAGTTGGAAGTATATGTAAACAAAATAATAATTTAAAGAATAATTTTCTTTGCAACATCCTGGTTACTTCAGTTATAGCACATTTAAAAGGTGAACAATTAGACATAGCTATACATGCCTTAACAAGTAGTATAAGTAATATTTTCTAAAAAAATTATGTTAATTTTCTCAATTTAATATGAATTGGTGGCCACATTCATCAAGATATAAAAATTTCGTAAATGTAATTGAATTATTTTCTAATTTTTAAATGCAAAATAAAAGAACAAAACATATATCAACAAAATAAAATCATCATACTCTGTTCAGTTTTTAATACTCTGTCAATCGGTGCTGTCGTTGATCGTGTATATTTTACGAGTTGTTCAAAATCAAACGATTTTCTTGAAAGCTGACTTGCTCCTGATGTGGCCATTCAGATGGCCATATAAAGTGCACCATGCAAACCTAGGACATTTCTATAACATTTTTCATATATAACATGCAGACATTTCTATTTGTTCCACTTGTGATAAGTAATTTGTTTTAACAACTTTTTTTTAACTCTAAAAGGATTTCACATTTTTTTCTAAACTAGGACTTCCCTCAAAGGAATTAGTCTGAGTGATATTGCTGAGAACATGGGGTTAACAATTACGTTATAAAGAAGATACAATATATGAAAAAGAGCAAATTAAATGATAGAATTACAAAATATCATATAAAAATTCATATATACTGTTATGTTTTCATATATACTTTTTTATAACATTTGGCAAAGCATCTCATTTTATTAAGCGGGTATTGCTCAAAACTTAAAAAAGACGGATCTTTTAAAACGCCAAGCTTTTTAAAGTCTCGTAATCGGATTTGCAGCAAAGAGCGTATTTTAGCAAGTGTAGTTTAACGCAAATTTAATTTCATTGATGCAACATTTTCTTTGTAGCAAATATTTACATTGGAATTAAAAAATATTCCTCCTTGTTTATTTGAATAACTATTTATAGAAACTCGTACACTTCAAACCACATTGATAACATGCTTTGCTACAAACCTGATTACCAAATTGTAGCCTAAATTCCTACTAAAGTACATAAAAAATCTTTCGATAACTTCTATAAAGATAAATTTTACATTAAATCTCCATATCGGCGAAATGGAAAAAAAAAATTCAAAGATAATACTTCTTGATTATTTTCTAGGAGGCTCTCCCCCCTGCGCCTTTACTACTTCAAACCCCAGACTTTTCTTCTGCCTGCCTGTCTGTCTCTCTCTACAATCTGTTTGTTTCCCTATCCGTTCTTCTACCCATCTCTCTACCCGATTAACTCTCTCTCTCTACATGTCTGTATATTTCTGTGCTGGTCTCGCTACCCGCCTATCTGTTTCTCTAACCGTCTGTCTACCCGTATGTCTAGCCGTTTCTCTATATCGTGTCTCTCTCCGTACCCATCTGTCTACTGTCTCTCTACCCGTCTGTATACCCATCTCACTATCGGTCTGTCTTTCTACCCTACTATTTAACCGTCTCGCTACCCATCTGTCTATCCGTCTCTCTACATTAACTACCCGTCTCTCGACACGTCTGTCTGTCTATATACCCCTCTCTCTACCCGTCTGTCAACTCGTCTCTATACTCATCTCTATACTCGTCTCTCTATCCACCACGCTAACCGTCTCGCAACCTTTCCCTCTATATCCTGTCTACCGGTCTCACTACTCGATTCGTTACCCGTCTCCCTACCCATCTCGCTACCCCTCTGTCAACCCTCTTCTTTACCTGTCTCGTTACCCGTCTGTCTATTCGTTTCGCTACCCGTTAGCTTATCTATGTCGCTATCCGTTTTTCTACCCGTCTGTCTACCCTTTTGTTTACACGGCTCTCTACCTCTCGCCACCACTTTCCAATATTTAAACAATTTAGTATACAGAAGCCGTTCATCTGTTATTAAATGCAAACAGGAGTAATTTATCTAATAAGAGTAATCAGATGAAACTTTATAAATACATACATAAACCAACATAATAATACATCAGGTTTATTTTCATAGTAGTTTATGTCATTTGGCAGTAAATCTCAACTTCTTAAACTCGAATTGCGTCAAGCTTTTTAAAAAAAGCCCCAAACTCCGTATAACTGGGAAGGGAAAGTACCCTGAGGGCTATTAGATACATGCTATTAAGTTAAGTAAAAGTTTCGTAATCGGGTTCGCAGCCAATTGCTTATGTCAGAAAGCGTGGCTTAACGCCATTTTAAATTAATTTCTGTAACTTTTTTTTCGGGGGGGGGGAGGGGGGAGGTTTCAAATATTTACACTTAAATTCAAACTTTTGCCCCCATGTTAATATTAATGTTGTTTGTATAATTAATACTTTGGTGACAGAGCTTCATTCGAAACAAATGTAAAAGAGTTCTACTACAGTTTTTTTTCTAGGAGAAACATCCGTAATCGGGCCCAAAGCTAATCGGAGAATTTAATGTCATTATTGTTTGTAACTCTTATAGAGTTAAAAAATATATTGTTTCTAGCATTACACTTGTTTGAGACCAGCCTTGTCAGTGTATCTGAATGGGGAAAAGTTCCGTATCATGTGCTGGTTGGCGCTATTGGTGAAAAAATTAAAAATGGTGCTAATAGGCAGTTTTAGCATCTTACCAAATTTTTCTAGAGAGCGGAAAAACATGTTTTTCAAATATTTACAAATATACGTTTATTAAACCATGTTTTTGCGCCATCTTAAAAAATTAAGTACGATGCTAAAATAAAATTTTATTGCCCTTTCTGATATTTTAACAAGTAATGAAAATACATAACAAACATATTTAACAAAACTAAGAGACATCTCTATAATAAAACCGTAAGTCATGTGACTGTCATCAACAGTTCCGGAATGTCCGTTTCACTTTTTCATATGCAAGGCGGCCATTTTTATCAAAAATTATTTTTTCGAATAAAACTTCATAAATGTGACATTTTTAGAAAGATCGTTCAAAATAAATTAATATTTGAGAGATGACTTACGTTCAATTATGTATATATTCTCCAATAACTTCAGTTGAAATTAGCTTCGCAGTTCAAATTCTCTATCCATGAAAGTAAACAAAAAAAAAAGATTCATTCGTCGTGAAGGTTTAAAATATTAAACCATTAAACCATGGAGATAATCGTTCGTAAAGTTAGTTTTCCATGAAAGATTTTTTGGATCGCTGCCTGGTGTCAAAAAATAATTCGTACCAGTGACACAATCAAAGTTTACCATAATTATGTGCTATACAACTCAACTTCATTCTTTATCTTTTCTTGATGTAAGCTGAATGTAAACAAATACAACTCATGTAATGATATTTAATGAATCAAATTTCGAAACAAATTGTCAGTTAATTTGGTATTTATGTATTATACGTGAAAGGAAGAGAGACCACCGAAAATGATTGTTAATCACCAATCATATTTACCATTATTAATGACCAATCGCTTTCAAAACAGTAATTTAATATACATTTACAAAATACATAACATCATTAAGTACTTTTGTGTTATTTGGGCGCAAATCTCGCCAATAGAATTTTTAAAATCGCCAATACCAGCTTTTATTTTTCGCGTGTGCAAATTAGAAACGATACTTTTATTTTGAAATCAAATGTTCTGATGGAACAGTTGTCGTAGACGCACCGGGGCACTATATTAACTATAGAGTTGCAATATAGAGAGAAAAAACGGGTTGCTGTAATTAGAATTATAGGCGGTAATGTTGGTGTGACATATTTACGTGATTATCAAAACTGGCTTCCAAAAGTTCAATGTTTCACCAAACCATACTCGAAAATTACGTGTTATAATATGAACTCCGATTATGTCACATTATTCAAGACGTTTTAAATGAGAATAATGATAGATTTTCTTCTTGATTCTCCCGTAATCAAGTCTACAGCCAAAGTTAGCGAGAAACAAACAAACAAACAAAAAAATACTGGCAACAATATGGTTCAGTGTAAATGGTGGATATCATTAAAGACTTTCACAAAATAGACTTCATTGCACCAAATCGTATTAACTAAAATACGCCATTTGGCAATGGATCCCATTACGGAAAACTACTTAATATGTTTAAGAATCTCCTCATTAGCAAGCATATTGCAACTGATAAGCAAACGGATATGAAGCATAAATGCTTAAGTTGGTTAAGCGGTTTTTGTCAAGAAAGATGAAATGCATAACAACAAAAAATATGCGATATGCTACCATGATCGAAAAAGTTTTTGATTTGTCTATTAGAATCTTCCGGTTTGGCGAAGGATTACGGAAAAAAAAATAAATTATGAATAAAAGTAACGTGTTACAGTGCTTAACATACATTTAAGGGAGACCAAACTGGTCGCCAGGGGCGGCTAGTTTTTGTGATAAATAATTGTTATTGTCAGGGGGGCAAATTATAAACAATTAATAAGCGAACTAAAAAATTACCGAAAATAACTTGTGGGAATCTCAGGAAAGAAATATCTGATATAAATAGTATTTAAAATCTGAAAATGAAGAAGTGATCCATATAAAAATGCAAAACATTATACGCCTGATATAAGTATTTTTTTATTTTTTTATATTTCCGAAAGCACAGATAAAAGGGTCAAAATCCCGGCATAGATGTCATATACTCACCACGTTGGCGCGATTTTGTTTCCTCGCCAATTTGGCGAAAACTGTTTGTTGTTCATTTAATTTTATTTTTTATTTTAATTCTATAGATTCTTTTTTATATGTATATCAATATTTATTCATATCAAACCATTATTTATTTATTTTTATTTCCTTTTTTAAAATAATAGAAGCTATTTCATTTATTGCGTTATTTTATTTTTATATTGAAATAAAAATTCGCGGGGAAATCGCGCCATCGTGGTGTGTATAGGACATTTGTGCCTTGTTTGCATTTCACATATGTATTGGTACTTTCATTTTAACTTGGCGCAGTTGATAAATCGCCAAATATTATTTTCATAACATCTTAATATTTCATTAATTTCATTTAACGATAAACCTTTCACTCATTTCACTTGAAATACACTGCTCGAAACAATTAAAGGATATTTGAAGTTTTATATAAAATAAAGATATAAACGAAATTTTTTTTGCCGAAAATAGAAGAAGAGAATCACAAATGCAAATTTTTCTGGTTTTCAAACTGTGGAGTATGCAAATTTTGAGTTCGACGTCAAAAACGTCGCTTCAGCGGCAGCGAATGAAATTTGACTTTCAACTGGATAAAAGAGAATGAAGACAAGGATGATCGGCATTCAGTGATTGCTTTGTTTCGATGAGTACGATGTCTCAGCGAAGTCATTTGACAGATTCAGAAGCTTGGAGAATTGTTGGTAGGTTAGAAGGGGGCCAAACTCAAGCCGAAGTAGCGCAAGCCATTGGAGTGTCACAAAGTGTCATCTCCAGGATCTGGAACCGTTTTTTGGAGAGTGGATGTGCAGGCCGAAGACCAGGGCAAGGTCGTAGACGGGCAACAACGCCCAATGAAGATCGGTAGTTAGCGTTAACAGCTCGGAGACACCGAAACATGAACGCTACTCTTCTCCAACAACACCTTCGCTCGGCTACAGGCACCACGATTTCAACTCAGACTGTCCGAAACCGGCTCCATGCTGTAGGTCTGTATGCTCGCCGACCGATGGTATGTGTTAGATTAACATGAAGGCATCGTTGCGACCGCAGGGAGTGGGCAACCGAGCATGTCAACTGGAGGAGAAATTAATGGAGCAATATTCTGTTTTCTGACGAGTCCCGTTTTTCTGTGCATCCGGATAATAGGCGTATTTTCATCTGGAGGGACTGTGGCAGTAGGAATAATCCTGCGTTCGTGCACGAAAGTGTCAGATTTGGCGGTGGAGGAGTGTTGGTGTATGGTGGCATCTCCATTGACGGGCGCACTGACCTCTACATCATTCGAGATGGAGCTCTGAATGGTCGCCGATATAGGGATGAGATCCTCAGACCTATTGTAGTCCCTTACGCTGCAGCAATCGGAGATAACTTCATTTTAATGGACGATAACTGCAGGCCACATCGTGCAAACCTGGTGGAGGATTTCCTTTTCGAGGAAGGAATCGTTCGAATGGAATGGCCAGCGTGTTCTCCAGACATGAATCCAATCGAGCACGTTTGGGACGCTCTAGGAAGACGGGTTTCTGGCCGCCAACAACCCCCACAAACTCTCCAAGAACTGGAAAGAGCTCTTCTGGAAGAGTGGGGCAGAATACCCCAACTCGTCATTAATAGCCTCATTGAGTCCATGCCTCAAAGGTGTTCAACGTTGCTGGCCGCCCGTGGAAACCATACCCCCTACTGAAAATGATTTTCTTTGAAGAAAACACCTTTTCTTATTCTTTTTTTCTCATATGCACAAATTGTGTTTTTTTCCTTTTGTACACAAATGCGCAATAAAATGCATTTTTTTCTGCCAAACATGTGTAATTTATTCTCATATAACCTACTATGTCTGTCGACCATGTATCAATCAGCTAAAAAGTTTCCCAGATACAAAATCCACCTAAAACTGCAATATCCTTTAATTGTTTTGAGCAGTGTACATTGCCACAAATCAAAACCTTTTATTTAAACATCAAAGAAATGTTTCTGATTTACACATGCGAAATAAAAAAGCTTGGCTAATGGTGAGATTTGCGCCAAATCTCTAATACTAAGTTATTGCGGGTTTTTTTCTTTCAAACAGAAAAAATTCCAGATTAATTTTCCATTTTTATTAAAGGGAAATATGCTTTATTGTACTGATTTGATCATTGTACTGATATTGTATTTCACTGTGCGTGCATATTTTTTTGCTCCATGTTACTTCTTGAACTTTTGAAACCTTATTATTTACGAAAATCTCCGCCGGTGAAAATGACGTATGCACTAAATTTTCGTGACGTATGTACTTTAATTGCGTTTTTTTATTTATTTTTTAATATAATTTCCAAACGGTTTGACATTTATTCTTGGTAATAAATAGACGTCGTTGTCACCTTTATAGGTACCTGCTGTAAAAATTTGAACGTAATCCGTCAAATATTTTTTAAGTTATGCTTGACGAAAGGTTTTAATATCCATCGTAGCTATATATGGGGCAAAGTAATACTGCGCTGTGTATGAGTCTTCGTGTTCACTCAGACAATAACTCTAAAAGGATTTCACATTTTTTTCTAAATAAAAATTTAAATTGTAATGTCAATTTTGTAAACAACTTCATTTTTTGATGAAAAGTACTGTTTCAAATCCACTTTTGAATAACAAAGAGAATTACTGAGTATCATGTTTATGTATTTTACACTAAAATTATTTAATTAAAGCAGAACATCATTTTTATATTAAACACATGGAACAGTTGTGGCCATATCACGTGCACGTGTTCCTGATTGTCCGCTTGTTAGACTTTTGGAATTCCGTTTTTTTTTTTTTTTTTTTTGAATTTTTTTTTTTGAATTTTTTTTTTTTTTTTGAATTTGTAAAACTATTTTCATGGGGAATGCAATATATTTTAAAGAAAATCCATTAACCTGAAAATGATTAAGAAAATAAAACGGTTTTCGATTTTTTCAAAATGACGGAAGGAAAAATTCTTAAACTTTAGTATGGCCATATCAGGGGCACCCATATTAGAAGACGATTCTATGTTAAATGAAAAAAAAATGAAATGTTGATTTGTTCGACATTTTCTATAGTAAATTTCACTATTAAATTAGTATAAAGAAGTGGTCTACTGTAATTCTTTTTGTGTGATCCACTGTACACCTAGACATGGAAAAAGAAAATGTTCTATAATATTATATTTTGTGTAAAACTGCATATTTTGCTAAAATTTAACAAGTAATGAATGCTTTGTAGTTAAATTTTAACCATTTTTACTCTCTACCTATTTTTATTAACACAACATCACTGTTTCTAAAATTATAAACAAACAAAATATAACTTTCGGTAGCTAAAAACAACAAAATGAATAAATTCACCTTTGACCATATGATTTAAGGTAGAAAATATTATTTACTATACTACTATTTATGCGTACGAATATCAAATTAAAGCATATAAGATAAATGCATTTTGAAGGGATGTTCCACTGTGTCCCATGTTCCTCTTTGATTATAACATATTTATAAGAATTATGATGTTTTATAGTAAACTATGGTTGGTTGATTTATGACGGCCAATTATCAACACGAGGGATATAGGCCCTGGGGGGGAGTGCCCTCCGTGGGGGTCTTACTATGGGATTCTAACCCGTATTTACGACAAGGTTCGAAGAAAACCACGAAAAATTCCGAACGGTTAGGTCAACGAGCGCGACAGGGGTTTGAACCCATCTCCCGTCTACAAGCTTTGAGAGCAGAACCTCTCAGCCACTGTACAGTGAAATATGAAAATAACCAATTTTTGGGTATTTACTCCACGCTTGGGTCCATATCTAGGTAAATAAATATCTACCTGCTGAAGATTAACCCATCCCACTTCACTGCACACAATAAAAATAAATTTATTAAAATAATCATGCCTGAAACTTATTTTAAAAACAATGGAAAATCAGAAAAGAAAATCAAACAAATTCCTGCAAAAGAAATTTTTTCACTTCGGCGCTATAAAATTAAAATTGTGCAATGGTTAGAAGTTAAAAAAAATAGTAGTAAAGGGAAATTTATTCTTTTCCGCCGTCAATATGAAATCAGAAATATTCAAGGAGTTGTTTTTGCTTTATATTATAGAAAGAGTCAAACAGGTGGACAATCATATGAAAACAGAAATCGTTTAAATCAATCATTTTTTAACTAATTCAGAAAAAAAAATAATAAGAAGAATGCTGACTGATAATAATTTCCGTATGTTTCACTAAAAAAATTCTCTGAGGCAGTTTTGAACATGAAATATCCATTTATTTGAGATATTTAAGGTGGAATAATTGTAAAAGTTATTTATAAAAACAATAATAATAATAATAATAATAAAACAAGATTCGGAAAATTTTTATAAACTTTCATCGATAAATTTTCTTTTTAGATTAGTATATTCTTTTTATCTACATTACTCGCATAATTAGACGTTTTTAGTTGCTTTCTTTTCTAAAGCGAACAGCTAAGAATTTCTCGAAATTAAAGTGGCGAAGAAGAAAGAAGCGAAAACAAGAAGCGAATAATAAGAAAAAAGTTCAGACAGAGTCTGTATTTTTTAATAATGATTTTATGTCAAAAAGTAAGAAAAATATGTAAAAATAAAAATAAAAGAAAAAAATAAAAAAATAAAAAGGATTTAAGTAAATAGAGAATCCAAGAGAACTCTTTGTAAAGAGTATTCGAAACATGAAGAAAGAAATTTCCTTGTAGTTTGAAAAATGTTAAAAAGCAAAATGTTGTGAGGCAGCTTTTTTAAGGAAGTTTTGATATAAACGTGATGTCAAAAAAAAAAAAAAAAAAAAAAACATAGAATTAACAACAACAAAAACTAAATATTTTTTGTCTCCAAAAGTCAAAGTTATATTCTACGGATATGTTTAAAAGTGGGGGTATTGAGAGTTAATATAATTAAAGAATAAACTTAATGGAAAATTGTATTTACAAGTCACATTAGAGAAAATTAATAGATAATAATACAGTAATGTGCAATTGAAAAAAAAACGCATTTTTTTAATTAATTATTTTATTTATTTTGTGACAAATTTACAAGTTATATTGTAAGGATGTGTTTGAAGAAAAAATGTATTAAAAGTAAAGAATAAACTTACTATGTTTATGGTAAATTGTATTTACAAACCACATTGGCAAAAAATTAATAAATAATACTACAGTAATGTACAGTTGGCCAAAGAAAAGGGGCCAAACACATAAATTTTAATCAACCCCATAAATTTTAATCACTAAATTGTCGAAAATAAAACGAAATTGGCATTAGTTTAGAAATTATGTTTTTTTAAAAATTTATGTAGAAAAAGTCTAGGTGGGCCGTCCTCATACAAAAATTTTATTAAACTTTTAAATTTTAAATATGTACACCTAATTTTGACATAAAATTTAGAGCTTTCGGAAATTTTAACCTTAGTATACCAAACGGGAAGTCATTCTGTGAGATTGTTTAGGAGTTATAAACTAGTAAAATTTAGAATTTCTATTGTTAAATTCATTTCTAATAATTTCAAAACAAATATCAATGGTTAGCGCTTTTTAAGCCTAATCCATTAACTACTTGGCGTCATGAGTTAGAATTTTGGATTCCCATATTTAATGCTTCTCGAAATTAATTTATGTTAATTTTTTTTATAGATTACAATACATATTTCTGTCTAATATTAATTTTATAATATATAAATTATGGCGATTAAAATATATGGGATGTTCTTTTTTTGTTTTTGGCCGACTACACTCCTGCACAAAACAAAATGGTACAAGTATTGCTTCTGTTTGCTATCGCGGTGCTTTTATCTGAAGCGAATAAAAAATCAAGAAATTTTTAAAGCAAAAGCGAAATATTTGTCACTTTAAACTTTTATCATAGCAAGTTTTATCAATTCATTTTCAGACATAAAAAATTAATGCGACCAAAATACAGGGTAGTTCAAAATAGAAATAATGGGAGTTATTTATTTTACCGCTGGTGCTCAACCGCAAGAAGTATACAGAGGAAGTATAGCTATATTTCAAATATGAGGTTTGTCTACAGCTTTACACTTGTAAAAAAGATAGTTTAATTTTTAATACGGCGCACTGATTCTATAACTTATACGCTGCTGTCGAAAAATTAAAGTGCAGTGCCCGTACGCTTTCGTTTATTACACGGTTTGCCAAATATCTAATGAAATTCTTAACAAATTATTCTTAAAATCCAGAGTATGTACACCACATGTTTGACTTCAAAAACACTAGAAACAGTATACTGAAACTGAAAAATTAATATATTGAATATCTGATGATATATAGGCATTTGTATGAAACAATTTATAACTGCGCATGCTTGAACTCAAAGACTTTTTTTCATGATTTGGTAGTCAATTCTATAGAGTAACTCATATAAAACGAGCAATCAAATATTTGAAAACTCAGAGAGATACCATCAATACAGTGAGATAATTGAGAAATTCGGGGTGGGGATCCCATTGGATTATATGGATAATAATATATTGTATAACAATTTTACAAAACTTCACACTTTAATAAGATAAAAGATGACTTTTGGAAAACGCATAACACATTTCAAAACCGAAGTTCAGCAATTACCATATATAGTCGGAAAAATATCGGAATTTTTTTGCGCAGCCCTGTGTATGATCTATTTATTTGTATATATACTACATAGTATGCAAAAAAGTAGTTCAGTTAAGATGGATAAACATTTAAACTGAATAGTTGCTTCATCACATAGATAAAAATTCACATTCATCAGCAATTTCCATCTATAAGTTAAAATGTACTCGAATTATTTTGTACCATCCTGTATATAATCTGTAGAATATACACATAGAATGGTCTATGTAAACATTTGGTTAAACTTAAAAATGCAAACCAAAGTGGAAAAGACAATTCCAGCAATTATCAATCTTAGACATTACTGTAACCGAATTGCTTTGTCTGTCCCTGTAAACGAACGATAAATGCAATGCATATCACACTTTCAAGTAAGAAATTTACAGTACACCTCAGTAATTCATATAAATTTCATTATATTTGAAATATTGTAACATCCTTAAAATACGATGCAAACAATTATTCTCGTGAAAAATTAGGTAACGTAATTCTTTTGTGTGACCCTGTAAATGAATAATAAATATTTTGAACACAGTATTCGCAGAAATAATGATAAGTGCACCCTAAAAATTCATAAAAATTGCATTATTTTGAAATGGTGTAACATCATTAAAACACTTGAAACGACTTTTTTCCAATTACCGTAATGTAACGGAATAAATTTGTCTGTCCCTGTAAACGAACTTTAAATGCTACGAACTTCATTTTCAATAGCGATCGTTCTATTTTAAACTTCAATAACGTATAAAAATTACACGGTATTCCGAGTATATTTACGAGAGTTAGAGCACGGTCATGCAAGCCAAAATCATAAACAATTTTCAAAATTGTTGGAAAGTGGTTAGAAAACAGTTGATAACAGTCAGCCGGACTATATACTAGACTCGGACTTTTTTCCGGCCCGCAACCGACGATTTTAAATCCGAGCCCGCCCGAGCCCGAAACATTTTGTGTTTCAAGATCCCGAGCCCTTCCGAGCCCGTACCGAAAAAAATTGCATAATATTTAAAAATTGTCTTAAAAGTAATATCTCATTTTTTTAAAAACTTCGTACATGAAAATAACTATTAATCCCGTGTGCATAATTGATTTTATGGAAATTTACATTCAGTCTTATCAAAAGAGAAGTTTGGTGTCAAATAAAAATATGCTTCCTTAAAAGGATTTTCATATTTTTCTCTCCCAACATGCAAAATCTGATGGACACGTTAACATAGTGCGTTTTATGAATAAATGCATGGAATTTGTAGAAATCTTTATTTTTATGCCGAAAAACTGAACAACGTTTTCTATTTTGTATAAAAGGTGTGTATCGTAAATTATAATCGGTTCCTTAATTAAAACAATATTTCGTGTTCCTAAATATCTGCTTAAATTAAAAATTCTCTTCTCCTATTGGTGCCATATCACCCAGTCGTCAATCGCGCCGCAAAAATCGTAAATTTTCTTTTAAAGTAGCATTCTAATACCAGAAAAGAAAAAAAAGATTTATGTTTCCCCTTCTATTCATTCTGATCAAAATAGCATTAAAATGACTTGAAAAGGAATATGTAATTTTTTTATGAAAAAAAAAGTTATTTTTATTTTTTCTATATGAGAATAAATAAAATTGTCATTTTCTTTAAGAATGAGCCCGAGCCCGCCCGGGCCCGAAGACTAGTACTTTAATCAAGCCCGAGCCCGTGTCGGGCCTGGGCTCGGGTTCGGGCTTTCGGGCTAGGGCTGAGCCCGTCTCATCTCTAATATATACCCCGTTTTAAGTACAGTTGTATCATAAACAACTGAATGAATATTCAAATGTAAAGAACTATGTTTATTCACATTTTTATACATTTCAGTGTAAATTGTTTAATAAATACTGGCAAGTAAAATTCTGATGTAATTTGTCAGGATAGATTTAATAAGAAAAGTAGTGCAATTTAAATGCAACTAACCTATATACTAATTTAAAATAATTATAACTATTTAATTATAAATAATTTAGTAAATTGTTATTATTGTTAATTTTATTATTATTATTATTAGTTGTAGCAGTAGTAGTAACAAATTATAAATCAGCAACTTATTATTAATTAATAATAATAATTTACTAACTAATTAATTAAACTAATTATAATGTAAACTAATTATACATTAAATTACTTGATTTTATATACTTTTATAGATTTTAAATAAATTGTTTAATAAATAGGGCAAGTACAGTTTTGCCTTAACTGATTATATATTATATACAACAGCATAAAAGCTTAAATTTTTTACCTTTAAAAAATTCCTATTTTGAGGTAACTGGCTTTTGGTATGATATAAAACAATATTTGAAATATTTTTGCAATTGAAACTATATCTCTAAACCTAAGTGTTTAAAAAATTAGCAGTAGGATAACAATAAGAGAGAACATCCTATATATATATCCTATATATATATATATATATATGTCACGATTTCACTTGATTCATACTCCAGGCACGGGTTTCCACCTCAGGAATTTTTCAGTCGAGCACCGAGTCTTACTTCATGTGTATGTAAAAGAAGGCAGATAAGAAGCAGTCCATTTCCTTTTTACTTTTATTCGAAAAGTCAAAGATGAATCGATTACGCTTTACTCTATTTGAATCTCTCTCCATACTTGCTTATTTTAATATCGTGGCATTACTTGAGGATTAAATTTTAAATATAAGAAGACATCTTGGATCTTAAAACAGAAGACAGTTGTTTTTTCGAATTTACCGGCGGCCAAGGAGAACATTCTATGATCAGGCAGGCATGTCGGGGCCGCATACACCGCCGAATCCCGGAACCTTCTGCCGCAAAACGCGGGAAAACGCCGTATATCATTTTCTGAGCGCTCCAGAATACATTTTTACTAAGAAGTCTCTCGACCAATCAACGCTCACGGCTTAATTCTATCGGCGCGTTAATATAGAAGTAATCTTATCGTAAGCTGGAAAAAAGCGCGCAAAAACAATGTTCTAGAACAAACACGAAATCTAATTCCTTCGAATAAATAAGATCAAAGAGAAAAGAAATACATATGTTTTATCAAGTATGGCAATATGCCAAAATAATTTTTACATTGAGACTAAAGTCTTTCATAATTTGAGAAGTAATATTTTGTCAGGAATCGTAGGGAAATAAAAAATAAAGAAAAGAAATTCATAGGTTGTTATTTCAAAAGAGTAAAATATTTTTAGCTGGGAGATTGGTGTTTTTTAGAAGAATTAAATTGTAGGATGCATTTTATTTAAAGAAATAAAAGTGCGTAATTTTAATAGAGCATCTATCAGCGCCATTTTTTAAGAGACTGAATTTGGAATAAACTATATTTTGCTAGATGTAATTTTGACAATCGAAATACTGGAGCGAGAAAATAATTTAGAATAATGGGATTTACACAGAATTATAGTTTTAATGAGGTCAACGGCGAAATTTTTTAAAATTTGTTTCAATATCCCCCCCCCCCCCAAAAAAAAAAATCAAGCTTATCTGAATAGCAGTTCCCTAACAGTAGTTCAGATAAGTGACGAAACAAAAAAAAATTGAGAATTTTCCTAAATTATAAAAATTTTTACAATTTTAAAATTTAAATCACCAAGAATCACAAACAAAGGAATTGCCTTAAATTTTGGAAGAATAGAAATTAAAATATTTTTTAGAGTAAAGCATAACCTAAAATACATAAGTTTTTACAACAACACTTACTTTTTGCAAGTGTAAAAATGAGAATACATCAAGATAAACTAAGAAATAACTAACATAATAAATAAAATATTAATAGCATAATATATAAAGAATTCAATATAATAAATAATAAATAATAAAGCTGAAAATTAATTACATTGAAAAACTGAAGAATATTGCCAATTGAAAAAAACTGTATTCTGCAGAATACTATTGAAAAACTTAATTACACTGATACTGAATAACAATGATACTGAATAGCTGAATACTGAAGCTTCAATAGTCTTAAACAGTCACTGTTTGAACAACAACAGCAGTCAACTACAGTCTCAAACAGTTCCGTCTAAATTTCAGTCTTTCTCCATTGTGGTTTTGGAATTGCCCCCCTCTAATCTGTGGTGCCACTCTTTTTGTGGTCACACTAAAGACCAGAGCTACTTTATTACATGCGATAGCTATCTTTTGTCACAATCAGTAATTTTTTTGAAATAATAAAAATAATAAATGTCCATATTGCATTTCATGGTATACATACTACTTTGATATATCACAGCCTTGGTACCAAAAATCTAATTATTCTATGAGTACAATTCATTGTAAGCAGTTTCATCAATTTGTCAACATTCTTTTTTTTAATATAATTCTATTTTATCTTACTAATAACATTTCCCAGCATTTTTTCTAATACATTCTCTTAATAAATAAATAACATTAATAAATTTCTTCAAATAATAAATAATAGCAACAAACTTCAATAACTACTCTAACAATATATCACAGTAAATATTACATTCCATATAAAATTATTGATTGAGGAGAAAAAAAATACATAGCAAAATCTGTTTGTTTCCTTACTTGAAAGATAAGGAAATAATTTTTTGCTAGCCGAAATGTATAAAAAAAAATTAACTCTACATTATTTTTCCAATACTAAATAATTTAGATGCCCAAATATTTAGATAGGATTCACTCAACCAACAATTGTGAACAATAATATCCCTTTCTGATACTCTTCATTTAATTACTAAAATCTATGACGTAATCGGGTATAGCTAATTACCAAAATTTAAGTGTAGAATCATCTACTTCTTTTTACACTTTTAAGTAATAAGCAAAATAATAATAATAATAATAGTTGTTAGATAGATTACTGACAGAGAATTGGAACATAAAACTATTATTTACACTATTGAAATCCTTATTTTTCAACTAATCTCTTCAAAACATTTCACTACAATATCACAATATCAACTTTTAGACTAATACAGAATATCAGCATTCAAGAATAATTCAAGACTTTTATTGTATTAAACAAAATAAATATAGCTACTGCGAATACATTAAATAATATAAATAATATTTACTAAAAAACTGTAATTATATGGAATATTTAATTTTAATTTAATAGACTCAACAAAAATGAGTACCAAAACTAGTTGATCAGGCTAGAAGATACCCAGCAATGTTGAGAAGTTATTGTTTATATTTAAAGTTAATTGAATTACACAAGTAGTATTCCCGTGTATACCCAAGAATATACCTGGTAAGAAGAATTTATTTTTAATTTAGAAAGTTTTTTTTTCAGTTATTGTAAATAAAAACTTTTAGAAGAAATTAATATATTGTTTTTACTAATGTTTGGTGTTGTGAACCTGTATGTGAAGTTGTTTGTTTTGGTTTTTGTGTATTGTCATGAAATAATTTGAAATCATCTGGAAAATAATATTGTCTCAATTTAGAAACGTGTACAATTACTGAATTGGCTTTAGTTTCATAATTAAATCTGTCTATTTCATAAGTCACTTCTGAAAGTTTGTTTATGATTTTGTATGGGCCTGAAAAAGTGGGTTCCAACTTTCTAGTATTGGGATATTTAAATTCTTCATAAATTACAAAATCATTTACTTTTAAAGGACACTCAACAAATTTTCTATCACATAACCTTTTATTTTTGAAATGAAATTCTTTAGTACGCTTTTTAGCAATTTTTAGTGCTTCTTGAACAGGTGGATAATAATTTTGATTTAAAGGACAGTTATAAGGTAATTTGCCATAAAATAAATATGCTGGTGGGAAATTAATTATGGAATGAGGAGTATTATTGTATTCTTGAATGACTTGCTCTAATAACCGAGTCCATGGAATTTTAGATGAGATTCAGTTTACTTTACATTTTAATCTAGTGACTATTGTCTGGTTAACCCTTTCAACCTTCCCATTCGTTTGTGGATGATGTGAAGAGGTAAATCTTTGTTTAATGTTATGTGTCTTGAGAATTTTTTTGAATTGAGGTGACCGGAATGCCTTGTGCCGATCACTGAGTATTGTTTGGGGAACCTGACTATTGAAAATTTGTTTTAAGCAATTAATATATGTGGCTGATGTAACATTTTTAGATGGAAAAGCCCAGACATATCTTGTGGCATGATCTATTATTATGTGTAAAAATTTCTTTGTTGAGTTATAATAATTAAATCCACCCACAGTATCAATAGAAAGGCACTCAAAAGGTTGATCTGTGGCTGGTAGATCTTGTAATAAGCCAAATCTTTTTGTTTTGGGTTTTTTATTTTTTTGACAAGTGTCACAATGTTTTACATATTGGGTTATATCTATTGTCATATTAGGCCAATAATAGTTTGGAGAAATTAAATTTTGCATTTTTTGTATACCTAGATGTCCATAATTCTCATGTGCAATATGTAATAATTTTTTTCTTAAAGCCATTGGTACTACCACTTTTCGAAATCCATGTTTTTTAAGTATGGTTATTCCATTCTCTGATCGATATTTCCTATCACTTACATTTTCCTTATTTTGCATCTCTATTATTTCATCTTTATCTAACAATAAATTAATATGTTGGTTGAAAAAAGTTACAGGGTTTCTGGACAACATGTCAGCTTCGACATTTGTTGACCCTTTTTCATACTTAATTTCATACTCAAACATGCTTAATTTTAAAGACCACCTAAATAATATTCCTCTAGGATTCTTAACATTTTTTAACCAAACTAGAGATGCATGGTCAGTACGGATGGTAAATCTGACTCCATGAAAGTAATGATAAAATTTATCAAGAATGTCAATAATCGCTAAACACTCTAACTCTGTAATGAAGTAATTCTGTTCATAACTCTTCAAATTCCTTGAATGGTAAGCAATTGGATGCAGAAACACCTCTTTATCTGGTTGTTTAAGCACTGCACCTACTGTCATCTGTGAGGCGTCAACAAACATATGAAGTGGTAATTTTGCATCATAAATTTTAAGAATAGGTTTTTCGGTTAAAGCATCTTTCAATTTATTAAAAGAATCTTGACATTCTGGAGTCCAATTCCATATTGTATCTTTTCTAAGTAATTTATTAAGAGGTTGTCGAATTTGAGCATATTTATCTATAAATTTATGATAAACATTTATTGATCCTAGGAAACTTTGCAATTGTTTAATATTTGTTGGCGGTTTTAATTTCATTATAGTTTCAATATTTGCATTTGCAGGAGTTATAATTCCATCATAAATTTCATATCCTAAAAGGTTAATCTTAGTCTGAGCTAATTTACATTTGGATAATTTGAGTTTAATATTCTCTAATTGACAAATTTTGAATATTTGATTTAAATGATCAAGATGTTCTTTTCGAGAGGAGGAGAAAATTATAATATCATCGAAATAGTGGCAAGCAAAATCTATTTTGTATTTATTTAGGATTCTTCTAATAGTTCAATTGAAAATCGGGGGTCCCGTTTTTATCCCGAATGGGAGGACTAACCATTCGAATAACCCAGAGCTAGTAGCAAAAACTAATTTCTCAGTATCTGCGTGATGTATGGGTATGTGCCAGTAGCCGGAGGCTAAGTCCAAAGTTGAAAAATACTGAGCACCACTCAATTTATCCAAGATCCCATCGATACGAGGTAATGGCTCGGCATCATTTTTTACTATTGCATTTAATTTTCGATAATCAATACATAATCTAGTCTTTTTGCCTTCCTCTCTTTTCATAGCCAAAGTGACAGGAGCCGAATAAGGACTATTGCTCTCTTTAATTAATCCTGCTTCTAACAAACCTTGAATTTGATTTTGAATTTCTTTTTCCTCAGCTGGTGAAGTTCTATAAGGCCTCAAAGATATTGGTAGGTCAGATTTAAGATAAACGCGTTGCGGTTCAATATTAATTCTACCCACATCATATTTATGTTTAGCAAAAATATCCATGTAATTTTGAATTAATTCCCTTAAATCCCCATTTTGAATCAAATTTATCTCACCCATTAGTTCACAATTAGAATTATTAATTTCGCGAGAAATTTGAGGAGTCATGAGTCTGCTATAATCTGGTTGCACTTCATAGTCATTATTTTCTTTATTTGACTGCATAATTATACTATTACCACAGTTCTCAAAATTTATTTGTTCATCATGATAAAAATCCAAATCATTATCCTCTTCATTACTTTCAAAATTGTTATTTACTTGATAAAAATTAAACTTGTTATAATGATCATACTTATTTTCAAAATTCCTACTGTCATTTTCACATTTTATACTTTCATTATTCACTTGTACTTTATTAACATCAACAATATGAAAATGGAGAGCTTTCTCATTTTGTATGGCTACACCTCTATTTACAATTCTTTTCCCTTGTTTGACAATACAATGTTTACAATTAATTGTTAAATCAAATTTTGAACATTCTCTTAACCCCAATATTGCATAATTTAGATCTATATTACATACTAGACAATCCACCCACTTACTAATTTTCCCAACCCTGATGAGCACTCTGCACTTCTGATTAATTTCCATAAACCCATTTGCCTGACCAATAATAGTAGTAGGAATTTTTTCAATTTTAGCATTAAGTTTTCTTACAAATTTCAATGGTAAAATTGCAATTGTGGAACCACTATCTACAATACAAGGTAAATTGTGGATAGTCAGCCAGTTGCTGTCTACTCACACCGGCAAATGGCTGAACAAAAGCATTACTTCTAGCATATTCGCTAGACTCCAAAAATGTCTTGCTATCCTGGTCGACTAATATAAAAATAATGTCACGATTTCACTTGATTCATACTCCAGGCACGGGTTTCCACCTCAGGAAATTTTCAGTCGAGCACCGAGTCTTACTTCATGTATATGTAAAAGAAGGCAGATAAGAAGGGGTGTACCCATACACTATTAATTGTCATTCATTACCAGGATTACAATCAAAAGAAGGAGCATTATGAGTATCAGAGGGAGTAGTATTACTTATAAAAACACATTCTCTTTCCCAATGGTAAGCATTTCTGACCCCCTTATTGGTACAATTTCTGCATGGTCTGCTTGGATAAAGGTTTTGAAAATGATCGTTTTGTACAGGATTCCTATAATTAGGAGATCTCTGATTAATTTGGTGTGCTGGTAGCCAATTCCGAGGAGCATATTCTTGCCTAGGTGGTCGGAAAGGCTGATAATTTTGCCGAAAAGATTGCATTGGGAAACGGGGAGCAGAAAAATTTGGCTGACGAGATGGTTGATTGATTGGTTGTTTAGTATTGAGCGTTGGAGAAACTTCAACAAATTGTTTTACAGTCCTATACCAGTCAGTGGTATTTTCAGGGTGATTTACATTGATAGAATTTTGATATTCTGGTCGTAATCCATCAGTTAATCCTTGTAACAGAATGGTTTCACATAATTTTAACTGCCTACCTATCTCTACCTTTTTCTAAAATAATTTTCTAAGTCACTTAATTTATCCAGTTTCGGTGTAGTAAAATCAGAAAATTTTGGGCATTTTAAGTCAATAAACCTCTCTATTAAAATATTTACAATTTGTTCATAATCATCACAATTTAAACAATCGTTAACATACACTTTAAGAGCTTCACCTTTAAGATATTGAGATATATGATTGAATTTCCATCCCTCATTTTTATTTTCTCTGTTACAAATTTGGTTGAAATATTCTAGCCACTGCTGAATCCCCATTCCCGAATCAGGGTCAAATGCAATCATCTTAATTTCATCCATATTCTTATTACTTTTATCAATATAAATATAAGAAGGTACTCTATTATCTTTACAAAGCCCCGATCTTAATAGCATTTAAATAACAATAGAATTTAAATAATCATTAACAATAAAAATAAAAACACATAAAAAATAATCAAAAGGCATAAAATCACAAAATAAAAATTTCAATCATAAAAACATAACTTACAACTAGAACCACCGTGCCTTCTTATTTATTTTACTTGGCCGCATCTCATAAAATAAGTCTTTCAAAGTTTCAAATTCATCAAAGTTCCAATTAATTCCATCCGAGGATAATACATTCCAAATCAGCGACACATCATATTTCAATCTAGATTACAACATATCAAAACAAAGTACCATCCGTCGCGACAGTTGCTGTCTACTCACACCGGCAAATGGCTGAACAAAAGCATTACTTCTAGCATATTCGCTAGACTCCAAAAATGTCTCGCTATCCTGGTCGACTAATATAAAAATAATGTCACGATTTCACTTGATTCATACTCCAGGCACGGGTTTCCACCTCAGGAAATTTTCAGTCGAGCACCGAGTCTTACTTCATGTATATGTAAAAGAAGGCAGATAAGAAGCAGTCCATTTCCTTTTTACTTTTATTCGAAAAGTCAAAAATGAATCGATTAGGCTTTACTCTATTTGAATCGCACTCCATACTTGCTAATTTTAATATCGTGGCATTACTTGATGATTAAATTTCAAATATAAGAAGACATCTTAAATCTTAAAACAGAAGACAGTTTTTTTTTTCGAATTTACCGGCGGCCAAGGAGAACATACTATGATCAGGCAGGCATGTCGGGGCCGCATACACCGCCGAATCCTGGAACCTTCTGCCGCAAAACGCGGGAAAACGCCGTATATCCTTTTCTGAGCGCTCCAGAATGCATTTTTACTAAGAAGTCTCTCGACCAATCAACTCTCACGGCTTAATTCCTTCGGCGCGTTAATATAGAAGTAATCTTATCGTAAGCTGGAAAAAAGCGCGCCAAACCAATGTTCTAGAACAAACTCGAAATCTAATTCCTTCGAATAAATAAGATCAAAGAGAAAAGAAATACATATGTTTTATCAAGTATGGCAATATGCCAAAATAATTTTTACATTGAGACTAAAATCTTTCATAATTTGAGAAGTAATATTTTGACAGGAATCGTAGCGAAATAAAAAATAATGAAAAGAAATTCATAGGTTGTTATTTCAAAAGAGTAAAATATTTTTAGCTGGGAGATTGGTGTTTTTTAGAAGAATTAATTTCTAGGATGCATTTTATTTAAAGAAATAAAAGTGCGTAATTTTAATAGAGCATCTATCAGCGCCATTTTTTTAAGAGACTGAATTTGGAATAAACTATATTTTGCTAGATGTAATTTTGACAATCGAAATACTGGAGTGAGAAAATAATTTAGAATAATGGGATTTACACAGAATTATAGTTTTAATGAGGTCAACGGCGAAATTTTTTTAAATTTGTTTCATATATATATATATATATATATATATATATATATATATAACAGTTCTATCATCAACGCAAAACACACAAACAGACGTAAAAAATTCATAAAAAACAGATAAATGAAACGAAGCAATATTGGTTACATCATGAGAAACGCTACCCGGTGCTAATTCCCCGGGTGAAGTTTCTCTTGTGTGACTATGTATATGTTATGATCAAGATGATAAATCCGGTAATTATTAATACTAATCGTTTATTATTAATACTAACCACGTAGGTATTAATAATAACCGGTTATTTTTCACAAATACCAGATTTAATAATAATAACCGATTATTGTTAACAATTACCGGATTTATTAAGAATAACCGGTTATTATTAACTATTACCGGACTTATTAATAATAACCGGTTATTATTAATAATTACCTGATTTATTAATAATAACCGGTTATTATTAACAATTATCGGATTTATTAATAATAACCGGTTATTATTAACAATTACCGGATTTATTAATAATAACCGGTTATTATTAACAATTACCGGATTTATCATATTGACAGTAACGTATATATATATATATACCAGCGACGTGTAAATTCTCCTTTCTCTGAAGTTGCTTAAAAAGCTTACGCATTAAAACAAACATTTTTTGTGAAGCACTATAAAAAAAATTTGCTATAACTATTCTAAGCATATCGAATAATTAAGTTAAATTATTTTAGGGTAATATAAATTCGCGATCATTTCCCTATTCTCATTAATTTTATTAAAGATATATTTCTATGACCCTTAGTAATACATCAGTACATAAAAAAGCACAAATACTATATTGCAGTTATTAATTTTCATTAAGTACGTCGAAAAACTTTCGTAGTTATATTAAAGTTAGAGCCACAAAATATCCTCCAACGTAAATGTTCGTTGATAATGCATAATAAATCTAATAATGCTTAAATATATTTGACAGATTTTAGCAAATATATCACATGAGTTTTATGACATTAAGTGAAATATTTTATGTAATAGCGCCTTTGCGTAAATGATATTCTCCAATGAAGCGTTATGTCCACAGTATGTTAAACTGATTTTTAGAAAAATGTTTAGCATTTAAATAATTTATCATATTCTTTTTCGAAAAAAAAAATTGATCGCCAAATATTTTGTAATAGATTAAATAACTAAGTTTTCTTTAAAAAAATAAAATAATCGTTTATAATTTAATAAATTCTAAAAGATTAGTACGATTATTTTAAATCGTAACAGAAACACGTTTACTTCAAATATGTTACATTAGATACACAACAGACAAAAATCTGAACTATATAGCAAATAGGAGTTATAATCGATGCCATAAAAATGTGCACTTTACATTCGAATAAATTTGTTTACAAACGTGCACCCTATTTTTTGACCCATAGGGTCCGCTATGTATTTAAAAATAATTTGACATTTAATAATTCATGTATAAACACATAAATATACATTTATAATTATCAAATACCTGAAACAAGTTTTACTGTTTTCAGTTGCAGAAAAATTAAATATGAAAATGAATACAACTCAAAGTGTCATAACGCAGTGAATTTTGGTCGTAGAAGAAAGTAATTTTTACTGTTTTACTTATTAAAGCATCGATATTATACTTATTGAAGCGTAAAAAAAAATCGCAAATTGCAAATTTGATTATTTCGATATATTACTTATAGATGTGAGAATTTGTGAATTGCATATGTTTTTATTAATCTATGTCAGCATGATTTAGCATGATTTCATTTTGATTAAAAATACAAAAATATTTCTATTTTATGTTATGAAACCGTCAACTTGGAAGCTACTAAAAACTGTTTTTACCTATAAAATCAGCCCTTTCATATGGACTTTCCGTTTTATAACAGACAAATACCTTGTATCATTATTATAAGAACAGTTTTAGTTTAAAATACTCTGATAAAAATTGCCAATGCAACCATATATTTAAAATTTAAAGGTTTAGGATATAGCTATTGGATAACCACATGAGGGGATACTCTTCAGAAATTTGTGAGCATTAAATTGTATTTTGTTAATCTCTTCGCAATGATAATAATATAAAAACGTTGAGTGAATAATAAATTTTTCACTTATTGCTATATCTGAAACGAAAACAATATTTTGCCCACCGTATGAAACATACATCATATTTTATTTAGTTGTTTTATGAACGCGATAATTTACATCAGATTCAAATTTTATGTTAACAGAGAGTTTTAATTTGTTTTAATTACTTCTTAAAATGTTGTCCTGATAAAGAAGTATAAAACAAGTAAAAAAGAAAAAAGAAAAAAAATTCTAAAGTCGTAAATTTGATTATTTTTAGATATAAATTTTAAAGTTTTACATTTTAGTACCATGTTTTCATTTCCCAAAAGAACACTTTTGAGACAATTTATTTTATGTACGAAACCTACATATCTGGAGAATCTAATTCGAATGCTGAGATATATTTAGACTGTGCTTTTGTTTTCAAGAAACGAAATATTCCTTCTTACATATTCCTTTTAATGTATCGCCTAAATTGTCCACAGGGAAACTTTCTGAGGTTTGTTGTCCACAAAAGGCACTGAAGTTTGTTTTCAAATGGTTTTACTGTGCAATAAACAGAAGAGCGTAGAAGAATTTCTTTAGACTTTCTAAACAGAAGTACAATAGGGATAGAGAAGCGAAGCTCTTATATTTCAGCTAAGATGTATTAAGTGTTTTACATTTTAAGAAATAAAGTTTATGTTATACTACGGCAGATATTTTGAAAGATTTTAGCTAGTTAATTTCCTTATCAAGTTAAAACATAGCTTATAGATATACACATTTATGCATGTATGAATAAGTGTATAAGTTTGTTTGTGCATATGTGTTTATTAATTTATGTCAGCATGTCTTACAATTCAAAAAAGACAAAAATATATCTATTTTATTCTATAAAACCCTCAACTAGGACACTACTAACTATTTCTTTTACATATAAAATCTCTCTTTTTATGCACTTCTGTTTAAAAACAAATAAATACAGTGTTTCATTATTATAAAAGCATTTTTGCTTTAAATATTTTTTAATCGTCTCATAGCTGATAGATACTATTTTCTGCAAAGTAAACAACTTCTATTGCAGTATATAAACAGCATAATTAGATCTTAATTATTATCTGAGTGTTTTTTTAAACCCATGTTTATCATATTTTACGTAACATATCATGATTTTGAAGTTATATATTAAAAAGTTACACGTCAAAATACGTTCCTTTTTCAAAACTATATTTGTTATAGAACACATGCAGGAAAAATAATTCAATTTATAGTTGTAGGATTAACGAATGACTCAAAATATTACATTTAATTTTTACAGGGATTAAACTTTTTTAAAACTATGCATGAAAAAATGAAAACAATTTCCATTTCAAGTTGTAGGATTAACGAATGAATACAAAGACTACATTTAATTTTATCAACCTTCATCTTTTTTAACGAATTATTATAATCCCCTTAATTATTTTAGAATTTATTTTTATTACTATATAAACCCATATTTCAGAAAATAACTTCATAAAATTTCTGTTTCTTTTTTTTCTTTTTTTTTCTTCTTTTATATTTTTATCATTACAAGATTTAGGGATTTAATCATTGTTTTGTTCAAATTATTTTTAAATAAATTGTTGTTTATGAAAACCTTTACATGTATTTCAACAGTAGCATCAGTAGTATCAGAGATTTAATTCGAAAGTATTAATAATATGAATTGTGCTATTTACCGTAAATAACAAATCTAAATTTAAAGCATTGTGATACAAAAATTTTACTCGGAATATTTTTATGTTTAATATTTTCATGTAAATGTATATTCATGTAAAATTATATTAAAAATTATATTTATATCTAATTACATTTTTATGCATATCAACGCTGGTTTTTAAATTCTACTCAACATATCCATTTTTGATATAAAAGTGGTCAACGTATTAGAACTTATGCAATAAAATAATGAAAACAGTACACTTTTCCTTAAAGTATGTGTAAAAATGTGTTTAGAAATATGTTTTTAATTTTAACTTTATTATCTATTTTTTTTAATCATTTTAAAGTAACAAGATGTTAAAAACATCTTTATATATTTATCATGAAATCACAAACATTAAAGTAGATTAAAAACCACGACAGACATCAAATATTTAAACTGGGGATAAAATCTGAAATGTTATGCATAAAAATCAGTGTCTTATATAATATTGAAATATCAGGGGATGAATATTATTGTTTAACATGAAATTAGCCAATTTCAAAGATTAAATTTTTTTCATTATGAAAAAAGGAGTCTTTCTTTTCAATCATTGTTGAAAGAAACTAAATAAAAGTATGTGATATTTGGAATTTAGAATCCAAACAAATATTATTCCGTATAGGTAGTATATTTTTTGAAATACTGTATTAAGTAAAATGATTATTGAAAAACTACACTCCTGCAGTCCGAAAGATCCATATAGAAAACTATGTTTCACCTTAGAATTTATAATATGTATACATTTAATATATTTTTTAATTCAATGCAATTTAAGAAAACACTTTTTATACCAGCTTATAAAATTACTATTTTGCATACTATGTGTGTGCAGGCGTGTGAAGGAAAATATTTCCTTCAAATGCATGCATTCAATGAATGCAGCACCTTAACCTTTTTCTATTAACTACTCTTCAATATCGTTTTATATAAAACAAAGAATGAGATACATGATAACTCAATACAAACAATACAATGTCATTTTTGATAAATTCCAAATTTATTAATATATACATTTTTTAGCTGAACATTGAATTTAATTCAAAGCGGTGATATATTTTCTTACATTTAATACATTATCTTACATTATCTTACAACGATTACGAATAATGTCTACTTATTAATGCTATACTAAAATATTCTTAGCGAGGCGTCTAAGTATAGATATTATACTAACCATTAAAATTTTCAAGATTAACACTTAATTTTGACATCATATTGGGATTCTTCGGTAAATTTCACTTTGAGATATCAAATGGAAAGTTATGATTTAGTAAGTCATGATTATTTGATTAAGTCTTCTGATTTAAAATAGAGATATCCTAATGTTAAATTCATTTTTAATCGATTCAACACACATTCCTATGAAGGTAGCTTTTTAATCATAACTCTAAAAGCACTAGGCGGATTGACCTGTAATTTTCTAATATCATAGCGTGAAACCCCCCAGTAACTGAAACTTTAAGGATTCTTTCTTGTTCAAATCACTATTGAAAAAAATTAAATCTATTTTATACTTAGCTTTGCTTTTTAAAGGATAGTAGAGATATATTAAAAAATTATTGTTGGCAAAATTTAAAAAAATTATACATTTTATTATTAAAAATTAATTTCATTCATAAATATGGTCAAAAACTCAAGTAACTGACACCATCCCTATTTTGGAACACCAATAACTGACACAAAGTGAACTTGTGACTGACACTTTATTTTAAAATATTAAAATCCTTTAAAGAATTTGATTATTTATTATAAAAACCGAATATATTAATATGTATTACAAAAGATGTGATTTAGTTAGCTATACTGCATTATTAGTAATGCAGAGTATATAGTAAGAGTATATAGGGGTGATATTTAGTACTGCATTATTAGTAATGCAGATATCATTTTGCAGATATCAACATTTATGAATCACTAAATGACATCTGGTGTGAGACACCGGTAAAACAACTTAAATTTCAATTGTGCTTTGTACAAAATAAATTTAATTTATTATTATGCATTTTTAAACAGTTCCAATAATAGATTTCAACTTTCTTAATATTGCCAATATCTTACAACTCTGTCAGAGACTGGTGAAATGAAATTCTAGGAACCAATAACTGGCACCCTCCATTAAGCTAAATTAAATAACTATTAAACCTAAATCATGGCTCTAATATATCATATGAATCTGTAAACACATTTCTACTAGTATAACTTTAAGACAAAAGTTTAGGAGGGTGGCATTACAAATAGATTAGAAAAACACTTCTTTAATTTTAGAAATAAAATGTTTGCTTCAAAATGGCACTTTATGTATTCTTAAAAGTTTCTGCTTCATTGAATATGTTCTTTGCCCTCTAGAGGTGAATACTTTGACTCCAAATTAAAAATAAGTGTCTCATTAGCCACTAGATGACATTACTTTGCAGAATTTTACAACAAAATGCTTATTCGAGTAAGATTTTTGCTGAAGTGTCAGTTACTGTATAGGTGTCAATAATTGAGGATTTCACCCTATTTGAAGTTTTTGAAATCGCTTTCGGTTAAAAAATGCGTAAGTTGAAATTCATATATTTTGGGAAAAAAATATTCAAAAATAAATATATTTTAAAATTAAGTTTTGAAAACATTAAATTTTGCAATGTGTTTTGTGACGATGAAAAATGAATTGAGAAGAAGGAGTTCAAAATTTTAACCTGAATAATTTCTAAACTAATTTTTCGGATGATTTCTTGTTTGGTATCCGAAGGTACAATTTATCAAAACATCCATATGTGATGCCAAAATTATGTGTTACGGTTGAAATTTTTTTAATTTGGGGCAATTTCTATATGTAGATGACCCCTAACCAAAAATTATGTACCGAAATTGTTTGTACACTTTTATTACTAATCCATTGCACGGCCAAACTCGATTCTACCTCCCCTCATACGGCCTTCACAATCACCCCTTAGTTTCGGAATCGTTAAAAGGCTGCTTCGCCGGTAGATGGCGCGATATATTTACCATAAATAATGCTTAGTAAATGTTTATTCTATACATAAAAATACAAGAATATTTGCAATATATTCATTATAAAAGGTATATATAACATATGTATCTTTTGTTTCGGCATTTTCTTTACTACAAACAGGAAAAACTAAAAGATTTAGAGATAAAATAAATAAATACAATGCTTTCAGAAATTAAAAATAGTTTAAATAACACGCTACTATAAAATGCAAAACAAACATTATAAGTAAATTTCTATATTTATATACATTTAAATTCTTGATTACTTGAAACACTGATAATTCTGAGCGTAAAATGCACAATAAAAAATTTAAAAAATAATTACAAGTTTCATAATAGTAGTAAGAAAATTAAGCAAGTTCGCCAATATCCGGCAATGAACTCATATCGATTTTTTTTTCCTCAAAACATGGATTATTTTTACACGATTCTTAATTATTTAAAATATGTATATATATATGTATATTCAAAACAATTTTCAATAAATTTAATCATTATAGGTACCGATCTGAAATATATAAGCATTATATGTAACATATCTATCTTTTACTTCGGCGTTTTCTTTACTACAAACAGGAAAAACTAAAAGGAAAAAACTAAACAAAACAAACAGGACAAACAGGAAAAACTAAAAGATTTAGAGATAAAATAACTAAATACAATGCTTTAAGCAATTAAAAATAGTTTAAATAACATCCTACTACAAAATGTAAAACAAACATTATAAGTAAATTTCAATACATTAAAATTCTGGATTACTTGAAACATTGATAATTCTGAGCGTAAAATACACAGCAAAAAATAAAAAAAATAATTACTAGTTTCATAATAGTAGTAAGAAAATTAAGCAACTTCGCCAATATCCGGCAATAAACTCATATTGATTTTTTTTCTCAAAACATGGATTATTTTTACACGATTCTGAATTATTTAAAATATATGTATATATGTGTACATTCAAAACAATTTTTAATAAATTTAACCATTATAGGTACTGATCTGAAATATATAAGCATATAGAAATATAATAGAATTACATATAAAATTAAATATTATATTCTAGTTCTGGAAAGTCATGGTATAAAAGTATGTATATAAAAATAAAAATATACTTTCATGTTTCATAAAAGATTTAGAGATAAAATAACTAAATACAATGCTTTAAGCAATTAAAAATAGTTTAAATAACATCCTACTACAAAATGTAAAACAAACATTACAAGTAAATTTCAATACATTAAAATTCTGGATTACTTGAAACATTGATAATTCTGAGCGTAAAATACACAGCAAAAAATAAAAAAAATAATTACTAGTTTCATAATAGTAGTAAGAAAATTAAGCAACTTCGCCAATATCCGGCAATAAACACATATCGATTTTTTTTCCTCAAAACATGGATTATTTTTACACGATTCTGAATTATTTAAAATATATGTATATATGTGTACATTCAAAACAATTTTTAATAAATTTAACCATTATAGGTACTGATCTGAAATATATAAGCATATAGAAATATAATAGAATTACATATAAAATTAAATATTATATTCTAGTTCTGGAAAGTCATGGTATAAAAGTATGTATATAAAAATAAAAATATACTTTCATGTTTCATAATATCAACAGAATAAGAAAACATATTTCGCCAATATCCGGCAATCAAATCACATCGCTTTTTTTTTTCTCAAAACATGGATTATTTAACAAATTCATAATAATTTTTACAGGTTTTATTATTTTAGAGAATGAACAAGTTTTTTTTTTTTTTTTTTTTTTTTTTTTTTTTTTTTTTTTTTTTTTTTTTTAGCTGTAGCATTATGTACTCCATTTATGAGAGAATAGTTTTTGTGGAAATTTTAGAATATTGTGTGGTTACAGAAATTACAGAATATTTTTTCAGATTTTTAAAATATTAATTCATAAATCTATCCACCCTACTTGTATATATATATGTATCTATAGGTATATGCAAATTCTATTTCTTGATTAGACTTTAAACATTGATAATTTTTACAGTGAAATATACATTAAATATTATAAAATTAAAATTAAGTAAACTTTAAAATTTTTCTTGATAAAGAGTTCTTACATGCAGTTAAATTGGTTTCATTTGTAAAATACCTTGCCATATTTTTTTAAATGATGGGCAAGAATTTTGCACATATTAATGAGCATATATTTATTTTATGCTCGTTTAAGTCACATTCCCCTAAAGGGTTTTTTATTAGTCTTGGATATATCAATTCATAAATAGTTTTGACGAACGAAACGCAAAGATAAGGAAATTCTCCATTAGTAATGGTAAGTAATAGCGCCCCCTACGTTCTTCCGGGGAGAAACTCTTATTCCTCTTGAACAAAGGGAAAATGACTTTTTGTTACGGCCGTATAAAGGGAAGGAGAAAATTGAGTTAGGCCGTGTCCATTGTTACCAGTTACATTTTTGTATGATTTGCGGCAGCCTAAGTCTGGTGGGAGTATCCTTTTTTTTTCACGACTGTACATCATTTACTGTATAGCATGTGAAAACGTCATAAATATATTGCAAACCATTTTCTTGAAATCCTTCCCGCAATGTGTAAAATAAATGTTTTCAATAAAATACTTTAAAAATTAGTATATTAAATGCTCTATATGATGGTTGCTGAAATTCGTTTTCCAAAATCCTCTGTTCTAAAACGAAATTCTGAACGCAGTTATATTTGATAACAAATCATCTAAATTTTAATAAGCATGAATAAAAAAAAATCGATGTTTTGGTCGATGGAAAGTTATGAAAAGCACAATGTTGTCACATAATTTCATTAAAATATACTTCTGTGTATTTTTTATATGAACGTAAGAATAATATGTCATATTTATTTGCTTTCGAGTATATTAACATTCGCCCGCAATGGATATAAATGAAATACAATAAATTTTAACTATAATGTATTTTGGTTTCATTTCAGCTGAAAGAGCTATATAACGATAAATTATGACAATTTCAAAGTGTTTTTACTCCTGGGATCCGAAAGCTTTTTAAAGTTCCTGGAATTGGATCAATATATTTGAAGAAGATGAAATGTCGCCCTATTGTTAGAGACAGTTCATTATTGTCTGTCGCTTCTGAACGAGTTAAAATTATTTTTGAAAAGAAATGTCGTATTTCAATTATCTTTTCAAACGTTTGAAGAATACTTCAAAGTTATAGCTTTCAAAGAAATTACTCCGCTTGGGTACATTGTAAAAAAAACTAAATATTTTTACCAAACAAAGAGAACAAAAAGAAAATAAAGAGCTCTACGTTTTATAAAAAAGACCGTATTTATTATAAATATCCTGTTATTTTATCATATTCTCACCCAAAATAAACAGTTTACAGATTAAACATTTTTATTCGAATTCTGCCTAACTTTTTTCCATAAAGTCAACATTTATTTTTGTATTGCTTAGAATATTTCAAATGTAAGATAATTAAATAAAGATATGTATTTCATTATACACGATATGCGTTATTAGGATAAAGCTTTACTCAGAAATGTATTTACTATATGTCATACATCCAATTTTTACTGTATTATAGATGAAAAAATATATAAGATACTTAACCCCTTCGCGACGAGCGTCTTTTACAGAATTTTTAATCTATTATCACCGGTTTTTCAAATGAGAAATTTTCACTTAATTGAATCGCAAAAATGCTATGATTAGATAAGGAAAACTTTACAAAAAAAAATAACTGGTTGGAATAATCGAGGATTCTGAGCATCTTAAGCGTCACGTATTCGAGTCGCTCGTCCCCAAGGGGTTAATGATATGGGAAATACGCAATACAGGCAGCACATTAGAAGCTACCAAATCATTGAATAGAAAAATTTCTTTTCCAAACATGTCGTAAGCATAATTCTTGCATTCTCTTTCCGCTTTAGCCCTTTCGGTTCTGGCGTACTACTAATAGTACATAATCTTTCCGCTAACTTATTTTTCAGTATTTAGTTATTTTTCTCAAAGCGCACACTTCTTTTGAAAAAGTGCGTTTATTTTTTTTTTCCAAAATATGGCGTTACATGTCTAGGAACACTCTTTAAAGATGGATGAAATTTCTAATACACGTGCAGTCAATAAGTCTTTTGTGTTTGCTCTTATTATTAATATTCTAAACAATTATAATTATTGTTTGAAATTATTTTAATAAAATAAGTTATTGTAGCTAATGTTTCATGTAACTTTTGTAATAAAAACCAATTAAATGCTATGATTTAGCAACGTTTGAATATGTGTACTAGCAGTAGTACAGTGGTCTTCAAAAGCATTAATTTTACCAAAGTATGTACATTGTATGTATTAATTTTTGGAAATGAGTTTTATAGTAATTGAGGGGCATATTTATGTTATATATAAATATTTCTCATTCTTTATGTTAAATAATATTTATATGTAACAACATTAGTCTATAATTAATTAAAACAAGAACGAAAAATCATGCGTCAAGCATAGATTATGTAACACTTTTCAACGCTTCCAAATCATGCCGTTTAATAAGCTGAAAGGTAACATCTAAGTAAAGAATTTGGAAAACGCATACCATATTTAAAAAAAAAAATCAGAAATTTTAAACATATACAATATTCGGAAAAATATCCGAATACTTTTATTCAGCCCTGTATATGATCTATAGATTTGTATACATACTACATAGGATGCTAAATTTTAGTTCAGTTAGAAAACGCTTAGCACAGTTTAAAATTCTCCTTCTGGAGTTTCTGCCAATAAACGGAAATGTGTTCGCGAACTTTTGTGCTTCCCTGTATATGATCTACGGAATTCATACACACCATCTAATAGACAAAAAGTGCGTTAAATTTAAAATCTCGTTCAGTAACTTAAAATGCACGTCCAGGAATTATTGTTAACATACAGAAGAAAATTCTTTTGTGTTTCCCTGTAAATGAACGATGACTGCTATACATACAATATTCTGTAGTAAGCCTCTTGTAATGCACCTTAGTGATATATATAAATTTCATTGCGTTTAAAATAGTGAAACATTATTTAAATAAACCGCAGACGATTTTTCTCCATAGAAGTAATGTAACGAAATTCTTTTGAGTGTCCCTGTAAAACAACTATAAGTGCTACACACTTCCGTTGAAATAGGGAACATGTTATAGATAACGACAATAACATATAAAAATTGCAGAGCAATCCGAGCATATTTACGGGAGTTACAGCACGGACAGACGGCAGACGGCAGACAAACCGAAGTCATAAACACTTTTCAACTAGGTTGGAAAGTGTTAAAAACCGACCATAGTTGTGTGCTCGGTCGTGTTATTATGTACGTAACAAATAAATCCTCATATTTATGTAGTAAAATCCCAACGCAATGATATGTGTATATATATATATATATATAGCATAGGAGTTCAAAAAGCGATACAGCAACAAAAGGTTGATAGATGGAAAGGATAGTATTTATCTTTTAAGGAAGCATTATCTTTAGTTTAATTTTAACACAATTATTCAAATTGGTAAACAAATCATATGAGTTGTAATTTTCCAACTGGATGAAAAATGTCCGGTCCAGGATTTGAACCTGTGATCTCTTGGCTGAAGCTGCCATGCTCTTCCAACTGAGCCATCCCGATCGATTCTGGAGGACCTAAATTGTCCAGTTAACCTTATTGATCATAGCCTCTGGTCTGATATCTGAATCAGCTCAACAGATTTAATCGCAGGTAATTTGAAACTCCAGTAAACGCTGGATACGTGATTACACTAAATTAATTTTAACACAATTAAACAAATTGATAAAGAAATCATATGAGTTGTAACTTTCCAACTGGACGAAAAATGTCAGGGCCAGGATTTGCACCTGGGATTTCTTGACTGAAGCTGCAAATGTTCTTTCTCTGAAAGTAAATAAATCATTGATTTATTTACTAATTTGAATAAATGTGTTAAAATTAATCTAGTCTAATCACGTATCCAGCGTTTACTGGAGTTCCAAATTACCTGCGATTTATTCTGTTGAGCTTATTCAGATATCACGACAGATGCTATGATCTATAAGGTAAACTGGAAGAATTAGGCCCTCCAGATTCGACCGGGATGGCTCAGTTATAATACATTTATCTATTGAGCTTATCAGGTATAATACATTTATAGTTATACAGTTATAATACAGTTATAATACATTATAATACATTTATAATAATAATACAGTTATAATAATATTTATAATAATATATTTACAGGTATAATACTACAGTTATAATACAGTTACAGTTATAATACAATTACAGTTATAATACATTTATCTATTGAGCTTATTCAGATATCATGACAGATGCTATGATCTATAAGGTAAACTGGAAGAATTAGGCCCTTCAGATTCGACCGGGATGGCTCAATTATAATACATTTATCTATTTGGGCCCATTGTACAATTAATGGAACATCTGTAAATGACTTTTTTTCCTTCGAAAGCCCATTGTAGTATAAGTAGTACATCATGCAATTTTTTAAATATTAATAATGTTTTCATAAAGCTTAATTTTTGCAATTGAAATCAACACTTTTACAAGTTTAAATAATAAAAAAAAACTTTTGTAGAACACACACACACAAAAAAAAAAAAAAAAAAATCAGACCCGAAAGGGTTAAATAATATATTTCTGACTTATATTTTTTTTCAAGATTTTATTAACAATATATGTCATTCACATATAAAATTATAAGTTGAAAATTATGCGAGGTTTTTGAGTAAAAAAGCTTCAAATTGTACAGTTGAACGTTTGTGACTACGAAATTTACATACAATGTTATGGTGACCTACAGCAATTTTCCATTTGAATATGTAAATACTCTTTAAAGTTGTTCAAATAGTCACAAAAATAAATCTTATACGAGGGGCAGTCGGAAAATAAGTTTCCCCTGGCGACTGTGGACAGAGGTGTGTATGAAAGACAAAAAATGTAATGAGACATTAAAGATAAAACATAACTTTATTTTTCCACATAAGTACCAAGTACATTGAGACATTTGTCATACCGCTTTATAAGCTTCAAAAAGTCCTCCAGGAAAAAATCAGGGCTTTGAATATGGACGAAGCGGTGAATGGCTATAGCCGAAAGACAACACAGCAGGTGAACGCGAACGTCCAAGACACCGATACTGTTTGGTAGAGGTCGACCGCGATCCAGCAGATGGTACTGTTGACTGCAACAACGCCATCTGCGCAGGCACTGCAACAGCGCCATCTGCTGGATCGCGGTCGACTACCCAATGGTGTATCGGTGTCTTGCACGTTCGCGTTCACCTGCTGTGTCGTCTTTCGCCCATAGCCATTCAACGCTTCGTCCGTATGCAAAGCCGTGATTTTTCCTGCAGGGCTTTTTGAAGTTAATAAAGTGGTATGACAAATGTCTCAATGTGCTTGGTACTTATGTGGAAAAATAAAGTTATGTTTTGTCTTTAATGTCTCATTACATTTTTTGTCTTTCATACACACCTCTGTCCACAGTCACCAGGGGAAACTTATTTTCCGACTGCTCCTCGTACAAAGTGGTCTATGGGCAGTAATAGTGAAAACCATTTTGAAAATTTTAGCGTTTAATATGCTGATATTTATTGCACTTACGTCAGCAACAGAATTTTGATACATTGCAATTTATGGACGATAATTATCTGAAAAGCGTTTCAGTGACTTTAGGTTACTTCAAACTTAACGAAATTTCTTACTGCATTACACTATTTCTATTGCCTTCTTAAATGTTATAAGTTGCATTTAAAGTTTTTTTATACTTTTTTCTTTAACTTAACTGGGTTTTTGTATGCGAATATGGAATTTCCTAATAGAATTTTCTCCCACTTCCTCTTATGCAAAAATTTTAAACATTAGGTACACTAGTGTGTTTCCAATGATAATACGTCCTTTTATTGCGTTTAAAACGTATATATAAATTAATAAATTAACTTTAAGGTTTTTCTTCGTTAGAAGGCAACATGCAATAACTTGCCAAATAATGTTTATGGTTATAATTATTTACGTAAATATGGCCACACCCCTCCAAAATAAGACTAATATCACTGAATGTGCAGCAAAGAACTATTTTAAACTCTAAAGTGTAGAAAATATAAATTAAAAAATTAAGAGTGTAATATATATATATATATATATATATATATATAACTATACATGTAAATAAATTTATGGTTATACGTTGGAGAACAATTTAGAAATCTTGAATATATAATTTAAATAATATATATATATTTTTTTACTGTTGGCATATCTTAAATAAATCGGTCAAGTGAAAGTATAACTCTCGCACAAAGGGTTTCATACATTAAATCTACTAATTACTATTTATTAATTAATAAACCCCTACTACCTCTCATTTTTTCAAAATTTTGGTTTCAGTAGATTCGTGAATAGAAGCAGGTGGGATATATTTTTCCAATATACTTTCGACGATATCTCTGAAAATGTAATACCTAAAATTAAAACATATATATTTTTCAGTTCAATGCTACAAGATCTTTCGAACGACATAAATAAAATAAATTTTTGGTAAAAAGTAATTTAATTAATATCTCGGCTAATTACCGACAATTTTTTTTCTAAAATCATTATCAAATATCCTTGGGTGATTCTGCATAGATAAATACCTCGAGTGCCCGTCAATGCCCATGCACTCCGCCCGTGAAGTACAGTTTGTGTGTAACGGTAAAAAGGGTTTTTCTCATAAACTATGTTACCTACAAAAATAGCTATAGTTTTCCTGCAAGGTTTAATTAAAATCCCACTACCTCTAATTTTTCATAATTTTAGTTTCAGTAGATTCGGAAATAGAGGGTGGGGGGCATTTTTTTTTGCGGTACATTTTTGACGATATCTCTAAAAATATAATAGCTATTATAACAAATATATTTTTGAGTTCGATGTTACAAGATCTTTCACACGATATACAAAAAGAAAACTTTTTTTTAAGTAACTTAATTAGCTCCCTAAATTTTTCCTAAACATATTTGTGATTGGCTAATAATCTGAAAATATGTTGGTAAAAGGCTTTTAACGTCCCATAGTTTACGAGAACAAGTTGGAAATTGTACGTCAAACGTTACAAACGAGGTGCGTTCGTACGCACGTTTTAGAATTAAATTCATGATCTCCCGTGCGTAGAACGGGTTAAACAGCTAGTTAAGTATATATTTTATGACACTGTTCATACAAATATCTTAACTAGTTATATAAATATTCAGATATATATGTATCAGCTAGTTATATAAATATTCAGATCTTGATGATTTTTAATTCTGTGAAATGAATTATATCGTCTGCAGATTAATTTCTGTCATAAAATAAGCATCTCGGTCGCTTGACGATTTAACATCCATCGGAAGCTCCTATAACAAAAAAGCACCGATTTAAAAAAAAAAATCAAATTTCTTAATAAATATTTTTATTAATATCTCCTAAAGTTTTGATTCGATTTTAATAAAATTTGAAGTGTCTCGACAAAATTCTGCAAAGATAATATATTTTAAATTGCAAATCATTTGGTTGGGTAGTTTTTGCGTTGTTATATGCGGACAGACAGACAGACGGACGGACAGACAGACGGACAGACAGACAGACAGACGGACGGACAGACGGACGGACCAAACGACGACTATAGGTGCTACGTATTTATATAATTACGAACGCACCTAAAAAGGGCTCTGACAGACGGACAGAGAGACACTGAAGTGATCTTATAAGGTTCCGTTTTTACTTTTTAAGTATGGAACCCTAAAAATTAACAGAGTAAAAAATATAACTTTTTAAACAAATTTACAGGTTTGCACTTTCTACTAACCGTAATTCGACAAGCTGTAAATTTTCAATAACCCACTGATATCGAGTGTGTCCGGTCATTCCATCTCCACGGCAGTATCTTGCGGACCCTACTTTTTCATACCGAAGGCGACAGCTGTACGGCAACTCTTCGTAGTAATGAAAGCAGGTGGTTGTCTTAAAAGCGGATGAGTAAAAAGGAGTACATACGGTATCATATCCGGGCGGACCACATTTTTGCTTTTTTCCTCTACTTCGCTGACGCCTCAGGACTAGAAACCTGGAGTGCGCTTGATGCGGAGGACTAATTTTCCCATTGCTTTATGTCTATATTTTCATTTACTTTTCAACTAACTATTTACGTTTTGTGCTGTTTTTGTCTACCGGCAAGGAGCTAGTAGTCGATGAAAATACCAGCGATATCCTAAATAACAATGTTAGTAGGTATAGAATAACTGAAGGTATAAATAAATAATAAAGGTAGTTAATAGTAATTTTTTAGAAATAGAAATAAATTAAAGTTTGTAGTTAAGGAATAAAATCCAAGTTCATCCCCCTTGTAAACTGTCAGGTAAGTTTAGTATATCTTCTAAATTTTAGTACGTATTAGTTAAGCAGTTTTTAGTAGCAATTTTTAACTTAAATTAAGCTTTTCAGCACCTCTTAAGCTAAGTTAGTGCTAGTTATAAACATTATACCATTAATTATATTTATTTAGTATATAACCATTTGTCCCTACCCTCCCATATTTATATTTATCTAAGTTATATAAATTATAAATATTAAATTATATATAGATAATATAGCCGATGGTTCAAACCCTCTCTTAATTTAGTAAATTATGCATATACTATCACCCCTGTGGGAATAAGCAACTCTAGAATATTTAGTTTCAGTTAAAATTATCGTAGAGTAGAACTATAGGTAAATTAAGACAAAAAAACAAGTAAAGTAATAGTACTTAAAGTCTAAACGTTAGCACCTAGTTTCTAGTATTAAAAGTGTTATGAAATGTCTAACCCCATTCCTTTTGAGATGCGGCGATCATGTACGCTAATGACGCCCGGTGCATGTAAAATCTTTCGTGGGTGTGAGGTCCTCCAAGTTACCTGTGAATTACACATCTGAGGGTGCCTAGTCAGGTGAAGGTCTCGTCACCAGATCAAGGTTCTAAATTACGAGACCAACTCGAGTAGCGATGGCATGACGTACGGATAAGCGATGCAGCGAGGAAATGGTAAATATCCCAGCATCTCACATCCGTCCGGCATGATTTCGCTACACTGCGCAGTGCTGAACCGCCTCATCAAAATTCAATTAGCAACCGGCCAACTAAAAAAAATCAATTAAAGCAACAAGACGCAGTGAAGCCACTTTGGCCTATAGATTTAAGAAACACATCTTTGCCAAGCGGATAGCAGACGAATCCGCGCCTCGTTACCAGGTATCAATTCATTAAGCTAGGCAAACGCCTGGCTGGTAGGGGCTTGGTCAGTAGTCTAAAAAAAAGAGCTAGTAGTCACCTTTGTTGACTCTCCACGATCTGAACTCACGGTAGAGCAATTATCGGGCATTGGTTTCACGAACATCTCGGAGGTGTGGTTCAATCTTGTGGGCTGCCGCGTTTTACCTTGGGGACAATGAAACTCGGGACATTTCTTGAGGATAGGCCCCTTTCCGTATCTTAACTGTGGTTCTATGACAGTGTCCGGAGATCAGTTTAAATTCCTGTCATTTTCAGTATTGGGCAAGTTTAGTACACAACTGTTCTTACAGTACTGTGCATATTAATTAAGATACATTATTTCCATGTATGTCTACATATGCTAATGTCCATGGCCGATTATAGTTAATTAATCGTGTCTAATCGCGTATTAATCTAGAAAACACACGGAAATTTAAACTTCATATTTGTATATGAAGATTCGCCTATGAACTATATGACGATTATAGATAACTGCAGTCCCCCTCCCTCCTGTCTGTTTTTCATGCGACTGTTTTAAAGAAAATTGCCATATAACTCGAAAAATAGAAATGTGAAATGTTGCAAAATGCAGAGTTGAAAAAGGTTGATATAGATTTAAAAATAGTGCAAACTTGGGGATGACATATGTTTTGGCGAAAATTTTGTTCCAACAAAGATTACCCTTTGCCTCTCTTATTTATCTATCATAATTTGATATGACTGAAGTAGTTTCTTTAGGAAAGTACAAAATCTCAATTTTAACATAAAAAATTAGAACAAATACTTCCAAATTGTAACATATTGCTCACACTTCCAAATACTGCTTGTTCCTTGAATTCATTTAACAGACAGCAGGTCTTGATTAAATTAAATTTAAACACATTTTTGAATAAAACAATTTGTAAAATATATAACTAAGAACATGTAAATATTTACTAGCAAGCAATTAATCACAAATAACAGCAAAAACGAAACCTAATATCATAATAAAGCGATATGTATACAATTAACCTGTTTAATATACTATCCGACTGTAGATATTTTAATTTAAGTAAAATCATTATAATTACGATGTTTTACGTACACCTAAAATTATGAAGTGGGTCATTTTAACCCTTGTGTAAATAAACTGCATGTTTCATTATGTAATAATGTACGCTTATAAAATCAAAATCAACATAATCCAAATTTCAAAGAGGATGATTGAACTTTGTACCGTTATATTAAAAATAAATAAGCAACGTAAACATAGCACAAATGAAATACATGTGAATATAGTATACAGCTGTTTTGGAGCTTCTAAAGCTCCATCATCAGTGCCAATGTTAAAAACAGATGTAAGTGTTTATGCCATATCAGTATGTAAGCGTCTCCGCTCGCTGCTAAGGTGGAATGAGAATGAGTGTTGAAAAACAAACAGCGGAGTCAGGATCCCCACATTTTATCCTCCCTTCTTAAACTTGTCCAGACCGACTGAGTGCTTCTCATTGGTCTCCTCTGTCATGTGGAGCTCCTGACTCCGCTGTTTTTTACAACACTCATCGTCAATTCCGCCTTAGCAGCGCGCGCAGGTGCTTGCTTACAGATATGGCACTTCCGATTTCTTTAAAATCAGCTGTTGTTGTAATGTTGTTTCTCACTTTCTTTCCTGAGCCACTACTAATATCTGGTTTGGCGTTATTAAATACATCACATCTGGAATTTGTACAAGTTATTTTGTTATCAGTTTCACAGTTTGTTATTCAGTTCATTCTTCATGGTTAATGGTAATTATTAGCACTGGAACCAAACAGAACCGCTGGAAGTATCGTCTGCATCTTTTTCTTTAATGTTATTATCGGTTTCGAACAAAGAATCAAATTAGATATAGGTCTTGCGTCAATTTCATGGTTTCAAGCCTGCTCTTTCGAACCATTTGATTCGTTGTAAAAATAAAGTAAACTCACATAAATAGTACGAAACACTGTATCGGCAAATTAAATACCGGAAGAAAAGAAATTCACTGTAAGGACTACGAACAGTCGGTTTTAGAAAGATCATTACGACCTCATAAAGTAAAAGCATTCACAACATTCCAAACATGTTACAGGCAGACTTCTGCTTATATAAACACACCCATATTACATTCTTTTATCTGTGAGGCAGGTTCAAATACAAAATACTTTGCAGAAAACAAAGCAAAACAAACGTGAGGAAATACTTTTATATTTCATTTTTCTGAGAAAAATCAAAATGACACTTGGCGCAATTCTAGGTAAACTACTTTGTTAGGACTAAAAGAAACTTTATTAAGTATAGAGGATGACTTAAATCAAATTGATTTAGTAAAAGTTAAGAATATAAAAAAATATCAGTAAAAATACATGAGTTATTGAACTCAAAACTTCGCAAGGAATCAAATAGTTTAAAGTGGGGTGTAATGGTGGCTCGTAATTCTTGTATTGAAACTATAAATATAAAACATGTTATTAAAGTAGGCCCTAAAATGCTCCTGCAAAATGATAAATTAAGTCTAAATTATTTATGCCTGAAATGACTGTAAGTTGAAGGATTGAAGCAGGAAAGTGTCATGTGGGAGGGGTGGTCGGTTATCTTGTCAAACTACTAAATTTCATTATCGTAAATTGAACATTTGAGTATTTTTTTTCTCTTTTTAGGTGCGTTCGTAATTATATAAATACGTAGCACCTATAGTCGTCGTCTGGTCCGTCCGTCTGTCCGCATATAACAGCGCAAAAACTACCCAACCAAATGGTTTGAAATTTAATATATATAATCGATGTAGATTTTCGCAAGGAATAAAATAGTGTAAAGTGGTATGTAATGGTGGCCCGTAATTCTGGTGTTGAAGCTATAAATGTAAAATATGTTATAAAGGTAGGCACAAAATTTATCTTTCAAAATGATAAATTAAGTCCAAATTATTTATGCCTGAAATGTCTGTAAATTGAAGGATTGAAACACGAAAAGATCAGGTGACAGGGGTGGTCGGTTATCTTGTGCAACTAATAAAGTTCTTTCTCGTAAATTGAACAATTGGGTATTTTTTTCTCTTTTATTCAGGAGTGAGGCTTTAAAAAGTATACCGTTCAGGATTTTAAAAAAAATCCAATATGCAAAAAAGATTACTTAGAACATGGCATTTCAGTAAATAGTTTGAATGTATAACAGCGTTAATATCCTAATATCAAAACTATGTTAAAGCAATATTGTTACTATTGGCTATAACTACGCCAAAATTGGAGATATTGGCGAGATTTATATCTTCCTCAAACTTTGATAAGTATGAATTTTAAAAATATTTATCAAATATCGCCGAGAAATATTTCTCTATCACATTGGAAATGCGTACAGTTAAAAGCCAATATTTGCAATATTGGCATTTCATTTGAAATCTTTTCAATGTAAAGCTAATATATCTAACCACTAATTATTTTCCATTAAAAGTATTTCCAGTGAATGCGATAGTAGCACAATATCGGTCTACATTGTAGTTAATATATCTAAATAAGCATTATTTATTTTACTTGTTGGTATATACGATTACTTTTGGGATACGACTAAACGAACCACTTTAAACTTTATATAAAAATTATATAAAACAAAAGGATACATAAATAATTTTAAATAGACTTTAGTATTTAAACAAAAAACGAAAATAAATTATGTTTCATTTTTCTCTAGTTAGTTTTATTCGATGAAGTAAACTTTCAAGCCTATACCATTTATATCTTCTTGATAACTCAAAAGACATGACATCCTCGCTGAAATGTAGATAATGGCATGCTATATTACAGATAAGGCTTCTATTGAAAAATGCACAGTATATATTTTCTGAAGGCGTAATGCTTTTTCCTACTTATAATGCTACATAATGCGTCGGTATTCTTCCACCTTGCATTACTATAAAACGCTGCCATTATATTTCTTTTGAAAGAATGGGAGTAGACAGGAAAGTTACATCTGGTTTCTCGAATTATTTAACAAAAAATAGATACTAATACATAATTATATAATAAAATCACTAATTATCAGGAAAATACAGATATAAATGCTTAAGTGATAAAACAGAACACAAAAAGGCTTATAAAACCTTTTTAGTATAATGATCGACATGTTTCGAAAGCACAAACCTGTCGTGAGACCTGAGAATCGCGCAATTTCCAAAATGTAATTTTTGTAATTTTCATTGAAGTTGCGTTGTGAATATTATTTATTACTTATTTTAAGATATACTATATGATTTATTATTTATTATAAGTTTGAATAAAATTAATACCATAAGTTTGTATTTAATTATTAGGGGGCTTAACGAATTCTAACTAGTGATCACCAACGACGAGAAACATGCCTTAAATAATGTTGTGAAATCCAAATAAATGTTATACATCACAGAAAAACTGATTTATACTAGTTTATACTAAACATTACACGGAGAACATTGATGCAATAGAAATTACGAACTTGGCATATAAAATATCATTATCAAGATTTACACAAAACAAACTCTTCTCGCAAATATTTTTAAAAATATACTTGAAAAACTTAAACCACTGGATCATACGTGTAACAAAAGCATGTTCTTAAAAATAGTCAACTGTAAACGGGAAAATTAAAATTTTCTGATTGCTTTTTTTAAATTGAAAAGTACCTCGTGCCAAATTTTAGGTAATTCAAAAGAGACCGATTCATTGCATATGTTCTCGTTACGCGTAGTTTTCGATTGATTCACGGATAATAGATGGGAAATAAGACTGGATGTATACGCTATTTTACTATTCTTAAAATTGATTTTTGAAGTATTCGTTCTATGTTGTTTTTGCCAAAGCTGTAGTTCTTCTGTCATATTTAATATCGGCCATATGCTCTTTTAATCTGGTTTTAAACTTTCTACTTGTCATTCCTTTATAATATTGCAATGTTCCATCTGCTCTGGTGAACGGGATTTCGTAAACAACTGATAGTTGATATGGCTCTATTGGGTCTATTTTCTTACAAACTACACATATTAATTTTATGAATGGTTTTATAATAAGGCATGTTATTAATTAGTAGATATTCAAAGGTAATAGATATTTTTATGGTACTTGGAAACGTGTAATTTATTCAACACAATTTTTACGTAGATATATTTTTCCACTAAAAGTAGGAAAGAATATTTACAAAATAGATTTTCAGAAGCGGTTTTACAAAACATTCATGATATCACAATGTCGGATGCAAACTAGTGAAATAATTACAGCTCTAAACTACATTTCTTAAGCTCTTTATCCTATTTCTTTGGTAAATTTTAGTTTCTGAATTACGTTTCGTAAGAAAACTTTTTCCGTTTGTAATGAATAAGATATTAAGACATGTATATCTAATATGTAATTTCGTAATTATAGCAATTACGATATTTCATTTTTAATCTTTTATTATTTATATCCTTCGAAATTTTCTTCCCTATAATAACTTCTTCAACATTACTTCATTCAACTGCATTTTTATTTATTGCTTGATTCATTATTTCAGTATGATTATTTTTTCTAATAGTTCAACCGATTCTAATAACAAATTAAATTTAACAAGCGTTGTAAAATTATTTGACTCTCTCTAAAAAACTTTTAAGCTATACCACAGTTCCTACAGTATTTGGAAGATCATAACAGGTTTCTTTTAAGTAGATACATATTTTCTTCTAACAACAAGATAAATATTTACGCATTAAACATTCAGAAGCGGTACTTACAAACTTTTCATGATGTCACAGCGTAATATGCTAAACGGTGGAATGTCTGTAGCTCTAAACTACTTTTCCTAAGCACCTTATAATATTTCTTTTAAGACTGTAGTTTCAGGATTACATTTTGCAAGAAAACAAAATCTAGCGTAATATATATTAAGAATTTTTTATGCATTATGTAACCGAATATACAGGGTGATTATAAAAAAACTATCCCGATATATGAGCCTATAACTGTCATACCGTTCACAGAAACTGAATGAAATTCTAGCCTAAAGTATTTTGAGGTATGCGCTCAAGAATCACGTGAAAAACAACAGTTAAATTCTAACAGTTACGGTTACAGTGACAAAATTTCGAAAATTTCAAATGGCAACACCTACTTTTTTTTATTGGAATGTGATCTTCGTAGTGAAAAACCATAAAAAGCGTTGGAACGGTACCTGTAGCACGAAAATCGCCGGCGCGAGACAGACGAAGAAGAAAAGTGAAAACAACCAATAAAGGACAGAGAAGCAACAGAAAGTAAAACATTTTATTGTTCAGTGCTATCCACCATCTGCTACATGTAAAGTGTCGTCGTGTGTAAAATGGAAAATGCATGAAACACAATAAAATGTTTTGTTTTCTGTTACTTCTCTGTCCTTATTGGTTGTTTTCACTATTCTTATTAGTCTGTCTAGTGACGGCGATTTTCGTGCTACAGGTACCGTTCCAACGCTTTTTATGGTTTTTCACTATGAAAATCACATTCCAATAAAAAAAAGTAGGTGTTGCCATTTGAAATTTTCGAAATTTTGTCACTGTAACCGTAACTGTTAAAATTTAACTGTTGTCTTTCATATGATTCTTGAGCGCATACCTCAAAATACTTTAAACCAAAGTTTCATTCAGTTTCTGTGAACGGTATGATAGTTAGGGACTCGTATATCGGGATAGTTTTTTTATAATCACCCTGTATATGAACCGCAATATACATTACTTGCCATATGGAATTAAACATAAATTTTCATTAAGAAAAGTAAAAGATTTTACTATACTGACCTGAGAATCACGCAATTTCCAAAATGTAATTCTTGTAATTTTCATTGAAGTTACGGTGTGAATACGATTTATTATTTATTATAAGATATAATATATGATTTATTATTTATTATAAGATATAATATATGATTTATTATTTATTATAAGATATAATATATGATTTATTATTTATTATAAGTTTCAATAAAATTGATACCAGAAGTTTGTATTTAATTATTGGGGGTTTAACCCAATTCTAACTAATATTCGCCAACGACAAGAAACTTGCTCTAAATAATGTTGTGAAATCCGAATAAATGTTATACACCACAGAAAAACTGATTTATACTAGTTTATATTAAACATTACACGGAGAAAATTTACGCAACACAAATTACGAACTTGGCGTATAAAATACTGTTCACTCTACAATGTGGTATAACTGTATGGTAAACAGACTGAATGTGTGCAGAACTAATTTTTTTCCCCTGAGCTATTATCTTATTTCTTTAAAGATTAAGCTTTTGCATGGTAAACAGACTGAATGTGTGCTGAACTAATTTTTTCCCCATAGCTATTATCTTATTTCTTTAAAGATTAAGCTTTTGCATGGTAAACAGACTGAATGTGTGCTGAACTAATTTTTTTCCCCTAAGCTATTATCTTATTTCTTTAAAGATTAAGCTTTTGCATGGTAAACAGACTGCATGTGTGCTGAACTAATTTTTTTCCCCTAAGCTATTATCTTATTTCTTTAAAGATTAAGCTTTTGCATGGTAAACGGACTGAATGTGTGCTGAACTAATTTTTTCCCCTAAGCTATTATCTTATTTCTTTAAAGATTAAGCTTTTGCATGGTAAACAGACTGCATGTGTGCTGAACTAATTTTTTTCCCCCTCAGCTATTATCTTATTTCTTTAAAGATTAAGCTTTTGCATGGTAAACAGACTGAATGTGTGCTGAACTAATTTTTTTCCCTTAAGCTATTATCTTATTTCTTTAAAGATTAAGCTTTTGCATGGTAAACAGACTGAATGTGTGCTGAACTAATTTTTTCCCCTAAGCTATTATCTTATTTCTTTAAAGATTAAGCTTTTGCATGGTAAACAGACTGAATGTGTGCTGAACTAATTTTTTTCCCTTAAGCTATTATCTTATTTCTTTAAAGATTAAGCTTTTGCATGGTAAACAGACTGAATGTGTGCTGAACTAATTTTTTCCCCTAAGCTATTATCTTATTTCTTTAAAGATTAAGCTTTTGCATGGTAAACAGACTGAATGTGTGCTGAACTAATTTTTTCCCCTAAGCTATTATCTTATTTCTTTAAAGATTAAGTTTTTGCATGGTAAACAGACTGAATGTGTGCTGAACTAATTTTTTTCCCTTAAGCTATTGTCTTATTTCTTTAAAGATTAAGCTTTTGCATGGTAAACAGACTGAATGTGTGCTGAACTAATTTTTTCCCCTAAGCTATTATCTTATTTCTTTAAAGATTAAGCTTTTGCATGGTAAACAGACTGAATGTGTGCTGAACTAATTTTTTCCCCTAAGCTATTATCTTATTTCTTTAAAGATTAAGCTTTTGCATGGTAAACAGACTGAATGTGTGCTGAACTAATTTTGTCCCCCTAAGCTATTATCTTATTTCTTTAAAGATTAAGCTTTTAAATTATTTCGTTTGAAGAAAATTAACGGCTGAAAATGTGAAATATTTCCCCGAGTTTGCTTCAGAAAATGAATAAAATTTTAATCATCAGAAATGCTATGATGAAAATACGAAATATTTTATCAAATTTGAACAAAACTTTTAAATTTCATGTAACAAAAATTTTTAAGGTTATAACAAACGTGTAAAGTATTCAATAGCATTTTCACGTAGATGCTTTTTTTTCTCCTGACGATCGGAAGATTATTTACGCAATCTAACTTCACAACTGGTGCCTATAAAATATTCCATGATGCCCCGATGTTGCATGATAAACAACTTGAATGACTGATGCTCTAAACCACTCTTCCTAAAATCCTTATCTTATTTCTTTGGAGATTTAGAAAAAGGAATACATTTCGTAAAAAAATGACTTAGGAATAAACGAAATATTTATTCGTATTCGCTTGATAAAATTGAATAAAATCACTAAGCATAACATTTTGGAGTAATTATGAGTAAGGTGAGAAGATGTCTTCATTTTTTGACAAAATTGTTCATTTTAAAGGCTTTTTATTGAATTTTGAAAAACTGAAATGAGGATAAACAATATAATATATAAAATTAGATGAAGGTCTCCAGTTTATTGTCTTATTCTCATCATCTATAACATATACAGGGTGTCCCATATTATCACTTATACAGGATGTCTCTCAACTGCCTTTATTCTGCACAGCCAGATTCCTCGCTTGATGTACATAAAAATGCCCATAAAACAATACCCCTACGACCCATAGTTTTGAAAAAAAATGCGAAAGAAAAGTATGACATCATATCCGGTACAAGAAAAACACTTTATTGGCAACATGAACATCGGTATATTCACGAACGAAATACATTATCACCATGCAAAAATTAATAGTAATTACTAGATGCAGTCTTTTAAATACGATTCAAACAACGACGGCTTGACGTTATTCCACCGCAAGCGCCTGCATGTATCGATATGCTCGGTGGATATTTTTCAAATCTTCGTCTGCAAACATATGCAAATACCAATGTTTTTTAATTTGCACATCTGACCAATAATAATTTTAGCGCACATCCACCTGCCTCCGTCTCAAACCTTTCTGCGTTACCGTCGTACATAAGACTTTTAAAATGTTTTGAGTTACGATAATGTTAATAAATGCCTTATATACGTTACTGTTAAATATTTTTCACCCATCTTTCTCTATATAATGTAATCTTGCAATAATATTAGGATTTTTAACTGCGCTATACAATATTTTGAAAGGCTTATAAAGAGATAAGTTTAGTTATTACACTTAAAAAGTGTACAAACAGATATCTTTTCAACAAATAAAGAATTTTCTTAAGAGTTTTAAATTAAGCTTTGAAAATACTTGAAAGTTAGAAAAAAAAATGTTTGTTGAACCTTAAGACAATAAAATTCGCTTCAGGAATCGCCATAATTTCTTTAAAATTCACTGGAAGGAATTTCAAGCTGTACAGCTAGTGAAGTCAACCGGAAAATGAATATGGCACGGATTCAGGAATGTTAAGTAACATTTCTAATTAAAGAGTTGTTGTTAAAATGAAGAAACACCTATTAAAATTTAAAGCATGATAAATGGGTATTTCTTCTCCGGCTTTTAAAGTATATCATCTGCGTAATTTTAAAACTTAATATCCCAAAAAAGCATTTTTCACACAGTTCACAATTTATACTACATTATTATTATGTCTAAGAATAAATTAAAATATTTCATTGAGTGATGATTTGACGTTCATCTCTTTCCTCTCTGTTTGAATTTCTAGAAGAATTTAATGGTAGTTCAATGTTTTCAGTATTTTTATTTGATTTTTGAATACTTTATATCTTCTATATGTACGTGGAAATTTATTCTATGACAGTCTCCCACGCCGAAGGATTGCTTTTGCACAGATTTTTTATACTAACGAGTTAATACTTTTTATTTGTTAAATCATATTTCTTGCTACTGGTATCCATAATTAAAACATGACTTAAAGTTTTGTATATGCCATTTTACAAATAGTACTTGTACGCATTTATTTTGAGTGTGTGTATTTTTCAAGTACATTAGAATTACAATTACTTGAATCGCGGAATATCCTTTAAATTTCTATTTAAACCAGAGTAAAAATTTATATTTAATAGGAATTTTCAAAAGTTATCATTCTATAATTCTAAGTATGGTCTATGGAAAACAATTAACTTTTATGGACTTTTTTCAAATATACGCAAGAATCGTATTTTTTATATTGTAAGTGGTCTTATGAGAAACTATCCCTAATGGATAGATACGGCCTCCCAGTTTTTTATGGAGAAATGTTTCTCAAAACCTAATTATTTTTATAATTGCCTCAATTATCGACATTTACATACAGAACACATATAAGTAAAGATAATTTTAGTATCATTTCAGTCTTATCCAACTAATAATATAGTCATTCATTAAATTACTATACTAAACACTACAGACGCGTTATTCATGATGCATTTAAATATGTTAAGTTAATTCAAATGAGAATATTTAATCAACATATTAACTTCGTTTTTAAAAGTTTTGTCTATTCCCATATTTGTGTATTGTTTAACGTTCCTATTGTAGCAAAATACAATGTTATATACTAAACGAGCAAGCAACTCAGGGTGTCCGGATGATCTCGAAAATAGCTTTAACAATTTTCATTAAACTTACTTCCTATACTAAACGATCTGTTTGTGTCCTAAATTTGGAAAAATCGTTTGGACAGGTTAAAACAAATTCAATACTGAGCATGCTGTTTTTTATAAATAGAAAATGACTATAACAATTTTCACGAAAGGAGTAGCTCATATTAATTCCAGTACAAGAAAACGATCTAGCTAAGTCACCAATTCAGAAAAAATCCGTTTTGCAGGTTAAAAAAAATCAGCTCTGAAAATGTATTAAGAATTTAAAATGACTCTAGCGATTTTCGGCATACAACTTCTAAACAGCATTTCCGAAACCTTATTGTTACGCGACCAACCTGAAAGTTACATAAGTTTTCGTGAAACACAGATACATACAGTTAAATCCCTTTAGAGCGGTAAAAATGCAAGAATCTCTTCTCTATAATTTAATTTTGTTGTAATGAAATTACATTTCATTTACAGCGCTTTTTAGGGGAGGGATTGCTAGTCTTTATAAAGAATTTCTGTTCTTTCCGATTTCGCTCTACTGGAACTCGAATGTAGAGAATTTTTATAATGTATCCTACGAAAAAGGTGAAGTTTCGCAGAAAGCCTTTACACGTAACAGTATTAGATAATACTAATGTGAATGTAAACTAATCGAAAACGTATTTAAGTACGTCAGGGAAAACGTGTTTACTAATAAACATATTTTTAAGAAATACAGTCGCAAAGTCATTGTAATTTATGACGTTATTTTGTATCAATGACAAAATCTGATTTTTTTTTTTTTAATTTTAACTTGTAACCGCTCCAAATGTTATTATATTATATATAAAGGAGAGTCTGAAAATACGTCCATTAAAATTAATACTAAAAATATATCCCAAAAAATATTTTAAAATATACACTAAAACACTTTAATTGCTTAAAAGACATCAAAATATCAATAAAAACATTAAAAATATTAAAATTGACATATTTCGATTGATTCTCTCAATCATCATCAGTATTCTGATGATGATTGAGTTAATCAATCGAAAAATGTCAATTTTAATATTTTTTTAATGTTTTTATTGATATTTGGGACGTTCTTTAAGCAATTAAAGTATTTTAGTATATATTTCGAAGTATTTTTTGAGATATATTTTTAGTTGAAACCGCTCTCTAAACAAAGTTTAGTTAAACACTGCACTTTTCAGAAATTACTCAATTACATTATTTCACATACATCCTTTGTAACACATCCTTTAAATTAGTAATACATTATTTTCTTTACATATTTGCAGAAGAAATTATTAAATATGTATTTTTGAAAACCTGACTGATCGCTCCACTAACTCACCAGTGAGTTGAAACATATAGTTTTGGAAAAACTGGTCTGAACCATAGCTTGCAGCTAAATAAAGAAACATAATAAGTGATCGCAGATTTGATGCATTTTCTTAATGAATCTCAATCCCTGGAATAATTATATCAAATTAGTGCATTAAAAAAACTGAGGCGATCTCCCAAAACATGCGAACATCGCATTTAATATTTACCTCGTATGCAGCACTGTACAATGCAGCAATATAGGAAACGAAACCGATATTTAACACACTCTACATTCACAAAAAATGACATTGTAACAGCAGGTGTAGATGTTTTATGGTAGAACCGAATTAAAACATCGTAATGTGGAGCTCCCAAATTCGCATCGCATCCAAGGTAGTATCTTTTAACGTCAAATGCATTAATTTCAAAACAATTCATGTTCAACAAGAACGAATGTCGAATGAAATTAACATAATTTTTTTTTGTGACTGCTTGGATGGACAAAGCTTTATTGCTGACTCCTAATTTCCAAGTGAAGTTTATCCCTCTTTTTAAATTGCTTTCTATTTGCTGAAGAGTTGCACAACAAAAATGCGACACTTAAATATCGCTTTTACTTTTTTTTTTTTTTTAAGGTACATGGTGAACAAATATACAATTTGTCACGGGCGGACAAGTTTATCACAAGATGAATATGGTATTGCATTCGACACGAAACAATGAAGGTGAATTGCAACGGCCGAAGAAGCCTTATTAATAAATAAAAATGCTATTAACGGAAAACTTGAATACCTGCAAATTAGCGAATTAAACTCGATTCAAGAAAAGTTTTTCTAGAAAAGCATTAATTCCCCATAAGCCGAGCGATTGCAATAACTATCTATAAAGCACAAGAAGAGCCATCATCATATTGTCAACCTACAGAAGCAGCTTCAGAGATTAGTTACAGTTTGTTATTTACACGTAATGCTGTACATGGTTTTTTCTAGAGATAAGAGGCGAAGTACATTTAAAGTAATTGTACCTATATAATTTTCTCGCTACACCCGTAATGTTGAAAATTAGACAATCAACCAATATCATAGTAAAAACGGCTGAAATACGGGTATATAACGGAAAATCATAAATGTTATCTCCAGAACAATGAGAACTTGGTTTCAATATAAATATAATGATAAACAAAGATTAATAAATACAGGAATAATAAAAATATAAAACAAAACTCAAAAATTTAATGGTCAGCATTTTTTATTATCTAATTTTAGTAGCTAGAAATGACATTTTTACGTATATATAAAAAATGAAATTGTGTCTTCAATTAAACAAAATATGAAGTTAGAAAAACAATTTCGAGTAAGGATCGGACTTCCAGGGACTGTATATTAAAGCAGCAATAAAAATTTGAACATTTATTATCTAACTAGCTGTTACCCGTGACTTCGTTCACGCAACATTAAAATAATAATAAATACATTAATTAAACAAAATATTTCACTCCCGATAATTAAAAACGTTAATAATTAACTAACTCTTTATCACATTTCATAGGAGTTACTTGCGGTATTTTTTACGGTATTTTTTGTTATAGGGACCTTGGCATAACTCAGTCTTAAAAAAGTAAAATTTTGTGCCAAATAACCGCGAAAATGAAATTGCAACCAATGCAAAAAGGAGGGCCAAATAAAATCGTAGAAATAGACGAATTGGATAAAAACAACTGTGAGTTTTAGCTGATAAACAATTTTACTTTTAACGCCTTTGTGAAACGTTTTAACAGCCATCTTTCAAAAAAAACATTAATTGGAATTAGTATATGCTTTTTCTTTAAATTCAATTCTGCCTCCGAGGTTTAATGTATAGCTGAAACAAATCTTGTTTTCTAAATGACAATACGTTGACAGGCAATTTTTGTTCTCCCTAATAAATTGATTCATGAAGTTTGAATATGTGAAAATATGTTTTTATTTTTCGGATAATTTACTGAAATCAAGATTTTGTTTTCACCATCTATCTATTCAAAGCGAAAATAAATTCTGTTTTTCAGTTTTAATGAGAAAATGGTGTAAAAAATATACTGATCTGTTCTATTTCTCCTTTTTCATACACAAATATGGAGTATGTTACTTTCCGTTTTTAGAGAAACTTCATTAAAATTTACAAAAAAAAAAAAAAATCTTGGTATCTAATTTATTTTTTTTAATTCTGAGTGTTAAGTCTTCGGATCAATGATAACCGGTATTAAGTAAATCGCGTTGCGTTCGATAGTCTAGGAGTAGTTTCGAAATACAAACACACGATCAGATTTTAATATAATAGATTCGTGTTCATTTTCCTTTTCTTAAAATTATGATGTGATTTTTAGCAGAAAACTCTCATCTGTATATAATGGATACTCATGCTTAATAACCAGTATAGATTAAAAAAAAAAAAAAAAAAAAAAAAAAAAAAAAAAAAAAAAAAAAATTAAAATTTTTCGTTATAAATATGGCGTGAAACTCATCTACTTTATATGCTTACTGATCCTTGTATTATTAATGTAAGGAATTGATTCACACTCATTTTAAAACATATCGGAAAATTCCCGTTTTATTTCAAATATATATTTATCCAGAGAAATCCCTTTTAAACGACATAATACTTGTTAATTTTCATTTCCAGGCAATTAATTTCAATACTGGCATAGGGGAAATTATGTTATTATAACGAAATAATATTCAATCTTTAGGTTTTATCAACAAAAATGGAACTATTAACATTCGTCATTTTTTTTAGGTAATCGAGGTATTTCTTTTAGTTTTAAGAATGAAAATATTTTTTTCTCGCTATCCATGACATCATTTTCGACATGGATAATATTGCGTAGCATATTCTTGACATTTGCTAACCATTTTCTTTTGAAATTTCTTTTTACTTTTTAAAAAATTTAAATAAAAAATACGGTAAAGTTATATTAGCCGTGCGCAGACGGTAAAACACCACGTATTGTTACCATACAAAAGAAAAAAGAAAAAAATTGAAGAAAAAAAAACCTAAGATAATTTTATTTCACCAATCAAAGCATATCAGCTTTATTTTCCATGTATGACGTCATATTAGCCTGTTTCCTATATGGTTACGCATATTGAAACCTTGTATTATTATCAAAAACTAAAAAAAGTACGTTTTATTTCTAACAATTTTATTTAATCTTCTTCTTAATTCTTTAATTTTTTTAATTTCATTTTCATTTTTCCTGTGAAAATTTTTCAATTGAAACAAAATTGTTGAGTAAAAATCATTTTTTCGGGTTTTGAATTAGTTTTGGCAACGATAAAGTATTAGCAACGGTAAAGTAAATTTAACCATTTTAAAATGCTATACGAAAAAATGTCCATTTATTCTCAATGAAAATAACGAAATTTTGAATTATTAAGAAAAATATTTGAATAAAATAAACAAAACCCAGCCTATGTTCATATGAGGGTTATAATCAGCCTATATGCAAAGATACAGGATCATTAAATGCTCCATTTTGACGCTGGCTTCAGCCTAACATTTGCACACAATCAGATTTATAATATTATTAGGATTAATGATAAACCTTCACTACTTTAATATTTAGAAAACGACAATTTAATTACTGGAAAATAACTTCAGTGCATAGAAGTAAAAATAAAAAAAACAATGCTTTAAATCGTTTGAGAATATATAGTACGTGTTTTATATTTTATAATGAACGAGTATGCTCATTATTTTTATCAATTTGGTAGCTAAAATAAGAAAATATATTTAAACAATGCAGTTTGCGATACTGATTGTAAAGCCAATTAAATAGCTCCTTATGAAACAGAAATTAAATATTTTAAATTGCTGTTATATGGTTTATTTCAATAAAGATTTTAATGATTTGTTGATTTTTATAATAATGCATATTAGATTAATTACAACATTCCTGTTAAGATATAAAAAACTTTTTTTAATCAGTTCGTCTTTGTCATTTTTTGAGTATGTAAATGCGAATACATTTTATAAAAAGCATTTTTTTACGCAGTTCGAATTATTCGTTGCCTCCATTAATTTATTATTTCGTTATTTTTTTATTACATTAAGACGTATGGTACTCGATAGTTTTTTTTTTAATTAGAGAGAGTTTGTTACGACACAACAGTCAGTTTTTGTTACAATTAATAGTCTCAAATCTGAATGTTGTGTTCGGCCGTCAATATTACTAGCTACCTGCCACTATTAGCTGAAGCCAAAAAAGATTCATGGCTCAATCTTTCAGATGTAACTTGTACTATTTTATTTCACCACAATGTTACTTTTGTATCAGCCTTTCATAGTTTAAAAGATAGATTAGGACTTTCCTCATCACATGTGTTGAGTTTATGGACTTGCTTCTCACAAAACCGTAGGATTTTCTTTTTAGCAGAGAACCTGATGCTTCGATATTCATAGAGAATATGTTCTCTACACACTGCTTTAGAACACAATTTTCAGCAGTTCTCACCACTGAAAATGCATCTTACAGTTTTTAGTGTAGGGAAAAGTTGAAATTTCCAAAAATTCAAAGTTTCATCATTTTGTTTGCACAAAAATGATTGTTTTGTTAATTTACTTTTAATAACGTGCGTAATGTTTGTTTAGCATATAAATTATCGCACTCAGACGCCGTATAAAAAAACTAAATTTTGTAATGTTTGCAAATATAACTTTATTTACCGAAGAATATTTCATAAGATGGATAACATTATTAGAAAATTTTAGCAATTGATGACATATCGCTGACACTAACAGTACAGGAATTAGCTAATTAGTAAATTTTAGAGGCGTACACTGTATATAATTATAATAAAATATTAGTGAGTTAGTAAGTCACATTGTTTAAATTATAGGTATTTTCATTAACAAGGTTACAAACAATTTTGAAGCAAATATTTATTAAAGTTCCCTTTTGCAAGTATAGAAAACGTTAGAAAATTATGGTAGCGATTATTTGTATAATGTCAAGCGTAAGTTTATATATAAGGATTTTATTATTATAATTTTAGAGCACTTTCATTCACACCATTCAACAGACATTCATTTAGGGCAGTTTAAAATGAATGTCCTTCTTGGTTTTAAGTGCGTGTAATTAATGGAATGAAATACCGTGATGTATTTAACGGGTAGACTAAATTCCTTAACTTTTTTAAAGAATTTTCTTCTAAAATGTGATAGTCATTTTCTTTTATCTTTACTTATATTGGTTTAATCTATCTAAAACATTGAATTTTTTAACATTTGATGCTCTAATTGAGTGTAAGTTTTATGTACCATCAGTGATATTAAAAATACACATTTTACCTTTTTCTTAGTTTTGAATTATGAGTCGAACAATATGCCTATATGATATATTAATTACTGAAATGAATGAATTTAATGAATTTACTGAATGAATTTAATGCGATGTTTTCCTTTAAGAGGCAAAACTTCCCTCAAGTGGATAATTTTAAACAGTTTTACCTAATTAAAAGAAAATATTTAAATGTGTTATTTAATGTATTTTAAGAATTATGAAGCAGTAAAATCATATAATATATGAAAATCTATGTATGTGTGAAAAACGGAGATTGTATTGCATGTCAAACAAAAATAAAGAGCAATTTAGAAAAAAAGTGAGTTAAACATTTCTAGTTTCCCCTAAATTTATATGTCTCTAATTGCCCATTACTGTACTACATCTAATTTGTTTGTATTATACCTTTAAGTAATGTAGATTAATGGAACATAACTGAAACGTCAGTGCAAAAAACTGTATTGCAGTGTTATTTTAATAATATAATACAGTACTCTTTCTGTATGCATAAAGAAATATACAGAACCTTATTACAATAACACACATCCAAATACGCCCAAAATACAGTATAGGAAATGAACTCAGATTTCTGTAGTATCAGATTTGAGTCTTGGTTTGATATTGAATGATGGGAGTTGAATTAAAAATACATTAGAATAATAAAAAAGCTATTTGAAACAGGTTTTTCGTAACATATTTCCTTCAAAGAAAATGATTATATTAATACTATCTTAGAAAACTTACAATGTATCTGTCCATTATTGTTTTACATCAAATTTGTTTGTAGTATACATTTAAGAAATGCAGAATAATAAAACACAACTGAAACATCAGTGCAAAAAACTGTATTGCAGTGATATGTTAATTATATAATACAATACTTCTTCTGAATGCATAAAGACATATATATAGTACACCCTTATGTATAAAACAGAACCTATTATGTATAAAACAGAACAATAATACACATTCACAGTATATAGATCACCATAATCCTGTATAGTAGTTAGGAAATTAATTCAGATTTCTGTAGTGTCGGGTTTGAGTCTTACTAGTTTGATATTGGATGATGGGAGTCGTACTTAAAATACGTTAGAATAATAAAATAATTCTTTGAAATAGCTTTTGCGTAACATATTTCCTTCAAAGAAAATTATCATATTAACAGTATCTTAGAAAACGTACAATGTTTATGTCATTTTTGTAAAACATTTTCGTTTATCAGACAATTATAACAGTAAATGTTGTTAGTTTCTTAACAAAAAGGAATATGTTATATTTAACGCATAAATATTGATAACGCAATGGTTAGTCCTTTAATAGCGACATTTTTTCTCCTTAAAAGTATCAGGCTACAAATTAATACAAATTTGATTTAACTACATGAACGATAACGTATATTTTAAAAATCATTTCAAGGTTTTTTGTTGTTGTTGTTTGTTTTTAGGTGCGTTCGTAATTATATAAATACGTAGCAGCTATAGTCGTCGTTTGGTCCGTCCGTCTGTCCGTCCGTCTGTCTGTCTGTCCGTCTGTCTGTCTGTCCGCATATAACAACGCAAAAACTACCCAACCAAATGGTTTGCAATTTAAAATATATTATCTTTGCAGAATTTTGTCGAGACATTTCAAATTTTATTAAAATCGAATCAAAACTTTAGGAGATATTAATAAAAATATTTATTAAGAAATTTGAATTTTTTTATTTTAAATCGGTGCTTTTTTGTTATAGGAGCTTCCGAGGTTTAATCGTCAAGCGACCGAGATACTTATTTTATGACAGAAATTAATCTGCAGACGATATAATTCATTTCACAGAATTAAAAATCATCAAGATCTGAATATTTATATAACTAGCTGATACATATATATCTGAATATTTATATAACTAGTTAAGATATTTGTATGAACAGTGTCATAAAATATATACTTAACTAGTTGTTTAACCCGTTCTACGCACGGGATATCATGAATTTAATTCTAAAACGTCCGTACGAACGCGCCTCGTTTGTAACGTTTGACGTACAATTTCCAACTTGTTAGATATAATTACACATTACTTTCAGACAAAAATGTATCATTGAGACTTTAGCTGGTTCCTTTTTCTGTAATCTTGTGTTAGATTTGATTTGACGTAGACATCTTTTTGTTATTTTCTAAATCCGTAATTGGTATTTATAAATTTTAAAGAACATAAATTCAACGGATGTTAGACCGCTGTATTAAAAACAAGTCCTATCTAATTATTATTAAAATTGTATATATTTCGAGAACTGATAAAAAATAACATTCTTTCAAAAATTAATAAAGCAGCAAAATACAGAAACTCGCGCAAACTTTCATCAAATAAAATAGATAACGATTAAGGAACCATTACAAATAAAAAGAATCAATCTTATGTCTATAGAAATAACAAAGCATTAGCATAAATCCATGAAGTTTTATTTTTATTTTTATGAAAAAAAAATTAAAAGAGTAAAATTGTTGCTACTTTCGAAAAGCAAATAATCCGTGCTTTAATACTATTAGCTGTAAACAAAAAAAAAGTTAATAAAATGATAGACACAATTAATGAAAATACACCTGCTAAACCTCACTCCCCCCCTTCCTTCTGAAAAATATATGAGCATATTATAATCATTACTAATTCCCTAAATATCAGTTCTGAAAAAAAAAAAAAACAATCCGCTTCAAAATGTGCATTAACGAACTTTTGTAAAAATTCAGAAAAATCTACATTAATTAACTAATTGTTATCCGACAAAATATTTTCGAAAAAAAAATTTCATAATTTTAAAAGTTTATTCTAATTAGATTAATTTTCATGCTTAATATAGTGTACTTTGGAGTATTTAATGTAGTTTTGAGGTTACAAATAGAATTACAAAATGGTTATCATAGTTTGCTTTTTTCCACCATTTTTATTACATTTAAAAATACATTATGATATGACATTATTCTACATTAATATGTAAACAATTTTCAGTGCAATTATAATTGAATACTAATTGCTTTTTAATGTTTATTTTTTACCAAGACATTTTTGTATTTTAGTAAATTTATTTGAAATCACAACTTCTCAATTTTTGAAGGCTTGGTGGAAGTAGACTAAAGGGATACAAGCTTTCACATTTTATTTCTTAGAGATATTTTTATTTTTTAAGGGGTCGGTGGACGTTAAATTTGATTTTTTTTATTTTTCATCATAGATATACGAAATTTTGTGCATATATACATATCACCATAAGTAGCATATAGAATACCTTAAAAAGTTATAATCTTAATATAATTTTAAGATAAAATATATATATATATATAAACCAAATTTTAAAATGTTCCTAGCGTCTTATTTTTTAACCCTTTAACGTTTATTGGTTTCCCCACGAAACCACAAAACTTTAATTACGAAACTCAACAATGACAGCAGAATTTTAATAGAAATGTTTTTCATTTATTATATATGTGAAGTATCGCTTTTTTCTTATATAAAAATAAATTTGATCATAATTTCCGGTGTCAATCATTTATTTCAACATCTTAGCAATTGAAGTTCTTTATCCGTTAAAGGGTTAAAATATTTCCTCGATTTGGCATTTGGATCACTTAAAACTATATTACAAACAAATCTGTGTATCAGGTATTTAATCCCTTGAATAGATTTTTTTACTGAATTCCATTCCGATTTTCATAAAAATTTAGCATTTTAATAAGTTATAAATGAAATTTAATTATCTTAACGAAGTCTAATTGTAAAATGCATACACAGTTTCTTTCTAAACAGTATCAAGATTCTTCCTTATCAGTTTCATTAATTTTGAACCAAAATTAAGACACATTGCGCATTTCAAAAATCTAAAAAACGTGTAAAATCTGTATTGAGAAAAACGTGTATGAAGTTTACTAAAGCACCGAAAAATTGATTATGTACATAATTCAAACGCTTGCAACGTTGCGAAAAATCATCGCAGCTGCATGCAGTTTTACTCAAATGGTTGAATACAAGCTGAAGTATAATAATACACACAAAAATAAATTTCGATTTTTGGGTCAATTTTTGATGAAATAAAGACTGTACACGTACAGCGCTAAGTCTCATCTCAATTTGCTACTTAAAATATACCGCAATTACAAAACTCGTTAACGACATGTATATACTATTTATGTAAACTGTATGTTTAATCAAATGCGATCATTTCAAATGAAATAAATTCAATCCTAGAGGATATACTAAAATATATCTTTCCGATTTCAACCCAACTGATTCCAAACATTATAAATATCTTAATAGTTACCCTCTATAACATTAAAGTAAACTTATGAGTAGCGGTTACAACTATTTCCGAATAATAGCTGAAGCCAAATTTGTAATTTAGAATTTTCAAAGGTGTATGTTCGTCCTTCTTATTAGCTATTTGCTGTAGGGTACTTGGACATCCTCTCCCCCCCCCCCCCCAGCAATTCTTCAATTTTTATTTTCTCTAACTATGTCTCGTTTCCATAAATCAGCAGCTGTCTTTTCGATTTAAACGGGACTAATTCCAAACATTATAATTATTTTAACTAGGGCATCCAACCCGGGTTTCCCGGGATAGAGAATAAACGTGAAAACCATTTATTTTTTTTCCTGAAAACTCTATAGATTTTTTACATTTAATATTTTTTTTAGATTGTCCCTTAACAACCCCAAAGTGCATTTTTTATGAAATATGTCAATTATATATTTAAATAAAATTTTGAAATTTTGGCTGTAATTTTGCATTGCCTCGTGCTAGAAGTTAATAGCCGAAGAAATCGTTAAAAATTTCGTTATTTACAGCAGTTTGTTTTCCTTTTCTTTTTTTAAAATATAACAATTTTAGTGATTTTAAGTTGTTATTTCAATTGCATGTCTGTTAAATTTGTGTTTTAATTGTACTATTTTATTCATTGCATAATGAAGTTTTAATTTCGTTATTGAATATTAGCTGGAAACAAATGCTTAAACATTTTATAATGTTTAAAGTACAAACGGATTAATATTTTGTAATCGTCTGCAAGCGATAGTGATAGAATTTTTTATTCATCATGCTTGAAATTTAATTTAAATGTTATAAAAAATGAGTAAATTGCGATACAGTTTTCAAACAAATTGCATTTGAAAGTAGATTTACTTTTCGATATAACGGTGTAAGAATTGAAAAAAAAAATGCTATGTTTAGAAATTACAAAAATTGCAGTAGCAAAAATCGCAAAACCGAAATTTCATCACCAACTGTTGCCATTCGCAAAATGACGTCAACGTTACGCACGGACACGTTTGTCCTTTATAATATAGATAGTAACCCTTTATAACATTAAAGGGAATTTATGAGTAGCAGTTACCACTATTTCTGAATAACAGTTTAAGTAATTACAGCTAGTAACTTAATATAATTAAGTTACTAGCTTAACCGAACTAACGAATATTTAAAGATGCACATTGTTCATCCTAATTAATCATTTGCTGAAGGACATTTGAACATCCCCTCCACCACGGCACCTCCCTCAAGGTCATTTTTAATAACTGTGCCTTATTTCAATTTAACTTGGCGAATAATGTTCCATCTTTTCTAAACCAACTCAATTTTGTAGCACGCCCACTATACTGTGTCATATGCAGCGACGAATTATGTCAGAGGTTCGTTTTTAAAGATGTTTGTTTAGAACAGAATGCTACACTGGCGGTGGAAGATGGTAATAAAAGATTTTCCGGAGCGTTCGAGCATGCGCGGTATACGGTGCCGAAGCCATTAGAGACCCGGGCCAGAGTTTCATTTTTTAAGAGTATTAAATTTATTGCACGGGCTCAGGCAACGCCGGGCGGGTCAACTAATAAATAAATAAAATACAAGTTTACAAAATTTGTAAATGCACTACCGCTTAAATACAGAAAATAAAGAATTAAAACAGTCGCTATAAATAGTGAAATATTTATGTATATGTCGTAGGCTAATTGTGAAATCCGGCTCTTTGTAAAGTTTGCCTTTCCCAATCAGCCTGCTATTTTTCAGGCCTATTGCAAAGAGCCTAGACAGCGTTAGGCTAATTGAATATGGTTATTTATTTCTCAATCAGGCTGATAATTTTTAGGCTAATTGCAAAGAGGCTAGATAGCGGTAGGTTAATTGAAAAATGGCCATGTCTATTTAGAAATTGACCAGCTCTTTGTCAATATATGGTTTTGTACCCAACTCGAACGTGGAAATTTCATTCGAAGTCGACCCGAACCCGAAAGAAAAATTCAATCGAACCGTAATCAAATCTAAAACGACAAAACAAATATCTTAGAGTCGCAACCCGATCCGAACCAGAAAACTGAAGTTAACCCGAAACCGAAGCAGAACCCGACAAAAAAATCCATCGAACCGTAACCCGATCCGAAACCGACAAAATAAATTCCTTCATGTTGCAACCCAACCCGAACCTAAAAATTCGAAGTCAAAGAGTAACCCAAACCGAACAAGACATACAAATTCCATCGAACCGTAACTCGATCCGAAACCGACAAAATAAATTCCTTCGTGTCGCGTTCGCAACCCGACCCGAACGTGAAAATCGTAGTTAACCCGAAACCCGACCCGAAACAGGAAAAAAATTATTTCGAACCGTAACCCAATCCGAACACGAGAAAATAATTTCCTTCGTCATCCAACCCGAACCGAACCGGAAATTGAAGTTAACTCGAAACACGACCAGAACCCGACAAAAAAACCATCGAACCATAACCCGATCCGAACTCGACAAAATAAATTCTGTCGAAACGCAACCCGATCCGTACTTAAAATTTCAAGATAACCCGAAACCCCACCCGAACCTGAAAAATTAAATGAACCCGAATCCCGACTCAAGCCTGAAAATTTAAATTAACCTGAAACCCGACGCAAACCCGACAAAAAATTACCATCGCCCCGAAACTGACCCGAAACAGACAAAACAATCCATTGAACAGTAACCCGATCCGTACCCGACAAAATAAATTTCTTCGTCTCGCAACCCAACCCGAAACTGAAAATTGAAGTTAACCCGAAACGCGACACGAACCCGACCAAAAAATTCATCGTACCATGACCCGATCCGAACCCGACAAAACAAATTCCTTCGTGCCACAACCCAATCAAAACCAGAAAATTCAAGTTAACCACTCGACCCGATCTAGACAAAAAATCCAACGAACCATAGCCCAATCCGAACACGAAAAAAAAAATCCTTCATCTCGCAACCCAACTTGAACCTTTAAATTTAAGTTAACACGAAACCCGACCGAACCTAAAAATTTATGCTAACCCGAAAATTGACCCAAATCTTAAAATTTAAGTTAGCCTGAATCCCAACCCGAACCCGACAAAATTAATCCATCACACCGTATCCCGATCCAAACTCGACAAAATAAATTCCTTCGTCTCGCAACCCGAACTGAACCTGAAAATTTAAGTTAATCCGAACCAAACAAATAAAAATCCATCGATACGTAATCCGATCCGAACATGACAAAATAATTATCAATTTTTAGGTTTCGGGTTAAATTAAATTTTCATTATTTGTACTATTTGTACATTTTACCAATTTTTTTTTTCAGACATTATATAAAAAAGCATGGTTAAAAATTCTTACTAAAAACGCCCCCATTTAAAAAAATGTAAAAACAGTCTCCAATAAAAATCTCTACCATTTCACAAAAGCGCTTTCACCCCCCGCAAGGGCATCATCAGTTGTGATCTTCAACTTCCTTCCTCTCCATTATATACATGACTGCTGGTTGAAGAGCTCCCCCTATCGGCATTCAATATTCTCTCCCTCTCTCTCTCTCTCTCCCCCTCTTCCAACATTTTTTTCCAGCGGCAATCAAGTAATGAGTGTACCATGTCATTGCATGCGCCTTTGGATGCATTGATTTCTATTGATTCTCTTATTAAAGCGTTATGTAAATTTTCGTAGTTAGCTATTTTCTGTATTTGTAGGGTTTCAAGTTTTATTGGGGTTTTAGTATTTAATCTTGCAAGGGCTGTTGACTGTTTATTTAGTTTTATATCTCGTATATGTTCTTTCATTCTTCCTTCTATTTTCCTCTTCGTCATTCTATGTAAGTAAACTTTTCATTTCTGCTGTTTAGACAATTTATTTTGTATATTCCTGCTGTTTGTATTTCCTCATATTTTTCTATTTCATTTCTTATTGATTTGAAGAGGGATGGATCTGGGGTTAGTGGGACTATTTCTCCTAATTTTTCTAATTCAGGTTTTATTTTCAAAGATACAACTTTTATATATGGAATAGGAGGAGTGTATGTTAGATTAATTTAAATTTTAAGGTTCGGGTCAGTTTTTGGGTTAACTTAAATTTTCAGGTTCGTTTCGAGTTGCGAGACGAAGGAATTTATTTTTTCGGGTTCGGATTGGGTTAATGTTCGATGGATTTTTTTGTCGTGTTCGGGTCGGGTTTCGAGTTAACTTCAATTTTCAGATTCGGGATCGGTAGCATGACGACGAAAATTATTTTGTCAGGTTCGGATCGGGATAAATCGATGGATTTTTTTTGTCTGTTTCCGGACGGGTTTCGGGTTAATTTAAATTTTCTGATTCGGACCGGGTTCCTTGACGACGAAAAATATTTTGCCGAGTTCAGATTGGATTACGTCTCGATTGATTTTTATTTGTTTGGTTCGGGATAACTTCAATCGTCAGGTTCGTGTCGGTTTGCAAAACGAAGGAATTTATTTTGTCGGGTTGAGATCGCGTTACGGTCTGATGGATTATTTTTTTCGGTTTTGGGTCGGGTTTCGGGCTAACTAAAATTTTCAGATTTGGGTCTGGATTCGGATTAGCAAAAATTTTCAGGTTCTGTCGGGTTTCGGGTTAACTTCAATTTTTAGGTTCGTGTCGGGTTGCGAGATGAAGGAATTTATTTTTTCGGTTTCGGATATGGCTACGGTTCGTTGGATTTTTTTGTCTGGTTCGGGTAGTTTTTCACGTTAACTTGAGTTTTATGGTTCGGATCGTGTTGCGTGACGACGAACATTATTTTTCGAGTTCGGATCGGGTTAGGAATCAATGGATTTTTATATTTCTGGTTCGGGTAAGCTTTCGGGTTAACTTCAATTTTCCGATTCGGGTCGGGTTGTTAGATGAAGAAATTCCCTTTGTCGGGTTCGGATCGGGTTGCTGTTCAATGAATTTTTTTTATCTGGTTCGGGTCGGGTTACGAGGATATGGTAATTTCTGTCGGGTTTGGGTCGGGTTTCGGGTTAACTTAAATTTTCAGGTTAGGTTTGGGTTCGAAACTTGAAATTTTAGCTTCGGATCAGGTTGCGTTGCGACGGATTTTATTTTGTCGGGTTCGGATAGTGTACGGTTCGATGGATTTTCTTTTGTCAGGTTCTGGTAGGATTTCGAGTTAAATTCAATTTTCAGGTTCAGGATGGGTTGCATGACGACTGAAATTATTTTGACGTGTTCGGATCGAGTTACGGTTTGATGGAATTTTTATGTCTTGTTCGGGTTGGGTTACTGGTTAACTTCGAATATTTAGGTTCGGGTCAGATTGCGACATGAAGAAATTTATTTTGTAGGATTCTGATCGGGTTACGGTTCGATTGATTTATTTTGTCGGGTTCTGCTCGGGTTTTGGGTTAACTCCAGTTTTCTATTTCGGGTCGAGTTGCGACTCGAAGGAATTTATTTTGTCCTTTCTGGCTCGGATTACGGTTCGATAGAATTTTTCTGTCGGGTTCGGGTCGACTTCGAATAGAATTTTCAGGTTCGAGTTGGGTACAAAACCATATATTGACTAAGAGCTGGTCAATTTCTATATAAGCATGGCCATTTTTCAATTAACCTAAAGCTATCTAGCCTCTTTGCAATAAGCCTAAAAATTACCAGGCTGATTGAGAAATAAATGACTATATTCCAATTAGCCTAACGCTGTCTAGACTCTTTGCAATACATCTGAAAAATAGCAGGCTGATTATGAAAAGGGAAATGATTCTCCAATTAGACCAGACCAGCTCTTGCAAACAACCTAGGCTCTTTGCAAAGAGCCGGATTTCCCAATTAGCCTACGATATATACATTGCTTGGCATGCGGCTAATATAAAAGCAATACCGTTTATAGTACATTTTAAAACTTTATAATCTGAATGCATAATTAATATTTTTCATATAAATTATTTTTGATCTAATTCGTGAGCATCTAAAAATTATAAAAAAAAAATAAAAAATAAAACTATTAGCTTCTTCAATTAAAAGTTTTTTTCACCTATGTTTTGTACACCAGGTAGTATGATCTGTAGTCCTTGAAGCTTGGATTGTATTTCTTGATTTATTTAAAAATTAGAAATGTATAAGAGTTACAAAAAACTAAATTATGATGTTGTTTATCTGAAGAATTTCAGGTTTCCGTATTGAAATTGTTGTTCTGAAATTTCTTTTTTACAACGCTATTATTTTTCCATAACATTATTTATTTAGTGTCATAAATAAGTGCCTTATTTTAATTGTCTTTAAATAATTATTGTATAATCATAAAAGCTATTCTAATTTACTTTTAACTATTCAAAAGATATTAGTGAAGTATTTTTTCCTTTTATTATTCAAGAAAAAGTACATAAAACATTTTTTCCTATTCAGAAAAACATTGCCTGCATGCAATAAAAAAATTCAATTTTCATATTTTATGACAGCAAATAGTTATCATACCAGATATTGTCAAGGAATATAAACAAGTATACATTTTGATACAAGTTATTTCTCATTGTTTTACTTTTAGCAAATAAGATTATTCATTGTTTTAATAAATGGAGTAAAAACTTCGGTTTCCATAAGTCCTCATCATGACATTTCAGATGAAATATTTCCGAATTTGCAGAATATATATATATATATTAAAATGAAGACGTTTTTACTTCATTCGCCACTACAGTCCTACTTCAAGTCCACAATATACTCATACTCTTAATGTTTTTATTAGATTACAGATGCTTGTTTAAAAATGTGAACCTTTTAAAAAATTTAGAGTTTTGCAATTTTTTCTGCATGAAAATAAATAGATTTTTTTTTCTATTATTAACAACTCTTACGAACTTCATATGAAGATAATTTCTTAAACATTAACTATTTAAATATATTTAAGGTTTTCTTCGCGTAATATATTATAATAATTATAATTATGCTCAGTTTATGAGAACTTGGTTATGAGAACTTGTTGTTAAAGCAAAAAAAAAAAAGTCAAAGACAAATTTGACGTTAATTTTATACAATACGATAAGTGGATAAAAAATAGCTAAAATATTTGATACATTTATATTTCCATCATCATATATCGTTTCAACCCTTTTGCTTGTCTGAAATGAAATATTCAGGAAACATATTTTGTCATTTTTATCCCCAATTTTTCTATGGTCTTTTTGACCCAATATGGTCTTAAAAATGGAAAATGCAAAATAAAGTAATTACCCCAAATTTCTTTCTTTTGCAATATAGAAATGTCAATTTTAAAGATATTGATATCCCAAATTTGGCACGTAACCAATTATATTCAGCCCCTACTCTTTTAGCGTTTTTACAGCATCATTATTCAATTCTTCGATTATGACTGTTTAAGAAAAAACAGAATGAATGTATTTGTAATGCTTTTAATTATGACTAAAATGCAATGAACTATTAAATTTAATAAATTTTATACGAATGTTGCAATGCAATTTATATACTAGTTTTTAATAATGCATGATTATTTTTAAAAAAATCAAAAATTGTTTAAAAAAACTGTTATAAAAACATTTCATTTGAATACTGGTGGCATCAAGCAAACCTGACGCTATCGAAAAAGTAGGACACTCTTCTAAAAGATTCTTAAGTATACGAAAGAATACCATTGAATATATAACTTAATATTCATGATTAATACATGAATTAATTTCCATGTAACAATATTACATGGTAAATGCAATTAATAACTCTTATACATGGTATGTAAAATTGTGATTAAATGATAAAATACTTTAATAAAAGGCATCTGCAAAATTACCAATTTTTACTAGCAGGCATTACATAGATATTCACTAAAAACACGAGTCATAATAAATGGCCATTTTTAAACAAACTTTTCATAAAACCATCACATATCAAAAAGTTTTCGACTCCGGTCCGGAGCGTCCCGATTGTAAATGCTGCGAAAATTCTTTGCCGTCTTTTACTAGTAAACGACTAACATATTACTAGTATAACATATCGGTTGCTAACATATTACTAGTAAACGATAGCAAAGTATTTTCATAACATTTACAATTGAGGATGCTCCGGATCGGAGTCGAAAACGTTATTGAATGTGATGGCTTTATGAAAACTGAGAGTCATTTTTAATGTCTCATACTTTTAGTGAATATCTATGTAATGTCTGCTAGTAAAAATTGGTAATTTTACAGATGTTTCTTATTAAGGAAATACAGACATTAACTCATTATAAGATATAAATATATCTTTTTATTATGATGATGAAATTCTTTTGAAAATCTTTTAATCACCAAAAATAATTACGCTTAGGTATATTTTCAGTTGCTAAATATCTTTTGAAATACATTTCCTATAATATATTTAAGAAAAATGTTATTTGATTATATTAAAAACATACCGAGTGAAGGAATGATGGATAATAAAAATACTTACTATGATTTAAAAAATGAAAGCCTTGTGCTAATTATTGAAGAATGTTGTTGAGCAAAAAACAAGATGTTTTCTTTACTTCTGTACAGACTACGGAAGACCTACATAATGCATCTGCTGAGTAAATAGGAGCAGATTTATAGTAATGTGATTGATTGATGTCAGGTACTAGGGACAAAAACAAACTAGTCGTTGGGTGCCACCGTAATACTTACCCATCATGGATATGCATAAAATAAAATATGAAAATAAAACATGAGTAAACTACTTATAAAATGCATTGCAATTCGAATAATTGCAAATATCTCGGTAACTAATTATCCGATCGACTTCATTCTTTATGCAAAATTTATATATTTTTATTTTCTTTTATATTCACTCCATAAAATAAACGATTTCGAAAAAATTTATACACCTTTTATCAGAACGAATATTTCGAGAGTCCGAAAAAAAATAGTTCCCGATAATCGAGGTTACTGAAATTCAATAAGCTTCTTCCGATTATTACATACTAAGTACATACCAAATTTAAAGTCTCTATCTCAATTTGTTCGGGAGATACGGACACACATACACACAGACAGATGGACGGCAAATTTGTTTTTCTAAATATATGTTTTTCGGAATGTAAATCCGTCAAAAAAATTTCGATTTTCAAAACGATTACAAGACTTATCCTATACTACGTATGTAAAAGTGTCTTGATTTCCTTCATTGCATGGAATATAAAGACACAGAAACCAAGTTCTTTCGGGCATGTGTGAATAATAGGAACAGAGTGAGGAAATGATATTTGCATTAAAAAATATTTTTAATATTATATATCAATTTCAATAATCAAATAATCACAGTTTATATGTATAACTGATTAATATTATTAATTGCAATCAGCCTCTTCTTTTTGTAATTTAAACAAATACGTCCACAAGATCACTGGGACATGAAATAGCCACTTTTCTGAGAATTACTCTTGAACATTTTATTTCTTTGTGGTATAGACACTCTTTACAGACACTGCTTCTGACCTTCATTGCTCCCAAAATATTCTAAAATTATTTAAGAAACATCACTTGTCAAGCATAGCTTATGAAACACTTTCCATAACATTTAGAATACTGAAACAAAACTTCACCGTTTAGTAAGGTGATAGAAGATATATAAGAAAATATTATAGAAAAATCATAAAACATTTAAAAACATAATTTAAACAATTAATTACCGTCTAATGTCGGAAAGTAATCGAATTATTTTGTGAAGACACGTATGTGATCTGTAGATTTATATATACTTCATAATATGCTAACTTTATTTCAGATACGAAATGCATAATACTGTTGAAAATTTCCCTTCATAAATTTTCATCAATAAACGGAAATATACTCAAATTATTTTGTGCAGCACTGCATATGATCTATAGAATTTATAGAAGCCAAGTAATATGAAAAAATATTTAAATTAAAAAACGCATACCACATCTGAAAACGCACTTCCAGTTCTTATCCCTCATAGACAGTGCTGAAAACAAATTATTGTCTCTGTTCCTGTAAATGAACGGTAAATAATATATGCACTATTTTCTACACTAAACACCTTGTAGCGCACCCCAGTTTTGCATATTAATTTATATATGTTTGAAATAGTGTAACATCAGTAAAATACATTGTAAACACATTTTCCCATATACAGTAATCTAGCGGAATTATTTTGAATAACGCTGTAAATAAACTGTAAGTGATACACACTTAAACAATGCCATAGTATACGTCAATAGCATATTTAAATTACATTTTTATTCGAGCATACTTACGAGAGTTAGTGCACGGAGAGACAAACTTCAGACATCCAGACAAACCGAAGTCATGAACAATTTTCGACAATGTTGGAAAGTGTTAAAAATTGAAGAGGTTTAAAAGATAGCTATGTCTACATATTTAAGACATCAGTTAGATATTATTTTAGATAAAATAATTTCCATATTAAAATGTACAAATAATTGCATATATTTCTAAAATACAAGTGCATAACATTTGTGCGTAACACAACTCTTCTTGTGTTGCATATGTTTATAGTTTCAATCAATAGATACAATTTTTCGCCTGATTTGCTTAAAATATATGTAAAATTTGCAGTCACTTCGAATGTTGTCTTTTCCTTAAGCTTGAAGGAGTTTCTGATCAAAAACAAGCTCGGATTTTTATATATGTTTCGATTTTGAAATTTAAAGTTCACTGTAAAAAAAATTTCGTAAAATTTCAGTAGGTGTACCGTAAATTAACGGTACTTGTACTGTTTTCACTCTTTACGGTATGAATACCGTACTTCTAAGGTATATTAAGCGTAAAAAACCCCGTATATGTGCCATTTCGATTATAAACGGTACTTATACCGTAAAATGATTGTTTTTCAGTAAACAATCGCTATTTATACCGTAAAATAATTATTTTTCAGTAAGGAAAAGGCTGCTAGTCCTGCCTCTGTGTACGGCAACCCCTAAAGTGATATTCTTCTTCTTGTTACGTAATGTGTGCAGGCCTGAGGAGAGGGGGGGGGAGTGCAGCCGGTACATCCATATATTTAAAGCTAAAGCTGAATTCTATCAACTCGTGCAGAATTGGATTCTACACGCTTGCGTGAGCATTCAGCCAATGAGCTGAGGGCCGGTCACTATCCAGAAACAGAACTCCCTTAAAATTGCGTTCAATACGCATGCGTCGGCATTCAGCCAATAAGCTGAGGGCTGTTACTCTCCAGAAACAGATTCGGATTGACAAAACATATATCGCTATCTTCATGGCTTAATGCACGCTGATCTGTGTTTTGAAGGTATTTATTTTATTTATTATATAATTTATATAAATAACTAGGTGTCGAAACTGAATTTAGGCTCATTTAATGTTAAGCATAAATATTTAGGTGTCGATTTCGATTCTAGCGTTTTGCCAAATTCAAATCAATGTAAATGGAAATCGCTTTTTTCCTTCTGTTTCGATAGTACAGCAAATAATTCACTTAATTCTTATTATACATACATGATGCTTCACACTTCACTAAATGTTTTCATTAAACTCGAATGTTTTCATTAATCTTGAATGTTTTGATTTACAATATAATAAAAATATACAATAAGTCTAGAGACACGAAATTTCAACAACTTTTAAAAGCCCAGCATTTTTTTAAAGCTGCGAAATTAATCTGCAATATCTAAAATAATCTGCTGCCATGTTGCAGTGTTTCTGCTACCAGGTTAATATTTAAGAAATATTTTACATTGTATTGTTTGTGTGTATACAAATCTTGAATGTTTTGATTTATTACATTCATTTTATACCAGATTGCATGTCCGTTTTTGGGTGATTTATATGAAACTCATAATTTGTCACAAATTGGTGATTTTATTGATTTCTTGCTTTGCCCATGAATGCGAAAAAAAAAACTATTTTTGACTTCAGGTGAAATGAATGAGGTTATTTCGTTTTTTCTTTTGTATATTAAAAATGTTATATATAAAAAAAACCTGGCCATTAATCACATTGTTTTTTGTATATTTAAAGACGATTACTTATTTTTTGTAATTATTTTGTTGTTGGGGGTTGTTGGGCGAAATAATATATACTTCATAGATAGAACCAGTTCCGCTAATCATTAATATTTATTTAATTATCTTACCACCGAGCAAATGGGCAAATTTGTAATATTTTTCCTGTTATTTTTTTTAAATGTCAAAAAAAGATGAATTTTCAAACTTGGTATAAAAAAATTAATTACGTATATAAGTATATTCGTTGACAGTATTAATCATTAATCGATATTTTAAAACTGCATCATATTTGTAGAAATATAAAATTAAACAATGTTTCTATTGCAGTGAAACCTGAGCATAGTGAACGGATATATCAGTTCACGACGGTGAGAAGGTTAATGTTTTATACAAGATTTGTATACATGCAAACAATATAACGGGTACTTTTCCATTATATGGACACCATGCCAAAATGTATGCTAATGCATAATGTATGTAAATGTATGCTTGGCGACAGTGATGTCCATATATCTGAAAACCACATAATGTAAATATATCTTAAATATTAAGAGTTTGCTAAGAAATTAAAACATTCAGTGATGTGTTAGATGTATGCTTTTATCAAATCAATAATAATTTGTAAGTATGAGTTAAAAAAAAAATCCCCATTTTCTCTCATATTATGAATTTTATTGTAGTAATAGAAACACCATATGAATAAATAATAAACAGACTATAAGAGTTCCAATTTTGTATTATGTGAATTATTTTCTGTACAATACAAACAAAAGGACAGAGCTCAAAAAACGTAATTTCCATTTGGATCGATTTAACAAACTATTAAATGAGCCTAAATTCATTTTTAACGCTAAAGTTAAAATCGAATCCTAGATATTTATACTCAATACAACAAATAAAATAAATACCTTCAAAACCCTTTTGATCATTACATCAGCGTGCAAGACAATTTTTTTTTACCGGAGACCGACAAATTTTACAATTTTACCGCAAACGATTGTTGGATTTCGCAATTTATCGACTATTGATTAACGAATTTCATGATTTCTTCCATGAACGTTTGACGAATTGCGCAAAAAAATTAAGAATATCGTCAAATTGTCTCGGGTAAAAAAATTTTGAATATTGTCAAATGCCTTCGAGAAAAAAGTCGCAAAATTCGTCAAATGATTTTGGAGAAAAAATCGGGAAATTCACAAAATGGTTTCAGGAAAATCTTTGCAAATGGTTTAAAAATTCTTTGAACGACAGCGGAAAACAAAACTCATTTTCCATTCAATCATCGCAATTGGCGAGTGTGACTATTAAGTTTAGCCAGTGGTGGCAATGACATCAATCACCAATTTTCAGTATTACTCGCCGATTGGTGAGTGCTAATTTTGTCTTATATCACTAACTGTATTTACATATACTATTAGATTGAACCCGTTTTCTGATTTTCTTTTTCTCCTTCGCGTTTTTTCCACATCTGTTCGACAAAAATCATGATTTTTCTGCACCCGATTAGCGAACGTAATGATTTTTTCGCACCCAATCGATGATTTTAGCTCCTGATCGACGAAAATCATGATTTTGATGTGGCTGATTTAGAAATTTGTTTTTTCTGCGACTAATCGACTAAATTGATCATTTTTATGCATCCATTTGATGAAATTCAGGATTTTTATACGCCCATTTAACAAATTCAGGATTTTTACATGCCCACTTGACGAATTTGTGATTTTTACGTGCCCGCTTGACAAATTCGTGATTTTTATGTGTCCGCTTTACATAAAATTGTGATATTTACGTGCTTGCTCGATGAAACTCATAATATGTAATTTTTTTTAAGCTAGGATGATTAGTTCAGAAATGATTTTTAATTAAATCCATCGCTTTCGTACATTCTTTTAAACATGTAACTTATCGGATCAAGACAGTTGATGTAATTAAGAAACAATTGTATATTTCTTATATTTTTGCGGGAGGGGGACGGGCATGAACAAATTTAAAAATGATGCCACGTCAACAATTATGGGGAGCGCGTTTTCCTCACACGGAACGAGGACATTTCTAAATTTTGCCGACACCACTCATATGATATATAGTTCGAAAGGCCTGAGACCGCTTTCTCATGTTATGCATCTCTGGGGTCTCCCCCCACTTCTCCCCCCCCCAATTGGGGCACTTTTCTAAATTTTGCCGATACCCCTCATGTGACATATTGTTGGAAAGGTCTGAGACCGCTGAATCATATTATGCATGTCCGGTGTCCATCACCCCAATTTGCCCCCCCCCAGGGGTACTTTTCAAAATTTTGCACACACCCCTCATGTGATACATCATTGGAAATGTCTGTGACCGCTGAATCATATTATGCATCTGTGGTGTCCACCCCCCTCTTTGCCACCCCAAGGGGGTACTTTTCTAAATTTAGCACACATTACTCATGTTATATCTTGCTATTAAGGTCTGTGACTGCTTAATCATATTATGTATCTCCGGTGTCCATCTCCCCACTTTGCCTCCGACGAAGGGGTACTTTTCTTAATTTTGCACACAACCCTCATGTTATATATCGTTGGAAAGGTCTGTGACCGTATAATCATATTATGCATCTCTCATCTCCATCCCTCCCCTTTTCCGCTCCAAGGGGGTACTTATCTAAATTTTGCACCCACCCATCACGTAATATATCGTTGGAAAGACCGCTTATTCATGTTATATATCTGCGGGGTCCATCCTGCCACCCCCCCCCAAGAGGGCACTTTTCTAAATTTTGTTGACACCCTTCATGTCATATATCGTTGGAAAGGTCTGTGACCGCTTAATCATATGCATCTGAGGTGCCAATCCTCCTGTCCCCACCCCCCGATGGGGGCACTTTTCTAAATTTTTCGATAACCCTCATGTGATTTATCGTTGGAAAGGTCTCTGACTGCTTAAACGTATTATGCATCACTCGTGTCCATCCCCCCACTTTGTCCCCCCCAAAACGGTACTTTTTTAAATTTTGCACACAGCCCTCATGTTATATATCATTGGAAAGGTCTGTGACTGCTTAATCATATTATGCATTCTCGTGTCCATCTCCTCCCTTCCCCCAAGAGGGTACTTTTCTAAATTTTGTTGACTACCTTCATGTGATATATTGTTGGAAAGGTCTGACTACTAAAACATATTATCCATCTCCCGTGTCCATCCCGCAAGTTTGCCCTCCCCCAAGGGGGTACCTTTCTAAATTTTGCACACACCCCTAATATGATATATCGATAGAAAGGTCTGTGACAGATTAGTCATATTATGCTCCCCACTATGAAATTTGTCAAGCGACAGTAGAAAAAATATCTCATTTTCCATCCAATCGTTGCAATTGGTAAGTGTGACTATTAAGTTTGGCAATTAAGTCAATCGCCAAATTTTCAGTATTACTCGCTGAGTGGTAAATGTTAATTTTTTACTATATCACTAACTGTATTTACATGCACTATAATGGCAAAATGGTTATTGGATCAGTAGATGGAAAAGTGTGTAGTGTATATAAATGCATTTTGAATAACTGACAGAAATAACTGACATCGTATAATGACAATTGTGTATGATTTATCACTGTTGTGCCATGGTTTACTATTTACTGGCACAACAGCGCTAAATGTGTCAGATTTATTTATTTGAATTATTCTGCAAAAGTTTCAAACATTTTAAAGCAGCTATGAATTTTATTTTTATGGTACTATCAAGTTGTTTGCCATCAAATTTTGACTGGTTCCATCTAGTATCTTTTAAATATTTTGCGGTACATATACCGTCCAGTTAAATTACGGTACATACACTGGTCACAAAGTTGCCAGTATATGTATCGTAATTGTTGACCAATTTTTTTTACAGTGTTGCAGCAGAGTGCCTAGCTGCTCTTTTATAAGGGTACTTGATTGGTCAAGTGAGTTTTTAGATTTTGCGTGCGATCTAGTTGTCCTGAATTTTACGTTTTTGCGTGAATGAGACCTATTTTGTCATTTCTTAAGGTTTCGCAAAATATGCATGACACTCCAGAAATCTGATTGTCACTTTTTTTTTCAGTGATATGTTAATTAGGTAAGTGTGTTTGTCCAGTTGCTATAAAAATTGCGGCCCCTGGCTACTCATGTATTACTCAGCAAGACACAGCAACGGCATGTAACGGGTGGGGGGGGGAGGACACACTCGAGTGGCCAGGTAAGAAACACGACTGTTCGAGATTTTGGCACTGCCCTGATCCCTTTTGCTAGACGTTGTCCAGATTCCCTGTCCAGATACGAAAGCACCTGCACCTAATATCGTAAGTGGAAACATATTAGAAGATTTTACGTTTTTATTTTTTGCATATTATAATTTATATCCGTGCTGTTGAATGATTTTTTTTCAGCCTAAATGTAATTTTGAAAGCTTCAAAATCATATATAGAGCTTTCTATTATAGAGTATTTATATGTAGAGAATTATATGTCTTATCATTATAGCCTTATGATCTTATGATATTTAGAGATTCATTTTCATTTCTTGAATATTTTTCTACTCTCCAGAGTTTATTTATCTACTTTCATTTAGATATTTTTTTTCTTCCGCATGTTTTATACGTGAAATATTTTGCAGAGGGATTTTTATACATAGATATGCTTGTTATATAGACGTATTGTTGAATTGAAGGTTTATTTAAGGTGTTTTCCATGTTAAAAGGTCATTTTCAGGAAAGATTGAATATGTTATGACTATAAAACATTTTTCAAATGAAGTAAAACATATTTTATGTAATTCAAAACCCAAATGAAACTAATTAAAGTCGAAAACGCAGCCAAAAATATCTATTTCAGTCGCTCAAACGTCATAAATCTGCCAAAGTACACATTTCATATAAAATTGATTTGTCATTCGAAATAATATTTTGAATAACAATGCATGATAAATAATCCAAGTGTCCATCATTTGCAGAATATATTTAGTTTTACCAGTGAAATTGTCACGTTACATTTGAAGGTTACGCTATAAATAAATATATATATAACAAAACTTTTAAAATTTGATGATTTCAAAGTTTCAATCTGCGCTAGAATTCCTATAACTACAAATTACTCTTAGGATAATTATAAATTTAAGTACATTTGATTTGAGATTCCTATAATTTTTAACTTTACTTTATTATTTATTTTTTTATCATAAGCATAAAATTATAAACACGATTGTGGTAGATTTTACAGGTATTTTTAATATCACTGGGATTCACAAAACCCACTAACCTCTAGAAGAGATAATTGGAAAACAATTAAAGTACTTGAAATATTTATTTAATGGTCATTTATTTTTCAAGAATGGGAAATTTAAATAAAAAATGAGCAAAAAAAAAAAATACAAATTAACATAAAAACTTTTAAATCTCACACAAATGTATAAACATACACCTGATTTTTGCAACCAATTATACTGCATATCGAAAAGCAATATTGCTTGTATTGTCTAAATCATGGCTATAGCTTACTGAATTTTAGTACTATTGGCATGACAATTTGATAAACTCATGTAATGTTTCAATTTACCTCTTAGAATCATTTTCATTTAAGATAAAATTTCCATAAGAAATGAAATCTGTAAGTTTGTGTACCTTTAACCTATTTCAGAAACAATGCATTTAAATTAAAAACGGACAAATAAATACAAATTAACATAAAAAATAGAAATCGGACACAAAAATCCAAAAACACAAATATTTTTAGCAACAGTCATAACACGAGTAGAAAAGTAATATTGATCTTACTGAATTTATAAATGGCTGTAGTCTGCTGAATATGAGTAATATTAGGATGACCATTTCGACCATTTAAGGTAATTTTTAATTTTACCGAGAGTTATTTTCGTTTGAGATAAAAATTTCAAAGATATAAAATGAGTGGTTAGGATTAAATATGTGTATCTTTATTATATTTATACCTAGTGTCCAAAAATTAAAAAAGTTTTGTGATTTTTCAGAAATAAATATATTTTGTTTTCGATAGAATTCCATTTCCATGTTTTACTATATTATTTTACACAGTTTATAAACAGAATATTCAAATTAGAATAAAAGAATAATTCATTTTCCATAAAGCAGTTTTAATGAAACAGAGTACTGAAAGGGATACAAAGTTCAGATATTAATGTGTTAAACCAGATTCCACCGAAATAATTTAGAATACGCAATTTGTTTGGTGATAATAAACACCTGTACATCTTTTTTTACATTAAATATTATATTTTTATGTAAAATGGCACACAGAATGCAGAAGGGTTTGAATAACAATAAAGTATGTAGCATGGAATGTAGGATCTGTAGAAATCCTCTGTATTCTGCCATGCAAGCAACTGGGTTCTGTAACTTGCATATTTTGAAATTTTGTCAATGCAAACCCAACAGTGAGAGTTCGACTTTCGTTTTTTACAGCATTTTAAGCGGCGCATTTCTGAAGTATCTACATCCCAAATTTTATTTTGATTCCAAGCACCAGGATTTCGATTCTAGTTTTTTAGGAGATCGAAGTTATAAGGGAAACATTTCGTTATGATCCCTGTGTAATTTTAATGTATGTTCTGTTCAGTTACAACTGTAAAATAGATGTTCCAATACTGTTGTCGCTTTTACAAATGACTCCTGTTCTCAGTTGTCAATTGTCACTTCAGGAAGGAGACTTAAAATATAGAACTTTGTACCTCCGTTTTTATGGGTCTCCTGTCTCGTCAAATACGCCAATTCCCACGGCATTTGGATATTTTCGTAAGGTACAAACTGCTATTTTGCACTTATTTTCCTATTTTTTATAGACTTTCTATAAAGATAGTTAAAAAACCTGATATTGCTTTTGTTATAGGTATTAGATTTATGAAGAATGATTAAGTTTCTGATACCGGTTAATTTCTAAAGCAATTTCTCTGAAGAGGTAAATGGCTTCTTGAAAATTGTCTTCTTCTGTCCGAGATATTGTTTATAGGAGAAAATTAAAAATACAAATATATTATATAATGCAGCAAATTATTTTTAGGATATTTCATATGCAGTAATCTCTCACTTATACGTCGGTGCAAGGGACTAACCATAAACGACGCCAGTAAAAATTACATTTGAAATAAATGTTAAGACATAATTCATCATTAAATGGTTAAATAACATGCAGAATAATAAAATATACGAATTATTTAGATTATTAAAGATTTATTAATTCAAATCTGAAATACATACAACACAAAATTTTAATTACATAACCTATTTTTTTAAATTGTCTAAATTTGAAGTTTGTTTATGAGCTTGATATCTGTCCCTAAAAATAGCCGTTTCGAGTTCATTAAAACTTGAATATGTTGAACCAGATGCACCAGTTCACTGGATGCAGTGACCGCTGGTTTCCAGAATATCTATTGCCTTTTCAAAAGTCGGTGGATGGTGTTTCTACGTTTTATTCGTTATCTTATTTATTTTCATTGGCATCAACTTTAATTTCTGCGACTATTTCGTGTATGTCCCTTTTTTCTACTGTTATTACATTTCTATCAATATCTACAAAATCGTTAAAATTGATCATCCCCCAAGAAACGGGATTCCATTCTTTATCTAATACTGGTTGATCTTTGGCGCAAGCACAAGATACACCATTTTCAAATTCCTTCAGAATGAAAGCCTGCATTTTTGAAACTTTTCTCCTAGGAGCAGCAGGTGTGAAGGGATGTGACGCGATAATGCAGCTTATATTAGTGTACAGAAAACAAATTAAAAAAGACAACCAATTGACTTCCCATTTACAAGCTAGTGTGAAATTTCCTGGAAAGGACATGTATAGAATGGGAAGAAATGGCAACGGAAACTTGAAATTTATCCTATGAAATTTCTCCGTGAGAGATGCATTCACGTTGCGACGAATAAGTGAAAAAAACATCGTATTGCTATATCTTTACCTGGAACTACCAACAATTGACGTATAAATGAGAGAGTCGCATAAAAGAGGTGACGTATAAGTCTTGATGATTGTCTATGAGATTACTGTAGTATTTTATATTGTACAATGTGCAACTCAATGCTACAGTTAGTATTATGGAATGTTCAATAATTGACATAATCCAAAGTACATGTTAATGGGAAAAAGGTCCGTTTGATTTAAAGCTTAACCAGTAGCAAAATACGCAAATTCATCAGAAAAAATACTGTATTAAGTTTAAAAATGCAATATAATATTGATTTAAAAAATAATTGGAATAAAAATCGATTAAATATCTGAAAAATATTTGTGAAAGTATTAGTTTTTAAACGATATTTCAAACTGGATATTTCCATAAATTGAAACACAAACATTCCAAAAGCGATGGATTCAAATATCTGTTTGTCCAGTTAAACACACATCATGCAATACATGAATCAAAGTTGCAATGAAAGAGCTACAGTCATACAGTTTAATACATTATTTAAAAAAACATATTACATTTCTCAGAGAATAATATGTTATGAAATCAGAGAAAATTACGGCACTGTGTATATTGGTTTTTTGAAAAATGGAACAAATTGGAACGGAGAAAAATGCCTTCAAAATATGCCTTCAATTACTGAGCGGTCTACATCTCTATTTTACATTACAAGCTATACATCAATTCAAGTACCACCCATAATATCTTTCAAAATGTTAAGGCGGTATTAAAAAAAATATTTTTCCACGCTCAACAACTCAAAATTTTGAGACACATTCCCAGACTCATTTTTAAAAGTAACAACAGGAAACTTGGACGCGTGATTTATAAAGACATTTATAAGGGCCCCATGTTTTTATTTTTCGTTCAATTAATTATAAATTGATTTACAGACAATTATTTTAAAAAGTACGATCATTTTTTTTGTTTCAAGCGCTATCGCGTTGGGAAATTCGGTTCAAAATGTCCACTTTGACAGCATTTTTTGAAATATATTCTGCCTTTATGAACAAATCGAGACAGTGGGGACATTATAAAGTTTCTGAATAAGAGAACCTGCCAATTGGATGCATTTTAGAGCAAAAATGAATTTACAAATGTGTCTCAAAATAAGCAGTTTGGATTTGAATATACCCTTAAGAAGAAAAAAATAACTTCTACAAAAATGTCAAAGTGTTTACCTTTCATTCGAAGAATCATGTTGTTCTCAGCAAAACTGAAACTTCACATATCTCAGAACATGTTATTTCAAAATAGCGTTGAATTATTTTACTTATTTTTAAAACTAAGAACTCTGACACATGCTACAGTTGCGAAATATGTCTGCTACACTGTCAGTGTGCAGAACGTAGAAGTAAATCGTTCTTAATTGAAAACTCTAATAGATTTATTACATTTAGTATATTTTCATAATTTTCTCAAAAACTATAACAAATACAGTAACAAAACGCATTTTTGGTACTTTCTTATTAGCCGCATACCAGATGTCAATCGTAAAACATTTCACTAGCTTTAACAACCCTTGTAAATCTGATTAATTCTCAGCATTTTAACAAATAGTTCAATTACATATGTGTTAAATTCGTGTTTAATTTTCTTCATTGAAGTTTTATTATCGTTTAGAAATTTATTTATGGACCGTTACACGGAAGTACACAATTTCTGAATGATTAGCCTTTGTTTAAGGGTATACCGGTTAATCGTCCGTAAATGGGATGGGATACACACAGATTTACAAATATTTTAGCTTGGAAATTATTTTTAAAAGCATATAAACAATGATTTTAGATAACATTTTCGTATAAAATGCATTTGAAGGTACATTTCGTTTCGTATTGTTAAAATTAAATTCCTGCAATATTTAGAAGTACAAAAAATACAGTAAAAGAGAAATTTAATGGATAGATATTTCCATCGTCAATATGATGTCAGAGTTTATTCATGGACAAGTTTTTGCTTTGTAATATAGACGTACAAAAATCGGAGTTCCGCTTGTATTTGAGAAAAAATTTAGTTTGAGAGAATAAGTGGTTTAGAACTTAAATTTTTTTAAATATTACTCGTTTTTTTGAACTACTAACCCTCTTATTTTTGAAGACGTTCACGAAAATCCATTATATTCTAGTAAACAAATTGGACTATAGTTATTCAGTAATTCACATTGTAAGAAAACGGTATAAGTCTGTTCAAAATTGCAATAACTTAGATATATTTTTGCTTGTAAAAGACTCCTTTATTTTATCAGCGGAATCTGAAAATATGTTAAAGGTATTTGTTATAGGCATTAAATTCAAATTTGACTGAAAATTGTTAGCATGCGTGAGAAATTCACATGCTTCAAAATCAATATGCCTTCAGTAAGCGTTTTAAAATATTAATTTCTCTAACTTCCGTCACCAATAACGAATTTTGTCTTACCCTTTATGCTAAAGACAAATGAAACTGTATCTTGCAGTTCAGCATTAAACTAAAATTATTTCTCTTTGCCGTATAATATGAATACAGATTGAAGTATATTGTAAAGCTAAGTGCGCGCAAATGAAATACTGAATAGATTTACATTGTAGAACGAGAAATTATAAACATGTACATTACGAACAATTTAATATACAGGGTGGCCAGAATTAAAAAACACCCCTACTCCGACCTCTGTATATATTGAACTACTCAGTGTATAAGCTTCAAATTTTGTGCACATACTATTCAAGACATGGGGAAATGGATTACATGAAAAAAATAGTTCCAGAAACAGCGATAGATGGCACTGTTCAACAGAAAATATGAAGTAAAGACAAAACAAATAATAATAAAAACAAACAGTGCATGTGTGGATTCTCAGTCACATTCATTCTTGGACCTTTTTTGAAGAGGCTCCCATCAATGACCCTGTGACAAGCACTGTGGCGGTCAACAGGTACAAAAGCATGCTCGAAACTTTTTTGTACCGCATTTGCAGCAGCCGGAATGTCTTGACTCAATTATCTTTATGCAAGATGGGGGAGCTTCTACACATTGGACTCTGTGTAGAGCAGTTTATTAGACAACGTTTCACTAATGACAGAGTAATCTGTCGTGCATTTTCGACAATCTGGAAATCTCGTTCTCAGGGTCTTACTCCGTGTGATTTTTGGATGTAGAGGCATTTAAAAAATCTTACTTATCGAGGAGGCAACCTTTACAGGTTAGAAAAAAGGTATTACTCTGCGTGTGAAAAGCATCTCAGTCGAGCAGTTACGATCTGCAATTGAACAAGCTGTCTACATCTTCAAAAAAGAAACTTTATTGAGCTCCATTACCAGCGTTGATAAGGCCCTTGTCACATGAATGTTTAGTACGTTAAAATAAAATGAGTTTACAATGTGATTTGTGTTTATTCAGCATATGTACAGCGTCATCTATCGGTGATTTCTCAAACTATTCTTTTCGCGTAACCCATTTCCCCATATCTTCATAGTATGTGTACAATATTTGAGACTTATACACTCAGTAATTCAATATACAGAGAGGTTGGAGTAGGTGTGTATTAATTCTAGCCACAAAGTATTATATCTGTTATTATGAGCATTATTCAGAGTTATACAATGGATCAGAAATAACCGAAATTTTAAATTTTTTTAAATATTTTATATTAATTTGAATGCTGTTCCACTACAGAAGCTATTAGTTTTCTGTTCGGGAAGTGTTTTTTTTTAATGTTTGGAAAATGGAAAAAGCTTACAAATTCTGTAATTGTGAAAATTATATATAGGGATATTCAAGTATGCGTACTGTTAAAGTTTCAACAGAAATACAATCAGAATAATATTTCATTTAACGTCACTTCAAAAATGATAATGCAAATTAAATAGTTCATAAGAGATCATAGTAAAATAAATTTAATTTAAAATTAAACTAAATTTGTAGAACAGACAGTCATATATAAGCAAAAATAACTTGTTAAAATTTAAAGATATTAAATTTTTGTATGTATGAGACCCATCATTCATATCAATGAAGCTGCAAAATGTGCAATCATCATATAATATTGTTGAGTTTTCCCACGATTGGCAAGAACAAAGTTACTTTATATTTAGTTTTCAAATAACGAAAAAAAAATAAAGATTATTTTTAATAGATTAATTAAATAAAGTTTTACTTCAATTATATGTACACTGATATTGACATATGATACGCTAAATTAAAAACTCTATACCCTGTCCCCCCCCCCAATCTCGCCCAAAGTATATATTTTTTACGTTTATATTTATTTTATAGCAACGTCGAACAAAAAACTATTTACTCCGGCTTATGAGTGAGGAGACAGGTACAGGACAGTTTCAATAAAAACACTTCTAACTCAATGTATTCTATGCATTCTTTAATATAACTAGGACTTCCCTCAAAGGGATTAGTCTGAGTGATATTGCTGAGAACATAGGGTTAACAATTACAATAAAAAGAAAAAGAGCAAATTAAATGATAGAATTACAAAATATCATATATAAATTCATATACACTGTTAAAAAAATAGAAAAGAAGTACCGTTCATCAGATGTGTTGTCATAATTTTTTTTAACATATGGCAAAGGATCTCATTTTCATAAGCGCGTATTGCGCATAACTTGAAAAAAAAAAAAAAAAAAAAAAAAAAAACGCCGGATCTTTTAAAACGCCAAGCTTTTTAAAGTTACGTAATTGGATTTGCATCCAATAGATTATTCTATCAGGCGTGGCTTAACGCAAATTTAATTTCATTGTTGCACCTTTTTTGTGTGTGAATTTAAAATTTTTCTTCCTTGATTATATATCTATTATTTGTATAACTGTTTATAAAAACTCTTACACTTCAAACCACATTGATAGCATGTTTTGCGACAAACCAGATTGCAAAACTATAGTCTAAATTACTATTAAAGTATAGAAAAAATATTTCGATGACTTCTGTAAAATAACTTTTACATTAAATCTCCATATCGGCAAAATTGAAAATTATATATATTACAAAGTTAAGCTTAACAGATACTTCTTGATTATTCTATAGGAGGCTCTGCCCCCTGCGCCTTTACAGCGCCAATCCGCAGACATTTCTTTTGCCTGTCTGTCTGTCTCTCCACAATCAGTCTGTTTCCCTATCCGTTTTTCTGCCCGTCTCTCTAACTGATTGTCTATCTCACTACACGTCTCGCTACCTGTCTCTATATTTCTCTACCGTCTCGCTACCCGTCTCTATATTCCTCTACCAGTCTCGCTACCCGCCAATCTATTTCTCTAACCGTCTGTCTATCCGTCTAACTACTTGTATGTCTAGCCGTGTCTCTATCCACTTCGCTACCCATTTGTCTATCTGTCTGGCTATACGCCTCTCTACCCATCTTCTTACCCATCTCCGTACCCATCTACTGTCTCTCTACTCGTCTGTATACCCGTCCCACTATCCGTCTGTTTTTGTACCCGACTCTTCACCCGTCTCGCTATCAATCTCATTACCCGTCAGTCAACTCGTCTCTGTACTCATCTCTCTACTCGTCTCTTTATCTACCACGCTACGCGTCTCACAACCTTTCTGGCTACATTCCAGTCTACCGGTGTCGCTACCCTTCTGTCAACCCTATTTTTACCTTTCTCTCTAGCCGTCTGTCTATTCGTTTCGCTACCCGTCAGTCTACCTATGTCGCTACTCGTCTCTCTACCCATCTCACTACCCGTCTGTCTACCCGTTTGTTTACTCGTCTTTCTACCTCTCGCCACCGCTTCCCAATATTTAAACAGTTCATTTATTATACAGAAGCCGTTTATCAGTTATTAAATGCAAACAGAAGTAATTTATCTAATAAGTGTAATCAGATGCATTTTTTTAAAATACATACATAAACCTGAATAATAATTCATCAGTTTTGTGTTCATAGTTGTTTATATCATTTGACAGTAAATCTCAACTTCTTAAACCTGAATTGTCTCAAGCTTTTTAAAAAATCCACAAGGTCTGTATAACTGCAAAGTACCCTGAGGGCTATATTAGCTACATGTTATTAAGTTTCGTTATCGCGTTTGCAGCCAATTGCTTATGTCAGAAAGCGTGGCTTAACGCCATTTTAAATTCATTACTGTAACTTTCTTTTCTTTTCTTTTCTTCTTTTTTTTGGGGGGGGGGGGTAGGGGGGAAGGGTTTCAAATATATACATTTAAATTAAAACTTTTGCCTCCATGCCATTAGGGTTTTGTTTGTATTATTAACTAATACCTTGTAGACCGAGCTTCATTTGAAACAAATGTAAAAGACTTCTTCTACAGTTTTTTTAGGAGAAACTTTCGTAATTGGGCCCCAAGCCAATCGGAGTATTTAATATCATTATTGTAACTCTTATAGAGTTAAAACAATATTGTTGCTAGCTTTACTCTTGTTTGAGACCAACCTTGCATGTGTATCTGAATGGGAAAAAGTTTCGTATCCTATGTCGGTTGGCGAAAAAATTTTTAAATGGTGCCAAAAGGTAGTTTTAGCAACTTACAAAATTTTCAAAGAGAGCGGTAAAACATGTTTTTCAAATATTTACAAACATACGTTTATTAAAGCATGTTTTTGCGCCATCTTAAAAATTTAAGCACGATGCTAAAATGAAATTTTATCGCCATATTCGATATTTTAATAAGTAATGAAAACACATAAACAAACTTATATAACAAGCCTAAGAGGCATTTTTGTGATAAATAATTGTTATTGTCAGGGGGTTAAATTGTAAACAATTAATAAACGGCTAGTAAATAATAAATAGCATTTAAAATCTAAGGTACTTTTCGGTTAGCCGAACGCCACTGAAATGTATATCACTACATAGTATAAAACAAAGTCGCTTTTTCTGTCCCTATATCCCTATGTACGCTTAAATCTTTAAAACTACGCAACGGATTTTGATGCGGTTTTTTTTAATAGATAGAGTTATTCAAGAGGAAGGTTTATATGTATAATAACATCCATTAAACAGTGGAGAAATACTGTTATTTTTGAGGTTTTTAATGTGATGTCGTAAATAATTTCATTTTTTACATTTGTTATTTTGACCGAAAAGGTTACCATTGCTATTTTTTTGGCGATCATTATTGTTGCAGAAAGAAATGAAAAGGCTATACATCTCCAAAAATAAAAGAAAAACTGCGTTAAATTAATTAAAAAAAAAAAAGAAAAAGAGTTTTGATGAGAGAATATTATAAAACGAAAATATTTAATTTAAACATGATTGGGAATGTTCGCAATGCTTAAAAAATTATTCAAGGGGCAAGATTGCTATCGAAACAATATTTCGCGATTTATCTTTTGTTTTTGGCGATTTTGATTTTACTTTTGATCCTAAACAATTTGATTTTAAGCCAAAAGGTGTCTTTTTTTTTTTTTTTTTGATGCAGAAAGAATTGAAATGGCTATACAGCTGGAAAAAAAAAAGGGGGGGAAAGTTTCTATTGAAAGTTTTATTATATAACATATCATTCTACGTTGCTTAGTTCTAGAATTATAGGGGGAAATTCGAAAATCAGTGTATTGTTAGTCAGATGCTATTTCAGGAATGGTTTTAATGTACTACATATTGTTCTACGCTGCTTAGTCAAACAGTTGTGTGAAGGTTATACAGTCAGGAGAACCCGATTCCGAAAGATTAGCCTTTTTGAAAGTTTTTACTGGGCGTATTTTTTGCGACTTGCATTGTTAAGTAGATAATTTGTAAGGATGGTTTTAGTATATTTTATATTGTTCTGTTTTAGAATTACGTGGAAAAGTTCTATAATCAGATGAACCCGATTATAAAAGATTAGCCTTTATAAAAACTTCTACTGAATGGATTTTGTTAATTAGTTTGCATTGTTAGTTCGATAATTTTTAGTGATGGTTTTAGTATATTGCATATAGTTTTATCATTCTTTAGCAAACCTTAACTGTAAATGACCAAATAAAAGAGTTGGTCCTTAACAGCTAAAATTTTGACTGCACATTAGAAAATATAATAGCGCAATCACGTCATTTTTCAGTAATGTGGAAGGATATTCCAGGTAAATATACAGATTGCTTTCAAATACAAGGTCAAATTAAACGATATATTTTGGGTACTTTTCGGTTAGCCGGGCGCCAGTGAAATTTATATATCTATGTATACATATATATACATATATCTATACATACACACATTTTAATATGCATATATGTATATATACATATATATATACACATACATATATGTGTGTATGTATACATATATATGTATATATAGATATATACATTTCACTGGCGCCCGGCTAACCGAAAAGTACCATATTTTGTTTGCTTCAAGGTTCATTTGTAGAAACTGACCAGCGCAGCGGGCGTAGCTTGCTAGTATCTATATATACATATATATATATATATATATGTATACATACAGACATATATGTATGTGTATATATATATGTATATATACATACATGCATATATAAATGTGTGTATGTATAGATATATGTATATATATGTATACATAGATATATACATTTCACTGGCGCCCGGCTAACCGAAAAGTACCAAATCTAAAAATGGAGAAGTGGTCCGTATAAAAATTAAGCGCTTGATATATGTAAATCTTTTTTAATTTTTTAATATTTCCGAATGCACAGATAAAAAGGTAAAAATCTCTTTTCCAAATGCCAAATAGAAAATATACAAAATAGAAAAATATCTGCTAAAAAATATATTTACATAATACTACATCTGCAAAAAAATAAGATTTAGAAAAAGTAAGCCAAATCCTTCAGATCCCAACAATCACATCGAAAAACTTATCACCAAAAAAGAACTCGCCAAATCTTACGGCACAGGAGATGGATTTTTCCCTCTGAATGCAGAATATTAGTTTTTTTCTTGTACGATGGATGATTATAACTGTTTCATTTCACATACTACATACCGTTTGATATATTGGTACTTTTATGTTATCCTGGCGCAGTTGATAAATCGCCAAATATTGTCCCTATAACATTTTCATATTGAATTCATTTCATTTAAATATAAACCTTTCACTCATTTAATTTAAAATACATGCCTTTCATTAATCCCATTTAAAATTCTAAAAAGAGAAAAAAAAAAGAAATAATGCCATAAATCGAAACCTTTTATTTAAACACCAAATAATTTTTTTATTATTATTTACACATGAGAAATAAAAAAAGCTGCTATTGCTGAGATTTGCGCCAAATCTCTAATACCAAGTCTACTAAGTTATTGCGGGGTTTTTCTTTCAAAGAGAAAAAAATCCAGATTAATTTTCGATTTCTACTCAATTGAAATATATTTCATTGTGCTGAATATTAGTGCGTGCATATTTTTTTTTGCTCCTTGTACTCCATGAACTTTTCAATTCCGATTGTCTACGAAAATCTCGCGCCGGTGAAAATGACGTACCACAAAATTTCGTGACGTATGTACTTTAATTGTGCTTTTTTTATCTATTTTTTTAATATAATTTCCAAACGGTTTAGCATTTATTCTTGGTAATAAATAGACGTCGTTGTCACCTTTATAGGTACCTGCTGTAAAAATTTGAACGAAATCCGTTAAATATTTTTTGAGTTATGCTTGACGAAAGGTTTTAATATCCATCGTAGCTATATATGGGGCAAAGTAATACTGCGCTGTGTATGAGTCTTCGTTGCACTCAGACAATTATTCTATAATACTGTTTGGAGTTATCTGAAACTAAAACACGTATGTAAGATACGCCCAAAGTATTTTTAAATTTTAATATCCGCACGGAAGGTGTGAAGAGCTTTTCCAATAATCCCTTCTATGTGACACGGAATATTTAAAAAAAGTATTTCAATTGTGAAATAATATACAAAATGTTAGCTATTTAGACATGCATTTTTAAATGCTTACAAGTGCGATAGATAAAGGAAAACACTGTATTTTATCTGGTTAGGATACGAATCATGCAATGATTTGCATAAAATTCATCCTGCAACGAAAGTAATTGTTGGTGGTATTATTCTAAAACCGACTTTAACAATCTTTTAAATTGTAAGTGAATTAAAATTACAGAAAAAATCACTACGATATGTGATATAAAGAAGTTTATAATGGCAAAAACCTCCGTGAATTATATTTATTAAAATATACGAGCAATTTAAAGAAGAATGAAAAATCTGGGGACACGGCAGTGTCTCCACCAAGTCGAGAAATCACAGCCTTAAGCACCTTTTTCTGGAAGCAACTCAGGAAACTTTTGACTCCCCCCCTCCTCCCATGTATTTGCGCTAGAGTTTCCCAAAAGCCTGAAAATTCGTTTATCTACAGTAAGTTTCAAACGGGACCAGGTTTACGATTTTCACTCTTCTTTCCCCTCTAGTTTAGACTAGTCTAGTTTTAATTTTTTGACACACTCACTCACTCACTGATCATCAAAAATCTAAGATGCAATCATCCAGAGAGACCGTAGGAGAGGTTTTGCACCCGCGCTTACAATATTATCCAAATGTAAGTCCATGCTACAAAAATATATACGCTCAATGCTTATGTAAATACTATTTTATGCTATACTTATTTATAAACTCTATTGTTAAATGTCAGCAACAGCCCTCACATTATCTTGCTGTGTAATTGCAAAATCACCAAATATTCTTTAATTAAAGATGTAGAGACTACGTGTGATTTGTGAATTAAATTTTCAAAGTTTAATAAGAGAGATAAACTTGGCACTAGACCATCTTATAACTTTTTAGGGGAAAAGGGTATATTTTTTACACGTGATGTTTTTGATAGGATTACTTTCTTACATTTTATATAACATGTTTTTAGTAGGATTCCTCTTTCTTACTTTTTATGGAAAATTTGTTGTTTGTGTTCTTTAAACGTGTCTCAGTTGTTCTTTCTTTCATGTATATAACAATTACTAGTTAGTTCGATTAGGAAGTTTGCTTAGGAACGTGTAAGATACTGCAGGGTATTTAATGAGTGGATTTGACTCGTAATAAAATATTTGTACGTGGTTAAAGAAAACACTGATGGATCTTTTTTTTTTCTTAAAAGAAATGTGTTCAATTTTTTATTAATTTATATTAATTCATAAGAACAAAATCTCCAAGGTTACGTTTATATAAATATACGGAAAATTTTCGAATATTAAAATAATACATTCTTAATTTCTTTTAACGTTCTCTTTAAACGTGTCTTATGAGTTCTTTTTTTGCCCGTATATAACACCTAGTTCAATTAGGAAATTGCCTAGAAACGTGACTATTGATGCAGTAGATTTAATGAGCGGATAAAACTGATAGTACAATCTTTTTGTGTAGTCAAGGAAAACAGGGATTAATATATTTTTTTTTTTTTTAAGAAAGGAGTTTAAAATATGTTTAGGTTTTCCTAAGATTCATTTATTTCAAATTACAAAGATTGTTTGAAAAATAACTGTACACTCACAAATAACACTTATCAAGATATTTTTTGTGTTTTACTTTATAATTTATATTTATATGTTTATTTTTTTTATATTGTTATTGTTTTAAAATTTTGTTCAAACCAATTGCAATATTAGTCTGTACAGCGATAGTTAATTATTTATACCTGTAGGGAAAAGCTATGATGGAGTTTTAATTGACATTGGTAATATTGGCAAAAATATTCTATCCTAACCTAATGTAGAATTCGTGAAAACAAACTCATATGCATGTACAATTTTTGTGAAGGATCTGTTATCATCGAAGGATGTCATAAGAGAATTTGCATTTTTTTTTCTTTATGCCAATGATATAAATAAAACGTTCACCCGGATAAGAGTTAGTTTTTTTTTTTTTTTTACTTAAAATATGTATAAGGGACTCGAAAACAAACAAACAGAAAAATAGTCATGAAGGATTTTTGTTTAGTCTGAGCAAAAATAGTAACTAGCTGACCCCCGCCCGGCGTTTCCCGGGCCCGTGATAAAAAAAAAATTAAAAACATCAAGTTTTTATTATTTTATATCTTTAACTCAATTTTGTATGAAATTATATTTTTTAATGAAAAATTCGCGAAAAAAGATTGATATTTAATGATAAAAGTGCTCATTTTCTTGTTTTTTTTTACCCTGGGTTGTTTCATAGTTTTAAAATAAAAGTTCTTTTTGTCCGAACTCTTTGAAAACTTTATTGGTGGTAAATAAAACGGTTTTACAGTCCGTGTAAAAATATTGTTATCTAGTTATAAACGAAAAGTTTTCTTCTCGCTTTTTTGTCTATTTGTTTGTTTTTGCGTTGGCTCCTTTAGCATAGTAATAAAAAGTTCTTAAAAAAAAAGCTTTAGCTTACAACCTGAGAGCAAAAATAAATTAAAAGGTCTATGCTTTCAATCCAATGGTACCGGCTTCATCCGTTTTCAACCTCCCTGGGCTAAACAGGTGAGGGTTAGGTTAATCAATCAGGTTTCCCATTTCTGAGGGTGGAAGCCTTAAAGAAAACGTAGACGCATGCGCAAAGAAGCAATTTTCATGTGGATTTGACAGAATGCGCTTTTCGTTTTAAATATAGTAATTAATTGAAATAAATTTAATAATAGTGAAATTAATTTTAGCTTTCATCGTCTCCGACTTAAGAAGCCAGCAATATTGCAAAATCAGTTCCATGTATTATAGTGCAGGTAAAATAATGGTTCAATAGCGTCAAAATGGTCTCGGTCACTACATGAATCTGCTATTATAAGTTATTTTCCGAACATAATCAACAATTTAAGGAGACAGTACACCTCTAAAATGACTAAAAAAATCGATTTATAGATTTTTACATCTTTACAAAAATAATTTTATTCTGAATAACTTGATACCATTCTTTTAATCGTGAGATAATTATTTACAGGGATATTAGGGAAAATGTACATACCACTCGTTCATTCCCGATTTAAAAGCCCTGCGAAAACTGCCATAGCGACTTGTTAACATTTTGTTATCACGCTTTTACACTATCGCAACTTTGAAAATATGCTGAAATGCGTCAATTGTTTCTAGTTGAATACCGTAAGTAATAATAAGAAAGCTTTAAAACATTAACTTCAACTTCCAATTTCGCCATATGGCTTTTCTTTGAAACGTGATCACAATTTTGCTAAGGTGTTTACTTTTATTTGCTATTAAGCGTTCAATTTGAAACAAAACTGCTCTTTTCAGAAAAATATTTTCCTAATTTTGCAATACTATTGCACTTCTTAGTATTTATTATCCATTTTATAACGAATAATAGCAAGAAAGAAACCGTCAGTTTCATGATAATTTTTTTTATTCATTATTATAAACTACTACTGCAAAAATTATATTACAATTTTCATTTAATGCACTATTGTACATGAAAAATAATGCATATTATTTTACATACAAAAATTGCAATCTATTGCTTAAAACGTAAATTTACAAATACATGAAATATGAAATTTAATTAATTGGTATTCTTTGAAATGAATACCAATGAAACTTATGAATTTTCATCCACAATTTAAACAACTCTCACTACATACATCATTTCTTCCATGAGATGTAGTTTCATATCTTTTGTAATAACATTTTTCTGCAAAATAGGGTTCCCGCTTCCTGTCACTCCAAAAATGATGACTTCTTTGCTGCCTGTCTTGTTTACGGTATTTGTGAACATTATGCTTTTTTCTATCTTCATACTGCGCGTATTGTTTGCGGTATCTATAATTTCTATCAACAAACTTTTCTTTTCTATAAAATGATTTCATTTCATTTCCGTATCAGTAACCACGTTTCTTAAAACTTTCGTGAAATATTTCATTATTTTCATTTTTTCTTTTTATATTACTTCCGTCTATTTCTTTCCTCGTGCTCGTTAAATTATAATATTTTCCGTGTTTTGTTATTTCATTTTCATCTTTTGATTTGGTCTCGCGAGTTGAGTCACTTTTATCTGTTTTCACCGCGCGTGCTAAATTTATCTTGAAATTATTTTCTGAATTATTTTTATTCATAATTCCAATTTCGTTTTCTGCACGTGAACTATTTCCTTTTGATACTTTCGTTTCATTATATGAATTGGCAACATAATTTAATTTTTTATCGGAATTATTTACAACTTTAAGGCATTCTACTTGAAAAGTATTGCGCTCACCAACGATTTTAATTCTTTCTTCATCTATCGCCAACTTTAGTTTGCTGATCACGTCTTCCCCTATTACAATATCGTATGCGAGAGATTTTGAAACATAAAATTTCGTTGATATAAGAAACCCATCGACACGTATTTCATACACAAAATATCCCATTAGATTTACAGTTTCTACGCCAATGTCAGTTAATAAGATATCAACAGAAGACAAATTTGGCGACCCAATATTGACATAACATTCGTAACTGAATAAAGAAATATAACTGTCTGTATCAAGCAATAGATTTGCTTCTTTGCCTTTGATATTAATTATTTTAGCCATTCCATTAGGTTTAGACTTATTTCTGATTCGAATTGTAGCAATGTTAGCTTTTTCCTGTACATCGGCATTAGGATAGTGATTTTGGCGATTATAATTTCGATAGTTATCGGTAGAGTCTTGACTGAACTCATTAGTTTGACCATTATTGCTATTATTACACTGAGACGCTATGTGGCCTTGAGAGTTACATCTATCTAAAACACCTAATTTGAGATTTATTTCTTTTGTTTTGGTATTGGGTATGAAAGAAAGATTGTGAATTTTCATTTTTACTTACTTCGGGATTTCTATCTTCAAAGTGGGGTGAAATTCTATTCATGGTTTTAATATTACGTCTCGCCGCATCATAATCGTCTAGTTTATTTACTAATACGTCTACATTTTTAATTTTTGGAAGATCATCAATAAAATGTGCTTTCATTTCTATAGGTAACATTTCTTAATTTGATCTACTACTATTAATTCTTTTAAGGATTCCTAATCAGATACTTTAAGACCGCTAATCCATTCTTCCAAATAATTTCATAATTAAAATGCTATATCGCGCCAAGTGGCTGAAGATTCTTTTTATGTGACATTAATTTCAGCCTAAATTTTTCTGGCGTCATTTTGAAGCTTTTAAGAAATAAATCTTTTACGTAATCGTAATTGTTCGCCAATGTTTCTGGTTCTCTAGCTATAATATTGGCGATTTCTAACAGAATTAAACTTAACAAATGTGTGACCTAATTTCTTTTTATTATATTCATTCGAGAAATTTGTCTTTCAAATAATGCTAAATAGAAACTAATATCACTTTTGCTGTCAAAGTGAGATATTAATTTAAGCAAATCTGGTTGCTTACCTGAACCAGCTATTGCAGAATCGTCGCCAAATATACAGAGTTGTCGGTAACAGTAACGGTAACAGTAACGGTAGCAGTGTCGCAAATTCAATGGTTTTTTCCCATCTCAAAAAATGCCCAACGCGACTAAAGAAGTTTTCACTTCAAAAAAATAAAAACATGTCGCATATATCCATATAAGCCAGTTTGTTTATGATTCCATTTAATGACATGTAAGTAGGCCTCCTTCAATGATGAAATTAATCACAATGCTGAAATTATGCTCTTCAAAACATTCGAATTCAAATAAAGATACTTTTTTTGCTTTATTCCGCATTGCAGTGTTACTAAACAATGGAAATGTGTAGGGAGAAATATCATATCGGAAATAAGATGCCAAGCCTTCGTTTTCCCTGAAAATCATAAGTTGATATCAGTTTTATTTTAAACTTTGAACAAGACGTTAACTGGTGCAGAGCACGAAAATTATCGCCTGTTTTTAGTTTTATATTCTTCAACTTCAAAATAGCCATATGCTGCAGTCTTTGTTCTACAACCTCTTTTGATAGGTGACAACTAAACGAATCAATATTGGTTATTCCTATTCTGAAACAGTTTTCAGTGATTAAAAACGGGCCTACACTGTAAAAAATAACCAATGTTTCTTATTTTATGAAAATATATACTATAACCACGAACGAAAATATTACGAAATGATTACAAATATATTGGCAACTAATTAGCCAATCGCCTTCATTCTTTATGCAAAATTTGTTATTTTATTGTCTTTTATATTTCCTCCTTAAAATAAACAATTTCAAAAATTTATATATACCTTTCACCAGAACGAATATTTCGAGTCCGAAAAAAATAGTTCCGGATAATCGAGGTTAATGAAATTCTCTAAGCTTCTTCCCATTCTTACATACTAAGTACACACCAAAGTTGAAGTCTATCTCAATTTGTTCGGGAGATAGAGCGTATACAGACACACAGACACACAAACACACAGACACACACACACACACACATACACACAGACGGACGGCAAATTTTTTTTCTAAAAATATGTTTTTCGGAATCTCCAGTGTCTGAAACGTGTAAATCCGTCAATTTTTTTTCGATTTTCAAATCGATTACAAGACTTACCCTATACTACGTATGATGGATAAGTAATAAAAGGAGTTTAATTGACGCTCGTCGTGAAAGTGTAATGTTTGTGTTGTGTGGCATCTTGAACGTTAAGTGTTAACTGAGTCACTGTTTATTACAAGCACGTACTAATGTTATGAAGCATAAAAGCTTCAAAATAATCATTGATCCCATTAAAATGGAGTATCTGGCAGAATAATGCGAAGGTTAATGCATCACTTTGTTCTTCAAAAGGACATTCATCTTTGATACTATGCGTGAAAGGATCAAATGTTTAAAAGCTTTTTCACGTCTACTAAGTTGAAATAAAATTACTCTTCCAGTTAATGGTTAAAGGTCATTTAGATGAAACTTTTGTATAATAATGATTAACAACGAGTAATTTGCATTTAATATATTACCATACTTTCAGAAAAATGTTATCTGTAACACTGTACATTGAACATAATGCTTCTCGGTAAATATTATTTTTTTTAACTTTTAATATTTTTTTACATTTTAACCAAAGACGCTGTTTAATATAAATGTTTAACTTCCTTGGATTCATCTGGACAATTATTACCCCCTATTCGCAAGATCTGAATTTAATGAAAAAGATAGATTTTCGATTAATTATTTATGAAAGGTCGTGGATGAAACTGTTCACAAGACGTATAGTTTAACAAGTAAATGACATTTTTTAAGTGTTTATATTATTCAGAAAAATATTAATATTTCTGCATAAATTCGACAAAATGACATCTTTTTGTTCCACTTGATCGTAATTAATAACCTAATCCATAAAGGACCCAGTGCTTCTATGAAATGGCGTTCCTTTTGAGAAATAACTTTATTTCAAGCGTAATTTTTATTCAGAACAGTTTTAAGCTGTATTGTAAATGTAATTTCGTGAGTGAAAATTATTATTTCATGAAGTGAATTTTAATAAAATATTTCTCAATATACAAATTATTAGATTTATTCCCTCACAAATAATCAAAAGATCTCAGTTTAAATGTCATACACCGGGTTCCTATACAACTAATAATATACTAAATTGAAGTAAATATAATTTGCTTTAAACATACAGTACCAAAAATCACCAGCAAAATATGGTGTTATACTAACTGCAACGCCACTAATTACGAACACGTATCAGAGTTATCAAGACTGAAAGCTTTAAAATTATTATTGATCCCAATAAATTGGAGTTTCAAGCAGAATGAAAGCCTTTGTTCTTTAAAAGGACTTTCACCTTTGATACTATGCATGAAAGGTTTCAAATGATTAAAAGCTTTTCTGTGTCTACTAAGTCAAAAATAAAATTACACTTCTAGTTATTGTTTAAATGTTAAAAGGATGAATATTTTGCATAACACTGGTAAATAACCAAAAAAATTGCATATAGTATATTAGAACTCTTTCAGAAAATTTGTATCTGTAACACTGTACATTGAAAATAATGCTTTTACGTGAATATATATATTTTTTAAATAGCTTTAATTTATACTTTTTGTGCCAAAACTTAGTAATAAAAAAGATCATGAGTAAAAGCTTTTCCATGCCCAACAGTTTAAAATGTGGGTGGCATTTCTTAAATATGTGTAATTTTTAATGCGATTATGTTTCCTGTTAATACTTAAGATCATTTGTTAGCATTTTAAGAATAAAAATCGAAAAAATCAACAATTGCTGCAAGAAATATAAATATCGTTTTTTACCCGTTTCTTATACACTTTTCACTGAACTGAATGAATCTTCAAACAGAATTATATTTTAATGTATCTATATTATAAAGGACAAACGTGTCCGTGCGTAACGCTGACGTCATTTTGCGAATGGCAACAGTGACGATGAAATTTCGGTTTTGTGATTTTTGCTACTGCAATCTATATTATAAAGGACAAACGTGTCCGTGCGTAACGCTGACCTCATTTTGCGAATGGCAACAGTTGAGGATGAAATTTCGGGATTGTGATTTTTGCTACTGCAATTTTTTTAATTTCTAAACATGGCACATTTTTGATTTTTACATCGTTATATAGGGAATAAAATCTACTTTCAAATGCAATGTGTTTGAAATCTGTATCTTAATTGACTGATTTATTATAGCATTTAAATTAAGTTTCAAGCATGCTTTTTAAAAAACAAATCTATCTCTATTGCTTGCAGACGATTACAAAATATTAATCTGTTTGCACTTTAAACAGTATAAAAAGTTCAGAATTTGTTTCCAGCTAATATTCAATAACGAAATTAAAACTTTATTAAGAAATAAATAAAATAGTATAAATAAAACACAGATTTAACAGACATGTAATTGAAATAAGCACTTAAAACTGATGAAATCATCATAATAATAATAAAAAAACTTTTGCAGATAACGGAGTTTTTAGGGATTTCTGACAGGAGTCCAATACGAAATTACGGTTTTTAATAAATTTCAAAATTTTATTTGACATATTTCACATAAGAATGCTCTTTGTTGTTGCTAGAGGGCAATCTACAAAATTATTAAATGTAAAAAATCTATTAGAGTTTTCAATAAAAAAAATGGTTTTCAACTATATTATCTATCCCGGGAAGCCCGGGTTGGATGCCCTAGTGTTTTTAAAGGCAAAAATAAAAGAGAGGGGGGGTTAAATGAATCGATATTATTAAAAACTTTTTCGTAATTACCTTAAAGTACACAAGTCATATTTGAGAATTCATAAAAATACTTGTTTTACAAAATTAAAGTTTTATATCGTTGTAATGTTTAAAAATAATTTAAATGCACATTATTCTAAAAAAAGAATTATACATTATTATGCAATGAAAATATACGTATTCTTCACTGAGACATTCGTTTGTTATACGATTTTATATTAAATTAAATACTTCTCAACGAATTGTTCTTTCAGAATTATGTTTTATTTAATTTTCAACATTGAAATGGTAAAAAGAAAAGAAGTGACATTGCTTCGATTGAAGCAGTATTTAGCGATTTATTTTTATCGTCCTTATTAGGCACAGTATATATAATAATAGTAAATATCTCACAATTTCTACTAAAAGTACGCGTATTTTATTTCGTATATAAATGGATTTATTTTTGTACACATTACTTTAAATAAGATAATTTAAATAGGATAATTTAAATAGGATAATTTAAATAGGATCTACTTCAAATAGGATTCTTATGTAATAATATTTTATAAATTACATATAATATTGAAAAACTAAATCCTTTCGCGTTAAAATCATGAAACAAAAACTTTTTCATCCGTTGAATATGGTAGATAAAGCATTAAAAATATGCTCTTCTTAAAAAAAAATATTTTAACAGCGGCATTAATCTACTAACGAGTATAAGAACAAAAATGTGTACAAAAATTTAATAATTAAAAATGTTAGTACGTATTTTAATAATATGTTTCTAACTATATTGCATTATTATTATTATTTTGCTTAACCCTTTATGGATTACTTACAAATTTATGTTCGTTAAGAAGAAAACTATTATGGTTCATTGAAAGATTACAATGAAATATATGTTGAAATGATATTCTTTCAGATAAGTAATATTTTAATACAGTTCATAATAAATTTCGTCGTGCATCATTACTTGAAACTATTATTTTTCATTTATTCGATGTCCATTTTTTTCATATATTCTCCCTTTTCTGTAACTTTCTTCTGAAAATGGATTATTTTTTAAGTGGGTGGCAAAAGCATACAAATAGTAAACAATTTACATGTACTTGAATATACAATGAGGAAAACTTGCCGCTGATATTTTTAGAAGCATTTTAATGGTATGTAATAAAACCTATTTTAATATATTTTAAGAATCGAAAGTCATTGGAGATTGCAAAATCACTATAAAATGCCTGTACAGAGATCTCATAATGGTGCTGAATCGCTGTTATTGCTCCCACTTCTGGCAGTACGTGATTCGGGAGTAAACAGTTCAAGAATTTCAATTGGTTCCCTCCGGAAGTTATATGCAATGCAGATTGAATTATGTAATCGCAAGGTGGAATATAAATAATTTTAAACTTCAAATTTAAGACGTGCATTATAATATCGATTATCCGCAGTTTAGAGATTGTGAAATATATCAGATAATTCGAAATTTCACTGTTACTTATAAATATATTACAGCTGTGAAACTGTCATTGTATAAATAAAACAATATTATATTACTTATTACTTACCCATCATACGTAGTATAGGGTAAATCTTGCAATCGTTTTAAACATCGAAAAAAAAATTTTTGACGGATTTACACGTTTCAGACACTGGAGATTTCGAAAAACATACAGGGTCATTCATAATTCCCTCTGGGGTTTCGAAACGTTATAGTAAAAAGACGAAGACGAATATGAAAAAAGAAACATATGAAATTATTCCGAAACTATTCAAGTTTTACTTACACATATTACAGGTGTTCTATGTGTGAAACCTTGGTCACACGGCATACATCCATGCGATAGTCCAGTTCCTGCCATACTCCGTTTCTTTAAATTTCCGGTACCACACATGAATTGTTTTGTCAGTTGGTCCCTGTTTTCGATACTTATTACGAAAGGCCCGTTGAACTGACACCACTGATTCAGATTTAAAGAAACGGAGTATGGCAGGAACTGGACTATCGCATGGATGTATGCCGTGTGACCAAGGGTTCACACATAGAACACCTATAATGTATGTAAGTAAAACTTGAATAGTTTCGGAATAATTTCATATGTTTCTTTTTTTCATATTCGTCTTCGTTTTTTTACTATAACGTTTCGAAACCCCGGAGGGAATTATGAATGCCCTGTATTTAAAAAAAAATGCCGTCCGTCTGTCTGTGTGTTTGTAAATGCTCTAGCTCCCAAACAAATTGAGATAGAGACTTGAAATTTGGTATGTACTTAGTATGTAATAATGGGAAGAAGCTTATTGAATTTCAGTAACCTCGATTATCCAGAACATTTTTTTTCGGACTCTCGAAATACTCGTTCTGATAAAAGGTATATAATTTTTTTTGAAAATGTTCGACACTCTACACACCAGAAAGTTTTTGCCTTATCTAATCTCAAAATTTCAGCGATTAAATAATGCAAAAAGAAGCTTATCAAGAAAGTGGTTTAAAAAAATAAAGGAAGTGTAACTCGTGTTCGTCGTGAAAGTATGATGTTTCCGTAGCGGGACCTTTCAACCGTTAAGGATTAATAAAACACCATATTTTACCGAAGTTTTTTAAACTGTTTGTTTAAAGAAAATTTCATTACATACATCTATTTTATCATGTTATTAACTGTTTAGTAATCCGATATATGACATTTAAATTGAAGTATTTCTGTTATTTATGGAGAAAAAAATATAATTTCATTGTATATTTAGAAATAATTTATAATATTAATTTCATGAAATACAGAATTTCACGAAAGAACTTATATTTGAAATACAGATGAAGGTTTTCGAAATAAAAATGCACGTTTTCAATGACGTCATTTCTCAAAAACAACGCCATTTCTCAGAAACAATGCGTTCTTTAAAGATTAGGTTTCTAATTTGGGAACTGGTGGAATTAAAAAAGACGCCATTTTGCCAAATTTACGCAAACATAATTCGTTTTTCTGAATAACATACATACTTAAAAATGATGTATTTTATTCGCTAAACTATTTCCCTTTCTACGATTTGTGAACAAATTTAATGGCGATCTTTCAGAAATAATTAATTAAAAAACTATTTTTTTTTATTTTAATTCAAATTTTGTGATAAGGCGGCAATAATTTTCCAAATGAATGGAATGGATTTAAACAATGATATTAAACAGTCTATTTGGTTGCAAGAAGAACTAGAAAATGTAACAATGAAATGATGTCTAGATGCTGACAGATGTCAAGGGATATTTTGTTCTCTAAAATTAACTGGTTTTTGAAGCATGAGTATGTGAAAATATGTTTTTATTAAAAATATGTTTTTATGAAAAATATAATTCAATAAAAATAACTTTTTTCTGGCTTTTCAAACTAAAAAAAAATATTTTTTTTGAATTTTAACAAAATATGAGTTTGCAATAAAAATATATTTTCTATTATTTAATTTTTCTACATTTTATCTACAACAGTAGATTAATTTAGTTGTCAAAAATTTAGAAAAATCATTAAAAATTATAAAAAATAATAATATAAACTAATTTACATTTCAAATTTTTGAGAGTTTCTATGATATCTATTGATATTTAAGAATTAATGGTAATCTTTTCATCCCATAATTCACCCTATTCTCGAAAGACATAACACACAGCCAAATTTTAATGTAATGGAGTAGATACAAATAAAATGGAAAATGAAATGTGAAATTCTTTAAAAATGGTGCCATTTGAGAAAACATATAAACTATATACAGGGTGGCCGCAATTAGAAGTGACAATACTCAGTGAGCTCTGTAGCGCGATCTAATTACGAGAATGGAGCCAATTTTAGTATTATAATTAAACAAGACGGGATACGAAAGACTTTTTAAACAAAAAAATAGTTCCAACAGTCCTCGGTAGGCGGAAATTTGACGCTGTGTAATTGAAAAGTGAGAATAAAAAATGCAGAAACAATACTGAAATAAAATTAACTTATATTTAGCACATTCAATTCAGGTTCAATGTGGCCACTGTTTTTTTTTAGCACATTCAATTCAGGTTCAATGGGGCAGCTGTTTTTGTGAGCCACGTGTTGCATTCTCAGCAAAGCATTCACAACAGCGGAAAAGTAGTATGTCTGCAGTCAAGTCAACAAATACGATGGCCACATTGAAACTGAATTGAATGTGCTAAATAAAAAACAATATTTTTTTTTCCTGTATTGAGTCTGCATTTTTTAAACACTCTTTTCAGAGTGCCACATTTCCACCTGGCCGTGACATCTGGGGCATTTTTTTTCGCGGAATAATACAGTGTCTCACAAAAGTGATGGGACACTTGTGCTTTATAAAAAGAAACTGCAATAAAATAAATAAACAAACATGTGCAAAAATTTTTTGGGTGTGTTTCATATTTAAAGTTAGTAACAATTATTACATAACATACATTTTGTCAAAATATTAAAATATTAATTTAGTAAAAATACAATTGTTCAGAACGGAGCAAAAAATGGCTCACATGAGTGATGGGACACTTACTTTTCCATCAAATATGTATCCAAAAATTTTACTTTTTAAAAGGTTTTAATATTTTGTTGGATTTCCTTTTACTTTTAAAACATGATTTAATCTTTTTGGGATGGATTCGACTAATTTTTTTGTGATTTCTGGAGTGATTTTACCCCATTCTTCTTGAAGCACCGATTTTAGTTGATGTTTTGAAGAAATGGTGTGTTTGCGAATTCTTGATTCCAATTCTTGCCAAATATTCTCTATGGAATTTAAGTCTGGAGATTGTGGTGGTGTTTTTATTATTTCAGGACAGTTATATAGCAGCCAGAGTCTAACGTTCAGAGCAGTGTGCTTGGGGTCATTGTCCTGGTAGAATTTAAAATCGTTATGAAGGTTCAATTTTCGTGCTGAAGATTTCAAATTTTGCTTTAAAATATCAATATACTTGTACTGATCCATTATACTGTCAATAAAAACAAGATTACCAACTCCAGCGGACGACATACACCCCCATACCATAACTCCTCCTCCACCATGTTTTACTGTTGGTACCAAGTTCTGTTTGCGAAATTCTTCCCTGGGTTTTCTCCACACCAAGATTCTACCGTCAGAACCAAATATATTAAATTTACTCTCATCAGCAAATATAACTTTATTCCAGTAATCAGAATTCTTATTTATGTTGGATTTTGCGAAAGCTAGTCTGAGTTTTCTATTCTTTTCACTTACGAAGAATTTTTTCCTGGCTACTCTACCGTGATATCCAGCAGATCGAATTACCCTTCTAATAGTCTCAGGATTAAGAATTATTCCATATAATGCTTGTAAATCAGCAGCAACTTTTGAAGCACTAATTCTTGGATTTTTTTTAATATTTCGAACGATAATTCGCTTTATTCCATTGGATAGCTTTGATGGTCGGCCAGGTCTTCTTTTATCCTGAATCATATGATTCTTTTTATATCGTTTAATGATATTGAAAACTGTTGAACGACTCAAGTTAACTGTTTCAGCAGTTTTTCTAATAGATTTTCCACGTTCAAATGCAAATTAATACTAATTTTCGAATTTCAGGCGAAGTTTCTTTTCGTTTAGCATTCATGGCTACACAGAGCTAAAAAACACAAAAATTCCAAAACAAACTGGAGAGAAATACTGCAGACGATTTTATAAATTATTGCCAATTGCTTTTAAGTAAAAATAAAACCCCAAAAACTATTTTTATTGCTTATTTCAGACGATTTTTGTTGCATATATAATGGTGTCCCATCACTTATGTGAGCTATTTTTTGCTCCGTTCTAAACATTTGTATTTTTATTAAATTAATATTTTAATATTTTGACAAAATGTATGTTATGTAATAATCTTTACTAAATTTAAGTATGAAACACACCCACAAAAAAATGTGTACATGTTTTTTAAATTTATTTGATTAGTTTCCTTTTGTAAAGCAAAAGTGTCCCATCACTTATGTGAGACACTGTATGTATCCCGTCTTATTCATTCATAATACAAAATTTGTCTGTATTCTCGCAATTATATCGCCATACAGAGTACTCTGAGTATTTTAATTTTAACCATGGTCATCCAGTAGATGAAACAATTAATTGAATATTTATATATTTTTTTAACTATTGTCAGTAGGTGGTACTAATTGAGCAGTTTCATGCAAGGAGCTTAAAACGTGTTTAACGTCCTTCTTTAAATGGAATACTTAAAAGATCTGCAACGAAATGGGTTCTTTATACCGGTTTACTGACAGGTGACAACCTTTTCCTTTCCATAAAGTGATTCATAAAGCTTGAATATGTGAACATATACTTCATTTATTTTTTTTTCATGAACAATTTGATTAGTTCATTATTTTCCTTCGGTGTCTACTTCTGTGTGAAAATAGTTTCTCTCTTATTGAAAAAAAATGCATTAACGAGAGGGGAAAATTCTGCTATAAGGCAGAATATAGATTGCCACACACGGCTTTTATTTAAAAAATAAATAAACTAGCTGTAACTCAGAATAAAAACGCAATGACAACAAACCATTTTAAATTATCTAAATAACAAATAAAAATTCCCCTGTTAAAGTGTTGAGTTGTTCAATAACCATTCGATTTAGAAAATATTTTTCTACCACTGAGCAATTTTTTTTTTAATGAAGTTTAATTCATGTTGCTATGGCAGCAGACGATAAAACGATATCTTTGGAATAAGGGAATAAATAGAAGAAAAAATTAAGTTGATGTTTGTGATAAAATGTTTTTCTTTATTTTTTTAAAAATGTATATACATAATTCACTTTTATATTTTAACAGAATAATAAGTTTACTATAATTCGTTACTCATGCTATGGCCAGTATACACGATACACGTCGAGCCACAATGCCTTTATCATTATCTTTTTACGCGTAAAAGTTTCGCTACGGTACTCCATTGTGAAGTTTTGTAATTTTTGAAATCTAATATTTGAAAAACAACATAATCATTAGATTTGAAATTTATATCAAGAAAAATGCAATTGTTTACTATTCTAACGCAGTTTGTAAAACAATTTTGTGACAAATACTTTTCGAGTTATTAATGTTTTAAGTAACTTCAAATGTTTCATTTTCCGAGATTAATCTGTGGCAACGATGAATTGCTGTGACTTTTCATAAACATGAAAAATGATAGAGATTGAAAAAATAAGCCACCCTGTGTGTGGCTAATAAAGATAATATTTTCTCTCTTTTCATCACAACTATTGGATAACCAAATCACCGCCTTACAGAAATTTGCCTCAAAATAAAAACGTTATTAACTCGTAAAAAATTTATTTTTAAATTTTGAGAGTTTTTTGTAATATCATTGGGTCCTTAAGTATAACTGACATTATTAAAAAATGGTAGTTATAGATGTCATAGTAATAAATGTCATTTATTACTGCGTGGTAGGTTCCATGTAATCCATAAAATATATGTAAGGCTAGATTAATTGCATTATAATAATTTATTTAAAAAGTAAATAAAACTACATAATTCTATTGATGGAATTTATTAGGTATGAAAAATTCACTGCATGTTTATTTAAGACAAACAATGCACTACAACAATTACAGGAGGAGGAACGATTCCCTTATCTAACGTACATTTTTATCATAACATTAACCATGGAGAAAGGTACAGAGAATTTGCCGCAAGCCAGTGTAATGAGTGTGCATGTGAGTTTTCTTGGCGAAATCATAGGTTACTAAAATTGGCGGCCACACTGTAGAAAAATTTCGTAAAATTTCAGTAGATGTACCGCTTTTATTCTTTACGTTATGAGTACCGTACTTCTAATGTATATTAAGCGTAAAAAAACCGTATATGTACCATTTTGATTAGAAACGGTATTTATAGCGTAAAATGATTTTTTTTCAGTAAAAAATCGCTATTTATACAGTAAAATCATTATTTCTCAGTAAGGAAAAAACTGGTAGTCCGCCTCGGTGTACGGTAACCCCTAAAGTGATGTTCTTGCCCTTGTTACGTAATGCGTGCAGGCCTGAGCAGAGGAGGGAGTGCTGCCGGTACATATACTTTAAATATTTTACGGTACATATACCGTTCAGTTAAATTACTGTATATATACCTGTCACCAAGTTGCCAGTATATGTACCGTAAATGTTGAACAAATTTTTTTACAGTGCACGCTCATGTCAATAGAAACTTTCTTTTCATATGCAGTGCAACTACTTTGCATTTCGATAAGTTAATTTCAAAGTGCAACCAAGTTGAAAAGTTCTGAAAGAATATTTAAAAATAATTTATAAGAGAGTATTTAGAATTTTAACAGAACAGACTACAGGATCCAACTCGGTCTTCCCATGTTACAGAACATACTGCATCGTGAACGGAAAATAGATGAAAATAATTTTTAATTGAAGACTCTAATAGATTTTTATATTTAATCGACATTTTGTTAAATTTCCCACAAATTAAACATTTAAAATGAATAATATTATTTATTCATTCAAATAATAAAGTTTTTAATTTATTAAAAACTGTATTACTTTCATATTAGACACATTCCAGCGATTACTAGAGAAAGGTATCGCAAACGATTTCCCCTTTGGGTAGAAACTTTTATGTATTCTGATTATTTCAGTATTTAAGCACGTATTTCGACAACCATCTGTTCACCTTGTATTTTATTTATTTATTTATTAGTGACGATTTTATTTTGTTATAGAACATCAACCGAAATCTATGCTCAGCTATTACATTGCTTTAATTGCAAATGTGTTAATATTCTGTAATCGAGATAATTTATTATCGTGGATTAAGTAGATTCATGGATGAAAATTATTTTTTAAACCATAAAAACTCAGTAAAATGGGTTACAGTTTTCAAACAAATTGCATTTCAAAGCACATTTGTTTTCCATTCGATGGTGGAAAAATTTGTACGATGTTTAGAATTTATTAATTTTCCGATAAAAACTAAATTGATTACCCAGGTCGTTGTCACCGTCGATTTTTCGACAACTCTAATTAGGGACAGGTTTTTAACACTTTCCAACCTAGTTGAAAAGTGTTTATGACTTCGGTTTGTCTGGCCGTCTGTCCGTGCTCTAACTCCCGTAAATATGCTCGGATTGCCTTGCAATTTTTATATGTTATTGTCGTTATCTATAGCACGTTCCCTATTTCAACTGAAGTGTGTAGCACTTATAGTTTTTTTACAGGGACACTCAAAAGAATTCCGTTACATTACGGTCTATGGGGAAAAATCATTTGCGGTTTATTTTAATGATGTTACACAATTGCAACCACATTGTAATTGATATATATCACTAAGGTGTATTACAAGAAGCTTAATATGCAATAGGGTGTGCATAGCACTTATAGTTAATTTACAGGGACGGTCAAAACAATTCCGTTACATTACGTCTATGGAGAAAAATCGTCTGCGGTTTATTTAAATAATGTTTCACTATTTTAAACGCATTTAAATTTACATATAACACTAAGGTGCATTGCAAGAGGCTTACTACAGAATAGTGTGTGTATAGAATTCATCGTTCGTTTACAGGGACACACAAAAGAATTCTCTACTGCCTGTTAACAATAATTCCTGGAAGTGCGTTTTCAGTGACTGAACGCGATTTTAAATTTAACTCACTTTTTGTTTATTACGTTGTGTGTATAAATTCTGTAGATCATATACAGGGAAGCACAAAATTTCGCGAACACATTTCCGTTTATTGACAGAAACTCCAGAAGGATAATTTTAAACTGTGCTACGCGTTTCTTAACTGAACTAAAATTTAGCATCCTAAGTAGTATATATACAAATCTATAGATCATATACAGGGCTGAATAAAAGTATTCGGACATTTTTCCGAATATTGTATAACGTTGAAAATTCCTGAAATTATGTTTTTAAATATGTTATGCGTTTTCAAAATTGTTTACTTAGATCTTATCTTTCAGCTTATTAAACGGTATGATTTGTAAAATTATTTTGGAAGCATTGGAAAGTGTTACATAATCTATGCTTGACGCATGATTTTTCGTTCTTGTTGGTTTATAATATAGATACAGTGTTAAATGCGTTTCTACATTTAAATCCGTGTTTAATGCGTGGAATGCCGAATTCACTTTTTTTTTTAAATGGCGTGATTATTACGCCTCTTAATTTTTAAATGAAGTAAATTTTCTTTCGTGATAATAATGACACTGTGTTCCCTTCATGAGATTGAATTAATCTTTTAATATCAGAAATAATCTTTTATTATCTATTTATTTCTGGTTTTAGATAACGGATCTGCAGTTCCATTTTTTAAAGATATAAAACTGTTATTTATGAAAACGAAAATAAGAAGCTCAGAATTTGGATAAAATTAAAATATGAATAAAATTCATAAAAACGGTTAAAATTTGTACTAAGAAAATTATTTATGAGTTTTAATGACTGAATTATATTGGAATATAATAATTATTAAAAATATAGAGTTTTCAGTGCATGTAACTAAAAATATTTTATTACGTATCTATTCACATACTTAGTTAAATGCATGTTTATTTTGAAAGACTCTAGTTATAAATCTTTAATTTACTCTGTCAATTTTATATATATCAATTTCTATAAAATTTATATTAAATAAAAAATTGTCAAAGCAGATATATTTTTCAAATGACAGTTTTCTTTATCATAGAATAAATTTAAACGTCACTGACAGATCTGTCTACCGGTCTATTGCTACATTTTACCTATATATAAGAAATATTTTCCGTTTAAAATAGATACGGCCTTAAAAGACTTCAATTCTATTTTAAGCTTATCCAAGGAGGAATAAATGTTGTGCGTCAGCTTTTAAAGGATTTATAGGAGTCAAATTTAAGTATCTGTGCTTGAAATATCTCATTTAAAACCAATGTTGGTAGATATTTCATGATCAAAAGAAAATTCGGTTCTTTTTAAGGAGAAAATGCTTAAAGAAAAGATATATACTCAAATAGATTTATAAAATTTAATATATAAATGTGTATATATTTAAAACGTGTTTACAATTTAATTGTACTCTTACAATTATTGTTGATTTAAAGGAGAAAAATCCATTTTTTTTAGAAATGCCGGATCAAAATTATAAAACTCATTTGAACAAAAGATTTTATTTCGTATGAAATGTGCATTTTTAACTGTGAGATTTCAAATGGTTCTTAATTGGGGACAAATGAAATCTTAGATGAAAAATGCATTTATAAAACTAACCATTACAGAAATAACTACAGTTATCTAAAATGTATGCTTCCAAATATTGTATTTTAAGAGACGGGGGAGATGATTATTAGAGGATGTACTCAAAGTTTATTTAGTACTTTATTTAATTAATTTAAAATAGTCTAAAATACATGAGCAATTGTATAATCCTAAAGGGTATTCTAATTTTCTTTTAACTAATACATGAACTACGTTGATGGAATAATTTTTGCCTTTCTTATTTTATGAAAAGTGACTCCTTTCCATTTAGTGAAATCTTTTTTTTTTAAATATAAAATATTACTATTTATATACTTTCTCAGAAAAAAACGTCATCATGTATTGTGACTGGATTAGAATGTGGTAGGGAAAACATCTTGAAAGTTATAGACGAACACTATTTATTTCAATACGCGGACATAACATTTACACACAAATAGAATAAATGAACATTGAAACTGAGTTACATCTTATCTTGTAATAATAAACATTGAACTTTTTTTTTCCTCGTACCGTTACCAATAGCAACATATTAAGTATCTGTTGCCAGATATTACAATTCTCCCACGCTTGAAAATATAGTTAACAGGAACAAAATATTCAATAATTAGCGCATAACAAAATCATGCAAATAAGACGGCAGTCTACGCTTTCGCGATGATCTTCGAATCAAACTATCGGTGTTGCGTTGAACAGGAGATCTTTGGTCAGTTAGTAGTTGATGTTCACGTCTTTCGGGTTGAGTAAATGTGCCGGAGTTATCTGCATATTGTGCTGCTGCAGCCAAAGCCGGGAATCTTCTCCACAAAGGTTGCACAGGAGCTGGTTCTGTTGATTTGTCTTCTGTATCTAAGTCTGGAGCAAACGAAACAGCTTTCTTTGTTATTCCCGATAGTCTCAATTGATTGATATGTCTTTTTAACACATATCCATTGTCTAAAGTTACTTTGTAATGGAGTTTTCCATATTTTTCCGAAATTGTGCCTAATTTCCATGTAACTTGATTTTTATTGAACCATCGAACTTGAACTCTTTCCCCCACGTTTAATTATCGGGATTTAATTAGATAACCGGAATTTTTCATATGTTTTGCTGGTCGAATGGCATCAAGTTGAATTCGAATATTGCGTTGTAAATACATTTCTGCTGGAGTTTTGTTATTTGATAAAGGAGTTGCTCGATAACGAAATAATATTTCACGAACTTTTGTATGCATAAATAAAGACTCTTTACTCATAGCCTTTAATCTAGTCTTCAGAATTTGTACATGCCGCTCAGCCAATTCATTTGTTTCTGGGTGACCTGGGGCAATAATTTTTTGAAGAATTCCATGCTTTGAACAATATATCTTGAATTCTTCACTTAAGAAAATTTTTGCATTGTCTGAGACCATTATTCTTGGGAAACCATGGGTCTAAAAGATATCAGCTAACATTTCGATGGTAGAGGCAGAAGTTGGAGAATTGCGACATATTTTAACTTCAGCCCATTTTGATTTCGAGTCGACGATAATTAGAAAGAAATGATCTTGAAATGGACCTGCATAATCCATATGTATGCGATCCCGATTTTCTTCTGGCTCGTCCCAGGGATGGAATACTTTTGAAAGATTTTTCTTAATTTCAGCACACGATTCACATGATCTTGACAGATGATCAATATCTCTATCAATACCTTTCCAGTGAACGTATCGACGTGCTAACTGTTTCATTTTAGTAATTCCAATGTGTGTTTTATGTAATTCTTCTAAAACTGATTTCGGAAGTACTTTTGGAATAATTATCCGTTGTGTTTTAAACAAAATTCCTTCGTCAAGAGGAAATTCATATGCACGATCTGGATTTTCTTCGATTTCTTTCTTTATTTTTGACAATTCTTCATCTGAGTCTGTTGCTTTACGTATAGTTTTGAAATTCAGCAATTCTGTTGAAATTGCTTTAACGGATGACATACAAACTTCATTTATTTCATTGTTGATGGCCATATCACTTGATACTCCTTTTTGGACAACTGGAGCTCCAGAAAAACAATCTGCTTCTACATTATCACTACCCTTTTTGAAAACCACTTCATAATCGAATGCTAATAAAAATGTAGCATAGCTAAGCAATCGTCCTGAAGTCACGGGAGGCAATTTTACATGTGGGTGGAAAATTCTTGTTAGAGGTCGATTATCAGTAGCTAACTTAAAATTTCTTCCGAATAAATAATTGAAAAAGTGATTTACTGAAAACACAATAGCTAGAGCTTCTCGATCGAGTTGTGAGTAATTTTGTTCAGCTGCTGTTAAGGATCTTGATGCAAATGCAATGGGTCGTTCTTGATCATCTATAATATATGATAGAATACCGACGATACTTACAGGACTAGCATCACAAGAAAGAATAATTGGTAAATTAGGATCATATGGAACAAGAGAGCGCTCACTAGAAATTGCACTTTTCAGGTTGATGAAGGCTGCTTCACATGCTGCTGTCCAACGGAATCTAACGTTCTTTCGAAGAAGCTGTCGAAGAGGATATGTGATTGTTGAATTGTGTGGCAAAAAACGAGAATAATAAGTCACCATTCCCAGGAACCTTCGTAGTTCTTCCACATTCGAAGGTTTTGGCATGTCATTAATTGCTCTTACCTTTTCAGGATTCTTTGAAATTTTATTTAATTCAATAACATGACGTAAATATTCGATTTGTTTTTGAAACAACACGCATTTGGTGCGATTTAAATGTAGATAATATTTTTATATCCTTTGAAGGGATAATTCTAGATTTCTTCTACATTCTTCTTTTGTTTTTCCATGTACAATAATATCATCAAAATACTTTAAAGTTTTTGGTAGATCTCGAAGTATCTGATCTAAAATGCGATTGAACTCGCTAGAGGCAGTCTTTATTCCAAACGACAATCTATGCATCGGTAAGTCCCTCGATGTGTGGTTATTGTCTGAATAATGCTACTTTCTTCGTCAACAGGAACATGGAGATAAGCTTTGAATATAAGCGACAAAAATACTTTGAATCTCGGAGGCTATTAAGAATTTCATCTATTCGTTGAATTGGATAAGTAGCACTTACAAATCCTTCATTTACACCAACTTTGTAGTCAACACAGAGTCGTACACCTCCATCAGCTTTTGGTATTACTATCAGAGTCGATCTCCAATCGTTAGTAGCTATCTTCGAGATTATTCCTTGAGATTCAAGGGTATCTAGTTCTTTTTCAACTTTTTCACGAAGAGCATACGGAACTTCTCTTTCCTTATGAAAAACTGGCTTACTATTTTCACGGAGTTTTAATGACACTTTCACATCTGGAATACATCCTACTTTCTGTTCAAAAATTTCTGGATACATAGAAATAACATCTTCGAGACTTTCTATAGTTTTTAATTGTGAATTATTGGAGTTTTCTGGATATTTCGAATCAATCTGTTGAAGGCTAATTTCGAGACGATGCATCCATACACGTCCTAACAAAGCATTGAAATTTTCCGTGCAATATAAAGTTCTTCACGTGACGTTTTTCCCTGGTATTCCACATTTACAGTGACTTTTCCATCTGGAAGAAAAACATCATCAGTGTATGATCGGAAAGCAATAGTTGAATCTTGAAGTTGGACAGGAATTTTCAATTTCTAAAATTTATCTCGGGGAATAAAAGTAACACCTGCACCTGAATCTACTTCAAACGGTACCTTGTGACCCTCAATGTTCACTGTAGCAAAATATTTTTCAAGATCTTTAGTTTTTCCCTTTTTATTTTGAAAAACATCTATTATCTTATTTACGCCAAATTGAGAAAATATTTCTTTTTCCGTAATACAATTCAATGCATTTGTCTTATCTGTGTTAGTCTGCCCTTTTCCGCTTAACAATGTGCGAATGCAAACTTTTGCAATATGACCTGTTGTCTTACATGCACTGCATTTAAGAGAATTGCGATCCAACCTGCATGTTTTTGCCGCATGATTACTTTTAGCGCATCGAAAGTGTAAATTGTTTATTCCCAATTTTTCGTAATCAATTCGGGACCGTGAACTTGATCTTTGGTTAAAATGGGTTTTTGGTCTAAAATTAGAGCGTTGAAAAGAGGATGAATTATTCGAGTCACATCTGGAACGTCGATATTTCGAAACCTTTTTAATTTCACTTCCACTAGATTCACCTGTATCGGTTACAATATTTAACTTTTTCAACAATTCACGATTATCAATTCTGGAAACCTCTAAAGCAATAGCTTTTTTAGTTATATCATCAAATGTATTGACGTCTGATTGTAAAATTTGCTTGCGAATGGAAGCATCGTAAATGCCGCGAATAAATTGGGCACGTATAAATATATCAGCGATAGACACTTTACAATCACAAAGAGAAATAAATTCACAGTTCACTATATCACGTCTAAGTGTAGCAATATATTCTGGAATTGTTTGATTTTCACCCTGATATGTTGAAAGAAACTTATGTTGCGACACAATTATATTTTACTTCGGACGAAGGTGTTCTTCGAAAGCCTTTACTAGCTCCGTATAAGTTAATTCTGGTGGTATTTTAGGAGATGCCAATGCCGATAACATATTGTAATTTGTTGCTCCTACATAATTAAGGAAAATTTTTGCACAACATTGTGTATTAGAAAAAATATTTTTCATTTGAAGATAATTTTCAAAACGCTGAATATAGTATGTAAAGGATTCTTTCTTAGTATCAAAACATTCAAAAGGTTGTAATAATATTGGATTTACCTGCACGGTTTCAGTAGTTGAATTACGCGTTGAAGCATCTGAAGATTGTATAGGCAAAAATCTTTCGAAAAATTGCTGTTGTTGAGCTGAAAATGCCGTCATGAATTCTTTAAACTGGTGCGCATCCATGATGAATAAATTTAGGGCTAACGTAAATTACAAAGTTTACACTTGAAATCAAATAAAAACAAACTTTACTTCGTCGCCAGAAACTGTTGTGAATGGAACAGAATGTGGTAGGGAAAACATCTTGAAAGTTATAGACGAACACTATTTATTCTAATACGCGGACATAACATTTACACACAGATAGAATAAATGAACATTGAAACTGAGTTACATCTTATCTTCGAATAATAAACTTTGGACTTTTTTTTCCTCGTACCGTTACCAATAGCAACATATTAATTATCTCTTGCCAGATATTACATCATGTCAGAAACTGTCAATGAAAATAAAGAATTATATGCAGGGTGATTATAATTAAAGTCCCATTTTCAAAATACTGTAAAAAGGGAACCACTGGCCAGAAGGACTTCAAATTTGAACTGAATATACTCGAAGAAGGGAAAATGGTATGGCATAAGAAAAAAGTTCCAAAGTGTATCAATAGATGGCGATTTAAGCGGCATACTATGCAAATTAAATGTCACTCATGCGCAATTAAAAACTGAATCATTATGTGACTTTTATGCGGTTTTTGGCCCAAGGACAGTTAAAAACCGATATTTCCCATCCAATATGGTACATCCTTGCCTTGGTGGATGAGATTTCCTCTAACAGTACTAAAACTGTTGACTGATTTGGAAGTCATTTAAAACCGAAAAAAATGTCTGTTTATAATAAAATTTGTTTATAAATATCCGGTTGTTTGACGGAAAACGTCAAACTACCGAAACACTCATGCACATTGAACAGTACGTTTGGTTTACTATGCAACTCAGGTCAAAGCCGTCGTATTTGGATTAAAAATGTCACTTGTAGCCGAATCCACTTTCGTTATGCCGCTTACAGCGCCATCTATTGATACACTTTGGAACTTTTTCTTTCTTATGCCATAACGTTTCCCCCTTCTTTCAGTATATTCAGTTCAAATTTGAAGTCACCAGTGGTTCTTTTTTTTACAACATTTTGAAAGTGGGGCTTTAATTATAAACACTCTGTATTTTAATATAAAATATTTTTCACTGTTTCACTTTTAGCAAATGCGATTATCCATTGTTCTAATAAAATGAGTAAAGATTTTTGTTCCCATAAATCGTGAATATCACATTTCAAATGAAATATTTTCAAATGCTTTTCACAGAATATAAATTTTAAAATCAAACTGTGTTTACTTCATTCAACAGACTATAATGCCCTGTATTTATTAATGTTTTTAGGTGCGTTCGTAATTATATAAATACGTAGCACCTATTGTCGTCGCTTGGTCCGTCCGTCTGTCTGTCCGTCTGTCCGTCTGTCTGTCCGCCTGTCCGTCTGTCTGTCCGTCCGTCCGCATATAACAACGCAAAAACTACCCAACCGAATGGTTTGAAATTTAAGATATATTATCTTTGCAGAATTTTGTCGAGACATTTCAATTTTTTTAAAAATCGAATCAAAACTTTAGGAGATATTAATAAAAATATTTATTAAGAAATTTGAATTTTTTTTTTAAATCGGTGCTTTCTTGTTAGAGGAGCTTCCGATGTTTAATCGCCAAGCGACGGAGATACTTATTTTATGACAGAAATTAACCTGCAGACGATATAATTCATTTCACAGAATTAAAAATCATTAAGATCTGAATATTTATATAACTAGCTATAGTACGAACGCACCTCATTTGTCACGTTTGACATACAATTTCCAACTTGTTTTAGATTACAACTTTTTATTTAAAAATTTTGAGCATTTCAATTTTCTGCTACATGAAAATAAATCGATTTTTTTTTTCAATTATTAACAGCTCTTACGAACTTCATATGAATACAATTTCATTCTTAAACATCATATATTTAAATATGTTTCAGGTTTTTTCGGGTGCTATATTGTGATGATTATAATTATGCTATATTTTTTAGGGGATTTTCGACATTTTTTTTCAGCAGTATATAAATGAATAATAAGTAGCAAAAATCTTAGCAATGATTTTCTTTACCATCACACATCATTGCATTCCTTTTGCTTGTCTAAAATGAAATATTCAGTAAACACTTAATATGAACACAAATCTCTTTTGTCATTATAATTTTATCCAGAATTATCCCATGGGAAAAAAGCCACAAAAATGGAAAATGAATAATAAAGTAATTACACCATATTCTGTTTCTTTTGTAACATAGAAATTACATTTTTAAAGAAATTGATATCCTAAATTTGGCACATAACCAATTACACACAGCCTTACTCTTTTTGCATTTTTATACCATCATGATTCATTTCTTTCATTATGACTGCTTAAGGAAAAATGGAATGAATGTCTTTGAAGTACCGTATAATTATGACAAAAATGTATGATCAATTAAATTTGATAAAATTGGCATAATTGGTGTAATTAAATTTATATAGTTTTAAATTTATATAGCAATTCCATACAATTAAACTTAAATTAAAACACGGAAGATGCAGTGAATAATTCTTCTGCATGCAATGTTTTTCAGATTTGATAATATTCTTTTGTATTCTTAAAAGGAAATAAAAAGTTAATTTAATGTTTCGACAATTTAACTTCTCCTCAAAATTTCTTTAAAATTTTTGATAACCAATTTAATATACGTACATGGTATGGATGTATTTAATACATGTATTTTAAAAAGCATCCTTAATGTAATTTATTTTATAGAAAAGCCTATTGTATTTCAGTTCCTTTAAATTACTTTTATTAAAAGCATATCAGTTAAGGGTTGTTCTTATAATGTTATAAGTTTAGATAGATCAGTTTCTTAAATTTTTATTTTATTTCTTGAAGACAGATATTCTGTTGCTTGAAATAAATTGGGTAAAATTAGACACATAAAAGAAAAGCAAATACGTCCAGTCAAGCAGCTTGTGTTACTGTATTTCTATGATTCTTTTATTACTATTCTTTTAATACTTTATTGGTATATCCCGTTTGAATCTAACTTTTGTATTTCTTTTGTAGATTGACCTTGTAGTTTCAATGAAATACATGTTTTTGTGTGTAGTAAACAAGAGTTTGTACAAAAAATATTAGGTGATCTACATAAAATTGAATTACTAGTCTTAAATACACCGATGCAGAAAAATGTAAAAGCAAAATGTTTATTGCAAATTTCTCTGATTTGTCCCTGCGAAATAAATGAAGAGCGTTGGCCAAACTTTTCGAATGAATTTATGTGGTATATTGTACTTTTAAGTATACTGTAGATTAGACCATATAAGGTGCGGAATCACTACTAAATACAATAAAAATAAAACTGGGGGCATTGAGCTCACAGGCTATTCACACTAATTGTATATTATACTCTTATTTCAAAGAATTTGAAATAAGCCCCTTATAAATAAACAAATCGACAATATATTAAGGGGGGCTCATCCACCCGTTCCCTATTTATAATTAACCAATTAACTCCCATAGCTAATCAGAGAAGCGCCTTATTACAATGAACATATATACAAAATTTGAATAAAATGGGATAATTCTGCATGAAAAACCCATCTATACAAATTAAGAGGAGATTAGTCCCCGTATCCTCCTTTATAATTAACCAATGAACCCCCCAAACTAATCAATGAAGCGCCTTATCTCAATCAACCTATAAACAAAATTTGACGCAAAACGGTTATTTCTGTCAAGAGTTATTGCGTTACGTACATACGTACATACAGAACCGGCGGGCACATTAGCACTCAGGATTTGATAGCCTGTGAGCTGAAAACCTATTCACAAAACGTAGCGTTCTCAAGTCCCTAATTATGCGAAAAAATATTAATGTACCTTACAATAGTGGGGTATTCAGGCATTTAGAGTTTTCTACAAGTAACGAAATGCGGATGAAAAGGATCACGTTCCCATAAATAAGGTGTGATATATAGTAACCACTTCTGTCAGTTGTTTCGTCTGCACTTATCGATACAGCAGTATTTGTAACTAGCTGATCCGCTCGACGTTGCCCGGATCCGTCAAAAATAATACGAAATGCGAAATTACTCTAAACATCGCTACACGAAACTGTTCCTGTACTAATTCTATCGTCTTTCGTAAATTAAACAGAGCGATGGACCCCGAAGCGGAAATAAATTCAATACCAGCCCCTCAAATGTCTGGATCATTTTATTCATAGCGGGTCAGTGTTTGGTCAAAATTTATAAAAGTTACCACCCGATTTTCGCAAAATTTGTATTTTAGTAATCAGAAAAAATAAATTACATACATACTGTGAGTTTCGAATCGACACATTCAGTACTTTTCTTAATATTCGAGGATGAGTGAAAATAAGAATATTTCGTAGTCTAGGATTATCAAATCGGTAACTTTCTTTTGCGGTTTCGATAAAAGAAACCATTTTCGGCACACGCGCAGGAAAATCTTTTAGTTCCACCACCATGTGATGCAGTCTGTTCTAAACAAATTTCTGACACGAGTTCCCGTTGCATACGGTACATTATAGTAGACGTTTTGCTCACGCGCTGCAAAATATTTTAGTTCCAGTTCCCACTATCAAGTGGAACATTTTGTTACATACAAGTAATACATAAATGACGTCATTAACATGAAAACACTCTAAAAATCGCATAAAACAAATAGATAAAATTCACAAATCGCAGTTTGAATTGGGCCTTTTTATCCGCCAATCACAATTTCCCGGTTAACTTCCAGCTGTGCCTACAATCGTCTCAGATGACAATCACAACTGCCCTCCAACTTTGTTTGACTTCCAATAGGAGATTTGTAACGTCATTTAAAACAAAAAATGCTGCAAAACATGAAAAAAAAAAAACCCTTAAAAAACGCATAAAAAATTAAATTAAAAATATGTAATAAAAAAATCCAATTCGGAATAATTAATAACCCGCCTTTCTCCCTTAAATTTAGATTTTTTTTATCTGTAAAGAATTACCAACTTTCTTCAAGATAAAAAGAAAAAAAATGACGATTTTGAGCATAGCTGATGCTGAAATGGAAGCAACCACGAACCAATCAACGAATCTAGGCAAAATTTCTTAGTGTAGAAGAAAAAAAATTCGGTAAATATTGAAAAAAATCGCTGTAAGAATTCCGCATAAAGTTTATTGAAAAAAAAGACAAAATTTACTATATTGGGCTAAAAGATTGGAACTGGATTCATGTTACTAATGTGGAAAAATTACAACAAAACGTGAAAAAACACTAAAAATCGCATAAAAATAATTAAAAAAAATCTATTCAAAAATTCCAAAATCGGGCTTTCAGGTGCAAATCTACATGCATAGAGGTACCTTCCCACCAATTTTTGTGGCTCTGCGTGCAGCAGTCTCTTCCAAACACAGCCGAGAAACACACACACAGACACTTCCTTCTTTATTATAGTTAAAGAAGTCAATTTCGAATTCGGGTTTTTTGTCACCGGGATGGAATTTTACAGCTTAAGGGAGACATTAAAGTGATTTTTTTTTTGGGGGGGGGGAAGAGGGAATGATTTGTCTTCAGAAACTAAAAATCGCAAACTTTCTGCGAATACATGTTGATGCTGCGGTCTGGGGACGTTCCCCTTGGGCCATCTACTGAATTCATCGTTTTCATCTGTATTCTCTGCCATAATTTCATTATGCATAATTGTTTTTTTTTTCTAAGCTTTGATTAATCGGGTATATACACTATATTGCCAAAGGTGATTGGTCACTTGCGATTTTAGACGTTTTATTAACTATCTACAAAAATACATGAGGAATTAACCTGAAACTACAGGTGTGTAAACCGTATAGTTTAGGATATATATTTCCGCAAAGATTTTTTCACGAAACCACATAGGGGACTGTCCACAAATTGAAAAAGAACGAATATCTTTTGGATAACCCTGTAAAAACTAATGTAGCAAAGGCGTTAAAACTCAAGATTATTAATAAGTGGCTTATTGTAATATACTATGTTCATTTGTATGAGGATAGCATGTATACTCGTAGAGAAATTAAGGTTTTTATAAAAACAGTCCCAAATTTCTCCTAGTTTTTTGCTTATAATTTTCAGAGTTCTGAACATAAAAAAAAGTTCTTTTCAGAAAATATGACAAATAACATTGTACATATAACTCTGCAATCAGAATTAAAAAATAATAAAAATTAGAGGAAAATTGAGCAGGTTTACTAAAAAATGTTTCACTGCGCATGCGCGCATGCGCGAATGCAATGAAAATATAATATGCATAATGTATTAGCTAAGTATATAGAGCAACTTTTGTGTAAGTCTCAAAATCATAGCTTGAACATTCTGAAAATTATCGTCGATCGAATAAGCTCGAAATCCGTTGTTCCCAAAAAGAAGCAAAAAGATGAGGGGTTGTATCAAATATCTGTTGATTAGTGCCAAGATAGCGTACACAATATTTCACATACTACTATATTTGGATACAACCCCTCATGTTTTGCGAAATTCAATTGAAAATAACAAAATATCAAATGCAGCCAAAAATATTTATTTCAGTGACTCAAAAGTCATAATTCTGCCAAAGTACACATTTCATATAAAATTGATTTGCCCTTCGAAATAATATTTTGAATAATAATATATGATATATAAACTAAGTGTCAGTCACATGCAGAATATATTACATTTTTCAACTGGGATTGTCATATTGCATTTAAAAGTCACGTCTTGGATAAGATTTGTTCTAACAAAATATTTAAATTTGACGGTTTTAGAGGTTTTTTTTTATCTACGTAAGAATTATTTAGCTTGCTATAGATTGATGAATTTTGGTAATATTAGTATGAGAATTTCATCAATTGATATAACTTTTTATGTACTAATTAATTTTTCAGCATAGCTGAAATTACGCTTTAAATTATTGAAATACAAAGGATGTGAATTATCACTTTAGTAAACAGTGTAAAACCATTAAAGTGAAAAAAATATCCAGACCAGGGTTCGATCCCGGATCCCTTGGTTTAGCGCACTAAGTGCTTTACCAATTAAGCTATCCATACGAAATCCAGTCTAGCATTCTCTCCCTCTTATAAGGCAAGTCTACAACCACGCTGTTGTACGCTGCTTAGTAAAGTGATTATTCACACCCTTTGTATTTCATAACTTTTCATTTTACCTTTTACAATTATTTTCGTTTAACAAAATATCTTAGTACTCAAAACACCGTTCTATTTGCTTATGTATTTTAGGCTGTTTCAAATTAACTAAATAAATGTTTGAGTACATCCTCTTAAAATACATTTCCTCCTCTGAGAATTCTATATTTTAAAGCATACATTTCATATAACTGTACTTAGTTTTGTAATCGTACTGTACTTATTACTTACTGTGCTTTAATGGTTCTATACTTATTTATTGCATTTTTCGTGAAATATTTCTTTTTTTCTCCAAATATGTACTATTTGAAACGGCATAGTTAAAACAAACATATTACACAAATGTACAAAATGCTTTTACGATTAGAATTATGATTTTGATCCTGTGAATCCCACAAAATTGAATTTTTCTTTTCTAAATCAACCACATTTTTTAGAGATAGTTACATGATATAAACATGTATATATTAAATTTTATAAATGTGTCTGACTATATCTCTTTACTTTAAGCATTTTCCTCTCAAAATGAGTTGTATTTTCGTTCGACAACAGAATGCCTACAAACGTTGGTTTTAAATGACACATTTTAAGCACGGATACTTGAAACGGACTCGTATAAATCCTTTAAAAGATATCGCACAACATTTATTTCTCCTCTTCTCCCCAGATGAGCTTAAAATAGAATTGCTCTATTTAAAGGTCGTGTCTCTTTTAAACCTAAAATATTTCTTATATAATGGAAAAATCCAGAAATAGAAAGGTAAATAGATCTGCCAGAGACGTTTAAAATTATTATTTTGCAAAACAAATACCCTGTCATTTGAGAGATATATCTACTATGAAGATGGTTTATTTCATAAAAAGTTATAACAAATTGATATATAGGAACTTGCCTAGGTAAATCAATGCTCTATAACTATAGAGCTCTTCATAATCAGAATGCATTTAACTAGCATGTGCATAGATATTTAAGAACATTCGTAAATTCTTAAATACATGCTGCGAAATCGCTATGATATTTTCAAAAATGATTAAATTCCAATCTTATTTAGTTATTAAAACAAAATAATTTTTTTCTTAGTATAATATTTAACTGTTTTTAGCTCACCGGCTTTCAAAGCCTGAGAGCTAATGTGCCCGCAGATTCTGTATGTGTATATGTATGTATGCACGTAACGAGATAACTCTTGATAGAAATATCCGATTTGCTAAAAACTTTGTATATAGGTTCATTCTGATTAGGCGCTTTCCTGATTAGTTTTGGAGGTTCATTGGTTAAATGTAAAGGGGGGGGGGGGCGGGGGATAATCTCTTCCTTAATTTAGATAAATGGGTTTTTCATGCAGAATTAACCGATTTCCTTCAATTTTCGTACACAGGTTTATTCTGATAAGGCGCTTCCACGATTAGATTTGGAGGTTCATTAGTTAAGTATAAAAGGGGGAAACGTGTGGGCTAATTCCCCCTTAATTTAGCTAATTGGGTATCTCCTGCAGAGTTATATGATTTTCTTCAAATTTGGTATACAGGTTTGTTGTCGATTTCTTTATTTTTCGAGAGGCATTGATATTTGTAATAAGAGTATAATATGCAATTAGTGTGAATAGCCTGTGAGCTCAATGCCATAAGTTTGACTGGGCACTTTTTACTTTATTAAATTTTAATCATAAGTTCTTTCATATTCGGAATTTCGTATTTTCGTTGTCATAAATAAACGATTTATTCTTATAAAAAATCCGCAGCAGTGTCGTTATCTTAAAATAGAAATAAATAAATAACAGAAATATTACTTCTGTTACTAAATTAAATCACATGAAAACATAATATTGTCATTATCACCAAGAAAAAAATTTACTTTGGTTAAAAATTAACAGGTGAAATATGTGTATCATACCAATTGAATAAGCACCAAGAGAATTCGGGCATCTTAAACAGTGAATTATGCGTCGGTAAAAACGCACTGAAATGTTTATACACAATTAACACTTTATCTTTATTATTAAGAAAACACATATCGGTAAGTAACGCTGACGTCATATTAAAGGCGGCAACGACCTGTCCAATCAATTTCGTTTTTATAGCAAAATGAATCAATTTTAAATATTGCACAAGTTGAATTTTTCCACCATCGAATGAAAAAAAAAAGGATGTACTTTAAGATTCAATTTTCTTGAAAATTGTATCTCAATTTACTGAGATGGAATTTTATATTATACGATTTTAAAAATAATGTTTATACAGGATTTTTTAAACAACCCGAATAAATTAATTAAAGCACATATGCACTTGATAGAATGTAAATGATCCAGCATGTGGTCAGGCTGATGTTCGATAGCAAAATTAAAATTTCTCTAATAAATAAATCAATAAAACAAAAGTTTAACATATATGTATTCGAACAACACTCCTTAACATTGAAATAATCACAGAAGGCGGAAACATTTGCTATAAAAAGTGAATTCTTTTGCGATTTCTTTGAATATTAATCTTCGGAATGTGACTAATACAAAAGTAATATTGTTTTTAGTAAATTTAAAAACTTTATTATTTGAATGCATAATTGGTATTATTCATTTAAAAATTCTTTTTGGTCTAATCAGTGGGCAATCCAAAAATATTTAAAAAATATTAAAAAAATCTAGTAAAGATTTCTATAATAAATTACTTTTATGTTCTGTTTACTGGGTAGTATGTTATATAACTTGGGAAGCCCGGATTGGGTGTCCTGTTCAAATTCAATAAAAAAAAAGTTATTTCCTGGCAAAATTCTAAACAATCTCTAATAAAATATTGTTAAAGATTCAGAGGAAAGGCATAAAATTAGTTGCTTTTGTCATTAAGAAATCGGAATGCAAAGTAATTGTACCGCCTGTGAAAATTAAATTTATATTGATATGAGCGTAACCGCCACGTGTCAAAATACGCGTTTAAACACTAAAATAATCAGAATACAAAAAAAGTTGCTATAAAAAGTTAATTCTTTGGCGATATCTTTGGCTGTTAACCGATGGAATGAGGCTAATATGGAAGTAATACCGTATTTAGTAAATTTAGAACATTACTATTTGAATGCATAATTGGTAATATTCATTTAAAATGTTTAATTGTTGGACATTTAATAAAATAGGGATTAAATATAAAAAATCTATTATTAGAGTCTTCAGTTAAAATATATTTTCAACTATATTCTGTTCACCAGGTAGTATGTTCTGTAAACTAGGAAGCCCGGGTTGGGCCCCCTAGTCTGTTTCGGTCAAAATTCTAAATACCATCATATTAATTTCTGTTAAAGACTCTCGCGGGAGTCTTCAACTTGGTTCCATTTTGGCATTATGTAATTGGAATGCAAAGTAAATGCATCATGTATGAAAAAAGTTAATATTGACATGAGCGTAACCATCAATTGTTGTAACCTAGATGCTTTCGGCCAAAAAATTCACATGTACACTCATTAGACTTACCTGTCGCAAATTTTATATGTTAGTCACTTTCTCTTGGAATGCACGCTTAACACCCTGACCGCCGAGCAAAAAGCCAAATTTGTAATGTTGTTTTCTCTATATATTTTTTAAATGCTTAAAAAATCTGAATTTTCAAAATTGAGATAAAAAATTTAATTACGTATATAAGTATAATCCTTGAGAGTATCAATCATTACTTGATGTTTTAAAAATGCATTATATTTGTAGAATTAAATTAATTTAAACAAACCTTGTATTGCTGTGAAACCTACAGCATAGTGAAATGATATATCAGGTCACGGCGGTGAGAAGGTAGGATTCGTGATATGATAAAGATATGCGTTAGGCAGGGTACCCGATTTATTTTCCCCAGTATTCGATCTAGTGCATTTTTCTTCTCTTAAAAGACAGGCATTCAATCTTTCAATCCTAAAGGATTACAACAATGGATTTAAGTAGTTTTACCTTCTTCTTTTTGATGGCATTATTTATATGCAATTAGTCTAGCCTCACTTATATTATGTATATATATATATATATTTATGGAATCTAGGAAACCTGCTGAATAATAATAATAAATGAAATTTATTACTACGACATCTGAAATTTCAATTCCTTTAATAACGTCAGTTATACATAAGGACCCAATGTTATTATAATAACTCACGGAATTTAGAAATTAAAATATTTTCAAGTTTATATATATATATTTTTTTTTTCAATGAATTTTCTATAAGGCGGTGATTTTGTTTTTCCATAGCTGCGATTAAAAGAGAGAAATATTTATATCTTTGTTAATGTATTTTTTTTCAATTAGAGATAAAATATTTTGCACAGCACCAGACAGTTCAGATTTACCATCATGTCATGAATTATTCTCAATTTCACGGAAAAAAAAGTATATGTTCACATATTCAAGCTTCTTTTATCAGTTTATTAAAAGGAATAAATTGTCTTCTCTCAACAAACCGGTATGCAGAAACGATTTCTTTGAAGCTCTGTTAAGGTTTTTTTTATTATTATTATTTAAACAAGGAAAGTAAACAAGTTTTAGTTTCTAGCATGAAACTACGCACTCAGCAGGACCTGTTGACAATATTGAAAGAAGAAATATAAATATTCAATTAATTATTTCACACACATATATATAGTGTGAGTATTTTTCATCAATAGTGTAGTCGGCGTCAAGTGTAAATAATTTTCATTTTTGATTTAATTTCATTGGTATCTAATATATTATATTAAATTTGACTGTGTGTTTCGGTTACACGTCTACTTTTCCTTAATTTTGAATTTAAAAGAGCACTAGCAATTCTTAAAGATCGAAGAATATCATAATAACTCTCAAAAATTTGAAATTTAAATTAGTTTAATTATTATTTTCTGACATTTTTAAGGAGAAATCTAAAATGGTGACAATTAAATTAATTTATTATGGTAGCTAAATTGTAGAAAAAAGAACTAATAAAAAATATTATATCTTTATTGACATCATTTGTTTTGTTAAATAAAAAAAATCAGTTTAAACAGATACTAAAAATTATTTTTATTAATTATATTTTTCAAGAAAATTTGAAGAAATAAAAAGATCTTTTCATATACTCATGCTTCAAAAGTAAGTTATTTTTAGATAACAAAATATTGCCTGACATCTTTAATCATCTAGATATAATTATATTTTAACTTTTTAACCAAAGAGACTGTTTAATATCTTTGTTGTTTAATCTTCTTGCATTTGACTGGACAATTATTACCCCGTATGTACAATATTTAAAGTTACGGAAAAAAGATAGATTTTTGATGAATTATTTCTGAAAGATCGTTGCTAAAACTTTTCACAAGGCGTATAGTTTAGCAAGTAAATGACATTTTAAAAATGTTTATATTATTCAGAAAAAATTAATTATTTTTGCATATATTCGACAAAATAATGTATTTTTTATTCCATCAGCTCCTAAATTAGAAACCTAATCTTGAAAAAACGCAATGCTTCTGAGAAATGGCGTTGCTTTTGAGAAATAATGTTAGTGCAAACGTGCATTTTAATTCAGAAAACTTTTAAGCTGTATTGTAAATGTAATTTCTTGAGTAAAACTTATTATTTCATGAAGTGAATTTTAATAAAATATTTTTCAATATACAAATTATTAGATTTTTCTCCCGCACAAATAATCAAAACATCTCAGTTTAAATGTCATCCATCGGGTGGGTTGCTATACAGCTAATAATATTCTAAATTAAATCTAAGTAAATATAATTTGATTTAATAAAACAGTACCAGAAAACTACTGTAAAATATGGTGTTTTACTAACTGCATCACCGCTAATTATGAACCGGTATTACAGTTATCAAGCCTGAAGGCCTTAAAATTATTATTGATCCCAATAAATGGGAGTTTCAGACAGAATAATGCGACGGATTATGCAAGCCTTTGTTCTTTAAAAGGACTTTCACCTTTGATACTATGCGTGAAAGGTTTCAAATGATTAAAAGCTTTTCTGTGTCTACTAAGTTAAAAATAAAATTACACTTCTGGTTAGCACTTAAAGGTCACTTTGCATAACACTGATAAATATTAAACAATTTGCATTTAATATTTAAGCATTCTTTCAGAAAAATTGTATTTGTAACACTGAACATTGAACAGAATGTTTCTCAGTGAATATTATTAAAAAAAAAAATAGTTTTAATTTATGTTTTTTGCTTAAAAATTATATAATTACAAATATAATGATTAAAAGCTTCTCCATGTAGAACAGTTAAACAAAAAAAAAAATTATACGTCACCCACACATTATGCAACACTTTCAAACACATGAAAAATACAGTAACAAAACTTCATCGTTTAATTTCCGTCAACAAACGAAATGTACTCGACTTCTTTTGTACATTCTTGTATATCTATACTAATAAAAGAAAGTTTCGCTCTGTGTGTGTGTCTGTCCGTGTGTGTGTCTGTCCGTGTGTGTGTCTGTCTGTGTGTGTGTGTGTGTGTCTGTTGGCGATGGCTAGCAAAATCTAGCCCACCTAGAAGGATGGAAATTTAGATTTAGGTAGTCCAAGGTCTGGCCATGTGCACCTGAGCCTCAGAATTTTAATATTTTGATAATTAGCCTAGATATTAATTAGATTCTCATTAACCATCGCTTCTAAAATGTCATCTTTTAAAACAAAATGGCGAAGGAAACGGGCTGGCGCGTTGGATTTGCGAGCGGGAATGAACAAATTCCAAATTATTTTACTAATTAGCGAATTTTAAGAAAACTAATTGAGATATCAATTTGAAAATTTCTGAGCATATGTAAAAAAATATTCTGTATCTGACTATGTGATTTTTGAAAAATTCGGTTGGTAATTTTTTTTAATTTACGCAAAAAACTTCCAAAAATCTGCTGGCGCCAGTGAAAACGATCCCAGAAATTTTCAGACAGGGATAGGCTTTCATTAAAAACTGAGCTACAAAGAGATCTGTTTCTCTGGCCGATCCCTCTCATTTAGTTTGCGAAAATGAAAGGAAATAATTGCCAAATTTTACTAATGAACAAATATTTAGGTAACTAATTAAGATATAGATTTGAAATTGAGGTCGGGAAGGGGTGTCATCTGCCGGCTATTTTATCGTAGCGTCTTCGTTATGTTCTAATTACCAGAAAAATGTATTTTTTTTTTTTTAAATGATCGCGTTAATGTACGTGACGGTGATTCTTTTGAACAAATTATTCATTATATTTGCGGGTATGGGGAGGCAGGGGGTTAACGCCTTTTTCTGAGATTGTAATTATCTCGGGCCCGGGCAACGCCGGGCGGGTTAGCTAGTGATCTATAAGATTTAAACACACCAAGTAATGAGCAAAAAATATGTTCAATTTAAAAATGCATCTCACAACTGAATACGCAGGTCTAGCAATTATCGCTCATAGACAAAACCATAACAAAATTCTTTTGTCCCTGTAAATGAAGAATAAATTCTTATCACGCAATATTCTACAATAAGCATCCTGTTGTGTATCTCAGTGATGTATAGAATTTCAACATATTTGAAATTGTGTAACGTCATAAATATATATTGCAAAAGATTTTCCTTGATATTGCATTTGAATTCTTTGTGTTTCCGTGCAAACGAACTGTAAATGTGACACATTTAATTTTTAGTACTGAATAATCTATAGTAAACTTTAATAAGATATACAAATTGCATAGCTAGATGAATAAATTTATGGATAGACAGACGACCAGGTAGACAAATGGATAGAAAAACTGAACTCATAAACACTTTTCAACATGATTGAAAGGGTAAAAAATATTATTAGATATGTGTAGCTTTCATACATGTGTAACTTTTGTTGATATTATGTCTCCAGTCAGCATTTAAATATCATTTACATGCATTGTATAAGTAATAATAGAAAAAATGAACAATTACTTCTGTAAATATAAATATTCTTTCTTAAAGCATGTTATAACCATTTTTTTTTTTATCGGAAAACTTTTTTTTTTGCATAGTTTCACTTTTTTAACGCTCAAAAACTTTGTGGTAAAGAAGTTTTTTTCGAAATTCGTATTGGTTGAAAAGTTATCCGCCTTTTGCGGTTGCAGTATATAGGCCCATTTTTAGCGTATTGTTTGCGGCGCGCATGTAGAAACAAAATAATTGAGAAAGAGTAATTCTAAAAGGGTTCATTATATCGGACTGGTATAATTGATTTTATGTATGTTGATAATTGTCACTGTTATATATGTTTGTTTAAAAACGGTATAAAACTTTAAACGTGTTTTTCTCGAAATTCTGTTTTACAAATCGGTACCAGGTACAACTCGAGATCGGATCGACCAATTTGGTTGAAATTTTCATGCTTTTTTAGTATATACTGTTTGGTCGTCCTTGCGAACGCGTTTTTGAATATTCGAATTGCAAATATTTTTTGCGCGATTTAAATCCGAATTTTTTGTCTAAAATCGCCATTTTAAAACTTGAATGGCCGCCGCTTTCTTCAGGATCGAAAAATTGATAAACCCATCCAAGAAAGACTACAAAATAGCGAAAATTTTAAGGGCTCATTTTTCTTTTTTTTTTTTTTTTGTTACAGATAAGCAGATTCTGAGCTTCGTCTGGTACCGTGGAACGCTTCACGTTTTTCACACACTGGTATCAAAAGCCGCCATAGAACCATTTTTCAACCAATTTCCAAATAAAAAATTATTTTTAAAACTTCAGGATATGCTTTTTCATTTGCAAAAAACCCATTATTATTACTGTATAATTGATTACCTTTATATCCTGAATTAATTTTCCAGCTACTTTTTAATTGTATTTTTGCATCATCGGATAAGTTTTGGTGCAGAATAAACATAGGAAAGAGGAAAATAATTTTTATAGTGTTTTAGTGGTTAATTATGCAACTGTAACGACCATAAATTTTTTACCCAATGATATAAAATAAAATAGAAAATTTCAAATAGTAAACTTCAAATAAAATATAGGAAATGTTCACCTGTATAGTATAGAAAACAATAGAAAATTATAGTACTAAATAACCGGTAATAAACCACTAAATTTACTCAAATGAAGAACAACATGCATGTCAATTCTATTGTAAAATGGATTTCGAATGTAGCGTGGCAAATGTAAAATCCCTACAATGCAAAGAAAGAGGATATGTGCTTGAATCTCCTGCCTGCTGTCAGAAATACACTCTTTGTGCCATTGTGAATACCGTTAGGATAAACGGTCATATTACGAATATATAGGTGTTTTATTAAAGTGGTACTTATACGTACCGTCAGGATAAAAAAAAGTTAAAACAAATCGCAAAAAATGGAGAAATTTTAGGTAATTTTGTTAAAAAAAATTATAACATGGACGTTTCTTATACAGTTTTCATTGAACTGAATGAATCAACAGTATCAATATTATCAGAATATTGTTTTAATGTATGTTTTTAAAGACAAAAAAAAAGATTTAAATGAATCTATATTATTTAAAGATTTTTTGTAAGTACCCCAAAAAACCGAAATTACCCTTGTTTTACAAAAAACAAGGTTTTATATCTAGCTAATGTTCAAAATGTTTTAAGTGCAATGTATTGCAATAAACGTAAATATAAAATATTTTACAATGGAAGTATATATATGCTTCTTGAAAAATTAGTTTTTTACACGCTTTATATTCAATTCAGTTCTTCTCAACGAATGATTCTTTCAGAATTATGTTCTATGTTTTTAGCACATCGAAGTGATAAAATTTAAAATAAATGGCAGTGATGTGATGGAAGTAGTATTTTGTAATTTATCTTTAGCGTCAGCATAAGGGAGAGTACCCATAATAATAATAAAACATCTAACAATTTCTACAAAATGTACACGTATTTCTTTTAGGGAAGGAAAAGACTTAATTTTGTATACATTTTACTTTACTTTAAAAAGGATTGTTCTCCTGAAAAAATATTTTATAAATCAGATATAATATTGAAAAACTGAATCCTTTAGTGTTAAAATCATAAAATAAAACATTTTTCATCCGTTGAAGGTAGTATATAAAGCACTAAAAAAATGCTTGTCTTAAAACATCTTTTTAAAAATAACTTAGTCTACTAACGAGCATAAGAATCAAAATGTGTACAAAAATTGGGTAATTAAAAATGCTTGCAAATATATTAATAACACAATACTAACCATCATAATTGTATTCCTATGATAACATTTTCGCAAGACTAATTAGAAATTTACAATCGTTAAAAAAAAAAAAACTTATATATTTTTTTTATTAATAATGAGCGACATAAATATATAGATACTTTTAGTTAAGTATTATTTTAATATATTTGATAACAAACTTCTATCATAAAATAGTTCGGGAACCTAATATTTTCATTTATTCGAAGGGCATTTTATCATAAATTTCCCTTTTTCTCACTTTCCTTTTTATGGAAAAAGAATTTTTTGCAGTTTGTTTTTGAAATTGAGTGGCAAACTCATGCAAATAGTTTATTATAAAACAATTTACATTTACATGTATATACAATGAAAATTGGCTGTTAATATTTTTAAAAGGTCTTTTAATGGCATGCAATAAAACCTATTTTAATATGTTTTAAGAATCATATGTCACTGGATATTGCAAAATCACTATAAAATGCCTTTACAGAGATCTCATAATGATGCTGAATCGCAGTTATTACTCCCATTTCTGGCAGTACGTGATTCGGGAGTAAACAGTTCTGGAATATCAATTGGTTCTTCCCTGAAGTTATATGCAATAAAGACTTAATATATGAATTACGTGAACCTCAAATTTAAGAATAAAATTCAAAATATAAGGGCATTATAATATAGATTAACCGCGTTTTACATATTAGGGGATATATCAGATACACTAGATTATTTTTTTTAACACAATTTTTCAAACTGGATGAATTATGTCCTCCAGATTTGACCGGGATAGCTCAGTGGTAGAGCGTGGCGGCTTCAGCCAAGCGATCCCAGGTTCGAATCCTGGCCCGGACATTTTTCGTCCAGTTGGAAATTTACAACTTGTATGATATATCAGATAGTTCAAAATATCACTGTTGCTTAGAAATTTATTAGAGTTTTGAAACTGTTATTGTTTAAATAAGGCTATTATTTATATATTTTGTAAAAAATTAAAAAAAATAATAATAAAAAATAATTTTCTTTTTCTCAAACGCTTATTAAGACTGAAGTTGTTTTAAGTGAATTGAGTATTCATCAAATCCCTTGACTGTTTTTGCGTGTGCTTCAATTAAGAAAGAATGACAAATGATAAAAACTCTTCAATTCCGTCACAGTCTAACGAATAATAGTACAGGAGTGAAGCACCAGAACTATATATATATATATATATATATATATATATATATATAACACGCACATAATAATAATAATAAAATCAACTCTGTGACACCTGTTGATGTGGGATATCATTTTTCATAATATTTTATTTCTGTAACCTTGGAAAATAACCAATACTTGATAAAAACTGTCTTTAATAACAAAACTGTGCCTTTAGGGTTGCCAAACGGCAGGAATAATAATAATAAAAAGTGGATTTCTAAAATCAAGTCAAGTGGGATACCATTTTTCACGTTTTTTAATGCTGAAAACTTAAACGCGAGTATTAGTGGATAAAAACTTTCGTAAGAAAAACGTGCATTTAGAGTTGCAAACGGCAAGAATAATAAAAAAGTCGGATTTGTGAAAGCTAATCTTGTGGAGTATGCTTTTCTACATCGTTGATAACTAAATCGAATAAAATTAATAACAGTTGATAAAAATAACTTCCATTAAGAATTGTTTGAATTAATTGAAAATTGATGTAATTTTAGGTCGAAAAAGGGAAAACTATGAAAAAAGAATACGAGAATATGCATTGTTGTTAAAGGCACCATCGTGTAGTAACTAAGTTCTAGGAGTGAAAGAGAGGGTATAAGTATTTTTAAGGACTGTCGTGATATTAAAAAGTTATCTAATTGGTTGTCATTTCATGGTCATTTTACATCGGTTGGTACTATTGTTGAATTAGAATAACCAGTAATGGCCACATATAGATAAAGGTGGTAGAACAAAGATTGAAACATGTTGTTAATCTGAAATTCTAGATTATAAATATAAAGAGAAGTGATAACTTTTGAGCTCTATCAGCAATTACCTTCTCGCTCAAGGTTCAAAATAAATTTGCTAATATCAATCAAGTTATATTATATCAACGAATGATGCTCAAGGGAAACGAAGACATGGCATCCGATAAGTAATATGACATCTCTCCCTACCCACTGGAATGCTGAAGAAAGCAAAATCGTGCGCTTTATTATGAATTCGAGAGTGTTGAAGAAAATGCTTTACGTAATGTGAGTATTTTCATCATTGATGGGGGGCCACTTATCTGTCCGCTGTTAAATGGAACCATGATGAATTAGACTTATGTAAACATATGCGACATTTATGTTTATTAACTACAAAAAAATTTTAGCTCGTCAATTATAGAGTTTAGTTCCTCAATTATGAGGGATACATTAATCCTGTAATACAGTAATAAAACAAAGAAAATAACAACGCTGGTGCAAAATACTGAAGCTAATTGGTTCGAACAAACTTTAAAAACCATAACAGTATTTTTTTAAAAACTACAAAAATATAATTTAAATTATAATGTAACATAGCATTATATCATAAACGAAAAAATTAAACAAACAGACTGTCTTCAGTTGTATTATGTTTGTATCTACTTTCATTTTTCAAACAAATTGTGTAATTTGAAATAAATGAATCTTAGAGTAAATCCTAGGTCATGATATTTTTTTCCAAAATTATAAACTTCGATCCTCAAACCTCCACTGAAACTCATTTTTAGATCTTCTCTATAGGCATTAATAATCAATAATCGCTGTGTCCACTGATATTGTAATTGGTTTGACAAACTTTAAAAACCAATACAGTACAACTCCGATTCAAAAAATTAGAATAATGTAAAAAAGAATGAGTTTGATGTTGCTAACGCGTCAATTTGCATACTGCGTCCAGGAAAAAATATATTAAAAGTATCTAATTATCTTCAGAGCATTTATAAATATAACATAAATATTTATTTTTATCTGATATATTAATAATTAACTATTTAAAAAATATTAGAATAATTCAAAGAAATAGAATACCTCGATAGCATGGTTCAAAAAATTAGAATATTCAAATTTTTCTTATAAGTTGAGAGAACGGCTGCGGGATTAACATCTGTGGGACTATAAAATGTGCTCCGTTGAAAATGAGAAGTCGTTTGGCATTTGATTGTAGCGTAGTATTTGCTTAATATGGGACGAAAGAGCGATTTATCTGAGGCTGTGAAATATCGTATTGTGTACTTGCACGAAATAGGAAAAACACAACTTTTTATAGCAAAAGAAGTGAAATGCTCTCAAGCAAGTGTGAGTAGAGTTTTGAGAGAATATTCTAATAATAAGTGTTTTCAAAATAAACACTTTAAAAGTGGTCGAAAGCCAGTAACTTCAAGAAGAGATGAAAGGCAATTGAAAAAGATTGTGAAGAAACATCGTTTTCGGAGTGTGAGATATGTGCATAGAAAATGGAAAGAAATGGGTATAAATGTCTCCAAATCTACAACACTACGACGACTTCGCAAATTAGGTTTTAGATCACGTGTGCCTAAGATAAAGCCATTCTTATCATCTAAGCAAAGGGCTGCTAGAGTTAAATGGTGTAAACAAAGGCTATTTTGGGATCACGACGATTGGAAAAAGATACTTTTCAGCGATGAAAGTGTGTTTTGTGTGTCCCACGGAAATCAAGGTATACGTGTCTGGAGACTCAAACATGAAGCTTATAAGAAAGAATGTTTAAAACGTTCGGTTAAATTTGCGACCTCTGTTATGGTATGGGGCTGCATGACTGCTGAAGGCCCAGGCAGGTTGTGTATTGTTTCCACAACAGTCAATTCAGAAGTCTATAAAGAAATTCTTGAACATTTCATGATTCCTTCAGCTGAGGATTTATGTGATGACGATTTCTTGTTTCAGCAAGATTTAGCTTCTCCCCAAACAACAACTAAATGGCTCAAAGATAAGGACATACCTGTACTCCCTTGGCCTGCAAACTCACCCGATCTAAATCCTATCGAGAATTTGTGGGGAATTATGAAGAAACGACTTCAAGAAGTTCCGCCTAGAGACAAAAAAGAACTTATTTCTAGTATAAAGAGCATATGGGCGAATTTGGATAAAAAACATTGTGAACCTTTAGTTAAAAACATGCCAGAACGTTTAAGAGCTGTCATTAAAGCTAAGGGTGATGCAACAAAGTACTGATTAGCAAGTAAAAATACTTAGAGTTTAAATTATCTTCAATATATTTTCATTATTCTAATTTTTTGAACTATGTTAGAAAGTATTCTAATATTTTGAATTTTTTGTTGTTAGCTGATTTAAATATATTTTCTATTTCATTGTAATGTGTTTACATTTTTATAATCTGCAAAATATGCAGATTCATATTATAGTACTTTATATTTGATATTGTTGATTATTTATTTGATAAATTCGATTTTCATTTCCCTTGACCGTATTTCTTTTCATTATTCTAATTTTTTGAATCGGAGTTGTATATTTCCTTTAGATGCTAAAAGGTGTAGTTTAACAACATAATATACAGTAAAATAACTTTTATTAGATTGTTCACATGTTTCAGATCACTCCGAGCAATTTTCAAAAGCAAATGAGAATATTCTATAATTGTACGGTCTTTGAAGTTATTATTTGAAATGCTATCATTTAATTTTCAGGTACTTTTTAAAAATTACGCACGTTATTTTTTTAAGATCAAAGAATAACTTCAAAGAACGTGCAATTGTAGAATATTCTCATTTGTTTTTGAAAATGGCTTGAAGTGAGCCGAAACATGTCAACAATCTAATAAAAGTTATTTTACTGTATATTTTGTTGTTAATTTACACCTTTTAACATTTAAAAGAAATATATTATTTCAAGGTGTTATAATTTATTATACTTTTAACCATAACAATATATATATATATTTTAAATAATAAAAATATAATTTAAATTACAACGTACAATTAGGTTGCATTGTAAAAGAAAAAAAAAACAAAATAAATATTCGTCAGTGGTGTTATTTTTGTGTATGCTTTCATTATTCAAACTAACTATGTAATATATGGATCCCCTGATAAAAATTAATATAAATATAAAATCCCTTAAAAAAAAAAAAAAAAAAAAAGATTAATTATTGTTTTCTTTGATTCTGTACAAAGATTTTTTTGCGAGTCAAATGCGATCATTAAGTCTACTTCAGCGTTAATCACGATCCTAAGTACGCTTTTTAATTGAATTAAGTGTTATATACGGGAAAGAAAATAACCCATAAGACACATTTATAATGTCTATAAAAAGTAAGATTGTAATTTTTCATTCTTCGTCAAATTCCTCGTATATTTTCATAACAAATATTTCATGGACGTTTCTGTTATGAATTTTCTACATCACATACCTTGGTATTTTTAAAATTTTAATTCACGTATATATATATTTTTTAAATGTTAAAATGATTATATAGGGGAAAATAAATGAACTCATAAGACAGGTTTAAAGAGCACGCTCGAGTGTAAGATTATAATTTTTCATTCTGCTTGAAATTGCTCATATATTTTAATAAATATTACCCAGGTAGAGTTTGTCCATTTGAATAAATATAAATATAATTGAACTCCTTTCTTTTAGATTAAAAAAATTAATGAAACTGTTTTCTTTGATCACATACAAATAATTTAGTACGAGTAAAATACACTAATTGAAGCCGCTGCAGCATCAGTCACGTTCCGTATGTAAGTTTCGTATTTCAGGTATCTGACTACGTTTAAAAAGTGGTTTTCGACCAAAATTGTCAAAACGATTTTATTACATTTTATTAAAGCCCAACTTTTTATCTTTCTAAAACTGTATTTATTTTTATTGTACTATAAATAGAACCGAAGTTGCAGCGGTTTTTAAACTACTTAACAGCTATCACTCAAACCGGAAGTACTGTTTAAAGGACCGGAAGTACTATTTAAAGGTACTAACTGGGAGGGGGAAAGCAAAAATATGGCCTTCTAGAAGTAAACAGTGGCTCATAAAAATAGTGAAGTTTAGATGCATATTACTGTGCAAAGTTTTGTAGCAAAACATAAAACAAAACTTTAAATGCATTTTTTGGAATATATAATTTTTGGAGAAAATTTCATACGCAAAACATGATTTCTCAAAAAGTTATTAGAATATCTCTATGAAATTTAATTTGCATGTTGTTTACACTATTGTGACGGCAATGAACTAAAGATTTAATTTTAGAATAAATATTTTTTGTTTTATGGGTGTTTTCGGGGAATGACATCAATGAATTTTATGAAAATCAGCATGTAAAAAGATGCGATAGACTATATAAATTTTGAAATATTTAAAATATCTCTTAGATTTTAGTTCATTGCCTTCACCAATGTCACAAGTATGATGTGTAAAAAGAAAACTAAGAGACATACAGTAGAATGTTCTGTAGTGTGTTTTGCGTATTGGGCCAAATTTCACTAAATTTTACCACAAAATCCCCCATTTACCAAAATTTCATCAATGAATAAAATATTTTTTGCTTTTTTTCACAGTTTCTAGTCATATTCTTAATAAAAATATGATCAAAATATAATGAAACAGCTTTTTTGTAAAAAATTGCTCCGTAGGTAGTCAGGCACCTTAAACTATACATACGGAAAAGAAAACTAATCTTAAGATATGTTTAAGGAGCACGTTCCATACAAAGTAAGAATGTAATTTTACATTCTTCTTTAAATTTCTCCTATATTTTAATAAAAATAATTCTGGGAGGTTTTTGTTATTACGAATTTTTCTACACAACATATCGTCATATTTGTTTTTATTTTAATTCACTTACAATTAAAAAAAAATTTAAACCGATTTTAATGAAAATATCACCAAAAATATCTTTCATTTGAAATGTTTTTCTCAATTTGGTGGTCAGATAGGAGCCACCTCCCAATTTCTGACTAAATTAGTTTACTTTTATTATTTTAATAGGTATTTTTCATGTATATATATTGTATAACCAGGAATTTCTGTGGACTATTTATTTTATATACTTTTATTTTTTTAATATGTATTTTTTATGTATATATATTGTATAACCAGGAATTTCTGTGGAGTATTTATTTTATTAGTGTACATAGTTTCTTTTTCGTATGGGAAAATAGAAACGACCACCCAGAGTAGTTTTATTACCTTCGGAGACACTGGTCTGCGATCTAACAAGGACATCTTTTACGGAGAAAAAAATTTACGAGCTGAAAAATTTATAGCTGTTTGGAAGTGCATAGCAAATTTACAATTTAGGACCCCATCTAGGTGGTCCTGAATAACATTTAGCGAAAACCAATAAGAGATGAGGGGGGAGACGTCTTTACAAAACCACTGGAGCCAATAGACGGCCCAGTGACGAGGGAAAAGAAAAAAGTGAGCCCCAAGAGAAAATCTGGAAGAGGACCAGAACCTGACGTCCTGTCCGAGGAAGTAACATCTAAAAAGAAAGAGTAGAGTGTTGATAGTGTGTAAAAACGAAGATAGTTCCAAAAATGGTGTAGTGGCGACAAAAGACAAAAGAATGACCTAACAGATGATCTTTGCCTATCCCGTGGAGGTAGATTATTGCTAACAATGCAGACCAAAAGTACTCTGAAGGTACAGGTATCTGTAATTTACTATTCCCTCATATTGAATGTGTATAATGATAAATAAATACTGGTAGAGGTACTTTAGTAAATGTAGAGAAATTGTTCCTTCTCTGAAATATAATTAATGCACGTAAGTGCGGTAGTGCGAGTCGGAAAAAGGCTCACTAACTCTTTTAATGAGTATTCAATTGTTTCATCTTATTTTTTATACTTAAAATTTAACATTCTGTTAGGGATGTTTGTTTTTTTTATTTTTTATGTCTTTGTAAATAGATATGTAAATAAATGTTTTTTCGTTTACTTTTAACTCTTTGTATTTAATTTATATGGGTTAACACTCATATGTCATCGAGTAGTGTTTTTCTTCTTTTTCTTTAATTTAATTGTTTATTAATTTTAGTTGGTTTATCAGGAGGACTAGTTTATAATTTATGAGAGGTTAGGGATTTATATACTTTATCTAGTCCGGCTTCATAAGACGTAGGGCGGCGTAAATAATCACAACGTAATAATCTGATCTTTTTTTTTTACTAGAGTAGTTAATTTAATTCAATAATATGGGTAACTTTTATGGGATCATTATAAATTTTCACCGACGTCCAGAAGCCACGATCACACCTTTAACCTGATAATCCAACACCCAGCGTTTCCGGAAGAAGCATTAACCCGTGCTTCCTTTAACTAATGTAGGGAGTTTATGTAATTGGGCATTAGTAACCATCTCCAATTAGGAGGCCCAGAACTTACCAGCACAATTAGCATTTGAAAAGGCATTTCTAAATAGTTAAACATTTGTATATATTATTTTCATATTTAAATACTTTCACCATTGTAAATATTCCTTTCCACAGATTGATGGTTGGAATGATGGGATTTATCATCCCACAGAGAGATGACTGGAAAAATTTTCACAACTTTGTTGTGGATATTAAAATTTTTAAATATTTTGACACATCATATATATATATATATATATATATATTGTTTTAGATAACACTCAACAATATTATAGTATAATTTTATCAAAGACTGAGTCGAACACATTGAGTAAGAAATGTTTTTTATGAAAACTGTCCAATTCCTTCTTCCTCACCAATGTGCTGGAATCAATTCTTTTTGATCGACGTCGCTGTAAAGAAAATACAAGCATCAAATATATCTTCATTCAATTTTTTGTGGGAAAAGGAGGATGCATTTTTCATTTTAATGTACGATACGTGTGTATCAATGTATATATAACTGAAGTAAAACGTTATTTAATTAATTAATAAAACTTTGAAATTAAAAAAAATATTTTTTTAATTTTAAAACTAAATATAATATTACACTGTTCTTCCTTACAGTGAGAAAAATATTTGATGAAGATTATTCATTTTGGTTCTTTGCTGATTAGAATAAGGAGCGCCACACATACAAAAAAAAAAAAAAAAAAATCCTTAAATTTCAACGGGATAATTTTATTTCTCACCACCACCTATTCAAATAGTTTAAGTTTAGTTTAAATTAAGTTTGCCATGAAATCTTACGAACTATTTATTTTATTTTATATTTTTTTTCAGTGACGTTAAATGAAATATTACTCTGCTAATATGTCTTTTGAAGTACGTATACGGTCTATATATGTCATCTAAAAATTACGTAAAAGCTTCCCCTATTTTTTTTTTTAAATGAAAGAAAAAATTTTATGGAACAGACATCTAAAATATTTCTATAGTTTGACAGCATTCAAATCCAATCTCAATATATTTAAAACTTCGAATTTTCGATTATTTCTAATCTATCATCTAATCCTGAATAATGCTAATATTAAGAGTTATAATATATTAACGTTTTTAAAGTATGCGCGCATGGAAGTATTTATAATTTCTCTTTCAGCAATGTAAATTTCAGATATCATTTTCGCGCACTTATCTTTACAACATATTTCAATCCCTATTCGTATTATACTACAAAGATAAATAAGTATAATTTAGTGCTGAATAACAAAATATATATTCACTTGCCTTTTGGCTATAAGTGTAAGGCAAAATTCGCTTCTGGCAAAGAAAGTTCGAAATTATTATTTTAAAACTGTTATAGAAGGCATATTGATTTTGAAGCATGAAAATTTCACACGTATGGTAAAATTATTCAGTCAAACTTGCATGTAATGCCCGTAGGAAATACCTTTAAAACATTTTAAGATCCCACTGACAAAATAAATGAGACTTTTACGAACTTAAAGATATTTATATGATTGTAATTTTGAACAGACTCGTACCACTTTAATTACTGTTCAGTGTGAATTACTAATTGGCTATAGTGCAATTCCTTTAATGGAATATATTGGGTGTTTGTCCGTACTTGTAAAAAAAAAGGTGGGGTGTGATAGTATAAAACAAAAAGAGTAATTTGTATTATAGTATTTAAATCGTAATCCAGTTAGTCAGTTTAAAAAAAATGTCTCAAATGGAAGCAGAACTCTGATTTTTCTGCATAAGCTATATAACAAAACAAAAACCTGCCCGTTGGGAACATTAAAGTCCTATTGTCTAATATATTTCGTTTTTACTGAATTAAAAAAAACACATAAATTTAAATACTTTCTTTTTAACATCGTCGAGTGGAAAAAACAATGTACTTTCAAAAGTAATTTCTTTGAAAACTCTATCTAAATTTACCGTTTTTTATGGCTTTAAAAGTAATTTTTAAGCTAGAATATTTTTTAATCTGTGTGCAGCTCAATTATCGAAGATGTAGCCGTTTGTGATTAACAAAAATTTAAATAGTTCAGTATTTATTTGTTTCCGTGTAGTATTCCATAACTAAATTGTCAAACGAAATTAAAACATAACGAATAAGTAAATAAATGAAACTCGAATTTAACAGATATATAATCAATCTAAGCGTTTAAATATTGAAATCAGAAATACAAATGTTGTTATAAATAGGGAAATGTTTCGCAATTGACCGCCTACGTGCGGCTAATAGGAAAGTATCCATATCCTTTTTGATGTAGCTGCTGATAAATTTAAGAAAATGTGCTAATTAAATATACACAAATATTACTAAATATAACTAATTCTACTAAAATATACTAAATATACTAAACGTAAAAAATCTATTAGAATTTTCAATTAAAACGATTTTCATATACGTTTTGTACACGAACGATGAATCAGACATCTTTGACCCGGTTAGCTAGGGTTAAATTACCTGGTTTTACTAATAATGAATATAGTAAAAAGATATTTTAAACAGACATGCTCTGAGATGTGTGAAATGTTAGTTTTGCCGATACCAACACGTTTCACATAATGAAAGGTAAATCCTGTGACATTTTTGTTGGAGTAACTTTTTTCTAGTTAAAATTATGAATGATATTGTGGACCCTTCTTGAAATGACGCAACCCGTATTTTCAACTAAATATGAAGGCCGCGTGCTAATTTCTTTGAACAATTTTTTTTAGTTGTTTCATATTGTATCATTTCTCTTTTTCTTTCTACCGATGTACTCAATTCCGAAATTGGCACTTATTACACAGCATGTCAATCTGTGATCAGTGCAATATGTTTTTAAAATAAACCCAGTTACAATAATATTTTCAACTGTATGACTGCAGCACTTTGATTGCAAATTCCATGTAACTATTGCATGTTAAATGTTTCAATCTACATACAGATACTCGAAGCCACTGCTTTTAGAATATTTATTATAGAAATATTATTTATTATAGAAATATTATTCATTATAGAAACATAGAATATAAATTATAGATGTATTAATTGTTATAGAAATATAGAAATATAAATTATAGAAATATTTAGTTTCAAATGTGGTTTAAACAACATAGTATTACTTTAACAATCATATATATTATTTCTCCTGTCAACATCCCTTTTTCTCAGAAAATACGAAACGCAGAACGGCGAATGAGATACCATATGAAAGGATTTTGCACAGGCTTCTGATATAGCACACTTAACATTTCGTTAAAACATGTTTTTGATTAAAATTTGCTGAAAATTAAAAATTAAATCGGCATTGTTTTCATGAAAGAAATGAAAGGTTTTCTTCAAATTATTATTGCCACAAAAATAAAATACCACATTATATGATGCTCAGCAATTATTATAAAAAACACCGCACGGGTTTATTTTATATTTATGATTAAAAAGCGAAATTGAAATTTAAATGTTTTGATTTCTATTTCTATGTTCCATGTTTTTCCCGAAGCAGATGACGTCATCCTCTAATGCAGTTAAAATACGATTGTTAATTTTTTTCTCGCGCGTGCATTTTGCAATCTTGGAACAATTTTTACTATAACATTGATGGAATAAATTAGATGATAATCTGGCTTAACTAAAAACTAAATTAAATGTTGTTTGCAGATATTTTTATCCTTACTTTTTCTTTAGAAATTTAAACCTGCATCTAAGAAATATTACATATTGATAAAAAATGGTACTTCTCTATTATCCCGTCGACCACTTTTCATAACAAAAAATTATCGCCCTTTTAAACGGGAGAACGTTGCCATTGGAATATCAAAATAAATAAATAAATAAAATATAAGAATTTAAGGACACAATTGTTATTTTAATTAATGAATTAACTAATAAATCAGTAAAACATAATGAAAAATACACGCAAATGTCGAGTTAAAAACCACTTGATGACGTAACAAACATGTTTAATGCTTCTGACATCAAGTAAATGGGACTGCATTTTTAGCGTTTAATCTTACAGTTTGGCGATAGTTTTTTGTTATGAAAAGTGGTCGACGGGATAATAGAGACGTACCTAAAAAATATTATATTTCAATGCGAAATCCTCGCACGGGCCCTCTGGTCATTTTTAAATTCTTAATAGACTTCTACTCCAATTCGATTTAAAATAAACTTTTTACTGCATATGCAAACTCAAAATCCTAAATTTGATCTTTTATTTTATTTTATTTTATTTTATTTTTTTTACAAAATTAGCGCATATTGTTTGTTTATTGGAATTTGCATATTTCGCTACTGGTAAGAAGAAGGCGCTATCGGTAATCATACAGACCTTTGTTTGCCCATTAACAGGTACTTTGAATATTCCAATTACTGAAAGATAATGCATATAGCTCACTTTATCATTAAGTTACACGTGTAGAATATAATATACTCAATGAAATATCATAAAAATAATCAACTGTAAATGATAATATATTTGCTTTTTTATTTTTGTTCCTTTAAACAAAATGTGGAGATAGGAAATTCTTTTTCAATAAGCCAATTTCTTCTTCACAGAAATTGCTGTAGAAATTATTGGTATGAGAAACATAATAAAAATTTTTAAAACTCATACATACACTTAAAAAACACGTTACTTAATCTACGAAGATATAATATAACCACAAATAAAATTATACAATAATCTATTCCAAACTATCCACGATGCCGAATACCGTTTTTCATTTTTAAAAACCTCAAGATCCAATTTATATTTGATGCCAATATATAACAATCTCAGAAGATAATAATATAATCACATTTTTTTTATATTACCCTTTTTCCTATAAAAATATTATACATTTATTATATATTTTTTCTATAAAAATACAATACTAAGTAAGATAATATACTTATGAGTTTAAAATAACAATCTGTACATTAAAACAGTCGAAATGCAAATTGGCGTATTTCGAGGTGGCAGGAAGCCCATAAGACATACTTCAAGTGACATATAGGAGCTGCAAAATGAGTAATTTGCAACAACAACAATAAAAAGCTCATCGAAACATCTCTTTGAAAGTCATGACAGAGCAATGAGCATAGATAACGAAACTTTTCTCACATAAATTTTAAGCTCTTAAAAACCGCTTGATGCATCAAAATAAAATTTGAGACGTAGATTCTTCTGGCAATGCACATGAAAATGTGGTATAAAGAAGAACAGTCGGACTCTCGCAGTTTCAATTGTAGCTACAAAATTAAAAAAGATGCCACTTGTAACATCCAGTTGTTTGCACTGCAGAGTACATATCCTCCATTCCATGGTACATACATCAGTATTACCCGCAATATTCTGCATTCATGTGCCATGTCTTTCAAAGCGGGTTAAACAGTTCGTAATCGCAATAAAATAATTTGTTTTCTTATCGTCTGGCTCTCCGAATTTGTCATTTCAACTTCTCTTCTTTGCGCTTTAACAAATAACCGCTGACAATGCGCTTCAGCAAATAATCTGGAAGCGCTTGTCGAAATGTGTTAAAGAATAGCAGTCGTGCTGGCACCGTTGTGGTTGCAGTGACAACATTTCAGAAAAATGCATATTATAACACCCAGCTTTTTTTCATGGTCTAATCTATACCGTGAAAAATTATAAATGTCGTTGGATGGGTACCTACATTTCTAATAACGGTAAAATTAAGAATAATTAAAAAAGAACAGCAAGTGTCCGAAGTATGTGTACATTCCTTTTAGTACCATAGTTTAGGTCATCTATCGCCATTTCATGTTTTCGTGGTTACCAGAGTCAGCTAAACATTTTACACTGGCATTCCGTCCAATCGGTTATTGAAAACCCAAGACAATCTGTTAATTGCTTATGGAATGGAAAACACAAATAAAAGGTCGATTCTACAATTCTTCCAGTAATTGATACATACTTCATACATACTTTCATATGCCATGTCTATGAAGGTGATTACTTGAGAACTCCATATTCCCAATAGACTGTTTTTTTTTCATGTACAAGCCTGGCTGTCTTATTTTGTTGTTCCACTTGCCCTCCTTTTGCGGTTCTAAAAAATGTTTTCCTTTTGCTCATTAACGCGAAACTTTCTGAAACATTTTCTGACGCATATTTTAACATGAAAACATGATATATACAGGCATGATTATTAAAGTGATTTGTTATCGAATATTTTTTTTCAGTTTTCGATACATGGCATACATCTTGAGCTGCAAGCGAATTTTGTATCAGAATGATAATTTATTTTTATTTTTCTGCTTTGGTGCATTCGAAAATTTGGTTTAAAATGTCATCTTTCATAGCATTTTCGGAATAATCTTCTACCTTTACCGAAAACAGAATAACAACATCTGGATAACATCGTTTCTTATTACATTCACCGTCCAATATGATACTTTTGCGAACAAAAATGAAATAGAAAATGTGTCAGAAAGTAGTCAGTTTAAATTTGAGCCTTAAAGGTTGTTTTTAGGTGCGTTCATAATTATATAAATACGTAGCACCTAGTGTCGTCGTCTGGTCCGTCCGTCTGTCCGTCTGTCCGCATATAACAACGCAAAAACTACACAACCGAATGGTTTGAAATTTAAGATATATTATCTTTGCAGAATTTTGTCGAGACATTTCAATTTTTTTAAAAATCGAATCAAAACTTTAGAAAATATTAATAAAAACATTTATTAAGAAATTTGATTTTTTTAATCGGTGCTTTCTTTTTATAGGAGCTTTCGAAGTTTAATCGTCAAGCGACCGAGATACTTATTTTAAGACAGAAATTAATCTGCAGACGATATAATTCATTTCACAGAATTAAAAATCATCAAGATATGAATATTTATATAACTAGCTATAGTATGAACGCGCCTCGTTTGTAACGTTTGACGTACAATTTCCAACTTGTTTTTTTTAATGAAACAAAATCATTATTTAGTGGATGTTTTAAGCTTCAGTAGTTTTATGTTAAGGATTCAAATAAAATTTGTTAATGACGTAATATCAGAAACAAAAGATAATTTTACAAAACAATGAATGCAGCGTTTTATTAAAAATTTAGTTACTTATATTTTTTTTTTACAACTTTTTACCAGAGACGTGTTAACGTCGCATGCGGATAAGACACTTTAACTCGATTTTTTGGTTTTAATTTTTTTAATTGATTTCAGTTTATGAAAACGGAATGTATAACTCGGTTTTAATAATACAGTGTAGTTAGTTAGTGAATAAAAAAAAGAACTAAGTAACAATCTAGTTGAAGCTGAAATGTTTAATTTATATAGTATGAATCAATCAAAATTTTCTAGCAAAACAGAATAAAAGTTATTTAAATGAAATAAAATTTTACAATATAATATAAATAATCAATGTCCGAGAATTTATGTTCCAGAAGAACCGGTCTCCCTATTTATTTTCACTTTCATTCCTTTTAATTCTTTTTAGTAACAATAGAAAAATTGTTTTATTTACTTAAAAGATAACAAATAACTGGAAACACAAACTATTCTTTAAATAATCTCTACGCAATAAATAAGACTAAATCGATTATGTACAAAAAGCGCAATTAACGGTATTCGCAAATATTTATGGCCTCGTGAGAATCGGAATTTCTAAAAGAAATTAAATTAGCACAATTGAATTTACCTTTTGGAAACAAAGAAAGGGTTTCGTTTTATGTGTGTAAAATCATATTCTGCCAAAGAAAGAGAAATACGTATACACAATTTATTTTTAAAAAACGACATAAAATACAATTTCAAAACACATTGTTTAAATTATAAAGAGCAAAATAATTAGGTTTTAAAGAATATCGAAAATTTTAGATTTAATATACATGATACCAGAGTTCTGAATTTTCTCTTTAAGGATATTTATAGAAATAAAAAGACAAGTTTAAGTATACTTTATAAGTATTTTAGTACCACATCGTGTAAGAAATATTTGAATATTACATTAGCGGTTTTTTGGACTATGATGAAAGGGCATATATTTCTACGAAGCGATAAGCATGAAGCAACATAGTTAATAGAATTACATTTAATATGTTTGATATCAGAGACAATAAATCCTTTTAGTTTTCTTTCTAAGTATTTTTATATGAATATTTAGAAAAAGGTAAAGATTTATAAAAGTGTTTCATAGGGTGGTGCGAAAAAAGTCAAGTTAATATTTCCGAGTCGCTATAGGGCGGAAAAGTTCCGATTACTAAATACAAGAAAAACATAAAATAAAAAGTCTTCAAATCGGACTGTACCTTCCGCCTAAAAATTAAAAAAAAAATTAAATATCCGATTTTTTCAGAATTTTACAAAGATTTCACGTATATATATATTTTATCGCTATAGTGAAAAATATTTGCAGATCGTATTTTTAAAAATAAAACAAAATGTGTTTAGAGAATATCTTCAGATCGCACAAGCTCAATAAAAATCTGGAAAAATTCAATTTTGAGTGATTTAGATGAATTGTAAATGAAAATAATCACCTGATGTCAGTTTGCGTTCCAATGTTAACATTTGCACATACTAAGTTTTGCAGCTCTTTGCTTGTTTAGATATTTTATAATATTTAAACTACCCAGAACTCACCACGGGGAGGTGGCTGCACTTCGAGTTCCACCCACACCCTTCCCTCTATCGTACCAATGAGTGTGTTTGCTATTTACATTACTTAATTACATAGCTTGTTATTTCATCTGTTTAAGTCTGACTTTTAAACACAACATTGTACTGCGACTTTGCGGTAAAATCTGGTATCATGGACCTTTATTTCAGTGTGTCCTTGATGAAGCCATCGCTTGATTGGTGTCTAGATACCTTAAGCGATTCTCCCGTTACCAATTTGACGCACAGCTCGACAGCTTGCGTTTGGCAGGAAATTTTTAGCATCCCACTCTGGAATATCACTTAATTGAACGAAGGAATGTATTTCTCCATTGATTACTCTGCGTAAAAGAGGGGGAGATGATAATTTTGCTACATTCAATCAATTAATTTTGTATAGTCTGCCGCATCGAAGTTTAAAGTAGTAGTGATAAAGTTTCTGATGCATTTACAATCTTTTGAAACAGTCTGCCTGGTTTTTAACGCTTTTCTTAGTCCTAGCTCTTTTATGTGCCTCGTCTTATCAAATATTGTCATCGGTAGGTTTTCCGGGTAAGCAAAGAACGGGTTTCGTTCAATTACAGGGAATACCACTTTCTTAACGTCGCCCGGCAACTACCTAGATGTTTCTATTGCTCTGTACAGATGAATAGGCCCATCTGAAGTGTACTTACTGCATTTTATTTCGATCCAAACTGGCATGTAAGATTTTAAAATAAATGTCACTATGGCTTTGAAGGCATTCGATATGTTTTCCATGCTCACGTAAAGTCAAAAACTCTTGCTGCACATGTGAGCCATCTGGCATGTGAAATTTGGCTGGGGTCACGCTTTGTTAAGTCATTTGGAAAGTTACCACTTTTAATTGTTTGATGTACGTCAAAAAGATATATTTGGTCCTACTTCAATATTTATCTATCCACATCTGTAATTTCACAATCAATTAATTGAAAATTTATCACTGAGAGCTATTCATAACCAATGATATTCTACCCAATTGGTCCACTAAATGATCTTGGGCCAGTTGTTTCACCATCTGAATGTAAGCTGTCTGATATCACTACCTTTCCATCTGGTATTTCTATTTGTACCATCACAACTTATCAAATCTAAGTATTCTAAGTAAGTTGTAGGCTGTTTAAAAATGACCTAATATGCTCAATAGTATCAATTTACATTAAATCTTAACCTGAGACCACAAACTGACCTGAGTTGATTATTTTCTTAATACATCAAAATCACTGAAAATTGAATTTTTCCCGATTTTCATTGAGCTTGCGCGATCGGAAGATATTCTGTAAACGCAATTTTTTTATTATTATTAAACAGTACAATCTGCAAATAAGTTTCACTATAGCAATAAAATATATATATACGTAATTTTTTTTAATTCAGAAAAAATCGGAAATTTTCATTTTTTCGGGGTTTGCGCAATTGGAAGATAAAGTCCGATTTACAGATCTTTTTATTTTGTTTTTCTTGTATTTACCAATCGCAACTTTTCCGCACTATAGCGACTCGGAAATATCCACTTAATTTTTTTCTCACCACCCGTGTTTTATCCAGCGCAGCGATTCTCTTGTTAAGAAATTTTCAATGCACACATTCTATCTATATCAGTGATGAATCAATTTCAGAATATATGCAGAATGTTGTGATGTTTGTTAATTGTATATTTGAGTACCAATTTCATTTTGTAACATGAAACCAAGAAGGAGGTGTTTTACACCCTGATAAAAAATACGGGATATCAAACAAAATATTTATTCATTAATTTTCCGGATAAGACGAACTGTCAGAGCCACATAATGATAGAATACTTTGCGTATTACAATAGTAATATTCTTGGACTATGATGAAACTACTTATAACTGCTACGAAACCATAACCTTGAGGCAACATAGTTAAGAATTTTAGATTTAATATACATGATAACAGAGAACATACTCTTAATTTTTTTAACCACATTTATATGAATATTACAAATTGTACGAGTTTATAAAGTCTTTTGTCCGTAGCTAAAGACATTTTCTATGAAATATTCTTTTGCATCATTGATAAATTATTTTTATAATAAATTCGGAATGTTTGTTTTTTATTAATGTATATTTATGTACCTACATCAATTCTGCAACATAAACCACGAAGGAGGTGCTTTATAACCTGATGCATATATAACAGAACAACATGTTAAAAATGTTGTTCATTCATTTTCCGTGCCAGACAAACTGTTAGAGCCACCTTATGTAAAGAATCTCTGGGTAAATATATGAACAAAATATTTAGTATGATGTCCCGTATTTTAATCTGATTGTAAAACACATCCTTCGTGGATCATGATGAAGAATTCAAATTGGTAATAAAATATGTATTTATCAAATATCAAAACATTCCGCATTTATTCTGAAAATGATTGATCATTGATTGACATTGGCGATTTATTTTTGGAAAATGATGAAGGTGCTTATAACTGCTACGCAATCATAGCCCTGTGGCAACAATAAAAAAAACACAATGCTGTATCCACTATAGTATACGATATCCATTGAGAATTTTATATCATTACGTTGACAATATTTTGACTGACTCAGCAATAGCTCGGTTTTATCGAATAAAAAGCACATATAGTTTTGGTGAAGTATAGGTACTTTAAATTAAATGTTTTAAAACGTTAGAGTATTCTCTTCAAAGAAACATATTATAAAAACACTGACATTTTATATATTATCGGCTTTATAAATCACCTGCTTGCTTTGGTTGCTAAACATTAACGTTTAATATTTTCAATTCCTCGAAGGTAAAAATTTAATTAAATAATCTTCCGAAATTTAATACTTAAACCATTTAATTGGCTTAGAAATATTTTGTACCAACAAATATTTTCACGATTTGTGCTACTATTTCTAAAAGGTAATATTTGCTTCATTTAAAAACAGAAATTTGCGATTAAATAATGCTAGGATTATTACATCAAAATAATGAAAGTTAAAACCATAGGAATCTTATTTTTTCACCAATGTCAGATAAATAGAATACGAAAACAACGCCAATCCCTCGTGCAAATATTTGTATCGATCCATTATTACACTTAGTTTCACTTTTCTGTCTAAAGCTTAATTATTTTACATTTGGTTTTGTTCCACAAATTTCTACTTCATTCGACTATGCTGTTTCACAATTGCATTTTTTCTTGCCAGGCAAAAACAACCAATATTTTAAAAATCAATACCGAATATGTAAGCATAATTAATAGATGGCAAACAAAATATTTTTGTGATTAAATTAAAAAGAATCTCAAGAAAGAATTCTCAATACAAACGGGTTAATAATACCTTGCATAACTCTTTTATCTAAATTAACTTGGTTTTTGCATGCAAAGAATGAATATTATAATCTATTTTTTATGCACATCCTGATTGTCTAGAATTATAAAAGTTATGTACACATATTTTATAATGTATGCTTGAAATGCAAGATTGAAATAGTTTTAGAACTTAATTATAAATTAGTAAGTAGAAGTTATAGTAAGTTTAAGTAATTGTAAAGCATTTTTACATTAACTGGCTGCACTGGATATATCGTCAAATACACTGCTCAAAACACTTAGGGGAGCATATGGTTTTAACGAAATTACACAAATACTTACAACAATAAGTAACTTAAATTAAAACATCCATAATTTAAAGTGTAGCAGAAAACAGAAAAATAAAACTTCATATGCAAAGCAAAGTTCATGACGTCAAAAACCAGAAAAAGGAAATAAGTGAAGAAATCAGGATTTCGTAGAAATGTCTGTTTCGCTGTCTCAGTTGCGAAATGCAATTGCTCAGCTTTTGTTTTGAGAAAAGCATGATTTCAAAATGTCCCAACAACGTGATTTACCGGAATCCATGGCTTTTCGTATTATAGATAGACTTGAATCCGGGCAAACACAACGAAGTTGAGCGGACGCTGTTGGAGTTCCAAGAAATGTCCTTGCAAGGCTGTGGAATCGATTCCAAGAAACAGGAAATGTTAGATGTCGACCAGGACAAGGTCGTCCCCGTGCACCACAGCAACTGATGACCGATATATCCTGTTAACAGCTCGTCGAGACAGAAAAGGGGATGATACTCAGTTGCAAAAACGGTAGCTCTTGGCAACACGACGAAAGGTGTCCAGCCAAACAGTGCGAAATATGCTTCATCAGGGTGATCTCTATGCTCGTAGGCCAATGACGTTATATGCCGTTGACCACAACCCACTGTGCGGCCCGAAGAAGTTGGGCTGCTGAACGTCAAGATTGAAGGCAACAGTATAGAGTCAAATGCTGCTTCCCTATTCAGTCTGGAGTGTGGCATTCGACGTGTTTTTGTTTGTAGGGAAAGGGGCACTCGAAATAACCCCACATTTGTTCGTGAAAGATCACATTATAGACAAGGTGGGTTGATGGTATGAGCTGGAGTCAGCATAAGTGGACGTACGGACCTGTATATCATTTGGAATGACACTTTGACGGCCCAAAGGTATACAGACGACATACTGAGGCCTCATGTCATACCTTACGCTTCACCCATGGTGATTCCTTTATTCTCATGCATGATAATGACTGACCGGATACAGCTCGTCTGTTAGAGTATATGGTTGAAACTGAAACAATACAGCGTATGGAATTGCCAGCATGCTTTCCTGACCTGAATCAGATCCAGCATGTTTGGGACACACTCGGACGACACATTGAAGCAAGACAAAGGCTTTCGTTTATTATCAGGGACAAGGTGATTGCAATTCTTGGAGATTGGAACTGTATTCCTCAAAGTCTTATCGATAACCTCATCGCATCCATGGAAAATAGGTGTGCAGCAGTCTTAGCTGTTAGAGGGGACCACATGCCGTATTAAACAACTTGCATCATTACTAAACAATACTTTTTTTGTAATTTACATTCTAACCAAATCGTTGCCCTAAACCATCTTTTCACGTTCTTTCCATCCTTTAAAAGAATTAAAGCTCCTTTAAAATTTTTTGCGTCTTATTTTCTGTATTACGCATTGATACACATGTACTCTCCATTTTATACCCATGCATGGCTGTCTCGAAAGGTTCTCTTCTTTTATTTGCTTGCTCCCCTAGTTTTTTTGAGCAGTGTATTTTTTATGTTTACAACTGTTAAGAGTTACAAAGACAGTAAAGTTAATGACGCTCAATACCACTTTAACCAAAAGCTAATTCACTGTGAAATTTCAATAACGGAATATTTTAAATAGAAAAAAAGTAGAGAAAAATTAAGTGTGTATTATATTTTTAAAATAATATTTTATAAATTAATATATTTATAATAATTAAATTTTTGTTTATGCTTTTCTTAAATAATTTAGTAAATCTTAATAGATAGTCATATCATTCTTGTTTTCTTTCTTGCACTTTGTATATCATGTAAACCGAAATTTTGCTAAAAAGGTCTCGAATTTTGTTTCAACTGAAAATAATGGAAGATTTGTGAATCTATTAAATTTATTTCATAAATTTTTGTTTGATATGAGATTGTAATTTCTTTTTCGTTACTTGCGCATTGCATACATTTTCTTTTTTTTTTATTCAAACTGGGCGCAAGTGATTTGGGTGTGGGTGAAATGATTCGGGTTCGGTCACGTTTGAATGGTCTTCAAAAATGTTTTTTAATGGTTTGGATAACATTTCATTGTTGAAAACATCTTTATAGAATTCTAGTTGCTTCACGAATTAGCTTTAACTAGTTTTTGTGGTTCATATTGGGCATAGTACGACCTTTAAAGTACTTTAGTTTCAAATACAAGTTTTTTATGATTCGATAAAAATTAGACTGCTTGTGTTATTTATATGATTGCAAACATGAGTGATATGTTAGACACAAATTAGTTTCTATGCACATATTGTTGCCTCTATTGTTGACAAAATTTGCTATTTCAGATAAAGAAACCTCTAATTAATTTTTCTAGCTTATTATTTTTTTAGATAGAAAAAAATGTATATATTATTTTCACTAGGCATTTAAAAAGAAAAAAAAATGTTTGAGAAAAAAGGAATACTTTTTGTTTACAACTCTGCAGTATATTAAATATTTGCAAACAAAATCTATGTACTAGACTCATACAAAAAGCAAACAATTAAATTATTAGTAAAATTTATATCTTTTAAACAACGCTTGAAGAGAAGGAGTGATCATGTTTATAATATGCTAACATCGTTTGTATCGAAATAGTATATATATAATAATAATAAATATCTTTAAAATACTTATTTTAATATGCTTAAATAACAGTTTATTAGATAAACATTTCATAATACTAACTTGCCTGATGATAAATATCTGAAAATACACTTTATAAAGATTTATATTTTAAAAATCAACTATTTTGAAGTTACTAAAAAGTGTAAATTTCAGAAAGAAGCTACTCAAGTGATAAACATAATTGATGGTTGGAGTATAGGAAAGTATTTTCTCTTTACATTCTTTCATTTTACATTTTATGTATAATATTGTTTAAATTTCCGTTGTTAATTGGTTTAAAACATCCTCACAAAAGATTATTGAGTAGACTTAGACCATGGTTAGCTAGTTATGAAAATATATATTTTTTTGTATTTAAATCTTATTTTTAGTTTTACCAATCTTCAGGAATGATTATTTATTTTGGAGAGCATAAATGTCTTTTTTTTTCAGTACTATTATTGTTAATTAACATTATATTTCTCTTAAATAAATTTATTCGTAATGTCAATAAAATATATGCATTAACAGTTATCATTAAAGACGTAGTTAGTTATTTTGTTAAAAAACACATATAGATATAAATCGCAGTTTCAAAATGTATAACACATATCCAGTTCTCTTGTACAGGTTTATTTTAACATTTTTTCCATTTTATCTCTCCTATAATTCTTTTCACGTTTTCCGTGTTTTTTTTTTTTCAAAAAACCTCTTATTTTATACTCTAAGCATGTCGACACAATAACACTACGCTGTCTCTCTTTAAAAGCTCCTTCGCTACTATCTCTGAGGCTTCTTCAGTTCAATCTATATGTGGTTTAGAAGAAAATAACTATGTCTGTTAATGTATATATTTTATTGACAATACAAATAAATTTATTTAAGAGAAATATAATGTTAATTAACGATGATAGTACTGTAAAATGACACATTTACACTACTACTTGCTCTCCAAAAATACATACTAAGGCCTGAAGATTGGTAACACTAAAAATAAAATTTAAATATAACACGGGCATTATACAAACAAAGTGTTCTGTTTTTTAGACTATCTAAAAAATATTCTTTTTGTATTTGACAGGCATGATATCTGTTCATTTTAAAAGTTATAGTCAGTAAATTTTATGAACTGAAAGAATTGAACTGACAAGCCTCTATGACACGATAAGATTAACGGACGAAAGACCATTTTGTTTACGATAAAAATAATTTTAAATGATATAATCATATATTAATAAATAAATAAGGCTTATTTAGAAATTTATTTATTAGAAATCACCTTATTAGCACAGTCAAACGATATGATGTCGTCGTTACAATTGGTCACAACGGTAAACAAAAGGTTTCATCTTTGATTTCTTACATTATGTCTTTAATGTGACCGTTATTTCATGACTTCATTGTGAAATAATCGTGACCGATTTTTGATCTTGACACATAATTGATGTACAAACGAGACATATCGACTTCATAATGATAATTATTTTATGACACGGGAAGACAATGTTGTCAGTAAGAGTTGCATTTGCATTATAGTTCTTTCACGGTTTGGATATGTTAGGTGAAGTTTGAGTATTTCTAAAAATTATTATACTAATTGTTTGCATTTGGTACAAAAGACTTACAATTCATTTATATATATATATATAATATTTTATCAAGTAACTTATTTATTGTATAATAAAGTTTCTTCTAATATGTAGCATTTTTCGGTGCGAAAATATATTAAATTAAACATATCAAAAATCTTAGATTATAAGAAAAATATTTAGATAAATATAAGCATGTTGACTATTTTACTGCAGTAATTAAACTAGATTACCAATACCCAATTCAAAATCTTTTCAATGGAACATTTGTTATTGTAATCATTTCAGTTTGAGAAAAGTATTCGAAATGGCTCATAACAACAAACTTGATATTTTAAAGCATTTATAAGAAAAAAAAAATAACTCATTAGTGAATTTTTCATTCAATCGGATGGTATTTCTCATTTTCTTACTCAATAATGTACTATAATTCTGCTGTTTTTCTGTTTGATTCTCTTCTAAATGTTTCAAGCCACAATTAGTAAAATTGCTTTGAATTAAATGTACATTGATCCAAACGATTTTATGCATAACTGAAAGTTAATTAGAAAATGTAAGTGAATTTCTCTACAGCAGTTTGAATTAACAGTAATTTGTACGGTTTCATTACTTTAAATATAATTTCAAAATGATAAATAGAGTGCTTTATATAATGCTATATATCTTTATGTCACAGTTTTTATTTATAAGGGCAATGGAAAGCTAATTTGTCTTCTACTTAAAAATGAAAATAATGAAAATAAAAGTAGAAACTTTCTAGACATAATGATTAATGACTTACTCTTAATGATAAAGTACGCATTGTTATTTTTCATTTTACGCTCCTTAATCGTTTTCTAATATTAGATTAGACTCAATAATTATTCTTAAAAAAGAATGGTTATATATGTATATATGTATATTAATTTTACAATATCAGCAATAAGAGCAGTAAGATAAGCAACATTTATATTTTTCAGTATATGTTTTTATAATATTAAACCAGTATATATTTTATAATGTGAATTTCTACATTTTGGAACACATTAGAGTCACAAGGAATGAGATTTATTATAAACTCAAGTAACGTCACGTAACGACATTATTCACTTATTGGTCTGGCTGTCTGGCTGTCACCCGCCTTGAGGATCCGCTTTTGGCATATGATCGGGACAAGCCCCAAGCTCAAGGCAGGAAGGTCTCTACCGTCCAAACGACACCACCGTCTCCGGATTAACTAAAATTTCTTACACCATCAATCATAAGTGGCAGCCCTATTTATCAGGGCGTGCCATGGGAAAACATTTACAAATTGAAAAGTAAATTATAGTAAATTATACAAACTCTAATTCACAAATGGCAGCCCTATTTATTCAGGGCGTGCCTGATTTTATACAATGTTTGAATATTATAGATTATATACACAATATTTAAAGCTACAGTTTTTTAGAGGTAAGTAGATTAAAAAAAAAAAAAAATGTATACACAATAATTATATAAGTTACATGTTTTACAAATTTCAATATTTACACATTATACATAATAGCTCTTGGCAAGATGATAACAGTAATTTTCTAAGTATAACAACATTTTCCATTCTTTAAAAGACAACCCTAAGAAATGTCTGCCCTCATGATTAACCATGCAAGAAGTAGATGAATGAATATATGAATTGTAAAGTAACAATTATGTATTTACAGGTAGTACACTTGATATATTTACATTTTACTAGATAATCAATTATATTGATTATTTTAACTATTTAATTGTTAGCAAGATTTTCCGAACATTTATACTCTTAATTATAATGAGTAATGCAATGAATACTACACACGAATAATATACAAATATACACGATGAATAAAACAATGGAAAATTTATATTTGAATAATAATCACTTATATACAATGAATAAAACTAGAGTAATATACTTGATGAATAAACACTTATAAACAGAAAATATAGTTGAAGATACATAACACCGCAAATTAAGAGGACAACCGTCTCCATGAAGCGAAATAACCTTCACTGGACGAGCAATAGCAGGATTAAAAAATATTTTAGATTTAAAAATAAAATTTGTATTTTATAAAAGAATATTTCTCATTTAAGATATTATAATTTTGATATAATTTGCCTAGTGATTCATTATTATTAATAATATCCATCATGTCCTCGAGGAGTGTTGGAAATTTCCTATGAAATTTATATTTCATAAATCTACACTTCCCGAAGACATAATGGATAGGATCACCCCTCTGGCCACAAACACATAGATCATTATCCATTTTACCGATTTTATTTAAGAATGTAGGAAAACTGCCGCAGCCCGTGAAAAAATATATTGAGACTTTATCTTTAGTTATTAATTTAGTGTTGACTTCTGGCACAAGCTGATACGTAAATCTGCCGCTCCCTGAGTTATCCCAGTTGTACTGCCACCTTTCCAGTAATTGATCTTTGATACATTTATTTAAATATGAGCGCGGAAATTTTATTCCGCGCTCTACTGGAAGGTTGGAGTACTGAGCAGCATCATTAGCCAGCTTGTCCACCAGTTCGTTCCCTATTGTACCCGCGTGTCCTTTAACCCATGTTAGATAAAATATTTTGTTTTTATTTTGATGTATTAGTTGCTGTATATCATAAATTGCTTTAAGTGTTGGAAATTGATTTGTTAATGAAAGGATTGTTGATTGACTATCTGATAAAATTTGAAATTTATTAAAGTTAGAATTTATTGCCCACTCTATTGCTGTTATGGCCGCGTGCAGCTCTGCTTGGTAGACTGTGTTTTCTGGTTGAATTTTAGTTGTTTTTTCGTCTATTTTTATGTTGTTCTGAAAAATCACCAATGAGAAAGCTGTATTAGAATCCACCTTAGAACCGTCTGTGTATATGTGTGTAATATCTATGTTATTTAAGATTTTGTCTATTGTTATTAGATTATTTAAAAAGTTTTCTGGATTAATTGTGTATTTGTAAAGCTTTTCTTCTATGTCATTTTTAGTTATTACTTTATTATCTTTTAATAATATCTCTGTGTTGTTTAATATTTTATATTTTAAGTTTTTATGTTCTAACGTTAGTAATAGTGGTGGAATACCTAGTAGTGTCTGTAATGTGTGAGTTGAAGTATTTTTATATGTTTTTGTTATTGATATTAAACATAATCTTTGTATGCTCTGGAGGTTACGTTTGTCAATAACTCTTAAATCGTCGAACCATACCTCCGAGCCGTAAACTATTATTTTCTCTAAGACTGTGATGTACCAGGTTCTAAGGCGTGATCTATCCACTCCCCATGTGGCTGAAAAAACGCGTTTTATTGAAGATGTTAATAATACTATTTTGTTTTTAATTTTTTGGATGTGTTTATCCCATTTAAGATTTGATTGGAATGTTATACCTAAGATAAATAAGTCGGTGACACCTTTTATATTGGATTGTTTTAATTTAAAGATTGGTGGACGACTCACCAAGGCATTTTTACCCAACAGAATGTACGATGTTTTATCTGATGATATTTTTAGCGAGAGGTCTTCACATAATTGGGCAAAAAGGGCAATTCTTTCATTCGCCTGCGATTCTAAATCTCTTCTATTGTTTGCGCGTATAATAAGATTGAAATCATCGCAAAAGGCATAAAGATTAGTAAATTTAGTGTAGAATATTTTTAGTATATGATACTATACACAAAGTTACTTCTGGTAGATTTTTTCATCTGAAAAGAAAACTGATATTTCATATCATATCTATATTATAAAGGCCAAACGTGTCCGTGCGTAACGCATACGTCATTTTGCGAATGGCAACAGCTGACGATGAAATTTCGGTTTTGTGATTTTTGCTATTGCAATTTTTTTCATTTCTAAACATAGCACATTTTTAATTTTTACACCGTTATAGAGGAAAAAAAGTTACTTTCAAATGCAATTTGTTTGAAAACTATATCTTAATTGCCTGATATATTATGGCTTATAAAATAATTTTTAAGCATGAATTTTGAAACGCCCAATAAACAAATGGAAGAATGCTGCCATTATAAATTTTTAAATAGTTACAGGTAGTAAAATTAATGAATTTTGAAATAAAAACGTCACAAGAATAGGGTGCCTTTATATGAGAGTAGCGTTATACCGGATACAAAATTTGATTAGTTCAGACGATTTTGGAGAAAAGGAAGCTTTGTAATAATTTCAAAATTTAAAAGAAAATTATTTGTTTACACCATAAACAAATATCGGATATTTTAACAGGTAATATAAACAGAAGATATTGTTTCAGATATTGCATTTTTATGAATAAAAAAAAATATTTCACAAATTTAATAAAAATGCATATAAAAAGTTAATATGAGCAGTAAGAAACAACGTTTTAATTCATATTTCATCAGTATTACAAATAATGTTAACGGTCATTGCGAAGTTGGAAAAACGAATATACATGAAATTCGTTAATATCGCGATCACTATATAGCATGTATAAGGTGATGAATAATAAATTAACAAAGAAGCATCACTGGATGCAGCGAACTCCCTGTATTAATAATACCGAAAAAATAAAAAATAAACAAAACCCTTGAAATTCGTTAATGTCGCGATCACTATATGGCATGTATGAACGCTTAGTACAAAAAAAAAAAAACTGGATGGATACTGCATGTATGAGCGCTTCACGCACAAGAAAAGCAAAGAAACCAGTAAAAAAAATCTCTAAATGCAGCAACTTTGAAAGATAAAAATATGAAAAATCTATTAGATTTAGGGAAAAAAATGGTTTTCGCCTGCGTTCTGTAACCCGGGAAGCCCGGGTTCGATTCCCTAGTATCTTTAATAGTCATCATTATCAAATATGCTTATGATACGCTTGAAAGCATTAAATATAAAATGGTTTTCTTCAGTTTTATACTTTTAAAAGGAACGAACTGAGTTGTTTTAAAACAATTATTATTATTATTATTTTCTAAAAATGTTACTAACAAAAATATAAACTACTTCAGTTCTAACAAAATCTTTGCTTTTAGTTATCTTTATATTTTTCATTGAAATTATATAGGTAATTGAAGCATGACTTTCCCGTAGTGAGCGATGTTTTTACGTAACTAAATTTATTGAACGTAATGACACTGGACACTACATTTGATGAATGTCATGAAACAATGGTATCGAAAGGAAATTTTGACCGTTTTGCAGTCGAACAGTATTCAATACATGTATTAAAGACTGGAAAAATGTTTATCCATTCTTTTAGGTAGTTTTCAATACAAAAAAGTATACAGCTACCTATTGCAGCCGTTCGGAGGAAAGCAGTTCCGAAAAATTTCGATATATTTTCACCGAACATGACCCCCAGACCCCAAAACCACCCTCCGTTCAAATGTTGATTTATATATATATAGATATATCCATATATATATATATATATATATATATATATATATATATATATATATATATATATATATATATATATATATATATATATATATATATTCATATATCTGACCTATGTCATACGATAACGCTCGTATTTATAAATCAATTTTGATGAAACTAATTGTGTGTATTAACCCGTAACAAGGGGAGGTGAAAAAGTAGGACATAACAGTGGACGTGCGGTCTGAAAGACCGCGAAATATTATAATTTTTTAAAAATCGTCTAATTAAAATGTCATCCTGAAATTTAACTTTCAAAAGAAAAAAAATAATTTTACACTTTAAAGGGAAATAAAACTTTCCCCAGAAAATTTTCCCATAGTCTAAAATTTCTCGCTAAATATCATATGTTACAGTAAATTCTACAAAATTAAAACTAAAAACGTATGTATTATGAATCAACTATTAATTTCATTTTGTTTAATATATAAATCAAAAATTTTTTTAATGTATGAAAAATTTATGTAGCACAATACAGAAAAATTTTGACAGTATCTGAAGTATCAGTATCTCATTGATTTTATGAATGCAAAAAAATTAGTCCTCGTCTTCTCTAGCACATTCATTGCATAACTTTTATTTGCATTCCAAACAAAAAGGTTCTTGGCAAGATAAACATAAATATGCTGTCTTTCTTTTTTGCTTGTGGGGCAAAAACGACATGTTTTCCTTGATTTTAACTTTTCTTTTGTGCGCTGCTTCACATTTTGGGACTCTGCTTCGTTTCCTAAAATTCGCATTATCGTTAGGCGCAATTCTCGATTTATGCTTGGATTTTTAACTCTTGTGTGTAGCTGTGGTTGGACTAATTCTCTCGCTAATGCTTTCAAAAACAACATCCTGATCAGTGTTATCAGTGTTATCAGAAGAAAATTCAGAGACTGTTGAGTGGGAACTTTCACAGAAATCTTCTTCGCAGTCATCTTCTTCACTAAAATCACTACCAATATCATTTAAACTTTTTTGCAAATCTTCCGCATAATGCGGAACAGAAGGATAAATGCACTTCCGTGGACCTAACTTCAAAGCCATCGGTACTACCTACTGCCGAAAATTGTAACACTGAGAGGGAGGTGAGGTCTCACAGACCGCTCAAGAAGAATGTGATATAATTTCACCCAGATGCAGCTGCCAGAGCATTCTGATAATAAAGCATCAAGACGAAGGTCACGAAACATGAAGCTAGGGGTAGAATCCATTCAATTGGAGGAAGCATAAAATAGGGGTGAAGGGAGAAAGATGGCATGCGGTCTGTGAGACCGCACGTCTCCTGTTACGGGTTAAGCTCACCAATGTCTAGACCGAGTTCGTTGGCCAGCTTCGTCCGCCATTTTGTTTCAAGATGACGGCCACTTAAATATTTAAAACTAAAATAAATATACAAAAAGTTAAAAATTCAAATTTATTTTTTAATTAAGTGTTAGGCCTTGATGCGAGGATTCCAGATCATTTTTTGGTTTACCTCTATCTTAAAAAATGGCTGAGATTCTTATTCCTTGAGATTCTATCTTAAAAAATGGCTGAACAGTTTGAAATTCGAGGGTGGCTGACATTTTGAAACAAGACAGCATATTGCAAAAATTTTCATTGTTGTAATAATTTTCCCAATCATACGCATAAAACTATATATTCATATCCGTTAGCGCCAAATTCTCGCCAAACTTGGCAACATTTGGCGAAATATCGCCAAATTTGGCGACCAAAATAAGTCTTCATGAATGAAGCCAATTTGGCTATTACTCAATAATCTTATTCAAATTCAGTATCAACGAATCTTTTGTAAACGTTTCTTTGCATTTTAACTTGCTGTTTTCGTGTAACATTAGCTAAAATTTTAAAACGAAGATATAGGAAAGCTACTTTTTCCTCTCGGTACAGGCCGGAAGGACTTTTTTTCTGTAGTGTAACTACGTGACAGCATTGCACACAGCAATTACACGCAGTAATTACACAGCTCTGCGATGCAAAATATATAAAGTAAGTTCTGTGATTTATAGTTTTGGGTTCCTAAGTATATAAGTAAAATTTAATAAAATAATTTCATCACGTACAGTCTCAATACAAATCTGTCTAATGACTAAAAATTTAGTATATTAGGAGAAATAAATTATTCCTTTATACATTTCGAAAACATACTTATCGTTTTTAATAGGTAGACTGGTGCATTAAAACATTAGCAATAAAAAACGTATATAATATAAATTTTAAAACAATTATGCTTAATAGACAATCATTTATGTTCAAGTTTTGTATGCGTCTGTATTAATTTAAAATAGACTACGCTATATTTAATAAATTTTACGAACTAAAAATTTTTTTTTCAAGTACAATGCTTTTGTAAAATCATTTACAAATCTAATATTAAATTTAATTTAACAACAAAAATATGTTTGGAGGTTTTTTCCTTTTCTTTGTTACAAACTTGTTTACTTCCTCATTTTTTAAATGAGGAATTTTAAATGCGTCTGTATTAATTTAAAATGGACTACGCTATATTTAATATATTTTACGAACTAAAAAAAATTTTTTCAAGTACAATGCTTTTGTAAAATCATTTACAAATCTAATATTAAATTTAATTTAACAACAAAAATATGTTTGGAGGTTTTTTCCTTTTCTTTGTTACAAACTTGTTTACTTCCTCATTTTTTAAACACGCTATTGTAATTTAAAAAAAAAAAAAATGTCATTTTAATATTAATGGAATATGGGAGTAAAATTGGAAATTACATTATTAATTCTTCAGTACTTATTTTTTTATACTCAAATTTATATCACGATAAAAATAAAATAAGAAAACATATCTGCTAAAGAAAGTCTTTATCAATTAGTTCATATTTTACAGAATGCTATCAAATTCTTATAAGTTGAGTCGCATAAAATTTTATAGTTCGTTTTAAATTAATTATTAATAATAACACGTGGAAAGTATTATTTTTTTTAATTCAAGATTGGTTATTTTCATTTAATTAAAAAATGATATTAAAATGAATATTTCAAATCAAACTGCCGTTCTTTATAACGCAAAATTCAAAATAAGTTTAGAAAATAAAAGATAAAATTAATTTTTAAAGCTAATAAGGAAATATTCTGAAAAGTTAATTTTTCTAAGTGTTTTTAAGATAACTTTCCTGCATATAAAATGAGTTACTATGCAAAACCTGTCAAATGAAGAAACTGTACATGCTGAAATTTAAAATTCTGAGGATAAGTTTTTTAAAACTTCCAAAAATTATGTTTCTTCCTGTTTATAATTTAAGATTTAAAAAAAAATCACTGCGTTCCTTAAAGGCATTTTATTGACGAAAAATTGCAAGTTTATTTTAAAACAGCGGAATAATTATTTAAATTATGCTTAAAAATAAGAAAAAAATTTCAACTATTTTGAGAGGGTAAAAAAAGTGGGTAGAATTTCTGCTCCTTGAAATTTGTCGACATAGTAACACTGATAAAACATCATATTATTTATTGTCCTTAAAATATTATTTAAACTTCCACCTGGTGCAAATTTTAGGTCAACCGTGATATTCCAAAATTTGTTCTCACAAATAACATTGAAAGTAAAATTTAATTTTTATTACTGATATGTATCACCGTTCATTTAATATGTCTCGTACTACTGTTACCAAAATTATTTTTTACACTTTCCACAGTCCTGCTTCTGCCTTCATAGTAGTAGCACGTCTTTTTTGCGCCTGACGACGGAATACAAAGTTCTTTCAAATCCTTATTTTATGGTGTTTTTTTTTAAATATGATTTTATTCAGCATTCTAGTTTCGCATTCATTAAACATGTGACAATGAAATAGAAATACTGATTTAACAATATCTTCATTTTTGAAATATTTGCAATGGCAAGCTAATACTTCAAAAATATTAATTTTGAATTTTTTTTCTTTAAAATTGGTGCAATACTTGTTACATGTAAAAATCCAATTTTGCCGAAATATAGCTTATATGAAGGATGTTGTCTGAATATTGTTTTCTTACGAATGATACGTTTTTGTATGTTCAAAAATAGAAAGAAATAGGTCACAAATATAATAAATATAAGAGAAATTTATTGTGTGTGAATTAAAAATATGCCAGGGATAATGTTGTAAATAATAATTATTTCTTAAAAAATTCATTGCATTTTTTATAGTGTAGTGAGATAAAACATGTATGTCATGCGTACATATTCAAGAACAGCAAACAATATTCTAAAGTTTATATCGTGAAACAAATAAGAAAAATGCACAATAAAAGTTTACTAGTAGAGTGTTAGTACAGTGCTATAAAACCCAAAGTCAAAATTGGTAAAACATTTTTTTTTGTAATTTTATGTAGGAAAAATTATTGTATCAAATTACAAATTGATACAAATTATATAACTTTTGTGACATATGTAAAATAGTTATTGTGGAAATATATCTTTCATTGTAAAACCTATAAATTCAAGTCTTCGTCATTGTACATAATAATATAATTTATCTTTGGCTATTATAAGTGAGGTAATTCAGATTAGAAACATGCTTCGAGTAACATCTCATTAAAGTTAATGGACTCTACAACTTTTAGGATTATGTATTCAAAACTATCTTTATTTGTTTGGATTTAAATGTACGCGTTCAAACATTAAACTGCGTGAAATTGCTACAATTTATGTTAGGGATTTTTAGAGGTCTAAATTTTCAAATTGAAATTCATGTCTCAATCGTGTAGCAATAGTTCAATTCGACCAATAACAGATGAATAAATTTGAGAAGCCTAAAATGTGGTAATGTAATTTCTCCGTATCCGACTAATTTTGATTTAGATCATGCGAATGTTTTGCTAATTGATATTTCTTTGGAATTTTAATCAGTGTATTGGATGATATAAAATAGATGCTATTCGGATTATATATGGAACTGCTGATTATAGAAAAATACTACCAATAAAAAAAAAAGTTTACAGATCAACTATAGCTTCTAATATGGCATTTGTTTTGAAAAGGCTGTATACATAATCGAAATTTATGTCTTAATGATATGTCAGTGGTTAATTTCGACCAATAAGATATTAATAATTTCCAAGAGTGAAAAGACATGGTAGAAAGTAATTTTTCCATATAAACTAATTTTGATTTAAATCACATGAATATTTTGTTCATTGACAATTCTTACGGTTTATAATCAATATACGAATTATTAAAAATTGTTTTAATTCTGATTATCTGATTCACAGCTGATAGTAGAACCATACTTCTAATTACAAAAAGTATATTAACGAACGATAATTATAAAACATAGTACTTGTTTTGCAAGAGCTGTATGCATAATATAAATATGTATCTTAAATCATTTGCAATGCTTAATTTTAACAAATAAGAGATAAATTATTTGGAGAAGTGATTAGATGTGTTAATGTAATTTCTTAGGAGAACCTGTACTGGCGGGACGGTCGACCGTACGGTCTGGCGGTTTTATACCGGATGATTCAAAATAGATATTGTCCCGATTATCTATTTAAACCCTGATGATAGAATCATACACTTAATTATAGAAATTATAGAAATAATCTATTGATTTAAATATGGAATTCGCTTTTGTAAAGGTTGTATAAATATTAAAAAATTAATTCAATTTTTCATACGGCCGCTAAGACATAAAATTTATGTAATTAAATCACCAAGGATCCAAACCGCACATCCTTGATTACAGAACGTACTGCCCTGTATACACAAAATAAGTAAAAATCATTTTTGATTAAGAATTCTAATTGATTTTTTACATTAAGTAAATTGATTTAGATTACCCAACAACAATACCAAAAAAATTATATGAAAAATAACAATTATGAATTCAAATATATATATTTTTTATTTTATTAAAAGTGATGCATTTGTATTAAATGCATGCCAATGATTCACAGCCGAAAAAATCGCCAATAATTTCACTATTTATAGCAACTTTTTTTATTTTGATTATATCAGTAACCGAGTGTCTTGTTTGATTGCATATTTGCTAAACTTGTGTTAAAATAAAAGCAAATAAAAAGATATAAATAATTATATTATTTTATTTATTTATTTATTGAAATTTTAGTTTAGTTATTGTGTATTAGAATGAAACAAATGCTGAAAAATTATTTTGTTTTAAGAGCAAACACATTAATATTCAGTATTCTGTCTGCACGTGATACACATAGATTTTTTTTTAAATTCGTGCTTGAAAGTTATTTTTAAAAAACCTTAAAAAATCAGCTAAGTTAAAAAGCTAAGTTACAGTTTTCGAACAAATTGCGTTTGAAAGTACTTTAATTTCCTATTCGACTAATGAATGTTTGCTCTTTTAAAATGTCATTAAATGAAACAATCTATGATGTGCAGTATCAGCATATATTCACAATATTATATGTACTAATGTACCCGTATATGTTAATAAATTACGAAGAAAATGAGAATTCATTGTAACCAAAATGCAAATTTTTCCATAATCACGTGGCATGCAAGATGAGTCATATCTAAGTTTGTGTGACGTCGTTATATGTTTTCAATGACGAATAACTATGACGCTATTTTATGAAGTTTTAATTAGTAAAACATCTCTCAGACCTTACACTGATTTTAAAAAATTGCTGATCATCGGAGTCGTAATACAATTAATTAAGGCACACACATATTTGGTTTCTTCAATTTGATCAAAATTATACTTTTGACATTTATAAACATCTGTAACGTCATTATAATATCACACCTACTAGCTGTGCTCTTAACTGAAATCTTAAAAAATCCAATATATTTAGCACTACTCATATGCACAACATGTAATGGATAAGAGAATGTCATATCACAACTAGTACATACATCACAATATATTTTTGTGCCTTTGAGTAACGTCGTGTTACGTGATACACCATCCACGTAACACGACTGCTACGTTCTTATATTTGTTTTAAATTATATTTGTAAAATCTGTCACATGACATGTCTTAAAAGTGGTCATATCATCTGGCATGTGGGAAGAGTTAAGGTAGATTTTTTTTTTTAAATTCCTTTCTAACTTCTCTATTTTTTATTCAGTGAAATATACTACAATGTATATCAGAAATTACACCATGATTAATAGAATAAAATAATTAATATTTTAAGCTAAATCATAATTTTCCACACACACACACACATATATATATATATATATATATATATATTCATGTGAAAAATAATATCTATTGTTCAATATTTAAATCTTACAGTTCCATAAGTATTGACTTATACCTATCAATGAATATAGTTATTCAATATAACTTTAAACTGTCTTTTTTACTTACTTAACTAAACAAATGTAACGATGTGATTATTCCATTCTATAACATATGTGTACACATAAACTTGAATTCACTTAGAATTATGCTTTAAATCCTTTATTCTATAAATATCGGATTATCCACCTTCATACTTGGATATCCAAACTATGGAACATTTCTCTCGCTTTTTGTTCTTTAACTTCATTCACAAAATTCAACAAAATCTTGCGATATCACGTGGCTAACATTTAAATCCTTGAGTTTATATTACTGTGGATATTAATGCGTAGATGGGTATTATTTATTTTTGTAATCCCACAGATGTATATCTATCCAAGCGAGGTAAAAATAACTGTTTACATTTTCTAAAAAATGTCACGTCACAGGGTTTCGTAAAAGCTTTTGAAATGATATTTGTGATTCGTCACTTTTAATTTTTTTAACGTGACAAGAACGTCACAATTTTAACTATTCATTCGGGACATACAACAAAGTCACTGCAATGACATTGATACTTTAGTTCTCCTTGGAAAACTTTATTGTACCAGGTTATAATTGTTTTGGAGCGGATCCTTTGATTTTGATAATTCTTTTTATTTGTTCGAATAGGATCGTTATTATAGTTTTCCAAGGAGAACTAAAATATCTTTAAAATTTGAAAAATAAAAACAAAAAATTTCAATTTGTGAAAATTTCTTTATTATTCAGCTACTTTTAGAAAGCAACTAAAAATAAGCTCACTCTATCGCCGATATCGTTCTGAATTTTCAAGATATTTGATTGGTTTTTTAAAATGATAGCTCTAAATGATAGCTCTATAGAGTTGACTACTTAGTAGTTAAAAATATCTTGGTTATCGCTCGCGCATGCACAGATAAAAATATTTCAGACAGCTTCTCATATTTCATAAAATGTTTTATATATTTGTATTCCAATTGTACTATAATATGTCTAATACATTTCGTGGCAAATTTTCTGAAACTTGCGTTAAATTTAGTTGAAAACCCTGCATGATGTAAACAAAAAACAAGCAAGAATTTTTTGAACTTTTAAACAAAATCGCTATATCTCCATGAATATACGAGCTATTCTTCCACAAATGAATACACATATAGTACAATATCCACATATTCGTGTTCTATAGCGATAGATAGTTTCGTTTCTCTTTATTTTACAGGGTGATCACAAATATTAGTATTTTTTATTGAATTTTTGTTACCCCCCCCCCCCCCCTAATTGTTCTCATGATCAAATCGTTTTTAATAAATATGAGGACAAACATATTCTTTATAATCTTGAATTTCCAGAAGATTCCGACAAGCCTATCTTTAAATATTCGACAAAATGTGTAAAATTGAAAGTTTCCTGTGACGAATTGCCATGTAGTGTATTTCTTTGTAATTATCTGGTATATCCGTAATATTAGAAGAAAAAACTTTTTTAAAAAACTATAACATTTAAAAAAAAATCCCTATTTTAAGAAATTCAGTATTTCTAATATACAGATTTCATTCGCTGAATGCGATTTCATTTAATGCAACATTTTTTTTTTTTCACACGATCCTTCGATCGGAGATGAGAAAATTTCTATTAGTGTCCAAAACACGGAATAAGTGATCCCATTTCGTCGGTCAAAGGGCACCGAATTGTTATGAAAATAAAAAAATAATCCAACGAGAAAGGCGAGAAATCAAATAATCCAACAAATGTCTTTATTACGTAGATATGAAATTCAGATGAACTTTGTAATGATTTTTTTTATAGCTACTTATTAAATTAGCTCAAGCGTTAATATGAAATAAGTCATGCAACTAAGATAAATTTAATTTTAAAAGTATCAAATCAAGGTGTAATATACAATTATAACAATATGACATCAAAGACAATATCGTAGCACAATGTTTATGTTGTTTATTTATGTATACTTTATTTTTAAAAAGTTGGATGTAGATTTATTGTAGTTTACCCCATTGAATGTATGTTTCGATTAGTGCAGTAATACCGAGAGTTCAATTAATCACACCTATCGAGTAAAACTTGCAATGGAATCTTGAAAACAAGATTCTCCTAAAAAGTTCGGTGAAAGTTATCAGAAAGCAAAGAAAAGAGAAAATGTGAATAAACACCTCTAATGACCCTAAAATTAATCTTCATGTATCATAATATTCTTTCAAAAACGTTCTGAAGCCTACTGGGAACTATCAGCAAAGGCTTCAAAAACTCCGTATAATTAATATATTTTATTTTTAGTTTATGTCCTCTCTGTGACACTATTTAAATCTGAAAAACAAATCATGTTAGAATTATTCCTCTGAGAGATATTTTGTTTTAAAAATGTTTCTTTAAATATTTTACATCTATTTATTTTCAAAATTTACGCGAAAAGTTAGAATGCAGTGAGAACTTTTAATTTACTCCTCTACCGCGTTGTTATTTTTTTTGTAAATATGTATTCTTATTTAAAAAAAATACTTTAAAAAGTTCAATAAATAAAATATATTTTATATCTATTTATTATCAAAATTTACATTAAAAGTTTAAGCTTAGTAATATTTCAAATCAGATAACTTACGCAAAGTTTCATTTAATATTACTTTATTTTAAAGACCTGAGGAATATCTAAAAAGCTCCATTTTAATAAAATGGATGAAAAAAAATAAGCTTTTAATACTTAATGTTCTGCATATTAAAAGCATGATTATATATATCTTTTACTTTATTCAATCTATAATAAACTTCCGGATTTTGAGCAATTTACACGTTTAAGGGGTCAGGGATACAGAAAAGCGCATTTTTAGAAAATGTCTGTCTGACCGTTTGCCTGTGCGTCCTCTTTGTGTGTCCTCTTTGTGTCCTCTCATAGAAAGGTGTATGAAGTTATACATAGAGTTGAACCAAACTTCATAGATAAATTTTTAGCTATGGCCAACAGGTCCCAATTGGGATTATTCCCCATAAGGAGAAGCTGTTATAGCAAATTTTGTGCCATTTCCCTAATTATATAATCAGAAAGTGTGCAAAGTTATGCACAGAAATGAACCAAACTCCCTAAATACGTTTTTGACTATGGCCTCAGGTACCAGTTGAAATTGGGGATATTCCACCTAAAGGGATGTGACAGAGATTTTTAAGCGATTTTTCTTTTGTGTCATCGGAAATTGCATGACATTATGGATTCAACTGAACCAAACTTGATGTATACGTTTTTGACTATGGACGTCATGAACCAGTTGAAATTGGGGATATTCACGCGGAAGTTATAGCTAAGATAGTAATTTTTGTGCTATTTTTCTGTTGTGTCATCGGAAAGTGTCGGAAGTTATGTATAGAATTTAACCAAACTACATGTATAAGTTTTTAACTATGGATGTCAGGTGCCAGTTGATATTGGGTATATTCTTCCGGAAGAGGGTGTTGTGATAGCGATTTTAGTGCGAATTTTCCAAGTAAAGAATGAATTAATATTATTTGACGAAATTTCATAATTAGATGTATGTTATTTATAGGTCTAAGTTTGTATAATGTTTTGGAGATAATTGGCTGGAAGGTTGCAGAGTGGATAGCGAATTTTGTCTGTTTTTTGGGACGGACGTTGTAGTTTTTTTTATAAAAAAATCATACTGAATCCCTCAATTTGCTTATTTATAATAAGCAACAATTTTCACGTTTTTTTTAAAAATATTTTACACGTTAATTTGACTTTATAACGAACCCCCTCCCCTTAAGATTTTGAAATATTTATTAATAAAAACGTTAAGTATAAAAAAAATGATAAAAATTCGCTTTTTGAAATATTAACATGAATGAGAAAGATATAAGTTCTGGGATTGGCACATCTGACTACACATCAGAAAAGTATTAGAAATTAATAACACATGGATCGTTTTATGAAAAACTTATAATATATGAAATGGGTTCTGTTAGATTTTGTCATAAATTCACTCTATATAATTTTTCTAGATGCTGTTAAAAAAATTTAAATTGCATTCTTCATTTTAATATCGGTGTTTAATATAAAATATGAACTCCATTTTTTTCAAACGGAGCTTTCTGTGTCCACGTACAATGATTTTCTTACGAGACAAACACACTTATTTTATCCACATCAGCTGCAGTCACGATCTTAAGTGAACTTCTTAATTTATCTGAGTGGTATATACAGAAAAAATAAAGAACTCATAGATATTTTGAAAAGAGACTTTCGAAAAAAAAATTATGTTTGCCATTTTTCATTCTCCTTTAGAATGTTATTACAATTAATAAAAATAATTCGCGAATAGTTTTGTTAAATTTTTAAGATTGTTTTTCTATGATCTATTTTTGAAACTTTCATTACGTTGTAAAATAAAATTTTGAAAAGTGCTTTTAAGGAGATGAATTTAAAATTCGTTACAAAATAATTTTAGCACAGATAATCATTATCTTGTTCTTTTCTTCCCTGTTAAATTGCATATATATATATATATATATATATATATATATATTATTCATCGCAGTTTTAAACAATTCAAAATGTATTTCAAAATATTTAAATAAAACATCCCATTTTCATTTTATATTTCTCAAAATAACTAATTCAAATTATAAAATTATTATGATTTTCATTTTTTAACATTTGCGCTATTCGTTGTAGTGAAATTTTACTAGTGCAATATATTTGCTGACATGAAAGTTTCTACCACTGATTTATTTATAGATCTTCTATCTTAAAACATTTTTAAATATAAATATGATGAAAAACACTAAAAATTCCAGTATTTATAATGGCAAAAGATTAGTTCAACGCTGAGCCATTCGGTAGTGCAGGGAAAACAGAAGCACCAAGACATGGTTCACTTAATTGTTCAAATATCCTGATTACGGAGACCGTGAAGATAATTGGCTGTAAAAATCCCCACTACCATCACATGATTTCAGAGAAACTTCATCAGTCGTTCCTCTTATAGCCATCTTACGGAAATATGTTACAGCCAATCAAAACAAACAGTTCTATACATACACACTATGATGCTACAGTACTGACATTAATCTTCGTGTGTAATCGTTAGAAAGCTTCTGGCTAAAAGTCAAAATATATCATATTCGAATTCCAGTGCAGACAGAAATATCCGTAATGAAACATGTTCTATTTTAAACTAAGGTTCCGGTATGATTAGATCTTGTTTGAAAGGGAAAGCTATCGCTAAACTTCTATTTCTTCATAATGACATGTTACTGTTCAAATTTCAAATACTTATGGGAAGACAAACGCTGGAGCAAGGTTTCACTATCTTTTGGTAGCAAGATTTTGCTGCTATGTTTTTATGAAATCTTAAATTAAACTTTTAACAGTGTAGATTTTGAGCTAAATTGAAGATATGTACTTCAGCTTATAGATATAACTTTGTTTTGTTGTCATATAAAATATGTGCTACTTTTTGTCATTCATAATGTAGAATGATCCTATGATTTATTCTTTACGTTGCGTGTATTGTATTTAAAAGGTTTGACATGGTAGGATGTACGTGAGAAGCAATTATCTATTTGTTTGTTTGTTGTCGCTGTGAAACAAATATAAACGTTACAATTACCTTTTTTTTGGAAATACATTATATATATATTTTTTATCATATGCTGCTAACGAAACACTTCCAATTGAATGAAACTTTTAATTCCGAGAATTTGAGAATAAAACCTTTATTTAAAATTTTAATTTTTGCTTTGAAAACTGAATTTACAGTCAACAGTTCTTCCAAGAATCAGTTTATATAATAAGAAACTAGCTCACTTCAACCTTTCAAATAATATCTGTTTTTTTCTTGTCAGCAGATAAAGTCCTCAATGCTGTTTGAGATTTGTTATTTTTGTTGCTCCATTGGTTAAAAGAGTACGCATCACACATACACAAATTAAATAACCTTTAATTTCAACAAATTAGTTTGATTAATTACTAGAATCTATTCAAAACCTTTACTATAAGTTTAATTTACCAGACTCTATTCAAAACATTTATTATAAGTTTAATTTACCTTAATCTATTCAAAACGTTTATTATAAGTTTAATTTAACTGCAGTTTGCCATGAACACTTATGGACTATTTATTCTGAATATCTTTCTTTAAGTGATAACTAAAATATTAAGCTTCAAATATTATACTACTATTAAATAATATTTATTTTAATCATTTTTAAGTACTACATGAATTTATGTATGGCATCTACGATTTTTTCGTTATGAAAAAAGAAATAGAGTGAGGTAACGAAAAACGAAATAAAAGAAAAAAAATTAGGCAACAAGCGGAAATGTTCTATAATGTGGCAACATTCTAATTAGCGTGCTTTTTTTTTAAACTTCGCATATTTGATTATTTATAATCTATTATTTTTTGACTGAATGGCAAGCCTATACATATAATTTAAAAAAATTACACAGAAAAGCATTCGTATTCTCCCTATATAATTTGACAGTACTCTAATTAAAGTATGTAAACTTATTATTTCCACTTACTTATAATCTATTCTTTTAAAACTGAATAAGAGACCAATTAAGAGCATATACATTAAAATTTAAAAAATACACGCAAAAGCTATTCTTAGTCTTTTTTATTTTTTAATATGTAAATCTCAGACACATTTTCACGCACTTTACAACGTATTTCAATCGCTATTCGTATTAAACTGCAAAGATAAATAAGTTTAATTTAATGAAGAATAACAAGGTCCACGTTTACTCCATTTTGAGCTTTAACTAAAAGACCTAATTCACTTCTAGTGACGAAAGTTCAAAATGAGTATTTGAAAGCGCCTAAAGGCAACATAATTTGGATTTTGATGCATAGAAATTCCATACGGATAATAAACCTATTCCGTCAAACGTGCTGGTAATGCCCAGGAGAAATATATTCAACTCATTTTCTGATTACGATGTTGAAATAAAGGAATGTTTTGCGAACTTAAAATATTTCTAACTATTTTCAATTATTAATAATCTTATTGTTTTTCTTTTAATATGATCCACATTGGTCAGTAGATAAATTAAAATTATCCCTCCCGGCAAATTTAATATTCGAATTTCACAGATCTCTCATTTCTAAATCTAAATATGACATTCAAATTGAGCCATCATGTACCATTTTAACGTGAAACATTTTTGTAATAGTAACAAGTAGTGAAGAACTGTTATATTAATTTAAAATACTAGATAAAACTTAAAACAGGAAAAAAGTATTTTATATCATAGATAACAAATCCCTAATGTATATCATGAAAAGCTATTTACAGGGTGTCCCAAAAAGGAGTACCTATTTTTAAAAATGAATAAGAAACAAACGAATAGATTTATTAAAAAAATTCTTGCAGGAAACGGATGTGTGAAGTCTGGAATTTTGCTTAGAAAACTTTATTATGATAGTTCAAAATCTGACCGATAGATGGCGCTACAGCACCGAAAATTACCCGAAATTAACCGGAAAAAGTAAGAATTGGCCACCTTACTCACCAGATTTAAATCCGTGTGATTTTTTTCTTTGGGGCCATCTGAAGGATGTAGTTTACTGCCAAAATCCCACTTCGCTAGCTGAGCTCCAGCGATTAATCGCTCAAGAGTGTGCAGCCATTTCCGTACAGACGTTGCAGAAGGTGTGTGCTAATTTCATTCTAAGACTCCGGCATGTTATTGTGATGAGTGGAGGACATATTGAAAATATTGTCATTTAATTTTCAACTATTGCTAATGAATGAGGTAGCCGCAACGCCATCTGTCGGTAAGAATTTGAACTAACATAATAAAACACTCTAAATAAAATTCCAGACTTCACATATTCGTTTCCTGCAAGAATTCTTTTAATAACTATATTCGTTTGTTTCTTATTCATTTTTAAAAATGGGTACTCCTTTTTGGGACACCCTGTAGTTGGCATTTGTTTTATACATTGTCCTTTACTGTCCCCCCTCTCAGCATTCTGTCCAATAGGACCTGCTAATATATTTAATTCCTTTAGCCATTGTATCTCATCCAATGCTTTATATAAATATTTATTTGTGAGATATTTACATAATATTATACATAATTTATATTTTGCACCAATTCCACTTATGTTTTACTAAGACCACGAAATACCTTAATTTAAAAACAAAACATTGCATCCTAAAAATGGTGCGTGATAAAGTAATTTCGTTATCAATTTTGATTTCTTAATAGGGAATCTATAAAAATCTGCCATTATTTTTCTGGGAGGATTTTGGTGTCGACCAGTGTTATGAAAAAAGTCCTTCCGGCCTGTACCGGGAGAAAAAGAATCTTTCATAGTCCATGTTTTTAAAAATTCAACTCATTTTACGTCGAACACCCGAAGCTAAAATGCTTGGAACCCGATTAAAGAATATTTAATCCCAGTTTTCGTTAAAACTGCATTTGAATGCAAATTTCAGCATGAGAGTTACAGCATAACAAACATAAGATTGTTTCAAAATGTCAGCCACCTTGGAATTTCAAACTGCCATATCTCAGCCATTTTAGGTAGCTTTCAATACAAAAAAGTATAAAGCTACATATTGCAGCCGTTCGGAGGAAAGCAATTCCGGAAAATTTTGGTATATTTTCACCGATCATGACCACCAGACCCCAAAACAACCCTCCGTTCAAATGTTGATTTATATATATATATATATATATATATATACCTGACCTATGTCATACGATAACGCCCGTATTTAACGATTTTGATGAAACTAATTGTGTGTATTAAGGTCACTAATGTCTCGACCGAGTTCGTTGGCCAGCTTGGTCCGCCATTTTGTTTCAAGATGGCGGCCATTTAAAAATTTAAAACTAAAATAAATATACATAAAAATAAAAAATTCAAATTTATTTTTAATTAAGTGTTATGCCTTAATACGAGGATTCCAGAGCATTTTTTGTTTGACCTCTATATTAAAAAATGGCTGAGATAGAGCAGTTTGAAATTCTAGGGTGGCTGACATTTTGAAACAAGACAGCACATTACAAAAAATTTCATTGTTTTAATAATTTTCCCAATCATACGCATAAAACTATATATTCATATCCGTTAGCGCCAAGATCTCGCCAAACTTGGTGACATTTGGCGAAATATCGCCAAATTTGGCGACCAAAATAAGTCTTCAAAAATGAAGCCAACTTGGCTATAGCTCAATAATTTGGTGAATTTCTTATTCAAATTCAGTATTAACGAATCTTTTGTAAACATTTTCTTTGCATTTTAACTTGCTGTGTTCGTGTAACATTAGTTCAAATTTTAAAACGAAGATATAGGAAAGCTACTTTTTCCTCCCGGTACAGGCCGAAAGGACTTTTTTAAGATAAAAACAAAACAAAAAATGTTCTGGTGTCCTTGCATCACGATCTAACATTTAACGGAAACATCTTTTTTCAATTTATTATTTTTTATACATCTTTTTAAATATTTTTTAAAAATTAAAAAAATTAACTTGCCGCCATTTTGGAACAAGATGACGCATGAAGCTATCAAACGAACTCCTTCGGGACTTTGGTATGTTCTGTATACATGATCAGTCACATTCTTATCGGTTCATAAATACGAGAGTTACAGAATAACAAATATCAGATTTTTTTCAAAATCTCAGCCACCTTAGAATTTCAAACTGCTATATATCAATCATTAATTAAGATATAACCAAAATAAAAATTGTTCCAGAATCCTTGTAACAGGTTCTAACACTTAAAAGAAACAAATTTTTCAATTTATAATTTTTTTGTGTATCATTTTGAATTTTTAAAAAATTTAAATTTTTTAACTGTCCGCCATTTTGAAACAAGATGGCGCATGAAGCTGGCCAAAGAACTCGGTTGAGATTTTGGTATATTTTGTACACATGATCAGTCACATTCATATCGGTTCATAAATGCGAGAGTTACAGCATAAAAAATCTCAGACTGTTTCAAAATCTCTGCCATCGTAGAATTTCAAACTACCGTACCTCAGCCATGTTTTAGGGTATAGCAAAAACAAATATTGTTCCAGAATCCTTGTATCACGTTCTAACACTTAAGAGAAACATTTTTTTCAATTTATAATTTTGTTGTACATCTTTTTGAATTTTTAAAAATTAAAAATCTTTTAATTGGCCGCCATTTTGAAGCAAGACGGCGCATGAAGCTGGCCAACGAACTCGGTCGAGACCTTGGTATGTTCTATACACATACTCAGTCCCATTCGAATCGGTTCATAAATAAGAGAGTTACAGCATGACATACGTCAGATATATATATATATATATATGTGTGTGTGTGTGTGTGTAAATCAACATTTGAAAGGAGGGTGGCTTGGGGGTTCTGGGGGTTTTGGTCGGTGAAAATATACCAAAAATTTTTGAAACTGCTTTCCTCCGAACGGCGGCAATAGGTAGCTTTTTGTAATGAAAGCTACCTAAAACTACATTCCAGTTCACTTAATGAATAGAACTTGATGTTCCAGACTAATGATAACAAAAAATAGAGGGGGGTCACAGTTCACTGTCAAACGATCAATATTTGACATAGGGCTTTAGACCATCCCCACGTATTCAGCCAAAGTAGGTATCTGAACCACAAGACAAACTATGGGTGTTTTTCATAAACTAATAATGATGAAAGTTTAGGAACGATATTTTAACAGACATACTCTGAGATATACGAAATGTATGAAAAAGCATCACTTATATTCCTTTTGTATCCTCTTTTTTAAAAGGTTTTTTCAAAAACTCTGCAAATTATGTGTGTAAGACTTTAAAAAATACTATATTACTGTTTACTGTTTGATCTGTGTAAAATTTAAATACATAAAATTGCTTAAGAGAAAAGGTCAAATGGAAATGTGATTTTTTTAAAAAACAAATGAGTATAAGAACGGACGTTTTGTGTTAAGGATACATATCAGAAGTCGGGCAATTATAGCGGGATCACGTGCACATCTGAATATCTTAACCGTTTTCCACATATATTTTTTAAGAACGTAAATATAAAATGTTCATACTGCAATAAAATTTTGACAGAGAAACATTTTTTACTAATTCAGTCTTATATCAAAATATGGAAGCCCGAAAGAAGATGGCTACATAAACAGTGGTCGGCAGGCAAAAATCAGTTCTTCTTTTTGCTAAAATGTTTTGATTTTTACGATAAAATAAATGTTCTATGTTTACTGATTCAATTATGAATTTTTGTCTAAGGATTCTTTAAATATAGTATACAGGATTTAAAACATATGTTGTTTAACAAATTTATTTTGGTATTTTTTACATAAGGTAAAGCCAGGAGATATGGTGAGGACGGAGAGATTGCGCACATAGAGGTTCGGGGGGAAGGAGTATAGTGAGCGTGCAGCGACTCCAGGTAGTTGTACAACAGCAGTAGTGGAGTGTCTACTTGAAAGTACACATTTATTGTTTTGACTGTCTAAGATAAAGCATTGCTATTTTGTTTTGTTTTCCCAAAGTAAGTGCTTGAATTTTCATAGCTATTCATCAAAATTTCTATACAATGTCAGTAGTACAAAATAGTTTAAACTTAAACGATTTCTTATAAGCTACTAATCTAGACTAACAATGTGAACATCAACGGTTCGTTTTAGTAGCGGTCATGTTTAAATAAAAAGCCGCGCAATCTCTCCTACCAAAATTGGAGAGTTCGCTCATCTACTACTTAGGAGAGATGGCGCATTGTTCCCATTAGTTTCCATGCTAGGAGAGATTACGCAGCTTATTGATAAATTTGCATAAAAATGAAAAATGAAAATGGACTAATTTTAAGTTAAACGTGTTTTCAAGTAACTTAATGTTATTTTGTAATCCTATCTGGACTTGCTTTTTCTGATTCTTTAATTTTTTCTCCTTTAATTAAAATTTTTTAATCGTTTTTAAAAGATTTTTTTTTCTGATTTTTTAATCATTAGGTTGAAATATTCACTCCTAATACAATAATATTTGTTCACAAATACCTTACAACAATATCATTTAAGTGTAAATATTATTGTTAACAATTTTATTGTAGTTATTAATAGTAGCAATCTCACCTACCCATGTGCGCAATCACACCAACCCTGTAAGGACAGATTGCGCAAAATAACTTTCTTGGTTTTATTACAACTGTTCTATTAAATTACAATACAACAACAAAATAGCAATGGAAATGCATAAAAAACAAATGAAGTAGAAAATATTCATGGATAGTTTAGCCAAAAATTAATATTTAGATTTTTTATTGTTATTCTTTTGAATTGTGCGCAGATACTCCTAGATTTACTTTATGCTACTATTTGGATAATAAAGTCAATCATATAAAAGTTTTAATAGGTTGTTATAAGTGATTTTATCGAAATAAATTAAATTGATGTAAAAGTTCAAAATAAATTAAATTTCAGTAAATAAATCTTAGTTTTCCAGACATATATAAAACATTTAAACAATTTTAAAACAAAAGTTTATCATTGAGAAAATAAATATGTATATTAAGTAATATTAAAACAATCATTACACCTTAGCCTTCTTAGAAAAATGAATAAAGAAAAAGCAGTTAATAATATCAGAAGGGTGGGGGGGTGGGGGGCAGAACAAAAATTTGCTTTATCTACACATCTTCTTTCTTGAAATAATCTTTTAATATGATTTTATATTCAATATTTTTTAAATATTTTATATTGTAATCTGTATGAATAGCACAAAGGTCTTGTAACAATATAGATTATAGGAAAACGATAAATGCATTTGAAGAATTTAAATATAACTTTTAGTTAACTATATAGTAAACTATTTAACTATAACTGAGAATTTTGTTTAAATAAATAGAATCTAAATATACGCATATTTTATATAAATGTATCTGAGTTTATTGCTCTCATTTGCAAATCTTCATTCTAGATTAAATTTCTGTATGACTTCTTGAAACTAATTTAAGAAAAAGTAAAATATATATAATAACTAGCTGACCCGCCCGGCGTTGCCCGAGCCCGAGATAATTACAATGTCAAAGAAAGGCGTTAACCCCCTCCTTCCCGATACCCGCAAATATAATGAATAATTTGTTCAAGAGAACCACCGTCACGTACATTAACGCGATCATAAAAAAAATACGAATTGCATTTTCTGATAATTAGAACATAAAGAAGAAGCTACGCTAAAATAGGCGGCAGATGACACCCCTTCCCGACCTCAATTTCAAATCTATATCTTAATTAGTTATCTAAATGTTTGTTCATTAGTAAAAATTGGCAATTTCCTATCATTTTCGCAAACTAAATGGAGGGATCGGCCCGAGAAACGGATCTATTTCTAGTTCAGTTTTTAATGAAAGCAGATCCCTTTCTGGAAATTTCTCGGATCGTTTTCACTGGCGCTGGAAATTTTTGGCAGTTTTTTGCATAAATTAAAAAAAAATACCGACCGAATTTTTCAAAAATCACATAGCCAGATGCAGAATATTTTTTTACATATGCTCAGAAATTTTCAAATTGATATCTCATTTAGTTTTCTTATAAATCGCTAATTAGTAAAATAATTTCGAATTCGTTCATTTCCGTTTGCAAATCCAATGCACCGGATCGTTTCTTTCGCCATTTTGATTTAAAAGATGTCATTTTAGAAGCGATGGTTAATGAGAATCTAATTAATATCTAGGCTAATTATCAAAATATTAAAATTCTGAGGCTCAGATATACCAGGAGAGGGTTTGTACTACTTAAATCTAAATTTACAGACTTCTAGATTCGCTAAATTTTCCTAGCCATCGCAGACAGACACACACACACATACACACACACACACAGACACACAGAGCGAAACTTTCTTTTATTAGTATATAGATGTGTTAAACTAATAATAATGGTAGAAATTAAAATAGTTTTGATAACAAATGAGTTACTGTCTATTAATGGTTATTACAATTTAATACTCCTTGGGAGAAAAAGTCGTATAAAATATGAAAGGGAAAGTCAAACAAAAATCGTTTTTAAGTTTCTCAGAGATCTTAGATTCAGTAGAGATATAAGCAGTGAAGGCAACAAAATATCATATAATTTCTTTCTTATTGCAAAAATTGTAAATGTAAAAATAACAGCAAATTATAAAGAATAGAGGCAATATTGTGAGTATTTATCCTTAATTAATAAAAATTAAAAAGCTTTATATTAAATATCTGAATAATCAAATGAAATTTTAAATAATAACAACTTCAATAATCGGGTTTAAACTAAAAATCTAAGAACTTTAGTGTTAAATAAAATTTTCTTTCAAATCGTTGAAAATTGCACTGATTTTGTAATTTATATGATTGAAGGTATGACATAAATTAAAAACAATAAAAGTTCCATATGCTCATTGTCAATAATATTTGACATAATATAGTATAAAAGCAAACAACACCTGTAGTTAAATATTTCTCTCTGTAAACATACATTATTTGAATTGAAAAAAAAAAAAGATTTGGATAATAAAATAGTTCCAAATTTAAAATAAATCATTCTTTTCAGAGTTATTTACAACTCAGGAGTTTAATTACACGAAAAAGTTTTTGTTTAAACGCATATATAAAAAAATAATTACATTAAGCGTAAAGTTTATTCCTTTTAAATAACATTTAAAAAGCAACGAAGATAATGTTTATAATCAATTACCATCGCTTGCAACAAAAATTTAAATACATAATTAAATGGGATTGCTATTATCTTTAAAATGCTTGTTTAAAACTAATTAAGTAACAGATTATAAGATTTAGTTATACTAAACTCTCTGAAGAGCGTTATCTCCATAAACACTTTAGTACAATGCTTCATTTATAAAATGAAATTATTTGCATTGATTTGAGGACATGAAAAAAAGTTCTTTAAATAGAAACCATTACTTTTAAACTTGGAATTTCTAATGAACTAAGAATATTGTCGATTCTCAATACATTGATTAATTTACAGAAAACAACTAACTATATAAATAAACAAATAATAAACAAGTTAAACTCAATTTCTATCTGTTACTCTATTTCTATCTAGAACAATTTTAGAAGTCGCACAAAAAATTACCCTAAAGGACAAAGCTAAAATTATTTTTAATAGAAAATTGGTCTTGCACTGGATAAACTAATTCCAAGAACGATTAATATTTTAAAATATAATTACTATCATACTCTTTCTATTAATTGTAACTTTTCACATTTTTGAAAAGTAATACTTTATCTCCAGCTTACATTAAAATAAAGTATTATGTGGTAAATCTAATAAGTAATCAAATAAGGTTACAATTTTATAATTGCAGTTACAAAATGAAAGTTCTGCAAATATTACGTCATATTGGCACAATCTTATTATTATTGTTTTTATGAAATAAAAAGTACATTTAAAGTTTAACAGAGCGTTATTTCAGCGACATTTATTAATAAAATAATTAAAAAATAAACAATATACAGTTAATCTATATCGCATTAAATATTGCGTAGCGAATTTTTTCTTTTTTTCAAAATTTAAATATATGTGAAAATGGAGCATTAAAACAACAACGAAAATAAATTTAGGGCAATAAAGATGACTTAAAATGCTTGTAAAAAAACCCAAAATTAAAAAAAAAAAACTATCCCTACACACCGCCACAGAAAATTCAATTTTAATAATTTATATTAAATTTGAAAAGAAATGCCTTGTGGTACTCGAGCAATCAAAGAGGCTGGCGGGGAGTATGTCATTTTCAGAAAATTTAAATGGCAAATTTGTCATTGTAAATTGTTTAATAATTCGAATTTCAAAAAATCACGTTTGAGCTATATTTTAGACATTAAAATGTATGAGAAGATGAAAAAAGGATAACAAATTCCATTATTGAAATTTTAAAAATAATGTCTAACCTTAAATAAAAAAAATGATGTGATTATATTAATGCAGCTTTTAAATCGGATAAACAACATTCAGTCCAATATTCACTTCATATTAAAAGTTTTGCTATTTTAATAATTACTATTGGAAAAAAGTATTTCTATATAAGTAGGAATTCTAAGCAACTCATAAAAACCTGATCTTTTAAATCACTTGACAAAAAAAAAAGTATATATAACAGATTTATAAATATTTTATTCGATCATTCTTAATTTTCATTATTAAAATGTTCAATTGGTACATTTTTTTTAATTTATTCGCTTTTAAATACTTCTAGCCATAACAATTGAAATATAAATAAATTTTTATTGTTATGAATGTTATTTCACACTACTGAAAGTTAATTGGGAAATTGAAATTAATTAGCCTTAATTTGTTTCGATTAAAAATCATTTCATTCTGTTTAATTAGTTTTATTTGAGTATTTGAATTTTGAAATGATAAAAGTAATTAAATAATGCTTTATATATCAAAAGTTAAGATTAATGTTCTGTATGTTCTTTTTAATTCAAAATATTTATAAAAACTAACAAAGTTTTTCTGACATACTGATTAAAAACTTTTTTTAGCAGTAATATACTAATTATTGTTTTACATTTTATGATCTTGATGCGTTTTCTAAGCATACTTTTTTAAATGAATTTGTTAATGTGTTTATATCATATATTCTAATAAGAGCAAATCTTGTGTGTGGTTATATATAATATATATATATATATATAAAATTTGCATATATATATAATATATATATATGCAAATTTTATCTTAAAAACGGCTCTAACGATTTTGACGAAATTTCGTATCCTACCGTTTTGGTGCACCAGAAAACCATTGGACTAGGTCACATGTTCGAGAAAATTCGATTAGTGGGTCATTTTGGGTCATTTTGGGTCATGGTCTAGCTAATTGTATCTAAAAAACGGTTCAAACGATTTTGACGAAATTTTGTATCAGACCATTTTCGGGCACGAGAAGACTATTGGGCTGGGTCACATGTTCGAGAACTTTCGATTAGTGGGTCATTTTGGGGTCAACGCGGGTCAAATTAATTTTATCTAAAAATCGGCTCTAACGATTTTGATTAAATTTTGTGTCCTACGAGTTTCGAGCACGATAAAATCATTGGGCTAGGTCACATGTCCGAGAAAATTCGATTAGTGGGTCATTTCTGGGTCATTGTGGGTCAAGATCTAAAAAGCGGCTCAATTTACACTAAATTTTGTATCCAATGGTTTTCGGGCACGAGAAGACTGTTGGGCTAGGTCACATGCTCGAGAAAATTCAATTAGTGGGTCATTTTGGGTCATGGTCAAGCTAATTGTATCTGAAAAATGGTTCAAACGATTTTGACGAAATATTGTATCCGACTATTTCCGGGCACGAGAAGACTATTGGGCTGGGTCACATGTTCGAAAACTTTCGATTAGTGGGTCATTTTTGGGTCAAAGCGGGTCAAATTAATTTTATCTAAAAAACGGCTCTAACGATTTTGATTAAATTTTGTGTCCTACGAGTTTCGAGCACGATAAAATCATTGGGCTAGGTCACATGTCCGAGAAAATTCGATTAGCGGGTCATTTCTGGGTCATTGTGGGTCAAGATCTAAAAAGCGGCTCAATTTACACTAAATTTTGCATCCAATGATTTTCGGGCACGAGAAGACTGTTGGGCTAGGTCACATGTTCGAGAAAATTCAATTAGTGGGTCATTTTGGGTCATTTTGCGTCATGGTCAAGCTAATTGTATCTAAAAAAATACAGTTATTTTTACCTCGCTTGGATAGATATACATCTGTGGGATTAAAAAAATAAATAATACCCATCTACGCATTAATATCCACAATAATACAAACTCAAGGATTTAAATGTTAGCCATGTGATATCGCAAGATTTTGTTGAATTTCGTGAATGAAGTTAAAGAACAAAAAGCGAGAGAAATGTTCCATAGTTTGGATATCCAAGTATGAAGGTAGATAATTCGAAATTTATAGAATAAAGGATTTAAAGCATAATTCTATGTGAATTCAAGTTTATGTGTACACATATGTTATAGAATGGAATAATCACATCGTTACATTTGTTTAGTTAAGTAAGTAAAAAAGACAGTTTAAAGTTGTATGGAATAACTATATTCATTGATAGGTATAAGTCAAGTAAATACTTATGGAACTGTAAGATTTAAATATTGAACAATAGATATTATTTTTCACATGAATATATATATATATATATCATATATTCTAATACGAGCAAATCTTGTGGGTGGTTATATATATATATATATATATATATATATATATATATATATATGCAAAAATTATCTTAAAAACGGCTCTAACGATTTTGACGAAATTTCGTATCCTACCGTTTTGGGACACAAGAAAACCATTGGGCTAGGTCACATGTTCGAGAAAATTCGATTAGTGGGTCATTTTGGGTCATTTTGGGTCATGGTCAAGCTAATTGTATCTAAAAAACGGTTCAAACGATTTTCACGAAATTTTGTATCCGACTATTTTCGGGCACGAGAAGACTATTGGGCTGGGTCACATGTTCGAGAACTTTCGATTAGTGGGTCATTTTTGGGTCAAAGCGGGTCAAATTAAATTTATCTAAAAAATGGCTCTAACGATTTTGATTAAATTTTGTGTCCTACGAGTTTCGAGCACGATAAAAGCATTGGGCTAGGTCGCATGTCCGAGAAAATTCGATTAGTGGGTCATTGCTGGGTCATTGTGGGTCAAGATCTAAAAAGCGGCTCAATTTACACTAAATTTTGCATCCAATGGTTTTCGGGCACGAGAAGACTGTTGGGCTAGGTCACATGTTCGAGAAAATTCAATTAGTGGGTCATTTTGGGTCATTTTGCGTCATGGTCAAGCTAATTGTATCTAAAAAAAATCCCTGACGGCTCGGCCTACAGGCACAGGTAGATTTCGAAGACGCATACCGTGGGGTGCCCCTGTTTGTCGGGAATTGCTACTTCGAAACCAAACTTGTTTGCAGGCGGAGCCAGCAAGGATTTTTTTTTTTTTTTTTTTTTTTTTTTTTTTTTTTTGCTATAAGAGTTGGTCCTATAAAAAACATGCCAATATAAAAGTTTTAGATAATATTAAGAGGATGTATAATAAATTTAAGCGGATTTGAAATCTTGGGAATTGACGCAGTTATGAATTTTTTTCTTCAAAAACCTCCCCCCCCCTTCAGGCAATTTTTAATTATATCAAAAATCTGTCATACATAAATTTTCGGCCCTTCTTTTAGAATTAATAATAACTTTAAACGGATTCGATACGTATCATAATTAAGAAGTTATGTTTTTTTTTTGTTTTCACAAAAAGTCCCCCCATCCCCTCCCCCCCCCTTGGTTCGAATTTGCCCATTAACAAACGTGACCAAGATTTTATGCCCCTTTGATTTTATGTATCAGTTCCGAAAAGATGCGGGAGTTGGAACCGCCTACTTCGAAAAATAACTTGTTTGCGGGCGTAGCCGGCAGGGATTTTTTTTTTGTTTTTAATTTTTTTTGCTATAACGGTTGGTCCTATAAAAAACTTGTCAGTATAAAAGTTTTAGATAATACTAAGAGGATTAATAATAAATTTACGCGGATTTGATATCTTGTGAATTGACGAAGCTATGATTTTTTTTCTTCTAAAACCCCCGTTTTTCCCCCCCTTGGGGCCATTTTTAATTATATCAAAAATCTGTCATACATAAAGTTTCGGTCCTTTTCCTAGAAGTAATAATAACTTTAAACGGATTCGATACGTATAAAAATAAAGAAATTATGAGAATTTTTCTGTTTTCACAAAAACCCCCCCAATCCCCCCCCCTTGGTTCGATTTTGCCCATTAACGAACTTGACCGAGATTTTATGACCCTTGATTTTATGTATCAGTTTGGAAGAGATTTATGCAGAATTTTTCCAGTTATCGTGGTCAGAAAAAAGTGACATAGATAGATAGATAGATAGATAGATAGATAGATAGATAGGTATATATATATATATATATATATAAAGTTTTGAACTGGGGGTGGTTTTGGGTTCTGGCAGTCATGATCGGCGTAGATCTGCAAAAAATTTTCAAAATTTCCAACTTAGGCGAGAATGTATTAGGTAGTATTTCTTACGAAATCTACCTAAAACGGTTCAAACGATTTTGACGAAATTTTGTATCCGACTATTTTCGGGCACGAGAAGACTATTGGGCTGGGTCACATGTTCGAGAACTTTCGATTAGTGGGTCATTTTTGGGTCAAAGCGGGTCAAATTAATTTTATCTAAAAAACGTCTCTAACGATTTTGATTAAATTTTGTATCCTACGAGTTTCGGGCACGCGAAAATCATTGGGCTAGGTCACATGTTTGAGAAAATTCCATTAGTAGGTCCTTTCTTCGTCATTGTGGGTCAAGATCTAAAAAGCGGCTCAATTTACACTAAATTTTGCATCCTATGATTTTCGGGCATGAGAAGACTGTTGGGCTAAGTCACATGTTCGAAAAAATTCAATTAGTGGGTCATTTTGGTCATGAGTCATGATATTTAAACTTAAATGTAATTTTGACCGAGCATGGCTCGGTCTTCCTTGCTCGTGTGTATATATATGAAACATCATGAATAAATTCATTTATGTAAAACCTTCCTCGACACATAAAACAAATTATGATTAAAATGAACTCAAGATGTTTTAAAATTAAATGAAACATTTTCAATAAATGTTTTTTTATTCAAAAAGCCTTGCAAAATTTTATGTATTGTACAGTTTCTTCAAATAACATTTCAGTTCATGAAAGGAAACATTGCTAATTAAAATAAATAGTATCGTTCAGCACATCTTAGTTTTGTACAAATAGGTAATTATTTAAGAGATATAATTAATGAAAACGTATTTACAGAAGTTAAATAATATAAAAGTCAAATTTCTTAATATGATGACTGCTGTAATTTTACTTCACTTGGATAGTATAATTTATATTTTTTAATAAATAGTTGCAAAATCATGCAGCAAAATTTGGAGTAAACCTACAGCAAATATTTTTTAATGTGAAAGTCAAATTGACGTGGATTTTTCGCCTATTTCGTGTCAAGTAAGGACAATATATGACACATCTGGCCAACAGTGTTATAACGTAAATGGATTTTCTTGCATTGTTTTTCGTTTTTAAAAACCACAAAAAACTGGTACACAAAGAAGTAGTAACTTCCATTGTATTTGCCATTTTTATTTAATTTTAATTTAGTTTTTTTTATCAGCGGTGCAGTATACCCAAGTAGTAGACGCCAACCTTTGCCAGTTTGAGGAAACCATTGGGAAATGGTAGAGTTGGTATTCCGGCAATAAGCCGCCCTCTAGTTTAGGGCATTGTTTGACCAACGAAGTCAGTGCGATCTTCAGTGCGATATACTGATATTATTTCAAGCATTTTCTATATGTGGTGTTATTTTTTAATTTAAAAAATATTTTCTGTATATGAAACAAAATACATATGTAAAAGTAAATAACTTAAAAATTCTTAACTTTATTCCTTTTTGTCATTTTATCCTCCTTATTTTTAACTATCGTTTATCTGTTTCATAAAAGATTAATTCAGGGTGGTTTTAACATACTTTTCTCTGTTTCGGTGCATTTTTAACTATTAGAAATGATTTGAATGAGACCGGATTTTAAAGGTAACATTTTAAAGGCATGCGGAGTTGAATTTCATGACAAAAAATATTACCATAAGGAAATTCGAAGCCGAAAACAGTTTGAAAATGTGCATTAATAGCAGAATCTTTTTTATTTTATTTTTTTCCTTTATGTGACAACAACACCATTTAGTATTCTTCAAAAAATATTGGAGATGTTCAGACGAATAATTTGTTTTAGTGACTGATGAATTGTGTTCAATAGGTGTCTTGCATTCCTATAAAAAAGTACAATAAGGATTTGGTACGTGACTTTTATACTATTTCGTTCACGAAATGTATTATCCCATTCCTTGAAAAGTCTAAGAATAATATGTTATCCCATTTCAAACATTAGTTTTCGGTACTGGTGACTCGAAACAAGCAGAAATATTTACAATCATCCTTTATAGTGCAGACAACTTAAAAAAAATATTTACTATAAATTTACAAAAAGGTATAATTTGTTTCATATATTTGATTTATTTTCTGATACACGAATTATTAACTTTTTATTAGGAATTTATTCAAAGAGGCGATTCATAAATAAGAAGAGGCACATAGCCTCGAAAAATGTTTCTAAGTTACATACCGGCATTAAAAAAACAATATGTTATTTTTTATATTTGTCTATAGCAATAACTACTACTGAAACAGAAAATAAATCACTAAAATCGAATTAATATTTTACTTTTTATCAATTTTTGTAGAACATTTCAAAGTATTCTGCGCCCGCATCTAGAACATGTACATTTAATCGTTTGATCTTTGAGTTTTCTCATACTAAATAAAATAAAAGTGAAGAAATCCCAAATCCCCTTTTCATGAAAATGTGGAATAATTTTGATTTAAAATGTATTATCGCCCGTCCTGTGCATAAATTATTTACAACAGTATCGAATTATTTAACATGCCTCCATAGTAAAATCATATTTTATTTTATATGCATAGGAAGTAAAATAAATATCGATTTACTTAAATATTATTTATTTAGTAGAATAACAGACGGTTTCACACTCTCATGTTAGGGCGTTTCCCTTCGCGAGACAGATTTTAAACATGTTGTTTCCTCTGGGGGTGCCTAGTCAGGTGAGGGTCACGTCATCTGATCAAGGTTCTAAATTACGAGACCTATTAAATCTGTCAATTCAACAAAGTTAAACAGAGACCTCGAACCGGCAAACAAAGATAACGGTAGCAAATCACAAAAGAGCAAGAACAGCAGCGATGTGAACAAATCTATAGCCAGGTGCATCACAGCCATGCTGTGATCAGGCTATTTCCGCCCCGCACCCAGGTACTAACCCGTTAAGCTAGGGCTTGCGGTATATAAAAAAAACATGTTGTTTCTTAATCAATTATTTCTTTTATTAACATAGATAGTTACTGTGGTTATACATAGGGATTTTTCAACTGTTGCGTAAAAGTGTCGCGAAAATTTCTGATTAGTTTAGCGATAAAATACATAAAATAACATAAACAATTTTTGGTGTTTTTCTATTATTCTTAAATTTCTTTGTTTATAATTTTAATTTATTTAATAGTATTGTCATTCAGTTATTATGAAATACTAAATAGAAAACTTTGTTTTGTGTACATTAAATTAAAAAAAAACTAAAAAAACTAAATAAACCCAATATGATAAACGCAATTCGTCAAAGTATATATATTAAATGAAATAAATTGTAAAGAGTAACTGTTAAGTAAAAGAGTACCTCAAGTGTCATATTCTTTGAAGCGAAGTTGTTTTAATTCAACGCAGTCTGAGATAAATGATTGTGCTTTGTTTTTACTGTGAAAATATTGCTTTACATTATTTCAGCAAACGGAGACACAGCAAGGGTGTAGCGGCTTGCAGCCGGTGACTCCGCTCCAGGTGCCCAGCGCTGTGCAGCTCTGACAAGCTTCATTTATCACTTGTGATGCTCTAACGATCACCAGAAAAACGAAGATTTCACTTCTGATTTGCCTGTCAAGTGCAGTCATGAAATTAGTTGTTATTTTTAAAATAAACTTTGACTGGTAAATCTACACATCAGGAGCCTCAACGTCAGCTCTGAAAATCATTGTTTTTTAATATCACTTTTCCTATTTAGCATCTTACAATTCGCAATTTAATTTTTTTTTATTATATACATTAGTATTTATAGACATAATAAAACACTTCGAAGGTTTTCGAAAATTAGAAGCGTTAAATTAAACACGGTTTATGCAATGATATTCTGAAATTCTTATGACCTTCTTATTGATGAAATTTTGTGGATAAAAAGTACATTTCTTCAGGGGGCTCTGCCCCGCTAAACCCCCCGTTATCTTGTTAAATTTATATTCGTGATTTCCTATTGATTGTGTGAATGATTATAGTATATATTGGATTTCGTTTTATACTGTGGTTCTATTAGTATAAGCAACAGTTTGGAAAATAATTTTATGTTATCCTAATATCCAAATAGCAATTTTACTTACCTTCGAACCACGAAACACTTGCATCTGATGGATAAGTACAAAAGATCTTGTACAAAAGCAACTTATGGAAATGTAAACTGAATCTACTATATTTCACTTATATCTATGGTCATTCTATAATATTTAGATGTAAGATCTTATATAAGTACATCCTGATCTACCCGATGACAATAGCATACTAAAATTCCCCCCCTACTCCAACCCCTCCAAAAAAAATATATTATTTGTCATATTTGGAAACTTTTAAACCTATTGGGTAATCATTCATAATCGTGTCTACTGCCAATTATTCAATAAATATCAAACGTGATTTGGCGCTATAAACTATTTCTTGTGATAGCTTTTTTTGATCTCAGTTTACAGTAATTGTCCTATTTCAGGACGTATGGATGCGTTTTACTAAGCTAATTTCTTTAGATTAACCATTTCGTTGTACGAGAGATTTTATTCTATTTTTAAACTAATACTAATTTTCAACCACGAAAAATCCACATCTCTTCCAAAAAATGAATAATATATCATGTAAAAATGTTTCGGAAATCATTATACAGTAGTTAAAAGGTAACTTGTATCAAAATAAATTCTCATTTATTTCAATAAAATACAAAAATCAACCGAAAATATTTTATTTTGCGAATAAAATTTTGCAGCAAAATAGTCTGAGTTATTTGAATTTTATTAGTATTTTGATATTCTTTGAAATATAGTTGCTAGGTTACGGTTAAATTAAAGAGGAAAATAAAAATAAATGCATTTTAAAATTTGCAAAAAATGATAAAATAAAATGTATTATATTATTAGAACAGACGTATAAAATTGCACCAAAAATTATACAACTAATTTAAAAAATCTGACAAATGTATTAACAAAATTTCAAATTAATTTGAATAATTTAAGACCTGACTTGATAAATTTTAGCCTTCATAACTTACTGTTTAAATACATTAATCAAATGCGCCATTTTATTTTCAACGAATGAAAAATTTCAAAATCGTCTGAATTCCCATAGGAAAGCATTATGACCTAAAAAGAAATGTTCTATATTTTCCGAATGAATGAACCAAATGTAACTAAAAACTATACAGCTAATTCCGAGTATCTCACCAACATACCTACCAAAAATCAACCTAATCTGATCATTTTTGCGGCAGTTATCGGGAAACAGACAGACAGACAGACAGACAGACAAACGGACAGACAGACAGACAGAAACCAAAAACTTTTCGGGTCTCCACAGTGAGCCTCAACTGACGTTTCGGCAATTATTTTTAAAATAAACTTTGAATATATTTCTTTTAAATGCTAAAAGGTTTAAATTAACAACACAATAAATACACAGTAAAATAACTTTTATTAGCTTGTTTGACATATTTCGGCACACTCCGAGCCATTTTCAAAAACAAATGAGAATATTCCATAATTGCTCGGTCTTTGAAAATTGTTATTTAAAATGCTGTCATTTGATTTTCATGTACTTTTTTTCTTCTTTTTTTTTTTAAATAACGCACGTTATCTTTTATTTTTACTTCGTTGTTTATTTTCATATCTGTAACCATGGAGTAAGTCGAGCCACAATTTCGGTAAGTTAAAAGAGGCTGCATTGTTACATATTGTATTTTTGCGTGTTAGTATTGCTATGGTTTCTCTTATTATGGATGGATAGTATAGACTGGAGAGAAAAAAAAAATATTTTTTAATAATTTTCCCTCCAGTCTATACTATCCAAATACAATATGTAACGATGCAGCATCTTTTAACTTATCGAAATTGTGGCTCGATTTTCTCTATTGGTACAGATATGACAATAAACAACCAAGTAAAAATAAAAGATAACGTGCGTAATTTAAAAAAAAAGTACATGAAAATTAAATGATAGCGTTTTAAAGAATAACTTCAAAGACCATGCAAATATGGAATATTCTCATTTGGCTTTGAAAATGGCTCGGAGGCAGCCAAAACATGTCAACCAACCTAATAAAAGTTATTTTACTGTGTATTTGTTATGTTGTTAATGTACACCTTTAACATTTAAAAGAAATATATTATTACAAAGTGTTATAATTTATTATATTGTTAAACTTTGAATACTTATAAAAGAGGGTTTTCTTAACTAAAAAAAGCAGGGGACTAGTTGGGTCGACACCAAAAGACATTTAGCTATTTACTTATACATATTTTTTTTCCGGCAGGCCGAAGCTATCGTATCTGTGGCTAGCAAACAAATGTTTGTTATTAGGTCAAACGATGACACATGCAAAATTTCATGATTGAGAATTGTTTAAAAACCATAAAAATATCAGAAAATTAATATCAAAATTTTAAATCAAAACTTTTGTACTTGAGGAAAATCAGTACTCTGGCACTGTTTTTGCTCCTTTCTATAAATTAAATATTTAAAATATGCAACATATGAAATTGAATACACATATATCCTGGGAAACGAAAGCGCCAATTTCGAAATCTAGTATAAATTTTGAGTTTAAGATTTCTTATAGAACAACTGGCATATTTTTGCTTTCGGTAAATGATAAATATATATTAGAGTTGTGAATTATTATATGATGTGTTTTCTTTATTTAACAAGATTATATGAATAAATTACTTTTCGATTAACTAATATTGTTGTAAAAGACACTATGTTTTTTAGTTTAAAAAAAAAATTACGAACACGAGTTAAAATTTCATTTATAAATATTTTTTAATGACATTTAAGAATTATTATTTAAAGCAAATAACAAGAAACGGCCATTTTTTTCTGTTTACAAACTTAATCCCGTCGCCTTTTTCTAAATAATCTTTTGTAACTGCAAAAAGTAAATGAGATTAGACTTTAGATTGAATAGAAAAGTGTGTAAAAGATATATTTCATTTTATTAGGTACGATGTAAATTCTTCAATAATTAAAAGAAAAGAAAATCCAGAAAACAGACCTTAAAATGAAACTTTAGATCGTTAGCGGAAATATTTAAGAACGGGAGTGATATTATTGTTGACTCCTCTCTTCATTTTAAGATTAATTATTTCCAATTAAATATTAAAATATTAAGTAAAAAATATTCTTTTAGACCAAAAATGCTTATTTTTATTTAATTGTAAAAATGGTATAAAAGGGAATACTTTAAACAAAAATATTTTTCTTTAAAATCTAGAAAGATTTAAACTAGAATTAGAAACTTGAACAAAAATTGATTTTGAAAGCTAACAAGAGTAAATTCTGAAAATTCCCTTTTAATTTTTTAAGGCATTTCAGATAATTTTCATGCAGAAAAAAATGAACAAGTTTGCTAAACTTCTCAAATGGAGAAAGTGTATGTTTAAAACATACAATAATGAGACTTTTTCCAGTATATTATTTAAGATATAATAGAAATCTCAGTCCTTATATGTGGTGTACACCTTAAAAAAGGCAAATTATGATTATGTTAAAATGTAGTGTAATATATATTTTTAAATAATAGCCACCTCTGACGGCTTGCTTAATGTGTATTATGCATTGAAAATATTACATTTATTCTCAATTCAATTTACTTTCTCATTCTATCGTGAAATCGAGAGTTTCCCGTAGATATAGCAAGAAAACTTATTATTTCGTATATATTTTTTCTATTATTTCGTATATTTTTTCTATTATTTCGTATATTTTTTTCTATTTTTTCTATACTTCTAGAATAAAAATTAACAAAAATTGCTTTACTCTCATTTATTCTTTATTTCATGTTTTTCAGTTGTAATGCGTTCAGTTATGTGGAGGTTTTAAAACGCGATACGCAATCTTCTGCAATTGGGTCCAATGCTAATTGGCGAATATTAGTGAAGATGATTTGACGTATCATTTGAAATACATCATTTGAAATTTCGTTACTGAAATATTCGTACATTTTGGATGAGTGTTAATTTTCGATTCATCAAAGATTAATTTCTATACATTATGTGAATTAAACAAATCGCATTTCACATTAGAGTTATGAACAAAGTTTGCATCGATTAACTTTGAAAGTATTTTCTCTACTTAAGGGGATTCTCTACCCTTTGCGCTTTTTTTTTATTTCAGAATTTTACAATACCTTATGAGATATCATTAAACGATTTAAGGAAGGAAAATGATTTAATCAAGAAATAAATGCTATTGTTGTAATAAGATTTGAAAAAAAATGTTTTATTTTTGAAAAATTTAAATAAATTTTAAATTTTTACTTCTACTAAAATTTTGAATATTTAAAAATGTTTACGCATTTCTCTAACAAGCGAGTATAATAATAAGGCTGAATATGTAATTTCGAGAAAGATAAATATTCTAAGGAAAAATAAATAAAATGTCATGATGTATGTATATAAAGAGTATATAAATGTATAAAGACTATTTCATTAATATTTTAATTTTTGAAAAAAAAATATATTACTAAAACTCCGATCGCTTATTTTGTCAGTGTAATTTTAGGATCGTCTAAAAAATAGCCAGGAAATTTAAAAGGTGTGCTAAAGTTTTAGCATTTTCATCAGCATCCATTTTAGCATTTTTTAGCATCGTGTTTATAGAATATATTATCAAATAGAGTAAACACTTTCTTGGAACAATTTACAAAAGAAAACCAATTATATTTTTTATCTTGGCTTATCTCATTAACATATTTAAACTCTGAAGAAAAAAACAGTTTGATGAAGTGTATTATTTAACTTGTTTAACCCTTTTTATCCTGACGGTACTTATAAGTACCACTTTAATAAAACACCTATATATTCGTAATATGACCGTTTCCCCTAACGGTATTCACGATGGCACAAAGAGTGTATTTCTGACAGCAGGCAGGAGATGACAAATTCACGCACATATCCTCTTTCTTTGCATTGTAGGAATTTTACATTTGCCACGCTACATTCGAAATCCATTTTGCAATAGAATTGACATGCATGTTGTTCTTCATTTGAGTAATTTTAGTGGTTTATTACCGGTTATTTAGTACTATTATTTTCTATTGTTTTCTATACTCTACAGGTGAACATTTCCTATATTTTATTTGAAGTTTACTATTTGAAATTTATTTTTTTATTTTATATCACAGGGTAAAAAATTTATGGGGGTTACAGTTGCATAATTAACCACTAAAACACTATAAAAATTATTTTCCTTATTTTCCTATTATTTTCCTATGTTTATTCTGCACCAAAACTTATCCGATGATGCAAAAATACAATTAAAAAGTAGCTGGAAAATTAATTCAAGATATAAAGGGTTAAAATATTTATTTTACTGTTTCGATGCAAAACATTTGAGTGCAAGTGTGCTCCCTTTTATACGTTTGTATAAGTTATATTCGGATATTTATTATTGAAGAAACTCATATTTTAAAAAATTTTCAAATAACACCCCATTTCAGTTAATGGTCTCTATAAATTTCAGATTTCTTCATTTAAATCATTTTGAATCGCTGTTCCTTAAATGTATGCATCATTTATTACATTGTGTGACATTATTATATAATTCATGTTGCTTGATGTTAAAAGTCAGCATTTTTAATTCAAAATTTATTTCTGAATAATTTCGTAATGTTTAATTTCATTCAATACGACATGGATCTGTTTGAGCAGTGAAATAGCGCGTTAATGTACTGTATTCCAGATAAACATAGATATATTATTACGCAAATATTATATTTATTGACAGAACTTTGCAAATATTTCCTATAGAAAAATATAAAGATGGCATATATATATGTTTAAGTCAAAACTATTTACAATTAAATATCAATTTTGGATAAACATTGACATTATTTCAGAATGTTTTCAGATTTAATCCATGTATTTCTCAATACGCAAGTTGTCTGGAAAATAGGAATGCACTTTTGTAAAATCATTAAAAATCAGCAAACAATGATGTTTTCTAGCAGTTTTTATATTAAAGAAATTTTTGGCAGCTCCATGATCAAAATTTGAATTTCATTTTGACAAAAATATAAATGTCATTTTCGTGACGTGAAGTGGAAGATGAGTCATATCCAAGTTACTCTAACATCGATAGCATCAACTAATGCCGAATTGCAAAAGTCTTGGTGCCGTCACAATGGTTTCTTGGAATGATGGTTACCTAACACTAACGATGTGTTAACGTGGCAATGCAAAGGAATCGCATGCCCATACTTTTGTCACAATTATTATATTAACACATGTAACAATTTGTGATATTATTCTGACACTACAATAATACTATGTTATTTAGACATAACTCTAGTTAACTCTATTGATTCGTTGGTACTTGCAAGCTGTTGTTAAACCAATGACAGTGTTATTTAAAACAATATCATTTGCATTTATTTATTTTAAATGACTTTCTTTTTTCATAGGATATCTTGTGTCGATGTCTAATCAAGTATCTTCTTACTTTTTTCCTTTTTGATTCCAGTTTTCTTTTCTGAAAAATACTTTTATTTTCGTAACGGGATACATTCTAAGTTAAAGAATCAGAGGCATTTTAAAAGTGATAGTTTCAGTAATAGAATATTAGGCTTTAAGTGACATTTTTTTTACAGATTAATTGTTAAAGTAAAAGACGTGTACTGTTAGAGTACTTTAAGACATGAAAGTTATAGGGTGATTAATTAGATATCCTATAAAATAATAATTATATAATCATAGAACATTGGAATGTCACATCTACTAGACTTTGACATCATAATATCTCTTTGTGATGTAGTTTGACGTTGATACACGTTCAAAGTGATATGATTTCTACGTCATTTCATCCGTTTTGCAACTGAATTGTAAAATCTATCAATATACACGTGGTTTAGTATTTGTCATATCATGCGTCATGACACAAGAATTTTGAACATAAACAATTTCGTTAATCTATATGTTTCATTGTCTTGTAATTTTATAAATTCATTGTTAATTGTCTGTCATTCTAATATTAATTTAATGAAACCCACTGTTATGTATATCCAAAATTCTATTGCAATTAATACAGAATAAAATTTGAAGCTTTAAACTAAAAGTTTGTTTATATTTATAATTATTTTTTTCAAAAAAGTTTTGTCATGCCAATAACGTGTTTGTAATTTTAAGTTAAACGAATGAAATAATGTTGAACACTTCACATTTTGGTTAAGATGTCACTTCATTGGTTTGATGTCACTTGAAATGTCTGCTTAAGATATCACCTCATATTGGCATGTTTGTTACAAGTGGGATAATCATATTGTTGTCGTTCTACAATGTCATATCAACGTCTAAAAGGTCATGGTGAATTCGTGACTTGCCACTGCAACATCACTGAAGACATGTTTCTCATATGCTTTTTTTTTTTACTCAAAGATATAATGTATAAAGATAATTTTTTTATTAAATAAAAATGCTTTTCATGCTCACTGTGTTAATTTCTTAAAATAATATTTATCTGTAAATGCCTATTGAGTTTTTTACATTTGTAGCCATTATTTGCCGTATTTTGTAAAGCAAAGCAATTAGCATGTTTTTGAGATATTGCGGTGATGGAATGGAGATTGGGAAACATAGCCTGTAGACGGCCGAGTCATATATTTTCACCGTCTCACCGCCGCGAACTGATATATCCGTACACTATGCTGTAGGTTTCACAGCAATACAAGGTTTGTTTAAATTAATATAATTCTACAAATATTATACATTTTTAAAACATCAAGTAATGATTGAAACTCTCAAGGATTATACTTATATACGTAATTAATTTTTGTATCTCAAGTTTGAAAATTCAGATTTTTTTAAGTATTTAAAAAAAATTACAGAGAAAACAACATTACAAATTTGTCCTTTTGCTCGGCGGTCAGGGGATAAACAATACTATAGTTTAAATTAAATTTTAAACATTAATCATTTTATTGCGTTTAAAAATGCAAATATTTCCCCTTACTTTTAATTTTCGGATTTCTAATATATTTTTCTTTGCGCTTTTAAAAGTATAAATTATTTATGTTGTAATTTAAAGATTAACGGAACGATTACATTTCATTTACGATTTCGAAAGTCCACATTTCTTCTACTTTTTAATTTGATTTCGAAAAATTTTGAAGCTTTCTTTAATACCTTAATTAATTGTGTATTTATAAAAATGCATTAATGTCATGATTAAATATTACCAGCCAATTAATTTTACAAATAAACGAGTATTCATTTTTCAACAATTTCATATTATTCATAGCTAATGACATCCTATTTAATCACTGGGAAAATATACTTAAAAAATGCCTTATCTGAAAAGAACACTTGTTTTATGTTTGTAATTATTTAACCTTATATTAAGAGCATTTTTTTTTAGTTTCAAAACGAAAGCTTATTTAATATTAGTAAATCTACAGAATAGATATATCTAGATAAATCTAGTTTAGTAAATCTAGGAAACAATTTTTATGAATGCTTCAGTAGAAAAATACTACAACCTCAATAAATGTTTTTTGAATCCACTCTTCTTACAATATAAGTTTATTGCATAACATACTTTCAATGATAGTGCTTTATTAAGTTTTATGAGAAATAAAAACATTAAGCAGGTATTAATACATTATAAATTCTACTGTGTATAATGCTGAAAATTTAAAAAAGAACACCGTGCCTGAATAAGTTTAATAGAAAAAGTCACTTTAATATACATAATATATTAATAAAAAATAATATAGATTAGTAAAAATTATCGATTAATAAAAATTATCTTGCGATGCAAATAATATTTTGGCTGTTTAAAAATTATCGATTCTCAAAAAAAAAAAAAAAAAGATAAATTAGAAAACATTATTTGCAACATTGTAAATAGATCAACTGAATTTGCAGTTGTCGTTATTATGAGGTGAAATTAAATTCTTTAATTAAGTTTTTATTAAAAGAGAAAAAAATTCAAGTTAAAAATGTGTGAAGTGCAATTTAATCCCAAATGTCTACGTTACCACTTTTAAAATATTTAAAATAAATTCGTAAATTTTGTTAATAGTTTTTAACACAGTTAAATAGTGTTTATGACTTCGGTTCCCCTTTCTCACTATGCTTTTACATTCGCAAAAAAATTGCGGAAAAAATGGTATATTATTTACGGGTACTTTTCGGTTAGCCGAGCGCCAGTGATATATATACACACATACATATATACATATCTCGTATACATATATATACATACACATATATATACATATATATGTATATACATATGTATTTATATATGTACATATATCACTGGCGCCCGGCTAACCGAAAAGTACCTATTTACGTTTACTATATTACATTTGCAAATGAAAGTGGAGTGTGAAGCATTTACATTTCTTTAACAGGGACAGACAAAAGAATTACATTGCGTTATGTAGTATGGTAAAAAAATTCAGTGTTTTTTAATAACGTTGCACTACTTCAAATGTAATAAAATTGATATGCCTCACTAAGGTTCACTACAACATGTTTACTACAGAAGAAGGAGTGCGTAGCAGTTGCAGAGACACACAAAATAATTCGAATGCAGTGCTATGTATGATCGATATTCGCAGAATGTATGTTTTGTGTTGTTGTATGCGTTTTTATGCTAACTAAATTTTAGTATAACAAGTGGTGTGCATAAATGCTATGGTTGATATACATGGCTGCACAAATGGACTAGTAAGAATTATTACTTATGAGCGCGAAATGATGAAAGAGTCTTTTGAAATGTGTTAGGCATTTTAAACCACTGTAATACAACAGCATAAGAGGAGATATTTGAGTAATATGAATATATTTATATACAGGGCTATGAAAAAGAAACTGGATACATTGCCCGTATACTAAAGAAAACTGCACGAAGTGCGTTTTTAACTGTGTTATGCCTTTTTCAGCAGACTTAAATTTTATCATAATATGTGGCGCGCATAAAAATCTGTATATCATATTTAGGGATTCCCAAAAAATCGAATGCCTTAACGACTATGGGCGGCGATTACCGAAATGTGTTTTAAATTGCATTATATGTTTTCTATATTGTTTGTATCTAAATAGCTGCTTTCACCATATGAAAAATAAATTGTAATAATGTTTTATACATGTTGTAAAACTTTTCATTATCTACGTGTGACGCATCATTTTTCATTTTTGTTTACATTGCGAGCGTATGTGTGTATGTAAATAAATGGCTACACACATGGTAGTATTGAAAAAGTTTTATAATAGTTAACAAAGGAATATTTTAACAATCGCCATTTAACACATATTTAACTTCCTCTGTGTAACTTTATTAACCATTGGAACCACATAAACTTGTAACTAATTTTAACAGTTGGAACAACATTTCATTACAGCATTATTATGCAGTCACGTTATTAAGGCACACGCTTGCATTTTATAATATAAGAGCAGTGCTCTTATTTATTGAATAAACATAATCCGGCTCCTGCTCATCATATTTTTGATCATTTTTTCTACGTTCTCTATAATTACCTTTATTGCTTTTTTCTTGTTAGATTTTTTATTCAGCATAATTTTTCTTCTCGCATAGAGATTATTTTTTTACCAAGACGTATCTACAATGAATTTAAGTCATAGAAACAGTTGTTTCTACTAACATTTATTTTTGCTTCAATGCTTCATATGATGGATATGATGTATATGCGCTATATTAGAAGTGATTCTTTAAGATAGTGAAAACACTCTTATCAGTCTACTCTAATTCAGTATTTCTAATATAAAGTAATATTGAATACAATGTGCATTTGAAAGTTCGATGAATTGTATTAGAAAACAAATAAAACAGTAAATACAAGTAAACAAACATTAATGATTTTCAAAATAATCTTCACCGGATATAATGCACATTCGATAACATTCGTTTAGCTTATGAAATTGTTAAATAAGTCTTTATTTGGAATATATAGAAGCGTTTATTTTACATGTTTTCATATTCTAATATTTAATTCCCTTATAACATTTTGAGATAGTCTCCGATCGCTTGCAAGCATCTGTCGCACCTGCAGGATGTTGGAATGTTTGCTTGGTGACAGTCGACACTATCTTTGCTCTTCTTCAACTGCTTCCTTTCTGTCACGAAAAAGTTTGCAGAAATATTTAATATATATTTTTCGCATGATTTCTGTTCTGCACATTTGCTACAATTCATGCTAACTTACAGAAAGCACAACCTTCATCGCCGTTTTCCCAATTTCTTTCAAAACTTTGAATTTACGCGTTGCTCCATTGTACTGTGACATAAGAACACACACTCATTACGTTCGAATGGCTTCATCAGTCATTTGCTTATGCTTAGTGTGTTCGAACGCTACATGACATTTCTCGACTAATATTTTTTTACATGCGTATGTGAATGCGCACGTTTTTAGCTCACGTTGCTGTTTAGCTATCGATACATTCACGGTATATTTTAGAAGCATCTTGCTGAATGTAGTTAGAGACGCTTCCAGTAGCACTTAATATGTTTCAGCTACCAGTTCAATAGTTATTTAAGTAGAAATGTTGAACGATACAAAATATATTCATGTGAATATTAATAATATCGCCCATCTATTTACATTTAAAAAAGAAATGTCTTCGTTTTAGAATATTTTTAACAACGCAATTCAAATTCCAGTCATTTATAAGATCTTAAAATATTGACTGTTGATTTTATTTCCGGGAAATGAATGGAAATGAGTACATCGAATTTTTCGAACAATTTTAACAAGTGTTGTAAAGGGTTATTTTTTTTCTCCCTTACAACTGCCATTTAAATAATTAATAATAATAATATAATACATCATATTGATACAACTTTCAAAAGGATTGATAACGATATCGTCTGCAGAAATATTTAATATGTCTTTTGCGCATGATTTCTGTTCTGTAAATTTGCAACAATTCATGCTAACTTTCAGCAAGCATGAGTAACCATCGCTGTTTTCCAAATTTCATACAAAACTTTAAATTTACGTGTTGCTCCTGTTGTCACTGAATTGTCACTGAATTTTTCGAACAGTTTTAACAAGAGTTGTAAATGCTGATTTATTTCTCTTCCTTCTAAATGTCATTTAAATAATTAATAATAATAATAATAATAAATAATATTGATACAACCTTCAAAAGCTTTTATATCATAACTTAATATTTCCATCAATATAAAAGAAATCAACATTTTTATGCAAACTACAAGCATACAATCCTAATAAAAAAAAAAAGAAAATTTAAAAAGCATATCCTTGTTTATATTAATTAGTGAAATGCTATCCTTTGTTATTGGCAGAAAAGGGACTTAAAATATGACATCTTTTTTTATTACTATGTCACCATAAATTCTTTCGTATCTTTGTATTTCTAATTAAAAATGTTGACATTTTAATGGTTTTAAAAAAACGTTACTTTTGCATAAAAAAACCCTTTTTCTCTCAATAATGAATAAATTTTCTTTGCATTATTCGAGGTTCATTTTCTTAAAAAAAATACTTAAACCATAAATCTGAGTTTATTAACAAGGGATCACTAATGAAGAATAGTTGTTTTTTAACTTGAGATTTCGGAAAAAAAGTTTTTATGCTTTGTAAATGTAATTAACTGTCTTATTTTGAAAATTTATAAAATGTTTCCAGAGTATTCTATTCTGATAACTAGAGATAGAATTCGCTTTAAAATATACTTATTATGCACAGTGTAATTTATAAAATAAAAACGCTTTATGTTGTTTAATTGATTATCCATTTAATGTTTTAAAATTAAATCGCAGTAGTGGCAATGAAGTCCTACTCGCCTAATTAACTTGACAAATATCGATAAAATGAATATTTTAAAAATAAAAATGGTCTTACGTTGGTCATAGAAACAGACTACAAATTTTAAGTTAATTCCTTCAGATAACGTAAAAAAAATCTAAATAAAGATACAGCAGTGTAAGACAAAGACAAATGTTTCTTAGTCTACTGAAATATCATATAACAATGAAATAAAATAATACAATAAATATTTCCTAATTACCCATGATAACGAAAATCGTCTTTATCATTAGAAACCTAAAATACCAATATATTTTCGTGATTAAAGAATCCTTTATAAAAACAAAGTTTCTATTGCTGCTACTGATTTTCGAAAACATTTCCGAGTAGTATTGATAGTAAATTAATGAGGTTTCTCAAACCAAAATATGTATTTATTAGGATGTTATTAATTCTCAAATAAAGATTCTGAGTTGCGTAATTGAATTTATACATGCAAGAGTATCAAATGTATATTATTTTTAATATTAACGTTAAAGCTGTTAATTTGTAATGTTTGTCAGTAAAACATGTTTGGTAAACATGAAAATGTTTGCTTGAGAATTGATAGCATCGAAATAACCTATATTCCTTGGGGGTAAAAGTGATAAACTAAAATTTAAAAAAGTGCCCAGTTAAACTGATATCTCACAGGCTATTCGCACTAATTGTATATTATACTCTTATTTCAAAGAATAATGCCCATCGAAAAATAAAGAAATCGACAACAAACATGTATACCAAATTTCAAGCAAATCGAATAATTCTGCATGAAATACCCATTTAGCAAAATTAACGGGGAATTACCCCCACCCCTCGTTTCTCCCCTTTATACTTAACCAATGAACCTCCAAATCTAATCCGGGAAGCGCCTTATCAGAATAAATCTGTATACCAAATTTGAAGCAAATCGGTTAACTCTGCATGAAAAATCTATTTATCTAAATTAAGGGGGGATTAGCCCCACGTTCCCTGCTTTATACTTGGGGACCAATGAACTCTCAAAACTAATCAGGGAAGCGCCTTATCAGAATGAACCTTATATACAAAATTTGAAGAAAATCGGATATTTCTATCAAGAGTTATACATACATATGTAGATACATACGTACATACATACGTAGATACATACGTACACACATACTTACGTACAAACAGAACCTGCGGCCGCATTTGCTCTCAGGCTTTGATAGCCTGTGAGCTAAACACTACTCCAAAACGTTTCTGAAAATCATTAATTCATCGTTCGTGGTTATTTTATATATTCCTAGATTTAAAAACATGAGATTCTTGTTGGACGGAAAAGTAAGAGAGGGGAATTCCAACATTTACGAGGGGGGATGTATAGTGGATACGAGAAGATCTTTACCTTTCAACGGCGTTGTGAATCACTGTTAATAAAGGTAAAGGGGGTTCGGATAGATTTACTGATTGAACTTTCTTTGAATTAAATAATTGCTTTTTTTAAAATCTAAAATTAAGATACACACTTTGATAAAGAAAATAGAGACATAAAATTATTAAGAAAAATCATTTTATTTAATTATATAGTGAGATCATAAATAAAATTATAGATAAATAGGAACACATTGATTTCTCAAAATTATCACTTCATAAAAATCATATTTAACACATTTATTTCTCAAAATTATCAGTTCATGAAAATCATATTTTGCAGCACTAACTCTTTTTAATTTAAAGCACTTAATTATAAAAAAAAACACTATTTTACAGCACAGCATTGTATCGTTGTTAAATTTTGAGGGAGGCAAATATGCCAAATATTTAAATTTACATTAAACATATGACTCTAAGTTAATTCAACAATTTTTCTTTCAATAATCAATAGGTAAAATTTCAGTATTCGTTTATATTATTCAGTTTGGCTAGCCAGGGAAAAATGTATTGAACGTATCTCACCCATTGTTCGTTCTTTGAAGTTCATCTCTAGTAATGATGTAGGACTTTGTTCATCCTTGCTCGTTATTAACCAGGGGAACCCATAGATGGATCATTCTTGCCAGTTTGGAAAAGCCGGGATCTTTCTCGGTGATGGCTCTGGACTCGGCCGCTAGTTCTGCTTCCCAAGGGGGGGGGGGGGGGTTCAGGAAAAATAATCGTACGGCGCTGGGTCGGATCGGCGAAAGCAACTTCTGTTTCAACGGCCTAGCAGCAGTCTCCTTAAGGCGGATGGAGTTACACATTCATTGGAGTTGGCCGGAGTTCGAAGGGAATACTGGCTGGAAGAACTTAGCAAAACTCCTTGCACCGATGGAGATATTTTTCTGAAGTGACACAGTGCCAAAAAAAAGGAATGTCTCTTTTTGTTAATATTATTATTTATACTATGTCTGCGCCTGGGCGTTGATACAGAAAAAATCTCTTTTTTTATTGGATGCCCTTTATGACCTTATGCAAATTTTAGTTCAGCAAAATCCCATTGGTCAACTCTTAGAACCAATGATAATGTCTTTTGGGATGGGTTAATTTTGCAGCTGCACGTTTTCCCATGCGGGGCAGTTCTTTGGAAATGGGTGCGCCCGACATGCGAGCATTCCTAGAAATACGATATAAACTTCCTGTTTCCCTAGCTAGCGTCTTCGTGAATTTAAACCTTTAACACTCGTTTGGTTGACGATCACACTGTATATACAGGCATAATACATACATATAAAGGAAAACAATGTAACATACATAAATATAATATAGCATCTAAACTAAACCATAAAAAAAATAAGTCCAAAGTTCATGTTCTTTATTTATTTAAAAAATGTGTGAACAATCGTTCCCACAATTCTTTATACAGTGTAAATGAGAACTTAAAGAAATTATGTTAATGAACTCAACTACAGAAAAAATTCCGATTCATTTAGCGTATTTCTATAAGCGCTTCACTTTTTTACGATTTTTTTTCTATCTTCAGAATTGTGACAAAAAAATAGTTTCTATTATTTTAAGTACTCTAACAGAAACGTTTTTTTCAGTTATAATTCTTAATTAAACGATTTTACAGCGCTTTGACTACCGTACGGAAAAACAATATTGCACTGTTAGTTCATACTCATAATAACTGTTTTCAAGTACTATATGAGTTGAAAAATCTTAAGTATGAAGTGTATTGTAGTGTAGTGTTCTATTGTAATATGGGCCTATTTAATTTACTATGAAGCAAAAATGCAAAATGCAATATGTTAACCAAAAGTTTAAAATCAAATATAAAGACCCTATATTAAGCTTACGATTAATTGTTTCGCAATAAAAAGTAAAAATAATTATGATACTAATAAGAACACAGTGTATTAGTTACGAATTAAAAAAAATAATCATGGACTAAATGATTATTAACTTATGAACATACTATTTGAATAATATGCAATACTTTGCAGCATACACTTTTATAAATTTCAAAACAGTTTCAATAGTTTAGCTCAGACTTTCACCACTAAAATGCTATCATATTCAGCTTTAGTTCTTCAAAAATAAACTTTAAAACATAAACATGTAAATCGATAACAATAAATCTATTTTCTAACCTCTTGCGAGTTTTTTATGCCAACTTTACAATCATCACGATCTACGCGTTTTGTGAGAATAAAAATACTGCTAAAATATTTTTCTTACAACAATATTTGTACAGTATAACGAGAAAAAATATATTCGTAATAGTTATCTGCAAATGGAAAAATATATATAACAAGTAATGTTTAAGAGAAAAAGATATAACTGACTTTAAGGGACTGCTTGTTAAGTTTGTATTTTTGTGACAATATATACTGATGTTATCCATGTAAGTGTCATGCACAATTGAAATTAAAATTTGTTTAAAACCTAAATCCCTTACCAACCTGGCGCACTTTAACGCAATATCTCTAATCTTTGCTTAATGTTGGAAAAATAATACACACATATTTTATACTCTAAAAAAATCGTCAAAAAAGTACAGCAAGCAAGTTGCTGGAACATCCCTGCGATTGAAAGAGACTTTTGTTCGACGATTTGAAGAAATTTTCTTCTTTTGACGGAAGAATTTCAGCAAATTTTATGTTTCGATTTGCGAATTTTTCGTGTATTGTGGGAAACAGTACATATATAAAATGTTTATTTCTAATACAAAAAAATACTAAGCAGCACAGCTGCCAAAGCACTTATTTGATTTGCTAATATTCAGTTTAGATTGGAGAAATTCAGGAAATCTTTACATTAGATTGAGGAATTTTCTATATTTTGGGGGAAATAGATAAAACAAAGCGGGGAATTTTGTCATATCGCAATATAAAACCAACTGAAAAATTCGATTAATTCACTTTTTTTTTTTTTTTGAGGGTATACTAATTCATATTAAAATATATAGATTTTCCTTCTTAAAAAAATGGATGAAAAATTCGTTTGAAAAATAAGTATAAAAACTCTATCGGAAAGAGTCAAAGTTAAACCCTCACCAGAAACAGTTTGTATCTACCCGACGTCAATCAAATACGCAATGAGAAGAATTATTTGATCGCCCAGACCCGAAAAGCTGGGTAGGTCATATCCTGGAAAAAATATGCTTACCAACATGTTGTAGATCCTAAATTCTCATTTGTATGTATAACTGTCTACCAAGAAAAGAGTATCCTTAATTATAATGCGCAGTCGACGATCATTTATTAAAATTCACTATCAATACTATTCACGACGAGTGGTTTTAAAAACACAAAATCTGGCTATGTAGGGGAGATGGGGGATGAATGGGACATTTTCACAAAAATAATTATTTTAAATATTTTATTTAAGTTATTATCAATATTACATATCACATTTTATACATTAAGTGTTTGCATCTTATGCACACTACATCTTATGCACAATATTTATTCAAGATTATTATTATACAGAAATATATTATGAAATTAAAAAACAGCTCCTCTATGTGCCAATTATCCCCACTGCAGGGATGAATTGGACACAAACATTTTCCTCCCTTTATTCAATGTTAAGGACTACAAGCTGAGAAAAATGCCTCCTTATCAAAAGCTGAGAGATTGTAAAATGGAATATGATCTCCAGGATTATTTGTTATCAAATCATCTTGGACTCATCTCAGCTTTGCCTTAAAAAGCCCATAAACGGAAGCATTCAATGGCTGAAGACAATGGCTACAATGAGGATGAAATGTTAAAACAATAATTACCATAAAGTGTTAATTTATCAAACTATATAGTATTATTTAGGTAATAAAGATATTTTTCAGCATCCTGTAGGGATGAATGAGACAATCCTATTCATCCAATTTGAAATGTCCCAATCATCCCCATGATGCATATATTCAATTTTCAGTCATTTTGTCTCGAAAAGTATTTTGTCACGATGGTTAATATACATTCATTTTAATTACCAATATTGAGCCTTGAAATAAAAAACTACAACATATCTTAATTGTTTATATTGCATAAGATATTTAAGTAACTTCAAATGTAAAAAAAAAAATAATAATAACTTTTAAGCAAAGTTTTCAGGAAATGATAATTTGAAGGAAACTGAAAACAGACATGTGGTCTTGCTTTTGGTTCTGAAGCAGGCTATAGTAGTGAAATCTATGAGGATAGGAAGCAAAAAAAAAAAAAAAGTTTATTTCCTGAAATATTGAGAACGTCCCATCCATCCCTTGTCCCATTCATCCCCCATCTCCCCTACTGTAACATCATATTAATATTTCGTGATGATTGGTCAATTTTTACGAAAGTTAAAGTTTATAAAAGAAAAAAAGACAAGAATACTGACAGGCAGAGAAATACGTTATTCTAATATATTGATGATATTGAAACAGAATCACCTTCAGACTGAGAGTTAGATTTCTAATATACAAAAAAATAGTGAAAAAAGTGCATCTGTTCGAGAGAGATATGCATGAGCATACATACATACATACATGGTATATATTTATGCATAGTTACATACATATACACTATATTGCCAAAGGTGATTGGTCACTTTTTTGGGGCGATTTTAGACGTTTTATTAACTATCTAGAAAAATACATGAGAAATTAACCTGAAACTGCAGGTGTGTAAGCAGTATAGTATAGCTTATATATTTCCGTGAATATTTTTTCCCGAAACCCCACAGGGGACTGTCGACAAATTGAAAAATAACGAATATCTTTTGGATTACCCTGTAAAAACTAATGTAGCAAAATTGTTCAAACTCAAGATTATTAATAAGTGGTTTATTGTAATATACTGTGTTAATTTTTATGAGAATAGCATGAATATTCGAAGAGAAATTAAGGTTTTTATAAAAACCGACTCAAATTTCGCCAAGTTTTTTGCTTATAATTTGCAGAGTTCTTAATATAAAAAAAAGTTATTTTGAGAAAATATGTCAAACAACATTGTATATAGTACTCTGCAATCGGAATTTAAAAAAAAATAAAAATTGGATGAAAAATGAGCAGGTTTACTAAAAAATGTTTCACTGCGCATGCGCGAATGCAATCAAAATATAATACGCATACTGTATTAGCTAAGTATATAGAGCAACTTTTGTGAAAGTCTTGCTCTATATACTTAGCAGATGAGAATTTTTAATCATAGATTAAAAATTCTGAAAATTATTATCGATAGAAGAAGCTCGAAATCCGTTGTTCCCAAAAGGAAGCAAAAAGATGAGGTGTTGTATCCAAATATAGTAGTACGTGCAATATTGTGTACTCTATCTTGGCACTAATCCACAGATATTTAATACAACCCCTTATAGTTTTGCTTCTTTTGGGGAACAACGGATTTCGAGCTTATTCTATCCACGATAATTTTCAGAATTTTCAAGCTATTATTTTGAGATTTTCACAAAAGTTGCTCTATATACTTAGCTAATACATTATGTATATTATATTTTAATTGCATTCGCGCATGCGCAGTGAGACATTTTTTAGTAAACCTGCTCATTTTTCATCCAATTTTTATTATTTTTTAATTCCGATTGCAGAGTTTTATGTACAATGTTGTTTGACATATTTTCTCAAAATAAATTTTTTTATATTAAGAACTCCGCAAATTATTAGCAAAAAAACTAGGCGAAATTTGGGACTGTTTTTATAAAAACCTTATTTTCTCTACGAGTATACATGCTATCCTCATACAAATGAACATAGTATATTACAATAAGCCACTTATTAATAATCTCGAGTTTTAACGCCTTTGCTACATTAGTTTTTACAGGGTTATCCAAAAGATATTCGTTATTTTTCAATTTGTTCACAGTCCCCTATGGGGTTTCGGAAAAAAAATATTCACGGAAATATATAAGCTATAGTATACTGTTTACACACCTGCAGTTTCAGGTTAATTCCTCATGTATTTTTCTAGATAGTTAACAAAACGTCTAAAATCGCAAGTTTCCAATCACCTTTGGCAATATATATATATATATATATATATATATATATACGCAAACGAATTATATAATCTCCTTTATTGGAAATCGATTAAAAAGTTATCATATTTGAGGGCCAATTTTACATTTCGTTCGTTCTTTATATATAAAAAAAATAGCTGTTCATTTTCGTGCTTTTTGTTCAAAAGTAATAAATTATGCTGATGACATCACCATATATTAAGTGCATATTAAAATAATTTAAATAAAATAAATTAGTAGAAATTCCCCACTGTATTTTTTAAAACTAAAATATTTTGTTGCGAACATTCTTAAATATTTTCAGGAAACTTTAATTCAGAAACAAGAGAAACAAATCTTATATCAAAATATAACTGAACTGCTTTACACTTAAATCGTATTTTCATAGTTATTCGTAAAAATGGTTTAAGCTTAATTAATAACTCATAAAGAGTATAGCTTGTCAAGAGTTTCTCTTAAATTCTGTATCAATTTAAATAAAAGTAATGCAAAACTTGTTATGCAGCCACGTTTGAGATGCGATGCAGTTAACGTTAATCAGAAATACGGTAACGTTTAATGGGAAATCTCTTATTGCTAACGAGTAAAGTAGTTTTAAAGATAAAATTTCGTTATCGGTTAAGGATTCAGTAATTAGTCTGAAGTTCATTATCGCAAAGGTGAAACTCATTATATTACTCATATTTGAAATTCCGTTATTAAAATAGTTTAAAATTACACTTTGGACGTGAGTGCATTTTCAACGTAAAGTTTTAATAGTTCGTTTCGCTGAAAGTTTAATTGCAATAAAATATATTATTAAATAATTTAGGTACATTATATTTTAAATCAATGCATGAAGTTTAAAACTAATCATTTGGTGGAATATGTTTTCTCTTTCTGAATAATGTTATATAATATGGTATAAAAGCACTTATATATTATGATTTTTAATGTTTTTGAAATATAATTTTCGCAAAAGATATCAAGTTCACTTAAATTTTACATCAACTAGTTTATATTAATGTTATATTCACTGAATAAACTTTTCAGAAAACATATTTTATTGGCTTATTTATTATAAACGTAGAAAAACTATTAAGAATTACTCAAATGAAATAAACAACAATGCCTTTTTCATTGTGTTCATGGGTATGAAAATTTAGTACTATAAAATTTTAATGATATACGACTTTCATTGTAAAAATCAATTACTTTCAGAGTAACAGTCATTAAATAGACTCCTTAAAGTTATTTAATATCTATATATATCTATATATATATATCTATATATATATATATATATATATATATATATATATATATATATATATATATATATAAACTCGGTTTATGGCGTTAGGTGCCGCCATCAAAAAAATCTACAAGAAACCACTCAAGGGTGCATTCCTCCTCCTTCCTCATTTCCCTTTTTGATTTGTTCTATAATTAAATGCGATTTCGTGTAGTCTCTCATCACTCATTCTTTTAACATGACCATACCAGATTAATTGATTCTTTTGGAGATCATCTAACATGGTTCCCTTTATTTTCATTATTTCTTTGATTATTACATAAATTATTTAATAAATATAAATATATTGTAAAAATGTATAAGAACATTATACAATGCACGCAAATATGTTTAATAGATAGGACTGCTGCTCAAACACATATATCTTGACTGAGAAAAATTCTAATGGTGAAACTGCATACATAATATTTTGCACTACAACTTATCGATAAACATTATATACACTTTTCCATTAGCCAAGTACGAATGCTATCACCAACAGCAGATATTTTTGTATTTAAAATAATGGTGGTCGCATCTTGAACCTTGATAGAAATGTTTTCATCAGTGTACAAAATACAAACATATTCGAAAAAAAAAACTTTCACGCATTTCCCTTAAAAACACAAAAGATTATAATAATGAACTAGCTGGCTTCGCCCGCCAGCGGGCCACTAATTTACATCGGTGCCTCGAATTGTAGAAAATCTCGAATCTTGTAAAACCTCAAACCGGACGAACCGCCGAACCGGGTCCCCGCTGCCTTCGGCACCGTATACCGGTCGTGCTACGCACGCACCGGGTAATCCCTTAATTAGCACATTGAATTGTACAAACCTCTAACCGAACGAACCTCCGGCCCTGGTCCCCGCTGCCTTCGGCACCGTATAACAGTCGTGCTACGCACGCACCGGGTAATCCCTTAATTAGCACATTGAATTGTACAAACCTCTAACCGAACGAACCTCCGACCCTGGTCCCCGCTGCCTTCGGCACCGTATACCGGTCGTGCTGCGCACGCACCGGATAATCCCTTAAATTGCACATAGAATAGTATAAACCTCTAACTGAACGAACCTCCGGCTCGGGTCCCCGCTGCCTGCGGCACCGTATAGCAGTCGTTCCGACCCTGGTCCCCGCTGCCTTCGGCACCGTATGACGGTCGGGCTACGCATGCACCGGATAATCCCTTAAATTGCACATGTAATAGTATAAACCTCTAACTGAACGAACCTGCGGCTCGGGTCCCCGCTGCCTGCGGCACCGTATAGCAGTCGTGCTGCGCACGCGCTGCAGTATACGTTAGTTCCACCTTCCGCCACCAGGTGGCGCAATCTGTTTATATGATCATAACTGAAATCGTTAAGACTTTCGATGTCTAGTCGAATGAGCCATACCCCGTCGTTTTCATGCCCGTAGAACCGAAGACAGGAAAGCGCCCCCTAGTGGTGAAAAAACGAAATAAAATCGGTAAGCTCTATCGATGTCGAGTCGAATTGATTTAGACTACCTGAGTTCTAGTTCAAAGACAGGGACCTGTAGAAAAACTTAAAAAAAAAAAAAAAAAATCGATAACGGGCGAAGCTCGCTTTTCCCTATCATAATATCTGGATAGGGGGTCCTTATTACTTTAATTATGATGTTTGGAATCAGTTTGGTGGACATCCGTAACATAGTTTCTTAGTTATAGAAACGGACCACAGTTAAAAGAAAAAAGCGGGGGGGGGGGTTGGCGATGACACTGCTTTTCCTCAAACAACTTATGTAGACTACCTGAGTTCTAGTTCAAAGACAGTGAGCTGTAGAAAAACTTAAACTAACAAAAAAAAAAAAAAAAAAAAAATCGATAACGGGCGAAGCCCGCTTTTTCCTATCATAATATCTGGTTGCCACTCTAAAACAAAAACTGAAAATACTCGTAATGCAGTTTTTAGACGCGGCCTACTTCTTAAAATCGTAATATCTAGCCGGCACTGTAATGGAAATCTTTCTTTTGCTTTAATTATACAAATAACGATGATTAATTATACAATAAAATAATATATCGGCTCGTAATGAAGATATGACAATAATTTTTAGATATTCTGAAAGCAGAATCCATTTAGCGTCGCCCTGTCAAAGTTTGGAATTTCTGCGCCTCTTAGAATCAGAGATTGGGACCCCTCTGAAAAAAAACCCAATTGAACGTCACGTGACCACCGTAAAAAAATTGCGCCTCTACTCTTGAAAATATTCCTCTTGTCTGAAAATATCCGGTCACGTGTCGTTTTTCTGCATTGGTTACAAATGATTAGAAATAGATTGCTTCATTAACCGGTTTTTAATTCATATCTTCCGATTTTACTGGTCGAATTGTACAATCTTTTTTTTGTTGAAATCAGGATATTTTTTTACGTGTGATGGCCGATTTGGGGGTCCAGAGATTAATTCTTTCATTGTTTTTCGAAAACGGACTTGAGCATTACATGAAAGCTGTCAGGTGAATTTGCTCTTTCTTCCTTCCAAACATCTGCGTTCCAGGCAGTCTGCGGTCTCTACATGCCGCGCCGAAAGAATTAAAAAATTATTTTTTATTGATCGATTTTTAAAGGATTTTTTAAGTTCTAAAGGTCGTACGGGAATGATTTTTCGAATTTCTGAAAGCAAATGCTCTCCTGAATCTGTCTGTCCCGTTTCCGAATTTCTGACCCCCCGACTTCCGTAGATCCGGGTCGGTTTAAAAACCCGCACTGCGGTTTGGGGCTTAATTTGCTCCTGGCAACCCTGCCTTTTTCGAGAATCGTCTCCACCGGCAACCCTCGGCGGAGGCGAATTTTTCGCTGTTTTGACTTCTCTTCCGACTTCGGTTTCGGTCGGTAATAAAAACAGTTTCGTCGGTTAATAACGCCCCGGGTCCGGGTCGGAGGCCCGACCCGATCGAAACTTGAGCGTCGCGCCTTTTTTGCGAATTTTTCGGTACGCGTCCGCCGTCGGTGCGTCGATTAGTCCGGGAGCCTTTGCGGGTACAAAGGCGGAGTGCACAGACAGACAGACACACACACAGACGTTTACCGTCCTTAATATTAGTGACTAGCTGGCTTCGCCCGCCAGCGGGCCCCTAATTTACATCGGTGAGCCATACCCCGTCGTTATCCGGGCCATAGAAACATAGATAAGAAAACGCCCCCTGGTGGTGAAAAGCGAACTAAAACCGATAAGGTCTAGTATCCTCTATCGATGTCGAGTCTATTGAGCCAAACCGCGTCGTGATGTTACCCATAGAACCCGAGTTGGCTGAAAAATGCTTTAATTACACCTTCCACCACCAGGTGGCGCAATCTGTTCTATACGAACCTCGGGCAGTGAAACCGTTAAAGCTATCGATGTCGAGTCGAATAAGCCATACCCCGTCGTGATCCGGCCCATAGAAACAGAGTTCGGAAATCGCCCTCTAGTGGTGAAATGCGGAACTAAAGTCGATAATCTCTAGTATCCTCTATCGATGTCGAGTCGATTGAGCCAAACCGCGTCGTGATGTGACCCATAGAACCCGAGTTGGCTGAAAAAACCTTTAATTGCACCTTCAACCGCCAGGGGGCGCAATCTGTTCTATACGAACCTCGGGCACTGAAACCGCTAAAGCTATCGATGTCGAGTCGAATAAGCCATACCCCGTCGTGATCCGGCCCATAGAAACAGAGTTCGGAAAGCGCCCCTAGTGGTAAAAAGCGGAACTAAAGTCGATAATCTCTACTAAGCTCTATCGGTGTCGAGTCGAATGAGCTATACCCCGTTGTGATGGGACCCATACGAAGGGAGATATTTTCAAAAGAAATAGCAAATTTCTTAGCTTTTTTTTTCCCCTATGCAAAAATGACAATTATTTAAAAAATATTAAAACTTTTAAAAATAAATGTTCCTGTGTTGACTCTCTAGTTTATTTGACTGCGATCGACCATGAAGTTGACTCTTTACATATCGTATAATCTCTGATCCATTGAAGAGAAATATTGTATAGTAAGTTAGTCAGGTATTGTATAGCAAGTATTTGCAGTGCAATTGGCTGTTTCAGAATACAAATATCCTAGTAGAATAGAATTTTAACTATGAAAATATAATTATTTCTCAAAATAAATCATATATTCGGAAAGCCCATTCAATTCTGTACGCAAAATGAGCAACGATTTTTAATTTAAGATCGTTAATAAATAAGATAATTACGGCGAAAGCAAAGTCATTTATTACAGTTTGATTAAACTGTGCTTGCGCCGAAAAACGCTCATTTCTAGAAACGGGTTACACAAAAGAGTTTTTTTTTAATTGATAATAATCGAATTTTTTAAAGTCGAAGTAAAGTCGAACTAAAGGTTTTATATTAATCTCGAAAGAACGGAAATGTACTTGGGTGTGTTTGTTTGTTTTTTTGTTCTTTCAGAGAGCCGATGCGCGATTTTAAAAATCGCAGAGAATCGGAATTTGCAAAAGTGAGTCTGCGCGCGAATTTTTTTCGAAGAGTTAATATTTGTATTTTTCAAAAACGATCGCAGATTTCGAAAGGATAAAGAATGTAGATCTCGTCTGGTATTTTTAGTTTTCATTGACTCGTTTGGAACCGCCGCAGCGAATTTTTCAAAATAGTCGAAATTGCCGAAATCGCGAAACGGTGTACGGAAAATATACGTTTTCGAAGGGTTAACTGACGTATTTTTTTTAATGGAAGGTGCCATTGGAGAGGACAAAGAACGATCCTTTATTTGGTGAAATCCGTTTATCCGAATCTTTCTTAGTCCGGCGGATGCGAGGTTCGGACGAAGGGAGAAAATCAAAAACACGAATTCGACGCTTTTTGATTATTTTTTTTGAAAGGGTTAATATCGAAATTTTTTCGAACCGACCGGATCGTTAGAGACGTAAAAGTACGTTCTTTGAGAATATGTTGACGGTTTTTTCGTATTTCAGTCGGTTCGCCGTCGGCGAGTTTAGACAATCGTAAAACGAAACCGGCAGAAGCGATCTTTCCTTCTTCTTTTTGCGGAAGATGAGGATTGAGCTCTTCTGGGCATGCGCAGAGGACTTTCCACATAGGTTTCTTTTGAAGCAATTAAAACAGCTTTATTCGTTAATAACTCCCTTAATTAAGGGCCGATTTTTTCGAAACTGCAATTCCTGAAGGCCCGGATTTTTCTGAATTTTTTGACACAAAAAGCGCTTCGCTACTCGCTACGCTCGCAGAGTTTATCCGGGTACAGATACACACACACACAGACAGACACACAGACGGATACGAACATTAATAATAAGGACTAGCTGGCTTCGCCCGCCAGCGGGCCCCTAATTTACATCGGTAACTAAAATCGATAAAATCCCTAATTTACATCGGTGCCTCGAATCTTTTGTACTCTCCGGCTCGCACCCCCCTCGAACCGAACGAACTTCCGACACGGGTCCCCGCTGCCTTCGGCACCGGATAATCCCTTAATTTGCACATTGAGTAGTATAAACCTCTAACCGAACGAACCTCCGACCCTGGTCCCCGCTGCCTTTGGCACCGTATACCTGTCGTGCTACGCACGCACCGGATAATCCCTTAATTTGCACATCGAATAGTATAAACTTCTAACTGAACGAATCTGCGACCCTGGTCCCCGCTGCCTTCGGCACCGGCACATAGAATAGTATAAAGCTCTAACTGAACGAACCTCCGGTTCAGGTCCCCGCTGCCTGCGGCACCATATAGCAGTCTGCTGTATACGTTAGTTCTACCTTCAACCACCAGGTGGCGCAATCTGTTTATACGATCATAACTGAAATCGTTAAGGCTTTCGATGTCGAGTCGAATGAGCCATACCCCGTCATTTTCATGCCCGTAGAACCGGAGATAGGAAAGCGCCCCCTGGTGGTGAGACTCGGATCAAAAATCGATAAGCTCTAGTATCCTCTATCTACGTTGAGTCGATTGAGCCAAACCGCGTCGTGATGTGACCCATAGAACCCGAGTTGGATAAAAAATCCTTTAATTACACCTACCACCACCAGGGGGCGCAATCTGTTCTATACGGACATGAACGAAATCTGTAAAGCTATCGAAATCCAGTCGAAAGAGCCAAACCCCGTCGTAATCGGGCCCATAGAACCCGATTTCCGGAAGCGCTCCCTGGCGATGATGTTCCTGTGTTGACTCTCTGGTTCATTTTACTACGATCGAAATGAAGTTGATTCTTTACATAGTGTATAATCTCTGATCCATCGAATAGAAAGTTTCTATAACTCAAATGGCAACATTTCTTTCCGACGAAATGAAAAAAGGATGCGTTTTAAAACGACAAATTTAAATATATCGCACCCCCACACAAACACCAAATCATAAACCGGAATTTAAACAAACTATATAGAATCCGATATATAAAAAATAGAAAAAAAAAAAAATATTTTGATATCTTTTAGAGCTTTTGAACAAAGTAAACAAAGCAAGTATTTGCGGTGCAATCGGATGCTTCAGAATACAAATATCCTAGTAGAATAGAATTTTAACTATGAAAATATAATTATTTCTCAAAATAAATCATATATTCGGAAAGCCCATTCATTTCTGTACGCGAAATAAACAACGATTTTTTAAATAAAATCGTTAATAAATTAGATAATTACTTCCAAAGCAAAGTCACTTATTACACTTTGATTAATCTGTGCTTGCGCCGAAAAACGCTTATTTCTAGAAATGGGTTTCACAAAAGAATTTTTTTGAAATTGATAATACTCGAATTTTTTTAACTGAAAGGTGCCTTTCTAGAGCTGAATGTATGCACTTTTAGTTTTTTCTCTAGGAATTTATGTAAATCGATAAAAAATTGCTGCGGTGGGGGGGGGGGGGTATACATTGGCAAATTAGAGGAAACACGAAAGTGACGTACGGGAACGATCGGTTTCTAAAGGGTTAATGTACATATTTTTTAAAACTGAAATATATGTTTCGAAGAAGAAGAACGTGGCTATGATCTGGTGTATTTTATTTGTCTCTATTCACATTTTCCGAGTCGATGCGGATTTTTAAACATGGGCCTAAAAACGAAAATTCACGCGAGTGAGTTTCGGAAACCATTTTTTTAGAAGGGTTAAAAAACGAATATTTCAAAACTGATACCTGATTTTGAAAGGAAAAAGAACGTAGATTAGGCTCGGTATTTTTATTTTTTCGTATCTTGTTTAGAAGCCCACAATTGAATTTTTAAAGATTGGAGAAATCGCTGAAAAACCGAAAGAGACTTACGGAAAAAAACGATTTCGAAAGGGTTAACTGAAATATTTTTTTTAACTAAAGGTTTTATATTAATTTCGAAAGAGCGGAAATGTACTTGGGTGTGTTTGTTTGTTTTTTTTGTTCTTTCAGAGAGCCGATACGCGATTTTAAAAATTGCAGAGAATCGGAATTTGCAAAAGTGAGTCTGCGCGCGAATTTTTTTCGAAGGGTTAATATTTGTATTTTTCAAAAACAATCGCAGATTTCGAAAGGATAAAGAATGTAGATCTCGTCTGGTATTTTTAGTTTTCCCTGACTCGTTTGGAACCGCCGCAGCGAATTTTTCAAAATAGTCGAAATTGCCGAAATCGCGAAACGGTGTACGGAAAATATACGTTTTCGAAGGGTTAACTGACGTATTTTTTTGAATGGAAGGTGACATTGGAGAGGACAGAGAACGATCTTTTATTTGGTGAAATCCGTTTATCCGAATCTTTCTTAGTCCGGCGGATGCGAGGTCGGACGAAGGGAGAAAATCAAAAACACGAATTCGACCCTTTTTGATTATTTTTTTTGAAAGGGTTAATATCGAAATTTTTTCAAACCGACCGAATCGTTAGAGACATAAAAGTACGTTCTTTGAGAATATGTTGACGGTTTTTTCGTATTTTTGTCGGTTCGCCGTCGGCGAGTTTAGACAGTCGTAAAACGAAACCGGCCGAAGCGATCTTTCCTTCTTCTTTTTGAGGAAGATGAGGATTGAGCTCTTCTGGGCATGCGCGGAGGACTTTCCACATAGGTTTCTTTTGAAGCAATTAAAACAGCTTTGTTCGTTAATAACTCCCTTAATTAAGGGCCGATTTTTTCGAAACTGCAATTCCTGAAGGCCCGGATTTTTCTGAATTTTTTGACACAAAAAGCGCTTCGCTACTCGCTACGCTCGCAGAGTTTATCCGGGTACAGATACACACACACACACACACACACACAGACACACAGACGGATACGAACATTAATAATAAGGACTAGCTGGCTTCGCCCGCCAGCGGGCCCCTAATTTACATCGGTAACTAAAATCGATAAAATCCCTAATTTACATCGGTGCCTCGAATCTTTTGTATTCTCCGGCTCGCACCCCCCTCGAACCGAACGAACTTCCGACATGGGTCCCCGCTGCCTTCGGCACCGAATAATCCCTTAATTTGCACATTGAGTAGTATAAACCTGTAACCGAACGAACCTCCGACCCTGGTCCCCGCTGCCTTCGGCACCGTAAATCGGTCTACTCACGCACCGGCACATAGAATAGTATAAACCTCTAATTAAACGAACCTCCGGTTCGGGTCCCCGCTGCCTGTGGCACCGTATAGCAGTCGTGCTGCACACGCGCTGCAGTATACGTTAGTTCCACCTTCCACCACCAGGTGGCACAATCTGTTTATACGATCATAACTGAAATCGTTAAGGCTTTCGATGTCGAGTCGAATGAGCCATACCCCGTCGTTTTCATGCCCGTAGAACCGGAGATAGGAAAGCGCCCCCTGGTGGTGAGACTCGGAGCAAAAATCGATAAGCTCTAGTATCCTCTATCGACGTTGAGTCGATTGAGCCAAACCGCGTCGTGATGTGACCCATAGAACCCGAGTTGGATGAAAAATCCTTTAATTGCACCTTCCACCACCAGGGGGCGCAATCTGTTCTATACGAACATGACCGAAATCTGTAACGCTCTCGAAATCCAGTCAAAAGAGCCAAACCACGTTGTAATCGGGCCCATAGAACCCGATTTCCGAAAGCGCCCCCTGGCGGTGATGTTCCTGTGTTGACTCTTTGGTTTATTTTACTACGATCGAAATGAAGTTGATTCTTTACATAGTGTATAATCTCTGATCCATCGAATAGAAAGTTTCTATAACTCAAATGGCAACATTTCTTTCCGACGAAATGAAAAAAGGATGCGTTTTAAAACGACAAATTTAAATATATCGCATCCCCACACAAACACAAAATCATAAACCGGGTGTTAAATAAACTATATAGAATCCGATACATAAAAAATAGAAAAAAAAAAATATTTTGATATCTTTTGGAGCTATCGAAAAAGGTAAACAAAGCAAGTATTTAGCTGCTTCAGAATACAAATATCCTAGTAGAATAGAATTTTAACTATGAAAATATAATTATTTCTCAAAATAAATCATATATTCGGAAAGCCCATTCAATTCTGTACGCAAAATGAACAACGATTTTTTAAATAAAATCGTTAATAAATTAGATAATTACTTCCAAATCAAAGTCACTTATTACACTTTGATTAATCTGTGCTTGCGCCGAAAAACGCTTATTTCTAGAAACGGGTTTCACAAAAGAATTTTTTTTAAATTGATAATACTCGAATTTTTTTAACTGAAAGGTGTCTTTCTAGAGCTGAATGTATGCACTTTTAGCTTCTTCTCTAGGAATTTATGTAATTCGATAAAAAATAGCTGCGGCGGGGGGGTATACATTGGCAAATTAGAGGAAACACGAAAGTGACGTACGGGAACAATCGGTTTCTAAAGGGTTAATGTACATATTTTTTAGAACTGAAATATATGTTTCGAAGAATAAGAACGTGGCTATGATCTGGTGTATTTTATTTGTCTCTATTCACATTTACCGAGTCGATGCGGATTTTTAAACATGGGCCGAAAAACGAAAATTCACGCGAGTGAGTTTCGGAAACCATTTTTTTAGAAGGGTTAAAAAACGAATTTTTCGAAACTGATACCTGATTTTAAAAGGAAAAAGAACGTAGATTAGGCTCGGTATTTTTATTTTTTCGTATCTTGTTTAGAAGCCCAGAAATGAATTTTTAAAAATTGCAGAAATCGCTGAAAAACCGAAAGAGACTTACGGAAAAAAACGATTTCGAAAGGGTTAACTGAAATATTTTTTTAAACTAAAGGTTTTATAGTGATCTCGAAAGAACGGAAATGTACCTGGGTGTCTTTGTTTGTTTTTTTGTTCTTCCAGAGAGCCGATGCGCGATTTTAAAAATCGCAGAGAATCGGAATTTGCAAAAGTGAGTCTGCGCGCGAATTTTTTTCGAGGGGTTAATATTTGTATTTTTAAAAAAGGATCGCAGATTTCGAAAGGAAAAAGAATGTAGATCTCGTCTGGTATTTTTAGTTTTCTCTCACTTGTTTGGAACCGCCGCTGCGATTTTTTTAAAATCGTCCAAATTGCCGAAATCGCGAAACTGTGTACGGAAAATATACATTTTCGAAGGGTTAACTGACGTATTTTTTTTAATGCAAGCTGGCGTTGGAGAGGACAAAGACCGATCTTTTATTTGGTGAAATCCGTTTATCCGAATCTTTCTTAGTCCGGCGGATGCGAGGTTCGGAAGAAGGGAGACAATAAAAAACACGAATTCGACCCTTTTTGATTATTTTTTTTGAAAGGGTTAATATCAAAATTTTTTCGAACCGACAGGATCGTTAGAGACGTAAAAGTACGTTCTTTGAGAATATGTTGACGGTTTTTTCGTATTTCTGTCGGTTCGCCGTCGGCGAGTTTAGACAGTCGTAAAACGAAACCGGCCGAAGCGATTTTTCCTTCTTTTTGCGGAAGATGAGAATTGAGCTCTTCTGGGCATGCGCGGAATAATTTCCAGGTAGGTTTCTTTTTAGTAATTAAAACAGTTTTGTTCGTTAATAACTCCCTTAATTATGGGCCGATTTTTTCGAAACTGCAATTCCTGGAGGTCCGGATTTTTCTGAATTTTTTGATACCAAAAGCGCTTCGCTACTCGCTGCGCTCGCAGAGTTTATCCGGGTACAGATACACACACAGACAGACACACAGACGTATACGAACATTAATAATAAGGACTAGCTCGCTTCGCCCGCCAGCGGGCCCCTAATTTACATCGGTGCCTCTAAACTTTTGTATTCTCCGGCTCGCATCCCCCTCGAACCGAACGAACCTCTGACCCGGGTCCCCGCTGCCTTCGGCACCGTATACCGGTCCTGCTACGCACCCACCGGATAATCCCTTAATTTGCACATTGAATAGTACAAACCTCTATCCGAACGATCAGCCGACCCTAGGACATCATGAACTTATAGTACTTCGAAAATATTTTATATTTAACTTTCAATTTACAAAAAATTGTTACTTTTTACATTATTTATAACCTTTTATATTTTATTATTGTTATGTAATTATATTCATTGTTTCAAATCTAATAAACAGGCGCCTCCTGCGGTGGGGGTTGGAGCGAATGGGTGCTATCGGTGTCGGGTAGCGTTTATTTTTCCCCTCGTGGACTTATTGTTCCTATACCTCACGGGTGGCTGTCCACTTTAAAACTGAAATATATGTTTCGAAGAATAAGAACGTGGCTATGTGCCCGTATAACCAGAGATAGAAAAGCGCCCCCTGGTGGTGAGACTCGGAGCAAAAATCGATAAGCTCTAGTATCCTCTATCGACGTTGAGTCGAATGAGCCATACCGCGTCGTGATCCAGGCCATAGAAACAGAGATAAGAAAACGCCCCCTGGTGGTGAAAAACGAACTAACACCGATAAGGTCTAGTATCCTCTGTCGATGTCGAGTCGATTGAGCCAAACCGCGTCGTGATGTGACCCATAGAACCCGAGTTGGCTGAAAAATCCTTTAATTACACCTTCCACTACCAGGGGGCGCAATCTGTTCTATACGAACACGACCGAAATCTGTAAAGCTATCGATATCCAGTCGAAAGAGCCAAACCTCGTAGTAATCGGGCCCATAGAACCCGATTTCCGGAAGCGCCCCCTGGTGGTGATGTTCCTGTGTTGACTCTGTGGTTTATTTTACTACGATCGAAATGAAGTTGATTCTTTACATACTGTATAATCTCTGATCCATCGAATAGAAAGTTTGTATAACTCAAATGGCAACATTTCTTTCCGACGAAATGAAAAAAGGATGCGTTTTAAAACGACAAATTTAAATATATTGCGCCCCCACACAAACACCAAATCATAAACCGGAATTTAAACAAACTATATAGAATCCGATATATAAAAAATAGAAATTAAAAAAAAATATTTTGATATCTTTTGGAGCTTTCGAAAAAGGTAAACGAAGCAGGTATTCGGAGTGCAATCGGCTGCTTCAGAATACAAATATCCTAGTAGAATAGAATTTTAACTATGAAAATATAATTATTTCTCAAAATAAATCATATATTCGGAAAGCCCATTCAATTCTGTACGCAAAATGAACAACGATTTTTTAAATAAAATCATTAATAAATTAGATAATTACTTCCAAAACAAAGTCACTTATTACACTTTGATTAATCTGTGTATACATCTGGGTATACATTGGCAAATTAGAGGAAACACGAAAGTGACGTAAGGGAACGATCGGTTTCTAAAGGGTTAATGTACATATTTTTTAAAACTGAAATATATGTTTCGAAGAAGAACGTGGCTATGATCTGGTGTATTTTATTTGTCTCTATTCACATTTTCCGAGTCGATGCGGATTTTTAAACATGGGCCGAAAAACGAAAATTCACGCGAGTGAGTTTCGGAAACCATTTTTTTAGAAGGGTTAAAAAACGAATTTTTCCAAACTGATACCTGATTTTAAAAGGAAAAAGAACGTAGATTAGGCTCGGTATTTTTGTTTTTTCGTATCTTGTTTAGAAGCCCAGAATTGAATTTTTAAAAATTGCAGAAATCGCTGAAAAACCGAAAGAGACTCACGGAAAAAACGTTTTCGAAAGGGTTAACTGAAATATTTTTTAAAACTAAAGGTTTTACAGTGATCTCGAAAGGAGAGAAATGTACTTGGGTGTGTTTGTTTGTTTTTTTGTTCTCTCAGAGAGCCGATGCGCGATTTTAAAAATCGCAGAGAATCGGAATTCGCAAAAGTGAGTCTGCGCGCGAATTTTTTTCGAAGGGTTGATATTTGTATTTTTCAAAAACGATCGCAGATTTCGAAAGGATAAAGAATGTAGATCTCGTCTGGTATTTTTAGTTTTCATTGACTCGTTTGGAACCGCCGCAGCGAATTTTTCAAAATAGTCGAAATTGCCGAAATCGCGAAACGGTGTACGGAAAATATACGTTTTCGAAGGGTTAACTGACGTATTTTTTTTAATGGAAGGTGGAATTGGAGAGGACAAAGACCGATCTTTAATTTGGTGAAATCCGTTTATCCGAATCTTTCTTAGTCCGGCGGATGCGAGGCTCGGACGAAGGGAGAAAATCAAAAACACGAATTCGACGCTTTTTGATTATTTTTTTTGAAAGGGTTAATATTGAAATTTTTTCGAACCGACAGAATCGTTAGAGACGTAAAAGTACGTTCTTTGAGAATATGTTGACGGTTTTTTCGTATTTCAGTCGGTTCGCCGTCGGCGAGTTTAGACAGTCGTAAAACGAAACCGGCCGAAGCGATCTTTCCTTCTTCTTTTTGCGGAAGATGAGGATTGAGCTCTTCTGGGCATGCGCGGAGGACTTTCCACATAGGTTTCTTTTGAAGCAATTAAAACAGCTTTGTTCGTTAATAACTCCCTTAATTAAGGGCCGATTTTTTCGAAACTGCAATTCCTGAAGGCCCGGATTTTTCTGAATTTTTTGACACAAAAAGCGCTTTGCTACTCGCTACGCTCGCAGAGTTTATCCGGGTACAGATACACACACACACACACACACACACACAGACACACAGACGGATACGAACATTAATAATAAGGATAATGCCAAAACACTGAACATATTCAATACTCCTGCCTCCACTATCTTAAAGTTGCAAAACGTATTAGTTTTTATCCTTATTAAGATAAAAATGTGTAGAAATTATAATTTTATCTTTTCTTCTGTTTCTACATTTGTCGTTCGGTAACATCGCAAAAAGTCCAATTTCAAAAAATGTTACTTTTGGAATATTTAAAAAACAAAATTATGTTGGTGTAAGTTTATTTTGTAATTTAATTACTGAATTAGCAAAAATTGCATGTTGTAGGAAAAATGTTTGATTATAAATTGACATGTTAGATGCAGAATCTGAAAATGCAATACTTTAATTATAGTAAATATAATTTCGTCAAAATATTTAAAGTTGACAGTGAAATAAACTATTTTTTTGTTTAATACAATTAAATACACATAATCTGTATTTTATAAGTAAATGTAAATTATCCTTCCGCAGAAATTATTACTGTGAACAAAACATATCCATAATAACGCTTTGCTTCTATTAATGGGTTGAATATTTTGGAATTCTCCATTCAAATGATATATGTCCATTCTTCCTTAAATATGTGTGATAGTATATTACATTTCTTGACATAACTAAAATTTACGATTGAGGATTTCAAAGATCGGATTTTAATTTGAACATTTATATCCGAGTCCTTAATGAATGGAATGGGTGAATGAATACCATTAAAACAATTTCGAGCAGTAGTTTAATACATTGTCTTCATAATATTATTAATAGCACAATCAATTCCTAAATTTTACTTTGGGCATGATTTCATTTTCGAATTGTTAAAGTTTAAATAGAGTATACAGTATGATTACCTATACATGTCAGAGGCAAAATATTTCTGTTGCTAATATTCTACAGTTATTGAATGACATCAAATTTTACGAACACAAATATTTTTGGAAATAATTAAAAACCTTTTCTAACGTATGTTATTAAATCAAAATTTTATTTCTGTTTTACTGTTTGTCAAATGTGCCATTTGAGAATTAAAATTAACCCTTTATCTACTGACGGTACTTTTAAGTACCACCAGAGAAAACTTTGTATAAAATGTCTTTAATCTCTCTAATAATGATAATAAGGTTTTGTTTTTATACAAAATACTTTTCTGGATCATATTTAGAAAGCACAGCAAAACAGTGAAAGCTAAATATTTTAAAAAGTAGTATTTATCTCAACCTTTTACATAAGTGTAGATCTTCTCTTTTTTAAAACTTGTTATATGAAAATTTTGCAACTATAAAAACCTTTCTATTTAATGATAGGATCACAATACATTTATTTACATTGTTCCGATAAGGAATTGGGATATTTCCTTAACAGCATTCTCTGTTAATTAATCTAATTATTCTTGTAAGTATTTCGCAAAAAGAACTATTGCTACCGCATTATTAAATCAGTTTTAATGAAAAACTTTATCTAAATTTCATATTATTATAATATAAATTGTCTAATATACCTTCAGACATCAAGGAAGATAATTATTGAGATTGAACAATTTGTTGATTCATAATTCGGTAGATAAAGGGTTAAGCGGCATAAATAACATACCTCAATCCTTCAAGCGTTTAACTAAATACATTTTTACGCTTAAAAGTAAACTAACACTGATTTTGTAATAAATTGTATATATCAATTTTCAAACTATAGTTAAACTTTACTTTTAGAATTTCTAAATTCTATTAAAAAATAATAAAATACAATATAATTTTGGCTGTTCATTTTAATTTCTGTAAATGGACATTCAAGTCAAACATCCACTTTCTTCAGTATATATATCGTTCCTTATATCGTTAAACCTCTATAGTCATACAAAATAAAATAAAAATCCATACCATACTTCAGTTAAAATTCCTTTTTTTTGTCTTGGACATAGACAGTCGGTCAATGAAATAAATACAAAAAAACGGAATCCTTTATATATAGACACTGAGAAAAACGAAAAAAGGCCACTCGATTGAGAATTATGTCATTTTAAACAAATTAAGGATAACTTTCGAAATACTGAAATAATCCTAACCTAAATGGGACAGTGTTTCCATCTCCCAAATATCTTGTAAGAATTCTTTAAGTATGTTACTGCACTTAGAGTTCGTTAACATGGACAAACATAAATTATCGGTGGAATTCGATGAATAATTTGGGTTATATTACAGCATAACAGAAATTTTTAAACTATGATTTTTACAAATTTTTAACATTTTGGGTATATGGTCCCAAATTGTTTTTCAATTTAGTGTAGTAATAACTTTTACGCACATAACAATAAAATAGTTCTCCCAATAACAAAAATTAATGTTTACTGAAATTTAATGAATGTACTTATTTTGTGCTCTAATCATATGTCAAAAATCTAAGTAAGAATTTGTGAAGACGTTTGAAAAGTGTCGCATTACAGCAGGATTTAAACTGACATAAATACTTTATAGTCCTTTTTTATGTTTTATCACAAAACTATCAGTACTATATAAAGTTATTATAAAAATTGTTAATGTAAAATAATAATCATTGAAAAGACATAGCTTTTAAAGGGTTGAAAAAGAATATTACGGGGCCGTATTCTGTTGGAGTTGCAAAAAAACTTTGAAATTTTCAATACCAACATCTAATTTTGCATTGTATTTAGAGTCTTCGTTAAAATATACATTCGGATATCAAATAGAACGTAATTAGTAAAGCATTTTAGGAAATATACCGATTTGGAAATTCTAATGTTAAAATAATTTTTAATCGTTGCAAAATAAACTGCCATGCGGGTAGTGTATAAAAATAACTCAAACACTACTTTTAAAAAAGCTAGAATTTTTAATTACTATATTTTTCTTTTGCTTGTACTTATTAAATAGTCCGATGTTCAAAATTGGCATAATTGTTTACAGTAAGTTATATTTGGATTTAGGTAATCGCAGAAACTAAAATATGTAACTTATCCAAACTGAAAATAAAGGATGTTTGAATGTTTAACGTTGTTTTCATTAAAATGTTATAAGCCTTATACACATATGCATCTGGAATTTAATTTATAATTTTCCATTGACCAACCTTGTTCTTTAATTTTTAATTTCAGTTAAAAGTAATGTATGAGTACAAACTCTTAAATATTGATGTTTGGCGACACAGTTCACACGTATGCACATATTAAAGCGCGGGGATTCAAAGCAGAGATAAATAATTTCTTTCACATACAATTTAATAATTCTATTGGATAAATATATTCCAATTACACAAGAAATTTCAAATATCCAAAATTTATAAATGAAATGTTTAATTAAGATGAAACTAAAATTGAAAATTTTAATTTCGATGTTTCTGTTAGATTCATTTCTTTGGAAACCTCCTAGAAGGATATTAAGGTAAGCGATTAAGTTCTCTCCAATTTGAAAATGACAGTGAAGCTAAAACCTTCTGCATTATCGAGTTATTATTACAATGTTTTTAATCTGAAAATGCCGTAATTGGATTAGGGTTTCTACAAAATGATAATAATATAAATGAAAATTTTCTTTCATCCCGTGTTATAGGCAAGAACAGAAAAAGTAGGGCAAATATACACCTAATTAACGCAATATATTTTAATTTCACTCTGGAGGGAGCAAGATTATCTATATATTTAAAACGCTAAGCGATTTCTTTCGACAAACCGTGAGAACAAACTACTGCATCAAATTACATCATTCTTTTTTTAAATGAAAGATATTTGGACACAGATTTGTTATCGTGCATTCGTTTGTTCCAAAATTTAATTAATTAGCCGTAATTTTCAATTAAAATTTAATTCTGCTAATGACGTCATAATCGGATAACGCCCACAGTTGCAAGGCATAGAGTTTATTGTCTGAACTCTGTGGTTGTGAGGATATTAAGAGAAATAATGAATATTAAAAGCACGCGGCTTTTAGGCCGAATTTTTTAATTTGCAAGTTAAGTTTCCGTAAAAATATTTATCCGCGTGTTTTAAAAGCGAAAAAAAATTCATATTTATTGTGACGTCACGGGAATAGTGTCCATTGGGTTTATTTTATCATTATGCAAAATTAGATTAACTTTGTTGATGCCATTTTTTTCATTCCAATTAAATGCAAAATATATTTTTATTTGTATGCATGGTGTTTAAGAATTAAAGTAACGGATATAAAGTACGTGTGAAAATTACGTTATGCTTACCTTGAAATGCGTTTTAACATTGATAAAACTAAAGAGAAAAATGTATATGATTATGATTGTGTCAACATGACGTAATTTTAACTTATTTTTCCACTCATAATTGTAAAGGTTAGAATTGGAGCCGTCATTGATTTCTTCATCTTGATTGCATACCTTGATTACATGTTACAAATTACTTTTTTTAATTATAGGTTAGAAGATTTCATTTTTTAATAAAAAAAATCACAAAAGTGAAGCATTTCAGGAAATTTAAAATTATTAAAAATAGAGTTAGGGTAGAAAAAAAATCTTGAAATAATGATTGTATATTTAGCTAGAATAAACAATGTAAGACTAATATTTCATAGGAATTATTTTGGTAGGTTTATTATAAGTTCATTTAACAGTTCCTTATTATCGCAAAGTCCTATTTCTTTCACTGTGAATTTCTCTTTCGATGTCAAAAAATGGTTTTCGACTTTTGGACGACAGCCAAAATACAGTGGCAATTTTTAGCTCACAGGCTATCAAAGCCTGAGAGCTTATGTGCCCGCCGGTTCTGTATGTACGTACGTATGTATGTATGTATGTGCGTAACGCGATAACTCTTGATAGAACTAACCGTTTTACTTTAAATTTTGTTTATAGGTTCCTTGTGATAAGGCGCTTCCCTGATTAGTTTTGGGGGTTCATTGGTTAAGCATAAAGGGGGGAAACGGGGGGCTAACCCCCCATAATTTAGATAAATGGGTTTTTCATGCAGAATTATCCCATTTTCTTCCAATTTTGTATATAGGTTCATTTTGATAATGTGCTTCTGTCAATAGTTTTGGAGGTTCATTGGTTTAGTATAAAAGGGGAAACGGGGGGGGGATCCCCCCCTAATTTAGATAAATGAGTTTTTCATGCAGAATTATCCGATTTTTTTAAAATTTTGTTTATAGGTTCCTTGTGATAAGGCGCTTCCCTGATTAGTTTCGGAGGTTCATTGGTTAAGCATAAAGAGGGGAAACGGGGGGCTAACCCCCCATAATTTAGATAAATGGTTTTTTCATGCAGAATTATTCGATTTTCTTCAAATTTTGTATATAGGTTCATTTTTATAATGTGCTTCTGTCAATAGTTTTGGGGGTTCATTGGTTAAGTATAAAGGGGGAAAGGAGGGGGGTAACCCCCCTAATTTAGATAAATGAGTTTTTCATGCAGAATTATCTGATTTTCTTCAAATTTTGTATATAGGTTCATTGTGATAATGCGCTTCTCTGAATAGTTTTGGGGGTTCATTGGTTCAGTATAAAGGGGGAAAGGGGGGGCTAATCCCCCCTTAATTTAGATAAATGGGTTTTTCATGCAGAATTATCCCATTTTCTTCAAATTTTGTATATAGGTTCATTTTGATAATGTGCTTCTGTCAATAGTTTTGGGGGTTCATTGGTTAAGTATAAAGGGGGAAAGGGGGGGGTAACCCCCTAATTTAGATAAATGAGTTTTTCATGCAGAATTATCTGATTTTCTTCAAATTTTGTATATAGGTTCATTGTAATAATGCGCTTCTCTGAATAGTTTTGGGGGTTCATTGGTTCAGTATAAAGGGGGAAAGGGGGGGCTAATCCCCCCTTAATTTAGATAAATGGGTTTTTCATGCAGAATTATCCCATTTTCTTCAAATTTTGTATATAGGTTCATTTTGATAATGTGCTTCTGTCAATAGTTTTGGGGGTTCATTGGTTAAGTATAAAGGGGGAAAGGGGGGGGGTAACCCCCTAATTTAGATAAATGAGTTTTTCATGCAGAATTATCCAATTTTCTTAAAATTTTGTATATAGGTTCATTGTGATAGTGCGCTTCTCTGAATAGTTTTGGGGGTTCATTGGTTAAGTATAAAAGGGGAAAGGGTTCCTAATCCCCCCTTAATTTGGATAAATGAGTTTTTCATGCAGAATTATCCGATTTTCTTCATATTTTGCATGTATATTCATTGTAATTAGAGACTTACCTGATTAGTTTAAGGGGTTCATTACTTAACTATGAGTGGGGTAACGGGGGGATGACCCCCCCTTAATATATTGTTGATTTCTTTATTTTTCGAGGGGCATATTTCAAATTCTTTGAAATAAGAGTACAATATACAATGAGTGTGAATAGCCTGTGAGCTCAATGCCCTCAGTTTAACTGGGCAGTTTTCTTTTTTATTAGAAATGTACAACGGTTGTGACAATGAACGGCGCTATCGCTTTAGCTTTCATCGTGGTTACATCACTTCTAAACACTACAAATTTCTATTTTTTACTACATTTTACATCATTTTACAATTTCAATTCTTATATCATCAATTAGAAAAAAAAATTAGCTTTCGATTGACATTTATTTGGAAACTGCCGCTTAATTTAACGACTTTTTAAATAATTTTCAAGCATGAAGAGTTTTTTAATTCTATCTTATCAATGACCACCAGTTTGCTTCAGTAATGTAAAATAGCCCCTGGGAAAGTTGCCACAATTGAAAATAGAGTTTCCAAACCATCATAAAAAGTAAATAATAATAATAATAAAAATAAAAACAGTGATAAATCATAGGATCAGATTATCCATAAGAAAGAGCATTTTAGCGCTAAACAAAAATATGTCAAAAAAAAAACTATTTTTAGTTTATGAATAGCATAAAATTGATATGTCGAATTCGTTGATGTATATGTTCCATCAGATATCAGAATATGCTAGGAATTGTATTTTTATATTTTATTACATTTGCCAACTGTATAAGAGGGAAAATATCCCCAACTGTGATGGAAAAGGGATAATCATCCTGGTTATGTAAAGGAACCGAAGAAAAAATACAAATAAATTACACTTGAAAACATTAAAAATCTCCCTCATCGGCCGATTGATTTATTACTGTAAAAAAATTCTTCATCTTTACATAAAAACTGATTAGCTTAAAACAATGGATGCGTTTTTGAAGATATGGATTTGAAACAAACAATGATTAAAGAAGACATTTTAAAACTTTTAATTTAAACATTTTAAAACTTTTTTAACGTCGAATTTCGACGGTGCTTTTGGGCAGATACAATGGACATGCGCACAGGAGCTCATTCGGTTGCATTATCACAGGTGTGTGTGTGGGGGGGGGGAGAGATGTGTGCTTTATTTACTATGTTCTTTAATTTACTGAATATGATATGACCGTAGGAATATACTATTTGTATATACTTCATAGGTCCATGAAATTATTTTCTTGCCGTGGGAAGTATGGCGGTAATGTCAAACTGATTTGCAATACACAGTTGTTTACGGATTGTTTGTTTGGAGTTTGCATCGGAATTAGAACTGTATTTGACTGGGGGGAAAATCTTTTAAAATAAAATGTTTGAAAGACTGTTTCATACGCACCCCTTTTTAAATAATAAAGAAGCTTATTTTACTGATATTATTATAGTATTTTTTTCCGTCAAATTTTGACGGGTTCCATCTAGTATATATTAAAATTCTTGTCATGGCTTCATTATCATGAAACGGTACAATTCTTCTATTTTGTGTTTGACAACCCTTGACTGTCAGCAGAACAGTTCCATGCATCATCCATATACTTAAAGCTAACCTGCTTTTTAGTTTTTCGTGCAAAAATGCTATTTATACGCATGCGCGAGCATTCAGCTAATCAGCTAGAGGCTTTTACTATCTTCAGACGCGATGTTCCAGCCAATGAGGTGAAGGCTTTTTCCTCTCTCTAGAAGCGTATGTGTTCCATTTGGTTGTTCGGTTGTTGAAACTTTATAGATTTCTTTTATTAAGGTATTTTTTCATTTTACCGTATTTATTTTCTTTTTAAGTCGTATGTATTTTAGTACTTTGAATTTTTTATAACTAACCCTTTTTTTTGAGAGAGAGAGAGATTTCGTGGCACGAAATTTCGCGAATCGTTTCCGATGTAAACAAACTAATTTTAAACTTTTAATATGTAATTCTGTGTGATATGATTAAATTCAGGTTTTCTCAGCGACGATCACAGTATTTTTACCAAATAATTTTTGTATTAATCAAGCTTTTTTGGTTATTAAGCATAGCTAAACACGAAAGAAAACTTTGTTATTTTAAGATTTTGATGTGAATTATTTGCGTACATTTATAAGACGAGTTTCACTGAATAATTCAAGAAAAAAAAAATCTCATCATTATACATATTTAGTTTTGCATTATTAATTATTTACTTGGCCTTTACTTTTAATATTTCAAACTTACAGCTGAATGTAACTATTAAAACATTTGAAATACTGTATTCGTAAAATGAAATTTCAGCTTAAACACTCGACAATTACTTTTAGTTATGCATTATTAATTATTTACTTGGCCTTTACTTTTAATATTTCAAACTTACAGTTGAATGTAACTATTAAAACATTTGAAATACTGTATTCGTAAAATGAAATTTCAGCTTAAACACTCGACAATTACTTTTACTTATGCATTATTAATTATTTACTTGGCCTTTACTTTTAATATTTCAAACTTACAGCTGAATGTAACTATTAAAACATTTGAAATACTGTATTCGTAAAATGAAATTAGTTTAAACACTCGACAATTACTTTTAGTTATGCATTATTAATTATTTACTTGGCCTTTACTTTTAATATTTCAAACTTACAGTTGAATGTAACTATTAAAACATTTGAAATACTGTATTCGTAAAATGAAATTTCAGCTTAAACACTCGACAATTACTTTTAGTTATGCATTATTAATTATTTACTTGGCCTTTACTTTTAATATTTCAAACTTACAGCTAAATGTAATTATTAAAACATTTGAAATACTGTATTCGTAAAATGAAATTTCAGCTTAAACACTCGACAATTACTTTTAGGTTAAATTCAGGTTTTCTCAGTGACGATCACAGTATTTTTACCAAATAATTAAAAGTACTACATGCATGCATCTATCTATCTATATTAGAAATTGTGCAGGTTTCTGGTCACTGTTTTGTTTACATATTTTAAACAAAAATTTCAATTTAATAATGCACTGAAAATTATAATGAATGCTTACAATTAAACACAACAACACAAAACAAAAAATTTCACAAAAACACATTATTTCCCCGATATTTTCCCACAACTAATCAATAAATTTCATGATATTTTATTGCGATTTTAAACCATGAACTTTAGTACTTTTCTGTTATACGGACACTATGCCAAAATGTATGTATGTATGTAAATGTATGTATGTATGTTTGGCGACAATGGTGTACGTATAACGGAAAAGTGCCTGAATTATTATTTATATATATATATATATAAAATATAAACATAATTGGCGACACAGCAAGTTTTCTGGATTTCTCCCTGTCTCTCTAACCACATTGTTAACAAAACAAAAAATTCACGAAAAACACATTATTTTCCCACAACTAATCAATAAATTTCATGATATTTTATTGTGATTTTAAACCATGAACTTTAGTACTTTTCTGTTATACGGATACTATGCCAAAATGTATGTATGTATGTATGTTTGGCGACAATGGTGTCCGTATAACGGAAAAGTGCCTGAATTATTATTTTTTTATATATATATAAAATATAAACATAATTGGCGACACAGCAAGTTTTCTGGATGTGAAAGGCGGAGATGAATTTCATTCATTCAATGACCGTTTTAAAAGTTTCAAGTTTGGATTGAGTGCACCTGAACATAAAAACCGATACCTATTTCTATGTTCATGATTGAGTTATTTGGATATCTTTTCGTATGGCACAGAAAATCATTTCTCCCGCTTTCGTAATACAGATAAATTCTGGTGTATTTTTTTTTTCTTTTTATATCATAAGTACTTTTCTACTTTAAATTTTTTAATTGTCGAGTTTCTAAGCTGAAATTTCATTTTTCGAATGCAGTATTTCAAATGTTTTAATAATTACATTCAGCTGTAAGTTTGAAATATTTAAAATATTAAAAGTAAAGGTCAAGTAAATAATTAATAATGCATAACTAAATATGTATAATGATCAGAATGACATATTAAAATGTGTACAGAATGACATGAAAATTTTAAAAAACTGAAATTTTGCACTTGCAACTTAATTGTAAATTTCATTGTTTACATTGGAAACGATTTGTGGATTTTAAGAATTTGCTGAACTTTGTGTCACCAAATTACTAAATCTCTCTCTCTCACTCTCCAAAAAAAAAAAAAAGGGTTAGTTTAAAAAAATTCAAAGTAGCAAAATACATACAACACAAAAAGAAAATAAATACGGTAAAATGAAAAAATTACTTTAATAATAGAAATCCATAAATTTTCAACAACGACATCAAACGAACGTATCTCATCTTTCGTTTGTGATAAGGAACGCTCCTTTGGCCCCCTCCACTCATTGGCTGAATTGTAAAGGGCAAAATTGGGGGACAAAATGACTACAGCATTTCTGAGAAAAGAAAAAATTAGAAAATTCACAGAAAATAATTATTTTTGTTGCAAGTTGGGTTAACTGTCTTTATGGTTCGAGTCGATTTCAGACTGAGTGTAGATTTCTGCAAGTTGGATTTGGGTTAACCCGATTTTTCAAAAGTTAATTCAAGTTCAGTATATTATTTCAGATTAAAACTATACCTTTCCGGGCGGGATTCGCACGGAAAATTTTGAAATCCCGCCCAAAAAAGATCATGAGCGGGAGCCTCCGCCCAAAAAATTTCAGCATTTTTGGAGAAATTTGCATTATTTAATTCATCTGCAACCGAACGATAAATTTCGTGATTTTTTTTCCCCGCAACCGATTGACGGACTTTGTGTTTTTTCCGCGACTGATCGACGAACTTTGTGGTTTTTTCTGTGACAGATCAACGAACTTTGATTTTTTTTCTGCGACAGATCGACGAACATTGCGTTTTTTAAGCGACTGATCGACGAACCTTGCGTTTTTTGGGGACATATCGACGAACTTTGTGTTTATTCTGCAATCGATCGACGAAATTTGCTTTTTTCCCACGACTGATCAACGAACTTTGCGTTTTTTCGTGACAGATCGACGAACTTAGCATTTTTTCCGCGACAGATTGATGAACTTTGCGTCTTTTCCACGATCGATCGGTGAATCTCAATCAAGTAAAATCTAAAGTCAGAAATTTATTTAACAACCTAATTGTTAAGGGTCCCTAACACATTTAATGGAACTTGAAAAATACACTGCATATATAAAACTTAACTTTCTTCCCTTTTTTATAATAAAAATAAACATTTTACATAATCATTCTCAGTTGACTTAATTTTTTTCAATGGTATTTTGTCATGTCTGCATTAATGTAATTCTTTAAATAGCACGTAAAAGAATAGTGGGGTTTAAAGATTTTTTTTCTCTCCCTCCCAAACATTACAACTCCCCTCCATTTAAAAATGTTGGTAGGGAGACTCCCGTATTTGGAAAAATTGAATTTCAAGCCCTGCCTATAATATGTTTGTGTGTATTGAGGTTTGTATAGATGTTTGTGTGTGTGCTGTTTTTAATACAGACAGTTTCATTTTTCACACGAACCTTCTTCACACGAACGAAAATTCACATTCTTTGCGCAATTCTTTAACAAAATTCGCATTTTTTTTCGTGATTCTTTAATGAAATTCGCATTTTTTTCTGTATCTTTTTTTTGTCGAGATTCATAATTTTTTCAGCTATCCTATGACGTAATTCGTGGTTTTTTTTCAGTGATAATTTGACGAAATTTGTGTTTTTTCTGCGATTTTTTTTTTTTTTCACGAAATTCGCGTTATTTTCCACGATTCTTTTATGAAATTCGCATTTTTCTCGCGATACTTTAACGAAATGTGCGTTTTCCAGCGATTTTTTGATAAAATACATTTTATTCCGCAATTTTTAGAGAAAGTTTAGCAAGAAAGGGCTATCTTTGGGTGAAATTTCCTGTTTTGCGATTCTTTGACAAAATTTGCTCATCTTTTGTGTAAATCGCGTTTTTCTGTGGCCTTTTAACGAAATTCACGTTTTACATGATCCTTTGATGAAATTAGTGTTTTTCCCGTGATCATTTGACGAAATCTAGGATTTTTTTCCCGCGAAGATTGATTATATGTTTTTAGTCTGCAGGTGCCCTAAAAAGTTTGTGACGCCTGTCGCTGCATTGCACGCATTCTGCCACGGTGTATCAAACAAACAAAATTCATCCTAAAGAATTATTGTTTCGTTTCTGGAAATGAACAACCGTCAACTCATTGGCTGAATTATAAAGGGTGAAATGTGTAGGCACTGAGTATCATCTATACTATTAATGTCGGTAAACGTCTGTCTGTGTGAGTGTTGTTGTGTCTGGCGTCTGTAAGCACAAAACTCTGCATGCAGACGACAGACATAAGTGCTTTTGGTATAAAAAAATTTGTAAGTGGAGTTTTTAAAATTCACAACATTTTGCGGGAGAAGAGGGGTGCGAACGAATTTAAAAAATGAGTCCGCATCAATAATTATAGCGGCGGGGGGGGAGTATGTTTTGCCTACACGGGGCGGAGACTTTTCTTTGTTGACACCACTCATATGATATATCGTTCGAAAGGCCTGTGACTGCCTTTTCATGTTATGCATCTGTGTGGTCCATCCCCCTCCCCCCCCGCCAATTGCGACACTTTTCTAAATTTTGCACATACCACTCATGTTATATATCGTTAAAAAGGTCTGTGACCGCTTAATCATATTATGCATCTCCGGTGTCCATTCCCCCACTTTGCCCCCCCGCAAGGGGGTACTTTTTGTAAATTTTGCACAATCCCTTCATGTTACGTATTGTTGGAAAGGTCTTTGACTGCTTATTCATGTTATGCATCTCCGGGGTCCATCCCGCCACTTCCCCCCCCCTTAAGGGGGGCAATTTTCTAAATTTTGTTGACACCCCTCATGTCATATATCGTTGGAAAGGTCTGTGACTGCTTAATCATATGCATATCTCCAATGTCCATTTCCCCACTTTGCCCCCCCCCTCCCCCAAGGGGGTACTTTTCTAAATTTTGCAGACAACCCTCATGTCATATATCGTTGGAAAGGTCTGTGACTGCTTAATCATATGCATATCTCTGATGTCCATCTCCCCGCTTTGCCCCACCCCCCCACACCCAAAGAGGTACTTTTCTAAATTTTGCACACAACCCTCATGTTATATATCGTTGGAAAGGTCTGTGACCACCACTTAATCATATTATGCATGTTCCGTGTCCATCCCCTACTTTACCCCCCCCCAAGGGGGTACTTTTTAAAATTTTGCACATACCCCTCATGTTACATATTGTTTGAAAGGTCTTTGACTGCTTATTCATGTTATGCATCTCCTTGGTCCATCCCGCCATTTCCCCCTCCCCAAGGGGGCACTTACCATTTACTTGCACAACAGCGCTAAATGTGTCAGATGAAAGAAATTCCGCGAGTACATGTGCCAGTGAAACTTAGCCAATTGCTGTTCTTCAACCTAGCTTTAATTCAAAGTGGGTTTTTTATTTATTTGAATTATTCTGCAAAAGTTTCAAACATTTTAAAGCAGCTATGAATTTTATTTTTATGGTACTATCAAGTTTTTTGCCGTCAAATTTTGACGGGTTCCATCTAGTGTGCATTTAAATGGAGGTCATAACTTTTCTTTAGAAATTTTAAGATTTTATTTTATTTATTTTTTTATTTATTTTTATTTTTATTTTATTTTTTTTACGTGAGTTTACAATTTTGTTGTAAATAAAGAAATCTCAGCTTACTAACAAATATCTTGTTTAATTTTTCATTGCTAAGAATCCTTAAAATTTTGGGGAGGGGGTAACAAACTACATGGCAAAATGCCTCTTAAAAAGCAAATCGGATATTTTATCCAAGTTTTCTTTTTTACGTTTAAGAGACGCATTGTTATAATCAGTATTGTATGAGTTCGTACGTTGTCATATTTGATGGCAATGCAATTATAAATCGTAAGTGTATTTGGAAACAGTCAAAATGGATATTTTCTGAAACAATGCTTTTACTTACCCATCATACGTAGTATAGGGTAAGTCTTGTAATCGTTTTGAAAATCGAAAAAAACTTTTTGACGGATTTACACGTTTCAGACACTGGAGATTCCAAAAAACATATTTTTAGAAAAAAAAAATTGCCGTGTGTCTGTGTGTGTGTCTGTAAACGCTCTATCTCCCGAACAAATTGAGATAGAGACTTGCAATTTGGTATGTACTTAGTATGTAATAATGGGAAGAAGCCTATTTCATTTCAATAACCTCGATTAACCGGAACATTTTCTTTCGGACTCTCGAAATATTCGTTCTGATGAAAGGTATATAAAAATTTTCGAAATTGTTTCTTTTAAGTAGTAAATATAAAAACCAATAAAAAAACATAAATTTTGCATAAAACATGAAGTCGATCGGATAATGAGTAGCCGAGATATTTGGAATCCTATTTACCACACTCTTCGATTTTTCATGACCTTGTATTTCATCCAAATTTCACTTCAAAGATATATTTTAATTGGAAATTTGACGCTTAATCAGATGCAATAAACCGCTAGTTAATAGGAGTATTATTTTTGGAGTTATAAGGAAAAACCTCTTTCAAGCAATTCAGTAATCGAGCCTTTTTATGACGTCATCAAGCCACGATTTTATTTGAATTGCAATGCATTTTATAAGTAGTTTACACATTTTTATTTTAATATTTTACATTATACATATACATGATGGGTAAGTATTACGGTGGCCCCCAACGACTAGTTTGTTTGCGAGTCACTAACCTGCGATTGTTTTAAACTGACGTTCTGGCTGTTAACTTCTGGAGACAAATTATACATTATCTGAATGACATTTTTTTTCTTACTGCTTCATATACTCTGAGCTCATGTTAATGCTGTTCATTCTGATATCGCTGGACACGTAATGATTAGGACGGTGCACCTATGATTGTCTATGCTGTTTAAGCTTACGTCAGTCGACTATGTGCACCATTTGAAGTGTAATGCCTGTAAAAATGTGTACCTAAGTTCATTAACTAGCCGTCCACACATCAAAGCATTTCCAAGATTTAGGTATCGTGTGCTATACTTTGACTCGTTACTAATTGAAAGCATCTACTATCAACTAAAATTAAATTTCACTACTGACGTAAATAGCGAAAATTTCCATCTAAATTACTTGTTACGAAATGTTAGTATTCTTATTACTTAATAAAAAATAATAACACGAGAAAAGAATTTACAAACAAAATATATTTAAATGTTATTTAAAACAATACAAAGAATTTTTTTATTTTATTCATAATTAATTTAATAAAATATAAATATAAGAAAACCTTATAATTATATATTTGTTTATTTAAACTGTTTAAGATGTCATTACTAATTGTATATTTAAGATATATAATTTTATTTGCCAAAAGAATTAATTTATTTACAATTTTTTTCGTTTATTTCATTGTATTCTTTCTACTTCTAACCACGTGGGAAAATAAATGTTTAAATTACATTCGTAAAATAATCTAATTAATCTAATAAAAATTCGTTTGAAAACATAAAATATTCGGTAATGAACACACTGTAATCTAATTAACTATGTTTACATTATCTTTTATATAAAGACGTAAAATAAAAGAAGAAATAATAGCTTGTACGCTTACAAGTTGAATGTAGAACATTTTTGTGAAGCCATGAAATATTACATATGTAATATTTGTAATAACATTGATTGGAAAAAGAAATCTGTTCAAGAACACTTTTTCTTGAGTAAATATAATGCGTTGGTTTTCATAAAACGTTTATAAATAAAATTTATTTAAATTAATTTTCCTTATTCTTTTTACTTTAACTGTCATTATGTTAGAAAAGGTGTGAAAGTCAAAATAAATTTATAAATACGTAAAATTTAAGAGGAAGAATTCGATGTATTTTATTTAAATTTTTTTTAAAAGCTAGATAAAACTTTTGTAACAAAAGAATATTTTGTCAGTATTAATTGTATTTCCCATATCTTAGATAATAATGGCATGGATCATTTAAAAAAAAAATGGGGCCTTTACATTTTGCTGTTATTTGCAAGAAAGATTTGTTAGAAGATTTCTGCAATCATCAAATTATTACTAATCAAATGTCATAAGCTATAGTTATACAGATTGTAGCATACGGGGAGAAAAGCTATACTAGCTATATAGCCTATCTTTCCTGGAATAACAGGATACCTCAAACACACTTATAAAAATTTCTTCTACTAGAATGTACATACTAAAGTTATCAAAAGTTGACACTTTTCCATCGCCGATAATAATAAGATATTAATAAATAAATAATTAACAAATTAAATAACTAATTAGGAATAGTTCTATATAAAATCGTACGGTTCTGAAATATTAAAAAAAATAATATCGTAAAAAACGAATTTTTGCGCTATTGTTTTGTTTGGTGTTTGTGCAAGTTAATGACAAAATTGGTGAAAATATTTAACCCGACAAACATTTCCAAGCAATAATTTTCATGTAGGTTTTTATTGTAAATTTTGTAGAAATGTGTCATTTTTTAATTGTTAGTAAATTATACAATAATATAGATCCAAAATGTAAGCAATTTCTCTCATTATGAGCTATTGTTAGGATTACACGTTTGTTTCGGGAAAAAATGGAACAAAATAAATTAACATTACCACTATTTCCAAACAACAATATTAATGGAATGTTTCTATTATATATTTTATGCAAATTTACCCCAAATTTTAGTTTGGAAATAAAATATTTCAAACAGTTCAAATCTACACTCAGAAAAAGAAACTGATTAAAACTACAAAACATATTTTTTGAGTACATTTTGTTGTTTTAGCAAACATTGGAGTTAAATTGGAGCATTTTACTTCAATTAACAAAACATTTTTGCTGACGATACAAAATGTTTTTTTGGAATTGCAAAAAAAAAAAAAATTGTTGATTCAAACAAAATTTTAATTGACCCATATTTAGACAAAAATTTTGTTTAAATATAGGTCAATGGAAATTTTGTTTGAATCAACAAAAAAATGTTTTTGTTGAAAACCACTTTTTTTGCAATTCCAAAAAAAAAAAAAAAAAAAATTGTATCGTCAGCAAAAATGTTTTGTTAATTGAAGTAAAATGGTTCAAGTTTACTCCAATTTTGCTAAAACAGCCAAAATGTACTCAACAAAAATGTTTTGTAGTTTTAATCAATTCTTTTTTCTGAGTGTAGCTATTGTTATTTATATATATCAGAAAAATGAATTGAACAAAGCTAAACAGAAAAAAAAATGTTTGTGTGCGTGCTCATTTACATTATATATACCTCATAATTGCATGTTTTTTAGGTATAATAATGCTTGTATCTAGTGTCTTTAAAATATGTGCCAGTTCTTCGAAAAAATATTTTATTTCATGCACCATATCAGGAGCTTGGAAGAAAAAGGGCGAAATCGAAAAATTATTTCAATCGGGATTCGCCCTTTCTTTTCCAAAGTCTTGATATGTTTCACATACTAGACGTTAGTATTTTCTTTATAAAGAGTTTAGATCTTGTTCTTTTTCTACGTTATGCCTCAATAATATTCAATGGTACGTTGCAAAATTTGTATATCGAATAATCGTTTGTCCTTCTCTGACCACTCATAGCAATATAAATGTTTCTGCACTTTATTGTACCTGTTTACTAAATTCTTTCGAAACATCGGAACACATTTTCACATTTTCTGGACATATTACAAAATTTTGATCTATAGGAATGGAATTAGATTTTGAATATTACAACGCTGGGTTGCAGCGCTGTTATATTTGTTGTATTGAGCGACGCGACGGTTCTTTCATACGGGATGAACCAAGAGCCAAATCTTCCACTCTTCCTTGTGAAGTTTAAATTTTGTTGTTTATTGCCAAATTAGTTTACACTTTTGGGTACTTTTATGTTAGCTGGGCGCCCGTGATAAGTCGCCAAATCTTTTTTCAATTGGCATCATTTGAATTAAAAAATTTTACGTGCGATTTTGTGATTTTTATTGATATGTTTGTGTTTATGTATTTTTATGATTATATTTTAGCTATTTTTAAGTAAGTTTTTTAAGTTATTGTAATTCCAATGTTAAAATATTGGCTAGTTTCTATTAGCTAATGTTAAAAGATTGGCGAGAAAAAAAGGATTGGCGATATTTAAAAAAAAATGGCGATCACTGGCGACCGGCTAACATAAAAGTACCAATTTTCGTCTTGAATTTAGAGTTGTTAGTTTTCTGCTATCATTTTAAGTAATTAGTTTTAAAATAGTTTTGCAGATCTTAAAACAATGCTCTTTCATCCGCAACGACTGATAATACATATAAAGACAAAACATTTTTGTACAGTTAACCCAAAATTAAAATGTACTTATTTAATGAAAAATACACGGGATATAAATAACAACCATCCGATTTTTTTTCTAATCAAATAAACTTATTTTGAAAAAGAAATGCTATTTAATATATGAAATCAAATAAATGTCAAATAGAAATAAGACACATTCTATCAAATACATTTTCTCGTTCAGAACATGTATACTTGACTTGAAAAATATCGCAAGATTGTCACCTACAATGTTGCCAGTTTAGTCTTTTTTTTTTAATTCAGAAATTTCGAATACACACCGGAAATAACGAAAGAATAGTTTCTACTTTTGTAATCACGAAATGTCTGTCATTAAATCCAGCAGAAATTACAATTACGAGTTTCTAATATGAAATTAGGATTTCTGAATATTAAAAATGATCAAACTGGCAAACCTGTTCAGATGTAAAGGTCAACTCTAAACCCAAACCAGAGTTTCGTTCATATGATAATGAAGATAATGCTACGATATATGTTTGGTAAACGATTTTTTATTATAACGATAAACCATCAGAAAAATGAATAACTTCGCTTTCTTTGAAATGCCATGACATTAAGAGAAGTGCTGGACTAGAATCGAATTACCTTCAGGTCTGTGATATCGTATGCACTATCTTCCGATATTGTATTGTTTGCCATTGTATAACGGCAATTCCATAGCTGCCAAATTTTGGATTTCTTTATAGCAAAGCCAGTTTTGAACTTGAAAATGTAATTAATAAAATGCTTCTTATTCCTGTGTGGTGTCATGATCTAACGAAAACTGAAGTTTGATTAAAGTACATGCATTCTTTTTTGAGAGAGAGAAGGGACAAAATTTGTGTCACAGTTAGACAGTAGTTTTTTAAGTCAGTGAAAGCGTTTTCAGGATATCAAAAAAACGTGTAAATTGATCAAAATTCGGAAGTCAAAAATTTTCACGATGTCCACTATTTTTCTTTTACGTGTATAGAATAATGTAAAAATCGAAATTTTAAACAAATATTGCTAGAACAAAAAATTACGTTCATTAGATTGAAATGATGTTAAATAAATCCTATTTTTAATAATTACATATCATCTTTTGAACCAAATTTAAGTTCATTCTATAAAGATTTGATATATATATATTTTATTATATCATTTACATAAAGGGCAAATGATTATTTTATGGAATTATGACAAATAATTCTAAAAATATTTTGGTAAATTAACTTTAAAGAGTTCCAGAACTTAAACATGTCAGACATCAACCCAACACGCAGTTCCTACATAAACTAACTTTCTCGAATGAATAATATAAGCTTCGACATTATAATAAATGTATACAATTTGTGATTGCTAATGTAAAATTGCAAATTTGTTTTACAACTATTTATTATTATTTATTTTGTAGTAAAGAATTTTTTAAAACGAAGAAAAATAGGTCATTTTCTGAGAACTATGAAATTATGTGTCTGTCATAGAATAATATTACTTCCGAAAAATTGGGAGTAAAATGTTTCATGACTATTCCCAATCTCCAAAAAAATTATGAAAGAAATTATGAACGAAAATTATATTTTCACAATTTCGATTGTTTTAAGTATCTAAAGTTTAAATATGTATTATAAAGCAAAAACATGTTCGTGAAAAACGTTGACATCATATCGACAATAGTAATGAAGCAAACAATCCATTTCGCATTTTTGCAAATTTAATTACTTCTAAGCATTGGATTATTTAATTTTTACACCATCGGACAGCGATAAATATACAGGGTGATTACAAATGAATATCCAAACTTTAAAGGCCTTTATTAACAAAAGTGTAGAAGATACACGCATTTGTGAAAAAGACACAAAAAACGAAGACTGTGAAATTAATAATAGCAAACATTTATAAATGTTCAATGTGACCACCAGCAGAAACACGAACGACATCCATTCTATACGAGAATTTGTCCCACATGGTTTTCAGCATGTCGAGTGTTACAGTTGCAATAACTACAGTTATCAGTAGTTGAATGCGACTAACAGATTCCGTTTTAGCAAATTTGATTACACAGAACGCCTTTTGTTGTGCTGTTGTCATCTCGGCGGCAACTGACTGAGTGAACTCGCAACGGAACATCCCGGTTCACTTTCAACCGGGTCGCAAAAAAAACAAACCTTTACATTATGAAACGTCATAACTTTGTTACTCACTTCGACGTGCGAGATGGAACACCACATCTTATTGTTCAGAAATTATGTGACAAAAACCCTGGAACTTCTATACACTACATCTTATGGAATACCATTTTAACTTCAATAAAAATAAAACATTAAAGAGAAACCTACAACGTGTGGTATTAGACGCTTCCAATTACGAAAAGTTAGATAAAAACTATAATGTCCTAAATAAAAACTTTTCATATATCAAAGAATTATTATAACCTATATAAATGCTAGATCTATAGATTTTAAAAATTATGCTTTAAAAGACTTAATAGACTAGTGCATAATACAATTGAAAATTTTCAGTGCAATATTATTATTGTAAATATCTGTAAATATTTATCTTTAATATTATGTAATCTTATCAGTATATTCATATAGAACTTATAGACATGTAATAACTTTGGGTTCGCCCAGCAATAAGCAATATTGGGTAGCTCGTGTGATTTTTTTTTTTTTTTTTTGCTGGGGACTCCGGGTCCTTGGACACTGGGGTTCCTGGTAGATATAGGTTTTCCCCTCGTGGACTATAGTTCCTATGCCTGGCCGTCCACGTGTGGGAGGTTTCTGTTTCTGTTCTGTTCAGAAGTTATAGACCTTCACAGTTGGGATATTCATTTGTACTCACCCTGTTCAATCAAATGCAATTTGTTGGAAAACTGTATGTCAGTTTTTTAGGGTTTTAAAATGATTTTAGAGCAGGATTTTTAAAAATATCTGCAGCTGGATTGCGGAAAATTAACCCGTTTGTACTTGAAAAAAGATAAATACGTCTGCTTTTGTTGTTGGATAATACCTGTTGCGTTTTGTAAGACGGAAACCTGAATTTAAACACTCATAATAGCCACAAACTGTTTGTGAGAATTTTCAACTGCTGGGCAAGTAGCACATGATTAAAATACGCATGTCGTTTTTCTTGGCTCTAGTTCTGTGTGCGATAAAACAAGTTGAAATTATTGTTAGTAGACATGGTTTTTGAACGCGTACACTGTGTCTTTATTGTTAAGCATTTTTCTTGTCTCCCTCGTAGTGAAACGTACAAAAATATTTTTGATGCGTTTCGAAATGTGCACGTATCAAGGAATAGTACTATATTAAGCGAACTGTCTATCATTTTCGCGTACATGGAGATGTGAAAAAAGTTAAGAAAACAGAAAATAACCTGTAAAAATAACTCATATTCGTGCTGCGAGAAAAGTCCACAGTTTCACAGTCAAACATAATTTTTTTATAATGAGATCTTCCGTGATAGGGTTGCATTCCAATAAGACTTGAAAGGCTGGGAGGGTTCTTGATTCTGCCTGTTCCACGAGTAATGGCTGTAGCGACCTCCGCTATTTGCCGAAGAAACACATCCGCAGCTTCTTCCCCCACACCCTTTCAAAATAAGAATGCTGATAAGGGCTCCTTGATCACAGACGATACCACTGCTAAAACGTACAAACGATTTTCGTTAATTTAAAGACATCTATGTACCCGCCAGGTCGGTAAAGTGGTAGCGTTTAATACACCGCACGACTGAGGCGGCTTTTTGCCCATTTATTGCTCTAATGCTTTTCCGCTGATGATCAGTATTCTACAGTACTCTACAGATGCGTCATTACAGATATACACACAACGTGACGTCTCAAAGACAATCAATCGATATGTAATTATCGTGAATACACACGTATTCACGTGTGTATTCGCGTTTCCAGCGTTTACTGGAGTTCCATTACCTGCGATATTTTCTGTTGAGCTGCTTAAAATATCAGACCATCACGTGTGTATTCACGTATCCAGCGTTTACTGGAGTTCCATTACCTGCGATCTTTTCTGTTGAGCTGATTAAAATATCAGACCAGATGCTTTGATCAATAAGGTTAACTGGATGAATTATGCCCTCCAGATTCGACCGGGATAGCTCAGTGGTAGAGCGTGGCGGCTTCGACCAATTGGTCGCCTCCCCATAACACAATTTAACCCTTTTATGTCCCAAATTATGAATTAAGACGTTGTTCCATCTCAATAATCATCTTTTTTTTATATCTGTAGATATGTTAGAATATCTATACAATAATAATATGGAATTTAGATAAATTGTATCACTAAAACTGATTTTATAATTAGGAAGTTATATTTCTTTATTAAGAATATTTACAAAAACTATGAAATTAATTAACAAAAATACTGTTAAGAAAATATCAATATTCTTATGAAATAATATAAAGAAATATATTGTGATTCTGTCTATGAAGGGAGACATTGTATTTACAAATTTTTCCTGTAACATTTTTCAATAGGAGAAAGGTTACACCTATGTATGGTACAGAAAATAGCCACCTTAAAAAAATATTTAGTTTCGTTGTTTATAACTGTTTCGTTGTGTTTTCTAAATATGATTGAACAAATTATTATGCATGAAAAGTAAAATCTACTTTTATTAATAGAAGTATTAAAAAAATATTTTAAATTTTCTTTTCAGCTACTTAAAATTACCGTCGGAGCATGAAGGGTTAAAATGGTACTAACCACTCTGTGATTTCTACGTTTGTCTCAACGATTCAAATACTTTATTTAAGTTAATGTTAAAAATATATATCTGTAAATAATGCATACATACATTTTAAACCATGCATACTTTGTTATAGATCGTTACTTTTATATTAATAATTATTAAACTAGACATTCACAATTTATAAGAACAACATAATTTCTATAAAAGTCGGTGACAGGAATATTTAGTACAAATATTTAATTCTAATAATTTGATGCAAATTAATTTTACTCAAATATGATTTTGAAACTCACATTCATTATGAAATAATATTATCAAATTAGAGTTTAACGAAACACATGCAAATTTCTATAAAGCTCACTCGTATTGCATCATTAATATTCTAAAATTTAATTTCGATATATTAGCATAGTTAGTTATACGACACAGACAGCTATTATATTAAATTTAATACAATATTCACGGTTAGGTAATACCGTTTTCTAAAGACAAACATATTATTGTAGCAACACTCTTTTTTTAAATAATTTCTAATGCATTAGTCAAGGACCTGCGGAAAAAAGCCAGAAGAAGGAATGTTTACATTTTAAATTCTTTTGGAAAACACTTTCAGATGAATAACATTTTACCATATTAAATAGTTTAAAACAATTATTATAGGGTTAAATATAATATATATCTTTAGAATGCTGAAATATATTTCACATTTCAAGAAATATTCTATTTTTACATAATACACATTTATTAAATATATTTCAATTGAAGAAAATTTATGATATATAAATATATTTTCCATGTTTCTTTTTTACATTTGCCTGTACACAACAATAACACTGATAAACAAGAAATTTTTACTTGGAAAATGTTAACAGATTTAAGTAACCATACCCTTGGGAATTTGAGAAATATTCACAAAAAGGTGAAGTTGGTTTCCGTTTCAGAGATATATGTGTTTAAATATATCTCATTATGTTATTTTATTGCCTTTTAAAGTACTTTCTTTCTACAGTCTAATAACCCTAAAAGTGAACAAATATCTGCTACTTATAATACATCTAGGCGCCAATAAGATACGTTTCGTTAGACATTGCGGTGCTGTGAAGATTTTTCTGTGTCCTTTATAAAGAATTGATCATTTTATCATTTAATTACGTGTTCTTTTAAAATGTCTAGTAAGTGTGTTAATTCCAGTGATAGTTTTTGCTATATTTGTGGCGAATTTATGAGCACTACTCGCTGAAGAAACATTACTTCTTTAATTAAAATTGCCTATAAACATTATTTTGGATGCGAAATTGGAGATCAGGATAAGCCATGGGCAGCACACTTTTGTTGTTTGCGCTGTTCTACCCGACTTCGAAAGTGGATTAAGGGAAAGGACTTCAATGCTTTTCGCCATAGCAATCATCTGGAGAGAAACTAGAAATCATTTAGAAGATTGCTAGTTTTGTATGACAACAACAGCAAAAGGAATTAATTTTAAGAAGCAGAAGCATATTCAATATCCCAACATCGATTCTGCTATGAGGCCAGCACCTCACAATGACGTGCTTCCTGTGCCACAGCCGCCTGTAAACTACAGTCTTTCAGTTGATGAAGAATACATGCCACCTTGTAGTCATGAAAGTTAAACAGATAACGATTACATTCCATTACAGAATTATTTGAAGCCTCATATGATAACGCAAGTAGAGTTGAATTACCTTGTGTGTGGTTTGGGGTTAAGCAATAATAAAGCCGAATTTCTACGATCAAGACTTCTGGAGTGGAATGTGTTGGCTAGTGATGTACGTATTTCTATATGCCGTGATAGACATAAAGACTTCATACGTTTTTATGAAAAAGATGGTGAAATATGCTTTTGTAACGACATTCTAAGCCTTATGGCATCTTTAGATCTATGTCATAAACCAGAGGATTAGCGACTTTTTATTGATGCGTCTAAGGTGAGTCTAAAAGCAGTACTCCTTCACATTGGAAATAAATATAACTACATTCCTGTAGTATATGCTTCAGAGTAAAAAACATATGATACACTGAATTACTTGTACAATGATTTTAAGTGGAAATTTTCTGCTGACTTGAAAGTCATTTCTATTCTGCTGGAAATGCAACAAGGTTACACGAAATATTCATCCTTTAACTGCGAATGGGACAGTCGTGCGAAAGATAAACATTACTGTGTACAAACGTGGCCTTCTCGGAAGTGTCTAGAACTTGGTAATAAAAATGTAATTAATCAACCTCTTATAGCATCAGTGGACATATTACTCCCACCATTCCATATCAAGTTGGGATTGATAAAAGTTTTCGTGAAAGCTCTTAATCGGGACGGTAAAGAATTTGCGTTTATTCGAAACTTGTTCCCATCAATATTGAATGCCAAAATAAAAGAAGGCATATTTGTAGGTCCAGATATTCGGAAAATTATGAAAAATGACCAGTTTGAAAGTATTCTTACGAGGGTAGAAAAAGACGCATGGCTTTCATTCAAGGACGTTGTTCACAATTTCTTAGGGAATAACAAAGCTAAAAATTACAAGTGTATAGTTCAAAATATGGTAAACAATTTTAAAAAGCTAAATTGCCGCATGTCATTAAAGCTTCATTTCTTGCACTCTCACATTGACTTTTTCCCAGAAATTATGGGAGCAATTAGCGACGAGCATGGTGAACGATTTCACCAACAAATTTCTGCTATAGAGTCTCGTTATCGATCGCAAAGGAATGCAGCAAAGCTTGCCGATTACTGTTTGTTCATCAAGAGAGAAGATACTGAACATAAATATAAACGCAAAAATAGATACTAACGTACTCAAATTAATACACCTGTGTTCAGCTGCATAAAATGTGTAGAAAATATGTGGAAAATGTGTATAAACAGTGTACAAGTATACTGCTGGTAAATTTAACATTTGTGTATGATTATTATGCATTATTGTACGATCTCCTAAATTGTGATACACCGTAATAACGTATAAATACATATCCTTCGTTTAAAAAAAAGAACCAACTAAAAAATTCTAATATAATTTTTATTTACTCAAGAGTGTATATAATTGGAATATTTGTTTTAAATTTAAGAAAAAAAATAAAAAGTCAATTTTTGTTTATCAGTGTAATTTATGGAAAATTTACATATTTTACAAAAACACTTCTTTATTCAGAAAAATCTTTTAATAATAATTCTAATGAGATTAATATCATAGAAAGAAATATTTTACTTTTCAATGTAAGTGGAATTTGTAAGCAATTTATTACGGCTATGTTTATCATATAATTTTATAATTTAATTTTGCTACTCTTAAAAAAAAAAATTGCACTCTATACACATCTCTCGTCAAATATTTTTTATTATAACAACATGCACGGTCTTATGTATGACCTAAGGAGGCCCGAAATTTGATCAGCAACACAAAGATAGAAGATTATACACATCAAGTGGTACAGTATTTGCAAAGTATTTATGGCGCCACCTACGCAGTCCAAAATAGAGTCAAAACTACTAAGTCTGGTTATTTAAAAATTATGAAGATATTCTAGCGATATCTTGAACAGTTTTACTTTGATATTTAATTGCATCTTGTGAAATCTGTGAAGTATATATTTTTTGGAATTAAACAAGAAGAACTAAAAGTAGGAATAAGAATGATATAGGGTGAATTAATATAGAAAATCAATCTTACAGCTATAAAACAAGTTCGGAATGCTTAAATTCATCTTTGTCAAATTAAAATAAAAATTGCACACAAAAACATGTGATTCCATTACCTAGAAGATGATTAAAACTTTAATTAGATTTTAGATTTTAAATTTTAAAACATTAAAACATTAAACATTAAACATTACATTTTAAAACATTTAATGTTTTAAAATTAAAAATCTAATTAAAGTTTTAATCATTTTTTAGTTAATTGAATCGCATGATTTTGTGTGCACTTTTTATTTTAATCTTACAACTTTTAGTTAGCAATCTTCAAAAATCAAACGTTCCGTAAACGTTTAGGCTGGTATTATCGGTGACATGAAAATCGCCCTCTAGCGGTCGCAGTTTGCATTTTCGAACACAAGTTCCTATGTAAATCTTGTTTATCATGATATGACAGACCAGCATGTTAAGTTTGTAAACGACCTTTTGAGACACCCTGTATATGGATATATATAAACCAACATTTGAACGAAGTGTGGTTTGGGGGGTCTGGAGTGTGATAAAGAATATCACAGTCTTAATTCTTTTTAATTACTTTATATTTTCAGCTCAACGTATTTCTGTATTTTATAGCCTTTCCAGTTTATTTGCCGTTCTTTAAAAGCTATTTTATCGGCCGAACCAAGCTGGTCGAAGTACTCGGTAGAGATACTTGTAAGCGTAATACACACGCTTAGTTTCATCCAAATCGGTTTATAAATACAAGCGCTATCGTATGACATAGATCAGATGTATGTATATATATATAGGGGATTTAGGGGATGAAAGGGACAAGGGATGGATGAGACATTCTCAATATTTCAGACAATAAACATTTTTTTACTTGCTTCCTATCCTCATAGATGACACTATCATAGTGTGCTTCAGAACCAAAAGCAAGACCACATGGCTTTTTCAATTTCCTTCAAAGTTGCATTTCCTGAAAACTTTGCTTAAAAGTATTTTTTTTAATATTTGAAGTTGTTTCTATATTTTATGCATTGTAAACAATTCAGATATCTTATAGATATTTATTTCAAGGCTCAATATTGGTAATTAAAATCAATGAATATTAACCATTGTGACAGAATAATTGCTGAGACAAAATGGCTGACAATTGAATATATACATCATGGGGATGATTGTGACATTTCAAATGGGGATGAATGGGAATGCTTCATTCATCTCTAGAGGATACTGAAAAAAAATATTAACTAAACAATATTATGTAAGTTGATAAATTAATAATTTATGTTAATTATTATTTTAACCTTTTCTCCTCATTGTAGCCACCGTCGTCTTCAGCTATTAGATATTTCTGTTTATAGGCCTTTAAAGAAAAAGCTGAGATCAGTTCAAGATGATTGGCTGACAAATAATCTTAGAGAGCATATTACAATTTATAACCTCTCAGCTTTTGCCAAGGAGGCATTTGTGTCAGCTCTTAGTACTAGCAAGATAAACATAACCAGCAGTTTTAGGAAAACTGTCATTTTCCTGTTTAACAGCAATACATTCACTGAAACTGATTTTATACCAGCTTATGTGACTGACAGTATACATTTAGAAAATTGTAGACAGGCCACATTTATTGTGTTACTGATATTTGCACATCCGTGCAACTTTAACTTGGTAATTCATTAAAATTTCAGTTAAAATATATAATATAAATTACAGTTTTTGTAATGCATAATTAACTGTGTTTTTACTTCTTAGGTTATTAACACTGATATATAACAGCCATATAAGATCATATATTACAAATATAATTACATATAAGTTTATAATTATAAATTTTAATTTGGTATCATTGAATACATAGAGGAAAATATTTGTGTCCCATCTATTCCTGCTGTGGGGATGATTGGGACAGAGAGGAACTTTTTTTAAAAATTTCATAATATATTTCTGTATAATAACAATCTTGAATAAATATTGTGCATATGATGTAGACAAACACCTAATGTATGAACTGCGATATGTAATATTAATAATAAATTAAATAAAATATTTAAAATAAATATTTTTGTGAAAATGTCCCATTCATCCCCTATCTCCCCTATATACAAATCAACATTTTAACAGGGGGTGGTTTTGGGGTTCGTGGGTCATGATCGGTGAAAATATACCGAAAATTCTCGAAACTACTTTCCCCCGAACGGCTGCAATAGGTAGCTTTTTACTTTTTGTAATAAAGGCTACCTAAAAGAGGTATTCTATATATATATATATATATATATATATATATTACTTTTGACTTATACTGGCATATATATCTATTTAGCTATATTAAATGTATAGTCATAATTTATATCTAAATAAAAAAAAATTCAGTTTATTTGCCGTTCTTTAAAAGCTATTTTATCGGCCGAACCAAGCTGGTCGAAGTACTCGGTAGATATACTTGTAAGCGTAATACACACGCTTAGTTTCATCCAAATCGGTTTATAAATACAAGCGCTATCATATGACATAGATCAGATGTATGTATATATATATAGGGGATTTAGGGGATGAATGGGACAAGGGATGGATGAGACATTCTCAATATCTCAGACAATAAAAATTTTTTTTTACTTGCTTCCTATCCTCATAGATGACACTATCATAGTGTGCTTCAGAACCAAAAGCAAGACCACATGGCTTTTTCAATTTCCTTCAAAGTTGCATTTCCTGAAAACTTTGCTTAAAAGTATTTTTTTTAATATTTGAAGTTGTTTCTATATTTTATGCATTGTAAACAATTCAGATATCTTATAGATATTTATTTCAAGGCTCAATATTGGTAATTAAAATCAATGAATATTAACCATTGTGACAGAATAATTGCTGAGACAAAATGGCTGACAATTGAATATATACATCATGGGGATGATTGTGACATTTCAAACGGGGATGAATGGGAATGCTTCATTCATCTCTAGAGGATACTGAAAAAAAAATATTAACTAAATAATATTATGTAAGTTGATAAATTAATAATTTATGTTAATTATTATTTTAACATTTTCTCCTCATTGTAGCCACCGTCGTCTTCAGCTATTATATATTTCTGTTTATGGGCCTTTAAGGAAAAAGCTGAGATCAGTTCAAGATGATTGGCTGACAAATAATCTTAGAGAGCATATTACAATTTATAACCTCTCAGCTTTTGCCAAGGAGGCATTTGTGTCAGCTCTTAGTACTAGCAAGATAAACATAACCAGCAGTTTTAGGAAAACTGTCATTTTCCTGTTTAACAGCAATACATTCACTGAAACTGATTTTATACCAGCTTATGTGACTGACAGTATACATTTAGAAAATTGTAGACAGGCCACATTTATTGTGTTACTGATATTTGCACATCCGTGAAACTTTAACTTGGTAATTCATTAAAATTTCAGTTAAAATATATAATATAAATTACAGTTTTTGTAATGCATAATTAACTGTGTTTTTACTTCTTAGGTTATTAACACTGATATATAACAGCCATATAAGATCATATATTACAAATATAATTACATATAAGTTTATAATTATAAATTTTAATTTGGTATCATTGAATACATAGAGGAAAATATTTGTGTCCCATCTATTCCTGCTGTGGGGATGATTGGGACAGAGAGGAACTTTTTTTAAAAATTTCATAATATATTTCTGTATAATAACAATCTTGAATAAATATTGTGCATATGATGTAGACAAACACCTAATGTATGAACTGCGATATGTAATATTAATAATAAATTAAATAAAATATTTAAAATAAATATTTTTGTGAAAATGTCCCATTCAGCCCCTATCTCCCCTATATACAAATCAACATTTTAACAGGGGGTGGTTTTGGGGTTCGTGGGTCATGATCGGTGAAAATATACCGAAAATTCTCGAAACTACTTTCCCCCGAACGGCTGCAATAGGTAGCTTTTTACTTTTTGTAATAAAGGCTACCTAAAAGAGGTATTCTATATATATATATATATATATATATATATATTACTTTTGACTTATACTGGCATATATATCTATTTAGCTATATTAAATGTATAGTCATAATTTATATCTAAATAAAAAAAAATTCAGTTTATTTGCCGTTCTTTAAAAGCTATTTTATCGGCCGAACCAAGCTGGTCGAAGTACTCGGTAGATATACTTGTAAGCGTAATACACACGCTTAGTTTCATCCAAATCGGTTTATAAATACAAGCGCTATCATATGACATAGATCAGATGTATGTATATATATATAGGGGATTTAGGGGATGAATGGGACAAGGGATGGATGAGACATTCTCAATATCTCAGACAATAAAAATTTTTTTTTACTTGCTTCCTATCCTCATAGATGACACTATCATAGTGTGCTTCAGAACCAAAAGCAAGACCACATGGCTTTTTCAATTTCCTTCAAAGTTGCATTTCCTGAAAACTTTGCTTAAAAGTATTTTTTTTAATATTTGAAGTTGTTTCTATATTTTATGCATTGTAAACAATTCAGATATCTTATAGATATTTATTTCAAGGCTCAATATTGGTAATTAAAATCAATGAATATTAACCATTGTGACAGAATAATTGCTGAGACAAAATGGCTGACAATTGAATATATACATCATGGGGATGATTGTGACATTTCAAACGGGGATGAATGGGAATGCTTCATTCATCTCTAGAGGATACTGAAAAAAAAATATTAACTAAATAATATTATGTAAGTTGATAAATTAATAATTTATGTTAATTATTATTTTAACATTTTCTCCTCATTGTAGCCACCGTCGTCTTCAGCTATTATATATTTCTGTTTATGGGCCTTTAAGGAAAAAGCTGAGATCAGTTCAAGATGATTGGCTGACAAATAATCTTAGAGAGCATATTACAATTTATAACCTCTCAGCTTTTGCCAAGGAGGCATTTGTGTCAGCTCTTAGTACTAGCAAGATAAACATAACCAGCAGTTTTAGGAAAACTGTCATTTTCCTGTTTAACAGCAATACATTCACTGAAACTGATTTTATACCAGCTTATGTGACTGACAGTATACATTTAGAAAATTGTAGACAGGCCACATTTATTGTGTTACTGATATTTGCACATCCGTGAAACTTTAACTTGGTAATTCATTAAAATTTCAGTTAAAATATATAATATAAATAACAGTTTATGTAATGCATAATTAACCGTGTTTTTATTTCTTAGGTTATTAACACTGATATATAACAGCCATATAAGATCATATATTACAAATATAATTACATATAAGTTTATAATTATAAATTTTAATTTGGTATCATTGAATACATAGAGGAAAATATTTGTGTCCCATCTATTCCTGCTGTGGGGATGATTGGGACAGAGAGGAAATTTTTTTTAAATTTCATAATATATTTCTGTATAATAACAATCTTGAATAAATATTGTGCATATGATGTAGACAAACACCTAATGTATGAACTGCGATATATAATATTAATAATAAATTAAATAAAATATTTAAAATAAATATTTTTGTGAAAATGTCCCATTCATCCCCTATCTCCCCTATATACTAATCAACATTTTAACGGGGGGGTGGTTTTGGGGTTTGTGGGTCATGATCGGTGAAAATATACCGAAAATTCTCGAAACTACTTTCCCCCGAACGGCTGCAATAGGTAGCTTTTTACTTTTTGTAATAAAGGCTACCTAAAAGAGGTATTCTATATATATATATATATATATATATATTACTTTTGACTTATACTGGCATATACATCTATTTAGCTATATTAAATGTATAGTCATAATTTATATCTAATTTTAAAAAAATAACTTACAATAGCATTGTTTTAATACGCATAAAAATAACTGAGACAAGAATTACATATTTTCATTTTAACATGTATAATTTTAGCACACGCTTCAATCCCGCTCATGATTGTAATTCAAATTAAGGACTCAGAATGTAGATTAACAATAACAAAATTTGTTCATTAATTTCGACAATAAGATGCGCGATGAAAGTGACAAAGATACTTTAAATGAATTGCTTTAAATGAAGTCGTTACATTCCCTTATGCTTATCACTTCAACATAACTACCCATAAGTCAACTTATAGATCATCAAGTAAGTCTAAATATGGCTATAACAAATCGAAAAAATTCCTTTTAAAATATAAATGAATACAGAAACTATACTTTAGACACATTTAACAACATAGGATCTGTGTTTCTAAAACAAAATATTATTTTGAGTTTTAAATATCTAAATCTCACAACTTAAGAGAAACATCTTGGTTTGTCTAAAATACAAACTAAAACTGGCTACGAATACCCAATAACCTTAGGTGAAACCTCGAAATATGTTATAATGAAATAAACAGATGTGAAATCGCATTATCATGATACACAGTTTTCCATAGAAATTTGCCATTCTAACGATTCACTCGCATCTTGAAACACCCAGTATTTGTTAAAACATTTTGTACTTTATTATTTAGTACAACCATATAACAAACTCAGTTTGTTTTAAATGCATTTAATATGGATAATAAAAATATATATTTCTTCTGAAATATCATCTAAAGAAAATTTAAATTTAAATAAAACTTTTCAATATTTATTTTGGAATTTATGTCTGTCAAACATTTTTGTTCTGATGTAACTACATTTTTCCAATAGTTTTTTCCAATGGATAGAAGCCCTTCTTCAAACTAAAGATATTACAAACTTTCAATAATGTTATAGACAGGCAAACAAACAAAATAAACATGCCATTCAAGTATCCGAAGAAAATTGACACTGTACCTCCCCGAAAGCAAACAAATATTTTGCAAGAAGAAAAACTAAATATCTGCCTGAATATACATGAAAAATAAAATATATTTTCGAGTTATATAATCTCCATACAATGATACCCATCAACAGCTATTGCCGTAAATGATATTGTTTGAAATTGGAATCAGAGTTGTAGTATATAAAAGATTGAATATGGATACATTAAATTCATGAAATACTGGTGGATTGTGAAGGGTTGTGTTATTGTGCAGTCGACAATTACAGTCGTATTATTAATCCAGACAGTCCGTAGAGTAGCAAGGCAAAGGATTTACCAATCCTGTGATTTCTCCATGCCAGTTGTCTTTCGAAGGTGTTTATTAATCAAACATGAAAACGTAAAAACAAGTCCCACATTATGAAAAAATTCGTAAAACCTTCAGGCTTGGGCATGAATCGTTACATGATGCTATATGATCATAAAAAGCAAATTTAGAATACTACAAGACTTTAGACACCAAATAACATATTTAAAGCACTTGAAACAAGACAGAATTCTGAGTTCCGAAGACAATGCATCTGCTTTTTGTCAGATTCGCGGAGGGCGACAGATATCGACGTAGTACAGAAACGAACCAATCGGTGAAAGGCGCACTTTGAGAGCTGAGCAGCTACGCGAATGATGGGAAAGGGAGTGGTTTTAAGGAGAATGAATCCCTTACCTGGTAACGTAGATTTGTCGAAGTAAAAAATCTAGCGTTGAAAAGGCGTGGGAAGTCAGATCCGTGAAATTAAGATTGGAAATAAAAATAACAAAATTGCTTTTAAAAACATTCAAAAACTAAAAACTAGCTTTTCTCAGAACATTATAGATTGGATAGTTGATAAAAGTTTATAAAGGAGATAAAAGCTTTATATTAAGATTTCGAATAAAATAATTCTTAATATAGGTGTTTTGAATTTAAAGAGAAAATAAATAGAAATAAATAATAGATATTATTAAGAAATAGGGAAATAATGAATATGTCGAAATTTAGAATAATTTAAAAGAATATCGCGAAGTAAAATTTTTATATAACATACACACACACACACACACACATACACACACACACATACACACACACACACACACATATATATATATATATATATATATATATATATATATATATATATATATATATATATATATATATATATATACATATATATATACATATATATATATACATAATTAGATCTACTTTCACGATTTTCCCTGTTTTATTCTAAATAACTACTCTATATTCATTAAATCATTATTCTTAAATTAGCTCTATCGTTAACTAAGTTAAATGCCCTTTTGATTAAATCTCTATTTCGTCCAATTTACTTAAATATAAAGCTTTTAGTTATTCTTAATTTTTATCATGATCTCCGATCATTTCTGGGTTTTTAGAATGTTCTTTGAGAGCCATTTTCATTTTTATTCCGAATTTCATTTCCCGCTCTAAGTTACTTTTTACTATAAAATTCATCCACTGCCTCTTGTCCGAACTCTTTACTAATTATCTTCCATTGGTCGTGACGTAGCATGACGCGTCTTCTTTAACTCCTCATTGGTTCAGTACGCGTTCTACGTCATAAATTGTGTTATTGCGCTAGGTAACAAAAAGCAGCTACCTGTGATGTTCCCTCAGAAATAAGTCGAATTTTCACTTGTCAACAACTCACTGGCCGCTCATATGACAAAAATTAATATGTTCTAAATACTTAAACCCCATACATTGATGACGTAGCGATGGTACGGCTATTACTGTTAGGTGGAAACTGCCCAAGAGAAATACTTAAATAAAGCATTGGATCTGAAAGTCCTTGATCGTTTAATTTATGGAGAATCGCCTCTGGTTATTTCATTCTACTGCCTATGCCGCCACGTCGAGTCTGCAACTAGAGTATTATGCATTTTACGACTGCTTCTAACTAATTATATCATCAAATAACAACTACCGTTCTTATTTTCATTGTGAGACCATGTGTGCTCCTGCTTCTATTATCAGCTTTACTCCCACTACAACATATAACGAAAAATTCATAATATATATATATATATATATATATATATATATATATATATATATATATATATATATATATATAATCTTGAGAAAACTTTTTAAAAAATGCTGCTTTTTTTGTTGATTGATTTTATTTAACAAAATAAATTGCTAGTGTTTGTTTATTTGTATTATATATAATTAACTCTTTTAAGAATGTTTATTGTTTTCGAAAATTATTACATGGGTCTAAGTAAAATTATGATTTGACTAAATAAATTACAAATTACTGAAATAAACTAAAAAATATTATGTTGTAAAAAAAAAATTACTTGATTGAAATTTATATATAATTTATTTAGATTTAACATATTAACATTAAATACAAATTACAAATAAAACATAAAACAAGCGTATTAAACGTATTATGAAAGTTAATTAGCGTGTGAGAAATATTCTTTATTTGCTCATTATCTTAAAAAGAAAAAAAACAATCTGCAACGCTATATCTAAACATAAATATTCCGTAAAGTTTAAAAATTTTAATTTACTTTACGTTTTGTTTATAAAACAGTTCACTTTATCTCTCGCATGTAAAGCCTTTACATACATCACAACTTGCCAGCAAATAACTTGAGCATTAGCAACAGATGTATAACATCACTAAGTGCTTTTAGCACTCAAACACAAGCTTATATTTAATGTTGCATTAAATGCGTTAGTTTCTTAATAAATGATAAAACTATTATGGTAAAACGTAAGAGGGAATTTTGAACACTCAACTAAAAGAAATTCCGCGAATTTGCTATGCTTTAAAGAGAACATGGAAGAAAGGGTGAATTAAAACAATGTCGTCTAATATGTCTCCTAAATAAACATTTATTTTAATAATACAATAGATAATTTGAGAAATAATACAATAGATAATTTGAGAAATAATACAATGTGTAACTAGTAAGTAATAACACAAATTGGGTAGCATTTATTTGAATGTACACTGTAAAATATTTTATGCATAAAATAATTACAAAACATGTCTGCTATTGTTGAATGGAGTTTTTATTCTGTATGTTAATTCTCTTTTATAAGTATCATCCTTTTAAAATTATGATATATTATATATGAATTTTAAAAACATTGCGATTTGCTTAAAAGCTCATAAAAGTAAAAGGGACACAACGATAAACACAATAAGATGTATTCGAGTAAATGTCGTTTACTAAATTATGTTAATACCATGAAGTTGTAAAAACATTATATATGATTTGGAAAGTGGTATATACACAAAATGTAAAATTATAGTTTAAAAAAAATTGAATGTTTTGCTAACTTTAAGTATTTCTTGGTAAAATGAGAATTTCTGAATGGTTGTAATTAAAAATTAAATACAGGGCTACCTAAAAAGCTAAATGTAGTGTGTAATAGTAATGTGTCAGTACAAGAAAATAATAATAAAAAAAATATTTAAAAAATGTTTAAATATTACTTTTTTGTTGCGCAATTTTTTTTAATAAGAATGTTATACATTCATAAAAACACAGTAAATTACTTATAATTCTGTTTAAAAATATTTTACAACTAAACTAAAGGAACTATAATTAAAGGGAAAAAATAACTACTTTAGCACAGAAAAATACGGCTTTTGCGAAACTGAATAACTTTTAAAACTTTATGAAAAATAACTTTTCATATCCAGAAGAAAAATTCACCAAACTAATATGCACCTTGGGAATTACTGTGTGGTTTCTGTGAAGGTTTTCTAAAAGTTTTATCGCTTTTGAGACCATATTTTTGGATTAAACTAACATAATTATTTTTAAAAATTAGATATTTTTATCCGTGTCACATTATATATATATATATAAATATCATTAATATATTATAGAATATACAGTGTTACATAAATTGTTTATTAAAATTAATAAAATTGACATTCGATATCATTTGAAATCCAAATTAATTAAAAAATGAATTTATGCATGGAAATTACCAATTTTGAGACACAGAATATTTTTGAAAACTTTATCTAAAAAAGAAAAATCTACCCACACAAAAAAATATGAAATTAATGCGCACCTTGGGAATGCCTATATGGTCTGCTTTTCTTGAAAGAAATATTACTGCTTTTTCGACATTTGCAGATTATCGTCTTATTTAAGTGGAAGAAAAAGGAAAAAAAACACGACTGACTTTAATCTAATTTCTTAGGATATAGGCACACAATAATTTTTATGATTTTTAATTGAGGGACATAAGAAAATGGGGGTTATTCATTAATGGAGGTATAAAATTGTCTATTAAAACTTTAATTATGTCCTTTTCATATATATCAATACTAAATAAATATTTTAAGGTGGCATCCAATAAAATTAAAATATTCGTAAATAGAGGTTTGGGATATTTTAATCATCCTCTATCTACTTGAAAAATCATGCAGTTAAGAGGATAATCAGTTTTTTAACTAACTAATAATTTAAAACATTCACCACAGTCTATATCCTTGATTTTACTGGATGAATGGCAATAAGGCATACAACACTACGGCATTTAAGGAATAATATATTAATTTTTATTTACAAATGAACTTTCAGTTTAAAAAAACACAAATCACTGCAAAAAATTTAAAAAAGTAGTAGCTTTGAAAGGCATTTCTATGAGGTAACCATTCTAAATACTGTGATAGCATACCTCAGATAAAAGCGCCATCTATCAGCATTAGATGAAAAAAACGGGAAAAGAAGATACAAGAAAATATATATTATATATACAGGGTGTCCGAAAAGTCTGGAAACGGTCGAACAACTCGAGAAATATAAATCAAATTGAAAAACGGAAAAATGCATGTTCAATATTTTTGAAAAATTTATTTAGGGATATCAAAGTTCCCCCCCAACTTTGCCCCCTGGGAGAAAAAGGGGGAGAGGCAACTTTGAAATCTTAAACGATAACCCCGTTTTTTTATTGCAGATTTGGATTCTATGGAAGAAATACGTAACTTAGTATTGAACAATTTCTTCGGAAAATCGTAGATGGCGCTGTAATCCAGTAAAATGCAGTGAGAATAGTTTCCATTAAAAAGTTTGGAAACGGTCGAATAACTTGAAAAATATACATCGGATTGAAAAACAGAAAAATACATGTTCAATATTTTAGAAAAATGGCCACTTTTGTTTCCTTCAGACAGCATAAAGCTTCGGAGGACATAAATAATGAGGAACAAATATACAAACAAGACACTTTGTTGTATAGAAATCCACGCTAATTTTGAAAAAAGAAAATGTCAGCTTAAATATTACTTCATCTTAAATATTGCGTAATCACCATAGAAACGTAGAATCGTTACCTGTCATGGGATATCATTGAATTAATTACGTATGATAGGAAATAATAGAATGAAGAATGTGACTATAAATTGGTTATAGAGGTTTTAAAATGTCATATACGTCATCTATGACTTTAACGTCCCACATGCCTCATAACTTAGCGACACATCTCGGTCGCTTGACGATTAATCCTCCCGAAGCTGCTATAACAAGGAAGTACCGATTTTTAAAAAAAATTAAATTACGTAATAGATATATTTATTAATATCTTTTTAAGTTTTGATTCGATTTTCATGTAATTTGAAATGACTCCACAGAATTCTGCAGCAATTATATATATTAAATTTTAAACCATTCGGTTGGGTAGATTTTGCTCTGCTATATGCGGGCAGACGCACTGACGGACGGACGAGACGACCACTATAGGTGCTACGTATTTATATAATTACGAATGCACCTAAAAAGCGATAATATAAATACTGTTTTTGTTTTGATCATTAAGATTTTAACGTTCCTGGTTTAATGCGATATACAAATGTTTAATCTACTTTAATTGTTTTTAAGTATGGAATTAAGTTTTTTTCATTTCGAATTTAGACTTCAGTTCTAATTTTAATGTATCGTGGTCGTTTCGTGAGAAAATTCTTAAGGTTGGAAAAGAAGCACGCATTGACAAAAACCTTTTTTACAAATTGACATCAGATTATGAATCAATGAATATCATTTTGTCTTGGAGTTAAAGTTTGATATTATATGGATTATTTATTAATTTTTATTAAAAAATGTGCCTTTGTTTTCGATGCGGCGCTGCGTGTAGCTTTTCGTGGTACCATTGTTTTGTCTGATTGCTTTCATCTTAATCCAATGAAACAAAAAGCACGTTAAAATGTAAAGTGGTCTTCCAAAAGTACCACATACACACACCACTCTATCGCAAGAACGCATTGGAATTTCGAAAAACGGTAAAACATGGGTCCAATAAACTTGATTAGGTTATTGGCATTTGTTAAAACAATTTGGATCTTGGTGTAGCTTTCTGTGGTACCATTGTTTTGTCTGATTGCTTTCATCTTAATCCAATGAAACAAAAAGCATGTTAAAATGTAAAGGGTCTTCCAAAAGTAACACATACACACACCAGTCTATCTCAAGAACGCATTGGAATTTTGAAAAACGGTAAAACATGGGTCCAATAAACTTGACTAGGTTACTGGCATTTGTTAAAACAATTTGGATCTTGGTGAATATGAAGCACAAGTGGTATGGGAGGGTCCAAATTCAAAATTTCAATTACTATCAAGTAATTTAATAATTTAATAACATCATGTTTGAATTATTTTGTAAAAATTAACAAACGGAAAGTTTTTTTGAAAGCAATAGCACTTAGACAAACATCTGTACACTATTATATGCCACCAAATCAATTGAGGAATAAAAAGAAGAACAAACGAAACAAGAGTGACATATAGAGACTTTAGAGAAACGAAAAAGTCAACTGTAAACAGGGAATACAATCAATTAATCTGATGTTCCGAGGTACTCATTAACTCCCTGGCCTCCCAATATCTGCCAGATATACTGTTACTTGATAGTGCGGGGCACAGGGGTAAATGCTGTGCATTCAAGATTACATCCTCTCTACAATTAGGGCAATTTTGACTTTCAAGAATATCAAATCTGAAAAGGTAATTAGGTAGACAATCGTGTCCCGTGGCAAGTCTAAATAAGGCAAAACTTGTTCTTCTTGGTGCTGTATGGACATGAGATATTGCATTTTTCCATTCTTTATTTTCGATTTCACTTAGTTTTCTCCTTTAATATTGAGAATCCATTTTTCTTTTTATAATTCTTGATAAACGGTATTTCATTGCTTGGTGTTTGTAACAAACGGAAAGTCATTCACTGCAGATGTTTGGACGTTATGCAAGTTTAAACTTTTAAACTCCTAGTGTAAAATTTATTTTTAATCATTGTAAAAAAGATGCGGGTATTTTTTAAAGTAAAGTTAAAATGTCTACTTGCCGGAATGGGATGAATATTCGCTTAGCTGAAGCTTCATAAATGGATTTCTGTTAAAAGTTTACAGGATACAATTAATGTGTTTCGACGATTAATTTAAAACAAATGACAGATTTTCAAGTTTCATGTATTTTGTCCGCAGAATATCTAATATTGTTTTATTAATAAATAAAAACGAACGAATGCAAATAATAATAATAATTAAAAAAACAGCATTAGTTTGTCGGGGAAATATCTTTCGTGTAAAAACAATCCAAGGACATTGGTTGCTCCTTTATCGAGATATATCTCGTAGAAACTTTGAAAACGTTGTTTCTAGAAAACCGCATTTAATTTTTTGCAACAACACCACTTGTTATAAAAACCTAAACTTTTCATCTTAACTTGTTGACTAATCACTGTGCGATTGGTATCACTCGAACTTCTATCTGTGTTTAAATTTTAAGAACAACATCGACAGAACATTTGTGAGACTTCAGATATTCAAAACAAATATTTCGATGTAAAAATCTATCAAAATTTGATAAACCTCAAATTTTCACACCTGATCTAAAAAGTACATTTAGAATTTTTAAAATTTTTTTAATGGTTTTTTAGATAGTTAGCCTTCAAATAAGACAAATAGATGTAAATTTATTCCCTTTTGTTTCAGTAAGTAGCACGTACAGCATTGTTCATACGGCACAAGAACAATAATATTTTCATTTTTTGAGATTTTTTTATACAAATGACATCTAAAAATAAAAATAAATACTAACAATATTATAAGATATATGTAAAATTTAATTGCCAGTATACATATTTTATAAATAATGGTAAACATAAATATTAATTAAAGTCAAAGTATCGCAAGTCAAAATGGCATAAGAAAGTTTGGAAAGTTATAAAATGCATTTGAATAAAACAGCAAATATTGATTAGATATTAACCATCTGATTGACAAGCCCACGTTAATACATTCACTAAGCTCTAGGTTTCACTACAATACAAACGTTTTTTTAATTAATATAATTCTACAAACATAATGCAGTTTTAGTACATTGAGTAATGATTGATACCCCCAAGGTTTACATTCATATGTATAATTAGATTTTTTTATACAATTTTGGAATAAGCACCAATTTTTTAGCATTTAAATAAAATACAGAGAAAACAACATTACAATTTACACTTTTTGCTGGACAGTCAGAGGGTTAACGCTTTCATTAGTTTTATAAAAAGCCAATAGTTGGGCATGTAATTGCCTGTGGATATTTTTTTCAATAATTAGAGAGGAAAAATAAGGCACATTCTGGGGGATGCGTTAGAAACTGGAGGGTGAAACATTTAAAAATAATATTTTTAAGGCTCACTCTATTTTCCTTTATATTAACATGGACTGCTATGTGCGTCTGAAACAAAACAATGGTGTTAAATGCATGTTTATCCGAACAAGATTCTCAACAAAATTGTCACACTGACACGGTCGTCGAGTATGCTTCGAATAAAATTGAGTTACCCGTCAAAATAACATTTTAATCCCAAATTGAACAATAAACCAAGAACAGGCAGTTGCCTGGAAACAGCGTGCACACTAATAAAAAATAATCGTTAAACAAATTCTTAGAGTAAAAAAAAAATGTAAGTGATTTAAATGTTAATGAAAGTAACGTCCATATATTTAAAGGAAAATCTTGTTATTAAATTAATTCGCATTTACATACTTATAAAGCAAATAATGGAAATGACAATCTGATTAGAATAATTGTCTTATACCTTATAGTAAATGTAATAATTTAGTTAATCTCCATTTATGTATTTTTTAAACCAACAAATCATTAAATATTTAATCAAATAATGCACTTAATAGCAATTTAAAATAATAATGCAAAGTAAATTTATATTTTATACGGAACTGATTAATTTATTTTAGAATAAACCTAACAAATTATGCTTTATTGAAGTATTTTCCTATTTTCACTGCGACCAAATTAATTAAAATAACAATAATCAAATTCCGTTACAGACACACACTCAAAAAAAAGTACTTTATTGAAAAACGATTTTTTTTCTCCGACTGTTATGCACTGATTTATTCTTTCTGTAAATAAATGTAAAGTATTTTAAATAATAAAATAGTAAAGACGAGTTGTAACTGCAACTGGTATAATTACTTTACTAATCAGCTTAATTGTATTATAATATTTGATTATTATATATTGAAAAATACTTAAGTGTAATTAAGTATCCAAAGTTAATTGGAGCACATTTACCTGTGATTTATTCTGTTGAACCGATGTCATTGCGAAAAGCTTATCCGAATGAAACGTGTCCTCAAGATCTGTTCAGGATATCGGAGTTGGATAAACATAGATAGCATAAGACAAGTTCCTGGGTTCGAATTCCGGCTTAGATTCTCTCAGTTGGAAAATTTAGAACTCGAATGATTTCTTTACCAATCAGTTTGATTTCATTAAAATAAATAAATAACAAAGTCTTATTATTAATTCGTGAATCAATTTTAGAATTCTGATTGCTGATTTTATATATGTATTTCATTTTTTTGTACTAAAATAATAGCGTTAAACGAGAAATGATAATGGAAGTAGAAAAACTATCAAGAATCAAAGTAATATGTTAACTGCATATTCTCTATTTGAACGAACATTTATATTATGAATACCGCGCCTAAAATTTTAAAAGTAACTGTTTAATGGCTATCTTTATTATTGAGAATACTTACAACAGCTTTGGGTGTACAAAATTGGACTGAAAGTTTTCAATATTCAATAAAAATTAAACGGTGACAGTCATTGAATTTATTGCAGAAGATTATTATATGTAGCTAAAATTACTTTAAATGCTTCTTCTTTTAATTTTATATAAAATAAAAAAAAAGACGCGGTTATGCCTCAAACTGTAGAATGTTCATATTAAAATACAAAATTGAAATATTTTGCTCAGTTTTTAAAGTTCTATTCTGTGTAGATTCGGACACACCAAAATGACGTTTTGTGTTACCCGATATACATATACAGACAACGCTACACTGTACTATCATATTCTTTTGGATGTATTATTGTTAGAAAGTACATAATACAGACTAATTTAAAAAAAATAAAATGTTTATCTAATTTTCATGAAGTCATTAACATAAATGCCTAAGCTAATTTAATAAGTGACAATCAAGAAATATTGAAATTCAATTTTAATTTTAATTATTTCTTTAGCTTTTTTTCTCTTAGCTTAATTTACATGATTTTATTTAGAAAATATTGTGATACATTTGAATTACTTAACTTACATGCATTTTAATTTATTTAAGTAAAACCTTATCAATTGCACAAATTTTTCTTCTTTTTTGAATACATTTTTCTGTAACACAAAATCTTATTTTCCAAACCTCGTAGCACTTTTAACCCTCTAAGCGTGTGGAACGTAATATTCCGTTCACTAAGCTCCAGGTTTCACTGCAATACATGATATATGCAATGTTTAAGATAATATAATTCTATAGATTTAATGAATTTTCAAGACATTGAAGAATGATTAATACTCTCAAGGGTTACATTCATATTTGTAATTAAGTTTTATTTATAATGCTGAAAGAATAATATTTTTTAGCATTTAAAACAAAATAAAGAGAAAACAACATTACACTTTTACCCTTTTTCAAAACGCTCAGAGGGTTTAAATTATACAGGTGCCTTTTTCAATGTCAATAATAAATAGAAATGAGCCCAGTTAAACTGATAGCATTGAGCTCACAGGCTATTCACACTATTAGGTAGCTTTCAATACAAAAAAGTACAAAGCTACCTATTGCTGCCGTTCGGAGGAAAGCAATTCCAGAAAATGTCGATATATTTTCACCGATCATGACCCCCAGACCCCAAAACCACCCTCCGTTCAAATGTTGATTTATATATATATATATATATATATACTGCTCAAAACAATTAAAGGATATTTGAAGTTTTATATAAAATAAAGATATAAACGAAATTTTTTTTGCCGAAAATAGAAGAAGAGAATCACAAATGCAAATTTTTCTGGTTTTCAAACTGTGGAGTATACAACTTTTGAGTTCGACGTCAAAAACGTCGCTTCAGCGGCAGCGAATGAAATTTGACTTTCAACTGGATAAAAGAGAATGAAGACAAGGATGATCGGCATTCAGTGATTGCTTTGTTTCGATGAGTACGATGTCTCAGCGAAGTCATTTGACAGATTCAGAAGCTTGGAGAATTGTTGGTAGGTTAGAAGGGGGCCAAACTCAAGCCGAAGTAGCGCAAGCCATTGGAGTGTCACAAAGTGTCATTTCCAGGATCTGGAACCGTATTTTGGAGAGTGGATGTGCAGGCCGAAGACCAGGGCAAGGTCGTAGACGGGCAACAACGCCCAATGAAGATCGGTAGTTAGCGTTAACAGCTCGGAGACACCGAAACATGAACGCTACTCTTCTCCAACAACACCTTCGCTCGGCTACAGGCACCACGATTTCAACTCAGACTGTCCGAAACCGGCTCCATGCTGTAGGTCTGTATGCTCGCCGACCGATGGTATGTGTTAGATTAACATCAAGGCATCGTCGCGACCGCAGGGAGTGGGCAACCGAGCATGTCAACTGGAGGAGAAATGAATGGAGCAATATTCTGTTTTCTGACGAGTCCCGTTTTTCTGTGCATCCGGATAATAGGCGTATTTTCATCTGGAGGGACCGTGGCAGTAAGAATAATCCTGCGTTCGTGCACGAAAGTGTCAGATTTGGCGGTGGAGGAGTGTTGGTGTATGGTGGCATCTCCATTGACGGGCGCACTGACCTCTACATCATTCGAGATGGAGCTCTGACTGGTCGCCGATATAGGGATGAGATCCTCAGACCTATTGTAGTCCCTTACGCTGCAGCAATCGGAGATAACTTCATTTTAATGGACGATAACTGCAGGCCACATCGTGCAAACCTGGTGGAGGATTTCCTTTTCGAGGAAGGAATCGTTCGAATGGAATGGCCAGCGTGTTCTCCAGACATGAATCCAATCGAGCACGTTTGGGACGCTCTAGGAAGACGAGTTTCTGGCCGCCAACAACCCCCACAAACTCTCCAAGAACTGGAAAGAGCTGTTCTGGAAGAGTGGGGCCGAATACCCCAACTCGTCATTAATAGCCTCATTGAGTCCATGCCTCAAAGGTGTTCAACGTTGCTGGCCGCCCGTGGAAACCATACCCCCTACTGAAAATGATTTTCTTTGAAGAAAACACCTTTTCTTATTCTTTTTTTCTCATATGCACAAATTGTGTTTTTTTCCTTTTGTACACAAATGCGCAATAAAATGCATTTTTTTCTGCCAAACATGTGTAATTTATTCTCATAAAACCTACTATGTCTGTCGACCATGTATCAATCAGCTGAAAAGTTTCCCAGATACAAAATCCACCTAAAACTGCAATATCCTTTAATTGTTTTGAGCAGTGTATATATATCCATATATATACACTGGTGAAAACAATTAAAGGGACAAACTGTTTTTTAAAAAAGCAAAACAAAATAAGCTATGCCTATACGCAAATAAGGTATCAGATGATAGTTAAGCTCTTCACGGACACACCTGCCATGCAGTATTCTGTGTCGTCATAAGGCAGTGGCGCTGTGATCGCGTTTGTGTAGAGGTACCTCATTTTCTCGGAGAAGCTTGTAGCGTAAGAACATTTTGAAACATCGTAGCATAACCCAATCTTTGTTTTTTGAATTTCTTTGTTTACCCATCGTTAGTATGGCTAGTCGACATCGTCTAGATGATGCCACAAGATGGCGGATCGTTAAAAGACTCGAGGCGGTCCAAACACAGGCTACCTCTTGTAAGGACCTCGGAGTTCCGAGAATTGTGGTGTCCACTTTGTGGAAACAGTTCACAGAGACAGGAACAGTGGTCCACCGACCTGTTCAAGGCCACAAAAGGGCAACAACGCCGGTTGAAGACCGTTATTTGAGACTTCCAGCCAAAAGGGATAGGTTCACGACAGCGACACAACTGTCTCGTCACCTGTATAATCAAAAGAAACATCCATTTCACTGATAACAGTCACCCAGAGACTTAATGTAGGTGGCCTGTATGCCAGGAGCCCTGCAGTCTGCATGGCTTTGACTGTGAACCACAAAAAGTCCCGTCTAGCAGGGTGTCGAGAACACCTGTCTTGGACAGAGGATAATTGGGGTCGGGTTCTCTTCAGTGATGAGTCGCGATTCAGTCTGTACAGTGACTCGAGACGTGTTCTTATCTGGAGAGAACCCGGGAGTCGATATACGGCTCTCCAACATTGTCGAAAAGGACAACTATGGTGGAGATGGTCTAACGGTCTGGGCAGGCATCATGGCAGACGGGCGTACCGACCTTCATGTGTTCGATAGAGGTACTCTGACAGGTCAGCGGTACAGGGACGATATCCTTGCACCCTATGTGAGACTTTTCCGCGGGGCATATGAACCAAATTTCGTCTTTATGGACAATAACGCACGTCCACATAGGGCTCAGTTGGTGGACGATTACCTCGAATCTGAAGATATTCAACGAAAGGAGTGGCCTGCCATGTCCCCTGACCTTAATCCCATCGAACACGTATGTGATGCCCTTGGACGATCAATTGCAGCTCCAAGACCAGCTCCAACGGCCATTGATGAGCTCAAGGGTGCCTTGGTGCAAGAGTGGGTGCGGTTGCCACAGGGATTGATAAGGACCCTAGTTAACAGTATAAAACGCCTATGCAAGAGTTGTGTAGCTGTTACAGGCGATCATACCCCCTATTAGACATGTTTTTCTTTGACCGACAGGGTGTCGGTCAGCTGCTGTGCTGGGCCCGTGACCAGTTTCCTTATTAAGGTGCAGGTTGTATCTATTTTTGTTTTCCTATATATTGGTCTTATATCTGATGATATTTTGGCCAAGTTTTATTTTATTTGCTTTGTTAGTTTTTATTTTATTGCAAAAAACTATTTGTCCCTTTAATTGTTTTCACCAGTGTATATATCTGAGCTATGTCATACGATAACGCTCATATTTATAAATCAATTTTGATGAAACTAATTGTGTGTATTAAGCTCACCAATGTCTCGACCGAGTTCGTTGGCCAGCTTGGTCCGCCATTTTGTTTCAAGATGGCGGCCACTTAAAAATTTAAAACTAAAATAAATATACAAAAAAGTTAAACATACAAATTTATTTTTTAATTAAGTGTTAGGCTTTGATACGAGGATTCCAGAGCATTTTTTGGTTTACCTCTATCTAAAAAATGGCTGAGATAGAGCAGTTTGAAATTCTAGGGTGGCTGACATTTTGAAACAAAACAGGGATTTACGCGATTACTCGCAAATTATTTTCTTTCATTGTTGTAATAATTTTCCCAATCATACGCCTAAAAGTATATATTCATATCCGTTAGCGCCAAATTCTCGCCAAAATTGGCGACATTTGGCGAAATATCGCCAAATTTGGCGACCAAAATAAGTCTTCATAAATGAAGCCAATTTGGCTATTGCTCAATAATTTGGCGAATTTCTTATTCAAATGCAGTATTAACGAATCTTTTGTAACCGTTTCTTTGCATTTTAACTTGCTGTTTTCGTGTAACATTAGCTAAAATTTTATAACGATGATATAGGAAAGCTACCTTTCCTCCCGGTACAGGCCGGAAGGACTTTTTTGAAACTTCAACTTCTTTGTGAAGTATTACATTTCTTTACGGTCCCATGGCATCTATTGATGATATATGTAATTAAAACACAGAAGCGCAGTAAGGATATTCCTGACTTCACACATTATTTTCCTTCAAGAATATGGATAATAGAAATCGCCAGTAACTGATTTTGATTTTTAAAACTTTCAGTAATTTTTACACCCTATACAAATACTGTATACAGGATGTTAGCATATCACCGCCTAAACTTTACAGAGCGAGAATCCTTGCTCAAAGTACCATGTGTTTTTCATTTTTTAGAAAAATTTTATACAAAAAAGTATGACGTCACATTCCTAGCGCCTAAAATAAGATTTACTAGATGGAACCCGTCAAAACTTGACGGAAAAAAATAATAACAATATCTGTAAAATAAGCTTCTTTATTATTTAAGAAGGGGTGCATATGAAACATTCTTTCAAATATTTTATTTTAAAAGTTTTTTCCTCAGTGAAATACAGTACTATTTCCGATGCAAACTCCAAACAAACAATCCGTAAACAACTGTGTAATGCAAATCAGTTTGACATTTCCGCCATATTCCCCACGGCAAGAAAGAAAATTTCATGGCCCTATGAAGTATCATGCAAATAGTATATTCCTACGTTCATCTCATATTCAGTAAATGAAAGAACATAGTAAATAAAACATACATCTACAACACTATTTTTAATAATTTTAATTTTCCTGAAATCCTTTACATTTGTAAATATTTTCATTAAAAAATGAAATCGTCTAACCTATAATTTAAAAAAAAGTACTAATTGGTAACATGTAATCAAGGTATGCAATCAAGATGAAGCAATCAATAAGGCTCCAATTCTAATCATTATAATTAAGAATGTCAAAATCAGTTAAAATTACGCCATGTTGACACAATCATGTAAATTTTTCTCTTTAGTTTTATCAATTTTAAACGCATTTCAAGCTAAGCATAACGTCATTTTCACCGGCGCAAACTTTTCACACGTACTTTATATACGTTACTTTTATGCTTAACCACCATGTACACAAATAAAAATATATTTTGTATTTAATTGTAAAGAAAAAATGACATCAACAAAGTTATAATGCATAATGATAAAATAAACCCAATGGAAACGAAAATCGCCTGAGTGAGTTTAAAAAGAAATTTTCGGAGGGTTAAAATTAAAATTTTTCCAAACGGGTACTAGATTTTAAAAAACAAAGGGATATAGATTAGGCGCGTTATTTTTAGTTTTTCGTCTCTAGTTTATAAACGATAATTCGGATTTTTAAAGATAGGAGAAATAGTTAAAAAAGCGAAATTCATTTACGGTAAAAAACGTTTTCGAAAGAGTTAACGTGATTTTTTAAAATTCTAAAGCCTTTTTTTATTCCATTCTCTTTTATCCTAAACCCGATAGAACGTATATGTCTTTAGGTGTCTTGGTTTTTTGTTTGGTTATTTTAGAGAGCCGATGCCAGATTTTGTATATCGCAGAAAATCAGAATTTGCAAAAGAGAGTCCTGCGCTCGAATTCTTCTGAAGGGTTAATATTCGCATTTTTCAAAAACAAATACAGATGTCGAAAAAAAGAATAAATGTAGATATTGTCTGGTATTTTTAGTTTTTCGTACCTTTCTCTGAATCGCCGATGCAAATTTTAAAAAATTGCCAAAATCGCAAAAATCTGCCATTACGGCATACAGAAAATATACTTTTTCGAAGGGTTAATTTTCATATTTTTTAAAACCAATATTGGCTTTGAAAAGGGCAAACTCAAATTTTTAATTTGGTGACCTTTGTTTTTTCGTATCTTTTGTATTCCGGTGGATGCAAGGTTCGGAAAATAGGAGAAAATAAAAAACATGAATTCGATGCTTTTTGATTTTTTTTGAAAGGGTTAAATGTAATTTTTTTTTTAACCAATCAAATCGTTCGAGACGTGAAAGTATGTTCTTTCAGAATATGTAGACGGTATTTCCGTATTTCTAGCCGTTCGTTCATGGCGAATTTAGAAAAACTTAAAAAGAAATGGAATGACCCACGCTTTGTTTCATCTTCTAACGGAGGAACGAATAAATGGCTTCTGGGCATGCGCAAGCTGTTTTCGGAAGACAGATTTTTTATTTGCGATCTTTGATCAGTTTTTAATTAATAACTACTCTAATTTTCAAACTATTAAAAATCTGAGGTTCAGGTGCACCAGGAGAAGGTTTGGACTACTTAAATCTAAATTTGCAAGCTTCTAGGTGGGCTAGATTTTGTTAGCCATCGCCAACAGACAGACACACAGAGCGAAACTTTCTTTTATTAGTATAGATATTGTTATTTCTTTTATTTAATAACAGAATTTCTGCAATTAAAAAGGGAGACAGTTTCTCTACGTAAATAGTGGTATCAAAAACTCAATTTTGGTATTTTCTTGGTAACCGTGAGGTTTGTGATGTCTTTGAGCTACTTTTAAATTACCCTATGAGTGGTGACTAAAGAAAGGTGGAAATAACGAAATCATATTAAGAACAAAAAATGCATTGTTTTTTAATTCTCATGCATCTTTTTTAATTTTTGAAGATGAGATATTTCATCTAGTAAAGAAAAATCCATTCGTCATACTTTCGACTTTATTAAGTATATCTTCATTTAAAGAGTAACTCTTGAAAAGAAATATTAATCTACATTCTTGAATCTGTGCCATATTCATTTTCCGGCTGGTTTCATTAGTTGTGCAGCTTGAATTTCCTGCTAGTGAATTTTAAAGAAATCATGGCAGTTTCTAAAACGCCCATCATTTTGTTCAAAAATGCAGAATTGTTTGAATATATGAAGATCATTTTGAAGCTGAGTTTAATTTAAATTTGTTCTGCTGCGATGAGCAAACATTATTTTGCTTACGAGAGCCTATTAAGTAATTTTACATGGCTCGATTTAAAAATTACGAAAGTCTTCGAAAATCTTACGAAAGTACTTTATATAATGAAACGAATTCTCGTTGTAAGTCTCTCAAGTGTAATAATTCAACTTATTTATTTTGTAAGACCTTTTAAATCTAACAATATGAAGTTAAGTTAAATACGAAATTAGTACATTATTAGACGGAAGACTGTCAAGTATGGTGGGTAAAAAATATTTAAGAGTAACATAAATAAAATATTTATCCTCTTTATTTCCTGGAAACACTTTGAAATCATTATATGTAAATAATGCGAATGTTATAAAGGTAGTATGCAATGACCATTACAAATTTTCTTCTATTTAATTCAAATGCATTAATTTAAATAGCGCAGTTATAAAAAAAAATCTGAACTATAGTGTGTCTCTTTAATTTTAACATGGAGTTACAGAAATTATTAATTAAAAAGACCCCTGTAAAACAACACTGAGAAAAATGACACTTTATAATCTGAGTAAATCGATGTCTTCCTTTTGTTACGAAACTTTTTGTTTCAATTATGACGACGCAATGTTTTCAATTCTGAAATACCAGAAATACTCAGAATATTGAAACATGGATATACTCAAGTCTGAGTACATAGAGGTCAGTTCATACTCATTTTCGAAGCATGGACCTACTCAAAAATGATTAGAATCAGTTGAAAGTCATTTTTGAAACATAGAAATACTTACAAAATAGCACATAAAAGTCAGTTCATACTCATTTTTGAAACATGGACATACTCAAAGAGTTGCGTACATGATGTTTTATTCTTGAGTGTGTGTATGTTTTCAGAAATGAGTATATACATGTTTCAAACTTGAGTAATTTTTATTCGGAACCATTTTGAATATGCGACATACTCAGCTTTGAGTATTTTTTGCTCAGTTTTGAAAATTTCGTTTTTAGAACGAATGCAGTCTTTTGTGTATTAAAACGTAAATAAAAAAGAAATTAATATGTTATCTCAAATACAAAGATTGGTACACTTTCCCTTAATTCTAAAGTATAACGATAGTGTTCATCTCCAAAATCCTTAACAAAACAGCTCTATCTCTTTAATAATCTATATAAGAATATTAAACAACACATTTCTTTTTTATAAGAATACGATTCAAAAATTTATTAAATTCTCATACCGCATAACGTTAGATCTCATAGATATGGATATATTGTTTACACGGAAATCATTACAAATACAGTTCAGAAGCAACAAAAACTAATATACGCCAAAAACTAATCACAACTAATTTACATCAAAGGCTTATTGAATATGCATTTTGATGACATTCCATTCCATAGATATTCACATATAGAACTGACGGGAAAACATAGTTAAAAACACAGCATGACAGCTCTCGGTAATATACATTAAATTGTAATCAATACTATATGATAGTCTATCTTAATAGAATTTTGATAAAATTGCGTGCATTGATTCTTGAGATAAGTCTATCACAAGAATCGCAAAACACAGTATAGCAGCAACACCTAATGGATTACATACACCAAAGCGTAATCAGCACAAATTTATGTCAAGGTCTAACTGAATATGAAGTTTGTGGAATTCTGTGGATTGCGTCTTGAGATAGACTGGTCATAAAGTATGTGTCACAGACATATTTTTTTCTAAAAATAGTCCAATCGTACGTAGTGCATCTCAAAATGTGCAAATCATTGAAAAAACTGAACTCGAAAGTTTTCGAGAATCCATTACTTTCTTAATATGCATATAGCGGAAAGTAAAAATTGGTGTTTATGTAGATTTCATACATAAGATTGAAGTTTTCGGTATCGACTAGAATTTTTTTCTTTCTGCGTTATATCTTTTTCTATGTTGGCTGGTAAGTCTTTTTAGCACTTTCCAACCTAGTTGAAAAGTGCTTATGACTTCGGTTTGTCTGGCCGTCTGTCCGTGCTCTAACTCCCGTAAATATGCTCGGATTGCTCTGCAATTTTTATATGTTATTGTCGTTATCTATGGCACGTTCCCTATTTCAACTGAAGTGTGTAGCACTTATAGTTTTCTTACAGGGTCACTCAAAAGAATTCCGTTACATTGCGGTCTATGTGGAAAAATCATTTGCGGTTTATTTTAAAAATGTTTCACTATTGTAAACGCATTGAAATTTATATAGATCACTAAGATGCATTGGAAGAAGCTTAATATGGAATAGTAGGTGTATAGCACTTAGAGTTACTTTACAGGGACAGTCAAAATAATTCCGTTACATTACGTCTATGGAGAAAAATCGTCTGCGGCTTATTTAAATAATGTTCCACTATTTTAAACGGATTGAAGTTTATATATATTACTAAGGTGCATTACAAGAGGCTTACTACAGAGTAGTGTGTGTATAGCAGTCATCGTTCATTTACAGGGACACTCAAAAGAATTCTCTACTGTCTGTTAACATTCCTGGAAGTGCGTTTTAAGTTACTAAACGCGATTTTAACCTTAACTAGCTTTTTGTCTATTACGTGGTGTGTATAAATTCTGTAGATCCTATACAGGGCAGCACAAAAGTTCGCGAACACATTTCCGTTTATTGACAGAAACTCCAGAAGGAGAATTTAAACGGTGCTACGCGTTTCCTAACTAAACTAAAATTTAGCATCCTATGTATATATACAAATCTATAGATCATATACAGGGCTACATAAAAGTATTCGGATATTTTTCCGAATATTGTATATATTGAAAATTCCTGAAATTGCGTTTTTAAATATGTTATGCGTTTTCCAAATTGTTTACTTAGATGTCATCTTTCAGCTTATTAAACGGTAATGATTTGTAAAATTATTTTAGAAGAGTTGGAACCTGCTACATAATCTATGCTTGACGCATGATTTTTCGTTCTTGTTTTAAGATCCTTCAGGATCCTCACAATCTTCTCTTGCGAAAGCCCGTTCATGCTGCACGTATTCTACACGCACGCAAATTTGCTCTTTTTTACAGACAAAAAACAATGACTGCTAATATAGAAATGAAATAGACTATTAAAGATAAGTATTTTTTATAGAAATTACCTCATTGTATAAGATGAGCATTAAAGATTCAGAATTATTATCTTGTTATCAATTTTTTCCTTTTTGCTGTATTTTTTTTTACGCTAAAATGAATAAAATATAGCCAATTTATATGAAAGATGTCAATTGTTGTAAAAAAAGTAAATGTTTAAAAAAATTTTAGAAAATAAAACATTTCTGTAAATGGGGAATTTATTGCTTCATGTATCATTAAAATATACTTTCAAAAATTAAATTGCATTCTTCATATCAAATATGCTGCCACTTGAATCAAGAAGTAAGTGCTTATCCTTGTTGTAAGAGGGTTTAAGATAATTATTTTAATAGTTTTTAGGGTTGGGTTGATTATTGACGGCCAATTATCTACACTAGGGATATAGGCCCGGGGGGAGTGCCCTACGTGGGGGTCTTTGTAAGGGAATCTAATCCGTATTTACGCATGGATAAATCCACGGCTCGAAGAAAACCGCGAAAACTCCGAACGATTAGGCCGACGGGCGTGATTGGGAACGAACCCAGCACCTCCCGTCTACCAGCTTCGAGAGCACAAACTCTCAGAATAGTTTTTAGGACCATTAGTATTTGAAAGCGATAAATTTGCTATGACGTCGTCCCCGGCACACTTTGATAAAAAATACCACTGATCGTTGAGCCGTTTGATGGTGCAATGAAATGATACACATTTCTGTAATGATGATTTTATGCGTTGCTTCATGTATTATTAAAATATACTTTAAAAAATTAAATTGCATTCTTCATTTCAAATATGCTGCCACTTGAATCAGGGAGAAAGTGCTTATCCGTGTTGTAAGAGGGTTTAAGATAATTATTTTAATTATTTTTAGGGCTATTAGTATTTGAAAGCGAAAAATTTGCTATGACGTAATCCCCGGCGCACTTTGATAAAAAATACCACTGATCGTTGCGCCGTTTGATGGTGCAATGAAATGATACACATTTCTGTAAATGATGCTTTTATGCATTGCTTCATGTATCATTAAAATATACTTTAAAAAATTAGATTGCATTCTTCATTTCAAATATGCTGTCACTTGAATCAGGTAGAAAGTGCTTATCCGTGTTGTAATAGAGTTTAAAATAATTATTTTAATAGTTTTTGGGGCTATTAGTATTTGAAAGCAAAATTTGCTATGACGTGGTCCCCTGCACACTTTGAGCAAAAATGCTGCTGAACGTTGAGCCGTTTGATGGTGCAATGAAATGAAAAGCACGAAGTTACTGTACACTGACTATTTTACATCTTGATTATGATGAAAATTCAACAATGATTCAAATTTCACCAGTCATCTTTTTACCAGTATGTGACAGGCTATTAAAAAATATGTCTAACAATTTTTAACAGTCCACTTTAGAACTCGCTACTTAACGGTGATTACAATTCCAAGTGTGTCAGCTGCAAAAACGGTAAATACTTTGATGCGCTTTGTGTGTAGAATTCTAATTTAATTTGACGTATCAGCCGAAATATCCATTGATTGCAAAGAATATTTCATAGCTACTGTATTGCTCATTGTATTACTAATTAGGTGCGTTTGTAATTATATAAATACATAGCACCTATAGCCGTCGTCTGATCCGTCCGTATGTCCGCATATAACAGCGCAAAAACTACCCAACCAAATGGTTTGAAATTTAAGCTATATTATTTTTGAAGAATGTTGTCGAGACATTTCAAATTTTATGAAAATCGAATCAAAACTTTAGAAGATATTAATAAAAATATTTATTACGAAATTTGAATTTTAAAAAATCGGTGCTTTCGTCTTATAGGAGCTTCCTTGGTGTAATCGTCAAGCGACCGAGATACTAATTTTATGACAGTAATTAATCTGCAGACGATATAATTCATTTCACAGAATTAAAAATCATCAAGATCTGAATATTTATATAACTAGCTATAGTACGAACTCACCTCGTTTGTCACGTTTGCTGTACAATTCCCAACTTGTTTATTGTTGAACATTTCACCAGCTTTCGGTTCTCACAGTTTACTATTTAAGCTACATGTTTTGAATATACACAAGGGAACATATTCAACCGTAACACCACGTTTTGTAACAGAATTTAGTAATATTATAGTGGCATGTATTTGGCAACATAATTTAGTAAAATGCTGACCGAAATGTTTAACAATGTACAGTCACTTTTGTTATAGGGCACAGAGATAGTAATTTCTTATTTAGAAATATGGTACATTCATGCATTTTGCTTGATATTTTGTCAATTTGTGGCAAGATTTGCTGCAGTTTGGAGCTTTTGTTTGTATGCTTGTGTGTATCTACTTTCAACAATTACTGTACGTATGTGTTTAACGCAATGCAATGTATTTTTCGATTTCCAAATCTTTTTCTTTTTTTCGTATAGTCAATATCTTCATGGAACATAACATTATGACGTAACACCGGAAATGTTGGTCACGTTATCAGTTTATGAATTTACGTGTTTTGCATTGAACCCGAGATGATTTCGTTTTTTTCGAAATATTTATCTGTGTCTGGCCCCTGTCAGTGTATTGAACGAAGTTAATGGAGCTTAAAAACTCAAAAACCGATGTACACATTTTCAGTTAATACTTAGTGATATTTTAATTAAATTGATCTGCTGATTTATTAGGTTTTGTCATTGTCTTCTAACTAGCGGTGCTTCTGTTATGTTCTTTTTAAAATGTGCGTGATAGCTATATGTCAACAACTATGCGGTAGAATACCACCCACATGAATATGTAAAATTTATTTTAATGATTAAATGCCTTGAGTAAATTTTGGTTTGATCTATCACCAAAGTGCGATACTATGTTAAGCTTTTTGAAATGAATATTATAGCTGTAACATAGTTGCTGTTGGGTAGAAATTCACTAAAAATTTATATATTGCTCAAACATTGGCATTAAATACCCAACAGAAGACGCATTGCGATGCACATTTTTATCCTAAAAATTCATGTGTAAAAAAATCAGTGTAATTTCATCTTAAATTCAAAGATATGTACTAAACGTCACATTGATAATTGTATGAAAATCATTTAGAAAAATCTTCTGTGGTAGCTGCAGTATACTAATAATTCATGATGAAGTCCAACCTATGTTCTATTTCTTCATACACCCTGCAGTAAAAAGATCTAATGTGATATATATTTTTAAAATACATATTTGTAAAATGTATATATTTTTTAAAATAAAACTCCAAGAAAATAAGAGAATATACATGAAAAAATGATTAAGAGTTGGATATGTTTTCCAGAAATTTTTTAGTTTTTTAATATAATGCTTAATTGAGTTCAGTATTTTTTTTTACGAGTCATTAGGTAAGTTTTATGCATTTATATAAAAAGAAGATTCAATAACAGTGAAAAAAATGTTTTTGCAACCGTTAGAAGTATTTAGTGAGAATATTTTGTTTTCAAATAAATTTATATAATCTTTTAAAGTTTCAGACAACGTTTTTGGATTAAACTAAGATACATAATTCACATTAGCTATTATCAGAAAAACTGAATAAAACTTTGTCAATTGTTTTTCATTGAAAAATATAAATCATTAGAAAATCTGTATATGCATGATAACACAGATATACAGGGTGTCCTTAAACTCATGGTACATACGCTATGGGGTGATAGAACACATGAAGACAAGCAATATTAAATAGGAAACTAAGGGTCCCAAACATCTTCCGAAGAAGATAGGTGCCATTAAAGTTTAGGGTCCAAAATTTCAAATGATTATAAAAAACGGAAAAATTGGTCGATTCGTTTGCGGTTTTCGCTAAAACTATTCTTTATGTCAGTATTTTCTTAAAAATAAATTTTAAAGATAAAGTTCAAAAAATGCCGATAGAGGGCGCTTTAGTCTTTGGAGTAACGAAAAACTATTTTTTACCGTTATTTTTTGCATCTCATTAAATGCTTTCAAAAGCTTAGACTTAACTTAAATTTTGATCTCAAAATCTGAATCGTTGAGAGTGATTAAGTAGCGCAAACTGAACTGCGTTCAGGAGTTGAAATTTGAAACACCTCCTTCCCCCCCTCCCACTCCTGAACACAGTTCAGTTATTCCCGATCTTGGTGAAGCAGACCAGGCGGAAACAATATGAGTTGTAATTTTCCAACTGGACGAAAAATGTCCGGGCTAGGATTCGAACCTGGGATCTCTTGAAGCTACAATGCTCTACCAATTGAGCTATCCCGGTTGAATCTGGAGGGCATAATTCATCCAGTTCATGCCGGGATAGCTCAATTGGTAGAACATGCCAGCTTCAGTCAAGAGATCGCAGGTCCGAATCCTGGCCCGGACATTTTTCGTGCAGTTGGAAAATTACAACTCATATGATTTCTTTACCAATTTGAATAATTGTGTTAAAATTAATCCAGGCAGAAACTACTACCCCCTACACGTAAAATAAACGATAGATTAATGACAAAACTAAACAGAAAATTTATTCATAACAGACATGAGCAATTTCTTCGCGCAAAATAAAAATAAACAATTAGATGTATGCATGTAGTGCGCAATATGAATGAAGGTTGACACGTAAAAAATGGTACACGCATGATTTCACAAAAACTGCTCGAAAGAGAGCCCACCAGCAACGATGCAGGCCTCACGCTGACGGCGGAGGGAGTTGCGAACTTTAGTGAATAGCCTGGGCATCTCCCGGATATCGCCTGCTACGACGGCAATCCTCGCAACCAGGTCCTCGTCGGAGTCGACGGTAAAAAATAGTTGTTCATCACTCCAAAATCTAAAGCGCGCTCTATAGGCATTTTTGAACTTTATCTTTAAAATTTATTTTTTAAAATTTATTTTATTTAATTTTGTCATCCCTCTATCGTTTATTTTAAGTGTAGGGGGTAGTAGTTTCTGCCTGGTCTACGACACCAAGATCGGGAATAACTGAACTGTGTTGTGGGGGTTCAAATTTCAACTCCTGAACACAGTTCAGTTTGCGCTACTTAACCACTCCCAACGATTCAGATATTGAGCTCAAAATTTAAGTTTAAGTCTAAGCTTTTGAAAGCATTTAATCAAATACAAAATATAACGGTAAAAAATAGTTGTTCGTTACTCCAAACTCTAAAGCACCCTCTGTGCACATTTTTTTAACTTTTTCTTTAAAATTTATTTTTAAGAATATACTGACATAAAGAATAGTTTTAGCGAAAACCGAAAATGAATCGACCAATTTTTCCGTTTTTTTTATAATTATTTGAAATTTTGGACCTTAAACTTTAATGGCGCCTATCTCCTTCGGAAGACGTTTGGGACCCTTGGTTTCCTATTTACTATTACTCGTTTTGATGTGTTCTATCACCCCCTAGCGTATGTAACATGAGTTTAGGGACACCCTGCATTTGTCTACGCTTATTCAAAATGTTTTACAATAAGTATTAAAACATCAGATGAATAAAAACAAGATTTGTATTTTCAATGCATCAATTGTGTTTGATTTTGAAACAAAAAAGAAAAAGATAATCAATCTAATCGATAGAAATACATCATTTTGATAAAATTTAAGTTACATTTTGACATTTCTCTATATAACATAAAATTCTATATGGCTAATCAACCATCTGAAAATCGTAAATATGCTATAGACAAAATGATTTCAGAAGAAGAAACACATATATTCACAGTCATAAAAACTTAAACATTTTTAAATCTATTGCATTAAATTATGCCTAAATTACAGAACTGAATGTCACTGTACACATGTGAGATCATTTTGAAATTAAGTGATGCATGAAATTAAGTGATGCTGTGTAATTATGACTACAAAAAAATAATCTTTATTTCTGCGCGTGAAGAGACTGTTCTTCCAAATATATATTTGTTCAAAAAGTCTTTGATATTACCAGATTAAATCGACTATGAAAATATATATATTTCTATGCAATGATAAATATTAAATTTTGTGAAAAAATTTTGCATTTATTTTTAACATAAGAGATCTAAATAGTAGATTTCCAAAAAGTTTCATAGGACAAAGTCACTATATAATTGGCCAAAAACGCATATTTTCAGATATAAAAGAGTTTTGTGATGATTACATTGTGATGATTACAAATGATTACATTGTAATGACCACATTTCTCCGAATTTGCACAGAGATTAAGGTTCTCTTTTTATGCGTCAGAAAACACTCATATATATCTATATCGATCAAGAATCATGGGGTTGAATTGTCTTGTTTCCGGAGAACTGTTCCGGAAAAAAATATAAAGCATCTGCTTCAGATATTTTCCGAACTAGATATAGGATTATTCCGAACTGGAATATTCTGAACTTTGAATTTCCCGTGAAGTCATTTTTTATAATATAATGTCTTACCATATAAAACAGAATATATAGAACGATACAGAAAATATAATCTTAGACAACATTGTCTATCCAGAGTTACAAATACATTTTTACAACAACTGGCATTCGGAAATCCAGCAACAATTTGATCACGATAATTCTCAATTTTTAATATTAGGTGTTATCATACCTTTCATCATACCTTTCATCCAATGAATGAATCGTGATAAGTCACTTGATAAGTACAAAGCCTTGTCGAGTACAAAGCCTTGTAACAACTGCTGGCGTTACTTATCGGTATATTGTATTTCGAATGCGATCATTTTAAGCTTTTTCCTGTTCTGTTATTCCTATATTACTGCCATTAAATATCGAGTTATATTGTTCTTTTGGTATGGCTTAACAATCATTTTAATAGAATAACTTACTTGGTTTCGTAGAGTATTCCAGAGGATATTGTTGAATGTCTGTCTCCGCATAACAAAGCAACCTCATGTGATGGTGATGAAATACATCATGAAATTGTTATGTTTAATACAAAGGGCGTATCATAAAAACTGAGAGTAAAATCATAAAAAGTCAATAAATATGTTTAAAGAAAAAAATACATCATTCTTTTTCAAAATACCCTCCCTCAGATTATACGCAAGGGTCCCATCGTTTAACCCACTTTTCAAAACAAATAGAGAAGCCTTTTTCTGGCAGCTGCTTCAAAGAACCCTGCACTGCTGAAATAACTTCAGAATCTATATTAAATTTTCTGCCACGGAGCATTTACTTCAACGTCGGTAACATCCAGAAATCGCATGGTTCTAGATCTCGACTGTAAGGGGATGTGGCATGATTTTAATATTGCATTTACAAATATATTGCTGAACAGTAGAAGCGACATGTGGGCGAGCATTATTTTGATGTAATATCCCATTGGTTGTATGAGTTTTTAAGAGACTTTGCGCCATAAAAACTCATACAACCAACCAACCAATCTTACCAGTTCATTACGCTTTCTCGATACGTAACGTCGCAAAATTTTCAAAACTTAAACATAGTATTCATCATTCACAGCAGTTTTTGGAGGCACAGCATGCTGATAGATTGCACTTTTATGGTCAAAGGAAATAATCATCATCTCCTTTCCAGCAGAATTAGTTTGTCGGATTTTTTCGGAAGCGGAGAATCAGTGTGTTTCCATACACTAGTTGCGGACTTGGTAAGACGATCTAAATGATGCACCCAAGTTTGAAGCAATGAAGCACACCTGTTATTACAATCTTTAGGATATTCGAATCATATTGAAGCATCTGTTTCCACTCACAACACTGGTGAATTTTTGTTCGGATTTGTTCTTTAGTAAAGTAATGAGGGACATCTGGAACAAACATAGCGAAGCTGTAAATTGTTGCGTAGAATGCAAAATATTGACGTTTTCGAAATGTTAGTTGATCTCCTCACATGTCATTTGTAATTTTCATCCCAGAATGCCCACACAGTGTTAACATTTCAATCATTCACAACACTTTTTGTTCGGACAGGCTTGGGAGCCAGTTCTGCTGACAAGCGTTGTTTTTTTAAATCACCATGCCATCTAAAAATTGTAGACTCACCAAAACATTTGTCTTTGTAAGCTTCTTGCATTAATATAACTGTTTCTGGAGCAGTTTTGCCTAAAGGATAGCAAAATTTTATGGCACAACGCATTTCGTTTTTTTTTAACTCTGAATCACTCACCTCCATTTCTGTAGGGCTAATAAAAACAGTTTTTTTAAACAAGCACGAAACTAGGAAAATAAAATCGTCTGCTTCGTTTAGAATATTTATAAAAGTGTAGTTAATAGTTGGAAAAAATCACCTGCAGTTTTATTTTTTAGTTTCGCGGTGTTGCCACTACGTAAAAAAATAACTCTCAGTTTTTATGGAATACCCATTGTATTTAGAAATAATACTTAACTAAAGCAATCATCACTGGTTTGTCTTTTTATAGGTTAAAATTTAAAGTTCTGGCCGTTGTCATATTAATGAGAAATCTGTAAGTTGCTGATGGTTTACGCAAGATAATAAGACTAATTGTATTAAACTAACAAAATGTTAATTATTTTGTACAATTATGATTGTTGATTACTTTGCCTTTAGTACTAGACTATCACTTATTATTAAAAATTATCAATAATTGTAATTAGTTTTTCAGTCAGCTTAGTTTTCAGTTTATCACTAAAGCTCAAAGGCGTACATTTCGTATAGTTGATGTTTCCATTGATAAAAATATACTTTTTGGGGTATTGTCATCTTTGTGTTGCCTTCGTCAAGTGTCGAACAAAATTTGCTATCTAAGTTAAAATTGCGAAAAAAAAAAAAAAAAAAAAAAAAACAGAGATTTTTTTTATGCTGTGTAGTGAGAAATTTTTTATATGTAAGAAATAATATTTCCGAGCTTTCTGTCATGTATATCATTTACTTTTGATTATGAAATTACGCTTAAAATATGTGCAAGGCTGTAGGCGATCATCAGAGAGCAGTGTGTGGATCCTGTAGTAATTACATAAATATTTAAAATTATGTACAGTTATAAAGATTTATTATTAATATTTTTTTGTAATAAATATGAAAGCATATTTACAGTGCAAGTAAAATGGAAAATACAAAAATTTCAATTCAAAAATGTGCAATTTTTATATAATTCTTAAATTTACGTATTTTATGTTAAATACTTTTATTGAATGTAAATTTTCAATGATGTCATTTTCGTAGATGAGTTAATTGCGTCTATGAAATTTTGTTTTCCAATTTCGACACTAGTTGAGATTGAAGCGACTGATATATCATTTTAAAACAATTATAGAAAAACAAGTTTGTTATAATTAGTTAAATGCATGCTTTACTTTAAATGATGAAAATATTGGTAAACCAGAAGAAACTTTATAATCATGATACGACAAGGGCGGATCTAGAGAGTCTTCAAGGGGGGGGCGATATCAGAAATTTGGAGGTTAATATCCGACCCGCAATCTTGGTCGGGTCGGGCCTATTTTTTTTAAATTGCGGGTCAGGTTTACTTCTACGTTTTTGCTACGGGTCGGGTTTGGGGCGGGCTGACTCCTACTTGTTTACTGCGGGTCGGGTTAACTTGTTTTTTGGTACGATATGGGTTCGGGTTGGGTTAATTTTTACTTTTTTTGCTGCGGGTCGGGTTGACTTCTCTTCTACATTTTTCCTACGGGTCGGGTTGACTTACATTATCGGGTTGGGTTTTTTCACTCTTGCGTGTCGTGTTAAGATTGACCCGATTTTTTAAAAGAATGTCTAAAATATTTTTCCGATAAAATCTATATGCAGTAAAAATTTCATAACGGACAGTCCCAAATAACGGGAAGCTTTATGTAGGGAATACTTTTAAATCTTTTATTTAGTAAAACCTCCGAATTACGGGCACCTTGGAGCTGTCGAATTTATCCGCAAATTCAGAAGTAATAGCATGCACAGTAAGACCTCCGTACGGTCACTCCTGAAGAGTGGAGACAGTCCCCAATACAATTATTTGCATATTTTTGTGAACTCCCCCGAGTAAGAGATAAATTCGATAGCACCGATGTGTCCGTTATTTAAATGTTTTACAGTATTTGAATATTAATGAGTATATATATAATAGATGTTTATATTTCTATATAAAAGAAAATTGAAATTAGAAATATAATTGCATACTACATTTTATAATTCTATTAAAATTTGGATTAATTTTCTTTCATTTCGGTTTCGGGAGAACAAAGATATTTTTTCGTGGTTCGGTTATGCTTACAATGGAATTTTTGGGTTCGCTTAGAGACAACCAGATCCGCGCAGGTCTTTAGGTGGAATTTTAAGTTGTATGTTAAAAAGGTGGAGTTCTTTTAAATGGGATTTTTGTAGTTTCTTAAAAATTGCCCAGTGCGCGAAACTCCGAAACATCGCTGTATTAAAAATTACGGTATAAGAAACTACAGTAGTCTCTAGGGAGCGAGAGCAAATTTTTGAATTGCTACGGGCGCTTAAAACACAGCCTTTGCTACTGATCTTGTATTCTTGTATGTGTATGAATAGTAATGAGTTTGTAAATGTGTCAGAAAAAAAGTGAGTTTGTTTTTGAGAACTAAACTTACAATTCATTAAGGCTTATGGCCTATAGCCCTGTTTTTTTTTATTATAATGGGCCCTGGGATGCTATAATGCCCCTGTCAAGTTGTCAGCCTAATGCGGGAGGGACCATCAATATTTAGTCCCCAAATAAGCTTGGTGCTCAATTTATAGACCCCGAATGGATTAAGGCCTGAGTTAGCCTTGATCAGTCCGCAGTCAAACTGGGAACCTGTAGCCTGGTAGCGAGTAAAGCTGAGCATTACACTACTGGGCTTACTGTTGTTGAGAGTATTAACAAAAGTAATAAACAAATGTTTTAAATGTCTTTACTTTTTTAATCTTTATCACCCTTTTTTTAAGTGTATTTTTTTCATAATGGAAGAAGCCCAATTTATTTAAAATGTTTTTTTTTTTCATTTTTCCCCTGAATTACATATGCTTCGCCAGTTTTTCTCGCTTTTCGCAACAAACACATCAAATTTTGAATGTGAATCTCTGCTATCTATCATTTTGCACATGTAAGCAATTGCTGTATCACTAGATTCTTTTTACTCTCACTGCTAGTAAATTACGGGGTGTGGAAGACCGGAGGGAGCGAAGATTATCGTAGGTTATGCTAACTTGAAACTTGCCGCCAACTAGACAGATGTAGGGATAGGTACAGTGAGGCTGGGCGAGCTCTTCTCCCTGTAACATCGCCTATGACGCAATCGACGTATTGGACCTTGTAATAAAACTCCCAAAGAAACAACGAACACTTCGAAGATAGAACTATAGGGAAGAAAGACATCACATTACAGTACTAATAAAAAGGTTGTTCAGATTTTTATTAAAGTTATACAGCGGTAGGACGAAAAATATACAAAGAATTCATACAAACTTTTTTTATAGGCAATGTGTATCTATGGGCACTCGCGGAGATACCTTTTAGAAGTCGCATAAGGGCTCAATTGTTTGAAGGCTAATATAATCATAGAGACAATTTTAAGCTTTGATTGATCGCCACATTTCAGAATTCTGTAAAACAAATACTAACTGGGTATAAGACTGCTTGTTTCTTTATATCAAAGATCAGTTCTAATTCAGTAAAGACTGTTTTGAAACTTATTAACGAAACATATATTCAGTAGCTATGGGACGCTGGCTGAAAGAGGCATTTAGAAAAAACATTAAAACTAGCTTAGATATCACGGTTAGAGGTCTACACTTGCCGAAATTTCCAGCCTCGGGCCAGGCCCGACCTGTACAAACAATATTGGCCCGGCCCGGTATAAAAGCCTGAGCTCGGCTTTGCCCGCTCCAGTATAAAAGCTAAAAGTTTGCCTGGATCTGCCCATACAAAAACTTAATTGGTACTTCACCGCCAGACTTAATTTCTACAAAACATGCCGATATTTCTGAAACAACATTATTCTACAATGAAAACTATTCATAAAGCCCACTTACTTATAAGTAGATTTTTTTTCAGATTATGTTCGTAATTGATGGAATACAGAATGAAAACAATATTAATGACAGTTAGATAATTGTGTATATAAGCACTCATTAAATATTTGAATTGTACAATTACATTCAGATGAATATTCATTAATATTAACGTAGTTTAGAATTAATAAAGAAACAAATAATAAACAAAAGTCATAATTTTAAAGCTCTACAAAGAAAAAAGTACATTTTTTTAATTCTTTTATATATAACAGAAGAAAGTATTGTAATTGCAAATTTTTTCGATTTCCGGTTTTCGAAGGATTTACAGCGAAATATTTCCCGAAAAACACGTTTTTACAAAATGCCTGTCTGTCCGTGTGTGCGTCCTCTTCGTATCATCGAAAGTGTATGAAGTTGTGCATAGAATTAAACCAAATTTCATTTATAGGTTTTTGACTACGGCTAGCAGGTCGAACTTAAATTTGGGGATATTCCGCCGGATGCGGGCTCTGTAATAGCGATTTTTGTGCCATTTTCATTGTTGTATCATTGGAAAGTGTATGAAGTTATGCATAGAATTGAACCAAATTTTATTTATAGGTTTTCGACTATGGCCAGTAGGTTCTAATTGAATTTAGGGACATTCAATCGGAAAGGGGCACTGTAATAGCGATTGTTGTGCAATTTTTTGTAGTTTAACATCGGCTGTTCATGCGGCGAAGGTAACTCGGCGCTTAGCAAGCAGATGACGTAAAACAGAATTCCGTGATAGCGAATTTTGAAGTATTAACATGTATGAGATAGAAGAAAGTTTTGGGGCTGCACATCCGACTAGTTTAAAAATATATCGCTTTGATTTATTAAACCAAATAAAATTTCTAAAAATTATGCTAAAAAATGCACAACATCACCACAATTTTTACGAAAACCAAAAAATACTAGTATGTTGTGACTATCACAAAACTTTCTTCTATATAAATCAAATCGTCTGCAATAAAAATTAAATGACAACTTATTCGTTCTTGAGATATAGCTAACGCGGAAATCGTGAAAAACAGATCATAGTGGCAACATCTGTTGGGCGGTATATACCGAATTCTCATAAAGATTTATTTATACCAAGGTCAAACATAATCTAAAGTTTAATGAAATTCCGTGCGTTAATTCTTGAGATGTAGCTACCGCGGAAATCGCGAAAAATGCAGCATAGCAGCACCACCTGTTGAGTAATTTAAACCAAAACCTCATCAGCACCAATTTATGTCAAGGTCTAACTGAATATGAATTTTTATTAAATTCCGCGCATTAGTTCTCGAGATAGAGACCCCACAAAATTTGTGTCACATATGTATAGACAGACAGACATTTTCTAAGAACAGTCAATTCGTGTTCAAGACCGCCTAAATTGTAGAAATACGTCGAAAATTTTTACCAATCCAATACTTTGTTCTTGTAAAGATGGAAGAAAGTAAAAAATACCACCCGAACTTAGGCTCGGGGGGAAGAATTTAGAGGTATGTATGCACGAGTCAATAATGGATTTCATACGGGTTGAGTCAGACACGGGCCGAACTCTTAACTTTTATGCCGGGTCGGGCCCTGATCTGAAAATTTCGGCTTGTGCAGATCTCTAGGAAGAATGAATTCCATACCAAACTCGTCCCGGAAAAAAGAAGTCTAGCTCGGCCCGGCTCGAGTCTACAGAATATAGGAATACCCGGCCAGGAAAGAGTGGAGAACAGGCAAGGTCCGAGTTTGCAGACCTTTTATTAGCGCAGGGGGGGGGGGGAGGCGATCGATCTGCCATTGGTCGCAACCGGACCGAATTTTCAGCTTTTATGCTGGTCGCAGTCCTGAAAATTTCGGCCCGTGCAGACCTCTAGAAAGAATGAAATCTAAGCCAGGTTCCACCCGATAAAAAAGAAGTCTGCTCCGACCCCAGTCTTCACAAAAAGCGAAGTCAGGTACAGGCCCAAGTCTCCATAAAAAAATAAGTCCCGGTCCTGACCCGACCCTTAAAGAGTTAAGACCTGTCCCGGCCCGACCTGGGTCGGGCCGGCATTCGTCACAGGTCTTTTCCCGTGGAAGCCTCTAATGTCGGTTTACCGACCCTTTTTTAGCCCAAGGGGGGGGCGATCGCCCCATCGCCCCTCCCTTAGATCCGCCATTGTGATACGAGTAGGAAACGTTTTGCTTTTAAGAAATTAGCGCGTTAAAATGATTAGTTAGTTCCCCATAACGTTACTAAGATTATTTTAACTTTATTCAATTTTCTGAATTGAACTGAAAGAACTATTTCGTATTTATCTCAGACAATTTTTTCTTACGGAATATAATCCAGAATCAAAATCTCCAAAGAAGTAAGATAAGGAGCTTAGGAAAGTAGTTTAAAGCAGCAATCTGTTTACCATGCAACGTTATGGCATCTTGAATATTTTATAGCCACACCGGTTCTGAATTTTTATTGCGAAAATTTCTTCCTCTTTTCAGAAGAAAAGTATGTGTACATAAACATACTGTTGAATAAATTTCAAATTTACAATCCTCATGAGAAATAGCTATTATCTTAAACTTTTGAAGCAGTGAAGAAAGCGATTTACTGTGATTTGAAAATTTAGTTTAGTACTAGGTAAGGTGACAATATTTATAACGGGATTGAAATTTAAGATTTTAAAACTTTAAAAGGTTTTACTTATGCTTTATTTTTTTTAAACATTATAAATTTGTCAACTTCAACATTTTAAAACTTAATCAGTTTTAAATTCCAGAATCAGCTTGAACTGTCAGAATTATGTGATTTCTATCTCCAAAATTCGGCAATAATCGGCGAAGTATGGTATCTATGTGGTATTTCGAAATGTAATAGAGTAACAGTATTAAAATATACAAACTAGCAAAAGATCGCAGTCAAATTCAATCAAATTTTGACGATAAAGTTATTGTAAAAAAGAAAATTTAGAATAAAATTGCGATTGAACGTTTGAAAATGAAATAAAGTTAGCACATATATTTTTTTTATTACTATTGATTTTATTTAAAATGTAGAGATAATTTTATAAATCCTGTAACATGCATCTCGGGGCTTTTAATTTGAAATGAGGACATGATGACAGTTTGCAATAAAAATAACATATTATTAAATCAGGTTTAAATGAGGAAGAGCAGTGAAAGGAAATGTTTGTTTTCAAACGATACATTTGTTTTCATCCTTCTTGATTCGTTAAAATAGACGTCAAGCACTGAAATTCACAAAGACTCTTAATTACGTCTCTTTCATTTAAATACAGTCCTTACTTAATGTTAAACAAATAAAAAGCCACCGTGAGCCTAAAATTAAGTTTATACTGAGTAGATGAAAACGTTTCTTCATACTAACACACACACTGCATTCCAGATAATCTATTAAACACAAATCAAGGAGTTCACTATACTAAAACCTTCCGTCATAATTTCGTCAATGCAGCTAGAGTACCTTATCGGCGAGATCCGCTGTAAATCCGATAATTTCTGCTAAACAATTCAAATGAGGTTAAATGAAAAATTAACAATCCTTCATCTTGGTTTAATTCCCATTGCTTGATTTGTTTCTACATTTAATAAATTAAAGAACCCAGTCACCTAGTTATCAATATGTCTCGGAATTGGCTGGTGTCAGGCTAGCAGACGGATAAATGTTGTTTTTCTTAGAATGATTGAATGGGGGATTTCCCGTCCTCCAAGCTGTAAAAGGGAAGCGGTGTACCGTAGATTTCTTATCATGAAGTCTTGAACTACATATCTTCATTGGGCGCGATCGGAGATCAGCTAAAGCCTGACGATTACTAGCGCTGATTACAGATGTTCGACGAAATCCCAAATTCGTAGCTGATTCAGGAAGAAGGGATGAAGCTTCAATCTTTTAGGACAAGTTTGATACTAATGCAGATGGCAATTGTCGTTTTATAGGTAACGTTTGTCTTTCTTTACATGGTGAAACAAAATCAGATTTATTTGACAAGCATTTGCAAGCTTGTATTATAGCACAAGTGTTTTTAAATAATATAATACAATAACTTGTTAACTTTAAATTAATGTCTCATAATGCTTAAAGTGAAAAAAAACATAACACCAAATATTGAAAATACCTGTTTTTAATGTAGATAACATATGTTTCATTCTCAACTATCGGTGACATCTTCAGATCTTAATGATAAACACAAAACTCTCGCATATTTGAAAATAGTAAAACATATAACCACGAGATCGCATGTCCAAAGTTAGTAGGTGCTTAATTTGTCTAAAACTGGGAAAAGTGAAAAAATTATTATTTATTTTTATATTTATTGCTTTTCCATTCATCGATCATTGCCAAATTTTAGCAAATTCAAAGGAAACGGTTTCGTTACAAATGCAATCTTTTCGCAAACATATTTCTATAGATTCACGGATAATGGATGGGAAATAAGCTCTTGATTGAAAAATTATTTTACTATTATTGAAATCTATCTGCAACTGCTCCTTACTATATTGGCTGGCTAAAGCGCTGGCTCTTCTGTCATGTTTGATATCTGTCATATGTTCTTTTATTCTTGTTTTAAATTTTCTGTTTGTCATTCCTATATAGTACTGTATTGTTCCATCTGCCTTGGTGAATGGGATTTCATAAACACCGGAAAGTTTCTTAGGTTCTAGTGGGTCTGTTTTTCTACATACTATGTTTTTTTAATTTTGTGGAAGGTTTTGCAATAAGACAGATATTAAATGTTCTAAGTTTATATTTTAATCTTTCAAAGAATCCTGGAAAATATTGTAAAGATGATATTTTTGAGTTTCGTTCATTAAAGTTTTTCTTCTTTTTATTATTCTCCATGCTTGTGATTAATTTATTGATGGTGCTCTCTTTGTATCCATTATTTATTGCGATGTCACGTATTTTATTTATTTCATCATTTAACTGATTAGGGGTACAGACATTAAAAGCTCTTCTAATAAAATGTCGAAAGGTAGAAACTTTATAGGAAAAAGGTGTTTGAGCGTTATCAGGAATAATGGAGGGATTAGCTATTGGTTTTCTATATACCGTACGTTGAATTCCATGGTGGGTTTTGATTAGCAGCACATCCAAATAAGGGAGTGTGTTATTTTGTTGTATTTCCAAAGTGAATTTAATCATAGAATCAAGGCTATTGATCTGATCAAGAAAGCTATTAAGTCAGGTATCCGTGTGTTGCCAAATTATGAAGATATCATCGACGTATCTGAGCCATGTATGAGGGGTATAATCTAATTTATTATAAATATCGGTTTCTAAAGGTCTTAATATGAATTCAGCTAAAAGTCCAGATACAGCGGAACCCATCGGGGCCCCATTATTTTGCTTATAGATTTTCTTGTCAAATATAAAATAGTTATTGTTAACTATAAGATTAACTATAAGATCGACAAGATGTCACCGATAGTTGTGAATGAAACATATGTTATCTACATTAAAAACATGTATTTTCAATATTCTGTGTTATGTTTTTTTTATCACTTTAAGCATTATGGGACATTAATTACAAATGTTTTTGATTAAGTTCAATTAGTACAGTGGAATTTTTATTTACCCTCTTCTTTTCCAGTTTGATGTTCATTGATCACACATTTAATCGCCATTCGAGAGTAATCAGTACAATTCTTAAATGTATACACATCTGTCCATATCCAATTAAACCGTTGTCCTTTCAACCTCAATATATATGTAATTAAATTATTATTAACCACTTCCACCAACCTAAAATTACTACAAATTTTAGCCGAAACTTAGCCGCACTTTTCTTACACTGTGAGCGAAGCCAGTGACTTTCATACAACACAATATACTCCACATTTATTTCCAACTCTATCTGTTTCATATTATAGTCCAACGGTAGACGTGCTTGCGCCTATGTGAACCTGAGCCTCTTCGGCCAGTTCATCCACATACTGACAGACAAATATATTCTCATTCTCAGTATGTTCTGTCCCCGCATGTAGTAACAGAAACGGATGAGGACTCGATTTTACGAGTATTTTCAACGCGATTAACAATAAACCTATTTTAAAAAAGAAATTAACACTTATACCTTTATCCCTCATATAATCGATACCAAATACATAGCGCTTAATAACTTAATCATCTGGAATTAGAATACAGTTTTGATAGAAATTTTTACATGTAAATCTATTAATCTGCTATTCACGCACACTAAACCTTCAACCGGATAAGCCATAAGATTTGAATATTTAAAATTATCACACCTAAAACACGCATTATAGCTGAATAAAAAAAAAGCACCGAGTTCCCATATTAAATATACTTTTTAATACAATACTTTTCCATACTATTAACAATTCAGGAAGTTAAACTGGATTTTATGTAACAGCATTTAAAACTACAGAAGGGTTTTGCTGTTTATTCTGAGACTGCATATGTTCAGAAATACATCCATCTACCAATTGAATTATTCGAAATCTCTATCAGATTGCATTCATACAGGAGATCTATTCTCATTACATTCAACTACACTCATTTGTCTTAAATGAAGAAAAAAAATAAGTTCCTACCTTGACCGCTACACCTTAGAAAAAGACTGTCTATTCCTATTATCACGTCTTTCAAAATTTTCTCCATTTTCTCTACTATTAGCACAATCACCTCTAGAATTATAACCATTATTAAGATCATCCTGAAAATTACTACTTCCAGCTTTCCTATACCCATTTTGAGTGCCACATCCAAACTCTCTACTTCCTTCTCGAAAACTATTTGCATTTTCTTTTATTTCTAAACGCACATGGGAAGAAATAATTTAATTCAATACTGCGAATCTTTCCCTGTCCTAAACTATTAGATAGTCTACCATGTTCTCGTCATGTCTACTTTAATTATTTAGAAATAATTCTAAAAGCTCAATAGAACTTTTAGATGAACACATTTTAATATAGTCCTGTATTACCACATAGAATTAAGGCAATAAAATGTCGAAAAGATAAAAAAAATCTAAGTATAGCCCTAATTTGATTTTGAAGTCTAATTTTTGTAAAAAAAAATATTTTCTGAAACATACTTTACCTGTTGAAAATTATTTATTTCTTTAAACTACTCGTATCCCAAACACTTTTTTAATTCTATAATTAAAAACTTCCATTTATCGAACCCAATTTCCATTTATCAGTGATGAAAATTTTACTGATGTTCTTAAGACAAAGGCGTGCACTTTTTTTCATGAACATTTCCGAAATAGATATTTAGTTTTATCCGTTACTTTGCTATATAATATATATCCATCAATAATTGTGATAAACATGTTTACATCTTCCACACCACTAAAATAAACTGAAGGAATAATATCCCTAGGCCTAAATTCAATATTTGTTAGAGTACCATTTGTGAAATGGCTCTCCCGGTTGTTCACTTGAAATGAGGACCGGATGTCAATTTAACAATAAAAATAAAAGTTTATAAAATCACTTTAAAGAGCAGAAGAATAATATTTGAATGTACTAAGATTGTTTCTTAATTCGTTAAAATGCATTATTAGTATTACACTAAAATTCAGAGCATCTTTAAAACACTTCTCTTTCCTAGAAACACAATCCTTACTTAATGTTATACAACTAATTAGGCTCCGAAGCCGAAAAATCAGTTTATTGTGAGTAGATGAAAACACTACTTTTTATCAACACACCCTCAGCCTTGCAGAAAATTTATTGACTAAATGCATTCTCAGTTCTGAAGTAAAATTTAAAAAAATGTAAATTTGAATCATAATAAGAGTAACAGTAATAAAATTATCTTCCTCAATAACTTCGCTTAAATACTATGTCAAATTGCAGATAAACACTTTAAATTTTATGGCTTTATTAAAATTTAATAATACATATAATTTAAAAGTTTTAACAAAATTTAGAAGAAATGCAATAAGAAAATTGAGTTGAAGATAATTCAATTTACTGAATTAAAATAAATAAATTGCGTGATCATTTAATCTTAATGAATTCAAAAAGATACAAAATGAATTAACTTTAAAAAAAACTACTTTTCTTCGTTTAGGTCAATCTGAGACGGATAGCTTTTAATTTTAGTTCCCATTTTTAATCATAAAAAAGGGATATATATATGCATATAATTCAATTATTTAATGTAATAATTGAATTTTATAATTTCATTATAATATTCAATTATATATATATATTATAATATTTAGTCAATATCTTATGTTTCAATGGTTTAATTGTACAGAAAGTTTACATATCTATATATTTATATAGATACATACATATGTATGTATGTATGTATGTATATGTAATTTCAAGATTTTAGAAACATTCTACATATATATTGGATTTCCCTTCTCATTGTGTTCCAGTCGTTAATTCCAAAAACGATAGTTTTAGGGATATAGTTCAAGTTGTAAAAATGTTTCAAATTTCCATATTAAAATTAATTTAGTTCAAAATAGTTAATTTCTAATAGATTCAATGTTTAAACTTATTTACATTTGCAGGGTCCTATAGGTTACATTTACAGAATCTTTCTCCATGCTCTAATAAGTAAAACAGTAATAATTTCATTCTTCTATGATTAAATACTTACATTTTGTGAATTTTTGGCTATTTAGGACGCTACAAACTGAAAAAAGCGCTTTTAAATAGTAAAAAAACTGAAAAGTTTTGGAATGTTATGAAAGATTGAAAGACTCACTTTCATTGATGAAGATATTCAGCTTTGGTTTTATTCTTTCATACACTTGAGAATTGCTTTCACATGAAATTTTTAATAAATATATGTCTATATCCATCATATATGTAAAACAGATTCTGTATGTTTATGTAATATGCACGCCACATACGCGTGCATTAAAGAATACATGTGTTGGTTGCGCACCGAATATGTTAATAAATTTTAATCACCTATGATGATAAAAAATAGGGTGACTATGCACTATACGTATATATACGTATATATTTAAGCAGATGTACATTTTATTGAGCAGTTCGTTTCAGATGAAGTTTTAGTGAGATTCGTTGTTTTGCGCAAACTACAAATAAAAACACAAATAAAAAGAAGCAATATATAAGTAACTAATTTTAAAAAACTAAAATTATAAAGGATATTATGATTTTTATCATGAAAATTTTAGAAGACAAACAATATCATTCCGCAAAAACTTGCCCTATTGATGAACCTGCTATGACAATACACGCAGATTCGCATATCGATAAAAAAATGGTATTATTTGTACATGATGATGTTTAAAAAATTGTCTGTTTAAATAAAAATTTTATATGTGTATTTATTGAAATCTTTGGTATATTTACTGCAAGTAAGTCATTTTTGGAAATTTTTCAACTATTATGCTCTACTATATAAAAAAATGCGATGCGATTAAAAAATGTAAAACTACGGATACGGTGTGCAAAAAAAAAAAAAAAAAAAAAATACTTTTCATATTTGACAATATATCGCAGGAGAATGTTAAAGCAAATATAGCAGTAACAAAGATTATTGTGTTTTCGGAAATATTGTTATATTAATACTACAATCTTCTTAACAATACTGTAAGATGCCTAAAAGTAGAGCATACGTCAACGTCCATAGCGGTTTTTTTTTTAATGTATGTAAAGGAAAATGTTTTTAAACATATAAAAACATTACTTGAATCAATTGTGAACTATAGAAAATAATATCATTTCATTGTATTTGTATTCAAACGTCGGTATAAGGCAAAATAATACCCAGTTAAACAAAAATATTAATTTCTTAAATGCATTTTAATATTTTAAAATATGTAAATACGTTCATGCAAATATTTCATTTAAAATAGTATTTACATTGCAAAAATTAAATTGAAAATTTCTCGTAATGTAACAACATTTTCTTTAAAAAAAAAGTATTTTTTGATACGAAAAAAGATTTTATGCGAAAAAATATTTCTTAGAAAACATTAATTTTGCAGAAGGAAGAAAGTTCATATTAAACTTTTCATCTTCAAGTCATGAAGGGGTACACAGTAATTTATTTACTTGCGTTATATTTGTATTTCCGTAAGAAAGTTTACGGTTCATTTAATATACTATTTTTAGATGGCTGCGTATATATAAAGCAGATATAAGAGTTCTGGAAACTATACTTTCATATTAAACCACTAAACATGTGCTAAAGAAATGTTTATTTCATGAAGAATAATAAAAAAGTCAATTTAAAAGAAAAACCGAAAAATGTGCTGCACATATAAAAGCTACAAAAAATAATCAATAATATAACTTTAATATGCTGCTTAATTATGAAAGTTTTATAATAACTTATAACTATTACATATATTATAATTAACTAGACTATTACATATATTATAATTAACTAGAATAAATATTGTAAAAATGCTATAGATATTGTAAAAAACAAAAAAAAAGCCGATTGAATTTGAAGCATGTTGAAAACATTGAACATTATATAAAAAAAAAACAAATACGTGATTATCCACGCTTTTCACCATATTTATCACATGTGACTGTATTTTCAAATATTTGCCTAAACGTTTTTGGTATTATATTGTATATATTTTTTAACAAAGATCTATAACAAATGAACGGATGAATTGTTGTGTTTAGAATGAAATATCCTGTATAGCTTTCAGTAGGATTCAAAAATGAAATCTTCGTCTTTCTGTTGTTATATTGCCATTTTGAAAACTTTCTGTGCTCTAAATTTCGTAAATATTGGTTATGTTAACAGTATTAACATATGTACATATGTAGCTATGTAACAAAATGTCCAGTCATTTGACCACCGTTTTTAGACAAAACGGTTACATAACCGTAATTTAACTATATTCTTAACATAGGGCAATAATATGGTCAGAATACAGTTAAATTAAGGTTAGTTAACCATTTTTTATAAAAACGGTAAAATGACTGGAAAATTTGCTGCAAATTTTTATCAGTCTATGGGCATGAAACTTGACTATGCTGTTAAAATACTTTTAGTTTATAAAAATGATTGTCGAAATATATATAGTTTGTTTTATAGCGAACAACATTTAAAACATGAATGCTTAAGAGAAAACAATTGCGAATAAACTCTCTTCACATCAAGGTTGATTTGCGGGAAATCGCCTTAACTGATAATTAACTATTAGTCTTCGCAATGATCCGGCTAGAAGTGGTGAACAATCAGATTTGGTCTGGTATTATTTTTGCCCGAATGGGTAACATAAAATTTAAGTAATACTGAATTTGAAAAAAAAGAGCGCATCGTTCATAGACTCAAAATTATGTGCCTGGAAAAATCGTGTATTGGACCTGTTATCTGGATGAATACTTCAAAAAGGAGGATTCAAGGTATTATGTTTTAGATTTTCATGTTCAAGATTTGTTTTCAGTCTTTGTAATCAGTAAATTGCTAATATAGTGTTTAGTACTATTATTAATATTATGTGCCTCCAGGTCTATATTGAAAGGTTTAACTATTACAGATATATCAACAAAATATTAATGCGTAAGATTATAAAAAATATATTTTTTTAGATAGCAATGTAATACAATGTTTTTGATTATTTAATAAGCATATACTTCACATGAATTATTCGTCGTATTTCTTTGATTATCTTTTGTATTAGCTTTTGTAAATCGTTTTCTGTAAATAAAAAATATTATTGTTATTTAAAAAATTAAGTCATAATTTCTTACATATTCTTTTAGCGAAAAATTAAATTAATAGTTGCACATTTTTTATGAAGTATTTAACGTTTCTAGGGAGAATTAAAGCATTAAAGCATTAAAAAAATACACAACGCAATTAGAATGAAAAATAATTAAAAAGTAACCCTCTGAACGTCTGAGGGCTTTCCTGTATTTTCATAAAAATACTTGTAAAACTTAAAATAATTTAAATTTTCTTTTCCCGTTTGTTTCTAAAATACACTACATATCTCTTTACTTTACATATACCTTAAAATACATTTTTGTTAATTTTTTTTTTATCCAGAGCCGATTTAAATTGTTTTTGGGAATCGGAAAAATACGGGCAAAATGTTTAGAGGGCCTAATGTAGTTTACTTGACGATAGAATAGTTTTGTGATCATAATTCAATTAATGATTAATGTTCGGGGCGATATATATGTCTATCTAATATCTAAATCGTTCGTTTTCTCTCCATCAGTGGATATCAATAAATGAATGCCACCAAATACTGTTTTGTGCCAAACCACTTTTACATAAATCAACATGAACTGGAGTACAATAAAGGAAGAAACAATCGTTTGAATTTAGTTTTACTTGCTTCTTAAAATAACCACTGTAAAACATTAATAATACTTTTTATAAGTTTCATTTTAATAATTTAAAAAAAGATATACAACTTTAATAAATTCAACTGTAGTAAAAAAACACACAATGTATTTTAATAATATTTTTAAAAATTCTGCTTATTTTAATTTTTTTGTCTTTGGTTTCAGGACAAGTGATTACAATAGTTACTTGATAAACAGTCTTACTAGTAGAGGAAATGCTAAATTCAGGAAAATTATTTACTATTCATTTAGTAAAAATTCTAAATTACAAAAATTCTAAAATATATTTATAGAATGTTACGTACGGAACCCTCTGAGCGTTTTGAAAAAGGTTAAAATTGTAATGTTTTCCTCTGAATTTTGTTTTAAATGCTAAAAAAATATGATTTTTTCAGCATTATAAATAAAACTTAATTACAAATATGAATGTAACCCTTTAGTGTATTAATCATTCTTCAATGTTTTGAAAATTCATTAAATCTGTAGAATTATATTATCTTAAACATTGCATACATTGCAGTGAAACCTGGAGCTTAGTGAACGGAATATTACGTTCCACACGCTTAGAAGGTTAATGTGCAATTTAAATATACATAACAAAAATGTATAATTAGAAAATAATGCAAAATACAGTCAGACAACTGAATAATTGTTACCCATCTCCCATTTCTTTCCAGAAACGCGATCCCTTTATTTTCATTCTAGTTCATTTAAGATTAGGTACTCGCTATGCGATCTCAAATCCATTTCCGGAAAAGAAAAAAAGAAACCATTTTTCACTTTTATCTAAAAATAAATCCAAAATAAATGGAATTCTGATGACTTGCGCTGTCTTTGTTCGACTTTCGTTTTATGAAATCTTTCTGTATCACAGAGGCTTTCTATATTTCATTATTTTAAAATCTTTGTGATGAGTGTGTTTTTATACAAATGTCAATATTATTTTTTTTTAAGTTTATATATATATATTTTTTTGAAAAACAGTAACATCTCACTAAACCTTGGAAATATTTACAAATATTGCCTTGTACTAAAAATAAATTGAAAATAGTACATTCTAGAAAACTGTAAATTGCATTAGACGAGACTTACCAATTTTAAGGGGTAAAACTAATTTCTATATTTAGAAAAAAAGTATAATAGACTGTTAAAAATTTGCAGCAAACTGTCCAGTCATTTGACCGTTTTTTTAGAAAATTATTACATAACCAAAATTTAAATCTATTATCACCATAATATGGGCAATAATATTCTCAGAATAGAGTTAAATTACGGTTATGTAACCGTTTTCTACAAAAACGGTCAAATGACTGGACAGTTTGCTGCAAATTTTTAACAGTGTACATTCTAAAAAATTTTTGCTAAGTAGAACCAACTTTTGTTGCTGCTGAATCTGCAATCACCAGAAGGTGAAATTTCGTTCCAACATTTGGATCTATGGTTTGAACAAAGCTCAAAATGTTAGAAAGATATATCAATATGTTTTTGTTGCAGCTACTGTATCATTAAAAGTTGGTTCAACCCAGAATAAAATTTTTAACAATGTATTAATATAAAAAAATATAAAGAATAGGGAATTATATTTACAATGTAAGTATACACTGTTAAAAATTTTCGTTTATTGACAGGTTGTCTTCCATGAATTTTGATCAGAAATTTTCCGTTTTGTTACAAAAATGGAATCTCTCCCGTATATCTCTTGCGATTTTAAGATTACAGAGTTTCAAATACGGAATTATTACTGTAAAAATCTATCATCCAATGGGATTGCAGTATTTTTGATCGCCACGCATACGCTTCAACTCCTTCGCGTCTGTATCGCGCCATTTACTGAATTTACGAACAACAAAGACGGAACTTTACTCAAAAAACGGAAACATTCCGGCAACTCTGCTGCCAGTTCTTTTTCCGTTAATCGACGGAATTTTTTTTTACAGTGTAAGGAAAGTTGCGTTTTTTATGATGCAGTTATACTAAAACCTGTAATTTTAACTTTAAGACATCTGTTTTTAAAATGTGTCATTTTGACAAAAAATAAATAAAATTAAAATAAATAAATAAAGGCGTTTCATTCTTATAGATAAAAGAAAAATTTATAAAAAGCACGTTAAATAACTTCGCTTTTTGTGCCTCGGAAAACTTTTAAACAGCATCAATTTAAGTTAAAACTATTTTTCTTTAAATTTTAATATGAAAATAGCGTAAAAAAATAATAATTTTCAAAATCTTTTTTTCAATTGTTTTATAACAGTAGAATTAGCCATCTGCCATCACTTGGATGTATTACATAAACTAACTGATCCGCCCGGCGTTGCCCGGTCCCATCAAAAAATAATATGAAATGCGAAATCCCTCTAAAAATCGCTGCACGAAACCGTTCCTCAGGTAATTCTTTAGTCTTTCAGAAATTAAATGGAAAATTGGACCCCGAAGCGGAAATAAATTCAATACCACCCAGTCAAATGTCTGAATCATTTGACTCAATTTAGGTCAAAATTAAAAAACGGTACCTTCCGATTTTCACAAAATTTGCATTTTTGGAATCATTAAAATAAATTACATATATACTGTGAGTTTCGAATCGATTCCACTAATACTTTTCTTAATACTCGAGATGAGTGAAAATGAGTATACGTTGACTGGAATTATCAAATCGATCAACTTTCTTTTGCTATTTCGTTAAAAATAGCCATTTTCGGCACACGTGCAGAAAAATCGTATAGTTCCACCGCCAGGGGGTACATTATGTTCTAAACAAATTTCCAATACCTGTTTCCGCTCCCTACGGTTCCGTAAAGCAGACGTGCTGCGCACTGTCTGCAAAATTTTTCAGTTCCAGTTTCCACCACCAGATACAACATTCTGTTCTAAACAAACATCTTTCCGATTGAAACTCTTGCCCGTGTCCCGCTGCCTACGACACTGTATAGCAGGCATGCTGCGCACGCACTGAAAAATCTTTTAGTTCTACTTTATACCCCTAGGGGGCGTCAAATATGTATCTTAATTAGTTTGAGTTAAGTTTAATGAACTAATTTTTGTTTAAATTGAGCCGTTAGATCCCGAGAAAATACCCCCCTCTCCTGGTGATTAACGTTCAGAAATAGTGGTAGCCAAGAGCTAAAAAAAATTATACCGAAGTTTATATATTATTTGGAGCAACTGAGAAGAATGTTAGAAAAAATTTCGTTTAAATCGAACGAATAATAAAAAAGTTCTGATTTGGGAGGCAAGGGGGAAGGAAGGAACTCCGATCAGAGCATTAACGGGATATTTAAGTTACAACCGGAAATTCCCGTCCAACCTCAATATTAAACCAACGACCTTTAACATTAAGAATTATCGTTAACTTTTGAAACAGAAACAAAATTACGCTTTTTTTTTTGACATACAAATACTGTAAGTTATTATTGCCAGTTTCTCAATTCAAATACATAAATGACGTCACGTACATGAAAAAACTCTAAAAATCGCATAAAAGAAATCGCGAAAAATTCACTAATTTCTGTTTGAATTGCAATCAGCTGATGGCCTTTTCATCCGCCAATCACAATTGCCCGGTTGACTTCCAGCTGTGCCTACAATCCTCTCAGCCACCAATCACAACTGCAACCATCGGTGTTTGACTTCCAATATGCGATCTGTGACGTCCATTGTAACTAAATAAAATGCTGCAAAACATGAAAAAACGTTAAGGAACGCATAAAAAATGAAATAAAAAAATAATAAAAAATCCAAATATGAATAATTAATAATTCCCTTTTAAAATCATGATTCTCTATCTGTAAGGTATTATAAACTCTCTCCAAGCTAAAAAGGGGGGAAATGACGATTTTGAGCATAACTGAGGACGAAATGGAAGCAACCAACGAACTAATCAAGCATTGTGGGGTAAATTACTTAGTATCAAAGAAAAAAACCACTGTACGATTTTCGAATAAATTTTATTGAAAAGCGGATAAAATTTCCTATTCATTAATATGAAAATATATGAAAAACGTTAAAAAACGTTAAAAATCGCATAAAAATTTAATAAAAGTTTTAATTAAAAAACATATCTATTCAAAAATTCGAAAATCGGGCTTCGAGGTGTAACACTACATACGTAGAAGAACCTCCCCACCAAATTTTGTAGTTCTGAGTGCAGTGGTCTCTTCAGAACATAGCCGACAAACACACACATAAATACAGAGATATACACATACTTCCTTCTTCATTATAGTTAGAGATTCCATGGAAAATTAAAAGACAATAATAACTGAAATAACAATTTAAATTTCGAAAAGTGGAGAACCTCCTCAGATTCATACAAAGGATTGATGTTTGTTAAATCTTGGAATTCATCAAATTCTCGGAAAACTAATTATGAAATACACATACTCGGAATTTAGTATACAATATATTTATATGGTAATCCACATATTTTGCCAATATTTGTGTTGTATTAAGCACTCCACTTTTATTTCAACGTGTTTAAAAGCAGTACATTCAACAAGGAGCTAACATTTTGGCAGAATTATCCAAGCATTAAATTGAAACATTGGTGAGTTATAAGGTAGTTTAGACAATATGCTCATATTTTTTTCCCTTTTGTGAAGAATTTGTTATGTATCTTTTGAAATTGAAATTCCTCCTCAGATAATTTTGATAATCATAAATATAATAGAGATGAGTTCAGGCTTCTTTTTTGGATACCGAGACCGATATCGAGAATAGGCATTAGAATATTGTTATTAACATTTTAATGTTTTCAAGATTAATATTATCATTTAAAAATTTGTTCATACATATAAATAGGTATTAATTATAAATAATTCCTCACGACAACATTCCGTGATTTTGATGTCTTAGAAAATCTGTTTAAAATAATAAATTTGTTTGTTATACCTAGCCACTGACAGCATATCTATGTACAGCTGTCGCATAGAAGCATTAGTTCTGTTTTTCTGTTATTCTCGAAAAGTACTTCAAACAGAAAATAATGATATACAAGGGTTTTCTACGGCTTCTTTATTTTATTAACAATCACCATGCAAAGTCTTCATAATCACATAGAATATTTCTTCTTATATTTTCCCAATAACAATTTAATTACCTTTAAAACTGATTTTCAATGGATTATAAAACACTTTAAGCAACTTAGGATATATCTTTGTTTCTCAAATAGCTAGTTTTCTTTCAATTTTTGAATTTCTGAATAAATAAAATTTTCACTTTAAGCCCGAGTACTGGTGTAAAAATTGAACCAGTGAAAGTTTCGGGGTCTCAGTTCAGGCTCCGTCTCATCTCGTCTCATCTCTAAAATAAACCTTCCCCTCCAAATAAAAATATTCATTTTATTTTGATATAAAAACCCAAGTTTGTCTTCAGAGTAAATGTACAGGAAAAAATATCTCAACTCATCTTGCCTGAAAACAAGAGCCAGTATTATATACATTCCCCCTTTACTACCAAAATATTATTCATCAATTCAGTTATTGATAAACAATTAAATCATTAATTATAAATTAAATAAATTGTCTTTTAATTTATTTAAATTTTGTTTTCCACTAAATATATGTAATATTAAAATTACTTCCGTTAAAGTCGTATTACATGAGATTTTTAATGTAATGTTCCAATGTTTTTCACAGATGCTCCTGATGAAGTTTCAAGTACCTGAAACTGTGTTTGGAGTTAGAAACAGAACTCTAAATTAAATCCAGTTTTAGGTTTCAACTCAGAATGTATGTTTGTTTATAGATATTAATATTTCAACGAATATTTAAACATTGTACAGTGTCTCTGCTTAAAACTAAAAATAAGACACTCTTACTTTTCTAAAACAGAAGTGTACAAATAACATTAAAAGTTAAAATAACAAGGTGAAGTAAAAAATACAAGGTTTTTACAATGTATTTTTACACTAAAAAGAAAAGCTATTGACTTACTGATCAGTGTAATAAATAAAGAAAGTACCAATGTTCTATTTTATTTAAATGAAATCAAAGAAAAAAAATTGCAGTGTAATTCGCCTTCAAATATTAGTTTTTTTTTACATTGTTTTACGGTTGAACATTGTTTTTCAATACCCAGTTCGTATAGCCGACGAACTTAAAAGTAGCATTATTGGCTTTAGGGATGTTGTTACCAAAATTAATTTTCTGAAACTATCTGAGAATACCTTTCAAACTCAAAGTGTTTCGTTGCGGTAATTAAGGTGTAAAAAGCATCCGAACGTTCAATAAAAAGAATAAGAAATTATTCATAATTTCTTTATTGAATACAAGCAAAACTGAAAGTGCATATTTTCCTCCTTTCCGGTTTAACCCATTTTAGGCCAAGCATCGAAATTTTATAAAATGTGCTATTATTTACATTGAAATTTGCTTAAATTACATTCATTAAGACACCAAAAAAGTTTCGTACATGAACAATAATATTTTATTTAATTTGACGTTACCATTATTAATTTGCCATTAATAATTTACCATTAAATTTAAATAAAATATTTTACGTTTTCTTATGGCATTTGTTTTATTTTTATTTTATTTACAGAACTTTCAACTTTACTCCGTTATAAGAACATATGATTAATTTCAAGTGGAATAATTATACATTTTCAAAAAGTCGAATTGGTCAATAACCGTTTCAAGTAAAAATCCAGCGTATTTTGAAAATTTCTCAACAGAAAGTGATTACTTCAATTGAATTACTAATATTTTATAGATGTCTCCAGAACCCTTAAAAATGCCAGAAAAATAAAATTAGTGAAAAATATACATCACAGTGTTAATAAAAATATATTTATTGAAATGCTGCGTTTACGCACCTTTGGCCGAAAACGGGTTAAAGATTTTACAAAAGCGTGCACATTCTTTACAGACACCCTGGAGTTTTACTCGCAATAATGTATGAAGTCGCATTATTATGAGAAGCGTTTAGGATTGATGATCAAAAATCAAAAAGCTCTGCATAAGGAAAAAGGGTTGCAGTACATTCAAACAAAGAGAATAAAGACAGTTCAGGTGATACCGGACTATCGAACGTAAGTTTAACATTAAATAACGTAATGTATCGATATCAGTCTTACTTGTTTTATCTAAAACGCAACGGCTCCCCTTTCAATGCTACAAATTCTCACTTATTTGGTTAGTTATAGGGTCCGTAAACTACGTTTCGATTTACTGCGTGTCCAGCTCAGTGTTCATTGGATACAAATGGTAGGTATACACAGCAATTTTATAATAACATCATGTATCACCTAAATCACACTAATTCTGTTAAAAATACAGTTACAAAATGTATTTTATTAATAAAGTAAAATGCTTCGTATATAATACCTTATACGACTTCGAAACAAATTAACTTTATTTTTGACTAAATAATTGTATTTCAAATCTGGTTTCCTCCACATAATTTATTTAGAGGATTATAATCTATATATGTCTTTACTAATGATTCTGAAGCACTGTGTATGCAATATTAATTAAAACATTTTTAAATTTTCGTTTAAGGAAGTTACATTTCTAAATCTAAGAAAAATTCATCAGAGTTAATTAATAGGCGGCTCGGGATTTGCTCTGTGATTTTAAAAGTGCAAAACTCATCTTTTTAAAATGGCAGGAGCAGTTTAGCACTTTACTATGTTTTTAAGAAAAGCAGGAGAGAAATAAAAATTGAGAACGCCTTTTAATCAAATTCTCTATGCTTTGCGATATGCAACGCAAAATAAAACTTTCAGAAAATTTTAAAGTATTTCCTATTTTTAACTTTTACTGATCTAATACTTTTCAAAACTATGAAATTGTTTAAGGAATTCTATTAAAAATATTTTTTTGGAGAGTTCATATTAAGTTAATTCAGTATTAATCCTTTTATATCTGCCCTTTTTAAAATTAAGACTCAAAACAAGTTAAAATAATTTAAGGTCTTGTAACAAACACATAAATAACATAGATTTTAAAATTGATTAATGTGTTTTTCAGTTTGTAGATGAACGCATTATCTTGTTGGAATAGATAATTTTATACACCTAAAAGTTGTCAAAATGCATAAAATTGCGTTTCAATAATTGCTCAGTATTCCACGGAACCTTGTTTTCATTTTAAAATCGCTGAACAAGTCTATCAGCTTGAAGGTGCGTAAAAACATACATACAAACATTTAAAAGCACATTAAAGGCCTTTTAAAATCAAAACGTTTTCAACCATACTTACTCGGTTGTCATCAGTGAAAAACGAATAATTAAGTTGAGTTGTTGTCTCTTCACGTCTTCTAGCTTGACCGGAACAAACCATTTTACTTCAAGGGTGTGGAATATAAAGTGGGATGTGAAGGGTCATTGAACATTTCAAAAACAAGTACAGATTTTTAAACGATTCAAATAATTATGTATTATATTGTATAATTATGAATTTTAATTATTAAACAAGGTGAATTTGCACCGAAATTTTAACTGGAATATAAGATGGGAAAGGTCACTCAACATTTCAGAAACAAGTACAGATTATTAAACGATTCAAATAATTATGTATTATATTGTATCATTATGAATTTTAAGTAACAAACAAGGTGAATTTGCACTGAAATTTTAACTTTTTATATTAAGTCCATCAGTTGTAACCACAACGTGATTAAACTTCCACATTGTCTGACTCCTCCCTCCATTTTCTCCATAACTAAATCTCCTGAGCAGTATTAATGGGGTTGGACAGTGAAATCAAAAATTCCGCTTGCTAACGTTAAACCTATGGGCATGTAATTCATTCGTGTTTTTCAAAATATCTTCTCAGTAAATCCATATCTTAAACTTCTTTTTTTCTGTGTACTGTTTTTTTTTTCTGTGTACTGTTTAACTAAGAAAAAAAGAGGCATCCTTTTAGAACAGCAACAGAAAAAAGACTTAAAAATATTAATTTTCTGAAGAGGAACTGTAAAAATGCGAAAACATTACATGCCCATAAGTTTAACATTAGCGAGAGTAATTTGATATCTGACTTACCAATTTATCTTTATTGGTACATTGGAAAGCCGTGCATTTAGCGAGAAAAAGCCATAAAACCATATTACCTCTACTTTTTAAGACGCCTAATATTACCTATTAGACATTCAAGAACACATATACGCTTTCATTGAATACTGAGAACATTTTACAAGAATACATTGGAGATAATTACTACGATGTTATAACCCGGTCATTTTAACAGAGTACAAGAGGCTTTTACCAGATAGAGTTTTGTGGATAATGTAAGAGACATTATCTAATTATATCATATTTTACGTAATTTATATTTTAGTGGAGAGATCTAGTGACCGAGAAATATGAAAATTATTCAAAATCAATTATAGGAAGGGCTGTCTGAGACTGAACATGTGAAGGAGGAAACAGCTCAGAAAGGACCAGGGCGTATAAATATGAATTCATTTTCTTTTAAATGAATTTCATACATTCGATATTTTTGTTCAACAGAATTGGTTTCTGTAGAAGGTACTGAAGCCAGTTCGCTAATGACATGGTGGTTAGTTTTTTTTTTTTTTTTTTTTTTTTTTTTTTTTTTTTTTTTTAAAGGGGACAGTGGACATTAAAAATCATGAAATGTGACTGAAAAATTGATTTTTTGTATTTGAAGAATTATGAAACTAGATGCTCAAATTTAACTGATGCAAAAAGAATTTTTGAATTCTGAGGCTTCTTTGCATAAATATGATCTTTTATTTTTGTGAAAACTCTACATATTTATACAGTTTTTTTAATTAAAATGCTGTTTTATCAAAAGTGAAAATTTTGCACATTTCTAACTTTTGAAATCTTCCAATGCGCATTCCTAATTATCAGATTATTTTGAAACTTATTCTGTATATCCTCTATATATTAATGAATAAATGTTAGCAGAAAAAAAAGTATCTCAGAAGTATTTTAATGTTCACATATGTGTGCATATGAAAAAAATAGCTACTTTTTTAGAAGAAAACAAGGTATAGTTAGGAAAATATATTTTTTCTGATTATACATTCAGCGAACATTGACAATTCATGCCAACTTCAATTATAATATATAAAAAGTACATCATAAATAAATATTGTCTTATTTTATGCAAAAGAAATGCGCATGAGGCATTTTAAAATACTATAATTTTTTGTTAATTTTAAATTTAAAAAATGAATAATTTATTTATTTTTTAATTATTTTAACACCAAATTTTGCATATGACTATTTGAGCTTGTCATTAACTAGTCGGCCAATTTTCAAATGAATGCATTCAAAATTCTAGGATTTGGTTTTTAATGTCCACTGTCCCCTTAAATGGTAGTATGTAGCGAGTGTTCAGTCCAACACGTAGTGTAAAGAATTCAATGGTGAGCCACAAACACAACGTGGAGAATCACTTTGTTGTATAGATGTTGTTGCAAAGTTCTATAATTCGTTAAAAATAAACATAGGTATCTGTTCTGCTGTAATGCAATGTTGAAATGCAAAAATGTCTTTGTAAATCGGCCAGTTTGACATTCTATCCAGCATTGTTGTCGATGCTGAAGAAGATTTTGTTTTACTTCATATTTCAGTGAAGATACTGGAAATGTTAGAAATGCGTTTTATAATTGAGTATCTGTTACGGCCGAATATCAGGTAATTTGTATTATCAAATTTTTTTGTGGCGAAAAACCTTGACTGGCTATTACAATGGGATAACTTTACATATAAAAATAACAATAAAATAGCACTTCTGTTATATTAAAATCTGAGTGTGTGTATGTAAAGAGGCTGATTTGTAGTTTAAAATGAACACCAACTAACTGTAAGCATACGCGGATATAATAATTATCGAAACATTTAAATTTAAAATGTATCCAGGATATTCCTTCTTTCATACATTTTAATGATATTTTTATAATGGTGAAAAATGTATTAAAATTTTGTGAATAGAATAGAGAAAATGGTAAATAATAATGTGGATTATTATATTTATATTCACGTTATTTTCTTATGAAATCATTTTTCTTTTATTTTAATAGATCGTGAAAACGATATCTTCATTAATCTCGATCAACAATATCATGATCGATCTCTGTTCTTTAATTAGAGAATTGTTGTCACCTACATGAAGAAAATAAATTTGAAGAAGAAACTCAGATTTGTAAATAATTATTTTTAACAATGACAATTAAAACTTTTAATGACGACAATAAATTCAATGTAGATTAGTCAGAAAAATGACGTTTTTGAGGAATTTAATTCGTAAATCTGAAATATTTTTGAATAAGTTCGTAGAAATTGTCATTTTTATGTCAGCAGATCTTAAATGAAAGTTAAATCTGATTGCGCTTTTGTTTTTCACTGCTCTTTCGAGAATAGACCGATTTAACCGATTAAAAAATACACATTTTATTCTCCAGGATTCAAGGATGCCATAACTATCGAAATATGGAAATTTATATTAATTTATAAAATATTATTTTGTTGCACGTTTTATTGACTTTTTTGTAATGCTGGGAACTAATTTATTCTACTGTTGTGAATAAAGGAACAAAACACAGAGATAAAATAATTTTTAACATTTTTATTATGTAATTTTAATATTAAAACTTATGAAAATGAAATAAAATAAAATATTTCCGTAGATGGCGAAAGCAATATCGTGATAATTTATATTTTTCATGAAAATTGAAGAAAAAAATATATTGTCATATGTTTAAACTTCGTGAATCTTTTTTTCTAGAAAGGAAAACATCGCATGTCGACAAATTGACATCAACAAGTCATTTCAACACAGTTTTTTTTTTTAAATTGTACATAAAACTAATGAGTAAAAGCCAACACAAAATTCAGATCATTGCAGGAAGGTAATTATCCATTAAAAAGTAGAATTTAAAGGTAAAATTATTTCTTAAAATTTCGATTAAAAAATTAACAGGGGCACTAAATTCGAAATGGTTTAGCAAAAAAAAAAGTGGGGGGGGCATTTTTTAAACATTTATTTCAATTTATAATTTTGAAATATCTTTGAATGAATTCGTGCAAATCAATGGTTTTCAAAGTGGGACAATTTGATTTTTAAGGGCGCATTTCCAAATTAGCTCGGAATTATTTATTTATTTATTTATTTTTAGAAAAGTAATGTAGATTTCAATAATATTTATGCATGTAAATGTCAAAAATAAAAATAAAAATTTATTTTATTCAATTATAAATATGTTTCCTTCAAAAGTTCAAAATACATTGTACCGGAAAATTGTGGAAAGACTTTTATAAAATAAAATAAAAATATATTGTCCTATTTTTTAATTTTACGCAACATTTTTTCCGCATTTTATTGTTTGAGCTTTGTAATTCATTTCGCTGTGCAATGTCACACGAACAAGCTTTTACACAAGAAATTATTTAAAGGGCTATCTAAATGTGACTCTTTTAAACACATCTAGTCTTAAAAAATATTTTAAATGTGTAAACTTACTACTACCAACCTTATAAAATTATTAAATATCCAAATGGATATCCGACAAGAAAATAAATTATTAGTAATTGTTTTATGGCTATGATACAGACTTCGAGTACAAAAGTTTACAGGACGGTCAAGTGGCCTAATGGCGAAGGAAACACCTGATAACATGAAAGTGAGTTATAATGGGAAAGGAAAATGTTAATTTAAAAATAATAAAGATGTATTGTGTTATTCATAGAGAAATCTTATTTTCCAAACATTTTTCACCAGTTCATATTAAGATACTAGAACCAATTATAAAATACACTAATGACATCAAATTCAATGATCAATGTGAGAATCTCTTTCCGATATTTTGTGATAATAAAACTTCAGATCATGTAACACTTTGTTTTCGTATTGTGATGAGTTGGTAAAAACTGACAGCAATGTTTGTCATAGGTAACACTGGGTGTTTGAACTCCGCAATGAAATCCAAATAACTCACGACAGGGGTAGGGAAGAACCCTCTATTATATATTTTTCTATTTCTTAGACCTTTGTGGTTATTTTAAGATACAATATGTTCATTTCGGTTCTGTTGTTAAAAACCTACATCTCAAAAAGTTATCATTATCTTACTCTAATCTCGAAACCTGCTTTCCACTGAACCGTCTTGTATGTCATGTCTCTCCATGCTCTAAATCTTTTTATTATTGTGTAAAATATTTTCATTTCTTTTTAATTAATTCGTTATCTTTAATTTGAGAGCTTATATGTGTAATTATGTCATTTATTAAAGACTTTTTTAAATCCGAAAGTTCACTTACTTTTTTAGTTCATAGAGCAATTTCGGAGATTATCCCGTTTATAACTAATAATAGCATATTTCTGTTAACTAATATGTTTGGTCGAAGTTTTATAAAGTTTTCAATATATTTTATCTGAAATTGAAGTAAATTAAAAAAGGTCAATTTGGCCTGTATTTAAGTTGTCGTTCTTGTGGGGAAAATGTCAGGTTAACAGTGGTATTCTTAAGCCTCAATTTTAATGTTTTCGTATTATTTTTGAAAATGTCTGTTTCATATAATTTGTACCTTTCACTAAATTTACTTACCGGTTTTATATCGCTATGGGGATGCTAAGTATTTTTTTAAAAATTATTTATGGGTTCATATGTTTTACTTTTGATTCTCCATTTCCCATAGTCTTCACTATAGTTTATGTTCACAATGTCCTATTTTAATAATAGAAAATTTTGTTCGTTCTTATAACATTAAGTTTTTTATAAACTAGAATCTTTTTTCTATCTTTCGGTTAAAATTTTATATTTCTAAGCTTACTGTAACTATTTTCTATTTCATTTTAAAAATTGTTCAAATTAATTTTTCGAGGGTTTGCCTTGACTTTGATGAAACTGTTTGGAGTTTGTCTCCTTACATTCCATGCAATTAGAATAGAATTTCAGGTCTAGAGTACCTTTCTAGTTTGAGTATAGAGTTTTTAAAGCTGGAACTATGGGTATCTTTAATATTAAGTAAATTTGATTGCCTTTTACCAAGGTATAATGGGTAGATGCTTCTTTTATTTTGCGGTACTTCTTTCTCACATGGAACTATTATTATATATTTTTTAAAGTAAATATTTATTTTAAGTTTTTGCACAACATGCTTTTTTTTTATATAGATAGTGTTTCTGATAATTATTCATATAAAATAAGTTAATTTAAAACCTTTACGGGTGAATAAGTGCCACTCTCCTTCTGTAGTTTCTTTTAGTTCCCTGAACTTATTTTTTAAATTTAGTGACTGTTTATGTTTTGATAAAGACTTTTTTTTTTGTCATTCTTAAGTCATTTTTAACCTTTTAATGGTCAGTCAGTGCTCGTCCTCTATTGTAGCTCTCTTCTTACTTAATTTAAATTTATCTTTTTTAGCTTTTATTAATTGGGTTTCTTTAAAACATAATAAGTTAATTTTATCCCTTTAAGGGTCTTTAAGTGCCAGTCTCCAATTTTAGCTTAAATTTAATTCTCTGAACTTCAACTTTACTTTAGTGTTAGCAATTAGCTTTGTCTAGGTTATTAACACATGTGCTGATAATTTTCCGGTCTAATAAAGAAAACACAACATTTTAACATAATTTTATAACTTTATAACTGTATAACTTTAATCCATATATTTAAAGCAGTTTGGTAATTCTGTCAAATATATTCCATCGAAATTCGACGCAATACGCATGCGTCAAAAAAATCCCGGCCAATGAGGCGAGGGTCTATTCCTGTCTCGAAACGTATTTGGGATCAAGATCAACTCCTGTTGTTTCTGATGGCTTCTTCCACGTTGCGTTAAACCTAGGAAGATATTTATATAAAAAACTGTGGAGTGTTTAGAAGGTATTTATTTTATTTATTGTAATTTGTATGAATACTTAGGTATCCATTTCGGATTTACTGTGTAACATGAATTTAGGTTCATTTAACGTTCGCGAAATCAAATCATTTTGTTTATATAGTGTGCAGAAAATAATTATTCAAACGTAAATAAAAATATCGTAGAACATGTAATACAAAATTGGACCACTTATAGTCCGTTTATGATCGCGTATGAATCTTATGGTGTTCCGATTGCTAATGAAAATGATTATGTAAATATACTGTGAAAAGACAGTACGCACGGTAGTAATATTTTTATTATTATGTGTTCGAAAAAAGCAGAATCTGAGCGTCTGAATATAAATTATAAAATATTATTTCTGTATTTAGCAACTAAATATTTAATAAATATGCAGGAATGTGACTAGCTTTATGTGAATGTATAATATATATAAGTTAAAAGAGTTTCTGAGCATTATTTTTTAACAGGAATATATTATCTCTATTCAATTTAAAAGTTTTGTCATTACATAAGTGTGCTATTTTATTTGTAAAGAGTATGTATGTATTATATTGTTTGTATGTATACAAAACTTTAGAATGTTTTGATTTGCAAACTCTTAATATTTGAATAATGTTTACATTATATTTGTTTGTATGTATACAAACAATATATGTTTACAAAGAAGTATATATACAAACACTGTATCATGTAACAATATTAATATTTACATTGTATTGTTTGTATGTATACAAATCTTGAATGTTTTAATTTATTACATTCATTTTTTCCAGTTTGCATGTCTGTTCATGGGCGATACATATGAAACTCATAATTTGTCACAAATTGGTGATTTTATTGATTTAGTGCTTTGCCCAAGAATGTGGAAAAAAAACTATTTTTGACATAAGGTGAAATGAATGAGGTTATTTCGTTTTTTCTTTTGTATATAAAAAATGTTATATGTTAAAAAAATCCTGGCCATTAATCACATTGTTTTTTGTATATTTAAAGACGATTACTTATTCTTTGTAATTATTTTTTTGTTGGGGGGTTTTGAGCAAAATAATATATTTCATAGCTAGAACCAGTTCCGCTAATCATTAATATTTACTTAATCCTTTGACCGCTGAGCAGCAAATGGGCAAATTTGTAATGTTTTTTCTGTTATTTTTTTAAATGTCAAAAAAAGATAAATTTTCAAACTTGGTATAAAAAACTTAGGTATTTCTCTATTATCCCATCGTCCACTTTTCATAACAAAATACTATCGCCAAACTGTATGATTAAATGCCAAAAATGCAGTCCCATTTACTTGATGTCGGAAGTATTATACGTGTTTGTTATGTCATCAAGTGGTTTTTAATTCAACATTTGCGTGTATTAATGACAACGTTCTCCCGTTTATTTGGCGTTACAGTTTGGCGATAGATTTTTGTTATGAAAACTGGTCGATGAGATAATAGAGAAGTACCAAAACTTAATTAAGTATATGAGTAGATTCCTTGACAGTATTAATCATTACTCGATATTTTAAAACTGCATCATATTTGTAGAATTATATTAATTTAAACAATGCATCTATTGAAGTGTGAAGAAGCACATACTTATACGAAGAACCATATATTTACATAATCATTTTCATTAGCAATCGGAACACCATAAGATTCATCCCCGATAATAAACGGACTATAAGTGGTCTAATTTTGTATTACGTGTTCTACGATATTTTTACGTACGTTTGAATAATTATTTTCTGTACTATATAAACAAAATGATAGAGATGTAAAAAGACAATTTCCATCGGGATTGATTTTGCGAATGTTAAATGAGCCTAAATTCAATTTTAAACAGTAAATCCGAAATGGACACCTAAGTATTTATACAAATTATAATAAATAAAATAAATGCCTTCTAAACACTCCACAGTGAGTTCTATATAAATACCTTCCTAGGTTTAACGCAACGTGCAAGAAAAAAACAACAGGAGATGATCCAAAAACGTTTCTAGAGACAGTAATAGACCCTCACCTCATTGGCCGGTCCTACCGGAAGATTTTTTTGACGCATGCGTACTGTGTCGAATATTGTTGAAAAATGATTTTGAAGAAAAAATCAGGAAATTCACAAAATGGTTTTGGGAAAAACTTCACCAAATGGTTTCAAAATTCTTTGAGTGACAGCGAGAAAAAAAATTTAATTTTACATTCAATCATCGCAATTGGCGAGTGTGACTATTAAGTTTAGCCAGTACTGGCAATAACATCAATCACCAATTTTCAGTATTACTCGCCGATTGGTGAGTGTTAATTTTGTCTTATATCACAAACTGTATTTACATATACTACTAGATATAATGATTATGAACCATGATTTTTTGTTATTGGGCGATATTCATGTATTTTCAGCAATTCTTTGACGAAATTCGTGTTTTTTCAGCGATCCTTTGAAGAATTTTGCATTTTTCTCGCGATCCTTAATGAAATTCATATTTTCGAGCGATTCTTTGATAAAATGCATTTTATTCCGCAATTTTTAGATGAAATTTAGTAAAAAAGCGTGATCTTTTGGTGAAATTTCCTTTTCTGCGATTCTTTGACAAAATTTGCTTATCTTTCATGATCCTTTTGCATAATTCACGTTTTTTCTGTGGTCTTTTAACGAAAGTCATGTTTTCCCATGATCCTTTGATGAAATTAGTGTTTTTTCCTCAATCATTTGACGAAATCTGTGATTTTTTCCCCCCGCGAAGATTGGTTAGATGTTTTTAGTCTGCAGGTGCCCTAAAAAGTCTGTGACGCCCGTTGCTGCATCGCACACATTCTTCCATGGGGCATTGTTTCATTCCTGACATTTCTGGAAAGAAACAACGTTCAACTCATTGGCTGAATTGTAAAGGGCGAAATGTGTCAAACATTAGCGGAAAGAAAGTGCGCAATTTGTTCGTTCATGGAAAAAATCATGAAAATCGTTAATTGATAGTCGATAAAATGCAAAATTTGTCAATCGATAGCGGAAAAATAACAAAATTCATTAATCGACAGCGGAAAAATTGCAAAGTTCATCAACTGGTTTCGGAGGAAAAAGTTTTCGAATGGCTTCGAGAAAAAAAATCCCAATCCGTGAATTTCGGGGAAAAAATCGTGAAATTCGCCAAATGGTTTCGAAATTTGTCGAGCGACAACAGAGAAAAAAATCTTTTTCCATTCAATCATCGCAATTGGTGAGTGTGACTATTATGTTTGACCAGTGGTGGCAATAAAGTCCATTGCCAAATTTGCAGTATTATTCGCTGTTTGGCAAGTGCTAATTTTGTCCTATACTTCAAAACCCTTTTGATCATCACATCAGTGTGCAGGACAATTTTTTTACGGGAGTCCATTTGATGAATTTCGTGATTTTTCCGTTATCGATTGACCAATTTTACTGCTATCGATTGTTGAATTTTATAATTTATTAGCGAATTTCATGATTTTTTCCATGAACGTTTGACAAATTACGCAAAAAAAAAGAATATCGTTAAATTGTCTTGGGTAAAAAAAATTTAATATTGTCAAATGCCTTCGAGAAAAAAGTTGCAAGTTGAAATGCCTGTGACCTCTTTTTCATGTTATGCATCTCTGAGGTCCATCCCCCCACTCTCCCCCCCCCCAAGCAAGACACTTTTCTAAGTTTTGCACACACCCCTCATGTGATATATTGCTGGAAAAGTCTTTGACCACTTATTCATGTTATGCATCTCCGGGATCCATCCCGCCACTACCCCCCCCTAAGGGGGGCTCTTTTATAAATTTTGTTGACACCCCTCATGTCATATATTGTTGGAAAGGTCTGTAACTGCTTAATCATATTATGCATCTCCGACGTCCATCTCCCCCACTTTGCCCCCCCAAAATGGTACTTTCTAAATTTTGCACATTACCCTCATGTTATATATCATTGGAAAGGTCTGTGACCACTTAATCATATTATGCATCTCCGATGTACATCTCCCCACTTTGCCCCCCTCCCCCCCAAAGGGCACTTTCTAAATTTTGCACACAACCCTCATGTTACATATCATTGGAAAGGTCTGTGACCACTTAATCATATTATGCATCTCTAATGTCCATCTCTCCACTTTGCCCCCCACCCCCCCCCAAGGGATACTTTTCTAAATTTTGTTGACACCCCTCATGTCATATATTGTTGGAAAGGTCTGTGACCGCTTAATCATATTTTACATCTTCCCACTTTGCCCCCTCCCCCCTAAAGGGTACTTTCTAAATTTTGCACACAACCGTCATGTTATATATCATTGGAAAGGTCTGTGGCCACTTAATCATATTATGCATCTCCGATGTCCATCTCCCCACTTTGCCCCCCCCAAGGGATACTTTTCCAAATTTTGTTGACACCTCTCATGTCATATATTGTTGGAAAGGTCTGTGACTGCTTAATCATATTATGCATCTCCGATGTCCATCTCCCCACTTTGCCTCCCTCCCCCCCAAAGGGTACTTTCTAATTTTTGCACACAACCTTCATGTTATATATCATTGGAAAGGTCTGTGACCACTTAATCATATTATACATCTCCAATGTCCATATCCCCACTTTGCCCCCCCCCCAAGGGATACTTTTCTAAATTTTGTTGACACCCCTCATGTCATATATTGTTGGAAAGGTCTGTGACCGCTTAATCATATTTTACATCTCCCCACTTTCCCCCCCCCCCCCAAGGGGTACTTTCTAAATTTTGCACACAACCCTCATGTTATATAACATTTGAAAGGTCTGTGACCACTTAATCATATTATGCATATCCAGTGTCCATCTCCTCACTTTGCCCCCCCCCCAAGGGGTACTTTCTAAATTTTGCACAAAACCTCATGTTATATATCATTGGAAAGGTCTGTCACCACTTAATCACATTATGCATCTCTCATGTCCATCCCCCACTTTGACCCCCCAAGGGGGTAATTTTCTAAATTTTGCACACACCCCTCATGTGATATATCGATGGAAAAGTCTGTGACCACTTAACCATATTATGCTCCCTACTATGAAATTTGTCAAGTTAAAGCAACTATAAATTTTATTTTTATGGTACTATCAAGGTGTTTGCCGTCAAATTTTGACGGGTTCCATCTAGTAATAAATAATAATAATTTAATAATAATAATATAAATATAATAATTTAATAATAATAATATAATAATAATAATTTAATAATAATAATATAATAATAATAATAATACAATAATAATATAATAATAATTTAATAATAAGTAACATAATTTTATAACCAAAACGCTCCAAACAGTGGCCAGAATCATCGACTCGTTGTTGTTTTTGGTCAAAAGTCAACACGCGCGGCACCCATTTCGACAACAGCTTTTTCATAGACAAATATTCATTCAAAATTAAACTTACACGTTCCTTGGATATCTTCAGAGTCTGAGCTATCTCCTGCAACTTCACTTTACGGTTCCCCAAAACGATTTTGTGGATTTTTTTTATGTTTTCCAGAGTAACCACCTCTTTTGCATGATGCATCAATGGTGTCTGTACGACCTCGTTTAAATTCAGCAAACCAGTCAATAATGGTTGATTTACCTGGTGCAGTGTCCGGATAACGCTTATCAAACCAAGCTTTTGTTTGAACGGTGTTTTCTTCCCATCAAATAACAATTCTTGAAATTCCTGTTTATCCATTTTTTTGTTTATCAACAAAGTCGTTCAACTAAAACCACTCTAACGTTTTATCCACACGGCGAATCGTCATGACATTCCTTGTGCTACCTTTTAAAGGTTAGTATTTACTAAAAAATGCATCGGTTCGGCGTTTGCAACGCCATCTGTGTGCCAGACCGGGAACTTATCAGCCCATGTGTTAGATTAAATTAAGTGAATTTTAACCCTTTAGTGGTCAATAAATGCTGTTTTGCCCAACTTGCCATTTAATATTATGTAGACAGTGATTTAGTATTTATTCGGTTGTTCTCCTTTTCAGTCTAATGTTTATTGAAGTTTTATATTAGGTTCATTAGTTAAATTTAGGTTAATTTTAACCCTTTACGGGTCTTTCAGTATCAGTTCTCATTTTTAGTTTTCTATTAGTTTACTGTATTAAATTAATGTCTGCATATGATTTGCAACATTTCACATTCTGTTTTTTTAGCCCTTAATGGTCATTAAGCGCCCTTCTTTCTTCGTTGCCCTTATACTGTTTATTTTAATTTTAGTGCTTTTAAAATTATTTTTCTTGCTTCTTTGATTAAAATTAAGTAATTTCAACCCTTCACGGGTAACTAAGTGCTAGTTTCTTATTATAGCTCTCATTTTGTTCTATATAAAACGAAAAGATGATGGGAAAAGGAAAAAGAAGGGGGGGGGGAGAATATGTAGAAAGAAAAAATAGAAAAGGGAAAAAGGAAAAGGGAAAAGGGAATGGAAGGGCATAAAGGAAAGGGAAAAGGGGAAAAGAATAAGAAAAAAGTGAAAAAAAGAAGGAGGAAAAAATATATATTTAGTGTTTAATTATGTTTGGTTAGAACTTTCTAAATTTAATTTAATTAGTTTTTAAAAATTAACAATGGCGTTTCTGCTGGTTCCTCAAGTGCGGCCTGCACATTCCTGCTCTCAAGTAAGTTTTCATTTTCCATTAAGTTTATCCTTTTCTTTTCACAGCTCATGTCAATTCTAGTTTACTCATTATTTATGGACTAATTTTGTATTATTTTAACAACTCTTTATGTATTTTGTTTAATTGAAGATTAATTTTATTCAAGTAGTTAATCTATCAATCTTTAAAATTATTTTTATTATTGCACACTCACATAACAATTTATGTACTTTTCTGAACTTCCTTGAACGGGAGGCAATGTTCTTCTTCCTCATTCTCTGTTTTAGAATGAATTGTTTCTAACCCCTCTATCTTTGATTATATTTTTTTGTAACATTTTATTTTTCAAAAATGTCCCCATAAATAAATAACTGTTATTTTCCACCATTTACAGTGTCCACGGTCACTGATTTTTGCTCTCTTCTTTCAATCCTACCTTTCTTTCACAGAGACATAACATGGTTCTGGTAACCTTTGACTCTTATGAATGTTAAATTTAGTACATTAAATATAATATTAAGTAAATTTGTAATTTCATATCTCAGGTGCCTGAAATATTACTGATTTAGTGCTACGTAAAAAAGATTATTTAGCAAAAGGAAAAAAAAATAGCTTAGCTGGAACAACTTACTATTTGGATTTTTATATCCGGACTTTGACTTATTCCTGGACTCGACTTAATCTTTTCGAAATGGGTAGAAATCGATAACAACGAACTGCCTCACAAAAGAGAGAGAATTTAACAATCAACCAAGAAAAAGTAACAGTTGAGGTAAATGATTCAGTGTACAGCATGACGATATCAGAACCGAAATTTACCTCTGTGGCTCCCAAATAGAAAAAAAAAACAAAATAATAATGAAGTCACAGCAAAAGGTGTAGGAAAGCATCAAAATTTCAAAAATAAAATTGTGTCAATTATTGTAGAACACCCGTAACGAGAGGTCCCCTAAAGAGATACCTCAAATCAAAATCAAGATCGAATACATTTTATTTACTTCCAATGGGTGAAAAGTCATGCAGGAATAAGAGGCGACGAATCAGCATATATTTTAGAAAAAGAAGCAACAATTATCAGCGACATAAAATTCCATCAATTTCCTCATTCTCACTTAAAAAGATTAATAAAACAAGAAATCCTCACAAAATGGCTAAGTGAATGGGATAAGGCAGAGACTGTTCCGAATATGTATCAAGTATTTCCAAAAATAAAAAAAGACATAATTCTGCATCACATAAATTTATACCAATTCGCAGCAAATTACGGTCCTTTTACATCCTACTTGCATAAGTTTGGAAATCATCTTTAAGTCTGTGCGTATGTGACTTCAGGAGCACATATCTTCACTATATATTAGAGTGCACTCTCACATCAACATACCATATAAAGAAGTCTGTCTCCATGGCTTAATCCAATCGGTTTAACTATTTTCTAAAAAAAGAAAATTTACGACAGCACATAACAACATTATTTTTAAAAACATGGCAGCTGCAGACCAATTAGAAGATTAGTAGAACTTTGGATTGCTGAAAAATATGGTATTTTACTGCAATTATGTAAAATCCTAATGACATAATGGCCTTATTCGTATTTTTTTAAATAAACCTGCCAAACAGGGCTTGTAGAGCTTAAGCCATTTGGTAGACCACCCTGCTTGGTTGAATTTGAATTTGAAAAGAAATTGAGATGAGTTGCCAAAAAACAAAAACACTCATCTAAATATGAAATTGAAGATGTATTGCTAACGTTGAATTTATACATTTATCGGCACGTATACGACCTTTGTAGGGCACACAAAGTCCATGAATTGAATATTAGTATTTTGGGACAGTAATGTCCACATTATCTAATTATCTATTTTCAGTGATTGAATAAAGCAAAAAATTGCTATTCGGAAAAATGGTGCCTAAAAATTAAAAGAAGCGTACGGGTCGTTCCTTGTGAAGGGATCCTTTTAAAATTTATTCGTGTAAATAATTTTTTCACGATTTTAAGAAAATAATTATTTTACATGTGCTTAGGAAATGCGTGGACCACTTGTCTAAATAATGTAATTTTTTTATAAGTTCGTAAAAAAAACGTTATTGTTTTCCCTCTAAATCAAAATCTTTACAGTATCAAAAAAGTTTTATAGCATTACATGTATACATTTTGTGTTATGTATTTTTGCATCTAAGCAAAATGTTAATTATTCGATTGTAAGAAAGCATTAAAAATCTAAATCATCATCATATTATATCTAATAAACAATAATTATATTTGCCACTCATGTTCTGAAAATTATATAAACTAGTCGTTGGGGGCACCATATGCATAATATAAAATATGAAAATAAAACATGTGTAATCTATTTATAAAATGCATAGCAATTCGAATAAAATCGTGGCTGGATGACGTCATAAATTTTAAATGCTCTATTACTGAATTGCGTAAAAGAAACATCCTTATAAATCCAAAATTGATAATCATATAACTAACGGTTTACTACGTCGGATTAAGCGTCTCTTTTCCAATTAAAATATATCTTTGAACTGAAATTTGAATGAAATACAAGGTCATGAAAAATCGAAGCGTGTGAAAAATATGATTACAAATATCTCGGCAACTAATTATCCGATTGGCTTCATTCTTTATGCAAAATTTATGTATTTTTATTCTATTTATATTTACCCCTTAAATTAAACAATTTCGAAAATTTTTATATACCTTTTATCAGAACGAATATTTCGAGAGTCCAAAAAAAATATTTACGGATAATCGAGGTTACTGAAATTCAATAAGCTTCTTCCCATTATTACATACTAAGTACATACAAAATTTCAAGTCTCTATCTCAATTTGTTCGGGAGCTAGAGCGCTTACAGACACACACACAGACAGACGGACCGGCAATTTATTTTCTCTAAAAGTATGTTTTTGGAATCTCCAGTGTCTGAAGCGTGTAAATCCGTCAATTTTTTTTTCGATTTTCAAAACGATTACAAAGCTTACTCTATACTACGTATGATGGGTAAGTAATAAATTCCATACTGATCTACAAAGCTAAGATCTCAGGTTCTGTTTAAAAGGTTTAAAAAATTCGGGGTTTTTTTAAATCGAAAATTGCCTTTGAAAGATATCTTAAAAATTAGTATTTCAGTTTCTTTCTTTTTATTAACGAAATTTAAGGTAATTTATTTATATATATTTTACGATGATCACATCAAAACAACTCACATACAAGAACTTAAATGTTTATGTATACTTAGAGTAAAAATGTAAGAAGATATTTCTTCAATAATTGCAATTTAAAATAAATAAATAAATAATCAATTAAAAATAATACCGAAATCAGACATTTGCTACTTTTCAAACAAAATAAAGACATATATATTAAACAAAAAAAAAAAAAAAAAGATTTAAAAATTGCAGTCTGTCATAAAATATGTTTAGCAAAACTTCCTGTGGTATTTTACCTTTTTAGAATTTAATTAAAGGGCTGACAAGTTTTTTTTTTATATAATATTAAATTTGATTGTGAAGAAAAAATACTTAGAACTGGAAAAACTTTATAAATGGAATAATTTATACTTTATACTATTCCATGCTCATAACTGGATAAGAGATAACAATGTTTTTAAGAAGAAGAAAATTTTTTTAAGGCAGTAAATTCAAGTATTATCAGCAGTAAATTTAATTTATCATAGAATATTCGATTTTGGAGTCAGTTAAATATTAAATGAGTGTATTTTAATGTTAAATTCCTTGGAATTCGATTTAAATTACTTTAATCCTGTTTCAGGTCTTAGGTTTAGTCAATTAAAAAAATTATGTTATAGAAATTTAGAAAAAAATTTCTTTCAATTTATTATGAAAAAAATATTAAGTTTCAGAGATTACAATACGTTTTGTTATTTTTTTCTGTTTTTTCTTACTTTTGGAGAAAATCTTTGAATACAAAAAGTTATGCATTAAAGTTATGCATAAAAATAATTATTATATAATCATTATATCATCTGCTTCATTATAATATAATGCTTAATGCAATTAGGGGTAAATTTTATCTCAAAAATGTTTTTTTTAATTAATCGAGCACCATATAATGCGAAACATACATTTCCAGATGAAATTGAAATAAACATAGTAATTAATAAAGAACAATATACAAAGCTAATTTTTATCTATCTCTGAAACAAATAAAATATGTAATTGAAATATTACTTGGATTTCTTTCGACATTTTTATTATGTTCAATTTCTTATGTTTTATGTAGTTTAATTGGAAAAATAATCATTTTCTACTTTTCATACACGAAGCACTTTACAAGCTTATCTGATTAATAAAAAGAAAAGGATAATTTTCTGCTTTGGCAAAAAAAAAAAATAATAAAAAAATAAAAAATAAAAAACACAATCTATATTAAAACTGCCTTAGTATAACATTTCATTTAAGTACCAGATTTATTAAGATTAATAAATACTTTTTTAAATTTTAATGTTAAAGTTTGTGCTGAATTACTTTCATATCTTAACTTCTTACTTGTACAATTGAAAAAATAAAATAAAATAAATGAGAACACCCCATACATTTTAATCCCCAAACTGTCACAGAGAAAAACTAAACTGGAACTACGAGGAAAAGTCATTAAGTAAGTCACAAAAGATAATTAAATAATAACTTACAATGATCTTCACTTCAAAACTATTTTCTCAACATATTCTCTACCAATATTTATGCACTTATATCACCGTTTTATCAGTGCACCAACACCAGCTGCATAACATTCTTTGGGTTGCTGTCTCAGCCATAATAGGACTTCAAGTTGAACCTTTTCATCATCTGTGAACATCAACATGCAACTTCTTCAACATCCACCATACAGATTCGACTTAGCCCCAAGCGATTTTCATCTGTTTAGTCCACTAAAAATCCATCCTGGAAGCAAGATGATGTTCACAGATGATGAAAAGTTTCAACTTGAAGTCCTAATGGGGCTGAGACAGTAACCCAAAGAATGCTATGCAGCTGGTGTTAGGGCACTGCTAAAACGGTGATATAAGTGCATAAATATTGTTGGAGAATATGTTGAGAAATAAAAATAGTTTTGAAGTGAATATCAATGTAAGTTATTATTTAATTATCTTTTGTGACTTACTTAATGACTTTCGCTCGTACTAATAAAAAAATTATATCCTCTATTTATTTTATATTATATATATTTTTTTTTCAGTTCAGGAGCCGGTTTTATAGAGAAATTATAACAAAAATTATTTTCAAATCGAAAAACTAGTTTTAACATCATGTATGGATTTTCGAAAAACTTACACTAGGCTACTAGCGTAGAAGTTATTCAATAATTTATGATTTATCCAGATTTAAAATTTGGAGCTCCTAATGTTAAATTAATTTTAATAGTTATACAACAAACTGCAATGCGTACACTTTTTTAAGTATAATTCATAAAGTTATTCGAATAATGTGATACAATTTCAGTTTCGTATTTTTGAAGTTTCTATAAATCTATTTCTTTCAAATAATTCATAGGTTTCATTTCATATACTTAGAAAAAATAATTAAAAATAAAATATTTTTTCGAAAACAATTTCGATAAAATATAATATGTAATATGATAATTGTTTTGTAGAAACTAATTTTCAGAAGCTTCAGATAATTGAATACAAAACATTTCCAGTCGAATATCTTCTTAAACATTTAGTCAAGTAGTTCTTTAATTATGTTTACATTAAACGCATTGCAGATAAGTACAATTAGTAACTATTCGACTGTGCCAATCCCAAAACTCTCTTTTAGTTCATGCAAGTCTCACGTACACCAAAAATGAATCAGCACCATTTTATGTCAAGGTCTAACTGAGTGTAAAATTTTATTGAATTCCGTGCATTAGTTCTGGAGATATGACTATTGCCAAAAACATGTAAATCCTGAAAAATGTAGCATAACAGCTACATCTTTTGGTAGATTTACACCAAAACTTGATGAACAACAATTTATGTCAACGTCTAACTGAATCTGAAGTTTGATGAATATCTGTGCATTACTTCTTGAGATATAGCTATTGTGAAAATCATGAAAAATATAGTATATCCGCGGCACCTGTTGGGATATTTACACCAAAACGTAATCAGTCTATTTATGTCAAGGTTTAACGGAATCTGAAGTCTGATAAAATTCTGTACATTAGTTATTGAGATAAAGCTATCAAGAAAATCGTGAAAATTGTAGCATAGCAGCACCGCCGGTTGAGCAATTTACACTAAAAACTAATCAGCAACAAAATATACCAGGAACTAACTGAATCTAATGTTTTATTAAATTCCATGCATTAGTTATTGAGATAGAGCGCCCAAAAAAAATTTGCCACTTACAGACAGACTCAGAGACAGAGAATTTCTAAAAACAATCAAATCGTGTTCAGGCCCCTCGAAAACGTATAAATCCCCCGAAAACTTTAAGTAGAATTTTTTCACGAATCCAATACTTTCCTCTCGTAAATATAGTAGAAAGTAAAAAAGAAATTTATTATCGGGAGTTTAAAACCTCAAAACTACGTAATTCCTAAATTACTTCATCGAATCACATTTAACACCCAAGGGTAACGTTTTCGAAAAATCTAAATATGATCCCATAATTAGGTTTCGTATTGAAATGTTTAAATTGCATTACAATTTCTCTTTTCAGTGGGCTCTCTAAGCAATTTTATTAAAGATAAATAAAAAAAAGCCACAATTCCCAATAGAATTCTATTTTCGTTATTTTTTCTCTTTTCTTTTTATTGGTCGACTATACATTATTTCCTTACTTCCAAATGTATATATCTTGCGTATTCTTATACATACATCTTATACACAACCATACACTGTAAAAAATGGAGCGAAATATTTCTGGATTTAGTAAAAATATTTATAAAAATATAATATAATTTCGTTCGTTTTACAAGTGATTCCGAAAAGTGTTTTTTATCTTTAGAAATCTCAAAAACAAACAAACTTCCTGATTTAACAAAGCATTTATGAAACAAAAGTCACTGCAGTTTTTAAACACATTAGGAAGTCGTTTTTGCAGTGTATTAATCATTTTTTATCATATTGAAAATTTCAAGGTATGCGTCATTTTCAATATAAAGACGACCTGCTAGGTTTCTTTAATAGGAATATAAAGAAGACGTAAATTCTAATAGAATATATTTTTGAGATTTTTTCTCAGACAATTGGGCAGTTAAAGTAAATGGAGTGTTCTGTATTTTTTTTTTCAGGAAGACTGTACTCATATACATATGAAGCATACATACACACATACCCATAAAATAAATACATACAATAAATTTGAAATTTCGGTTTCTATGAGGACAATAGTGACTAATGAGGAAACTGCCACAATCCTGAGTCGATAATACTAAGTAAATCTTCCAGAATGAAGACATTTGTGGTGTTTAAAATTTCATTTGCGACAGGTGGAATACATACACAACTTTATAACAGATTATTGTCTACAGTACACTAAGTTCTCCTTCCATGATTACTGTGCCATTAAAAAAACAGCGTTTCTGCCGGTGATTATAATATATAATCGTCATAATTTATTTATTTATGGTGTTTAGAATTATTACGTTGCTACAAAATTATTTTTGTTTAAAACTCTATAATATTAAAATTTTTGCTTAGCAAATGTTTCTAACGGATTTCCATTACTGCTGAGCATTGGAGTTTAAAAGGGTGAAACATTTTTCTCAAAATATTGCTAACACTATAATTCCAAAAATAACGAAACCTATTGAAAACACAAAGCTAGTGTTATAACATTTAAATACCTCTTAAAATATATACAAGTACTTAAACGTACAATGGACTTTCACATACAAAAAAACCTTGAAAATAAAGATATTTACTTTCTTTTAATCGAAAATTTTCCAACTTTAGGTTTTCAACGGATTTGCACATTTTAGGGGTCAGAAATCACGAAAAATATTTTTTTTCCTAAATGTCTGTCTGTATATGTGTCTGTCCGTCTTCCATGTGTCTCTCCTCAATATAACATCGAAAACTGTATGAATATATGCTTAGAATTGAACCAAATGCTAGAATTGATGAATATATGCTTAGTATTGTATGAATATATGTAATAGTATATGAATATATGTTATCGTATGAACATATGCTTAGAATTGAACTGAATGAATAAATATCTTAACTAGTAAACAGTGTTCGAAATTACAATTAGGAATAGCTTAAGGTCATAGCTAAAGAAATCAAATCTGATTACACACATAACTTATATTTTTACACAGTTCTTTGTTTCGACGAAAAGGAATTCACTATAAGATTTGTTTAAAATCTAGTACAGAAATACTGCATCGCAAAATTCCGTAATATTTATGACTTTTGACAATGCCTTTTCACTTCATTTGAAGCAAAAAATATGTTATTAATTTGAATAATTGATTATACATGAAAAGTCACTGTTATAAAATTTTTTAACTAAACTGCAATGCAAATTTAGAATTAAATGATTGTAATAATTGTAATTCATAATTAGTATCAATTTTAGATATCAAAATTGAATTTTTAAATAGCATTGTTATTTTCAGTGGAATAGTTAACAGTATAAATTCAAATTCATAATACATTGTAAAAGAAAGAATGAATTCTGAATTACAAAGTGATATCTAATGGTGTTGCTAATACACTGTAAAACAAATTTATTTTTCAAAAAAAAAAGAAAATGTCAGCTATAATGCAATTAAAATTATTTATTTTTAGATAAAGATAGTCTATAATAATCAATTACGGTATTTGATTGTAACACAGAATGTCTATATACAATATTTATATGTAAAGTTTATCAATTAAAGTTTATAAATATATATTGTTTTCATTTTTAACCATAAAATCAAACTGTTTTACTCTTTCGTATTACAAATACATGCCGATATAGATTAATTATCAGATACATATAAGAATACTCATATATAAAGATTTATACTCATACGTTCAATATATAAATTACTTATTACTTTTAAAAATTTTGTCTTAAAATAACACAAACATTGATTCTGTAGAAATGTGAAAAAACTTAAACCATTTTAACCAAAATATTAAAGCTCCATTTCTCTATCTCTATTGTACTTCTGTTTACGAAGTAAACAAAAACATATACGCTCTTATGTTTATTACACTAGTGTTTATTACGCTGTGTAACCATTTGAAAACCGGCATTGCTGTCTTTTGTGGGCACCTCTGAGGGAATCCCTGTGGACAATTTAGACTACTTTAAAAGAGAGATGTTGGGGTATATATTTTTATTCTTAAAAACAAAGACATAGTCTAAGTATACTGCAAAATCCGCTGATGACATGCCAGACATGTTGGTTTTATTCTTAAAATAAATGCTTTAGTGGGCGTCCTTTTTTGAAACATAATAGAAGAAAAATGGAAAACTTTAAAGAATTCTGACTCGAAATTATCAAATTTAGGACTGAAGAAGAATAAAAATAAATAAATATATATACAATATGCAATAACTATCAAAAATATTATAAATATAGTGTGAATAAATAATGATAATGGTGTATGTAAAACTATACATTCACATGAAAACAACATTAAAAGTTAAATTAACAAACAAAAAAAATGCATTAGAAAATTGAATAAAATGTGTCACCAAGGCATGCCAACGGAAGTTTTTATTTTTTTTTATTAGCAAGATAACAAACATTAAGGGTTATTATTTGAACACATCAACTATATATATACGTTAGAGATATACGATGGGAATTCTTGTTTGGAAACAGGAATAGAAAAAAAAATAGATTTGTTATTTACATTTGCGTCCTCTGTATTTTTTTGTTAATTTAATCAAAATTGATAGTCCTCTATAAATTTAAATTTAAATTTAATACCACGTGTTATGATCATAAAAAAACAAAATGCATCATAATATATGCTTTATACAGTGAGTAAAATATAAAAGTTTCTACAGCAATAACTATAAATAAAATTTTGATTATTCATTCAATATTTCTGAGAAGAAAATAAAAAATTACATTAATTCATACAATAGATTATCCAATTTATATACACCATAAAGAAAAAATACGAAGATTTACGATTAAACTTTAGAAAAAAATAATGCAGAAAATTAGGGAAAACAAATTATCAATACCGTACCGAAATAGTTTATGAAATATATCATTCACTTTTATCTTATTAGATTAACAGATCTTTATACCCTCTTCTTTCACTTTAGAACTTCTAAATGTTGTAGAATAATTTCATACTATTCCTATTGTTGTTCCAGACAATCTTTAATTACAAATGCACTGAATAGCACATTGCAGTAGAATCTTATTAATTATATGATACTAGCAGAACAGGTAAAAACTTAAAATATTCTGCATACAAATTTAAATCGGTGTAAACCGTAAAAATTTTAAAAATAATTTTAAAAACACGAAATTAAAAAAAAAATCTAAAGAACAATTCATTTGGAAACGTGTTTGGGAAAAAATATATAATAAAAATGAGAATTTGTTGTTTTACTCTTCTATTCTTCCATAGTCAGGTCCATAAGCAAGGTTTGCGACAAATATGAACGTTGCTGACAACAATGTATTTTCAAGATTATGAGAGTGACAACAATGGTTACAATACCCCAACATTCCTAATCATCTTCTTATGGGTTATCTTTTGAAAATCGTTGAAATACGTGTTTAACCATTTTTAAGTAGAATTTTTATTATACAATTCACACTACTACCTAAAATCACTACTGATATATTTCTTTAATTCATAGCTGATTTCTTCTAATAAATGTTTGATTGGACTCAAATGAAGGATGTTGTGGGTGGCTGAGTATCGGTATATTCATTACGTATCATGACAGTGTTCTTACCACTGTAGTCCAGCTTTGTGTAAGTGTTAGCAGTGACCGTGAGGTCGTGTACCATGGACAAATTTGTTGACTGATTAAGACATTTTGTTTCGAAATATCAATATACATTTATTTTTTCTCCTTTATTTACCGGAACATAAGTTTCTCTCTCGTGTATTCCTCATACATCCTCAATAAATTATGCTTTCATTGCTGTGTTTCACTCTCGACATGAATTCTTAGCTAGATTTATTTTTTATTTTTTCGAGACGCACCCAGAAAAAAGTTTTGTTGAATCAACAAAAATTTGGTTGACCCAACAAAACTTTTTGTTTAAATATAGGTCAATGGAAATTTTGTTTGAATCAACAAAAAAAATTTTTTTTTGCAATTCCAAAAAAATATTTTGTCCAGCAAAAAATGTTTTGTTAATTCAAGTAAAATGGTTCAATTTTACTTGAATTTTGCTAAAATAACCAAAATGTACTCAACAAAACATGTTTTGTAGTTTTAATCAATTCCTTTTTCTAGGTGCGATTACTCGAAAATCTGACCCATGACTTTTGAATTTCGATTCATCACTAAAAATTACAGATTCGCTGGTATGATAAACGTATAGTTACTATTTCGTTCGAAAATTTTAAAGTTTTTCATCAGTTAATAAATGACTTATCAACGTCCTACCAACGTCCTGTAGCATTCTTCTTTTCATTTCTTACAATCTGTTGTAAAAAAATTCAACATCAGTTTTGTAAATAGCTAACATTTCTGGTGCCCTTAGCTGCGGGTTATCTTGATATTTTCTCATATTTCTTTTACATGGAATATTAACATTTTTAGGTATAAAATATTCTTCTACAATCAACAGTTTAAAGTTCAGTTTATCCTTCTGAATAATCTACATAATTTGTCTTAATAATTCCAACACTTTTTTTTTGATAACTCATCATTTTTCAATTATATTACCAACTCGCGAACAAATACGGAACTAACATTTCTGAACAAGCAGCTGCAGGCTAGTTGCATGCATTTGATATATGTTTTTTAATCGCATATATACTTAATCGCATAATAGAAAATTTACAGCTGCGCATATACAAATACAAAAAGGAAAAAAAAATATGTGTATGGCAAAATTTTTTGGATACATTTTTTCAGCTTTATTTAAAAACACGTATTTTTTTTCATAATTGTATATTAATTTAAAATACAGGCTTATTAAAGCTAGAATTTTAAGCACTTTGTAATAATTAACCCCTTAACTGCTAACTAAATTTCACGCTGCCGCTTTTCTATCAGATACCTTTCTGCCATTAAATAAGGCGAATATTACTACTTGAAAATACTGGTGATACAAAATGTAGCAAAAGTCAACTTTGCACTTGTTCAAGGTCAGTTTGTTTTACTTCAAAACGGAGTTATATTTGTGGAGAAAAATTATAGTAAATATATTTTCTAAAGGCGTAAATATACGCCCGTGGAAGTTAAGGCACTCACTTTGCGAAACGTATATCCACGCCCGTTGCAATTAAGTGGTTTAAGAAAGTATTAATTAAGGTATTGTTCAGAAATTTTGATAATTTTAACGGAACGTTTGCTTCAATTCGGAATTTTTTTCCCACTGCATATTGGAAAAAATGAATAAATTAAAAAAATTAAACATACAGATTTAAACATATTCTTTAAGCAAAGTGCTTAGTTTCACATATACTCTCACATATACTCAAAAGTAGTTCATTAGTTAAACCATTTAGTCCATAGTGTACAATTATCAGTAAAAAATCATATCGTTTTTCTTAATTATAACATTGTTCTCCTCCATAGTTTAGCTTTTAAAAACTTCATAAAAATACACCAAAAATGGACCTATAAAACAGCAGAGAAGAAACAGAACAAATCGTTCTCATTTCTTACAATATGTTGCTTTACTTTCAAATAATATATACCTCCTTTTTGTGGTTATTTTAATCTGTTGAGTTCCATAAGATTACAAACCAGATGTAATCACCAAAAGACTGTGTCAGTAAAATATGTCTGCTTGAGTCCTGAACAGCAGAATTCAGAGAGCTTTGGCCAGTTAAGTCAGCGTCCCTAGGTTCTAACACGGATATTTTTTACAATCAGTTAGAAATTTTCAATTCGTATGCTTTTTAATGACTTATATCTCACAAACCAGTTGTTCAATAATGATTAATGTTGGTTTTTCATAGTTTTTATTCAATCCAAAGATAAGTATGTTAGAAAATAGTGGATGTATTTAAACGAATTATTAAAAGTTTGTTTTAATTCTAATATGTCGATAACACCAAGAGCTTTTTCCTAGACTTGAGTTCACTCCACCATTTCGTTACAAGGCATTCGTAAGATATCCACACCAACCTCGGAAGAAAAACATTTCCACAGTTCTCCAACCAAGCAGCTTTAAATCTGCTCATATGAGGTGGGTTAGAGTGGCAGTGGAGTAAATCAATATTTAGTAATTTGTGAGATGAATGGTTTTGTGAAACTTGTAGTATTGCCGTTGCATTAAATGGTCCACCTTGTTTAGTCCTCTAGTGACTCCCTAAGTGAACTACAACTTATTTGATTGTCACACTGAATAGAAATTAATATACTTTTAAAAAAATATGCTTATCTGTATTTTTCAAAGTTTTGATTTACTCCATTATCAATCTAACCCCTCATATGCAAAATATATGTTACATAACAATAATACAGATACTTTTTGTAAACCTTACATATGTTAGATATACAAATACATACGCAAAATATATACAAAAATATGTACAAATAAATAACTATAAAATATAAAGAATAATAACAATAAAAAAGAAAGGAATACATTTAATAGGCACACGTTTATGAAAAAACTTTCACGAAAAAAAACGCACTTTTTTGTGTGTGTTGCGTGGGTTATTAATGATATAATTATACATGATATAATGATATAATAATATAATAATACAGAATTTTTCTGTAGTGTCTCTTGTTGAACATATAAGATACACACAAACCTATAATAATGCTTAAATTAAATATACGTATTCTTTTACAGAAATTATCAAACTTTAACCATTACTATTATTATATTATTGTCTGTTATTAATTTCGTTATACATTATTTATCAATCGGAAAAGTTGCTGAAAGAAAGAGATGAATGATTTAAATACTAAGCCTATATCTTTCCTTCATCTCTTTAACACACCGTGAAACTAATTTCTCATTATAGAATTTTATTTGCGCAAAAAGAATATCACATAATATACTTAACTTAATGTCATAAAACGTGATTCATATTTTTGATCGAAACCATCAACTATCTTTAAACATTATTGTATATAATATGCTTCAGTGACAAATATTTACAACTTGCTGATATTTTATTGCTATAATCTTATATAATTACGAAACTTTTTCTGCTTACTTAATCAAAATGAATACCGTAATGTACTTACGCTATGTAAAGAACTGGTGTTGAACGGAGACTCATATAAATATCCTCTTAATAAAACTAATGAGAAGGGGGAATATTAACTCGATGCTAGAGGCTATATTATCCAAATAAAAGTTAATTTAATTTGGGAAATAATGATTACAAATTTTGTTATGGTATTTAACAAAAATATTAGTTCATAAAGTATATTTTTAACAGGTATCAAAGAAATGGGATTACATATGTTGACAGTAGAGAATTAAAAAAAATAACATCAGGCACTTACACGAGAAAACAAAAGAAAATTCAATAAAGGGATTATAAAAATACTGAGATATTCTCCAATTAAAATTAACTTTTAAAAAACAAAGCATGATATAACATGGATCATGAACTACAAAAAAGAAAGAACTCTATACATTCTGCAAACAATTTCCTAAAATGAAATTATATTACCTCTGGAATAAAGATTATTTTTTGAGACTTACAATAAGTGTCAGTTTAAAAAGAAAAAGAATTACTTGCATTATTTTACTAGTTCATATAGGGTGTTTCACGAAGGTCCCCTATCTTTGAAAATAAATAACTCGGAAACGGTGATAGATAGAAGCATGAAACCAGTGGTATGTTTATTTAAAAAAACGTAAATATCTAATACAGAAACCTCAAACGTTTAGTAACAAATTGAGCCGATAGATGACGTTGCAGGTGGTATAACAATAAGTAGGCTGTATCGCATCAATCGCGATTCAAATATACCCCTTTCACACAACACACATGTCACAAACGAAGAATGAAATTGTCTGTGACGATCTTTAGTATGTCACCGGAAATCAACACACAAACTTGACAAATAGCCTCCTCCAGCTCGTCGAGTGTTAAGGGATTGTTGCGGTAAACAATGTTCTTCAGTGCCATGTCCAAAATTTCTTTCAATTATTTATAGCGATCACGTTTCAACAGCCGAAATCTTTGAGGACTGATAGTTCTTGGCGTCTGAGCTTTATAGGGATCCGTAATGCTGCCTACAACGCCATCTATCACCGCTATTTTTAACTCAAATTTTGAGGTTTCTGTATCAGATTCTTATCTTTTTTTTAATAAACATAACACTGGTTTCGTGCTTCTATATATCTCCGTTTCCGACTTATTTATTTTCAAAGTTGGGAGTCCTTCGTGAAACACACTGTATTTTATATTTCATAACTTTGTTCCTTATGATTTCGTTTTCACGAATGCATTCATGACAAATCATTTTTTCACAACAAATGTAAATAAAACTAAACACATATAATCACGAACAAATTTGACACATTCGCAAAGACACTTTCTTTAAGCTTGAAGTTACTTTTCTTCCAACAATTTGGACTAATTTTTTTCCGAACTGTCATTTATTACAAAATTTATCTTGAAATCTATAACAGTTCTTAACGTGGAGTAATATCAAATTACCGTGTATAATCGTACTTTCCAACCCAAAATTTTATGCCTCAAAAGTCGGGTGTGCACTATGTACGAATATTTTCGACAGTTTTCTGAAACCACGTAAGATTTCACGAAGTCACCGAATACAACATTTAGATGTTCTGATAATTTTGTTCAAATATAGATACAGTAAGTAAAATAAATGAAATAACTTCGCTTTTGTATGTTGTAGCTTGTGTGTTCTGAGCTAATATACGGCACTGATGTCTGTTGTCTATAAATGAGTTAAAACAAAGTATGCAAACGTGTTAGATATAAGGTAAAGATAGAGATAGTCTGCGCACAATTCAGAAAGAATAGCAATAAAAATTCTAAATATTAATTTTTTGCTAAACTATTCATGAATAATTTTTGTTTCATTTGTTTTTATGCCTTTCCATTGCTATTTTGCTGTTATGTTTCAATTTATTAGAACAGTCGTAATAAAACCAAGAAAGTTATTTTGCGCAATCTGTCCTTACAAGGTTGGTGTGATGGAGCACATGGGTAGGAGAGATTGTTACTAATAATAACTACAATTAAATTGTTAACAATAATAGTTACACTTAAATGACATTGCTGTAAGGTTGTTGTGAACAAATATTATTGTATTAGGAGTGAATATTTCAACCTAATGATTAAAGAATCAGAAAAAGGGAATAATTTTAAAAACGATTAAATTTTTTTAATTAAATGATTTTTTTTTAAAGGATCAGCAAAAGCAAGTCCAAATAAGATTACAAAATAAAATTATGTTACTTAATAACACGTTTAACTTAAAATTAGTCCATTTTCATTTTTAATTTTTTATGCAAATTTACCAATAAGCTGCGTAATCTCTCCTAGCATAGAAACTAATGGGAACACTGCGGCATCTCTCCTACGTAGCAGATGTGCAAACTCTCCAATTTCGGTAAGAGAGATTGCGCGGCCTTTTATTTAAACATGACCTTTTCTAAAACGAACCGTTGATGTTCACACTGTTAGTCTAGATTAGTAGCTTATGAGAAATCGTTTAAGTTTAAAATATTTTGTACTATTGACATTGTATAGAAATTCTGATGAATAGCTATGAATATTCAAGCACTTACTTTGGGAAAACCAAACAAAATAGCAATACTTTATCTTAGACGCTCAAAGCAATCAACGTGCACATTCAAGTAGACACTACACTACTGTTGTTGTACAACTACCTGGAGTTGCTGCTCGCTCAATCTACCCCTTCCCCCCGAACCACTATGTGCGCAATCTCTCCGACCGCGCCTTCTCTCCTGGATTTACCTTATTAACATTCGCCCGCAATGGATATAAATGAAATACAATAAATTTTAACTATAATGTATTTTGGTTTCATTTCAGCTAAAAGAGCTATATGACGATAAATTATGACAATTTAAAAGTGTTTTTACTCTTGGGATCCGAAAGCTTTTTAAAGTTCCTGGAATTGGATCAATATATTTGAAGAAGATGAAATGTCGCCCTATTGTTAGAGACAGTTCATTATTGTCTGTCGTTTCTGAAAGAGTTAATTTTTTTTTTAAAGGAAATGTCGTATTTAAATTATCTTTTCAAACGTTTTAAGAATACTTCAAAGTTATAGCTTTTAAAGAAATTACTCCGCTTGGGTACATTGTAAAAAAAAACTAAATATCTTTACCAAACAAAGAGAACAAAAAGAAAATAAAGAGCTCTACGTTTTATAAAAAGGACCGTATTTATTATAAATATCCTGTTATTTTATCATATTCTCACCCAAAATAAACAGTTTACAGATTAAACATTTTTATTCGAATTCTGCCTAACTTTTTTCCATAAAGTCAACATTTATTTTTGTATTGCTTAGAATATTTCAAATGTAAGATTATTAAATAAAGATCTGTATTTCATTATACACGATATGCGTTATTAGGATAAATCTTTACTCAGAAATGTATTTACTATATGTCATACATCCAATTTTTACTGTATTATAGATGCAAAAATATATAAAATACTTAATGATATGGGAAATACGCAATACAGGAAGCACATTAGAAACTACCAAATCATTGTATAGAAAAATTACTTTTCCAAATATGTCATAAACATAACTCTTGCATTCTCTTTCCGCTTTAGCCCTTTCGGGTCTGGCGTACTACTAACAGTACATAATCTTTCAACTAACTTATTTTTTCAGTATTTAGTCGTTTTTCTCAAAGCGCCTCATGATCTATTTTAAATACTGCTTTTGAAAACGTGTGTTATTTTTTTTTTCCAAAATATGGTGTTACATGTCTAGGAAAACTCTTTCAAGATGGATGAAACATCTAATGCACGTGCAGCCAATAAGTCTTTTGTGTTTGCTCTCATAATTAATATTCTAAACAATTATAATTGTTGTTTGGAATTATTCTTATAAAATAAGTTATTGTAGCTAATGTTTGATGTATTTTTTGTAATCAAAACCAATTAAATATTAAATGTTATGATTTACCAACAGTTGAATGTGTGTACTAGTAGTAGTACAGTGGTCTTTTAAAGAATTAATTTTTCCAAAGTATATACGTTTTATGTATTAATTTTTGGAAATGAGATTTGTAGTAATTGAGGGTGAATATTTCTGTTATACATAAATATTTCTCATTATTTATATCATATAATATTCTTATGTGATATCATTAGTCTATAATTAATTCTAAAAATCAAACCATACTAGTGCTAGATCGTAGGGCTTTACCTTAGTAGGGAGTAAAAAAACCTTATTTTTGTTTTCTTACTGATTCTGCCTCGATCTTGGGGTTTATTCTGATCACTTTCTTAGCTATCCTATGCAAACAACATCATTTAAAAATATTAAAATGCGAGCGAAAAATCTGCCAAGAACTTTTCCATAGACTTAACATTAGTTAGCGCATTTTTTCGCATGACTGATGTAGGCTCTTAAAGAAAGCAGTGCAAACACTTAAAGATGTCTTCAGAAAAAAAACCTGCAGTTAAAGTACCGATCGTGTCCAGTAAATTGGTAAAAGTACGGTCATTGTAAAATTGTATAAAGGACTTATTTCGTTAATATGCGAGTCGTCAAAAATATTAAATAAAAAAACGAACATTTTAAATATTTTGGAAAAAATAAATAATAAAATTAAATAATAAAAGACATGAAATCATTAAACATCTTAGTTCGTTAATATGTGAAATCGTAATGTAGATTTAAAAAATAAAACAAATGAATAAAAGTAGATCATTTTAGCTATGGATTTGACATGCTACCAATTCAAAGTAAAACAGAGAAATAGTAAAATTCTCAACTAGGTCTTCAAAAGGTCTCAACTAAGTCTTCCGAAAAGTCCCATCTTCATTATTCTTCGTTAAATTTACTATAATTTTATATATATATATATTTTTTTTTTTTCAGTTTTCTTAATATATTTTTTTTCATATAGGGATATAAAATTTTGGTTTGGATGCGGAAAAAGATATTATAACGAAATTATTTAATATGAATGAAAAGCCTCATTTTGGGAGAAAAACGATGTTAAAAGTAATCTAAATTTCAAAACCTAAATGTACGCACTCAAAATAAAATGTATTCAAAATAGAACAAAACTTACTATATTGTTTTAAAAGATTGAATTCGGATTGCTTTTACCGAATGGCACAAAATCGCCGCCGAATGCGAAAAATCGGGGGAAATGCGAATGTCCATATTCAACACAAAGTAACTAAAACATCTATCTTCTATGATACAGGCTCATTGGGAAATGTCTTCATTTATCGGGGAAAACGTTTGCATATAATATGTGCAATAGATTTCCCTGCTTACAGTCCACAAAACACTTCATTTTATACATATAATAATGTAATTTACCAAAAGTAACTTTTTTTTTTACCACGTTTTTTCAAAGAACTTTTCTGTCTTTAACCAACCGAGAAATTTAAATTAGATTAACTTTTCTATAAAGTAGAATTTTCATAAAAATACCATGCCTCTTTAACATTTAAAAATAATTAACGCAACTCTTTACAACATATAACAGTAAATAGTTAAATAAATCATAAAAAAGTTTAATTTTAACCCATAGTGGTAAATAAATATGTTAGTGATAAAGTAAAGTTAATTGTATTTGCTTCGTTGGGATGAACTTAATTTAATTTAAATTCCAAATTACAGTATTTGTAAAAATGAATTTTATGTACTGAAAAAGGATAACTAATTACTGTATGTTTACAATTCTAGCTCATTAGCATTAAAAAAATACATAAATAGAGAGAGTTTTATTCTGTTGTTCATGAATAAAAATTGTAAACAATAGATAACCTAAAGCAAATTATAAACAAGGTGAAGATATTTCTCCTAATTTCACATAAAGGTTATTTGCTCTTCGTAAGGAAAAGGGGTTGTAGAAAAATTTATAGTTTTCAAAATATTCTGTTTTCTTAAATTAATTAAGGTATTGTAGAAATGTAATTTGATGTTATTAGATGCTAGTTTTTAAATATATTTAATCAATGAAACATTTTACAAAGTAAATTAAATTTTGATAAAATTTAAAGAAAGCAAAGGAATGAATAAGTAATTTTGGTTTACATTTTATCATTAAGACGTTCGTATAACGTGTTCTCAAACGATATTTTTTAAAGAGCAGGTTTTATGATAATTTTTACATGTTTCTAACGTTTTCCGCAGTTTGCCAATTCTTATGACATATAGAGCTTTTTATTTTTTAAAGTAACATAGTTTATTACTGCTTCAATCCCGGGGAAAAAACATCGCATCATTTATTTCCTAAACATACCGGTCAAAGAAATAAACCGTTGTTATAGAAATTATTGTGTTGGGGATTAGGAAGCTTTCTCGTGAATCACTTTTGCATTCATTTGTTTTAAAAAAGGAGTGTTATACATATTCAATGCATTGCATGTTTTGTATGTATGCAAGTAAAATAACATATAAATGAAACATATAATGAAATTATGTAAGTATGTATGAAAATAATGAATTATATGTAAATATTCAACGTGAAGAAAGTTTTAAGGATTCAATGTATTCTCCAATCTTAAACTCTTTAGTGCATACGTAAGAACAAGTGAATAAGTAAGAGCAGCGAATAGGATTTTTTTTTAATTGTGTTTTTTAATTTTATTTTAAATACATTTTTGTATATAAACAAAGCAATCCTAGATGACTTGTAACATCAAGTTTTTATGTGATTTTCCTTTTTTTAATGCATTTTTGCCAGTCGTTATAATAATTTATTGTTATTACAGTCAAAAAGAGGGCATAATATGTTATACTGCATATTCAAGTTATGTTCATAATGAACCTATATCTATAATTCATGTTTGTCAATCTGTATGTATGTCAGTCACGATATCTCCTTTGGAACCACCGGAAATATAGTATTCAGACGGTCACGATTCTATAGAGAAAATTTTCGGGAAGGCATCTCATGTACTTTGAAATCCGACGCAATTAGCTGCGATATCAATTAAAAATCCTCATGGACGCTAATTAATGTATTCTGATACAGAGATCTGCACGGTCCTGAATTTCCAGGCTCGGGCCCGGCCCGATCCGTACAAAAAAAATTGGCTCGGCCCGGTATAAAAGTTAAAATTTAGGCCCGAGCCCGCTCCAAAAAAAGTGATTGGCTCGGCCCGGCCCGGTATAACAGCTAAAATTTCGGCCCGAGATCGTCCCGGCCCGTGTAAAACAGTTGATTGGCCCGATCCGGACCGGTATAAAATCTGAAAATCTGGCCCGAGATTAGCCCGGCCCGTGAAACAGATTATTGGTCCGGCCCGATCCGACCCGGTATAAAAGTTAAAAGTATGGTCCAAGTCCGGTCCGACCCGGTATAAAAGCTATAAATTCAGTCCCAGCCCGACCGGCCCGACAAAAAAATGCCGGCCAGGTCCGGTCCGTAAAAAACAAAATACTGGTAGAGATCGATATACGAGTAAAGCTAAAATCTCGGATCGAGCCCTGATCCGGTATAAAAGTTAAAGTGTATAAAATCTAAGAGTATAAAAGCCCGGTATTAAAGCTAAAAGCCCGAGCCCATGCCGATATGGAAGCTAAAAATTCGGCCCGAGCCCGGCCAGAACAAAAACTTAATTACTCCTGACCAACCGACTGAATTTCTGCAAAATATGTCGATATTTCCGAAGCAATACTATTCTACTATTACAATTACTATCCATAGATTTTATTTTCAGGTTATGTTCGAAATACAAAATAACAACAATTTAGTGATCATTTAGACAATTACGCACATAAGTGCTGATTTAATTCCAAATTAGGTAATTTCTGAAAGATCAATGAAGTCATTTTTAGTCTCAGATGCAAGACAATTGCAAGTGCACTTATTCAGAAGAAATGTGATTGAATAGCGTTTTCTATTTTTCGATAATGGCAAAGAAACTTCCGGGGAAATCTCCGTAAAATAAGTATTTTAATCTGAATTTCAGGCCATAGCAGCCAATTGCTTCCTCATGACGGCATTTCTGTAAATTCCAAGTCTTAAAAATTGGCTTAAAATGCTCATTTTCTGGATGATTCTTTGCCTTTATAAGAAAATGGGAAATTCTTCAATTTCTTGGTATCAGAATAAAATGTGAAAATTATATATTTTTACAAATATTAATACAATATTTTTGTATTTACAACTGAAAATGGAAATACCCCTCAAAAAAAGGAGCCATGTCTCCCCGTCAAAATGGAGGGCTGAATCCGGCCTTGATTGTTGCGTCGGGACACATTTTACTGATTTTTGTATGGATCGAGTCCGGCCAATAATGATCTTCATACGACTTAGATCGTAAGTGGAAATTTCGGCCTTTGCAGATCTCTAAGAACAATGAAGTTTAGGCTCGGTTCGGCCCAGAAAAACGAAGTCTAGTCCAACCATACCGAGTCTTCAGAAAAAAGTAAAGATCCGGAAGGAGTAAACACCAGGCGCGACCGGGTCCGAACATGCAGAATAAAGAAAGGCTCAAGCCCGGTCCAGACCGGAAGAAGTAAAGACAAGACCCGGCCCGGAAAGAGAGAATACTAGGTGATAACCATGTCATGATGGTTTTTGCACAAATTTGTCGGAAACTTAACATAAACTCCTAGCGTGGATCGATTGGCGTAAAACCACCGATGTTCACCTGATATTAACCACGTAAGTGAGTGAATTTAAAACCAGATTTTAACTGTACAGAACCGGAACTCCACAAAACACTAAATATTTAGTTACATTCAAGAATAAGCGAAATTACTCGTACTTTATAAATAAAAGATGTGTCTGGTGCAGCATGTACTCTTTTAGATTATGTGCCAATAATCCAATAAATCAGACAACCAGAATACAAAGTCAAAGGACCCATGCTACAATTTGGTGGTCAGTCACTAATTAAAAAAATGTCCCCTTTATTCCTTAGTTTTCCATATATACTAATGATACTGCAAATGACACATTGCACTATTATAGTAAACAAATAATTATTGCTACGTCAGGTGTTCATTAATTAAAAATAGTCATGCATAAAATTATTTAAAAAAATTGCCAAAAATAAGTATCAAATAAACATTTTTTTTTTCAATTCGATATAATAAAAAGGGAATCTATACAATGTTCAGATCTGAAAATACTTGTAACCATAGTGCATTACACGACATCTAGTGTTGCTTTTGACTTACAAGGATTTACTGACAGTATGTGCTTTTTAAATGTAGATACGGGTTTGTAAATGTGCGCCATGTTTTTTAGAAATTGTAAAAAATAAAATAAAATAAAATAAATAAAACATTTGTTTTTCTTTTTTACTACTATATTTGAAATAAGTGCAAATATCAAACCAAGTTTTAGCTACGAATCGGCGATACCCCGTAAAAGAATAACTACCAAGTTACTGTTTGCATTGAAAAAACAACAATGACAGGCTTGTATTAAAAATTGTATATTTCTGTATACAATACATAATATATATATGCTTCTGTATACAATACATTATATATATATGTTTATGTATACAATACATAATATATATATGTTTCTCCATACAGTACGTGTGTACTTTCATGTTTTCAGTAGATTTAGTGTAATATATTCGAAGTAACATTTTATTAAAGAACACAAATATTTTTACATATAATGCAAATAAAAAATATACCTGAATTTTATTCTCTATTTCAACATTTTCTGAAGCAGGAAAGATTTTTCTTCCTTTTGAGTATTAAATAGTACAAATATTACCATTTAAATGCTTTTTTACATGTTTTTACTGATTTTTTCAGGTACAATTGCAATTATTGTTTTTTTTTTCTGAAATGGGAGAAAAATATCTAACTATTAACAGATCAAAAAAAGTTAAAATTCCTTAAAAGTTTATTTTAGTTAAAGTAAAAGTAGTGCTGTAGGAATACACTATCATTCTTATTTTTTAAGGAGGTTCTTAAGACAAAACTTTCCCAGCTCAATTACTTGAAAATTTTATCACATTCAAGTACATGTTTTTAATCGTAAAAGCATACAAATGACAGTCATGACTATTCCAGTGATTTGGAACAAAATAGCGATCTCCATTTTTTACTTATATAACATTACATCTTCAATTGTAAACAATTTCTGTATCATAACCTTCTTTCACAGGCTTAGAAATTCGATTAAATAAATAATATTTCACGCATTTTCTAAAAGATCTTTTGCCATTATTGTAAACCGAGAAACGCTATTCAATTTTCTAGATTCTAAAAATAAACAATTGGCAGATTTATGCACTGAAGTATAAAAAAGAATTAAGGATTTTGTCAAAAGGTAGTCAGTTATAATTTGAGAGTTAAAATATTGGTTTCAATTACGAAAAGTTACCACTGTGTTTTTTTTCTCGTTTTAGAATTATTATAAAATAAAACGAAATGGTTATTTTGGAAGGAAAGGTACATTTGTAATAGAATTAAATCTTCGTGAAAAATAAACAACCTCTGAAAAAAATATCTTTTGAGATTTACGCGATTTTAAGACACGAATTTATAAAAAAGGCTTTATAACAGTTTGTGTGGTTAATTTTTTTTACATTTTATTAAAGAGTTATCATAATAGAAAAAAGAAATACTGTGAAAAGAACTAGAGACTTTCTTTGAATTTTCTATTGAAAAATGTTTATAGAAACTTTTCTATAAAATAAAAGGAATTTTGAGAAACATATTGTCATACGTTTGCGCGAGTTTAAGAAACGAATTTAAGAAAATGCGATTAAAATATATAAATACAGGTATTAAATAATTCTCTTCTAAATCTTTTCACGAAATTATATTACTTCAAGAAAAATAATGTGCGAAAATTACTCGACTTTAGCAAACAAATAAACATAAATTTATAAATAAAATAATAATAACCTAGAAATAATTGTGATTTTATTACTTTTTTAAATACGACTGTCGTCGTAACTATATATTATTATATTTTATTATTGTCATTACATAATCTACTATATGTTATCATTTCAATGAATGTTACAAGTAAAATCCGATAACGTTACTATTTGGTAAAATACTGTTGGAAGCATTCGTTTTATCCGCTTTGATTTAATTGCTGCGAACACCAATCCTGACTGTTCTCGGATCCCAGGTAACTTTCCTCAGGTCTCAAGTGGGCTTTCTGAACCTTTGCAGCAATATGGATAGAAAATATCTATGTTGTCGAAAATATCAAAGTCAAAAATCTGGATTCTTTGTTGTTGTAAAGTGATCTCTTTAGTGTTGCAGACAGCCTTACTTCTTTCCCAACAACCTTACTTCTTTCAATAGTAAGTGTTCAAAGAAACAAGGTTGTTGGAAACTATACTCACTGTCTGTAACACTAAAGAGATCTAAGACACAAAGAATCCAGACTTTTGACTTTGGGGATTTAGAAAGTAATAATTATGATTATTTTTTTTTCAATTAAATTATTTTAATTTAATTTATAGGTTCAAAACAATTTATTTTATAACCAAAAAATTTCAATTAATATTTTTTAGTTAATTTCATTTTAAATAAAATTAATGTTTCATTAATAATTATGTCGTATTTTATATTTCTGTGCAAAATAATATTTAGTTAATGACATGCAGATGCAATTATATGTTTTTTTCTTTTTTTTTACATGAGCTACAGAATCAAAATGGTTGTAATTACCCTTACCGACTTCCCAGCATACACAAACCTTTTATCAGACGGTCGGGCCAACGTCGGCGATGTTGGTTGAGTATCGGCATGTGTATACTGGAATCGGTGATATATCGGTATCATGTCGGCAGCCATGAAATTTATAAAAGGGCTTTAGGACACGATTTTTTAGGACACACCATATTTAAGGAAATAATTTGAGAGAGAAAATGTCATTAAAATATTTAAAGATTTCTCTTCTCAACCTTTTCACGAAATTAAATTACTTCCAGAGAAACAATGTTCGTCTTTAGAAAACAAATCTTAAAAATAAATAAATAAAAATAATAATAATAAACTAGAAATAATTGTGATTTTATTACTTTTTTAAAAAAGGACTATCGTCGTAAATATATATTATTATATTATCGTCATTATATAATCTACTCTATGTTATCATTTCAATGAATATTACAAGCAAAACCGATAACATTACTATTTGGTAAAATACTGTTGGAAGCATTCGTTTCACCCCCTTTGATTTATCCCCACCAGTGGCTGAGAGGTTCTGCTCTCAAAGCTGGTAGACGGGAGGTGCTGGGTTCAAACCCCTGTCGCGCTCGTCGACCTAACCGTTCGGAGTTTTCCGTGGTTTTTTTCAAACCTTGCGTTTATACGGGTTAGGATTCCTTAAAAAGACCCCCACGGAGGTCGCTCCCCCCAGGGCCTATATTAATAATTATATAATATCATTAATAATTATGTCTTATTTTATATTTCTGTGCGAAATACTATTTAGTTAATGACATGCATACGTAACTATATGTTTTTTTTTTTTTTATCATGAGATACAGAATCAAAATGGTTGTAATTTCCCTTAGCGACTTCCCAGCATACACAAACCTTTTGGCAGACGATCGGGCCACCGTCGACCCTGTTGTTTTAGGCATGTATCGGCATGTGTATACTGGAATCGGTGAGATATCGGTATCATGCCTGCAGACGATACAAATGAAATCCCAATTTTAACAACTCTGTTGCTGTTATCGGAGTGCTTTCGACCAAAACTCGGGGCAAACAGATATCTTCATCAGATGAGAACGGACCAATATATGTTTCCAGGTAGTGGCTAAACTAGATCTGCCAGCATCGGTCCGAATTTGGAGCATTTTTTTTTTCAAAAATTAAAAGTTAATAAATTACACCTTAAATTAAAAAAAAAAACTATATATACATATTTGTTTTAAAGAGTGTTATATCGAAAATTTTTTAAAAGACTCTCTATTAATGAAAATTATTCTGCAACAGTTCGCGAGAAACCAGCATTTCCTGTTAACACGTTGACCGTCCAGCTTGAAATTGATTATTTTTTCTACCCCCCCCCCCTACACACACACCACCATCACCACTACCAAAATATCCAAGGCATTTGACTTCCCACGATCAGCAACTTTTGCCTGTGAGGTGTATACGGGTTCGACAATATTGTGTTAAAAAATTCTGCGTGAGAACGAATAGTTCTAGGGTGCACAGAATGAAAATCACGAATGAGATCATCTGGACTCGTGAGGCGGTCAGCATGTTAATTGCAAATCCAAATTTTAAAATCCATCTAGAAACCCCGGTAAAAAAATATTTTTAACATTTACATATATATTTCCATTTGTATTTACATATATATTTACATATATATTTACATTTATATTTACATATATATATATATATATATATATATATATATATATATATATATATATATATATACATATATATTTACATTTATATATATTTTTTATTACATACTTACCATAATCTTTTATATAAATCAGAAATATCTAAATTTTTACCAACATTCAAAAAGTATATATTTTTTCTTTTGTACTTCGAGACATTAATCAGAGCATTTTGCGAAATGCAGAGCAAAAACGCAAGCAGCCGAAAAGTTTAATTATACGAGTAATATGATACTACTCATAAAAACTTATTTACTTCATTTTCTCTTACATTTCTCATTGAAATAGCACGTAGATGCGTAAATACTTTGCTTTCTACACATAAGAACATATATAAGATACACTTTCAATGCCTTTTTTGTGTTTGTAATAAAAAACATTTTTTTATGGAATTAACTTCGCAGATGCTGCAAGTTTTCCATTCAAATTCAATTATTTTTTCCTTTATATATATTTTTTCTCGTTAAAGTCGGTCTCAAAAATACTTCATCTGGAAAATTTTGCATTTTTTTTTTTTTTATTATTATATATTTTTTAATCTCCCTCACTCGTATAATTAATCTTTTTACGGTTGCTCTCTTTTTCAGAGCAACATGCTGAGATTAATGTCCTGAAGGGAAAGAGAAAAAAATTAATAAGAGACAGGAAAAGTTTGATCATTATGATTTAAATAAATGTGTAAGTAAAATATGCCAAAAAAAAAAAACTAAGGGTTATGCAAATAATAAATGAAAACAGAGAATGTCAGAAAAGTCTCTGTGAATAATAAAGTTTAAGGGAAAAAAATTGTATTTGAATAATTATCAAAATAAGCGTTCTTTGAAAGAGTTTGTTAATTCATTTTATTTTATTCTATTTTATTTTAATTTATTTCATTATATTATATTATATTATATTATATTATATTATATTATATTATATTATATTATATTATATTATATTATATCATATTATATTATATTATATTATATTATATTATATTATATTATATTATATTATATTATATCATATTATATTATATTATATATTATATTATATTATATTATATTATATTATAATTGTGTTTATTTATTTATTTTTGAGAGGAACTGACACAGAGGGAGTGCCAAACTTTAAAAGGAATTCCGTAAATTTAGAAATTTTATGTGTGGTATTTAATAGGACAGATTTTCTTGTAGTGATATTAAGAAAAAAAAGAGAGAAAATCCCCCCCCCCCCAAAAAAAAAAAAAAAAAAAAAACACTTAACATTACCAAAAATCAAAAATTACATTGCTTATGTACAATATTTAATTTTATTTGCGTGTGTAGGTATTTTTGCGCGCATAGAGAAAAGCCAAAATGAAATACAAATAATAGGCACTTTCTCATTTTATTGCAAGATTTCTTTTCTAGATAATATCAGTACTAATATTATCAAAATTTTATCTTATAGCTTGTTTTTTATGGTAAATTCTAATTATTAATAATTTATTATGGTAAAAATATACACATTCTTTTGGCAATCTGAAAAAAAAAATTGAAATAATATATTATATTGTGACAAAAAAGGGAGTATAATAAATCATTTAAAGTAAATAAAATCGTTCGAATATTATTAATTATAACAAAGCCTAAAAATCTAAGTTTTGCTGTCTTATTTTATCACTCGGCATATTTTAAGACCGATTTTATATATAGGTAAGTACGTTTAAGCTGTAATAGAACAAATATACAATATATTACTTTTCTTAATCATTAAAAAAGTTAACAGTATTTTAGGAAATACGTTTTAAATTATCTGATAATGTTTACCTGTCTGTTATGGATTATTCATTTGCAAAGGAATTAATTGCTAACTGTAAATATTATGTTAAAGCAAAAGGCAATAACAATACAATTTATTTAACTCTTTAATAGATATATTTTTCAGTTTTAAAAGTAAATGTATAAATTGTATTTTGAACATATTTTTGAAATTATTGCGTGTCAGTTTTCATTTTATTCATAAGATAAATCCGAAATTTGTACTTTGACTTCTGCACATATTGGGAAAAAAGACAATTAAATCTGCGAAAATAAATAAATCAGTAAAATGATTATATGAAAGAATTACATATGAAAGTGCAATCTTCTGAGCATTTAAAAACCGCATAAACATATTCCTACAATTGCGCTATGACGACTAAAAGTGTGTAGATTTTCTCAGTATAAGCAACTTTAAAAGCATACTTTAACCCTTTGCAAAGCACTGGAAAGTGTACTTCCTATATAATTTTAATCATCAGTTGCCAAATTTGTACTGGAATTTTTGCATAAAATTCAGTTTTTATAATGTACGAGACTAAACGCCCTTAAATACTTTAAAATCAATTTGTACTTAATTCTGGTGACATTCTATCATTTTAAGATTCTAGAAATAGAATTAATATGCCTTAGAAAGAGTGATTTATGTCAAAGTGGTAAAAACGCGTACGCAGGATTTCTCGTGAACTAATTAATATTTTTACATGAAACCTGGATGCATTCTTGATGTATGTGAATACTAAATTTAAATTTGTTAATTTTTTTTGTGACAAAAAAAAATAGACAAAAATAAATAAACATAAAAAATCAAGAAACAAAAGAATAGATAAACTCTAAAAAAATATATATAATAAATAATATAAATTTTGTTAATATACCATACCGAGCGCAATTATCCAGAAACAGCCCTTTAAATCCCTTGTTTACATTCCCAGCTAACGTGCGCTTCATCAGTTTGTCATTTACTGTGTTTCTGGCTTTGTATGCTATCTGCTAAAACTCTCTGATTTTTGTCAAACTAGTTGACCTTGGATTTTCCCTCATTGGTTGGTTGGTTGGTTGATTTATGAGGGCCTATTATCTCCACGAGAGATATTGGTCCTAGGGGGGAATGCACTCCGGGAGTGTCTTTGAAAGGGATCCTAACCTGTATTTACCGCAAGATTAGAAGAAAACCACGGATAACTCCGAACGGTTAGGTCGACGAGCGGAAGAAGGTTTTGAACCCAGCACCTCACGGCTACCAGCTTTGAGAGCAGAACCTCTCAGCCACTGGTGGGGCTTCCTTCATTGGATTTTCATTTTTGCGTTGTTTGAAAGGGGGAAGATACAACTAAACAGTTTGTTTACAACAGCAATGATTATTTCTGTTTTTCATATTTTAAAATTATTTAGAACACATAAAAAGTACCCTTTTTTAAAATAATATATATAATATTTATGAAACGTTTTATGTTTTTATAGATATGACAGATAGTGTTTCACATTTAATTTATTTAAATTTGCTTTCAAAAGTACATTTTAAACTAAAATACGTCTTTCTCGATCATTTTCTTTCATTTAAATATATTTGTATCTTACCATCATGAATTTTTTTTATGAATGATATGTACATGAAATGTTTTTTATATACTTACATTTACACAGTTTACATTGCTGTATGCGTAATATGTACAGTATTGATATTTAAGGTGTTATTTTTCGCAAATAAAAACTTTAAATGGCTTTTTCTCCATGTTCATATTTTCTCCACTTCCATGTTTTAAAAATGTTAAGGCTTTTTTTGTATTTGATCTGAAAAATTTAAACTTTTTTGTACATGTTCCTTATTAGATATCTGATAAATCTACGCATGGAATTAGCCTTCAGATTATTATTATTATTATTTTAAAATAAAAGCATATGAAAATGTGTTAGATTTCCTCGTTTTACACAATGTTTATCAGTAAAAAATATATTAAATGCAATATTAGATGTATCGAAAAATCCATGCGCAGTTTTGTGCAATACATAAATCTTTAAAAAATTGGTCAAAAATATTAATATTTAAAAAAGTAGTAGAGTTTTAAAAAAATCAAATTTTTTTAAGCTTTTTAAAAATTTTAATCAAATATGCAGTTAAAGAATTTTTTTTCTCAAAATTCACTTTTATTTGAACATTTAAATGCAGTAAGTTCGCCATTTGAACCATATTTTTTTTTTAATTAAAAAAAATGTTGAAAGGTAAAGTGTCCAGCGAATTTTCCAAGAATGTTAAAAAAAAAAGTACTTATTAACATTTTGAAATAACATTTTAATTTTTTCTTACATAGAGAATACTTCACACATTTTTAGTCATATAACAAGCGTAATTACAGGAAATATTTGTGCGGGTTTCGTAAAAATTTTCATAAAATATTGCTCTTCCATGTACAATTTTACAAAAAATTGAAATTTCGGAGAATTTAACAATCGTATGTCCATTTTCTGGAAATTCTTTATACTTAGATGGTTTCTTAAATATCATTAAATTGTATAACATTTAGAAAACATATTATTTCATGAATTTAACTGCACATGAAATTTTGACGTGCATATTAAAAAATCCTTAACATGAAAAATAGAAACTATTTGATTTTCATTACCAGTTAATGAGTATCCAGAATACGTTCTTTAACTTCAAAAGAGATTTGAGTTTATAAATGTCCTTATCTGACAGCATGCACATTAAATATTTAAAAGGATAAACTGTTTCAGTTTCATCATGAAAATATTTTTTTGGAAGGAAATATCAGTTTATTTCTATCATAGGAAAATATGGTAATACGTGAAAAAAAATGTGCGATAGAAAAGGGGTATAACGGATGTATTAATGTATGATGTTACAAAAGTATTTAAACAGTTACACATTTTTTAGCGCTGGAAATGATATTTTTAGAACTTTATTCCCATTTTCGTATATCTTTGTAGCGAATAAAAGGATACAAAAATTCCTCTCTCAAACTGACATAATAAATTACTTTAGAAATTGTAAATAATAATAATAGTAAAATACATTGTTTAGGGGACACAAAAAATTTCCGTTATCAAAAAAGAGAGAGAGAGAGAGAGAGCTACGGCTATGCAAATAATATAATCATTATAATAGATAAATGACTATGTATGACCTAATACAACATATAGTAGAGTCCCTAGTGTTGAAATTTGGAAATTATTCAATGTATCGTGAAAACTATGAGAGATAGCGACAAAATCATCAATTACGAAACAGAAGAAAATCCTCTATTTTATATAGAATGATATATTATGATATATTACAGTAAAAGTAACTTTATTAGAATCTCTGAAATGTAGTTTTCCATCAGAAATTCCGAATTCATACCAGAGAATGCTAATAGCAATATTTTCTTTATTAAATGACAGACATTTTGTGATTACCTAAAATAAAAATTCTTCTTTCGAAATTTCCGGTACAGATTCGTAATTTTTTTTAAAAAATGAAACGTCAAATGAGTGACTACGCAACGCCCCGTATTCGTCCTCACTAGCGAACGTGTTAAACACGCCAGTAATCGAATGCGAACATTTAGCATTAAACGGCATTTTCATATTTACTATTAAATCAACAATATCTAAGGGAAGTATAATTTATTTTAATAAGAACATCTAATTAAATACCTTCAATGTAACTTTCAATGCACAGGATGGATTCCGAGTCCATGATGCAACTGATTATTTATGCGTTTTTCTGTTTCAATCTTCTCATAATTTCGTGTATATTACTATAATCATATGAAAAGAAGGTTTTAAAATTTATGACAACCTTCCCTTGATAAACGCATATTTACTTTCAGAGTTGAATAGACCTTGAAATTACAAGTCAGTCAGAATAAAATTCGCCTTTTGTGGCAGTTAAATGGAACATTCTAAAAGAAAATTTTGCTTTATATGAAAAAAGTCTCCATTATAATTTATCAAAATAAAATATATTTTTGAAAATAAATAAATTAGAAGCAAACTTTTCTACGTTTTAAAAAATTCAAAAATATCACATATTGCTTCAGGAAAATGCTAGATTATTCTGAGCATGCTTCGTATTCTTATTTCTTTCATCATGCAGTAAATACTTTATATGGCACGTTTAAACAATTGCATTTTAAAAAATCGAAAGAAACTAAACTTCGTAAAATACACTAAGAAAATGAAGGTAGTTCTGCCACATGAGAGACAAGATGCCAAATAGAGAACAGTATATTTCTGAACTTACGTGCAAGTTTCAATTAAAAAACTTTTACGGACAGAATATAAAGCCAGCCATTCACTCTGTTTAATTCCATAACATTTCACCATGATTCGTCACAGATGTATTCTGGCAAATCAAATGTTAGAATATTTATTAAAGATACAAATGAAATGATTGTAATACATAAGGTAAAGCCAGGAGAGATGGCGCTGTCGAAGCGATTGCGCGTTCGGGAGGAAGGAGTAGAGTGAGAGCGCAGCGACTCCAGGTAGTTATACAACAACAGTAATGGAGTGTCTACTTGAAAGTGCATGTTGATTGCTTTGAGCGTCTAAGATAAAGTATTGCTATTTTGTTTTGTTTTCTCAAAGTAAAGGCTTGAATTGTCATAGCTATTCATCAGAATTTCTATACAATGTCAATAGTACAAAATATTTTAAACTTAAACGATTTCTCATAAGCTACTAATCTAGACTAATAATGTGAACATCAACGGTTCGTTTTAGAAGAGGTCATTTTTAAATAAAATTCCGCGCAATCTCTCCTACCAAAATTGGAGAGTTTGCACATATGCTACTTAGGAGAGATGGCGCAGTGTTTCCATTAGTTTCCATGCTAGGAGAGATTACGCAGCTTATTGGTAAATTTGCATAAAAAATGAAAAATGAAAATGAACTGATTTAAGTTAAACGTGTTATTAAGTAACATAATTTTATTTTGTAATCTTATCTGGACTTGCTTTTTCTGATTCTTTAATTTTTTTTCGTTTAATTAAAAAATTTTAATCGTTTTTAATTTTTTTCTTTTTCTGATTCTTTAAACATTAGATTGAAATATTCACTCCTAATACAATAATATTTGTTCACAAAAACCTTTCAACAATGTCATTTAAGTATAATTATTATTGTTAACAATTTAATTGTAGTTTTTATTAGTAACAATCTCTCCTACCCATGTGCGCAATCATACCAACCCTGTAAGGACAGATTGCTGAAAATAACTTTCTTGGTTTTATTACAACTGTTCTATTAAATTGCAACATAACAACAAAATAGCAATGGAAATGCATAAAAAACAAATGAAGTAAAAAATATTCATGAATAGTTTAGCAAAAAATTAATAATTGGATTTTTTATTGCTATTCTTTTGAATTGTGCGCAGACTATCCTAGCTTTACCTTACACCATAAAAATGTAAAAATTGAAGAGGATTTCGTTAATAGTCATTTTCATGCAAAAATGTTATTGGTTGCTTTAAGTGTTGTCCATTAAACAAATTTTTAATTAAAAAAAATCTACTTTTATTTCCGGTCAGCAATCTTCCCTTAAATAAATAGCCATTAAATAAGGTGAATATAATTATTCAGAAATATTAAATTAAAAATCCCTTAAGTTGGAAAAACTGGTTGATTTGGTATTATTAGTTAATTAGCCAGTTTATTAAAGTTTACAAAATATTATCTCACTTTCGCTTGGCCATTTTATTATAGATCGCCACTTTCTTTTGCTATCTTCTCTTTCATTCCAGTCTTGCTTATGTATTTGTAATTATAGCATGCTTCTTTTGCGTGAAGAAAAATAAACATGATGCGATTTATACATTTTAAAGTGTATTTAATGCTTTCATTTTTAATGACACATGTATGTGTCACTTGCTACGTATAGTACGTCAAAAACCATTAGTGACATGGATAAGAAGATATTTCCATTGTATAATTCTATTTTTGTAACCCAGAAATGTCTTGCAAGACTTTTTCTCCTTCAAAACATTTCAATTTACCTCTACGAAAAAAAAGATATACATGACATTTAAGCAGATTTAAAATTTGAAAACAGGATATGTCAAAAACTGTAGACATTTCAGTCTTTTTCTCATGCCTATAAAATCAGAGACACATTTTTGAGTATGCGCCAAAACATTCAACATTTCTTTGACAATGAAAAATCCTTTTCTGAATATTAAACTTTTAAAATTTTGATGATAACAAGGACTCTATAAGAAGGATGCTATAAGAATATATTATTGTCTATCTTATTCAGCTAAAGTAAAATGCACGAAATTGCAATAATATGCTCTCGTTTTATTCAGAAACTCATTAAAGATATTATAATCCTTGTTTGTGTGAATGCTTCTTTAATATTTACTCCTTACAGTATATTACAGATATAAAATGAGAAAAAATATCGAAGAAATACTTATTACTTTTAGCATATGTTATTAATATGCGAAAATTTTTATCTAAAAGATATCACGATTTATATGAAATGTTATTGCAAAAAACAATGAACATATCTTGATTTATATTGAAATTTGTTAAGGATTATTTTAATGAAATTTATTATATACTTTTATTTTTATTAAACATCTTTACAGATTAGCTTGAAATCCTTGTTTTAAAGAGATTGAATATATTTTTGTTCTTTTCTGTTTACAACGTAGTATTATATATAATACTGAGAAAGGTTTCTTATACATTTTATTTCGTTATTTGCTATTTCTAAAAAAATATTACACAGATAGATAAGCATTTGTTTTTGTTTCACAAATTTGCTGTTATTTTTCGTGATATATTTCGTTTTAATATAACTAGTGAATTGAACCCGGGCATTATGGGTTGCAGAACATAGTTGAAATCCATTTATTTTAAATTGAAAATTGTAATAGATAATTATGCTTAATAAGGTGGGTGAACCAAAAGTGGCCAGTGTCTTTAAGTTATCCCACCCCTCAAAAGTAAAATTAATTTAATTTTTAATCACAAAATGGTGCTACTGCATTGTCAATCATGTATCTGCTGTGCATCAGGCTGAATTTATAGAGATTACAATGATTCTCTGACCTTATATGCATTGATTTTACTTTTGAGGAGTCGTCGTTCTAATTTCCCGGTAAGAAAATATTTTAATTTACCCATGTTTACTTTCTTAGAAAATTGAGGTATGATACGTTTCCTGAAAGTTCATTATCTTCTCTTTAACCACATGTACTTCAATTCAGTAACCATACGCATGTTTCCACGGTGACCACCTTAGAAAACAAATATGGAAATGTAAGGTTGATTTTCAAAATTTCTTCATAAAAATCTGAAAAAACTTATTACCATTTATTGTTAACACCAGAGATCATTCGAAAGAAGTCAGTAACTCCCAAAAGAAAATCCCTCAATTACCGTGCAAAAAAAGTGCATCAAGGTATTTTTATGTCAGAAGATAAGAAGATTAAGCAGAAAAACTAGAAATATATTAAAAGAAATAAAGTTTTATAATAATAGTAAGCAAAATAGTTTGCAGAGTATTTTTCTTCACATTTTCAAAGAGTTTTCAATACATGGGCCACCTCTGAAACACTATGCGCCAAAGGTGACCCAAAAGCAAGAATTTTTAAACTGTATCGCAACAGTAATTAATTTTATTTTACAAATAAAAGTATACATGATAGGTGTTAGAGTTAAGTGTAACATTTCACAAACAAAAATTCAGCCACACACACTCAACCAGAAAATTATAAAAAATCCCCAAATCTTAATTATGGCCCCCTTTGGGTCACCTACCATATATATTTTTTAGATTGTCCACTAACAATGCCAAAAAGCATTTTAATATGAAAAATATCAATAATGTCTCCAAATAAAGTTTTTAAATTTATTAAAAGCAATACTTTCGTATCAGCCGCGTGTTGCCTTATTTATTCTGATAATTTCAGTGGTTTAAGCGGGTATTTTGATTACATGTCAGTTACATATGTGTTTTATTTATATTATTTTATGATTTTATTTATTTATTTATGAAGTTTTATTTTCGTTATGGAATATTTGCCGAAGGCAAATTTATATTGTTTTAAGTGAAAATGGATTAATCATTTGTAATCAAGCTACACGCGATAGAGATATATTTAAATTTTTTCATGCTTGAAAATTATTTTTAAACCATAAAAAATCATGAAATTGAGATACAATTTTCAAACAAATTACATTTGAAAGGAAAAATCTTTTTCCTATTCACCGGTGTAAAAATTTAAATTGTGCGATCTTGTGAAGTTTGAAAAATTGCAATTAAAACGAAATTTATGGGTCAGGTATTGCCATCGTCAATATCACGTCTGCGTTACTCACTGTCATGTGTTTGCTTTATAATGTAGGTAGACGATTTATATTTACTATCAACTATGGTTTATATTTGTTTCAAGATTGATTAATATGGTATGTAAGATCAAAAACATAGGTGTATTTTTCAAATTTTAAAATATTTCACATATATAAATTTAATATTTTCGGTCTGAAGCGCGCATAATTTCATTTTAGTTTTTAGCACTTTCCAACATAGTTGAAAAGTGTTTATGTATTCGGTTTGTATGTCTGTCTTCTGTCTCTCCGTGCTCCAACTCGCGTAAATATGCTCAGATTGCCACGGAATTGATAGATGTTCTGGGGGTTTAATATGGCATGTTTGACATTAAACATGAGTGTGGTAGTGAATAGCATTGTATGATACTTACATGAATAGCAATAATTGTTCAGTTACAGTGGCACTCAAATGTGTTGCGTTACATTACGGTTTATTGGGAAAAAATCGTTTGTGGGGAATTTTAATTATGTTACACTATTTTAAACATATTCAAATTGACACATATCACTGAGGTGCACTACAAAGCGCTTACTCCAGAATATGGTGTGCTTAGAATGCATCGTATATTTACAGGGACAATCAAAATAATTTGATTACAGTACTATCTATGAACAATAATTGCTGGTAGCTGGTTTTCAGTTGTGGTAAGCGTTTTTTAATGTAACTAATTTTTTGCATATTAATTGGTGTATATGAATTCTATAGATCATATACAGGACTGCTCAAAGGATCTCACAGACATTTCCGTATATCGACGGAAATTGCTGTAGGGAAATTTTCAATTGTCAAATGTATTTCCTGACTAAAATAAATGTTAGCATACTGTGTAGTGTGTATACAAATTTATAGATCATATACAGGGCTGCACAAAAAATTTCGGATATTTTGTTCGAGTATAGGTAGTAATTTCTAAAATTGGATTTTCAAATGTTTACTTAGTAAACTTAGTTTTCAAAATTGTTTACTTAGTAAACTGTGAAATATTCTTAAAGTCTTCTGAATGTGATGGAAAGCGTTTCATAATCTATACTTGACGCATGATTTTTCGTTCTTTGTTTACACATGTTTTACTTTATTATTTACATTTCATCATATAAAATATCAGCAAAATAGACATTCAAATTCATAATAAAATAATCATAATATAAAAAAGAAAATAAATGACCGTATCATGGGATCAAAAATCAATACTTGTTAAGCCATCTCCTTGGCAGTAAATATTCAATGCAATAAAGACAAGGCCACAGTAAAGACATTTATATGAATAAAAATTCCTATATACAGATTTACCTTACTATACAAATTTACCTTAAAGTGAACCTTGAAATACATTCACAAACTTATTATATTTGTTTAAACCTAACCTGAACCTACTTTTATTAAAAGTACTTTATTTCTCCTAGTATCAGGTTTTACAAAAAATCTCTGTTTTGCATAATTTGAAGAAGAACTTTAATTCTATTAAATGTAACGTTTTACTATAAGGAGTATATTTAATTTTATTTAGAAAGTTTATATTATTTTTTCCGGTTGCTAAATATAATAAACTTTCATCCCAAGAATGAAGATGTGTGTGTGCGGGTGGTGGACGTTGAGGGTCTGAAAACACATCAATGGTGCTTCAATATAAAGCAAAACAGCAAAAAAAGAATCTTCACTTGATTTAAAATTTAAACTGAGGACGTTATGTTAAAAAATAAAATTACTCAATCAAGATTAATACTTTATGAAATTCTTTGTTAGAAGTAAAAAAGTTCAAAGCTCAATAAAAATAATCTATTGAAAACAAATGAGAATATTTAAAAAAGGTTTTGTTGTTTGACTCTAAAAGAAATTTTTGATTCTAGAATTTCTTTCTTCGTGATTTTCAAGCTTAATATTTAAGAAAAACATGTTATACAATGTTATTTAAAAAAAAATCTTAAACTCAAATGAAAGGTTTCAAAAGGAATCGTGACTGTATAAGATTAAGTTACAAATATTTTTCCTTAAAAAACAGTTTTCAGACGTTGTCAGAAGATGAAAATGTTTTATTTAATTGTTTCTTGAAAATCTAGCTTTTCATCTTAAAATTATTGTTAAAAAATTTATCATGCATTATAAAAAAATGAATTTCGAAATTAATATCTGTTCATTATTTTAAATATATATACAGTAGAGTCTCGCTATTTCGAACCCCGCTATTCGATTTTATTTAACTTAAAAACAGGGAAAATTAAAAAGACGTTCGTGAAGATACGTACATTTATTGTTATACAAAGAAGATAAATAGAGACATATATAGAGCCTAAGCTTGATGAAAACGCCCGAAACCGAATTGAAAAAAAAAAACTGGTTACTTACAGTACATGTCGGTCCCATTTATACAATTCTGTAGAATCATTTTTAATCACTGCTAAACACAAAAAATAAAGAATTTACACACACTTAAGAAGTAAAGTCAGTGATTTTTTTTTCTAATGAAGAGCACTGAATCGACTTGAGGATGCAATGTTCCGCCATCGCCGCATGAACATAACATCATTTGGTGTTGATTAAGCGTGTTGTTCGACGTAGCGTAAGGCAAGGTCAAGAGCATTTGCCGCGTCTGTGTGTGATATGAGTTCAGTTTGAGGGTTCACCTCCTCCTCGTTTTCCTCCGAGTCGATCTCAGCTGATGAGTCCTGGACCATTACTACGATGTCTTCGTCTCCGTACTGCTGTGGCCATTCTCGTCAATAGCAGTAAACTCCGCAACACAGCTTTCTTCTGCGTCTTCACACCCACGGATTTTCTTGACTAGTAGAAGACGGTGACAGTCTTTCATTGGTGTAAAAATTGTTTCAACAAATTCCAGTGTAAGCTAGAGTGATAGGTAGGGTGATGAGTGGTCGAAGGTCACTACCCTTCCGTTCCCACTTTCACTGAACCTGTTCACCACAAGCCGATCAACGCTGCATAGAGCTGACACTCGCATATGTCCCCGCACTTAATTTACGCCTTTTACAAATAAATACATTGATTATTATTAATGAAATCCGCCTATTCCGAATTCCCGCTAAACCGAACAGTGACCGGTCCCAATTAGTTCGGAATAGCGGGAATCTACTGTATTTAAACCGGGTTGCGTCGGTTCCAAAACGTAGTGCCTTGCGTGCAGAGTATAAGTGAAACTCTTTCAAATGGAAAATTCTGATTTTTTTTTACCTTAAATATATGTATTCAGTGTGCATTAACTGCACCTGAAAGTATTTTTATACGAAAGATATCAGTCTTGATTTCATTTAGTAAATTTTCAGAATTCATTAAAAGTTACATGGATCTTTGAAAAAGCAGCCTGTTAATTTTGTTTTTAATTTATCGATGTACAAAATTTCAAACGAAGCTCTCGACAAGCAGGGGCAAATAACCGCCAAATGTGGTTAAGCTTCCACTTTCTCCTACTTTTTGCACATTTATATATATTAATAATGCAAATATTACTTACCATTCTTGTAGAAAGCTGTTTTAGCAAGTACATTGCAACAAGTTGTTGTCAAATGGTTAACCCTTTGATTACGATTCAGGACAGGTGACTTTATTTATAGTCAATCGCACCTCAATTTATATATTTTTCTGGTATAGATTTGTCTTGAAAATATCCTAGCGTAAGTATATGGAAGATATTACTTTTTCAAAAAGTGGTAGGAATAGAATAACAAATATTTCTGTTTGACGTATATGTCCCAACACGTACTCAAAGTAATAAAATACCGCAATCACATTTACTGCAACTAAAATTTAAAAAGTAAAATGGAAACTCACACCTAAATAAAATTATGGACATATAAGTAAAGGAAAGCAGTATTGACATATTGAATTTCAATACTGCGATGATGAATTTTGGACTATGTATATATATATGTGTGATTTATCTGATTAAAAAAAAATCTTACCTTTCAGTTACATTTACTAGTTCGCTGATTAACAGCCAAAGTTTTTCATTGTATCTCCATCATAATTGTAATTAAGTATAACTACAGTAAATTAAACTATGGACAGAAAGGTATAATTAACATTATCTGCACCAGAAAGTATTTTTATATGAAAGATATCAGTGTGCATTTCATTTAGTAAATTTTCGGAAATCATTAAAAGTTACATGGATCATTGAAAAAGCAGCCTGTTAATTTTGTTTTTAATTTATTGATTTACAAAATTTCAAACGATGCTCTGCACAAGCAGGGGCAAATAACCATAAAAAATATTATTTTGTTTTTCAATAATTAATGTTAAATAATTTAACATATTAATTATGTAACTGTTCAAAGAATATTAAAGAATGCATTTCCCCCCTTTTGTATTTAGAATTTATTATTATTTACTTTATCCATTATATGCAATTAATAATTTACCTACAGCAAATTTTTGAAAAATATGCGAGAATATTCTATTTATCATTCAGATCTGAAGATGTCACCGATAGTGTGAACGAAACATGTGTAATCTACATTAAAAAGGTATTTTAAATATTCCGTGTTATGTTTTTATCACTTTAAGCATTATTATACTTTAATTTAAAGTTAACAAGTGACTGTATTATATTATTTATAACTGCAGTGTTTATAATAATTTGTTACAGAACATTTTACTTGTTTTAATATAAATTTTTATTAAAATAGGACATTGTTTTATCCTTATAGCTTTTAAGCTTTCATATATACGAGATAAAAGGAAAATTAATACATCTGCAAGAGCAACAAATAAGTAATCACTTAGGAATGAAGAATTAATCTGATTATTTATGCATTTAAATTTATTTATATTGTTTACAAATAAAATGTAATAATGCTTGATTTAACATTTAAAAATAAATTCTATTTTATCTTTTCTATACATATTTTATGTACAATTAATACCATATTTTATGTTGCTTATATTCTTGATGAAAATGTGAATAATTTTGAATTCAAAGTAATTGACTGTGTTTTTCAATAATTAATTTTAGATAATTTAACATATTAATTATGTAACTGTTAAAAGTGTATTCAACAATGCATTTCCTCCCTTTTATATTTAGAATTTTTAGTTATTTACTTTATCCATTATGTACAATTAATAATTTACCGAATTTTTAGAATACTTTATTACTTGTATTTTCTATCAAATGCGATGAATTTTATGTTAATTAGATGTGTTTTAATAAACTAATTTAACTGTTTAACAGTTTAGAATGTATAGTTATAGAAATGTAAGCTATGAATGATTTCTTTTTCGTTCGAACCTGCTAAATACTTTGGTATGAATTTACATTAAATGAAACAGATATATGGTAGCCTTATATATATTTTTCTCTTTTAAAGTTTGTAAAACAGAAACTACAATAGAAAATAATACTTCTGAATTCATAAAAAATAAATTACATTAGGAAACTGCGAATGAATAATTAATTAGATTTTTTATGCATTAACATTTACTTTATAAACCTACAAATTATTTGCTATAAAATAATATATGTTTTCTTCACTTATTGTTAGACATTTACATTATTTTATCTTTCTGTTGCCTTTTTATATGCAATTAAGAATGTATAGTATTTATATAATAATTTATTACTTGTATAATGTATGAAAACGAATCATCTGTGAAATAAATGTAATTGGTTGCAATTTTATGCTTAAGAAATGACAAACATTCAAAATTACATACGGTAGGAGATACACAATCATGGTAGTATATTTCTAACTTTTTTCAAAATATCAACATTCTCAGTTTCGTTCATATTTACTTAGAAATACGTATTTTTGCATGGAATGACAAGCTTACTGCATGCAAATTTAGCAATTCAGGAAAGCAATGACATTATTAAAAATTTGAAATTGTTCTAAAAATATAATAAAATTTTCACTGTTATTCACTGGAATTTCACTGGTATTCCATCAGTGATATCCAATGTACAATCATGTACAATACACAATTACATTCAGAATTATGGAACATCTATTTCAGTTCTGTTTTGTCGAGAATGGTGGGCATTTCCAGCATTTATCGTGATGGAAACAAGTTTTACACAAATGAATTCATTTAATGTTGGATATGTCGATATAAATACATCTTTGGATATATAGATTTAAATATAACAACATGTCCATTTTTGTTGAAGTTATCAACGATAATTCGGGTTCGGCTTGGAGAGAGATACCCTGTATTTTTGAGTGAAAATGTTTCTTCTTGATGCCTACTAGCACTTCTCTTTTTGTTTGTAACAACAATTTACGGACTCTCTGTATATTAAAGTTATTCTGTATGCATTTTTTTTATGAATATGCCTCCCATGTAAACGGTTTTAAAAACCTGTCAAGTACTAAATAATAAATATCGTTATATACACGTGACATTAAAAAAAACTTATGAAGATGAAATTCATATTAGTTTACTAAATAAAGAAGTATTTTATTATATTATTTAAAAAAAAAAAAAGTTTTGTAAAAACCTCTCTTCTCAGCATCTTGTTTAACACAATGGAATGGTTACTTTTGTCATCATCCCTTTCTTTCCAAATATCAGTGTTTGGAAAATTGAGCTCCCACCTCCCCCTTTTTCTACAAAGAACTTTCATCTTAAAATGAATTCTGTATTAATGATTAATAGTTCTACTTCAAAATTCTATTAATAGTGGAAAAGGGTCTCATCTTGGAATTGTAAGACATAAGTAGTTTCTATTTTGTACACTGTGTGAATTCTTCATAAAAGTTTGGTGACTATACATTTTAAATAATTCAGTTAATTTTTATGTTAAAGCGAAAAAAAAAAAGAATAAAATTTCCAGAATTAACATTGAAGATTCTTTATACATTTTAATAGATAAAAAAATATATTTATGAAAAATGCCCCTTTTAAATAAAATTTTTAACACTACAAAATTGATTTTAATATCACTCCGAATATAAGCTTTAATTCCTATGAAACAGGTAATTACACATAAAGCAATGGATTTCGTCATTACGAAAAATTGTTTCGATTTGTTTAAATTTGTAAAATATTTTTTATCTATATTTCTGTATTTTCAGATAATTTATTAATTTTATGACTTATTATTATAAGAGAACAAAAACGTATATACCTAAAAAATACTTAATATGTTAAAATTTAAAACGAAATTACTAATTACTAATGCATGTGATTGTGCTTCAAATGTAATATTAATATTTCGATATTCGATAAATTAAAATCTCATGTCTTAAAAATCTAATTTCTTAATTTTAGTATATTTTCAATAGTCATGGATAGCTGCAGAAACATTTTTTGATTAGCTAATGCACATTTTTGTGCTATTCGATATATTTGTATAAAAATGCACATCTCGATCTCAGAGTCACATTTTGACGGTTTTTCCACTGTTGAAATAACTTTATAATGGTCATCAAATTTATTTTATTTTCTCTTTTAAAATCATCCATTAAAGTGTTGGGAAACTCAATAAACACTTCTCTTCGAACTGACTTTGTTTTTCTTATGTAATGGAAACACACATGCAGCTTCAAGTATACAGTTTATTCTTTAAAAGCTCTTTATGACTGAACAGGAATTATTTAGATAATATTAACTCAACAACACCAAAACTCTAATCACACACGTATATATACATACACACGCATATATATATATATATATATATACATTATGACCAATATCAACTATGTCCAATGTCTAATTCCTAAAAAGTTAGTCATACACATATAGTTCCAAGAAATGTTTTTAATGATCCAAACGACTTTTTAAATAATTGTTTACTTCATTGAAATAATTTTTGTAATTATAACTATATGTCTATGACTAACGGTTTAGGAATTAGACATTGGACATAGTTGAGATTTGACACACTGTATATATTTTTTTATATGCGTGTGTGTGTATATATATGTAAAAACATATGTGTGTGTGATTAGAGTTCTGGTGTTGTTGAGCTAATATTATCTGAATAATATAAGTTCAGTCATAACGAGCTTTTAAAGGGTCCCCTGTATACTTGAAACTGCATGTAGTTTCCATTAGATAAGAAAAACGAAGTCAGTTCGAAAACAGTTGTTTATTGAGTTTTCCAAACCTTTTAAACACGTTAATGGATGATTTTAAAACAGAAAAGAAAATAAATTTCGTGACTGTTAGAAAGTTATTGCAACAGCTGAAAAACCGTCAAAATGTGACTCTGAGAGCGAGATGTGCATTTTTATACAAATATGCCGAATTGCACAAAAAATGTGCATTAGCCAATCAAAAAATGTTTTTGCAGCTATTCATGCCTTTTGAAAATATATTAACAATGAATAAATTAGATTTTTAAGACATGGGATTTTAATTTATTAAATATTGAAATATTAATATTACATTTGACGCACAATCACATGCATTACTAATTAGTGATTTTTTTTTTAAACATATTAAGTATTTTGTAAGGATACACGTTTTTGTTCTCTTAATAATAAGGCAAAAAATTAATAAATTATCTGAAAACATAAAGAAGCTGTATATAGTTACAATAACAAAATTCAGCTAAAGAGCACCATATTACTCCAAACGAAATTTGAAAAAATACATAGTGACCGGAATTAATCAACATTATTGAAATAAATCACTTCCGAAATAAATGCTATACGAGTTCTCAGCATATTGAATATTGCAATATTTCCACTGAATTTAATTAATCGATTATATGTATTTATTAGGTAATATTATAAAGAATGACATCCTATTTATTTTATTTTTATTTTTTTATTTATTTATACTTAATTGGCTTTCACTTACTGTATTGTAAACACGGTACAAACAGGTGTTATAGTGGCGGAACTTTGCATTGATTTTTTTTTTACTTATTTACTTATTTATTTATTAATTTATTTATTTATTGTGCTTTTAATTGAATCTAGAAATATATAGAAATTCACAATTATTATAAAAAAATACATTTATTTAATTCATTTATATTTACACATATTTTTTTAATATTAGCCCACATTTTTATCACTCGTAATATGAAAAAAAAAACTTTATTATTTTTTATAATTTTATTAATAATAATACTATTTATTAATTATTATTATTATTACTATTACATGTTAAATAATATATTTTATTTAAAATAAATGCTTATTATAAATGTCATGTTGTATTATTATTAGAACATAAAATTTTGAGTAACTTTAACATAATATTTATCAAGATAATTAAATATTTTTCTGATGCATGAAGCCTAGTTCATCTTCTGAAACAATATGCTTACTTTTAACAAAAAATTGCTGTTTCAATACTGCTTTAATAATATTTTAATCGATTTTATACTTTAATATAGTTGCATATTTCCTATTATCCAGTGCGTGTGATTATCGTTGAAAATTAAGTGAAAGTGGGATTAATGAAATTTTGAATAATGAAAAATTAATTAAAAACTTGTATATAGATTGCACTTTATTGTCGATATCGTTACCTTTCAGGAGCGCGAACACCTTTCGGAATTCCTTGGACATTCGATGTGGATTTTATGCTTTGACTGTCACTAAATTTTTATTAATAACTAGCTGAAGTACCCGGTATTATCCGGAGCAAGACTCCCTTAACATAGATCAGACTTGACAATCCGGAGAAAGTCTATGGGAGAAAATGTCCGCGGTAATTGCCAACTTATTCATTGACTTTCTCCGGAAAGTATCGCCGCCTGGTGGATACTACCGATACTAGTTCATAAGTAAATGCATAGAACAAATGGAGCTGTGAAAAAAATTCGTGTTATTTCGTGTCGTAAATACTCCTATTACCATAGAGATCATGCGTATTACTGACGATTGATGTCGCTAGTAGCAGAGCAACCATGCGTTCAAAGGAGACTTGCTGATTGTGAGGCCTGATACTATGATAAGGAGGCCTTGATCCGGAGTTTTAAGCATGTTTCTGTAGAAAAATCAATTTCAAAATTAACATGTTGTATAGAAAACTTCAAAATGTTAAAATGTGCCAATTTTTCCATAAACAGGTTGTTATCATGATTCAATACGTTCCTCAAACTCATATGACATTATATACACCTGCTGACGTCCTATCTACTTGCTTTCCCTATTCCTCATATTGATACTCTCTTTGTATGATTCTCAAACATTTGAAAAAATACGTTAAACTTCCAATATGACGTCATAATAATTTCCCTTTTATTTCTCCAATGACGTCATATTAACCTGCTTTCTTTACTTATACATACTCATATTCCTTGTGTTATTGAGAAATGTTTGAAAATTTCCGTTATATTATCAATATGCCGTCATATTAATCTTTATTTCAATTGTTGAAACGTTTTATTTCATTTTGAATTCGGTAATTCGTGCTTCAGCTAGTCAGATGTTTAGTGTTTGCGCGAATTAAGATGGGCTGTTAAGGAGGAATCATCGATTGGCTAAGACTATCAAAATTTGAGGAGGTGGGGGGGGGGGGGGTAAATCTCTTAAAGAAAAGCTGAAGTAAAACCCGGAATATTGTCAGATGTCTTTAATTAAGTTCAATAAGCAGTTGTTTGTTTTATAACTAAGTTGTTACTATGACTTAAAGGCAAGATGAAGTTTTAAGAAAAATAATAATTGCTATGTAATAAATTAACAAGTGTCATTTCATTGGGAGTATTTGACGTGCATTATTGAAAGGAGTTCAAAGATGAAATGTTTATTAGTGAATAATTTCTAATGTAAAGTAAACAGGGGCACGGTATAAATTGTATAAACAGATACACAATAAAATGGCTCTATTTTTACCACAGTGCAGTATTGGTAAAATAGAGCCACTGTATTGTAAATATTTTTAGTATATTTGAATTATTTTGAATCATCACTGTAAGTACTTCCATTATAACATGTAATGTTGAAATTTTACTGCAGATATTTAATTAATGTTAAAAGTTTTTAAAAAGTTTTCCTTATGTTTCCTGAAAAATAGATTCTTATTAGCTATTACCAATTTGATTCAAGAAATACTAATGGAAGGTATAAAATAAATTGCAAAAATGTTTCAAGATATGGAATACATATTAACGAGAAAACATTCTTATATAAACATGTTTCTGATAAGCAACATATTAGATTCCTTTGATCATCATACTTGCTGTAGTTACTTTTCGGACTGATATTTCTTTTAGTTATGAGACAAATAATCTAAAGATATCATCTTAATGAAACAGGCAGAATCTTTCATTAGGCATAACAAAAGTATTTATGTAAAGAAGCTGAAATGTTGCATAGAATACGATAAAATAATGCAAAGCACATACATACTCAAAGGCTAAGGTTTATATTTTTACTTTCTTGATATATTTATATGAAAAAATGAGATTCACGATTGACTTCCGATTTTTGATGAGTTAAACTTTTTGTGATATTTAGAATACGATTTGAATCAAGAACTATTTCATAGATTTCTATGAAACTTCGTATTCAGTTAGACGTTTATATGTGTTATTGCTCATTAGTTGTTGATGTATATCACTCAATAGGTGGTATATATATATATATATCATTTTTTACGATTTGTTTCACATCTAAATTTTATCCTTTCATAATAGAAGACATAAAAATAATGAAAATCACCAATTAATGGTGAAAGGCAATGTTTTCTATTATATTCACTGCTGATGCAGTTAGTAAACTGCGTGTTCCATCAGCATAATAAAACAATAGATGCTGAAAAAGGGTATAATAGAATGGTTTTAGAGCTGGTATATTAATGTTATGAAGCAGCCATCATGTAGCCTTGATCTTCGAAGAGCAAATTCGCACTTTTTATAGTAATGAACAAACACATGAACATGAATCAATTAAAATGTCTTTACTGGCAGCGTCGAGACACTGGATAAATTTAAAAGGCTCGTGGAATCAAAATAAAATCGCACAGACAGGGTAGCACAGGGAAACAGAAATTTTGAACGTAGTAGTGGCAGCACTATGAAGCTTGTAGAAAGGAGGTAGTGGAATACTTTCGTGCATAACAGGCTGCCATTTAGTAATCATGGATCAGTGGATTGTTTCCTTAACGTGCATTTGCCCTGAATGCCCTTTACAAGAATGGTAGCAGTTGGACAGATGCTCGCATAAAATTTCGACAAAGGAGACGCGTTCAATTCTAAAGAAAAAAACCATGAGGAGATCTATGAAATCAACGAACTCTCTGAAACTTTGAAATTGTTCGGACGTCAGTCGGAAGAAGCCCACAACGTTCTGCAAGGAAATAGGCAACAGCATTGCATCTAAATCGAACAACTGCCAACCTACAGTCAGTTGTTGAAGTTTCACCGGTTTCAAGTTGTACAAGAACAGAAATCTATAAAATACGGGATCATTATCTAACCAACGTCATATTATGGACATTGTTTTTATAAATTGGAATCTTTTGTCTTGGGACGCTCAATGGCCTGTAATTTACTTTTTGGTTTCTATTATATAAAACTTGAAAATTGAATTTGTTTCTAGTTTTATGAGAATTACTTCAAAATTTCCCGTTTACCTGTGTTACTCTGGATGAGACAATGTAGAAGCAATCCGTGGCAGACATTTGAGTGTCAGTTTACACCTATGTATATCATACATTATAATACGAGAAAATATTGTGTCTATTTGTGTATACAGGGCTGACACTGGCGATTATTTTTTAACTCTATTTCGCACCCCTTTTTCAAAAACAAAATTTCACATTTCGTTTGACAACATGTGCAAAAGAAATAAACTTCAAAAACTATTTTTTTAAATAGTAGTGCGAATAGAATATAAAAATATTCGCCAGTGGCAGCCCTGTATATATATGTAAATTTTATCTTAAAAACGGTTCTAACGATTTTGACAAAATTTTGTATTCTACCATTTTAGGGTACCAGAAAACAATTGGGCTAGGTCACATGTTCCTGAAAATTCGATTAGTGTGTCATTTTGGGTCACAGCGGTCAAGGTCACGCTAATTTTATTTAAAAGGCGGCTCAAACGATTTTGACAAAATTTTGAATATTACCGTTTTGGATTGCGAGAAGACCATTGAGCTGGGTCACATGTTCAAGAAAATTCGATTAGGACATCACTTTTGTGTCACTGCGGGTCAAGCTAATTTGATCTAAAAAACGGCTCTAATGATTTTGACTACATTTTGCTTACTACCAATTTAGATTACGAGAAGACAATTGGGCGGGATCACATGTTCGAGAAAAAAATTTGATTAGGAGATCACTTTTGGGTCACAACGGATCAGGATCAAGTTAATTATACCTAAAAAACAGCTCAAATAGTTTTGACTAAATTTTGTGTACTACTGTTTTGCATTACGAGAAGACCATTCAGCTGGGTCACATGTTCCGGAAAATTCGATTAATGGGTCATTTTTGTGTTACTACGACGTCAAGCCAATTTTATCTAAAAAGGGCTCTAATGATTTTGACTAAATTTTATATACTACCGTTTTATATTACGGAAGACTATTGGGCTGTGTCACATGTTCGAGAAAATTCGATTAGTTGTTCATTTTTGGGTCACTGCGGGTCAAGCTAATTTTATCTAAATAACCGCTCTTACAATTTTGACTAAATTTTGTATCCTACCGAGTTAGATTACGAGAACACCATTGGGCTGGGTCACATGTTCGTGAAAATTTGATTAATGTGTCACTTTTGGGTCACTACGTTTCAAGCTAATTTTATCTGAAAAACGGCTTTAACGATTTTGACTAAATTTTGAATTATACCATTTTGGGTTGCGTGAATATCATTGGGCTGGATCACATGTTTGAGAAAATTATATTAGTGGGTCACTACGAGCCAGGGTCATGCTAATTTTATCTAAAAAATCGGCTCAAATGATTTTGATTAAATTTTGTATCCTACCATTTTAGATTAAAAGAAGACCATTGGACTGGGTCACATGTTAGAGAAAATTTGATTTCAGAATCATTTTTTGTTATTATGGGTCAGAGTCAAGCTCATTTTATCTAAAAAATGGCTAAAAACGATTTTGACTAAATATCCTATCCTGCCATCGTCTTGGATTACGAGAAGACCATTGGGCTAAGTCATGTATTCGAGAAAATTCGATTAGTCTGTCATTTTTGGGTCACAATGAGGCAAGCTAATTTTAACTGAGCGTAGATGGGTCTTCCTCGTTGGTATTTCTTAATATGTTGATTCTTGAAAACTACGCGGTTTCATACATTCTATCTTTTTTTATATTAATGATATGTCACAATAAAATCACAAACGTTTTTTAAAGTATATATTTTTCTGTTTCATTAATTTAATTATATGTTTAATTACGGCTAAACCAAAATTAAAATTTCGTGAGATTATACTTTTGTCCATCAGTAACAATTTTAACTTTTAAAATTGGAAATACGTCGGTAACACACACATTTGATTTTTAATGATAGAATAGCTATTTAAAATGATCCAAGCGAAAAGTAATACAATGATTATAAAAGATATTTTACTTTGAATATATGTGTCTCTTAGTTTCGAGGTAATTAAATAGACAAGCATATCAACAATGGTAGGGTAGGAAGAAAAATAGAGAAAAATGTTTTTGTCAATGTTTCTGTCACATCAAAAATTTTCTTCAGCAGCAGGTTAACACATGACTTTAAAAATATAGATATATATTATTGATCATAAGCACACTATTACAAAACAAATACAGTAAAATAGTTTTTATATGATTGGTAATCTTTGGAGGTATTTCTTTATTTTAATAACTTTTTGACACTTTAGAATAATCATAAAAAATAAAGATACAATTTTGTTTTTATTAATTCAAGTTTTAATAACCCAGAAAAGAATTTTATTAAATTTTAGACATATTAACATTTTTAAAAAAAGTAAAAGAAACAGAAAAAATATCTGTATTTCTTCTTTCAAATATATATTATTTTAATGAAAATTATTGTACCTAATATTCTATCAATTTTATTCCGAAATATATTTTTTTTAATTTTATTGACTGTAAATTAAAAATGTTTATATATTTTATACTCCAACATGAGAGTTTTTTATTATTATTATTTTTGGTTTATAACATAAAACGGTAAAATGGAACAGGATTATGTGGACATGTTTCAAAATTTATGTTTCAATAATGTCCCAATGATGTTTTTGTTGACTGTTATTTTTCGACATTTTCTTGTCATAAAAGTAAGTTAAAGAGGCGATGGATATCACTTGCGAATATATGTCATTAACCTAATGGACGACGTAATGTAAACAGGGGCAACCATTCCATCAAATATGATACAACTAATAAGTGTCATATTCTGAAGATATGGATTAAGTTTAGGTAACGACTACTGCAAAATTCAATTGGATATCATTTTATTTTTATAAAACTATCCAGTTTCATAGTACGTTCATAAAATGTTACATTCATCATAATCAGACTTTAAGTTTTATATGTCGCAGGAAACAAAATATTAAATAATTTAGAGATATATAAAAAAAGAAAAAAAAGGGGTATTAAATATTAAAAAAAAAATTAGTTATATGTAATTTTTGCAACCGACTATTTTGTTTTTCAAAAATTTGTAGGTAGGACATATCAAATAATGTAAAAACATATGAGGATTTTGGGTTAGAATTTAATAACAACAAAATAAAAATTAATGGCAATAGTTGAAACATAAGATAATTGAATCTAAATTATAATAAAATGGACGCAATACAGCGATAGATATATCTGAATTTAAGAGTAGAACTTAATAGTTCTTCAGAGCTATAATGTGCTGGGATAAAACATCACCAAAATGATACAAAACATTACCAAACATCACGATTAGAAAAATATGTGTGAAATAAAAAAGACGACCACAGAGATTGGTGTTTTCTTGTGGAAATTAAAAACAATAATCCGTTACATCGCTGAAACGAATAAAGGCAGGGGATTAATGTGAATTACAAAAATGTATATGTAAAAACCAAAGCCGAAGCCCGGCCGGTTTTCAAATGGGCTGGCTATTACGAACTTTGACTACGGGGTTCGTAACTCCGTACGGAGTTCGATATACTTGAAAAAAACAACGTATGTACTATTTTGGCTGATCACTTCCCGATAAGACTAGAAAAACCTCGCAAAAATTTGACGTGCTGTTGCAAGAATCTTTTTGCCCGATACTTGTCCTATTTCTATAAAGTTTATTCAGAATTCTTTAGGGTTCAAAACTCTTAATGTTTCGCGATTTTCTGAAAAAAAAGTATATTTCGTCGAAAATGAAAAGTTTGTTTTTCATCAACCAGATTCTATTTGATACCTTATTCATCCAATCTCAAACATTATACTAATGTAAAAAAAAATACTTTCGGGAATAGATAAAAAATACATCTATGATATATTTCTTAATTAATTATTAAAGAAAGGAAGATCAACAAGTTTTTTCTCTCAAACTCAGCGATGAAATAGAGAAAGGTTACGGTGTTTCCTTCCTATTAACCCCCTTTATCGCAAAATACGTTACTTTGATGACGCACGTGACATCGCAGTTGAGGGCTTTTTACGGTTCATGGAAACAGATGAGGTTAGCTTGTAAAAATTGACAAGCGTATCGAGGTCGATCATATATATTATTTCTCCTGTCAACATCCCTTTTTCTAAGAAAATATGAAACGCAGAACAACGCATGAGATACTATATGAAATGTTTTTGAACCGGCTTCTGACATAGCCCACTTAACAATTCGTTAAAACATGTTTTTAATTAAAATTTGCTGAAAATTAAAAATTAAATCGGCATTATTTTCATAAAAGAAATAAAAGGTTTCCCTGAAATTATTGTTGCCGAAAAAAATAAAATACCACATTATATGATGCTCAGCAATTATTATAAAAAACACCGCACGGGTTTATTTTACACTTATGATTAAAAAGCGAAATTGAAATTGAAATATTTAGATTTATATTTCCAAGTCCCATGTTTTTCCCGAAGCGGATGACGTCATCCTCTAATGCAGTCAAAATACGATTGTTAATTTTTTTTCTCGCGCGTGCCTTTAGCAATCTTGGATCAGTTTTTAGTCTAACTTTGATGGAATAAATTAGATGATATTCTGGCTTGACTAACAACTAAATGTTGTTTGCAGATATTTTTATCCTTGCTTTTCCTTTAGAAGTTTAAACCTGCATCTAATAACTATTACATATTGATAAAAAATGATACTTCTCTATTATCCCGTCGACCACTTTTCATAACAAAAAACTATCGCCAAATAAACGGGAGAACGTTGCCATTGGATTATCAATAAATAAATAAATAAATAAAATATAAGAATTTAAGGACACAATTGTTATTTTAATTAATAAAATAACTGCTAAATCAGTAAAACAGAATAAAAATACACGCAAATATCGAATGTAAAACCACTAGATGACGTAACAAACGCCTATAATGATTCTGACATGAAGTAAATGGGACTGCATTTTTGGCATTTAATCTTACAGTTTGGCGGTAGTTTTTTGTTATGAAAAGCGGTCGACGGGATAATAGAGAAGTACCTAAAAAGTATTAGATTTCGGTGCGAAATCTTCGCACGGGCCCTCTGGTATATGTTTAATGTAATACCGGGAAGCGGTAAGGGTATTTAAGATATATTTAATGTTATTTTACCGGGCCAGGGCTAACACAGGCGGGTCTGTTACTCAATATTAATTTTGCTTTTATATTTATAGACTTGTCGTTCGGAATCCTATGCTAAATTGATCTTTAACAAGAAACAATTTCTTTTTTTTAACTTCAGGAGAATTTTTTTTTTCATTTAAAAAGTATTTATCACTGTAGCAAATTTTGACTCTTTAGGGATTATGATACTTCCATTAAAGTTATTTAAGGGTGTTTAAGGGTGTATATTATCACGATAAATCTGCTTATTAACAATTGAAAACCATTTAATTTTTTTTTGTGTGTGTTCATTCTACAGTGTTTTAATGTGCCCAATAATTTAATAAATTTCCACAATAAATCTGCTTATTAACAATTGAAAACTATTTAATTCCTTGTAAAACCCATGTGAAGCTAGTTTCTGTAATTTTGTTAAAAATATAACTTGAAATATATACTCTATATGAATTGTTCTTTATTAATTATTTAATGTTTTAAGTACGTTTAACAGGGTGTTCGAAGAGTCTTTTCTGTTTCAAAATTTATTAATATCCGCTATATATAAGATAGAGATGTGAAACTGGTGCCTAAATTTTGGAAAACTAACCAAGTTTTTTTTGTGTTGCAGGTTTCAGAAAGTAGCTGTAATGTAGCAGTGTCGGTTTCCAGGAAACCGTAATTGTTCACAATTCAGGAAAAGGCTCAGTGGGTCCTCGGTATCACCAGACACGTTTATAATCTGTAATTCACGTGAGGCCGTACGCACTGACTGTCTGGGACTTCGCATAATACATTGTACAATACATCGCACAATACATCTTCGACACTTTCAGCTGAGGTTGATAGTCGGTTAGTTCTCGGTATCTGGTGCGGTTTCTCGGACAGCGACACTGCTACACGTACAGCCACGTTACGTAAACCTGCAACAACAAACAAAAAAAAAACATGGTTAGTTTTCCAACATTTTGGCACCAGTTTTACATGTCTCTCTTCTATATAGCGGTTGTAATTATAGGAATACATTTTGTAATCAGGGAATGACGGTGGTCAAAATTTTATTTTCTTTGTTTATAAGCATTTTTTAATGAATTGTTTTCCAGAAATATGTCTTTCTATAAAGAATATTTTTCAAATAAAAAAAAATTGAAAGCTTAGAATTTTTTTTTTATATAAAAAAATAAAATAAATGTTAAACTTATTTAATATTTTATATAATTCCAGAACTACTTCCCGACTTCATTATTTTTTACTCTATTGTGTGCAGAAAATCTTTCATGTTATTTTGTATAAATGACTTATAAGAATATTTTTTACAAAATTTATAATAAATTTAAAAGTGAAAAAATGGGATTTTTGTGAGTCATTTTTACTTTGGGACTATATTTTCAAAATTCACACATTAAATTAAAAATCCTGAAGACAATTTATTAAAAAAATAACATAGAACCCCTGTACAACATTACATACACATAACTTGTAAGGAAGTTTAGATATGCCCTTTTAAAAATCACCCATTATGAAAAAATCCGTTCTGAGATAAATGGACTTGAAGTTTTAGTTATGGGCCGGACTGATAGCATGACATAAAAAAAAAATATATCTGCTGATGTAATCACCGTAGAAATATGTGGTTTACTTTATTTAAATTATTTAATATTATAGTATTTTATTTCATAATCATCACGATATTATCAAAAAAAGAAAAGAAAAGAAAAGAAAATATATTTTTGGAGAATTTAATTTGTTTGGAGTATTTTGATCTCCGGAGACTTTTAATTACAGAAATTTAATGAAAGAAATATCTTTCATCAATTTCTTTTTCTGGTGTCTGTTATAAAGTACACAAGCTCAGGTATTTTGCAGGGGACGATTTTTTTAGGCAGATTTAAAAAAAAAAAATTCATTTTACTTACTTTGTTTCAGGAACTACGAAACAATATAGAACAGTTATATACAATAGTCATATCAAATATTCATATGGAATACAATACAAGTATGATGAATAAAGTATTCCCGATGAAAGGTCTGTATTCTTGCATCACCACATGAATTTTGGCCAGGGCGTTTATCCAGTCGAACATTGGTACTTAGGTACATCAGCCTTTGACCACAACTCTCAAGTATGGCCGGAAAGTTTGGGAAATTACCGAACTTCGTGCTTTGGGAATAGCATAACGTACAATTTTTTTGTCTAAAGAAAACATTTTATGCATAAATATGAATAACAAAATACAAGATTTAGAACTAACAACTATCATGAATTTTAGAGTTGGATAAGTTTTTCTCTCATTCATATGATTCAACATTTCCTATAAAAATGTTGCTAATTAGCAGACTTTTGAAAAACAAATACGTTAACAGAATTAGAAACTCGTCCCACTAGCTAAATATATATATATTATGATATATTCAAAATTATGCGCCTGTTTAAACGAGTTTAAAAATTTGTTGTACATCTAAAATCCTCTCAAGCATAATAACTTCATATAAGGTTATATTTTTAAACAATACTCAGAAAACTGTGAATGTATCATTTGTACTCCTTTATTACATAAAACTACTTATGCTTCTAAAAAATAAATGTATAAATTAGCACTTTATTCGTGTATATGTGTAAATTTGTAAAATTACACGCTTGTCACAAAAATTATATGTTTATCTTAGAAATTTAACTTTCTTATGTGTGTTTAGTTTATGAATTAGAGCTTTTATTTTTCTTAGCACTTGTAATTATTCAGACCAGTGTGTAAATGTTAAAAAATATATTAATTTACACAAATTGGCTTGTTATTGTAATTTACACATAGTTATGTGTTCATAGATAACTGTGTAAGTTTTTAAAGACTAGGTGTATATGTTAAAATACAAAAGAAAAGAAAATCTTGCAATAAGAAGCTGCGATTACTCTTAAAACATCTTTTATGCATGTAATACCTCTAAGGCTAAAATTTATCTTTTATAAAGAATGAAATAAAAAAAAAGCTAAATATTCAAAATTAATTAAACAAAATTTGTAAAATGTTCATAATTATACTCAATTGAAAAAATTCTATTTCTACCGAAAATAATTTCCATATTTTTTATACCAGGCCTATGCTTCACAAAAAAAAAAAATCTAAAAACTGTAACGATATTTGAAAATGCGGTTGTGCAATCATAGTTGATTTTTCAAAGTGCTGCTCTGAAAAAATCACAGTTCCCTACTTCATATCCCGTTTCGGACAAGTAATGCTTGTTTACCGTAGATTGAGCTCACTAGAGAATTTTTACTTCTGACATAAATGCGTCTTTGAAAACTAATAATTTAAATTCATAAAGATTGACGTTTGTCTTTTAAAGTTATTTTTAACAGAAATTTTTCAACACGGAAGTACGTATAATGATGGAATAATTTTTTGGAAAAAGACAAATTTTCCTGGAATTATGATTAAAAATCCTTTAAATTCCGGAAATAGTACTGGCTTTCTGATTGCCAGTACAATTACCGTATTATAATGGAAAATTTATTTTACTCTGTATCTTTTTTTGCATGTTATTCCGGAATATGTGTAAGAACATACTACTACACAGACATATGTGTTTGAATATTACACAGAAATATGTTTAACGATATAGCACAGAAATATGTATACACAAGTGCAATTTCGACATATAACTCTGCATTTCACAGATGTAACATTTTTCACATTTATATAGGTGAGAGTGATCATCAAAACACACAGGACAATGTATATTTTGAAAATTGTGCACCAATTCTGGGATCCAATATCTCGGAATTTACACGCTACTTTACACATATGGACAAATCCTTTCTGCATCATCAGAATGCTTGTTTTAATGTGTAAGTTTACGCATTTATTTTTTAAAGTGTAATATGAAATTTAGTAAGCTTTGATAATACAGCAATATAGTATAACATAAAATCGCTTTTTTAGATTATTCAATAAAAAAATTATCTTTTTCAAAAATGTTCTCTTTTTTACTAGAGAAAATTATTAAAAAGATTTTAAGGAACCAATTTTGTATGAATTCGGCAAAGAAATTTGGACAATTTATTTGTAATAATAGGGTTTTCGCTTTCTAGAATGTGTTAATGTGTCCAAAGTTTAATAAATTATCACGATAAATCTGCTTATTAACAATTGAAAACCATTTAATTTTTTGTGTGTGTTCATTCTACAGTGATTTAATGTGCCCAATAATTTAATAAATTACCACAATAAATCTGCTTATTAACAATTGAACACTATTTAATTCCTTGTAAAACCCATGTGAAGCTAGTTTCTGTAATTTTGTTAAAAATGTAACTTGAAATATAGACTCAATATGAATTGTTCTTTATTAATTATGTAAAAGACCCTTATGTTTTAAGTACGTTTTACAGGGTGTCCAAAGAGTCTTTTCTGTTTCAAAATTTATTAATATCCGCTATATATAAGATAGAGATGTGAAACTGGTGCCTAAATTTTGGAAAACTAACCAAGTTTTTTTTTTTTTTTTGTTGCAGGTTTCAGTAAAGTAGCTGTAATGTAGCAGTGTCGGTTTCCAGGAAACCGTAATGGTTCACAATTCAGGAAAAGGCTCAGTGGGTCCTCGGTATCACCAGACACGTTTATCATCTGTAATTCACGTGTGGCCGTACGCACTGACTGTTTGGGACTTTGCATAATACATTGTACAATACATCGCACAATACATCATTCGCACAATGCATCTCCGACACTTTCAGCTGAGGTAGATAGTCGGTTAGTTCTCGGTATCTGGTGCGGTTTCTTGGACAGCGACACTGCTACATTTACAGCCACGTTACGTAAACCTGCAACAACAAAAAAAAAACATGGTTAGTTTTCCAACATTTTGGCACCAGTTTTACATGTCTCTCTTCTATATAGCGGTTGCAATTATAGGGATACATTTTGTAATCAGGGAATGACACCCTGTATATTTTTCATTTATAAAAAAAAATATGCAGGAGAACGTTAAAACTTTAATTACTTTAAAATTGTTATTTATAGAAAACAAAAGCTTTCTTTTACATATTTAAATATTTCATAAATATGTACTTTGTGTTTGTAAAACGTTTATTAGGTATTGTAATCACACATTTGTAATAAAAGTTTAAAGGGATAAAACTGATTTTATGTAATTTTTTTTAACATCTAAAACTTTATATAAAAGTTTATATAAAGGTTTATTTAAATAATTACATAAATTTGAAGAGGAATCTATTTCATAAAATATTTAAGAAAATAAAGAAACTTTTTTTCTTAGCTTATACATGAAAAAGAAACAAAAACCATTTATTTATGACAATATGTGTTTACAAGTTACTCTAATGAAAATAAACAAAAACTAAACAATACAATGATTTACAACTTCACTTTTATTCATTTTCCTTTCCTGAAAAAAAAATTAATTTGAAAGTCAAATAAATTAAAGAAAAAAATATGTGATGAAGAAAAGGATTTTTCTAAATACAACGACATTTTTTCAGTTTTTTATCTTAAAATCGATTTTTTTTAAATGTATAGAAGAAAAAAACCTTTTATCTGTGTTTTCTTCAGATATTGTTTCTGAATTTCTATCAATAAACTTGGATGTAACAAATAAAATAGTAACTTTCATTTTTTTGCATAACTCAGTGCTCTTGGGAGAAAAACATCCTTGAATCAAAACAGCAATAAAACATTAAACAGTATTCAAATTGATAACTCTTGACAGTTGGAAGCATTTTTTTCGAGCGAATTTTTTACTCATTGATTTTCCAAATATGTCTCAATTTTCAACAGATATGGCTTTTATAGGGTACGGACGAAAGCAGACATCATGAAGAAACAAGTAATTTTGAAGAAAGAAAAAACAATTTTAAGAAATTGTTTCATATCTTATTGAAATAATAATTAATTTTTGCATGCCAGTTGCCTTATTTTAATGAGTGTGATTTTTCCCAACAGTGTGTAATTTACGCTCATAAATCGGTAATGATCCTTCAATCGGTAATACGGTGAATATAATGGTGCTTAGTGAGCAGCTTTGGGAATAATCAGAAAATAAACATTAGATATTTTAATTATGTTTTAAATAAACACAATTCTTGTTTTTTTATTGACACAATATATTATCAGCGAAATAATTAAACATCCATGGTATCAATATGAAATTCGTTAATCAAATAATTTACTTGATAGAGTAAGGCGTGCTAGAAAACTACTGAGACCAGAAATTTGTAATTTCTCATTTGACTGACTAACGATTATATTTTGCATTGGCATCATCAGTACTTTTTGCAATTCTTCTACTGCATTACAAAGTTCAACAGCTTGCTACGGTACAGTTTTTGCACTTTTATTCAAAATCCCCAATACAGAGAGATCTGCAGAATGTTTTCTAATCTGTTTATCTTTTAGTAGGTGATGTAATAACGATTGTACATACGCTAGCAGAGTTCCAAAGAAGTGTTTGCATATGAACATACCTTTGTCATGTCTCTGAAAAGTAAGTTGTGGTTGCGACACTCGTATAAAATGCAAATAGAATGTTCAAATTATGCTGCATAAATTGTTGCAATCCAGAGGTATATACTTTTATAGTACCATTGTTATCATATCCTTGTTTACGAATATTTTCAATATCTTGTCCCAATGCGTCAAGTTCATGTACATGCTTAAAGTTTAAGCTGTAAAAATTTTCATGTTTAATAATTATTGCCGCTAAAAAGTGACAAAATATCCGCGTATATACTTACAGGAGCCTTATATTATACACCACTAGCTACATATCTAATTATCGACATTTTTTCGTGGTAACTGATGTTGGGAATACAATTGCGAATTACTGCAAAATATTTTGGATCCTTGATTCCCAAAATACTTATTGTGGAACAGTTTAATTCATTATAATGTTTGTAACAGTCATGTCGCTCTTAGTGATAGTGAACAAATCTAATCAGTCGAAAGAGAACAAAATTCAAAGTCAAGTTTATTAAAATCTTAAATGGGCAGGATTTTGAGAAAGACACTACTAATTTCCCTTATGCCAAAAGAATCCAGATCCCACGATACTTCACTCAGCAAAATACAACTTCAAATATTAATTAGAAATAACTCCAAACGTAACTTACAACCTTGAAGATGCAACAAGTCAGGATACATTCAACAAATATTTAATATCCGCTTCTACAAGCTAATCGAACTCTGATGGCAAGGTGTCCTTCTAGGCTACTACTGAAAGTGGCGCACCATGAGCACCAAAATAATTTTATTTTCAATTAGCAGAAAATAGCGTAATATACGCTTACCAACTGCTACGCTCCTTTCTCAGCTTTGGATAGTTGAGCACAATACCCGGATCCAACATCAACTCACAGGGAGGAGAAACTCGATCCAAGTTCCACTTTCCCAACGCATCCCAGTGCTTAAATATTAACACATCGATTGGCCAGACGTAAGAATTTGCATAAATATCGATACGAAGCAAAAACTCACAAGTTCCGAGGTTTTCACACTCATTCATCGAAAGTTTAAGAAAGATAGCCTTGATCACTTTTACGCACATTGACAATTAGTGGACAAAAAATACGTTCACAATCAAAACTTCACCTACTCTTATGAGTAGTCGATATATCATAAGTTCATTTCGCATACTTTTTTTAAATAATGCTCGTAGAGTTTTTACAGTTTATTTTGCAATTAATAAATGAAACTTTCCTGGCAATTGATCAACACCAAAGAAATTTCTATTATGCGGTGTTCCTACAGGTTGTTTCACGAAGGACCCCTAACTTTAAAAATAAATAACTAGGAAAAGGTGATAGATAGAAAGCATGAAACCAATAGTATGGTTATTAAAATAAACGTAAGAATCTGATAGAGAAATCTCAAAATTTTAGTTAAAATAGCGCCGATAGACGGCGCTACAGATTGCAATACGGATAACTATAAAGAGAGTTCAGACTCCAAGAACGATCAGGGTCGAATATATAGCTGTTGAAACATGATCACTATTAGCGTAAAGTGCAAGAAAAGCCGGAAGTGACATTGAAGGACAGTGTTTACCGCAACAATCCTTTAACACTCGAGGAGCTAGAGGAGACTTTTTGTCAAGTTTGTGTGTTGATTTTCGGTGACATACTACGGGATGTCACTGACAATTTCATTCTTCGGCTGTGACATGTGGGTGTTTTGTGAAATACTTTAGTATAAAGTATTAGTATAAAGTATATTTTGAATCGCTTTGGATGTGATACAGCATACTTATGGTTATGCCACCTGTAGCGCCATCTATCGGTGTAATTTGTTACTAAGAGTTTGAAGTTTCTGTATTACATTTTTATGGAGGTTTTTAATAAACATACCACTGGTTTCATACTTCTATCTATCGCCGTTTCCGAGTTTTTTTTTTCAAAGTTAGGGTCCTCCGTGAAACATCCTGTATATGTTTCTAATAATTCTTATTAGCTTTAGAAACTATTCACTTTAGAAAATAACATTAAAACCAACCGTGTCCTAAAATTACTAAAATTTCCGTTGTGTATTTTTATGAATCAAACCACTGCTCTTCTCTGTAAAACATGAAATATTTTGTAATAATTATGTTATACTGCAATGCGTTGGTGTGTGCTTGAAAAGACGATAGTAGATTACACACTAGCGTGGGGCCCAATTAGAAGTTATCTGTGCGGCCGGACCTGGTTTTATTCTTACATATATATATATTTAAATAGCCAAAGCAATTATTAATAACTAGCAAGCTACGCCCGTTACGCTGGTCAATTTCTTTTAACGAACATTTAATCAAACAAAATATTGACATTTCATAAATAACTTTTATATTTTAACAGAATAATAAGGCTACTATAATTTGTGACTCGTGCTATAGCCAATATACACGTCAGGACACGTCGCCCTTATCACTATATTTTTACGCATGAAGGTTTAGCTATGGTACTCCATTGGAAAATTTGGTAATTTTTTAAATTCAATACTTGAAAAACGGCATAATCATTAGATTTGAAATTTATATCAATAAAAATACAATTTTTTACCTTTCAAACGCAGTTTGTCTAACAATTTTCTGACAAATACTTTTTGAGCTATCATTTTTTTCAGTAACTTCAAATGTTTCATTTTCCGAGATTAATCTGTTGCAACAATTAGCGAAAAACCCAGTCGTCAGCAACGCATAGTTTTTTATTAAAGAGGCTGTTGGAGCAGGGATTGTCACCACCAATTTGCCACCATCACTTTTGAAATCGGTTCCGTGGTCCCAGAGATTCCATAGAAATTGTAATTTAGAATGACTTCAGAACGCTTTTCGCTCATTTCACCCATTTAAATTTCGATTTTTTTTTAAATTTATTTTTAGAGAGCATTTACATCTTATAAGTAACTACAATGCTAAATTTCAAGTTTCTTGCACCTTCAGTATAAAAAAGTCGCAATTTTCGAACATTTTTCGATCCTGCACCCCATTGATGTTAGTGGCACCGACATAAAATATAGCCTATGTTGGAGTAGGGATTGTCCCCATCAATTTGCCACCATTACTTTTGAAATCGGTTCTGTAGTTCCAGAGATTTCATAGAAATTGTAATTTAGACTGTTTTTAGAACGCTTTTCGCTCATTTCACCCTTTCAAATTTCAATTTCTTTTTTATTTTGTTCTTAGAGAGCATTTACATCTTATAAGTAACTACAATGACAAATTTCAAATTTTTAGCTCCTTCAGTATAAAAAAGTCGCAATTTTCGAACATTTTTCGATCCTGCACCCCATTGATGTTAGTGGCACCGACATAAAATATAGCCTATGTTGGAGTAGGGATTGTCCCCATCAATTTGCCACCATTACTTTTGAAATCGGTTCTGTAGTTCCAGAGATTTCATAGAATAAAACTGCCCAGTTAAACTGAGGGCATTGAGTTCACAGGCTATTCACACTAATTGTATATTATACTCTTATTTCAAAGAATTTGAAATAAGCTCATCGAAAAATGAAGAAATAAACAATATATTAAGGGGGGGTCATCCCCCCGTTACCCCCCTCATAATTAACTAACGAACCCCTTAAACTAATCAGGTAAATCTCTAATTACAATGAATATATATACAAACTTTGAAGAAAATCGGATAATTCTACATGAAAAACCCATTTATATAAAATAAGGGGGGATTAGCCCTCCGTTCCCCCCTTTATACTTAACCAATCAATCCCGAAAACTAATCAAGGATGCGCCTTAACACAGTGAACCTATAAATAAAATTTGAAGGAAATGGGATAATTCTGCATGAAAAACCCATTTATATAAATTAAAGGTGGTATTAGCCCCCCCGTTCCCCCCCTTTATACTTAATCAATTAATCCCGAAAACTAATCAGGGAAGCGTCTTAACTCAATGAACCTATAAACAAATTTTGAAGCAAATGGGATAATTCTGCATGAAAAACACATTTATATACATTAAGGGGGGATTAGCCCACCCCGTCCCCCTCTTTATACTTAACGAATCAATCCCGAAAACTAATCAGGGAAGCGCCTTAACACAGTGAATCTATAAAGAAAATTTGAAGGAAAACGGAATAATTCTGCATGAAAAACCCATTTATATAAATTAAGGGGGATTATCCCCCCGTTCCCCCCCTTTATACTTAACCAATAAATCCCGAAAACTAATCAGGGAAGCGCCTTAACACAGTGAACCTATAAACAAAATTTGAAGGAAAACGGATAAATTCTGCATGAAAAACCCAGTTATATAAAATAAGGGGGGATATGCCCCCCGTTCCCTCCTTTATACTTAACCAATCAATCCCGAAAACTAATCAGGGAAACGTCTTAACACAGTGAACCTATAAACAAAATTTGAAGGAAATGGGATAATTCTGCATGAAAAACCCATTTATATAAATTAAGGGGGGGGGGTTATCCCCCCGTTCCCCCCTTTATACTTAACCAATCAATCCCGAATACTAATCAGGGAAGCGCCTTAACACAGTGAACCTATAAACAAAATTTGAAGGAAAACGGAATAATTCTGCATGAAAAACCCATTTATATAAAATAAGGGGGGGATTAGCCCCCCGTTCCCACCTTTATACTTAACCAATCAATCCCGAAAAATAATTAGGGAAGCGTCTTAACACAGTGAACCTTTAACCAAAATTTGAAGGAAATGGGATAATTCTGCAGGAAAAACCCATTTATATAAATTAAGGGGGGATTAACCCCCCGTTCCCCCCTTTATACTTAACCAATCAATCCCGAAAAACTAATCAGGGAAGCGCCTTAACACAGGGAACCTATAAACAAAATTTGAAGGAAAACGGAATAATTCTGCTTGAAAAACCAATTTATATAAATTAAGGTGGGATTAGCCAACCGTTCCCCCCTTTATACTTAACCAATCAGTTCCGAAAAGTATTCAGGGAAGCGTCTTAACCCAATGAACCTATAAACAAAATTTGAAGGAAAACGGAATAATTCTGCATGAAAAACCCATTTATATAAATTAAGGGAGGATTAGCCCCCCGATCCCCCCCCCTTTATGCTTAACTAATCAATCCCGAAAACTAATCAGGGAAGCGCCTTAACACAGTGAACCTATAAACAAAATTTGAAGGAAAACGGAATAATTCTGCATGAAAAACCCATTAATATAAATTAAGGGGGATTATCCCCCCGTTTCCCCCCTTTATACTTAACCAATCAATCCCGAAAACTAATCAGGGAAGCGCCTTAACACAGTGAATCTATAAACAAAATTTGAAGGAAAACGGAATAATTCTGCATGTAAAACCCATTTATATAAATTAAGGGGGATTATCCCCCCGTTCCCCCCCTTTATACTTAACCAATAAATCCCGAAAACTAATCAGGGAAGCGCCTTAACACAGTGAACCTATAAATAAAATTTGAAGGAAAACGAAATAATTCTGCATGAAAAACCCATTTACATAAAATAAGGGGGATATGCCCCCCGTTCCCTCCTTTATACTTAACCAATCAATCCCGAAAACTAATCAGGGAAACGCCTTAACACAGTAAACCTATAAACAAAATTTGAAGGAAATGGGATAATTCTGCATGAAAATCCCATTTATATAAATTAAGGGGGGGTTATCCCCCCGTTCCCCCCCTTTATACTTAACCAATCAATCCCGAATACTAATCAGTGAAGCGCCTTAACACAGTGAACCTATAAACAAAATTTGAAAGAAAACGGAATAATTCTTCATGAAAAACCCATTTATATAAAATAAGGGGGGGATTAGCCCCCCGTTCCCCCCTTTATACTTAACCAATCTATCCCGAAAACTAATTAGGGAAGCGTCTTAACACAGTGAACCTTTAACCAAAATTTGAAGGAAATGGGATAATTCTGCAGGAAAAACCCATTTATATAAATTAAGGGGGGATTAGCCCCCCCGTTCCCCCCTTTATACTTAACCAATCAATCCCGAAAAACTAATCAGGGAAGCGCCTTAACACAAGGAAGCTATAAACAAAATTTGAAGGAAAACGGAATAATTCTGCTTGAAAAACCCATTTATATAAATTAAGGAGGGATTAGCCCCCCGTTCCCCCCTTTATACTTAACCAATCAGTCCCGAATAGTATTCAGGGAAGCGTCTTAACTCAATGAACCTATAAACAAAATTTGAAGGAAAACGGAATAATTCTGCATGAAAAACCCATTTATATAAATTAAGGGAGGATTAGCCCCCGATCCCCCCCCTTTATGCTTAACTAATCAATCCCGAAAACTAATCAGGGAATCGCCTTATTACAGTGAACCTATAAACAAAATTTGAAGGAAAACGGAATAATTCTGCATGAAAAACCCATTTATATAAATTAAGGGGGATTATGCCCCCTTTCCCCCCCCTTTATACTTAACCAATAAATCCCGAAAACTAATCAGGGAAGCGCCTTAACACAGTGAACCTATAAACAAAATTTGAAGGAAAACGGAATAATTCTGCATGAAAAACCCATTTATATAAAATAAGGGGGGATATGCCCCCCGTTCCCTCCTTTATACTTAACCAATCAATCCCGAAAACTAATCAGGGAAACGCCTTAACACAGTGAACCTATAAACAAAATTTGAAGGAAAACGGAATAATTCTGCATGAAAAACCCATTTATATAAATTAAGGGAGGATTAGCCCCCGATCCCCCCCTTTTATGCTTAACTAATCAATTCCGAAAACTAATCAGTGAAGCGCCTCAACACAGTGAACCTATAAACAAAATTTGAAGGAAAACGGAATAATTCTTTATGAAAAACCCATTTATATAAATTAAGGGGGATTATCCCCCCGTTCCCCCCCCTTTATACTTAACCAATAAATCCCGAAAACTAATCAGGGAAGCGCCTTAACACAGTGAACCTATAAACAAAATTTGAAGTAAAACGGAATAATTCTGCATGAAAAACCCATTTATATAAAATAAGGGGGGATATGCCCCCCGTTCCCTCCTTTATACTTAACCAATCAATCCCGAAAACTAATCAGGGAAACGCCTTAACACAGTGAACCTATAAACAAAATTTGAAGGAAATGGGATAATTCTGCATGAAAAACCCATTTATATAAATTAAGGGGAGGTTAGCCCCCCGTTCCCCCCTTTATACTTAACCAATCAATCCCGAAAACTAATTAGGGAAGCGTCTTAACACAGTGAACCTTTAACCAAAATTTGAAGGAAATGGGATAATTCTGCAGGAAAAACCCATTTATATAAATTAAGGGGGGGGGATTAGCCCCCCCGTTCCCCCCTTTATACTTAACCAATCAATCCCGAAAAACTAATCAGGGAAGCGCCTTAACACAGGGAACCTATAAACAAAATTTGAAGGAAAACGGAATAATTCTGCTTGAAAAACCCATTTATATAAATTAAGGAGGGATTAGCCCCCCGTTCCCCCCTTTATACTTAACCAATCAGTCCCGAAAAGTATTCAGGGAAGCGTCTTAACCCAATGAACCTATAAACAAAATTTGAAGGAAAACGGAATAATTCTGCATGAAAAACCCATTTATATAAATTAAGGGAGGATTAGCCCCCCGATCCCCCCCCTTTATGCTTAACTTTTCAATCCCGAAAACTAATCAGGGAAGCGCCTTAACTCAGTGAACCTATAAACAAAATTTGAAGGAAAACGGAATAATTCTGCATGAAAAACCCATTTATATAAATTAAGGGAGGATTAGCCCCCCGATCCCCCCCCCTTTATGCTTAACCAATCAATCCCGAAAATTAATCAGGAAAGCGCCTTAACACAGTGAACCTATAAACAAAATATGAAGGAAAACGGATATTTCTATGAAGAGTTATCGCATTACGTACGTACATTCATACATACAGAACCGGCTGGCAAGCTCTCAGGGCTTGACAGCCAGTTTGATAGCTAAAAAATGGCAATTTTAGAACGTTTTTTGCTCCTGCACCCCCTGGGGTTAGTGGTACCGACATAAAATATAGCCTATGCTGGAGCAGGGGTTGTCACCATCAATTTGCCACCGTCACTTTTGAAATCGGTTCGGTAGTTCCAGAGATTACCCCCTACAAACAAACAAACAAACAATCTTTACTCCTTTATAATATTAGTATAGATAAACTTGTGTCACTTAAAGAATGTTACAATACCAAAGTTTCGGCAAATATTTTTTTTATAATTATTAATTTCTGTCCTTGAAACGTCTATTTGATGATTATGTTTCTATTTTATTGAAATCGGACAAGTTACTTCTGCTATTTCTGAAATTTGATGACTGATATATTCTAAAAAATCAGATTTCTTGAGGGGTGCACTCCTTCTCCCTAGCATTCGACGAATGACGCCACTATGTGTAATTCTGTTTTTTTTTTTTTTTTTTTTTTTTTTTTTTTTTTTTTTTTTAATCAAGAAGGAGAATATATTATAGTAATTAAACAATTGTTTTATGCGTTTAATTTCAGTTATACAGTAAGTTTGATTTTCAGTATAAAAATTTTGTTTTTTAAGATCTTATTTTATGTCAAACAAAAACTTGGGAAAACATTTATCGAAAAATTTTCTGAGGTATATAGAGAAAATGTATTCTCTTTGTATAATAAAGCAAACACTTTGTCCAAAATTTAAAAAAAGAAAATAAAAAACTTTCATCTTTTTAGTTTCTTTTTCTTTTTCTTTCTACTGTCGGCAAACTCTCAAGAACGATGGAAAGGAAATATTAACTTCTGTTTTCGCAGCATGACTTGATGATTTTTTTGTGGAAAAACATTTTTTTTTTTAAACTATGATGAAATATTGCATTGCAGCTCCAGTTATAAATTTTCTCAGAAAAAAAATTTTTTTTTTTTGCTCTTTTTCTAAATATTTTCCAAAACTATGTCAACATTAATTGTGAAAACAATGATTTATTAGATGCATTTAAAATTAATATACAAGGTGTGCCATATATAAATTCATTAAAACTTTAAAAATTCATTGAAAAGGAACAAATAATACTAAAAAATTGAGGTTTGCCCGAATAAGATTACAGACAGATCGGATTTTTTTCAAACAAGAAAAAAATGTTGTGGTAAAATATTACCAATAGATGGTGCTGGCATGCATAATATGAAAAAGATTCATGGAAATCAGGCTGTCAATAAAACACCTCGATGCACAAGATTCTTCATTCGATGTATGCTATCGTGCTCGTGTATCTGCTTGAGTATGCTATCGTTACCAGATCTAGTGTTTTTGGAAAAGCTCTCAAGAATGGGGAATTAGCAAGCGGCGCATTCTGAAAATTCCGCACGGAAAAAGATCTCAAAACGAGAAAAAAGATAAATTTTCATGTGCTGGAACATTAAAGCTCGTCAGACGTTTCGGAGAAAATGGTCGTTTGGCGGATCGTCACGATGTGGAAGGTCCTCCTTGACACCTGCTCCATAATATGCATGCCAGCACCATCTATCGGTAATTGTTTGAACGACAACTTTTTTTGTTATGAAAAAAATTCAATCTTCCTCTAATCCCATTTGTAAATATCGCAACTTTTTAGCATCATTTGTTCCTTTTGAATGAATTTTTAAAATTTTAATGAATTTATGGTGCACCCGGCATGTATGTTTGTGTGTATGCAAATGATTCCATCTTTTAAACATCCCTTGATTCCAAGACATGAGAACAGTTCCTTTAAAAACATAAATTACTAATACTAGGGGATCCAACACAGGTTCTCCGGTTTACAGAATATAGGTGAAAATAATGTTTTTAAAATAAAAAGAACACACGAAAACATGTGATTCCATTACCTAAAAGATGATTAAAACTTTATTTAGGTTTTAAAGCAGTAAAATAAATCGAGCACTTTCGGCTGTGAACCTATCCTTCATCAGGATTTATAATTAAAACAGGTGTTAAAACACAAACGTCCAGATCACATTCTTGTAAAACACGCAATAGAGATTCATTTTTAAAAATTCATGCTTGAAAGCTATTTTAAAAAACATAAAAAAAAACACAGAGATACAATGTCTGTTAAAATTTGTGTTTTATTTATAATATTTTATTCATTGATGAAGTTTTATTTTCGTTATGGAATTTTCGACGGAAACAAATGCTGAACGATTTATCATATATTATTATAATACGAGCAAATCTTGTGTGTGTGTATGTGTATGTGGGTGTGACTGTAAATTTTATCTAAAAAACAGCTATAACGATTTTGACTAAATTTTGTATCCTTTTTTTGGGTAATAGAAGACCATTTGACAAGGTCCCGTGTTCAAGAAAATTCGATTAGTGGGTCATTTTGGGGATGGATCAAGCTAATTGTATCTTATTAAAACGGTTATAACGATTTTCACTAATTTTTGTATCATACCAGTTTGGTGAAGACCATTGGGCTAAGTCACATATTCGAGAAAATTCGATTAGTGGGTCATTTGAGGGTCACTACGGATCAAGCAAATTTTAACTGAGCGTAGGTAAGTATTCCTTGCAGGTATTGTTTCCAATGCAAGCGGATCAACATTTCGTAATCGAGATGCACGCGATAGAGAAACATAGAAAAATCATGCTTTAAAAATTTTATAAAAATCTTAATACACTGTAAAAAATGACCGATGTTTCTTATTTTATGAAAATATGCTATAACCACGAACGAAAATATAATATAATCTTCTGAGTTATCCGAAATTTCAAATAGAATGTTACATTGTCTTTTGAATCCCCAGAAACGAATACATCTTCAAAATTTAAAGAATAATTTATAAAAACAAATTATTTTTAGCTGCCCGAATTTTTCAGAAACGTTTCCGAAGGGTTTTTATAGTGTATTAATTAGTGTCCTTAGCCTGGAATACCTGTTTTTCGAATGCTATCCATTCTGAAGTAAACATTTTCATTCTCAAAAAAATGTTTAACCAGACAAACATGCAAAATTAACAGCGTTAACAATAACATTAAAATTAAGATTATTTATTTACTCTTTCATGTATAAATTAACTTATGCGGCTGAAAACGTGTGCTTGAGAATGGATAACATTCGAAAAACAGGTATTCCAGCCTGAGGACACTAATTAACACACTATAAAAACCTTTCGGAAACGTTTCTGAAAAATTCGGGCAGCTAAAAATAATTTGTTTTTATAAATTATTCTTTAAATTTTGAAGATGTATTCATTTCTGGGGATTTAATAGACAATGTAACATGCTATTTGAAATTTCGGATAACTCAGAAGATTATATTGTATTTTCGTTCGTGGTTATAGCATATTTTCAAAAAATAAGAAACATGTGTCATTTTTTACAGTGTATGAAGGGGTTAGAATGACAGTGGAGTAAGTCAAAATTTAGTTATTTGAGAAACTAAAGGTTTCGTGAAACTTGTTGTAATGTCGTTGCATTGAGTGGTCCAACGTGTTTTGCCCTCAAGCGACTCCGTAAGGGAACTATGACTTATTTGACTGGCACATTGAACATAAATTAATATACGTTCAGTAAAAATAACGTTATCTCGATTATCAAAATTTTTGACTTACTCCACTGTTATTGTAATCCCCTCAAATATCAATAAATAAAGATATCCGTTTTTTAAAGAAGTTGCAATTGAAAAAGCATTTTTTTCCCTATTCTACGGTGTGAAAATTGAAATTGTGCGACGTCTTGAAGTTAAAAAAAATGCAGTAAAAACGGAATTTATCAGTCAGGTGTTGCCATCGTCAAAATGACATGTTTTTGCTGTATAATATAAATACTTTATTTAACCATATTTTATAATTGACTTGGTGTCGGCAACGTGTCTTGTCTTTTTATTCTCGATTTACCACATAAATAAATATATAAAAATATTCCTCAATGAATTTATACTTGTATTGCATTTCTATTGCCTAAAAATCATTTTTTGAATATATTAATTAAAAAAAAATCCTAATCCTGTTAAAATTTGACGAGAACTTGTTAGAAAGTATAAAAGCTCTTTTCACTAACCGAATGTAATCAGATTCCAAATTCATGCACTCTTTAATAAAAAATAAATAATATTAAAATTTTAATAAAACAAATTCTTTATATTATTATTATGAGATCTTGTAGATTTTAATATATATAAAATAACTTAAACACAAGCTTTATATTTTAATTTTAATAAATTCAAAATTTGTTTATAATTTATTTAATTTTAATTTATTGAGAATGAAAAAAAAAAATACAAATACATTAGGACAAAAATCTTATGCAGGATGATTCAAAACTATATGTCAGAAATGTAAAGGGGTAGAGGGGACCTAAATAAGCAGATTTCGTATAGGAATGTAGGTGTGTAAATGCAGCGTTGAGGCAGTAGAAGGCGCTGTTGAGTTCAGCGGATCAAAGTGCTTCGCTGGCTTGAAACATCATTCCCCGCACGGATTTCGAGCAACATGCATCGTTACACCAATGCGAGCCTGCCGACATGCATTTCATGTATGGGGCTGCGCAAGGAAATGAAGTAGCTGCTCAAAGGAGGCAAATGGAACTATTTCCTGGTAAGAATCTGTTGTATCGCTGATACGGGTACTGGAAGATATCGCAGAATTCCTGCTGTAGAAGAAGAAGTATTACGCACAGTAGAGGATAGTCCTTTGACAAGCCTGAGAACTGTTGGACATGCACATCCTTTGAGCTGCCGCTCCATTTTCTTTCGCAGCCATATACATGGAACGCATGTCGGTAAGCTCAGAATTGGTGTATCATTTTGCTCGAAATCCGTGCGGAGAATGACAATTCAAGCCCGTAAAACGCTTTTCATCAGGCGAACTCAACAGTGCCCTCTACTCCCTCAACGCTGGATTTCCGTACCCACATTCCTATACAAAATCTGCTTATTTGCGTCCCCTCTCCCTGCATTTACAGTTCTGACATATAGCTTTGAAATCCCTGTAGATTGCTTTAGATAATAATTTTTTTAGTATAAAATATTTCTTTTAGTATCAAATTACTTACTAATTGGTTTTTCAACTAAAAATATAACTGAAACAAAACTCACATAATTTGTCATTTTTTGTTAAAGAACTTTAAAAGTATTTTTTCCTTTTATTCTGTTAAACTCTTCTCATTATTTGAAACATAAGACTATTTTTTATTTAAAAAAAGGATGTGTCGTGGGTTTCGGCAGTTTACTTCAGTGTAGTTTCTGGAAATCTTATTTTTTTTGTTCTTGGAATTTCGTAAAATTGATTCTTGTTCTCCAGAACGAAAGATGCTCTAGACTTTTCTATTTCATTTTGTCTTCGTTAGCAAATCAAAGATATAAAATATTGAGTTTCAGATGCTGCAGCATGACATTTTGCTCTTTACATGAAATATATTGTTTTACAAAGCTGAAATGATGTATAAAGTAACATTTATAAGCACTTTTACCCGACGAATTGTCCACACTTTCTTTAACTTTTATCAAATGTTGTTATGAAATATATATTAACCATGATGTCAGATTTGTATATACATAATATATACAGGGTTATTCAAAATCAATCATCCGATTTCAAAATGTATATTTTCATAAATAAACGACACAGGCTTATCATAAGAGACGTTAGTCTCTTGAGTGACGCAGCGAAAAACCGAAAACCGTAAGCCCAAAACCGAAGATTCCGTCACTCTCATATATACAGCTAGCAGGACATCAAAGGAAAATCGAAACGCCGACATTTAATATCTCAGTAAATATGAGGCATACCGTTTCGATTTTTTCACATTAGTCTTATATCTATGGCCTAACTCTATCCTGAAATTTATAGATTTCTACATGCAGTAGATTTTGAGATCTGGAAACCAATTTTTAAGCGAAAATGGAAAATGTAATGGTGTAATGGGCACAGAGGTGTTATCTCGAAAATGGATCGAACGATTTTTTTTTAATTAATATATTATATTAATCGCTTTTAGATGAAGAGAGTAAGATTTTGAGCTAACGTAGGAAAACTCTTGTTTTTTATATAATCCATCTTCAAAATCGGACTCTTTTCTTATGCTTTTTCTGGTAGACTAACATTAAAGATTTTCGGCCTTTTCACCCTTTTTTATTCCTGCGCGGTCAGGATGTTCATGGGTATCACGGTTATAGTTAAAGGCGATTTCGCAATCATATGTGGCTGAAGAACTATTTAGATTTTTTTTTTTTTTTTAATATGAAAACAGTTTATTATACATTCCAAAATATGTATTAAATTAAATTATGGTTAAATTTTTTATCTTTCTTGTTCGGATGCAAATAATTCATATTTTTAATCTGCATTTGGTAGAAAAATGAATTATCTTTAATTTTAAAAACGAGAAATTCGTAATTACATGTATAAAATTAGATTGTATTTATTATTGGCATTTATGATTTCAAAATTTTTAATAAGAAATTGTTTTTTTGCTAGTATACAGTGGGCAAAGTCTCTAGCCATGCCAACCAACCAATCGGTTGATTATCTGACTGATAGTTTAGCCACAGTAGTTCAGCTTTAGCTTAGCTGTTGTTACTTATTATTAGTTTGTCTTTGGCTTGGCTCTTATTTATTAGTTTGTCTCGACAGCTAAAATTTCACATTTTATAATTTTTATGTCAATACTTGAGGTAAGAATGCTTTTTAACTTGATTATTTCCTGTATTTATAATAATTTTTTGTTACTAACATTCTTATGTTTTAATGCGTGCAAAATTTAAGATTGGCGAAAAAGCTGTGTGAAACTGCTAATCTATTTTATTAATATAGTATTATTGATCAATAATACCGCACAGATGTCATATATATACGCACCACGTTGGTGCGATTTTTTTCCTCTGCCGGCGAAAACTTTTTTTTAATATTAGTTACAAATAGCATGCAATAATAGCACGTGGATTTTTTTTATTTCAATATAAAAATAAAATAGCGTAACTAATGAAATAGTTTCTATTATTAAAAAAATAAATAAAATAAATAATTGATAGTTTGATGTAAATAAATATTGATATACATAAAAAAAATATCAGTTTATTTGTTTGTTTTATTAAGAATAAAGTTTACATATTTATATTTTGCTCTATCAAGGGTCGATCCAGGTAAAATTTGGGGAAAAATCAATTTAATAAAACGGACCTCTTCACAAAAATCAATTTGATAAAATGGACCTCTCCACAAAATTCTTTTTACTAAAATAGTTCCTTTCACAAAATTCTATTCCATAAAAACTTACTACTTATTAAATATTTATTATTTTGTGATGTTTTAAAATGTGTAATTTGTAAACAAACAAGTTCACTTGAGAGGAAAATTTCAGCAAAGTGATTGTAAATGTAAAAAGTTTTTGTTAATAAGTACTTTGTTCTAATTTGAGTAACTGAATTTCAACTTTTGTTACAATATGTTATTTTTCACTAAAATATAATAAATTTCACAAAAGTAACCTTTACTTTTCACAAAATGGGCCCCAAGAAAAATAACTGAACAGATGTGTTACACTCACGCTAAAATGTAAACAAAAGATTGGCTACTGTTTGGATGGCACGATTTCCAAGACTGCGCCAAGCTACTAAATACAAGCTTAATAGCCAGGTTGCCATAAAAGAAAAAACAGTCCCCAAAGTTTGGAGACTTTTTTCTTTTTTTTAACCGATTAATTTTTTTTTTTTTTTTAGCGTGAGTGTAAAGCATGCATCGACCCTTGGCTGTCCTCTTAAAAAAAATAATAAACGCAGTTAAATAAATGTTTCCTAAAAAAACCCACCCTATTACTACATAAAATATTTTACTAAAGTTTGTTTTGTTCTGTTTTTCCGCACCATTTCCAATAATAAAAACAGTTAAAAATACCTAAGGAGTGCTTATTTAGTTTTAAAACAAATTAACAATTGCAGAATTCTGACAAAACAGAGCTTCATTTTTACAGATTTTGTTATATAAGAATTTTAGAATGACCTACATAAATTATTTTTTATGCTAAACCATTAATATGTACTAAAATGTTCCATTTTCAATACAAAATTCAGTACAATCATCATTAAATATATCACTTGCAATAAGCCTGTATTATGCATTGAAATGTATTTATTTCAATAAATTGATTTATCTTTTGTGCCATGCTGTCGAAAATTCAAAGAAAAATTTATGTAAATGGTTTTTTTTGCATCATACTATCCATTTGCATACATTTCACTTAGTTTGGATACTATGATGCAAAATAAACCTTTACATAAATTTTTCTTTCAATTTTCGACAGCATGGCACAAAAGATAAAACAATTTATTGAAATAAAGAACCTTTTAGTAGCTTTTTCGCCAATCTTAAATTTTGCACCCATTAAAACATAAGAATGTTAGTAACAAAAAATTATTATAAATACAGGAAATAATCAAGTTAAAAAGCATTCTTACCTGAAGTATTGCAATAAAAATTATGAAATGTGAAATATAAAAATTTAGCAGTCAAGACAAACTAATAAGAGGCAAGCCAAAGCTAAACTATATGAATAAGTGATATAAGCATAAGCAGATCCATAAGCAACCGATTGGTTGGTTGGCATGGCTAGAGACTTTGCCCACTGTATACTAGCAAAAAAACAATTTCTTATTAAAAATTTTGAAATCATAAATACCAATAATAAATACCAATCGAATTTTATACATGTAATTACGAATTTCTCGTTTTTAAAATTAAAGATAATTCATTTTTCGACCAAATGCAGATTAAAAATATGAATTGTTTGCATCCGAACAAGAAAGAAAATAAGGAGACTCATAAGGTTAGACCCCTTGACTCATATTACCTTTATTTTTAACCTCATCGACAAAATTAATACTTTTTATGTACCGGATTGACAATACATTTTTTTATCGCCCGATAGACAAAATTCTTGATTTTTATGCACCCGTTTGATGAAATTTGGGTTTTTTACGTGCAAACTGAACGAAATTAATGTTTTTTCATGCCCGATCAATGAATTTTTTTTTTATGCAAGCATTTGATGAAATTTGCGTTTTTCATTTGCTAAAGAATGAAATTCATGATTTTTACCGGCCTGTTTGATGAAATTTATAATATTTTCTCCCCCTATCGAGAAAATTCATGTTTTTTCTGTGCCGATCGATGAAATTCATGATTTTTGCACATTGATCTACGAAATTCCTGATTTTTATGCTGCAAAATGACGAAATTTGCAATTTTTTCAGACTAATTGGTATCTAATGCAGTTTAATTCATTCGACTCGACAATTTTTATGCACCTCATCGACAAAATTCATACTTTTTACGGGCCGGATTGACAAAAAAAATTTTATCACCCGATTGCCAAAATTCTTAATTTTTATGCACCCGTTTGAAAAAATTTGTGATATTTACGTGCAAACTTTACGGAATTAATGATTTTTTCATACCCGATCAAAGAATTTTTTGATTTTCATGCGACCGTTTGATGAAATTTGCGATTTTCATGTGCTTATAAATGAAATTCATGATTTTTACCTGCTTGTTCGACGAAATTTATGATCTTTTCTCCCCTTATCGAGAAAATTCATGTTTTTTCTGTGCTGATCGATGAAATTCATGATTTTTGCACATTGATCAACAAAATTCCTGATTTTTATGCTGCAAAATAATGAAATTTGCAATTTTTTCAGAAACTAATTGGTATCTAATGCAGTTTAATTCATTCGACTCGACAATTTTTACGCGCTTCATCGACAAAATTCATACTTTTTACGTGCCGGATTGACAAAAAAATTTTTTATCACACGATTGCCAAAATTCTTGATTTTTATGCACCCGTTTGATGAAATTTGTGATTTTTACGTGCAAACTTGACGAAATTAATGATTTTTCATGCGCTAATAAATGAAATTAATGATTTTTACCCGCCTGTTTGACGAAATTTATAATCTTTTCTCCCCCTATCGAGAAAATTCATGTTTTTTCTGTGCCGATCGATGAAATTCATGATTTTTGCACATTGATCAACAAAATTCATGATTTTTATGCTGCAAAATAATGAAATTTGCAATTTTTTCAGAGACTAATCGGTATCTAATGCAGTTTAATTCATTCGACTTGACAATTTTTACACACCTCATCGACAAAATTCATACTTTTTATGGGCCGGATTGACAAAAAAAATTTTTATCACTCGATTTCCAAAATTCTTGATTTTTATGCACCCGTTTGATGAAATTTGTGATTTTTACGTGCAAACTTCACGAAATTAATGACTTTTTCATACCCGATCATAGAATTTTTTGATTTTCATAACGACCGTTTGATGAATTTTGTGATTTTCATGTGCTAATAAATGAAATTCATGATTTTTACCCGCCTGTTCGACGAAATTTATAATCTTTTCTCCCCCTATAGAGAAAATTCATGTTTTTTTTGTGCCGATCGATGAAATTCATGATTTTTGCACATTGATCAACGAAATTCCTGATTTTTATGCTGCAAAATAATGAAATTTGCAATTTTTTCAGAGACTAATTGGTATCTAATGCAGTTTAATTCATTCGACTCGACAATTTTTACGCACCTCATCGACAAAATTCATACTTTTTACGGGCCGGATTGACAAAAAATTTTTTTTATCACCCGATTGCCAAAATTCTTGATTTTTATGCTACCGTTTGATGAAATTTGTGATTTTTATGCTACCGTTTGATGAAATTTGTGATTTTTACGTGCAAACTTGACGAAATTAATGTTTTTCCATGCCCGATCAACGAATTTTTTAATTTTTATGCGAGTGTTTGATGAAATTTGTGTTTTTCATGCGCTAATAAATGAAATTCATGATTTTTATCCGCCTGTTCGACGAAATTTATGATCTTTTCTCCCCCTATCGACAAAATACATGTTTTTTCTGTGCCGATCGATGAAATTCATGATTTTTACGCTGCCAAATGACAAAATTTGCAATTTTTTCCGAGATTAATTGGTATCTAATACAGTTTAATTTATTCGACTCGACATCGACAGGATATATTGATTTTAGTTTCAAAATTCACCACCAGGGGCCGCTTTCCTCTCTCGGGTTCTATGTGCCCAATCACCACGCAGTATGTCTTATTCGACTTGAAATCCACAGCCTCAAAGATTTCAGCTATGTCTGCATAGTACAGAGTGCGCCCCCTGATGGTGGAAGATGAAACTAACGGATTTTGCAGCTAACTCGAGTTCTATGGGTCCGATCACAATGCAGTTTGGTTCGACTCAGCATCGACAGGATATATAGATTTTAATTCCAAGTTTCACTACCAGGGGGCGCTTTCCTATCTCGGGTTCTATGGACCCGATCACGACGAGGTATGGCTCATTCGACTCCAAATGGATAGCCTCAAAGATTTCAGCTATGTTTGTATAGAACAGAGTGCGCCGTCTAGTGGTGGAAGATGGAACTAACGGATTTTGTAGCTAACTCGAGTTCTATGGGTCCCATCACAATGTAGTTTGATTCATCGACAGGATTTATCGATTTTAGTTCCAAAATTCACCACCAGTGGGCGCTTTCCTTTCTTGGGTACTATGGGCCCAATCACGACGAGGTATGGCTCATTCGACTCTAAATCGACAGCCTCAAAGATTTCAGCTATGTTTGTATAGAACAGATTGCGTCCCCTGGTGGTGGAAGATGGAACTAACGATTTTTGTAGGTATGGGTCCCATCACAATGCAGTTTAATTTATTCAAGTCGGCATCGACAGGATATATCGATTTTAATTCCAAATTTCACCACCAGGGAGCGCTTTCCTATCTCGGATTCGATGGGCCCGATCACGACGAGGTATGTCTTATTCGACTCGAAATCGACAGCCTCAAACATTTGAGCTATGTTTGTATAGAACAGAGTGCGCCCTCTAGTGGTGGAAGGTGGAACTAACAGATTTTGTAGCTAACTCTATTTCTATAAGTCCCATCACAATGTAGTTTGATTCATCGACAGGATATATCGATTTTAGTTCCAAGTTTCACCACCAGGGGGCGCTTTCCTATCGGGTTCTATGGGCCCGATCACGACGAGGTATGGCTTATTCGACTTGAAATCGACAGCCTCAAACATTTGAGCTATGTTTGTATAGAACAGAGTGCGCCCTCTAGTGGTGGAAGGTGGAACTAACAGATTTTGTAGCTAACTCTATTTCTATAGGTCCCATCACAATGTAGTTTGATTCATCGACTCGACATCGACAGGATATATCGATTTTAGTTCCAAGTTTCACCACCAGGGGGCGCTTTCCTATCGGGTTCTATGGGACCGATCACGACGAGGTATGGCTTATTCGACTTGAAATCGACAGCCTCAAACATTTGAGCTATGTTTGTATAGAACAGAGTGCGCCCTCTAGTGGTGGAAGGTGGAACTAACAGATTTTGTAGCTAACTCTATTTCTATAAGTCCCATCACAATGTAGTTTGATTCATCGACAGGATATATCGATTTTAGTTCCAAGTTTCACCACCAGGGGGCGCTTTCCTATCGGGTTCTATGGGCCCGATCACGACGAGGTATGGCTTATTCGACTTGAAATCGACAGCCTCAAACATTTGAGCTATGTTTGTATAGAACAGAGTGCGCCCTCTAGTGGTGGAAGGTGGAACTAACAGATTTTGTAGCTAACTCTATTTCTATAGGTCCCATCACAATGTAGTTTGATTCATCGACTCGACATCGACAGGATATATCGATTTTAGTTCCAAGTTTCACCACCAGCGGGCGCTTTCCTATCGGGTTCTATGGGACCGATCACGACGAGGTATGGCTCATTCGACTCCAAATCGACAGCCTCAAAGATTTCAGCTATGTTTGTATAGAACAGAGTGCCCCCCTAGCGGTGGAAGATGGAACAATCGGGTTTTGCCATGCATTTTCATACTTCTAATTGTGTTACTCTCTCGCTGTATAATTTAAAAGTTGAGTCTTGGATTCCTCTCCCTGGGCCACCACCCTCATATTTTTATTGGGGTCCAAGGGGTCTTTTTTAGCATTTCTTTAAAATTTTATTCTTATGATTAATTTATACCCTATGCTTAATTTTGACTAATTGACATTTTCATCAATAACCTTAAAAAAGTAATGATATCAGTACAAAAACCCTTAACGGGTTAAAAGTTGTGACGCAGCACTTTGTTTTGGCTCTATACATTTTAAATATGGGTCTTAAAAGTAATGATATCAAATTTAAGTGACGCTATGTTAATAATTTTTTTTTTAATCATAATTTTCTTTTTAGTTTTATTTATATTCACAGGTGCAATTATTATCTTAATATGAAAAAAATATATAGAACTTATTCGCTGATGCTTTTTCATTCACATCTCTCATGAATTCAAAATATGGGTTTTAAAAGAAATGATATCAAAATTTGAGTGACACCTTGACGTGAATTTAATATAACTCTTTTAAAATTCAATTTAAATTATTTTTTGTTTGTCTTCTAAAGTATATTTACACATACAAACAATACTTTTAATTTTTCAATACACTTTTAAATATATTACTTTCACTGAGCCTATATTATGTATTGAAATGTATTTATTTCAATAAATTGATTTATCTTCTGTGCCACGCTATCCAAAATCATAAGTAAAATTTATGTAAATGATTATTTTGCGTCATAGTATCCAAACAAAGGGAAATGTATGCAAGTGGATAATATGACGCAAAATAATCATTTACATAAATTTTACTTATGATTTTGGATAGCGTGGCACAGATGATAAATCAATTTATTGAAATAAATACATTTCAATACATAATATAGGCTCAGTGAAAGTAATATATTTAAAAGTGTATTGAAAAAATAAAAGTATTGTTTGTATGTGTAAATATACTTTAGAAGACAAACCAAAAATAATTTAAATTGAATTTTAAAAGAGTCCTATTAAATTCACGTCAAGGTGTCACTCAAATTTTGATATCATTTCTTTTAAAACCCATATTTTGAATTCGTGAGAGATGTGAATGAAAAAGCATCAGCGAATAAGTTCTATATATTTGTTTCATATTAAGATAATAATTGCACCTGTGAATATAAATAAAACTAAAAAGAAAATTATGATTAAAAAAAAAATTATTAACATAGCGTCACTTGAATTTGATATCATTACTTTTAAGACCCATATTTAAAATTTATAGAGCCAAAACAAAGTGCTGCGTCACAACTTTTAACCCGTTAAGGGTTTTTGTACTGATAAGTATTACATGACTACAAAGGGAAAATATTGAAGTTTTATATTACAAGTGTTAGATATAACTTCCTTTAGTTACACATATAATGTGAAGACGGTAAGTAAATTCCTGTCAAACACGTTGTAAAAAATTTATAATTTCGGCGTTAAATACTTCTATAAATACTTAAAAAATGTATAAATTATATTCTGTATCAATCCTTAACATTAGCTGTCTTATGTGAAAATTATTGCAACATAATGCAATGTATTAAGATTTAAAGTGATTATCCTTCTTCTCACAAAATATGAAAAGAAAAACATTTAAAACTTATTCATTAAATTATATTTTTTAGAATGCCACGTAATCATGAATAAACTGAATTTTAACTTTATAATGTATAATTGAAACGATACATTCACCTTCCTTTATTTAAAATACGAAAACATTCATGAAAATTATTCATTATTTTTTTTTTTTACTAAAATAGGTGTTTTATGAAAAAATATATACAAAATGTTTTAAAAACATTAAAATCCTAGATATTAACAGTACAAAGCTCTCTCCGAATGCTTTCGGTTACAATCCGAGCCATTAACAAACACGGAAAAATCAGCGGAGAATAAAGTTTGATTTTGATCGAGACTAGACGCTAGACGACAGGAAACTCTTTACAGGCATGCGTAGATGGACAAAACCACTGTTAGTGAAAGGACTCCCCACTAGTTGGAGAAAGCTCAACTCCAAGACTCCTTCAGGAGACCATACCTTCCTGTAACCAGAAGTAGTTCGAAACAAATACGAAAAGTTCGAGTAGTTCGAAAAAAAGTATTTGGTATGACAAAAAATCTTTATAACAGTTGTTATATTCATGTTTAAATGCCAGCGGCTGCAAAATATAAAAATACAAGAAATTGACAAAGAAAACTGTCTACTCATGACACAAACATAAACGAGATCAATATTAATAAAGAAGCTCTGAATTAAGCCTATTACTTCATAGTCTAAGAAGTAAAACAAGTTGGAAATTGTACGTCAAACGTGACAAATGAGGTGCGTTCGTACTATAGTTAGTTATATAAATGTTCTTATCTTGATGATTTTTAATTCTGTGAAATAAATTATATTGTCTGCAGATTAATTTCTGTAATAAAATAAGTATCTCGGTCGCTTGACGATTAAACCTCGGAAGCTCCTATAACAAGAAAACACCGATTTTTTTTAAAATCAAATTTCTTAATAAATATTTTTATTAATATTTTTTAATTATATTTTTTATTATTTTATAAAGTTTTGATTCGATTTTCATAAAATTTGAAATGTCTCGACGAATTCTGCAAAGATAATATATCTTAAATTTCAAACCATTCGTTTGGCAGTTTTTGCGTAGTTATATGTGGACGGAAGGACAGACAGGCGGACGGACCAGACGACAACAATAGGTGCTACGTATTTATATAATTACAAACGCACCTAAAAATCGAAAGCTGATACAAAAAAAAATATCATGATAGAAGAAAGATAGATTTATAGAGCCAAAAAATCTCGGCGAAAGCTTAATGATTATGGACAGAGTAAAATTATTTGTTCCGGTAAATGAAATAAAGGTTTTACCGACAAGAAATAATTTTGTTTCGATATTGTAACTTTCCCTTAAAAATATATTTATTATTACTGTTAAAAATTATATATACATTAAAATAATTAAAAAATAGGTTAACTTTTTTTGAAATAGATAATTTCTAAGTTTTGTTTAATTATGTGTTTTAATGCGACAAATTAACACCAAATATTAAAAATGGGAAATTTAATGAAACAATAAATAACAATAAATACAGTTTCCGACTGTAATTTGTATTTTATATAACATTTGTTTTTTTTTTCATTCAAGGAAATTCTAAGATAAATATTTCTTTTTTATCTTTTATTACTGTTAAAAATTTGAACAAAAACGGAGAAAAAACCTTCGAACGGCTAGCACACGGAAACGGTATCGACAAAAATATGGAAAAATACAATATATTGTGATCAAATATTCATGGACATTGACTTATTTTGCATGACACGCAATTACTTTTCAAAAACTGTTGTATATTTATGCATGTAAAAGGAAAGAAAAATAGTATAGAAAGCGACATTTTACAAGATTTTAAAATAAACGAGTCCCTTAAACAGATTGTCGAATATGATATTTTTTTCCTTTATGTTTGAATGAAAGAAACGCGAGTAATGTATGCTCTATATTAAGTAGATGGTTGGGAAGGACATTCCCCCTTTCCCCAGAGCATCCAAATGCCTCCCCCCGGAAGATTTGAGATTTTGTATTAGGTAATGGTTAAAAGTACAAATTGCCTCCCCCGCTCCACACACACACAGAACTTTAAAATGTCTCATTCCCCGGAAGTTTTAAATTTCCTACCGTAGAAAAAGGTTTGAATTCAACACTATTTTGTATACATAAATGCAAATAATATCCTTCATAACAGTGTGATAAAAGTACAAAAGGTATTTTGAAGAGACATCTTCAAAACTAAAAATTTTGGTTCACCTTAATTTTTGTGCAAAAGTTATTCAATGGCCGTAATTAAGGGTTTACCCATTTAATTATTGACATTACAGGAAGCTTTGCATAACCGTTTTTATGTGTGTTTTACTTTTCTTCTATATAGCTATACTTCTAATCCGAATTTGTATTCTTTATAATTTAATAATCTTTTATGTTACCTTTTTAGTATCAGTAATTCTCAATGTAATGTTATTTATTATCCATCAGAAACATTTAATGTACAATTATATATATATATATATATATATATATATATATATATATATATATATATATATATATATATATATATATATATATATATATATATATATATATATATATATATGTATATTTATACATAAACATTACATCGCAATAAATATTTATGCTTGAATTATTGCATATATTTGTATAAGATTTCCATTAAATTCCAAGTCTGTCAAGTCCCATGTAAAACTTTCAGCTATTTAAAGATCATGTTTTATAAAAGAAGGAGAAAAATATAGCATTTCATGCTGCAAAAATAAAACATATGAATATCTTCAGCTAATAACGACATACTACGCAAATAAATTGTATGCATTAAAGATAGATTTATCAAATAAGCGAGACAACAAAAGGTTGCAGGAAATTTCTTTCTGATTTTACATTGTGGGTTACTATTTATGTAATGCAATTCAGCATCTGTTCTTTTAAGGGAAATTTCACATCATCTTAGTTCACGTACAACACCATATTTTAAAGTTTATAATTGTAGTTTGTTACAATGGTTACAACTTTCTATTTATTTTAAAGGAATTTTTTTTTTAATTAAAAATCTTATTTAACAAATGGATATCGGTTCCCATAAATTTCGTAAGATTATTTTTTTTTGAAATCAGCACAGTTGTTTAAATCAGATGTTTATGCAGTATAAGCATATTTTCTTTTACGCTTTGTTGCTATAAATAACTGATAGCAAGACAAGTAAAGATAAGTTTTCTTAAAAAGAGTAACTATGACTAATTGTTGAATTCCAATACCTATTTAAAACTTCCAGATTTGTTAATATGTATTATACTATTTTTCTATTAAACTAAATATTGTAATTAAAAAAAATTAACATTCAAATCTTTTAAAAATACTATCACACATATATGAACGGAAGACTGTTTCGACGAACGGAATATTTTTTTTTTAAATCTAAAGCGCGGGCAAACACTTATTTTACAATTCTAACTGAAATGGTTCACAACTTATTTCTGAAATAACTTTGCACGCTAGATATGTATAGAACATGTCCCCTAAAGATAGTATACTGCATTGAAGAACATTTAATTAATTAAATATACATATTCAATTATATGCACGAAATGCATTACTTTTACATGTTTAATTAACATCACTACACAAGTACTTACATCACATTACACATAACTAAACTACATCTAAATTCTATGGGAACTGCAGTGAAAACAAAAACATCTGGACGATAGGTGTCAATACTGACTGGAGAGTCATTCCTGTGGTGCTGCCATCTAGAGTTTATTCTTAAAAGTAAAACAACACGCGCTTTAATTGTTTACCTGTTAGAGATATGCAGGAAATGTTAATTGCAAAAGCGTTCAAAATAATATACGAATTAAAATTAGATTGATGAAATTAGTCCTCCGCTAATTTTCAAATTATTACACTTTTTAATTTTTATACGGCCCCTAGGGCTTATAAATATTATTTAAAACGTTTTTGTTCATGCTCTGGCAAGTAAAACAGTAACAATTCACCGAGTTATGATAATTTTAATTATTTGAAATTTCTGAGCTTTCCAACACTAAAAAATCGTATGTCCGTTTTTGGTGTCGGAGAGATCTGAACTTTCATAAAATTCAAAATATAATAAAGGGTTGTCGTAGAAAAATGGAACTTTTACTGTATTACTTGTCAGAGCATTTTTTTAATGTAAGTTATAGGGAATAAGGATCGTATAAACATTTAACCCTTTACTGCGCAGGTATGTGTATATGGAAAACAATGTTTAAACTGAATTTCCTGTGTTATCCTCCTTGAGAATTTTAACAGTCAAGTCTGCTTTAACATTAGCTGCTCGCTTTAAGTCTTTGTAAGAAGGAATTTCCCACCAGTCACTGTTACAATCAACAATAGTTGGCTTTGTGTGTTGCTGTAAGATGGCTTCTCAATTTGCCGTGTAGTGCAGTCTTGTAAAGGTTATGTGTTGTGGTTAAAGTCAGAATTTTGTAATATAAAAAATATATATTCGTATCTAGAATCTTTAAGGAGTGCAGCATCGTATTTAACATATCTATACTAATAAAAGAAAGTTTCGCTCTGTGTGTGTGTCTGTGTGTCTGTTGGCGAAGGCTAGTAAAATCTAGCCCACGTAGAAGCCTGCAATTTAGATTTAGGTATTCCAAACACTCTCCTGGTGCACCTGAACCTCAGATTTTTAATATTTTGAAAATTAGAGTAGTTATTAACTAACAACTGATCAAAGATCGCAAATACCAAATCACTTTTTCGAAAAGAGTTCGCTCATGCCCAGAAGGCATTTATTCGTTCCTCCGTTAAAAGAGGAAACAAAGCGTGGATAATTCCATTTCTTTTTAAGCTTTTCTAAATTCGCCATGGGCGAACGGTTCAAAATACGGAAAACCGTCTACATATTCTGAAAGAACATACTTTTACGTCTCGAACGATCTGGTTGGTTTGAAAAATTTTTTACATTTAACCCTTTAAAAAAAATCAAAAAGCATCGAATTCATGTTTTTTTATTTTCTCCTGTTTTCCGAACCTTGCATCTACCGGAATACAAAAGATACGGAAAAACGACGGTCACCAAATTAAAGATCTAAGATTGCCCTTTTCAAAGCCACTATTGGTTTTTAAAAATATGAAAATTAACCCTTCGAAAAAGTATATTCTCTGTATGCCGTTTTGCAGTTTTTGCGATTTTGGCAATTTTTAAAAATTCACATCTGCGGTTCAGAGAAAGGTACATAAAATTAAAAATACTAGACAATATTTACATTTATTCCTTTTTCGATATCTGTATTTCTTTTAGAAAAATACGAATATTAACACTTCGAAAAAAATTCGCGCGAAGGACTCACTTTTGCAAATTCCGATTTTCCGCGATTAAAATCTGGCATCGGCTCTCTAAAATAACCAAATAAAAAACAAACACCCCTAAAGACATCTACATTCTATCAGGTTCAAGCAGAAACCTTTAATTAAAAAAATGCACGTTAACCCTTTCGAAAACGTTTTTTACCGTAAGTCAATTTCGCTTTTTAACTATTTCTCCTATCTTTAAAAATCTGAATCGGCGTTTATAAACAAGATACGAAAAACTAAAAATACCGCGCCTAATCTATATTCCTTTGTTTTTTAAAATCTGGTATCCGTTTTGAAAAAAAATAATTTTAACCCTCCGAAAAGAAATCCTTTCCAAAGCTCACTCACGCGATTTTCGTTTTTCGGTCCAGGTTTTAAAATCAGCATCGACTCAGGAAATGTGAGTACGGACAAACAGTAGACTCCAGATCATAGACGCGTTCATTTTCTTCAAAACGCACGATTGGGTTTTAAAAAATATCTACATTAACCCTTTAGAAACCGATCGATTACGTAACCCACTTTCGCGATTTCCGCTATTTACCCGGGGTTAAATTTAAATTCTACTAGGAAATTTGGTTGGGTCGAGTGTTCTGAAAAGGCATCTTCCAGAACAGACTGCGCCCCCTGGCGGTGGAATGTGGAACTATAGGAGTCTATCTGGTTCTATGGACCCGATTACGACGGGGTTTGGTTTAAGTTTCGTATAGAACAGATTATTAATATTTTTGGCCCGTGCAACGCCGGGAGGGTTAGCTAGTATTTATATAAAGTAAAGAGTAAGTTAATACCCATTGTCTTCTTCTTTTTCAAATGTGAAAAATGAAGCAATGCAGCAAGTGCATTACTGCTGCTTCCTATTCAACATTGTATAATATTACTGAGTACGTGTTTGCCCATTTCAGTTTCATATGCTTTTAATGATAAAAGTTTTCTTTTATGGATTCATTTGAATAATTGTACAAAGAAAAAAGTAAAACAATGACATGTAATGAATTAATAAAGCTGTAATTTCTATCGAACAGAGAAAAATGGGTTTCAGAAACAGACGATTTAGATACAGATTCTGTAGCAAATTACCTAGACACGGAATCGTCAGATTGAAAGTGAGCTTGAAATTACCGCACAAAATACTCATCTGTAGCTGCAAGTTCCCATTTCGGACAAAAGACGAATTGGTTCACAAAAAGCGATTTTTTTGGAAAAAAAAAATCGAATGCATCTTTTTCATGTAAGTTATTTTCATTCAATGAAAATACAAAGGTGCCACAAGTGCAGAGCTATCAACATCATATAATTTTTCCAGCTATCTATATTATAAAGGACAAACGTGTCCGTGCGTAACGCTGACGTCATTTTGCTAATGGCAACAGTCGACAATGAAACTTCGGTTTTGCGATTTTTGCTACTGCCATTTTTTTTAATTTCTAAACATCGCATATTTTTAATTTTTGTACCGTTATATAAGGAAAAAAATCTACTTTAAAATGCAATTTGTTTGAAAAATGTATCTTCATTGACTGATTTATCATAGCATTTAAATTAAATTTCAAGCATGGTTTTTTTAAAAATCTATCTCTAACATTTGCAGACGATAACAAAATATCAATTCGTTTGCATTTTAAACAATATAAAGAGTTAAACATTTGTTTCCAGTTAATATTACATAAAGAAATTAAAACTTCAGTAAGCAATCAGTAAAATAGTATAAATTAAACACAAATTTAATAGGTATGTAATTGAAATAAGCGCTTAAAACCACTGAAATTATCAGAATAAAAAACACTTCCGTAGATAATGAAATTTTTCAGCGATTTCTTCGGCTATTAACTTTTGGCATGAGGTCAATACGAAATTACCGATTTGAATAATTTTCAAAATTTTATTTGAATATATAATTGAAATATTTCATATAAAAATGCTCTTTGGTGTTGTTAGAGCGCAATCTATACAAAATTATTAAATGTAAAAAATCAGTAAGTATGTAAAAATTTCAATTACAAAAAAATGGTTTTCACATATATTCTCTATCCCGAGAAGCCCGGGTTGCATGCCCTAGTTTTCTTAATAATGAAATAATAAGCAAAATTGCAGATGAAACTAATCTATACAGTGTCCAACAAAACCCAAACAAGCCAATTTACTGCACCAGCTACAACATTTATAAATTTATTGGCATACGCAATTTAAGCTCTTTGGTTCCACTCGCTATTGTCCGTGACCTTTGGAATGATATTATTGGTTTTGAATTAGTATAACAGACCGTGTCTCTGAGGAGTTTTGAGTAATTGAGTAATAAATCTGTCATTATTAGAAAAGCGAGGAAACGAGATTTAGATAAACTACCTATAAAGGTAAACTACCTGAGTAAAATAAATTATCATTAAAATACTCAAAAATTATTTTTAAATTCCTTGCTACAAAAAAATTGAGTACCGTGAATTAAGTGATGAAAAAGTGGTATGACCAGTAGCTAATTTTGAAACAGATAGTAAGGTAGGTAGGTTCACATACGATATGCATATACCAGAAGGCGAAATATTTACCTCCGGCTTTGGGTTTTTTCATAGTATTTAGGAAATTTAATTAAAAGGTCAACTTCGTTCATATACCTAATATATAGGCGGAATTGGCCTTTTAAATGAATTTTTAAATACATGCGGGTTATTTGATCAAAGTAAGAATTGCGATGAGACCACTGTGCCTAAATGTGACGACCCATAAAAGTAACAATTTTCTATTACTTAAAATATTAAGGCAATAATCATATAAAAATGCTTTATAATGAAATATCGGAAACTTAATGAAATATCGTAAAACATTTCAGAACATTAAAAACATTTTCTTTCAAAACATTCCCCATTACAATACACATTGCTCATTATTCATAGCCCCCATACCTACCTAAAATGTGACCAAAAATCTAAAAAATGGAACAAAATTTCTCTTTTAAAATTTTGAAGATCAATAGCTGTAGTAACTTCAAGGCCTTGAACGTCTGTTTCATGTATCTGAAGTGGAAGCTTGCTATAAGTCGACAAGTTATCAAATTAGAATTATAAAATATTCTAAACATATTTATTACTGTTTTTTTTTCAGAGATCTATTAGCGACGGATTGAATCTCTCAAATGCGTAAAGACTTTTACGATAATTACTGATGTAAGTTTATGTAGTATTTTCATACATTATATTAAAATGATGTTTAAAGCCGAAATTGTGTTTAATTAAGCTTTGATGAGTTAAAAAATTAGAATTTTTCACATGATCATGCAATAGTGTCTCTCTTTGACCGGGTACTTAAATATGTGTTTCAAAGAGGCTGTATCTAAAACTGACTGTACTGAACCGCGACCTACGTTATACACGGACGGTGCATGACGTTTAAAACGTTACATGGAGTGGATCATTTTTCACTGCGATTAGTACGAAACGGTGGGCAAAACTTTGCTTCAATCGCGGTGCAAAAAATTATCCACTCCATGTGAAGTTTTGGACGTCATGCACCGACAGTGTCTAAGGTAGGTCGCGACTGAACGCCTTTAACATGAAAATATTTGAAATATTGAAATAAGGCACTACCAACCTTATGAAATAGCCACAATAGATAAGTATACATTATAACATGAATTTAAAATTTAAAAGAATAGTTTATACTAGGAATAAAAAAACAGGGAAATTCCCGCTAAAAGATAAGTGTATTACGGTGGGAAAGAAAGTTGGCAAATTAAAATTCATAAAGATGATAAACCAAATATATGTCTTGTACATTGTGGTATTCACAGAGAGAACTTATTATTCAAAAAGTTTTCATTCGTTCTTAATGAAGTACTGTAATCAATCATAAAGTGTATCAAATTGGATAGTCTATTTCTAAAAAATAAGAATTATATGTTATAAAGAGAGAGAGGGGTGGGGGGGGATCATAATTTTAGAGATGCATAGATTGGGCGTATTTAAAAAAAGTTTGGGAACCATTGATGTACATTCATATCTTCGAGAAACAAGAAGAAAATATTAAGAGCTACAAGGAAGCCAAAAATCAAAAATGTGTTGAAAGCAAACTAAAAATCAATATAATTGCTTAATATATACATTAATAAAAATTGCTTTGGTAAATCTATGTTTTATTGGTCATTTATTAGTTACTTCATGTTTTTTAAATGATCAAATGTAAAAGGATTCAATGTATGAATGTTGAAACATCCATTATTTAATTAGAATATAATCAATATTCTGTATTTCAAAGTTTTTTTTTATAATTTAAGTTATTATTAAATTAACTTATGAATATGCCAAATAATTCAATATTAAGTGTTTCAACTTTCCGTTTTATCTATTTCAACACTTTATTAAGTATTTCAAAAACTCATCGCAATTAAATGGATATTTTAAGATGAACTGACATGCATAAAACTCATTGTCACATTTAGGTACTTTGGACGTCTGGTTTAGATTTTAAATACTATAAATGCGACAAAAATGACCTAGATGCAACAATAATTTATATAGATTGCTTATATAACAGACAATGATTCAATTTCTACAAAACAAGTTAGTTTTGAACTAAAGGCACCGCATTCAATCATTTTCTGATTAATAATATATCTACCCTATATATATAAAATCCTAATGAAACGAATTTGTGAAACGATTTTATGAAACGAATTTATGAAACGATTTTATTAAACGACTGATTAAACGACTGATTATGTTTCAGGGATATTTTTAATAAAATATTAAACGCTTGATGATGAAATTAATACCAATTGTCCATAAAAATCCGCGGATGTCAAAACTGGTAACAGAATTTTGAAATTGGAATTAGTTTTCGAGATATTAATTTTTTTCTAATTTTAATGACATTTCTGTAATGATGGCAACTAATTACTCAGTTTTTTGTGACAAAAAAAGGAAAAACATTGAAAAGGATCCCGATAGGTATTATTAGTTTCTTTTTATTCGCCATTTTCAAATTGAAATTGAATTTATCTTTTATTTCAATCGATAATGAAGACAAGATTGTGATTAAATTATGTTTTTCAGGAAAATTTGAAAAAAAAAAAACACATTTCTATTGTCAGGATTCAGTCGTCTGTCAGCATTTAATTTAATTTATAAACTGAAAATATTTTGAATAAATTCGTTCAAATGACGTCATTTATGTAAACGCAAAAGAAAGGGGGGAAAAGGAATTAATAGTAATTATTATTTATTGATATCATTTTGTTATTTTTTTGTAAAATTTAATTAAACGAATTTACAAAATCACTAATTCGGATATTTGAAACGAATATATAAAATAATAATTGCCCAACTGAACGGAAGAAGAATAAAATATCCTGCTTGGTTTTCTATCCTGCTTGGTTTTTTCCGCCAAGCTTTTTAAAAAAGCATCAAGACCCCTATAATAGAAAAGCACCAAAAGTTCATTGGGTTTGTTTTCATAACTTTTGGCAACAAATCTATGTATATTAACGAATCTATCCCTTTTTGAAGCTCGAATTACGCCAAACCTAAAAGCAAAGGATCCTATACCGGAAAAGTACCCGAATTTCTTTATGGACAATATTCAAGTGACATAACATGGTGTAAAATTATCGCGGATAGCAAATTTGTTTAAATATCTCATCAATTGATGCCGAATAAATGCAGGCATGCATGTACAAAATATTTAATTAATTTTGTATGATAAATAATTATTAGAAAATTTGTATATACATATTAATTAAAATAAATAATTTACATATTTAAAATAACATGAAAATATGCATGATGGTGCACTAGAATAGAGAGAAAATTAAAACCTGTTACTGAAAATGTCTATAATATGGTACTTTTCAATACCGTGGTTCTTAATGTTATTCACAAGCAGATGGAATTTTTCTCATCCTTAAACGCAAAGGAAGAATAGAATACAGATCGTTGTTATAAAAGTCAGAGAGGTAGCCGCAATTTAAACCTAACCATTTTATACAAGCTGGTTTTCAAGTTGTAATTGATTTTACTTATCAATCCTGAAAACAGTCGTCAGTTGTCGAAACAGCTGTGTATGAGGCCATGATAATCAAAAAATGCCCCATTAAAACGTTAAGAGCATGGCAACCCAATTACAGATTTACCAATATTTTTACAATAAAGCACGCTGTCATGTTTTTAGAGGCCTCGAAGTCTGAGCGGGGGTTGGCGAGCGTAGCTCGCAGGGGGTAGGCTCCCTAGTATATATATAATAAATATAATAAAATATATTTATTTAATAAAATGTCCACTATAGCCTATATGCGTCATAAGTATGGGAAATTGCGTCTCATTTAGGCGCAATGACCTTACTGACATTTTTCTTAATAATTAGATAATTTGAACATTGTAACAGCATCATAAGGAATACATGAAAATTTCAAAGGAGAGATGAGACAACTTCCATTTATAAAGAAATTAAAACTGCTATATTTAAAACAGTTAATGAACAAAATATTTAGAAAAAATAGGACCTAATGGAGCTAAAAACAACTCTTTACACTTCGATGGAATAATCTAATCTTATGTGAATAATAAAAAATATACGATAGAAAATATATAAAAATCTAACGAATAAAGTATTAAAAAATGTACAAACTGCGTACACACACACACACACACACACACACACACACACACACACATACATACATATATATATATATATATATATATATATATATATATATATATATATATATATATATATATATACACATATATAATTACTTTTTATTACATTTATAAAAATTAATGTAGGAAAGTACATAAATGTTAAAAAGAAAGTAAGATTGTATAATATTAATTAAGGCGTATTAAACATGAGTATACTTAAAATATTAAAACATATATTTTTAAACCTTTACCATTCAGGCGGGTAAATGAAGTGTATAATAAAACAATGCTGTTTTTTATAATAAAAACATATATGTTAATGGATATAAATACACTGGAATAAAACATATCAATGATTAAAGCAGCATGGTACCAAAATAATTTATCGATGTGAAAAAAAATCGAGTAGATCGAATGCCATTTATTAAAAAGAAAAAAAAATCTAGGAAAAATAGGAAAAATTAAAAAAAAAAAGTATATTTACTGAAAGAAAATTCCTTGTCCGTAAAAAACGCTTAAAATATGAGTACGGAGAAAAGAGAAAAGTCCTTATGATTAACTTCAAAATTAACAGACTTGTAAATAAAAGAAAAAACTGTGAAAAGATAATGACTACATATGTTATTTAAGCTAGTAAGGAAAAAACCCGGAGATTATAAAAACATTGCTTATGTAAGAAAGAAAATAAAAATAACTTTTTTGTTGAAGATGAATTTAGAGCGATGGCATAAATTTGATTATAGTACGTGAATTAATGAACACCGTTAAATAAGATATATTATCGTTTATTAACTGGGAAAAGAAAAGTAAAAAGTTATTCATTTAGACAAACGGTTTTCAAACTTTTCTGTCTACCGTACCTCTTGTATAAGCTTTTATTTTATAAATATTCCCTCTTTACATAATCCCGGCGACAACCATAATTCCATTCAAAATGTTTGTCTATTTTAGTATGTTTCTTTGTTAGCTAAAATTAATGATATTTTTAAGGTTTTTTTTTTTTTATCTTACATTTAAAAGTCTTGAATATTTTGTAATACAATCCGAAAAGAAACTGCTTAAAATAAAATTTTAATCTTATTAAATTATAATGAAAGTTTGCTAAAAATATGCAATTTGATATGCAAGTATTCAACTATAACTCTTAATCAGTTTGATCTATTTTGTGTCATAGTCCTAAGCTTTTGTGTGTTTTTATTTTAAGCATTTATTTTTACGTTTTCCATCTTATTATTTTCGAATGCGTCAAAATAGTCCCCAAGTATCCCCATGAGTACGCTTAACCCAGATTGGAAGCAACAGATTTAGGACTATATTTAATAACTCAAATACATTAAAATTTCAGTGGTTGTACATCTTACAATAGATTATATGTATATAAATCGCGATTGAAAAAAGTTAAAAGTTTATAATAGAGGTGAAGAAAAACAAATATTGTATAGAATTCCAGGATTGCAATCCACTTTTTTTTCAGTCCAAAATAGAAGTTGTGATAACAACTTGAATTTCAGTCCGAAACAACTTGGATTTTGGACCGAAAAGAATATAACTTTAAAATATACAACTCTCTCTCTCTCTCTCTCTCTTTATATGTATATATATACATATATATATATATATATATATATATATATATATATATACATATATATATATATATATATATATACATATATATATATATATATATATATATATATATATATATATATATATATATATATGTGATATATATATTATATATATATATATTTAATAATAAAAATTTCGCCATTTTTCCTTAGTTAAATTATTCCAAATTCTTACCATTCTAATTTTTTTTCCTGTTTTATTCCAATTTACTACTCTATATTATTCATTAAATCCTTATTCTTAATTTAGCTCTATCGTTAACTCTATTAAATTCCATTTTATTTAATTCTAAATTGTCCAAATTTACTTAAATATAAAGCTTTTAGTTATTTTTAATTTCTATCATGAGTCCCGATCATTTCTGGGTTTTAGATTGTTTTTTGAGAGCCTTTTTTACTAATTATCTTTCATTGGTCGTGACGTAGCATGACGCGTCTTCTTTAATTCTTCATTGGTTCAGTGCGCGTTCTACGTCATAATATGTGTTATTGCGCTGGGTAACAAAAAGCAGCTACCTGCGGCGCTCCCTCAGAATTAAGTCGTATTTTCACTTGTAAACAACTTCCTGGCTGCTCGTTTTGAGAATTTGAGATGTTCTGATACTTACCCTCTATACCTTGATGATGTAGTGATGCAAGGCTATTATGGTTATGGTGGAAACTGCCCAAGAGAAACATTTAATAAAGGATTGAAATGGAAAGCCTTGTTCGTTCTAAATTTATGGAGAAACGCCTCTGGGTTTTAAATTCTACTGCCGCTATGGCCACTTCGAGACTGCAACTAAATTGTTACGACTGCTTCTAAAAATTTATATCATCAATAACCAACGACGTTCTTAACTTCGTTGTGCGACCATGTGTGTTCCTTCTATAATCCACGTTACTGCAACTACAACATATGACGGTAAATCATCGTAATATAATATAAGCCGACAGGATCTCAAAGGACTTATGCCACAACTATCCTTCCAAACGATGTGGAAAGAATATTTGAGAATCAAGTTGCTGCTTATTTACTGAGGTGTCGTAACAAAAAAGAACGGAAGCAAGTCATCTACGAAATATATTTCATTATAAAGTCAACCCCCCTATCGATGTCAGCCAGAAAAAGTACTGGAACATCGCGTCAATGAAAACAACAAAAAATTGTTGTATCTTTTTTTTCATAACAAGATTTGATGGCGTAAGTTAGATTTTATATTAAGTAATATGTATTATTTATTTGTTACTAAATGTTATAACAACCTTTTTTATTTTGTTAAAATATCTATTCTTACGTAACAAGAAACCAAGTGACAGAGTTTTTTAACAGTCTGAGATTTTATTTATGTTCTTGTATTATTAATTATTCTGAAAGATATTATGAAATTTATTTACTGTTTATGTTATTTCTGTTAAAATTAATATATTAAGGAAGAATTAAAATTATGTTATTATGCTTTAAAAAGTAAACTAAGTTGATATTTTGGATTGATGCAATGAGATGCACTTATGAGAATTGCTACTACAATATGGATTGAATAATTTATGTTATCAGTTATTACTTGGCACATGACTTGGAGTATGATTATGAAATTTACATGATGATATTTTACGATAACTAGAAAAGAAATATTAAAGGAAGTTGCGCTGAAAACTTGCGTAACATTGGTAAAGTAAAAATTGTGTGCAGTTTAATTTTTTTTTCATTACTTCTATGTTCCGAAGTTCAAAGCCAGAGACAAACAATTTGTTCTTAGAATATTTTAGAAGAATTTTGTTCCTTTTATCATGAACATTTAGAACGTACGAAATTTAATATTTATTCTTAAGTATTGTTAAAAAAATTAATATTATTGGTTAAGCTCACAATATTACCAAAAGTTTTTGAACTGTTCTGATATTTATTATTTTCCATATTACTCCATTTTACAAGAGTAATTTAATTTTATGTTCTTATTTTATCATTTAATTTAGTCCCTTTTTCATTCGGTGATATTTATTATAGGAAATAATTTCTATTTGTTGAAAAAATATGAGTAATCTCTTTTCATTATTTACTAAATAAAATGTATCGGAACGTATTCTATGCCATTTTATAAATGCATAAAAATTTATTAGAGTCTCTGAAACTACAGCTTACATCATTGATTGCATAATATCGCAAAAATAGCTTTTGGAGTTTCTTACTTGAAGAGTAAAAAATAAAAAAATAAAAAAATAATGATGATCTCAAAAGAAAGTTGCGCTGTAGTTGCGTAACATTGAAAAGGTAAAATTATTGTGTGCAGTAAATTATTGTTTTATTTCATTACTTTTGTTTTTTTATGCTATGTTCAGAGAGTACAAATCAAGCTACTTATTTAAAAAAGTATTTATTTATTTATTCATTCTACTTTCTTTTGTGATATTTTTTCATATACAGCAAATTTATTTATAGAAAGATAGAGTAACAGTACATTTACTATTTAAGTGGAATGAATTTTAATATGAATTGGACATTTTTACTGTTAAATATTATTTATTTTTGTTAGTTAAATTACTAAGAGTTAGATATTTTTACAGCAGTTGTTAAGTTAAAGAATTCTTTATATATTGTTATTTTATTCACATGTTATTAAAGTCAGGGTTTGTTAAGTTTATGGCTGAAAGTAAGAGTACTCAAACAAAAATGGCTGAAAAAGAGCTTAATGTTATTATTTTTGATCCAGAAAGTGGAATGAATATTGTGTCTTGGCTTAGACATTTTGAAGGATCAGCCCCTCCAGATAAAAAAGAGTGGAAAATTAACAATATTTCCAAATATTTGAAGGGCGAAGCATTATAGGTGTATGTTAATGAATGTCTAGATTGTAAAGAGTATGAAAAAATTGCTGAAATCTTAACTGAAAAATTTCTGAAAGTAACAGTCCCCCGTTTTTCTGATTTCGCCTCGCTGAAATTGCATGATTTAAACAACTTAGAAAATTATTTTCGTCAGAAAATCGAAATAGGTCGACAACTTAAGCTATGTGAAACCATTATTTTACAGGGATTGACCGACGGCATAAAACCTGAATACCAGAACTATTTAATAGTAAATCCTCCTGAATCTACTACCGATTGGTATAGATTAGTTAAACAACTTGTTGCCATTCCATCTTATTCTAGCAGTAGCAATAATAGTAATGTTAGAAATATGTCTCAAAATTCCAGACCTTTTTCTCAACCAAATTATTCACCTAGACATTGGATTCGCCCTCAACCTAATTACAGGAATCCAAATTTCCAAACAGCAACTAATTTTAACCCTTCAACGTCCAGGTTCGTTAGTCCCCGATTGCCTGTCAACCACTATCAGAGAAGGATGCCGAGTCGACCATGTAGATTATGTCTGAATAGGGGAATTTCAGAAGCTTATCATTGGGAGAGGAATTGTATCTTTAACTTAAACCCTCCACAAACAGGTATTATTCCTGTTGGTAGTCAGTCACCAAGTCAATCCAATGCCTGACAATTAATTGTTGCTGGGTATGCCAATAGTAAAAAATTAAATTATGTTATTGATTCCGGGTCGACAATATCTATTCTTCCATTTAAATTTATTCGTTATTTAAGTGCTAAAATTGTAAATATTTCACCTATTATTGTTGGTCAAGCTAAAGGAAAAGTTACAATTAATAAGTCATGTAATTTATTAGTTAAAATAGGTAATATTACACACTATATTAAATTTTTGTTATGTGACAGTGATTTGGAATATGCTATATTAGGATTACCTGATTGTTCTCAATTTAACTTAATTATAGACTGTGCAAATTGTCGAGTTACTCAAGGAGATCTTGTTTTAAATCAAAATGTTGACATATCCAGTAATAAATTACGATTATTGCATTTTAATTTTCAAGATCAGTCTCAATATGTGCAACCCGATTATGGAAGAATCATGGCTCCTCAATCCTTCGTGCAACTTAATGTTAATGATTATGATTTAATAGGGGAAATAAACACAGTAGAAAACAAAACTTTAAGGGATATAATGGGAAATTATTTGGATATTTTTTCAAAAAATAAATATGATGTGGGGAAGATTAATATTGAGCCACAGCGTATCTTTCTCAAATCTGACCTACCTATATCTATGAGGCCTTATCGTACTTCAACAGTGGAAGAAAAAGAAATCTCTGAACAAATCCAATCATTATTATCTGCTGGATTAATCAAAGAAAGCAATAGCCCATATTCTTCACCAGTCACTTTAGTAGAAAAACGCGATGAAGGTAAAAAAAACTAGATTGTGTGTAGATTATAGAAAACTTAATTCCACAATGAAAAATGATGCAGAACCCTTACCCCGTATTGATGACATTTTAGACAAATTAAGTAGTGCCCAGTATTTTTCCACCCTGGATTTAGCCTCAGGCTACTGGCACATACCCATACACCCAGCAGACACCGAAAAATTAGCTTTTACTACCAATTGTGGACTTTGGGAATGGAATGTTCTCCCTTTTGGGGTAAAGGTAGGACCATCAATATTCAATAGAACTATTAGGAGAATTCTTACTAAACATAAAGTTAACTTTGCTTGCTACTATTTTGATGACATAATTATTTTTTCTTCAACTTTGGAAGAACATTTACAACATCTAAATCAAATATTTGAACTATGCAGAATGGAAAATCTTAAACTTAAATTATCTAAGTGTAACTTTGTCCAAAAAACAATTAATTTCTTAGGTTATGAGATAAAAGATGGTACTTTAACTCCTGCTAACAATAATATAGAAGCTATCAAAAAATTAAAACCCCCTTCAAATGTTAAAGAACTCCAAAGATTTTTAGGATCTATTAATGTCTATCATAAATTCATTAATAAATATGCAGAAATCAGACAGCCTCTCAATAAATTGCTCAAAAAAGATACTATTTGGGAATGGAATTTAGATTGTCAAAATTCTTTTCAAAAACTAAAAGATGCCCTAATTGCTAAACCTGTTTTGAAAATTTATGACCCTAAATTACCCCTCCATATGTTTGTTGATGCCTCACAGGTGGCAGTAGGTGCAGTCCTTAAGCAACCTGATAATGATAATTTCTTACATCCAATTGCATAATATTCTAGAGGATTGAGAAGTTATGAAAAGAATTATTTTATTACAGAACTGGCGTGTCTTGCCATCATTGACACCTTAGAAAAATTTTATCACTACTTCCACGGTGTTAAATTTACTATTCACACAGATCATGCGTCTCTTGTCTGGTTAAGAAATGTCAAACATTTAAGAGGAAGATTATTCAGATGGTCCTTAAAGCTAAGTATGTTCGAGTATGATATTGTATATTTAAAGGGTTCCACAAATGTCGAAGCCGACATGTTGTCCAGAAATCCTACTACATATCTTATTCAACCACTTACCTTTCTTTTGGATGTTAGGGAAGTTATAGAGATGCAACAAAAAGATAACGTGTGTGGAAAAAACTATCTCAAGGAAAATGGACTTATGATAGTAAAAAAGAAAGGTTTTAGAAAAATAGTAGTACCCAGTTCTTTAAGAAGGAAATTGCTTAATGTTACTCATTAAAAATTTGGTCATCCTTGTATTCAAAAAATGTTAAACTTAATATCTCCTAATTATTATTGGCCTGATATGACCCAGGATATAACTAATTTTGTAAAACACTGTGATGTCTGTCAAAAGAATAAAAAACCGAGACAGAAAAAAATTGGCTTATTACAAGCTATGACCACCACAGATCAACCTTTCGAATGCATTTCTGTTGATACTGTGGGAGGCTTTAATTACTACAATTCCACAAAAAAATATTTACATCTTATAATCGACCATGCTACTAGATATGTACCACAGAAACTTATACTAATTGCCTAAAACAAGTTTTTAATATTCAAACACCCCAACAATTATTCTGTTTTAATAAAATTCTTAATGTCCAGACCCATCAAAAAGTGTTAAGTGATAGAAATGCAGCCTTTACTTCATCTAGATTTAAAAAATTTCTGCGAAACCACAATATTAAGCAACGTTTAACCACATCACATCATCCGCAAACGAATGGCAAATGTGAGATAGTGAACCAGACGATAGTTACTAGATTGAAGTGTAAAGTCAATTCTACTAACTCCAAAATTCCTTGGACAAAAATTTTGACAGAAGTAGTTAATGAATATAACAATACCCCTCATTCTATCACTAAATTTCCTCCCGCTTACTTACTTTTTGGCCAATTACCTTATGATTCCCCTCTTCAACAAAATTATTACCCACCTGTTCAAGAAGCCCTTAAACTTGCTAAAAAACGCACTGATGAAAATTATTGGAGAAGTAAAAAATATTATGATCAAAATTATCTAGAACCAAAATTTGAGATTGGAGATCTTGTAATTTATGAAGAGTTCCAATATCCTAATACTAGAAAACTTTCACAAGTCTTTAGTGGTCCTTATCAAATCCTTAATAAGTTATCTGATGTCAATTTTGAAATTAATAGACAGATTCAAAATAAATCTACTGAAATAGTACATGTATCAAAATTACGCCCTTATTATCCTCCTGATCAATTAAAATTATCCCATGAGAAACCACAACAAACTAATGTTAAATCTATAGTTTCATCTTAAATTTATAATATTCATAAAATAAACTAACTTAATAAAATAAATTTACTAAATAAAAAATTAATTATCAATTCTCTTCTGTATATCAGTGTGTTCTTGAATTGAGCTCACGGGAGCATCACTGTTGAGTTTTCACTTGAGTTCACTGTTTGTGCGGGCATAAACTGGTTGATTTAAGTTAGTAAATTCTGATACTGAATTGAATTAGATTAGAATAATAATTTAAACAGTATTAACGAAATTAATAAAATAAACTGGATTAAATTCTATATTAAACTAATCAAATATGATATCTTAATACTAATTGAGAATTGTCCAACCTTTCTTAATATGCTACAAGGTCCTATTTTTTCATTTCACAACCTATGTTTTCTTGTTTGACTGAAAGCAAGATAGTTACATAACCATCATCTACACAATAATGATTGTTTTCACGAATATTTCTTATTTATTCCTTATTTTGTATTATGTATTTTATTTCAGTATATTCTCATGCCTCATTCACTACTATATGGATGAGATATTAATGATATACTTAAGAAAGCATTAAAGAAAGTGTGTGATATTTTGAATTATACTGCTTGTTATTGCTGAACTTATTGTTGAGAATTATTAATATTAGTAACACCATTTATAAGTTCATTTTGAAAGAGGATATGAAGATTATAATGGATAAAAAGTATTTAAAGAGTGGAATTGAAAGTTTAGGTAAGCTGCATTCAAACAAGTTCTGATGTTATGTAAATAAAATTTTGATGTTATTGTTGTTGTTTATTCTTTCTATTGATGATACTATTATTATTGTTATTGTTAAGTATTATTATTTTAAATTTTTATTGTTGATATTGTTCTTGCTATTATTATTATTGTATTATTTTATTTATTGCAACTTCATACTGCCATTGCAACACTAAGGACTCTTATAATATTCAATAATTGGACTCTACAATTCAGTAGGATTTAAAAATCACCTAAGGACTATAAATAAGTGCATAATGCTGATTATTGTTAAATTATTGATAAAAAGAGATATGATTTATATATTGTTATTATGTTATTACTTAAATTTATTTATTGCAACTTCATACTGCCATTGCAACATTAAGGACTCTTATAATATTCAATAATTGGACTTGTCAATTCAGTCGGACTTCAAAAATCACTTAAGGACAATAAATAAGTGAATAATGCTGATTATTGTTAAATTATTGGTACAAAGAGAGATGATTTATATGTTGTTGTTACATTTTCTTGATACAAACTATACTATAATGTTATACTAATTATTATTGAAAAATGTAATTATTTACAGCAGTTTCCACTTAACCGTGTTTCTTTAAATTTAATTATTAAAAATTTTAGTTAACAGAATTCAGAAATTTGAACATCGCGATGCAGCGACCAGGTAACTGTATTGCAACGAGGGAACTGTTTTGTAACCCAAGTATCTGCTTTCTTCCAATGAACATGTAAGTCAATTGGACTTACCGGTTCATACATTTTTTGGGAGGGGGGATATGTAATAATAAAAAATTTCGCCATTTTTCCTTAGTTAAATTATTCCAAATTCTTACCATTCTAATTTTTTTCCTGTTTTATTCCAATTTACTACTCTATATTCATTAAATCCTTATTCTTAATTTAGCTCTATCGTTAACTCTATTAAATTCCCTTTTATTTAATTCTAAATTGTCCAAATTTACTTAAATATAAAGCTTTTAGTTATTTTTAATTTCTATCATGATTCCCGATCATTTCTGGGTTTTAGAATGTTTTTTGAGAGCCATTTTCATTTTTTTTCCGAATATTAATTTCCCGCTCTAAAGTCACTTTACTACGAAATTAATCCACTCCTCTCTGTCCGAACTTTTTTACTAATTATCTTTCATTGGTCGTGACGTAGCATGACGCGTCTTCTTTAATTCTTCATTGGTTCAGTGCGCGTTCTACGTCATAATTTGTGTTATTGCGCGGGGTAACAAAAAGCAACTACCTGCGTCGCTCCCTCAGAATTAAGCCGTATTTTCACTTGTAAACAACTTCCATGCTGCTCGTTTTGAGAATTTGAGATGTTTTGATACTTACCCTCTATACCTTGATGATGTAGTGATGCAAGGCTATTATGGTTATGGTGGAAACTGCCCAAGAGAAACATTTAATAAAGGATTGAAATGGAAAGCCTTGTTCGTTCTGAATTTATGGAGAAACGCCTCTGGGTTTTAAATTCTACTGCCGCTATGGCGACGTCGAGATTGCAACTAAATTGTTACGACTGCTTCTAAAAATTTATATCATCAATAACCAACGACGCTCTTAACTTCGTTGTGCGACCATGTGTGTTCCTTCTATAATCCACGTTACTGCAACTACAACATATGACGGTAAATCATCGTAATATAATATATATATATATATATATATAATTATAATATCTATGAATTTCAAAAAACATATCAAGTTCTATTCTACTTAAATCTCCAAAGAGATAATCAATGATACTGTGTATACAGAATACCACATAGCTAATAATTAACATGTGCAAACATAATATTACCATAGCTGATGCTTCAATGGTAATTGGCAAAATTTACTCATACCAAAAGAATTTTGAAAAAAGAAATAGAGAGAAAGGGGAAAAAAAAAATTATAAATTGGAGTTGCAATTAAGTAAACACAAATGGATTAACAAATAAAATATGAACCATACACAATGGAAAATTGGACCACATGAGAATTAAATATGAATTGGACATGGAAAAACACATGCACATGTACTCATCAGCCTGGATGCACCCACATGTGTTTTAAATAATAATTCAGTGTTTCATAATTCTACTGGCATAATGCTAAGATCAGTAGAATCATCCAGGTACACTGAATTATTACCAGACAACAATTGGAAATATTAAAATTTGGAAATATTTAAATAGGAAATAAAAAACCATTAAGAAAATACAATATATTTCACTCACATCGATTATCCAAAAAACTGTAATTAACACCTCACTAAATTACCACGAGATAACAGTTATGAAATAATAAATTTGGAAATATGAACGCGTAAAGTGTAGATAAAATATTTTACTCACAATAATTATACAGAATCCTTAAAATGTCACAACGTCTACATAATATTCACATCCACATGGCATTGCATCATACATGTTAACTAAGTCGAGTTGAGAGAAATGATTTGTAAGACAAGTTGAGAGCACACTTTTTTTAAAACACAACCCCATAAATGACACCCAATCACAAAATGATTCAAAAACACTCAAAATAATTCTGGTTTTAATACACTTATAACAAATTTATATCCGTGAATATATATTACTCCATCCAATTTTAATTCCTGAAAGTAAAATTAATATACAATCAATAGCTCCCTCTATAGTTAAATTAAATATAATATTAACAATATTATCTACAACTACCTGAAAGGTAAAGTGTCGCCATCTATTGGTATTATAATAGTTCATAATTAATATTTAGTTAAATATCCACATTATTAGTTACATACTCACTTCAATAGATTTATTTATATAAATAAACTTTAAAAAACAATACTAACTTGTAGTTTTACTTAAAATTCAAATAAAATATAATACTACTATATGAATAAATCTACACAGAATTAATTCAACTTGCACAGCATTTCAGATATTCTTAACAAGAATATATTATGTAAATGAGATATTATTTTAATTCAAATTATTTTTGCTGCCAGCTGTGTTAATCCACTGATATTATAGACATTTATTAAATAATTAATGTATTATTTTTACTACTACTTAAATATATATTAGACTTGTTTTTAAATAATTAATGTTTAATTTATACTACATTGTAAATATATTTTATATTTATAGATTAATTTAAATATCTAATTAAATAATTCATAAACAATTCAAAATATCTCAAAATTTATAATGTTGATAATTAATAGTATTACTACTGTTTTTCAATCAAATTAATGCAATGCAGTAATTAAAATACTTGTTAATTTTAATTATTCATAGACAAAAATAAAAACTATATATATTTATTTTTATATATATTGCAAATAGATATATATATATGAGTTATAATCACCAATGTTATCATTGTATAATTTAATTTGTTATTGTATAAGTTAATTTATAAATGTATGAAAACTGCACATCAATATTACCTTAAACAGAGGTGATCGGCAACGCACAATCACAACTATACAAAGTATAAATAATGTTCAATCAAATATTAAATTTCCTAATATGTTATAATTGTAATTATGTATGTTATATTTGTAATTTTCTACATAAAGTGTATATAATGTTCAAACAAATATTAAATATTAAATTTCCTTATATGTTATAATTGTAATAATGTATGTTATAATTATTATTTTCTATATCTTTTGTTATATGTTATCGCACACTAAAACAATAATTTATTACATACCATGTTTATATTTAAATTATATAATAAATGTTATTTAAAAGAGTTGATGATTGAATTTATCATAAAAATAGGATATCCATATATTTTTGCTTGATCTCGAATATATCTAATATTTTTGTTTTTATTTATATCTGAGCATAAGTATTTTATACGATGTAGATAATTGATAATTATATTTTTATAAACAGATTTATGTAAACATGAAGCATAATTGGTAAAAATATTTACTTTAAATGGGAAATCAAATCTCTTATCATAAATATCAAAAATTAATTTATAATTATTTGTAATATTAATTTTTAAGTCAAGAAAGTTTATATTATTATTAATTAAATCATTCGCTTAATTTAAGCTGAGTAGGATAAAAATTGAGTGGTGATGTGCAATTTTTTTCATTGAAATAAAATATGATAATGTCATCAATATAGCGATAAAATACATAATCATTGTTCGGACTTATATTTCTTTCATAATAATATAAGTAAAGGTCAGAGAGAATACTAGATGCGGTTCCGCCCTGCGGAATTCCCTGGCATTGTTTATAGATAATATTGTCATATATAATGTAATTATTATGCAATGTAAAATTTAGTAAAGTTTTAAAAAAATTTACTGAAATATGTTCTTTTAATTTTAATTGAGATTTAAATTCTTTAAATAATATACACATTGTTTTATGTAAGTCTTTTATATCAATGTTATTAAATAAATCATTAAAATCCAATGTTTTTATGAATTTTACCGGATTGATATTATGTATTTTATTAATGAGTTGAAAACTATTTTTTAGGCAATGTTGGTTATTATGTTTTAGCGTTATATCATATATCTGCTTTAAAATATTAAGTAGTAAATTGCTTGCATTTTTATTATATGTGTTACAACCGATGGTAACAGTGCGAAATTTAATAGGATTTTTATGAAATTTTGGAATTATAACAAGATAAGGATAATTAAAATTATTACATTTGATTTTTAGTAATTTGTGATAATTTAATAATTTTCTGTTATTTATCTCAATATTTAATTTAGTTTTATTAAAAATATTACTTGTGTTGATTGCATTGTGAATTAACACTTTATAGTATTCTTTACAAATGATAGCATAATTATTTGGAGATTTATCTACATAAGTAATTATAAATTTGTAGCACCAAAGCTCCTGAAAACCTCCCCAGGAGCTCCAATTCTTCCCAAATTCCTCCTGAAACTGCAATGACGCTATCAGGCGTTCCTGGGGAAGATACTTTAATCACTTCCCCAGGACTGACCTCCCAGATTCTTCCCAGGGAGCAGTCTCCTGGGGTTGATATTCCTGGGGAAGTACCTAGGAAGAGACGGTACTGGTGCCATCTCATGAGTGATTTTGACACTAAAATAACTTATTATAACTTTTTTTTTTTCTTTAATATACTTTATTTGATGTGATTCGATTTTTTAATTAATAAAGTTTATATTATTATTTGATTTATTTTATTTCCTAAGCACATCTGGTTATTGTTTAACTTTTAATTATTGTTATAATATTTAATTATCCTTATTTAGATATATTTTTAATTTATAAAATGCAATCAAAATGTAGTTAAATAAATTGAATTTAGAAAATTAAATTTAATATTCCACATCATATATTAAAAATTAAAATAAATTAATCTTTAAATATAAATTGATTTTTTTTTATTTATTTTGTTTCTGATCTTTTAAAAATTAACTTATATATTAATTTATTTTATTATTACATTCACTAATTATTTTTTCTGAACTTTCAGCAATTACTTATATAGTTATATATTTTTACTATTACTTTCTCATCTAACTAATACGTAATTTTACATTGGTTTTACTTATATACGTTCTTAGTTTCTATAGAAATAATTTAATTTTAAATATAAAATTAATTTACTTTCGCCTAATAAATTATTTTTGTTTTCATTTACAAGAAATCAGAATTATTTTTTTCGAAACACGAAATTTATCAAAAGTTTAATATATATTTATATGTTTGTATATAACCATATTTTATAAATTACGGATTAGAAATACCTAGTAAAATTTATTTCTTCTGATCCTTTAAATATAGTCTTATATATTAAATTATTATTATTATTTGTATTAAATAATTAATCATTTCATATTAATTTGAATTATATATATAAATAATTTTTGGATCAATATTTAATTTTAAAATATAAATTCGATTTATTATTTCTTTTTCGCTGACCATTTTAAATTATCATATATATATATATATATATATATATTTCTTTTATCATTCCTAATAAATGAGTTTTTTTTTTTTTTTTTTTTTTTTTTTGTAACAGTAAGAAATCAAAAGGAATCAAAAATTTGTTAGAAATAAGGATTTTGTCAACAGTTTAATATATATTTACATATTTGTACATATTCAGAATTTGCCAGTTAATAGATTAGAGATAAGCATTTTTAAATTAAACAATCTATTTTAAAAAATCTTATTTCGATTGTAAAAGCTAATTTTCATGTAAGTTTCAAAATCGAATCATATTTAAATTATATCGAGCATATTTACTTTTATTATTCTTCTTTTATTAAATTACATTTTCAACTAATTAATAATTTTATATTTTATTATTCTGTCTTTACCAAAAATGGAAAACATCTTTTGATTATAAAGTTTATAAATAAGAACACCTGCCAATTTCATGCGTTTCCGAACAAAAATGAACTAAAAAATATGTCATAAAGTAGCCAATTTGGATTTGTGAACAGCCTAGCATGCCTAAACTCAGAAAAGCTTTTATAGATATATCGTTTAACAACTTGTAATATTGTAATATCAATATTAGAAATCAAATTCAGTTTTGCTTATTCTAATTCTATTTAAAATTATAATATTTATAATTTTAAAAAAAGTGCATTTTGAATTTGTTTTTCAACATTTGGTTTATAAAAACGTCAATTTTTCTCTTACTTTCTTTAATTGTGATTATTTATAATTTATAGTTTAATTTATTTAATTGTAAATATTTTTATTTAATTGGCCCCCTTATCATAGACCCCTGACCCTCATATATGTGGCTCCTAACTAAAATGATAAAACGCATTGTTGTTGCAAATGATAAAACACTGCCCTTTTCCCGTTTATTGTGATGCCGCGTGGGAAATTCGGTTCAAAACGGCGATTTTCACAGTATTTTCTAAAAAATCTGCGTTTAAAAAAAAAAAAAAAAAAAACGTTTTTCTAGTATTACATAGTTTCTAAATAAGACCACCTGCCAATTTAATGCTGCATTTCCGAACAAAAACGAGTTAAAAAATGTGCCAGAAAGCAGCTCCTTTGGGTTTGAGAACAGCCTTAAATAATTATTAATACGCTTTTTTTCAAGTTATCAATTTAAAATTGTATTGAATATGTATCAAAGAGTATGCATGTTTATTTGCAATAAAAGTTACAGAATTCCTGCTATACGAAGCTTAAAAATATACATGTTTTCAATTTACTGACTTTCATATGAGAAGAAAGAAATACATGAATACCTTATAAACTACTCCCGGACAACGGCCGTGTAGCGTAATCACTAGAGCGTGTTTCTCGTATGCGCAAGTACCCAGGTTCAAATCCAGTCGGCGGTAAGAAAGTTTATTCCGTAATATCTGTACCATAGCTTTCATGTGATTATGTGTGCGTGATTATTAAAAGCAATGTCTGTTATATGTGTTATGTAAATTTATTTTTTTACACAATGTCCGTATTTATTAAAAAGAAAAAAAAATGAATAAATAAATAAATACTTTTTACATTACGTCGAATAATAATAACTTCGGATGTTTTTTATGCACATTAAGTGACCCTGAAGTCTCCAAAATTCCTCCGATATTACTTCCTGAAATCTTCCCTAGAACAACCTGAGGAGGAACCTGAAGGAGGTCCTGGGGAGCTCCCCGGGATGCTATGAGGCGGACATTTTCGGTTCCTGAGGACCTCCTGGTGACAAATTTTTGCATCCTCAGGGATGCCTGGGGGATGTATGTCAATCTTCATGGGGATGTCCTAGGGAAGCACATGTGCTATATGGGATATATATATATATATATAACTCTCTTCTCTCTCTCTCTCTCTCTCTCTGTATATATATATATATATATATATATATATATATATATATATATATATATATATATATATATATATATATATATATATATATATATATATATATATATATATACAGAGAGAGAGAGAGAGAGAAAGAGAGAGAAAGAGAGAGATATTATATATATATATATATATATATATATATATATATATATAGAGAGAGAGAGAGAGAGAGAGAGAGAGAGAGAGAGAGAGAGAAAGAGAGAGATATTATATATATATTATATATATATATATTATATATATATATATATATTCAAATTCGTTTTCAAAATTATAACCGACGATTTTTTTTAAAGAAATCCAATTCTAGAAGCTTTAAAAATGTGAATCCAAAATTACAGTTATTCCACCAAGTTGTTTTAGAGTTATGCTTAAAACACTATCCGCATTGTAGTGTGTTTAGTATCGCTTAAAATTTATTTAATATTAATATTTTTAAATTTTAAAACTGCATAATTCTTAATGTACTTGACCGAATGAATTCCTGTTTGATATCCAAAAATATAATTCAGCGAAGATTACAGATATGATGCCAAAATTAGAAGTTTATATTTTTTTACGTTTTATACACTTTCTTTATATAGACGACCCTCTAATTATAATTTAAATATAGCATTAATTAGTAGACATTATTACTAATCGATTGGTAACAATTACATTTCTCTCGGTGATTTTCGGCACAGTTAGTATCAAAGTAATGCTTAATTTTTCTGAAAGGCACATTAGTTCAAATGTAACAGGGATTTTAGTAAATGGGACAAGGATCAATAAAAGTCGTAGTTTTTATCCACGTAAAATTGTGTTTACTCACATCTTTAAATCATCACGTTCTTTTACTTTACTAATACCCTATATATTCCAGATGCACTAATTGAAACGTAATCAGGACGGAGCTAAATTTAACAAGCATAATTAATATTAGACGTAATTTTTATTCACATAAAAATATTTCATTGATATTAAAAATTATATTTATGTCTTCTTTTCCAACTCCTATGCATTTCAAATAATATTGTTTTAAGTGCTACAGAAACGGATCAAAATAAAACATATATGATTAAACTCCGAAGTTAATTTTACCCGCGTAAAAATTATTTGCTCGTACACGATTATAATAGCAATTTTTCCTTACGTGCATTTTAACACTTCTATATTAATCAGGAAGTAATAAATGTTCACGAAGAATGGTTTCATCATGCCAGGTTATTGTATAATTATTAAGAAATTGCTGAATTGTTCGGTTTATGATTGAGTGGGATAGCGCATACTCTTCACTCGACTTCCCATAAAAAAATCTTCTCACTTATTTGAACGGTTTCTTTTTGAAAAAATAAACTTTAATATTATAAAAACACTCTTACGGTTTTAAACCATTTTGACGTGACACGCGCATGCACGTTTCTCGACTTTATTCTCAACTTCGTTCGCTACACCAATTTAACCGCAAACATAGCAAGTTCTAGTGCTGCACTTGATGATTTTCAAACGTCTGTCGTGTGTGCCTTACAAGCGTGTGTATTATTTAATTTTCCACTAGCGGTATTTTTGGGACTCCCAGTATTAATTATCTAAATATTACTCTAACATCTTTTCGATAATTCAAAATTAACGAAAGTTCATACAGACATTTCGCGTAAAATTTAAATTCATTGCATTCATAAATTATAAGTCTTTGAAATTTTCCAATGTAGTTGAAACGCGTTTATGTTTGTTCGTCTGTCCCCACTGCTGTAAATATATTTCAAGTTCGAAGTAATTTATATATGTTATTGAAATTTACCATTGAAAACGAAATATGTTGCATTTATAATTCATACACACGGGCACTCAAAAGAATTCGGTTAGATTATGGTATATGATGAAATGTCGATTGCAGTGCATTTTAATGATGTTACTACTATGCTGTATTAATGAAATTGATATACCTTATTTGTTGGTTGATTTTATGACGGCCGGTTATCAACACAAGGGATATAGGCCCTGGGGGGAGTGCCCGCCGTGGGGGTCTTTCTAAGGGATCCTAACCCGTATTTACGGCAAGGTTAGAAGAAAACCACGGAAAACTCCGAACGGTTAGGTCGACGGGCGCAACAGGGGTTTATATACCTTATTGAGGTACATTATAAGATGCCAAAATGCTCACTGTCCAAAATAGAGAGCGTAAAATTTATCAATCGAAATTTTTTAAAACAATTATTTAGGATTAAGGATGTTAAGAATTAAGGTATTTTAAAGATGTTACCCTATTGCAAGCATAATTAAATTTATATACGTTACTGAGGTGCATTACAAGATACCAAGATGCTTACTGTAGAGTGTAGTGCATAGAATTTATCGTTCGTTTACAGAGACTGACAAAAAAACTCCGTTACCGTACTGTCATTGAGCTACAATTGCTGGAGGTGCAATTACAACTCTGGTTTGCGTTTTTAAGTTTAATTAAATTTTTACACACTACGTGGTGTGTATAAATTCTATATATCATATACAGGATTATACAATAGAATTATAAAACATTGATGTCTATGACCGTGAATTGCTTAACGGTTGTTACTTACCCATCATACGTAGTATGGGGTAAGTCTTGTAATCGTTTTGAAAATCGAAAAATTTTTTTTGACGGATTTACACGTTTCAGACACTGGAGATTCCGAAAAACATATTTTTAGAAAAAAAATTTTGCCGTCCGTCTGTGTGTCTGTGTGTCTGTGTGTGTGTGTGTCTGTAAACGCTCTATCTCCCGAAAAAATCGAGATAGAGACTTGCAATTTGGTATGTACTTAGTATGTAATAATGGGAAGAAGCCTATTTCATTTCATTAACCTCGATTAACCGGAACTATTTTATTCGGACCCTCGAAATATTCGTTCTGATAAAAGGTATATAAAAATTTTCGAAATTGTTTATTTTAAGAAATGAATATAAAAGACAATAAAAAAACATAAATTTTACATAAAGCATGAAGTCGATCGGATAATTAGTTGCCGAGATATTTGGAATCCTATTTTCCACACTCTTCGATTTTTCATGACCCTGTATTTCATCCAAATTTCACTTCAAAGAGATATTTTAATTGGAAATTTGACGCTTAATCAGATGCAATAAACCGCTAGTTAATAGGATTATTATTTTTGGAGTTATAAGGAAAAACCTCTTTCAAGCAATTCAGTAATCGAGCCTTTAAAGTTTGTGACGTCATCAAGCCACGATTGTATTTGAATTGCAATGCATTTTATAAGTAGTTTACACATTTTTATTTTAATATTTTACATTATGCATATCCATGATGGGTAAGTATTACGGTGGCCCCCAACGACTAGTTTTTGATTGTGTTATGTATTTGCCAGCTGAACTATATTTGATATGCTAAGAGTTATTTGATGTGTATAAATATATTCATATACGGGGTTATATACAAAGAGTTGCACACATTGAAATGTATTGTTGGTAATTGCTGGAAGTGTGTTTTTACTTGTGTCATAGTTTTATTTAATCTAAATTAAACTACAACTTAATATCTGGTGTTAATAAAAATCTGTGGATAACATACATGGTTGTACAAAAAAAAATCGAGTATGTTTCCGTCTATTTGCGGAAATTGCTGTATGTGAAATTTCAATAATCTTAAGCGTTGTTTAACTGTACTAAATTTAAGCATATTGTCTAGCATAAATACAAATCTCTAAGTCATATACAGGGCTAAACAAAAGAATTCGATTACCTTTTAGATAATGCACAGAAATTGGTGAAATTGAGAGTTTAAATGTGTCATGTGTTTTTTAAACTATTTATTTACAATATCTTCTTTCACCTTATTAAATTATGATGTTTCGTCAAAGTATTCTAAAAGTGTTGGAAAGTATTTTATAATCTATGCTTGATGCCGGATTTCAAGTTCTTGTAGATATAGATTTTGGTAGTAAAGTCTTGGCAAAATCATAATTGTTTGAATAATTCGAATTTAAATTATTTATTTTCAACAAAATTAAGAAAATGATTATACTATATAAATCAGTTAAAATATATTTTAAAAAACCAAAAAGTTTCAAATACTTCTTTTTAATCACATGCTTTAAACGCGACGTGTAAATAAGGGCCTCGATATCGCCAATAGATTTGGATTGGGATCTAACTCTTTCAGTACATGTTAATATTTCCATAAATAAGTTCTAATATTTTTTGTATTATAAAACAAATAAGTTGTTATTAGTGCCATATTGAGCATGTATTCATTTTGTACCGCAGGTCCAATTATTAAGTTTTTTACAATCACAAAAATGCTTAAAATTACATGTATATAAAATGACTTAAAACAAACTATTAAGATTTATCTTCTTTTATCAACTATTATCACCTTAATTTCGGTAGCAACAATAATTTAATTACCATTCCACAAAATACATATTGTTGTAGTAGCCTTGCGGGAAAATATTTCAAATTAAATTACTGAAATCCTCAACAAACTCCTCACCTGAATGTAATTACTTTGGAGATTAGAACAAAAAAATACAGAATTATAATTAACATGCAAAGCAATCATTGAGAAAGAGAAGCAATAATAATACATTTCTGCTTATTAATTAGGAAAAAAATTCATGTCCTAATGGGAAAAGTTTCAAAGAACATCCTTGTCATAATTACAATCTGCCTTTTAAAAAAAAATTAAAAAAATTAAAAAAAAACGTTTTGGGCGATTAGATTTTTTTTCTGTATAGTAGTCAAAACAATGTTTCCTAAAGAACATTTGTTGTTATGAAGTTGCTGATTAGTAATATAGTTAATATGTAATAACTTTACGTTTATTAGTTTATATGTACTAACTTTACATTTTAACCTTATAACTTTATGTTTATATGTAAAATGTAAATGTTTATAAGACATTTTAAGTTAAATAAAACTTTGATTTTTAGATTTAACAATATAGTTATTCCAATAATATTTTAACAGACTTTTTTACTTTTTACTTATACATTTTTAAAGCAAATTTAATAATATTTTTGAACCATATAAGGGATGTTAAAAAATTCTTTGCATGTGGGGTTTTTTTTCTGTAAGTCTACGCATGCTTTTTTTAACGTATATGCTCTGATTTCGATACTCTTTTTACTTACCCATCATACGTAGTATAGGGTAAATCTTCTAACCGTTTTGAAAATCGAAAAAAAAATGACGGATTTACACGTTTCAGACACTGGAGATTCCGAAAAACATATTTTAAGAAAAAAAAATTGTCGTCCGTCTGTACACACATAGGTGTGTGTGTCTGTAAGCGCTCTATCTCCCGAACAAATTGAGATACAGACTTGAAATTTCATATCTACTTAGTATGTAATAATGGGGAAAAGCTTATTGAAATTCAGTAACCTCTATTATCCGAAACTATTTTTTTCGGACTCTCGAAATATTCGTTCTGATAAAAGGTATATAAAAATTTTCGAAATTGTTTATTTTCAGGCGTAAATATAAAAAATAATAAAAAAACATAAATTTTACATAAAGAATGAAGTAGATCGGATAATTAGTTACCGAGATATTTGCAATTATTTTTCAAAACTCTTCGTTCTTTCATGACAATGTATTTCATCCAAATTTCAATTCAAAGATATATTTTAATTGGAAATGAGAAGTTTACTCCGACGCAGTAAACCGTTAGTTAATATGATTATCAATTTTGGAGTTATATAGGTGTTTCTTTTACGCAATTCAGTAATAGAACATTTAAAGTTTATGACGTCATCAAGATACGATTTTTTCGAATTGCAATGCATTTTATAAGTAGTTTACGCATGTTTTATTTACATATTTTATATTATGCATATCCCTGATGGGTAAGTATTACGGTGGTCCCCAACGACTAGTTTTGTTGGAAAACAGTGTTCCTGGTTTGCTTTTTTTAATTCAAATTCGTTGATTGCCATCGTTTTTTTTAAGTCGTAATATTTAAATTATTTAACGACAGATTAAATAAGGTGAAATTAAGGCAATTTTAATATGTCAAAAGTTGGTACAAATCAAGCAATGCGAATTAAAAAAAGGCATGGACATTCAAGACTGATTGCAATGGCTTGTTTTGAAGGTGGCCCTATATTATATATTTCATCAGGTCCTAGGTTATTTTAACATCCACCCTGGTTGCTTTTTGACACATTCCTGAGTTTATTAATGATTTTACACCCATTGGAATGAAAGGTGCTCTTATTGTGAATCTACCAAATCGAATATTTATTTTAAATTATAAAATTATAAATATTTATTATTACTTTTAAATAGTTCATTCAAGATTGAACAAAATTTCTGGAAGCGGTAGACTGATAAAGGTTGTCGAAAGACAAAAATCACTTTTAACTTAATATGGAACTAATTTATCGAAAAATGAAAAAAAAAAAAAAAAAAAAAAAAAACATTCGGCCACAAATCATTTCAATAAAAACATATCCAAATGACATTCCTTTATTTTTAAAAATTAGTCCATAAGTGCGACCAAAAACATAAGTACTCTAGGAAAATTGAGACGACTTTTAATATTTTTGGAATAGAAAAGTAAAAAAAAAAAAGAAAAGCATTCGGAGACAAATCATTTCAATAAACATGTATCCAAATAACATTCCTCTACGCTTAAAAATGAGTCCGTAAGTGTGACAAAAAACATTAGTACTATAAGAATATATCTTTTTGAGACGACATTTAATAGTTTTAGAATCGAAAAGTGAAAAAAAAACATTCGGGGCCAAATCATTTCAATAAAAATGTATCCAAATGACATTCCGTTACGTTTAAAAATGAATCCGCAAGTGTGACAAAAACATAAGTACTCTAGGAATATATATTTTTGTGACGGCCTTTAATATTTTTAGAATAAAAAAATGAAAAAAAAAAAACATTCGGGGATAAATAATTTCAATAAAAATGTATCCAAATGACATTCCTTTACGTTTAAAAATGAATCCGTAAGTGCGACAAAAAACATACGTACTCTTGGAATATATATTGAATATATATTTTTGAGACGGGCTTTAATATTTTTGGAATCAAAAAATGAAAAAAAAAACATTCGGGGATAAATAATTTCAATAAAAATGTATCCAAATGACATTCCTTTACGTTTAAAAATGAGTCTGTATTTGTGACAAAAAACATTAGTACTCTAAGAAAATATATTTTTCAGATGACCTTTAATATATATATATATATTTTTTTTCGTGTCGCACATTTGAGTTATTGGATCGACGTTATGTTTAAAGTTTACAATAATGAGCGTTTCTTTATGAATTAACTATGAATTCGATAACATTAATGAGACACATCGAAAAAGTTTCCCCTTACTTTAGAAAACTGTCGAATTTATCCGAGTTCCATTTTAATCTTCAATAATTCCTGCGCGCATTGAGCGACAAAATATACACTTAAATAAATAAAATGTTTACTAACATCAAGCAATCAGGTGCCTTGTGAGATAATTTTTATTTTAATCTTCTAAAAACTGAAATAAAGCAATCACTACTTCCAGGTACTAAGGAGAATGAGTAATACCTGCTAATATGACAGATTTATTAAATATTTTCAATGACTATTTACTTTCAGCAACCCATCTTCTCTACGGAATACAGGGAATGCGCTAAATATGTGCCTCGTCTGGAGATTTTATTAATACAGAAACTTCCTTATGATATTTTTATCATCATTTTCTCTCAACTCAGCAACCCATTTTCTCTGCATAAACCTGGAAAAAACACTAAAAATCTGCCTCATTCATTTTTCAAACTACACAAATTTTTTTTACAATTTATATAAAATTAAACAATAATTTATAATTATTTTCATTCACCATCCAATATTCTCTGCGGGATGCTGGGAAAACAAAAAATCTGCTTCTTTTCTGCAGATTTTTTTCATACACGATGTGTTTTCAAAAAATACACTGTTAAAATAAAAATAAAGTATTCACTTTAACATTAAAAAAACAGGTGTGATAATGAAATATGAAATAAGACAGTTTTCTTGTATAATTATATAAAGCATCTACAGTTCCTGCGTTTATATTTTATACTAACATTATGCACAAACATTCACTACATTTCACGTAGTGCAATAACCAGGAATGAAATTAGACTGTTTCGGGATAATATTGTTTATACATTATATTTTTAATTAGGAATACGAATATAAAAACGTCACGTACCTGAAAAATGACTAATTTTACATTCAAAGCACATATATACAATTACCGTATACTGTTGATAATTAATGGACATTGCACGGACAAAATATGATGCAGGAAATTCAATGATAAGTAATCGGAAAGAGTCTCGTTTTAAGAGAGTAATCATTTAATTAAAATTAAAGAGAACTCGAGTTGAAATTCTAAATAACGAGTTTTAAGAAACGTTTTCATAAAATTTAATTTTGTATGAATCCACATGAGAAAACTTGTTGCATTTGTAAATATGTCACATATTACATTTTAGAGAAAATATTTCAAGATTTCCGAAAATAAATATTTTAAAGAGGGCTTTTACAGATTGTATAAAGTTTTAATTTGTGTTACACAAAAGCTTAGAATTTAAGCAGATTTTGTTTGACTTTGATTACTTTTTTTTAGAAAATATTTTTAGATATTGAGTACATTTTTCTGGACATGGAACAAAGAACAAAGAACAAAGTTTTAACTTCGTGTTTTAATATCAGAGGCTCTAGTTTACAAGAGTCTTGGTTATTATAAATTGATTTTGAAAAACTGTAGAAAGAAAAAAGGAGAATGGCATAAAATATATTTTCCTCTTTGGAGGTGTAATACACCTTTAATAAATAACCTTTAAGTCTGGTTTTTCCAAATCCGTTCCTTTTTATAATTTAAAGCTCGATATTTTGCCACATACCGTTTTATTCTAATACTTCGGTTTTACTCAGGAATACAGCCATTTTTCACGATTAAACACAAGTTTATTTAACACGACGAAACATCACACAGAACATGTACACACATAGATATATAAAGAAACGAGTAGCAGCAACCGTTACATTACTACTCTTCTATCGACACAATTACTATATTTATCTCCATAACGTGCACGCCGCACGCATCGTCTTAACACCTTGGCCTCCCGCCAAATTCTACTACCTTCTCCTTCACTCCGCAGTAGAAGAGAGAAAAGAAAAGGGTTGCCATAAACCTGACGTCACCGGCATGACACCCCCCACCTAAGATTGTAAAAGTGGTATGCCACATTTGCAATCTGAAATCCAGACTGATGACGTCACTACATTTCATCCTCTACCAGTCAACTACTAAAGGACTAAATCACCTGCAGGAGCACCAACCGTGAGGCAAAGGTGATACAATCTCCTGCAGAAATTCCCTACCTACATACAGCAAAACCTCCCCCAGGAACGGGCCTGGAATCAACGAACAATTAATGAACCATGTTCACAGAGCTATTGTATATACAAACTGAATACACCAATGCAGAAAAAGAAATGAATAAGCAATAAATCAACAGGATTTAAGGACCAGAGTATAACCTTAAGTCCATTAACATATACTAACTATAAATTTACAAATAAAAACAAATTTAAAGACCATTAAAGTTACAAAAGTCTAACTAGCCTATAATAAAACTAACTAAAACTAATGAAATTTTAACAATACAGTAATACAGGACCTTTAAATATCAAAGAAAATTACATAAATAAATGTATTTTATAAAACTGCACACTGAGACAGCAACACAAGTAATGCAGAGTAGTAGAGTCAGTACCAGTTCTCATACCAAAATGTTAATTTTGGAAACCACAACACACACATAAGGCACAAGTCAAAAACTGTATCCAGAAAGTCAAATTTTTAAAATATATATATATATCCGAAGTTACCAGAAAATATTAAAATGATAAAACACAATTATAGGTTCTTAATACTCAATAATAGAGCAATACCATATTCCATCACCACAACAATTTATCCTCTAAAATAATTGTCCTGATGCAAATATAATATAGATGATAGCTAGAATGACTAAAGGACTAAATCACCTCACCAGTCAACTACTAATGAACATTAATAAACTACAATATATATATAAAGAAATACAAAAAAAAATACTTAGACATCTCTGAACCATTTCTGGAAACTCTCGCTGGCTACTGCAATATAAAAATACAATTAATGTTTCATAATACTAAATACAAATAACAATGAGAAACAGAATGCAAATTAATATGAAATAGGTGGTATAGAATTACAGCTGCAACACAAACAACTATGAACTATCAAAAGTTTTTTTTCATAAAAGTCATTAATTGTCCATAAAAGTCTACAGTCAATTTTATTAGTCTGTTGTCTCCAGTCTAGATAGTGCATCAGCGTTCGTCAACTTTGCACCAGGACAGTGTGAAATCATAATGTCATATTTCTGCAAAGCCAATGCCCATCGTTGCAGTTTGGAAGATTGGGGAGCATTTTTGGTGATGAAAGTCAGTGGGTTGTGATCGGATATAAATTCTACGGGCGACCCAAAAATCCAAGTCTCGAACTTCTTTAGACTCCAGATAACCGCATAGGCCTCCCGTTCAATGATCGGCCAAGCCTGTTGAGTTTTGGTGAGCTTTTGACTGGCATAACTGACTGGATATAGTCTCTCATCCTTCTGTTGAGATAGACATGCACTGATGCCTATTGCAGATGCGTCACATTGAATGGTAAAAGGAAGTCCAATAACTGGTGTATAAAGACTAGGTGCCTGAACGAGACCCCTCTTTAGTTCGTTGAAAGCTTTATCATGTTCCTCCAACCAGCACAATTTCTCAGGACTGTTCTTTTTAGTAAGTTCTGCCAATGGGTATGCTGTTTTGTCATACTTAGGTAGGTAATCGCGGTAGTAGTTACACAATCCGAGGACACTCTTAAGTTGTGTTTTTGTTTGTGGGACGGCTAATTTTCTGATGGCTTCCACTTTATCTGGGTCAGTTCGATGGCTGCCAGACCCGATGACATGTCCTAAATACTTTATCTGGTTTTTCGCAAAGGCACACTTCTTCAGATTGACTGAGAACCGTATTTCTCGAAGTCTAGAAAATATCGTGTCAAGATGCGTAATGTGTTCAGACCATGTTTCCGAAAAAACAGCTATATCATCTATATACGCTCTAGCAAAGTTCTTGTATTTTGAAAGTGCTTTATTTATTTCTCTCTGAAAGGTCGCAGCTGCGTTCCGGAGCCCAAAGGCCATCACTTTGAAACGATATTGAGCCCCGTGAGTCTTAAAACATGACAAACCCTGGCTTTCTGCTTCCAGCGGTATGGCCCAATATCCTTTTAGCAAGTCGATTGTAGTTATTACATTGGCCCTGCCAATATTGAACAAAAGATCCGTTGCGTTTTAAATCGGAAAATCGTCAGTTTTAGTAATTGCATTTAAATCTCTGAAATCTACGCACAGTCGGAGGGCCCCATCTTTCTTCATCACGCACACTACCGGGTGTGGCGCCTCCGCATCACTCTCTTCGATCAGTCCTAACTCTAACATTTCTTCGATTTGTTTGTCTACTTGTGGCTTCAACGCCTCTGGAATTCTATAAACATATGGCTTTTTCATTTCTTTGCTGTTTAATCTAATTTTGTACTCTCCTACCTTAGCTATTTGTACCTTTTTTGAAAATAAATCTTTATATTTGTATAATAAATCTAACATCTCTTTTCTTTCTGTATTTTCTAAGTGCTTTAAATCTACTTCTTCTATGTTAAACAAGTTTGGATTATCATTCACACTAGGGGTGGGATGGACTTCTCCTAATTCTTCTTCATTTTCAAAGATTACTCCCACCGCCCGTACCCTAGGAATAAATTTTCTTATCTTATTTACATGAATATTCTTAACATTCCCGTTTATTAATTTTACTTTGTAAGAATCAGGCTTATAGCGAGCTACAATTTCGGCTGGTCCCGTCCACCTAGCATAAAGTTTGTTCGTGGAATCCGAGATTAATAGATATACCTGGTCCCCTGGTCTAAATTCCTTGTAAATCGCTCTCCGATTAGCGTACTTCGCATACGAGCCTTGTTTAAATTCCGCTACTATTGCTGCTTGCTCCGCCGTCCTTTCTAAATTAATTTTTAACTCCTGAAGATATTCAGTTGCGCTCTTTCCAAGATTTATGGGTAGTGGTATCTCCCCTGACCATGTAGATTTCAATACTGCTAATGGGCCCCTCGCCTCCCTTCCGTACATTAATTTGAATGGCGATACTCCCGTGGTACTATTCGGAATTTCTCTATAGGCAAATAATAAATAAGGAATGTGTTTATCCCAATTTTTGGAATTGCTCCTAATTATATAGTGTAGCATGCGTTTCAGAACCTGATTATATCGCCCCACTAATCCCGAGCTTTGCGGATGCCCTGGCGTCGCAAATCTAGGAGCCGCTCCTAGCCTAGCATGAAACTCCTGTATTAAACCTGAAACAATATTTCTGCCCTGGTCACTCGCTATTACGCGGGGTATCCCTGTTCGCATAAATATTTCTAATAATGCATCGCACGTAGCTTCAGCCGTAATTGTTCTGAACGGGACCGCCTCCGGCCACCGAGAATGCTGATCCATTAAGGTAAGTACATATTGGTGTCTACGAGCTGAAGGTCGTTCAATTTTCCCATTTATGTCAATATTTACAACGTCGAACGGAAGTTCCGGTCTCTCAATTGGGACAATGGGTATCTGATCGCTAGCCCTTTCTCTACTCCGTAACTGACAGTCTTTACAAGATTTACAATAATCCTCTACATCCCGTGACATATTCGGCCAATAAAATGAATAACGAATTTTTTCTTTTATTTTTTTCATGCCGAGATGATTAGCAAAAATCGATTCATGCGCAATTTTTAACATTTTCCCCCTCCTTACCTTTGGTACAACTAATTGCGTAACCCAATCCCCCGTGACTCTTTCTCTATGATAAAGCAAATTATATACTTTAACAAACCCGTTTTTACCATTTTCCGCGTCTTTGAAAGCCCCCTGTAATGTTTCGCAATTCTTCTGTTGCTCCCTGTATATACTTGCATCTGATCGTTGACCTGCATTCAAATCTCCGTTATCATCTTTCCTTTCAATACAACTAATCATTAATTCTCGCACCGCGTTTTGATTTTCACCACGCCAGCATAAATTTTCAATATTTATATCATCCCCCTCTGGTTGGTTGCCTTCCCCCTTTTGCCTTACAATTTCATTACCTTTTTCCGATTGCGTATCATTTACTGGCGCCAAAGAACATTTCTGTCTATCATCTTCCAAAGAACATTCCTTTCCCCCCTCGTTACTAGCTAACTGTAATATTTCATAAACTGCCGGTGTCATAATACACATCCCATATAATTTATCCGTAACGGCAAACAGTACGTCTACACTGTTGTTAAATATACAATTTGACTCTCCGGATTTTAAGGCTACGGGTAATGTCACAAGATTAGCAATTATTCTTTCTCCAAAAGCCGATATTAACTGAATTTTTGAATTTTCATTATTTCTAAATGAATCCGGTAATTGATTAGAGTTTATTACGGGTATTTCTGCAGCACTATCTAAAATACATTTAATATCCTTTCTCCCTATCCACAAATGTTCAAATTGAAGTGGTTGTGTACTTATTTCGTTTCCAAAACAGAGTGTTTCTACCTTGGCGATTATTTTATCACCCTGCTTATTTTTTCCGACAAAAGAATCTTTTTTCGTTTGATTTTGCAAACTTCCAATTTTATCTTTTTCTCTATTATTCGGACAAAATCGCAAATCTGTCGTTTGTTTACAAAGTCTACATTCTTTTGATGTGTTTAATTTTCTATCGCTACTAAAATTGAAATTATTTCTAACATGGGGTGGCACATATTTTCCATTATTGTAACTTATAGCTCCCGATTCATCATGATTGCGGGGTTTTACCGGTTTATCATATAATTCCGAAAATGTTCTGCCCTTTGACGTAAACCAATTATCACATAATTCCGCAATTTGTCGGGGTTTTAACCAATTATCTAATTGTTTTATCCTGACATAACTTCGCGTCTCCGAATCTAGTGAACTTTATAATCTGTCGCTGACAATTAACTCATTAAGCGTGTCAAAATCGTTTACTTTTCTCAGTTCACAATAGAAATCCCAATTGACTCTGAGCATACTAGCGAACTTCATATGATTCTCGTTTCTCGATCTTTTCGCAAAAAGAAAGTTTTCGAGGCAGGCCTCTGGTGTGGGTTGAAATTCTTTTAAGATTAACGCCTTAACCTTTTGGTAATCTTTCATTTCTTCCGTGTTTGCATACACTAACAAGTGCGTTGCCCACTCCCCTACCAAATTAAACAAAATCTCAACCTTTAATTCCTCTGCGACATTTTTAATTTCAAATGCTTTCTCGAGCGAAGTAAAAAATAAATTCCATGATTCAGGCCTGCTGGGGACTGTAATTGTTAAAGTTTTGACGCTTTTGATTAGTGCTTCTAACGAATTAGGTTTAGGTCCATCCACCCCTGTATCAGGATTTTTATACTCGTTCTGGATTTTAGCCATTTCTATCTGAGCTTTAACTAATTCTAGCTTAGTTTTTTCGATTTCCAATAACGTATCTTGTTCCGACTTCGACTTTTCTTTGTCGAATTTCGCGACTTCTGCTTCATGCTTTTCTCTTTCTATGCGGTCTGACACCGTTGTATTTAAAAAATCCTTTATAAATTCATTGTCTTTTGAATACTGATCACTTCCCTCAATTAATGCTTTTAAATCAATTATCCTGTGCTCACTTTCTACTTTTATGCCCAATTCTGTGGCAACAACAATTAGATCTTCTTGTCTCAACCCTTTAATATTAAACATTTTACTTTTACTCTTAACACAATACTATAAATATACTCTATAAATATCTATATCATCTCGTTTCAAATAAAGCTCATAATATTAAAATTAACATATTGTTTTCAATCATAAAATATTTCTCAAATATTATTCTATTCAAGTTCTTTTCTATTTACTTCAGGAATAAACATACAGAAACATGCAACTTACTTCAATCATAAATCCAATCACTGGTTCGACTAAAGGAGCGTGTCATACACCTTTAATAAATAACCTTTACTTCTGGTTTTTCCACATTCATGCCCTTTTATAATTTAAAGCTCGATAGTTTGCCACATACCGTTTTATTCTAATACTTCGGTTTTACTCAGGAATACAGCCATTTTTCACGATTAAACACAAGTTTATTTAACACGACGAAACATCACACAGAACATGTACACACATAGATATATAAAGAAACCAGTAGCAGCAGCCGTTACATTACTACTCTTCTATCGACACAATTACTATATTTATCTCCATAACGTGCCCGCCGCACGCATCGTCTTAACACCTTGGCCTCCCGCCAAACTCTACTACCTTCTCTTTCACTCCGCAGTAGAAGAGAGAAAAGAAAAGGGTTGCCATAAACCTGACGTCACCGGCATGACAGGTGGTATTTCAAGATGGAATGAGAACGCATATTTAGACTTCTGAAGGTATGGAGGGAATTATTGCACGACAAAATAGTAGCAGAATTTTTTTAAAAAATACCTTTTTTTCTTTATCTTGGAATAGCAAGGATGGATACATACTCTAACATGCATACTAACATAATCATACATATATTTCCAAAGTCTTCCTAAAGGAAATTATGTGCTCTGCTGTCACACACACACACAAAAATAATAATTCATTGTACTAGTGATTAATGTAAATATCTAACTTTATCAATTTTGATTCGAAAATTTTCTGTATGGAAAACTTTTGTGCTAAATAGTACTGACTTATTTTATGGAATTCATCTTTTCATGTCTTCAAAAGTTTGAATATAAAATTTAACCTCATTCGGTTTAATATTTGTAGATAGAAATTCCTCAAAACATAGAAAGTTAAATGATAATCACTCTATAAGTATAGTTCAAATATAAGGGATCCATAATTAATAATTAAATTTAAAATATCTTTTACTATTACAGTTATTATTAGTAATTATTTCAGTAGTATTATTTATCAAAAAGAATATAATATGAATATTTTTAATAGACAAGAGTATCTCAGAATTCAATCTGAACTTGCGCTACCGTATGAGTTGCGTCGATCCTCTGATTTTTTAGTATATATATACATACAGAGAGAGATAAAGCTAATGTATGTGTTCTATCTTCTAGGACCATATTCCATTAGAATTTTTGTCTTTGAGGCGTTTCTTTCATTTTTTTTTCTGAATGTAATTTCCCATTTCTTGAGTATACATTTTTGTCTTCTCACCTATAGAACTTGTAAATTTATATTTAGAAAGAAATAAACTATTAAATATAAATATATCATGCACTATATGCAGATTTCTATTTCAAATCTTTTTTCATAAGGAACATTTTCTTTTATATATGAAAAATCTGAGAAATAACATTTTAAATAAATATATTGTTATCATCTCGGTATAAAAATAATGTTTAAAATCTTTGATCTGTTTTAATTTCCCATTTCTACGCATCTAAAATTTTTGACTGGGCTCCTTAAACTATACCGATTGAGACTCTGTATTTTCTTCAATTCTTTCCTATTGTGACAAAATTATTCTGAGAGTTTAGGAAAATAAATTCTTATTTCCTTCCTTTACTTAGAACAGATGGAATATATCACATGCAGGAGGTCAATAAAATGGAATGTAAGTCACAGTTTCTAACTCATATTTATCTTACTTAGAGGGACAAATAGACTGAATTTCTATAACATTTGTTTTTAAGAAATGAAAATGAATATATAAAATTAATATTAATACATTTTATTTGAAGTTATATTTCGGAATTACACAAATTGGATATTGTAATTATATTTTTCTTGTATTAAACAAAAGGAGTATTTATTAACGTGTAAACGAAAACGTGAAGACGCATAACTGTCAACTTTTACACTTTTTTATAGTATTGTTTAAGGGTAGCAATATTCACCTTATTTAACTCAGCTAAATTAAAGAATTATCGAACTTTCAATAGCGAAATGATTGTTTCATTCTATGAGGATGATACATGCATTTTATTAATTAGATGTGCATTATTGATTTGGACAGAAATGGAATTTTTGATAAATATTACAATAATAAAAAAAAAATAGGAAATTTATATTTGAACAAGGTTTAGGGAAGAGTCTTACACATTGAGAAAGAGAAGACATCGAAACAGAGACGGTTTTAAAACAAAGTTTATGTTCTTACCACAAGATGTTAAACTGTTCAGCAATGCTTTATTTCAAGTGTTTGCCAAACACACTTCAATTGAATCAGTAATTGTAGAAAGAACAATAGTCTAAAATTGTCAAAAAGGGTTTTATTGTGGAATATGATACATTTTCCCATATTATATTACTTCTGAAAATAAAATGCACTAGTCCAGGCTCTAGATATTATTTATCTATATTTAAAGGACGAGGAAAACATCTATCAATATTGAAAAGGCCTTGTCAATGTATTTGTGTCGTTTCAGAAACAACTTCTTTGTTAAATATCATGAAATATTTTTGTTTATTAGTTTTATACGAAAATATACGAATATAGGAAATTTCTCCTATCGACTATTATATAGCTATACATTATTATATATATATACTCTTGTTCGGGTGGACTATATATTAAATTAATTTTATTAATTGCTGGTCATTCCTGTACAAATCAGACGGTATTTTAGAAAATGAAGATGGAAAAATTGTCTAAAAAAATGCTGAACTACGATTTCAGAAAGCATCTTTTATTCACTTTTAGTATACATCTGACAGTCTGAGGCATTGTCACAGAGTACATTAATGGGTTAAGCAGAAACTCTTCTCTCTTAAACTGAAAGGTACAGTTAGTTGAGCTGATAACTGAAAAAGTATATTAAGAACCTGTCCCTACTAATTTAAAAAAGATTGATGACTTAAATCGTCTCATTGCCTATATTCCTGATGAATTTAAAAGATTTTATAAAGAAAATTCATGCTGGCCAACGAATGAAGTTGAACAATCTGTTGATGAATGAAATAAAGTAATTAAAATATAGTTTTCTCATTCCTCACATCATGTATCAATCAATATATCTTAATATTTTTCTCAATGAATATTTTTGGTAAGTTTTGTAATGCATATTCTATCTCTTTTAAGCAATTTTTTTTAATATAATTTATCCTCATTTCATTAGGAAAAGGACATTCGTCCCAAATTTTATTTTATTTTTATTACAGCATTTCTAGATCATGAAGAAATTTCAACAATGTCAACTAATGGTAATTCATATTTACTGTAAATTAAGATAGATACAAAAAAAAGTACCTGTTTATTTCTCAGAAAAACATTTTTTGTGTCTCCTGAAAAGTTCGTTTTTGAGACAGGTGCCCTTTCTAGAATGACTGATTGAATTCTGGATATTGAATATCTTGGAAGTTTCGAAAAGAAAAGAAATTACTTTTTTGGTTTTATATTTACTCATTTAACTTACAAATCATATTTATACAGGTTTATTTCTTGTGGTATTTCGTTTAAAAAAGTATACTCATGTTGCAGCATTTCTTGCATGTACTGTAACTTATAAAAATAAAGGGTTTTTTTTCAGAATCGTGGGTTAATTCAGAAAAAAGTCTAATGTTAACTCCTTTGCGACGTGTGTCTCATACATATATTTTTATTTTTTTTGGCACCTCTAATTCCCGAAAGTACCTCAAAATCATAATTTTTAGCTTTTTTACTCACATAAATTCTGGGATTATAAAAAGCAAAAGTTTGTTTTAAAATTACTGTGTTTAAAATCAAGTATTATACAAACCCTAAAAGTCTAGTATACACGACGCTCGGCGCAAAGAGGTTAATCAAAAAAATAATATTAAAATGATCTCCATTAGATTGTAACTGCAATTGTGTGTTGTACAACTTTTTTAACACTTTCCAAAATAATAAAAAGTTGTATATAACTGCAGTTTTTCTGTCTGTCTTCTGTAGTCTGTCTGCCCCATAATCGTTCGCTAAATTTCATAAATATAATTGGATTGCCATGTTATTGAAATATGTTATTGAGACTTACATCTATGGCATGTTTATTATTGGAAATTAAGTGTACTAGGGAATCGAACCCGAGCTTCCCGGGTTACACAATATAAGCAAAATCCATTTTTTTCTAATTCTAATAGATTTTTCGTATTTAATATGTATGTTTTAAACTGATTCATTAACAACTCCATAAATAAATTTTATAAGAAATATATCAATAATATATTGAAATAAAATTTTGAAATTTAATAAAACGATACTTTTTATTACCTGCATGCCAGGAGTTAATGGCCAAAGAAATCGTCCAAGATTTCGCTGCTTACTGCAGGTTTTTTTTATTATGAAAATTGTGTTTAAGCACGTAGTTCAGGAATATGTCTGTTAAATTTGCATCTTATTTCGTAATATATGCTTGGTGCACGATTTTTCTTCCTGTTTTTTAATCATGTCGTGAAATTTTTAGGAATATACTTTAAGAAACGTTTATTAAGAAATTGTCCATAGATTCTTCGAAAATAATCATACATTTATTAGTTTTAAAGCTGTAACATGAGCAGAGACTACAATATTTGTTTATGAGGTACTTTGTTTTTTATTACAGTTGATGTTATAATTTCATGATATTAAAGTGAACTCAGAGATCTAAGATATCGGGCAGTTTTAATTTTAATTAACTGTTGAAAAAATATCATCAATAATATATTTATAAGAGACAAAGCAAATAATGGAAATAAGGGGAAAAATATTAAGCATACCATAGCCTCATATTATTTATTTTCACAGAAAATGTTTGATTTCCTTCACGTTCTTTAAGATTATTTTCTCTTTTCTCTATTTCATTATCGCTTTCTTAATATTTCGATCAAGATCCTTAGGAAGATTTATATTTACTGTAAAAGGCAATGTGAATCTTTATGGTATCCATTGAATAGTAAGAGTTTGGGAGAAGTCAGACTAACAAAAAAACCTTTGTAAGAGAATATAAGATTTTTATCTTAGTTATGTTGGGAAACTGGCGTAAACGAGATCTAAAGATCCACAATGTTATTTAAGATAAAAATAAAATATTTTCATATAGTTCGGAATATGGATAAATTATTATTACCCGCAATAAATTTATACTTAAGTGCCTACACCATCATAAATCAGATTTAAATTCTGTAATAAGATCAATTGTTCCAAGGAAAATAATATCAAAACAATTCCGTAAAATAAAACATTTTTCAATTTGCAAATAAATCCCATTATAGTCAACTGAAATCATCTAAAAAATGCGAGTAACAAATTGTTTTTTAATTTACAATATGTAAGCTTATATTCATAGGATTACGGCTATCGTATTTTAACAATTTACTTCACAATTTATATAAACGCCATCTATTACCTAGAAACGAAACTATATAAATTTATAAAATCCAGTGTTTGATCTTATTAGATTAGTATCGATCCCAAACGCCTCACGATGTTCACTGGTCTTCCAATGATTCCAATAATGAGTTAAGGTATCTATAATTACATAAACATAGAACCTTGATATTTTATTTTAGGGGTCTTTCTCTCAGAAGAGTGCATTTTCAGTAGTAATTTTTCTGAAGAAAAAAATACGAATTAAGAATACCAAAAACAGCCCTTATCTTCTTTTGCTCGTTCATAAATGTATAGAGTAATTCTGGGTGAGATCCCGCATGTTTTTTATTTAATATTAAATTTATTTAATATTAACAACATGTCTACTGAGACATATATATATATATATATATATATATATATATATATATATATATATATATATATATATATATATTTAACAATTTTTTCTAAAGCATTACACTGCGGCTCGTCACCCGCATAGTCAGGGTGCGACGCCGCATTTGTGCGGGAGTTATTCCGCTCTTGTCATAAGAACAAAATGAAATTATAAAAAAAAATAATCAAACAAATATTCATTTCTGGACTATAAATTAACAATGTAAGAACATAAAGAAACTAAATGAGTACAATTAAACGCACTACTAAGGTGCACCAATCTGTTAAAAAAAAACATATTGGATTTTAATTGTTATTTCAGCAGCAATGTAACATCAGAGTATTAGAGAGGGAAAATAAAAAATAAAATAGTGTTTACATTCTTTTATTCATTAATAGACCTATTTTATTAATACGACAACCATCTGCACAAAAATGCCGAAAATAGTACAGTATTCATCTATTCATATTTGACACATGATGCAACAAAGCCAATCGCACTTCCTGGTAGTTTTGCAGTAGTTTTCTACACATTCCTTGCTACACATTCTTTGCTTGATCCAACTTTTCATTATTATTATCTTGACTTGTATATTTCTTCGCCCTTTTACTTTTTATTTTTCCCTTTTTGTCCCTGGGTGTAGTAAGACTTAGTTTTGACTTCGAAATCGTGCATGTATTTAGTAATTAGCGTATAAAAAGTATTTAAGCATAACGTGTTTAAATGTTTGGTTAGGGAAATCATGCGCTTACCTCAAAAGAAGGATTGTACAGCTAAAAGTAAACATCGAAATGGGATTCACGCTGGTTAAAGTAATTTCATTGCGCACCTATACTGTGCGTCTGACTGTCAACTATCTGAAGAATGAGTAAAACGAAAATTAAATCATCGTATTATTTATATTAAAGTACAAAATATTGCGATTCAGAATTCTCTTTTGTGAATATTGTGAATAGTGTGAATATAGAAGAGTGTGAATATTGTGAAGTGTTTTTTGTTTCCAGAAGAAAAATAATTTCGGTTAACCTGGAGAATTTCGTAATACGGAAAAATGAACTGTGAATGTGTTTACGCAGAAAAGAACCGATGTTCTTTATTATTGAGCTAATTTGAGAATTGAAAGAGTGGATTAAATCTTTTCAATGTGGAATTATCTGATTTGGAGATTTATTAATAGATAAAGGTATGTCAGTTTTATTTATTTATTTATTGTGAATTGTATTTATAATACAATGTTTAAAGGTGCAAAAAAGGAAGATTATCAGCGAATTGCTGCGGAATTAGACATAGATATATCAGATTCGAAATTAACTATTTATGATTTAATAAATTTAGTAAAGGAAAGTTCGAAGTATAAAGCAGATAATAAACTGGTTGAAGACATAGCAAACAGTTTTATTGAGGAAAGAAAAAATGAAGAATCAAAATTACTTGATCTTGAGAAATTAAAAATTGAACATGCAAAGTTAGAAATTGAGTTGGCTAAGGCCCGTGCAGAAACTAAAAATGATAATTTAAGTGATCTCGAGAAAAAAGATAATATAGAATCTTTAGACTCTCTGATTAAAAGTGTAAGAACGTTAACGATTAAAATTCCATCTAAACCGTTATTTTTTTTCATCGTTAGAAAGAGCATTTATTTCTAAAAATGTGCCAGAAAAATATAAATCGGAAATTCTACTAAATCTGTTAGGAGAAAGGGCAACAAACGTAATTACGTACATCAAAGATGGGAAATTAGAAGATTATTCAAAAGTAAAGGCTATAGTACTTAGAGAATTTGAGCCATCCCCCCAGACTTGTTTAGAACATTTTAGGAAAGCACAACGTCATCCTGATGAAACATATGTACAATTTGCATCCCGATTAACAACGAGTTGGGATTATTATTTAAAATTGAGGAATGTGACAGATTTCGAAACTTTAAAACAGTTAATAGTTTCTGATAAGATTTGTCAAACGCTTGATAAAGATGTCATGTATTTTATAAATGTTAGACAAGCAGAATCGTGGTTTTCTCCCATTGAATTATCTCGGGAAATTGATTTATATTATACGTCTAAGGGAAAACCCGTGGTTGACAATTCTAGAGCGAGTAATAAAAATACTTATTATCGAAATGTTTCTAAAGTTTTTCTAACTGACGTAAAAAATTCTAAATGTATTTTGTCATGTAGTGAAAATCATCCTTTGCATAAATGTCCTGTTTATAAAAACATGTCAGTGGGTAATAGAGTTGAGCTTGTAAAATCCAAAAACCTTTGTTTTAACTGTCTTATGAATCATAAAGTGATTGATTGTAAATCTAAATTCTCTTGTATTATTTGCAAGAGAAGGCATCATGTAACTTTGCATTTCCCGCGTGAACAAAAAATAAATAAAGGTGAAAATCCAGAGATAATTTCACAGGAAATGAGTTCTAAAAACGAAGTCGGTAATAAATCTAATTTGGATGCTTCAGCTCCAGTATTCCAGCCTTTCCAAGTTAATAACCAAAGCAATTTATTTTCAACGATATGTAATTTGTCTAACGAGTTAAAAGCTGTGTTACTTAGCACATTTGTTTGTTTAATAAAAGATGAATATGGTAATTTTCATGAAACACGCGGTTTATTAGATGTCGGTGCAAACTCTAATTTTATGAGTAAAAGGTTAGTAGATAAACTAAATTTGAAAAGAGAAAAGACTAATATTTGTATTTCAGGAATAAATAATTTGTCTCTTAATGTTAGATCTAGAGTTAACACAACTATTTCGAATAGAGATAAAGATTTTTATTTAAAATTAGATTTTTTAGTCGTTCCGAAAATTACGGAATTTACGCCTTCTAGACCGCTTGAGATTTGTATTTCATCGTTAAATAACATCAAATTAGCTGACGAAAAGTTTAATGTGCCAGGCTGTATTGATTTGCTTTTGGGAGCAGAAAATGTCTATGAATTTTTAAGGCCAGGTCAAATTTACCCCCAACCATTAAATACTAGAATAGTGTTACAAAACAGTGTTTTCGGTTATATTGTTAGCGAAGCCTTCCAGCTAAGGTTGAAAGTAATATACATTGTGGGTTGATAACAGATAATTTGGAGTTAGAAAGAGTAATTCGAGATTTTTGGGAAATAGAAAACATTGAGAGAGAATCTGAAGTTTCTAGAAATAAGGAATCAGAAATTTGTGAAGAACATTTTCTGAAAAATTATTCCAGAACTGCAACAGGGCAATACATGGTAAAAATGCCATTTAAGGAAGACCCATCTTGTCTTGGAGAATCAAAGAAAAAGGCTATTATAAGTTTTAAATTCATTATGGAATCGCTTAGTTAGAGAACCTAAATTTAATGATCTTTATAAAGTCTTTATGCAAGAATATTTAAGTATGGGTCATATGGAAGAGGTGATAGAATCTGAAGAACCAGATATCACTTATTACATACCCCATCATTGCGTGTTCCGTGCTGAATCAAGTAGCACACCATTAAGAGTTGTCTTTAACGCTAGCTCCTTAACTTCTACCGGAAAATCTCTAAATAGTTTGCAGTATAACGGAGGAACAATCCAAGATGACTTATTTAGTATAATGTTGCGATTTCGAAAGCACAAATTTGTTTTTGTAGCAGATATTAAAAAAATGTACCGTATGATATTGACACATCCGAGTCAAAGAGATTTATTGAGAATCTTGTTTAAATCTGAGGTGCATGAACCAGTTAAGGTGTATAGATTATGTACGGTGACTTATGGCACAACGAGTGCCCCTTTTTTAGCAACAAGAACCCTTACCCAGCTAGCTAGAGATGAAGGAAAGGAATTTCCTTTAGCTGCAAATGTATTATTTCAAGACGTATATATGGATGATATTTTGACAGGTGCTGATGATCTAGACACAGCTAAAGATATCCAACAACAACTGATATTTTTGTTAAAGAAGGGAAGCATGGATCTTCACAAATGGTCAGTAAATAATTCTTCTCTTTTGTGTAATAATGCAATATCTGAATATTCATTTTCCAATGAGACAAAAACATTAGGAATATTGTGGAAGCCGCAACCAGACTGTTTTGGATTTAATTTAATTATAGAGCAAAGTGAAAGGTATACCAAACGCTCAGTATTATCACAAATTGCCAGAATATTTGACCCGTTGGGTTTGATAGGTCCAATAATTACGAAGCCCAAGGTTTTCCTTCAAAAATTATGGTTTCTGGAAATAGATTGGTTTGATTATCTTCCAGTGAAAGAAAATATCGAATGGACTAATTTTCTTACTTCCTTAAAAACTGTAAATATGATCAATATCCCAAGATTTGTATTTGTAGAACAATCTAATTGTGTGGAATTGCATGGTTTTTCAGATGCTTCTGAACTTGCTTATGGTGCGGTCGTTTATGTAAAATCTATTAATTCTTATGGTGATTCTGCTATTAAACTGCTCACTAGTAAATCTAGAGTAGCTCCTCTAAAGCATATTACTATCCCTCGTCTAGAACTTTCTGCAGCAGTCCTATTATCTAAGTTGATGCAAAAAGTGTTAAGTGCTCTAAAGCAAGAAGTTTATAAAACTTGTTTTTGGACAGATAGTACTATTGTACTTGCATGGTTAAAAAAGGAGTCGAATGATCTAAAGACATTTGTTGCAAACAGGGTATCGATTATACAAAGTTTAACTTCGATTGATCAGTGGAATTATGTACCTTCCAAGCAAAATCCTGCAGATCTCATTTCTAGAGGCCTAGATCCCATCAAGATCCAGCAATGTGATTTATGGTGGTTCGGTCCATCATTCCTACAACAGCCTAAGATGGTGGAGTCTCCTGATATTATTTCTGTTGAAACCAGTGAGTTGTTTATCCGTGAATTGAAAGCACCATCAGTAACTCAAGTATGTACATTAGTTAACATTGTTGAGCCTTTAGACATCATTAATAACAGTTCTTCATTCGTAAAGCTGCAAAGAGTAGTAGCATGGTGTAATAGATTCATCCATAACTGTAGAAATCCCTTGTATCCCAAAGTTGGAACTTTAACCAGCAGTGAACTCTCTCAGTCCTTATTCTGTATAGTAAAAAACATCCAGAAGACTTCATTCATGAAGGAAATGCAGTATTTGGAAAAGGGTAATGCAATCCCTAATAATAGTAAACTGACAAACTTGTGCCCGTTTTTAGATGTGAATGGTATAATCCGAGTTTGTGGTAGACTGAGAAACAGCAACTTATCCGAGCATAAAAAATATCCAATTGTTATTCCTTCAAAACATAATTTTACTTTTTGTGTAATTAAATATTTTCATAATTTGTATTTTCATGCAGGTGCTGAGACAACTCTTTCTCTCATCCGAAACAAATTTTGGATCTTATCTGCTAGAAATATAGTTCGTAAAATCCTTTTCAATTGTATGACTTGTAAAAAGGTAAATTCTAAGAATTCAGAGCAACAGATGGCTGATTTGCCAGCTTCTAGAGTAACAATGGCCCGAGCATTTATGCGTACTGGATTGGACTACTGTGGTCCCTTTGAAGTGAAAAACTTCGTGGGTAGAAGTAAACAGGTAAAAAAAGTATTTATTTGTGTATTTGTGTGTTTTACTACAAAAGCCTTGCATTTTGAAATAGTAAATGATCTAACAAGTGAAGCATTCTTAGCAGCACTTAAACGCTTCATAGCAAGGCGGGGCAAACCTTCTGATATATATAGTGATAATGGTCGAAATTTCGTTGGTGCCAATAAAGAATTAAGAGCAATTCTCAGATCTTTATTTAAAGATAAAAGTGAGGAGGAGATAGAAAATTATTTAGCTAATGAAGGTATTAACTGGCATTTTAACCCTCCTTCAGCTCCTCACTTTGGAGGTTTGTGGGAAGCAAATATCAAATCCCTTAAATACCATTTAAAACGTGTTGTAGGTAAAACTATTTTAAGTTATGAGGAATTCTTGACTCTTATTACTCAAATTGAGGCAGTTCTTAATTCTCGGCCACTCTGCCCCCTTTCAAATGATCCAAATGATGTTGAAGCTTTGACACCTGCTCACCTCCTTATTGGTTCCTCTTTAATGGCCTTACCAGAACCAAATTATACAGAAATTCCTATGAATAGGTTGAGCAGATGGCAATTAGTTAAAAAATTAACACAACATATTTGGAAAAAATGGTCATCAGAATATTTGAACAAGCTCTTAAATAGACCTAAATGGTACAAGGGAAGGGTAAAGATAAAAGAGGAAGATTTAGTATTAGTAAAAAATTCTGATAATTATTGCCTTTAATGGCATTTGGCCCGAATTCTTAAAATTCATCCCGACCAAGACAATATTATAAGAGTTGTCACCTTGAAAGATAAAATTGGCACATATAAAAGGCCAGTGACAAAAATTGTTGTTTTGCCATATGTGAATGATGGTTTATTGAGTACTTAAATTCATACATTTGTTTTATTAAACTATATACTTTTCCTGCAGTGTATTACATTCTTGTGTTTATATTTGTAAATTTAGTATTTTATTTAGTGTAGTATTTTTGAGAAGAAATTGTGTTTTTTGAGATTGTATTTTTCACTTAGAGATTGTGTTTGAATTATATTGCATTTATATTATTGAATGTTAGCAACATTCAAGGCCCGGCGGTATGTTGCCGCTAGAAGCGCCGTATATGTAAAATGTTTAAAAAAAAAACTACAACTTTTTTGTGAGTTGGGTTTGAGATGCCGATCAGTGAAGTTGTGTAAATCTCGGCTCTCGACCATTTTTATTGAGTGTTGTGAGATATTTAATGAGATACAGTCCGCAAGTGAGTTTATTTTATTTTGAGAGTGTGTGTTTTTTATTTGTAGTGATAAATAATAACTGAGCTATCGGCGTAACCAGTAGCATATATTAATTAGTTTTAAAATATTTTTAACACATTAAGTATCAGAGTGAATTAAACTAACCTACTGAATTAAGTTTATTGGTACTAATATCACATCATTTATACTACACATTACACAATTTTACTTTTTCCTAATACTCACCTCCATTTATTTTGACTGTTGAATTGATGAAATTCAGAATTTTCTCACAATTGTTTCAAAACACTTTTTTATTTATTTTTACACAGTTAAGCATAAAATGTTATTGCATTATTCAAAGTGTTGTTATTTTCACACTCAACTGTTTATCTGTTGTCTTCTGATAAGCTAATTAGTATCTACAAATTAACTATCCATGAGCATAATTCAGTTTACTATGACAGCTATCATTTTTCAAATAAAATTATAAACACATCATACTACATTTTGAAAGTGCATTTGAAATTAATTCTAAAAAGTACTGAATTAAAATAAATTATTTATCTTGGATTTTTTTAAATCATTTTACACAGATAACGGAGTTGTTTTTCATACTATGTGTACACATTGTATTTTTTTAATTATGTGATTAATTGTAAATGCTTTATTACACTACATATTACACAACTCTACTATATCATTATCCTCACCTGTACATATTTTGATCGTTGAATTGGTGGTATTCAGAACTTTCTCACAATTGTTTCAAAACAACTAAATTTATTCGTAAGTTCATGTTTCTAGTACATTACAGTTTCATTATTAAAAATTTTCAGTGGCTTATTATTTGTCTAATTTTGTTAATTTTATAATTATATCATGATTTCATTTCGTACATTTCTGGAAGAATTATACTTAGACGCAGAGGATTGTGTAAAATATAAATATTTTTAGACTATTTTAAATTTAGCTCTTCCAAAAGTCTCATCTACTTTAGGGTTCCGTACTTAAAAAGGTAAAAACGGAAACATTATAAGATCACTCCTGTGTCTGTCCGTTCGTCTGTCACCACCATTTTTCTTGTAAACAATGAAAAGTGGAAAGTTCAAACTTAGGAAAATTATAAAGCCTTTTTACCCACATATTTTCAGATTATTAGCTATTCACAAATATGTTTAGGGAAAATTTAAGGTGTTAATTAAGTTAATTGAAAAACAGCTATCTTTCTGTTTATCATGTGGGTTATCGTAAGAAAGATCTTGTAATATCGAACTCAAAAGTATATTTGTTTTAATATTAAGCTATATTTTCAGAGATATCGCCGAACATGCACTGCAAAAATATGTTCACCTCTTTTTCCAAATCTACTGAAACTAAAATTAGGAAAAAAATAGTATTAGTAGGAGTTTATTTAAACCTTGCAGGAAAACGATAGCAATTTTCCTAGGTAACATAGTTTTTGAGAAAAATGCATTTTTCTGTTACAAACTTTTCTTTTCCGACGGTCAGTGGGGGCGTTGACGAACGCTCGATGTATCTATCGACGTAGAATCGTCCAAGGATATTTGATGATGATTTTCGAAAAAAAATGTTCGTAACTAGCTTAGATATTAATTAAGTTACTTAAAAAAAACTTTCTTTTTTATGTAGGGTATCGTTTTAAAGATCTTGTAACATCGAACTGAAAAATATGGCCACCCCCTCCTGTTTCCGAATGTACTGAAACTAAAATTTTGAAAAGAAATACTGGTAGTAGAAGTTTATTAATTAATAAATAGTGATTAATACATAAACTGTACGGAACCCATTGGGCGCCAGTTATACTCATACTTGACTGATTCACAGGTCAACACAAATCTGGGATTTGTAGAATAGCACTTTTTTCTTAGTAAATCAGTCACGCTTGTCACAAATATGACATTAGTTTTTTGCTATCACCCACAGTTGTTTCACAAAACAAAAAAGGAGGGGTGTGCCTCTTAATAAAAGTAATGTATATTATTTATTAAATAAAATACATTCTTAATTAAAACAAAAATTTATTTCTTAGTAATATTACATTAATAAATGTTAAAATAAAATACTGCACTAAAGGATGTGAAATATAAATACAGATAGCGCCACTTTAAGTGTTGGTATTTGTCTGAGAAGGCGCAATTTTCTCATGCGAAATTGTAGCAAGAACGTACGTTTATTTTGTTCGTTTATTGATATCTTACGTTTGTTTTGTCAGTTTATTAGAGCAATATGGCATCAAGCGGATGTATAAATAACCCGAACTCATTTTGTTACATCTGTGGTGGATACGTAGTCAAAACAAAGGCAGTGGAACATAACCGATTTCGTTAAAAAGGCATATTATGCTTATTTCGCTATGAAACTCTGTGACCAGGAAAAGAAATGGGTCCCACCTGTAGTTTGTTACACATGTGTTGAAAATTTATGGAAATGGACTCAAGATAAAATGAAATATCTTCCTTTTGCTATTCCAATGGTATGGCGAAAGACAGCTAGTCATGAGGATTGTTATTTTTTTTTAAATAAAAGGCTACAATAGCAAAAACAAAGCAAATGTTGTGTTCCCAGAAATTATTTCAGTTATTAGACCTATACCGCACGGTCCAGATTCACCTGTGCCTCTACCTCTTACATCTCTTAATTTTTCATCTTATTCTCAAGAATTGAGCAGTGATGAAACCGAAATGTTGTAGACAAACCAAGACACTGATGTTGAACCACAAAAATTCACGCAAGGTGAGTTAAACGAATTAGTACGCGATTTAAATCTTTCGAAACAAAGTGCTCAAGTTTTAGGATCTCGACTTAAGAAAAAAAAAATTACCTACTTCAGGACCAGCATTTTCTTGGTACAAAAATCGAGAAAAAGAATTTACTAAGTATTTTTCCCAAGAAAACTCACTTGTATACTGTACAGATATTCCTGAACTTATGACTCATTTATATTCCACCCATGACCATGATCAATCTCAGTGGAAACTATTTATTGATTCTAGTAAGAAAAGTTTAAAAGGTGTCTTACTTAATAATGTTAATGCTCTACCTACAATTCATGTAGCTCATTCAATAATTTTTAAAGAATCATATGAAAACCTTGATTTTCTCCTCAGTAAAATAAAATATCAAGAATTTAAATGGCAAATCTGTGGGGATTTTAAAATTTTATCAATTTTGTTAGGCCAGCAAGGCGGCTATACCAAAATGCCCTGTTTTTATGCGAGTGGGATAGCCAAGCTAAACACCAACATTGGATAAAGGAGGATAAGGAATGAATGGCCTGCAAGAAAATATTTAAATCCAAGATAAAAAAAATGTGATTCGGCAGAACTTAGTTGATCCAAAATAATCCCTTTGTCTCCCCTGCACATTAAATTCGGTTCAATGAAACAATTCATAGCTATCAAGGACACTGGAATGTCAATATGCTGGCAAATTACTGCTGGGGGCTTAAAAGAGACACTAAACCAGTTTCAAAATCTATAGGACACAAGCGTCCTTTTGATGATAAAGTAAAGTAATTTTACTGTATATACTGTAATATAATTCTTTATAAAACATGCACACACATTTATATATGTATATAAGATTTTATTTATTTATCTTATTTTTTCGTACATTTTTAAATGAATGTTTTCTAAATTGTATATTCTCAAATTCCAAATTATTATTCTCTTAATTGTAAAAAATACTGACGTGATACATAAAAACAGATATTATTTTTGAAATAAGCATAGCAGATTTCATACAGTTTACACAAATTCATGAAAACCCCAGAAAAAAAGTTAAACTTTGCAGGCTGTGTTATTTCTCCTGTCTATTCGCAGCTCTTATGGAACTGGTACGACAACTCATTAATCAGAATTTTTTCTTTTTTAATTTTTCTACTCAAACATTGCTGCATTTAAATTTTTGTGTATATTTTCTCTTTCTATTTATATATATATAAAAAATCCCCAAAAGAAAACTTTCAATCCTTTTTAAGAGGAAACCAAGTCCCTGGCTCAGTGATGATTTTTTATTAATTCATCATTGACCCAGGGACATGGATTCACGGCCCCTTGTTGGATTTTAGTATTGTATTCTCAGGCAGTGATATTATTTTGTATTTTTGTCTTTTCATAAATATTGTTTTGGTTATATTAATATCTATAGTTCACTGCCTCGCACTCTGTCGCGTTTACCGGCAGGATTTTGAAATTTATTAAAGCCTTTTTAAAGAGGTCCGGAAGGGACATCTATGCTCTACAGACTTGTTTCCTAATCTAAGCAGTCCTTCTCGAGCAGTAAAAGTAAAAGATGTAGATGCACATTATCTAATAGAGACATCTAATAAGCTGTCGTTTTCGAAACGACACTTTTAAAATCATTCGGAATTCGCTATTTCCATTAAAGGTATAATTTTAGACAGAATATATAATATTAACACTAAAATAATATTCAATTGTCGTCTAAAACTGAGCACAAATACTCCCGAAATTCGGTTCTAAAGGAATACAACAAAAAGTGAGATTCGTGTTTTTAGATTTTCTGGAAAAATATGATAATATATAATTTCATACAAAGTAATTTTTCTCCGAAATTTTCACTAAAAGTGAGAATAGCGTTAGATTGTTTCCAAACATTTTCCTTTTGAATAATTTAAAAGAATATCAATGAGATGACTGTAAGTAACTCTTTTAAATTGCTTTAATGCAGTTCAGAACTTCCATGAAGTATAATGAAAATGAGTTAAAGCTTTTAATTCTTAAAATTCTTTCTTGGCGTTTTAGGAATTTACTTCCGTACTTTAATTTCTTATGAAGCTAGAATTCATGTTATAATGAAAGTAAGTGGTATTTTAAAACTATGTTGTTTAAAACAAATACTATCATGTATGTGTTAATGCAGAAATAACTAATTGCAATTTCGTCGGCATTTTTGCTTCATTTCTAGAGCAGAAAAGTTATATATGCATGTGTTACACTTTCTATCTTCGCAAAAAAATACTTTTTCAGTCAAATGAAAAATATTATTTATATGAAGAGATTGCAATATTTTACGAAAGACTTTTGAAAGTTACCCGAATTATCGTTCTCGTGCAAGGACATCTTGCACATTGACCTCGCCAAATTTAACGCAAAAGTATCTAATTGCAATTTCGTCGGTAGTTTTTTTTAATTTTTAGAGCACAAAAGTTATTTAGGCATGTGTTATGCGCTCTATCTTTGCCAAAAAATATTCTTTTAAAAATTCATACTTTTCCAAAAAAATACTTTTTTTTTTCCGTACAAGGACAACTTTGAAAATCCTGCACATCGACCCCGCCACAATCTCCCTGGTTTCGAAACAGCGAATATCGTCCCCAGATCTTCATTGTCTAACCAACATGATAACCACTAGGGAAGCAGCTCACAAAAAATTGTTTGGTACAAGAATGGTTTCATTCCTTTATTTGAGTTCTTTGATCCTAAATGAAATGACGTTAATTCAGTGAATCAAAACAATAATAAACGTTATTTATAAATAAGTAACTTTTTCTGAAGTACAATCTATATCAATAAAATAACTTTAACTTTATAAAGTATAATTGAAACGATAGATTTAGCTTTGTTTACTTAAAATTCGAAAATATTCATGAAAATTATTCATTATTTTTTTTTACTAAAATACGTATTTTTTATAAATATATATATATACAAAAGTTTTAAAAATTTTTAAAACCATAGATGTTAAAAGTATTAAACTCTCTCCGAGCGCTTTCGGCTACAATTTGAGCCATTATCAAGAAGGAAAAATCAGCGGAGAAATTATTTGATTTTCATCGAGACTAGACGACAGGAAACTCTTTACAGACATGCGCAGATGGTCGAAACCACTGTTAGAGAGGGGCAGAAAAATCAACTCTGTGACTCCTTCCGTAGACCATACCTTCCCGTAACCTAAAGTAGTTAGAACCAAATACTTGGTATTTGGTCTGATAAAACATCGTTACAGCAGTCGTTTACCTGTGTTAATATTTCTAAAGATTCCAGAATTTCACAACTATTAAAGTCAGAAGAACTCATAATGATTTTCGCTCTATTAAAAATATTCCAATGTCACTGATTTGGAAAAGTCTAGATAAGGCAGTGGCAGTTATATTGTTGCTAACATCCTGTATATGCTCACTGATTATCATTCGGAATTGCTCTGATATTCACCTACAAGATAAGTTAAAAAAGATTAAGTTAATCGCTAATAGTAATGGTTTTTCCTGTAGTTTTATTAATAAGTTGATGTATAAATTTTAGTATACAAAAGCGAAGGAATTTTTTTTAAAAAGTTAAATTTATAACAATAGATTATGTACCTCACTTATATAAAAAGATAAAATATATCCTAAAGAAATATAATATGATTTCAACAGCCAGACATGATGCTAAATTTGTTAATATAGTTCAGAAAAGAATTGATCCTATTGATATGCACAATAAATCAGAAATTTATGTGATACCCTACAGAGATAAAGTTGCAAATAAATTACGAAATTATGTTGGTATGACAACTAGAAAATTACGAATGAGAATCAATGAGCATATACAGAATGTTAGCAAAAACATATCTGCCACTGCCCGATCTAGACTGTTCCAAATCAGTGTAATAGAAATATTTTTAATAGAGCGAAAATCATTATGCGGGCTTCTGATTTTAACAGTTGCACAATTCTGGAATCTTTAGAAATATTAACATAGGCTGTTGTAATAAGACTGTTGTAACGATGTTTTGTCATACCAAATACCAAGTATTTGGTTCGAACTACTTCAGGTTATAGGCAGGTATGGTCTAACGCAGGAGTTATGAAGTTGAGCTTCCCCCCTCACTAACAGTGGTTTCGTCCATCTACGCATTTCTGTTAAGAGTTTCCTGTCGTCTAGCGTCTCGTCTCGATCAACATCAAACTTTATTCTCTGCTGATATTTTCCTCCTTGGTAATGGCTCGGATTGTAGCCGAAAGCGCTCGGAGAGAGATTTATACTATTGACATCTAGGGTTTTAAAGTTTTTTAAAACCTTTTGTATATATTTTTTCATCAATCACCTATTTTAGTTAAAAAAAATAATGAATCATTTTCATGAATGTTTTCATATTTTATATAATCTATATCTTTATATTTCTCATATTTATACATAAAATCTTCCATGGATTTGAATGTTTAACACTTTCCAACCTAGTTGAAAAGTGTTTATGACTTCGGTTTGTCTGCCGTCTGGCCGTCTGGCTGGATGGCCGTCTGTCCGTGCTCTAACTCCCGTAAATATGCTCGGATTGCTCTGCAATTTTTATATGTTATTGTGGTTATCTATAGCATGTTCCCTATTTCAATGGAAGTGTGTAGCACTTATAGTTTTTTTACAGGGACACTCAAAAGAATTCCGTTACATTACGTCTATGGAGAAAAATCGTCTGCGGTTTATTTAAATAATGTTTCACTATATTAAACACATTAAACACATTTATATATATCACTAAGGTGCATTACAAGAGGCTTACTACAGAATATTGTGTGTATAGCAGTTATCGTTCATTTACAGGGACACACAAAAGAATTCTCTACTGTCTGTTAACAATAATTCCAGGACGTGCGTTTTAAGTTGCTGAACGCGATTTTAAATTTAACGCACTTTTTGTATAAATTCTATAGATCATATACAGCGAAGCACAAAAGTTCGCGAACACATTTCCGTTTATTGACAGAAACTCCAGAAGGAGAATTTTAAAATGTGCTAAGCGTTTTCTAACTGAACTAAAATTTAGCTTCCTATGTAGTATGTATACAAATCTATAGATCGTATACAGGGCTGAATAAAAGTATTCGGATATTTTTTCGAATATTGTATATGTTGAAAATTTCTGAATTTTTTTTTTAAATATGGTATGCGTTTTCCAAATTCTTTACTTAGGTGTTTTCTTTCAGCTTATTAAACGGTATGATTTGTAAAATTATTTTGGAAGCGTTGGAAAGTGTTACATAATCTATGCTTGACGTATGATTTTTCATTCTTGTTATAAATAGAAATTAGAATCTACATTTATATTTAAGCATCTCGTAAAAACTTAAAATCTATAGATGATGTAGAATAACTGATGGATACATGTATATGGAACACTTTATTTTTATCTTCAAGAACCATTTAAACTAAATGACTTTATTTGGCAGCAAATAGTACGCGGTTTGCTTTAATACGTAAAGCAAAACCTTTGTACATCACAAGTGTCGCATCAATAGAACATTGAAAGCAAGGACAAACATTAAACAGGATTAAACTGTGATATAAGGGTAAGCTCTGTGATGCTCCAGCTAAAATACTTTTGATCCAACTGATGAAAGAAGCCTCTAATTAACTGCTCCAAATTTGTAGCCGATTTCTCTCTTTTTAGCCTAGAAAGGTATTTTACTTCATGTAGTAAAATGATAATTAAGGAACCACTATTTTACTCTTGCCATTTCAAATAAAATCCCTTTTTTTTTCTTCAAACGTCTTTTAAAGTCTAAGTTTTACTTCAAACTAATTTTTCTCAACGAAGACGAAAATCCAATTGAACGCCGAATTTTTAAATGTTGCAGCTGAAAGTCTGTGTTTATTGGGTACATCTATGTTCGAAACTAAATAAATCTTCTAAATACACAATTTAATTCCTCTTTAAATCGGTTACGGAACATAAAAACAGTTTAAAATTTTATTTGCTTGTTATAACGGTTAAAATGTTGATCTCAGCATTTTAGCAAAATTTTTTATAAAGCTGTACCGAAGAAATTTTTGTATAGCGTCAGCAGCATTTAAATCAATTACCGATTTTTAAAAGTTGGAGGTGCAGTTGGAAATGTTGAAAATTTTTTTGTTTAAGCAAAAGTTATGAGTTTGATCATTACTGATATTATTTGTATTAGGTATATGAAAGTAGGGATATCTGTTCTGTTTTTACCTGAACAGCCGAGAGGATTCAAATTTGGTACTGTTTAAAAATAGAGCATGTGTATTTTTTTATTCATTTTACGTATCACTGGGATACTAATATTATATATAAAGCATGTTTAGTCTATGTAAAAAAAGGAATGAATAAAACCTATAGTAAGTCCAAATACCTATATGTAGGAGGAAATGAGACATCAATAAATTTAAATAATAACATAAAAATAGGAAGCTGTGTGTATTATAGATACCTTGGTGTAGACATTAATAGAGAAGGCACAGACTCACAGGAAATTAATACAGAGTCTGCCAATGAAGAAAGGCTGTAAAACTTTAAAACTCTATTTGGTGTAGTGAGGAGATCTCCAGGAAAATAAAATATAATATATACAATTCTATAGTAAAGAGCAATTTGTTATATGGAGCAGAGGGATAGAGAATTGATGGAGACTGAAAGAAAGAAATTAGCAGCAGCGAAAATGGATGCCCTACGAAGATCATGCAGGATATCAAGAATAGAGAGAATAAGAAATGAAAGAATAAAAGAAATGATAAAAATAAAGGGAACCATATTAGACGATCTCCAAAAGAAGCAATTAATCTGGTATGGCCAAGTTAAAAGAATGAGTGCCGAGAGACTACCCAAAATCGCATATAATTACAGAACAAACCAAAAGAGGAAACGAGGAATAGCACGAAAGACCTGGATGGATGATTTAAAAAAAGGCATGAGGGATGGGAGTTTGGAGGAAGAATGGACCCTTGACCGGAAGAAATGGCGTGGTCTCTTGTAGGTTTTTCAGATGGCGGCACCTGACGCCACAAATCGAGTTTATATATATATGGCAAAGGACTAAGATATGAAAATATAACCATTAGAACAATGTTTGTGTTGCCTTAATAAAAGTTCATATGAAAAGGGGTTTCTGAAATAATAAGAGTAAATTAAACCGCTTGAAGCAGTTCGCATATTTGTTATTTCGATTCTACTTAATACTTCAATTACAAATCAATGAAAACACTACTCCATTTCTTTCCTTTTATTATTTTCAGCATTTATTTTTTGCAACGTTTTAGTAAGTATTATCTGAATAATTTAACTTTTTTAAACGTAAGCACCAGAAGTGCAGGACCATATCTCACACAGTGGATTTTCATCTGTTAAATAAATTTAATTTATCGCTGATTATTTTGAAAATAAAAATAATAAAATTGTTTCCCCCATTTGATTTGAAATAAGTAAAATTTAAGAATACGAAAAGAGTTTTATTTATTTATTTTATTAATTATTAATCGATTCATAAAATAATATACCTGCCCCCTCCCCTCTCCCCAAACGAATTAAAATAAATAAAACGTGTATGTTTTCTTGTGTATCTTGCTGGCAAGGCCTTTTCAGCCTTTTCAGGCCTTCAGCCTTTTTAATTTTAATATGTACTTTTATTCTAAATATTACAAATTTTATCGAGTGTCATATTATCTAACAAAATTGTTCCACTTGAAAGATAAAAGCGATATAAAGAATAAACAAGAACGAAAAATCATGCTTCAAGCATAGATTATGTAACACTTTCTAACGCTTCCAAAATAATTTTACAAATCATTACCGTTTACTAAGCTGAAATATAACATCGAAGTAAACAATTTGGAAAACGCATAACATATTTAAAAACGTAATTTAAGGAATTTCCAACATTTATTTCCAACATATACAATATTCGGAAAAATATCCGAATACTTTTATTCAGCCCTGTATATGATCTATAGATTTGTATATATACTACATAAGATGCTAAATTTTAGTTCAGTTAAGAAACGCGTAGCACAATTTAAAATTCTCCTTCTTGAGTTTCTGTCAATAAACGGAAATATGTTCGCGAACTTCTGTGCTACCCTGTATAGGATCTACAGAATTTATACACACCACGTAATAAACAAAAAGTGAGTTAAATTTAAAATCGAGGTTCAGTAACTTAAAACGCACTTCCAGGAATTATTGTTAACAGACAGTAGAAAATTATTTTGTGTGTCCCTGTAAATGAACGATGACTGTTATACACACAATAGTTTGTAGTAAGCCTCTTGTAATGCACCTTAGTGATATATATAAATTTCAATGCGTTTAAAATAGTGAAACATTATTTAAATAAACCGCAGACGATTTTTCTCCATAGACGTAATGTAGCGGAATTCTTTTGACTGTCCCTGTATAGTAACTGTAAGTGCTATGCACACCCTATTCCACATTAAGCTTCTTGTAATGCACCTTAGTGATATATATCAATTACGATGTGTTTGAAATTGTGTAGCATCATTAAAATGAACCGCAAATGATTTTTTCCCATAGACCGTAATGTAACGGAACTTTTTGAGTATCCCTGTAAAAAAACTATAAGTGCTAGACACTTCAGTTGAAATAGGGAACATGCTATAGATAACGACAATAATATATAAATATTGCAGAGCAATCCGAGCATATTTACGGGAGTTAGAGAACGGACAAACGGCAGACGGCCAGACGGCCAGACGGCAGACGGCCAGACAAACCGAAGTCATAAACACTTTTCAACTAGGTTGGAAAGTGTTAAAAACACCAAAAAATATTATAAAAGAAAGTTTAATAATTTATATCGCTGAAAAACAAGAAGCTGTAGTAACTGGTCCGCAAATAAGTTTTGGTGCTTTATAGGTATCAAAGGTTTGGTTATTCACTAATAAATAAAAAAGTGGAAAAAGTCATAGGCAACCTCAAAAAACTTTTCACAAGTACATTATGAAGGTGCAAATATATTTATCAACTTCCATTAAATAAATAAATAATGTAAAACAAATTGCGTTATGAAAGTAAAAAACACTACTGGAGACTAATTGCGGAAATATTTGCGTTACTTATTAAAACTTGTTTAGATATGTATATTTTGGCCATTTGTTACTTAGTTTGAAGAATTTTACATAATTTGAAGGGGGAAAAAATCAGAAGTCACAATTTAAAAATATATACATTTCAAGATTATAATAAAACGTCTTCGATTTTTTTTCGCATAAAAGAAACAGAAACAGATAAAAAGTCAGCTTAATTAATTTGATTTCATACAATAATTCGATAGTGCAAATGTTTCTTTAAATTTCTATTCTTTGAATGAAAATAATTACATAATTAGCTTGAACCTAGAGAAATATTTCTCGAACTGAAAATAAACATTCACAATAAACGGGATCCTTTGAAATATAAAAGTATTGCAAATAATTCTTTTTAATTTTGATAAATTTTTGAAAATAATGAATAATCAGGAAAACTGTTTGATGTGTTTGTTTTGGAACTTTGTTATTTGAAAACGAAAAAGTTCAATAATGACAAACATGATTTGAAATTGATTTATATTTCTTAATTTCATTACATGCAAATCAATGTTAATTTTGTTTCTGTCTGCTTCTGAGCAAAATTGAAGTTCTTAAATCAGTTTAAAAGATTAATCATTAGTGGGATATAAAATTAGAACCAGTTTTTTTTAAATGCGTATACTGATACTGGCTGAATATTACAACCATTAGATGTATATGTGGTAGTATTGCTACTGGTTCATATTTATTTTAACAAGAATGTTATTGTATGTTTTGAATATTTAAGCTCAATTATATCTACAATATCAAATGTTGTTTAATTTGTTTATGTTATTTGTTTAGCTATGAATCATTATTTGAAAATTATTGGCTGAATTACTGCATATTCATGTGACAATATATGCTGTTTATCTTTGTTATTGCAATTTTGAACATTTTAAGTGTTCAAACATATATTGTCGAATAAAATTGCAGAATTCTTTTTTCAGATATTATAAGTTTAAATACCATTGTTGCTAAGTAAAAGAAGAATAGGTTCTTTTAATAACATTTCTCGAAGTCGAAATTGCACAAACACTGCATTCATTGATAATTATCAGGGAAGTACACTGTTTAATAAGTTGTATTAAAACAATTTTACTAATCCGGCTACTGATGGAATTTATCAAGCCCATATCAAAATTTCGTAAAAAGGTAATGAACATTTAGAATAAATGGATTGTGAATGCACTCGAAAACAATTGCATTATTTTCTAAAATTTTATGAAATACAGATTAAAAAAATTGATTTTTTTTTAAGCGCAAGGAAAATCTTGCAATAAAAACAAACAAGTAAGGGTCAATATGTCAGCTTTCTTTAATATAGTGTACTGGTTGTGAGCGTAAAATCTAATCTCAGTGATATTGGCTGATTAGCTGATTGGCTGATTGGCCGATTAGTTATATTATGACTCTAAAATACATCTTGCTAGAACCACATAGTTACATTCATAATAGAAAATTATTCCACAATATATCAAATGTCAATAAAACTTTTGGATTTATAAAAGTCAGTCAAAATAGTTCTTTTAAAAAATTTGTATAGGATCAAAAACTATGCATAGGAATTTAACAAATAATTTGAAAGTACATAGTTGACAAGCTTGCGGTGTGCCGAGTGCAAATTTCTTTTTTTAGTTGACTAATTTTTTGAGCCTTTATTTAAATTTTTTATTCAAATTTTCATGATTTTGATGGATATATTTCCTATTTCAAAAAGTCCATTATTTTAATTGTTCCCAATTTGTAAAAGAGCGCACAAAATAATATTCCCTTTCAAAAAAAAATAACTACATGTGACTGTTAAAAACAGAAATAAAACATTAAAATAATAATTAAATGATTACCTGTTAAAAGCCGTAAGTGTAGAGATTTACATAATAAAAAATATACTTACACGTGAATAATAGAAAAGAGAAATAATTAAGTTATCACGCGTTCAAAGCATTAAATGGAGAAACTTACGCCATATTTAAAATGCTCAAATTACAATATTTCCAAACAGTTTCAATTTAAAAATGTATTTACAGAGAGGTGCCAAGCTCTCACTAATATCCGTAATATGTGGATTAATGTGACCCAGTTTCACAACGTTTCAAACTAGAAAATGTATTTTATGAATCTTTGCTGATTTAAATTCAGATTTCAATGTAGAATTTATTTAATTTCATTACATGGAAAATTTTCTGGTGCGAAACGTATTAAACCTGGGTCAAGTAGTTAACGCACATATTACAGAAGTTTAGTGAGAGCTTGGCACTTCTGTATTTACACGATAGATTAAATTATTTCGACAAAATATTTTACCTATTATTGAAAATTTTAAAGCAGCGTAAATAATAATATACCCGTTCAATTAAAATATATATTTTTACGTTTAATAATAACATTGAAATTAAAAAAATAACTAATAAATTGCTAAAATATCATTAAAAATATAGATAAACGTTGAATTAAAAATCACTCGGTAGCATAACTAACACGTGTAACGCATCTGATGTCAATTGAATGAGACCCACGGTCATGCTCTTTTAGCGTTAAATCCTATATTTCGACGCCAGTTTTTTTTCTTTATAGAAAGTAGTCGACAAGATAAGGGAAAAGTACTCAATTTTCTATAGTATCGTTATAAAACTTTGACATTGTTCGCTTAACCATTTTACACAATTTGATTTTCAGATTGATTTTATTTAATCAATCACAAAATCAGTTGTTAACTGTTTCGACAGCAGTTTATTCGGCCTTAAAATCCATCAGTCAAAGGAAAATGAATGGAAACCCGATTACGGCATATCGTCACTGGTCGTTTAATTATAATTCAATCTTCCGGAAATGTTTTATAGTTGATCAAATCTGAGTGCTTTTAAAGTTTGCTGTGTCAGAAAAGGGGTTGGCAAGCGTAACTCGTAGAGGGCAGAGCCCCCTAGTAATTTAAAATTTTAATATGTCCAGTATGGTGTTTAAAAAGGGCTACAATGTTTTTTTTTCTGAAATGAGTAATATTCGTCATTGTCTAAAAAAGAGTTCCAGGATTTATTGAATCCATTATATATTGGAGTACTTATGAGTCAGTATAAGCATTTGTACGTTATCCCTTCAAAGTAATAATTTTAAAAGAAGCATCAATTTTACCGATGGCTTTAAAGTATGAACTGACTTTCTTATGAAAGATTTACTTAGCTGAAAAATTAATGGCTTTTACTACGGAGAGTTTTGCGGAGATGATTGATTCACCTTTTAATACTTGTGTCTAAGAAATTTCTTTCTATATACTAAAACACGTCAAATATTAATCATTTACGCTTTCAAAAAGAATTAAACTGCTCGAAAGAAAATCTATATTTTCACGAAAGTTTTAATAGTTTTTAATGTATTATAAAACTTTTAATTCGTTTGTTAAATAGTCATTTCTTATATGAAAAAAGATAATACTTTTCTTTCGCAAGATAAAGGATATTTTCTTTTGAAACTCGCAGTAATGTTTAGCAATAATTATAATCAGTATGTTGAATTCTATTTTAAAATTTATAAATAATTATGCTTTCTTAAAAATATATAACAATATATATATATATATATATATATATATATATTGCTTACATCAGTGATTTCGAAGATGTTTTCTTTGTTTAAGTAATAAGGCTAATATTTTCAATGAAAATTAATAAAAAATAATCTTAAATATTTATTGAATACATAAAAAAAAAAAAAAATATGGTGCTAAAAAAATATTGGCCGCTGAAATTATATTAAAATTTGCTAGTTTAATGCATGGAATTAAAATTTGTCTTAGTCAGTGGAATTTTTCATCTTAACAAGGAAATATATTTTCTTACCTCCATAAAATGCTGTAAAACAACCTATTTATTTAAAAGAAAAATTTCCTTCTTAGTGGTAATAGAAGTATTTTACGTTTATTTAATGTAAAATATATATTTTAATAATAAAATACAGTGCATTCATAAAAAGAATGAATGTTCGCACAAAACAAAATACATTTATAAAATAAAGGCCTTTTTTAGATGCGTTCGCAATTATATAACTATGTAGCCCCTATAGTCGTTGTCTGGCCCGTCCGTCTCTCCGCATATAACAGCGCAAAACCTACCCATCCGAAAGGTTTGAAATTTAACATCTATAAAATCGTTGCAGAATTTTGTCAATATTTTGAGTCATTTCAAATTTTATGAAAATCGAATCAAAACTAAAAACGATATTAATAAAAGTTTTCTTCATTCTATTAAATCCTATTATTTATAACTATTCAATGATATTCTATGATAGTTAACTATTCTAGGTTGCCATGTTGATTACATGATATTTAAAATGGAGTCATATTATATCCGTATTGCTGAATTTAAAAACTTTATACTAAGATTAACTGTGGAAACATATAATTTACCGATAGTTTTTTGGTTAGATATTTCCGTAGAAATACATATTAAATGGAAAAAAGTCTAAATATGCATTTCAAGTTCTGAAATTTTCAAAGTTAGGCTGAAGTTTCTCATTGGAATTATCAGTAAATGTCATCAAAATATAAAATGTTGCCAACTTAAAGTATACTTATTTTATTACGGAAATTAATCATATCATAATAACGGACGATATAATCCATTTCACTGAAATATAAAAGAAGGTTTTTTTTTTTTTTTTTTTTACACTGTCTTGTATTGGATATTTGCGCGTAATATAATTTTAATGTTGCAGAATTATAATTAATTGTTTGTAAAAGCTTAATTTCATAAAATAAAATTAATATGAAAATCTGCACATAAAATAAATTTTGTAACCATGCATTTTTTCATAAGAGCATTTTTTATAACGTACAATTTCCAACTTAATTTTTTTATTTTATTTTTTTCATTGCGATGTTGCTCAAAAATATTTTCTATAGTATCAACAGATTTTTTTCAATTTTTTTTTATTATAGCGGCTCTCTCGCATTGCGAAAATAAGAAAATGAAATTGTTTCTCATTGTTATAAACAGCCAACAAAACGAATCATACTATTGTTTTTTATTCATGTTTTAACTTGTTTTTGCATGTATCCATTAACAAATCTCTTATGTGATAAATAGAGCCAAAATTGGTGTTTAAAGCCTAAAAGCAAAAAGAATTGATGTAAATCCTAGAAATCCCTTAATCCTGCAAAGGCAAACGTTGCGATATTTACGTTCAATTATTGAAAAAAGTATACCCCTATCTAACTCTACCGCAAATAATTGTGTAAAAATGGAATGATACCAATCGATTAGTAAAAATATCTACTAAGTGATGATGAACTTAAATTCTGCTTAAATGGTGGTATCTATACATAAAATTCACCAAATTCTAAAATTTTCAATACTAACACATATTTTTGACATTATTGGTTTATTTGATTTATTTTACTTTCGGCTACCAAACGAGAAATCATTTGATGAAGAAATTTACAAATTAAAGTTTGGTGCTCCTATTTTTAAGACATTTTTATTAGGGACAAGGAAAATTTCAATCCGGGTAGATTTTCACGCATAACTCAAAAACTAGTTGGTGGAATGACCTGTAATTTTGGGTTTGCATATTTGATGCTTCTCACAATTGATTTCTGTTAAAATATTGAATGGTTAGAATTGATATTTTCTCGAAAATATATATGTAATGAAATGAATTTTCTAAAAATATTTAAATTGTAACATATACAGGGTGGTTATAAAATAAGTATCTCTATTTGGAGCTGTCTGTAGCTTAAAGGAATAGCCGGAATGAAACCAAAATCAGTACACTTACTATTCGCGAAGGGGGAAGAAAAATGGAATAATAAAAAAAATTGCAATGATCGCCGGCAGATGGCGCTTTTGAGTTTGACATGTAATGTGTAATATTGTGTACCGTGGAGGTGTCATAAACGTCAATTACTTTACTGCATATCTCAACATGTGCGAAACATCACTCCTGATGCATTACATTCCGCAGTTGAGCACGTCGTGTACCGCCTGGATTGTGTCCTCCAACAAAATGGCCATGTGGAACCTGAACATGATCGGCATCGCAATGCGAAAGCGTAGTCACATTCACTGTGACATTTTCCAACAAATTATGTATTCCATCAGGTATGACGCCATAATTTTTTGTTCTTGTATTACACATTACATTTCACACTCAATAACGCCATCTGTCGGTGATTATTGCAATTATTTTTTTTATTGTTCCATTCTTCTTCCCCCTTCTTGAATAGTAAGTGTACCAATTTTGGTTTCATTCGGGTGATTTCTTCAAGCTACAGACAGCTCCGAATAGAGATACTTATTTTATAACCACCCGTTATATTTTAAGAAAAAGATTTCTTGGAGCTTTAACTGCGCTAATTCAAAATTGCAGTTCATTCCGACAAGTAGTTTTTGAGTTATGTTGTAAAAACTATCAGCGTTGCAATCTGTTTTGCAAAGCTAAAAAATAATTTTAACATTGTTTTTTTTTAAATTTTAAACCAGCATAATTCCTGGAGTACGTATTCGAATAATTCTTTATTTGGTATTCAATGGTAAAATGGACCAAAAAAACTAAACATGATGTCTAAATTAGGTTTAGTATTGTCAATTTTAGCGTTATGTACAACTTCTATGTGTAGACAAATCCACTAAGCAGAATTTAAGAATAATATTCATTATTGGAAAATATTACTAATCATACTTAAATCTTACTTTTAGTTTTTATCATTCCTCAGGCATTAGTATTTATTTTTTTTTAATCACTAATCAATTTGTGTCAGTCCCATTTTTATACAATGATTTTCAACAGAATTAGTATAGGGATGTACTTATTTTTTATTCCTGACTATAAATATTGTGTCAAGATAAGAGAACGTTTATAATTTGAAAAAATCAGACGAATCATCAGTACATGTTTATGTGTGATAGTTTTTATTTTCTAAATTACTACTTATATAGCACTAAAATTCATAAAATATATAAATAGGCCTACGGACAATTTTAAGCAAAAAAACATTGTGTGAAGAATGTATAATAAAAATAATCCATATTTCCTTTTTCACAATCTAATTCCATATATAATATTTATTATTTGTCAAAAAAATCCATTTGGATAGCATAGGACAAGATATACAGTACCAAACATGAAGAATTCCAGCCGAGATCTCCACACAGTATTCTACAATAGAGTCATCCGGAGACGAGACCGGCACCTCTACCATGTCAGGTGAACACTTTTATGTTCGCAACCACGGTATGCCCTAACTAAATGTTTATGTATAACTTAAAAAAATCTGTTCTTCTCTATTATCCCGTCGACCACTTTTCATAACAAAAACTATCGCCAAACTGTAACGCCAAATAAACGGGAGAACGTTGCCATTGGAATATCAAAATAAATAAATAAATAAATAAAGTATAAGAATTTAAGGACACAATTGTTATTTTAATTTATGAAATAACTAATAAATCAGTAAAACATAATTAAGATGAAAAATACACGCAAATGTCGAATTAAAAACCACTTGATGACATAACGAACACGTATAATGCTTCTGCCATCAAGTAAATGGGACTGCATTTTGGCGTTTAATCTTACAGTTTGGCGACAGTTTTTTATTATGAAAAGTGGTCGACGGGATAATAGAGAAGTACCAAAAATTTTAACAATAAAAAGATTCAAATTTTATGATAATTTAATCCTATTAACAACAGTAATTCTGTTATTATTAAATAACTATTTATGCGAATATTTTATATCATATAATGACATTATGTATACTAATCATATAATACAATTTGATTATCCGATCTGATGCAAGTCTTTAATACTTTATTTTTCATATATATTTTTTAAAGATATTCAGTTTCTCAAAAGTCACAATTATCTTACGTAATTAGATTCATTTTGTTATGTTTTTGAAATAGCGTTCTTTCAATGTTGTGGTTAAAAAAGTTAAATTGTGTGTAAAAGTTAATTTGTGGGTAAAGGTAATTTTGGTAAAAGTTACATTGTGGTTTAAAAAGTAATTTAACTTCTGAGAATAAGAATATGATAGAATATAGATCGTTTATATATTCTCGTACATCTATATTGAGTATACTGCGCCTCCTGCAACATCCCCTCCTCTGTATATTTATGTTATAAAAATATGTTGCTGTTTCAATTAATATCGCTTCACCGTGTAAAATATTGGATATATTAAGAATGATAAATATAAATAATAATTTGTAGATAATAATAATTTACCAAATAACCATAATTTTGAATAATAATTTAATTCATTTTATAAGAAATAACGTTTATGAAAGGAATATAGACTTTAGAATGTATCTTATATTAAAATATACTTATAATCTTTAGAATATGAACTTTGTCGCAATATGGACAAAATGTTTCTGAGTCAATTATAAGGGTTATTGGATCTGATAATCGAACATATAAAACACGTTAAAAAAATAAAAATATATTAAAATTCATGCAAGTAAAATTCTCAGTCAAAACACATCTGCATGATATTTAAAGAGGGATTATATTTATATATATATAAAAAAAAATAATATAAATATTCGTATACATCATAAAAAATATCCTGACTAACAATAAAACTATCTATATACTTAATATATTATAAAGAGGTAACTTTTTTTTGTAGGGGTAATCTTTGGAACTACCGAACCGATTTCAAAAGTGATGGTGGCAAATTGATGGTAACTGTCACTGCTCCAACATAGGCTATATTTTTGTCGGTGCCACTACCCTAAGGAGGATGCAGGAGCGAAAAACGTTCTTTTTGTGATACTGGAGGAACTAGAAACTGGAAATTCGGCATTGTAGTTACTTATAAGATGTAATTGCTCTCTAAGAACGGATTCTAAAAAAATTCGAACTTGAAAAGGATGAAATGAAGGACAAGCGTTCTAAAAACGTTCTAAATTACGATTTCTATGGAACTGTTATTGATAGAAATCTGAAATTTGACATGGCTGCTACTTTTAACACTCAAATGCGCGCACAATACTGTGTTTTTTTTTTAACGAAATGTAAAAGCGTACAAGAGAAAAAAAATCTAAATCACGGTTTTTGTGATTCTGAAAGGACTAGAAAGTTGAAATATCGCATGATGTTACTTTTAAGATAAAAAAAAAAAAAAAAAACTCCTGAAGAACAGTTTCTAAAAAATTTCAAAATTTAAAAGGGTGAGATGAACATAATGCGTTCTAAAACATTCTAAATTATGATTTCGTTCTATGGAATTGTTAAGGAGTGAAACTGGAAACAGCTACTTTTAAGCCGCAAATGCTCCCTTAGAATAGTTTCCTAAAAATTCGAAATTTAAAATAGTGAAGGAACAAAAAGAGTTATAAAACTGCGATTTAAGTCATACAATTGCCATAGAAGCCTGGAATTTGGCATGGTGGTTATTTTTAAGGTGTAAATGCTCAGTAAGAACAGTTTAAAAACACTTCGAAATTTCAAAGATTGAAAGCGCGAAAAGCATCGTAAATTACAATTTCTATGGAATTGTAAAGGTTAGACTCTTCAAATATGACATGGCTGCTACTTTTAGGATGCAAATGGTGGCTTAGAACTGTTTTCTAAAAATTCGAAATTTAAAGGTTGCAGGAGCAAAAAGTGCTCTAAAATTGTGATTTATATCACAGATTTGGTATAGAAGCCCGGAAATTGTGATGGTGCTAACATTTACGCTGTAAATGCTCACTAAGATTTTTTTATTATTATTATTCGAAATTTAAAAGTGTGAAATGAGCAAAATATCTTCTGAAAACGTTCTACATTACTATTTATTTGTAACTGTTAAGCTTAGAATATTGAAATTTGGCGTGTCTGTTACTCTAGAGATGTAAATGCTGACTCAGAACACTTTCTAAAAATTCGAAATTAAAAAAGTTGCAGGAGCAAAAAAATTCCTAAATTGCGATTTATGCGACATAGTTGGTACAGAAGTTTGGAAATTGACATGATCAATACATTTAAAATGTAAATGCTCGCTGAGAGCGATTTCTGAAAAAATCGAGATCTTAAGGATTAAATGAGCGGAAAACGTTCCAATTTATGATTTAGTTGGATTTATACGGTGATTTTTTTTATAGTGGTTACTTTTAAGATTTTGATACACGGTATAAACAGTTCATTAAAAATTCGACATTTAAAGGTGTTAAAGGAGTTGAAAACTTTCTTAATTGCGGTTTATTCAGAATTGCTAAAGATATGAACTTAAAATTTTACATTTTGACATATCTGTTATGTTTAAGAAATAAATACTCGCACAGAACAGTTTTTACAAACTTCGAAAAATACGTTCTAAAAACGCACAAAAAAGTTCTAAAATTGCAATTTTTGCGATGCTGCTGGAGACTACTACCATGGAGACTACTACAATAACTACCATGCTGCTGGCATGGTAGTTATTTTTAAGATGTAAGTTCAGGCTAAAAACGATTTCTAAAATTCGGAATTTAAAAGGGTGAAATGAGCAGGAAGCATTCTAAAAACCCCCTAAACTATGATTTATCTTAAAATGTTAGGGATAGAAACTTGAAATTTTACATGGCTCTTACTTCAGAGACATAAATTCATCCACAGAAGAGATTTTAAAATATGTTCTAAAATTGTGATTTCTATAATATAGTTTCTATAGAATCTTGGATAACTAGAAGCTTAGAATTTGGCATGGCTATCACATTTAAGATGTAAATTCTCGCTTACAATTGTTTCTGAAAATTACTGCATTCCAAATGAAAAATGAAATGAACGGTAAGCCTTCAAAATACATTCTAAATTATCATTTATTTGGAATTAATTTTATCTCTTCTTATTAATTTAAATCTCATGTTCACCTAATGCAGAAATAGACTGAAGTTTACTCAAAATGTGGCTTAATTAATATTTTTTTAATTATTTGTGGCAGTAAAATTTCCTTTAATGACATTAGGCATACAAATACCACTCGGCATATTTCAACAATTACGCGAACAAAGCCGCGGGTTTCGCTAGTATATCTATAAAAATAATAAAACAAATAAATTAATTATCATAATAGAAAGATATTTCATATCACATGAAACAAAAAACAATATTTTGCCTTTTCGAGAGCTCACAGTAGAAAAATTTTCTGTTTCATTTTTCACACAATCAGGCTATACTGAAACAATGAATATTTTTCAACATTCTATAAGCTCCAGGATCAATTTTTAAAATATTCTACTTTAATAAAGTTCTTCGTAACGTATTATAGGTATTAACACAAATATAATTTAAAATGGATGCAGACTCTGAATATTTGAGGGCACAATTTTAAAATTTATCACTTGATGGAAAAATTCTTGAAACACATCTGATCACCGATTAAAAAATAGAAAAAACGAAAGCAATCACACTTAATTTAGTTGAAGCTAGGATTTCGTTGAGGGTAAAAAGTATTTGGTCACTGAATCAAAGATTACAACCTACCATTTTCTCATCTTATTACATTCTATCACACATTGGTGGGTGAATAAGAAAGTTATTCCAAAATCATTTCCATACTTTAAACAGAAATAAGAAAGATGCTGTAATGTCGATGAATTCTCTTGAAGATGCACTGTGCTACACATAGAAAAAGCATGACACACAGCTATTTTAGATAGGAACTTTTTCTTAAAAATTACTATTCTTTCGGTCATGATCTCTCCGTGAGAAAAATTCTCAACTGAGGAAGACGCCGACCTACTGCTTCGATGCTTCCTCCAACTAAAAACAGGTGTAAGACTGCCTGGAATCTCGTGTCAGGTTGCCACTGGCAAAGAAAAATATGGGATGAAACATTTATAGGAAATATCACTGACGCCACCGGAAGAGTCAGTGAAAAAGGAAATGTTGTTATTCTCTGAGTCTAAACTCAAACCTTTTAATATTCCTGCGTGTTTCAACGAATGAACAGAATGAAGTGTAAAAATTCAGTAAATATTGTTCCACCTTTTTTCGTTAGTGTGAACCATGAACATAGAATAGAAGAACATTTATCATAACAGTATTGAAAACAGATCGAAAATTTAAACAAATATGGCTGCCGGCATAGAATCGTATCCTGAAAGTGTTCCCCAGTGAACAGCGTCTATTGGCTGACGCCTACTGTTAAAGCTGATTGGTAGAAGCAGACAAAACAAAAATCGTGATACATCGGCTTACATTTTTCAAAAATGAAGATCCAATACCTATCTCAAAAACTGTCCTTCTCCTCTATGTTTATAGTGTGAGCTCTTAATATTTGAGATAGCCACGAGACATCCGTCTGAATATTTCGTAATAAAACAATGAAACATACTATATGTATTTCCGAAGCATATATTTCCGACTTCACACATTAACCATCTGCGAGAAAAACTTTCATAACTGTCAACGTTTGCTTGTTATTCCAAATTTAAAATGTCAGTACAGTTACGATTACCTAGCATTTCACAGTTTAAATACTTTTTAGTTACAATATATCTCTTAGTTTATCTGGAATTTCTATTTCAATACGATATTTATAGAAATTAAAATACTTTCACTATCTAAATGTACTAAAACACATCGAATTGTATTAATTGTTTTACTGTAATATCTAAGATATTTTAAGCACAAACCACAACGATTTTTAATTTATACCAAACAATTTTTCATTAAAAAAACATAAATATGAAAAAAAAAATACGAATTAAAACACCAAGAAAGACATTTTGTGAAATTGTTTTGTGTCTGAAATAATTTTTAAATGACCTTACAAAATAGTACTTCTGAATTCTTGTTATAATCTTCTACGTTATGTCTTATTCTGTTCATTGAATTATCCATTGTGCTATTAGGAAAAACGTTTATTTAAGAGACATAGTATAAGTTATTCTTTCCATTCAACCTTTCTTCCTGTTTCTGTTTAAACTTTAAAAGCTTCATAGAATTTCTCTTACTGAACGATCGAAATTTTCTCGACTGTTCAATTACAATAGTTTTATCATTTATTCAGAAACTAGAGAATTTAACGCAACATTAAATATAAGCTAGTGCTTTCGCACTAAAAGTACTTTACTGATGATAAACAATTTCTGCTAATGCTCAAGTTAATTGTTGGCAATTTGTGATGTATGTAAAAGCTACACATCTTAGAGATAAATTGAATTGATTTAAACACAGCGTCAGAAGTATATTTAAAACTCTAGAGTTTAAAGAACTTTTAAATTGTTCTGTAGTGTTGAAAATATTTTGTTTTGAAGATACTGAATAGTAAAAAAAAATCTTAGACTGATCTGATCTTCTAAGTAAATAACATATTTTGCTTAATCGTATTTAGAAATTTGTTAACAAAATGCTTAACTTGTTTGCCTAATGCCAACTGTTATTGTGTTATTCTAAATGTTTTAAAATGCTAAATCAAAATAAACGTGTAGTTATCAATGATGAAAGTACGAATTATGCATAAGTTAATTAATTTTATTGAGTTAATTAATTTTATTAAGTTAATTAATTTTATTTGAAAGTTAATTTTATTAAGTAGTAAATGTTAAAACTTTATTTTAAGGCTATACAAATACTGCTTTTTCAAAATGTTAAATACACAAAAACGAGATAATTACATGTAATACAGCGGTGAAAACTGCATAGCAGTAGAACGGAATCTCCGATTACAGTTTTCCTTTTATTAAATAAAATCATTTCAAGCAAAATATTAGTTTTTCATTTTATTTATTTTTTTCCCATTTAAAACTATATTACAAAAAGCATCATAATTTATAATGCGTTATCATTTACAGCGATGTTTGAAAACCAGCATCAACAGAAAGAGGTTATATATCTCAAAAATATATTTGATGTATGTTCACACATAAATTTCGAGTGTATGTTGTGAATATAATGTTTGTTTCCTGTTACAAAACATTTGCTTTTCGTTGTTCGTTTCTTGTTTTTCTTAATCACTATAACCTATTTATATATTACTCCAAGCTCTAACCTACTTAAAAAGAAGTTTTTCTTTTTTTTTTTTAAAATAGGATTGTATTCACTATTATTTTATTTGCGTCAGTTCAAAATAATTTTGCAAATAATAATACTCAATTACTTTTTTTTTATTCTATGGAAAGTAATGATTTAATTTTTTCTTTAAACGTGTGAAATGTATTGAAATTAATTAATTAAATATCGGAGGAGTAATTTCCAAGAAGCTTATTTAAAACGAAGAAGGAAAATAGATCTTGATGAATGTTATTTCAGACAAAATAAAATGAATAGTTAGACATTACATGCGTTATCAACAACTCAAGATCAACACTATATTGATTTCAAAATATGCTCAAAAGTAGTGTGTAAAATTTGCTTGTGATAAAGATGAGATATATAAAACTAACAGCACTTCCTTTAACAGTGTGAAGTGTATATTTGTATAAATTGATTAAAAATCAAGAAGTTTATTTTCATGAAATTCATTCCATTTAAAAAACGGAAGAGAAAAATAGATGAATGTTATATTAAGAAGAATAAAACATTCAGACATAAGTTATAAACAAATGAAAATCAACCATATATAACAGTAAAAAATGTTTTGGAAATTTGTTTAAGATTTGCTTATGATAAATATGAGTGCAAAAGATTTGCTTATTATAAAGATGAGTGCATAAGATTTACTTATGATAAAGATTAGTGTATCTGAATTATCAGCACTAAAGAAAATCGAATGCGTCTATATTGCATGAATTTGGAAAATAGAAAGAAATATATATATATTGTTTTACTTTTAGTTGTAAAACATGTGCAGGAGTGTGTTGTATGCGAGGGTATAAATAACAGTTGTTATTTCAAAGAAGTAGTTTAAAGTTCATTTTAAATTATTAGCTTCAATTATTGGTATAAATCAATTTTCACATCATAATTCATAGCGCAGAATTTATTAGAAAAATTATGAATCGTTATCAAAATATCTCTTTTTTGTAATTTGCTTATCTGTGGGAGATAAGTTTTCTTTGTTATAAAATGACTAGTTCTAGATGATAAGTCCTATAAGAATTATAATAAATTAATTATATTTCACAGATTGAAACATTAAGTTTTAATGGTTAGTACTTATATTTGTATAATTCCAAAATGCATTTCGTATTTTCAAAATTATGGAAAACACAGTCACTGGTATTCTTGAGTAATGGATCACTTCTTTTCGTGAGAACTTTAAGTCAAGATTTTTGATATTTTTAAAATTGTTTATTTAAAGGTGAATTCCAAAATTACAATAGCATACCTCGGATAATTTATTTTTTCCTTAAAAAATGTGTATATTGTGACATGATTACACAGGTGTCTGTTAAAAATTTTCTTTATTGCAATTAAATAAAAAATATATTATATATAGAGCATACGTAAGTTGAACAATTTATTGTAAAATAGTTTATGTTTAGTAAAGTTCCTGAGCTTGAAAGCTCCTAAAACTTGAGCTGATTTGATTTGAACTGATGATGCTTATATTTTGGGACACGAGCCTACATATACAGTAATAAGGAATTTTTTATATACTTTTGTATTTATACAAATGGATAATAATTGTTTTCAAAACAACAAACCCAATCAATATTTTGTCCAGTTGTATAAAGAAATACATAACAATATATTTAAAAATATAAGGACAATCTTACGAATTTTGTAAATTTCAAGAGGTATATGCACTAGGTTAAATAATAAACTTATATTTTACATAGTTTCGTTGTAAAATAGAGATAGTAAAAATGTTAATGTTATAAACCGATAATACTATATATTGTATAATTAAATAGTAAATTTATATTATCTGAAAAAAAAATAGTTTTTCTATATATTAGATCTATTTCTATATATTAGTTATTCTATATATTAGATAGATTTCTATATATTATTATCTTTGTAATCCATGCAATTTAAACTCACATTTTTGTAGAAAGATATTTGTCCAAAATATTTGTTCCTTAGCAGAATGCATTACATTGAGATTGGTGTAAATTGTTTTTAATTTATTGATAATATTTAAAATAAAATACATATGCTAAAAGTTATTATAGTAAACATAAACTCATAAAAAAATTCTTTTGATAAATAGATCTATAGACCTACTAGTTTCGTACACATAACCGGTGACAATCTCAAGATCAGTAATGAAAAAATAAACTCTTTTCGCAAAAGCATTTGACATATATGAACTTGACAAACAAAATTCACAAGATATTAAGTATCATGGATGCTGGTGCTTTAATAAAACGGATCGTCAGTAATCCGTAAGAGATTAAGTATCAGTAAGAGATTTATTTTATCTTACTTTTAAATTTATGAAACAACTCCCGCCAAATTCTAGGCAAATCAAAGGAGGCTGATGCATTGCATAAGCTCTCGCTGTACATGATGTTTTTTGCCTTAATTATTTAAAAAAATATATAATAGATTTTAGAACTTTTTTCGTAAATATAAAAAATATTAATCGTCAGTTTTCTTAAAAAGTTGTCAACATTAAAATTACTTTTATTGTGTGCAATTTGTTATTTCGTTTAACACGGACAAAAATGAAGGAAAAGTAAAGTATGATGAAAAGGACACGCACCAATAAAAAAATTTTGTTGATTCAACAAAAATTTGGTTGACCCAACAAAACTTTTCATGTAAATGTGCGTCAATGGAAATTTTGTTTTAATCAACACATAAATATTGTTGATTTTTTTACAATACCAACAAAACAATTTTGAATTGTCAGCAAAAGAAGTTTTGTTAATTCAAGTAAAATTATGGTTCAATTTTATGGTTCAACTATACTTGAATTAACAAAATTGTTTTTGTTACATAGATATATGGTATGTGTTATTTTAACAATCTATTTTCTTTTTCCAACAAAATATATTTTGTTTGTTTAAATAATAAAATATGTTATATTACGAAAATGTTTTGTTTATACTACAAAAACCTTTGTTAAATGAACCAATCTAATACGTAATTTTAACTATTTTTAAATTAATTTTCAGCAGTGAATTACTCCCGTAATCCTTGAATAATAGCAAGTGAACTTTTATCCTGCTTTTTTTCAAGCGTAAACCGACCGAGTGAAAAATACCCCAAGCCGGGACTCCAACTCGGGTCCTCAGAACAGCGCTCTGAGACTCTACCACAGATCTACAAGGAACGATAGCCCAACTCGGCATTTCTTACTCTTATATATGTCGGACCGGGTGCAACCGAAGCACAAGATGGAAATGTCTTTAGGAGCACGGAAATTTCTGCGGCAAACATGAGACGAAAACACAAAGTCCAGCATACGACAACACATAGTTCATTTTTAATTAATTTTCAGCAGTGCATTATGCCTGTAAAAAGCAGGATAAAAATTCAACTTACATTTTCTCAGTGTACTTTCTTCCAGTACCAGAGTACTTATGTACCAGAGTACTTTATTCTTGGAAAGATAGAAGAAAGTAATAAATGGGACAAGGGGATTTTTAAAACTACCTTGGGCCGTCCCAATGAAAAAAGTTTTAATTATCCAAAAATTATGTTAATCCTTTAATTATATAGCTATATAAGTCAAATAAATAGAGTTACGTTCAAAGATTACAGGCGTAATTCACTGCTGAATATGAGATAGAGCTATTGCAGAAATCGCGAAAAATGCAACATAGCAGCGCCACCTGTTGCGCGATTTACACCAAAACCTAATCAGCAACAATTTATATCAGGAAGTAACTGAATATAAAGTTTAATTAAATTCCGTGCATTAATTCTTGAGATAGAGCGCCCACAAAATTTTTGTCACATACAGACAGAGTCATAGACAGTCATTTTCTAAAAACAGTCAAATCATATTGAGGACCTTCTAAAATCCGTCGGAAACCGGAAGTCGAAAATTTTCATGAATCGAATACTTTCTTCTTGTAAAGACAGAAGAAAGTAATAAATGGGACAGGGGGATTATTAAAACTACCTTGGTCCGTCCCAATGAAAAAAAGTTTTAATTATCCAAAAATTATGTTAATCCTTTAATTATATAGTCAAATAAATCAAGTTACGTGAGAGAGTTAGGGCACAACACACAACAATTTAAATTTTGCAAAAACAACAAAATATTTCTGGAATTACAAATTTAAATTACAAAATTTTTGTAAAATTAAAAAAAAAAGATTTTGTTAATTCAAGTAAAATTGATGAAATTTTGTTAAAATTTTGTAAGAGTGTTAACAATATTTTTTGTCCAAGCAACAAAACCAATTTTTTACATCAACTAAATATTTTGTTTAAAACAACCAAAATGTACTCAACAAAACATGTTTTGTAGTTAATCAATTCCTTTTTCTGGGTGCGTAAAGAGCTTCACGTTATAGGTGGAAACATTAATTATTGTTTTGGCGTATAGTTAGTTTAATAATGGTTGCTTTCAAGTTCCGAACATTTATTGAAGCTATTTGAAGATGCTTTAAAATGATTGTAGATAAACGTGCGTAATCGAATTAATTCACCAAACTGCGCTTCCATAACATAAACATAGTTCATTTGGTACACATGGTAGCTCATTCTGAAGTGTTGTTTTAGTCCCGACATGTTTATAGGATAAATACTTGAGGAATGATAATTTCCTTAATGTAATTCCCATTTAACATTGTATTTCCCCTAGAATGGTGTTTTATTTCAGCGATTGATCATTTACATATCAGTTATACATTTGGTATTATCATTTGTAACTTTCATATATGCAGTTAAACAACGGAAATTAAGTTTAAATAGTGCACTTTAATCTTATTAAATTGTTTTGAATAACATTATATATATATATATATATATATACAGGGTGATTCATAAAAGATGGGCAGAACTTTAAGGGGTTATAGTACACTTAAAGACAAATAATATTAAATAGGAGACTAAGGGTCCCAGACGTATTCCCAAGGAGATAGGGGGCATTAAAGTTTAGGGTCCGAAATTTCAAATGATTATAAAACATGGAAAAATTGGTCGATTCGTTTGCGGTTTTTGCAAAAAATTTTCTTTATGCCAGTATTTTCTTGAAATAAAATTTTAAAGTTCAATTTCAAAAAATGCCGATAGGGGGCGCTTTAGACTTTGGAGTAACAAACAACTATTTTTTAACGTTATTTTTTGTATTTCTTTAAATGATTTCGAAAGCTTAGACTTAAACTTAAATTTTGATCTTAAAATCTGAGTCCTAACAAGTAGTTAAGTAGCGTAAACTGAAATTTGAAATTTGAAACCCTTCTCCCCCCAGAACAAAAATCAGTTATTCCCGATCCTTGTGTCGTAGATTAGGCTCTAACTACTGCCGCGTTTTGCTAAAATTATTCTTTATGTCAGTATTTTCTTGAAAATAAATTTTAAAGAAAATTTTCAAAAAATTCCGATAGAGGGCGCTTTAGACTTTGGAGTAACGAACAACTATTTTATACCGTTATTTTTTGTGTCTCATTAAATGCTTTCTAAAGCTTAGACTTAAACTTAAATTTTCAGCTCAAAATCTGAATCGCTGAGCGTGGTTCAGTAGCGAGGGGAGGGGGTTCAAATTTCAACTTCTGAACATAGTTCAGTTTGCACTACTTAACCATGCCCAACGATTCCGTGCTGTGATACGAGGCAAAAATACAACTTTCGTCAAGGACTGCATAGTCGGAATTCACTCATAAAGGCACTGGCACAGTTGGAAACGTCGCTCATGCAAACGTTAAAGCTCCATTCCTGACGCTAGTCACCGGGTGAAGAAGGAAACAGAAAGTATGCAAATGTCAAATGGGGAAGAAGAAGAACACGTATGCAAAATTTCGACACGATTCAGGCATAAAAACCACTGAACGGTGAGTCAAGTGTAAGTCGCTGTAGTAATGAATCGGAAGATGGTGTCCTTCACGAATAAGGAAAAGGCTGAGATGCATTTAATTTACGGAGCGGCAGATGGAAATGGTGCAGAGGCACAACGAATGTACGGAGAGCGATTTCCTAACAGGCGGTTGCCTAACCGCAAAACTTTCGAGCGCTTGCACAGACAGTTGTGTGAGACGGGATCATTTCTCGCTTCCCGGTCGAATGCAGGTCGTGCAAAAAAGGACGAATCAGTAGTTGTTGCAGAAGCCATTCTGGATGTAGTAGCGGCGCAGCCAAGTACAAGTACACGAACAGTGGCTAGCCAGGTGGATACCTCACAGTCCACGACTTGGAGGGTACTGAAGGATGAACATTTGCTCCCGTTTCATGTGCAACGAGTCCAGAAACTGTCTCCAGGGGATTATCCAAATCGTATTGAATTCGCCCGCTGGTTTCTGCAGCAGAACGCGCTAAATCCACATTTTGGACGAACTGTGCTTTTCACCGATGAATGTACCTTCACACGTGAAGGTACATTTAACACACACAATGCACATGTATGGGCGGATGTCAATCCACATGCTACGTATCCACATGCTCATCAGAGACGCTTTTCCATCAATGTTTGGGCAGGAATCCTCGGAGACCACCTAATCGGACCGTACCTTCTTCCTGAACGCCTCAACGGTAAAACATACCTCACATTTCTGCAACATGTGCTGCCAGACCTGTTAAACGTTGTTCCTCCACGCATCCGGCGGGTCATGTGGTTCCAGCACGATGGAGCGCCAGCCCATTACGTACGAGACGTCCGCAACTATCTGGACATCACATTTCCGAACAGATGGATTGGTCGAGGTGGTCCTGTTGCTTGGCCTGCTCGCTCGCCAGATCTTTCACCCCTCGATTTCTTTTTTTGGGGACGATTGAAGGCTCTTATGTATGAGACACCCATTGAATCCCCCGAGGAACTGGTCGCCAGACTTTCCGCCGCTGTAGGAGAAGTGCTCGAAAAGCCTGATGTTTTCGCGAATGTTCGCCGTTCCATTCGTCGCCGTTGTTCTGCGTGCATAACCTCTGGTGGTCACAATTTTGAACATTTATTGTGATTACATGTTAATAAATATGCTTTGGTAACATAATCCTAATTTGTGTCTTTTTACCTCGTATCACAGCACACAATGTGTGGACATGGTAAACTGAACTGTGCTCAGGAGTAGAAATTTCAAACCCCTCTCCCCAGAAACTTAACCACGTCTAACGATTCAGATTTTGGGCTGAAAATTTAAGTCTAAGCTTTAGAAAGCATTTAATGAGACACAAAAAATAACGGTATAAAATAGTTGTTCGTTACTCCAAAGTCTAAAGCGCCCTCTATCGGAATTTTTTGAAAATTTTCTTTAAAATTTATTTTCAAGAAAATACTGACATAAAGAATAATTTTAGCAAAACTCGGCAGTAGTTAGAGCCTAATCTACGACACAAAGATCGGGAATAACTGATTTTTGTTCTGGGGGGAGAAGGGTTTCAAATTTCAAATTTCAGTTTACGCTACTTAACTACTCGTTAGGACTCAGATTTTTAGATCAAAATTTAAGTTTAAGTCTAAGCTTTCGAAATCATTTAAAGAAATACAAAAAATAACGTTAAAAAATAGTTGTTTGTTACTCCAAAGTCTAAAGCGCCCCCTATCGGCATTTTTTGAAATCGAACTTTAAAATTTTATTTCAAGAAAATACTGGCATAAAGAAAATTTTTTGCAAAAACCGCAAACGAATCGACCAATTTTTCCATGTTTTATAATCATTTGAAATTTCGGACCCTAAACTTTAATGCCCCCTATCTCCTTGGGAATACGTCTGGGACCCTTAGTCTCCTATTTAATATTATTTGTCTTTAAGTGTACTATAACCCCTTAAAGTTCTTCCCATCTTTTATGAATCACCCTGTATATATATATATATATATATATATATATATATAGTTGAAAAAAATCTTTATTAAACTTAAAATGTACCACCAAATTTAAACTATAAAATGAAAATATAAATGTATAAATCAGAACATAATAAAATGAAAGATATAGTATAACGTAACCAAAATACAACAGAAGTAACCAAATAAAATACTATATATAGATATATATAGATATATATATATTATGAAATACTCGGCTACCGTTGCGGTGAATAAAGATTTTTAAAGAATATTGTAGGTTCTTATTCCTTAAATATACTACATTAGGCGATAATTCTTAAAACAAGACTCAAATATTAAAATTAGTAATATAAATTTTCTAAAACAACCTGTTAATTTCTGTAAATTGAAAACAAGTAGAAGAGCAGCCATACACTTCAATAGCAACTGCTACAATTAACACTTTCATTAACGTACAATATTATTAAATGCAATGTACAATACTTTGGTAAATATTATACATTAAATTTGAAAACACTCTGTTTCATGGAGATCTGATAGTTTGAATAAAATTGTAAGAGATTTGTGTAGGTTTTCTGTACTTTTTTTTATTTCTGTGAGTTAAGGAGAACGACAATTTTTGCAACTTCTGGCACATGCCACTCTGTTTTCTGCAGATACAGTAAGTAATACATCATTATAATCTTCAATTATAGGTTTGAAAATATTTTTGATGGAGTAATTCCAGTTAAAAACATTGATTCAAGCTGCAATGTGTAATACCATTCCGAACTTTTAAAAATTCAAGCCAGATTGCACTTATCTCAAAATTATTATCACAACATTCTTTCGTGCCCTCTTTCCATTCTGTATCCCTATAAACGTTTCATGATAAAAGGAAAATATCGAATACATCGCTTGGTTATATTTATGCATGTTATAATGAATATATTTTAAAATACCTTGTTTTATACCTGTAAATATATTTTTTTTACATTAAATAACTTTCATATCACAGACTATTACAGTATATAATAAATTGGAATGATAAGCATCAAGCTGCACCAACCACAGTTTTTATAATAACGACATCTTCGATACATTTGTCCATGCAAAACATTTTGAAAATAACTCTCAAAATACCCGTTAGAATGAGATATGTGCCAGCTCTAATTGTAGACACATACTTTTGTTAGATGGCGTCATCTTATTTTAATCGAATGTGGCAGCTGGAAAAACTTTGCGAAAAAAATTTATTCATGATTTTGATCGTAAAAAAGTCGCCCTTAGAGCGCATGAAACATATGTCATCTTTATATTAAATTGTATTTTTAAGCCTTTTGTATTATGTTTTTATCACTTTAAGCAGTAATTACAATTTAATTTAAGGAAGATTAAAGTTTTAAAATACTGATATTAGATTTTAAAAAAATAGTCGCGTGGGGAAATTGAGCCTGTTGTGTTCTATGTGAACACAGGCGATGTATTTTCTATTTTACTGCATATAGTACATACTATAGGTATGTTAAATGTCCCTGACTTGAAATTCTTGGAAAATGACTTAGCTACCTGTAATAGTTCAATGCAGTCATTGAAAGAACCATAAAACAAAAGAATAACTACTTGCCTAAATTCTCTAAAGAATATTATCTGTTAAAGAACTAGGGGGCTCTGCCCCCTGCATGCTGCGCTCACCATCCCCCGTTCTGATTTCACAACCTCTTAAAACCTGGTAATGTATCCTGTTTTAAAAAATATGATGATGATGATATCACGAACGGCGACTATCTTCTGTAATCAGGTTATAATGCTTTTTTCATTTAATTCATCTTTTTTATTTTTAATATTCATGTGTAAACACAATTTTTATGACGTAATTTTCATTATTTTCTGCTTTCAACACGTGATCATTTAATTTTTATTTTAAACTTTCATTATTGTTTTTAATAGTCTCGCGCAAATACATTTTTTATTTGAAATAAAACATAATCCTTTGTACTTATTTAAAAATTGGCAACAATAAAAATGACTTTTTCAAAAAAAGATTTTTTACCCGATTTTTAATGATTTATTGAATTTGTACTGTGCAACCGTGATAATTTTTTGAATTTCTGAAAGCTTGTTATATTTCGCGTCGGGTGGTATGATTTTCGAATCCGTAGGATGGCTAGAAAAAAAGTAATCGCACCTCAAAAAAGTCTCTAGTAAAAAAGCTATGAGAATAACCCGGAATATCTACGCAGATTTTCATTGGTCCATTTCCAAACCATTACTTTATTTTATATATAGAAGGATTTATGCAAGTAGAGAATAACACAGTAAATTTAGAGTATTTGTAAAAAAAGATACATAAAAAAGAGAAGAAAAATACACAGTTTTAAGTAAAAGAACTATGAAAATAATTATAATTTGTTATGAATTATGCATTTTTGCTGTTTATTAATCCGTACTTGGTCTGATTTTTAGTTATAGGTATATCCCCCCTTCACTGAGCTCATATCTCCATATTTATAAAATTATCATTATTACCGGTCTATAATCATCAGACAAAATAAATATACAAAAACGATAAATGTTTTTAATGAAATATAAGTTAATTGAACAGTTTAACTGTTTGAGCATTTCATGATCTTCCAAGGCTTCATTGGCTTCCTTCTTTTATCTGTGAAATTTAGGGTGGGAATTTCGATAAAAGATTATGTATATTAATAAAAGAAAGTTTCTCTCTCTCTCTGTGTGTCTCTGCGTGTTGGCGCTTTCTAGGAAAACCTACCGTACACAGAGGTCTGAAAATTTATATGAGTATATTCAAAGGCATGTCCTGATGTACCTAAGGCTCAGATTGTTAGTTTTTTGATAATTAACCAAGTTAATATTTAAAAAGTCATCACAAATGTATCTGTTTTTTTTTTTTTTGCAAATCGGTGTGGGCGCGCAGCGCCTGCTCAGTTCCTATTTTTCCGAGCACGTAGAAGCAAAAAAAAAAAAAAAAAAAAAAACCATACTGTTTTATTTTGGTCGTTTGTCTTTTAGTTTATCTTCCGAACCATTCTTGATACGCAAAAAGGAAAACATACTCTTAGATTTCGTACTTTTACATCTTAAACACCGCTATCTGTTCGAAAAAAAAAAAACATTTTTGTTATACCATTGACAAAAAGTCGAAAATGTCGTTTTCGCGATTGAATTTTCTCCCTTTTGGGGATGCTTCCCTAGGGCTGAAATTTAGATGTACTAATTGACAACAAATACCTATAAAAGCTGAGACACATTTCTTTTAGACGGTACAATCCGTTTTCAAAAATATGAAACACTTTCAAAAAATTTTTCAACTCCAGACAATTTTTTTTTTACGCTAGAAGTAACTAAACGTCAATATTTCGATATAATCTTTTTAGAGCATCTCGACAAACCAGATTTAGATCACTCGCAAAACTTTTGAAACGTTCGGAGAAATAAATATATTTCAAAAAATAACATCTGTGAAATTTTTGATGGAAACGGTAAAACACTGGTTGTTTCAGCTCGGCTTCGGCTCATGCTTTCATTAGTAAATATGCACATTTTTCCACGAAACACTAAACAGAGCTTGGATACAGTTATAACATATTAAATTTTCAGAGAGCTCGGACGATGAGAACTATTTTTTGTGTAATGTTAAAGACCCGACCAAAAAGAAAAAAAAGCGAGAAGAAAAATACTTATTTTAGAATTAGATAACAATATTTTTTTTTAAAGAAATTTTTAAAAGGGCTGTAAAACTTTATAAGTGATAAAAATTTCAAAGTGTTCGGAGAACAAAATCTATTTTGAAAAAAAAAAAAAAAAAAAAAAAAAATATATATATATATATATATATATCTTTTTACGACCGTTTTTACCACTAAATATTACTATTTTTGCAAATATAAATTCACACACAATCAAGTTAAATCTGGTTTTAAATAATACAAATTTGATGTTTTTTTAAGGTTGTTATCAACGGCTCAGGCAACGACGGACGGGTCAGCTAGTGTATTTATAAATGACTCTAAATGCCTGGTTCGCGTTTTAAAAACACTTCTACAATCTTTTAATGTATGAGGAATCTTAAAACAGTAACACTGCTTTTTAGTTTTCGAGCTATGCAACAGGCAAACCATCTTTTGTGATTACCCACGACCTAGCAAATCTGGACATAGCAAGCACTTCTGTGTTCTGAAGTTTCTTTATGATATTAAAACAAACTTTATCAATGAAATTTAGGAATTTACAATAAAGCATAAAAAAATATTTCCATTTTTGTTTTAAAAATGAACGCAGTTAAATATATTTACAAGACTTTTAAGAATAACTTGCATGATCTGAAAATTCTAATATTTCACATCGTTTAAATGCAAATGGATCATTTCAAATAAAATTTATGTTAAAAGAAAATATGTCTTCCTATACCAAGATATACTCTTAAACTAGTGAAATATATTTTATGAATAAAGTTCGCTTACACTATCGTTGAGTACCATTATGCATTTTGTATAAATTAATTTCCAAACATGTATCAATGTTTATAGCATCGCTTGTATGCTAATATTACGCGGTCGAGTAATTTTGTAAAAGTGATCGATATTTTCTAAAAATAGTTCAAAATTCAGCAGAAAATATGTTACAAGAACAGGTTTTATTAAACTCACTTTCCATTTTTCACGCATTACTCGTATTATGTGATAAAACTAATCTGATTTTCTTTAGGAAATTTTATTTTGTTTATTTAATCAAGTTGTGAAAATTCCGATGAAAGAATGAATTATTAAATTTTCCACAAGATTACACAGAAAGCTTGTACTCCATCAAGTATCAAAAAGAAAATTTTACAGGAATCAATTTCAGTTATATTTTGTCCATTAGATAGAAATTATGCTAAATAAATCTCATTTTTAATATTTACATAATATATTTTTCAATAACGTTACTATTTGCAATAAAGTTTTTATGGTAACATTTATTTCTTTAAATTGCAACAACGTTTTAATGAATATATACAAATAATAATAAATAAATCTTTTTAAAATAACATTACTTGCTTAATTTACACCTGTCAGACACGGGAAGATTATTCTTGCTGAAACTGCTTTGGCAGAGACATGAAAGATGACTGATAAGATTATTAATAAAACTTTTAAGATTTCATATATAAAATGGAAAATTATGTAATAAATGTTTCTATTATTTACTTGTTTATACTTATAAGAAGTATAATTTAAATAGAAGCAAACTGATATTTTCTGAGCAGACATTCTAAAGAAAAACAACTGGCAATGATTAATCATTAAACGCTCCTTTTCAATTTAACACTATAAGATAACTCAATTATAAAACTTTTTATCAGACTTCCCTCAGAAGTACAGCTTTTACTTTAACACTCGCCTGTAGAAAACCAATATTGGTTGTATTGGAGAAACCAATTTTGCATTATACAGAAATACTTCAGATGAATTAATAATATTTATTATATACAGTAGAATTTCGTTACAACGAACCTCGATTTAACGAATTTTTCAATTTAACGAATATAATTTGGATTGTAAAAAAGTCATACTATTCTATTTCAGTATAAAAATATTTTCACTTTAACGAATATTTCATTATAGCGAATTTAATAAGTGGTCTCTAGAGATTCGTTGTAACGAGATTTTACTGTATTAGCTTTACCTTTTAAATATTTACAGTGAAATGACACTACAAGAGCAATACTGAATTTAAGTAGGAAATACTTTCAACAAAGTGCCAATATTTCAGAAATATTGGCTTTACATAAATTTTAGATATACAGGGTGTTGCCGAATTCAAGCGACAAATTCAGAGGGGTTATAGTAGGCATCCATAGGATGAAAAATTGCAATAGAACATAGGGTCGCAAACCAGGTTTAGTGGGTGAAAATCGCAAAAATAGTTATGAAGGGTGTAACGTCTATTGGTAAAAAAAGGGCCAATAATAAGTAGAAAAACACTTACTTGACGCAAAGCAGGTCTACAATGTATTACAGTTCAACATCAAAAAGGAGACGACGAGATAATTTTATAGGAATTGTTTGATGTTGCTGCCGGGAAGGTCATAGCACAGCCGACACCGACAGGTAAAAGATTGCCGGATGCGTTAAAACATATTCCTATAAAAATGTCTTGTCGTTTACTTTCTGATGTTGATCTGTAATGCATTGTAATCATGCTTTATTTTAAATAAATGTTTTTCAACTTATTATTGTTCCTTTTTGTTCCACTCCACGTCACGCACTTCATAACTATTTTTGCGATTTTCCTTCACTCAACGTGGTTTGTGACCCCATGTTCCATGTCAATTTTTCACCCTCTCGATGCCTACTATTACTTCTCGGATATTGTCGGTCGAATTCAGAAACACCCGGCATAGGCAATAAAATGCCGAAATATTTCATGAAATATTGACACAATACAAAAGCAATATTTGACATGGTATTATTTTGATACAAGAGTTTTATCCTCCTTATACTTAATTTTAAAATAATGTACTTCGAAATATTTGCCTTAAAGTGATATTTATTTTAAAATACATTTTCACTTCCGCAACTTGATTAACAAAATGAAATATGTAACGTAAGATATTAAGTAAAGCGTAACATAATCAATTTGGATCAATATTTTAAATTTATTTTTGTATATTTTTCATCTTTCAAGCGAGTATACTATTGCCTTAAAGCACTTTTCTGATATTCCATTTCCGTACAATCTTTTTTGCTCATTGAATGAAATGCCAACAGTCAGAAAACAACTTTCTAAGCGTCTTCCCGTCTGGATACCGTGTCGAAACCATGTTTATCAAATTAGGCTATCGTTTTTCTGGAGTAAAAATTTACTGGTCTATTTTTCTCGTTTTATCGAATATCTGAACCGGCCCGATAGCGGTCTAAACCCGCTATTATTCTCTGTCATAATAATATCTGTCATGTAAAACTAAATGCAATATTAAAAAAAAATCAATTTCAAAATTAAACATGTTGTATAGAGACTTTCAAAATGTTAAAATATGCCAATATTCCCATAATCGGGTTTTTATCATGATTCAATACGTTCCTCAAACTCATATGACGCTGTGAATACTTGCTGACGTCATTTCTACTTGCTTTCTTTATTACTCATATTGATACTCTATTTGTATTATTTTCAAACCTTTGAAAAAGTCCGTTAAACTTCCAATATGACGTCAGATTAACTTTCTTTTTAATTCTCTAATGACATCGTATTAACCTGCTTTCTGTACTTACACATACTCATACTCCTTGTATTATTGAGAAATGTTTGAAAATTTCCATTTTATTGCCAATATGATTAATCTTTTTTTCAATTGGTGAAACTTTTTATTTCATTTTCATTTTTCACGTGAAAATATTTTATCAGAAAATTAATTATTGTAGAAAGAATTTTATTGTGGATTTTTAATTGTTAGCAACTGCTGTAACTTAAAATGTTTAAATTTAATAGGAAGAGGCTGTTAGATTTTTGGTTGTTTATCTCTTTATAGTAAAATAAAAAGATTTGTTTAAATTTTATGATTTTCAGCTTCATAGTAATTATTCAGCAATAAGTGCACAGAATTCCAAGTCCGTATGTTATATACTTTCTGAAAACTGGATCTGTGACGGACAGACAACGAAGCGGGACTGATAGAGTTTCGTGAGATAAGCGAAATCCTAAAAATGAGTCTTTTTACTTAAATAACTGCTATTTTGACAAAAAGAAACTTTTTAAACCAAATATTGGTGGTGTAAGCACCAAAGAATTTAATGCTCGTTCATAATTTGGCGACCGAATTTGTTTAGTTTTTCAGATGCTTGTGACAGGAGAAAGACGTTTGAGCGATTGGAAGTCTGTTTTTTTGTTTTACACACAAAGTGAAATACCAATAAATATAAAGCAAAAAATACGAAGTTGATATCTATTTTCTTTGTCACCAAAAGACAATCCTAGAAATCACATGTTTTAGGGTAAAGAAGTAGAACTCCCCATAAAATTACATAATATAAAATCTTATTATATATAAATAATATCATAAACAAATGAAAATATTTTTAGTTAAAAAAAAATCATAAACCTAACTTGTATTGTAGAAATAATAATACAAATACTTTCAATAATAATACAAATTTTCGATAGGAAATATAGAACGGATTCACAAAAGTATTCTATCTTTATTTATATATCAGAGCACACCTTCATTCCAATCCCGTGTGAATTTATATACAAGTTAATGTAAATGTAAATAATTCGATTACATTCTCTGCGTTACCGAATACTTTATGTTAGCAAATGAATTTTTATACTGTTAATTAGATTACTTTACGAACCTAACTTAAGCATTTTTTTCCCGAATTTGTTACAAATTTTTAAAAAAATTAAAACATTATTACATTATTTCGTAAATAAAAATTTGTGCATAAGGATTTTTTTTATACATATAAAATTAAGAACTACATTTTAAGTAGCTTGAATAACATAATTTATTATTGTAAGATTACTACTAATTAACTTTTATTTAGCTTTGTTAAGAATAAAATTCTAAATGGTATTTTAAATAATAAACGTTTTTATGTGCAGGATCAAAGAGTTACATATAATCATTTTAATTCATCTGCAATAATGTAAAATTATGTTTCCAATTTTTATTATTTATAACATTTAATTATCAGAAAATTTTCAAATAAAAATATTATCATGGATAAATTATCAGACATTTACTTATCTAACCTGATTGTGTATTAATTATACAATAAATACACAAATTTCATGGCTATATATGTTATGGTAATTTTAACGAGTCTGGATTCCTTCAGTACAGAAGGAATATAATTATTTTCTAGAAACTTTCTTCATGTATATTTTATTTTAATTAGAAAAAAAAGTGGGTGATATAAATTAAAATAATGCTAAATATGTTGTTTTCGAGAAAATTATGTAAATCTAAAGTGAGATTGTGAATTAAATGGGAAAATGGGAAGTTTACTCAGTTTGTAGCTAATTTCAAAAGTGAAGTTTTTTGCGACTACAATCATCATTTTCAAATACACACTGAAAAATTAATAACGATTGAGTCATTTTAAGGTATAGATTTCACGGATAAATTCCATAAGCTGATCAAGTCATTAAGCGTGTACCCCACGCCACCAAAAAGTTTAGAGGATGTTGTCATTTGGACAATGGAAATAATACCCATGTATACAGATTAGAGTTATATAGAAAATATTTGTACTATTGAATTAGTATTAAAAGATAATGAATCACTTCTCATTACATTGCTATAGCATGACTTAGCATAGAATATTACAGGAATTTCGGTTTGATTATTTCATATTTGTAACCAGAACTGTTGCTAATAGGTTAGTAAATTAGATTGGAATAGACTGAGAAGCACCACGCTAAAGTTTTTATTGAGCAGACGTTATTGCCAAATGAAGAATATACAAGCACAATTAATTTAGATAGCGGGAACAGTTTCGATAACTTAAAAAAATTATAATCGGAAATAATGTATTTTATATTTTGAGTAGAGAGTAATTGATGGGGTCGGGACAAGAAAGTGCACATATTTTGGTGAAATAAATCTAACACTGTAATATGTTGCTTAATATTGTAAATTATAATATCCTACACATAAATTGTTTCTAATGTCACTTGGTGGCAGCATATGTCCCAGGTTTCGTTTTTGCTCCAGATGTTTATGCCCCCAATAGCTAATTTACAAAAAAACAAAAGTAATATCATTAAAATAATGCCATATTGTTACTCAGAATATTTCAGATGTTACTAAGATAGTGGCGAAAAAACTTTAGGTTATATATCTTGATTTGAGTATTGGATCAAATTTTCAAATTTAAATATCTCAGATGTTCAAAAATGTGGCTCAGCAGTCTTGCCCCGACCCCCACAATTAATCAGTGTGTTATGAGTAATTATTTTTAAAACAAAATTGCATTTATCTGATTAGCATAAAAATCCTTTTGTCTGATCACCAATCTGACAATTACTAGCATGTTTTCACCAGTGAAAATTCCATTATATTTATTTTTGTATTGCATTTGCATTCGTAAAACACTAATAATTAAAAACGATTAAGTTAAATGGTGCTGTAATCCCGGAATGGATGGATGGTTCCAATTTTTAAAATGTTCATTCTCAAGATCAAGTCCACTCATGTAACTAAAATATATTACTATTCTTCTGACAAATGACATAATTTTCACTGGCCTGTATTTTTGTGGTTACAGAGACTACTTATACTACTACTTATAGTTATACTTATACTAGACCTCTAATTATACTTATTAAATGATCTGTGTTACAGACGAAATAATTTTTTTCTGAATAGTTCGTCGATTCCATTTAATCACAATATAAGCATTCTATAAAACACAAATATTTTTAAAAGATTGCGTTAAAAGATGCACTAATTATCTAATAGTTACTGTTGGGAAAATATAGTTATTTTCAAAAGAAAAAAAATCATTTTCATCCATGAAAATAAAATGTGTTACTATGATTGCGTTAGTATGGCGTCATATTCACTGGCTTTTCTTGAGTGCAAAGAGACTGGGAGATTAGTGATTATTCAAAAATCTTTGATAAAGTATATTTCGTAAGTTAATTAACTAAAGTGAATTTGAATAGTGAAGTCTACGCGGAAGAAATTCAATGATTAGTAGAATCTAATATAATCACCTTTTCTGTGATGTGTACCATTTATGTGAATTTGACTGCAAAACTGAAATCACTCTTGCCGTTATTTACGACAAACTGCCAAAAAAGACACAGAATCGTCTTATAAATATACGATAATTGAACACTCTTACGACAGATGTTTTGAAATTAGACAGATCATCAATCGTATTAATTCCAAGGCCATATCTTTCAGTCAAATAAATGGAATATGTTTTTCTTCCCTACACGTGGTATGATTTTTGTATTAATAGTTACTACTTTTCAGAGTCTCTTACGGCACTGTGTAAAATATTGCGATTAAACACCTCTTTAAATATTTATTGAAATCGGATGGGATAGACATTGTTATTCAATAAATTGCATGTTATTTATTATACTTTTTCCTCCGCGTTCAAATCACGATTTAAAACATTTTTTAAGATGAATATATTAAGTTACACCACTTTCATACTATTTTAAAGCTGAAGCATACTTTCAGTTATACATTAATTCAAATAAAATACATTTTCCCAATCTCTTAAATGTACTTGGAATACGATCCTACTTTAAAAGTAGTATCAAAGTCTGTTTTTTAAAATTCTGAATACTTAGGAATAGAAGCTTCAAAATACTTTCATTTAATAATATAAATTATATATTTTGAAATACTTTTCGAGTTGCCACCTAAAATATTTCTTAAGTTTAAAAATAATTGATCTTGAAAGGATGGTGAATTCCCTAACTTCGTTAGTCTGAGAAAGATGAATTTATCTAACTTGCAGAAAACATGCAAGAATGTTCCGTAATTTTATTTTGGCATATTTATTGCAACGATTTTAAAGCGTAAATGATTATTTATAGATGAATTCACTGTAATATTTTTAAGACTTACTTTCATTTTTAAATAATTCAACATTGTATATCTTATCCAGAACAAAAGTAGTAGTACAGATTTGCTTATTACACTTAAAAAAATAATAAAAATAAAATTTAATAAATATTGGTAAAATGAATAGCTTAGACGAATTTTAATCTACTACAGACTGATCATGGTTTAAAAATCATACATTGTTAGAAAATGATCATATAAATTAATAAATTGAAATATTTTACTGTAAATTCCCATCATTATTAAATAAATCAAAATTTCATAACTGAAGAATCGATAATGAGTCAAAAGCGCATTAATAATGGCTAGCTGGTTAATATTATTACAAACGTATTAAAAAGAATTAATAATGACCAGTAAGTTAATATTATTTCAAATGTTTTAAAAAACGTTTGAAAATATTAAATAATCACATTTGGCACCGTTTAATTGAGTAACAGGTAACAAAAATAGTCAGCTTATTCGGATAAAACCTTCGTAATACATGATTTATTCCATAGACGCAATGTTTTTAAAAAATGTCAGCAGCCATTCCTCAGGTGATGCATTAATGACTGGTTAAATATCTTACTAATTTGATAAATAAATAAAACAATATAGACTTTTTACTATGCTATGTACTTGTGTAAACTGATTAAAATCGATGATCCGCCTACTACAACGAATATAAAAATATCAAACTTAAAATACACTACTAAACCATAATGAACATTATTCTTGCGATACTGAAACTCACATTTAAAAACATGGAGTACTTCAATATGGTTAGTGCTATTACAAATCACACAATGAAATGTTTTGGAATATAAATAATTCGACAAAAATGCGTGGCAGAATATACTGAAACATTCAACATGGATGAACTTCAACAGATGATAATAAAAACGATGTAAGAAACCCACCATATTTGAATGAATTTTGGCTATCGCTAGCTATTATACATAGGGGCAAACGTCAAATATTTTATCGTTTAAATATGAACTGAATAAATGTTCACAAAAACAACCAATAAGTAATCTACTTTAATGGTATTTTTGAAATATTTTTATATTGTAAATTTAAAAAAAATGATTTGTAATTTACGTTATTATAATTTTCATCGATGTTAGTCTATTTCAAACGATTATTATTATTATATATATTTTTTTTTCAATTTCAATAACTATACATTTTGCAATTACTATTAATTGGTATTATTTTTTACACATGATAACAATATATCATAGTGATTAATGTAATCCTCGCACAGTAGAATATCTCGTTTTAACAAACCATTTAATATTTAAAAACAATAACAAACATTTAAGCGGGCTCATCTGAAATTTAGCTTTGAAATTATAATAATAATAACCAAGAAACTTAAAAAAAAAGAAAAAAAAGAAGAAATAAATCACACCAAAGTGTGTGCGCAAATGTATTCATTTTTGCAAAACTCTGAATAACTACAGTTTGTTTTCAATCTGTAAATACGTAAAGAAATATTATTTTAAGGTATATTTTAGCTAAATATTATTTTAAAATGTATAAGGTAAAGCCAGGAGAGATGACGCGGTCAGAGAGATTGCGCACATAGAGGTTCGGGGGGAAGGAGTAGAGTGAGCGCGCAGCGACTGCAGGTAGTTGTACAACAACAGTAGTGGAGTGTCTACTTGAAAGTGCACGTTGATTGTTTTGAGCGTCTAAGATAAAGCATTGCTTTTTTGTTTTGTTTTTCCAAAGTCAGTGCTTGAATTTTCATAGCTATTCCGAATTTCTATACAATGTCAGTAATACAAAATATTTTAAACTTAAACGATTTCTCATAAGCTACTATTCTAGACTAACAATATGAACATCAACGGTTCGTTTTAGAAGAGGTCATGTTTAAATAAAAGGCCGCGCAATCTCTCCTACCGAAATTGGAGAGTTTGCGCATCTGCTACTGAGGAGAAATGGCGCATTGTTCCCATTAGTTTCCTTTAATTTTTTCCCTTTAATTAAAATGTTTTAATCGTTTTTAAAATTATTTCCTTTTTTTGATTCTTTAATCATTAGGTTGAAATATTCACTCCTAATACAATAATATTTGTTCACAAAAACCTTACAACAATGTAATTTAAGTATAATTATTATTGTTAACAACTTAATTGTAGTTATTATTAGTAACAATCTCTCCGACCCATGTGCGCCATCACACCAACCCTGTAAGGACAGATTGCGCAAAATAACTTTCTTGTTTTTTTTACAACTGTTCTTTTAAATTAGAACATAACAACAAAATAGCATTGGAAATGCATAAAAAACAAATGAAGTAAAAATTATTCACGGTTAGTTTAGCAAAAAATTAATATTTAGATTTTTTATTGTTATTCCTTTGAATTGTGCGCAGACTCTCCTAGCTTTGCCTTATATTTACGATTACCAGATGATCCTGCGGTGATTTACTTCATTTTCACGTACAACCAAATAATAATAATATAGTCTCCTAAGCAAATAATATGAAAATATCAGTAAAATATCAAAAAAGATTCTACATTATAATGATAATATTAATTTTTAAAGAAAACAGGTGCATTCTTTCTTTTTTTGTATATTTAAAGCCATTTTTAGTCGAATTTCTTTGAATTCTTCCATAAAAGATTCATACTGGAATAAGTATAAAAATATGCTTGCTTTTGCTCCCATTTTTGTTTCTGTTGAATTTTGCGAAAGCATATTACTTATCAAGAAATGCAGTGTCACATTAACATTCCTGAAATCATTCTTTGAAAAATAGAAAGTGTATCAGATATCGAAGCAACCTCTACTCACAAAAGTATCCCCAAAAAATATTCCAACGAAAATATACTTCTTCTTTCAGGTATGTTTTATGATATGTGCAGGACACACGATTCCTATATTTTCTCTTTTCATAAAAATAAAACTTATAAAGCTAATATAGATAATAAGATAGTTTTATACATGTACTCACTCAATAAATGTATGTTTATGGAATTAAAAATATTAGAAGAATCAAGGATATTTGTGTTTAAAAAAAACTATTATTATGCACTTGAAACTGAAATTTGAATTACTTTATTGACTATCTATGTATAAAATAACTAAAAATTCTGAGATGTAATTTAAGATGTAATAAGTTGCCTCCTTACAAAAAATTTTAAAGGACATTAGCTGTTAAGTGTTATAGGCTGAATTTGAGAATTTTACTCTAGGCCAAACGACTTAAAAGATAAGTTCTGCCAGCCATATTGATCAAATTCACGGACTCGTGTAATGAAAATCTGCTAATTCTTACATATTAACTCTGTTAAATAACAGGGAAACAAACTTGCTACTTTTTATATTTAAATTTTCACATTAGTCACCATTTGCGTAGAAAAAATATATGAGATGATATTTATTTGCAATGTCAGAAAAGAAAAAAAAAATGGATCCTTATTAATTGAAATAGTCATTAATTTCATAATTTGTATGTTATGAAATTTGTATACGAAAAACAAATGTGTTGCAACGTATAAAAGTACAAGATAAATCGAATAATAGAAATTTCAATTATGAAAATCCAAAATGGCAATGGTCGATAAACGTATTTTTTTCGCTCAATGTTGTTACAAAAAAAAAAAAAAAAAAAAAAAAAAAAAAAAATGTATTCCTAAAAATCAAGAAACGTTGTATTTTTATTGCTGCGCATATAATCACCAGGTCTGAAAAAATTAAGCTTGAAGAACAGGAATAAGTTGTTAGAATAGCCTTTCAAATTGAACGTGTTTGTCTCTTTTTGGTAGAGTTTTTATACGACCTTTCAAATTTTATTACGTATTTCAGTTAAATGGATTTCAAGAACCAAAAAAATCATATATCTCATTTTATTACAAATTGTTTAATATTTTGAATATTGCTATGTATATTGTGGGTCACTAAGTTACTTCAATACGAATGAAAAGAAAATTAATGCGAAATTCAAAATAGTATTCATATGTCGGTTTACCTCCATATAGGATATATTTTTTACAAAACAAAGCCTGAAAAATTTGATTGCTCGACAAAATTTTGTAGAAAAACATACTTGGTAAATCTACCCTTAACATCAATATATTGATTGTTTTCAGCTATATAACTCGTCCAAGGATATATGTATAAGTTCTCCAATGCTGGTTACCATCGTATGAAGAAAAAGGCAAACATTAGCAGGCGCCTTGGGCTTATATAGCTACTTTGATAAACAAAGAAACTTTTTGAAGGTAAACAAACAAGAATATGCTACCGCAAAACATCTTCCTTTTGCATAAAATGTCTCAATTAATCAAAATAATATTAACAATGTTGAAAAGCTGAAATACTTTTCGGTACTTATCTATTTTCCTTTCCGCAACTTTCTATAAAAAAAAACTGTCGCCATACAGTGAGATTTAATACCAAAAATGCATACGTGATAGGTTGTACTCATTGCACGTTCAAGATTTTCGAGCAATAACAGTGATCGAATGGCCACGCCCGTATATCCCGATTATGGAAGTTTGTCGAAAATGTACTCCTCTGAAAAATTAACAAATACTAGGTTCCGTAAATCCCGTTCTATAGGTCACAGGATACGGCTATTCTCATCAAAATTCCATGTTTTTTTTAATTTGTGCTCTACTTTTATAGTTGAACTTTATTTATGGACGTAATAAACGCCAATGATAATGGATGTTTGGAAGGTACAGATTGCTTCTCATTTAGACAGAAAATGCAAACAGTTATAACATTTAAAATAATCGTAAATAACAAATATAACACATAAAATGTGCATAAAATTTAGATTAAGCATTGCAATTATGGAGTTTCTTATGTATATATATATATAGACATAAGCAAACTATATTATAAACTATATTATAAACTATATAATTTTTTTAAAAATACATTTTACTTCAAAATACTTGTAAACGAATATTCAAACTTTGAAAATGAACGTCCAATGTGCAATTTAGGAATATCTCAGTAATGTAATTCCCAATATTAAGAACAGGATTTCACATTTGTGATAATGAACTTTAACCTAATTAGTGAATCCTTAACCGATAACGAAATTTTATCTTTCAAAATGTTTCCCTCTTTTGAAATGAGATACTTCCAAATTGAGCTTATCGTATTATTTATAAATACCATTTGCTGTGAATGGCAGATGATGCAGCAAAACAAGTTTTTCATCGCATGAAATGTTATTTGTACAAAATTTAAGAAAACTCCTGTTAAATTAGATACGTCGTAAATTATTATTTAATATTAAATTTAGTTTTTTGAACAGCTAAAGCTAATTCAATTGGAAAGCATATATAAAAAATATTATTTTATATAATTATTAATTATTCTGAAATGTTTGTTTATTCTGTTGCTTTTGTCGAAAATATTTAAATATGTATAGAACAAAGTATTCCGAATTCCGAAACTGCATTCAAGAATTGCTATTAATTTAATTTTGTTTAGATTTCTTTAATTTGTGGGAAAGACATTGTGATAGAATCCCAACGTATTGAAACTTAATTAAAACAATACTTTTCGTAATATATTTCTAATGAAAATGATGTAGGAACCTACAAAAAAAAAATTATTTACTGGAAAATCGTGAGAAATCGGACATTCAGCAATAACATATCTTAAACAAATATCAGGAAAATGAACATCGAGTGCAATATTGTTGTCCTCGATGGTATTCATAACGCTACGAAACCATTTAATAAATAAAAAAAAATGTTTTACTTGTCAGATGCAGAACTTTTGTGTGTCATATAATACTACCGTCCTATAATAATCCGCCTACACTGAGAAAAATGACACTTTCAAATCTGAGTAAATCCATGTTTTCATTTTGTAATGAAACTTTTTGTTTCAAATATGACGACCCAATGCTTGCATTTCTGAAATACCAGAAACTCTCAGCCTATTGAAACATGGACATACTCAAAACTGAGCTCATAGAGGTCAGTTCATACTCATTTTTGAAACATGGACATACTCAAAAATGATTAGAATCAGTTCAAAATCATTTTTGAAACATGGGCATACTCAAATATGAGTACATGATGTTTTATTCTTGAGTGTGTGCAGGATTTCAGAAATTAGTATATACATGTTTCAAACTTGAATAATTTTGATTTAGAGCAAAATTGACTATGTGACATACTCAGATTTGAGTATTGTTTGCTCAATTTTGAAAATGTCTTTTAAAGTGTATTCCTTTTTTTCTCTTTCTGTTAACTATGAAATTTGAACAAGTGCAATGTTCGTTGAAAACCATTTAATTACATCTCTAGTAACAAATCAAATTTGCTATATTTTGTCCCAATATCTGACCAACATTACATTTATGGGGAAGAAACCCTATATTTAGGTGTTAATACTTTATATTTATTTGTTGGGTGTCAATACTTTATATATAATTGTTACAGTCAGAAATACTTTGCCTATAACAAATTTCGGTAAATCTTTGAACGAAAAAAACCCCATCAATAAATTGTAACAACATTTGGCAAAAGACAGCAGTGTTGCAATATTAAAACATTATTTTGTTTCAATATATGCTGTATTTGGCCAATCTTGGTTAAGATATAGCAAAATGTTCTTGTTACTAGAGAAAACACGGACAGATCATTTAAAGATCACTAGTTTTTTATACAACACTACAGTGTTGTCAAAACTGTCACAGACAAAAACTGTCCAGTCATTCAACTGTTTTATAGAAAATGATTACATAATCATAATTCTTTGCTCTTCTGACCACCATTTGGTCAATAATATGGTAAAGTAATCTCATGCTTTAAAAATGGTTGAATGACTGGACAGTTTGCTGAATATTTTTAACAGTGTACCCAACAGTTCTTTTGTAATTTCTCAAAATCTAAATAAACCAACGACGAAAAATCATGTGTCAAGCATAGTTTATGTAACATTTTGCAACACTTCCAAAATAATTTTACAAACCTTTACCGTTTAATAAGAATAAGGTGAAAGATAGTACCTATGTAGACTATTTTAGAAACGCGTAACATATTAAAAAACCCAATTTCAGAAATTTTCAACAAAATTCAGATTCTCTTCTGCGCAGCTTTGTACATGATCTAATCTATAGATTTGTACATATGCTGTATAGAATGCTAAATTTTAGTTCAGTTAGGAAACGCGTAGAACAGTTTTATATTCACCTTCTGTAATTTCCGTGAATAGTTCCTTTTTTGCTGCCCTGTGTATGATCTATAGAATTTGTACACCCCAAAAAATAGACAAAAAAATTAAATTTAAAAACGCGTTCAGTAACTGAAAAAGCACTTCCAGAAATTATTGCTAACAGACAATAAATAATGCTTTTGTGTGTCCTTTCAAATGAACTATGCAAAGTATACATACAATTTTCTATAGTAAGTCTACAGTAGTGCACATTAGGGATTTACATTCATTTCAATATGTTTAAAATAGTGAAACATTAATATATTTCATTGCAAACGATTTTTCTCCATAGACAGTAATGTAACGGAATCATTTTCAGTGTCCCTCTTAAGGAAGTATAAGTGCTATGCACACCATATTGTATATTAAGTCTTTTGTAATTCACTTCAGTGATATATATATAGATTTCAATATGTTTGAAGTAGTGTAACGCCATTAAAATAAATCGTAAATGATTTTTTCCATACAGACCGTGACGTAACGAAAATTTTGAGTGTTCTGTAAAAAAACTATCAGCTCTATACACTTCATTTTCAATACAGAACATGCCATAGTAAACCTTAATAACATTTGTCAATTGCATAACAATCTGATTATATTTACGCGAGTTAGAGCACGGACAGGCAGACAGACAGAGAGACAAACCGATTTCATATACATTTTTGAACTATGTTGAAAAGCCTTAAAAATGGCTATATATTCTAATGATTTGCATACGTAATACACTAGAATTTAATGGCTATATTCAGCCAGATCCATTAAAATTATCATATTTATAAAGACAGATAGCTATTTCACATCTATACTTAAAAATGAAGTATTCAATCGAAATTTTCATAAATCATCGAATTTTAAATATCGATGTGTTGTAATTTGTTTAGTAAATTTCGATAAAAGTTGTAAAATATCATTTAAATTTGCTGTTTTTTAACTAAATTTATCTCAAGAGTCTACTTATATATGGAAAAATTCATTAAATTAAAAAATATAGTAAAAGGCAAATAAATTGGAGGGAAAATAAATTGAAAGTGTATAATATATTCTAAGTTTTCGTGTACGTTTAGAAAATAAATTGATGTAAAATTTCATTTAAAGACGCAGCATTTATTAACTTAATTTCTCACAAGAGGGTACTTACAGAACGGAAAATTTTTGGATTAAAAAATTGTGGTAGGAAGAATGAAAATCTAAAAGTAAGATAAAATGTACAGTGACCCTCACTTATACAGATCTCACGGGACAGAAGAGAACATTCTTGCAACTGGTGACATTCGTATAAATGGGAAATTACCTAGATATCACGTTGACTTGACACATTAATTATTATGTGTTGAAATCAACAATTCTTAAGAAAATATATCAAACACTAAATAAAATTTATACAAGATATAGTCATCAAGAAAAGAAGATTTAAGAAACATTAGCTTACATTTTTTTTATTTCTTATATATCATATATATTTTATTTATATGGTATTTTATTTCCAAATTTTACTATTAATTAGTTTCCCTTTTTATTCTTTTTTTGTAAGTTGTAATAATAATTTACTTTTGTTTGGAATGTAATTTAGCAAAATTGAACCAACTTTTTACAGTCAAGTCTTTTGGTTAATTACTGTTATCGAAACACAAATTAGTCCCACATCAGAATAAAAGAACTTTTGGATTAGACTGGATAATAATGGTTCTTTCCCAGAACTGAAATTAGTTGACCCTAGAACAGTTGCATGCGCTGATTCCGAATATACTTTCTCCTACAATGATTTTCAATTATTTTGTCTATTTCTCCACTGGTATTAAAAATATTTATTTTGCAAATGAAAATTTAAAGAAGCCTCAAGTTGTATATACAAAAAGATAAGTAAGAAATTTTGGCTTTATATAAGCCAATATTATTGTTGAAAAAAACTAAATATTACCTTTGAAGGAAAATATTATTAAATGATTTATAGAATGCTATATCTCTTTAGAACTACTAACGTATTCGACAGGTTTCTGCTTTATTATTATTTATGTAAAATACTTTCTTCTTCTAGGTATATAAAGAGCTTTCGACATCGGATACTTTTGTTTCAAACAACAAAGGCTTCACAAGTTTAGTGATTGTAGCTACATAAATTTTAATTGAAACTATTCACTGAAAATGGAACGTTTCATGAAAGATCTGATATACCAGAAATAATTCTTCTAATTGTTTAACTTTCTTCAGGTGCTAACATAAAATACTAATGAAAAATTTGAAAAACTGAGTGCTTCACACCGTATCAATAATGAAAATATAAATAACATTTGAAGAGGACTTTAAAAAAAAAATTACACGTGAAAGTTTTACACATTTTAGAATTTGCACATGAGAAAAAAGAAAATTTTAAATTTGAGTATCATAAAATGTTTACCACTTAAGAAGAGTACTCAAGCTTATCTTCAAAGTTTCCAATAACCTGCTTCAGTTAGTGCATCGAAACATATTGTATGTATTACATTTGTTATTGTTTTAAGCCCCTTAATTGCTTTAAGCGACCTCTTTAAACATAAAATTTAAAACACTCCATAAAAAGTAGTTAACTTACAGTAAGTAAGGGATACAAGCCAGATTACCACACTATTTATTTGGGTAGTGTTTTACAGTGACAGGATTGTCACAGTAAGTCCAGGCGTGGAGGAACTCCATCCTGACGAAAACGTGTACCTTCTAGCCAATCTTGTAGGCATCAGGTTTGCACCTGGTTATCAAGATGTGGATTGGCTAGGGCTTTGGTATTTTTTAAAAGAACTGAAAGCCTTCCTGTGAGATTCGTTAAACCGGAGATTTAAAAAATGGACAATAAAAACTGTCTTTAATTTCATATATGTCCACACTTTTCATACATGAAAAGAACATGCCAAAACATATATTCTTTGTTGATAAATTTTATTTCAGCCTCTAGGCTTTTCAGCGCTAACTTATTGACAAGTTATTTAGTTAACAAATTAGCGAAATAAATTTCTTTACCTGATAAAATAATTATATACATGTACTGTAAGCCAAACAAAAAGGAGAGAGAGAGAACACCCTATACATTTTAATCAACAAATTATCCCATAAAAAGGGGAAATAGGCTTTCGACTGAAAATTATTTCTTCTTTCTATTTACATTAACTAAAATAAGCTTAGAGGTTCGTCTTCATTGTGAAATCGTAACATACTCTGAAATATTCAACTTGAAAACCTACTTTTAAAAGTAGATTTGGCTGTCTTTGGTACCCTTTACCTTAGTATAACCAACGGGAAGACATCTGATGAAGTAGTATCGGAAGTATGAAAGTTTATACTTTAAACAGGTTGCAATGTGGGTGGTTTTTGAAGCAAACTACATAGAGGAACAAGCTATACATTTGGATCTTTAAATATTAAGCTTCCAGAAATCTACTTATATTAAAAAATGTATAAATTACAATACCTGTTTTTTTCGAAAATTTATTTCGAAAATGTATATTTTTAAAATTCATTTCCGAAAATAATATGTAATGCAATCTATGAAATTTTAAATTCGAATTTAGAAGTATTGAATATGCGAATACAAAATTTCAGTTCATTCTGTTAGTCATTTTCGAGTTATGTTTAAAAAACTACCATCATTGCAATCTGTTTTACATCGATTAGAAAGAAATTTATTAGGCGTTCTAAGTTTTAAACCTTCCTAATTCCTAAATTACTTGGCCCAATGATTCCCTGTTTGATATCCTACGATAAAATTTACCAAAAAGCCAAATATCATGTCAAAATTAGGTGGTCGAATTGAAAACTTCGGAGTTTTGTACAATTTCACTTAGGGTGTTCTCTCTCTTTTTTTTTTTTTTTTTTTTTTTTTTCTGTTTCGCTAAATGTACATATAATTGTAAAAATAAAAAGTATTTATTAAAATAATGTTCTAGACAAAATAATGTTTATTAATATTTTCACATGCATGTCTTTGAATAGTTATACTATATAGTAAATTTTATAGATATAAATTGAGAAAAAGTGAAAGAGACGTTTTATGCGCTTTGTCTTTGCTTTGTATTTGTAAAATTTCGTAGAGCCTTTTATGGATATAGAATATTTTTCATAAAAATACAGAGTAATCTCGTAGTTACCTATGATTAAGTTTTTCAACCATATTCAGAAACCTTTAGGTGAAAGGAGATACAGTCTCCTCAAAAGCCTAAAAATTTCCAAAATTTACAGAAATGTGTTTTCCAAATCTTACTTGTAGAAAGTTGTCTTTTTAATTTAGAAATGTTCAGTAAGCCCCCTAAATATATTGATTTATTTTTTGGGTAAACAAGGTATAAGGTAAAACAAAACTTCTGGAATCATGAGTAACTCTAAATTTATATAATTTTTTTGTAAAAATTTCTCCTACGTCGGACAAATGTTCCTTTTTGTTTACAGGGTGATTGTAGATTTGAATATACCATTGGTTACGTTTTGATAAACACATAACCATTCGATCCAATCATACCAAATTACCACAACTAATAATGTACAAACCTTACAGGAATGGACATTTTAAAGATAATTTTTTCGAATTCTTAATCAATATTTTTTGTAGTTCAGTTTATAATTTTCTAGAAACAATAAGAACCTGGATTAAAATTTGTATTATGTCTCTAAGCTCACAATAATTACTTTTGCAATAAAAATTAGTTATGTTGTAGCCATTACAAACATTTCTTCTTCATGAATCAAATCAATTACATGATTTAAATAGTACAAGAAATTATATAGATTTAGTAAATAGTGTTTTTACACACTGTATTCTAATATTCAGGATGCTAAGCGTAAAGTTTCGTTGAATTCCGTGCATTTAAACTGGTGACTTAAGCATAGCATATTTCGAATAAATCATAGAATTTCGGCACCCCCTCTTAGATGACAAAAACCAAAATTGAAGGAAAGCTATTCTTATCATGAGGACTGTAAATTGTATGTTTCATTGAATTCTGTGCACATAAACTTGAGATATGAACATCTCCAAAATCGAACAAATAATCGATTTGTGGCATCACGTGATACGGGACAATTTTAATCACACCAGTTCAGATAAGGATAGAACTTGCAATATGCAATTTCATCCTATTCTAAGGAGTAATTTCATAGTTGGAGCGCACACAAAATTTGTGCCAGATACAGACAAACAAACAGACAGTCTCATGGACATATATTTTATAAAAAATTTCAAACCGATTTCAGGACCTTCTAAATCGTATAATTCCATCGAAAACCGGAATTTTAAAATTTTCACGAATCCAATACTTTATTCTTGTATAGATAGAAGAATGTATAAAAAAAACATTTTGCTGAAAATATTCGCCAAAGTAAATATTCCGAGAATGGCTACATTGAAATTTCTGTAGTTATATTTTTAAAACATTAAATGAATCACTATTAAAATATTTTGAAACATTCCTTCTCTTTTAGATATATTTAAGTCTAAAATGTATCATTTCAAGAACAATTATTATACAACAATTATTCCATAGTAAAAATAAAGAATTATATTAGAAACATTGTTTTTCCTTCAATGATAGACAAGAAGTGGTTCCCCAATCTACGTAATGAAAAGTTCATTATTATGCACAAAAAAATGTGTGACTTTTTTCCAACCCATTAATATGTCAACATAGTTAATTACTAATTCTATGCAAAGAAGGAATCAATGTTGACGTTGGAATAAAAAAGATCTTTTTTTAAGGCTTTTTTTTTGGACCAATAAAAAGTTATTCATTTTACTAATTAATGTATATGAACAGGGGTGTGCTTTCATAGTAAAATTTTATTTATTTATTTTTTCACTTGCAGTTTGAGGGAAATTTTTTTATTTCAATGATATAAAAGAAAATATTAAAATACTATCAAATATTAAAAAAATACTAGCACTTTTACTTTCAATTTTAAATTTATTTGAAATGGCAAATGCAAGGGAGAAAGAAAAAAATCCATATTTATAGATTTTTCTATAATCGTTGGGGATTTCCTTCAAATGTTTACGCTGCTTCATATCCATGTAACACGGACAACCAAATTCAAGAGAGTAATAAGTTTCAGAAATTATACATGAATCGTTTTGATATCTGTCCTAAAAACTTTCTAAATTGAAGAAATTTCGTATTTAAACAAACATACCTGGAACGATATTAGTAATATTATAATGAGTATATATATATTTTTTATTTCTGGATTTCAGCCCATAGAACCATTGAGCTGATAACTAAACAATACATTCAACTGTGTATTAGAAGCCCATGGATCCTTTTTGTGCAATATTGCATTATACTGAAAGTATCGAATACCACCAAACTGCTGTTTTCGCTTAACGTTATATTGAAAATTGCCGAAACGTCAGTTGAGGTTCACTGTTGAGACCCGAAACGATTTTGGTTTCTGTTTGTTTGTCTGTCCCGGAATTACATAGATTTAGTAAACATGTTTTTTACACTATGTATTCTAAAAGTCAGGATGCTAACTTTGAAATTTCGTCGAATTCCGTGCATTTAAACTGGTGACATAAGCATTGCATGTTTCGAATATATCATCGAATTTAGGCACCCCCTCTTGGATGATCACAACCAAAATTGAATGAAAAACTATTCTTATCATGAAGATTCTAAATTGAATGTTTCATTGAATTATGTGCACATAAACTGGAGTTATAAGCATCCCCTAAATCGAACAAATAGTCGATTTGTGGCATCACCTGCTAGGAGACAAGTTTAATCACACCAGTTCACATAAGGATAGAACTTCATATGAAATTTCATCCTATTCTACGTAGTAATTTGGGAGTTGGAGCGCACACAAAATATGTGCCACAAACAGACAGACAAGCTCATGGACATACATTTTATAAAAACAGTTAAACCGTTTTCAGGACCTACTAAATCGTATAATTCCATTGAAAACCGGAATATGAAAATTTTAACAAATACAATATTTTATTCTTGTATAGATAGAAAAAAGTATAAAAAAACAAATTTTGCTGAAAATAATCGCCAACGTAAATATTGGGAGTAGGGTTTGATTGAAATTCCTGTAATTTCGTTTTTAAAACGTTAAATGACTGATTCTTTAAATATTTTAAGACATTCATTCTCTTCTAGATATATTTCAGTCTAAAATGTATCATTTCAATAACAATTATTATACAACAATTTTTTCACAATAAAAATACAGAATTATATTAGAAACATTTTTTTTTCTTCAACGATAGACAAGAAGTGGAACCTCAATCTACGTAATGAAAAGTTCATTATTGTACACGCAAAAAAGTAAAAGTGTTACTTTTTTCCAACCCATTAATATGTCAACATAGTTAATTACTAATTCTAAGCAAAGAAGGAATCAATGTTGACGTTGTAATAAAAAAGGGCTTTATTTTAATTTTTTTTGAGCCAATAAAAAGTGAATGATTTTACTAATTAATATGCATGAACAAGGGTGTGCTTTCATAGTGAAATTGTTTTTTTCACTTGCAGTTTGAGGGAAACATTTTATTTCAATGATATAAAATAAAATATTAAAATACTATGAAATATTCAAAAAATACTAGCACTTTTACTTTCAATTTTAAATTTATTTGAAATGGCAAATGCAAGGGAGTAAGAAAAAAATCCATATTTATAGAATTTTCTATAATCATTGGGCATTTCCTTCAAATGTTTACGCGCCTTCATATCCATGTAACATGGACAACCAAATTCAAGAGGATAATAAATTTCAGACGTTATACATGATTCGCTTTTGATATCTGTAACTAAGAAATTTCTACATTGAAGAAATTTCATATTTAAACAAACGTACCTTGAACGATATTAGTAATATTGTAATGAGTGCATATATATTTTTTATTTCTGCCTTTCTACCCAAAGAACCATTGAGCTGATAACTAAGCAGTACATTAAACTGTGTATTGGAAGCCCACTGGATCCATTTTGTCCAATATTTCATTATACTGAAAGTATCGAATACAACCAAACTGCTGTTTTCGCTTAACGTTATATTTAAAATTGCCGAAACGTCAGTTGAGGCTCACTGTTGAGACCCGAAAAGATTTTGGTTTCTGTTTAATTGTCTGTCCCGGAATTACATAGATTTAGTAAACATGTTTTTTACACTATGTACTTGAATAGTTAGGATGCTAAGCTTGAAATTTCGTTGAATTCCGTGCATTTAAACTGGTGACATAAGCATTGCATGTTTCGAATAAATCATCGAATTTTGGCACCCCCTCTTGGATGACCACAACCAAAATTGAATGAAAAACTATTCTTATCATGAGGATTCTAAATTACATGTTTCATTGAATTCTGTGAACATAAACTGGGGATATAAACATCCCTTTAATCGAACAAATAATCGATTTGTGGCATCACATGCTAGGGGACAAGTCTAATCACATCAGTTCACATAAGGATAGAACTTCATATGAAATTCCATCCTATTCTACGCAGTAATTTGGGAGTTGGAGCGCACATAAAATATGTGCCACATACGGACAAACAGACAGACAGACTCATGGACATACATTTTATAAAAGCAGTCAAACCGTTTTCAGGACCTTCTAAATCGTATAATTCCATCGAAAACTGGAATTTTAAAATATTCCCAAATCCAATACTTTATTCTTGTACTGATAGAAGAATGTATAAAAAAAACTATGTTGCCGAAAATATTCGCTAACGTAAATATTCCTAGAAAGACTACATTGAAATTCCTGTAATTGTATTTTTAAAACGTTAAATGAATCATTATTGAAATATTTTGAAACATTCCTTCTCTTTTAGATATATTTAAGTCTAAAATGTACAATTTCAATAACAATTATTATACAACAATTATTCCACAATAAAAATAAAGAATTATATTAGAATTGTTTTTCCTTCAATGATAGACAAGAAGTGGTTCCCCAATCTACGTAATGAAAAGTTCAGTATTATGCACAAAAATAAAAAAATAAAAGTGTCACTTTTTTCCAATCCATTAATATGTCAACATAGTTAATTGCTAATTCAAAGCCAAGAATGAATCAATGTTGACGCTGTAATAAAAAAAAGGTTTATTTTAAGGCTTTTTTTTACCAATAAAAAGCGATTCATTTTACTAATTAAAATATTTGAACAAGGATGTGCTTTCGCAGTGAAAATTTTATCATTTTTTTCACTTGTACTTTGAGGGGATTTTTTTTTATTTTAATGAAATGAAATAAAATATTAATGTACTATCAAATATTCACAAAATACTAGCAGTTTTACTTTCAGTTTTAAAATTATTTGAAATGTCAATTGAAAGGGAAAAAGAAAATAATCCATATTTATAGAATTTTCTATAAAGCTGAGAATTTCTATCAAATGTTTACGCGCCTTCATATCCATGTATTATGGACAACCAAATTTAAGAGTGTAATAAGTTTCAGACGTTATACATGAATCGCATTTCACATCTGTAACCAAAAACCGTCTACGTTGAAGAAATTCAGTATTTAAATAAACGTATCTGGAACGATATTAATAATATTATAATGAGTATTTTGTTTTCTGCATTTCTACCTAAAAACCATTGAGCTGATAACTAAAGTATGTTTTCAACTGTATATTGGAAGTCTATTCAATTTTTTTTGCTCAATATTTCATTATACTGCAAGTATCGAATACCCCCAAACTGTAACAACAATAACAACTGCCGCTGTTTTCATTTAACGTTATATTTAAACTTTTCGAAATGTCAGTTGAGGCTCACTTTTGAGACCCGAAAAGTTTTTTATTTCTGTTTGTTTGTCTGTTTGTCTGTTTTTGTGTTCCACGATAACATCCGCAAAAAGTGTCCGATTAGAATGATTTTTGGTAGGTATGTTGGTGAGGTCCCCGGATTTAGCTATATAGTTTTTAGTTCAATTTGGTCCATTCGTTCGAAAAATATGGAACATTTATTTTTGATGTCATAATGCTTTCTATGGGAATGCATACAATTTTAAATTTTTAATATTAACTGGAATGAAAATAACCTATTTTAATAATGGATTTAAACGCAAACTTATGGATGCAAAATTTGTTATATAGAAATCATAAATATATCCAATAGCTTTAAATTTTTCCGATACATGTATTAGAATTTAGAAATTAATTGTTTAAATTATTGAGAATTTTTTTCCATCTGTTCGGGAAATACAATTTTTAAAATGCATTTCTTTTTACTTTCCTCTTTAATTATTTAGTTTCTTAGCAACTGTATTTCAAAGTATATCAAAACAATAAAATTCCATTAAATTGAAAAATTATATTTAGCAAAATAGATTATTTTCCGGAAATTTTTAGTATTATATTGAATGTTTATCATAAGAATTTATTCAATTTCTGCAACAGATGTAGATGTTTCGTGGTAGAAAAGTTAGTATTCTTTTAAAAATAGGATAAACTGTCTCGTAAAAGGAGATGGTTAATGTAAAGAAATTAGTGTAGCAAAACGCATCCATCCATAAAATCGAATACTGAAATAGCACAATTACTGACAATTGAAAACATAAAATTAAAGTGACAAAAGGCGCGAGGGGTGTTCAGGTGTTCCGAGACCCCCTGAAGAAATGCAGTTTTAATTTTTCCAAAATTACAATAATAAGCTGTTTATGAGACTATCGTTGCATAAAATCATATTTAATGTGACACTTTAAAAATTTTCGTTTGAGAATTGCTTATGATTATAAATTTACATAGAAATTAAAATAATTAAATTGAGGATTGTACAGTATTAAATATTATGCAAAGTTTGATTAATAAACAACGACTTCAGAGATGACGTTGAGGCTCCTGATCTGCAGATTTACTAGTAAATCTGTCTACATTATACTAGAATGTAGCATATATCCACATTAATAAGCATAAAGAAAACAGGAAAATAAGCAGAAGTATCTGTTTGTATGATTATTTGCCACTGCAGAAACATCTTTTAGAAAAAAACAAGTTAATGATAAGTAGAGTACATAAGCCACACACTGAGAAAAATGACACTTTCAAATCCTAGTAAATCGATGTTTTCACTTTGTTATGAAACTTTTTGTTTCAAATATGACGACACAATGCTCTCAATTCTGAATTACCAGAAATACTCAGAATATTGAAACGTGGACATTGACTTGAGTAATTTCTAACTTGAATCTTCTTAAATCAAACTTGAGTAATTTTGATTCGGAGCCATTTTGACTATGCGATATACTCAGATTTGAGTATTTTTTGCTCAGTTTTGAAAATGTCGTTTTTTGAGTGCATAATGAAAAAAAAAATAGTAGTGGAACTGTTATTGTGGTAAACCAAAAATTCGAAAAGATATTTTGAAAATGTTATGTGGAATATTTCCTCTAAACATTTTCGAACTATCTAGAAAATATTTTTTATTATTTAAATTCAAGGTCGATTATTAGATTATTACGCAATACATAACTGCACTCCAAATCATTTTGACAGTTAGTCTTTCTTCTTTTGTCTTTATTCCATCAAACAGATGAAAATTATAAATAAAAATACTCAAATTGGGTGAAAATATATACAATATTGTCAATGATATTTTCAGTTTTAATCATTCCGTTCCGGAATTCGAATTTTCTCTAATCGTTACAAAAGTTTTTGTGTTTTACACATACGTTCTTCTTTTCAATCTCATCTTAGTACTAAGGAATCAAATAACATTTTCTTTCTTTCTTTGTTCAAACTGTCCAGATCATTAATTAGTTTTTACTATCTGACTTTTTGCCATTTATTGATATTAAATCTTTTAAAGACTATATATTTGACAGTGTTTTCTGCAATATGCTAACATTATAAACAGAATATAATATAAATAAGCGTATAGTAAATATTTATGGAGAGTATAGTATATTTCTACAACGTCACTCATAAGAATACTTTAATTTCCGTAGTATTATTAGGGTATTTTATGACCTTTTGTCTGAGGATTTTCATATTTTAAACGAGAACAAAAAAAGATAATTTAAAATTAATAAATGAAAGCAAATAGACGTATCGTAGGTAGAAGCCACATTTAATATTATTAAATTTCTGATTTGAATCAAGCAAAATTAAGAACGCTCATCAAAAATTAAAACCTGTTGCTAGTAGCGTTAAATTAATCTACCGAGAATCTAAGTAGTACCGAGTATCTGAAAGTACCGTATTTTGCTACAGCGTCAGACATAAGACTGCTTTATTTTCCGTCGTATTATTAGGGTATAGTCTTTTCTTTTTTCTGGGGTTTTTCATGTTTTAAACCAGAACAAAAAAAGATAATTTAAAATTAACGAATGAAAAAAAATAGACGTATCGTAGGTAGAAGCTACATTTAATACAATTAAATTTCTAATTTGAATCAAGCAAAATTAAGAGCGCTCATCACAAATTAAAACCTGGTACTTGTAGCGTTAAATTAATCTCTATATATTCCAATTTATGTAACCTTTTGCTTAGAAGATGATAAAAATTACTCTTAAACATTAGTAAATTACAAGAATAAAAAATATTTTCCTATTCGGCTGAACGACATATTTTTAATTATTACTCCCTATGACTGATTAAACAGGGTGTCAATAGCTATGAATTACAAAAATGTTAATTAATACTTGATCCGTTGTGCATAAAACTAATTGCCGAAAACGAGTATTATTTAATCAAAACATTAAGGCACTTCCATCAAAACTTAATTAATTAAGGTATTAGTGAACGCTTTAAGAAAATTTGGAATAAAAAAATAGAAGATTAGTCTATTTTGAAAACCGTGAACGAAAAGTAATCCCTCTATTAATCATTAAATTAGAACAAAGAAAATTTATGTTCTATTAATCATTAACTTCGAGCAAAGAAAATTTATGTTTTCCCAAGTGAGAAACAAAATTTAATTTAGATCATGAAAAAAAGCTGAAATATTTGCCTTTCTAAAAGAAATAAATGAGTAAAATTGGATTAGTGAAGATTTTAATATACGTAATTTTGTTTTACTGAATTGTAGGATATTTCTTTTTATTAAATACATTAAGAAAATATGAGAAAACTATTCAATTCCACTTGCAGGGAGAATACAGTCAGGGAAGTGTTTCTAGCAAATGTTATGTTATCCAATCGCAGTCTGCCAACTACGGTCTGTAACAGAGTTTATAACATGGAGCAGTAGATGTTTATTTACCTTGGCGTCAGTGCTTATTAGTATAACGGAGCAGTAAACAGGGTCAAGTAGAGATGAAAAATATGTAGCAAATCCAGTAGAAAGAAGGATCAGATAGTTAGATGCAATATAGATTTATTTTTTACGATGAGGCAATATCGATAGTTATATAAGCAAAGGGGAGGTACCTACACAAACAATCACAAGTTTTGTACCGCTTTCCTGGTCAAGACAAACGGCCGAAGTGAAGTTCTTCTAAAAGTTACATATACGGGTGTTGGCGCGGAAAGCATGATAAAATCGCCAGTACTTGGCGAGGGAGATTTTGGAGACAACGGTCGGACGCGTATGGGAAAAAACGATAACTGCTAGATTCTGTCTATGATAATGCATTCATTTGAGGATGGGGGGAAGGGTTGTAAGGATTCTTTCATGGAGACAGAAAAGGAAAAAGAAAAGAAAGTAATTTTGGGATTGGCGTTTGATTTTGCTAAAAGACAGCTGCAATTAACGGTTACATATAACTCGAATCTAATAACAGGGTGTGAAGGATATGAGCTTGCATATTATAGTTTACATGTGGGCGCGAGATATTTTAATTAATTCTTTTGAGAGCGGATGAGAAGTGCAAATGCTTGCATAAAGAATATCGGTTATACGTTACATTATTTTAATATGTAGAGCACAGCTGCATATATATTTTGTCTAACTTTTAAGACAGATGCACGTTTGATTTCATGAGAAGGAAACGGTTGAATTAGAAATATGTGAACATTAGTAACTTATTTTTAGCATAACCGCAAAGTAAGGACAGAGAGGTTTCTGATATATGAGAGTGACTTGCATTTTAGAATGAAGAAAGTAGATTCGTTATCTAAATTAAATCAGAAATAGATTTTAGTTAACATATTGAATTTTGGGGGGGGGGGATTACAGACATTTAAAAAACTATAAACTATAATTATTTATTTTAATTATTTATAATTATTTATTTATTTGGGGGGGAATGAATGAATCTTTATGAATTTATTTTTTTTTTTAATTCTATTTTTGGGGGGGGGGAGGAGAAGCATGCAATCAATACATGTATGCTAGATGTTGGAAGAGGAATGGAAAAGCTTATGTTAACTTGTTAAAATTTTGAGGGGGGGGGGTTTGAACTGAAAGTAAGATATATGACAAACGTCTTTGTCATATATATCACCCCATTGACCAGAAAAGCTGTACTGTTTACAGTACAGTTTTAAAAAAAATATATACAATACAATTAAACTCTCCCCAAGCTTAAAATAATACATACATAATATAAAACAAAATACTTGTAAAATTATATGAGTTGCAACAGTATAAAGGATTTTGTTACCTCAATAGTCTGTAACATCAGGCCATAGAATATAAAACATAGTGCACTACCTTCGAAGATTTTTTTTTTAAATCTTCGTCCTTTTTATTTTCTGTTTTGATCTTTTTCTTTCTGTCTTTCTGTCTTTCTGTCTGGTACCAGCTTTAAAAAGTTACTATTTAACTAGACATGTCTAATGATAACTGAACACAAAACAGTACTCATTTTCTCAATTTGTTGCACTTAAATACCATAATTACTACTTAAGTATAATATGAAACACAAATGAAAACAATTAAAAAATAAACACAAATAACACATAACATAAACATATATCCTTAAAAATTAACTTGACTTATATGAAAAAGTGAAAATGGATTAACTCAAGTGTAGTGTACTGAAAAGTTGTTTGAAAAAAAGTTTTTAAAATTCGTGCAAGCACAGGACGGTAAAAAAAAGAGGTGCATGTGGCACGCCCATAAAAAGGGACCGCCCTTAATCTTGTCAATGCATGACAAGTGTGATGTCTCAGGCTTAGGGCCTTACGACCTAGGTGAGGAGGGCAGTGATGAGAGTCCACATCATTACAACATGAACTCCCTGCTCCCCAATGAAGATCGCACTGATCTCCAAACAGGAGCACGATTCGGGAACACATATACTTTTGGGAAAAGGGAATATTGTGAATTAGTAAACTAAATCACAATTGTCTCTCTAAACACAATCTGGTGAGGGGTGGTAACCTAAGGGCAAAAATTTAGAACGGTACCACTAGCCTGAAGGGGAAGAATTAGTAAAAATAAAAAAAACAGATACAAGTGTATCTTATGCAAATCCTAATGTATTGACAGTCCTAGAGTGTTGAGAGACCTAAAATATGTCATAATCGGGTGTGATGAAGTGAAACTGTACAAGTCATGTAAGCAAATGCTTTAAGTTTGTTTAGGAGAACTTTTTTTTTTTTTTTTTTTTTTTTTTTTTAAATTTAAAAAAAACTCTTATTTATTTAAAATATTTGCAATGTTGTATTCAGTATGAATGAAAGTTTAAAGTGTGAGAGAAAAAGAATGTGAAAAGATTATATTTATCTACTGTTTATAAAATTGAATGAAAAATTAAAAGAATGGTGTGACCCGATACAAAATATTGTGTAAAAGTGGTCTTCACAAGAAGACATGGACCAGCCGTGAAGTCAGGTGAAGACAAGTTATGCACAGTATACGTAGAATCCTGGCCAGGGATAAAACACTTAGTATCAGATCATATTAAAAAATTTAAAAGTTTTTTTTTTTTTTAAAGTTTATTATTATTATTATTATTTTTAAAATTTGTTACAAATTATCTTTTTCTTAAATTGTAGCGAGGGGCGAGAATGGTGTTAGAAGAATTATTATTTGTAACATGACTTGCAGGATCACATAAATGTCCATATCGAGGTGGTGCTAGAAGAAGTCTATCAATATGTACCCTAAATGCAGTATCATCATGAGCATATAATCTTTTAATTGAAAATGAAACAGGAGAGTGTTTAAATGTTACAATATATGGACCGGTATATTTAGGTTTAAATTTGTCGACTGATTTTAAATAAACAATATCTTTTAAACATATATTTCTTAATTTAGCTTTTCGACTGTGAATTTTGTAACGTCTATTTTGAGCAGTTTTAATGTTGTTATATGCTTTGTCATATATTTTGTTTAAGTCATCTAGTAATTTATAAACTTCAACATGTTTATCTAGAAATGCTTGGTTGGTACTATGATCATATGTGTCAAAAATTAATGAAAGTTCACGACCAAAATGAAGTAAGTTAGGTGAAAATAGTGTAGAAGAGTGTGTCGAACCATTATAAAGTGACTTATGAATAAACAGAGCATTTTCAAAAGAGTGTCCTTCTTGTAGTAATGTGGTAACAGAATATTTAATAGACTTGTTAATTCTCTCGGCAATACTATTAGATTGTGGGTGCGAGACCGAACTGTGATGTATTTTTATGCCAAGAGCATCATTAAATGCATTATAGATATGAGAAGTATATTGTGGGCCTAAGTCTGACAAAATACAGACGGGTCTCCCATAGGTAGTTATGTAACTAAATAAGCATTTTACAACTTTGGGTGCAGAAGTATCAGTGAGAGGATAGAGTTCAATGTGTCTTGAGAAGTGATCTGTTACAGTTAAGACATGTTTATTATTTGAGAAAGGACCAAGTAAATCAGTACTGACTGTATGACCAGGATATCTTGGTGTGTATGTAGGTTGAAGAGGTGCGGGTGGAGTGTTATGGTGTTTGGCCTGTAAACATTTGACACATGAAGCTACAAAGTTGAGTGTATCTACATAGATGCCTTTCCAAAAATATTTGGATGTAAGAAATTCATAAGTTTTGGCCATACCAAAGTGTGACAGATGGGATATAGTTAAAACTTTACTTTTAAGTGAATCAGGAACTACAATGTGATATGAGAAAGTATTATTTATGATATCTTCCTTTTTGAACATTAATATTTTAGAATCAGGATGTATGAAGTAATTCGGGAATTTTGAAGAAGGTCCATTTTGTAATATATGATCATAAATACTAGCTAAGGTAGGGTCTTTTTGTTGTTCAGTGCAAAAAGTTTGATTTGATATCTCCAATAATGGGTCTCGTTTTGTTCGTTCACCTGAGATGAGAAAATTTACTTGACAATTGTTGTTATTAACAGATTTACAAATATCAGGTGTTTCATGATCGACTATTGGAAGTGATTGAGGATCATGGATAAGGTTAGGATTGGTTAATAAATTTTCTTGGTTGTTGTCAAAATTACAGCGAGAGAAATAATCTGCTAAAACATTTGAAGATCCAGGAATGTGTTCAAAATCATATGAATATTCTGAAAGTTCAATTAGCCAACGGGTGGTTATGTCTGCTGGGTTTGTAGTTTTTTTGTATTTTTTTAGAGGTTTGCTATCTGATAAGATTAGGAATTTTCTGTTGTATAAGTAATATTTGAATGCAATAACAGATTTGTAAATTGCCATGAGTTCTAGTTTTAAAGCAGGATATCTTTTTTCAGAGGAATTTAAGGATTTAGAAAAGTATGCTACTGGTAGAAGATTTCCATTATGTTCTTGCATTAAAACGCCAGAGATGGCAATGTTAGATGCATCTGTATTCAAATAAAAATTCTTATTCCAATCTGGTAACCTAACCATGGGTGAACCGAAGAAAATTTTCTGTATTGTTTTAAGTATGTCCTGATGTTTTTCTGTCCAGATGAATTTAGTTTTAGGAGTAGTTAAATCAATAAGTGGTTGCACTAGTTTGTTAAATGTTGGAATTAATGATTTATAGAAAGTTATCAAACCAATAAGCCTTTTTAGTTGTCTTTTTGTAGTTGGTATAGGAAATGAAGTTATTTTTACAATGTTAGAATGGATTGGTGAAATACAATGATTTTCTATTTGAAAACCTAAGTAGTTGACTTTTGTTTGATGAAAGTTGCATTTATTAGGTGAAAGAGTGAGATTGTACTTGGAAAGGAGGTTAAAAATTTTGTCGAGTTTAGAACACATTTCATCAAAAGAATTTGCACCTATAATAAAGTCATCTTGATACGTATACACACCTTGTAGGTGTAGTTCGTCAATTAAAGAGTCCATTAGAGCTTGAAAGATTGAGGCACTTGTCTTTAAACCAAAGACAAGTCTGCGGTAAGAAAAAGATCCAAACATGGTGGTAAAAGTTAGTTGATTGTGAAATTTTTCTGGTAAGTTAATTTGGTGGTATGCTTGATGAAAGTCGAGTGTTGTAAAGAATGTGTAAGAAGAGAGATTAGCGATGATGTTTTGAATTTTTGGTAGTGGGTAAGATGATCCTTGTATTACAGTGTTTAACATTCGCAGGTCAAGTGCGAGGCGAAATTTTTGTTTACCAGTACCATCTGGTTTTTTTCTAACAAGTAACATAGGACAAGACCATTCGGAGCAATGTCTTTGTATAATTCCAGCTTCAAGTAATTGATTAATTTGATCTAATGCATCTTTTTGTAATGCCTGAGGTATTGGAAAAGGAAGTGTTTTTATAGGATAGTCATTAATGAATTTCAAATCTGGAATAATTTTATCTGTATGCCCAAGTGTATTTAGAGATTTTGAAAATACAGGGTAATATTTGAGTAACATTTCTTTTAGAATTTCAGCCTCATTGGATGGTAAGTGTTCAAGATTGAAATCAGTTGCAGATAAGTCTTCTTTTCTTTTTTTGAGAATGTCTTTAGAAGCTTGAATGAGATTTAAAAATTGTTGATCTGAGTTATCTTGACTAATTTTATCTGGGGAGTACTCAATTATTTCCTCGACCTCAAAAAGTTGACCTATTTTAGCTTTTTTTTGAATGTGAATGGGATTATCAGAATTGTTTTTAACCGAAATCAGGAAAAATGTATATTGTTGTGGAATTTTTCTTTTTCGCTTTGGATTTTTTGATTTTATTATAGCATCAAATCCTATTAAATTGTCAACGGGTGAATTGTATTGAAATAAATAATCTTTGTCTGTGCTAATAGAATCTGTGAAAACTGAAATCCATTTTTGTTCCTGAGGGTTTAAGGAAATTCTACGAGTCAAAGCTACAGTTTGATTTTTGAAGGAGGTGGGTTGTGTACTACATTGGTTTATTTCAGAAGATGAAGTAGTTTGTTTGTTTACCAAAGGAATCGATAAAGTGTTGTCAATATGGATAATGTTTTTGACGGTGTTTACAACAATATTGAATCGTTTGATGAAATCATAGCCAATAATACCTTGAAAACTAGATGAATCTGGTATGTCTACGATATAAAAGTGGTGATTAAAGTTTTTGTGTTGTAATTTAATGGAGGTTCTAATACATGCGGAAAAATCTACATCAGAATTGACTGTTTTGATGACAACACCAGTTGATAATCTCTTATATTTTAAAATTGTTTTTAATTCATCAAATAAAGACTGTGATAGTAACGAAATAGTACTTCCTGTGTCGCAAAGTAGAGTAATATCTTTTTTTGCAATTGAGGCCTTTACAAGGGGAAGTGATGTTGAGTCTTTAATGACATTGTAAATAATTTTTGTAGTAGTGTCATCGTATTGTTCTGTGTTTGTTTGTGTCGTTTCATGCTTAGAAATTTTTACACTATCACATGTTTGTGTGCTTACAGAGTTTACTAGTCTATTAAGTGAAATTTTTGGTAAGGACGGATCTGGGAAAAAACTGGCTGATGTGTAATCAGTAGGGAGGTGAGGTGCAAAGCCATCAGCAAAATTACACCTCTGACTTAGTTTTCCTGTTGTCGGTTGTTGTTGTTGTGAAATTGTCCTCGTCTTTGTGTATTTAAGCGTTTCCACTTAAAACAGGCTTGCGCTTCGTGACCACTTTTGAAACATAACTGGCAAGTAGTGCGGTTAAATTTGTTGTAAGATTTATGTGGAGAGTGACGTTTGTTAAAATTGCGATTTTGAAATTTCCGTTTGTTGTGCATGCCAGCAAATTTAGTTTTGTAAGTTGCCGCGTCTTCTTTAATTTCTGGTTGTGTTTGGGTATTTACAGAAAGGGCGTTTATTTTCTCGGTTAGCTGTTTCAGCTGGTCGGCAAATATTGAATCAGTTGGGGAAGGGGTGGGGTAAGCATGCAAAATTTTTTCTCCGTACAAAATATCTTGTAGCGCCTGGGCTCTTAAAACTGCGGGTTGGTACTCTGTAATCCCTTCCTCTTGGATTTTAATTCGTAGATTGGATGGAATGGTTTCCAGGAATTTCATGTATTTAATTTTGTCACGCGCATTGGCATCTTGAATGTCCGAATAAACTGTTGCAGCCAGAACATTAAGCCTATGGGCAAAGTTTTTAATGGTTTCTGCGGGTAAGAGCGTTAAGTTTGCAAGTTCGACTGCTACCTGTGATTTGCTAGGCGGGGAAAAAAAATTGGAAAATTCTTTTTCGATTACATTTATGTCATTTGAGATTAGTAAATCAGGGTTCTGTGTTAAATATTTTAATGCAGGACCAGATAATTTACTTTTTAGTAGAGCAATTGTTGCTTGCGGGCTGTATTTATTTATTTGACTAACAGACCGTACTTGGTCGAAAAAGAATTTGAGTGATTCATGATCACCGTCAAAAGTAGGCAAGTTAATTGGTATTTGCCGAGAAGCCATGGTGGCCAAAAATACTATTAACTAATCAATGAAATTCAAGGAAACACTGCATGCACAATAAAATAACTAAAAAAATATCAATATACACTAGCAGATAATAAATATAACATGAAAGAAAAATGTAAACTGGATTTATATTATAATAAATAATAATGACTGATCACTGTTTCTTTTTAGCGTATAGATCCCTAACGCTCATTTTTTAAATTCATCTTTAAAAAGAAACAGCGATGAATGAGAGAAAAATAGAGGCGGAAAAAAAAATATATATCCTTTTTTTTTTATAACTTTAAAATCAATTTGTATAGCATGAAATACAAGCAAAGATCTTACCTGGGATCAATCAATACAAGTATAAAAAGTAAAAAATTCATGCAAACTATTTAAATTGTTAAGAATGGAACATAGCATTTCTTTTCTTCATTTAAAAAAAAAAATGAAACCAATATTGCAAGACAATTTAAGTTATTTTTTTTTATTTTATTTTATTTTATTTATTTTTTTTTAAACTGGTTTACTAAAAATTAAAAACTCAAATTAATATTTGTGTCCAAAACACCTTAAAAAAAAAACAATCTTGCCTTAAATATTCATAAAAATATCATATTTTACAACTAAAAAAAATGCAGGATAAAATAATCATATTTATATGATTTGATGAGAAAGTTCAAAAATTAAATTAACTTAATTTCAACCTGAATATTTAATTAAGAAGGTTTTGGTAAAAGGCAAACACAAAAAGAACATAACTAAAACTCTGTTATTAAATGTATTCTTTTAAAAAAGAAATGCAATAATTTAACCAAATAAAATTCACTACTGACTGGTAGAGAAAAATTAATTATATTACGAGAGAAGTATGAAGGTTGAAATGTGCCTTTTGATCAAAGCCACAGTTTATTTATTTATTTTTTTTTTTTATTTATTTATTTATTTAAAGAAAAATTTTTTTTTTTACTGTGAGTGAGAGAAAGTTACAATATACTAACATTCTATTCATCCTTCATACTTATTAATTTGAAAACCATGGACCACAAAAAAAATATTCATTATCGCGCCGATAATTTAAAAAAAAATAATGCCATGTAAAAATCACTGATGGTCTGAATATTTTGTAATTATCTCACTCTTGTAAGTGCCGCATTAATTATTTATTGTACACACTTGAGACACTGCAGACACCACGACCACTCGTTTTCTTCTTTTTTTTTTTAATTTCACTTAGCACAGCACTATTGAAGCACAAATGTTGAAGAAATTTCTTTGGATGAAACTCACACGGACCTTTTAGTGACACAGATCGCACACATAGATGGATGGAAGAGGAGGATACGTGATTTTATGGAACTTAACACTTAAAATGCAACGAAACACTTGTGGTTTTCAACGAACCACACTTTTTTTTTTTTAAACACTACTTTTCACACAACACACTGACACTTTTAGATGAGGGGAAAGCACTGGGGGAACACCACAATCTTGCATTCATGTTAGAAAAGATGAGGATCGGCGAGAGAGTTTCAGTTATGCAGATAAACAGACCGACTGTCTTGAATCCGGCGAAGGGGGTGCGAGGGTAGCACTTCCAGAAACAGCAGGTATTCAGCAGAGATGAGGGGTTGAAGAAAGCCTCCTGGTAGAGAAACTATCCAGTATGGCAGGTGGGAGGGCTGTGATGACGAGTTCCGGAGTCAGGTACATCGTGCTGCGAAGAGATGGGGGGGTGACGCGCAGTCTGGAATCAGCGAAGCGGAGCGGATGCAGAGTTACACTTCCAATGGCAGATCAGAGAAGTTGTATTTAAAGTTCCACATAGTTGCAGATGAAAGGAAATATGCCTCATATAATTATTGTACCTCGGTACCTCCCCTTATTGGAAGAAAAAAAATGAATCGCTAAGTTCAAGCGAAACCGGCGAAAGCACCAGAGTTTGTAACAGAGTTTATAACATGGAGCAGTAGATGTTTATTTACCTTGGCGTCAGTGCTTATTAGTATAACGGAGCAGTAAACAGGGTCAAGTAGAGATGAAAAATATGTAGCAAATCCAGTAGAAAGAAGGATCAGATAGTTAGATGCAATATAGATTTATTTTTTACGATGAGGCAATATCGATAGTTATATAAGCAAAGGGGAGGTACCTACACAAACAATCACAAGTTTTGTACCGCTTTCCTGGTCAAGACAAACGGCCGAAGTGAAGTTCTTCTAAAAGTTACATATACGGGTGTTGGCGCGGAAAGCATGATAAAATCGCCAGTACTTGGCGAGGGAGATTTTGGAGACAACGGTCGGACGCGTATGGGAAAAAACGATAACTGCTAGATTCTGTCTATGATAATGCATTCATTTGAGGATGGGGGGAAGGGTTGTAAGGATTCTTTCATGGAGACAGAAAAGGAAAAAGAAAAGAAAGTAATTTTGGGATTGGCGTTTGATTTTGCTAAAAGACAGCTGCAATTAACGGTTACATATAACTCGAATCTAATAACAGGGTGTGAAGGATATGAGCTTGCATATTATAGTTTACATGTGGGCGCGAGATATTTTAATTAATTCTTTTGAGAGCGGATGAGAAGTGCAAATGCTTGCATAAAGAATATCGGTTATACGTTACATTATTTTAATATGTAGAGCACAGCTGCATATATATTTTGTCTAACTTTTAAGACAGATGCACGTTTGATTTCATGAGAAGGAAACGGTTGAATTAGAAATATGTGAACATTAGTAACTTATTTTTAGCATAACCGCAAAGTAAGGACAGAGAGGTTTCTGATATATGAGAGTGACTTGCATTTTAGAATGAAGAAAGTAGATTCGTTATCTAAATTAAATCAGAAATAGATTTTAGTTAACATATTGAATTTTGGGGGGGGGGGGATTACAGACATTTAAAAAACTATAAACTATAATTATTTATTTTAATTATTTATAATTATTTATTTATTTGGGGGGGAATGAATGAATCTTTATGAATTTATTTTTTTTTTTAATTCTATTTTGGGGGGGGGGGAGGAGAAGCATGCAATCAATACATGTATGCTAGATGTTGGAAGAGGAATGGAAAAGCTTATGTTAACTTGTTAAAATTTTGAGGGGGGGGGGGGGTTTGAACTGAAAGTAAGATATATGACAAACGTCTTTGTCATACGGTCGTTGCTGTGATGTAATAGAATTCCACAAATAAGATTGCAACATCCGTGATAAAAAAGTGTAAAGAGGATGTGAATTATTTTTTGTGACAAAAAAGGTGGATTCATAGCAAAATATTATGAATGATTTTTCTGTAATTTGTTGTGATAATGAAAAAAAATCCACGAATTTCGCAATTTCCACCAAGAAAGTAAAATTTCTAATTGTCAATCTCAACATTTCTATTTTAGACTTTCAAATGAAGATAATTTTGGTTTAAAGTGCATTTTTCTTAAAGATTGACAATATGGATTGTTTATGCTATAGGTATGGTTATTAACTAATGTAGATATTAATTAATACACTATTAATTTATGTAGGTATTTCCATCTGTTTGCATCCCTTTTTCATCAAATTGCATTTGTGGAATGTTTTACTAACAGCATTTGAGTAGTTTAATTCGGTTCAGACCTTCTACTTTTGATACAGTGTAATTGGTCACATTTTAAACTTTTAATATTTGCATTTAAATTTATAAAAAAAACTAATAATAAATTTAACCCAGTAATTAATAGTGTGATTCATATAAATATTTTTAATGTAAACTGTAACACATCATTTATATTGAAATTGACTGAAAAAAGCCAATATATATATATATATATATATATATATATATATATATGTTAAATGTAAATTCAAATAGAGGTGTTTAAACCTCTGAACAAATTTTTGAGAATACCTCCACATAGATCTTATTTTTATATTGTATCTATTATATATTTTTTTCAAGTCCTTGTGCTAAAGCTAATATCGCATCTGATCACAAATAGCGATTCAGAAATAATAGCTATAAAAAGTAAATTCGGATGCTCTGGTTAAAACAACTTTCATTGATTTGTACAATTGTGAAAAAGATATGTTAAAATATTGAGGACAATATTACCTGACCCGTTCAAGCAAATATGTTCCAAATCGCAAAATATATAAATGCCGTAAAGAAATATGTAAAATTTTATTTCATAAAGTTTCTGGTGAAAATATGTTTAAATGATTTACAGAGTTTAAACCTCCATGAAGTAGAGAAGTTTGATCCTGTCTGCAGAGTTTTAGAAAGAATGTTTTGTAATCCTTTAGTACATTTTCATAATTATGAAGCCGCAAATACTTACAAGTATAACATATATAATATAATAATCCAAATTTCAATTGCTTAATAGGCGTATAGCCAGCATAGTGAAAAAGTACCCAAGCCGGGACTCGAACCCCGATCATCAGTATAGCGCATTGACATTATACCAACTGAACCACTTAGAAACGATACTTAGCCTGGAACTCTCTCACTATAACATGTTGGCAAGGCTACAAACGCAGCACAAGATAGAATATTTTCCGTGAGCCACCAACCCTGGGGACAACACGAAATCAAAGAAAATGCAGCATCGTTAATTGAATAAATTCTTATTTAATATTGGAAATTTTTCTATAGAAAAAATCTCACGCCTTGCATATTTATAATAATCGAATTTTTAATTGCTTAATAGGCGTGTAGCCAACATAGTGAAAAAGTACCCAAGCAGGGACTCGAATCCAGGTCATCAGTATAGCGCATTGACGTTCTACCAACTGAACCACTTGGAAACGATACTCAGCCTGGAACTCTCTCACTATAACATGTTGTCAGGGCTACAAACGCAGCACAAGATGGAAATTTTTCCGTGAGACATCAACCCTGGGGCAAACACGAAATAAGGGAAAATCCAGCATTGATAATTAAATAAATTCATATTTAATATTGAAATTTATATTTAATATTAAATATGGATTTATATAATATAAGCTGAGATGTTATTAACAAGCAAAAATTATCTGCATTTTAATAAAAAGCGGTCTCTCTTACATCTTATTCTTCAGAAAAAAAAAAAATTTAAATATATTTATGAATGTAATTTTTTTTGTTTCAAAACTTCAAAGTTTCTTCTGAATTAATCTTGGTAGGATTTTTTTTATTTGCATTATGATCAATTTAACTTAATTATTATTATATTGAAATTATATAAATAATAAATTAAGAGAATGAAACATATAATTTACGGTAATAATTTATACGAAAATTCTTCAAACATGTGGCATAACATGATCAGTTACAAATGATATGTCATTTGGAGCATTTTACATAATAGATTTCTAAAAGTTGAAAGAATATTTCAACCAAGCCAATGTACGGCGAATCAACGTCACCCGAAAAAACATCACTCAGAATCGCAAAACAATTTTGTGTTGTCGCGTAGTGACGTGGCTGTGTAATTTATGTGCTATTTTATTCACCAGGTAACATTCAATTTAATTTAAATTTCCCACAACAAAATATTTGGCTGTCAATTTGCAACAGAAATCCGTATCTTAATACTCCTGTATTTAATGTTTGTTTTGAAATGTATTGATTCGAAATTTTCATCATTTCTGAAATAACAATAATCATATTGACATAATTTTATGTTTTACCGTTACAGACTCATTAACATATAAATAAACAGTCCAATTCATATTTACAAATAAAATGACGAGACTATCCAAATAATTTCAAACAAATAGTATAAAATTTAAACAAGCACTAACAAGAAAATCCGGCTGAATTTTAGCCCTTACTAATGTAGGTTTTTAGTCTGGTGAAAGAAAGTATTGGCTCAAACTTTAATTAAAAACAAAATGCTAATGCACCTTTTTGCTTAATTATAACATTTATTTGAGACACTGCATACAAAGTTGAAAGTAAACAGACAGTAATTATTAAAATTCGAATTCGTCCACCGAAACTACAGCATAGCAAGAATTTGCCTCTTCAAAACCCTCCGTGTCCAACAGTTTAAAAGTTCGTGTTGCTATCAAAAGACATCGAAATGATACTTGATAGTCATCTGCAAGCATTATCTTTATACTCAGCGGCAATCAGTAGAGTACCTATATCCGCAGCGGAAATCGATAGAGTACCAATAGCACTGGCGTTGAGAGTCCGAGACACCGCAAGGTTGTCCACAGCTACACTGCCTAGACCCATGGTAGCCACACATCCATGATCAATATTTATTTGAATCATAGGAATGACTCTCTTTTGTTTACATTTTTAATTTTGGAATTAGACGAATTTAAACTGTGGATGTCTCGAAATATATGCGCATTTCGATATACAGGGTGATTCATAAAAGATGGGCAGAACTTTAAGGGGTTATAGTACACTTAAAGACAAATAATATTAAATAGGAGACTAAGGGTCCCAGACGTATTCCCAAGGAGATAGGGGGCATTAAAGTTTAGGGTCCGAAATTTCAAATGATTATAAAACATGGAAAAATTGGTCGATTCGTTTGCGGTTTTTGCAAAAAATTTTCTTTATGCCAGTATTTTCTTGAAATAAAATTTTAAAGTTCAATTTCAAAAAATGCCGATAGGGGGCGCTTTAGACTTTGGAGTAACAAACAACTATTTTTTAACGTTATTTTTTGTATTTCTTTAAATGATTTCGAAAGCTTAGACTTAAACTTAAATTTTGATCTAAAAATCTGAGTCCTAACGAGTAGTTAAGTAGCGTAAACTGAAATTTGAAATTTGAAACCCTTCTCCCCCCAGAACAAAAATCAGTTATTCCCGATCTTTGTGTCGTAGATTAGGCTCTAACTACTGCCGCGTTTTGCTAAAATTATTCTTTATGTCAGTATTTTCTTGAAAATAAATTTTAAAGAAAATTTTCAAAAAATTCCGATAGAGGGCGCTTTAGACTTTGGAGTAACGAACAACTATTTTATACCGTTATTTTTTGTGTCTCATTAAATGCTTTCTAAAGCTTAGACTTAAATTTTCAGCTCAAAATCTGAATCGCTGAGCGTGGTTCAGTAGCGAGGGGAGGGGGTTCAAATTTCAACTTCTGAACATAGTTCAGTTTGCACTACTTAACCATGCCCAACGATTCTGTGCTGTGATACGAGGCAAAAATACAACTTTCGTCAAGGACTGCATAGTCGGAATTCACTCATAAAGGCACTGGCACAGTTGGAAACGTCGCTCATGCAAACGTTAAAGCTCCATTCCTGACGCTAGTCACCGGGTGAAGAAGGAAACAGAAAGTATGCAAATGTCAAATGGGGAAGAAGAAGAACACGTATGCAAAATTTCGACACGATTCAGGCATAAAAACCACTGAACGGTGAGTCAAGTGTAAGTCGCTGTAGTAATGAATCGGAAGATGTTGCCCTTCACGAATAAGGAAAAGGCTGAGATGCATTTAATTTACGGAGCGGCAGATGGAAATGGTGCAGAGGCACAACGAATGTACGGAGAGCGATTTCCTAACAGGCGGTTGCCTAACCGCAAAACTTTCGAGCGCTTGCACAGACAGTTGTGTGAGACGGGATCATTTCTCGCTTCCCGGTCGAATGCAGGTCGTGCAAAAAAGGACGAATCAGTAGTTGTTGCAGAAGCCATTCTGGATGTAGTAGCGGCGCAGCCAAGTACAAGTACACGAACAGTGGCTAGCCAGGTGGATACCTCACAGTCCACGACTTGGAGGGTACTGAAGGATGAACATTTGCTCCCGTTTCATGTGCAACGAGTCCAGAAACTGTCTCCAGGGGATTATCCAAATCGTATTGAATTCGCCCGCTGGTTTCTGCAGCAGAACGCGCTAAATCCACATTTTGGACGAACTGTGCTTTTCACCGATGAATGTACTTTAACAGGTGAAGGTACATTTAACACACACAATGCACATGTATGGGCGGATGTCAATCCACATGCTACGTATCCACATGCTCATCAGAGACGCTTTTCCATCAATGTTTGGGCAGGAATCCTCGGAGACCACCTAATCGGACCGTACCTTCTTCCTGAACGCCTCAACGGTAAAACATACCTCACATTTCTGCAACATGTGCTGCCAGACCTGTTAAACGTTGTTCCTCCACGCATCCGGCGGGTCATGTGGTTCCAGCACGATGGAGCGCCAGCCCATTACGTACGAGACGTCCGCAACTATCTGGACATCACATTTCCGAACAGATGGATTGGTCGAGGTGGTCCTGTTGCTTGGCCTGCTCGCTCGCCAGATCTTTCACCCCTCGATTTCTTTTTTTGGGGACGATTGAAGGCTCTTATGTATGAGACACCCATTGAATCCCCCGAGGAACTGGTCGCCAGACTTTCCGCCGCTGTAGGGGAAGTGCTCGAAAAGCCTGATGTTTTCGCGAATGTTCGCCGTTCCATTCGTCGCCGTTGTTCTGCGTGCATAACCTCTGGTGGTCACAATTTTGAACATTTATTGTGATTACATGTTAATAAATATGCTTTGGTAACATAATCCTAATTTGTGTCTTTTTACCTCGTATCACAGCACACAATGTGTGGACATGGTAAACTGAACTGTGCTCAGGAGTAGAAATTTCAAACCCCTCTCCCCAGAAACTTAACCACGTCTAACGATTCAGATTTTGGGCTGAAAATTTAAGTCTAAGCTTTAGAAAGCATTTAATGAGACACAAAAAATAACGGTATAAAATAGTTGTTCGTTACTCCAAAGTCTAAAGCGCCCTCTATCGGAATTTTTTGAAAATTTTCTTTAAAATTTATTTTCAAGAAAATACTGACATAAAGAATAATTTTAGCAAAACGCGGCAGTAGTTAGAGCCTAATCTACGACACAAAGATCGGGAATAACTGATTTTTGTTCTGGGGGGAGAAGGGTTTCAAATTTCAAATTTCAGTTTACGCTACTTAACTACTCGTTAGGACTCAGATTTTTAGATCAAAATTTAAGTTTAAGTCTAAGCTTTCGAAATCATTTAAAGAAATACAAAAAATAACGTTAAAAAATAGTTGTTTGTTACTCCAAAGTCTAAAGCGCCCCCTATCGGCATTTTTTGAAATTGAACTTTAAAATTTTATTTCAAGAAAATACTGGCATAAAGAAAATTTTTTGCAAAAACCGCAAACGAATCGACCAATTTTTCCATGTTTTATAATCATTTGAAATTTCGGACCCTAAACTTTAATGCCCCCTATCTCCTTGGGAATACGTCTGGGACCCTTAGTCTCCTATTTAATATTATTTGTCTTTAAGTGTACTATAACCCCTTAAAGTTCTGCCCATCTTTTATGAATCACCCTGTATGTATTCTCTGAAGATATTTTTGTTTTTTCACAATGTGTCTAAAAAGGTAAACTTTAATGCACCATTACTCAAAAAAGTAATTCTCTTCAATTAGGCAAAAATGGCTGATAATCATATGATTTTGCTTCAAGGTCAGCCCGGATTCAACATTTGGCGCATTTCGGCAAATTAAAATTTCGCCTAATAGACGTAACGTTAAAGTAAAAATGGACACTCCCAAGTGGGTAATTAATCGATTTTCAATTTTTTTTCGATTCCTTATAGTGCAAAAGAACTTCGTACCAAATTTGATGTCTGTAGGTGCAGTAGATATATGAGATATTTTTGATGAGTGAGTGAGTCAGTGATAAAACTATCGATTATCAGACATTTTCAAATATCATTATCTCGGAAACTAATTATGCGTTATTTATAAAATTTTGGATTCTGGATATTTAAAGGGGCCTCACTACACATCTAAAATTACAAGTATGTAGGTCAAATAGATTTTAAGTAGTAGATTGCCGAAATTTGGCGAAAACATCTCGAAATGGTTCTTGCAATATAACACACTAGTATGTCAGACGAACTTGTCTGACACACTGCCGTGTGTCTAGATATCGTATACGAGACGGTTGTACAGAAAGGATTTAAGAGCGTTTGTATAACTAAATCATTTTAAGTTAAAATAATCATTTTCAAAATACACAACCGGAAGAATGTCTTTTTATTTTTTAACTATATATTGCATCACATTTTAAATTTACTGTTCACACTATTTGATGCAATCTCAGTGGTTTTCAAAAAGAAAATACGTTTTAAAATATTACATCAAAATTTCCATCAAATTTTTAATTTTATAGTACGTAACTGGCACACAAAATAGTTTTATTATTTGAAGCAGTCAAAAAAATTGCAGTAAAATTACGGGCAGAGGCCGGCAGCAGAGATTCTGTCATACCCCGTAAAAAAAAAGTGCATGCCCATCATTTTGTGCAGCCTGTAATTTTACGAGGCAAAGTAATACATCATTGAAATTCACACGATATAATGCACTTTAAAACACAATAACACTTTACTTACTGTTCCGTAACACGTAGCACGTTAGATAATCATCACAGAATCGCTGTTTTGGCGGGATAAAATTTTCGAAACACGAGTAAAATGAAGGGTTACACCCTAACGGGGGACAATGTATGGGGTCGTACCGTATTTTTGCTAACATATGGGCTTGAACTGTAAGAATATGTGGATTACTCTTAATTTTCTAAGTATCTAAGAAATAAGGCCGCTTATTTAGTGGATCAGACCGTTTTTCATCAAATAAGGCTGTTGCCCGTGAAAATTGAAGGGTAAACGCTCATAAATTTACAGTTTTTTGTGAGAGTGTATGGAAATACCATACAGAGAATGTCTCACGGCAGCACGATAACTAATAATAGAATATATATTTTCTTCGTAGTATTTTACTTTCACTTATTAAATTTTTATTGATACAACATTATGAACAAAATGTTAACGATAATACCCGATTCGCATGTTTTTTTCAATTTGAAAAACGAAGGGATCTTTCTGAATCGTTTTTAGAAAATCAGAACTTATGATTAAAACATTTCGTGCTATGTTTTTATAACCTTTGCAAAAAAAATATGAATAAATAAATAAAATAAGTAAATAAATAAATAAATCTTTTCTGATAGGATTCTACAAATTTTATAAGAAAAGTTTAAAACAATTTTTTTTCTTTTAATAAGTGCTATTCAAAAAATAGAGTGAAAGGTTTTAAACAGTTAGCATGACGGTGCCATCGATCATTTAGTTAATTTGATTCTGTAGATTTGGAACAGGTAAATGTATAACAACAGTGCAAATGTATAACATACGCGGAAATAAAATGTGTTTATAGGTACATCATATATGAGGCAAAATTCAGTGAGAGGTTGAATAAAAATCTGGCATTTTATAGATGTAAATGCTAAGAATACATTTTCTAGAATTTAGTTAACACATTTTTTGAAAAAAAAATTGTATTTATTTTCCATGTATTATTTTTCCTAATGAATCTTTTCATATTACTGTTAAAAAAAGTCTTCTTGTCATTTGGGAAAATGTATCACAGTAATGATTTATTAAGTTGTAATAAGATTTCTTTCAAATATATATAGTATATACTCGTATATTAATTTAATTATCTTCATATTCCTATTTTAATCTTTATAGTTTGATATTAATAAAATTATTCAAGGCATTCAAAATTTTTAATTAAAATTAATATAAATAGTAGACAGTTGAAAACCAATATTTTCATATTCTTATACACTCAAAGATGTTTTTTTTATATATTACTAAAGAAAACTGCTAAACAATAAAGTTTCTTTTTAAATCTGATTATGAAAATGATGAAAAATATTACTAAATGTTGAAGATATATCTGAAATATTTCTTAGAGCTTTAAAATTGGAAATTATACCTTAAAATAAATTATTCATTAAAAAATATAAATATTTATTTTCTAACCTCAAAACTACATTAAAATTTTATAGTCCACAACATTATGCATGTAAATTAACGTAATCGGAATAAATTATAAAAAGTAATTTTTTTTTTCTTTCAAAAAAGTTTTGTCTGATAACATTCTGTAAGTTAATTAAAAGTAGATTTTTATGAATTTTTGCATAAGTTTATTAAAACAAATCTTCATGCAGAACATTTTCCTGAAATAAAATTAGACAAAACTCAATTAGCATAATATGTTCGCAAGGTTTTTTTTTTTTTTTTTTTTTTTTTTTTTTTTTTTTTTTTTTTTTTTTTTAGAAGGGGTGAGGTATAGCAGGTGTTTATGCATTAAATATGATTAATAATTTTATCAGTTTTCTTGTTTATTAGAATGTAACTAATATTATAAAAGCATAATAAATGCTTACTTTTAAAGAGTTGCAGAGAATATTAAATTTATTTAATAGACATTTTAAAACTGATCTTTGTGGGTTTACCCTAATGCTTTGTAATGTCTCTAGATACGCGAGAATTTTTCTTTATTTTTACTTGATGTTTAATAATTGTTTTCATTTTTAATGAAAGTTTCTTCAAGGTTTTTGTATTTATTAATACTGGAAAGGGATTTCTTTTCATTTTTTAATTAGAAAATACTGAAACATACCACGATCAAATTGAAGTAGGAATACACACTATTAATACAGCTATCTAAAGTACTCTACCTGGATGTTTATTAAAAGTTACAGATATCAGTTACAAATGGTAAACACAGAAGACTACATGTCCTCATTAAATACAGAGCAATCATTTTAACACAAGACCTTTTTTTCTAAAACGTAACATAATAATTCGTAACATAACAGTCAAAATTATAGATAAAAAAAGTGGCAGAAATCTCCAAAGTTTATTTACTATGGAAAATAATCGTAAGCAAGTACTAAAAAACAATAAGATAAAAGAACCGCTTTATTTTTTTTATATCTGTGACAAGTATGCTAACGTAATTGAGTTCATATATTCCACAATATTTTCATTTCACGTATGTTCATATTGAATGAAAAAAATGTTAAATTATCAGGATTATATGTATGTATTACATGTATTAATATTTTTTTTTTTTATTTGTTGGATTGTCCTTTTCGTTAACAATGCTAAAAAAAAACGAAAATTAAATTTACTGAAATATTATAAATATTTTGGAAGATTTCATGTGTTCTAGTTATAGAATAATGTGTTTGGGGAAGAATTCCTGTTAGGGAATAGTCAGTTTCAAAAAAGTTATTCTAATATTGATTAAAGACAAATACGATCATTCAATCTCAAATGAGACTCTAACCGGTCTCTCAGATGCAACTCAATTCTAAATCAATGCCTTAACACTAAACTGGATTCCAGACATTGCTGAACGTTAATAATTCTATTACTGTTCTCTACTGCACATAAGGTTAGTTTAAATTGTTGCAAAACAACTATTTATAGGTATATGCATCCAGAAATATGCATTATTATTTATAATTACCACATAATAATAATACTTATATTGTAATATAATGCAATAATACAAATCGATTCCTTTGCCACCTTAGTTTTGTTGGTTGTATGTATATTTAAGTGTATTTTATAAAATGACAACTCAGAAATTTATGTTGAACAAGGATGTGTGAAAAATAACATAGAAAACAGGGAAGATAAGAGTAGTTTAATGCCCATATTACAAAAATGCTGTTAATTGTATATGATCATGACACTTATCGGCATTTCACATTTTCACAAGTATACAGATTTTAATACTTTAAAGACTTTTTAATATATGTATACCGCTGACCAGGCCCCTACCTGCCGTGCATGAGTGCCAGCTTGACGAGTTAGTACCTGGTCGTAGGGTGATATTCACCTGATCACAACAAGGCGGTGATTCACTTGATAAGGGCCTTGTTGGCATTGCTGCAGTGATCTTTAGCGGTTTGCAAAAATTTTCTTTGTTTTACAGTTCAAGGTTTCTATTTAACTTTGTTGAATTGGCAGATTTAAAAAAAGCAATAATTAGATAACAGAAAGGAATTGGTCTCATAATTTAGAACCTTGATCAGATGGCGAGTCCTTCACCTGACTAGGCACCTCCTTTGCCATGGACTTTGCATCCATGACGTATTTTAAATGCGCCAGGCGCCATTGGCGCACATGGTTTCGTATATGCTGTCTCAAACCGATGACCAGACCCTTACCTGCCTATTGTAGCGGCGCTCTACTTGGCAGTCAACTAGGCCGTCATGATCACATGATTACAATTTTGTGTTACTTTGATGAGCGGTTACATATCGAGTCTTAATTTTGCTTAAGTCCTGTACTTCACATCTACAAATTGAAAGAATTCCTGGATTTTTGTTGCCTAAATAGTATATTTTAAAGACTTATACTTTTACAGAGTCATAATTCTGAAAAAGTATCAAATGATATATAAAAGAAATATATTTTTTAATTTATGTACAGTAGTACCATCTTTTTTTTTCTGGGAGGTTTGAACAATTAAAAATAAAACTTGCAGAAAAATTAGATACATTAAAGTAATAACGAATCGTCTACCTGCCATAAAAATTAATAACAAGAATAGATGAATAGAAACGTGAAAAACAGGAGAAATTAGGACTGTTAAATGTACATTTTACTATTCATTTTACACAGATTGGATTACAGAAATAATAATATTTAAAAATCACTTCCGAAGATTTTCATAATCGATGAAATTTCATTCTGGCAAGTACATTTTCTATACCTCTGTACCAGCAATTGAATATTATAAGTACTCTTAAAATAAACTAACGCTATTTTTTAATTTCTAGATAATTAAGTTTTTTTGCTGAATATTTTATGACGACTTATAAATATTTTAACTTGTATGTGTTTTTTCGTAATTTATTAATTGATGTTTTCGAATTCCGTTTGAATATAAATATTTTCTCCAACTTTACATTTAAAAATTAATGATATACATACGATATTTATTTTTAAACCTAACTAATATTTTCCCTGTATAAATCTAAATATTAAATATTTAGAATTGATCCAATAATAGTAGATAGAGAATGGAACAAAAAAGTCAAACAAAATTGTTATGGATCAAATATCTCACAGCTGTCAGTTTGATAAAAGTAAAGAGATACATGGCAGTATTTTTAAAAGCTCTAAATATAACAATCTTATTTATTTACATAATTATGTATAATCCGCTTTAAAAACTTCATCAAATTCATTTACAATTTATAGGAATCTACCATTGGAAGTTACCGTATTTTGTTTCTAGTGGGGAGGGGGGATTTAAAAATTAACATTACTTATGAGAAGTGGCTTGTACTATACTACCATCAACATCCAGTAAACAAAAACTTTTTCTGTAAAAAATAAATTATCAGCAGTATGCCAAACTTCTCCCATGGCCAAACGTTTCATGTTATCACCTACGACGAGTGTGTGTGTATTTGTGTGATATGCAATTGCCTTCAATTTAAAACTTCTATATTCATGCATGAATTGCGGAATCGAAATCAATGTTAAATCGCTTTTTAAGTTTCTCTTGCTCAACATATTTCGTGATGGTCTTCCTTCATTCTTAATAGAGTGTTTACTTAAAAATCATTTAGCTATTTGAATCTCGAAATATTACAAACTAATATTTATATTGAAGACCTTTACTAGCTAAAAAACTTATCAATATGCACTGATGAAAAAATAAATATGAAAAGTTACATTTATTGTTTTTAATATTAATAAATACATGTAAAATGATTGATTTTCTTCTTTATATATTTCGTGTTAAAACATTTTATGAAAGTTTAAATACTGATAATAGTAACTAGAATAACAATCTACAGTCAAGGTTAATGCTTTTCTTTTTTCTTCATCTTTCCTTTGATGAACACATTTTTTCACAAAAACATTAGATTTTATCTGAACATACTTTTCTCAGATTATAAAATAAGCTATTTCTTTGTTTACAACAGAGGAAAGTTTTAGCTTTTACAGAAAATTTATGATTATGTTCGGTTTCAGCTAAAAAAGTATTGATTCAAGATAAAGATTTAAATTAAAATTTGCTTTGTTATCTTGAGGTAAAAATGTAGAAGAAATTAAGAGTGAAAATTATTGCTAGGTACTCTCTTATTTGTCCTAACAAAACTCAGTTAAAAATCTTTCTTTCTTTCTAAAAATGTAGAAAAATTATTTTTCATTTAGAATAACGTAGTTTTGTATCTACGCTCATAGTTTTAGTAACTCTTTCTGCATTTGAAAAAAAAAGAGATGAATTCTTTCAAAGCTGTTTCACTATTTTTTAATTTTTGTAGCATATGAAATAGGATTTTTCCAGTATGTAAATAGATTTAATTTTGCAGAAAATGGATAGATATGAGTACATCAAAGAGAGTATATAATATGTTGTATACTCACAAAAAAATCCATTCATTATCTTTGATGTTAATGTAGATACATTAGAAAAACATAATCATTATCATTTTAAAATGTAATGCTTTAGATACTGTAACCGGACGAAAGTAAAGATGAAATATAAAAAATAATCTAGTCTTTCAAGAATTTCTTAAATTAAGTTTTGAATTATTTTCAAATCATGAAATACAACGCGGTACTCATTTCCATTCATTAAAAGTATTATATATAGTTAAACCAAGAGAGTCATTCTGTTTAAGCTGCCCTATAAGTTTGAATTCTATAATTAAAAGAGTTCTAAAATTAAGACATTACACATGTATTATGTACGTATGTTCCATATTAGTAATATTATCGTGAAAGTATTTGACTAATGTTTTCTATATATCTCTAAAGAAATAAAGAAAAGCATTTGAGATCAAATTTCAGTAAAAGGATTGTATTAGAAATATATTTAGTGCAAAAGCCCATATCAAATGACTAAAAATTGCTCCAATATCTCTATATAAAAAGTAATTTTAACATAGAAAATATATTGCACTGAAGAGTGGCGTTTAATAGATGGTCGGAATAGCATGCGAGCCTGATCAAAATCAAAACATCGATTAAAGACTATAAAACATCGATTAAAGACTATAAAACATCGATTAAAGACTATAAAACATCGATTAAAGACTATATAAGTTTTTTAAACACGCTAACGCTCTATTTTTTTATTTGTGTATTATTTTTTTAGAATATGTGTACAACGTTTCGTCAACAGGGTACCTGTCAAATTAAAATTACGTTGTTAATGAAACCACAAAAAAAACTACTAAATATAAAAAAGATTAATTTCACATCCAAGTGCCACGCAAACAAATATAAAAATGTCAATTTAGGTGCACATATAGAAAAAATTAAATGTTTTTCATTATCTACGATAACTTCCAGAAATATTCCATGAAACCTATTGAGTTTTAGAAAAGCTATACTTACGAGATAACATTCGACATTATACTACCGGCGTAACCAAAACTTCTCGACTCTGTTGGGAGCTTACACGAGTGTTACTCTTACATGCGCAATAATTCTGATATAATATATCTCGGCATTAGACAGTACAGTTGGTTACACATGTTTCAATTTATTTTCCTTTTAATAAGTGACTTCTTACAAGTAATATATTCTATTTTTCATTTTATGCAATATTATTAGTTTTGTCATTATTTGAAAATAATCTGGATTACTCTCGACTACTGTCGACATTCCAACAAATGGTTGTTCAGAACTTAATATATATATTACACAATGAAATCGGTGGAATTCAAACGATGGGTCTCTCGTTTTGAAACTGGATAAGTTACATCTGCACTACTAATGCTTGATTCCATCGCCGTAATAATTATCACTTATAGTCTAGAACATTTTCTTGCTTATTTTCCCTGTTGAATTGGTTGCAAAATCGTTTGAAAATGAATTGAATACATAATTCGTCAGCCAATTTGTACGCTATTCTAGAAAGATCCTCAGACTGAGGTTTATAACATATTCATCCAGTGGAAACGCAATTGTATGTATTGCTTAGGTGTTATCTTGTTCTTTCACACACACGCACAGAACTGATGATTACAGTACTTTCCATATATTATGTATTCGGAAAGGAATAAGTCTAATAAAATAATTATGTGATTGTTGAATAAACTACTAAAATTCTTAAATAGAGTACGGTCTACTTGTAGTTAGATGTTGATTAAATCTTTCACAAGGTTCTGACAAAAAAATACGTATGACTTTTCATCAAATTTTGTATAAAATATATTTTCCTTGAAACGTAACAATTGTTGATTATCAGATATAATTTTTTTAATGCGTTAGGAAAAAAAATTATTTTGAAAAGGTTGTTTCTACAGGTAATATCCACAAAAGTGTAAATAAATTATTTTAAGTATATTACAAAAAATGAACATTTATGACTGTGTTGAACACCTAGGTATTTTTATTTTTATCCATCTAAATCAAGCTTTTTAAAAGCTATATCTAAAAATAAAAAAGAATCCGTTATCATTCTCATACTGACTAAATCCATACTTCTTAATTTTCCAACTTTTTAAAAATCAAAAAACAGTTAAAAGTACTCAGAAAGAAGAGGTGGAGAATTTTTTTTTTCTCTAATCCCACGACACATTCAAGATTTTAATAACTGCTTATCTAAAATAAAGAAACTAATTTACCTTGTGAAAAAGTCATATAAATTTTCAGAATGAAATACGATATTCTTATCCCTTATATAGTGTGACCATTTTGTAAAATTATGAAGTCTCAAATAACATTTAACCAAAGGAATGATATTTGAGAATACTTTATAAGAATTTCTTCTTTCTGTTTTCAGCATTTGCATGAAAGCTTTTGTTAAAGTTTGGAACTTTCAATCTAATGGCTGAATTTTTTTTCGACAATAAATATTGATTATAACATTTAAAAGAATATAAATTACATTAAAATATTACAACTACATGTAAAAATATTTATTACTTTTCATTTTTAAAAAATCTTCAAAGGTTATTAATATTATTATTATTATTACTAGTAGATTTGTTTATTAAAATGTTTTTGAGCCTGTATGTTTACTGTAATCACTTTTAGCATATGTATTTTATTTTAGCACTCGTTATTGCTATCTGTGAGATACATGACGTACCACACTATATACACAACGTTAGACTGCTAATAACCCCACTGTGTGTAAGGAAGATGAAATACGATATTCTTATCCCTTATACAATGGGACCATTTTATGAAATTGTGAAGTCTCAAATAACATTCGGTGTGCGATCCCGACCTTCAAAGATGCCTTTGTAGTCAGAAAAAAGTCATTGTTTATAATACTGATACAAGGATAGTTATCCAGTGTTAAAGATAATAAGTGATTTTTTTCATGCATAATTACATACCATTGTATATTCTTTTAAAATACTGTTATTGTTTTAATTATTGAATCATTTTGATTTATTTTGTATTTATGTGAAACTTTAGTTTTCATTTTATACCAAGGATATTAGCATATAAAAGTATAATTTACTGCAAATTAAACAAGTATTTTCAAAGTTTGATTTTCGAGGCTATTATATTTGTTTTCCAATTTAAAAACCTACTAGATGGAACCCGTCAAAACTTGACGGAAAAAATTACAATAACAATTTACTATTTGTACATTTTACCAATTTTTCTTTCAGACATTATTTTAAAAAAGCATGGTTAAAAATTCTTACTAAAAACGTTCCCCATTTAAAAAAATGTAAAAACAGTCTCCAATAAAAATCTCTACCACTTGATAATTGCGCTTTCACCCCCCCCCCGCTAGGGCATCATCAGTTGTGATCTTCAACTTCCTTCCTCTCCATTATATATATGACTGCTTGTTTAAGAGCTCCCCCTATCGGCATTCAATATTCTCGCTCTCTCTTTTTCCCCTTATTCCAACATTTTTTTTCCAGCGGCAATCAAGTAATGAGTGTACCATGTCATTGCATGCGACTTTCGATGCATTGATTTCTATTGATTCTCTTATTAAAGCGTTATGTAAATTTTCTTAGTTAGCTATTTTCTGTATTTGTAGGGTTTCAAGTTTTATTGGGGTTTTAGTGTTTAATCTTGCAAGAGCTGTGACTGTTTATTTAGTTTTATATCTCGGATATGTTCTTTCATTCTTTCTTCTATTTTTCTCTTTGTCATTCCTATGTAAGTAACCTTTTCATTTCTGCTGTTTAGACAATTTATTCTGTATATTCCTGCTGTTTGTATTTCCTCATATTTTTCTATTTCATTTGTTATTGATTTGAAGAGGGATGGATTGGGGGTTAGTGGGACTATTTTCCCTATTTTTTCTAATTCTCATTTTATTTTCAAAGATACACCTTTTATATATGGAATAGGAGGAGTGTATGTTAAATTCCTCTGTGCTGGTTGTATATGGTCAATTCTTTCTCTTACTCTTTCAATTAATTTAAGTATAGTTTTTCTCGGATGTCCTGCCTTTAAACCTATGTTTTCAATGATTTTTAGGTGCGTTCGTAATTATATAAATACGTATCACCTATAGTCGTCGTTTGGTCCGTCCGTCTGTCCGTCCGTCTGTCTGTCTGTCCGTCTGTCTGTCTGTCCGCATATAACAACGCAAAAACTACCCAACCAAATGGTTTGCAATTTAAAATATATTATCTTTGCAGAATTTTGTCGAGACATTTCAAATTTTATTAAAATCGAATCAAAACTTTAGGAGATATTAATAAAAATATTTATTAAGAAATTTGATTTTTTTTTTAAATCGGTGCTTTTTTGTTATAGGAGCTTCCGAAGTTTAATCGTCAAGCGACCGAGATACTTATTTTATGACAGAAATTTATCTGCAGACGATATAATTCATTTCACAGAATTAAAAATCATCAAGATCTGAATATTTTTATAACTAGCTGATACATATATATCTGAATATTTATATAACTAGCTGATACATATATATCTGAATATTTATATAACTAGCTGATACATATATATCTGAATATTTATATAACTAGTTAAGATATTTGTATGAACAGTGTCATAAAATATATACTTAACTAGCTGTTTAACCCGTTCTACGCACGGGATATCATGAATTTAATTCTAAAACGTGCGTACGAACGCACCTCGTTTGTAACGTTTGACGTACAATTTCCAACTTGTTAATTCTTCCTTTAGTGATTTTTTTCTGTTGAACAAACATGTAGAGTTTTATTTATATATGTATTCATGGCTGCTAATCTCTATGGTAGTGGAGTATCGGCTTTATAGCAGATTATATTTAAGTTTGCTGTGGGTTTTCTATATACTGTAGTATTTATTTTAGTTATATCATGAGTTATTTTTACATCTAAGTAGTTGATCGAATGCTTTATTTCTTTTTCTATTGTAAACTGGATATTCTTATCATACGAATTTACTTTGTCAAGGAGGTTATCTAGATTAATTCGTTTATTTGTGATAATAAATATGTCGTCTACATATCTAAGCCATAACCTGATTTCAGTTTTGTGCTCGTTTATGATTATTGTTTCCAGATTTCTTAATTTCCATTCTGCGACTATATTCTTGCTATATTTTGCGATCGATCAAATAATTGAATTTCGTTAAGCATTAAATTTTCTGATTACTTCTCTATTATCCGGTCGACCACTTTTCATAACAAAAAACTATCGCCAAACTGTAAAATTAAACGCCAAAAATGCAGTCCGATTTACTTTATGTCAGAAGCATTATACGTATTTGTTACGTCATCAAATGGTTTTTAGTTCGACATTTGCGTCTATTTTTCAATATGTTTTACTGATTTATTAGTTATTTCATTAATTAAAATAACAATCGTGTCCTTAAATTCGTATATTTTATTTATTTATTTATTTTGATATTTCAATGGCAACGTTCCCCCGTTTATTTGGCGCAGTTTGGCGATAGTTATTTGTTATGAAAAGTGTTCGACGGGATAATAGAGCAGTACAAATTTTCTTATTTTTAATCAGAGAAAGAAACAATAATCATGGATTTAATTAATTTTGAAATAGGCGGTGCAACCAAAACAATTTTGATTATCGCAGACGCACCGGGGTTAATTTTTGGCGCCTAAATGACGATTTTTGCTTTGTATGGTAACCTGGTGTTTTATAATAAAATTGAATTTTTGTGTAAATAAATAAAATAAAATAGGTACTTTTATGTTAGCTGGGCGTCAGGGATAACTCTCCGAATCTTGTTTCAATTGGAATCATTTAAATTGCAACATTTTAAGTGAAATTTGTTATTCATATTGATATGTTTATGTTTAGATATTTTATTATTATTATATTCTAGCTAATTTTAAGTAAGTTTTTTTTTAATTTTTACATGTCAATGTTTAAATATTACTTAGTTTATATTAGCTAATGTCAAACGATTGTCGAACCACGGAGTTCAGAGAATGAACTCTATTCCTCGCAACAGTGGGAGTTACCGACTTTATGACGTCATAAGCAGAAGTAAAAGTTTAATTGCAAATTACGGCTAATTAATTAAATTTTCGAACAATCGAATGCACGATAACAAATCTGTGTCCAAATATCTTTCATTTAAAAAAGGAATGGTGTAATTTGATGCAGTAGTTTGTTCTCACGGATTGTCGAAAGAAATCGCTTAGCGTTTTAAATATATAGATAATTTCATTAAATGTTTTCTAAGGAAAAAGAAAAGAAAAAAAGTTATTACTACAATATGTTTCATTTTGCATTAAATCAAACCCCGATACAACATTTGGCTAAAAACCCACTGATGGAAATTTATCCGAAAATTGGCGATAGTTAGTCAGATAGTCGACATGGCATCCGATATTATTTCCATTTTCTATTACTTGACATTAAAATAATTAAATATTTACTGAAAAAGTGTCCACATCCATGGATGGCAGCAAATATGAATCATGCAGGCCAAAATGTGATTTCAAGTATGTACAAGTTAGAGCAATGATTAAAAAAAGGGAAAAAAGACTTTGCGTACAAATTTGAAATAGTTTGTAGACCCAATGACAAAAAACTCCTGCTTAAAAACATAGAATCGATTTAACTTCTTCAATGTTATACAGCACCAAATCACGTTCGCTAAAATACACATACTGTCCATTGAAGCATTTGTGAAATTTCACAGCTAAAAATGAACTGCAGTTTTTCTATAGAAGTGAAATGATTTTGAAGTTTTTCTACAGTCAACTGTAGATTTTCTGTAGTGCAATCTCAACTGTAAAAATACTTCAGTTAATTTGCAGCTAATGTGAAGTAATTTTGCAGTAATTTATTTCAAAAAGACTGTGAGCTAATATCTGCAAAAATACTGTAGTTTATGTGAAGTCATTTGAGAATCATAAATTTAAAAAATAATGAGATTTTACATTTGTAGAATTACTGCAGTAAATGTGAAGTAATTTTACAGTCATATCCAGAAGTATATTTTCTGACGTATCTGCAGTATAACTGCAATTAGTGTGAGGTAATTTTACATAACTTAATTTATAGAAAGCTTGTGTTATATTTTCTGTAGTTTATCTGCAGTTTTTAAAGATATGTTAAAGTTTTTCAGTTTTTGATATTGTTGCATGACTTACTATTTACTTTATAATTAATAATGTTTTTAAGACTTTTATTTTAATTGCATAATTTTAACACCTTGGTAAGTCACAGCACCCTTCTTTAAGTGAAACAAAACAAATATTAATAGAAATTAAACTTTAAAAAAAAATATATATATACATATGAAAATTAAGCAATGTTGTTTATCGTTAAAAACTCGGACCTAATCAGGGACCAACTTACAGATTTGGAGGTCCTGGGCATAAACATAACAAGGGCTTTTTAACATTTTAAGTACAAAACTAATGCATTAAAACCATATCATCTGTTATACTAATTTGCTATTCTTACTATATTATATCATTATCTTACACAATAATTAAAAAAATAAAATTGCTATGAGCCATAGACATGTATTACAAAACATATTTTAAAAATCAATTAAAGCTTTTAATTATATAAAATAATTATATATATATATATATATATATATATATATATATATATATCTACCCTATATATATAAAATCCTAATGAAACGAATTTGTGAAACGATTTTATGAAACGAATTTATGAAACGATTTTATGAAACGACTGATTAAACGACTGATTATGTTTCAGGGCTATTTTTAATAAAATATTAAACGCTTGATGGTGAAATTAATACCAATTGTCCATAAAAATCCGCGGATGTCAAAACTGGTAATAGAATTTTGAAATTGGAATTAGTTTTCGAGATATTAATTTTTTTCTAATTTTAATGACATTTCTGTAATGATGGCAACTAATTACTCAGTTTTTTGTGACAAAAAAGGGGAAAAAATAAAAAAGGATCCCGATAGGGATTATTGATTTATTTTTATTCGTCATTTTCAAATTAAAATTGAATTTATCTTTTATTTCAATCGATAATGAAGACAAGATTGTGATTAAATTATGTTTTTCACGAAAATTTGAAAAAAAAAAAATCATATTTCTATCGTCAGGATTCAATCGTCTGTCAGCATTTAATTTAATTTATAAACTGAAAATATTTTGAATAAATTCGTACAAATGACGTCATTTATGTAAATACGTCATTTATGTTTATACAATTTACTTAATATAAAGAAGCCATTTATCTATTTTTATGTACAAAAAGAGGTAAATTGAAAGACAATTATAAATAAATTGTATATATACATATAAATACATGTATAAACAAGCATAAAAGTTCGGTGCTTTTCCAGTATATGGGGCCTTGACGAAACAGAGAAAATAGCCTTGGCGGAAAAGGAAATTTGGCAACATACTTTCTGTCAACCTATTTACTTTGTCATTTCGTATACAGAAGCATTTTCTCAATATTTATACAATTTGTTTAGCGTAAAATGTCATTTATCCTATTTTATATATAATCAGAAGTAATTTGTATAGAAAAAACAATAATAATATACGTATAATTAAAATACGCATATAAACAAAAAAAATCGCCGAATTTGTTTCCATGGCTGTTTATGTCATTTGGCACCAAATCTCACTTTCTGATGCCCGAATAGCGCCAAGCTTTTTAAAAAAGCGTCAAGACCCCTATTATAGAAAATCACCAAAAGTTCATTGGGTTTGTTTTCATAACTTTTGGCAACAAATATATGTATATTAACGAATCTATTCGTTTTTTAAACTCGAATTACGACAAACCTAAAAGCAAAGGATCCTATACAGGAAAAGTACCCGATTTTCTTATGGACAATATTCAAGTGACATAACATGGTGTAAAATTATCGCGGATTGCAAATTTGTTTAAATATCTCATCAATTGATGCCGAATAAATGCAAGCATGCATGCACAAAATATTTAATTACTTTTGTATGATAAATAATTATTAGAAAATTCGTATATACATATTAATTAAAATAAATAATTTACATATTTAAAATAACATGAAAATATGCATGATGGTGCACTAAAATACAGAGAAAATTAAAACCTGTTACTGAAAATGTCTATAACATAGTACTTTTCAATACCGTGGTTCTTAATGTTATTCACAAGCAGATGGAGTTTTTCTCATCCTTAAACGCAAAGGAAGAATAGAATACAGATCGTTGTTATAAAAGTGCGAGAGGTAGCCACAATTTAAACCTAACCATTTTATACAAGCTGGTTTTCAAGGTGTAATTGATTTTACTTATCAATCCCTAAAACAGTCGTCAGTTGTCGCAACAGCTGTGTATGAGGCCATGATAATAAAAAAATGCCCCATTAAAACGTTAAAAGCATGGCAACACAATTACAGATTTACCAATATTTTTAAAACGAAGCACGCTGTCGTGTTTTTAGAGGCCTCGAAGTCTGAGCGGGGGTTGGCGAGCGTAGCTCGCAGGGGGTAGGCCCCCTAGTATATATATATATATATATATATACACAAGATTTTATTAAACATCACTTTTATAATGTTTCAATCAATAAAAGGATTTTAATAAAAATATCTAAAGTTCCCATGTGTTATTATATTTAAATATCATTCACAATTACTAGAACCATGTGCATATAGAAATTATTTTATTTTAAAAATATCTCCCAGTGAAAATGTCTGAAAATTTCATGCACACACAAATTTAACTAGTAATAAATGTATTATAACAAAATAATTTGTCGATGCACTTATTAAAATTATTATTCATTTTTAAACTTAATCGTAGAAAGAAAAAAGTCTAATTCAGCATATTTCTTTTAAATAATGTATTCATTTACAAAGTAAGAATTAATTTTCTTATTTTATTTATAAATTATAAATTATTGAAATTAAACTAAAATTGTTTTACAAGCTATAAAATATAAACAGCTACCTTCACATTTAAAAAAAATATAACAGAAAAAAAAGCTAATTCGCAAAATAATTCAACTTATTTTATTAAATTACGCATTCCTTTAAAAAGCGACAAATATTTTTCTTAGTTTATTTAAAAGTTATTAAATTAATTTTTTTATTACAAACCATAAAAATATAAACAGGACACTTCAGGAAATTATTAATGAAACAAACCCCTGTACAAAATTTCTATTAATAAAACATATTCCTTCACGAAATTCTCTTAGTAAAATAGGTCCCGTCACAAAGTCTAATTTTATAAAAACATACTCTTTATTTAAAAAAATATTATTTATAATTTTTTTTAAGTTAAAAATATATAACACATTAAAAATATATATATTTCCTAAGTTAATGCTTTATCTCAATAATATCCGCTAAGGTATTTATTCCACAAATTGAAATAATAAATTTCGAAGTACACGCGTAATTCTTTTACAAGCTATAAAAACATAAACAGCTCACTTCACATTTTAAAAAATAAAACAGAAAAAAAAAACTAGTTTAAAATAGAAAAGAAACTAGTTAAACATTATATCCACCTCAAAATCCCATTTTTCTCACCACCTAGGAACGTACCAACTAAAAAATTACTGCGTATCTAATCCCCTTTTCCGATATGACCCCATGCATTACACTTGTCACCACCACTCAGTGGCTGAATGGATAAGAGGTTGGACTGCTAACGGTGAGATTGTCAGATCAAATCCCACCTCTGCAAAGGGGGAAAAATATATATTTTTTTAAATATTAACAAATTACTATGTTAAGATAGCTCACAGATGGCGCCACTAACAGAAAGAAATTGCAATATTTGTTTTTGCAAAATTACTGCAGTTTATGAAACTGCAGTAATTTTGAAGTTGTATCGACCTCAAAAATTCTGCCGTGGAATCGGCCAAATCACTGCAGTTTTCCAACTGTACTTTTTTTGTAGATTTACTGCAGTTTATTTTTAGCTGGGTTTACTTCGCAATATATGCCCGTATGTTACAAACTATACCTCTTTTACGATTATCATGATTTTAGGGTCAGTGGTTACAGATAGATTTAAGTAAGTATGCGATTTTCCAGTGAGTTTTCTATTACTTAATAAATACAACCATAATTAGATAATATTCAATATTAGCAATATTTCTGTCAACATTGGTTAGTCCACAGCCACGTTTGGTTTCAAATAGTAGTAAAAAGTTGATTATATAACCTTAAATGTTTATCTCACACACACAGACACAAACCCAAAACTAATGCCAGTACAAAATGCTTAATTTTGCGATAGAATGTGTCAGTTTGATGCGCATCTAAATACAGATATTTCCCCCAATTTTGTGATGGCTAGACAAATATTCAAACTGGAATCCGAGGTTGTTTTTATTTTCTATTTCCTTATTTAAACATACTTGAATATTTTTAAAAGACTAATCTTTCATAATTTAGGTCACTCGATAGTTGTACTTTTCCCCATAGATATATAACTAAGCAACGTAAGATAATATGTTGTATACTAAAAAAAGTTCTTGAAAAATATCAAACCAATAGTGAAAGTCCCCTCCAATTTTCCCCAAGAATGCAAGTATAATAAACCAATATCAAACCAATAGTGCAAGTCCACTCCAATTTTCCTCCAACAGTGCAAGTCCCCTCCAAAGTCTGTTCCGTAGAATCTAATGAAAATGCTAAACTTTCATAACAAGATTTATCTGATTATAGAACTTTTTTCCATAGCTCTATAACTAAGCAACGAAGGAAAATATGTTATATTATAAAAACAATTCCAAAAATATTATCTCACTAATAATGCAAATCCCATCAAAATCCGTTCAGGAATGAAATACCAATTTGTATTTTATGTATAACAGGGGATCTAACTTAGGATTCCCCTGTTAGACATATTGCCAGGTGTATAGAGCATAGCTGAAATCCATTTTGAATTGAAAACTCTATTATATATATATTTTTTAGAATTGACAAATATTTTTAGATTACCTACTAACAACCATCAAAAGCAACTAATTTTATAAAAATGTCAATTCAGAATAATTATATCAAAATATCAATTCTGTATTCCAAAAATAATTTGAAAATGTAATTAAAAAATGGTATTTTCATGTTAAGGCTTGATATGTAAACAAATCGCCGAAGATTTCATTAATTACAGAAGCCTTTTTTATTCTGGATATTTCAGTGCTAATGCGATTATAATGTTAATCTAGCGTTTTATTATTATTTTTTAATTTAATATTCAAAATTTTTAATTTCGTTACGGAATATTCACAGGAAACAAACGTTGAACCATTGATGTTCTTCTAAGTGCAAACGGGTTTATCCTTCATAATCGGTCTGCACGCGATAGAGATACATTTTAAAAACCTCAAGCGTGAAAATTATTTAAAATTCCATTAAAGAATAGTAAATTAAGATGCATTTTTCAAACAAACTGAGTTTAAAAGTTTTTTTTTTCTCTTTTCGACGGTGTAAAAATTGAAAATGTACGATATTCAAAAGTTTAGAAATTTAAAAAAAAAGAAAAGAAAAACGAAATTTATAATTCAAATTTTTTCAGTGGTTAATATGACGTCAGCGTTACTCACACACGTGTTTTTCCAATTTTGAATATATATTATCATTATCATTAATATTATTATTCTCTACAGGTGATAACGTTTCAATAATTACAAAATTTTGTATGCTTCTTTAAAGAATTGCATAAATATTTCATTTATAATGTCAAAGTCAGATATTTTATAATATCAGTCTAAAAGTTTGTAATTTTTTTTTTTTTTTTTTACTTCTTCTACTTTTACAAGAAGAAAGTATTGGATTCATGAAATTTTTCGAATTCTGGTTTTTGACGGATTTATACTTTTTAGCAGGCCCTGAAGACGATTTGACTGTTTTTAGAAAATATCTGTGAGTCTGTCTGTATGTGACAAAAATGTTGAGTGCACTCTATCTCAATAACTAATGCACGTAATTTAATAAAACATTAGATTCAGTTAGACGTTGACACATGTTGTTGCGTAATAAGTTTTGGTGTAAATCTCGCAACATGTGGCGCTGCAATGCTGCATTTTTCAGGATTTACGCGATTTTAGCGATAGTCATATCTCAAGAACTAATGCGCAGAATTTAATAAACTTTAGATTCACTTAGACCTTGATATAGACCTTGAACTTGGTGCTGATTAGTTTTTCGTGTAAATCGTTCAACATGTGGTGCTACTATGCTACATTTTAAATTATATTCACGATAGCTGAATCTCAAGAACTAATGCACAGAATTCCATCAAACTTCAGATTCTGTTAGACTTTGACATATAAATAGATGCGGATTAAGTTTTGGTGTAACTAGCCCAACAAGTGGCGCTGATATGCTATTTTTATGATTTTCATTAAAACTATATCTCAAGAACTAATGCACAGATTTTCATCAAATTTCAAATTCAGATTGACCATGATATAAATTGGTGCATAATCGCTGTGGATGTATGCGAAACCTGTATGAGATAGAAGAAAGCTTTGAGATTGGCACATCCGACTAGTTATTTTCGCCGTTGTTGATAACGTTACCATCTTTATCATGCCATTTTATTCATTGTTATTCAAAAATTTTAAGGTATTTAAACATCATTGCTGTCTAACTAAAAAATATTTAGTCTTTATTTATTTGCAAATTCGTTTCAGTTATTTTTAATTAATGTTAATTGTATTTTATTTTTCTATATCACATTTTATGATATTTTATTTTTTTATACTGAATACTTTTAAAAACATAAATTAAAAATGAAGAAAAAGCACAAATAAATATATCCATCCAATTGATCTGCACCAGCGAAATTAAAAATATCTACTTTTTGAAGCCGTAGAAAAACAAATATACATCGAAAATCCATTGCATATTCAAATTTCATACCTAAAATTAGAATGTTTTTGTTTTGAATGCATAATAATTAATCTCACAATGTACCACGCATATTTCAAAAGATCTCAAATGTTCCAGGAATAAGAGAAAAGGGGGATCAGGATAGAATGGAAATTTAATCTCAAATCCCAGCAGTCATTCGAGATTTTGAAAAATAAATGCTTATCAGAAATAAAGAAGAATATTTCACCTGATGTAGCAGGCATATTATCACGTTTTTCTAACTAACATTACAAAATCTTTTATAAAATCATAAAGTTTCTGATGCCTACTTGAATTTCAAACAAAACTTCAATAATGAAAAGACAGCTGAGATTAGAATTTCATCTTTCTATTTTAAGACCTTTAAAACTTCTTTTGTAGTTTGAAATTTTGAAAACAATAATCGATATTTTTTTTTTTTTTCCGTGAAGATGGATTATAACATTTAAAAATTGATAACATAGATAAGAAGTGTGTGTACAAATATCTAGAACATTTTCATACGTTTCTTTTTCTTTCTTATTTTATGTAAGGTTATAATAATCAATAATTTGAGATATTTTCATTGAGGAAATTGATTTTTTGTCATATGCTTAATTATTTTAATGCCGAAAGAGATTTTAGAGATCTATTCAAATTAATAAAATATTTACTTAATACTGACAGTTTAAGAATACGTTTTTGTATTTTAATCAATTTTTTCCTTAATGGACAAAATATTTAATGCCATTTAAACAGACGGTGTATAACTGGTAAATATTCTTGAAATTAACAATAAATATTTATTTACGATTTCGTTGTATTTTTAATCATAAACCTAAATTTAATTTTACTAAATTAATTATTCTTTCTCATAAAAATGATATGTATTTCTCTTCGATAATTTAATTTCTTATAATAAAAAAATACCATATATTTGGACGTATAACGCGCATCTACGATATGATACTGTATTTTTCTTTTTATAAATATACTCGACGTAACACATGCACCTCCCCTTTATTTTTTGCAAAGAAACCTTCAGAAGATATGTAGCATGAAAGTACAATGAAAAAGTTAGTTTGTTTCTTTAAAACATATGTAACTGAATTATTGAGTTGTTTCAAATTCAATACGCTGGGAACTTTTTTTTATTTTTATTTTTTTTAAAGGTGTTTGTTTCAGAACATTTATCAAGCATTTCTATATGAACTTTCATTTACCCTATCTGTGCATGAAAAAACTGTTGCAGCTTAACAAAAAAAAAAAAAAAAAAAAAAAAAAAAAAAAGAGTAAATGATACAATGCATTTCAAACACTTTAACAGAAACAGCGGTAAGTACATATTTTTATAGAGGACTTAGAGGCTGCAAAATATGCTCTTTGAGATAATTCACAATTTGTTGCCAAAATTCGCGGCAAATCGTCGCATCTGTGCATTTTTATGTACATGTATAGAGGAATATTACTGTACAAGTGTTTTCTTCAATCAAATGATTTTCGCCGATTTTCAAAATTTGCAGATATATTTAATTTCAGGATGGATTTTTTTTTGTTTAATTCAGGATTGGATATGGATAGCGAATAGCTGACAGAATTGATAAGGAATATTTGTTTAAAATGTGAACATTAAAAAGATCTTTCAATAGCTAGCGAGTAGTGTTCTTCTTGTCCCTCTTAAAACCCAATAAATTAAATTAACCCCAATTAATTAAATAACATAATTTTTCAGAACATTGCAGGTGTTATTGTAGAATATTTCATGTATGGCAAAGAAACTTCATGTGGTAGTGATGGAATGGAGGACGAAAATGTTACTCTTTAGTGGTAACAACTGTTTGACCAAGTCTGTATTGCAAAATACTAATTTTCTAGGTTAAGTAGTTATAATGCAAACGAAAATTATATTTTATTAGTTATAAATCAATATCAAACGTGAAAGGAGAATTTTTTATATACAGAAATAGAGCGCACCAGAGTGTACAAAACAGTAACAAAAATTTACAGCAAATTTCTCAGAAATGCATTTTAAAAATCAGTGAGCACACTAAATCCACCAGCTTTTAATGAAATCTCATCTTTTTTAAATTAATTGTAATGAAATGCATAGATTTTTGTCAAAAAGAGAGATATTTGTCATTTCTGTGTAACTTTAAATGTTTGACTAAAACGTTATATTTTATTTTTAAACCGATACCAGTTCACAAAAAAATGCATACTTTTCACAACGGTCACGACGTATTTAAAAAATGTTTGTAGGGGAAAAAAGTGTTTTAGTTTCATTACTATAGGTAAAGTCAACAATAACATAACTTACCCACCGCTTGAACATATATGTCGAAGCAGCTGTTTAGTCGCCCATTTCACTATATCAACTAAATAAAATACAGTTTTCTTTTTAATAAATGTATAATAAAATAGTGTAAATAGAATTTTACAAACACCTCGCATTTCCTTAAAGATAATTCCCCTCCCCCCCCCCAAAAAAAAAACACACACACATTTGAGGACGTCAAAGGGGAATTACTCTTTAATTGTCCGCCAGATTTTTAAGCTAAAATCAACATCATTAGTTTGCCATTTAGGTTAGAGCAGTTGTAATGTTAATTTGAAATTTTTGAATTGGTGACAATTTTTTTTAAGAAGACAAGAAAATGTTTTCATAAAATAACAAAAGGTGTATTATTTTTCTGTATTATTTATCGGGATAAACGTATATATGCAGTCCTAGGATGACACACAATATAAAGCTTGAAAAGATGTGGGATTAGTTCTTCACAAAAAGTAATTTACAGTTCGTAATCGCAGTAATTATCAAAAAGGCTCAATATCAAGCATTTCACAGAGTTGTTGTTTTAACTGTCGCCATACTATTATGATTTTCTACACTGTTAAACATTTGTATCAAACTGTCCAGTCATTCGACCGTTTTTATAGAAAACCGTTACATAACAGTAATTTAACACTATTCTGACAATATTATTGTACATATTATGGTCCGAATAGAGTTAAATTACAGTTATGTAACCATTTTCTGTAAAAACGGTTGAATGACCGGACAGTTTTGCTGCAAATTTTTAACTGTGTACGTGGTGAATTATATATTTCCTTCTCCAGAAATCAAGCAAAATTGACCACAAAATTTAAAATTGAGGAGGCAAAAAGTGAATACTTTAAAAATATTTAGATAACAATTTTAAGGCTGCTGACATTCAGTAGTTCTTAAAACCTAAGAATGACAGTTAAAGTTTAATCACCGAGTTTAAAGTGACATGTTAGAGTACCACAGAGTATAAACTAAACAGAATAAACTAAATGGTATATTACATTTTAAATATGGAGAGATTATTATGGAATTAGATTAAATTGTTTCATTTTTGGGAATGCAAAATTAGGTTTGAATGTCATTATCTACATATCTGAATGATGTACGTTCTTTTAGGAATTTTGCACTCTAGTGGGAAGAAATTAACGTTCTATGTTATAAATAATATGTTTAAATACATGCCTTATTTTAAACACTGAAAATATTTCCACTACAAAAAATATATATATTAACGATTCGAACATGAAATATTTCTTTTAAAAAATAAATAAAAACCTAAAATTTTTCGTACTTTTTTCAAAACTTTATTAGGCATTGTAACTTTATTCAATTTTCTGAAGTGAACTTGAAGAAGTATTTCATTTACCCATGAGTCACCATTCTTCTTGCGAAAAGTAATCCAGATACTAAATCTCCAAGCAAATAAGATAAGGAGCTTAGGAAAAGTAGTTTACCGCACTGCACATTCAATCTGTTTAGGGTGGAAGAGTATGGCATCATGAATATTTTATAAGAACCAGTTCTGAATTTTTATTGCGTAAATACTCCTCCTATCGCCAGAAAAAATTTATTCACGTAAAAATACTCTTGAATAAATTACGAGTTTACAGCTACAGTAAAAATATCTAATATCTTAAATTTTTAAAAAGTGTAAATAAAAACATTTACAGCTATTGTGAAATTTAATTAGGTATTATGTTGTGTTTTTGGATAATGGGATAATCGTAGTTAAATAAAAGATCATGCAAAAATCACTATGCAGTTGAATAAAAGAACGGTTAAACGATTATTGCATAAAGAAATATGTATGTTGTCATGATTGAAATTTTAAATGTAAAATATTTTGTAATGATAATTTAAGATAAGATTATAACATTAAATGTATGCGTATTTCTATACTACATACAGTCTGTCTCAAAAGTTCTGGTGCACGCTTAAATATGATAGTAAAATTAGAAAGATATGTATAAAGGATTATTTCATAATAAGTACTGAAACGTTTTTTTAAATGAAACATAGTAGACTGTAATAAAAAATTCCCGAGGTTACTAAATTTTATTTAGTAGATTTGTATCCTACGGAATTTTTTAGTAACCGGTATTGTAAACCGGAATCGTTTCTAGTTGTTTTCTAGTAATTCTTATAGATTTTCTTATAACTGAGTAAGTATACAATTTTTTTTTTAGTAATTGCAATTATCAATGAGAAAAATTAATTTTGTTTTAGCAGATCAACCAATTTTTACAGTGTAGTGATAATAGAATGTTTTTGTCAGCATTATTCATTTAAAAAATACGTTTTTTTATACTTTTGTAAAAAATCCACTTTTTCAAAACATGCACATTACAGAAATTTTAACAAATGCTTGATTGGTTGCAACAAACCAATCATTTTCACTAAACATTATAACTTTAAAAATATTCTATTTCAGTTGGTTATTTAATGTGCCGAAAGCTACAGAATTCGCAAAAGAGGAAAATTTAAGTACATTTAAGTTGAACTCAAAACGTAAGCCTGTTATTGAAGTTTCTAGTACATTAAATCGTTCAAAGCGAGGAATATACAGTGTATTTGCTAAAAATAATAATTTCATCTGAAAACGAATATGCGTGCAAGTGTAATAAATGTTCTGATTGATTGAAAAATTGGAAGATTAACGATAAAGAAAAATATGTCCACAAGGCAAAATAAAAATAATCTCGGTGTCAATGTCTCAAATAACACATTACATAGACGCATAAGAGACTGCAAGAAATTGTTTAAAAAAAAATGTCTTGTAAACCGCACCTAAAATGAGAGGAAAATTTAAGTACATTTAAGTTTAACTCGAAATGTAAGTCTGTTATTGAAATTTCTAGAATATTAAATCGTTCAGAGCGAGGAATATACAGTTTATTTGCTAAAAATAACAGTTTCAAGTGAAAACTAATATGCGTGCAAGTGTAATAAATGTTCTGACTAATTGGAAATTTGGAAGATTAATGTTAAAGGAAAATATGTCTACTAGGCAAAATAAAAATAATCTCGGTGTCAATGTCTAAATTAACACAATACATAGACGCATAAGAGACTACACGAAGTTGTTTCAAAAATGTCTTGCAAACCGCGCCTAAAATCACACCATAAACAGGCCAGAATAGAAAAAAACAGACGAGCTTGAAAGTACAGGTCGTACGGGAACACGCGCCCTATTATTCAGCGATGTAAACAAGTGGAATCAGGATGGTCTTGTTGGCCGGAATTGTTACTGGCATGACCTCGGGAAACAGCTACTCACTATCTCCACTCTGATGGTTTGGTAGCGATTGGCTTTAATGGCCAAATCTACACGGCATTTCTCCATGGGAAAGAAAAGTCAACAAGACACTAGATCGAAAGACACTAGATCAACATCTATTTCCATTTGTTGACATCTTAAGAAGTTCCGAGTGGAGATTTCAGCCTGACTATGCTTCAATTCCCAACTCGTATAATACAAAACCGTTGTTTTGTGCATGAAATTTTAACAATTTATATTATCCAGTTTTAGGTTCGGCCTTAAACACATTTGAGAACATTTGGAGTATTTTACCGGTTTAGTATACAAGAATGGAAAGCAACATCACTGTAGGAATGAACTAAAAATATGCATTAAAAATGCACTGCATCTTTTTTTCACCAATTATATAGTCTAAAATGATTAATTCAAAGGAAAGATAATTGTTTGAAATCCTCCAAAATCAGGTTAATACTATTAATAAATAGCGTCATATCAAAGTATTAAATAATGTGGGGTTTTTTTTCTTCGATTGTGACTTAACTTTTGAGAAACTGTATAGTTAAAGTTTTTGGGGTGTTTTATGAAAATAAATGTACCCATTTATCCATTTTGATATGATTAATTTTAAATATTTTATAGAATCTAATAAGTAAATTATATGGTTTTGTTTAATTTGGTATTTTTATTTAATTAAAAAAATTTTTTCGTTGTGCCTAAACTTTTGTGACACATTGTAAGTCGAACTGCTGACACTATGAAACATCTCAAAAATATTATTTTATTTCACTTCGTAAAATACATTTATGTGTTTAAAAAATAAATACGCGTGAAACCAGAGTCTATTCTGTTTCTTTTAAAAGACATGCAATGGTAACATCCTATAATAGTACGAAGTGAAACACTGTCATCGTATTATGTAGCATTATAAGTAGGTAAAAGCATTATGCCTTCAGACAAGATATATGTATGGCATTTATCAAAGTAACTCCTATCCATAATATAGTACTACATTATACACGTTTCAGCGAAAAATGTCATGTCTCCTGAGATTTCAAAGAATATATAAATGGCATAGGGTTGAAAGTTTCCTTCTTTGGGAGAAAAAGGTTGGAGAAAAATACAACAAATATTTTTCTTTTCGTTTGTTTACTCTATTACTTTAATTTATTATTAGTAAATATGCAGATCTGGAGCTTCAACGTCAACTGTAGAAATCACTTTTCTATCGTAATAAAATTTTCTATAATATTTAAATTTCATACGCAATTTAATTTTTAACGTCATTCATAAGACATAAGTACTTAATATACCTCGAATATTAAGGAAATGTAATTTTTAGCAACAGTCACATAAAATCTGTTTTAATGCGATGATGTTCTTGAAATGCTTGTACTTTTTAATTTTTCAAAGATAGGCTTTTCTGGGGAGACAAGACCCCCTAAACCGCTACATTACCTCATTAATTTTACATTCGTAATTTCTAATATAAGTGATGTTTTAATATATAATATTAGAAATGCATTATACACTGTGATTTTAAAACGTTAAGCCTCTCTTTTTTTCAGTAGATTTTAAAGTAGCCTAATAACAATATGTACATACATACCAAAAATAAAACAGCTTCAGCTCTTGAAGAAATTGAATAAAATGTTGCGTAACAAAAAGCCATATGGAAATTTGAATATAGTGCAAACTACCCCTTCAACATTTTTATATACATTTTCTAAATATCAATTTAAAAGTTAAAAATGATCGTATATTTCCCGTACATTTTCTGCACTACTCTCCGAAGAACATCTATTCCTGAAAAGTCTGAACATGTATTTTAACTCCCTTAAGCTGAAATAATACATCTTTAGCTACTTAAAGAAAAATATTCATTTTACAGGAAAAAAAAACTTTCAGCCAGGACGTTAGTTAAAAATTATTAAATTTACAGAAATAAACTGTAAATTGTTTAATTTATTGGCAAAATCTTTTAAAATAGCATAGAGTTAACAATAAATGCTTTATTCGTTTCTAAATTAATAGGTTTATTTTTTCAGTCTTGGCTGAGAAATTTTTGTAAATTGAGCAGCTATTAGATTTTTTTCCTGTTTGATGATATGAATAAGGAGGGTAATTTGTTTTCTGGCTGTATTGATAAATTCTCAGTTTTCAAGAACACATTTAACATATAATTGAATTACGACATTTTCTTCCAAAAATTATATTTAACTCGTTCAGAAAAGACATACAGTAATTATCTTTCTCTAGAAACAGAACGACGTTTCATCTTCTTGAAATATATTGATCCATTTCCAGAGACCTTGAAAATATTTTTGCTTGCGGCTTTAAAAATGCTTTTCAGTTGAAACAATTTATTGTCATAAGTTCTTTCAGTTGAAATGAAACCAAAAGTTCTTGCGGTGAATTACTTTTATATGTCATCTATATCCATTGCAAGTGAATAATAACATAGAAAATGTATGTGACACATTGTATTTTGATTCACAGAAAATTATACATAGAAGTGTATTTAAATAAAATTATGTTATATTCACCCATTTGAATCGACAAAAGAGTGATTTTGTTTTAGACATGAATATTAAAATATATAGTTGATATGTAACATTTGAAGCAAAATTGTGTTCGAAATTTTGCTTTTGAATAATTTTTATTGCAACATAAATTTCAGAGATTACTAAATACAGTATAGGAAAATTTCATTTCTAAAGCCACTTTTTTAAAACGTTTATTTTGCAATTTGCGCTCAGTATTTCAGGACATCTAAACACAAAATAAGATTAGCTAGAGAAAATGATTTTATGTGTTGTTGTACAACATTTTTTTTTATAATTTAAATACTGTAAAAAATAATATAAATATAAAAAAAATAACCAACGTATGTGATTTGCTTTGTAATTTTAATGCTTCAGTTGTTACAAATATAGAAAAAAGAGGTTCACATAAATTTAGATATTAATAATGTAATTCGTGGCGTCTGTATTAATGATTTAGAAACTAATTGTTTTTTAACATATGATGTTAAATATTTAAGGCTGAAGTTTTTAAATTTAGAATTAACGCATTCAAAGATATTAAATTATCTTTTGTTACTTTCAGATTAAAAATTTTGCAATTTAAGGATTTGAAAAATTTATTCGTTAGTTACTAGCAAAACTCGTGACTTTGCGTGCGTAGCTGTTGAAATCTTGCAAGTGGATTTGCGCGCCTATTTTTATTAGAGGAAATTATACTGCTACGGGTAATTCAGAAATAATTTATTAATCCACATTTTGAATAAGCTTCACACTTAGGCTGCATAAGGTGAACATAAGATTTAAGTTAATCAGAATATATAAAATTAATTCCAAATAAATCATAGTTTAGAATGTATTTCAAAGGATTATTAGAAATATGTATTTATTAGAATTTATCAAATATAATCATTTAACTTCATTACAATACTAATAGATGACAACTTAATTGTATATATATTAACTAAATTAAAACCATCATCTATGGTCATCGTCACGATTTTGTTTTTCCTGTGTTGGCCATAGATGATGGCTGAAATGTTGATGGTTTTAATTTGATTTTACTGTATGTGTATTTTTAACTTTAAGACATTTTTTATACACCATTTAGTAAATTGTGATATTTTATAATAACGTCCTTATTGTGATACTTTTTCATGGTGTAATTGTCCACCATTTATATTAATATATGCCTTTTATATAAACTGTAATTTAAAAAGTACTAAAAATTGAGATAATTTCAATTGATTTAATCATTGCAATTAATTTTACCGGTAATTACACACCATAATGTTTAATTTTAAATTTTAAATTAAAAAATCGTCAATTAAAAAAATATTGAGGATGTTAAATTTTTCTTAAAAATAACGACTAAAAAATAAATTCTATAACTTTTCTTCCTGGAGCAAAAATATAATCTACGTTATGGCACTGAGATATAACTTAGACAGAATCTGAAAAACATCTTATATCAGGAGCTAGGTTAGAACCAAGGCTCGCTTTAGAGAACCATAATTCCTGTTTTTGCCATTTTAGACGATACGGTCATCGCGACTTTGTTCAATCGCCCTTTGAAAAAGCTTTCCAATCCGCTGAAAGACAGAAAAACACTATTATTACGCATGCGCAGTACAGTGTAAATTGCTATAAGGGGAATCTCTTTGCCTTTTAAATATACTAGGGCGTCGTACCCGGATTTCCCGGGATACAGAATATATGTGAAAACCATTTTTTTCTAGATTGAAAACTCTAATAGATTTTTTACATTTAATGATTTTTTGATAATCCTAAAAACACCAAAGAACATTTTTATATGTAACATGTGCATTATATATTCAAATAAAATTTTGAAAATTGTTAAAAGCGTAATTTCGTATTGGCCTCATCCCAAAAGTTAACAGCTTAAGAAATCGCTAAACAGGCCGTTTATCTACAGATTTTTTTTTTTCATTCTGTTAATTTCAGTCGTTTTAAGTGCATATTTCAAATACATGTTTTTTTTAAATTTGTGTTTTATTTATACTATTTTATTTATTGTTTAATGAGGTTTTAATTTCGTTATTGAAAATTAGCTGGAAACAAATGCTGAACTTTTTATATCGTTTAAAATGCAAAAGAATTAATATTTTGTAATCGTCTGCAATCGATAGAGATAGATTTTTAAAAATCATGCTTGAAATTTAATTTAAATGCTATAATAAATCAGTCAATTTAAATGCAGTTTTCAAACGAATTGCCTTTGAAAGTAGATTTTTTCTCCTAACCTGAAAAATGAAAATGTGCAATGTTTAGAAATTAAAAGAAAATGCAGTAGCAAAAATCACAAAACCGAAATTTTGTTGTCAAGCGTTGCCAGTCGCAAAATGCTGTCAACGTTACGCACGGACACGTTTGTCTTTTATAATATAGATAGTGCAATGTAAAAGTAATAGTTTTAAGTGGTGATCTCGTTGATAGTTTTTTCTCATATCAGATTCTTTTTTTTTTCTTTTTATAGAGCATTTTATCATACTAATTACATAACATTTCGTTATTTATAATTTTATATGTATACATCTTACATACTTTTATATTGTATATCTTATAAAGGGCATACATTAAATAAAATACAGTAACTTTCAATACATATAATGAATATAATAAACATTTCATCTTCACATGAAACTAATGATAACTAACAAAGATGTTTCAGAATCCTTATTCAACAACAAAAAAAAATTAGCTTAATGCAATGATGATTACCGTTTAATTTGTATTTAACATGAAGACCAGTCACAAATAAGTCAATGATACATTATAACCTTCTAGAGGACATTCCCTAAAACTAACGTTTATTTTCATAGGAAATCATTTCATAACCGACAAGAATGTTTCCAATTATTAATGTCAATAAGTAACTATGTCGATTAAAAAGAATGTAAAGCTCTTTAAGTATAAACTTCACTTTCCATTCATAAACATTATAAATGCATTAAAAATTATTAAATCATTTCGAAATATTCATAAAACTCTTATCATTCTAGCAAAAGTAACGTTTGTTGTATTCGGGGACTTGCGTGACCTAACTAAACTATTTTTTTTTTTGTCTCCGAGATTTTTATAAACAAATATTATTTCAAAAGACAAATTGCTGTAATTTTGAACGTTTCATTTTTTTTCCTCTGCACTTTTTGAGTTTTTTTTAAACATAAATATCCGAACTTTTTATTACAGAAGAATTTATAAACTTTTAAACGCCAAAATTAATAGCCAGGATTTCTTTAAATAAAGAATGTGCAAATTTTGTGTTTTTAAATAAATGAAAATTAGAAAGTATTTTAAATATGTTATAAAATTTTCTTATAATAAGATATTTTTTAGTAGATTTATGTATTTTAAAGGATTTTTACAAATATCTTATTTAAAAAGAAATATATTTCTAATCTATAAGGTCATAACAACATTTTAAGGAATTTTAAAGAATTTTTTATAGCATTATTTTTCTACTTTCCTAGCATTTCGTGTTCTATTTCTTTATTCTACTAGTACTTCACAGTCCAGTGGTTCGGAATACGTTCGCAGTGTGAACAAATTATTGTAAGTAATATAAGTGATTTTTAAAAGGAAATAATAGATACAAATTTCTTCTTTCATATAATTTTATTTTTCAGATCATAATGTGGAAATTTTTTATAGGTGTATTTTGACGTGTCGAGCAGAAAATTGAAATCACAGTTTGCACGTATGATTACAAAAGAATGAAAAGTAGAAAGTATTTTAAATATGTTATAAACTTTTCTTATAATAAGCTATTTTTCAACATGAAAAAAAAAAATTGTGTGTAATTATACTTTAGAATCTTCTGCTTTCAAACATCCTAAAAATGTTCGTTATTTTTTTTAATAACAAAAATCTATCTTTCTTATTAAACATTTTCAAAATTTTAGCACTATAACATAAAAAAAGAAAATATTTTTTCGATAAAAATAGATGAACATTTAGGCTGATTTTATAGAACCTAGAAAATATAATATATCTTAAAATTTCAAGTAAAAAATATTGAAAAGTTTAGTAACTAACATGCGCGGAAAAATTCCTGCTCTGAAAATCAGATTTTTAGAAAAATGACATTAAAACTCTCTATTTCAAAATACTGCATGTTTAACAACAATTAACAGAGCCATTCATTTTGCTTTATAGCTTTTAGAAATAAATACTCTAATATATATATATTTTTTTCAAAAATTGAATTTTTTGAAAGTTCAAGAGTCGCAAGTGTCCTTATATATTGAAGTCTATAAAAATAAGATTAGTCTGATCATCTGGAAACTCATTAAGAGAAAATAATTCAAAGAGTTCGGTATGACTAGTGGGCATTTCTGCCTGATACCGATTCTTTGGAAACAAATAAACAAGAATGTAAAATGTTTAAATTTAATGTAAAAATTGGAAAACTATTCATTTTCACAAAATCGGTTTTATTAGAAGTTTTATTTTATTTAAAACTAAAATTTTGGAAATGCAAACGCTTTACTTAAAAGACACGTTTCTCAAAAAGAATAGTAATTATAAAGCAAATTTAATGGTAAAAAAGTCCTTCCGGCCTGCACCGGGAGGAAAAGGTAGCTTTCATAGTTCATGTTTTTAAAAATTCAACTCATTTTACTCAAACACCCGAAGCTAAAATGCATGGTACCCGATTATGGAAGATTCAATCCCGGTTTTCGTTAAAACTGAATTTGAATGCAAATTTCAGCATGAGAGTTACAGCATAACAAAAATTAGATTGTTTCAAAATGTCAGCCTCCCCTAAAATTTCAAACTGCCATATCTTAGCCTTTTTTTAAGATGAAAACAAAACAAAAATGTTCTGGAATCCTTGTATCACGATCTAACATTTAACAGAACATTTTTAATTTTTAATTTTTTATACATCTTTTTAAAAAATTAAAAAAAAAATAAAAAATTTCACTTGCCGCCATTTTGAAACAAGATGGCGCATGAAGCTGTCCAACGAACTCGGTCGAGACTTTGGTATGCTCTGTACACATTATCAGTCACATTCATATCGGTTCATAAATACGAGAGTTATAGAATAACAAATATCAGATTGTTTCAAAATATCAGCCACCTTAGAATTTCAAACTGCCATATCTCAGCCATTTTTTAAGATATAGCCAAAACAAAAAATGTTCTAGAATTCTTGTAACACTTTCTAACACTTAAAAGAAATTTTTCAATTTATAATTTTGTTGCACATCATTTTGAATTTTTAAAAAATTTAAATTTTTAACAGGCCGCCTTTTGAAACAAGATGGCGGATGAAGCTGTCCAACGAACTCGGTCGAGACCTTGGTATGTTCTATACACATACTCAGTCACATCCGAATCGGTTCATAAATAAAAGAGTTACAGCATGACATACGTCATATATATATATATATATATATATATATATATATATATATATATATATATATATATATATATATACAGAGCCGTAACTAGCCATTCCTGGGCCCTGTGCAAGAATTCGCATTTGGGCCCCTTTATTAATTAGGTTTGGAAAAATGAAAAAAAAAACGTCACAATAAAATTTTTTATTAAGTTTTATTTTAATTGCACTTTTCTGGCTTTCATTTCGGCAAATTCGTTAATAACATCATCATAATTAATATTTTTAACTATATTGTATTCTATTGAAATAATAGACAGATTGGTAATCGTTCTTGTCCGATAGTTGATCGTAAATAATTTTTTATTAATTTCAGCTTGCTAAAACTTCCCTCGCACGAAACAATAGAAATGGGAAGAGTGAAAAATATTCGAAGGGCGACACTGATATTTGGGTAAGATTCAATTAAACCAAAATCATGAAGAGTCGGTAGAATATCAAGCGGAGATGCAGTTTGTATGTTTTGTATAAGAGCCGTTACTTCAAACTTCAAACTTTCAATTTCACATGTGAAGTCGTACTTTTTTAAATCTTTGCTGTACTTAATAGCGAGATATGCAGCCGATTTTTTTAAGTCAGCGATACTCATATGCTGTAAAGACGAGCCATACAGAAAGCAAAAATAATCACAGATGGTTCTCATTTTTTCATAACGCAAATCTATCTGAGACAACAGAGTGTCAAGAACACTGTACATTTGTATTTTAAATGACTCTTCAGCTGTTAATTTACTTCCTTCATCTGATGTTTCATCTATTTCCATTTTCTTCACTCTTCTTTTCCTTTTATTAAGAAATTCCTTCTCTATATCCATTTTTTCAGCCAAACTTTGTGCTTCCTGGATATTTTGTTCAAAACCTGTATCTCGAAGCCCATGTAATGTACTACGTAAACCAGCACTTAGTTTTGTTCCAATATCTATTGACAAATCTTTCTGTTGTAATACTTTGTTTGTTCGATCGATGCATTGTAGAATTTTATTCCATATAGAAAGTGTACAGATAAACTTATAATTAATATGCAGAATCAAACTTTGTGCATTCGATACAGCTTCCGGATTCGAAAAATCGTTTGTAATCATTTGAAGTCCTTCCATTACTTCAGGTAATTGTAAATACAGCGCTTTTATTGCTCTGGCCTTTGATTACCATCTTGTATCAGAACAACTTTTAAGTGATATTTTTAAGCACTTCATTAAAGTTTCCCAACGAATTGTTGAGGACGAGAAAAAATTAAACAACCTCTGCCCACTACCAAAAAAAGCAATCATTTCAGGTGTTGTAGATGCACCGGGGGCACCGGCTAAATTTAGATTATGAGCTGCACAAGGTACAAATATTGCTAAATCATTAATTTCCAAAATACGTGCACTTACTCCCTTATATTTGCCAGCCATATTGGCATCGTTGTCAAATCCTTGCCCTCTGCAATCCTGAATGTCTAATTTATCAACATTTAGTTTATTCAAAATTTCAGATGATAAACCTTCTCCCGTTTTTTCATGAGATTGAATAAAGTTTATGAAGCTTTCTTCAATCATTACCTTCCCTTTACAGTCAACATGGACATATCTTATAATCTGACTCATTTGCTCTTTTCTTGAAACATCAGGAGTGCAGTCGAATAAAATTGTGTAGTACTTTGCCTTCTTAATTCTGCAGATGATTTCATTTCTAGTTTTGTCCCCAACTAATTTTATTATTTCATTTTAAATAGTGGGTGAGAAATAAGACACTGAACCCTTTTTATTTTTTTTCAATATGTTCCTTTAAAGTAGTATTATAATGGCTAGCAAATTCAATCAAATTTAAAAAAATGCCACAATTTGGATCTCCAATAATTTCATTTGAACCTCTAAGAGCAAGATTACATTTGGCGCAGAATAGAATAGCATCCAATATTATTTTCAATATTTCATGCCATATCATTTTTCCTTGTTAATGGAATTAATTACATAATCATCAATTGCATTTCCTGATTTTATATTCTTTTACATTACTTTCCATTTCACATACGAAATTCGATGTTCCGGAGAATTTTCGTGTCGGGGAATAACCGGATGAAGATGCCTCCAATCATAAAAACCTTTTTGTGGGTCTGAAAGATTATGCGATTTTTGCCCAAAAAGCACGCAAGGAAAGCCAAATACTGCATTTTGATTAACGGAATATAAAATCCATTTTCTTTTAACAGTTTCTCCGTTAATTTGTTTAACATAAAACCAGTCCTTTGTAAATTTTCGACCTGAATCGTCTACTTTTAACGTATTAAAGTTAATGTTGTCGCCTTGATCTGCACCATGTGAGACAAGAGAATGTATTAATTTACCAGTAACGGCAGGCCAGGAATGGGGATCGTTGTAATTAAGCAGTATTTCTTCTGGAACAGTACAGAACATATTTTGTTCGGTATTATCAGTTTGTGAAACAGTACTTTGTGCAGGCTCGTCCTCTTTTGAATTATTATGGGGCAAATGTAGTGAAATACCTTGTGAAATAGCAGAATATTCGGTAATATCACTTTGTGAGACAGTACTTTGTACAGGCTGATCCTCTTTTGAACTATTATGGGGGAATTGTAGTAAAATACCCAGTGAAGCAGCAGAATGTTTGGTATTATTAGTTTGTGAGACAGTACTTTGTGCAGGCTCATCCTCTTTTGAATTATAATGAGGGTATTGTAGTAGAATATCTTGAGAAGCAGCAGATTGCTTTTCTTGCAATGGATCGTTTTTGTTACTCGGAGAATTGTCGTTAATTGAAGGGGTAGATGCAAAATGTAGTGTTTTTTTATCACCTTGTGAAGTAGTGCTAGATTTGACCTCTTCCACACTTCCTCTATTCTCCTAGTTTTCGGTTTTTAGCCATTTACCAAACTGTTGCGACATTGACTTGCATTCTTCCAATTTTCGTTTCCTTATATTTCTCTTTTGTGCACCTGACAAATGCTTAGACATTTTAAAGCTAGAAAACAAAATATTATTGTTAGCATGTTGCCTGTACAAGTATAAAACTGTTATAACGTACATAAACTGCTTTTTATAGAACGAATGCAAGCGTGTGACGAAATATCACTTGCTTGGAGGACTTTTATTTGCCATATTCCGATGTTTTTTTTCCAATCAAACATTTCTCAGAAAATATTAAAAATCTAAAAATTTGTTACACATGAAATTGATTATTAAAACGTCGCCATAAAACTCAAATGTAAAAGGAATCGTAAAAGGTTTCAAACATTTAAACAATAAATCCTCTCGTTTAAAGCGATGAAAAAAATAGAAGCAAATATTTTTTTCTACCGCCAGTAGACAATTCTAAAGTCACGACCATTTGTCTGCTATCCAGATTGATTAGAAGATGGGATGAAGTCTATCAAGCAAAATATAGGAAACGTTTAATTAACGATGTTGAAATAGCAGATAAAAGTCTCCAGACAACAATTTCATCAACAATTTTAATTCAATTTTACAGATTTAAAAATAAGCCAGTAATTTTAGAACTTTTAAATCAAATCAGTTGGCTGATCCAGACAGAAACAGGTCCTTTTTAGAATCCCTCCACGAAACTCTAACAAAAATGGGCTCTTTTAATTATTCCTTTAAGACTTAATAAAATAATATATATAATATATAAAATATAATATATTCAATAAAATAAATTATTCAATAATTCCTTTTAATAAAACAAACCCTTCACAAAATTTAATAATATAATAAATTACATAAAAATAACATTTTCTTGTTTTATAAATTGAGAGACAAGAAAGAAAAAAAAACCCTACATGGACCCTTCAAATTCGATATATGTTTACCTTTAATAAGATTTAAAATAATAATAATAATTATAATAATAATAATAATTAAAATAACAATTCTTCTACAAAAAGTTTTTCCAAGATTATATACATAAATATTTTCAATGATTTCACTTACCTTTAAATTCTGGCCTTAAATTTCTTGGTACTTCTTTTTCTTTGAATAAGAAATAAATAAGAAATACAAATTAAAAATATCAAGAGACATTAGAATTAGATAAAAGAGTAAACTGTGCCGTTATAAAGCACGACCACTTAATAAAATCGATTTCCGTACTTATTTTCGCTTTCCGCATAAAAACATAGAGCTCGGTGGAAGCAAAAACAGAATAGAATTCGAGACAGGTTCAATGTTGCCAAATGACTAAAAGTAAACTTTACGTGAAATAAGGAAAAGAAAATACCCAAGTTTTTTTTTCGAAAAATTTTATTGTTCCCGAACATTTATTTCCCCACGAATTACTTGTCCTCAAAATTTGACAAAACGGGCTTTCGGAAATGAATTTTCTTTCATAAGGTTAATGATGATATTTATTGAAATGGTTTGCAGTGTTGGAAAATGAATTCAGTTTACATGTTGGCGGGTTGTCCTGTAATTTAGATTTATTTTTTTTTCAGTGATTATTGTTCAATTTTTTCTAAATTTTTTACGAATTAAAAATATGGTGTTCCCTTAACCATTTTATGAAACAATATGCATATTTAATAGTGAAAACGTAAGCCAAATCCAGCGAAATATCCCACTTTTTTCGTCGATTTTTTCTTAGATTTTATTAATTTTTTAAAAAATATTTGTGCTCCCCCGAATGTTTCAAAATTTTTGTAGTAGCTGTAAATCCAGTCTGCCGAGATGCTGTAAAAAGATTGTGTCGAAATAGGGACGTTTATTTACTTTTAATGTAGAAAAAATATCGCTTCCGAGAGGTAAAGTGACCTGCGGTCGTGAATTTTTTAAACGAGTTAAAATTTTCCTATTTTTGAAAACCGATTGCACTGACGATTAGAAGAAAGTATTGGCATTAAGGCATATTTTTTGCTTATCGGTGCCCCTAAAATTGCGACCTGGGAGGGGGAGGGGGTGTGGAACGTTGGTATATTATGGGAAATGTTTACTGCGAAAACGACTCTTTTTTGCAAACATTTTTCAAAGGGCTAACAACGATATTTTTTCGAACTAATTGCAGAATTTGAGACGTAAAGGTACTAATTTTAAGACTGTATCTTCCATATTTCAAATGGTTTGGTTAAAGGAAGTTAAAAAAATGGGAAAAAAACGGCATTTGGTAAAAATATAAGCGAAAAGACAAGTATACTTTACTGTATTCAAAGTATAACCTAGCATAAGTTTGCCAGGTACGTAGGTAAGTTGAAAATATCAGTTCTATATTAATTCGAATGTTCATGTTGATAAGCAGAGACATCTAGGATCTAAATAACACAAAACTTAACCGTCAAATCGCGCAGTAGAAAGGCAGAAATTTATTTTTCAATTAAAAAATATAATTTCTTATGCACATCATTTTGGGGGCCCCCCTTTCAGATGGGCCCTGTGCGGCTGCACCTGTTGCACCTGCCTAGTTACGGCACTGTATATATAAATCAACATTTGAACGGAGGGTGGTTTGGGGGTCATGTTTGGGGGATCGGTGAAAATATACAAAATTTTTTTTGAACTGCTTTCCACCGAACGGCTGCAATAGGTAGCTTTTTGTAATGAAAGCTACCTAATAAAACTATATACATATCATGTAGACTCATTATAATTGAAATCAATACCTTTTTTACTAATTTTTCCATTATCCCTGCTCTTTCAAATGTCTCCATTTTGAGATAAGGGGATTTAAATATTTTGAAATATGTATCAATAGAAAAAAACCCGAAGAAGCGAGGATTTTTTAATTGATGACTGAGCACGGTTGCACTGGAAAGGATAACAAAACGGGAATTATTTCATAAAAAAGATTTTTACAGGTTTTACATCGCATTTCTTTTCAATAAAGTAGCAAAGACATTATTATACGAAAGTTTGATAATAATTTATAATAACAATAGTGTAATATAATATAAAATATTTCTTATGAATTATATTATAAAGATTACAAATATTAAAAATGAATATCTAACTAGTCCACCTAGTTTTACTCTGTTAAATTTAAGATATAAATTGAAAATCCTAATATATTTCAAAATAGGACAAAAATGGGTTTTAAAATAATCTTTCAATTCAAAAGTGATATCTAATAGTGTTGCTAGTACACTGTAAATAACTGCTTGCTTTGCAAAAGATATGTCAGCCAAGACATAATTGAAATAAATGATTTTTATATAAAAATGTATTTATAATACTTAAACACAGAATTTATTATTATAATACAATACGTTCATAAACATTTTACAGTCAATCAAAAGTTTTTCTTTTTAATTTTGTAAATAAATGTCAATATATAAAGTAGTGTGAAAATCAACTGGGACAAGGAGGATAATTTTTTGACTTCAGACATTGTTTGTGCTCTTAAAAAAGTTTAACACTAATTCTTCTTCATTTTTGTTTGTACAAAGATAATGCTTCAACTCACACTTTTCAGTGAAAATTTAGTCTGAATAATAATTTGTTAATGAATAACATTTTTAAAGGATTATTTTTAATCACCCTATATCATAAAACACTGAAAAAATTATCTGACTACTTTAAAAATACTTTAATTTTGCTATGCAGCAAAGATTTTAAGTATTTTCACAAGAATAGCTCATTTATTCACGAAGTTATAAAAATTTCTTTTGATAATTCAATTTTATTTTTCAAATAGTTTATGCTTAAAACTTTAAAAGCTTTCTCCATGTTTCTTTAAATATTATAAAAAACTTTGGATGTTTAAAGTTAAAACATGTAGCTTTTTAATTGAATTTAACGAAACATGGAGAAAGTTCGAAAATCAATAGGGAAACCGCATGAAAAAATTCACAATGAATATCTGAAAATTCAATGAAATATAAGAACTTAACGCAAAATATATTTAACTGCACATGCACAATATATAATTTTTGTTTCTTTCGTTACTTAATAGACAATACTATAGGGTAACTTGTATAGGCATTCTAACTAAATATCTTCAAACTTTAGAAAGATATGTGAGATATTTTTAGTTAAACTTTATATGATTTCTATAGTTTCATCTTTTTAAATTTGTTGTTAGCATCCTAAATACACTCGAAAAGAAGAATTAATTGATGAACAATAAAGATGAAGAACAATTAATTCGTCGATTGCTTTTCAAGAAATTCAAAAAATGATCTGAAATCGAAAACCCATCCATCTTCTTTAATCTTTAATAACCGAAGTAAATTGCACAATGTTGTATTAATAAGCAGGTACACACACGCACACATGTAGACACAGACACATTTATGCATACACATATGGATACATGTATAAGATATATTAGATTTCAAAATAATGAAACTACTCAACTTATTGCTTAGAACATATCTGCTTCAGAATGACACTATCTTTGATCTCTAAAACTGTCAAACTTTTAACGTATCTTAACAGAAATATAGGAACTACGATTCTCTATCTCCATGGTACTTTTGTTTGAGAAGTAAATAAACCCATCTACCCTCTTATATTTAGTACACTCTAAAACCCTTTGAAAGCCAACTTCAACGTCTATTGCAGGCAATAAACATCAGAAATAGTTCCTGTGGAGAATTCAAATTATTTAAAAGGGCAAATCCTGGGAGATATATTTTCATTCTTGAAAACAAATGTGTAATCTAAATATATTGCAACATTTTGTGTGGTCTTGCCAGATATGTTGGTTCTATTCTTAAAATAAATGCAGTAAGTAGAAGTCAGCGTGGAAAATAAACTCATTTTAGTATCAAAATCTAACTCTTGAAAGTTTTATGCCACGGAATTGATAAGTTTAATACTTATTGCTGTTTTATTTGTTTTAATTATTTTTTCACATTTCTTTATAAAAGCATATAAAACAATTCATATTTTATTAAAGAAAATGTTGTTTTAAAAATATAATTAAAAAAATGAAAATACTCTTTTAAAGTGAATATAAATCTCTTTTAAATGGTCTGATATAAATTCAACAATTCATGTTATCAAAATGTATCTATTATACATTGTGTAAATAACGTTTCCTTATGCAGCCATAGCGTAAATAAGTTTTATTAATCTATAATTTTTATAAATCACTCGTGATGCTTTGTACAGAAAATTAAAATTTGCATTTCGATTGGCACTATAGTATACGCAAATTTTATTCATTTTGAAAAAAATATATATTTAGATGCTTCAAAATTAATCTTCAAAAAATGACTAATACAGAAAATTATTAACATACATGTCTGCGTGTGGCAGCAAAAAATTTTATGAAATGTCTCATTTAAGTTTTACTTATTTTATCTAATGAAAGATAAATCCTATTTTTACCATTATAATTTCGCTAAAGGTTTCGACTTAAAAGCCCTTGCAACTTGTTTCTTTGTTGTTGTAGAAAGTAAAGGTTTATTCGAAATGTCCTTAATAGCACTTTTTAATTGAATAAAGTTCTTTTTGATATATTTTTTTCAAGTCAAAAAAATTTCACACAGAAATGTTCGAATGAATATAAATCGGATTGTTGGAGTAAGCTGTGAAGCTTAGAAAAATGATGGAAAAGTCATTGATTACATGTCTTTCTACTGTGCTTAGCAATCGTAATGCTGTTGTAAAGCAAGTTCATTTTGAAGAGACTACTTTGCCTCTCTAGTTAAGATGTTGGGTCTGAAAATATCAAGATACCTGTACAGAGGATTTGTACACATGTTGTACATGATTTTGATGTTAAATTAAAGAAAAAAAAGAGAAACAACAGGGGAAAAATTTGGCAACATGTAATAACTAGATAACCGAAATATTGACTGCTGTGAAAAAACATTGTCTGCTGCTGAAGTGGAACATTAAAGAAGCGAGTGGCTTGAAGTTTATATATTTGCTCTTTTCCAAGATAATTATTCATATACCGTGATTAGAAGATGTTGCGAAAAGCATTGTTTTAAAGTGTTGAAGCGTAAAATAAGTTAAATTAATAATTGCAAATGAAAAAATCGCCAATCTATAAAGAAATCGAAAGTTCATCCCTTTTTTTTAATATCCCAAGTAATTTGCACAATGATGTATTAATAAGTAGATATACACATGCACACACATAGATACAAATACATTTATGGATATACATATGGATACGTGTATAAGATATATTATATTTTAAGACTAATAAAACTACTCATTGCTCTTAAAATATCTGCCGTAGAATGACACTATCTTTGATCTCTAAAACTGTGAAACTTTTAAACTATCTTAACAGAAATATACGAGCTGCGATTCTCTACCTCTATGGTACTTTTGTTTGAAAAGGAAAGAAACCCATCTACGCTCTTATATTTACTACACTGTAAAACCATTTGTAAGACAACTTCGACGTCTTTTGCAGGCATTATACCTCAGAAATAGTTACTGTGGAGAATTCAAATTATTTAAACGGGCAAATGCTGGAAGATATATTTTCATTCTTGAAAACAAAAGTCTAATCTAGATATATTGCAACATTTTGTGTGATCTTGCCAGATATGTTGGTTCTATTATTAAAATAAATGCAGTAATAGAAGTCCGTGTGGAAAATAAACCCATTTTAGCATCAAAATCTAAATTTATAAAGTATTATGCCATGTAGTTGATGAATTTATTATTTATGACTGTTTTATATGTTTTAATTTTTTCATATTTCATTATCAAAAAGCATATAAAAACAATTCATATTTTATTAAAGAAAATGTTCTTTTTAAAATATAATTTAAAAATAAAAATATTTTAAAGTTTATATAAATCACATAAATTGTCTGATATAAATTCGACAATTTATGTGAGCACAATGTATCTCTTATACATTTATTATTAAGATTTCTTTTATGTTTCAGAATTCAGTTATAATAAAAATAATATTAGTTTGCTTAATTATCTTTGCACAGTTTGCGATCCTTTTCAAACATATGTTTTTCACTCATTAAATTTAAAATTGGGGCTACTTTGGATAACTTGTGTTAAAATATAAAAATAATATTAGAAATATTTTATGCCTGTTTAATAGTGTTGCAATATGATATTCTTCCAAATGTCTTCAAAATTTCTTCCTTCGTCTATTGTTACATGAATAGTACGCTAAATAATTATTTTTGTTAGATTTCAGTAAATGACGTAATCATAAAATTTCATTAAAGTTTAACTTTTGCGGTATGTGTGAAGTGGATTTAACTTCACATATTCCACTTTCTTAAAATTAATTCCTACACCCCCTTCCTTTTTCTAAAAATTATCTTTCTTTAAAATTATGTTTTTTCGTGTTATAAATTCTAGCTGCTCCCTGTATTTCTCTTTTATTATGCGTTCTTTAATTCATTCGCATCTCTTTCCTCACCGCATAAATCATGTCGTTATAAAAAAAAAAAAAAGAGAAAAAGAATTTTATTCCCATTATAATCCGCGCTTTTCTTCCAGCGTCTAAACTTTACTTACATTTTTACGCCTACACTTTGCTCGTCAAGGTTTCATTCCTTTTAACGTATTTCATTATTTTCCCAATTGCCCAGCTACCTTTAATGTATAATATCTCTAACGTACCAATTCTATTTTTTAACCCCAGTTCTTAATTCTTTAAGCTAACACCATGAGAAAGGACTCCATGCGGTTTTGTCTGGTTTACCAAAATTCCATATCTCCTTCTGGCGCATAAATTCATATTTTACATTCATCTATCCCCCATAGGCTTATCATTAACGGACAGATATCACCTGTTTCTTTTCACGTTGTTCTCGCCAAAACAGTACGTTATCTGGCTGATTGGCATGTGAATTTGTGACTCCGCAAGCCTGCGAATTCATGACTTTGTAATCTTTTGATTTCGTGACTCCGTAATTCTGTGAATTCAGAATTTCCTAATTCGACTTAATCCTAATCTACGTTAATCAACTTCGTAATCGTGACTTTGTAATCCTTGGAATTACGTGACTTCAAGATGTTCCCGACCAGCCGACAAACTGAACGCAGTTTCTCATCCCCGCACCTCCAACCGCTCCGTTCGTGGAACTCTGTGCGTGCGTTACACCGGCTCAGATATTATAATCTTAGACTGTTCCTCTTGACAAAAAAAAATCAAGTTCCGTACAGACTTATTATTATTTTTTCACTGTGTTGGACATTTTATTCACGAACACCCCTGCCTTCTGTCCGAAGAAGACTTTTTAATTCATAAAAAAAGCGATCGTGATTAAGTGTCAACATTCTTCCGAAGATTCCAAAAGAAATAGTCGCTTTTTCTTTCACTTTTAGAAAGTTGCTTTTTCTTTCACTTATTTTCATGCGCCGATATTCAAGGGCGTTATAGATCCAAAGATGAATCATCTCTCATCGAAAACCTACTTTCGCCACTCCCAATGCGCGGCCAGTTTAAACATAAACAAAACATTGTGGCTGCATGAAAAATACCGAAGGAAAGATTCAGAGCCCAAATTAATAAAGATAGAAAGGGCTAATAATTAAATTTTACTACCATTTTTTTAATTAAGGTGAAATTTTGTGTAGTAATTTTGAATGTCGTGTGATTAAATTCGTGAAAGGCTATTCCTAAGGTAAGTCTTTTATAATAATATCTGTAATTGGTTCTCCGATTATTAGAGATATAGTCCAACCAGAACTTGAACGACTAAAAAACTTTTATTTCATAAAAGAAACTTTTTACAGATATAAATAACTCTTATTTAAAGATTAATATTATTATGTAGTGCATACTCAAGTAATATTTACAGTATCGTTAAATTTCTGCTTCTAATTTTATAAAATGGCTTTCTATTTTATATGATTTTTTTTCTTTCTTTTATATGTACTACATAGAATTTTTAACGAGGTTTTTATATTTTTATTGTGTGTATCGATAAAAAAAATCTTATTTCTCAAACTTACACTAGGACTCATAGAAAGACTGTATGAATGACTATATCATTTACAGCTATAGCCTTTTTACCGCTTTTGAGATATTATGAAAAAAAAAAAAATAATAAGATTTTTAACTATTTGTGCCAATTGATGTAAAAAAAAAGAGGACTTTTCGTTATTATAATCTATCAATTAGCATACAGAGATTTTGTGTGTACTGTTTATTATATACTTTTTCTATTTGATAGTTATTTTATTTCATGTGTTCCTTGCACAATTTAGAGAATGGTCTAATGCATAATTACTTATTGTTGAGCCGAGTTTTGGTTGAAAATACACACTTTTGTAGTATTTTTTTTATATTGTTGAAAAAGATGCGTGTGCTTCGTTGAATAAAAATTTACACATAGTTTAAGCAAAAATTCATATTAAAAAAAAACTGTAAAGGTTCATTTTTATTATAACTTTTATTTGACACCTACAAAGGTGCTACAAAATTTCAGATTATTTTTTTACTTTTATAATTTAGGTTTCAGCTTTTAATATAATATAAAAAAAAATAATACAGTGTGACATAGTGCAATTCACAAATAGTGCTTTTATTTCTGTTTGACGGCCATGAATTGCATTTGATTCTTTTGGTGTTTTTCTTGATTGATTAAGTTTATAGCTGGCCTATAATTTTACGTTAAGAATTTAACTGTAAAGAATTTCTTGTCCCTCTGCATCTATTTTTTTCTAACAGTTTAACTTAATATTATAAATACTTTTGTTTATCTTATTTTAAGTTCATAATTATTATGTTAGGTTTTGTTTTTGATAAATATAACACGTATAATAGATTAAAAAAAAAATTCCACATACCTTACAAATGAAGCCTAAAGGTAAGATAGAGACAGCAAATTCTCTGGTTTGATTTGTTTGCATTACTGATTTTATTCTATTTTTTTACATATTGTAATATATTAAATTGCGAAATTTTAAGTTTTTGTGTACCCTCATTTTGACCATACTCTTATAAACTCCTTTGAAGTTAAATTATGCATATTATTATACATACAGGTTTATGCACATATATTTTGCAACTATTTCATATTTTTTACTAGTTACAATTATATATTTTTAAGGTGTTTCAACGTTTATAATATATATATATATTCCAGTTTATCTTTATGTAAGTGTGTAATTTTTCCCTTCACACCCTTATAGTGTGACGTACCAAAAAAAAAATAATAATAATGAGACTCCAAAAAAAAAAAGGAATAATAATAATTATAGAATTGATTTTAATTTCAGTTCAGTCAATATTTTTATCTTAGTAGTTATTTTGCCAATTACAATCTCCCTATGTTAAATTATTCTGAATCTGAGACACTCAATTAATGTTAAATTTAAGCTTTAAATTTCACCTAAAAAAAAAAAAAAAAGGATGAATGAACACGAGTTTATTATTTGCTCATATTAAAGTGATATTGCCTGTCACTCCTTTTTTTCCCTCTCTTTCTAAAGTCCATTCAGACTTCCCGCATCTTATTATTATTTTTTTTTCCCATTCAACTTTTCTACGACAGGATACATCTACGCTTCTGCGGTTTTTTTACAGCTGTTCAATTCATAAATACAAACTCTTTATATTGTCGAGCTTAAAATTCAAAAATTAATCAACTGCACTATTATTTCGTTTCTTATTAGGTTTCATGTATGTTATTCTTTCATTGAGTTATTTTCGCGGAATAACTTTATGTCAGAAATAAATATTTTGTTTTCATTCAGCGAATAAGGCCTGTTGCTGATTTGAAAATGGAATATGTTACGTGCATGGGCACACAAATAAATTTTTGTTCATAATAAATTTAAATAAGTATTTAAACTTACTTAAATATTACATTTTTTTACATATATTCAAACACTTGTTTTTTTTTCATTCAATTAACATTTCTTACACACACTATTGAGATACGAAAACAGTGCCCCTTTTATTTATTTACACATTCGTTAACAGTTCAATGTTTTTCATGTTTACTAATGACATACATGCAATGTCATGTCAATTCAATGCTAATTTCATTCATTGTGACCACTCAATACTTTACACGCGCACTGTCAAATATCCCATTGGTAGTCAAAATTTAATATTCTAGGTAAATATGTATCTCGGTTCACATGAACATTGCACTTTTTTCTTTTCGTCACAACATTTTTTTTCTCAAAACCTAGTTGCTTAATTTGCTCGATTTAACATATATTTTATGTTACTTTATATACACCTTTATTTACATTGTCCCATTTTTTTTTACTGGTGACTCAATACATTCCTCTACTCCAATATAATGACAACATTTTTTTTAATTGATGTTTACGCTCGTGATTTCTCAAGTTTAGGTAGTGTACTGAATATTTTTATTATGCAACCTTAAATGTTTATTAATGCTATTATATTTTATATATCTTCTTTCACATTCTTTGAGTGTACTCTTCAGTTTTTATGTGTAGTCTACAGCTTACAGATGCATATTCATAGGGGAGACAACCTATAATAAATTCACACTCCATGATATCCACGCATCATTTTATTTAGTTTTCCTAGTATAAGTTTAACGACGACTCAAGTCTTGTTTTTAGGTCTATAAAAAAACAGGTAAAGGTAAAATATAGTTATATTATCTTATTAATGTTGTAAACTATTCCTATGGCAAGGTAAAACAAGCACATTCTTTTTCAATTTATGGTCCTAACATTTGTTCTGATTACTAGGTATTTATCATCTTTATACACAGACATATATATATATATTTTTTTTTCTCATTTGATTTGCCACATTTGACTCAGAAGGCCATTAAATTTGCTTTCCTCTTTACCACATCTTTATTTTTATTTTTTTTTTTTAAAGGGAAAACTCAATATAGGTACTGGTAGATAGACATTTTCGACGGTATTGTTTTTGTTTTTTTTTATATACAAGTAGTTCATCGTTTGTGATTTTTTGTGTATATAGGGAAATTCGCTCATTGTTACTCATAGTTGCTCATAGAATAGTTCATAGTTGTTTTGTTTTTGTTTTGTTTTCGGTTTTTTTTTTTTGTATACACGGAAATCATTGCTCATAGTTTTCTCATAGCATAGTTCATAGATTATATATACACACACACATACACATGTTAGTTCATCGTATAGCGTATGCCATTTGTGGTTCATAGAAAACTCAAACTTTTGGGTTTTGTTTACACACATACCGTTGACTTTTTCTGTCCCACGTACGTTCAGTACTTGTGTTTTTCTTGTTTTTTTTTAACATACACTTAAAATTGTAATAACTGTCCTTCCTTTATCATCTTAATTACCACCCTCTCTTTAAAAAAATGAAAACAATTAAGATACTCTCATGAGGTACTTCGCACTAAATATTTTACATTAAACTTGTGTACATGCCACATGCTCCTTCCTTTACATTTACAGTTATAAGCACATTTTTTTTCCTTTCTAAATTTAAATTTCTACCCTTCCCTCTCAAAATATTTAAACACGTAGGGGACTTCTATTGTGTTTTTTTTTTCTATTGGTCATATTTCACAACATGCAATTTCACTCAATGTTTTAATTCAATGTTACACATATACTCATTTACTGCAATATCATACTCATTTGCTAGGCTTTAAAATTTTATCTGCTTCTATTTTGACATATCGTTATAAAAAAGAAGGAATTTGACTTTTTCGTTTTTGCTGTTTTCACCCACTGAAAACACTGTTCACGTGATAAGATTTCCTTATTCACGAATTTTATTCGTTCTTCAAACAGGTGTACACCTCCTCTCTTCTTACAGACTCGTGCAGACTTCACCTGGTACAGATCACGTACATATAGCATCAAATTTATGATGTTAGCGCAAGTTGCACTCACACACACACACATAATGTCTTTCTTTTACAATGTGGCCTGTTTCGTAGTTCGCAATTTACGTTTTTTTTAAATCCTCTCTAAACTTTTTGTTAAATTTTCAATACACATCCAATAAGTTCTCATAATTACATTTTTTTTAAATAAAAAAATAAAATGAACACACATGACATATGACTTCTAAATTGTTTATCAGTTATTTTTTTTCTTACATAAGCCATCACAGAAACATGCATATTTATACAATTCGTTCCTAATTTTCCATGTTTATTCATTCTCATGCCATTTTAGAATAGTTTACATTAAAAAAAAAAAACAATTTGGTATTTAATTTCACTTTTTTTTTCACCTATGGAGTACTCATATTTATTACATGTATTATTTGTTTTGTGTTTTACTTTTCATTTATTTTCATGTCTCAAAAAATTATTTGATGTTGGAAACAACCAACATTTCTTGCAATTTATAAAAAAAATTGCTATTTTCTTGAATTTGATTTTCAAGTTAATTCTTATTTAGTTTCTGGTTATATTTTAATACGTGTGCACACTTAAAGAAAAGAAAAGAGAAAATAAAATCCAGAAATATATTTAAAAAAAATTGAGCTCATTCATATATTTTAATTTTCAAACGTAAGAGGTCGACCCAGTTTGGTTTGTGTCATGCTTATAAAGGCATGCATATATATTTGAGACATGATGTATTTGTTTTTCTTAATCAAGATTATTGTTGTGTATTGTCATTTTAATTATTTCATGTAGTTACCAGGGTTTTCTATAGCAATTACTTTATTCATCATTTTGTGTGATTTTTTTTTGTTAGTGAAAAGACACGTGTGGTTTTCCGTTTCCTATGGACCTTCATTGTTTTTCGTCTTCGGTTGTTGGGGAGATATATGTGAAGTGGATTTAACTTCACATATTCCACTTTCTTAAAATTAATTCCTACACCCCCTTCCTTTTTCTAAAAATTATCTTTCTTTAAAATTATGTTTTTTCGTGTTATAAATTCTAGCTGCTCCCTGTATTTCTCTTTTATTATGCGTTCTTTAATTCATTCGCATCTCTTTCCTCACCGCATAATTCATGTCGTTATAAAAAAAAAGAGAAAAAGAATTTATTCTCATTATAATCCGTGCTTTTCTTCCAGCGTCTAAACTTTACTTACATTTTTACGCCTACACTTTGCTCGTCAAGGTTTCATTCCTTTTAACGTATTTCATTATTTTCCCAATTGCCCAGCTGCCTTTAATGTATAATATCTCTAACGTACCAATTCTATTTTTAACCCCAGTTCTTAATTCTTTAAGCTAACCCCATGAGAAAGGACTCCATGCGGTTTTGTCTGGTTTACCAAAATTCCATATCTCCTTCTGGCGCATAAATTCATATTTTACATTCATCTATCCCCCATAGGCTTATCATTAACGGACAGACATCACCTGTTTCTTTTCACGTTATTCTCGCCAAAACAGTACGTTATCTGGCTGATTGGCATGTGTAATTATCGCCATCGCTGCACGGGAACCACGAAAAGAAATCATGTAACTGTAGACATTCTCTCTCTGCTTGTCGGTGATTAAATATATGTAATTGTCCGTGCCTCCTCTCCAGTGCTCTCGGCATTTTCATGCCTATGGATGCTTGTACCTGAACCCATGGTCAACTGCAACCTGGAATAAAAATATTTGTTTATCAAGAAACACCTGAGTTCGCATCTATTCACTCTGTGTGACCTAATTACCTGGATATTAACAAATTACTTTTTGCAGCTTAACCGACGTAAAACCACTACGCCAATAAACTTCGTCACAGTATGGATAGCAACTTTTAATATTATTTTAAAAAAGTAAATTTTCCCTATCGGAAAAAAAAAATTCGGAACCGAGAGGGTTAAACAAGCTTCCAATACCGTTGAGAGACAAAAAGGCTCAGTATTATTGCGCATGCTCAGCGCAGTCGAAGTCGCTGTTATGGGAATTTCTTTGCGTTTTAAATATACGACTATGGGAAACCGGGGATTATTGGCCCATTTATTTTTCAATAATTTGTATTTATTTTATTTTATTAATATTTATTTTTTTTTAGTTTGGACAACGAGTGCACCTCAATGCATAACCATGTATGAAAAAATATGAAAAAAAAGATTAATAATTTCATTAATAAGGACATCAAGTCACTAGGCCATCGAACGGAGTAGGTTGGACCTCTAAATAGATTTTATTTTTGGGTGGCTCACGGAAATTAAAAAAACACATAACATATCATATGTAATTTTAATTTGCTGTATAAAAGAGGCAAAGAATAAGAAAATATATTTTGTTCAACTTAACTACTGCCTTCAGCGAAATCTTTCTCAACATCACACAATAAAAGCAAACATAATATATCGTGTCCACAGTGACATATGATTCGTGTATCAAATGTTGGCACCAGGTAAGTTGAATCCACTATTCTCCTGATTTACTATTTTTGAATGATTTAAAACAGCGAAGACATAGGAAATTTCTTTGTCGTTTTTTTCTTCTTCACTGGATAAATGGATGGTTTCTATGATTGATATCTTGTTCAATTTCACTTCTAGAAGAGCCACTTTTATTGTCGCTTCTAGAAACATTCCTCTGTCTGATATTTTAACATAATTACGAACCATCTTGGCATCTAGAGATGAGGCAGTAGCTCCAGCTGGCCCTAGACATAATTTAAATTGAGTCCCATATTACTTCATTTTGCTTTAAAAATCATCTTAAATAATGTCACTTACAGTTATTATTAATAATAGGGAATACAATAAACTATTACAATATTTTATAATAAAGTTTCTCAAAATAAATTTTCGGAAACCTCATAGCTCTCAAGAAACATTTAGTCCTCGAGTCTCTTTTACGTTACACTGTTTTTTCGTCAGCTATTTACGCATTAAAAGAAAAAATATTTTGCGAATTCAGATAAGTTATAAATTTTATAAAAATAAGATTTATATGGAAATTTAATATTGCTTTTATGATTGTTATTTTCTGCTTATGAAGCCAGGCACCTCCGATTTATATGGTAGACATTTGTCCTATATGCCTATTAGTTAATACCACTCTGCCCTGTAACACACTTAATTAAGGAATATTATTGACTTTTACAGGCGAAAACAGTATTCTCGAAAACAGTTTTTTTCTAAATTATAACATATTCTTTTTTCTCTATTCATAGAGCATTTTATCTTACTAATTACATAACTTTTTATTACTTATAATTTTATATGTATACATCTTGCATACATTTCTATTGTTATCTTATAAGAGGCATACATTAAAAAATACAGTAACTTTCAATACATACAGTATATATAAAAAACATTTCTTCTTCATATGAAACTAATGGTAACTAATAAGGATTTTTTCATAATCCTTATTCGACAACAACAAAAATAACAGCAACAAAATATTAGGTTGATGCAAAGCAGATTACCGTTTACTAATTTCTTCTTTCTATAATAGAAGAAAGTATTTTAATCTAAATTTTTTTCGACTTCTGGTTTTCAGGGGATTTACATGTTTTGGAGTTCAGAGGTTCCGAAAAACATATTTTTACAATGTCTACAATGTCTGTCTGTCAGTGTGTCCGTGTGACCGCTTGTCTGTCCTCTTTGTATCATCGAAAAGTATATGAAGTTATGTTTCAAATTGAACCAAATTCCATTTATATGTTTCTGGTTATGGCCAGAGCCCCACTAAATTTTTTGGGATATACCAATGAAAGAGGGCGTTGTGGTAGCGCTTTTTGTTCGATTTTCACTTTTGTATCATCGAAAAGCGTATGAAGTTGTGCCGATAATTGTACCATAATTTATGTATGTTTTTGACTATGGCCTGCAGGGCGCAATTGATATTGCGCATGGATAGACATTTAAAATTCAAAACAATGTACAAAAAAAATAGAAATCCTAAAATTATTTTGCATCAAATGTTTGGCCTTGATCCAAGGATTCCAGAGCATTTTTGGTTTTGCCTCTATTTTAAAAAATGCAGAGGTTTTTATCAGTTTCAAATTTTAGGGTGGCTGACATTTTGAAACGATACAGCACGATTCCTCCACATACTGGTTTAATTTATGAGTTTTAGTGAACATAATTTCGGTAAATTTTCTTTCGCTGTTGTATCCATCGTTTCAACTCTTACATGCTTAACACTATATATTTATATTCGCCAACGTCAAATTCACGCCAAGCTTGCGGTGACAATTGACGAAATATCACCAAATTCGGCGACAAAAATACGTTTTCATATATGAAGCCAACTTATCTATGTCTGTTTAATTTGTCGATATTTTCATTTAAATTCAATATTGACGAAAACTGGGAATGAATCTTCTGTAATCGGGTTCCAAGCCTATTAGCGACCTGTTTTACAGTAAAATTAGTTAAAATCTGAAAACCAAGGAATAAGGAGGCTATATTTTCCCACTGGTACAGGCAGGAGGACTTTTCGTAGTTTAGAATTATATATCGGCTGCTCGTATACAGGTAACCCGGCGATTTGCAAGCAGCTGACGTACAACAGAATGACGAATTTCTTTGGCGGTGTGATAGCGAATTTGGAAGTATTAACATGTATGAAACAAAAGAAAGTTTTTTTATTGGCATATACGACTAGTTTTTCATTTGACATGAAGAGCGTACACAAATAAGTCAATGATAGTACATTCTAGCCTTTAACAGAACATTCCCTACAACTAAAGTTTATTTCCATGGATGCGGAAATTATTTCATAAGTGACATGAATTTTCCCGATGATTATTGTCAATAAGTAACTGTGTCGATTAAAAAGAATATAAAAAGAAAAGTGCCCAGTTAAACTGATGGCATTGAGCTCACAGGCTATTCACAATAATTGTATATTATACCCTTATTTCAAAGAATAATGCCCTCAAAAAATATAAAAAATCGATAATAAATTAAGGGGGGGTAACCCCTCCCTGTTCCACCCTTTATACTTAACCAGTGAACCCATAAAAATAACCAGGGAAGCGCCTAATATACAAAATTTAATACCTATATACAAAATTTGAAGCAAATCGGATGATTCTGCATGAAAAACCCATTTATCTAAACTAAGGGGGAGAATTAGCCCCCCGTTCCCCACTTTATACTTAAACAATGAAACCCCAAAACTAATCAGGTAAGTGCCTTATGACAATGAACCTATAACCAAAATTTTAAACAAATCGGATATTTCTATCAAGAGCTATCGCGTTACGTACATACGTACATACGTACATACATTCATACATACAGAACGGGCGGGCACATTAGCTCTCAGGCTTTGATAGCCTGTGAGCTAAAAAAGAAAAGTTCCCAGTTAAACTGATGGCATTGAGCTCACAGGCTATTCACAATAATTGTATATTACACTCTTATTTCAAAGAATAATGCCCTCAAAAAATAAAAAAATCGATAATAAATTAAGGGGGGGATTTACACCCCCTGTTCCCCCCCTTTATACTTAACCAGTGAATTCCCAAAACTAACCAGGGAAGCGCCTTATCATAATGAACCTATATACAAAATTTGAAGCAAATCAGATAATTCTGCATGAAAAACCAATTTATCTAACTTAAGGGAGGGGCCGATCAGCCCCCGTTCACCCTTTATAGTTAACCAATGAACCTCCAAACTCTTCAGGGAAGCGCCTTATCACAATGAACTTATATACAAAATTTGAAGCAAATAGGATGATTTTGCATGAAAAACCCATTTATCTAAATTAAGGGGGGGATTTAGCCCCCCGTTCCCCCTTTTATATTTAACCAATGAAATCCAAAATTTAATCAGGGAAGCGCCTTTTCACAATGAACCTATAACCAAAATTTTAAACAAATCGGATATTTCTATCAAGAGTTGTCGCGTTACGTACATACGTACATACGTACATACATTAGGGTGGAACAAAAAAACTTTTTTTTAAATTTCAAAATGCTATAGTTTTTAACACTTTCAAACCTAGTTGAAAAGTGTTTATGACTTCGGTTTGTCTGCCGTCTGCCGTCTGGCCGTCTGCCGTCTGTCCGTGTTCTAACTCCCGTAAATATACTCGGATTGCTCTGCAATTTTTATATGTTATAGTCGTTATCCATAGCATGTTCCCTATTTCAGCTGAAGTGTGTAGCACTTATAGTTTTTTTACAGGGACACTCAAGAGAATTCCGTTACATTGCGGTCTATGGGGAAAAATCATTTGCGGTTTATTTAAATAATGTTTCACTATTTTAAACGCATTGAAATTTATATATATCACTAAGGTGCATTAGAAGAAGCTTAATATGGAGTAGGGTGTGCATAGCACTTGTAGTTGTTTTACAGGGACAGTCAAAATAATTCCGTTACATTACGTCTATGGAGAAAAATCGTCTGCGGTTTATTTAAATAATGTTTCCCTATTTTAAACGCATTGAAATTTATATATATCACTAAGGTGCATTACAAGAGGCTTACTACAGAATAGTGTGTGTATAGCAGTCATCGTTCATTGACAGGGACACACAAAAGAATTCTCTATTGTCTGTTAACAATAATTCCTGGAAGTGCGTTTTAAGTTACTGAACGCGATTTTAATTTTAACTCGCTTTTTGTCTATTACGTGGTGTGTATAAATTCTGTAGATCCTATACAGGGAAGCACAAAAGTTCGCGAACACATTTCCGTATTATTTAACTCCAGACGGAGAATTTTAAACTGTGCTACGCGTTTCCTAACTGAACTAAAATTTAGCATCCTATGTAGTATATATACAAATCTATATATCCTATACAAGGCTGAATAAAAGTATTCGGATTACTCACATGTTATCTTTTAGCTTATTAAACGGTATGATTTGTAAAATTATTTTGGAAGCGTAGGAAAATGTTACATAATCTATGGTTGACGCATGATTTTTCGTTCTTGTTAAAAGTTGCCTTTGATCAAAATAAAGACGGAAATTAAATATTAGCGTAATTGGATTATGTTTTCAGGTGCCGCAAGAAGGGTAAACTTTAGGTTTTTATTAAAATTTTGACAATTTTCCCAGCTATGTAAAATAATAATAATAATAATAATTTCATATGCTACAGGTTTCAAAAGTTGCTTTTAATCAAAATAAAGACGGAAATTAAATATCAGCGTAATTGGATTATGTTTAGAGGTGCCGCAAGAAGGGCAAACTTTAGGTTTTTATTAAAATTTTGAAAAATTTCGCAATTATGTTTAATTTTTTTTAATAGTCTATAGTTTTCATAAGTTAACTTTTAAATCAGTTTAAATCAGTTTTAAATCTTTTTAATAAGAAAACATGGTAAACTTACAGCCTAATACATTTTAATTACAAAAATAATGAAACATAAATAGTATACAATGAGGTAGAAATAGAACAAAGTTCAGAAGAGAACACTATACTATCCCAATTTTTTTATTGCCTCTACGTCCAGTGTCTCTGAAACCTAAAGTAATCAAAGTCATAGTCCAATTCGCTTGAAACTGCGATTTTTGGCTTCTACTTGCGATTGAACTTGAGTATCAGACAAAATTGCTGCCTCAATTCCAAGCGCCGCTCTGCAGGATATTGGTCTGATTAGCGATGAAGAAAGAAGTATGACAGAAATGCATTGACAGAATGAAAATTAGATGAGAACAAATAAAGAACCGAAAATGATATGCAGAAGAAACTGTAAAACTTTTTACAGAAAGTAAATATTTTTTTTGTGTAAGGAAAGACAAGACTATTGTGCAAGAAAAGAAAGGAACTAAGTATTACAAAATAACTGATCGAAGAACATATATAATTTGTTCCAGAACTTGGATCAAAAATTTCACGACACGTAAAACCGATTTCTGGCACTGGAAGAAGTATAAAAGACAACATAATGACACTTTTAAATGGCAACAACCAATACTTAAACATTACTGCAATTGGATATGATGGAACTGCATCGAACACTGGATTGAATAATGGTGCGATTGCTTTATTATCAAAAGAATCATGAAAGCCACTGCAGTGCTTGATTTGTCGGTTTCATGCAAATGAACTACCCGTTCGTCATCTATTTTCTTTCCTAGATGGAAAAACTAAACATCCAAATGAATTTGGAATGAAAATAAGGAAACAACTGGAAAAGTGTTATGAACTTCCAGTGACTGAGTTTTCACCTATTGAAAATAACATTCCATTGCTAAAATGTAAGGATAATTTAAGTATGGACCAAATATATTTCTTAGAAATGTGTAACACGATCTCCGTTAGAAGTTGCTCTTCTGATTTGTCTATGAAGAAACCAGAAAAAAAATGTCATTCACCATGGTTTACCTTAGCAAACAGAATAATTCGCTTGTACGTGGGAACAGAATATCCATCACAAAATCTCCAAATACTGACTGATTACATTTTGAAAGTGTATGCAACTGTTTGGTTTAACATAAATTTGAAACCATCTATCTATGGACGAAGCACTTGTGAAAACGTGTCAGCTATTTACGTTACCTCAATTACACTCCTAAAAATGTAATTGATCCAATCAGCCAAAGAAATGCACATGAAAATGTACTACATTGCATGCTATCAGGAGATAGAAGTCATTAAGGAGTTTGCATTACGCCATTTCAATGTAGTACTATAAGAATATGTTACTATAAAGTTAATAAAAATTAATATGGTGAAAATCGCTAAATTCAACAAATTAATTCTTTCTGTAATGTCATCTAAAAATTCGTAATACATAGAATGTGCAAGTTTTCTGCAAAAGTATCATATTTTGAATATTCTGTTTACAAAATATATGTATCTTACTTATAATAAAATCCAAAGGCGAGAATCTGTCTGTAACGGTACCGGGCTGTACCACTCTGGTCTGCGAGTCGACTGTAGTTAAACGCCATGTTAGGCTTACTGAAAAAGATATGCTAACACATAACCACTAACTGATAATTTCTTCTACTTGAAATGATGTCTGTTCAGCATATTTTCGTATAAAACATGTATATAATATCCAGTTATAATGTTTTAAGTTTTAAATTAAAAATAACAGATTAAACATCCGATTACCTGATGTAAACAAACGAATAATGTTGCCATTCAAAAACACAAATTCCATCACAAATTCCAAATGAATGACTCTTTGAACGTTTCATTAAAATATCCGATTATGTTCTTAAAATATTTGTAAAAGCATATTAAAGTCTTTAAATAATTTAAAGGATTTCTTTAATCCATATATTTAAAGCTAAACCTTTTTTTGTCAATTCGTACGAAAATGGGTTCTATAGGCATACGTGAGCATTCCGCCAATCAGCTAAAGGCATTTGTAAACTGCTGTCGCATTGGGTTCTACACGCATGCGTCAGCATTCAGCCAATCAAGTGAGAGGTTGTTACTGTCCCGAGACAGATTTGGAGCCAATGAGGTGAGGGCTATTTCCTATCTAAAGATCTTTAGGAAAGATGATTATGATGGTGTTAGCAATTTTCAAAGTTTCAAAGTTTGGATTACTATAAATATTAGGTATTTTTTCATTTTATCTTTATTTATTTTGTTATATTAAGCTCATGAACATAGAAACACATATGTATTTCTGTGTTCATGATTGAATTCTTTGGATTTGGTTTGGTGTATTTTTTTTTCTTTTTATGTCGTATGTTTATTTTGCTACTTTAAATTTCTTAAACCAAAAAGTAATGGTCGAGTTTTTATTAGGATTTATAAAGCTGAAATTTACCTTTTTGGATATAATATTACAGATGGTTTAATAGTTGCATTCGGCTGTAAAAATTGACAAAAAATTGATTAAAAATTCGACCAGCAGTTGCATGAAAAAAAGAACTTTCACTAACATGGACAAATCCAGAAACTTGCTGAGTCGGCAATTGTGTTTATATATAAAAAAATAACAAAATTCATAGTTTAATCACAATAAAACATCGAGAAATTTATTAATTGGTTGCGGGAAAAAAATCACAAAATTCAACAATCATTCGGGAAAATGTAACAAAATTCTACTAATAACAGGAGCTTCTAAACAGCTTTACTGCCTGTGCATTTTGATGATTTTGTTATGATAGTGTGTATGAATGTGTTTTGCATGGAATTTTTTGGTTTGTTGACAATTTTTTTAAAGGTTTTGGAACTTTAGTATTGACAATTTATAGATAATTTTAGTATATGTGTATATGTATGCAGTAGACTCCTTAAAATCCACTCATGTAAACAATGAAATTTACAATTAAGATGTAAGTGTAAAATTTCAGTTTTTAAATTTTTTTATATCATTTAGTACACATTTTTATATGTAAATGGACAGATGGTAAAGCATCTAATGTATATGAATGCATATTTTGAACTGGTTTGTTTAGAGGCTCCTGTTGTTAGTAGAATTTTGTTACATTTTCCTGAATGATTGTTGAATTTCACAATATTTTCCCGCAACCAATCACCAATAAAACATCTTGAAATTTATTGATTGGTTGCGGGAAAAAAAATCACAAAATTCAACAATCATTTGGGAAATTGTAACAAAATTCAACTAATAAAATACACCAGAATATATATAAAGCATGCTTTACAATTATATTATGTGCATTAAATAATTTCGCTAACAATATACGAAGAATCAAAACATATCCAAAGAACTCAATCATCAACACAGAAATAGATATCTGTTTCTATCTTCAATGATTCAATAAAATTAAATAAAGATAAAATGAAAAAACTACCTAATAATATAATAATATAAACTTGAAACTTAAACGCGATAAATTGTACACAATTGTCATTATACAAGGTGACAGTCAATGCAGAATTCATTTATATACACTAAACACTTTTCCATTTATTGATACGATAACCATTTTGTCAGAACAAAATTAGCACTTGCCTATCAGCGAGCAATACTGTAAGTTGGCGATTGACTTTATTGCCACCTAAAGGTGAAAATAAGCACTCGGCGATAAAACTTGAAAAACTGGCGATTAAAATAATGGAAAAAACTTGCCAAATGCAGGATTTTCTGATTTTATTTTTCCCTTTTGCGTTTTTTCTGAATGCAGTTTGACAAAATTCATGATTTTTCCTCACCCGATCGATGAAATTGATGATTTTTCTGCATCTGATGGACAAAATTTACGATTTGTATGCACTCGATTGAAGAAATTCGTGATTTTTATGTGCCCACTTGACTAATTCGTGATTTCACTCACCCACTTGATGAATTTGTGATTTTTACGTGGCCGTTCTACAAAATTCATGATTTTTATGCACCCGATTTAAGAATTTCATGATTTTTACATGCCTGATAAATGAAACTCATGATTTTTACACGCTCGATTGACGATTTTTTTTTTTTTTTTTGCACTCGACCGACAAAATTAATTATTTTTATGCACCCGATAGACAAAATTCATGATTTTTATGTGCCGATAGAGGAAATTAATAATTTTTACGTGCCCGATCAACTAATTTCTTGATTCTTATGTGCCCGTTTGAAGAATTTTGTGAATTTTAGGTGACCGATAAATGAAACTCAGATTTTTACACGCCCGATTGATGAAAAAAAAAAATTTCTGCACCCGACCGATGAAATAAAGGATTTTTATGCACCTGATAGACGAAATTCATGATATTTATGTGCCGACAGATGAAATTAATGATTTTTTCAGCAATCTTACGACGTAATTTGTGTTTTTTCAGCAATCATTTGACGAAATTCATGTTTATCCTGCAATCCTTTGATGAAATTCGTGTTTTTTCTGTGGTCCTTTGATGAAATTTGCTTTTTTGTGATCCTTTGACGGTATTCGCACTTTCTCTACTGCCTTTTGACGAGATACATGTTTTTTCAGCAATCCTTTGACAAAATGTGCGTTTTTTCAGCGATCCTCTGAAGAAATTCGCGTTTTTTCAGCGATACTTTGAAGAAATTCACATTTTTCTCACGATCGTTTATGAAATTCGCGTTTCCCAGTGATATTACTTATAATAAAATCCGAAGGCAAGAAAGTGTCTGTAACGGCTCCGGGCTCGACCACTCTGATCTGCGAATCGACCATAGTTAAACGCCATGTTAGGCTTAATGAAAAAGCTATTCTTCATCCGATTCTGTTGTTAAAATATTTGTAAAAGCACATTAGAGCTTTTAAATATTTTAATTTTGTTTAAAACCTTCAAAAACTATTTCATATAAAACACGTATATCAACATTTCTGTTTACATTTTTTTCTGTCAGCACTTTTCTTTTCAGAAATAGCAGTAAATTCTTTCGTACGGAGAATTTGAGTGATCAATCCAGTACATTGGCGCCATCTACTGGCGTATTTTGAAATTTTTGCTTCCATCTTAAATACAGTACAGGAACTATTATGCGAAATCCTCTGGACCAAAGGCTTTCCGAGTTTTGGAATTTTCCGGATTTTGGGTCCTTCCGAAGTTCACGATTATTTGACAAAATTCATGCTTTTTTTTTCGTGATTCTTTGACAAAATTCATGCTTTTTTTTCATGATTCTTTGACAAAATTTGCATTTTTTTCTGCTATTCTATGACAAAATTTGCGTTTTTCGAAATATAATTTTTTCGTGGTCCTTTGAAGAAATTTGCATTTTTCTGCGATTCTTTGAGGAAATTTGCGTTTTTTGCTATTCTTTGACGAAATTTACCTTTTATTTACGATCCTTTGACAAAATTAGAGTTTTTTTTTCTGAGATTCTTTGACGAAATTAGCGGGTTTTTTTTTTCGCGATCCTTTGACGGAATTCGCATTTTTTCTGTGATCTTTTGACAAAATTTGTGTTTTTTTTTTCCTTCGATCCTTTGACGAAATTCTACTTTTTTCCCGATCCCTTAACGAAATTAGAAATTTTTTTGCAGTGCTTTGAAGAAATTTGCGTTTTTTTTTTCGCGATCCTTTGGAGAAATTCATGTTTTTCAACGATTATTTGACGAAATTCGCGTTTTTTTTCCGATCTTTTAGCCAAATTTGTGTTTTTTTTGTGATCCCTTGAAGAAATTTTACATTTTTTCGGAGTCCTTGGAAGAAATTTGCGTTTTCTTCGCAAGCCTTTGACGGAAATCGCGTATTTTCTGCGATTTGTTAACAAAATTAGCGTTTTTTTGCAATTCTGTGACGAAATTTGCGTTTTTTGTCAATCCTTTACAAAATTCAAGTTGTTTCCGCAATCCTTTGAAGAAATTGTCTACTTTTTCTTTGAACGATACACATAATTGTTTTTTTCGGCGACGATCGCTCAAAATTCGAGATTTTGTTATGTTCGAATCTTTGGACTGAAAACTAAAATTTTCGAAACCGAATGCCTTAAATTTTTATGAAAATTCGGAACAGAATCACCCTTGATGAAATGAATATATAACTATTTTTTGTTTCAAAACGAATCGTAATATAAATTAATTTTAAACTAAAATTTGAGAGAAAAATGATTTGTTTCTAATTTCGGGAAGAAAGTGGGTGGTGGGGGTGGGGGCGTGTTCACCCGCTACCGAAGTAACAATATTTTAGTGATTACACACTGAAACACAATGTACTGAAAAAAAAATTAGAAATCTGTAAAATTTTCGAAAAATTTCAAAAATTCTAAAATTTTTGTAAAAATATACAAATTTAGAAAATTTTTGAAATATTTTTGCTGATTTCGGGTTTTTCCGGATTTTGGAATTCCGGATAAAGGGTCATATACTGTAAAATGATTCTTTCTTATCAAACGTAATTAAAATATAAGGAATACATAGTCAACGTAATTTGCATTTAGTTTTGCTTATGTAATCAAACAATAAGTTATGTGGTGAGTCAATCGGCTTAGAAACTCATTGATAACACTTTTTTACAAAAACTTTCGCACATGGATTTTTTGTTAATATTTAATTTGAATGTTTTGTCCAATTGTTGAACTACTTCCGAAATTTAATACTGAGTAAAATATATATATATATATCCTCATCATTTTTATTTGTAGAAATCATTTGTCATTTTAAAATGTACTTTTTTACAGTACAAACCTTTCAATAATAAAGTCTTCATGCTGTTTGTTTGTATGAAGTCTTATGAAAAAGAAACGCAGATCAACAATCTGTCATTTTTGACGGGGTTATATACTAGTATTATGTTAATAATCAAGAAAAAAACTTTTTTTTAAAGGCCATTTTTTTCGTATTTTCATAGAAAAGTCGTTTTTGAAGCCCTTTGCGGCACCTGAAAATATTTTAGTACAGCAACAAAATTTTAGATTCTTCATTCTAATCCCAAAAGGCAACTTTTGCCGACTATAGAAAATTTCTAACTGAAAAAAATATAATTAACCTTTATTTTCGTTCCACCCTAACGTACATACATGCATACATACAGAAAGGGCGGGCACATTAGCTCTCAGGCTTTGATAGCCTGTGAGCTAGAAAACCTTTTTGAATATAAACATCAATTTCGGTTTTCAAGCATTAAAAATGCATTAAAAATCATTAAAACGCTTCAAAATATGCATCAAAATGTTATCATTCTAGAAAAAGTAATGTATGTTGTATTCGAGGATTGCGTGACCTAATAAAATTACACATTTACTTTTTTCTAAGAGATTTTCTTAAACAAATATTATTTCGAAAGACAAATTACTGTATGTTTGAAAATTTCACCTTTGTTTTTTTCCTCTGCAGTTTTAGGGTTTTTTTTTTTAAACATGAATATTTGAACTATTTGTTACAGACGAATTTCTAAACTTTTAAACGACAAAATTAATAACCAGGTTTTCTTTAAATAATGATAGTGTAAAGTTTGTGTTTTTAAAGAAAAAAAAAAGCTAGAAAATATTTTAAATATATTCTAAAATTTCTTCAGTTCATATAATAAGGATTTTTTAGCAGATTTATTTATTTAAAGGATATCGACATATATCTTATTTAAAAGGAAACGAGCAGGGAAGACCGAGCAATGCTCGGTCAAAATTAAATTTGAGTTCAAATATCATGATCCATGACCAAAATGACCCACTAATTGAATTTTCTCGAACATGTGACTTAGCCCAACAGTCTTCTCGTGCCGGAAAACCATAGGATGCAAAATTTAGTGTAAATTGAGCCGCTTTTTAGATATTGACCCACAATGACCCAGAAATGACCCACTAATCGAATTTTCTCGAACATGTAACCTAGTCTAATGATTTTCGCGTGCCCGAAACTCTTAAAATACAAAATTTAATCAAAATCGTTAGAGCCGTTTTTTAGATAAAATTAATTCGACCCGCTTTGACCCAAAAATGACCCCCTAATCGAAAGTTCTCGAACATGTGACCCAGCCCAATAGTCTTCTCGTGCCCGAAAATAGTCGGGTACAAAATTTCGACAAAATCATTTGGACCGTTTTTTAGATACAATTAGCTTGACCATGACCCAAAATGACCCAAAATGACCCAATAATTGAATTTTCTCGAACATGTGACCTAGCCCAACAGTCTTCTCGTGCCCGGAAACCATTGAATGCAAAATTTAGTGTAAATTGAGCCGCTTTTTAGATCTTGACCCACAATCACCCAGAAATGACCCACTAATCGAATTTTCTCGGACATGCGACCTAGCCCAATGCTTTTATCGTGCTCGAAACTCGTAGGACACAAAATTTAATCAAAATCGTTAGAGCCGTTTTTTAGATAAAATTAAGTTGACCCGCGTTGACCCAAAAATGACCCACTAATCGAAAGTTCTCGAACATGTGACCCAGCCCAATTGACTTCTCATGCTTGAAAATGGTCGGATACAAAATTTCGTCAAAATCGTTTGAACCGTTTTTTAGATACAATTAGCTTGACCATGACCCAAAATGACCCAAAATGACCCACTAATCGAATGTTCTCGAGCATGTGACCTAGCCCAATGGTTTTCTGGTGCCCCCAAACGGTAGGATACGAAATTTTGTCAAAATCGTTAGAGCCCTTTTTAAGATAATTTTTGCATATATATACATATATATATATATATATATATATATATATATATATATATATATATATATATATATATATATAACCACCCACAAGATTTGCTCGTATTAGAATATATGATATATTATTAAATAATAAGCTCATAACTACTTTTTAATGAATTTTAAATAATTTTTTATAGGATTATTTTTCTATTTTCTTGGCTTTTCGTGTTCTACTCGTAGTACTTCAAAGCCCAGTGGTCCGGAATAAGTTCGCAGCGTGAACAAATTGTAAGTAATATAAGTATATTTTTAAAGACAGTAATAGATACACGTTTCTTCTTTCATTTAATTTATTTTTTTTCAGATTATAATTGGAAAAATTAATTTTTAAAGAAATTTTTTAACTGGTCAAGCAGAAATTTGGCATCACAGTTTGCACGCATGATTACAAAAGAATTTCAGCGTGAAAGAAAAAAAAAATCCTGGCGCCTAATTATATTTTAGTCTTCTGCTTACACACAACCTGAAAAATGTTTATGTATATCATTTTTATTGTATAAAAACAAAAAAAAATCTTGCTTATTAAAAATTTTCAAATTTTTAGCACTCAAGGAAAAAAAAAAGAAAAAGAAAGATGAAAATTTAGTTTGATTTTGTAGAACTTAAAAATTCAGGAAAAACAATATTGGAGAGTTTAGTAACTAACTTCTCCGCGTAAAAATCCCTGCTCCGTAAATCACATTTTGAGAAAAATGACATTAAAATTTTTTACTCGAAAATATTCCATGTGTAACAACTATTAACGGAACCATTCATTCTGTTTTATAGTTTTGAGAAATTATCACTCATCATATATATTATATATATATATCAATCATATATTATATATATATATATATATATATATATTAAATGAATTTTTTGAAAGTTTAAGAGCCTTATGTCCCCTTATATAGCGAATTCTAGAAAAATAAGATTTGTCTGAATAGCAGGAGATTCATGATGATAAAATGATTTACAGAGTTCGGTATGAATGTTGGGCATTGTTGCTTGATAACGATGGTTTTGAAACAAACAACCAAGAATGTAAAATGTTTAAATTTAATGTAGAAATATCGAAAAGCCAATGGTTACACAAAAAACTGTTTTATTATTATTGTTTTATTTAAAAATAAAATTTTGGAAAAAGCAAAATATTTACTTAGAAGACACGTTTCTCAAAACAATAGGAATTGGAAAGAAAATTTAAAGGGCACTAATTATTCTTCTAACACTAATTGTTCTTCATTTTTGGCAATACAAAGAAGATGCTTCAATTCCGTTTTCAGTGAATTTTAGTCTGTATAATATTTAACGAATGGATAAAATTTAAAAAAAGATTACTTTTTAATGACCATGCATCATAAAACACAGAAAATTATCTGACCGCTTTAAAAATACTTTAATTTTGCTATGTGCAAAGTTTTTAAGCATTTTCAGAGAAATAGCACATTTATTCACGAAGTGAAAAACATTTCTTTTGAAAATTCAATTTTTCTTTTAAAAAGTTTATGCTTATAAAATTTAAAAACTTTCTCCCTGTTTCGTTAAATTTGGTTTACAACTTCGGATGTTTTAAGTTAAAACAAGCAATTTTTTAAATCAAATTTAAAGAAGCATGGAAAACGTATGGAAACCTATAGAAGAAACGTTATGCTATAATTCACAATGAATATCTAAATATTCAATGAAATATAAGAATTTAAAGGAAAAGATATTTAAATGCACATGCGCAAAATATCGTTTTTGTTTCTTTCATTACTTAATAGCAACAGTATAGGGTAACTTGCATAGGTATTCGAGCTAAATATCTTCAAATTTTAGAAATATATGGGCGATACTTTTAGCTAAACTTTCTTTGATTTCTGTAGTTTCCTCTTTTTAAATTTGTTCTTGGCATCCTAAAAACACTCGAAAATAAGAATTAATTGATGAACAATTAAGATGAAGAACAATTAATTCGTCTCTTACTTTTCAAGAAATTCAAAAATTGGTCTGAAATCGAAAACCCATCCATTTTCTTTAATGTTTAATTTCCCAAGTAAATTGCACAATAATGTATTAATAAGCAGGTACACACACGCACACATGTATATACAGACACATTTATGCATACACATATGGATACATGTAACAGATATATTAGATTTCAGAATAATAAGACTACTCAACATATTGCTTAGAATATATCTGCTTTAGAATGACACTATCTTTGATCTCTAAAACTGTCAACCTTTTATCGTAACTTAACAGAAATATAGGAACTACGATTCTCTATCTTCATGGTACTTTTCTTTGAGAAGTAAATAAATCCATCTACCCTCTTATATTTAGTACACTCTAAAACCCTTTGAAAGCCAACTTCAACGTCTATTGCAAGAATTAAACCTCAGAAATAGTTCCTATGGAGAATTCAAATTATTTAAAATGGTAAATCCTGGGAGATATATTTTTATTCTTGAAAACAAGTGTCTAATCTAAATATATTGCAACATTTTGTGTGGTCTTGCCAGATATGTTTGTTCTATTCTTAAAATAAATGCAGTAACAGAAGTCAGCGTGGAAAATAAACTCATTTTAGTATAAAATCTAAATCTTGAAAGTTTTATGCCACGGAATTGATAAATTTAATACTTATGACTGTTTCATTTGTTTTAAATGTTGTTTAAATTTTCTTATTAAAAACATTTAAAAACAATTCATACTTTATTACAGAAAATGTTCTTTTAAAATATAATTAAATAAGCCGAAGATAATTATTCATATTCCGTGATTTGAAAACGTTGCGAGAAGAATGGTTTAAACGTGAAGAAGCATAAAATAAATGATATTAATAATTACAAATAAAAAAATCGTCAATCTTTAAAGATATCAAAAGTTCATCCCTCTTCTTTAATATCCCAAGTAATTTGCGCAATGTTGTATTAATAAGCAGATACACACATGCAAACACATAGATACAAATACATTTATGTATATACATATGGATACGTGTATAAGATAAATTAGATTTCAAGAATAATAAAACTATTCATTGCTTTGAAAATATCTGCCTTAGAATGACAATATCTTTGATCTGTCAAACTGTGAAACGTTTAAACTATCTTAACAGAAATAGATGAACTACGATTCTCTATCTCTGTGGTACTTTTGTTTGAGAAGTAAAGAAACCCATCTACGCTCTTATATTTATTACACTGTAAAACCATTTCAAAGCCAACTTCAACGTCTTTTGCAAGCATTAAATCTCAGAAAAGTTACTGTGGAGAATATGCTGCAAGGAATCAAAGGGATGCTTCAAAGGGAATATGCTGCAAGATAAATTTTCATTCTTGAAAACAAAAGTCAAATTTAAATATATCGCGACATTTTATGTGATCTTGCCAGATATGTTGGTTTCATTATTAAAATAAATGGAGTAATAGAAGTCCGTGTGGAAAATAAGCTCATTTTTGCATCAAAATCTAAATCTTGAAAGTTTTATGCAACAGAATTGATAAATTTAATAATTATGACTGTTTTATTTAGTTTGCATATTTTTCACATTTCTTTATCAAAAAGCATATAAAATAATTCATATTTTATTAAAGAAAATATTATTTAAAAAATATAATTAAAAAATGAAAATACTCTTTTAAAGTGAATATAAATCTTACATAAATTGTCTGATATATATTCGATAATTTATGTGATCACAATGTATCTCTTATACATTTATTATTATGACTTCTCTTAGGATTAAGCATTCAATTATAATAAAAATAATTATAAATGTTTGCTTAATTCTCTTTGCAACGTTGGCGATTCTTTTCAAACATATGTTTCACACTTTAAATTTAAAATTGGGACTACTTTTCCGAACGTATAACTTCTGATAAAATATAAAAAAATATTAGAAATATTTTATGCCTGTTTAAATACTGTTGCAATACAGTATTTTTCCAAACGTCTTCAAAATTTCTTCCTTCTTTTAATGTCACATGTACAGTACGCAAAATAATTATTACTTACTTAAGTCTTGTAATCGTTTCGAAAATCGAAAAAAAATTGACAGATTTACACGTATCAGACACTGGACATTCCGAAAAACATATTTTTTGAAAAAAAAAAAATGCCGTACGTCTGTGTGTGTGTGTGTGTGTGTGTGTGTCTGTGCGTTTGTAAACGCTCTATCACCCGAACAAATTGAGACAGAGAATTGAAATTTCATATGTACTTAGTATGTAATATTGGGAAGAAGCTCATTGAATTTCAGTCACCTCGATTATCCGGAACTATTTTTTTTCGGATATTCGAAATATTCGTTCTGATAAGAGGTATATAAAAATTTTCGAAATACTTTATTTTAAGGGATGAATATAAAAGACAATAAAAAAAAACAAATTTTGCATAAAGAATGAAGTCGATCGGATAATTAGTTGCCGAGATATTTGTAATCCTATATACCACACTCTTAGATTTCTCATGACCCTGTATTTTATCCAAATTTCAATTCAAAGATATATTTTAATTGGAAATGAGACGCGTAATCCGACGCACTAATTGTTAGTTAATATGATTATCAATTTTGGCGTTATAAGGATGTTTCTTTTACGCAATTCAGTAATAGAACATTTAAAGTTTATGACGTCATCAATTCACGATTGTATTTGAATTGCAATGCATTTTATAAGTGGTTTACACATAATTTATTTTCATATTTTATATTATCCATATCCATGATGGGTAAGTATTACGGTGGCCCGCCAACGACTAGTATAAATTTGTTCTTGTCATACTAAATACACTCGAAAAGAATAATTAATTGATGAACAATCAAGATGAAGAACAATTAATTCATCGAATACTTTTTAAGAAATTCTAAAAATGATCTGAAACCGAAAATGCAACTATCTTCTTTAATATCCCAAGCAATTTGCTCAATGTTGTATTAATAAGCAGATACACACATGCACACACGTAGATACAGATACATTTATGCATACATAAATGGATACATGTATAAGAAATATTAGATTTCGATAATAATAAAACTACTTATTGCTTTGAAAATATCTGCTTTAGAATGACACTATCTTTGATCTCTAAAACTGTGAAAGTTTTAAACTATCTTAACGAAATATACGAACTACGATTCTCTATCTCTATGGTACTTTTGTTTGAGAAGTAAATAATCGCATCTACTCTCTTATATTTAGTACACTCTAAAACCTTCTGAAAGCCAACTTCAACGTATTTTCTAAGCAGTAAACCTCAGAAATAGTTGCTGTGAAGAATTCAAATTATTTAAAATGGGAAATCCGGGAAGATATATTTTCATTCTTGGAAACAAATGTCTAATCTAAATATATTGCAACATTTTGTGCGCCTTGCCAGATATGTTGTTTCTATTCTTAAAATAAATGCTGTAATAGAACTCTTTGTGGAAAATAAACTCATTTTAGCATCAAAATCTAATTTTTATGCCACTTATTATCTAAGTTTTATGCCACGAAATTGATAAATTTAATACTTATGACTGTTTTATTTGTTTTAAATTTTTTCATATTTCTTTATTAAAAAGCATATAAAAACAATTCATATTTTATTAAAATTAAAAAATAAAAATATTCTTTTAAAGTGAATATAATTCTCACATAAATTGTTTGATATCAATTCAACAGTTTATGTGATCACAATGTATCTCTTATATATTTATTATTATAACTTCTTTTATGTTTCACCATTCAGTTATAATAAAATTAATAACAGTTTGCTTAATTCTCTTTGCAGAGTTGGCGATTCTTTTTAAACATATGTTTCACTCTTTAAATTTAAAATTGGGGCCGGACTACTTTTCCGAACGGATAACTTGTTTTAAAATATAAAAAAAATATTATAAATATTTTATGCTTGTTTAATACTGTTGCAATACGATATTTTTCCAAACGTTTTCAAAATTTCTTCCTTCGTCTATTGTCACATGAATAGTACGCAAAATAATTATTTTTGTTAGATTTCAGTAAATGACATAATCATTAAATTTCAGTAAACTTTTTGCGATTTGAATAACTACTTTTAATATTATTTAAAAAAAGTAAATTTTCCCAATCGGAAAAAAAAATCGGATCCGAAAGGGTTAAACAAGCTTCCAATATCGTTGAGAGACAAAAAGTCTAAGTATTATTGCGCATGCTCAGCGCACTCGAAGTCGCTGTTATGGAAACTTCTCTGCGTTTTAAATATACGACTATGGGAGGCCGAGGATTGTTGGCCCATTTATTTTTCAATAATTAGTATTTATTTTATTTTATTAATATTTATTTTTTTTAGTTTAGACATCGAGTGCACCTCGAAGCATAACCATGTATAAAAAATATTTAAAAAAAAAGATTAATAAATTTATTAATAAGGACATCAAGTCACTAGGCCGTGGAACGGGGTAGGTTGGCCCTCTAAATAGATTTTATTTTCGTGTTGCTCACGGAAATTAAAAAAACACATAACATATCATATGTAATTTTAATTTGCTGTATAAAAGATGCAAAGAATAAGAAAATATATTTTGTTCAACTTAACTACTGTCTTCATCGAAATCTTTCTCATCATCACAATGAATGCAAACATACTATATCGTGTCCACAGTGACATGATTCGTGTGTCTATTGTTTGCACTAGATAAATTGAATCCACTATTCTCCTGATTTACTATTTTTGAATGATTTAAAACAACGAAGACATAGGAAATTTCTTTGTCGTTTTTTTCTTCTTCACTGGATAGATGGATGGTTTCTATGATTGATATCTTGTTCAATTTCACTTCTAGAAGAGCCACTTTTATTGTCGCTTCTAGTGAATTTATTAATTGGTTGCGGGAAAAAAATCACAAAATTCAACAATCATTCGGGAAAATGTAACAAAATTCTACTAATAACAGGAGCTTCTAAACAGCTTTACTGCCTGTGCATTTTGATGATTTTGTTATGATAGTGTGTATGAATGTGTTTTGCATGGAATTTTTTGGTTTGTTGACAATTTTTTTAAAGGTTTTGGAACTTTAGTATTGACAATTTATAGATAATTTTAGTATATGTGTATATGTATGCAGTAGACTCCTTAAAATCCACTCATGTAAACAATGAAATTTACAATTAAGATGTAAGTGTAAAATTTCAGTTTTTAAATTTTTTTATATCATTTAGTACACATTTTTATATGTAAATGGACAGATGGTAAAGCATCTAATGTATATGAATGCATATTTTGAACTGGTTTGTTTAGAGGCTCCTGTTGTTAGTAGAATTTTGTTACATTTTCCTGAATGATTGTTGAATTTCACAATATTTTCCCGCAACCAATCACCAATAAAACATCTTGAAATTTATTGATTGGTTGCGGGAAAAAAAATCACAAAATTCAACAATCATTTGGGAAATTGTAACAAAATTCAACTAATAAAATACACCAGAATATATATAAAGCATGCTTTACAATTATATTATGTGCATTAAATAATTTCGCTAACAATATACGAAGAATCAAAACATATCCAAAGAACTCAATCATCAACACAGAAATAGATATCTGTTTCTATCTTCAATGATTCAATAAAATTAAATAAAGATAAAATGAAAAAACTACCTAATAATATAATAATATAAACTTGAAACTTAAACGCGATAAATTGTACACAATTGTCATTATACAAGGTGACAGTCAATGCAGAATTCATTTATATACACTAAACACTTTTCCATTTATTGATACGATAACCATTTTGTCAGAACAAAATTAGCACTTGCCTATCAGCGAGCAATACTGTAAGTTGGCGATTGACTTTATTGCCACCTAAAGGTGAAAATAAGCACTCGGCGATAAAACTTGAAAAACTGGCGATTAAAATAATGGAAAAAACTTGCCAAATGCAGGATTTTCTGATTTTATTTTTCCCTTTTGCGTTTTTTCTGAATGCAGTTTGACAAAATTCATGATTTTTCCTCACCCGATCGATGAAATTGATGATTTTTCTGCATCTGATGGACAAAATTTACGATTTGTATGCACTCGATTGAAGAAATTCGTGATTTTTATGTGCCCACTTGACTAATTCGTGATTTCACTCACCCACTTGATGAATTTGTGATTTTTACGTGGCCGTTCTACAAAATTCATGATTTTTATGCACCCGATTTAAGAATTTCATGATTTTTACATGCCTGATAAATGAAACTCATGATTTTTACACGCTCGATTGACGATTTTTTTTTTTTTTTTTGCACTCGACCGACAAAATTAATTATTTTTATGCACCCGATAGACAAAATTCATGATTTTTATGTGCCGATAGAGGAAATTAATAATTTTTACGTGCCCGATCAACTAATTTCTTGATTCTTATGTGCCCGTTTGAAGAATTTTGTGAATTTTAGGTGACCGATAAATGAAACTCAGATTTTTACACGCCCGATTGATAAAAAAAAAAATTTCTGCACCCGACCGATGAAATAAAGGATTTTTATGCACCTGATAGACGAAATTCATGATATTTATGTGCCGACAGATGAAATTAATGATTTTTTCAGCAATCTTACGACGTAATTTGTGTTTTTTCAGCAATCATTTGACGAAATTCATGTTTTTCCTGCAATCCTTTGATGAAATTCGTGTTTTTTCTGTGGTCCTTTGATGAAATTTGCTTTTTTGTGATCCTTTGACGGTATTCGCACTTTCTCTACTGCCTTTTGACGAGATACATGTTTTTTCAGCAATCCTTTGACAAAATGTGCGTTTTTTCAGCGATCCTCTGAAGAAATTCGCGTTTTTTCAGCGATACTTTGAAGAAATTCACATTTTTCTCACGATCGTTTATGAAATTCGCGTTTCCCAGTGATATTACTTATAATAAAATCCGAAGGCAAGAAAGTGTCTGTAACGGCTCCGGGCTCGACCACTCTGATCTGCGAATCGACCATAGTTAAACGCCATGTTAGGCTTAATGAAAAAGCTATTCTTCATCCGATTCTGTTGTTAAAATATTTGTAAAAGCACATTAGAGCTTTTAAATATTTTAATTTTGTTTAAAACCTTCAAAAACTATTTCATATAAAACACGTATATCAACATTTCTGTTTACATTTTTTTCTGTCAGCACTTTTCTTTTCAGAAATAGCAGTGAATTCTTTCGTACGGAGAATTTGAGTGATCAATCCAGTACATTGGCGCCATCTACTGGCGTATTTTGAAATTTTTGCTTCCATCTTAAATACAGTACAGGAACTATTATGCGAAATCCTCTGGACCAAAGGCTTTCCGAGTTTTGGAATTTTCCGGATTTTGGGTCCTTCCGAAGTTCACGATTATTTGACAAAATTCATGCTTTTTTTTTCGTGATTCTTTGACAAAATTCATGCTTTTTTTTCATGATTCTTTGACAAAATTTGCATTTTTTTCTGCTATTCTATGACAAAATTTGCGTTTTTCGAAATATAATTTTTTCGTGGTCCTTTGAAGAAATTTGCATTTTTCTGCGATTCTTTGAGGAAATTTGCGTTTTTTGCTATTCTTTGACGAAATTTACCTTTTATTTACGATCCTTTGACAAAATTAGAGTTTTTTTTCTGAGATTCTTTGACGAAATTAGCGGGGTTTTTTTTTCGCGATCCTTTGACGGAATTCGCATTTTTTCTGTGATCTTTTGACAAAATTTGTGTTTTTTTTTTCCTTCGATCCTTTGACGAAATTCTACTTTTTTCCCGATCCCTTAACGAAATTAGAAATTTTTTTGCAGTGCTTTGAAGAAATTTGCGTTTTTTTTTTCGCGATCCTTTGGAGAAATTCATGTTTTTCAACGATTATTTGACGAAATTCGCGTTTTTTTCCGATCTTTTAGCCAAATTTGTGTTTTTTTTGTGATCCCTTGAAGAAATTTTACATTTTTTCGGAGTCCTTGGAAGAAATTTGCGTTTTCTTCGCAAGCCTTTGACGGAAATCGCGTATTTTCTGCGATTTGTTAACAAAATTAGCGTTTTTTTGCAATTCTGTGACGAAATTTGCGTTTTTTGTCAATCCTTTACAAAATTCAAGTTGTTTCCGCAATCCTTTGAAGAAATTGTCTACTTTTTCTTTGAACGATACACATAATTGTTTTTTTCGGCGACGATCGCTCAAAATTCGATATTTTGTTATGTTCGAATCTTTGGACTGAAAACTAAAATTTTCGAAACCTAAATTTCAGTAAATTTCAGTTCGCCTTAAATTTTTATGAAAATTCGGAACAGAATCACCCTTGATGAAATGAATATATAACTATTTTTTGTTTCAAAACGAATCGTAATATAAATTAATTTTAAACTAAAATTTGAGAGAAAAATGATTTGTTTCTAATTTCGGGAAGAAAGTGGGTGGTGGGGGTGGGGGCGTGTTCACCCGCTACCGAAGTAACAATATTTTAGTGATTACACACTGAAACACAATGTACTGAAAAAAAATTAGAAATCTGTAAAATTTTCGAAAAATTTCAAAAATTCTAAAATTTTTGTAAAAATATACAAATTTAGAATATTTTTGAAATATTTTTGCTGATTTCGGGTTTTTCCGGATTTTGGAATTCCGGATAAAGGGTCATATACTGTAAAATGATTCTTTCTTATCAAACGTAATTAAAATATAAGGAATACATAGTCAACGTAATTTGCATTTAGTTTTGCTTATGTAATCAAACAATAAGTTATGTGGTGAGTCAATCGGCTTAGAAACTCATTGATAACACTTTTTTACAAAAACTTTCGCACATGGATTTTTTGTTAATATTTAATTTGAATGTTTTGTCCAATTGTTGAACTACTTCCGAAATTTAATACTGAGTAAAATATATATATATATATCCTCATCATTTTTATTTGTAGAAATCATTTGTCATTTTAAAATGTACTTTTTTACAGTACAAACCTTTCAATAATAAAGTCTTCATGCTGTTTGTTTGTATGAAGTCTTATGAAAAAGAAACGCAGATCAACAATCTGTCATTTTTGACGGGGTTATATACTAGTATTATGTTAATAATCAAGAAAAAAACTTTTTTTTAAAAGGCCATTTTTTTCGTATTTTCATAGAAAAGTCGTTTTTGAAGCCCTTTGCGGCACCTGAAAATATTTTAGTACAGCAACAAAATTTTAGATTCTTCATTCTAATCCCAAAAGGCAACTTTTGCCGACTATAGAAAATTTCTAACTGAAAAAAATATAATTAACCTTTATTTTCGTTCCACCCTAACGTACATACATGCATACATACAGAAAGGGCGGGCACATTAGCTCTCAGGCTTTGATAGCCTGTGAGCTAGAAAACCTTTTTGAATATAAACATCAATTTCGGTTTTCAAGCATTAAAAATGCATTAAAAATCATTAAAACGCTTCAAAATATGCATCAAAATGTTATCATTCTAGAAAAAGTAATGTATGTTGTATTCGAGGATTGCGTGACCTAATAAAATTACACATTTACTTTTTTCTAAGAGATTTTCTTAAACAAATATTATTTCGAAAGACAAATTACTGTATGTTTGAAAATTTCACCTTTGTTTTTTTCCTCTGCAGTTTTAGGGGTTTTTTTTTTAAACATGAATATTTGAACTATTTGTTACAGACGAATTTCTAAACTTTTAAACGACAAAATTAATAACCAGGTTTTCTTTAAATAATGATAGTGTAAAGTTTGTGTTTTTAAAGAAAAAAAAAAGCTAGAAAATATTTTAAATATATTCTAAAATTTCTTCAGTTCATATAATAAGGATTTTTTAGCAGATTTATTTATTTAAAGGATATCGACATATATCTTATTTAAAAGGAAACGAGCAGGGAAGACCGAGCAATGCTCGGTCAAAATTAAATTTGAGTTCAAATATCATGATCCATGACCAAAATGACCCACTAATTGAATTTTCTCGAACATGTGACTTAGCCCAACAGTCTTCTCGTGCCGGAAAACCATAGGATGCAAAATTTAGTGTAAATTGAGCCGCTTTTTAGATATTGACCCACAATGACCCAGAAATGACCCACTAATCGAATTTTCTCGAACATGTAACCTAGTCTAATGATTTTCGCGTGCCCGAAACTCTTAAAATACAAAATTTAATCAAAATCGTTAGAGCCGTTTTTTAGATAAAATTAATTCGACCCGCTTTGACCCAAAAATGACCCCCTAATCGAAAGTTCTCGAACATGTGACCCAGCCCAATAGTCTTCTCGTGCCCGAAAATAGTCGGGTACAAAATTTCGACAAAATCATTTGGACCGTTTTTTAGATACAATTAGCTTGACCATGACCCAAAATGACCCAAAATGACCCAATAATTGAATTTTCTCGAACATGTGACCTAGCCCAACAGTCTTCTCGTGCCCGGAAACCATTGAATGCAAAATTTAGTGTAAATTGAGCCGCTTTTTAGATCTTGACCCACAATCACCCAGAAATGACCCACTAATCGAATTTTCTCGGACATGCGACCTAGCCCAATGCTTTTATCGTGCTCGAAACTCGTAGGACACAAAATTTAATCAAAATCGTTAGAGCCGTTTTTTAGATAAAATTAAGTTGACCCGCGTTGACCCAAAAATGACCCACTAATCGAAAGTTCTCGAACATGTGACCCAGCCCAATTGACTTCTCATGCTTGAAAATGGTCGGATACAAAATTTCGTCAAAATCGTTTGAACCGTTTTTTAGATACAATTAGCTTGACCATGACCCAAAATGACCCAAAATGATCCACTAATTGAATTTTCTGGAACATGTGACCTAGCCCAACAGTCTTCTCGTGCCCGAAAACCATTGGATGCAAAATTTAGTGTAAATTGAGCCGCTTTTTAGATCTTGACCCACATTGAAAAAGAAATGACCCACTAATCGAATTTTCTCGGACATGCGACCTAGCCCAATGCTTTTATCGTGCTTGAAACTCGTAGGACACAAAATTTAATCAAAATCGTTAGAGCCGTTTTTTAGATAAAATTAATTTGACCCGCGTTGACCCAAAAATGACCCACTAATCGAAAGTTCTCGAACGTGTGACCCAGCCCAATTGACTTCTCATGCCCGAAAATGGTCGGATACAAAATTTCGTCAAAATCGTTTGAACCGTTTTTTTACATACAATTAGCTAGACCATGACCCAAAATGACCCAAAATGACCCACTAATCGAATGTTCTCGAGCATGTGACCTAGCCCAATGGTTTTCTGGTGCCCCCAAACGGTAGGATACGAAATTTTGTCAAAATCGTTAGAGCCGTTTTTAAGATAATTTTTGCATATATATATATATATATAACCACCCACAAGATTTGCTCGTATTAGAATATATGATATATTATTAAATAATAAGCTCATAACTACTTTTTAATGAATTTTAAATAATTTTTTATAGGATTATTTTTCTATTTTCTTGGCTTTTCGTGTTCTACTCGTAGTACTTCAAAGCCCAGTGGTCCGGAATAAGTTCGCAGCGTGAACAAATTGTAAGTAATATAAGTATATTTTTAAAGACAGTAATAGATACACGTTTCTTCTTTCATTTAATTTATTTTTTTTCAGATTATAATTGGAAAAATTAATTTTTAAAGAAATTTTTTAACTGGTCAAGCAGAAATTTGGCATCACAGTTTGCACGCATGATTACAAAAGAATTTCAGCGTGAAAGAAAAAAAAAATCCTGGCGCCTAATTATATTTTAGTCTTCTGCTTACACACAACCTGAAAAATGTTTATGTATATCATTTTTATTGTATAAAAACAAAAAAAAATCTTGCTTATTAAAAATTTTCAAATTTTTAGCACTCAAGGAAAAAAAAAAGAAAAAGAAAGATGAAAATTTAGTTTGATTTTGTAGAACTTAAAAATTCAGGAAAAACAATATTGGAGAGTTTAGTAACTAACTTCTCCGCGTAAAAATCCCTGCTCCGTAAATCACATTTTGAGAAAAATGACATTAAAATTTTTTACTCGAAAATATTCCATGTGTAACAACTATTAACGGAACCATTCATTCTGTTTTATAGTTTTGAGAAATTATCACTCATCATATATATTATATATATATATCAATCATATATATATATATATATATATATATATATATATATATATATATTAAATGAATTTTTTGAAAGTTTAAGAGCCTTATGTCCCCTTATATAGCGAATTCTAGAAAAATAAGATTTGTCTGAATAGCAGGAGATTCATGATGATAAAATGATTTACAGAGTTCGGTATGAATGTTGGGCATTGTTGCTTGATAACGATGGTTTTGAAACAAACAACCAAGAATGTAAAATGTTTAAATTTAATGTAGAAATATCGAAAAGCCAATGGTTACACAAAAAACTGTTTTATTATTATTGTTTTATTTAAAAATAAAATTTTGGAAAAAGCAAAATATTTACTTAGAAGACACGTTTCTCAAAACAATAGGAATTGGAAAGAAAATTTAAAGGGCACTAATTATTCTTCTAACACTAATTGTTCTTAATTTTTGACAATACAAAGAAGATGCTTCAATTCCGTTTTCAGTGAATTTTAGTCTGTATAATATTTAACGAATGGATAAAATTTAAAAAAAGATTACTTTTTAATGACCATGCATCATAAAACACAGAAAATTATCTGACCGCTTTAAAAATACTTTAATTTTGCTATGTGCAAAGTTTTTAAGCATTTTCAGAGAAATAGCACATTTATTCACGAAGTGAAAAACATTTCTTTTGAAAATTCAATTTTTCTTTTAAAAAGTTTATGCTTATAAAATTTAAAAACTTTCTCCCTGTTTCGTTAAATTTGGTTTACAACTTCGGATGTTTTAAGTTAAAACAAGCAATTTTTTAAATCAAATTTAAAGAAGCATGGAAAACGTATGGAAACCTATAGAAGAAACGTTATGCTATAATTCACAATGAATATCTAAATATTCAATGAAATATAAGAATTTAAAGGAAAAGATATTTAAATGCACATGCGCAAAATATCGTTTTTGTTTCTTTCATTACTTAATAGCAACAGTATAGGGTAACTTGCATAGGTATTCGAGCTAAATATCTTCAAATTTTAGAAATATATGGGCGATACTTTTAGCTAAACTTTCTTTGATTTCTGTAGTTTCCTCTTTTTAAATTTGTTCTTGGCATCCTAAAAACACTCGAAAATAAGAATTAATTGATGAACAATTAAGATGAAGAACAATTAATTCGTCTCTTACTTTTCAAGAAATTCAAAAATTGGTCTGAAATCGAAAACCCATCCATTTTCTTTAATGTTTAATTTCCCAAGTAAATTGCACAATAATGTATTAATAAGCAGGTACACACACGCACACATGTATATACAGACACATTTATGCATACACATATGGATACATGTAACAGATATATTAGATTTCAGAATAATAAGACTACTCAACATATTGCTTAGAATATATCTGCTTTAGAATGACACTATCTTTGATCTCTAAAACTGTCAACCTTTTATCGTAACTTAACAGAAATATAGGAACTACGATTCTCTATCTTCATGGTACTTTTCTTTGAGAAGTAAATAAATCCATCTACCCTCTTATATTTAGTACACTCTAAAACCCTTTGAAAGCCAACTTCAACGTCTATTGCAAGCATTAAACCTCAGAAATAGTTCCTATGGAGAATTCAAATTATTTAAAATGGTAAATCCTGGGAGATATATTTTTATTCTTGAAAACAAGTGTCTAATCTAAATATATTGCAACATTTTGTGTGGTCTTGCCAGATATGTTTGTTCTATTCTTAAAATAAATGCAGTAACAGAAGTCAGCGTGGAAAATAAACTCATTTTAGTATCAAAATCTAAATCTTGAAAGTTTTATGCCACGGAATTGATAAATTTAATACTTATGACTGTTTCATTTGTTTTAAATGTTGTTTAAATTTTCTTATTAAAAACATTTAAAAACAATTCATACTTTATTACAGAAAATGTTCTTTTAAAATATAATTAAATAAGCCGAAGATAATTATTCATATTCCGTGATTTGAAAACGTTGCGAGAAGAATGGTTTAAACGTGAAGAAGCATAAAATAAATGATATTAATAATTACAAATAAAAAAATCGTCAATCTTTAAAGATATCAAAAGTTCATCCCTCTTCTTTAATATCCCAAGTAATTTGCGCAATGTTGTATTAATAAGCAGATACACACATGCAAACACATAGATACAAATACATTTATATATATACACATGATACGTGTATAAGATAAATTAGATTTCAAGAATAATAAAACTATTCATTGCTTTGAAAATATCTGCCTTAGAATGACAATATCTTTGATCTGTCAAACTGTGAAACGTTTAAACTATCTTAACAGAAATAGATGAACTACGATTCTCTATCTCTGTGGTACTTTTGTTTGAGAAGTAAAGAAACCCATCTACGCTCTTATATTTATTACACTGTAAAACCATTTCAAAGCCAACTTCAACGTCTTTTGCAAGCATTAAATCTCAGAAAAGTTACTGTGGAGAATATGCTGCAAGGAATCAAAGGGATGCTTCAAAGGGAATATGCTGCAAGATAAATTTTCATTCTTGAAAACAAAAGTCAAATTTAAATATATCGCGACATTTTATGTGATCTTGCCAGATATGTTGGTTTCATTATTAAAATAAATGGAGTAATAGAAGTCCGTGTGGAAAATAAGCTCATTTTTGCATCAAAATCTAAATCTTGAAAGTTTTATGCAACAGAATTGATAAATTTAATAATTATGACTGTTTTATTTAGTTTGCATATTTTTCACATTTCTTTATCAAAAAGCATATAAAATAATTCATATTTTATTAAAGAAAATATTATTTAAAAAATATAATTAAAAAATGAAAATACTCTTTTAAAGTGAATATAAATCTTACATAAATTGTCTGATATAAATTCGATAATTTATGTGATCACAATGTATCTCTTATACATTTATTATTATGACTTCTCTTAGGATTAAGCATTCAATTATAATAAAAATAATTATAAATGTTTGCTTAATTCTCTTTGCAACGTTGGCGATTCTTTTCAAACATATGTTTCACACTTTAAATTTAAAATTGGGACTACTTTTCCGAACGTATAACTTCTGATAAAATATAAAAAAATATTAGAAATATTTTATGCCTGTTTAAATACTGTTGCAATACAGTATTTTTCCAAACGTCTTCAAAATTTCTTCCTTCTTTTAATGTCACATGTACAGTACGCAAAATAATTATTACTTACTTAAGTCTTGTAATCGTTTCGAAAATCGAAAAAAAAATTGACAGATTTACACGTATCAGACACTGGACATTCCGAAAAACATATTTTTTGAAAAAAAAAAAATGCCGTACGTCTGTGTGTGTGTGTGTGTGTGTGTGTGTCTGTGCGTTTGTAAACGCTCTATCACCCGAACAAATTGAGACAGAGAATTGAAATTTCATATGTACTTAGTATGTAATATTGGGAAGAAGCTCATTGAATTTCAGTCACCTCGATTATCCGGAACTATTTTTTTTCGGATATTCGAAATATTCGTTCTGATAAGAGGTATATAAAAATTTTCGAAATACTTTATTTTAAGGGATGAATATAAAAGACAATAAAAAAAAACATAAATTTTGCATAAAGAATGAAGTCGATCGGATAATTAGTTGCCGAGATATTTGTAATCCTATATACCACACTCTTAGATTTCTCATGACCCTGTATTTTATCCAAATTTCAATTCAAAGATATATTTTAATTGGAAATGAGACGCGTAATCCGACGCACTAATTGTTAGTTAATATGATTATCAATTTTGGCGTTATAAGGATGTTTCTTTTACGCAATTCAGTAATAGAACATTTAAAGTTTATGACGTCATCAATTCACGATTGTATTTGAATTGCAATGCATTTTATAAGTGGTTTACACATAATTTATTTTCATATTTTATATTATCCATATCCATGATGGGTAAGTATTACGGTGGCCCGCCAACGACTAGTATAAATTTGTTCTTGTCATACTAAATACACTCGAAAAGAATAATTAATTGATGAACAATCAAGATGAAGAACAATTAATTCATCGAATACTTTTTAAGAAATTCTAAAAATGATCTGAAACCGAAAATGCAACTATCTTCTTTAATATCCCAAGCAATTTGCTCAATGTTGTATTAATAAGCAGATACACACATGCACACACGTAGATACAGATACATTTATGCATACATAAATGGATACATGTATAAGAAATATTAGATTTCGATAATAATAAAACTACTTATTGCTTTGAAAATATCTGCTTTAGAATGACACTATCTTTGATCTCTAAAACTGTGAAAGTTTTAAACTATCTTAACGAAATATACGAACTACGATTCTCTATCTCTATGGTACTTTTGTTTGAGAAGTAAATAATCGCATCTACTCTCTTATATTTAGTACACTCTAAAACCTTCTGAAAGCCAACTTCAACGTATTTTCTAAGCAGTAAACCTCAGAAATAGTTGCTGTGAAGAATTCAAATTATTTAAAATGGGAAATCCGGGAAGATATATTTTCATTCTTGGAAACAAATGTCTAATCTAAATATATTGCAACATTTTGTGCGCCTTGCCAGATATGTTGTTTCTATTCTTAAAATAAATGCTGTAATAGAACTCTTTGTGGAAAATAAACTCATTTTAGCATCAAAATCTAATTTTTATGCCACTTATTATCTAAGTTTTATGCCACGAAATTGATAAATTTAATACTTATGACTGTTTTATTTGTTTTAAATTTTTTCATATTTCTTTATTA